>JAJFZO010000566.1:0-4800000 GCA_021397835.1 Moringa oleifera
AACCCTAAACCCTAAACCCTAAACCCTAAACCCTAAACCCTAAACCCTAAACCCTAAACCCTAAAACCCTAAACCCAAAACCCTAAACCCAAAACCCTAAACCCTAAACCCTAAACCCTAAACCCTAAACCCTAAACCCTAAACCCTAAACCCTAAACCCTAAACCCTTAACCCTAAAACCCTAAACCCTAAACCCTAAACCCTAAACCCTAAACCCTAAACCCTAAACCCTAAACCCTAAACCCTAAACCCTAAACCCTAAACCCTAAACCCTAAACCCTAAACCCTAAACCCTAAACCCTAAACCCTAAACCTAAACCTAAACCCTAAACCCTAAACCCTAAACCCTAAACCCTAAACCCTAAACCCTAAACCCTAAACCCTAAACCCTAAACCCTAAACCCTAAACCCTAAACCCTAAACCCTAAACCCTAAACCCTAAAACCCAAAACCCTAACCCCTAAACCCTAAACCCTAAACCCTAAACCCTAAACCCTAAACCCTAAACCCTAAACCCTAAACCCTAAACCCTAAACCCTAAAACCCTAAACCCTAAACCCTAAACCCTAAACCCTAAACCCTAAACCCTAAACCCTAAACCCTAAACCCTAAACCCTAAACCCTAAACCCTAAACCCTAAACCCTAAACCTAAAACCCTAAACCCTAAAACCCTAAACCCTAAACCCTAAACCCTAAACCCTAAACCCTAAACCCTAAACCCTAAACCCTAAACCCTAAACCCTAAACCCTAAACCCTAAACCCTAAACCCTAAACCCTAAAACCCTAAACCCTAAAACCCTAAACCCTAAAACCCTAAACCCTAAACCCTAAACCCTAAACCCTAAACCCTAAACCCTAAACCCTAAACCCTAAACCCTAAAACCCTAAACCCTAAACCCTAAACCCTAAACCCTAAACCCTAAACCCTAAACCCTAAACCCTAAACCCTAAACCCTAAACCCTAAACCCTAAACCCTAAACCCTAAACCCAAACCCTAAAACCCTAAACCCTAAAACCCTAAACCCTAAACCCTAAACCCTAAACCCTAAACCCTAAACCCTAAACCCTAAACCCTAAACCCTAAACCCTAAACCCTAAACCCTAAACCCTACCCCAGACCCCAGACCCCAGACCCCAAACCCCAGACCCCAGACCCCAGACCCCAGACCCCAGACCCCAGACCCCAGACCCCAGACCCCAGACCCCAGACCCCAGACCCCAGACCCCAGACCCCAGACCCCAGACCCCAGACCCCAGACCCCAGACCCCAGACCCCAGACCCCAAACCCGGGCCCCAGGCCCGAAGCCCCAAGCCCCAAGCCCCAAACCCCAAATGCATTTGTCTCATAAAATTCATTAAAATAAAAAATCACCACAATTAGACCATTAAGCACAAGGTTATTATCTTTAAAAAATTTTCAACTTCAATAACCAATAACTTTGCCTTGATTGTCAAATAAGGATGATTTTTTATATTACACTACATCATTCATTATTTTATCTCAAAAAATTGAGTAAACTTTAAAAAAAAAATCAACTCAATCGAACCACCAAGCCTAAGGTTATGGTCTTTCGAAGCTTCACAACTTTAATAACCAATAACTTTGCACTCGGTTGCTAGATCAGGATGACTTTGTTTATTCCATATATTTTTCATTATCATCAACCTATCCTAAAAAATAAAGAAAAAATTTTACCTCGATCAAACATTGAGCCTAGGGTTATGGTCGTTTGCCAAATCAAGATGATTTTTTTTTTAATTTCATGTACCTTTTTGTTGTCATCTACTCAAAAAATTAAATAACTTTTTTAAAAAAATGACTTTAATAGGACTATTGAATGCAATATTCTGGTCTTTTGAAGTTTCACATCTTTGATAGCCAAAAACTTTGCCCTTGGTGGTCTGATTAGAACAATTTTTTTTTATTATTCCATGAAGTTCTTCAACAACATCCATTTTCAAAAACATAGTAGAATAAAAAAAATTATCCTGATGGTATTTACCTCGTGAAACTGAGAAGAATAAAACAATCACCTCGATCGGACCATTAAGCGCAAGATTATGGTCTTTTGAAATTTTACAACTTTAATAAAAATAACTTTGCCCTCGGTTACCAAATAAGAATGAAATTTTTTTTCCACTCTATTTTTCAATTTCATCCATCTTGAAAACTTAATAGAATAAAAAAGAATCACCATAATCAAACCATTAGACACAATATTGGTCTTTTGATGTTTCACATCTTTGATAGCCAAAAACTTTGCCCTTGGTAGTCTAATTAGAACGATTTTTTTTTTATTCCATGCAGTATTTCATTATAGTCCACTTAAAAAAACTTAGTAGAATAGAAAATATATAAACTCAATTGGGCCATCGAGCATAAGATCAGGGTCTTTTGAAGCTTCATAATGTTAAAAGCCAATAGCTTTTCCTTCAAATGTAGGATAATAATAATTTTTTCTTTTAGTTTATGCAATTTTCCATTGTCATCCATCTTGAAAAAATTAGTAGAATAAAAAAAAATTCACCCCGATCAAACCACCAAGTGCAAGATTATAGTCTTTCAAAGTTTCATGACTTCAATCACTAACAATTTTGCCCTTGGTTACCAGATTAGAATGATTTTTTTTTTAATTCCATATGCTTTTCATTGTCTTCCATCTCAAAAAATTGAGTGAAATAAAAAAAAAATCACCCTGATTGGACCATTAAGCACATAGTTACAGCCTCTTGAATGTTCGCAACTTCAATAACTAATAACTTTGCCCTTAATTAGCAAATCAAGATTTTTTTTATTTTTTTGTTCAAAGGAGTTTTTCATTGATGTCTGCCTCAAAAAACTTAGTAGAACCAAAAATATATATATAACCTCGATCGGATCATAGAGCGTAAGGTTATGGTCTTTCAAAAGTTTGTAATTTCAAAAGCTAATAACTTTGCTTTCGATTACTCAATCAGAACTTTTTTTAATTTTATGAATTTTTTTAATTGTCTACCACTCAAAAAACTTTGTAGGATAAAAAAAGAGTCACTTAGATCAGACTAGCAAGCCCAAGGTTATAGTCTTCAGAAGTTTTCTAACTTCAATAACCAATAACTTTTCCCTCAACCAAATCAAGATGATTTGATTATTCCATGTAGTTTTTTGTTGTTGTATGTCTCAAAAACTAAGTAGAATAAGAAAAAAAAAAAGCACATCAATCAGACCACTAAGGTTTAGTCTTTCCAATTTTCATGACTTCAAAAGCCAAAAACTTTGCCTTTAATTGTTAGATCTAAAAGATTTTTTTTATTATTCAATACAATTTTTCATTGTCATCCATCTCAATTAAACCATCAAGTGCAAGATAATAATCTTTCAAAGTTTTGCAACTTCAGAGGCCAACAATGTTGCCTTCGGTCATCAAATATGAGCAATTCTTTTTCTTTTTTTTTTTACTTTATGAAATTTTTTGTTGTCACTTAACTTGAAAAACTAAGTAGAATTAAAAAAAAGTATCCTAACCGAAACATCAAGTGCAAAGTTATGCTCTTTACAACTTCAATAACCAATAATTTGGCGCTTGGTTGCTAGATAAGCATAATTTTTGCTTCCATGCAGTTTTTCAATTTCGTTTATTTGTAAATACTTGATAAAATATAAGTAAAAAATCATCCCGATCAGACCATCAACACACAAGTTTATGGTCTTTCAAATATTCACAACTTTGATAACCAACAACTTTGCCCATCGTCATTGGATCAAGATAATTTCATTTTTTTTATTCTAAATTGTTTTTCGTTGTCATCTGTCTTAGAAAACTTATTAAAACAAAAAAAGGTCACCTCGATTAAATAAAAGCATAAGGTTATGCTCTTTCCAATTTTTGCAACTTCAAAAGCTAATAAGTTTGCCTTTAATGGTTGGATTAGCATGATTTTTTTTTTATTTCATGCAATTGTTCATTGATGTTCATCTCGAAAAACTTAGTAAAAGAAAAAAAAAATTACCTTAATCAAACCATTGAGCGCAAGGTTATAGTCTTCTAAAGTTTTATGGCTTCAAAATTCTAATAACTTTGTCTTTGATTGTTCAATATGAATGACTTTTTATTGTCATATCTTTCAAAAGATTAAGTAGAATGGAAAAAAAATCACTTTGATTAGACCATTGAGTGTATAGTTATGGTCTTTCAAACTTTCAAAACTTCGATGGGTAATAACTTTACCTTGATGGTAAAATTAGAGCAATTTTCTTATCTTCCATGTAGTATTTTGTTGTCTTTTTTCTCAAAAAACTGAGTAAAATAAAAAAAATCACATCGATTGAACCACTGAGTGCAAGATTATAGTCTTTCAAAATTTTGCATCTTCAATAGAAAATAATTGTCTTTGGTGGTTGAGAATAATTTTCTTACATTCCATGCATTTTGCCATTTTCATTTGTCTTGCATAATTGAGTAGAATAAAAAAATCATATCAATTGCACAACAGAGCATAAGGTTACAGTCTTTCAAAGTTTTGCATCTTCGATAGCTAATAAATTTGCCCTTGGTTTTCAAATTAAGATTGTTTGTTTTATTCTAAATTTTTTCCGTGGTCATTATCTCAAAAAATTATTATAATAAAAAAGCAGCACCCTGATGGCAAACTATCTCAAAAAATTATGTCCATTAAAAAAAATGCCCTGATTAGACAATCAAGTGCAAGGTTATGGTCTTTTAAAATTTTGCGACTTTGATAACAAATAATTTTTTTGCTTGGTTTTGTTGAACAAAGATGCATGTTTGTATACTACTCAGATTTTCATTGTTGTCTTTCTCAGGAAACTCACTAGAATAAAAAAAATCTACCCAGATCGGACCATCAAGCCCAAGTTTATGGTCTTTCAAAATTTCATAACTTCGATAACCAATAACTTTGCCTATAGTTGCAAGATCAAGATGATTTTGTATTTTATTTTGTGTACTTTTTTGTTATCTTCCATCTTAAAAAATAATTAGATTAAATAATAAATTGTCTAGATTGAACCACCAAGCACAATGTTTTTGTCTTTAAATTTTGCCACTTCGTATGCCAATAACTTTTCCCTTAGTAGTCAAATTTGGATGCTTTTTTTTATTCCATGAAGTTTCTCAATGGTATCCATTTTCAAAAACATAGTAGATTCAAAAAGAATCATCCTGATGGAGTCAATCTCATAAAACAAAGTAAAATATAAAAATCACCTCAATCGAACCATTAACGCGAGGTTATGGTCTTTCGAAGTTTCATAACTTC
This sequence comes from Moringa oleifera, assembly GCA_021397835.1. Lineage (NCBI taxonomy): Eukaryota > Viridiplantae > Streptophyta > Magnoliopsida > Brassicales > Moringaceae > Moringa > Moringa oleifera. Next base: position 5,264 of record JAJFZO010000566.1, read on the forward strand.
AATAAACAATAAATTTTGCCCTAAATGTTAAATAAGGATGATTTTTTTATTCCACTCAATTTTTTTGTTTTATACATCTTAAAGAACTGAGTAGAATAGAATTTTAAAAAAAAAAACACCACAATCAAACCAACGAATGTAATGTTACAATATTGGGAATATTCACAACTTCGATAAATAACTTTTCCCGCAAATCTCAAATAAGGATGATTTTTTTATTCAATCAGTTTTTTCATCATTTTTTCTCAAAAAACATAGTGGAACAAATTAAAAAAATGACCCCAATCAGATCACTAAGCATAAAGTAAGGTCTCTCAAAGTTTTACAATTTTAAAAACTAACAACTTTGGCTTTAAGTTGTTAGATCATAATGATTTCTTTTATTCTATGCAGTTTTTCTTTGTCATCCATCTTAGAAAACTTAGTAGAATAAAAAAAATCACATAAATCAAACTACCAAGCACAATGTTATAGTCTTTCGAAGTTTCACAACTTCGAAAGCCAATAACTTAGCCTTTGATTGTCAAATATGAAAAATTTTGTTTTTTTTTTCTTAGACTACGAAACACAAAGTTCTTGTCTTTCAAACTTTCAAAACTTTCATAGCCAATAATTTTACCTTCGATGGTCAGATCAAAACAATTTTTCCATATTTCATATTGTTTTTCATTATCATTTATCTTGAAAAATTAAGAAGAATAAAGATAAATCAGGACAATCAGACCTCTAAGTGCAAAGGTTATAGTCTTTCAAGATTTTGCATCTTTGATACCCAATAACTTTGCCCTTAGTTGTTGAATTAGGATGATTTCTTTTATTCTATGTTATTTTTCAATGGAGTTCATCTCTAAAAATTCAGTAAAACAAAAAAAAAAAAGCACTTTGATGGCATTTGTCTCCAAACATTGTATTGAATTAAAAAAAAAAAAAACCTTGGTCAGACCATCAAGTGCAATATTATATGGTCTTCAAGCACAAGGTTATGGTCTTTCAAAGTTTCACAACTTTCATAACATATAATGTTGTCCTTTGTTGCCTAATAAGGATGATGCTTTTATTCCACTTAGTTTTTTATTGATGTTCATATCAAAAAAATTAGTAAAATAAATAAATAAATAAATTATATAATCAAATCATCAAGCCCAAATTATTGGTCTTTCGAAGTTTTACAACTTAAAAAGTTAATAACTTTGCCTTTTGTTGTAGGATCAAAATGATTTTTGTTATTTCACATAATTCTTTATTGATTTCAACTCAAAAAATTGAGTAGAATTAAAACAAAAATCCCCTAGATTAGACCACCAAGCACAAAGTTATGACCTTTCGAAGATTCGTGACTTCAATTGCTAATAACTTTGCCTCTGTTGTTGGATCAAGATGATTTTTTTAATTCTATGCAATTTGTCCTCGTTTTTCATGCCGAAAAAGTAGGTAGAAACAGAATAGTCGAACTTTGATTAAACCATCAAGCAAAAGGTTATTGTCTTTAGAAGTTTCATAACTTTGATAACCAATAACTTATCCCTTAATTGTCCAATATAGACAATTTTTATTTCCTTCACTCAATGGTTCATTTTTGCCCATCCAGAAATACTTACTAAAAAAGAAAAAAAAATTGTCTTGATCAGACCATCAAGTAACAAGGTTATGATTTTTAGAAGCTTCTCATCTTTAATAGCTAATAACTTTGCCATCGCTGGTTGGGTTAGGACTTTTTTTATTCCATGAAGTTTTTCAATGGTTTCCATTTTCAAAAACAAAATAGAATTAAAAAAATCATCTTGATGTCATCTTTCTCGTGAAATGTAGTAAAATAAAAAAAATACCACGATTAGACCACCGAACATAAGGTTATGACCTTTCAAAGTTTTACAACTTTGATAACCACTAACTTTGCTCTTGGTGGTTGAATAAGGATGATCTTCTTATTCCATTCAAATTTTTGTTTTCATCCATCTCAAGAAAACTTGGTAGATGAAATAAAAAATAAATAAATCATTCTAATTAGACCACCATACCTAAGGTTATAGTCTTTTAAAAGGTTATAGTTGTTATATTAGAATTTTTTTTTATTTCATGTTGCTTTTCATTATTGTCTATCTTGAAAAAGTAAGTAAAATGAAAAAAAAATCACTTGATCAAACCATTAAGCACAAGGTTGTGGTCTTTCGAAATTCAAAACTTTAATAACTAATAACTTTGCCTTTGATTGTCGAATCAGGATATTTTTTCGTTTCACTTAGTTTTTTATTTTCATCTTTCTCAAAAAACTTAGTAGAATAAAGAAAAGAACAACCCCGACCGGGTTATCAGGCGTAAAGTTATGGTCTTTTGAAGTTTCCTAACTTTGAAAGTCAATAACTTTGCCTTCGGTTGTCATATCAAAATGATTTTTTTTTATTCAGTATATTTTTTTATTTAGTTTTTCATTGTCATCCATTTAAAAAAACTAATTCTAATAAAAAAAAATACTCCCTGATTGGACCACCAAGTGTAAGATTTTGCTTTTTCTAAGATTTACAACTTCTATGACCAATAACTTTACCCTCGATTGTTGGATTAGGATGACCTTTTTTTATTACAATTTTTCATTGTCGTCCAACTTTAAAAACTGAGTAGAATAAAAATACGACTTTCATCAAACAATCGAATGCAAGGTCTTTCAAAATTTTGCATCTCTGTAACCTATAACTTTGCTATTAATAGTTATAATATGAAGATTTTTTATACTCCATAATGATCTTCAATGATGTCCATTTCCAAAAACTTAGTAGAATTTTTTTAAAAAAAATATATGAATCGGATGGCTTTTATATCATACAACTAGATAGAATAAGAAAAAACCTTTATGTACAGGCCACCAAGTGTCAAGTTATGTTCTTTTAAAGTTTTACAACTTTGATAGCCAATAACTTTGCCTATAATTGTTAGATAAAGACAATTTTTGTATTCCCTTAAAGTTTTTCATCATGATCCATCTTGAAAAACTTAGTAGAATAAACAAAATTATCTTGATTAAATAATCGATTGCAAGGTTATGATTTTCAAAATTTCTCACCTTGGATAACCAATAACTTTGCCCTCGTTAATCAGATTAGGAATATAATTTTTTATTACACATTATATTTCAATGGAATTCATGTCTAAAAATATAGTGGAGTAAAAAAAAAAAAAAAACCACTCCAATGGTATTCATCTCGTAACATTGCGTACAATAAGAAAATCCTACCGATCAAACAATTAGGCACAATGTGATGGTCCTTCGAAGTTTTGCAACTTCGATAACCAATAAATTTACCCTTTGTTGCTACATAAGGATAATCTTTTTATTTTACTCAATTTTTTTATTGTCATCCATCTTAAAAAACTTAGTATAATAATAAAAAAATCATCCCCATCGGACCACCAAGCGCAAAGTTATGGTCTTTCAAAGTTTATAACTTCAAAGGCAAATAACTTTGCCTTTAGTTGTTGATTCAAAAAGGTTGGTCTTATTCCTTCAAATTTTTGTTGTCATCCATCTTAAAAAATTGAGTGAAATAAAAAAATCACTATAATCGGACTATTAAGCGTAAGGTTATGGTCTTTCAAAAATTCACAACTTTAATAACCAATAAATTTACCCTCAGTTGTTGGATTGGGAAAACTTTTATCTTATTCCATGTAGGTTGTCCTTGTCATCCATCTCAAAAAACTAAGTGGAATGAAACAAAAAAGAACACAAAAACTTTGATTAGACCACTGTGAATAAGATTATGGTCTAAGTAAAATATAAAAACCACCAAATGCAATGTTATGGTCTTTCAAAGATTTGCAACTTCGATGACCAATAGCTTTGCCCTCGGTTTCCAAATCAAGACGATTGTTTATTCTCATGAATTTATCCTTGTTGTCCACCTCAAAAAACTTGAGAAAAAAATGACTTCAATCAAACCATCAAGCGCAAGGTAATGGTCTTTCAAAATTTTATAACTTTAATAATCAATAACTTTTCCCTTGGTTGTAAAATAAAAAATACTTTTTTTGTTTCACTCAATTTTTTGTTGTCACCAATCCCGAAGAACATAGTAAAAAAGGAAAAAAATTATTTAATCAGATCTTCGACCACAAGGTTATGATGTTCAAAAGTTTTTTAATCTTCGGTAACCAATAACTTGGCCTTTAGTGGTCTGATTAGGATGAATTTTTTTATTCCATGTAGTTTTTCAATGGTGTCCATGTCGAAGAACATAAAAGAATAAGAAAAATAACTTTGACAGTATCTGTCTCATAAAATTGAGTAGAATAAAAAAATCACCCCAATTGAATTACCAAGTACATAGTTATGATCTTTCAAAGTTTCATAACTTTGAGAAATAATAACATTGCCTTCGGTTGCCAAATAAACATGATATTTTTATTCCACTTAGTTTTTTTTTGTTGTCCATCTCAAAAAACTTAATATAATTAAAAAGTAAACAAATTATCCTCATTAGATCACCTAACGTAAGATTATCGTCTTTTAAAATTTTGTAACTTTGAAAGCCAATGACTATGCCTTTGGTTGTCAGCTTATAACATTTTTTTTTATTCCAAGCAATTTTTCATTGTCTTCCGTCTTCAAAAACTAAGTAGAATAAGTAAAAGATTTTCCTTAGGTTACTAAATCAAGATGATTTTTTCTTTGATGCAGCTTATCCTTGTCATCCATCTTGAAAAACTAAAAAGAATAAACAAATAACATGACTTTGATCTCACCAGTGAGCGTAAGGTTATGCTCTTTCATAGTTCGTAACTTCGATAACAAATAACTTTTTCCTTGATTAAGACGATTTTTTTATTCCACATGACTTTTCAATGTTTTCTGTATTGAAGAACAAAGCAGAGTAAGAAAAATCACCTTGATGGCATTTGTCTTGTAAAATTGAGTAGAATAAAAAAAAAAAGATCTCGATCATACACTCAACTTTTCATTGTTTTCCATCTCTAAAAACTTAATAAAATAATTTTAAAAAATAAATCACCTTAAATATTAGACCATCAAGGCAAGATTATGGTCTTTCAAAGTATTATAACTTTGAAACCCAATAACTTTGCCTTTCATTGTCACATCAAAATGATTTTTTTTTTTAATTCTACATAATCTTTTTGTCGTCTAGCTTAAAAAATTGAGTAAAATAAAAAACCACCATGATCAAACCACCGAGTGTAAGGTTGTGATCTTTCAATGACTCGTAATTCTAACAACAAATTTACCCTCCATTGCAAGATCAAGACAAATTTTTTTTTTCTTCCATGTAGTTTATCCTTATCGTCCATCTCTTTAAAAGCTAAGATCAAAAATAACTTTGATCGATCCACCAAGTGCAAGGTTGTGGTCTTTCAAAGTTTCATAATTTAGATAACTAATAAATTTTCTAACGGTTGCATAAAAACAAATGATGTTTTATATTTCACTCAGTTTCTTATTATCATCCATCTAAAAAAACAAAGAAAAAAAATTATCTTGATGGAACCATTAAAAGCAAGGTTATGATCTTTCAAAATTTCTCATCTTTGGTAGCAAATAACTTGGCCCTCAATGGTTAGATTAAGACAATTCTTTTTCATTCCATGTAGTTTTTAGATGACATCCATGTTGAACAACATAATAGAATAATGGAAATTACATTGATGGTACTTATCTCATAAAAGAGAGTACAATAAAAAAATCACTTTGATTGGACCACCAAGCGCAAAGTTATGGTCCTTTAAAGTTTCATAACTTTGATAACCAATAACTTTGGATTTGATTTCTAGATAAGGATGATATTTTTATTTCACTCAGTTTTTCATTGTCATCCATCTTGTAAAGCTTAGTAGAATCAAAAAAGAAAACAAATCACCTTAATCGAACTATCAAGTACAAGGTTATGGTCAGTCAAAGTTTTGTAACTTAAAAATCCAATAACTTTGCCATTACTTGTTGGATAAGATTCATTTTTTTTATTCTACTCCGTTTTTCTTTTTTTTTTTGTCATCTTAAAAAACATACAAGAATAATAGAAAAAAAAAATAGTCTCCCCTATTAGACCACCGAGGGCAAGGTTATAATCTTCCAAAGTTTTGTAACTTTAAAAGCCAATAACTATCCCTTTGGACATCACATCAAAATAATTTCTTTTTAATTCCATGTAATTTATTTTGTCGTCCATCTTGAAAAACTGAGTAGAATAAAAAAAAACCCTAAATAAAACCACTAAGCGTAAAGTTCTAATCTTTTAATGATTCACAACTTCCATAACCAACAACTTTGCCCTCGATTGCCAAATCAAGGCAATTTTTTTATTTTATTTAGTTTAATTTTTCCATCCATCTCAGAAAATAGACAAGCAAAAAAAAAAGATTTTGATTAGACCATTAAGCGCAAAGATATGGTCCTTCAAAGTTTCACAAGTTTAACAGCCATTAACTTTGCCTTTTATGGTCAAGTCAAGACAATTTTTTTCTTCCATGTTACTTTTTAATGGTATTTGTCTTAAAAAACTAATTATAATTTTTTAAAATAAAATCAATTTGATCAGACCATTAAGCACAAGGTTATGGTCTTTTGAGGATTTGCAACTTCGATGACTAATAACTTTGCTCTCGATCACATTAAAACGATTTTTTATATTGCAAAAGTTTATCATTATCAACCTTCTCCAAAATTTTAGTAGAATGAAATAGAATGACTCTAATTGGACCATTAAGTGCAAGGTTATGGCATTTTGAAGTTTTATAACGTTAATGGCCAAAAAATTTGTGTCAGTGTTTTGATTAGGATGATGTTTTTTATTTCGCGCAGTTTTTCAATGGCATATGTCTCCAAAAACTTAGTAGAATAATGAAAAATACCTCAATGGCATCTGTCTTATAAAACTGAGTAGAATAAAAATTAATCACCCTATTAAACCACCAAGCACAAGGCTATGGTCTTTCATAATTTCACATCTTTGATAGCCAATAACTTTGCCCTTATTCGTTAGACTAAGATGATTTTTTTTTTATTCCACGTAGTTTTCAAATGGCATCAGTCTCGAAAAACTTAATAGAATTACAAAAATCACTGTGGTTGCATTCGTCTTGAAAAACTTAAGAAAATAATAAAGATCTCTCTAGTAGCATATGCATTAAAAAATTGAGTAGAATAAAAAAATCACCCAGATTAAACCATCGAGCATGAGGCTCTAGTCTTTTGGAGTTTTGAAACTTCAATAACCAATAACTTTGCCCTCAGTTAAGAGATAGGGATGATTTGTTTACTGTCAGTTTTTTATTTTCGTTCATCTAAAAAAACTGAATGAAATTAAAAAATAAATAAATAAAGTCACCTTGATCGAACCATCGAGTGCATAGTTATGGTCTTTCGAAGTTTCACAACTTTAATAACCATTGACTTTGCCTTCACTTGTCTGATTAAAATGATTTTTTTTTATTCCATACAGTTTTTGCTATCATTCATCTTGAAAAATTGAGTAAAGTAAAAAAAAATCACCTCCATTGGACCACCAAGTATAAAGTTATGGTCTTTCAAAATTTTGCAACTTCCATAGCCAATAACTTTGTCCTTGGTGGTCAAGTCAAAAAAAAATTATTTCACTTAGTTTTTTTTATGGTGTTCGTCTTGAAAAAATTAGCAAAATAAAAAATCACCCGATCTGACCAACGAATGCAAGGTTATACTTTTTCAAAACTTCGTAACTTCGATAACTAATAATTTCGCCCTCGTATGCGAAATTAAGATGATTTCTTTTATTTCACAATTTTTCGTTGTCATCCCCAACAAAAAATTGAGTAAAATAAAATTGACTACGATCAGACCATCGAACGCAAGGTTCTATTCTTTCGAAGTTTTACATCTTTGATAGCATAAAACTTTAGCCTTGGCGGTCAGATTAGGAGGATTTTTTTATTTCATACAGTTTCTCAATGGCATCCATCTCGAAAAGCTAAGTAAAATATTTTATAAAAAAAAAGATCTCCCTTCTAGATCACTTGAGGCCAAAGTTATGATCCTTTCAAGTTTTGTAACTTCGACAGCCAATAACTTTAATTGGTTAGATCAAGATAATATTTTTTATTCCACACAGTTTTTTATTGTCACCTGTCTTTAAAAAACTTAGTAAAATAAAAAAATGATCTTGACTAGACCATTGAGCGTAAGTTTACGGTTTGTCAAAGTTTTGCATCTTTGGTAGCTAATAACTTCACCCTTTATGGTCGGATTAAGACAATTTTTTTTATTCCATGCAATTTTTCAATGACATGCATCTCAAAAAACTTAGTAGAATAATATTTAAAAAATCATTTTGATAGTATCTGTCTTGAAAAATAGAGTAAAATAAAAAAATAACCTTGATTAAACCACCAAACACAAAGTTCTGTCTTAAAAAATTGAGTAAAGTAAATAAAAACATTTCATTCAAACTACCGAGTGCAAAATTCTTTCAAAGATTTGTAACTTCAATAACCAATAATGTTGTCATTGTTTATAAGATCAAGATGATTTTTTTTATTTCTTGTAGTTTGTCATTGTCGTCTCGCACCCTAGCACTCTTCCTTGTGCTCGCTAACTTTTTCATCCGTGATAATTGACTAAACTCTTTCAGGTGCTATCTACGAAGACAAAAAGCTGTGGCTATCTTTAGAAGGAATGCATCTCGAAAAATTAAGTACAATAAAAAATAAATTTGATCAAATCATCAAGCACTAGATTTTTGATCTTTCAAAGTTTCGTATCTTTGATATTCAATAATTTTGCCTTTGGTGATTGAATTAAAAAGATTTTTTTTATTTTACACAGTTTTGCAATGGCATCCATTTTCAAGAATTTTTTTATGATAAAAAAATTCATTTGATGGTGTCTGTTTCAAAAATAATTGAGTAAAATAAAAAAAATACCTCAATCAAACCATTGAATGTAAAGTTATTGTCTTTTGAATTTTCACAATTTTGATAACTAAAAAATTTACCTCCATTGAGGGCTAGTTGAATAGATGTATGTGATAGTGTCTTTTTAAAAGTTGAATTTGATCTACCTCATTAATTCAAAAGATTCGTTAATGCAAGCTCAAACTTAATTTTATATTTCAAATTTTAAATTTACTATATATAATTGGGTGATGATCCGAAGTGAAGTAAACCCAAGTCTAGAGTTATATTAATTTAAAGAAAAAAACTCATAATTAGCAACCAACCATTAAAAGAAAAGAAAAAAATACCTAAATCTTCCTTTCATGAGAAACTAAAAGAAAAATCATCTCATATGCTTATACTTCATCCACATATCAAAAAAAGAGATTAATAAGTAATAAGCACCATTTACTAATTATGTATAATGTTGTATCCAACATTCATATTTAATGTGTTAAATAAAAATAGAAAAATGGGTTGATCTTCCTCCATTAATTGTTCCTTGCAATGCTTTCTAATTGAGCATAAACCATATTTGATAATAAGCTTGAATTTCACTATAGAAATCTAACAGCTCAAAAGGAGAAACAAGACTGGAAAAGAAGATTAATTTAAGCAAGAACTGCACTTTATTGATTATAACATGACACACTATATAACAAACATCGCATCAAAACAAATTAATTGGTCCATTGTCGAGCATCCATATGAGATGACAAGCACCTGACACAGAGCCCAACATTATTCAACAAACCATAGGGCGTGGACTTTGGGTCACGATCGCCTTTATTCTTCGCACACGTATAGAGCTATCATATCAGTCTTGCCCCACGCTATCAAACAGCATAAGTAGGATACGACAATCTTATTACATGCTAAAGGACAACACAAGTCCTAGCGGCGGAAGCTCCTCACCTGGCGCGGTGGCTCAGCTTCATCCTCACGCAGCTTCACAGCGGTGTAGGTACCTGCACCAGCTAAGGCCCCAAGCGTAGGTGCCAACAGATATATCCAGATAGCTTTGTAGTTTCCTGCTGCAACCGCTGGTCCTAATGTCCGCACTGGATTCATCGAGCCACCGCTAGATGGTCTGTCATGTCAATATATCTAACAACAATTAAATCTTTTTAATTTCCTAAGGAACCAACTGGCAACATCTGTTTCCTGCCAACTTTGAAACATCAATTTGCAAAAGATATAAAAACAAATTTGAATCACGAAGAAAGGGAAAAAAAAAAAAAAACTTACCCTGCCACAAGAATGTTGAGCATAACAGTAGCTCCAACTGCTATACCTGCTAACTCTCCCACCTGCCCAGAGCCCACGTCCACGAGAGAATGTGAGGGAGAGAGAGTGACATATATATATATATACACAGCCATTCGCACATAATACAGAATGCAGAGTTTAGTGGTGGCACCACATACCGCACGAGTATCAGTAGCAACAGCAGTGACGACAAACAGGAGATTGAAAGTGATTAAGAACTCCAGCGCAAAAGCCTGACCAATGCTGACCGAAGGAACAGTGACGCCACCAGAGACGAAGGTCTCAAAAACTCCCTTGAGCGCAAAAGAAGCGCATATAGATGCCGACACCTGTGCTGCTATATAGGCTGGCACTTGAATCCAGGGGAAATGGCGCAGTGCCGCAAATGCAATGGTCAAGGCTGGGTTGAGATGAGCTCCTGAGATGTGTCCCGTTGATAGAATGATGATCATCACTGCCAAACCTGCAGACGCTGCATTTCCAATAAGAGTCTCCACTCCATTGTACTTTTGGTTCACTATGGGGGCTGCTGTTGCCGCAAATATTAGAATAAATGTTCCTACAAATTCCGCGCCAAGCTGTGTGAACCCAACCATCACACAGATTAAGGAATCTGAGGTCAAAAGGTTTTGGTATGCTTTAATATTTGTTTGAACATAATTTTTACAAAAATAAAAATATCAAAGGTATTTATTTGCATCTTTGTCCAAAAAAGAAAAGATGGACTTCAGTCTAAGATTAAGTAGTGTTGACCAATGAGTCTCTCATTTGTTTCTATTTGTGCAACAAGTTATGTTGTACACAGGGGAACAAATCCCAAATAATACTGATGCTATACAAATAAAAAAATTTCCCTCCTATGATTATTTCATTACGGACCACTCAATTTGTGAGTTGCAGGCACTCTTAGCTAATTTTCAATTTGTTAATGGCAGCAGGACCATCTTATTAGTTATCCCGCAATTACAGGGAGTTGCTATAAAATCACACTATAAGTTTAACTTTCAATGTTGTCTTATAAAAGAAAGAGATTCTTTTCTATGTAACAAATACTTACAGCTTTGGACGAGTCCTCATTAATAGGGAGTATGAACAGATGCAATAGGTTTGTTAACTTTTAAATTTTTTAATCATTCTTAGGTTTACCAATTCTAGTGATTAGTTAACTCACTTTTATTGTTTTATATATAAAATCAACAGCATGTGTTTCATCTTCTAAGTAGTGATTTGGCTCTTGAATTTGCCTACCAACTACAAGTCCTAAAAAATTATCCTTATTTTGTATTCACTGGTATCCTTTTCGCTGGCCAGCATATCTAATTAATAGACAAATAATTCCCAAACTTCAACAATCTCATTGTACAATACATTTTCCATTCTGATATATATGGAGTGAAACTACATCATGCTAGCAGTACAGCTAATAATTATTATTATCATCTCACATTATAATAGAAGAACAAAACAAAATAGAAGAGTCAAAGAGCTACCTTCCGGGTAAGAGAGACGTCAGGTGCGGGGAAGTCCGTGAAGCACGAGCCGTTTTGAACCCAAGTTGGGGCGGTGACCGGTAGGCACTCGCATCGTGGCATTGATTTGCGATCATAGGATAGCGAGTCCACTCGCAGTCCAGAAATCAAGGGACCTCCAGGCGTTCCCGGAGTTGCTGGCGCTGAAGCGGTAGGAGTTCCTAACTCTGGTTCCGGCATTTCTCTTCTCACAACTTTCTTTTCTTTTTCTTTTTTTTCCTATTCTAAACAACAAGGAAAAACAACGCTTTCTTTTTTTTTTTTTTGGGGGGGGTGTTTATGCGATTCGGGCTATAAACAAAGCTGAGGATATTACATGATTTTGCGGTTTTTATGAAGGTGCTGCTACAGGTCCGTTCTAATCTTAGCCAGAATCAAAATACTGACTGAGGAATAACACTTGCTATGGAAACATGACTGTCTAATGCAACTATATGCAACTACCGAACCTTTTTTTTTTCTTTTTTTTTTTTTCAAATTTTGAAGGGCTTCTGGAAGAGGAAGGACTAAAATTACATTATGTGTAGGCTTTTATAAATGTATTGCTATGGAATAGAGAAAGAAATATAAGGATCCAGGATATACTCACAGAAGCTTGCCTATTTTTGGTGATTTTGGGATCGCAGTGGCATCCAGCTTCGATGTAGTGAAACGAATGCGTAAAGAAACGAAAACAAGGAAGAACAGAGGGGAAGAAAGAAGACCGGATGAACCAGAAGAAAGAAGGAAAAAAGGGAAAGAGACAAAGGGAGTGATTATGAAAACACAGGATGTGGTGATGGAGGTGCGAATTGAAGGAAGTTGAAGGCGATCAAATATTGCGGATGCACATGGTCGTATATATACACACAAAACGAGGCATGAACCTTATTAGGAAACTGTCGAGAAAGTGTGTAATGTTAAAGAGAGTTGCACATTAGTGGGATTAATATTTTGAAATGTTAATTAAGTGGGTCTAGAATCTCTAGACGAGTTGAGTGTCATCACTGTGACTTTTCATATATACCCTTGCAACAGGACTTCACAGCATTTGGAATCCATATTTATTTTATTTATTTATTAGTCTTCAAGCACTTTGTCCAAATAATCGGAGAAAACTTGATATTTTGGATCATGTCCTCCAGCGTCGATGTATATGTTGTCCTGTTGTCCCAATGTTCTTGACCCCTCTAATCGAGGCCTTAATGCCCTATAAATGAAATATTTGATGTTCTTTACACGTATACATATTAAGGAGGAGTTTTCACTTCTAAAGGAGGATCGGATGATAGAGCAATCAATGAAACCAACTCAACCGGGTCAAAAGCCGCCGAGTGTCTGCCAAGGCGGTGAGAGGATATGTGTGTAAATTCAAATTAGTCACACTTCTCTGACAATATGAAATGTTTCTCACACGAACTTGAATATGAGATTGAACTTGTTTCTTTTTGACAAATGAAGGTCAACGCCCATCCCATCATCTAAACAGCTATGGGCTGCGACCAATGTTGCTAACGTGACAGACCATAAGGCGCACAGACGTGTCTGCAGTCGTCAGATCTGCCCAAGACTCGCAATTGATAGCCGTTCTTATGAGTGAAACGCCTGTGACGATAAAAGGTCTCACATGCAGCGTGACAACATCATACTGCCTTGCTAAAATAATTCAGCCATCAGCCACCCGCCCAATAATTGTATTAAAAGAGTACGGGGCGTTGTCTTGTTGAAACCGCAAGAGAAAAAAAAAACATATTTTTAATGAACATGATTTAAGCATCTCTCCAGCGGTACCCAACCATGGATGTCAAAGGCATCTGCTTCAGCCATCTTTATTGCAACAAACGCCTTGTGTTCTTGGAGGTGATCAGTGTAAAGGCAAAAGAAATGCCCCGCCTCGCCTCGCCTCGCCTCACCTTAATGGTGCTACTCCCATTCATTTGGATCCACTCCATCCGTTTCTCTTTTTCATTGTCCCCATAGTATTTGTTTAGTCCTTTCTTCTCTTTTAGTCCTTCCTAGGAATCTTCTCCCCACTCTGCACCTTAATTATTCATCTCTTTAGAGACTCTCCTTTTAATTTTTCTGCCATTTTATCAAAATAATTTAAGTCGCTTGAATACAGTTTTAAGTGTTGGCCAAGGCATAAGCACGAGGTGGATACTAACTTCTTGGAGTTGTTCTTATAATCTTTTTGACTTTGTTCCATAGAGAGGTGATGCGTGATTCCATCACATGCGGCGATCATCCATCCCATCCCCACCACCATAGTGCTATTGATACTAAAATAGTGTCCTACATTCAAAATATACCATAAAGTAATTAACCTCAGACCTCTTTATTAAAGAGAAGAGAAAACTAAACCAACTATAAGTACTCATGAGGAAAGCAATGATTTTTAAGTGAAAAGTACTAACATAAAATTAATTAATTAAAAAAAATGTTCCTAGTAAAGAGTTGAGTGGAGCTGATGGCACTTAAATCTTAATTACTATGACTTAGTTTAAGAAGATTCCTCCACCACTCACAATATATATGTGATTCTTAATTAGTGTTATACCACTTTCTGTTACCACAGAATAATTGAGGGGCAAGTCCTGGCGCACCTCCTTGGTTTTCTATGTTTGTGTGGTTGGTTTTAACTTGCTGACTTGCTGCCTCAAACGAGTATATCTCGTGCTCCTTGTGTCTACTATCTACAACATCATATCAATCCTTTTAAGGAGTTCTAAGCCTAAATTGGTGTTTTAGTAACAAGTCTGTCACGTCTTGTTGACAAACAGTCAGTTCCATGAAAATTTGATGTTTCAAGAGAGGAGCACTTCAAAAAAAGTCTAGCGGAGGTCCCTTCGGTGGATTTCAATGATGAAAGTGGGGAACTCAGCTATACCATTTCCGTTCTGCTCCTCATTGTGATTGGGTCTTCCAGTCAGCCCTAGTGGAACCAAAAGAACTTTTTTCCTTCCAGAACTTCAAAATATATAGATAGCATTTTATAAAAGAAACAAACAAAACACCGAGCTTCCCATATCACAAAGGCCAATAACTAAGCTTACATGTCAACCAAGCAAAAAATACACTTTTTGGACAGATCAGTCCAACAGACTTCATTTTAGACATTCAAATGGCCAAGTGCAGAAGTTCCTGGACATCCTGCTTATGACCTGCTGTAATGATTGCTTATTGTAAGCCACTAAGCTTTATTAGAATTGTAATTGTACCCAAAGTTTTTTGGGCCATGTTTCAGGGAAAGATGATGCTCCACATGTTTCTTCTTCTCTACCTTTGCTTCTTCCCCAGTACAAGATCGCCAGACAATATTTGTGAAGGCAGTGTAAGTGGACCTGCCTTCACTAATGCTGACCATGATTTCCCAACAGGGAACAACACTAATCAGGGAAAAAATAGCAGCAATTAATGGAAGCTTCTCGAGCTCCAATTAAACAAAGTGTTTTTTTCAGTGGCAAATGCCTAACTTTAGACATGGGTCCAATCTTCATCAATCTTGTAGGAAAGCCAGATGATAAGATTAAATCTGAAGTTCTTTTAAAAATTAAAAAACTACATATATATTAAAAAAAAACAAGTTTCTTCTGCTGGACACAATATGTAGCCACAGCTTCTACATGCCACAAGAAAAGAGGTATTTCTTCTTTGAAGAGGAAAGTAAAAAACGGTTTATTATCCTTCCTTAAAACTGCTGCACTGCTTTCATAATCAAAACTCAGGTAACAATTTGATGGGCTTCAGAACTTAACAAGCCTAAATTCATACCTTATAAATACATAGATACAGATAATTATGGTGCTAAATATTGGGTGAACGAGAAAAGGCAGAGAAGATCATTTATCTTCCACAGCCAATAAAGTTCTCCATGAGCAAATGATCCATAGCAGTTAAAAAGAAACCTGATGATACTTGTAGCTTTGCCTCCCTCGCTAAAATGTATGCCAACCACAATCTTTTAGTACTATGTCAAAACTCTAAGATCACTCAATCAGTCATCGGAGGCAAAATTGAATAAAGTCTGAAAGCACGTACACAAATAATTGCAGCATGAATCCTGAAAATATGAAATACCCTGGCTATTCAATTCCTTCAACTCTTTTATTTTAGCAAACTGCCATGTCAACAGAAATAAATTATTCTTTTTCCTTTGGGTAAAAGGTTTCTGCTGAAGGAGGACCATTTCTGCTTCAGGATTCATGCTGCAATTATTTATGGTCCAGTGCATGAACTAATTCTCACCCATCAAGTAAGAAGCAATTCCGCTCACAGGAAACAAGAAAGAGAATATCTAGGATCAATGACATGCAGCAGATGCAGCCTTTCCCTTCCATTGTGAGTCAGCCATGTGCTTTCTAGCAGAAGCGATTGCCACCATATAAGATGCAAACCACTATCATCCTCAACTAGAAGTCTTACAGAGATGGGTTAGAATCTTATCATACAAATGTCAAATCAAAATAACTTAACAAACCATTCAGATCAGCAACAGCTAACTAATATTCTGAAGACATTCGCTAATATAAGAGGGCAAATCAGATGTTATCTTGTAAATACGCTACGATAAACACTGTCAATGCACAGATAGAAAGACCTAATAAAGCACCAGCAGGAATCAGTTTTCGTGAAGCTGCCAGCCGTATACCTGTAAAAGCAATGAAAATAAAAAACGAATGATACAAGGGAGGAGAAGCACTAAAGTACTCAATTGTGGTGTATATGGAAACCAAAGTAGGATATGCTTAGCAAATGTGCATGTGCTTATACTCCAAGTACAACGCCTGAGCAGCAAACACAGAAGAAACATACCAAATACAGAAGAGAAAATAAAGGCAGATCCAAAGCCAAGAGCATCACCAATAGCTTTTGTCTCTGGCGCTTGCATAAGGAAGTAAGCCTACATCGAAAGACCAATATTCACGAGGAAGACACTGAATGAACAGAAAAACTTTATTTTGTCAGGATGTAAGGTTTAAAGGATATTCAGGCTCCTTAACATTGTTGTTTCTGCTTGTTCAGCATTCAGGAACCACAGCATTAACAGAGAAAATGAGAGTGCATCTCCAAGCAATTGAACTTTCAACAACTATGATGCATGCTCCAAACAGAGCAGCTGCTTCTTGGGAAAACCCTTATCATATTTGCCAAGGAAGTTCATAGTAATACCAACCAAAAGCATACGGCTCCATGGATTTCATGCAGATTGCTTTATGGCAATTACACTCAAGTAAACTGAAATTATCTGAAGATAATAGAATTTACTGGATCAGAATCAAGCCACTCCCACACTTCTTCAAATAGCATGACCCTATATTGTTTAACCTAACTCCAGGAAACAGAACTAGATCATACATGCAACTAGTGGCCAAAATGTAATTGCTAATCCTCTGCATATCATGAAGCATGAATAATCAAACTATTAGATGCAACCTACAGGCAAGGCATTAAGAGACCAATGTAACAAACAATACTTTAGACAGAAAAAGAGAAAATTAATCATAATACAATAATGAAAACAAGAATATATTAGTTAACAGACAAGATAACCATGACATGCATGAATCAAGCTTTGTTCGACATGTAGAAGCAAAGATAATGGAAGTTCACCTATGAATTAAAAACAAGATAAAAGCACAGGCTCATTCAGGAAAGAAAATTCATGTTACGATACAAAAAAGACCCAAGAATAGCAAGTAAGGGTCACAGATTATAGATGACAAGCACAATAATGGAAATTAAAAAAAGAGAAGTGACAAAGAAAAGTACATAAATATATTCAAGAAATTTTGTGATGGAGGTCTTTCAAACAGAAATTTAATTCCAGGATACGATAATGCTTGCTTACAAATAAATAAGCCTAAAGCCAATAAGTTACCACCTGAATTCAAGGAGAAAACTATTATCGAGGGAGACAATGATGCCTTTGTATGGTCAATCATTAGACCGAATGTTATTGTTATCAAAATCATCTCGGAAGTCCATTGAACAACCAAATTATCCGATACTCATTTCATTGTGTTAAATCCCAAAAAAGAAAAAAATTTAACAAGCATATTGCACCATAGAACATTCTTAGCACAGTAGCAAAGGAAACTAGGGACACAAAGGGCCAAAGAGCAAATGAAGCCAAGATCAGCTAGTATGATAATATTTCTAGTCCGTACAAGGATGACACTAAAATGATTTGCATGAATTTGATCCGACAGTAAGACGTGATGATGAAATAGATGCCAATGAAAATACCGACGCCATAAGGGCTGCACCAGTCATCCCGCCAAAGAGGGAACCCTTGCTTCCGGATCTGATAACTGCATGAGCAAAACTGGAATTGAGAAAGCAATGGTGGAAATTCCAGAATGGTAAAGCAAAAGAGAGAAATGTAAGGGAATGGCAGCGAAGAGAGTACAGGCAAATAAGCCACCGCCTAGAAGCAATAATCCATAGGCAGCGGATGTGGTAGGGGCCAATTCGGCAAGCTGCGATTTGCAGCAAAGGCAAGGTCTTCTGCTATTGGATTTTGCATTCAAGTTATTCAACTCGAGCCTTCCTTTTGCGGCACGAGTAGTGCTGCTTATCCCGTTGCCATTAATCAACGCGGGTAATTTTAACTTCGTTGCTGCTGCTGTTGCAGCTACTGTCGGGGTCGGAATTGCAGACAGTAAGAAAGAAGACGACATCGCTTAGCACGCTGCCGCTCCTGACTTGTCTCTCGGGGTTTTAATCTCGTATGGGGGACTTGCAGCCCATGTTTGTTTGGGCTTACTGCAAGCCGCAAGGGCAATGACGAAGCAATCATTACTGTGTCTTATAGAGCGCTCCAGTCCGGTGTCCCCATAGCTGTAGTCTCCTTTTTGAGGTTTAGTCTTTTGTTCATCATCTGTTATTCAGAAGCTTTGACGTAATATTAAGAGAAAACATATATAGTCCACTATTTATTTGTTTGCAAATTCTTTTTTATGATTCGATCACTGGTAAGCAGAGTAGCAATTCAAGATGACTTGTGGCTAATCAGTACAACATGATTGCATGATTAATTATTTGTGTGAAGCTTGTAAATATTAATGCAAGTGTATCAAGTTATGCGAGACTATAGTTTACAAATAAATTGTTTAATAAACTGTGTTAATCATTGACATGACACAGGAAGATCAGAATAACTTTTTTAATGAATTTGCGCAAATTATTGATAAGATAAAACATAATAGGTATTTTCATGATAATAACACCATGTATATATATATATATATATATAATATCTTTCTTTTGTGATTTTTTTTATTAATAATGGTATTCTTATTCTATTTAATGATTTTTTATTAAAATATACTTTTGAAATATAAATATCAAATAAGTTATAAGTTATATTGAAATGAATTAACGACGTTAACTAAATGAGTTGTACGAATTGAGCCGAGTAGCATCTTACTGAAACAATCTATATAATATCAAACTAAAATAAGCATATCAAACTGTACATAACATGGCTATAACACAAATTCAATAAAGTAAATCCCAAATCTGTTTAAAGAAGCGTGCGTCTTGATAAAATTCTCAGCCTTGCTTCAATTTGCCAGACTGACCAAGTTTGGGCTTTGCATTTGCACTTGCACGCTGAGCTGCAGTACTGGGCCTTAGTAACGTTCAATTTGTTCGTGGGTCTTATGTACTGTACAAACGCCTCATCTTTCTTACATTCCCTTATGCAAGAAAGTAAAAAAAAAAAAAAACATGACCTCAAAAACATCACCACTGGACATGTATGGCCAGCAACCTACAGATACTCAAAAAAAAAAAAAAGTTATTGCAGCCATGCGTAGTACGATCGTCTCTACAATTGACACTGATACGATCATCTTGGCCCTGTAAGTGAAAGAAAACGGTGAAGCAAAGCAGCCGATTTCACAACTAAACTTCATAAATATTCACTTGGCATTCTCTTGGGACATGGATACTTCCCCTATGCAACTCCATCCAAACAGAAATAAGGATTTTTACAACTTTACACAATCAAGTATGAAGCGTAGCCGCGCCTGTCAACTGGGGAGCGAGGTGAGGATCTTTTTGTGGTGAGAAAAGAAATGATACGGAGCCGATTTTGTCCTTCATGGATTGCAAGATTTGAGTGGCAGAAGGCCTGAGTGTGGGAGAGCGGTGGAGGCAAAGTGCAGAGATTAAAAGCATGACCCTTGCTTCCTCCATGTCAAACATCCCTGCCAGCCCTGGGTCTACTACTTCTGCCACCTTCTCCATTGCTTCGTATTCAGCAATATCCCTCAGCAAGGGTGCCATCATCTTCGTCAAAGGCTCGCCCCTTTCAGGGCAGAAGGCCTCCATCCCCGTCACCAATTCCAAAATGATCACTCCCAAGCTGTATATATCGTTCTTCTTTGAGGCAATTCCAGACATCAAGTAATGAGGATCCGTATACCCAGGAGAACCCATCATCACTTGCTTCACCCTCGAAGACGGGGGTAGCACCATAGAAGAAAATCCCATTTTCGCAGAGCCGAAATCACATAGTTTGCAATTTAGATGTTCGTCCAGCAGGATGTTGGAAGCTTTGATGTCCCCATGTACAATTTGGAGGCTACATTTTTTGTGCAGATACTCGATTGCCTGGGCAAGTTGGAAGAATATGGCCATGCGGTTTTGCCACGGCAGCGCTGGTTCCCTCTTTGCACCGCTTTGATGGAGCTTTTCTTGCAAGTTTCCATTCCGAGCGTACTCAAACACAAGGGCCCCTTCTTCTGAATACACAAATTAATCACACTGCCATTTTAGACTTCCAAGTTACTCAAACGCGAAACCCAAAAATAAAAACAACGAGTTACTCGATTCTTCACTAAATAAATAAATAAATATCAAGAAATATACAGTGCAGACCTCGCTCGTCACAGTAGCCGAGAAGCTTCACGATGTTGTCATGACGAAGGCGAAGCAGGATGTCTAGTTCCTGCTTGAAAACTTGGTTGAGACGGTCACTGCCAATATGAATCTTGACTGCAGCTAGTGCTGAACCAGGAAAGCGAGCAAAATAGACATTGCTAAATCCTCCTGATCCAATCAGCCGGGAGAAATTTAAGGTCAACCGCTCTATATCATCCCAATTGTATTTCCTCGGAGAATCTTTACAATCGTAAACAACATCCTCCCTATGGGAATCATGTTCGACAACAGTAGTAACTTGGTTGCCATTTCTACGTCTCGATTTCTTGAGTTTAAGGAACTTGAACAAGAAGGCCATGACAGAGAGAAACAAGACAAGGAGGACAACAGCCGAAACACTGAGGACTATTGTGAGTTTGGAGTCAAAGCGCGAGAACAGCCCTCGTGCGCTCGTGGGTTTTAAAGGAGGTGTCGGTGGATCACTAGAATTGGCAGTATCGGAAGTAGGACCAAGAGGTGTAGTGCTGGTAAGGGTGGGTGGGAGCTGGGATGCGACGCAGAAGGTGAGAAGAGAAGGGGAAGATGAAAATAAAAGAAAAAGGAGAATGAAGTAATAAGCCTCGCAGACAGATATGGAAAACGTAAGCGTAGAACAAAGTGATCCAAATGAAACATGTAGCCCTTTATTTTGAGTCCCACCCATAGATTTGTAGGCGGACGAAGGGAAAGCCATTGGAGACAGAATCCGACAGAGCTCGGTCTATCCCGATACAGAGACAGGCGCAGCAGGGAGGAAGCCTCCCAGGAAGGAAGGCACTGGTGGATTATTTTATAGGATAATGTATAAAGAAAACACTAAAACTATGGGATTTCTCCCTGCTTCCCTTGTGGAAGGTATGAGATTAGGAGAGGGTCGCGTTCCATCACCTACGCGGAGAAATAATGGGGAGGCTCCTTTACTTATGATTTCGTAAGTTAAAAGATTAGCTTAATTATACAATTGAAGTCAAATAAGACGGGCAGATTGCTAACATTTATCAGGGTACTTTTAACATGTGGCTTTTTTTTTTCTTTTCGTTTGTGCCCCACCTTCCTTTACTTTACGTGCCAGCAGTCAATCGCCCCACCGACAAGTACAAGCCGGGAAGTCTTGTTTTTTTTTTTGGTGAACACGTCAAATTTGCTCCAATTAAACCATTTCTGGGTTGGATTGTTAATGACTGCGAGATTGTCTTGTTTCTCTATGGTTCTCATTGTTAAAACTTGGAAGCAGCGAGTTTCAGAAGATAAATGTTAGTTTTAATTTGAAACTTCACACTTGGAAGTTGTTGGGTCGATGGTGCCCGGCTCACACCTTTCATAAATATTTTTCTTAAATTTGTTTGCCTCACAAGCATGGCATCATTTATTAATTCCTCGTGTACAATGCTTTTGGTGGAGGTGAGTTGCATCACCCCCCTTCCCCCAGTCTGACCTTTTCTTCTGATTAATTTTATCAAAAATCGGAAGCATGACATCTCTTTCATAAATCTTTTCTCCGATTTTAGGTCTATATTCATTTTTCATCATCTTTCATATATCTTAATCTGAATGGTGTCACAACAAAAGCCAAGCCTGCACCCCGAACGAGAGAGAGAGAGAGAATATCTAATTAAACAGCAGACAAGATGAATGGTTCATGTGTCCTTATCTTTATACACGAATTATTAACTTTTATTTCAGATGCACTATCATTGTCATTGCCAAAAACAAAAAAAGAAATATATAAAAAAAATGATATATGTATTGTAGAATGATTAGATGTCATAGGGTAATCAACACTTCTATCAGGATCAGTTGGAAGTATAATTATCCACAAGTGTTTAGTCAAATTTTAATTTGAGGTAAAAATATGGTAGTTTTCAGTTGAAATTTGAATCCAACTACATTATTAACCTTTCTTGCCTAACCGAAGTTACTGGTACCCTCTAAGTGAAAACGATCAAGATAACCTCAAATCTGATTAATGAAAAGTTACCATTTATTAAGAAAATGGTTTTAGTTTGATGAACTTTACTGTTATCTTTTGATTACTTCAACTTCTCTTGTTTTTATATAACCTGACTTCTGTTTTCATATTACATGCACTTCATTACATGCATGTATCCAAATTTATATAACCTATTATTGTCTTTTTTTTATTCAGTTTTTTCTTTGAATAAAAGAGTGTTACCTTTCAACTCAAATGGTTAATTTTACATTGGTGGGTCTTACTACTGAATTTGATTACTATTTCAACTTTTGTTTTCCTTTTCTTTTCATATTAGATTAAATATGATTGGCTTTTATTAGACAGGCTTGTGGCCTTTCTCCCTTTCTTTGTCTCAACTGTTTTCGTTTTTTTTCCTTTTTATTTAGGAAAATATAAATTTTCTTTAAATAGATGTTTTTAGAATCATTGACCGTAATGTATGTTTGCCTCAACTTTATTAAAAAATTATCCTAATTTACAAGCCTTACTACTATATTTTAACTTCTTTAGTTTCTTTTTTTATTTGATAAAAGTGTATTTGTTTTCATGATAAAGACATTTATATAACCTTACTATATTATTTTAGTCATCTTCCACGCCTTTGTTTTGGATAAAAAATTATTTTTTATTAAATAGCTACATGTATAATCTGATGAGACTTAACTTTCATTAAGCAAAAAAAATTAATTTTTTGAATTAAAAATTTTTAACCTTCATTAAAAAAATGTTTGTAAACCTATGCACTTTATTATTATCTTTCCTTTGTTTAATATATTTTTTTTAAACGTGGGAGAAGAATTTGGTTAAATAAGCAATTTTCAAACCCACATAACGTCTACAAGTTTGTTTGCTTAAGGCAGTATTATCTCTTCAGGACTTAATGAAATCAAAAGAACCAAAGGTGATAATTTTCATCAAAACTTAAACGGATCGTAGGAGGATTGAAAGAATAAGAGGATAGTTGGGTTTTAAATGAGCATTTGGAGTTTATAAGAAAGGTCATGGTAAGGATTTAACAATTTTTTTGGAAGAAAAAGAAGTATTGTAGTATTCTCAACTTTTCCCAAAATCAAATTGATGTGGAGATATCTTAGGTCGGAGTGTAGCTTGAAGGCTAACAATTTTTATGACTTTCCAAAACGTACTAAATGGAAAGAGTCTTAGAGGCTCTTGAGAACTTTGCATGGAGCTTTCAGTCTATCATAATATATACAAAATGGATTTTAATGACATTTTACACCCCGAGTAAGAAATTGGGTGAACTCTTCTAGCTCGACTAGTTAATCAAAGGTTTTAGAGAGATTGTGCGAAAATGTGGCTTGGATGATGTGCATATGAAGGAACATTAATTTACATGGAGAGAGGAAAAGGATTGGATCATTGGGTTGTGGAGCGCTTGGGCGGAGCTCTAGCAAATGAAGATTAATTTTCTTTGTTTTCGAAGGAAGGGACCTAGATCATTAGGTGACAGAGTGCCTAGACAGAGCTTTAGCAAATAAAGATTGGTTTTCTTTGTTTTCAAGAGCAAGACTACTCATTTTGGTTAAAATAATTTTTTTTAAAGAATTATTGGCTTTTTAAACCTAAATTAGTTGAATGGTTGAGTCATGTTGGTTAAAATTTGAAGGACGAAATGTCCTTAGTAGACTATCTTATTGAGGGAGGATTTTATCTGAATGGGGAAGGAATCTAGTTGGAAATTTTTCAAAAAGAATTCATAATAAAAAACAGTTAGTATAAAAACCTCAAAAAAAAAAAAAAAGGATGGACATATTGAAGATAGATTTGAAGAGAAAAAGAATCGATTGAATTTATCACTAGAACAATAAGAGTTATTAAAAGCAAAAGGACAAAAGTTTTTGGTTAGCAAATAAAGATGAAAAACCAAGTATTTCAATAATATGACATTTACAAGACAACAAATTAATAAGATCTATAGTTTATATAAGGAACGTGGGGAGTTGGTTAAAATAGAGGATGATTTATCTCTTCTAATTCAAGATTATTTTAATGATTTATTTGTAACACCTATAGACTATTCTAAAAATATTTCAAACTTTATTGAACAAAGGATCAACCAAGAGGATAAACAGTTATTGTTGGAGGAGTTTACTTTAGAAGGTTTGAGAGAGCAGTCTTTCAGATGCACCTAGACAAAGCTCCAAGAATAGATGATTTTGGTCCAAATTTTTTTCAAAGATTCTAGAGGGACCTTAGGTAAGGATATCTTTTCCTTAGCTAAGTATTGTCTGAAACAAAAAGAATTTCCTTTTAGATTAAATAATAATTCCATTGTGATGATTTTCAAGTGTGGATTGCCTAAGAATGTCAAAGAATTTCAACCCATTGCATTGTGTAATATAGTTTATAGGATAGTGGCTAAAGTGCTTGCTAATAGACTAAAACTTTTGCTTTCAAAACTTACATATGAATTTCAATTTGTGTTTGTTCCTAGAAGATCAATTATAAATAATATGGAGAGGTTGCTCTGAAAATTGATACCAATAAAGCCTATAATAGATTGTCTTGATCTTTCTTGGAGATAGACTATAATCAAATTTGATTTTGCTAGAAACTAGATTGAGATGATAATGCTACATGTTACATTTGTCTCTTATAAAGTTATTTTTAGTGGTAGAGAGATAGGGATTATACCCAAGGTAATTTACAAGGTTATAAGATACGTAAAGGAATGAAGGCCTTTATGTTAATTAAGAATGCTAAAGGGATGGGTGACTTACATGGTTGTAAGGTATGTAGGGAAACTCCTTCAATATCTCATTTATTGTTTACTAATGATTCTTTTTTCTTCTTTAGAGCTACTATGAACGGTGCTGAAAATATGGCCTAGATCTTGAAAGACTATGAATTAGCCTCTATATAAGTAGTTAACTCCTAGAAATTTGGCATAATGTTAAGCTCAAATGTTCCTCAGTATGTTAAAACTTCACATTGAATAAGTTGAGAGTTCAGGCTATTGTGGATATAAGCAAATATTTTGGCTTGCCATCTCTTGTTGGCAAAAATAAAAATGTAATTTTCAGCTTTATTAAGGAAAGAGTATGGAGAAGGATTCATGGCTAGAAAAACAGGCTACTTTCGAGAGCTGAAAAATAAATTTTGATTAAAACTACAATTCAAGCAATCCCAACTTACAGTATGAGTACTTTTTGGTTAGGTTCAAACCAGAATGAAGGGAAATAATTGCTTTGGTTAAGGTGGAAAAGAATGTGCTGAAGGAAAGAGCGTGGAGGAATGGGTTTTAGAAGTCGATATGAATTTAATATGGCCTTGCTAGCTATGCTAGACTGAAGATTAATCTCTGATCCTTACTCTTTTATGAAATTTTTTTTCAAATATAGATATTTTCTTGCAAAGAACTTCAAGAGGGCTGATTTGGGTTCGAATTCTAACTTCACTTAAAGAAATATCTAGAATGCTAGGGCAATACTTAAGAAAGGTTATAGATGGAGAATTAGGAGAGGTAACCAAGTCTTAGTTTTGGGAGATCCTTGGCTTAAGAACTCAAAAAAATTTCAAGGTTGAATCCCTTGTTGAGCCAGAACCACAATGTACCCTTATGAAAGACTTATGGATCCCATAGAGTACCTCTTGGGATAAAGACTTAATCAAGGATTTATTTAGAGAGCGATGCTTGGGAGATCGTTGAAATAATGGTCAGTAATAATCACAAGGAAAATAAAATCATGGTTAAACTTGGCTACAAAGTAGCAATCACTACATTGAATCATGAGAGTGTCAATTGTACTTGAATGTTAATATGGAATTTAAGGCTGCCTCCAAAGGTTAAGGAGTTTAGCTAGCGTTTATGTAGGGGTTATTTACCTATAAAGGCTTAGGTACTTATTAAGGGTTATGAGATAAAAGGTGAATTTGCTTTTTATAAAGTAGAGACTGAAGATTTGTGGCACATCTTTACGAGTGCCTTTTTGCCAAAAGCTACTAGTTGGAAGCAGATTTCATTAATATATTAGTTTCTAATGAATGCTTTATGGAATGAGTTTTTAAAACTCTGGAGGTTTTGGTGCCTACCTTAAAGCTCAAATTTTGCATGGTGCTATGGATAATTTGGAATACTGGAAATACTAAAATTTGAAATGATGTTATTTCCTTCCCTGTACAGGTAGTAAAATCTAGACTAAGGTTTATGGAAGCATGGAATGCTGCAAAGGTGCTCAGTAGTGGTGTTAGATGCAGAGCTTCTGACAAGTCTTTTTACAAATGAAGAAAACCTTCCTCCTAGATTGCTCTGAGGTAGTATTGATGTTGTCATCTTTAATAATCTGAACTTAATAGACATGGCCTTGGTTATCAGAAATGATCATAAAGATTTTATCTAAAGTATGGCCAAATTAATGGAAGGCAAAATGCTACCAAAGAAAGTTGAGGCCTAAGCTTTAAATGAAGTTATATTGGACTTTAATAAATCACTTTAATCAAATGGTTTTTGAATCAAACTTTATATAAGTGATACAGGCAATAAAATCAAATGCTAAAAATCTGTTTAAGTTTGATATGTTGAGTAGTGATTGTAAATCTATTTTTTTCACTATGAACAATTTTCTTGTTAACCATGTAAATAGACAAGCTAATATGACTGCCCATATTTTACCAAGGGAGTCATATACATATGCTAGTCTAGTTGTTTGCGATGAGCCACTTAATTCTGTAAAAATTCATCTTTTATATGATATTAGTTAAATAAAGTCATCATTCTTGTCTTTTTTTAATGAAAAAAGCTTACTAAATTTTTTTTATTATTTATTGAATACTTCAACTTATTTTTCAGATAAGCTAAAAAAGTATCTAAGTTTTATTAAATAGATATTTTTAAATTTATAATATTCACTATTACTTTTGTCTGCTTCAAATATTTTTGAAATGAATAAAAGTATTAGTTGCCATCAAATAGATGCTTCTAAGTTATAGATTCCATATTACTTTTTGTTTTCTTTTACTTTATTTTTTTTAATGAAACATAATTAGGTATCTTATTCATTATTATTTGAAATCATTTTTATATATTTTTATAGTTATTATGATGTTGAAAATAAATTATACTATTATTATATTATTTCTATATAACTTTGGTTATTATTTTTAAATTTTTTTTGTAATTTTTTTAAAATACAATAATATTTTAATTGCTTTGTTTTTTTAAAAAATAAAAATCAACTGTTATTAAAGAAACATTTCTTTTAGTTGGATTGTCTTATTATTATTTTTTACTTATTTCAACTTTATATACGCACATATATATAAAATTTATTTTCCTTAAAAAAATAATAATAAGTTTATGAATTTGTTACTATTATTATTATCTATTTTAGTTTTTTAGTAAAGGGATAAGAGATGATTAGTTTGGAATGCCTAAACATTATTAGTTAAGTTGATGGATATATT
This sequence comes from Moringa oleifera, assembly GCA_021397835.1. Taxonomy (NCBI): domain Eukaryota; kingdom Viridiplantae; phylum Streptophyta; class Magnoliopsida; order Brassicales; family Moringaceae; genus Moringa; species Moringa oleifera. The sequence goes on from JAJFZO010000566.1 coordinate 33,278, forward strand.
AAAAACTTTTGTGTGCTTTAATTTTTTTATATAAAATAATTAAAATTTATTATATAAACTTTTAACCCTAGGAATTTTCTTATTATCTTTGGAATAATACTTAACTTGTTTTCTAATATTTTTTTACTTACTTATTAAATAAAAAATGATTTTATGGTTATTTTTAGTCAGTATCAACTATTTTTCTCTTTTTTTGGAAATAAAAAATTATTTACTTTCATTAAAACTAAATACAATGTCATTTTATGCTAGCTTGAACATGTACAATTTATTCTATAATGATTATTAATAAATTTAGTAACAATGATGATAACAATAAATAATGACAACTTCAACAATCAATTAATTGATTATATTATTATTATTATCAATAATAAATTTCAAATTAACAATTTAAAAAATTTATAGCTAGTTAAAATTGTCCAATATAATCATGAAGTTTAAAGCACACCAGATTGTAAAATTAATTATACTTTTAATATTATATGCACTACCCAAAAATAATTTAGTAGCAAAAACATCACCAAAAAAGATTTATAAAAAGTATTCGTTTAGATATTTATGATTTGTTAAAAATGAAACACATGACTTAAAAATTTAAAATATCAAAATATAATATTTTTCAATTAAAATAACAAATAATGTCCTTTCCAAATATAAATTCATAACTAGTTTATTCAAAGGTAAGAATTCACTTTTTGATGACAGTTTAATTGAGAAAAATCTTTGTGTAATTTTTTTTTTTCTTTTGGAAGAATGTTCTTATTTATGACTCAAAAGACCTGTGGTGCTGTGGCTGAATTGCAACAGTATTAAATTTCATGATTTAAAATTAATTCATAAATAAAAGATTAATTATTATAAATAATATTAACAATAGAAAAAAGTAAAGAAAAAAAGTCAAATGCAGTAAATCAGAGACACATGAACAAGACACATTATGTGTACTGTTACATATTTATACATGATTTATCTTTCTCTCTCTCTCTTTTTTTTTTTTTCCCTCTAATCTACATTCTTGTTCTTCAAAAAATTTTTCAAGATGATTCCACATTTTTTAAAGACGAAGAATATTGTTAATAGACTAACACATTCAATAAGTAGATGAAAAATGTAAGAAAAAAATTATATAATGAAAATAAGGTCTTCATGCATAGATCTCCTTTTCTCTCTATTGAGATGATTGTTATTGATTTTCATTTTTTTTTTTTTAATAAGACGATTCAATTCTTTTTTCTTTTAAATGAAAAATACTTTGATTGGAATAATATCTTTCTGTGGAATGATTAATAAAACAATTTTTTAAAGAAAATAATTTCTTAAAAAAATAATATGCCCCAATAATAAAGTCATAATGGTATACCTATGTTTTCCTTTAAAACTAAATAAATAGTTGTTAATTACAATCCAACAAATGAAGCAAATGATTTATATTGTAAGCAAACAAATGAGCAAATAATTATAGTTGACTAAGGTTATATAAATATTTCAAACTCAAAAATGTTTATGATAAATTTTATTAATATTGCAAATAAATTTAAATATATTTTAAAAATATAAATTTTTATCCATTTAAAATTTATCAATTTATTTAAATGTTAATGTCGTCATCACATGAATAAAGATACAAACACCTTAAAATTTTGGTTTATGAATGCACTATTCAGTGCCAGGAAGATAACATGACGTTCTTTGGTAATTGTTTGGCCATCCTCGCGACCGGTTAGATCAAAATAAATAAATTTAAGAGGAAATTGTCAAAATTGGCATCCCGCCATTTATTTTTTACAAAAAAAACTTCTTTTAGTAAGTTAGTTTTTTTTAGCACTTTCATGTATCAAAGAGACAAAAATACCCTCACAAAAGACAATGATACCCTCAAAATTAAAATAAATAACCCAAAATTTGAGGAGATTTGTCTGAATACTCTCTTTTGAGGTTTCTCTCTCTTCGAGCTATATCTTTATTCGCTCTCTATTTTAGTTTTATCCTTCCGGATTTTGTATCCAAAATTCAAGGAAGGAATCGAAGGTAGTCATTGATATTTTTGCCTAATTGTCTTGAACAGAGAAGGAAGCTTGTGTTTTTCACAGCATATTTCTCAAGCTCGGGTTTTTCACTACATATTTGTCTTCAAAATCAGAACGTGCTCGAATGGGTGAAAAGGGTGACAGGTATACCTATGAACAACAATGTAGCTTAATTTGGTGCCCCCCGTTACATATGCGAATACATATGTTTGAAAATCTTGCCTTATTTGGTTTACCGTAACATCATTATGAAATTCTCACCTTATCTTCTAAAATCGTGCCTTATTTGGACTATCGTAACATCATTATTTTATATTTTATAATCGTACCTTATATGTCCAATCGTGACATGATTATGAAATTCGTATCTTTTTTTTTAAAATCGTGACAAGTTATAAAATCGTGCTAATAAAATCGTAACAAGTTCATGTAATCGTTGTAGTTTGAAATGTTTTCTTCGGCATTGCAGAATGCGGATAATTGTAACTTGGAATGGTGAGTGGTCTGAGTCCAGTGGTAGTTTTAAGTATATTGGCAGAGATATCAAAACTAAAGGGTTTGTTGTTCAGAAGGGTTTGACATATGTGCAGTTGTTGGATTTGGTTAAATCTTGTGTGGATGCTAATTTCTCTAATACTGATGTTGTACTGCATACTATTGTAAGTTCTGAAAAAACTGCTGTCAAAATTGAGTTGGTGAATGACGATGATGTTGAGTTTATGTTGTACGATACCAGTATAGTTCCCCGTGTGATTGTTGATATAGTGGAGAGAAATTTTATTGAGAATAGACAAAGTTTATCTGAAGGACGAATCAATCCTTTTAATTCTTGTTCTGGGAGTAATCCAACTGTTGAATTAGATGTTGATGCCATCGAACCATTCTTTCATAGTGAGACTCCCCTTGACACTCAGAATACCGATGAGATTCAGACAAATGAGAGCAACTTGAATGAGCGGATGGACTATGATATGGATATTGGGTGTGAAGACCCAATCAGAGAAACTCAACCTAGTGAACCTACCAGTGAAGATCATTGTGAGCCTATTCTAGAAGCAGAGCCCGACAATGAAGAATTGAATAAGAATTTACATCTTGTCCCACCTTATGTCCCAGTTACATGCCCGAAAGTACATAATAATTCAAATTCAACCGGTAGTGTTGTCAGACAGTATAGTGTGTTGGGTGCTGAATTATACGGTCTTGCGTCAACTTCTACTATGGAATCAGTGACTCCAATTGACACCCTTGCTAGAGGTCAGTTTTTCCCAAACAAAAAAGAGCTGAAACGATTTTTGGGTGTGCATGCTTTAACTGAGAACTTTGAATTTAGAGTCGTTAGGTCTAACAAATCATTATTTGAGATTGCTTGTAGAGAAAGAAATTGTGCATGGAAGATTCGTGCTGTGAGAGTTGCACAAGGACAATTCTTCCAAATTAGAAGGTGTGATTTGACACACACTTGTACAGTTGAAGAGCTGCATCGACGGCATCGACAAGCAAGTTCTACCGTTATCGGTGAAATTGTGGCTCAAAGGTTGTCTACTAATGCAAGAATCATCAAGCCGAAAGACATCATGAGTGATATGAAAGAACTTTTTGGTATACAAATTTTATATAGCAAAGCTTGGAAGGCTAAAGAGTATGCATTGTCCCTTACATATGGTGACCCAACTGAGTCATATCAACAATTGCCATCATACTGTCACATGTTGCAAACAATTAATCCGGGAACTAGGGCTCACATATGCATTGAAGATGGAACTAATCGATTTAAATATTTCTTTGTAGCTCTTGGACAATCGTTGAGGGGATTTCATTCAGTAATCAGACCGGTCATTGCTATCGATGCTACTCACCTAAAAGGAAGGTTCCACGGTGTAATGTTTGTAGCAGCGTGCAAAGATGGAAATGAACAGATATATCCACTAGCATTCGGTTATGGTGACTCTGAGAACTATGAAGCATGGGAGTGGTTCTTACGACAGCTAAAAGAAGCTATAGGTTTGGTTGAGGACTTGGTTATTATATCAGATCGTCATGCTAGTATTGCAAATGCCATCGCAAAGGTCTTTCCTAATTCTTGTCATGGTTTATGTTCGTGGCATATGGCCCAAAATATAAAGAATAAATTCAAGAGGGCAGATATATCTAAGATATTTTATAGTGCAGCTAGGGCATATCGGGAATCTGAATTTAATAAATTGATGACTGAGTTACAGGCTAATCACCCTAAAGCCTTCGAATATATCATGAAAGAAGATCCAAGAAAATGGTCACGTGTGTATTGTCCCCGAAGACGATATCAACTCATGACTACTAATATAGCCGAGAGCTTGAATTCGTGTCTTCGATTTGCTCGCGAGTTGCCTGTGACGGCTCTATTGGAATTCATTCGAGACATGATGCAACGTTGGTTTTTTGATCGACTTGAGAAAGCTAAGGTTTGGAGGCCACAACTAACAGAATGGGTTCACTTGTTGATGACTGAGAGACAAAAAGTTTCTTTACAAATGATAGCTTCCAATGTTGATTGGAATGTATTTCTAGTTAGGCACAAGGGTAAAGAGGCAATTGTGAATCTTATTGAACGTACTTGTACTTGTAAGGAATTTCAAGCTGATCTTTTGCCATGTGCACATGCACTAGCAGCTTCCAGGTGACATTAATTGTATTGTTTTATTGTTAATATTCTTCTATTATTCTTATTCTTATTATTCATTGTGATTTATTAAGTTAACTTTACATATTGTGTATTTTTTACAGGGAACGTAATATTGACTTCATAACTCTTTGCTCTAACTACTACAAACAGGATCAACTAGTAGCAGCTTACGCTGAGCCGATATATCCAGTTGGTGATAAGTCTGATTGGGATGTACCTGAAGAAGTTAAAAGAGTTGTGGTATTACCACCAAATAATGGTAAGTCAGCAGGACGCCCGAGAAAAAGGAGAATACCCTCTGGTGGGGAGAAGACGTGCAAAAAGAAGTGCTCCATATGCATGCAATATGGACACAATCGATTGACTTGCTCTAATCCACAGTATTATGATAGAGTTAGCCACTCTCGATCGTCTAATGTGCCTGATCAATTGCGTCGTAAATGTCGTAACTGTGGTGGAATCGGGCATAATTCACAAACTTGTGTAATGCCTCCCATTTCAAATTTACTAAATGATGATACAATTGACTTATGATGATTGTTGATATTTGTATTGTATTGTTGATTTTAAACTTATTTTTTATAAGTTATTTGTATATAAGTTGCAATTTTTAAGTTATTATATGGTCTTAATTGTCATTGCATGTCAATTCTCGTCTTTACCCTTAAGTAATTTTTTCCATTATTTTGCAATGTCAATAGTTAATCGTACATTAAATTCGTGCCTTTAAAATCAGAAAGTACCTTAACTTCGTACCTTAACTATACAATCGTACCATTAAATTTTCCCATTATTTTGCAATGTCAATAGTTAATCGTACATTAAATTCGTGCCTTTAAAATCAGAAAGTACCTTAACTTCGTACCTTAACTATACATTCGTACCATTAAATTTTCCCATTATTTTGCAATGTCAATAATTAATCGTACATCAAATTCGTGCCTTTAAAATCAAAACGTACCTTAACTTCGTACCTTAAAAATGCATTCGTACCATTAATTTTTCCTTCATTTCGCAATGTCAATAGTTAATCGTTCCTTCAATAGTTAATCGTGCCTTTAATTCGTGCCTTAGATTTAAATTCGTACAATTAATTTGTATATAAAATACAATTTCGTACCATTACTTAGTGAATTCAATTCTATTTCGTACCATTATTTCGTTCCTTCAATTCAAATCGTGCCTTTATATTGATTTCGTACCTTTGATTCACAATAGTAAATTCTAAGTACTGGTATGAAATATATATAATGAGACAGACAAAAAATGTAATAAATTTTATTTTTATTGACAAAAATAATAGTATATACAATTTTTAAATGTATGTACAGAAATAATACATTGTATAAAAAGAATAAAAAATAACAAATTATGAACTATCTACAGTTGAATTGGCAAATATATGGATTGCCATATGAGTTCGTATCTCTGGCATATCTTTATCTTTATACTTCAAGCGTTTGTTGAGAAGCAAGTGCTCCATTATGTACAACATATGAGGTCCACAATTGCCACTGAAAAAAATAGAAATTAATTAAAAAAACAGAAATAAAACATAAAAAGACAATAACAACAACTTGTTAAAACAAAATACATACCTTTTTCTCTGTTGGGGGACCTTGTTCTTTGGCTCTAGTGTGCACGAGAGTGGAATATTCGGCTTCTTGACATTTGGTTTATGCTTGAAATATCCCCCACTGTCCATATAACTCGGTAGCATAAATCTCAGCGGGTTTTGTTGCCGAATACGCACCTCAGTTGGTATTTCTTGCCGAGATGAGTCAAAAATTCTTAAGGAAAACCTCTGCAGATCTACCAGAACCAGCAGCCAATGAGATCCCCCAACATGGCATGGAACCATCAGCTGCATTGAAAAATATTGCTTACATGTCAGTAATGAGTTCACATAATATTGCAACACTATAGTTAAAGGAAATGAAAATATCAATCACCTTATTCACAGTGTGCCAAGGTGGACACTGGGGACAAAATTTGCCTCTCACACGATCAAGGAAGTCTGCTTCCCATTTATGTGCTTCAAAATTGGCGTGTGGAGGAGGACAATCAGCATCCGGATCACTTTGATATTCATTGTAAATATAAAAAAATGCTGTCTGCAAATTTGAACAAAAAAAGTCAATAAAGAAATTATAATAATCGAAAATCATACAATCACTTAATGACCAAATAAACTTACATAGAGCCATGGATCACATATGCAGACATCTTGTGCATATTGTCCAGGAAGTTCCTTCTGCCTCCTTCGAAGGAGACAAAGGTATGCTTCAATATGCTGTTGAGACACAAAAGAACAAATATTATACTGTTAAATCATTGTACGAAACGAATGCATAAATGTTAATTCTAGGTATTAATGTAAAGAACATAGTAAAATGACAAACTTACCGAGTCATCAACCCACTCATCATTGTCTTTCAATGCTTGGAACCATTCCACACTGACTGAATGACCAATACCTACATCACGGCTGTACAAAATGAAAACAATGTGTTAGAACAAAGTACAAAATATTGATAATTCAGTATAATGATCCCTCAAAAATAAAGAACTTACTATGATTGGCCATTCATGAACTCGTTGAATGCAATGAGGATTCTGTCGCTGAATTTGGACTTTGCACTCACCATGTGAGGGTACTTGGCTTTCTTAGACCCAATGTTGAGGTCGACATATGGGCTGCACAGTTGTCTTGACCGTTTACGAGTCCTAACAACTGGCAGCTCACTGTCGGTTGCCTCAACTGGGACAATAGCCAAGTGCCCCACTTCCTCATTGCATGGACCTGCTGCAGTGGCCATTTCCTCATCTGTTGGCATTGCAGCAGCCACTTCCTCGGTGATTGGCCCTGCAGTGGCTTCTTGTTCAGGCAACTGCCCTGCAGGAGCCAACACCTCCGTGGTTGAATCTTCAGGTTCCTCAATGATGGGATTAACACCCTGAGAAAAAGGAAAACAATTACAGATGTTATTTTATGTCACAAGATGCAACAAATTTGAAATTATGATATGATATAGATACAAATTACTTACATCATTAGGAACTGGATCTGACATTATGCGGGAAGGATCTTGGCCACCATGTCTTGCTCCTTGCAGAGACAGCTCGATGGACTTCAAGAGGGCCATTTGCTCCTGATGGCGTCTTTCATTTTCGAGATCCATTTGGTTTATCTTCACCTCGAGGAGATCTAATTTTGCCTCCACAGCAGCGAGGCGAAGGTAAACATCTGGATCATTTGCTCTTCTTTCAACGCCTGGTGCCTCCCTCTCAACTTCATCCTCCCGCACCTCTGGCTCCACAGTCCTCTGGCCAGTTAACTCCCTTCTATCACTAGCGACTTCATCAGATTCATCATCCCTCTGTCGCTCGGCAAGAAGAAAGCCAACTCGACGCTACAGGTAACAAAAGTTGTTGATTATAGAATGCAATAACAAAACTTATATAATATATGAAGAGGACATACCTTGTATTGCTTTCGCAAAGAAGATGGCAAATTTGTGGAGTTTTTCCGGTTGGGACCCTCCACTGTGTCATCCCCACTAGATCGTGTAGCAGGCAATGGGACAATGGTGTCCTCAACTCCAATGAAGTAAGGGGCTTGGCGCTCTGCAGTTGTTGGAACCAACTTTTGCTTAGCCCCCATCTGAAAATACGAAATGATAGTCAATATAGGTACGAAATAAAGGTACGAAAGTAACAAAAAAGGTACGAAATGATCAATATAGGTACGAAATAAAGGTACGAAAGTAATAGAAAAGGTACGAAATGATCAATATAGGTACGAAATGAAGGCACGAAAGTAATAAAAAAAGGTACGAAATTATTAAAAAGGTACGAAAGTGTCAACATAGGTACGATATAAAGGTACGAAATTAGAAATAAAGGAACGAAATGAATAATATAGACACGAAATAAACAATATAGGTACGAAATTAACATGAAGACACGAAATTAGAAACCTAGGTACGAATTAAAATGAAGACACGAAATGAACAATATTGCTTACAGTGTTTGTGAATATCTTCTTGCAATCTGCGTTATGCGGCTTTCGATGGAACCTCCATCGGCAAATCCGTGGCAGTGGTAGGTTAGAGCTCGACAACCTACTACCATGCATGTTGGTAGCAGGAATCACCTCGAACGCAAAGATCTATAGAAAAAGGAAATCAAGTTATGCTTCATGAAGATAAAATTAAATTAAATCCATTGAAATAAAAAATAAAAAATAAATAAAAATTAATAAAGATTTTTGATCCTTACTTGCAGTGCCCATACGAAGCCGTAGGCATTGTAGTTCATCCTACTGGAATCCATTGCTCGATTAGCAACTGCCTTCTTGAAATGCAGCAATGAGTTGCAGAAGACCCATGTGCCCCACGGAAAGCGATCAAATGCATCAATATTGTCCACCAGGTGAAATTGCCAGTTGGAGACATGCTGGCGCTCGTCATGGCCTTTGATGAAGCCATTTAACAGATAAAGCAACGCCAACTTCACTTTGTCATCTTCATCTTCAAAGTCCCCTTCCAGCAGCCTGGTCTTGATGCAACTTCCACTGATCTTATCCCTTCCTCCGAAGTATTTAGCATGGATTCCAGACGGATTAGCTGCAATGGTGTCTGTGTCCGGTAGCTCGCCAAACTTCAAGCCAGTGATTAGGCAGAATTCCAGTTTGCTGAAACGAACCTCATTCTGCCCAAGTCTGAACCACATTTCGTCCTCCCGGTCTTGTTGAATCTCCCGAAGTAGAAGATTGTGGACTATAATCCCAGAGAAGTTGAAATCTGCGTGCACATGTAGAAAATGCCCCAGACAGGTCCTTTCAAACTTCTCCTTCTGAGAGTCATCTAAAATTTGCTTCAAAGTCGGGATGACATCGTTGTCGCAGTGTTTCATTAACTTCCCAGTCTTCCAGGACTCTTTAGGGATCACATAGGGCTTCTGAGATGTAGAGCTGGTTGCCATCTGCAATTGATCAAAAAACATGTCAAAATGCGAGCAAACAGTATACGATTTTTGAAAACTTGGTACGATTAATGGGTACGATTTATAAAAATTGGTACGATTTTGAAGAATTGGGTACGATTGATTGGTACGATTTTAAAACTTGGTACGATTTGAAGAATTGGGTACGATTACTTGGTACGATTATAAAACTTGGTACGATTTGAAAAATTAGTTGCGTTTTGACCTAACATGATACGAATATAGCGAACAGATGCACATAGATGCACCTAAAGCAAGAAATTGGTGCACACAGTCACCGAAGATTGAAAATAGGTAATATACCCAAACCAGTTTTTTTATTTTAATGTATCAAAAGAAAAATTAAAAAATGCACAGCGACATGAGGGGAGAATTTTCACTCGTGTGTATTCAAAAGAAAGGAATGAAGAATTTAAGCTAAGTGATGAAAAGTTAAAACCATACCGCTATTGATTTCGGAGTTCTTCAGTAGCTTGTGGATAATCTTCAAAGGTCGGTTTACAATGCAAGCGAAGAAATGAACAAACACTGAATGCAGAAAGACGAAGCTAAGTGATGAAGTTTACCGCCACAGATAGAAGAGAGGGAAAGAGAGACGTTTCAGATGTTTGACTTTTGGGATTCTATATTTGGACAAATAAGTAATTGCACATATTGCCAAAGGGTAATTTTGTCTTAAAGTGTCTAAAAAGTGCTAAAAAAATATACATTACTAATGTTGGTTATTTACACAAATACCCTTATACGGACGACTACAAACACAAATTCCCCTAAATTTAAGGGTTTAAATTTTTTTATTAATATTATAAATTATTAAAATATTTTTATAATTTTTTATTATTAAAAAATATTATTTAATTTCCTCGTCCCTTTTCCGTTCAGTAAAAACCTTTTAATTACGAAAGTACTGTTTTTCCCGTCCGTTGGTGAACTTAGCAAGCCTACGGGCAACTAGTCTGGGCTTCAGCCACTAATTGAAGAAAAACTCAGAAGCATTCTTGGTCCATAGGACCCAATGGCTTCATTGGACCCTTAATCGACATATCTGGATATCTCATCTTCGAATTCTTCCTGCATTGGGCAAGGACCAAGAGGGAAGGTGAGAATCAGAAGCCGAAAGGCAAGAAGACGTTTGAGCTCCGGGAACAAGAGGGAAGACAGCTTCCAAGCCAGGGCATTCAGGCAGAAAATCATTGCTACATCTCTGTCTCCACGTGTACCATATGCAACTGCAAGTGCATCAGGTTGGTATACAATTTCAAATAAAGTGACCGAAAAGATTTAATGTCTCGAAATCCGAAACTGAGAACCCAAAAAGAGAGACAGAGGAACACCAACTGATTGCTCTTCGGCCTCTGCCATGTAAGTCATTTGGAGCCCTAACTATGGTTTGAGGCCTTTGTCATTGTTGATTTCTTTTCGGCTCCGCTCCAACTGATAACACCAACCGCAGCTGTGGAGATGAGCATTTGGGGCGATGCTGATGAACATTACCATGACGATTTCTTACAATAAGAATACTTGTAGCAAAGACAGTTTCCAGGAGAAGAATTCGTGCAGGTCGCCGCTAGTACGGGCACGAAGCCGTCGATGGCGTCAGAATCGCACTGGCACGGCCGTCCTCGCAGTTGCAGCTCTGCTTTTCGCCACCACGGCCTGGCTGTCGCTTGTGTTCTCGGGCACCACAGCTCGTTGCTGGCGCCGCCTTAAGGATTGGGAAGGCAGCCCCCTTTCTCATTCTCTTCCGTGGATGAAGCACCACTTCACCTCCCCCTTTCATAGCCATCGTCATCGTCACCATCAATCGATTGTGCAGCTCCCGCCGCCTCCTCCCACACCCTCCTTCGATTATCATCAGCGGAATCGTAGCTTGTCGGAGTGCGAACACGAGGAGTTGTCGCTGAAGCACATAGTGTTCGGCATAGCGGGATCGTCGCAGCTCTGGAAACGGCGAAAGGAGTTTGTGAGGCTGTGGTGGCGACCCAACGAAATGCGTGGCCATGTGTGGTTGGAAGAGCAGGTCCCCCTTGAGGAACGCGACGATTCTCTGCCCCCCCTCATCGTATCCGAGGACATATCCCGTTTCCGCTACACCAATCCGACGGGTCATCCTTCGGGGCTCCGGATCTCCCGCATCCTGATGGAATGCTTTCGCCTCACTTTACCCAATGTGCGCTGGTTTGTTCTGGGTGATGACGACACGATATTCAGTGCCGATAACCTGGTTGCCGTTCTCAGCAAGTATGATGCATCCGAGATGCTTTATGTAGGTAGCCCTTCCGAGAGCCACTCTGCCAACTCCTATTTCAGTCACTCCATGGCCTTTGGCGGAGGCGGCATAGCTATCAGCTATCCCCTAGCTAGGGCGCTCTTCCACATTCACGATGATTGTCTTGAGAGGTATCCGAAGCTGTATGGCAGTGACGATCGCCTCCATGCCTGCATTACTGAGCTCGGAGTTCCTCTAACCAGGGAGCAGGGGTTCCACCAGGTATCCATGGCATTCTCGCCAGTCTTTGCTTTCCTTCTGCATTTCAGTTTTCTTCTAATCCTCTCCATTGGTTAGGTGTAATAATGCTAAATATTTACTTTGGTTCTGCTATTCGGTTGTCAAAATCACTGAGGAACGTAGTTGCACCTTTCTCTTCATCTTGGCAGTGGGATATTAGGGGAAACGCACATGGCCTTCTTTCCTCCCACCCAATCGCGCCCTTTGTCTCAATTCACCATGTTGAAGCTGTTAGTCCTTTTTATCCTGGCTTGGGCTGTTTGAGCGGTTTGAAACTCTTTGCAAAAGCTATGACTGTCGAGCCCAGGAGCTTCTTGCAGCGCTCCATTTGCTATGATCATGCTCGACGTCTAACATTTTCAGTTTCCCTTGGTTATGTTGTTCAAGTCTTCCCAAATATAGTCCTCCCCCGTGAGCTGGAGCGATCTGAGCTTACCTACTCTGCCTGGAATGGGTTAACTCATCCAAATGAATTTGATCTCGACATCAGGGATCCTTACACATCTGTTTGTGGGAGGCCTATCCTCTTTTTTCTTAAAGATATTGAAAGACAAGGTAAAACTACAATGGGTTCATATGAGCGAGCTGCAAGAACTGATGATTTGAAAAGAAAAGTTCTCTGCTTTCCACGTTCAGCTCCTCTGCCCAATGTTCAGACTATGGAGGTGTTAGGTTCTTCTGTAGGGAAGAATTGGCATTTGGTGAGTTTTGCCGTCCAACCCCCCCCCCCCCCTTTTCTTTTTATTCTTCGCATAGCTTACATTTAATTTTTTCTGAACTTTTCATCTGTTTAATAGTTTCCCTTCCTCTTATTCTTTGCATAGCTTGCGTTTTAATTTTTTCTGAACTTTGCATCTGTTTAATAGTTTTTGATGTTCTTGCCTAGGTACCTCGTCGGCTATGTTGCAAGCTAAACCAAACCAATAAAGAACTCCTTAGATTAACAGTTCGGCAGTGTGGAAAGGGTTCTTTGAGTGCTGTTACTGATTCCCTGTGAATGTGCGGATGGATGCTGGTCCCTGGTTTGCTTACCACCATTTTGAGTGCAAATATAGGTTATAATCTGGAGATTAAATATCCTGTGCCTTAGAATGGGCAATTGTATGGACTTAATGTTTGTCTTGCAAGGACTCTTTCTCAACTAACATCCAGCATTTTAAGAACTCATTCTATGGATTGAAGATATGGTGCAGCCTGTCAACTTTCAGCTTGGTGATTACATTCTTCCCAGAGGTAACCATTTTATTAGTAATATTTTACATTTCAAAATTGTTAGTCAAGTGATTGAAACTGGTAGTTCATTTGATAAAATCCTATGCAAAATGCTAAAATCAATTTTTCTTGTGTAAGATTTGCTTGCTGAGTATGCTTATCAACTTCTGTACTTTTAGATCAAAGTTTATTGTTAGTCAAGATGCTGGTACCAATTCGCCGTCACATCCGTTGTTTCGCAATCCATCTCCCCAACTAAATCCTTTCTCTTTACCTTTCTCTGGACCCACTGTAGTGATACTAGGGGCACCACCGTCTTCGGTTGTTAGAGATCCAACTCTCGTGCCCAGCTCTCGTGAATCCCTCCCTACCTCAAATAACCAGTCAATGCGTAGAAATTGGACACATGCAGCCAAATACACTGTCCATTAGGGAGGACTGGCATGCAAAGCTATGCTAATTTTCCTGGTAAACCTATGAGGCATATGGTGCCTTCTATATTACATGACGAAGAATTCTGGGGAGCTCATCTGGGAGGGCCACAATTGGACAACTTTCATGAGTGGTACTCTCAGTTGGATGAAATTTTGAACCAGATCTATCTGTCGTAGGTTCTGTCCCATTGAATGACCCAGTGCTCCTCTTGTGGTGCAACTCTGTTTTCTGAGTGATAATATTGATACGGCTGTAGGTTTTTGCACTTTTGTGGGCAATTGAATTGTTCTCTTCAGTCTCATGACTTTCCGTGATAGATAATGGAGAAGATGGGCTTAAAGATCACCCAAGATGAAATTGAACTTTCCATAATGCAAGATTACTCCATTTTAAGCTCTTTATGTTGAATATCAGTGTGGTGTGTAGATTTTAATATGTCCCATTAGGGAAGATGCCTGCATAAAACAATATTAATTCTCTTGGAAAACCAATGGGGCATCGGCAGCTTTATATATTAGGTGATAGAGAGTTCCACTGAGCTCATCAGGGAGAGGGGCAATTTGGCAACTTTCAGGAATGTTACCATCACGTAGATGAAAATTTAAACATAGTCTCATACTTAATAGGTTCTCTCTTGTGGCATGATGCATGGATCTTTTTGACTCTGTTATTTGTATGAGACTACTGATATAGGCTGTAGTCATTGTCGCTTTTGTGAGCAGTTGGTTGTTCTCTTCAATCTGTTATGTGATGATGGCTCCTGCATGCTCCGCTTATTTCGTTTATTACTTTATCTTTTTTCTGCTCTTTGGGATCTTCCTTATTCTCATTACATCCTTGCTGATGTTATACTAAAATATTGTACCGAATTTTGGTGTTGGGGGGTAATTATTAACAATTCACCATCCGCTGCCTAGAAGGTGGCTATATTACAAAATGAAATGTGCTTAAATACTGGATATATGAGCTTTTGGTGGTAGTCTGTTGTGATCTTGTGAATTACTTTTGGGCTTTAATGTTGAGAGTACAGTGACTAGTTTCCTAGCTTATGTCTTACTTGTACTTGACTATCTGTAATTCGGGGACAACATTTTGAGGATAAAGAAAACAATTCATTGTTATCAGTAGCAGAGAACACTTTTCAGTTGATTTCTGGATTCTTCTGATATGCAGCCTTGTGATGTCATCTGTCAATTATACACCTATCTGTGTTTATGTTCTTCTCATTTTATTTATGATGATGGAGACGGGATCTTCTCAATCATCCCTTGCTTCTTTAAACCGAACTTTAGATTCTCAACACATAATTTCTAAACATTTGAGTTGGCAGTTAGCAACCAATATTGCAAGTTTTTATCCTCCACACTCAACTTTTTCCTGGTTGTCAGCTGTTACTAACTCTTTGCTTGGGATCTCGTCTTTCTGTTTCTGTCGATTGATGCTGGTATGATATCTGCTAATTTGCTTAATATTGCATAACAGGATATCCTATAGGCTTGTTTCCTACTTGTTTTTGCAATCTAGCAAGTATTCTATGCCATAGCTACTAGCCCAAAATCTTGTGTTTGCTACACTAATTCTCTATGCTGTTGTGCTCACATTTTAGTAATGGATACTTCCCTGCAGGAGGATAGACAGATGTCACAAAGTAACAGATAGGATGAACAGGTTAGGGGATCCAAAGGTAGATCCTTGCACTTTTTTGAGCTCAGTCACTCATCAGAGGTTAAAGCTGATCGAACAGGTCCTAGAAATTTTAAACAGTTCAGATAATGTTAGTTATGTGAGTATACTATCATTGACTTCTGAGCGGTTTTCTCAACCCTTGTTATGTTTCATGGAATGTCACAGGTTGTGGTTCTGATGAATTGTGATTACGGTAGATGAAAGAGCTCGTAGATAGTTTAGGTTGGAGATATATAAATCGATGCCATATTACTTGTGAGAACAATTTTGCACGTTCATGCAATACTCTTTATCTCTCTCTCTCTCTCTCACTCACTCACTCACTCGCTCATATGCACGCACTCACAGATGCAAATATGCTTATAAATACCTGCGAACACACACAAAACTACCTGCTTGTGACTGTTGTATTAAAGTTTTCATGAGGTAGAAGCTAGGATGGTATGAACTGAAGGACTAGGGGATTTGTTTGGTAATTCTTAGTTGAGCCTGGAGACGGTACTTGAGGTTGATGATAGCAGATGGTGCAGCAGCGGTAGAGTTACTATATTTTGACCCCACTTTGTCTTGGGCAATGGGTTAGTATGCTGGCCAACAGGATTTTGATTAAGGATTGTATGTGGTTGGAAGCAAATATAAATTTAAATACTTTTATATATTTGAGATAAATTTGAAACATTTTATCTAAGTTGATATCAAGTAGGCAAAGCTTGATAGTCCTTTTTATGTTTTTTTTTTCCCCTTAAGGAAGAAAGAAAGTGTGTGGTCAGGCGCACTTTATACAGAAATTATGTCAACTGTCCATTTGACATTTTATGGCTAGCGCAACGAACAGTACTACTGTCCATGTCTGCTATGGAACCGCACTGTCTCTTGGTACTGCAATTCATTCAGCTAGGATATATTGCTTTTCTACATTCCTTGTTTTCTCTGGAACTACAAATTGTGATCAGTTGTTGAGGGAGATATCAGTACTGTTTCTATTCCTTCGGGTATTGCACATTAGGTGACGTATGACAGCTAAATGGGTTTTAACCTAAAGATATTATGCCTTCAGCCCTGAAATTATGATTACTATTGTTAATTTTATTGTTCCAAGGGTCAGGGTAGCAGTGTTATTTGGTCAGCTAAACTTTGGAAAAGCTCAGAGTTCCAGGAGTACATGTCCTGACTCCTGGTTGGTACATCTAGGGATCAAACTGTGACGAAAGCCAGCGGTCAACTGTTGCGTGTTGGGAAGATCATATGGGAGGAGTTGGATTATGGCAGTGTTTTTTTTTTTTTCTTTCTTTGTATTCCTTTTACTAAATTGGGGTTGGATTTGGTTTTGGTAAAATATGTAGAAGGGAAAAGGAAAGGGGCAGTGGGATTGTGGTGAACAAAGGAGTAGGGAGGAGAGAAGGAGGAGGCATGTGCACCGATTTGGGCATGATAGGGAAGATGGGTGGCAGTTAGAGGATTTCACAAATCCGGGAGAAACGCCACGCACGTTCCTACCACATCGTGGTATGGGCCCCTCTCTACAGCTGTACCAATCTGTTTCTGTCCCTTTATAATATATATATATAAATATTGGAACTGGAAGACAATGTCTTCTCATGTCATCTGGTTAAGAATAATAAATAAATAAATAATGGGTGCTTTGCAAGCAGAGTGAGGTTCTAAAACTATTGGCCAACTAACAGCTCTTTCAGTACAGTGACAGTATATGGACATGAGACGATGGGTAAGGCAAAGCAAGTATTGAATATGCGCAATGAGTAGGGTAGGGTGAATTTGTTCGTTATCAGTAATATTTGTATGGGCGCAGTATAATAAACCTACGGCCCCAATCACATGGAACTTATTAAGACGCTCAGCTGGGGCCGACAACTTTCTTTAACCAAGGCCATCAGACTGACACGATCCTCTCCTCCCCTCCCCTCCCCTTCTGCTAATTGGAGCTGCTGCAGCCTGATCCCTCATATCTTGATGAAGGCAACCGTTTTATTTTACTTTCTTTCAAGAAAGACAACGAAGAAAGGGGCAGGGAGTGTGTGACCAGCAATGTGTGTGGGATTAAAACTCCCTTCTCATCCTTCTCATTATTCATTCGTGAGCCTAGCCCAGCTAGCGTGTATTACCGAAAGTAGATCTTGTTTGATGGCGTGGTCAGATTAAGCCCCCTAACCTTGGTTTAGCTGGAGCGTACATATTCTGATTCCTCTGTTTTTTCATCTCCAGCTCGATCCTGGTACACCTTATTTTCCTATATTCCTATTTCTTTTTTTCTATCCCCCAAAAAAAATAAAAAATAAAAAACTAAAGGAATGAGAATAGGGTGCTGCTCTTCCTTTTGGATTTAAGATGCCGTCCAATGACCTGTTGCCACGTCAATAGTCAGCAAGTGCTTTATCGATCATTATTGGATATGGAAAGTGAGATGGGCGGCAGGAGATTGCTATTCCCACAGATCCAATTCGAGTATTGATTTAACTTTGTATGTGTGAATGTGTAGGGACGTTTTGAATTATTTAATACCCAAAATAAATAAATTGTTGGTAAAAGTGGTTTTAACAATTATTAGCTGCAAAGTGAGAGCCGCTGACAACACAGCATCTCGTTTGTTTTATCATCTCTCTCTCTCTCTCTCTTAATCATCATCATCCTCCTCATAATCGTCATCTCCCTTGGCTTTCATCTCTTTCTCTCTCTACAGCCCAGCCTCCCTTTCTCTTTTACTCTGTCATTTTGCAGCGCTGCGCAGCTGATGATGATGATGATTATACCCTCCTCCTCATCTTCTCTTTCTTCTTCACTGCTTCCTTTTCATTTCCCTCCTCCACAATTTCCATTCTCTTCGAATAAATTAGTGAAAAGGAAATTTTTTTTCTTCTAAAGAAAAGGAGACCAGAAAAAGAAAAAGCTAGAGAAGAATAAAAATCTTAAATCTGCAGGGCAGCACTAACTCGCATGAGTACCCTTTCTCGCTTGAAAAGTCCAGTTGTCTAGTCGATCTGCCCCGTCTTTTACATTTCACCGCCACACTTCTCTCTCTTTTTTCCTCTTTCGCCTCTCTCTCCTCCAATTGCTCCGTTTCTTTCAAAGCCCCCAGCCCCAGTCCCCAAGCCACTTCTCTCTCTCTCTCTCTCTCTCTCTCTTGGAGGATGACACGGAGCAGGAAGAGCGAGAGGGATTAGCTCAATTCTTGTCATTACATTTCATGAAATAAAGATGATGTAGAGCAAGTTTCCTCCTCATGAATCACTGGTAGCGTTCCCGCGGATTCGTTTCTCAGAATTACTAGAGATTATTAGAGACGCAGGTTACAAGCAAAGAAGATGCAACAGGGTGGAGCAGCAGCAGGAGGAGAAGCTGGACTGCCCCAATCCCAATCTCAATACAGGGAGAATCCTGCTGCCGGTACTACTGCTGCCCAGACCACCCACCTATTGCAGGTTGGCACCGACCAGTCACAGCAGCAGATGGTAGAAGCGGCCTCACCCATAAGCAGCCGGCCTCCAGCCACTACCACTGGCAATTTGGAGGAATTCATGCGGCTATCCGTAGATGAGGATGTACTTACTGCTGTTGGGGATGAAGGCGACCGAGGAGGAGGAGGAAGTGGTGGTGGCAGTGGTTGTGTCAGTGGCAATAGATGGCCGAGTCAAGAAACTTTAGCTCTTTTGAAGATTAGGTCCGATATGGACGCGGCCTTCCGTGATGCCACCATTAAAGGCCCTCTGTGGGAAGATGTTTCCAGGTAATTTAACCCACCGAATGAGAAAAGCCACAACACCATATCATTTACCTTTTTTTTTTTTTGTTTGAGTTTGGGAAAAGATTAACAATTAAAAATATTGTTATTAGGAAGCTTTTTTCTCCACAGCTGAGTTTAGTGCCAGTGGAACAGTGATAGGTTTTAGGCATTCATCTCATTCTCGAGATCTCTCTCTCTCTCTCTCTCTCTCTCTCTCAGTCTGCAAAACAGACGCACATGGCTTCTATCTCATTCCATCACGGCTCAGGA
The DNA here is from genome assembly GCA_021397835.1 of Moringa oleifera. NCBI lineage: Eukaryota > Viridiplantae > Streptophyta > Magnoliopsida > Brassicales > Moringaceae > Moringa > Moringa oleifera. The sequence continues at coordinate 52,831 of JAJFZO010000566.1, forward strand.
GTTGAAGCATCTTTTGTTTTTTGGTCCTTCTCTTTCCAAATTAAGAAATGGCCCAGATCCGCTGCATGTGTTCCAGCCAATCCCCTCTTTTGTATTATATTATGGATAACCACTGTTTTATATATTTTTTTCAGTTTCAGTGGAAAATTAAAATTTGAAAATCCCAAGAGGAATTCTTCTTTACTCCAATTGTTTTGTTAATAATGATCACCAGATCAGTTATTGTTGTTTATGGAAGGGGTAGAATCATAGAGGAAAAGGGCTCTTTTTCCTATTGGTTGAGGATCATTGTCAATTCAATAGCCTTTTAACCTTCCTTCCTTTTTCTTTTTAACCCTTTCTAACAAGAGTTGAATTATAAAATACATACATATAAACTATGGCATTCTGAACGCTGTAGCCATGGGCGTGGCAGGAAACTAGCGGAGCAGGGATACAAACGGAGTGCCAAGAAATGCAAGGAGAAATTCGAGAACGTGCACAAGTACTACAAGAGAACAAAAGAAGGTAGAGCTGGCCGTCAAGACGGCAAGACCTACAAGTTCTTCAGCCAGCTCGAAGCTCTGCATTCCAGCAGCGCCACTGCCACCGCCAATAACGTGTCAGTTCCCTCAGCAATGCCCCTGACAGCTGTCACCACCAGCCTTGATGTTGCTCCTGTCTCCGTTGGGATCCCTTCTCCTATGCCCGCCTCATCTACTAGAAACATCACTATTCCGCCTTCCCACCCAGTTTCAGTCTCTACCCTCGGAATGTCCTCCTCCCCTATGTTTACACCCAACTTGGCCCCAACCGTCACCGGATCTGCTCCTATGCCAGCAGCTGCTGCCGCGGCGCACGCGCCAACTGCTGCCACACATTTTGCTATCAGCTTTTCTTCTAACAGCTCCTCCTCTTCTCCGGCCTCTGAGGACGATGACGACAGTGAAGACGACGATGATTTCGAGCTTGGACAACCACCCAACGCTGGTAGCAGCCGCAAACGCAAGAGGCAGTGGTCAAGAAGGGCTGCTGGCGGCGCTAGCACTCGCAAGATGATGGACTTCTTTGAAAGTCTGATGAAGCAGGTCATGCAGAAGCAGGAGGCCATGCAACAAAGGTTTCTGGAGGCCATAGAGAAGAGAGAACAAGATAGGATGATAAGAGAAGATGCTTGGAAGAGACAAGAATCCGCAAGATTGGCTCGTGAGCACGAGCTTATGGCTCAGGAGCGGGCCATTTCTGCGTCCAGGGATGCTGCCATCATTTCTTTTCTACAGAAAATTACCGGCCAGACCATCCACCTGCCTCAAGCTTTTCCTATAACTGTTCCAGCTGCGTCACCACCACAGCCACAACCTGCAACATCAGCACCGCTAGCTCCTATCCCCACGCCAGCGCAGCCGTATCCTCCACCGTCATTAGCTCAACAGCATCAGCAACAACGGTCACACTACCAACAGCAACAGCAACAGCAGCAAACTCGTCATCAACATCCTCAAAATACTGAACCTGCAGGCCATCAGCCGTCTATTTCATCGCAAGTTGTAATTGCCATCCCTGAACAACAGGTACCTCCTCCACATGATGATTTTGGTGCAAGTGGAAGCTCCGAGCCGATCTCCTCAAGATGGCCTAAGGCGGAAGTTCTCGCACTAATAAAGTTGAGGAGTGGGCTTGAGTCCAGGTACCAAGAGGCGGGGCCCAAGGGCCCTCTTTGGGAAGAAATCTCTGCGGGAATGCAACGCATAGGATACAAGAGAAGTGCCAAGAGATGCAAGGAAAAATGGGAGAACATCAACAAGTACTTCAAGAAGGTGAAGGAAAGCAACAAGAAACGGCCCGAGGATGCGAAGACATGCCCTTACTTTCACCAGCTCGATGCGCTGTACCGGAAAAAGATATTGGATAGTTCTAGCGGTGGTGGTGGCACCAGCTCTTGTAGCTTTACAAGCCAGAATAGAGCACAAGAACAATCAGCTCCACAACATCATCAGCAGGAGAGCACCAAACTAGATCCGGTCCTAGCAGCTATACAGCCCCAAGATAAGACTGATGTTCAACTGGCAGAATTAGTGCCAGCTTCTGGATCAGAAAACAAAGACGGGCCAGGTGCTGGTGTGGAGGTGCAGGCAAGAAACGAAGGTTTGCCTGGGAGCCTTTTCGGGGAGGGGAATGGAGGAGCGGCGCAGAAAGTAATCTTTTTATGCTCTTCTTTTATTAATTTTACTATCATAATTAAGCATTTATCATCTCACTTTTAGTCGATTCTTATGATGCCTATATATTGATTCCTGTACTCGCATTGAAGCCAGAAGACATTGTGAGGGAGCTGATGGAACAGCAGGGCTTGCAACAAGAGCAGCAACAGCAACAACATCATCAGCAGCGGCAACCGTTGATGGTGGATGACTATGATAAGATGGAAAAACCGGACAGTGAGGATCTTGATCAAGAAGAAGATGAAGATGATGACGAAGAATTGGGAGAGGAGAGGAAGATGGCTTACAAGATAGAATTCCAGCGACAGAACACAAGCGCTTCAAATGGAGGAAATGGGGCAGCCTCCTTTTTGGCCATGGTTCAGTAGTAGTTTGGACGGCAGGCCAGCCACTAGGTGGGGTTCACCTGGGATCCCCAAACATGTACCATATGTACCTATGTGTGCAGAATCCCGAAAACATATCTAACATTAGATCTAAAAGCCTGATCATCTTAATTCCTCCAGTTTCTTCCTTTTTTTGTTTTTCTTTGCTTTTACATCTATTCCATTCCTTTTTCTTCTTTTTTTTTCCTTCTTCTCTAGATCATTGCTAGTATGCCTCTTTCGTCCCTCTACGTCGATTACTATTCTTCGACGTTCACGTCATTGTCACCACCACCTCCTCCTCCTCCTCCTCCTCCTCATTCTTCTTCTTCTTCTTCATCACCCGAATGGCTTAGTCAAAGAATGGAAGTATCCTATGGCCCTTGCAAGGACCGGTTTCTTTTTTCAATTTTATTGATTTCTTGGGGAATAAAGGACCGTTTTAAAGGCAAAACGGGAGGATTGAATTAAGACAGGGGAATAAGCTTTGCCTAGCAGCATGATGATGAAAAGCCATCTAAGAGAGGCAGAATGACAACAAATTACAGGCCTAGAAAGGAAAACAGAAGCAGAGGTGAAGAGGATGGAAAGCAGAAGCGGATGCTTTGGATAAGCTATGGGTTCTCCCTTTTACTTGTTTGGTTTAAAGAAATGAATGAAGAATCTAGGTTTTGCTATTGATAATAATCATGCTGATTTGTTAACATTGTTCTTATATAATGGAATCTGATATTTGCAGTTCTCTCTCTTTTAGAGGATTGTTGCTGTGACTGTTTGTAGCTAGGATACATACAGTATCATACGTAAATTCCACATAGGATAGAGAGAGAGAGAGAAGAGATACTTGGTAAAAGCAAAGCATGCAGGAGTGAGAAGGAAGGACGAGGGTTGTGTTACTCTTGACATACCTATGGAACTGTAAATGTGCCTTCTGTCCTGCAAACTGCACATTGTCTCTGCCCCTTTCTTCTTTTCTTTTTTTTTTTTCTGGGTTTTCTCTGATGTGGCGTGCATGTTCTTCCTGCTATAATGACTAGTTTGTCTAATCACCTCTCTCTCTCTTAAATTCTTTTTAAGTCAATGTGTTTCCACTATTAATACTGATCAATGAGGTTTATGTACAACTTATATCAGCACATCAATTTGCCATTCTGAGGTGTGTGTCGATCAAAGATGGGATTTAATTTATTTTATCATGATTAATGGAATGACAAACAAAATATGTAGATCTAGTCAAGCCAATTTCCTGCTATTTTTTACAATATTCATTTAGTTTTCAATTAGAATATAACAACTGGCTGCATGAGTTAAAAGTAATGCGGAAACAAAATGAAAAGCATAATAGAGAATAAAAGCAGAAGCAGCGGCGGGCAGCGTAATAATGGCATCCCATTTTGGAGATGGTCGCTATGCCCCAATGCTCTCCCATTGCCCAACGTGCAACCCCTCTTGCAATTATATTCCCACTTATACATCATCCACCAAGTGCCCTACCCATGTGCTGATGTGCTTCTGATTTTTTTACCACCTGGTCCTTTTTCTATTCCCTCCCCCACTTGTTTCTTCCTTTTCTTTAGAAAAAAAGAAAACAGAAATTATCGTCTTCATTATTAAGGAATTCTAATCATTCATGGGTATGTACATGTGTCCCCTTGTATGAATCCCTTTCTATTTATTTGAGTGTACCCAGGATGAGCTAGGTGGATGCTACCATGCATCTAACAAGGTACACAACTATTAAAATTTTAAATTGGCCCAGCACATGGCCAAGAGTAACTATTGTATTAATATGTAACGAAAACAATAAAAGATGGATGGCCCCAGACTGTACTTTTTATCAACACCAAGCATTCCAAAGGATAAAAGGTAGAACATATATAATAAAGGAGAACCCTTCTCACTTTTCTCTCTTCCCTTTTGCTTTGCTTGCACTTCCACGGACACATCATACTTGCCATATATCTCAAATGCACCTGCATCCGTTTTGGTGGATTATGATTATTTGCTTTCCTGTTTCTTAATATACAAAAGCTGCAAAAGGTTCTCACAGATCCCACAAATCAGGTGATGGGCTCAAGCCTCTTCGCCTCTCTAACTCTCTCCTCCTATGCTTTCAAGACCTGTCCATGCCTACCTACTTAGGTTTCTATACGCCAACTCTCTCCTCCTATGCTTTCAAGACCTGTCCATGCCTACCTACTTAGGTTTCTATACTTCAAAAAGGACTCGGACCTCCCATTGTTACCCACTAACACCCACAATCTTTGCTCCTCTTTTCTTTTCCCTCAGTTTTCCTTTCTTAATAAAAATCCCCTTAACAACAAGAGCATAACGATAGAAATTGAATTGCAAAGGCAGAATCCTTTCTCAGGCAACTCTGCAAAGAACCAGACGCCAACACCCTCTAGAGTAGTCTCCATCCATCACCACAAATCCACAATTTAAGCTCAAAGATCCCAAATACTCTCTGCTGAATATGATAACAGAAAGAAACATTTGGTCCTCCGCAAAACAACCATGAAATCCATCCACATCGGCCACTTCTGGGCCCCATATGACATACATCAAGTACCTGCTATAAAAGAACTTTCACCATATTCTGCTCAATGAGTACATATTCAAGTAGTCATCCATTGAAGAAAAAAACATCTGCAACATCAGTAATTGACTAATTACGATTTTGCTTCATGCAATGTTGAATGTTATAAGATTTCTTCCTTAAAACAGCAGCCACACATGTCATACAACCTGTACGACACATGTTATTGTCATTTTCATTCAGCTTTATGCTTTAAGTTCCCTGTTCAAGCAACAGTATATTCATAAAAGCTGAGTAGCATGTTGAAGTGAAAATCATGAATAATTTTTCATTACCTCATCTTTGACAAAACAAGTTCAAAGGCCAGAAGAAAACATTGAAACTTGAGATCCTATAAAGCTCAAGGAAACTAATCCTAAGATCAGGAAACTTAATCAAGCTCCTGTTTGCTCTTACTTCTTCTCATCTTTGCCTTAAACCTTGATTTTGCCATGAGAGTCTGTACCGTGTTTGTAAAGTTTCCAACTGCCATCAAAACCAAAAGGATCCCACAAAAAATTACCTGCCAAAACACAGTCTCCATTACTGACCCATTCTTCTTGTAAATTTCAATGTGATGTCTTCAACTTTGGTTTTGTGTTGTTAAAATGATTTGAGGATCGACAAGGAACATGCTAAACAGAATTGCTCTGAATAAAATTCAAAATCCTACCTGCCATTCAGAAACAACCCCAACTACTGCAGTCCTGAGCAGAAGTAGCCCAACATAGGCCTCAAAACCCTAAAATCCATGTCCAGAAGCACAAATGATATAATCAGGTTAAGCAAAAGATTGATTTGAGAGAGGCTACACATAAATGGAAATTTCACAAGTGGATGTGTTCCTCAAAATATCAACCCTCCTGCTCCCACCACCGCAGCCCAAGAAAAGAAGGGTGGGGGTTGGGCAAACAAGGGAAAATTCTAGTGGAGAGGAGAGGGGAATTGTATTGAATTCAAGCAGAAAGCACTTTTCAGTTTGTTGATTTAATGACACCTGAAAGCATCACTTCAGAACATTGATTGAGCACAGTATTGGAATCAATCATCATCTCTCAGCCCAGTGATACTTTCGGCTCTCCAAGATGGTGCGATATTTTGTCATTAAATCTTAAAGAAGCTATTTCACAAAATATCCACAATATGCACTCTCAAAAACATAATAGTTAATAGAAGTGAAATTCGTCAGATCACTATGCAAGTTCAAAGCTGTATTAGGTCAACATGTAGAGGACATTAGAATAAATTCGATATTTTGCTCCTTAGACTGATTAAGAGGCATGAAATGAGTGGTATGATGCTTTTATCAAACACCAGACATAGCCAGGTAGGGGCTACAAATCAACCATCAGCCAACCATGCTGGAGCATGGTGGACAACATGATAGATCTGAGAATGCAATGAAATCATCAATAAAACCAATCTGAATCTAGCCTCTTAATCGAACAATCTAAATGGCAGACTACTGATGCATGTAAGTTTTTTAACAATAGTCAAAATCCAGCTCAAGTCACCTGCAAAACAAACAGTATAGGACATAACAGCCACAGTTGGCCATCAACTCCAGCTGTTTCTCCCCAAACAACATCCATTCTTTTGGCCTGAAATAATAACAGAACATATATTAAATTACATTTCCACAATCACAAGTAAAAGGAAGACCAAATAAGCAAAGCACCTTTCCCAGTGCAATACGAGTATACAGCCTCTGGCGTTGATATCTGTTTTGGAGAAGCATTGCTACTCCTTGCATCATAGCCCACTGAAGGAAAAGTTGAACTCCTCTCTACAAGATTTAACTGATTCGTAAAAAATACAAGCTAGGCACAATGAACATAAAATGGATCAAGAAAAACCTGCTTCTGGGAACAATTTGGTTGTCCTTTAATCTCCCATGTGAGACTAACAAGGGCCATAATCAAAGCACAATAGTGATGATAAATCCACCTGCAAAAGCATATTAAAGATCATGGTAAATTTTTTGAGAGCAATTTTAGGGAGATCATATTAAAAAACAGGTCACAATACATGCTACATTGGCAGACTCTGACCAACATAACATGTTTCAGACCAAAACTGAGCAAGAATTATTGTTATCATCGTATTGCATGTCTACCAGGATCCTTGTAACCCCTTTAGTGACTGATATTGTGACTCAAAATTTTCATTGATAACACATTTATACTCAAAATAAATAATCTGAAGTTCTGTCAATAATTGAGGAAAGTAGGAATTTTTAGCCATAAAAAATTGAAAAGAACACAATTTCTAGATAGAAGAAAGAAAAGAGAGAGTAGCTCATAAGTTATTTTCAACTTATAGTGACCAATACTGTAGTTATCATCTACTTTACCAGTTGTCAGTACTCATACAATGTCATTAACCAATCCTGCAATTTGATCAAAAGATTTTAACAGCCACTTTCTTGGAAACCCTTGAACAGTCACTAGACAGCATATGAACTTTACCATCAGAAACTCATAGAAGTTGATTGAGTATGCACTTGAAGCAAACTTGGAGTAATCTTCTTCTTTGAATATTTATGTAAAAAAAGGTTCTTGAGGATAAAAAAAGAATAACTCAAAGGTGAAACACAATATATATATATATATATATATAATTTAAAAAAAAAAGATTGTGTGCAATCACCAGGGACGAATATCACTTCCATTTGCTCTCAATATGTTCTCCCGCAGAGCCAAACCAGTGTAGAGGAACAAGAGCCATGCCTGATCAATCATATTCTCAAACTCAAGTCACATAAGTATCCAAAATAGCCATAAATATACTTCATCTACAAGTCAATGAAATTGCCAAATGAGATTGCATGAACGGGACGGGAAGTACCTGATACAGTTGAACTGGAAATGCTGGTAAACATCCTTCCCAGACCCAAGATCTTAGAATAAGTAGGGTTGCAGGAAAAAGGAGAAACAAGAGAGCTGTTCTATCCTGCTCAAGAAGATAGTGCATTATTTGTGTAAATATTTTGCTTTGCTGTTGTCCTTATGAGTATAATGAAAATTGTGAAAGAGAACTCAAATGAACTATATTATTAAGAGTTAAGACAACAGAATCCAGAGAGTGGAATATGTATCACTTAAGACGATTAATGAACCAAAATATATTAATGATAGACTTTAGTGTAAAAGGATTTGTGAGTGTAGATAAAATTTTGAAACCACTGGCCATGATTCGTGCATCCTTTTGTTAGGAAGAAAAGAGCTCTGGGCATCTAACAAGAAGACAAATTAATAGATTATAGATGTTAAGCAGGCAAGGTAAATTACATCAAAGTTGACAGTTGAAGAATATAACAAAAAGAGATATATATCACAGAGAAGGAAGGGAGAGGAAAAGGAAAAGCAGTTAAGGTGAGCAATACTCTGTAACTGTTGTACTCTTCCTTCACCTTGAGCTGGACATCTTTGCGAGAGGCTCGCACATTGATAGGCCCCAGAAACATTCTGAGAAACCTTCCTAGAGTATTCAAAGAGAGCATCATCATCATCATCTTTAATAATTACAGATTTTTTTTAAAAAAAAGACACAAAGCTAATTATCAATAATCTTGTCACAAGAGGCTCGCATTCACTATTTTGTTCCAATCAAATTTAGAATGATACAACCAAGCATCTTGAATTTCACTTTCGGATTAACAACATAAGAAAACATAAGAAATTATGACTATTATTTTCTTAGGAAAAAGAGAAGAGAAAAGGAGAGAAGATGAGAGAATATGGAGACCTTGAGCTTTGGTAGGTAGGAAAGTGGCCGCATCTCCATCGCCCACGATGCATCTGGCTCTCTGCAAATCCTCCTCCAGCTGCTCTTTCATGAATTAGATAATTAGTAAATAAATTGAAGCAGAGAAATGAGGCAAAAGGAAGAGGAAAGGAGGAAAGAGAGTCGGCGTGCCTTATCGGCTAGTTTGGGATCCAAGAGTTTACGGGAGAGAAGGGAATTGATGGAGGAATGGAGGCGTCGAATGGAGGAGTCGAGGGAAAGAGCCCTCTGGCGGAGAGATTGCTCTTCGCTGGAGGACCTGGATAGCAGCGAGGCTGCTGAGTCCTGCAGCTCCTTAGCCTGCTCCACCAATCTGGTCACTTCTTCCTCTACATTGTTCGCCGATTCTTCCAATCTTTTCTCCATCTGAGTTCTCAAATCGAACAATTTACCTATCTCTCCTATATGTCAGAGCAATTCTTCCCTCTGTTTCTATTCCAACTCCTTTCAATGATATGAAATGGTATGACGATCGCCAATTAGATTCGATTCGATTGATCAAAATCCCCCTCTCTCTTAGATTTCAGAAGATAGAGTCGCAGCCGCTCGTTCAATTGAGGCACAGAATCTTTGTTTCTAACCTGAAAAGGAGGAATGGTAGTTTTGCTTCTGGCACTCCAATTCTGATTACAAAGAGAAGAAGAGAAGGGCGAAACTCTCTCTGCTATTTAAGCTTTTATATATATATGGCTGTCCCTTCATTGTCTTTTTGGGGACATGACCCTTCCCCACGGTTGCGGCACCCTCTACACATTTTCATTTTTGTATATATATTTAAGTTTCCTTCTTCTTTAACAACAGTCCCCGTGTCACCTACACTTGGTCAGTCACTCATCCTGCTACGACCATATAATTCACCCTAAAAGAACACAGAAAGGAAAGAAGAAACTTTAACTAAATCGCGGAGAAGCATCATCATCTTTTACAGCATTCTGGTAGTATTATTTTTCTCTTCTCATCATCGTCTTACCCTAAACTTATGTGAAGAGGAAAAAGAAAAAAGACGGAAACTTTAGCAAATATCCAGTTAAGATCAGGTGACAGAAAATTAGTACTTGTCAACTTCAAAAAGAAGCGAGCTAATCGACAGCCAAAACAAATCATCCATTTATCCTGCTGATTTCTACACAAAACTGACAGACAGCTTCATGCATCACAGTTTAAACCACATTCTTAAAATCATTACTACAATATCTCCGTGGAGAATGCAGCTTTCGGGCATTAAATTAAGAAAATGTGAATACTTTCCATTTAGTTTTGTTATGGCAAGTTGTAGAACCAAAGGAATGGCCACGTGGATTGCCCAAGAAATGAAATCTTAATTGGCACTTGGCAACAAGTGTGCTCTGTTGCGTTGAATTTGCCTCGTACTATGGTTCGCAGGTAGCTGTTTTCATAGGTTAGATATGAATTCCATGTGGCTCCGCTGTGCGGTTGAGTTTGGGTTGGCAACCCTCAGTTTCTCTTTTCTTCAAACCAACTCTTCTATCCCATTTCTCCCTCTATCAACTCAGCTTTACAAGTCACAATTCAATAACGTTTGGCAATCCCAGTCATACCAACTTGGTTAGTTGGTGACATTTGGATACTGGATTCTACGTCCCAAAAGCTTGCACCAAACCCGAAAGCTTGCACCAAAAGTTTTATATTTTTTACCAGAGCAAGCGACATCCTATTTTCTCCCTGTTAGTCATGAAAAAGAGAAAGAGAGAGACCATGAATCTGATAGAAGAGAGGAGAGAGAAGGTCCACTGAAAGTGAAAACCTTCCATTCTCCCACAGAAAAAGTGAAAATTCAGTAGTTCTTATTATTCTCCAGCAGAAACACCTAGATGCTTAGAATAAAGGCAGATCATAAAATTTACTATAACTTAAACAAATAAGCTATTGTTAAATAATGATACAACTATAAGTTGTTTTCCTAATAGTTACTCATAGAAAAATATGTTGATGTGCCAAACCTATTTTCTTTTTCCAACTTGAAAGGAACAGCAGCCTTGAGGACAACCTCAGTTATCTTCACATTGCCTCCTCAAGGAAAAGAAAAAAACATGCCCCTACTAGCTTTGTTTCTCTGCACTTGCTTCACCAGTCCAGTAAGTTTTGACAGCAACAAGAATTTTCTCTGGATTAAATGGTCCGCTCTCATGGTCCATTAGCTGGCTCTTCCATCTCATTCCATTTGTTATAGTCTGAATCTTCACAAGGAGATCCACAGTGTCCCTGATTATAACTGTCCCTTCTGGCCTCAGAATTCTATCCATCTCTAGCAAGATGTAGGTCATGTTACACCTTTAACACACATAGAAACAACCCGTCAGACAGAGATTGCAACGTTTCAAGTCTCGTTCTTCTTCGTTTACATTATTTGAGGCCAACATCATAACAAATCAAAAATATAAGAATATGAGCATATCCCGACTAGAGTTTTACCTGTCCTGATACATGCTGAACACCCCACTTGCGTGGATGAGATCATATGTTCTTGGATATGTTGAGAATGCCTCACACCAATCCTGATATGTCCCAATGAAACCTCGTTCATATATCACACCTAAAGTGTCTTTATCTGAATCAACAGGGACAACATTCATAATCCAAACTGGATATTTTGACATCACTGCAGCAAATCCTCCAATGTAAGCATTCATGTCCATTATATTCCGATATCCTCCATGGGTCAATGGATTTATCATCCTCTTATAATGAGTCACCCTGTCCTTCCACAGTTCATTATCTTCTAGGAATTTCTCAGAATTGATGCCTGGTATTGTATCCCTGCTAATTCTAGGGGGGACAGCAAACGCTCGCTCAGGCCATTTCTCCAGTGCACCACCAGCAACTTCCTCTGAGCTGGTTACCTCTGGCAATGGGGTTATGCAGGTTTCCATATCTTTGTACCTTTCAAGTACACAAAACAGAAGCAAAAGGAGTCAACTAAAAAGTTCCTTTTTTTTTTTTTTGCAATAATATAATCCAAATATTAGCATGAAAAATGCTAAGGGACTACCAAGCAGCATCTGGATTGCCTGAATTGCAAATTTGAGGTATTTTATAAATTTTCCTGCTCTTAATGCACTCAATGTGATTGAGAGGCTTCTGCCAAATTGCTAGATCATCCTGTTCGATCACTTTTTTCCAGCACAGACGCTTGGCTGTGTCCTCAATAGCATCTTGTTCTTGCTTTAAATCTTCCTGGGTTCTTTCCCAGCCTCTCCAGTACTTCTTCCAGCGGATTGGCGGACCAGAGAGGATCCAATAACCACCAGGTCGAAGAACTCTATCCACTTCGATTAGATACATCCCGTCTGTGACAATTAAATGGGATTCTTCAAGACAGGTTTTTTTAAAACCTAATTCATGGATAAGAATGAGGAATGGTAATATCCAGTTTATGCCAATTTGACTATCTAGCTACAGAGACAACGGTCTTCCATTATTGAGCAACAGATATCAGATACAAATAAGTGAAACCTCACCATACTGAATCCAGGGTATCAGACAACGAGAACAGTGAGCCATATCAAAGGCTCTTGCTGGGTAAGGAGTTCTCTGTGAAGCCATGATGCCAATCATGGCAGGAACTCCCCGTTCCAGGGCAAATTGGACCTGTGCTTCATGAGTATCTCTTGGGGCAAAAGACATTGCCAGGATGTCCCTCTTCAACAAGTAGGCTCCCCAACTTGCAACCTGGACATCCATAACAAGCACAGCTAAAGGACAAACTTCTTGTGTTGCATGCTAACTGTAAATGAATTGCTAAGTGAAAGCTGTCTGAACAAACAGAAATGAAACGAATTCTACTAAAGGTGCGTGTCTGGAGGAAAATACAAGATTATATATGCTAATTCACTTACGCCACAGCCTGTGTCAATGGCTGTTCTGATGTTTCCATTAGCAAGAGGAATGAGCTTGCCAATATCATCAATATAAGCATCAGCTCCACGCGGGAACATAGTGCCTCCCCCAGGGAATCTGAAGCGGTCACCCTCTACTTGAATCCAGTTCTGAATGGCCTTCTCAATGCTGAGCTCTTTGTGGGGAATATTGACATACCAGGCATAATCTCGGCTCTGTGGCCATTTGAAAGGTGTCTTATAATTAGGTGGAGCAGGAATGAGGCAAAGGAGGAGCTCTTCCTTGGTGGGGCAATGGCGCTCCCTGTACTTCAACATGTTCCGATCAAATCTCCTTGCTCTCAGTTTATCTTGGCATGGAGTGTATTCACTGTATGATATGTCACATGGCGGGAAGTACTGTGGGGCTTCTGCGGCGTCATTGGTGCCGATTTGATGATGGCTTTCAAAGTCCAAGACCACAGATGCTGATGCCAAAGAAGATGAGGATGGACTGAAGGGAGAATTGCTGTCCTCGGATGGATGGGATCTATCATCACACCCAACTCTATTGTAGACTTCGGCTTGGGTGGTAGGGACAGTGTTATTCTGCCACGCCCCCAGAATGTAAAACAATATGCAGAGGCCACTAACCCCAAGGATCCAAGTTAGACGCCTCCTCCTTAATTCCAGCTGGTGATGATGCTTTGGTGACCCACTGTGCTCTTTGGCCATTATAACCCCTGCATTTAACTAGGCACTTTCGTTACCCAAAAGAGACCAAGAAAATAGGTGTTTGAAGTCCCGAACTTCTGATAACTGATGATGATAGTAGCACTCATTATGAAGCAAATTCAAGTTCGCAAAAATAGTTAGGGCCAAAAGCATCCCACTTTTGAAAATTATGTTTTCAGAAAAGGAAACAATATATGGCTTAACATAACATGAAACGGAGGCAGGCTGCCAAGGATAATGGCTGAAATAAACTGCAAAAGGAATGTACAACTTAAGCGTTGATAGAAAGCTAAAAAATGAAGATTCATCAGCTTCAACGGATGGAATCAAACACAGACAGAGAAGAGAGTAAGGAAAAAGGGCTGAGAGCTCCAAGGATTGAATTATATGGAAAAGGAAAGCCAGCACCAAATATTAACTTAATTATCACACATGAACATTATCAAATTAACTCAAAGCTGAAGAAAACAGATTATTAAATCCAGCGCTGCACTACGAAGTGCCATCAGACAGAAATGGAGGAGAACAGGGTGCTCACGCAACATGTGAATAACTTAAACAGCGATTGTAGAAGATTTCTTCATGGTTTTACGGCAAAAATATTCTTTTCATCACTGTCAATAAACCCCAGAAAAAAAAAAAGAAAAACAAGCTAACATAACCTGAGCTGCAGATAAAACCACAGGAAATATGTAGTGTGCTAGATGACGGCAACCTCAAAATAAAATAAAACAAAACAAAAGGGAATTCATACCTTGTGATTAACCTGAGAAGATAGTGATTGTCGACTAAAAACTACTCGACTCCCCAGAAACTTTGGGGGGAGCTCCTTGATATTTGGTGTCCTTCAGTTTAAAAGCTAAAAATACACGAAAATATTCTCAGAGAGGGATGAAAAGAGAGAAGAAAGGACAACATGACAAAGATCGATAGAAGTATGGAACGCAGGTAGACATGGAGGAGGGAGAGAGACTTATGACAATAAGAAAAGTTGGTTGCATGAGAAAAAACATTAGAAAGTCTCCACCATTACAGGAAGTGGGGAGTGATGAGTACTGACACTGTTGTTATTGTTTGTCAAAGAGGAAAAGAGACTGGTGATTGGATATCAGTGTTTATATCTCAGATTTATGTAATCCAAAAATGGAGTCAGGGAAGAGAGCTGGATTTGGTCTAAGAAATGACCAAAGCGCTGGCACATTCCGAGCATTCTCAGGAGACTGACCAGCCTCCTTTTCCTCTCCTCCGTCAGACGTCATTTTTTCTTTGTCTCACTTTACAGTTTCCCTGCTTTTTAGGTTCCTAACCCACCATTTGTCTAAAAGCATACAGGCAAATTCCTTTATTTATTAATAGCATTGCTGCCACATAACACCATCTTTTTCGTGCAAATTCAGCCGTTTATCTTTTGTATGGGGCCTGAGCTGCTACAACTTGCGACCCCTGCAGGGTGCCTCAATTGGCAATGCACAGATGATATTTTTGTTTTGTCACTAGTGTTCTGCTGGCAGTCTTCTAATTCCCGTGAAGCCTGCCAAGTGCCAACCGCTGCAAAGAAACAAGAAAGCAAGCCTGATCCATTGACAGTGAACTTGAGCTCTGTATTTGGTTAGTTTTTATGATAATGAAATAATTTAAGTGAGCCATTATGCATGGCCTGTATTGACTGATCAGGAAGCTTGCATGTGGCTGTAAAAGTAGAAAAGGAAGATGATGATGATGAAGAATAAGGCCAAAGGCATCTGATTCATGATGTCGATTAAAAGACAAACACGTTTCAAAATGGGATCCAGCGAAATTTGATTATGTTACTTCTTTTTATTATAACAGTGATTTAAATTTTCATCAAACAACTTAAATTAAGGGCAGGAACCCACACCATGCAATCTTCAGATAAAAAGCAAAGGAAGTTTGTGGCAAATGTCCCACTACAGGGGGAAGAGACTTTTTCTTCATTATTACCACCCTCTTTTTTCTTTTTCTAAAAAAGAGTAACATTTAAATCCGATTCCCTTTAACAGGTAGATTGCATTAGGTATACTAGTGTTTGAACAAAGAAGAAAAATGGGATGATATTGTTGCCTCAATTTTGCTACTTGCAGAGACTGCCAACACATGGTATATTGCAAATTGAAATTACTGGTTTACAGTATATCCAAAACTCAGACAAGAAGAGTGCTTTCTTACCAAAATAACAGCATATACACATCACAAGCTGCATTACAATGTGTACAAGCAGCAACCATATCATCTTCAAGAAACCCACAGGATTCCCTCTTTCTCCTCCTCAACTATAGCATATGACACTCTGCAGCAAGATTACCCAATCCAACAATGCAAACTGACACAAAACAGAAAAATGACAGTGGCTTACTGACTCACAATCTGCTGCATGCTGCTATTTAGCTTCTCAAACTTCTGAGAAATAGCATGATGATTCATGCCTTTACATACTTCAGCTAATGATCTTAATGCTTTCGATATCATTTCTCTCTTTTGGCTCCCAACATCAGTTTGAGCAGTTGACTTCCCCAACGATGAGCACAGCAATTTAAACCACTCCTCAAGAAAGCAGGCCTTCTATATAAAGAGAATGAGTTGAAGAAGTTTAACAAATTAAAAAGAAGAATTCTTGCCATATCAGAAAAAATAAATCACCATAAAGCGGTGTATGATAAATCCTCTCTTCAATTTTGATATTTTGGAAGCCACAAATGCATGAAGGCTAACGAAGGCATTAGACATCCTTGGGCAAAGGCATGCATTCATGGCAATGATAATGCGGACATGCACAAAGGTGCTGCAAACAATTTTCTTCCCTCATTGATTTAACCATCATAGTATCTCAATATCTAAAATTTAAGATACTTCATCAGCAAGTATTTACAATGGCATCCCCAAATTGAAAGATGCATATGCCACATGTTGACTTAGTGTTGACCAAATGTCTGCATTAAAAACATATATTCGGAAAAATTTTAGACATGACTAAAGCTTTACAAATGCAGTCAAGGTCTGTGAAACATCAGTGCCTGAAATATATCAAGACAACATAAAGGAATAATAGTACAACCAGAAAAACACCATCGTTAAACAAAATACTTCCTAGGCCAGGAGCAGATTACGTGAAACTGAGCAG
Organism: Moringa oleifera; assembly: GCA_021397835.1. Classification (NCBI taxonomy): domain Eukaryota; kingdom Viridiplantae; phylum Streptophyta; class Magnoliopsida; order Brassicales; family Moringaceae; genus Moringa; species Moringa oleifera. The sequence goes on from JAJFZO010000566.1 coordinate 69,471, forward strand.
CTTTAATTTCATGACCACAGATGGATCTAGGATTTTAAGGATGGGCAGGAATAAAATACATACCAATGATACTTTTGAATAGAATGTTTCACGTATCTGTGCATGCAATATATATGTGATTTAAATTTCACTCTTTTAGGTTTTTCGTATCATAGTAGTAATTGAAGATTAAGATTCATATTCTATGGTTTGATATGAAATCCTATTTGCAATCATAATTATTCAATAACTAAAATGCTTACCTTCACAAGGAAATCTTTCAGAGGCTGGTCATCAATGCTTGAAGCAAGACTGAGAACATGCAACATGGTTGAGGTTAACTGTCACAGTAAAGAGGATAAAATATTGTTAAATCTGAAAAAAGAAAAAAAGGCAAATAAAAAGTTGCAATACTAGAGTTCATTATCATGTAATTAACTCTATTCTGCTAGCGTTGCACGCTATTGGTGGTTTTGTAAATAAATTTTCTTCTGAAACAAAAGAAGGTTACAATTTTAACTGTGACAACTCTTTCAAAAGATTGCTTAGTACATAACTTGGGGGGAACTTGACCTGCTTCTCAAGCGCAACCTTATATTTGAAACTTGACGGTGATGATACTTGGTCTGAACCTAGATTCTCAAGGATATGTTCCAGACCTTTAACAACATCCGAAAAGGATTTCCCGAAATCTGCATCAAACAGATGAACAGAAAAGAAAGCAACCATGTGCATCAGCTTTAGAAGCGATGAGAACAGTAATACTGCCCTGAGAAGTTTATCAACTTATTCAACAGTAACAAATATAAGTTTGACAAGTACTGTTTACAGGAAGAGGCACAGTTTGCTAAGATAGTCAAAACCATGTTTTACCATGATATGTGGACTATAAGATAATACTACATCTCACCAAGTGCTGACACCGGAACAGCCAAAGCAGCAGCAGCTTGTATCCGGATCTTAAAGTTGGAAGAATCGCGTAGTAGTAGCAGTAGAATACTAAAAACAGATGGAGCCCTGCAAAAAAAGCTCTTAACAGAATTATAATTACATTAAAGAGCCGCTCAATATTTACATAGGACAATGTGCAAACGAAGGAGACTCAAGTAATTTAAACAAAGCACATGCAGGTAAATGATCAATGAATTACTTGACTAGAACTTTCAGCAAGAAGTTATAAGCTGCCATAGCATACAATATCAGCAAAATAATTGAATATTCTGTTTAAGGAATATCAACCAAAACAGAAAGAGAAATATGAAAAGCAAGACACTTATGCAATGGTCTTAACTATAAGATCAAACTATTTGTCACCCAAAAGCTGTATATATATATATATATATTTGATAGCCATGGTATTGGACAACATTCCTTTTGCATTTAACTTGGGGCCCAATTAACTAATCCTCGGAACTCGGTAAGATTCAGGAAAATCCTGTCCCCAGGCAAAGTAGGGTTTCAGTGGGGGAACTGAACTAGGACCTCTTTCAGCCTCCGCTCACAGTGACCACAGGGCTACACCCACCTGGTACCTAACAGCTAAATATTATTTGCCAGACATAGCACAAAGCTGGAGATATTTGTACAAGCTAAAGTACTTCTTGCACATGATTAGTCTAATCAATCACTGAAGAAGAGTGCATCTATTTTGTTTTGCTGTTGTAAAAGACGTATAAACATAATTGGATTTCCAATAGAAATTTCATGACATTATGACATTGTTGGACCATCCATGCTTTCTTCCATCTATTCCTTTTTTCTATTTTTCTCCTTTTTCTAGGGGATGAGGGAGAGGTGTCCACATCAGCTGCACTGAATTGGTCTAGCATGAGAAACCAAGCAAACACTGCCACATGATATTCCTTTGTCCTTATGCATGTTAATGCATACATACATTAAGACTGCCAGAACATAGAACCTAGTCAGGAAATGATCAAGGAACACATGCAGATAACATTAGAAACAGGAATATGATTAGGTACTGAAACAAAAATGAAACTAATAGGAGCAACTTTGACATACTAGAGATCCAAGACTTGGTTTTCTACCACGTACCCTTCTTCAAGTACAATTTTTTCAAAATTCTGACTTATATAAAACAACTTAATGCCTATATGATGGAAGTTTTTCAGTCCAAATGGAGACAATTTCTCAAATATGATTCATGGCTGACAAACAATTAACAAAACTGAGACAGCTTAAGATGGACGTTTTTCTGTAAATGACATTGCAAAACCTCATTAGAAGGGAACTACTCAGCATATTTTAGATGTTTTGGGAAACCTAGGGGTTCTTGGTTATGGACCAAACAATGCATATCCAATTGTGCAAATTAATACATCCAACTTCGTGGCTTCCCCTTTCAGTGGTCTTCCTAGCAATTTTTCTATGTACAGCTAACTAAGTCTTGAGTTCAATGAACTCGGTTGGCTCTCATCATAATTTGGTTAGAAGAAGAAAGAGAAAAAGGAAGGAAGAAACTAGCTTTATAAGTGATCTTCTCTGTACAACCAGTGTGAAATATTTTATCTCATCCATATGTACATATTAAAACTTAATCCAGAAGAGAAACACAATGCACTTTCATAAGGCCAAACAACTTTGGTTCACCAACTCATGATTAAACTCTTCTTAGCATGCATCAAGATCAAATTAAAGGAAAAAAGAAAGGAAAAAGAAAAACTGAAACACACATGCCAAGAGCTAGAAGTGCAACTATGTAAAGGAATTTATTACTGATACCAGTCCATTTCCTGCAGTTTTATCGTCTCATTTAAAAACAGGTTGCTGAATGCGTGACAAACATTCCACTGGACCTGTTAAATAGAGATTTATACTTCAGAATAGAAAATAATAGAACTGACCTTCCAAAAAAAAGGAGAAAGAAAAGATGTGGATATAAATCCACTAAGCTGGGCTCTAACTAAAGTATTGTACCAAAGTCTAACAATGGGAGACAATACCTTAACATTTCCAGTTGTAACACAAGAAAGAAATGCCTGCACCATTTTCTCAAGCCAGCTTGAATCTTGCAAAGACCCTGGATGGTATTGATCTGATACACATCCATGACTGCCCTTGAGGCTGCTTCCTGGCAGCACTTCATCACTGTTGGATGTCAAAGATAAGTCCGTATGCTCTAGTGGCTTATCATGCACGCCAGATGAACTTGTGAACAAGGTAAATCTTGAGATATTTCCAAGAGCCCTCACAGCATTCGATTTGACCTAACAGGAAGAAAAACAAAGGACTAAGGGGTTCAATAATGAAGATTCAAACGTTATTCACTAAGTAGACAATTGTACCAATCTCTATCAGTCTCTAATCAAGCTCTTCTTGACAAAATACAACAAATTGAAGAGAGTAAATATCATATATTTTGGGCCAAGCCAGTAGGAAGGAACACCCATTCAATTAATACTAGTTTCTTCATATTAAATTAGTTTTTAATTGGTGGCACGAACCAACCACAAAAACTATTACTTTATTCAGAGCAGGTAAAGTCCATATCAATGGAGCTGGAAGAAAAACTACAGAATGATGTAAAATTAGTTCAGTTTTCTCAGTTCCAGTGATCAAGGCACGTCTTATATTTTTCAAATCGTTTTAACCAAGATATGTCTTGTGCTTTTCCCCTTCTTCTCATATGCTTACCCTCCCCCTTCTTCTCTATTGGGACATTAATACACACTAATCAAAACTCAGAAAAAGGAAGCATTAGCATGGAAAAAACTACAACAAAGAGCACATGAAAATCATAGAAAGGATAAAACTATAACAGGCCTTGAGAAAATCCAAAAAGAGACTGTGCTCGACCATGCAGAAAAAGATAGAGCGACAGGAGAAAGAGAAACTACATCAAAATCTTACCTTGCCACAATTGAAGTCAATTATGCATGTATGAAAACAGTAAAGACAGAAACTAATTATTATGACCTTGACAATCGACCAACATGCTTACCTTGTCTCCATCCCTTGTTAGACGCAAAGCACATTCAGTTAACAATTCAATTAGTTGGCTATCCACACTTGAGCCTATAATAAACAAAGTAGAAGGATAGTTCACTTGAAATGAATGATATATTTGACAAATGAGTATGCTAAACTTAAAATCAATCTGATAACCTATGCCCACCTCTACACTGCTCCAAGGAAAAATCATAAATACAGTGACGTAGAGAATCACATATGTTTGCCAGAGCCCAGGATGCTGTTATCCGCACCTGAATTAAGAAGTATTTGCAGGTAATGTTTACAGTAAAATACAGAACAAATGTTAAGTACACTATTCAAGAAAGAAAGGAACAGTATAAGAAAAGAATACCGAGACCAAAGGATCACGAGTGTTAATCTCAATAGCATTGATAAACTGGACAAGGACCTCTGCACTACATATTTTAAGAGTTCAGTAAATATTTTGTTTACAGTTCTCACACAAACAATTGAAGAAATTAGAAATATATGGTTGATCATTCAGAAAAGCTTCAGAATCACCTATGAGAAATTTCTAGAAAACATGAGATGACACCAATGGCTCGGCAAGCAGCTGACCTAACTGGAGGAGCCTCATCATGTAAAGCAGCAGAAGTCTACAAAGGTTTTTCCAGGTGTCATGTGCAAACTAGTTACTTATTCTCTTCATCAATGGCAAAACAGAAAGCAGAGTCAGGATAAAATGAATGTTACATGAAGACTCACCACGGAAGAAATGATGAAACGTTTTTTCTCCCTTGTGAGAGAGAAGAAAACTGAGGAAGTAATACCAGCAAAGCAAGTAACTGTTGCAGTCCTCACCTTCCAGAAAAAGGAAAAAGTCTATATAAGGTAAGAAAGGAAAAATGTAGATCTTAAATATCAGTTAGATTCACCATGTTGGGCACAATGGAAAGATATATAATCATGACAGGAATTGGAAATACATAATATAATTATGCTAGAACAGAAAAACGAGATGTTCTGTCTAGCCTGATATAGTATGTAAGCAGAAGAGCACGCCAAATACTGAAGACCTAAAACCAGGCAAAACAGCCGCTTGGCGTATGACTCATCTGTGGTGGATATCATCTATTCCTTCACCAAATTAATCGAGATAAGCCAAACCGAAAGCAATGTCTACTATCAAGAAAAACTCTATTATAGTCAGATTTTGGTGAGAGACAGTGAAATAGACCAAATACAATTTCATTTGAAGCTACCTTCTTTAAAAAAAAAAAAAAAAGAAAAAATATAAGATCTGAATTACCTTCTGACCACATTTATTTCTGATTTTTCAGGTTCAGTCAGAGAGCTATATCATGACGAAAAACTAACAACTGAAAGATGAGATTAACAGTCACATTTCTTTCAAATGGTGTTAGCACGCTCTAGATCCAAACAATGTTCTTTGACAGGATAGTAAAATCAAATTAATTACAATTCTCAGGCCTTTTTGATAATTAGAAAAGAAAAACATTTTTCCACGACAACACCTTTTCTTGCATAAACAACACCAAAATGAAAATGTAAATATAAAAAGCAAAAACAAAATGCCAAAATCAATTTGACTCAATCACTAAGCTTTAACCTTGAAGAAAATGCTACCAATGGAAGACATTAATTAGAAGGTCCGAACCAACCATTGCAGAAGGGTGCTGCAAAACCAGGGGTATATGCCTATTAATTGCCTCAAACCATTGCTCAAGTCCAGACAGGCATGCTTTTGGTTCTTTAGCATCTTCAGTATTCTCCAGTGTGTATGATGGAGCTGATGATACTTTCTTCATCCTCATGCACTCAGAAGTAAATGGAGTATCCAACAATTTATCATCTATAGGATCCTCCGTTCCTTTAAACCCAGATATCGCACGAAGGCATTCATCCAAAACCTGCAGGCACTCATGGATAAGTGGGAGTGCTGACACCCGCACAAGGACAAAATCATCACTTGTTGAAAGACAAAGGGAAATATCCCAATCACACAAAATCCATAATAGGAGTTTCTTTTGTTCGTGTTTTTCCAAGGGGAATATCCCAATCACACGAATCACAAAGGTCCAAATATGTACAATAAAAATTACTTAAGCCGATATTTTACAAGTAAAAACATTTCTTAAGGGCGACCTTCGACTTTAACAACTTTTGACATACACTTTGTACTGTCATCGTTAAAATAACACATATTAAATTCAGAAAGGTGTTCAACATCTTAGAGACCTTTCCTCCCATTTCCTGCGTAACTGCAATGTCATTTCAGTGATATCTTTAGAGACTCATCTAGAGAACATCCAAATGGAATTGCTTTTCACGATGTCAATTTATGCAGTACAGGCTTCTAGAATAATTACTTTTTCAAGTATGCAAATAAAGAGATTTTCAATTTCAGGTTTATGGTAAAACACATTAGACAATACTAGATGGAGAAGACATCTCACCGGGATATAAATATAACTACAGTGTGTCTCTGTGCAGTAAGTGAAGATGTAACTCTATGCAACCCAACCAATCACGAATAATAGATGCTTTTATATATTTATCACTTCAACCGCTCCAAAATGATAGACAACTAACTCGCCATTTCATTAATTCAAGCATCCAATGTGCATGAATTTTTTTTTTTACCTGATCAGGAACAATACATATATATATACCACCAAGGGGGTGCAACCTTTTACAAGTATAGTTAATTTTCAAATGTTAGGATTTCTACAAAATCTGAAAATCCTCCTCATTACAAAATAAGTACTTGATACCTACAATTTTAGCATATGTAAACAGTAATCCCTAACAAAATCTACCAGCATCTCCAACCACTCAAAACACCCTTCTACTCCTTTCACGCCATATTAACCAAAATATCAATAGAGGCAATTCTGATGATCTTCCTTCACTCCTTATCAGCACTCACCCACGCCACCAATTCTCTCCTTATCAACAAATCCTTCTATTTTCTCCTTGCTTAGAAATTTTCATATAAACATTTTACTGTTCCACTAAACCAATAATGCTCTCTATTCATCTCCTACTACATGAAACAGAATGGAGAAACTCAAATGACCATAACATAGTAAAAAAATCGAACCTGTCTTGAACTATCCATTAAAAACAAGTTTTGAATCCCAATGGAATAAAGAAAAGGAATATAAAAGGACAACATTGGCATAGCACATCCTACCTTGATAGCAGCTCCAATTACTTTTTCACCGACAAACCCAACAGTAATTCCGATTTGTCCCTTCCACGTCCTTGCAGGAACTTCTGGGGTAGCTGCCCTCAAAACCTTATACACAATAGCAGAAACTTGTTCCCAACAAGCTGAAATTATGTTTGGGTAATTGTGTGACAGAGCTCTAAGGGCCTGAAAAGAATGACATATGTAATGTTATGCTTGAAACACAACAGATGACTAGAAAAATAGCAGTAAGATTTTGCAAAGGATGCTTCTTCAATCTGTAACTGTCTCACTTCTGGCTACTGTGTATTAATGCACCTAATTCTCAGAAAGATCAACCACTACCTAATTTTGAGCGAAGCTCGAAGCATAAACAACAGTGAACAAATTGAACACAAGCTTCAGGGTCAAGGCATTTCATCTAATTAATAGTGTTGTATGCATGAATAAGTGCATATGTGCCAGAATCATATCACTTTGCACAAACGGTCTTGACATTGATATTTTTGATAAAGTAATAAATAAGATAAAATGGCATCTCGGAAAGGATGCCTTTCCTGAATGTCTTACTTTCTGCCCGTTAGGTGATTTATGTAACCATTTCTTGAAAAAGATCCAGTACCCAATGTCTCACTCAAACTCAGAGCACAAGCAATCATGGATACATTGCACACAAGCATCAGGGCCAGGGTGTTTCATCTAGTCACTGAAGTTGCATGCATGAGTATGCGGAGATGTGCTGAATTCTCATCACTTCACATAGACATTATTGTTCTAATTGAGATAAAGAAGAAATGGCTAAAAACTCCCCAAATAAAATTGCATTTACACACATATTACATTTCATTTAAATAATCAAATACGTACAAATAATGCATTTCATTTAAATAATCAAAGACGCACAGATATTATATTTCATTTAAATAATCAAATACACATAAATATTACTTTTCATTTAAATAATCAAATACACACAAATATTAAATGTCATTTAAATAATTAGATAAACCCTACTGACCTTTTTTAATGTTCCCCCTCTCTACATTCCCTCCTTGGTGAGAGGCAGAAAAGCAGACTATCAATCAATTAAACATAAAGTGTGCAACCTACCATCATGACATGCTTTTACAGTCATAAATTTAAAAAATGCAAAAATAAGTGAAGCAATAAGCCTTTACTAAGGGAGACAGGCAAACAGAAACAGTTCAAAATACAACTGTGTGCTCACCTGAATAAAACATCAGTAACCCCACAATCAGAGCCATTAAGAATCAACCAACAAGTTAATAAATATTACCTGGAGAGCCTCAACACAGGTGGTTTGGCTGGTTAGTTGCTCCGAATAATGGAATAATACAGAAACAATGCCAGACTTCCTTTCCACATCAGCACAACCTGAAAAGGGCTTCAAATAGGTTTCTAATGTCAAATTAGATGAAGCACTCAAGGTGAAGGATAAAAATTTTTATGAAAGCAGTATATTGATAAGCTTTTGGCGCAACTGATTGAAAAGGAAATATGAAGTTCTGTAGCCTCATAAGTTTAACAAGTTTGGCTATCTATTTGAACAAAAGCCGAATGGTGCTCCTCCCCTTTAAGAGCTTTTTCATTTGTGTCATTTCAAACAATTTAAAAGATATTCATACGTACTCATCTAATTGCATTCTTGCTTGTTTTGGATCTTTGATTCCCAGGCAACCATAACTTGTCCATCATATTATCCACTATATCCCATGAAAAATCCAAAATACAAGCCATTTCCCAAAGCTACATAAGAGGAAAGTTGTACTGCCTCAGTTTGATTACCTTAATTGTCAACCAAAGGAAGAAACAGTCAAACAAATTCAAATTATCTAATGTTGATACAGTTGGGATAATGATCCAATGCTTCCTCCAGCCCAAGAGCAATGAAAACCAAACTGAAGTTGAGAAGAGGACAAGGGAAGAACTGGGTTCTCCATTGAACTTAAAAGTACCGTCCCTTATATCAGGCAAAAAAGATAATGCTCAAAATACAATGATGATAACCCCTAAAAGTTTAAAATGAAAATGAAGCCAACCTGTTGATATTTCCTCTGCAAGCAATTCTCTGATTTTTGGTTGGGAAGGTGAGGTAGAAAGAGCTGCTGTCAAGCAGCTTATTGCAGCAACCTGTGTGAGTAACTTATGATATAGATATCATACATAACATATAATGCCACAATTCCTTCACCTTTCCCACGTGAAATAACAAACTAATAATAAATTAATAAAACAAACCAAAGGAAGAGAAACACTAACCATAAGACCAGTTTGATCATTTATAAAGGGAAAACCTTCTTCAATCCTCAACCAAAGAGATGTAATTACTGTCGGCAACAACTCTCCAGGCATTCTTGAATATCTATACAATTACAGTTAACAGAAACAGAAATAAAATAAGCACTAAAACATGGAAGTTATTTACAGCCATCTAACGAGTGGCCAAGTATACAACTGTAACTCCAAGTTCAGCAATTCTATCCCACATTTAGAACATCTGTATGAAATCAAATTTTTCACTAAAATCAGAGACCTTTTTTAAAAAAAATAAAAATAAAAACATGTATGATTATAGTACTATCATGACAACAAGAGGGTGCCTATGAAGGTAATCAGAAACCTTAGAAATGTAAATCTGTTTTACAGATGATCGTTGATGAAACAGCAAGCACAAACTAGAACTCAATGGTTATCAAAATTTACCTCAGAAGGAATGTTGACCATTTTAGCATCCAAAAGATAACCATGAAAAGAAGGAATCATAAAGAGTTCAAGATAGCAAACCAAAAGATAAACATGAAATGAAGAAAACATACGGAGTGCATGATATCAAAAGAATAAGAATTTTGAACAAGGATGCCAGCAATCTACTATGACTTTCGTGCCGGATTAAGTACAGAATACCTGCACCAAAACTGTAGGCAATAAGCACTGAGAGATTAAAAAACTGGAGCACAATCAAATCCAACCAGCTGAATTTCACAGCAAAAACATCTATCGAGTACCAGTATGAAGTTGCACAAGTATCATTCCAAGAGAATTTGAAAGAGCCATAAAAGATCCATATTTAGTAGGCTCCTTGTACTCTGCCACTTGCAGGAAAACAGATGAAGCCCCATCCATCATGGCCGCCAGAGTTGAAGCAGACGCAAGCCGTGCCTAAGCACCAGAGAACAGATAAGGGGTGTTAGGTGCACTGCCATGATAAAAGCATAATCATGACAAGACAATTATAAAGAACAATATTCATGATTCACCCATGATCCAAGACAAATTAAATAGAGCAGTTACCAATATTAAATGTCTGGCCTACATTTTTATCAGTAATTAGTAAATTTGTGTTAACTATACTGTACATGAGAGGCACCCCCTTTGATGTCATTTGTCTTTAATATAAATTTATAATATACTTAGTTTATGATAAAAAAAATAAAACAGAAAATTTGATCTAAGTGGGTTTTCTTTTTTTTTTTTCTTTTGTTTTTTTGACAGAAGACCCACACAGATATTATCTTCACACAACAATTAGTACCTTCAAAAAAGGGTCAAATAACAAGCATGTCATTAGAGTTGCTTCGAACTTCCTGCAAATGAGCAACTACAATTAGACAAGTGGAAAACATGACAGCTTGGACAAATGAGTTCAACAAGAACCACATGAACTAGAAAGTGTCACCTTGGCTGTAATACATCATTAGTTGGCAAAAGAATTGTCCATTGTGCAGTAAATGATTTGGGATCGGCCTGACAAAGATCCTAGTCTCCATATAGATGTGCCAAAAGTTAGATGCATATCGCTAATACCATTGAATGGTAGCCTTCTCCTTACAGAATGAAAATGAATCCAGAATATATCTCACCAGCACAAAGGAAATTCTATTAAACTAAGTAAATAAAGAAAAAGAAGCAACCAAAACAACCAACTTTTTTTAGCAGAAACGAAAGAGTATGTATCATTTACTGGGCACCAAAGAGGTGTATCCCATTACATAACTCTATGATATCAATTAGATCTTCCTCATTTACAAAATATTCACCCGAGTCCCAGAAATTCAAAACTCTAATCTAAAACTCTCTAATTATAAATAAAGGTGTTTCAAAATTATCAAAAGCCCTCTTATTCCTCTAGTGCCAAATGTTCCAAAAAGCTAATTGCAGGATTATCTTCACTAGCATCCTCTTCTCTTTCCCTAACCCCTGCCCTGTCCATGCCACTACCTCCTCTCCTATTGACCTTGCATGTACCCAAGACAGACCCAGCAAAATGAGAACTGATTGCCATAGCTGGGCAGTCCACCTGCACCCCACCAGAAGGTGATAAACTGTGTCTTCCTGCTCTTTGCACAAGTAGCATCGGTTCACCAGTATCTTACCCCTTTCCTTTGGTTGTCAATAGTCAAGATCCTCCCTTTACTGCCTCCTAAGTGAAAAAGGCAACTTTGGCAGGAATTTTGACACTCCAAATCTGGTTCCAGGGAAACAGTAGGCCTTCATCTCCCCTGCACATCCCTCTAAAGTAAGACTTGACAGTTAAACAGCTGCTACCTCCACTTCCCAGTGTCCAGACCACTGAATCCTCTATGTTATCCACTGTACTGATTCTCTAAATCAAAACATATTGCCCCTCAATCTGCCCAACTTTCCAGTGTCGGGCATTTCTCCTTAACTGCACAAATCAGGAGCCCCCTCCTTGCACTCACTCACCTAAACTCCTTTGTTATATGCACCAAAAAAAAAAAAAAAGGTAGAGAATACCTAGGGGCGCGAGACAACTCTCTCTAAGGAACTCGGCAAAATAGCCCCGTGTCTTCGGGAGAAGGGGTGCCTCCTCACAAAAGGGGTCGCAGTGACCAGGCTCGGGCGACTGTTTACCAAAAACACAGGTCTCCGCAAAGTCATAAGACCATGTATGGGGGCTGACGCTTGCCCAGTGCCGGAAGGTCAAGGAAGTAGGTGACCTGATGACAAGGGAGCCGACGATCAAAGCCCCGGTGAACGGCAGCCGTAACTATAACGGTCCTAAGGTAGCGAAACTTCATCATATCTCAAGGGTGTGTCCGCACACCACCTATCAGGCCAAAACTTCATCATATCTCCTCTCCCTTCCTTAAACCCAATCCACGCCTCAAGCTCCTCCCACCTTTTTCTAATAATTTTTCACACCCCAACACCATATGACCCCTTACCACTTGTAGTCATCCAACGACCCCTCTAACTCCCATATTTCACCCTTATTACACTTCTCCATAACCTTCTCTCTCCAACATCCACCTCCATAGCCACTTGCCCATTAAAACCTTGTTAAAAAAGGTTAAATTCTTGATTCGTAAACCACTTTTTGCCATAGGCTGAGTAACCACCTCCCACCTCACAAGGTGGTATTTGTAGCAATCCCTACAAAAACTTCTTTTGTATTTCGTCCAACTTACTAGCTACAACCCTTGGCAGTTGAAAGATAGACATGAAATAAACAGATAGGCTAGCAAGAGTAAACTTAATCAAAGTTTAACTTGTCAACTTTGGATAAATATTTTTTCTTCCATCCCACTAGTTTCCTTTCAAAACGCTCCACAACCCCATTCCATATCATAGCCTCCTTGTATCTAGCACCCAAAGGCAACCCCAAATACTTCATAGAAAACTTAGTCAGCTTAGCACCCATTAGAGAGGCTAAAATCCTTTCATTTCCTACATCACCCACCACTGCAATCTCATTTTGTACTTCAACCCATAAACAGCTTCAAAAATCAGTAAATACCCCTTAAATTAATTACCTGCTTCACCTTTGCTTCGCAAAAAACTATGGTGTCATCTGCTAATGCAACACCATCACCTCTCTCCCATCACTACCCACTTTAAATCCCTCCAATAGTCTCTTGTCAACAACCTTCAACAAAAGTCTATCCAGTGTCTCCACCACCAAAATAAACAGCAAGGGAGACGAAAGGTCCCCTGCCTAAGGCCCTTGATTCTGATTATCCTGAAAAAGTCAGAAGGGCAGCCATTCACCATTACTACATAAAAGGCAATAAAAATGCACCATGACATCCAGTTGCACCATTTACTACCACATACCATCCTACTTAGCATATGCAACAAAAAATCCCGCGTGACATGGTCATAAGCTTTTTTCATGTCAAGTTTGCACACAATACCTTTTCGCTCCTCTCATTTTGCTATCCACCACTTCATTTGCAATAAGTACAACATATCAAATTTACCTTAACCACTTTGCCAATACTTTAGAGATCAACTTGTACACACACCCAACCAGGCTAATTGGTCTATAATTAGTAATGTTTACAGCCTCTGTCTTCTTAGAAATTAATACATACGTGGAATCAAGAGACTTTACAAACCTCTCATTCTCATGAAACTCCGCCAAACAGCCTCAAAATATCACCTTTTACAATCTCCTAGATAGATTTCAAGAAAGCCATTGAAAAACCATCTGGCCCAAAGCCTTGTCCCCATCACACTCCTTTAAAGCGCTCCATACCTCAGCCTCCCCAAACTACCCTTCAATACTTTCCTTCAACTTGGTATTAATATGCCTGAATTCCATCCCTTCTAGTTTTGGGCACCATCCTTTTGTTTCTCGATAGAGGTTCTCATAAAAGCTACTAATCCCCTCCTTCAAATCCTCCTTTCAGCCAAGAGTTCACCATCAATCTGCAGCTTACTTATAAAATTACACTTTCTATAAGCACCATCTTATGAAAAAATGCGGTGTTTCTGTCACCGGCCTTTAGCCAAAGTGCCTTCGATTTCTGTCTCCACAATATCTCTTCTAATTTTAACAAATGCACTAGCTCACTCCCATTCTCTTTTCCTATTCCTTTACTAGTCTGTCAAAACCCTTGACCCTTGACATGTGGCCACATATTCTCAAACCTAAATGAACATGAACCCTATTTAATACCATCTACCACTAACAACACCGAATCACAATCAAAAGTTGGCATTGGCAATAACACCTGCTACATACTCGAAAAACTCTCCTCCCAATTGTTGGAAACCAAAAACCTATCTAGTCAGGACATAGGTGGGTTATCCTTCAAATTGGACCATGTATATAATCCAACTATAAGAGATAGATCATGTATTCCGAGACTACCTCTTTGAACTCACTAGAAAGGTCACCCCCACCACCTATCGTTTAAAAATAAAACTTCGTTGCAGCTGCCTCCTGACACCCATGAGATCCCTCCTGACTCCTCTGACAATCTTTGAAATCCTTCCAAAAGCCTTCCTTTCCCCCCTAATGCTACTCCCATAAATGCCTGAGCACATCCACTCAACCCCCCTATCCTCCAATTTAAAAACACAAGTCAGTGACTGGGAACCTATCCAACTATCCTTTAATTTTCCCAAACTACCATTCTAACATGTCAATATACCACCTGAACCCCCCTATACAGCCTTACTTTCCCACTTTATATGTTCCCTGCTGCACAAACTTCTTGTCACAGCCGTTGTCATCTCCTCCATCTTAGTTTCTTATAAGCAGGTTATATTTGGCTTCCGCTTACTGAGCAACCGCTTGATTATGACCCTCTTGTCCACACTATTAACTGTGAGCCTCTTGTCCACACTATTAACGGATCTTAAAAACCATGGTTGTGCGAGTTGTCTGGGCTCTTCATAAGCCCACTACCTCTATCCTTACCCCTTACTTCTTTTTCATAATTAACCTCAAATTCTAAGTCTTGTAGCTCCCTACTAGCATCCCAACCACTTCTCCTCTTGATCACATCCTTCCCTAGACAAGTTAACAAACCATCTTCTTCTTTCTACTCTTGTGAGTAGGGAGAATACTTCATCTTCCAAGCCTTCAAAGTTTAAATCAAGTGACTTACAGATTGTGGCCAGGTCTCACAAAATCCTTCTTGAAATTTCCTGCTCACTCGAATCATCATATGCCACCACGTCCAACCCACTCCTACCGTCAGCCCCACCTCATTCAGTACAGTGTATATTATGCCAACATCCACCATAGGATCACATTTAAAGCCCAAAAAGAGAAAATGAAAAGTTAAAATTATAGTATATATTACGCCATAAATAATAATCAAAGAAAGAGAATACAAAAGGACAATTTAGATCAATGTTGAGGACCCGCTCATCGAGAAAAGTACATGTTGACAACCTTCATTTAATAGAAATAACAGAAGAATGACCTGAAGATTTTACCCATATGCTAACAACAGAGTTGATAAGAAAGAGCATTTAGATTCTGGGTTCTAGAATTTAGAAGCCATTTTATAACTGAAGTAACCACATCCACCAATTCATGGTTCATACGGGCACCATAAACTGACTCCCAACTTATATAAGATCCAGCACAAGAAAACCACAATATGAACAGACATTAGATGACGAAGCACAAACTAGTATAAGATGACCTTGTGATCACATTCAATTGTACAAGCATTCAGTTTAATATCTTTGAGACACATTCAATTATACTATTTCATAACTAAAAATATAATCCCTTTCACCTTGGACAGGCCCATGTTCATGTTTTAACTTTTCCTGCCAGTCACACTGATATCAAGCAAGACTTGCCATAGTTCAAACATACATGGGTATCAAACATGAAAGGCTAGAATACTCAAAGCATCAGGAAGTGGGTGAAGAATTAGGAGAAATAGAACGTTGTGAACTTACCTGTAAGCAAACAAGGGCAGCTACTCTAACCTTAGAGCTTTGGACATTATCAGAATCCTTAAGGGATCCATCACTGTCACTGTAATCTGAGTCCGACGATGTAAAATCAACCGCTGAAGACTCATCATTGGATAAACTCAGGGATTCCTGAACTTTGGCCGATTTCATGCTTAAAAGTTCCTTTTTCCGCAAGTGAGGAGGCCTATATGGAGTAAGATTTCTTCTCTTGGGCTCCTCACAGTTCAACTTAAGGTTCATTACACCAAGCTCCTCCTTGTGAACGACAGCAGGACACAAAAGCTGGGATCGACTAGTAAGGCCATAAACAAAGAACATCCTTAATGCTGCTACAAAACTAGAAACCTGCAAATACTTTACCATCAGTTTACGGAGATAAAAGACCATGGCTGCAGATATCTAGACATATCCACGACTTGATTTTCAACTTAAACCGAAAATGCATGACTTACATGATCAGAAAGGGAGCACCTGGGATCAATAAGAACCAAATGTAGACAGTGCAGAAGAGATGCATAAAATCTGTAGAATGCCACATGCAAAATTTGTTAAAAGTGAAAGATTTAGGGCAATGCACCAAAAAGAAGCAGCATTGTATGGTTTATCGGCTTTTTCTCCCTTATTTTTCTTATATGATAGACAAATAGATTGGGAAGAGGAGATAGCAATACCTTGACATGACATTGTCTTGCACCAACAGGCTCCTAGATACTAAGATGTCCATCACTTTCCTAAGAACCTAATTCACGATGCACACAATTAAGTGTGCCAGATTTAAACAGAACATAACCAGACAGATCTATAAAATATGTTTACCTCAGTTGTTGACATACAAATGTCACCTGGAAATGAAGAGCCAGCTGCAGAGAATGCTTCCCCAAGCATAGTAAAGGCAAAAGCTTCAAGTTCCCACAAGCTACAGTATCTGGATAGCTTGTTTCCAAAATCGACAGAAGACCTTTGCTTGCCACTTGAAGATTGATATGAGAAAACCAAGTCCGCATGCAAGCATGCTATGACGTGGAGAAGGAATTTAACCAAGTGGACATACACCGAAATGGAGGATTTTCCGTGGGATAGAATGCTAAGACGTCTGGAAAAGAAGTTAGAATATGAGTTTCAGGATATACACTGAAGGCATGAAAAACAGAACATGAAATGTGTGCAACATAAGTGAATACCAATGCGAACACATAGAGGAAATTGACAAATACTCTGAAATCCGGTTCAAAGGATTTGGATGCAACAGAATATTGATTCAGTAAAAATTGTAGAGCAAACAGATAGCAGCTAACCTTAAAGTCTCTAAACATTCCATAACAGGTCCAATTCTAGGTGCCTTTGCATTTGCATCCCCATTTGGCGAAATGAAAGGTTTACTGCCAGGGATGCCCAAAAAAGAATCCACTATGTTAGCAAAAGAGTCGAGAATGATAGTCCACGAAGAGGAATCGATTTGGAGAGGAACGCGAAAACAAATATCACGGATCTGACACAGCCAGAGGAACAACAGTAAGAACAAAAGAATTCTAACAAAAACGGGAGGACATGAGACTAACGAGAGGACGCACCAAGTGGCAAGCGTGAGTAGAAGTAGAGATCATCTCTTCAGCATCACCATCCTGTGAAGCACTTGCTTTCGCAACCAATTCCAGCAGAAACCACAGGTCCGAGGCGACCTAAGAAAGCGGCAGCCAAGAAATATAATTTCAATTAGGAGAGGGGAAAAGGAAAAGCCAAGTAGACATGGATGTTTAGAGAAGATGAAGTTCAATCACCTCGTCAGGAGGGAGGTCAGTAGCTGCAGAGAGCAAAGATTCGGAGTGGGAGAAGATGAGATTTTGGAGCAATGGGGTAAGTGGAGGCGGTGGGCTCATCAGGGTTTCATCCCTCAGCGTCAGAAACGCCGTCCTCCACCATCTGACACCTGATGACGATGATGCCGCCATGTAATTCTGGAAATTCGGATCAACTGTTATCAGAAAAGAATTGCTCAAAAGATTTTTTTCTTTTTTAAAAAAAAAAGCGTCTCTTCTCGTTCTAGTTGCCCTAATCACCCAAAGCAACAACCAAGTCCAGCATACTTCAACCCCATGTGTCAAAAACTCAATGGTATTCCATGTCTATCCCATGTCCAAAGCTGCTACAAACCGATGTAGCCTGTAGTAATGTGAAAAGCAAATCGCCAAAAAGAAACCCTTAATTTAATTTATTCCCTCGTCCTTTTCTTTTCCCTGGAGGGGAGAGACAAACATTTCAGACAGTTTTTGCAGCCATTCTTACTGCACTAGGAACTAACTACTACCCCTGGATCAGAACAGGTACATGCCAATCCGATAATGGTTTACTCTGTTTCTGGGGTAACGTCATGTATTAGCAGCTATGGCGCATAGCACGCCCAGATAATCAGCACACGAGCACATGAGCACAAAGGAGTGGACTTGGATGTTGATATTATAACTAGGAGAATTTAACATATCTAACAGAAATCTTGTTCCTCCGCAACTAATCATGGTCATTTGCTTCTTCTTTCTCTAGAAAAAGCAAAATGTAATGTAAAAAGCAAAAGACTGGTACATTAAATATTTGTGTTTGAAAATAAAAATATCACTGCTGCAAATAATTTTTACGCTAAAAAGATAATATAAAATTTGATTTGTTATATCATAAAAAAGAATTAAAAACCAAAACCTTAATAGCACTTATAAATGAGAAAACATAACCTTAAAACTTACCACTAGCAAATGGAACCAGTTATGACCTGTTAGGTATTATAATAAAACATACCTAACCGTAAAGTTCAAATATACAGTGCAGCCTTAAAAACATCCCTAATTCACAACCGGGAAACCAGAAGCAGCCTTTGAATTTGCAGAACTTTGTCTATCCAAATTATGATGTTCATATCCCAACTAATCAAAGGAAACTCCTGCAACAGCTAATTGAATAAGCAAAGTGTGAGAACCACTGTTACCTTGCATTCTTCTCATTTATCGTTTTGGGTCCACTGTTACCTGTCTTTTTTCTGTCAATTTTGCACAGAAATAATGGAACCTACAACACCAAATCATGGGCAATCCTTTGTTGTGGTTTGAAAACCGTGCTGAATATTCTTTCAATTACTTAGTCTTAGAAGCTTTGTGCAATCCCAATTCTCCTTCATTGTTGAACTTAATAGGTAATACCAGCAATCCTGGATAAGCTTTTGAGACTTCGGCTCTCTTTTAGGCTGTTCTGAGGACCAGTTGCTCCTTCAGTCCGTCTTACAACTTTTGGAAAGAGGGAGCAACAGAATAATCCGCCCGCGTGACTCACATAAAACCGGCATAACATTTTAGGATGCAATTGGTGGTTTATCCACTCCTTTTCTTGCTTGTAAGGCTGGATGAGATAACTAATTAATTGGACTGTAGTACCATGTGTTTATGCAGTGAGCTGCCTCCATCCTAGGCATTGGTTATGGGCATGGGTATTGGCCCCAGAGATTCCACCACTAGAAGTCGAAGAATTGCATTTCTCATTCGTGTTGGATATCCTCCATAGATACTGTGCAGTTGCCTGTGACACAAGGCAAGCTACATTTGTTGTTCTGGTTAAATTTCCTGCAGGTATGCATCAGTGTCCCCTCCTTTCAGAAGACAGTTCTAGTAGTGGTTGTACTGGTGGACCAGAGGCGGCAGTCCGAAATGACACGTGGATTCTATTTGTGTATAAACCAGCGGCCAGCCATGCCATGTTGATGTTCATTTACTAATGTGGACCTCCTTCCCTGCCAAGAAAAACAACTATCACTTATATCAACTCTGCTTAGAGAGGATGCAGGTGGGCCTTAAAGACGCGTCTACATCTCTCTGAAACTTTGAGATGGTTCCTTGACTAACACAAACAAAATCAGCATCTGTTTGTTCTACAAGCTGTCAGTTCAAAAACCTCATCAGCCTTATCCAGCCATTTTAACTTGTAAAATAACATGTGCTCCTCAGAGATCTACCATCTACCCAAAGTTGAGTTTATGCAGAAACATTTAGCAGCTGACTCAAACTCAGCGACATTATCCTGGTAGCCAACTTAATTAGAGGAAAAACCAGGAATAACTTTCTTGAAGAAACCACCATTTGCTAGACGCTGACATTCCCTTGGATGAGGGCAATACTTCATCTTCACGTATCCATTGCAAAAATCTCTCATAAATTACATTTTACTATGATGCATGTGTTGCTAATTCTAAAGCCCTGTGTTAAACAGATTCAGCAAGAAGCTTGAAATGAAAAGGAGGTTAAGCAAACAGTAGAAAAACATTATCTTGACGTAGCTTTGGCATTTTTCTGAATGAGAGGGAGAGAAATGACGAGCAAAATCACATAGTGAATCAGAGACCCCACAATCGAACAGTTTGGGGATCAGCACTTCAAAGGTAAACAAAGGTTCTTAAGCAGCCTATGATCATCACAATCGGCTGGAGCAAGACATCGTAAATCCTCAAGCGCACGTATGCATTTCTTGCTCCCTGCTGTCTATATATCATCCTAGTCTCTAATCACACGCAATTCTCTCTCTCTTTTGCCAGCAGTGGCAAAACAACCTCATCAGAATTTAAAAGCTGAAAAGATAGGATTTTCCTAACCCTGTCCTCCATCTCTTTATCATCAAACTCAAACTTTCAGTCCATCACATACGACAAAAGCAAGATGCTAACACCGTCATCAGCAGCAGTGGCAGCTCAGCATCTGAGCCGCCTCTCTTCACCGCTTTCCTCTAAAGAGCCACAACTCTCAACCACAACAACACCAACTTGTAATCCCCACACTTGCAGTTGGCGGCCTTACTCCAACTCAAATGACTTTGAAGCAAACGCAGTAATGGTCCTCATCATCCTCTTCTGCGCTCTCATATGCGCTCTGGCTATCAATGTTGCAATTCGTTGCTTCCTACGTGGTCAAGGCTCAGGCAGCCAGCGTTCATCTGATCGCCTCCCCCGAACCCTCCAAGAACTTGAGCAGCGAAAGCCTGCCAATGAGGCAGCCACCGTCTCGCTGGCCGCAGCACCTACACTTGTATTTTCCGAAGGTTTGAAGCTGGCAGGAGCAGAAGCAGAGTGTGCTATTTGCTTGTCGGAATTTGTAGGAGGAGAGGGAATTCAGGTGTTGGGAAGGTGCAATCATGGATTCCATGCCCAATGCATCGAGCAGTGGTTGTCTTCCCACACCTCTTGTCCCACATGTCGATGCAGTACCCTCTCTTCCTCTCCATCCCAAGAAGAAAACACCGCTCAACGCATCGGTCGCCATCCCCAAGCAGTGGAGCTTGGCAGGGAACCGTAGAAGCTCGGACTTCTCTTCAGCTACCAGCGTGTTTCTCTTTTGAAGTATCTTTCTCTTTGCTTTTCTGAACAAAATATTCAATATTTGTAACCATATGGAAATTTCTAGCATGCGAGTCTTTCTATCTCAGATCTGAGATCAAGCCTAACGAAGCTTCTGAGAACAAATTCATATAAAGAGCTCTTAAAGTTCTAAAGATAAGATTTTTCAGGATACATGTTTGTAACTTAAAGAACATACTTTAAGGTTATCTTTTGCAGAGTAAAGAATGGAATTTATGGCTGGAGATATATACATGAGGAATTCACTAATTAAAGCATAATCATAAGTATCAAGTTTAGATGCACTGACACAGAGAGAGAAGATTTAACTTGCTCAATTCCTATGTGAGTGACAAAGTATACCATTTGCCCGTTGCCCTGAATTTTTGAATCTCTGGCCACCTACTTTCGGCAAAAAGCCATATTGGTCTGTTTGCGTGGAAGCTGATGATCCGGGTAGATCCATATATTTAAGTCCATAGTTGGTATGAACGGTGTTCAAGGAGTGAGCTCAATCTAATGTCCACCTATTTCTGATTGATGCCAACTATAGCAGTGATCTTCTCTGATGGAGTTCTTTAAGGGTCTCCATCAGCAGGAACACAATAGACACATTTTACCAGTTTTCACGGCAGACAGGTAATCTTTACTAGGTTTTTAGTGTGAGATAATGGTTTCATGCCATAAGAAAACAGTGGTGTGAAGCAACGGAGTGTTGGAAACAGCCACGCAAAGTTTTTCACTCTTTCACCTGGAGGAATACCTGCAAGGTTGGAGACCCCTCAACAGCTTTAACCTGTTCCTTACATCTGCACTAGGCACACCTCTTCTTTTTTTCCATTTTTTTTTCCTATAGCTTTTGACATCTGATGCTGTCAAAAAAGTGATATACAATTTCCAAGAGCAAAATTAGTGCGCCCAAAGAACCAGCCGCGAAGTGCTTTGCACAAACAAAAGGGGTATATAAGCAGTATGAGTACATGTTTGTGTTACCTTTTCTCTCAAGAAATGTATTATATTACAAACGTGTAGTACGGCCATTAGCATATATGGAAATAGACAGGGCAGCAATGTCGGGAGGTATCTCTTTAGGGTTGAGGGGCGCTTCATTATGAAGCACAGGATGTTCTCCAGGGGCGAATGGCGGCTCATTGCTGCAACTCATCCTGGTTGCTGACTGTGCCTCATCTTCAACATTGGCACACCGCCATAAAGCCTGTGTGCCTAGGCTGACCAGCAAGGCTAAAGAAGACAGCTGTGAGTATGAGGGAATCATCTTCAACAAGCGCAGCCTGTTCAAGAAAATTATCACGCACGCGTCTGGCCTCCAGAAAAAAAAAAAAAGGGCCTAATATACAGTTTAAGAGGACAACATCAGCATTTAGCATTTCTTCATGTCGGGAGCCTTATTCCTCCGTCATTTTTCTTTTGCCCTTTTTCTTTTGGGCCACAGGTTTCTTCACTTTTCATCCTGTGGTTTATGATTAGTTGAGGTCATCGAATCGCTTTGGGTTAAATATGGATGAGCCCAACTTGAAGTTGGGTTGTGCCTGAGTAGTGCTTGACTCATGCCAAAGCATCCCTTCGCCCATCTAACTCATATTGGACGGAACATAACTCTGACCATACCTCAGGCCTCGGCTCTCTGTTCACAAAGAAATGAACATTCAAATGGACGCAGAGAAGCCAAGCCCAGTCTGACTAGAGTGGCCCCAGATGGGAGGGATCCATCATAGCCGCAGGCGCCCAAAAGAAGAAGGGCCTAGCCGTCCAAACTCTGTAAAACCCTCGCCTGACTGCGGTAGGGAAAGGAAAAGGCAGACTTGAGGGAAGAAGAAGATGTGGCTCAGGGGAGGAATAAATTTGAAAGCTTCCCTTCGATCATGGAGTAATAGTGATCATAGTATAAGAAGCATGGCCAGTTCTCTATTTGTGAGGTATATGTCTAGAAAATGCGCAGTGAACGTGAGGAAAATCAACCCAAAGGTGCCCACTCAGGAAGCCTATGCTATCGCGCAGTCTCTTTACGACATCATCAAGCACTATGGCCCTCTCACCGTCTCCAACACTTGGATCCAAGCCAAGGTCGCCTACTATTCCTTATTCCCTTTCCCACTCTTTCTATATTTTCGTCTGAGGCATTGTCTTTCATTGTTATCATATTGACTTCGTCGTATCGCATGCTATATGAGTAACACTCTGCAACTCTTTCAATATATATACGCAAAGTTTTAGAATTTTCAGTTTCACGCGTCAAATTGTTGCGTTGCCTATGTACCTGCCTGCACGTCTTCCCTGGAGATCTTTGTACATGATCTAATTAGTTCCCCTTTAAAATTTTACCAAATTGAGGAATAAACAACTGTGCGATCATCTTATGTTAACTATCTCCTTTACCACTGAGTAATAGTATTGAAACTTGTCAGTGATATAAATTTCCCCTCAACTGTAAGCTTTGGCAACCAATTTATTAGATCGCATTTTAGTACAGCTGTCTTCTGTTTGTTTGTAATCTCAAACCATGTTCTTTTACTTATAAAAGGATGAACTTTATCTAATCTCAAACCATGCTCTTTTACTTATAAAAGGATAAACTTTATCTCTCAGAAGACAAAAGGAAATCATGGTGATCCAAATGCATTAAAACTCACTAGTTAATATGTTGACTTGTTGATGCCCTGTTTGCATTTTAAGTTGGTTTTAACCTTTTGTTTCATAAATTTAGATACTTAGAATAGAAATGCAGATAACTATATGGTTTTTGCTTTGTGCATAGGATGCACGCCTGCAATGCTATTATGAACTGTTTCCTTGGTTTAAGTCCAGTTTGTTATCTTCATCCCTTACAAGATGTAGGCTCTGTCAGTGAGTTTAGGATATATCATCCTAGTGGTCTGGAGAATGAATTATTATGGTGATTAGGCTTCTATAACAATCTCTTATGATGGTTAGATCTTGACCGTAGAACTGGTTCTGGTTAGTTTAAATTTTTATTCTTGAACTTAGGTCGTCCCCTTGGGGTGGGTGCGGTCACTTGAAATGTAAACTTTCTTCTAACCACGAGCCTCATCTTACTGTCGAATACATGATTAAATGCTTATTTATTTATGTATTTAGCATTTATGTAAGCATAATCTTTCTGATCAGATTGTTGTCCTTTCTTTGGTTCTCTTTTCTTTTATATTGGTTGTATTATAGGATGCTGGTATTAGTGGACTGAACAGCAAAACACACATGAAAATAATGCTCAAATGGATGAGAGGGAGAAAGATGCTGAAGTTGTTTTGCAACCAAGTGGGCTCCAGCAAGAAATTTCTGCACTGTACTTTGCCTGAAGGACCTCAAAATGAACAGTCAAAGAGTGCTTCTGAACTTAAATTGCAAACAGAGAAGCCTTCTATTAAGGGGAAGAAGCGAACAAAATAAAATGGTTCTGGCTCTTGAGTCATGGTAGACCTCCAATTTTGTTGTTACCAGTGGGCCATTGGGATCTGAATGCTTCCTTTTCATATTGATGCATCTTTAGCATCTTTTGCCTGTTATGGCTATCATCAACAGCTAAATCGCTGGTGTAGTGGTTGCAAATGCTGGCTCCATTTAGATAGACTTGTTTTTTGTATGGTTTGATTGACTGAGAAAGTTTTATAAGCATGTGGACACATTTGGTACTGCTTTTTACATGAGGCATGTATGATGATCTTTGACAAGTCCTGATGTTGTTCGTCCCTTCTTGAAACTTTTGTAATCCAATAAAATGATCTATCAAATCTTATTAGCTATTAGATCGTGTTGTATGTCTCTTGAACTATGGATTGAATACCAAGACTCAGGATATTAGTTACTGTGTTTACATGAAATGCAGGTTTTGATGACTTTCTCCTATTGGTTTATATTATAATGACATGCTTGGTCTTGTGTCTCTTGGCATCAGATAAGAACAAGTGAATGCCTGATTCTGTTCGTACTCAGAGAGCTAAACCAAAACATGTATGTCACAGGAGGCTTGTCTGAGAATAGCAGAAAACATTTCGGGGTGAATGAGTTGGTGCAACAACTCAGAGGATTATCAAATTGGGCTGAGACTCTGTTGTTTGGCAAATCTAACATTGTAATCATATGCATCCATCTAGCTACAGATTGTTGAACTCACCAGCATCCATGAAGTTAGAGAAAGGAATACATATCATGACTGAAGTACAAAAGCAAGAAGAAAGCTCTCCATTTTATGATAATCATGCAAATTCTGGATTCCTGAGTGGAAATAAAGCTGCTTGGCTGCTTAGTGCACATGCTTCTTGTTGTATTTTATATTTTATTTTTATTGGCTGCATAATGGTGCTGATAAGCGTTAGGCCATCTCCAACGAGACGGCAAAACGGTAATTTGCCGTCAAAATTTTGGTGAAACCGTCCCCAACGAGACGGTAAATTAAGTTCATCAAATTGGTGCAGCTACAGTACTGCACCAAATTTGGTGCAGTACTGTAGCTGCACCAATTTGATGAAATATTAAAATATATATTTTTTTTATAAATTATTTTTTAAAAGGTTTTAAATCAAATATATTTTTGATTAATAATTTAATAAATATATGATATTACTAGAAAAAAATTATACCATTAAGAATATCTCATCAAGATCTTCAAAATAAGACCAATATTCAATATATAATTTTGTTTTATTTAAATTATTAATAATAATAATTTATTTAATTAATAATAAAATTATATATACTATTAATATTATTATTTAAAAATATATAAAAATTTAAAATAATTTATAATTTATGATATAATTTAAATGTGTTAGTGATTTTATTTTATCTTGTACCAATTATGTAATGAAATTTTAATATCGATTTGAATCATGTATGTAAAATTACTCTATCAAAAAATTATATATTATCGTAAAAATATAAGTAACTCATAAAAATAATTAAGTTAAAATTATGG
The DNA here is from genome assembly GCA_021397835.1 of Moringa oleifera. Classification (NCBI taxonomy): domain Eukaryota; kingdom Viridiplantae; phylum Streptophyta; class Magnoliopsida; order Brassicales; family Moringaceae; genus Moringa; species Moringa oleifera. Next base: position 95,619 of record JAJFZO010000566.1, read on the forward strand.
TAAAAATATTTTTTATAAAATTTAATTGATAAATTATTAATTTTAAAATTACTAAAAATTATAATCTATTATATAATATTATTTTTTAAAAATATATAAATAAAAATAAAAATTTTAAATTATATTAATTATTTTAAAAATATTTATAAATTAATTAATATTTATAAATATTTTTATTAAGAATTATTATAATAATATTATTAAAATAATATTATAACATTAATTTGGTGTTAATGGATTGGAGATGAAAAAAATTTAGTGTTAGAATATTCTAAAAAGATTCTTTTTTAACACCAAATTGGTGTTAAATTTGGTGTTTTGGGTTGGAGATGGTCTTAGTATTGGTAATTGCGGTCTTAGTCTGAAATCTTAAGAAAGAGAGAAGAATAGTATCCATTTCCACATATAGATACATATTTATAGACACGCTTCAATCATAACTCACAATTTGAAAGGTTTCAAGCCAACAAATCAGAACCACACAGATTCAACAATCTCTCAGTTTCCTGTTCCAGTTTTCTGCTTGGCCTCAAACCTCTTCGGTGAACCTTGTCTCCCTCGATACTATATCTGCCTTTTTTTTCTTTTTTGGTAATATGTTTCTGTTTGGTGTATATCTGTTTGTAACTGAGGGGTCTTCGACTCCAACTTCTGTCAGTTTGATATCGTCCGGATTCCTCTCCTTCTTCAACTGATCATCCATCTCTACACACTCGTGCATGCTTGCAACAGAATCAGGTGAGATTCGAAGCACTGGGTCTGTTCTTGTTCTGTTGTCACTCTCATACTGACCTGCAAATCAATAAGGGAAGTGGAAGGCTTTCTTAGAGTTTCCACATTTCCAGTAAGTATAGCTGGAAGCAGATTCTACCAGTTGGATAAATCCCAGGTGTCCATTCTGTAAGAATAAAATTTTCCAAATTCCAGAACTAAAGCGGGAAGCGGAATCTACTAATTGGATGAAACCTAGGGATTGATTCTGCAAGCATAAATTTTGACCTAAGAAATACCAGGTAGTCCTTGTCAGGATCATTCTTTACATCCTGTGTATTTCTCTCTCCTCTCAGGTTTTCGACACAAATATTATTTAATAGATTCTACCTATTGTGAAAAGGAGTATTGAACAGGGAGTGTACTATAAAATTACTTTGGGGGGGTACTTCTGCAGTTTGCTTCTTTTTAGTTGAGTATGAATAAAGATGAGGAAAGTCTATGGAAATGACATAGAGAAAGAAAAAACAAGGGTAGCAATCTCAGTTAGTTAGATTGCCCCAAGTAAACCTTTTCCATTCCAAATGTGGAACTACTTACCATAATAGCTCCCTTTCATCATGAAATTGGTTCCACACATTGGATTCCATCTGGTATTGAACCTTTGGTTATCACTCTGCACTAACAGAAAGTAGGTTTGGTCCTCTTCTGCTTATCATGGTCTGGAAATACAATTCACAAACAATCTTGTATGAACTTTGTTGTCTATGCACACAACAGTCATCTGTTAGCAATGGCTTATTTTCCTTAATATCTGTACTTTTTTCAGCAATCATTTTCTCTTTTTCTTTTTCATTTTAAATTACTAAAAACATTAAACATGTGACCAATGATGTTACACCAAGAAAAGTGATTCTCCTTGCTGCTTTTTGGTGGATCAGCAAACCATGAATTCTGAGAGCGTAAAAGAGGACTGCCTTGGGTGGGCAGCAAGGGATCCATCTGGGGTTTTATCTCCCTACAAATTCAGCCGCAGGTGCATTTTAAAGTCAGCAAATGTTTTCTACAATCAACTGTTCAGCTGTTGTCTTCATTAACTCTTTTGTCTAAGCACTGATGTCATTGCCTTTTTTTTTCCCTAAATATTTCTCATAATTTGAAGCTAATGTATATATGCTGGAGTTGTATATACAGATAATGCAGCAGATCATATCATGTTTTCAGACCTCTGTGATGCATATTAACACCACTTATGTATGGATTCATGATGAATTGTAGAATCTTTCAAGATCTTTCATTGATATATATATAGCAGTACATGAACTTTGTCAGTGTTTGCTATGATTAATAATTGAATTTACATTATATTGTTATTTTGTTTGATGATCTTTTGTTTTCCATAATATATTGTGGACAATCTGTTCAGGGCACTTGGCAGGGATGACATATCATTAGTCATTACACATTGTGGAGTTTGTTATGCTGATGTTGTGTGGACAAGGAATAAACTTGGAGACTCCCAGTACCCTTTGGTGCCTGGGTATGTGTCCTGATTTTTTATTACGAATAATTATCACATTCCTTTTCATAATGTTTCTATGATGAACTGCATGCAGACATGAGATTGTTGGAACTGTGAAGGAGATTGGCTCAGATGTTCATTGCTTCAAAGTTGGTGATCATGTCGGAGTGGGAACTTATGTCAACTCATGCAGAGATTGCGAGTATTGTAATGATGGGCTAGAAGTTAATTGCTTAAAAGGGTCAGTCCACACTTTTAATGGCGTTGATGTGGATGGTACAGTAACAAAAGGAGGATATTCTAGTTATATTGTCGTCCATAAAAGGTAAGTAGTTTTTGATTCTTATCTCAGTTGTGTTTTTCAGTCTTTTATTTTTCTTTCCAGTAAACCTTCCATGAAATATTATCTCATTCCTTGTAATTTAGATTGATGATAACAATGGATAACCTGGCTCTTTTTCTTTTTCCTTTTCATTAATAAAAGAGCAATGGTTCCTGGCCAGTTTTAAGCTGATTCCCGTATCATAGAAGTCCCTTGGTAGTTGTTATGTGCTGAGTGCCTATCTTGAGAGTTCTAACTGGTTGGTTTTGTGTCTATTATATTTTGGTTTGTTATAAAGGTTCTTTCATGGAGGTTCTAGATTTGATGGCTTCTAAGGGCTTTTGTAGGAGGGCTTGTGTTGTCAAATGGTCCTCTGGTAGATGCACGTTACTTGTTAGGGTGCTGCTTAATATGTGAGTATCTCAAATCTAGATTTGCATATATGACTTAAGATGATATCAGGCGAAAGAAGAAAGTGTCACTCCCTTCAATGTATTGAAGGCAAGCACTAAATTAATTTTGTTGGTTTTGAGAACTATAAAATGGAAAATTTGTTACCTAAGTTTAATTTAAGAGAAATCCTCAGTCTGTATTGGCTGCTTGCTGAGCCAACCTATAATCAATTCCAATGAAAGGCTCAGATGGTGAAATTATTTAACTTGACTTTCTGTTTTTAGAGAGAGCGGCGCCACCTTCTGCAGTGCTGAAGAAATATATTCAGTATTTCACATAATTGAGGGTATGGTTTGTCAACAGGTACTGTTTTAGGATACCTGATGGCTATCCACTGGCCTCAGCAGCACCATTGCTTTGTGCTGGAATTACTGTTTATGCTCCAATGATGCGCCATAAGATGAACCAACCTGGCAAGTCTCTAGGAGTGGTTGGGCTTGGTGGCCTCGGTCACATGGCAGTAAAGTTTGGGAAGGCTTTTGGATTGAGTGTCACAGTTTTCAGCACAAGCATATCCAAGAAAGAGGAAGCCCTGAGTTTGCTTGGTGCAGATAGATTTGTTCTGTCATCTGAACAAGAGCAGATGAAGGTAAATCATTAACTTCAGAAACTGTGCTTTCTCATATCATATAAGCAACATCGAACTGATGACTTAGGCTTCCCTGAACTGATGATATGTGTGCAGGTCCTGGCTAAATCTCTGGACTTCATTATTGACACGGCATCTGGTGATCACTTATTTGATCCTTACCTATCACTCCTGAAGACCACTGGTGTCTATGCCCTTGTTGGGTTCCCAAGTGAAGTCAAATTCAGTCCTGCAAGCCTTCTTCTGGGTACACTTCCCATATTTAGACTTAAAAAAAAGTTTATTTGAATGTCATATAATTCTATTATGGAAGCGATGGATTGGTCAGCTAATGAAATGCTTGAATTTTACATTGTGACAGATGCGAGAACTATTTCTGGCAGTGTAACAGGTGGTACCAAACTGACCCAAGAAATGATCGAGTTTTGTGCTGCTCACAAAATCTATCCACAGATAGAGATGATTCCTATTCAGGATGTCAATGAAGCTCTTGAGAGACTCATGAAGAGGGATGTGAAATACCGATTTGTGATTGATGTTGAGAATTCCCTGAAATGATGCCATTGAAGCACAGATGAACTTGTCTTAGTGCATGCTTTCATAATATTTAGGTCACAAACCATGAAACTTCAAGTTTTTCTGACCAGCCTTTCTGCATAGACAGACTATTGCAAGAGGATCTGCGATAACTTGTCTGCCATTGGTCACTAGTTAAAGCCTGCCAATAACTTTTCCAAAACAGAATAAAGTTGTTGCCTTTGCACCCAACTGTCATCTCTTGTTGTTCCATTATTTTCGTTAATATGCTGTTGGGTGCAAGTGAGACAACTAGTGAAATTGAAGGCTAAACAAGAAATGCTGTGGAGTGGATAAAAGAGTAGCTTTGATGCTAACTATGCCATCAATTTCCTTCATATGTTACTACTGCCTCATACAGTCAGCAAACCACCTTTATATATGGATTTTGTTAAAAGCCAAAACAGTTAAAAGGATAACCATAGGTTACTGGTCTTATGCTTGTTAACCAAGAACTAAGTGAAGTAATACAAATAGAGCCTGAACTTCCTGGTGATCACTATGAAAGTTTGAACTTCATTATATGGGCAGTTTTGTGGCTATTGTGTTATGAATTCTTCTGTGCAGGATGCAGGTTTGGTGGTAATGAAGGCTACTAAGTGGTTTGCAATAGGCTTGTGGTGCCAGACCTGTGGGATGCTGCTTGTTAGGTGGGTTCCTTAACAGGTTTGGAGTCAAGAAGCCAGTGAATTTTGAGGCTTTTACAATCATGAAATGATAATGTGAGTGAGTTTTGAGAGATAGGGGTGATTCATGTTTCAGAGGCCAAAGATGTGTGCAGTGCCTTTGTGCTAGAGTTTCTGCAACCTGTGAGTCACCAGGCCTATTTGCTCGGTGCACATAGATTTGTTCTGTCTATTGACCAAAATTGCTGATTCCTAAAGCCATATGCTGCTCTGATAATGTGACATTACATTGCAAATGATGAGTTGGGTGTTTCGGAACCAATGATTTATTTATGCACAGCAACGTAGAGATTAGTGGACAGCAGTTGGGTATCACCTTATTGATTCATATTTGCCACTCATGAAGATTGCTCATATTCTTTCCTGGTTGGGTACTCAAATGAAGTCAAATTTAGCATCTTGGAAATAGTTAATACTTAGAAAGCCTTCTCTGAATTTATATAGATTGCATAGCACTTTCAGTCAAGTAACTATAAATTGGTCAAGTTAACAAAATGCTTATATTTATGTTATGACAGGCATGAACTTTATCTAGAAGGCAACAAGTGATCAACTTCTTTGTTGTTATTAAAATTTAACCACAGATCAAAGAGTTACTTCCAATTTGGTAGGTCAATGACTCCTATGAGAGGCTAATAAAGAAGGATATGGGGCATCAGTTCTTAGTTAACGTTGACAATTCCCAGAAATGATGCAGGGTAGGCCAAAACAGGAACCATTCTCTCAGAAAATGCTTTAAAAATCCATACACCTGACCGAGCATAACCTTAACCCCATCTATGCTTCCCATGCCTCAGCTCACCTACTGAACATTTTATGCAATAGATCTTTGTCAACCCCTATCCACAACTAACTTATCAATGCCAGTAACTGTGTCCGAGGACTTAGGCCATCTCCAATGAGACGGCAAAACGGCAATTTGCCGTCAAAATTATGGTGAAACCGTCTCCAATGAGACGGTAAATTAGGTTCACCAATTTGGTGCAGTACTGTAGCTGCATCAAATTGGTGAAATATTAAAATATATATTTTTTTTATAAATTATTTTTTAAAGGTTTTAAATCAAATATATTTTTGATTAATAATTTAACAAATATATGATATTACTAAAAAAAATTATACCATTAAGAATATCTCATCAAAATCTTCAAAATAAGATCAATATTCAATATATAATTTTATTATATTTAAATTATTATTAATAATAATTTATTTAATTAATAATAAAATTATATATACTATTAATATTATTATTTAAAAATATATAAAAATTTAAAATAATTTATAATTTATGATATAATTTAAATTTTTGCATGAACATGATAAAATTAAATTTTTTTCAATTAATAACACAGTACAATAAATATAACAACACATAAAATTATTCTAATATCGATTTGAATCATGTATGTAAAATTACTCTATCAAAAAATTATATATTATCGTAAAAATATAAATAACTCATAAAAATAATTAAGTTAAAATTACGATAAAAATATTTTTATAAAATTTAATTAATAAATTATTAATTTTAAAATTACTAAAAATTATAATTTATTATATAATATTAATTTTTTAAAAATATATAAATAAAAATAAAAATTTTAAATTATATTAATTATTTTAAAAATATTTATAAATTAATTAATATTTATAAATATTTTTATTAAAAATTATTATAATATTATTATTAAAATAATATTATAACACCGATTTGGTGTCAATGACTCGAAAATGAAAAAAATTTAGTGTTAAAATATTTTAAAAAGATTCTTTTTTAACATCTGATGTTAAATTTGGTTGGAGATGTTCTTAGCTCAACTTCTAGTACTTAAATAGGCCCATCTACCCAGCTACCAAATCACTTTCTGCAGAATTAATTAGGAGCTTAATGAATTTATTTGATTTGATTGTGGCACATACTCCACAAAACTGCTGCAATAAATGGCAATTGCTTGCCACTTGAGCTGCATAATAAACATTTAAAGCACAACAATCTGTGATCATAGATATTGCTATTTTATCCTCATTCCTCCTCCAAGTCAATACCTCTCTTGTTCCTCCCCAACCTACTATTCTCTCTCTATGTCACTGTTATTTCTTTTAGTAGAGGGTTGAGGTCAAAAAAATCCAAGATATCAACCTATTATGTCAGCAAGCCTGACAAGATTTATTGCCAATTGGTACACTCAAGCAAGCATTCCATCCATCCTACTATAACATAAAAAGGAAGAGGATCAAACCAAACATGCAAGTTGGACCTACTGCTCAAACACATGCACCATCAACCAACAACATTGATAATTAGTAGGACAAACAACTCATACTGGTGTATAGCCAAAGACACCCAAAGAATCACACTGTTGGAGCTCCATAGTGAAGATCGCAAGCACCTCAAGGAAGAAATTATTGAAAGAGGACCAAAAAGATATGCAAAATTTCCCAATGCTGATACTGAAAAAACCAAAATCTCAGTTGGCGTTCTCTAAAGTCTGGATTTACTAAGAAAATCAAAATAAAAAGAAATCTCATAATGTTACTACAAGCAGCAGAATATCTGTCCTCCATAATAAGTAATCATTCCTCATCCGCTATTTTGTCCTTCTCACTGACATAGATACCGTCAAGAAACTTCCTAATATCTTTGTTCTTGACATGGCATTTCTGTACAGAAAAAAAAAAAATCAAAGCAGTCAAGATACTAAAAGAATGATACAACAAGAAACTACACAAAATGCCCATATAGGCATTCATAACACAATGAAAGAAAGAATAGAGGGAAAGAACCTGGTTAATCAGAGCAGCTGACCGTGACACAAGTTCAATATCATTTCCATCTAATACAAGCTCATCCTTAACCTTTTCAGACCGAACAATGGTTACACCTTCCAACATATCCACCTTTCGGACCTGTTGTTTACAAGAGACATGGTCCACATCAGCCAAACACCTATATGCTCATGATAGGTTTAAACCAGTTGGCTGTCACACTTTAATGCCATCAAAATAACAATCCACACCATATAAGATAATAATGCTCCAAAGGAATTGTTTCAGAGTGATAATATCCTTTATCAATAGGAAGGGATCTCAAACTCAGTTTATATTTAACATCAAAACCAACTAAGTTTTTACACCTAGAATAATGAATCATGATAATAGAGAGATGCACACAAGAAAAAGCCAGCTCTTGTTAAAAAAAAAAAAGGGAACATTTTGCACAAGATGAAATTCTCTGTTACTTGACTAACCCAGAACTTACAAAGAAAACCAATGCTTGAAAGTTGATAAAAATGCAATGACAAATATTTCATAAACATGGATACCCAATGGTCGAGTGAGGGACAGACATCTAAAAAGAGTTGCTTCAATCACAGTACAGAAGAAGCATACATCAAACAGTGCCCAAAAGTTCAAGTAGAAGGGTCATGAATAATGTAGGAAGGAATTGCATCCAGTTTTAGGCACATGAAGCAGCAAACTGCAGCAATCAAAACGATTTTGGCCTTATAACCCAAAATCGTACATCCAAGACAACACAACAATATTGGAGAAGATTAGTCATATCAAACAGCTGTCAACAAGGTTGAAGAAGAAAAAAAGAGCCGAATAACAATCTAACAGCAACCTAGCCCAAAAAAAAAAAGAAAAGAAAGAAAGAAAGAAAAGAGGGGAGTTCAAGAGAAAAAGAAGTGCACCTTCTTCTCGCCCAGGAAGTTGCGGATCTCAATGGACTTGCTGCCGTTAGTAATGGAGGCATTGATGGGGAAATGAGCATAGACAAAGCGCATCTTGTAGCGGTATCCCTTGGTGACACCAGTGATGAGGTTCTCCACGTGGCTGAGGGCAGTGCGGATGGCTGCACTAGTCTTCCTGGAGCCGAACCAAGCGTCGATCTTCAGCTTGCGCTTGCCGGTGGCGTCGTCCTTGATCAACTGAAAGTCAAGGTTGAGGTGCTTGAAGTTGCGAGTGAGCTTTCCACGGGGGCCCTCCACCTCTATCACCTTCGCGTTCACTTTGATGTTCACCCCTTTGGGGATATCCATCGTCTCCGAGGACAGTATGGTCTTCATCGTCGTTTGCTCTCTCTTCCTCTCTCTCCACAGGCGAACTCAAAAACCCTAGAACTATGGTGGTTGGCTTATATAAGAAAAGTTTGGTCCTCGTTAGATTGGGCTCACTTGGTCGTGCATTGTCGGCCCATTCTTCAGACATGGTTGTCCTACGTATGGGCTCCGTCTGCTTCAAATCAGTGAGGCCCCAACATCATTGAACTTCGTCAGGGCCCAATTTTGTTGTTGACTATTCCGTCACTGTCAGTAACGCAAAATGGAGAGGTGATTTGGCAACTTTACCGTATGTAGTTGTTCCCATAAAATACTCATTCTATCGATGTGAAATAACGAAATTGTAAATATCAAAATTAATTTTTTAAAAGAATAAAAAAGGATTGTAATATACATATTTTATTCAAATTCAAATTCAAATTCAAATTATTCATATGAACAGGTCAAGTAACTATAACTTTGTCAGGTTAACAAAATGCTTACATTCATGTTATGACAGATATGAATTCTATATCTGGGAGTAGGCAGCAACTGATCAACTTCTTTTGCTATCAAAATTTAACCACAGATTAAAGAGTTACTTCTAATTTGGTATGTCAATGACACCCTGTGAAAGGCTAATAAAGAAGGATGCGAACCATCAGCTTTTAGTTGACATTGAGAATTCCCAGAAATGATGCTGAGGGAGGCAAAGATGAAGCACCTTACCACTAAACCTGGGCATTAGCTAATGCCACCTAACGAGCATAACCTCAATCCTATACATCCACAAGTTACTTACCAATGCAAATAACTGTGTCCAACAACTTAGCTCAACTTCTAGCACTTGAATAGGCTAATCTTCCCAGCTAGAGATTGTGAAAAAATCAATTTCTGCTGAATTAATTAGGAGCTTAGTGACTTCATTTGATATGATTGTGGCAGATCCTCCACAAAACTGCTGCAATAAATGGCATTGCCTTAACATCAGTCCAAGGCACTTGCTGCATAATAAACATTAAGGAGCACAACAATCTGTGATCACAGATGTTCCTATTTTCATCATCATTCCTTCTCCAAGTCAATACCTATCCAGTTCCTTCCCAACCTACTACTCTCCCTCCATGTTATTGTTATTTCTTCTAGTAAAGGATGAGGTTAAAAAAAAAAAATCCAAGATATCAACCTATTATGTAAACAAGCCTAAGAAGAGTTATTGCCAATTGGCACAATCAAGCAAGGCATTCCATCCCTTCTATTGTAGCATGATTAAAACCAAACATGAAGTCAGACCTAATGCTCAAGCACATGCACCATCAACGAACAACGTTGATAAGTCCTTGGACAAACAACTCAGTCGTAGTATATAGCCAAAGACACCCAAAGAATCATACTCCACAGTGAAAGACAGCAAGCATCTCAAGGAAAAAATTATTGAAAGAGAACCAAAAAGATATGCAAAAATTCCCAACGCTGATTCTTAAAAAAACCAAATCGTGTTGGTATTCTCATTTCTAAGGTCTGAATTTACTAAGAAAATCAAAATCAAAAGAAATTTCATAAATCTTACTACGATAAAAACTTAAGAAGCAGAATATCTGTCCTCCATTATCAGTAATCATTCCTCTTCAGCTATTTTGCCCTTCTCACTGACAGATGCCTGCCAAGAAACTTCCTAATATCTTTGTTCTTGACATGGCATTTCTGTACAGGAAAACAAAAGCAAAGAAGTCAGGATACTAAAAGGATGATGCAACAAGAAACTACACAAAAGACATAAATTCATAAGACAATGCAAGAATGAATAAAGAGAAAGAACCTGGTTAATCAGAGCAGCAGACCTGACACCGGTTCAATATCATTTCCATCTAATACAAGCTCATCCTTAATCTTGTCAGACCAAACAATGGTTACACCTTCCAACATACCCACCTTTTGGACCTGTTTACAATAGACAAGGCGTCGTCCTTGATCAGTTGGAAATCAAGGCTGTGGTGCTTCAAGTTGCCAGTGAGCTTTCCACGGGCCCCCTACCTCTATCAGCTTCGCGTTCACTTTGATGTTCACTCTTCGGGAATATCCCATCGTCTCCGATGACAGTATGGCCTTCATTCTTGTTCGCTCTCCCCATCTCTCTCACCACCGGGGAACAGTAGAAGAAAAAAAAACACAAGGAAAACCTCCCATTTCATGGCACGCGTCAATTTATGAGAACAAACAAGCTTAAATTTGTGTTTTCATGTCTTAAAAATATATTTTAAAAAATAAAATTAAAAAATGATTTTTATCTCAAATTTAAATTAAAAATAGTTTTTATTTTAAATTCAAATTAAAAGTTGTTCTTTTTGTAAGATGTATCCTAAATTTTTGTTAAATTTCAAATCATTGTATTATTGTATTTATTGATGCAATGTAGCCGCTTCCTTTTCATCATATTTAAAAGTAAAGTTTTTACTTCTCATTTCTACTTTAAACACTTTTTTATTTTGTATATCAATAATTAAATAATGATTATCTTTATGTAATATCCTATAATTTTTTTAAGAGCCGACTAACAATCAAAATTTTGATAATACATTATCGATTTATTTTTTACAAATTTTTAGTGTATAATATGCGGGCTCAATCTAGCTCAGCTTAGCCTCAAATATTTCATTGAATTTTATCACGATCCAAATTTATTTTTGACTTTATTAATAAAATAAAAATAATTTGGCAATCTTATCTAAGAATAGTAATGGATTGGATTTATAGGAGTATTTAATCGAATCAAATTTTAATAAAATAAATGTTAATATTATTTAATCAAATTTAAAAGAATTTAAATTTAAAATTTTAAAATCTAGTATCTACTCTTCCAATGTGTTTATACAATTATAGTAATACGTTGAATTTTTAATTTTGAATTTGGTGAAAATGAACTTTTAACTTGAATATACTATATTTTAAATTTTATTATTAAATTTTTATTTGTATTTAATTAACATCAACCTATATATTTCTTAATTTTTACTAATGTTTGTTTATTATTTGTTTTAAATTTTAATTATATTATATAAATAATTAAATGAATGTTTAACAAAATAAAATATTTATCTTATTATTAAAATCATAATATATATAATAAATAAATTTAAATAATTTTAGATAAGATACAAAATAATTATAAATTAATTTAAAATAATTCAAATATTAAAATCACTTTTTAAAAAGAATTTGAGCATGAATATTTCAATGGAGTTTAAAAATTTTGAAATGAACAGATACCCGACTCATTGCAATACTTATCATTTATCTTTAAAATGTATTTGATTCTATTAATGTGAAATAATAAAATTATAAATTAAACATTATCAAGTTTACATAGTTATTCAATTAGACTAAATCCTAATAGAAGGGGTTTGAATATTTTTTAAATAGAGTTAAATTCTAATATTTGAGTTGCGTTGAAATCAAATTCAAATTTACATTTTTAAATATGAATTTATTTTTATAATTAAATAAATACATTAATTTTTAATTTAAATTTTTTATTAATATTAAATTTAATTATATCAATTTTTAATTTCAAAAAATTATTATTAAATTATTATTACTTTTTAGAAATTATGATTGTTTTGTTAAAATTTATAAAATATATTTGTATATAAATATAACAAACAAGTTCTAAAAATTTGAATGATTATAAATAAACTTAAACACTAAAATTAATTTTTAAAATTATATATCTATATATATGTGTGTGTGTATGTATGATTAAATTCAAAAATTCTCTAAATGGAAATGGGTCATCCTTAATCCGTGGACCTTGAGGATGGAATGAGTCAAACAGTGATGCAGCGAAAAGAGAAGGAACCAAAAACAAGACCATTAGAAGAAACATATTCATTTTTTCAAATGCAAACATCTCCGTACAACTTTTGTGATCAAAACTAACAGAAAGAGATGACAAATTACAAAAAATAAAAACACAAACAATACAATCTCTGTCAAAAAAAAAAAAGATCAAATTATAGAACTAACAACACAACAAACTGCATGATACACCAGTTTGATTCAATTGTGAAACTTCTATACAACAAATCAAAATAAACGCTCCACAGGAGCAAAATCCTTGATACAACAAGTCTTCCACATACCAAGCAATAAAAATAAGTGCCTCATCTTTAGGTCAGCAACCAGGGCCAGCACACCCTTCCCAATCATCGTCATCCCCCAACTTGTACCCACTGAAGTGATTGACCCTGAACTTCCACTCCCCTTTGACAGGATCATAGGACACGAACTCAGCGCCCTGGTCCTCCGCCTTTCTCTTAAGCATCTCCTTGTATTTCTCGACTTTTGGCCCTTCTGTGTACTGACTTCCAGTCTTCTTGTCAAAACATTTTATGTTGAGTAGTGTTACCTCAGCAGCCTTATTAAGACCTTGTCCAACAGGGGGTTTCTTGCTGTCATCCATGTACACTATCACTTCACGGTTGTTGAACTGCACCAAGGACTCCAGATCAAGCCGCCGCACATCTGTCTCACCCAAGAATTTGATGCTCCCATAACCATAACGACCAACTACAAAGTCATTCACATGGCGGCAGAACCCCGGTTCAGCCCTTTCCTTGGCTGCCAGTTCTTGGATTCTAGGTTCTGTATAATAGTCAGAGTGACGGAGCTTTGGCATTAGTGCCTCAATGTCAGCCCCATGCTCATACACAATGGCAGCTTCACCTGCTCTGTGGCCACTGAGTGTCATATATGAATTCTCTTTCTGAGCTGAATGATCTTCGTGGACACCGTTAGGTTTTTCATTCACTTTAACAGGATGAACTCGATCCTTGAGTACACCATCTTCAACTGGAAGTTCTGCAAAGATCATAAAGGTCAGAATGAACTGATCTGAAAAGCTCATGCTAATCAACCACTTCATAATGGATGCCAAATTTAGCTGAAATTCATTAATCGCCACATCAAAAACTTCCCATCTTATTTAACAAACTGCAATAGCAAATTTCAGGATAGCAGTGGTGGAAACCAGTATTTTTGGCAGATATAGGTAACAAACAAAGACAGTTAAAAAAAACCAGATCCAACCCAAGTTTAAGCCAAAAACACACTGAAAGTAACATGAGCAGACTCAAAGTGACCCAACCCCAAATGACTGAACTATGAGGCAACATGGATCCAACTCAAATCAGTCCTAAAACCTCCTGAAATCTGAAATGACCAAAATGCAAACCTGACTTAAGAATTTGAATTGACCTCAAAACCAACTCAAATTTGAAGAAACCGAACTTGAGATGATCCAAGAACTAAGCACAAAATGACTTGGCCCAAAATGACTCGAGATGCAATACAAGCCAAACCTGCGAAATCATAAATGAACTGAGATCCTAATAATCTAACCCGAATTCGACTTGACCAACTCAAATTTGAAGAAACCCAACCTGAGATGATCCAAGACTTCAAAACGACTAAGCAACAAATATTCAGCACAAGATGACTCGAGATGCAATACAACCCAAAACCGCAAATGACATCTAAAATGATCTGAGATCCCAAATAATCTAACCCGCACTCGATTTGACCAGCCCAACAGGCTTCACTTGTCCTAGAATATATATTTTCGCAGCAAAAGGGAAAGAAGTAAGTTGTTTAACAAATTAGGGCCAAACATTCATTAATTATAGCCAAGCATGCAGTCCTCTTAATATGGGTGTTGGATACCAACCAACTAATGGAATGATAAAACTCCCCACAACTGTCAGCATCATAAAGTTTTACATAAAGGTCAGATGCAGCAACCTACAAACAATATCACAATATGATGATCTAAAGAATAACCAACTTTAAGTCTCAAATTATCATGTACTTACTATTTTTGATGCCAGCACCAGAGCCATCCGCAGAACTCTTACCTGAATAAACATAACATTCAAAAGAGTAAGCAGTAAGTTCTGAAGGAAGACTTTGATTAGTTACATTTGTAATCACTTAAGTTCCCTTCAGTTTGGACTCTGAAAATTAATATTTACATTAAATCTTATTTTACACCAGTAAGTGACAAGTGGGAGAAAACTATAGCTCTTCTTAGTGTACATTGTTTTACACATGCCAAAAAAAGGAGAATGCGGGACACAAAACTTTCTTCCTAAAACATCCCCCTTTTCTAATTTCCAAAAGATTCTCCTCGACATGCCACACCACAAACCTCCCATCACTTAAAGTCAATAGGGCTTCAATTACTTTCAGAAACCCAACCAAATAAAGAAAATATAATTACCTGAAATTAATTTTACAATGAAAATACTTATGTTCAACAGACGGAGATAATGATAACTTCACAGAAACTACACTCAAGACTTAATTACAAAGAAACAGTTTTCTTTTTCATTTTTGGGATACAGGATCCCAGCCCTGCATAATAAACTCAAGGAGGTAGCCTTGACCCCAAAAGAGTACAAACTCCAGGAAAATAATGAGGCTTAACTGCCACCGTGCAGAATCGTGTCCAAGATCTCTTGTCCCTACACAGTCCACCCAGACCACTAAGGCAACACCATGGGGTAAAGTAGCAAATATAACATGGTTAAAAGCACCAATGTAATTCAACAAAGCTTGCACTTTCTAATAGCACAACATATTGGCAAAGTAGCATCCAGCAAGAACACAGCTTACAGATTTCATACTCTAGAATCTTTTCAAATTTAATAGAAACAGAGAGCTGCTGTTAAACATGAACCAGAAAATTTTACCATTTTCATGCACTGTGGTAGTGTCCTTCAATGGTGATAACTTTTCTGCACCGGCTCTTGAAGGCCACTGTTCTGTTGGTCGAATTACCAAAGCTCTTGGGTTTTCCCTAGGAATGAAAAGAGCATCTGCTTTTGGAGTGCTGGGTGTCTCTTCATCATCATCAAAAAATGGAACCTGCAATTAATAATCAAGAGAAGAGCTAATGAAACTATGCAGCTAAACCACGGCAGGTGCTAGAGTCATTATCATTTCAAAACTCAGTTCAAGATTTCATCACAAGCAGCACACTCACCTTTGGAGAATCATTGTTAGGACGATACTTCCTAGCAGGCAATCTGACCCTCCTTTGTGAAAGGTGTCGAGAAGTCAATAAAGATGATATTCTAACAGGAGCAGGTTTGTCGACAACCTGATAGAATAAGAATTTAATCCCAATCAACAAATCAATTGCATTTTACTATATTCATTCACCAAAGAATTTAATATTAATCCCAATAACATTAACAACCAAGACAATGCGCATGAAGATAATGATCCAACTAAATTGTTAATTACCAGACAAAAATAAAAAATAAAAAACCTAATGTAACTGAAGTGAATTTCAGAAATGGTGAACTTTACGGGCATGTTAGAGATTCCATATTGTATTGATGGCGCAGTTCCAGCTCGACCAATTGACATTTGAGGCACCACAGGAAGTGTTCCAAATGGATTTGTAGCAGCTAATGGTTGAACGGCAGAAGAGGTCTGTGTGCCAGACCTGTCCAACAGGATATAAGAACCAATTTTAATAAAGAAGATATTAAAACTTAACTAAGCTGACAACATACATATATATGTTATACATGCATGGAGATATATCTATAAGCAAGATCTACAGGTCGTGAGACATACAATTGCCCGAAGTTATTTTGACCAAAAATGCCTGACCCACCACCAAAGCCACTTGCATTAGCTACAAAGACAACATTATAGTAAAGTCAGTGCCTTCAAGTTAAAAGCTCAAAGACCACATCAGAAATAACTAGAGTAACAAAAACAATTAATTTTACCTGCTTGGGTCTGACCAAAGTTGCCAAAGCCAAAAGTACCGGTGGCCTGAGCAGGTTGAACTTGCTGGAAAGGTGTAGAAACAGAAGCCTACAGAAGCAAGGAACCAACATTAGAACTACCCAAATTCAATATAGAAGTGCATGAGCACACCATGCACACCACAAATCTTGCAAATCATAACAAGAAAATAGAATTGGGAGCTCTATAAAGATTATGAGCACCAAATGGTTTTCAAACATGCAATAAGTCATATTAACTTGTAGAACCAAACCATTGCCCCTATCAAGTTTTCTATGCACATAAGATAACATTGCTAAGCCTCTCTAACCTACCTAACAATTTTACTTAGAAGCAAGTGAATAATATATAATTTCAAATCTCCATTTCTCCCATAAATCAATATGTGTCTTCATAAACCTGAATTTTTCATGTAGGTCAAAACGTTCATACAAATGTCATGTTCAGATGTTCTACAATTACAACATAATACAGTCAGCTTTCAGATCAATCACCAACCAACTGAATTACATGCCGTTGATGGTGGATCATTGGACTAAGAATAAATGGAAGGTATGGACAAGTGGATATGACGCTCTGCCCACACAAAGGCCACAGGAAATGAGTGCACTGAACTCAACACAGATCCTAATTTGGACAATCATGAAGACAAAAATGCTAGATACTTTATACTACATACTCAGAGCAGAGTGACTTACAGCTGTTTGACCAAAGAGTGGGCTGCTAGAAGTGTTAAGTGAGGAAGAGCTCGAGAATAAGCCACCAAATCCAGTGGAAGGTGTATTGAAGATGCTAGACTGACCAAATGAGGGAGTAGTACCCTGTCCGAAGGATGAGGTGGCCTGCCCAAAAGCAGAACCGGTCTGACCAATTGAAGGGGCTGTCGAATTGAACAGAGGAGACGTCTGACTGGTACCAAATCCTATGCCAGAACCAAATGCTGGAGTTGTACCCTGACTTGCACTGGAACCAAACAGAGATGGAGAAGACCCAAATGCAGGTGTGCTAGATGAACCAAAAATAGATGATGAACTGGCTGCAAATGCAGGGCTTGATCCAAATATGGATGAAGTTGTTGATGATGTTGATCCAAATAGGTTCGATGAAGTTGTTGCACCAAATGGAGAAGAACCAAATGCAGGAGTAGTTGAGGTCCCAAAACCTGAGCTACCAAAGCTTGGAGTTTTCAGAGCAAATGGATTGGAAGATGTAGAGCTGGTAAATGGACTAGGAGATGATTGACCAAATGCTGGAGAAGGAGCAAATGGATTCGGCTGAGCAGTTGATGCACCAAAGCCAACCCCAACAGGAGACTGACCAGCAGGAAGTGGTCCACCTGAGATTTGAAATTACAAAACAGACAGTTAGTCAAATGTCACAGGTACCTCAAAAACTACATCAGTGAAATTTTACCTTTATCTCCCTGCTGATAATCCTCCCACCTCAGCTCCTCGTGGCTTTTATCTTTATAGACAGGCATGGCTGAGATTGATTCCAACTTTCCAGCAGGCTGTGTGCCACTGCCACTATCTGCCTCAGTTGTAGATGTATAAGGTGCAACCCGGCTTCCTCCACGTTGACCCCCAAAAGCTGATTGCCCAAAGCCAGCGCCACCAAATGTTGGTGTTGTAGGCTGGGCGCCTGCAAGAAAGCTCATATAACATCCGGCAATGAGGAATCGAAGAACAATATGTATAAGCTAATTAAGATCCTTGCACTAAAAAAAAAAAAAAAATAGAAAATCTTTCATAAAGATCTGCTTTATCCCATCCTGTTGACAAACATATACAATTTATGAACTCACCAAAAGGTTCAGTTTCTGATTTAAAAAAAAAAAGAAAGAAAAAAGGTTGAACTCACCAAAAGGAGAACTTTGGGCTCCAAAGGGAGATGATGTAGTTCCAAACGGACTGCTACCAAATGCTGAATTAGATTGGCCAAAAGCCGGACTTGAGCCAAAGCTGAAGGATGGGGTGCTAGATGCCCCAAAAGCAGGAGTGCCAGAAGCCCCAAAAACAGAAGTGCTTGATGCCCCAAAAGCGGGATTGCTTGATGCCCCAAAAGCGGGATTGCTTGATGCCCCGAAAGCGGTAGTGCTTGATGCCCCGAAAGCGGGAGTGCTTGATGATCCGAAAGCTGGTGTGCTTGATGCCCCAAATGCACCCCCCGATCCAAAGACTGGGGCACTTGAGACACCAAATCCAGTTCCAGTGCTACCAAATCCTGGACTTGCTGTTGAACCAAAGGCAGGGGTGCTTGCGGCGCCAAAGGCAGGGGCGCTTGCGGCGCCAAAGGCAGGGGTGCTTGTGGCACCGAAGGCAGGGGTGCTTGCGGCACCGAAGGCAGGGGTGGTCGTAGAGCCAAATGCAGGCGTACTTGTTGAACCGAAGGCAGGAGCGGAAGCACCAAATGGAGATTGACTTGATGCACCAAAGGGTGCAGACGAACCAAATATGCTGCTCCCAAATGCAGGTTGTGATTGTTGACTTGAGCTTCCAAAAGGACTTGATTGAGTTGTGGACCCAAAGCCAAAGGCAGGCTTCTGACCAAAAACAGATGACCCTATATGTGTGCAAACATGAGAGAGAGAGACACACACACTGATTATGCAGATAGTCCTAATATTGTGCAAATAAAGCGTGAATCTACTCAAATAAGGCTTACATAAGACTGACCTTCAGTCTCAAGGTAGAAGGGGGAAAAGCAAGAAGTGGCAGTGCTCACACCAAAAAGGGTGTTAAGTCACTTGAGAAATATGTGACCTCGACAAGGAAGAAGAATTACGAGCAAGAAAATAGAAGTCCAAGTAATCAGATGAAGAGGGAAACAATGGATAATGTGGCACCCGATGAACAAATAAAAATGGGGAATATAGATATCTCTCTCAACTACAGCATCTCCCTAGAACAATTCCAATTTTCACATTGACCAAACTTCCTCTTCAAAGTGTAGTCAAGCAACTAAAAACCATAACTACTTGGATAAAAACAAAGACATGCATGAACAACTCAAGAATATTTAGTCACGAGTGATATGTGAGACTTCGCAATTAAAACACCATAAACATCACAATATGTAAACAGACCTTATGTCATAAACATCTTCCTGAAGACTTATATCCAATTCAAAGAATCATGTGACGGGTGGTTAAGGACAAAATATTAATAAGGAATGAAATCCACGGAACTACTAACCACCAAATGATGAAGATGAACTGCCAAAAGCAGGGGTTGAAGATGCTCCAAAAGCGGGCATCGAACTCCCAAAAGCTGGTGATGATGAAGCACCAAAGGCTGTAGTGGACGAAAAGGGTGAGGAGGATTGTGGAGCACCAAATACACCAGTCGAGGTGCCCCCAAATATGGACCCTCCAATTTGTGGACCAAAAGGAGTTGTACTACCAAATGGTTTAGGAGCAAATGGATTGTTACTTGAATTATTCGTCTGACCGAAGACTGATTGCGACCCACATGGGCTGCTAGATGACTGCCCAAAAGCTGCTAAATACATTCAACTGATTAAATTGATAATCCAGAGGGATGCCACACAATCAACCAACGAACAGTTACCAAACAATTTATGTTGAGTTAGGAAATGAATACAAAAAAAAATAAAGAAGAAAAAAATGACAAAAAACTTAAAATAAAAATCTTTAGAAAAAAATTATACATACAGAACACATCCATTTTGATAGAGAACAAAAACATGATACATAACTGATAGGAAGTTCACTGGAATTCTGAGGAGAATATCATTGGTATACATGTCATCTGCATAATGTAGTTATTACAACACCACATCCACAGAATTCAGGGGGAAAGGAAGCCTCAGCCAACCAGTACATAGTTCAAGAATACAGCTAGAAGACTTACTCAACATTCACCAAGAAAAATGTTACCGCATAAGGGAAGCAAGAAAGGATAACAAAACTGCCAGACAATTTTGGACACAAAAACACGTGTGAAGCCAAAATAGAAGAGTTTCACTCTTATGAATGTATATTGATGAGAAAGTTTCATTCTCATGAATAATGAAATATGAATTAATTTTATGAGAGGAGAAATCCTCATCCAGGCCATGAAAACTTACAATAACTTGGAAACATATTCACCCATGGTTAAAAGTTGAAATGGAAAGGAAAACAAATTGTTAAATTCTTGCTTTCCAGTCATGTAACGAACCCAAACCCATGCAAATAAGACACCAAAATTTTAAAAGTTAAAATGGAAAGGAAAACAAATTGTTAAATTCTTGCTTTCTAGTAATGTAACAAACCCAACCACATGCAAACAAGACGCCAAAATTCAAAAGCAAACAACAACAAACTGCAACTAAATTGATTCAAAACAAATGAAAACAGATGAAAGAGAAACACTTACGGTTGGAAGATCCAAACATCTTCACTTAATAATTGTCTACTCCAGAAACAGCATGAAGTTATTGATACCAAACTGTAGAAATTGAATCAAAACACAATTAAAGGAAGATGAAATTTAAAAGTTCAAGTAACCATCACTTCTAGCAATCTAAACATTAATTTCCACCAAGTCTTCCCAAATATTAAATAGCATTTGAGGAAGCAAATAAAAAACAATAAATTTTAAAATGAATAAGAAATTTAGGAAATGACAACAATGGAGAGTGCCTAGTCCATGTTGAACAAGCAGAAGTTTCTAATCCAAGGTGATCCATGATGCATTTATATACCACTATCTCCGATTTATATAAATATAAGAAATTATAGTAGAAGGAATAAATCATGCGAATCGCGGGGGATGATTAGTATAGTTTGACATAGAATATGTTATTCCAGTTCGCGATAAAAAAAGAAGTTAGAAATATTAAATCAGAATTTAGAAAACGAAAGAAGAAAAAGAAGTGAGGGGAATATACCTCAGAAAGCAGGAGCCAACTGGTAGGATGATTTCGCGGGGAACAATTCTTATAAAGCCCTAGTGATGAAGCAGTCTGCAAGTACAATGATAGAAGAGAATCTTAGGGTTTTCCAGGCAAGAGAAAGTTGAGCAAAAAAAGAGAGAATGTGCAATAATGAGCTTGGAAGCTAAAATCAACCTAGCGTCGATCTGCAAGGAGATGAATGGAGAGAGGGAAATGATGAGCAGTTGGAGTCACAGGAAGAGGAGGCCGGAATAAGACGAAGAGGGAGATTGTGAGTGATAGGCCTTATTGGCTGTTGGTATCAGCCGCGTAGCGTTGATTTGAAGTCCTGTTAGCGTTGGATGTAAGCCCGTTTACCATTAGCTAGGGTTGTTAACAGCATGCCTGAGCGCGGTGTTGGACTTGATAAGCCCATCTGACGTAAATTTGCTCCTTTCTTTCACTATTTTTGATCACATCACAAATATGAATATATTCATGATTTTGCAACATGTTCTTTTGTAAGGATTTTGCTACATGTTTTTAAAGAAAAAACCAGTGCATAAAAATAAAAAAATACATTTATAGTATGTTTATTAATTAAGATTGTGCAACTGGAATAAATTTATGATTTTTATTCATTTTTATGTTAATTATAAAAATTTTGATTATATTATTTTATTTATTTTTAAATTTATGAATAAAATATAATAAATAAAAATTTTAAAATATTCTTATTTTATATTTATAGTTCATTTTTTTTATCACTTGTGACTATATTGAGAAGTGATATAAATTTATTATTTATTTTTAAATAATATTATATTTTTATAAAAAAATTAAAAATTACTTTTTATTAAAAATACAAAAATCTACTTTAAAAAATCTATAAAGTAAATTTGCAACTGTTCTTCTGATATTTATCTAACTAAACATAATGAATAAAATTCACAATAATCCTAATTTTGATTCATAAAAGTTGAGAACAAATAATTTATTTTGAACTTAATTTCTATTTACTTTCATTTCATTTCATTCTAAATCATATTCGTTCTACAAGTAAAGCTTGACAAACCCAGAGTCCACGTCTCATAACATCACAAATCATGCTCATTTCAATTTAATATAGATAAATATTGGCATTTAGCAAAATTTTAGATCATTCACATCACTATCTACATAAATATTAAGTTTTATATATTTATATATATAATGTTTTTTAAATATAATTTTAATTTTTTAAAAATATTAATATTGATAATTTTTGTCTACATAATCTTAAATTTAATATCATTCATTTGTAAAATGTTAATTTTTATATTAATTTAATAATATTATTAAAATAATTTAAAATTAAAGATAACTGATCTAAACTTGTGTAACGAGTTGCATCAATTTTAATAATGTTATTAATAATAAATTATTTAAAATTACAATTTTGATATTTAAGTTAAAAATTAAATAAATTATTAAATTTTTAACTGTAAAATTTCAAGTATGTAAGATTATATAATATATTTTCATCATGTGATGCATCTCACGTAAAATTAAAGAGTAACTACTATTTACATCCTTATAGAATATTTTATCTTCTCATTTTTATTATGATTTTTCAAACGCTCTGAAATAAAATATAATTGATAAAAACTAATCAAATTAAATATTGTTAAAAATTTTAAAAATTATGAATACTTAAATTAAGGATCTTTTGTGATGAATTTTAACTCAAAATTTTTTATGAATGTAAAAAAAGATATTCAAACTACCATTATAAATGAATTTTAGAGTTTTTTAATAATACAAATATTTTTTGTGAAAAAATTAGTGTTAAATATTTAATAATAGTTCATGAAAAACAAATTATTTAAAATTGAGATATTTACTCAAAATAAAGCGTAGAATTTATTTGTGTAATTTTTTAAGCATCTTAATAATAAAAATATGTTTAATTTATTAAAATTAATATTTATTTTTATTTTTGTTATTAATTTAAAATTTGTTTGAATACTCTTTCAAGTGGAAAGTAAAAATTCAAAGAGAGAGTCTTCTTCAAATTTTAAATGACATTTATCAAAAATTAAATTATAAAAATATATTGAATTATTTAATTTTTATAATATATATTTAATAAGTGCATATAAGATTATATTAATATCTCATTTATAAATATCAATGATATAAAATTACATAAATATTTTTTTATAAAAAAATTTAAAAATTAACAAACATAAAAATGAAAAATTACTCTCTTATGTATTTTAAAAAAACATTAAAATGAATATACATTAGATTAGTTAACTTTCATTTATATATATATATATATATATATATATATATATATATATCATAATCGAATTGGCTTAAGCGCAAAGTCAAAGTAGAACTGGCCCAAAGCCCCAAATTCAAGTGTAACTTCATTTGAATTTTTTTAATATTTTTAAAATCAATAAATACTTTTATAATTTTTAATTATTTTCTACTTAATTTAAATTTTAAATAAAAAATTATTTTTTACTATTTAAAATTTTCTCTTTTATTATGTGTTACTTTTATTTTATTTCAAATTTAACATTGTGAACTTTTTTTTTTGTTAAATTTCTAATTTTTCATAAATTTTTTTATTACAAAGTAGATTTATTAAAAAAATGTATTTCTTTCAATTGTTTATTATTTTTTAAATAAAATTTATGTTATCTTATATATTTATAAAATTATTTGAAAGTTGTTATACAAAATTTTTGCAATAATTTATATAAAAGTTAAATATTTTTAAATATAAATTAAGTTTTAATTTAATGTTACATTATAATTTTGATAACTCTAATTTTTTGCATGATAATGTAAGTTTCTTAGAGTCAATTAATAATAATATTCATTCTAGATTTGAATAATTTAAAATATATATATGTACTTTAAAAAAATTAAGATTTTTTAGTGACAATATTTTAAAAAATATCACTATAATTGTTTTTAAAAAATAAAACAAAAGATGTTTTCATATGTTAGTACTTTAAATTAATTTGATGAATTAAAAATCTTTAAAAATTATAAATAAAAACAAATACACTGATTGAGGTATTAAATTTTATCAAACAAATATTTTTTCAAATACATGGATTAATTACTTTGTAAAAAGACAGTTTTACTTCTATTTAACTGTGCAAAAAAAAATGTTACCTATTTCATCAATAAATTGTTCTTTATTGAAATTTGAACACAAAAATTTAAAAATATTTTTATATTTAAAAATAAAACATGTTTATATTTATATAAAACTAGTAAGGGTCAATTTTATCACTTCGCCTTAAGTCTCAAATATATATAAATTTGTCCATAATCATAAGACATTAAAATATAAATATGATATCATAATATATCTAATAAATATATTTTTTTAAACTATAGAATTTTAATGATAAAATCTAAATTATCTTATGAACTTAATAATTAATAAATTAATATTTGATAATAATTTTTTGATCAAATATCATTTAAAACCCTGAGTTTTACTCTTTATCTCTAATTAAACTCTAACTTTTAAAATGTATCCAAATAAATTATCATTTATTGATTTTACTCAAATTAAACCTTGAGTCAAAATGATTACAAAAAATTAATATTTTTTTATTATTAAAAATGACAAAAAAATTTCATAGATTTTACATTTTATTTTGATTTTACCCCTCAAATTTGAATTTTTTTAACTAATTAGCTATTTTTTATGAATTTTTTATCTTAATTATTTTTAATTGTTCATCATCTCAATTTTTTCTTATTATCTTAGCTTCAATCATTTATTTTTTATTTCTAATTTTTCACCATATATCCTTGATAGATCATCCATAAATTTACAGTTGGTTAATAAATGGACAAATGGTTGATATATATAAAAAAGTCAATAGATAATATATCAACTATTTATTTTAAACATATCAACCATCAATTTTCATAAAATAGATACTATATAAATTAATATATATATATATATATATTAACAATCAATATAGTGACACTTGATATATTATAGTTGATAAATATGTTTAAAGTATATAGTTGATAAATGTATTTGAAACCCATAATAAAAATTGATGGCTAAGATAAATAAAAAATATTTCAACATATCAATTTTAAGATTTCAATTAAGCATAAAAACAATCAATCCAAATGTAAAAATTAAAAATAAAATTAAGATAAATAAAATATCTGTATTTAATGAACTTGAATTACCCTGTTTTAAGTTTTATGTATATGGATACTAAAAAGTTAAAACTAAATCCTTAGAGTATATGAGCTAAAAAAATCTATAATTTGATAAAAAATAATAGGTTTATGGCTTGCTAAATGAAAGAGAAGTCCAAAAAAGAGAAAAATTGAAAAATAAAACATTAATTACTTTTAGGTTTTTTTTTTTATTTTAAGCTAAAGGATAAAAAAATGAAGCTTTTATAGAAGATTATTTAAGTATTTTCATATGAAAAAGGTAAAAAATAAACTAATGTAGTTAAAATAAGATTATGTTAATTTTTTTGTATTTATTTTATGAAAATATATATTATGTAAGGCATACACATGTAGCGTAAAAACATTTTTACAATTGTGATAAATAGATAAGCAGTGAAGAAGGAGGGTAACATTTCTTCTATACTAATTTCTTCTTTTTTTAATAATTATCTTTCTCTTTTCTTTGTATAACAACTTGCATGTATAGTCGTAGGGAGAAGACTGGTTGTAATTGTTTTTTTTTTTTTTAAGAATTAGGTCTTATCTTTATCCATGATATCAGATCTAAAATCTGGTCATGACGGATGGTGACATCACCAATTGTTTACAAAAAGACATTGGCCAAATTTAATCTCCATTATCATGCTTAAAATCTAAGTTGGAAGGGTTATCTAACCAGTTCAAATAGAAAACTAGTATTGATTTACGAAAAGACATGAAGCAAATGTTTGAAAAATTTGATGCAAGGTTAAAAAGAATGTTGGTTGGTTCGAAGGAGAAGAATTCTTGCAAGAAAAAATCTAAGTTACAAGCTAGAGTTCTTTTAATCACAATTTGAAGAGTGGAGCTAAATGTTCTAATAAGGAGGTTGAGTTGCGTTAAAAGACTTAATTCTAATTCAAGAGCCAAAAAGCCAAATCGATACAGAAGTGGTGTTGAAGTTATCTAAGAAGAAAAGAATATTGAAGTCCTTACAGTTTGTGACAACAATTTGCTTGGATACTATATGAAGGCAAAGTAATTTTTTCAAGTTGTTTGCATGTTCAAAAAAGAGAAGGTTCAAACCATTATGATTCACTTGGATGGTAAAGCTTTATAATGGTATTAACAATTCATGTGAAGTTAAGGAGAATTAAAAGATGTTGAATGGCAATTGTATGCAAATGAGATACGAATTAGATTCTGTAATATGGAATATAAGGACCTTGTGCTTGATCAAGTAAATCTTAAACAATTTATTAAATAAATTTCATAAAAAATTTGAAGCATTGTTAAATCTGATAAAATTAAGAAAAGATGTTACTTTAGGTCTTTTTTTAATTAATTTGAAGGTCGATTTTTCTTAATCTATTAAATTATTACATTCTAAAATCCTAACCCATTCTGTCTACTTACTAAGCAAGTGAAAGTTACCTTATACGAAATACCTTATAAATATTACATTTTATATAAATCATGTTAATCTTCTCTCCATACTTATTATTTACCATCAAATAGTTGGACTAATTACATCTCAAACACCTTTTCACCTCTATTACTAAGCATAAAGGATTCACCACTATTCTTAAGCCTTATATTTTCTCATAAACAGCCTAACTACTCAAACAATACTAATTCACCAAGGACTATTATTAACAAATTTGTTAAAAGAAATGGAGTGTTAACTAAAGTATGAAGAGAGGATCAAAGAAAAAAAAAGGCTATATATTTGATGTGGCTCTAAATATATATTTGGTCATAAATATGTTAAGACTCAACTGTATCTATTTTTGAAGTCAAAAATTGATGATAAAGATGAAGAGCTTGAGAAATTCTATGACTATAATGATACCTTGAAAAAAACTATTGCAAAAATAAAAAAAAAATACAGCACTTTTCATGTTATTTTATTGCAGGCAAATCTAGGTGTAGAAGAAAATCAAACTATGCATTTGAAAAAAAAAATCAAGAATTTAGGGGTTACAATCTTAACGAACTCGAGTATTAGTCGTAATTTCATTAACTCTACCATAATGAAAAAGTTGCATTGGATTGTAAAAGGAATTCAAGACATTCATATGATAATGGTAAATGAAGAAATAATGAGAATAGTAAGGTTGTGTAAAAATGATAAGTAAAAAGTGCAACAATTCTATTAGTATATTGATTTTTTTTGTATTTTTTTTGCAAGGTTATGATGTAGTCTTTGAAATTTAGTAGTTATAAGGGCTTAGTCCTACAAAATGTGATTTTAAAAACCTTAAAATGAAGTTCAAATGGATTAAAAAATAGTGAGTTATGAGGAAAACCCAAGAAAGTTTTGCTATTAGTCTCTAAAAAAGAAATAGGAAAGCTGGACGTTATCAACAAGAAAGGTATACGCACCATGATAGTGAGTGAGTAACATCAAATCTAATTACTGGATAAAATGATGAATAAACAACTGAGTTAGATTGATAAGGAAGCATTGGTGGATGTTTTATCATAATTTGATATTTTATTTGAAAAATCAACAGGTCTTTCTCTAAGAAGAAGTCATGAACATACTATTCTTTTAAAAGATAAAACTCAACTAATTAAAATGAGGCCTTACAAATACTTAACTGATATAGAAAAAATAAAGTAAAAAGGAATTATAAGAGATAATGATAACCTTTTTTTATTTCTTCAATTATTCTCGTTAAGAAGAAAGATGACAATTGAAAGTTGTGTGTTGATAATAAATAATTGAATAAACTACCGTTGGGGATATTTTTCTCACTCCGTTAATTAAAAAGCTTCTGGACGAGTTATCTCTAGTTAGATGGTTTTTTAAATAAGATCTTAGGTTGCATTATCACCATATCAAGATGTAAGACTAAGATATTCATAAAATTGCTTTCAAGATCCACTATGGCCATTATGAATATTTAATCATATCTTTTTGGCCTCACCAACACACTTTTTATATTTCAGAGTTTTGATGAATTATATTTTTTAACAGTTCCTTCGAAAGTTTATAATGATATTCTTTGATGAAATTTTGATGTACTATACAATTTAGGATTTTTATCTTTAATATTTTCATGAAGTATTTATTGTATTGGTAGAGTATCAGTTATTTATTAAGCTCTCCAAATGTGAATTTAACTCTTTTTAAATTGAGTATTTAAGTTATGTTATCATTGCACAAACAGTTGCTACAGATCCTAAAAAAATATCTTGTATAGTAGATTGATCAATTTTAAAGTTTGTTAAAGATGTGAGAGATTTATTGGGCTTAACAAATTATTAGAAGAGGTTTGTCAAGGATTAGAGAGTCATATATCAACACTAACTCAACTCTTAAACAATGGAGAATGTTAGTGGAATGCAAAGGCAAAGTAGGCTCTTAATGTATTGAAAAGAGTGGTGACTTGGGCACTTATATTTGCTCTCTTAGATTTTAATTTGAATTTTATTTTGAAATTAAATGCTTTTAATATTGGTATTAAAATAGTTTTAACTCAAAGGGACAAACTTATTGCATATTTCAATAAAGCATTAGGTTTTAAACATTAAGTACTTTTAATGTATGAAAAAAAGATGCTAACAATATTGATAGCTATTCAGAAATGAAATTCATACTTGATAGATAGATATTTCAAAATTAAAATTGATCGATACATTTGAAATTCATCTTGAACCAGAAAATAAACACTTTTGTATAATAAAAATGGGTGGTACAAATGATAAGATATGATTTTAAGGTTTTATATAAAAAAGAGCCTTTAAATACAATTGCAAGTATTCTTTCTAAAAGGCATAAAGTTGAGTTTTAAGACTATTTTTACAGTCACCAATGACTTCATAAATAGGGTTCAATAATCTTAAACTAAAAAATGAAAAGTTAATTTCTCTAATTCATAGCTTATCCTAACACCCAAAAGATCCTTTTTAAGATCAAACAATTCCATCGAATTGAGTATGATTATATGTGTGATAGCATCTACTATACCAAGAATATCAATGAACCAGATTATTGCGATTGCTCAGAATACCTTTTTTTGTCTTCTAATTAGCTTTTAGAATCTATTTCTTAGTTTAAGATTCCTCTTACTAATACTGACTGGAATAAAAAAAATTAGTAGATCGATTTCGCCCAATATAAAGCATTCCAAATATACTTGGAACAACAAGTAATTGAAAAGATTAGAAAGATTAGTTGTGAGAAATGATCATTAATTAAAAGAAGAACTTTTAAATTTCTTTCACAAGTCTATTGGAAGTGATAACTCAGGTGTGGTAGCAACCTTAAAATGACCAAAGGTTGTATTGTACCAAAAGAGACTCAAGAAAGATGTTAAAAACTTCATCCGAAGTTTTATCTATCAACAATTCAAGTATTATTTTATAACTTATCTTATATTACTATAGTCATTGCCAATTCCAGAATCTGTTTGTTCACATATCTTTATGGATTTCATAAAGGGCTCACAAAATCAAGAGGTTTATTTTGGTTCTTGTCGTGGTTGATAGATTGAGTAAATATACTTATTTCTTGCCTTTACCTCATCCTTATTCAGCTTTAAGAGTGGCTCAATTATTTCTTGGTAACATTTATAGGTTGCATAGGTTATCAACGAGTATTGCCTTTGATAGAGATAAGATTTTCATTAGTCACCTCTAACAGGAGCTATTTAATTTACTTAGAGCTCAACATAAGTTATCAATAAGCTACCATCCTCAAATTGATAGCCAAACAGAGGGTGTTGATTATTATTTACAAACTTATTTAAGATATATAACAACTAAATGTCCAAAAGAGTGGTCCAAATGGTTGTCTTTAACTAAATAGTGGTGCATTACTTTATTTCACTCTGCTACCAATACAACATCTTATGAGGTAGTTTATGGGCAACCAGCCTCGGTAACTTACCTTACTGGGAGTTCAGTGATGGGAGTAATAAATAAAAGTCTAAGGCAAGAAAAACTATCAATTTCTTAAAGTTTTATTTTAAAAAAGCACAAAACCAAATGAAGCAACATGTTGACAAGTAAAGGCTTGATCATTTTTTTGATGTTGGACATCTAATATATATCAAACTTTAACCATATAGGCAATCTATTGTAGTTAACGAGAAGAATTTAAAATTGTAGTCTGTTATTTGAATCGTAAAAATTGAAGTAGTGGTTTATAAAATAGAATTACCCTTAAATGTTCGCATTCATGTTGTTTTTCATGTATCTTTATTGAAATTGCATGTTGGTCCTATGGCTCAACACACAGAGCTACCACTTTTAGATGATGATGTTGTTTTGATCAAAGAGCCTATGGCTACACATGATAGATGCATTGAAAAAAGGCATGAAAAAGTGTAATTGAAGTGTTTGTTCAGTGGAATAACACATTTCTTGAGGATTTTTGTTAAGAACCTCTTTCATAATTTTTACAACAATTTCTAGATTTTAGTCCTTGAGGATCAAGATTCTCTAAAGTAAAGGATATCGATGTAGTTAATATAAGAAATCAATGAATAAACACAAGGTTTTGAGTAGTTAACCTATTATGTTAATTTTTTTTATGTTTGTTTTATGAAAATATATATCATGTCAGGTGAACACATATGATATAAACACATATTTACAGTGTTGTCAAGTAAATAAGTACACAAAAAAGAAAGATAAAATTTCTCTTACACCAACTTCTTTCCCTAACAATTATCTCTCTCTCTTTTATTTTTTATTTTTTCTATATAACAACTTGTAGGTGTAGTTGTTTCTTTCTTTTCTTTTTGAAAAATTTGATGTTACCTTCATCATAAACTAATTTAAAAAAAGTTGGATTTAACTAATCTCTTAAATTTTAAGTTTTCCAAACAAATCACCCAAAAATATATGGTCTCAAAAATACCAATTAACTAAATACATAGTTGCATGAGGCTAGTAAACTTTTATTCTTATTTTACAATTGATGAAACGAATCAATTAATAATCAAATTCTGTGTGGTATACAAAAACTATTCAGATTTTGTATTCTATTGTCCATTTCATTTTTAAAAATATGATCCAATTTGTCTCATTCACAAATTAATTATCTTCTATTCAATTACCAATAAAATATAAAACTCAAAATATATCTATCAAATTTCTTTGAACTTATTTCTTTTAAATCATTTTATTAAGTAAAGTTAATCAATTTCTTTTCATCATCAAATAAGATATATGTTAATTAAAAAATAAAAACAAAAAAAGTTAATTCATATTTTAATTTTTTTATGTTTTTAAGAGTAAAATATAAAAAAATTAAATTTTGCATAAATTTTAATTTTAATTTTATTGTTTCAGTTTTTTCAACTGTGTATTTGTTAATTTAGATTTTATAAAAATTTTAAAAAATTGAGATACTCAAATTAGAGATCTTATACAATAAATTTTAACTTAAAATTTTACATAAGTATGAAAAATATTCAAACTCTCATCACAAAAAAATTAAAATTTATTGAGTATTAAAAATATATTTTTTGATTTAACATTATTATAAATTTATAAATTTTTTTTTGTAAATTGAAAGTTATCAAATTTAAAAGATGAATTTGAAATGAAGTGTATAATTTATTTAAATTATTTTGAGGTGCTTTAATAATGAAAAATTTGTTAATATTTTATAATCATTTGAGTTAAAGTTTAAATTTAACTTAAAACTTTATAGAAAAAATTAAAAAAATTTTAAAACAATGAGATTTAAATTAAAATTTGAGTAAAATTTATTTTTTATTGATATTTACTCTTTTTAAATTAATATTTTTCATATTTGATAATAAAAAAGTCAAATTTTTAATAAAAAATTTTAAATTATTTTTATAACAATTAAAATATAAATTTTAATTATTTTCTGTGCATTATAACATAGGTGAAAAGCTAGTACTCTCAATTAATGGATCAAAGGAATCAGCTGCGTAGTCACCTTACCTAATTAAGGCCATCAAAGCAAATCATAAGATGGGATTGACTGATTTGAGTTGGGGGTTCACTCAGAACGTGACACATTGGGCTCCGCAGCAAAGTCGCGCAGAAGGTGCCCGGCTCAAGCTCAAGCCCAAGCCCCACGGGCTAAGCGTCCAAGTTTTAGTGTCAGTGGCGTGGGGCCATCTAGCTAGCCCACCAGCACCAATGCATTATATTTTTATTTTGTGTCGATACAAACAACAAGGCCTGCAACGGCGACTGGCTAGATATTGCCATTTTCTGCTTTGTCTACGAGTGCGATACCGTAAGATACCAATACAAGACCAGTGCAACGTTATAAATCAACGGATGCCATCTGCTGCGCAGAGGTTCGATAGAAGTAGATTCCGAACTACATGGGAGCCCCGGCCAGTGCTCATGGAGTCCGCGGCAGGAGGAAGTCATCCTCAAGAGGCCACCCTAGGTTCGTGGGAGTTAGACAGAGACCATCCGGGAGATGGGTTGCAGAGATTAAGGACTCCTTGCAAAAGGTAAGGCTCTGGCTCGGAACATTTGACACCGCTGACGATGCGGCTCGCGCATATGATGATGCAGCTAGGGCCTTGCGTGGTGCAAATGCCCGCACCAACTTCGACTTGCCTCAGTCAGCAACGAGCTCCTGCTCTGGCAATCGCGTCGGTGGAAATGTCCCCGCCGATAACATTGAGCCCTTCTCGTTTGAGCAAGTTTGCGGTGGCATGGGAACTGAGACTGATGGATTTCGTGGTGCGCTTAAGGCCAAGCTGCTTGATGGCAAGGGGCTTATGGTGCTCTCACCTGCTAAGTTTTCAGATGTGCAGCCTGCTAGTACTGGTCTTAACGCTAGTGTCGTTGCAAACTCACTCCACTGTAATAGCGCCAAGAGAAAGCAACAGCTGGCAACTAGTGTTCCTGCTGGGGCGGGAATTGTAAACTCTAAACAGCACTCTGCTAATGCATCTGTTTATGTTGAGGCCGATGATGATGCGATGGCAGATCATGTTGGGTTCCCGTGGCATCAACCTGCACCAGCCACGGGCATTCTATGGTCCAATAACGAACCAACATATGAAGTGGTTTCGGCCGGCCAGATGAATCGTGCTTTTGAGAATACCTGGTTTACTACCACAATTCCAACTGGTACATGGACGACATGGCCACTCTCCGGGCCTACTGCGACAGCAGTTGACTTTTCATATAAGGATCAGCGCCTCCAGGAGACGCAAGCAAACTTGAGCGGCAGCGTGTACACACGCAGCCTGCCAATATCTCCAACTGATGGAGCAACAGAGGGTGGTTGGTCATCCGAGCGACAATTTGTACAGTGGGAGAACAACGTCTGGGGTGGTGCTACAGCTAGCAGCTCTTGGGATCCTCTCCTATATGCTTCCTCTGTGTTAGGGTGATGCAGCTGGCTGATCACGAGGATGGATCGTGCTGCAGCGGCCAAATCTTTATTTTCTTTTTACTTCATAGTTTATGCAGACAATAGTCAACAACTAATACTTCCTTTAGTAGTTCCGCATAAATAATTTCCAATTTGTTTGTTGAATTAATGTTTCATTTATCTTGACAATAGAAAGCTGAATCTTTTTACTTGGACGTCTCATTCATGGTGGATGATATTTTAATGTAATTGGCAAGACCTATATAAGCTTCTTGTTGCCTTATAGGAGATGGATGATATCAAGAACTCTCTCTTTTGTTCTTAAGTAGGACCTTTTTAATCACATAGCAGCAATTGTGGCGTCCACTTGTGCTTGACCAAGATAGTTATCTTAAATGGGTAGTAATAATCGCATAACAATCCGTCAATGCCCTGGTTGGTGGAGGGATTGATGTAGGAAGGTTGACTGTTGGAAATATGAATCACCATTGCCCCTAACAAATTTGAAGTATGGTACTGGTATGCTGCTGTTCTATTATCACTAAGATACAGATGTTAAATTTGAGATATGAACATTGTTCAAAGGAGACGTGCGAAATTCACATTCATTGATTCACATGGATGAAGAAAAAGAAAAGGATGGTGGTTTTTAAGCATCTCTGAGCACTTATACTTGTATTTTTGGGATTGGGTAGCTAGGTTCCAGTCCCTTGAACTTTAAAAGGCGCATGTGAGTGAATTCCTAAACGAAAGGACTGGCGACTTTTGCCTATTCCCTGCCATGAGAGGCCATATGGGTCCGTTTGACTGACATGCTAAGACAGGAAGTTCAGCTCCATGAAGAGGACTCTGTAAGGAACAGTGACGGCAATTCATGGTAGCTGTTTGGCGTATAGAATCATCATCTGGTTCTCAGTGGCGCAATGTTTCAGGAGAGCACGAAAGGCAGAGACATCGATGCTCCCAAGTTGATATCTCAGAGAGGTTAGGCCAAAAAGCATCTCCTTTTCATCCATGCTTACCCTCATCAATTATTCGAATATCAGAATTAATTGTACCTCACACCTACTGTGATGTATTATACTCAATCCATGATGCAACTGCGAAGCTTTAGGGAACTAATATAGGAGTAGATCTCCATGCTGTACAAATTGTATCATCAATTAATACGAAGCAAAACTGTTCCCGATGAGCCAGAAGAATATCTCGAGCTTGGCAGAAAAGAATAATGAGGGGTTAGTTTGAAGATAAGAATGTGTAATTAGGGAACTTGAAATATGAAACGGTAGCAATGGTTGACAAAATTCAGCATTTTTGCAGAGCATAAAATCATTCCTTATTATCATGTGCTTTCTCTCACTCTGCTCTACTGCATTATCTTAAGATTTGACATATGGTTCCGGCTTCTCTGCAACGTGAGGATGCTGCTCAATCTATTTCAAAGATGAAGTATGAGATGCTATATGCAGGAGAGAAAGAGTATCCATTTCTTCTTACCAATCCACTTACTCACAAGATGCCTACGAATCATACATGGTAAGATCGCTACCACCCCCCCCACCGCCCCCCAAACAAAACAAAAAAAAAGGTTGAGTATCTTGGAGAACAGAACTCATATAAAGCAAAAGAGAAATTTGTAAACTCAAAACTCATGACTAATACCAACACCACAATGTAGAATGAGCCTGGCAAATTTTCAGAGAATCTCCATTGTCAGAGAGAATCAGTCGAAAGAAAGTGAAAGAGAGAACAAAAATTTAACTATTGTTAAAGTTGGTTGCCTAAAGCATTGATGTGATCTGAAGAATTTAATCTTGCTTTGTGCCCACTTATTCCGGTGCCTATTTATTAAGGCGGCAAATATTGGCACCGAGGTGTGCTGTTATCCCTAAGAAAGAGAGAAGGGGAGGCCTTGCTCTGCCTCTTTCCAGTGCTGATGGCTGAGATGAAGAGCTCTGATGAATGGAAACCATTCATTGCCATGGTAGCTATAGATTTGGCCTTTGCTGTTGTGAATGTCCTTCTTAAGAAAGTCCTTGATGCGGGCGCGAACCATTTAGTCTTTATCACCTACCGGCTCTTAATTGCGGCCGGTTTCTTAGCTCCAATTGGTTACTTTTGGGAAAGGTAAAGACCCCTGGTTCCCATTTGAGTAATTTGTTTTTAACCTTCGTTGAATTTGTTGGTGTTATACAAATGACCCCAGCTTGTACAGCAGGTGCATATCTGAAACTCCCTCACTGAGCAGACTTTTGACTTCTTAAGGTTATGATTGTAGGCTTGTCCACTTAAGCTCCCTGCAGTAGCTAGTGAATGTCCAAGATGACTCAAAAGGAGTCAAAGTTTTTGCTTCTTATTTGTGTTATCACTACATCTGATGTTTAGAGACATAAGTACACAGCATTTACATGAATCTGGATTGCAGGAATAGCAGACCAAAGCTCACAGTTCGTGTCTTATGTTATCTCTTCTGCAGTGCGCTTGTCGGGTTAGTTAATATGGATTCACTGCTCCTCTTTATGTTTATTTGTATGATATTGTTAGTACCACAAGTTAGCATTAGTATAAAGAATTTCTAAGTCGGGAGTTGCTGCAGGGCATCACTAACACAATACTTGCTCCTCCTGGGGATTCAATTTACATCTGCTACATTTGCATGTGCCTTTGTCAACATGGTGCCTGTCATTACTTTCATCATGGCATTACCATTTGGGTAAGATCAAGAACTTAATTGTATTCTTCTTCACAGGAAATTCAGCTTCTCTTAGCTGTGACTTAATCATGCTGTAGGTTGGAGACTTTGAGCATAAAACGCTGCAGTGGAAGAGCCAAGATACTTGGTACAGTGGTGTGTGTTGGGGGTGCCATGCTGCTAATGCTTTACAAGGGAATGCCTCTATTTAGCTTACAAGCTATAACTAAGAACATGGATCATCCTGTCATGCTGAGCTCTACGAAGAGGACAGAGAAATGGACCTGGGGTTCAATAGCTCTGATAGTTGGAAGCCTTTTATGGTCCACATGGTTTCTCATTCAATCAAAAATTGTCCAAAGATACCCCTGTCAGTGTACCAGCACTGCCATCATGTCCTTCTTGGGTGCCATTCAGTCAGCTATCTTGAGCTTGTCCACAGAGAAGAACCTTTCAGTGTGGATTGTGAAAGGAAAAATAGAAATTCTTACTGTTCTCTATTGTGTGAGTGTGATTTTCTTAAAACCAGAAAACTTATCAAGATGCTGTAAAGAGGGGTAATTACGGTTAGGATTCGATTTAGTTTCAAAATCATTCGAGATTTATAGTTAAAATGAACCGGCACTCAAATATCTGTTCACAGTCAAAAGTTCAAGGTTTAAAATGAATCTGGAAGTTGAATTGTTAAATTTTGATTTTAATTAAAGTTTGATTTAAAAATTATTTAAATTTTGCATCATGTTCAAATTTTGTTTATGTTTTACTTAAATTCAATTTAGATTGAGGATCGATTCAAAATCGATTTAACAAAAAAAAATTTCAATTCAAAATCGATTCAAAAAGAATCTTTTTCTTTAATAAGAGTGTTTTACATTTTAATTAATTTTTAATTAAAAATATAATCATTATATTTTTATTAAATTATACATATTTTTAAAATTAAATTATTTTATATATTTTAATTAATTTAATTAAAAATTGAATAAAAACATTGATTTTGATAGTGAATTTCGATTTCGATTCAAAATTGATATAAATGATATTGGATTTAATTTAAATTTTAAATGTTACAATTCTGATTCATCAATTTAAAACGATCTTGGTCAACCTCGTTGCAAGATGCCTAGTTCACAGTCATCAATCACCACTGGACCATAGGGTCTGAGTATCAGTGGGGCATGTGAGGGAAGGTCGTGCTGGTCTCTAGGCCAACCAAAAACAGCTCCGCATATATTTTCCTGTTCTTACTATTCATAGCTTTTCAGATGCAAAAAACAGTAATAATGATATGTAGCATGTAAAGTCCTTAGTTTGAGCTAAGTCTAAGCTGCTGCTTTTGTGTTTTGCCTGTTGACATACTTTGTTGTTCTTTCTGGTTTAAGCTGTTGTGATAAGTGGTAATTGAAAATGCCTACTGGAGCATCCAAATCTGGATCAGGTGGGAATGCATCAGTTATTAGAAAATGAACCATCTGTTTGTGCAGGGAATTGTTGGTTCAGGCTTATGCTTTGTTGGAATGACTTGGTGTGTCAAGGAAAGGGGTCCTGTCTTCACAGCAGCATTCAGTCCTGCTGTTCAGATAATGGCTGCCATGTTCGACATTCCCATACTGCATGAGCAAATGCATCTCGGGAGGTGATTTCATCCAAAATCTTACCTCTGCTTATGATTATCAATCAACAATATTTGTTGTTGCTAATTTTCTTTTCACTGGTGCCTGAATAAACAGTTTGTTGGGATCAATTACTGTGATCGTTGGGCTCTACATTCTTCTTTGGGGCAAGAACGTAGAAATGAAAAATTGTGCGTCAAAAATAGCTCGAGAAGCTGAAGAGATGAAGGAACAGGAGCCACATCTGCCTGTGATTACAGTCTCTTGTGACTCACAGCCTCCTTGAACTCAAGCTGCACAATTTTTTTGCATTGCTCCAGCAGTTTTCTGTTTCGTCCTTGAACTTTCCTTCAGTGTTTAGCGCTTCTTAACAAGCATCACTGTTCTGTTCAAATTGCTTTCTCTTTCGATCCTCCTACGAAAACGAAAAAATAGGAAAGTTCTCCACGAGTCATTATAAGAAAGAGGTAGACAATTAGATTTTTCTCTACTTCCTAAATGCATATGCGCTCCTCGATCAGATGAGGTGAAAGCTCCCATGCTTATCTTAGCTTCTTTGCATCGCCTTTGGCATTCGGTCTTTCTGCAAGCAAAATCGAACTCACCGCATAGAAATGCCAACAAAGGGTGAGAATAATGAGTGATTGCATATGTTCGTGTGGAAGATCGATGTGTAACAGAACAGCAAAGAGCAGTCTTTGTTCTCACTGCTGAGACCACATATCAGCATGTGGTTGTCAAGTATTTACAAAAGATGTGTTTGCCTCTCATCGGCATATCTAAGCATTGCAAATCAATCAGATTAGGATTGCATGTGTACCCAAAGTGAGGTTTTGTTTGGGGGGGGGGGGGCGGCGCGGAGGGGGGTTGCCCCAGTTATTATCTTTAAAGCCACAAGTTTGTTGTGGAATATGCAGCCATAGAGCTGTGCTAGATTGGAGAAAGAGTATGATTTCAGCTTTGATGATGACTTTTGAGAAGAAAGAAGAATAACAGACAAAGAATCGTATTCAAGATAACTTGGAAAGCAAGATGAAAGACTGGCCAGCGCTGCTACAGTGCTATGCTTGCATACTTGCTAGAAAGTGAAATGCTTAGAATTTTGCCCCGTATAGTCCACCAGTTGAAGCAGCTGTCATGTTTGGTAATATATAGAGGAGGAGCCATATATGTCTGTAAATTCCAAAATGTAATACAGAGCCAATTGTGAATTTTGAATTGTGACTCAATGGGGATATCTTATTGCTGGGTTGCTGATACAATATAGTACAATTATTCTCACTCGGTGAAGAGGATGAGTGCCGAGTTTATGAGTTTTTTCTTAAAAAATAACATTGTAAGTAATGATCAGGGAACACAAATGATGACTCTCGCAATCATGATCACGTACTTACCATGAACTCGTGACCTTATTGTCAAACTTGACTTTCAAAAGGATTACATAAAACACAACTAATACAGACATAGGCAATGCTTATATAATTAAATTAAGCAGACAGGAAATCCATTATTCCACTCACAGACCGCAGTTTTATCCCACAACTCTGACAATGTTGGATGGTAAAGCAGCAGAAAGACATGAAGGATGATTTTCTTAAAGAGCTTAATCAGAAAGTTCGGACTGGTTATTCACAGGGAGCTTGTCCTTCCTTGCCTCCTTCTTTCCTTGCTTATCCGGCTTTTGGGCATGTGGCTCAGGAACATCGGAGATCTCCAAGTGAACACCAGGATCGCTTGTGTTGTAGCGGCTGTCCAGCATGATGGAGTTGTTGACAGCTTGGTAATTGCTGTTCACATAAGTACCTAAAGTATCGGGCTGATGAGCAGGTGAGACCCCAGTAGGGCTGGATTTCTCATCCGAGTCGCGCCGCATGGTGGCTCCGGCGTTGGTTCCAGCAAGTGTGATAACACTAAAGCCATAATCATTCTCATCCTCCAGGTGGTGGCTGGAACCAGGCTTGTGAAGATCTGCTAACCGATGAGTTATTGCAGAGACCAGTTCCCTGACTCCGCGATCTAGTTGTTTATGCTTCTCTGCTTCGGGGGTTGAGTGGGAGGCTTTCGTGGCTTCTTGAGGCATGGTTTAAAGGCAACAAAGACAAAAACTGGGGAAGGCCTGATGAGTTTAGAGTCTGGAGTTTGGAAGTAGTTTGGTGGTATTCCATTGGATATAAGAGGCGGCTCCAGCCTCCAGGGCACGGCAGCCTGTTGGAATAAAGGGGTTGCCTTAGATGGCAGGCAATACAAGGATTTATCTTTTTTTTTTTTTCCTGATAAAAGAAGGAGCATTACTTCACCATTGGTTCACCTCTCCTTTTTGTGACTTTGGCCTCTGATTTTCATTCCAAAGTTTTGGAGGGAAAGAATCATGGACATGGTAACACTAAAAGGGTCGTAGTTGGCCTTCCCAACCTCTCTTTCTTCTGGTCGAAATGGGCCA
This sequence comes from Moringa oleifera, assembly GCA_021397835.1. Lineage (NCBI taxonomy): Eukaryota > Viridiplantae > Streptophyta > Magnoliopsida > Brassicales > Moringaceae > Moringa > Moringa oleifera. The sequence continues at coordinate 136,497 of JAJFZO010000566.1, forward strand.
AGTCGAAAAAGCGTGTAATTGAGACGAGGCCGTGGGCTTGGAGAATGCATCAGGCCGAGTATGAATGAACCGTCGGAATGAAACAAGAAGCCCAAACTAGTGAAAGGTCCAGTATTGAATGGCTTACCTAAATCGGGGGGGATTGCTGCTGGTTGGATCAGGGGGTTAGGAAGCTAGCCGTTGTATGTCATTGGTTTCGCAAAGCAAAACCTTATTAGGCACAAAAGCGCAGGCCACACATTGGACTTTTTAAGGCTCCGCTATCTTCCCATTTCCTGGACTAGCCCAACAACACCAACACCATCTTTTTACTCGCCAAATTATTCTTATAAAATATACACTTTCGTACTTAAGGTGTGGGGTTCGGTGAGGCGAAAACGGGGGCAGCCCCAGCAGCACGCTACTTGCTTCGGTACTGATAGTGGTGGCATTGCGTCTTCCAAATTCTTTTCGGGTTAGGTTAGTTGCGAGTCTAATCCACACTCCCCACATGATAAGCTCCTATTCGCAATTTAATTTCTAATTAATTTATCATATCTGAAAAATTCTCTCGCTACCAACCTTGCCCTTTTTTGGCTCCCCTTCTTCCACTTTTCAGAGGCGCTGCTTCTTTTGTCTCCCAGGTACACGTTCTGGATCTTCCTGATATTGCTCTCTTCTGCTTTGATGTTCACTCCAATTCTACTTACCACCCCATCTTATCCACTGCTTTCAATTTGCGACCTACCTTGCCTGTCAGCTTATGGCTTTTCTCCTTTCTGATTCTTCTCCCTTGTTTGCTTGCCTCTATTTACGCCTAAATTCAAGATTCTTCTGTTTTTGAAATTTTACCTTTTACACCCCTTTCACAACTCAAACACATCAACTCATTCTCGCATCGTCAATCTTTAGGTGAATCCCCTATAACAGTACCTAAAGACCTCCGGACAAGTGGCGGAGACCCTAAATAGCACTCAGATGCAGAATGAGGACTCAAACAGAACTACGGCTACATGCCTCGAGAAGCAGGGGAACTCCATGGTGTGTCCTCAGGAGGGCGCCGAGAGGGCCTCCGTAGGTGAATCTGCCGACGACTGCAACCCCGCTTTGCTCACCATTGTGGTCTCGGATGGTGGGGACTCTGCCCTTACCCATGAACCCCCGGGAAAGCATTCCATAACTGTTGACTCTGGTAAAGAGGAATCGCCCTGCCTCCTATCTCCTAAAAAAGGCTTCTTGTCCAGGACATCCAGTTCTCATGAGCAATGCAGGTATATCGCATTCAGATGTTATTCTGATATAAATCGTACGTCTCATAATAATTCCAATGTCATTTTGCATTTCTGTTTTCCAATTTTTACTACTCTTTTGATCCATGAAGATGATGAATGTTTGTTGTGCATCACAGCAACAATGAAGCCACCACATAGTTTTGGATACTGTCTCCCATTTACAACCTCATCAAATAAATGATGTATTTGGTAGTCTAACATGTAATTTAAGTTTTAGTATGTCTTGGCAGGTTAAACTTTCCTGATTTTAGTGATCACTTCTTTTGGATTGTTCACCATTCAAATTATCTCATCGGTAGTATCCCTGTAAATTTTTTCGACCCGGCTAAAGCGAGCTTTAATGATTTTTAAAGTAAAACTGGCACCATAGCAAGGTGTAATAAAAATTGCTTTGCATGTTTTTTTAGGGTCTGCCAGCAGGAGAAGGAAGAAGTTCTGATCGATCTAGGATGTCACTGTCGTGGCGGTCTTGCAAAAGCCCACAGGTCATGCATAGACACATGGTTTCGCACAAGGGGATCAAACCAATGTGAGATATGCCAGTAAGTCATTCAAAAAATTCAATCATGATTACAGTTATCATTGTTTTGGAGAATTTTTTGATGCAAATTATGAACATATATGCAGGGGGTTAGCTGTCAATGTGCCACCTCCAGAGTCCCAGCCAACTGTAAGTGTTCTTTGGTCTTGAATCTGGAGATCGATCATAAAAATCCCAATTGTTTTAGTACTTTTAGTCAATACATGCATGAGGTTTGGTGTTCAATGCTAGTTCATTTCGTCTTTGTGGGGATTCTAACAACAGTTTTATCAAAACCCCAAACCTTACCTCAAACTGAAAATTGATACTTATCAAAGACTATCATGTGATATAATCAAAATATGTTATTTTTTCTGTTATTGTGTTTGTAACTGAACTGATTGCAAGCCATTGAAGTATCAAATTCTTCAAGCCTAGCCACTTGATGTTTGGCAAAATGGTGGCTAGTATTGCAGAATCAACAGCGGACATGGAAACATCGTCCAAATATATCATGATTAGCTAAGTGTTATGCCACATTCACAAAAAGCAATGATGCTGTGCTAAACCTTCTGTGTAAATGAGCACACCTTTTCTGAGGTTTGGTGATGTGTTTAGCAAAGCAAACACACAAACATTTTTTGGTCTTAATTGTGGTTCTTTATAGCATCTCAGTCTGTTTTGATTGTTTCATTTGTTTCTTGGGGCAGACAAATTACTGGGTTTGGAGGATTGATCCACACTTCAGACGACCAGAACGTGAAAGGGTAAGGGCTGACCCTGGCCATTCTCCTTGTGTTTTTGATTTACAGCAATGCAAATTGTTATTTATTCTTACTATGTATTAATTATCTCTTGGATAGGGCTGTTTTAGTCCACTTTGGGTGGCATTCTCGATCCTTATTGGTGGTCTATTGTTGGATGTGCTGATATCCATTACACTTGGTGTCTCTGCACTACCAGTTAACATTATAATTGGTACCCATCTAATTTGCTTTTATGTACTTTTCCATTGTATGAATGTGTGCATCTTTCTCTTACGACATTAGGATGTTTGGTTGGATGGTGTTAAGACCTGAAATATGTTTTACAGGAGTTATTGTCGTGCTTGGACTTGGAACAGCACTTCGTCTTACCCTCGAATTCTGCCATGAATGGAGCTTGAGGAGAGTTGTGCAGAGGGTGGAAACAAATGTGAATATTGCATACCATCCTGGTTTATGAGTGAATCTGTATATATAAAGAAAAAGTTAAGAGTTAAGCATTCTTCATATGCTCTGTACAAAAGTCACCCTTATTGGTATTACCTTTTTTTTCCCCCCATTTGGACACAGTTTAATTTTATGGCAGAGATTGATTGACCATGTTGCTTTGTGAAACCTCAAGAACACTCATGGAGAATGTGTTTGAATTAAGTTTGAAATAGAATGATCACTTTGGTTACCTATGAACTGCTTTCATGTTTTCTGTGGCAGTTGGTTGGTAAACTCCTTTGTATCATTGAAACACATTTTGTGTTTTTTAGGGGAATTTCTCCACGTGAATGAAAGTAGATGGAGTTGCTTTAATAATGTATGGGTTTCAATTTATTGTTGAAAATCTGCTGTATGGTGGTTGTTTGATCTATGTAAGGAAATTTGCATGGATGCTGCTATGACTCGAGTCAGGGTAACCAGTTCCAACACAGGACGGCCGGCCTGTCCTGAGGCCATCTCCAAAATCTTACACCAAATTTAACACCAATTTGGTGTTAAAAAGAAATTTTTTTAGAACATTTCAACACCAAATTTTTTTCATCTTCAATTCATTTATATCAAATTGATGTTATAATATTATTTTAATAATATAAATAATAATTATTAATAAAAATATTTATAAATATTAATTAATTTATAAATATATTTTAAAATAATTAATATAATTTAAAATTTTAATTTATATTTTTAAAAAATTAATATTATATAATAAATTATAATTTTTAATAATTTTTAAAATTAATAATTTATTAATTAAATTTTATAAAAATATTTTAACCTTAATTTTAACTTAATTATTTTTTATAAGTTACTTAATTATAAATTACTTTAAATTTTTATATATTTTTAAATAATAATTTAAATAATAATTTAAATAATATATATAATTTTATTATTTAATTAAATAAATTGTTATTAATAATAATTTAAATAAAATAAAATTATATATTAAATATTATTCTTGTTTTAAAGATTTTGATGAAATATTTTTAATAGTATGATTTTTTTAATAATATCACATATTTATTAAGTTATTGATTAAAAATATATTTGATTCAAAAATTTTAAAAAAATAATTTATAAAAAAATAATTTTAAAATTTATCAATTTAGTATAGTTATAATGCTGTATCAAATTTGGTGTAAAAGTAAATTTGTCATCTCGTTAGAAATGATTTGATCAATTTTTAACGGTAAAATATGTTTTACCGTATTGGTTGGAGACGGCCTGAGCCGAAGACAAGAAAAATGGTAATGTGAAAGATGCACATACCAAGCCCAAATTGAGAGGGGTTCCGGAGATGACAGCACAGGAATGAGTCATGTTGAGTATCACTGGGCTGGCAGGCTAGCAATCAGTGCTGTTTCTCTCATGGCAATCTGACACTGGTTGCGGCCTGAGCGTTAGGCTGCGGAGTCCCTGTTGTCTTGGGTCCTTTATGATTTTTGATGGCTCGCATTAGGGGGAAGATTTTATAGCCTCACTGTGGGCCGCCGAGTGACTCATTTGTTTCCCGTTTCCAATCTCAATCTGGTCCAAGAAAAAGAAAAACAGGTTGGGTTTGGGAAGCAGTGAGGGAGAGCCCAATTATCAGCTGCTTCTGTTTCTGATTCTCTCTGACAGGGATGCTGCCTGGAGGACTAATCACTTTTACGTCTTTGAGCAATCTTTATTTCATTGCTCACTGTTTTCTTTTGCTACAAAACTGAAAAAAGAAACAGAAAAGTCAAATTGGAATGAGTGGGTATGAACACGTGAAGGAATCTAGTAAAATTTCTTATCCTGGGTTAACAAGACTGCTCACTTACGTGTTCACACGCACGAGAGAGAGAGAGAGAGAGAGAGAGAGAGAATGGTGTAAAAGCAAAGGTGGGAGAAAAAGCGGCCCCTCTGACAATTCTAACATGCAAAAAGCGAGGGAGGGAGGGCTTTTATTGTAATTATTAGAAAAGGGAAGGACCCAAGTGAAAACTAAAAAAGCTCAATAGAGGCGGAGGGATTGGGGAAGGGGATGCGCATCGAACCATCATGAGGCCTCAATCAACCCACAACATAAAATGCAATTGTGGCTGTCGGACGCACCATGAAAGCGAAAACATGGTAAAGCCACATGTCCTACGCAATTGTCTTGATTCTATTGGCTGTCACCGTCGAGTCCACTGTATGTCCGCTTAGCAATAGCATACCAGCGGACCAGACTGGGAGCTACATAGTACGGTTCCTGTACATAATTATCCTCCCCAAGTCATCTTCGTGCGCCAAGCCACAGAGAGAGAGAGAGAGAGAGAGGGAGAGAGTGGGAGAGAGATCGATCTGATAGAAGAACAAGATGGCAGTGTTGTCCATGGGGTCGCTACCTCTGGGGTTTAGGTTCAGGCCGACGGACGAGGAGCTCATAAGTCACTACTTGAGGTTGAAGATCAACGGCCGTGATGCGGAGGTGCAGGTCATTCCCGAAGTAGACGTGTGCAAACGGGAGCCCTGGGATTTACCTGGTTCGTCGTTTCTTTTTCCTTTCTTTTCCTATTTTGTCTTTCTAAATTATATGAAGTTAGATTTCAAGTGCCGAAATTTGGATGTGAATCTCATCAGATTCCTTAATTGGACCCTCAGTTTGTTTCCTTTCCTTTTTATTCTTCCCCGTGGTGATTGTCAATTACATCTGGAAATTCTCCTCCATATACGAGATTCCCCTTGCTTTTCCTTGTTGGCTTCCCTCCTCGCAAAAGAACAAAACTAAAATAAAAAGGAAGACGGTATACTTAGTGAGAAGGTTCATGTTATGTTTGAAGTGTTATTTGAAGGATCTATATACCATTTCTACTTGACATGGATGACAGGGCTGTCTGTAATAAAGACGGATGATCGGGAATGGTTCTTCTTCTGCCCTCGGGACAGAAAGTACCCCAACGGCCATCGTTCCAACAGGGCCACAGACGCCGGCTACTGGAAGGCCACCGGTAAGGATCGCACCATCAAGTCGAGGAAGGCCTTGATTGGCATGAAGAAGACTTTGGTTTTCTACAGAGGCCGTGCCCCTAAGGGCCAACGTACCAACTGGATCATGCATGAGTACCGCGCTACTGATAAGGACCTTGATGGCTCTTCCCCTGGCCAGGTTCCTTTCTATAATTCATCCGCTTTAGCTATCTCCTTACTCTTCATGCTCCCTTGAACACTTCACCTCCTTATTTTACTACCTAAATTTGATTTAGGCCCATAGTTGCCAAGAAACATGGTGCTTTAATGTTACTTCAGTACTTCTCCACATTTAGTTTATTTATTACTACTTTCTCTTGTTACAAACTTTTTCTAATTATTTTGCTTTGATCACCAGGTTTGCCATTGACAAGGTTATGCACAGTCTACCCCACACTCTATCTAATAACATACTATGCTATCTTTTCCTTCATATTTTTTAATGCATAAGCAGTTACTTGTTTGCTTTCATAAACAGCAAACACATCCTGCAAATGCTTAAACAGCTTATCTCTTAATTTATTCCTATGTAGGATCATAATTCTCAGATTTTGGCTGATGTTTGAAATGCTCTTCGTCTCTTAACTATCATAGGGCTCTTCCTTAGTATTTTTTGTGATTTCATTTATCTTCGACTGTCAAGCTTTAGTCTCTCTAAATTTTGAAATGACCTAATGTTCATTTGTTTGGACATGCGTCTAGCCAAACTAATTACCATTCTCATGATTAGTATCTTTAGGTCCATTTTCTCATGAATCATCCTCATTCTGTTAATCTGTTCACCTGATGCAGGGTGCCTTTGTTCTATGTCGATTGTTCCACAAGCCTGATGAGAAGATTGATGGTCCAAAATATGACGAAATAGTACAGACTGGTTCCTCTCCTACCACAACCAAGTCCTCCCCTGATGAGGGGTCAGCTGATCTTGTCCAAGAAACCGCTACGTCTTCTATGCAAGTTGAGAAGGAATCAGAAAGTATGAAGAGGTGGTTAAACAATAGGTCTGATAAAGTGACTCCTAATGCTTTGTTAACTAATCAGAACTTTAGCAAGAGTGATATAACTGCTGATACTGAAAATCACATTGCAGAAGAAACAACCATGGAGGTAAGAAGTGGATTATTTTTGTTTCTATTTTCACGTGGTCAATATCTTGCACAGTGTTGATAAGTTGAGCAATATGAGCTTCTCATTGACATGCATTTTTGTGCTGTACCTCTAGGCATACCTGCACCAGGGAGGAAAGTCAAATCTTTGTGACCCTACTTATGGTCATATTGACTGCGAAGTTTTTTCGTCAATGCAGTCAAATGTTCATGCAGAGCTAGCACCATACATGGATTCACTTTATGCCAGTGATTTTGGGAGTGATAATAATGGTTGGCATTTTCAAGATGGTACCAGTGAACAGGATGTGTCACTGTCAGGCGTATTGGATGAGTTGTTCCATAACCAAGATGATTCCTGTGAGGAGTCATCCAGCCAGAAACACACACTTGCTCAAAATGAGATGAATTTGGCAGGAAATGGATGTATGATGCAGACTATACTACCTGAGAATTACTTTCTCAAAGACAATGGTACATTCAGTGACACAGACACTGAAATGGCCCAAATGCAGGTAATACAAAAACCTTGTAGTTGCGCTACTGGAGACTTCAAATTTCCGACATTGGAAGTATTTATCTTTCTAGTTGGCTTTAAAAGCTATTTGTCATGGTTGATCGGTTGGTAGATTACCAAAGACTAATTTTTCTGATGAGGAAATATGGTGTATTTATTATTTATTTTTTCTGATAATAAAAAAGAAGAGTATCAAAGATTAATTCTGATGCACTAAAATTGATTTTTGCTGTTCCCCAGTATGATTTACAAGTTGGAACTTCAAGGGAGTTTAATGAGGATATTCAGGGCAATGAATTTCTGCAGATGCGTACTCCACTGTATATGGAAGCCCAAGCTTCATTTTACAACCCCAATGGTGGGCAAGATGCTTCATCTGCTGAATCTACCATGGGTTCTTTTCATGGTAATTTCAATGAGTTGGAACAGCCTGCCAATCTGAAGAATCCTATGAACCTTGATGGTGCAGTTGTAGGTGGAACTGGAATCAAGACTAGATCCCGGCAGCCTCAACAACGACTAAATTCAGACAACATTGTAAACCAGGGCACTGCTCCTAGAAGAATCCGTCTACTGATAAATTCTTCATCCTTGTCAGTTTACGAGGACAAAGAGAGAGAAGTGAGCCACAGTGAAGAAGAAGTGCAGTCAGCTGTCACTGAGGTAAGGGTCATCTGACAAAGCTAACATTTAAAGCTTCGCTGGTATGCTGACCTGCTCATTTTATTTGTAATATTGGTTCATACAGGGTAGCGAAGCTACAGACATGTTCTCTGGCTGCAATGATTCGGTTAGTGAAACTAGAATCAAGATTAGAACCCGGCAGCCTCAACATCGACCAAATCCAGATGACTTTGTAACTCAGGGCACTGCTTCTAGGAGAATTCGTCTACAGATGACATCTTCGTCTATGTTAGCTGGTGATGGCAAGAAGGCAGATGCAAACTGTGGTGAAGAAAAAGATGAAGTAGAATCAGTTGTTAGTGAGGTAACAGTCATTTGGTAAAGCTAATGTTGAAAGCTCTGTGTATTCATTAATTACTTTCTGAGCCTTGTATAATGTATCATGCAGGCTAGGAAGGAACCCGCAGAGCAAACCCCAACGAATAATAAGCAGATAGAAGAGAGAAACTTGCTTAAGTTTGGTGAGAGGCAGGAGATTGCTAAAGAATCTTCTGAAAAACTGAGGTTAAGACGAAAATGTTTTGAACCGGTTGACTCTCGCAGGGAGCTGTTGATGTCTTCAGGAGGAGTGGCCAAGCATGGAATCTCAATTGCGTCATTAGGTTACGTGATTGGTATTTTCCTTGTTATGATGTTGTTCGTAATCTTGATGGGGATGGGCAGATGCTTAAGTTCTGGACGGTGCAGCATATAGAAGGCAGGAAGAAGAGTGTTGGACTGTCCATTTTGCTCTGTAGGATAGAGGGATAGGCCTGTAAATTGATACCTTATTTATATACATATAACCTGCATTGTCTTTGTTTTGTGGAGTGATTTGTTGTTGGAGTTGATGATTTTTGTCCTGATAATGTTTTATTTTCAATTGAAATCTGGTGCGGGGTTCTATTTTTCTGCTGTGGGGCAGCTGAGGATCAGAAATCTTTTGATTGTTTTACAAGGTGGGTGTAGGTGGTCTGTATTTTTATTTTTTATCTATTGGAAAAGATTTTAGCTTCTGTGGATGAAGGTTATGGGACTCTCTGCTTAAAGGCAAGCGGTGTAAAGAGAAAGGGGGGTGGGGGGGAACTTGTTGATATGAGGTGAAAATGCAGTATAGAAAGTAGTAGTGGGGCTGATATTAGTGTGATAGATATAAATAAAAGATAGTTGGAACTAATCCCACATATGGAGGTGTGATTTGTGGTTGCTGAATTATTTAGTATAATAGCAGAGAAGATATTATGATGGGAGCAGGATAAGGAAAACAACATAGCTGGGGAGAGTATTTTATTTAATTCAAGAGGTAATCACCATCGCCAATAGGGAACGGAAATGATCAAAGAAAAGCAAAAATGGAGTGAGTAGTGCGTGGCATAAGAGTAAATTAAACATTAAATTGGTTAAAGATGATGAATGGATGGGGAAAGAAAGAAGATAAGGATGAGGAGAAAGATTTGGAACAGAAGTAGGAAGAGAAAGACAGAGTCAGGAAAAGCCAAAAGAAAATGTGAATATAAAAACCAAAAACTGGGACATATCACGTGGCAGAGATCCACGTGGCTGCGTAGCAGCACACAGGAAAGCAAAGTGGTGGCGCAGTGGGAATCGGGCAATTAGGAACCCCCACCCCATCCGTTTGAAAATGTCAGAAACCAGAAACCAGAAACCAGAGGTGAGACCCCACAGTAACACCGAGTAACCCTATGACGACTGGATGGGTCTAGAGAGTATACCATGCCACCCACCACCCAGTTCCTACTGCTTGTTTGTTTAGTAGTAGAAATCTCAAAGGATGTTATAGCAAGCGCACACCAATTCACATGATCCCTTCCTGCCTTCCTTCCTTTCACTTGTGTATAAAAATCCAGAGTGCCCGAGAGAGAGAGAGAGAGAGAGAGACCTTGCCCGCCTACCTCCCAGCATTGTAATTCCCAACAGTCAATCTCTTATACTTCTACCAAAACTTGATTTTGATTTCAGTTCTGAATTGGGCCTATTTAGAGACGGAAAGAGAGAAACCCACAGAGAGACAGAGAGATGATACTGGTATCAATTGTGGCGGAGCTAATGGAGGAATACACGGTGCTGCTGGCGAGGGTGCTGGAGCATTTGTTCCACGAGGCTCCATTGCCCAGGCGGATTCGACTCCTCATCCTCCGCAGTCTTCCCTTCGCTTCCTCCCATCCTCTTCTACTTCCGGCCCCCGCTTGATCGTCCTCCTAGGTTCTTCTTCTTTCTTTTCTTTTAACTTGATCAATGCGGGAGTGAGCTTCTGTATATATTTTCAGAGTTTCCTTGTCTGTAAACAGTTGGTTTAATAAAATTTGTAGTTGATGTGCATCAATCTTAATTCCTTTCTTCATCTCTGTCAAACCAATTGATAACATATGACTTGCATTACGACCCATGATTAATTGCCTATGGATCTCTGATTATCCGAGACGTAATGAAATTGAGGCTCATCCATCCACTGAATGGAACGAGTGGATGAACAAATTGAAATGATATTTCAAGAAATATCTGAAATTGAGATGGTCTGTTTTGGCCTTTGCATTTAGCATTTGGGGGTGAGAGAGAGACGGAAAGAGAAAGAGAAGGACAGGACAGACAAGGACCTCTACAGAAGAGATAAATGTAGCAATGGTCATAAGCCTGCCTAAAGCCCTTGCTTCAAGGACACACTGGTTCTCGCTAAGCCGGTGGCTTTGCCCACATACGTCCTTTCAGTTTCCTTAGCTTCCGAGGGGACGAGGTAGAGGTGTACTTGTTTCCAAAGATGATCCATAAAGAAAGCTTTTGGGCTTACATGGGCTTCTCAATATCTTGGATTATCTCTGGCCCCATGGACCACCATAGTTAGCTTTTCTTTCACAGAGTCGCTACAGAATTCCCTAGTCCAAACTCCAAAGGGGTAATCGCAGCTTGGATCTGTGTTGGGAGTTCTGTAAAGAATTAGTTGCCTCTTTGTGTTGGTGTTCCTTGTTTGGCCTTTTGAAGCCACCCTTGGCCTCTTCTTCTCTTAATTACGAGGACTTTTCTTCATCTTATATTATCCACCCAGACAGCTAGAAACAGCCTGGAATGTATAACTCACAATTCAAAACATTCGTTCTACTTGGGATCAAGCTTCACAGGATTGCAATGTCTAGCTTATGGGTGAGACTCATCCATAGAGAAAGTAATTAATTTGAAGCAACTTACAACGTTAATAAATACATGAACAGCATATCTTTCCCACAAAATTTTATTCTTTTCTCAGTGGTCTAAAGATGTGGTTGTCAGCCAGATGTGGCTGTCAGCTTTTGGCTGATCAAATTTTGGAAAGGGCAGTCTAGCAGCTTTAAAATCCATGAACATAGGCAAATAAGATAGATAGTTGACGGGGTACTTACCTCACTAGTCACTCTCTAGGAAGCTTTAGGCCTTTCTCTGCATGCATGAGCCGCTGGTAACTGAGCAGGCACGCCCAAGAATTCTGCAACCCTGCCCTTTCAGTTTTCATGGGATTGCCGACCACTGGAATTTGCCAAAACAACGGAACTAAGAATACTGGAATTTAGTTGAGCATCTCCAAGAGAGAATATTGCTACTAAAAAGTAACTATTTAAGAGGTTTCTTCTTAACTGTCATCCTGTTTGCCTTTAACTAAAAGCCACTTTCTCTTCCGTGCTAAAATAAATTGATTTTTCTTGTATAATTAATAGATATTAAAAGACCAAACCTTTTGGTTAATATTAGGAACGACTAAATGAGCTCACTAGCATTCCTCTTAGACATATTCCTGCGCATCATCCGTAGAACTAATGCGCATCTGGAACGTTTAGTATCCACAAATTAATTTTGTTTGGAGGGATGCCCAGCTTTCACTGAGAAAAATCTGTAAGAAGCAAAAGATTGAGCAGAAAAGAGACTGGCATTGGAATCCTCTGCAGCACACGCCCATGATGTATAATCACTTACTATATATATATATATATATATATAAATTGGCCATGTGAAAACCAATATATATGCATGACATGTAGGCTTTTTGATTTCTTGTTCTTTTGTGTTCAATCCTGTTGCAGTGATCTTTATGGTGTGTGCTTTGGTGGCGACTGCGGGAAGAATAATACCTTCATTGGTTTGTATTCAATGGTTGAGAATTGAGAATAACAGCGCATATGTTCTTTAGTGCCCATGCAGTACATTAACCTCAAAACTCTATCCCAACACATATTTTTTATGAGCCCTAGCTAGATAAAAAAGAAGCTAAAGGTTGGGTTTCCTTAAGGGCCAAGGCTTGTAAGATAATTAAATATAGATATTAGCATCTGTTGCATATAGAAAGCCTAATTAAGTAATAGCAATGTGTGGGAATATTATAACTATGTGTAGCATAGATGTAGCACGTTGTTTAGTGATTTTCAAAGATGGTGGAAAAAGGGAAGATTTTGAGGAATATATGTTCCCTCAGCTTTCCTTACTTAAGCCTATCCATATTCCAAGACACCTGATATTCCTTCTTCGTCTGTGTCAGCAGTCATGTTAAGCTTGACGCATGATGGAAGCATTAACATCAAGGGTTTGGATACCATTCCCTCTCTAAAGGGTTTAATTACCTGCAAATGCACAACATATATCATCAACTTCTCTCTCTCTATATTAACATAAATATGCCAAGTTCCACTGAATTTAGGAACAAGTAATTAGCTAGAGGTTGCCTTCAACACCATTTTGACAGCTTTGGAATATATTACCAGGAGATTACAAGTAACGGAAGCGATTCCATTGCACAAAAGGAATATCTTCCAGGGCAGGCTGTTTTATCCTTTCTTGATTTCCCACTGTTTATTTAAGCTGACATACACCCATATGGCTAACTTACTATCCAAAGCCTTTGGCTCTATCATTTCCGTAATTAGCTACTGCTGGTTTCGTTATCGAGACAACAACAGCAACGACAAAAGCGTCACCACCATCAACTACTACAACATGCCTAAGGGTCGACCACTTTCTTTGCAGGTTCGGTTTCGTCCCCCCAAGTTTTTTCTGATTTTGTTTCTGATCCACCAAGGCATCTACTAACTTTGCCTTCAACCCTCACCACCACCCACCACCCCTCGTTTTCCCCTTTCTTTTTCCATTTTCAACTTTGCGATATATACGAGGCAAAATGGAATTGCAACACGTATCTGCCGTCTCATATCTGCGTTTCCCACAGGCACCATGTATATAAATATCTGGTGACACAGCTCCCGTCTCGCCTGGACATATGCATATAGGACCACATCTTAATACTGGATTGTTTTCTTCTTCACGCAATCTCGGCAGTTTTCCTTTTGGCAACATGAAAAACTAAGTTTTTATTATTTTCAGTTTTCCTGATCAAATCATTGTCTATCAGCACTGTTTATCGTACAAGAAAACAAAAGAAGTGAGAGCATCTTGCTCTTTTCGCTGGAGAAAACGGTACCTTTGGTGCATCCAAAATTGTAGATATGCCACTAGACTTAGCAAGTTTTATTGTTCAAACGACCCTCTTTCGGCTCTGTTGCAATTATGATCTTTAAAGTGGATTTGCGGAAGAACCTGAACAATTTATGAAAAGGATCGTTGTAATAGTGATTGCACTATTGAAAGGTGGATACAATTTTTTCATGGCCTTAGTGGATTTAAGAATCTACAAACAATGAGTTTAGTCTAAACCCAGATGCGGCTTTTCTTAATCCTTTTGGTTTCCTGTTAGTCTCCTTAGAGCAAAAGGGCTTGAAGCAACAAAAGGAACAAAGGAATAACAAGAAAGGAAAACCACCAAAAAGCTTTTGTTAATCTAATTAGCATCTATCTATCACTATATGGAAATAATGTTTCTTCAATTAATACACAGACTGTGGAGCTCAAAGTCAGGATGTGCTGTACCGGCTGCGAGAGGGTCGTCAAAAATGCCATTTACAAGCTGAGAGGTATCTTAATTAAGTATATACCTTCCTTGATGAGGAATTTGTAACAGTTACCGAGTTACAGGAACACAAGTATTAATAGTTCTTCATGGTTCAGGGGTCGATTCAGTAGAGGTGGACCTAGAGATGGAAAAGGTGACGGTGGTTGGGTATGTGGATCGGAACAAGGTGCTCAAGGCAGTGAGGAGAGGGGGAAAGAGAGCTGAGTTCTGGCCATACCCCAACCCGCCTCTGTACTTCACTTCCGCCACTAGCTATTTCAAAGACACAACTAATGAGTTCAAGGAGAGTTACAACTACTATAGGCATGGCTACAACATTGGTGACAGGCATGGTAACATCCCAGTAAGTCACCGTGGAGACGACAAGGTCAGCAACTTGTTCAACGATGACAACGTCAATGCCTGCTGTCTCATGTGACTGTGTAACACATGTAGTATATAGATACACGTGTGCCCCTAAATTTATATCATCATCATCATCATCATCCTGTGTATAATATATGCAATCTCTATGTACGTAGTTGGACGTGAAGGGTACATACATGTGTGTGCAGTATAAGAAATTAAGCCTAGTTTGCTTTCGTGTTGTATATAAAGGAAGGGGAATATATTCTACTTTAATGGAACAGCTTCAAGGGCTCTTTTCATGAAACACAAGTATTCTTTTCATACCCTTGTGATCAAAAAATAAATATGTGACTATCCATTGTTGCTGCCACAGAAACAAAAGAGTGCCCGTCCATTTTCATTTGAAGGCTCAGCCTTGTGCCCCATATATGCATGTACGTCCAGAGCATAGGGCGTCACCTCAAAATTCGTAAATTTTCCTCTCAGTGATAGGGAGAAAAGAGAAGCAAACTTGTCAGTTGAGTGAGTATCAGCACATCCATGCTTGAAAAAGAAGATAAAATACACCTTGTGTTTCCATCCTGCCATTTTCCCCTGGATTCTTTTTACCTTTGAAGGTAAGGTTGCAGAGTAGCAGATTTCTTGTATTAATATTCCGTTAACATTAATTTTATTGATATCAGACGGGTTTCGATCAGAACTTGTCAAACTACTTGGATAGCGCACTAAAATAAAGTTGCTGATGATGCTTCCCCGTATGTGGACCTGGGATGGACATTCATCCCTGGGGAATTGGGGCTTACAGCTGTAGTTAATGGGCTGCTGAGAAGTCCTGGTAAGGCAGTAGTCAAATCTTTGTCCTTCAGACGGGTGAGGAATTAGCCCATTGATTAAGTGAACTCTCCCATCTGGTGTGAACATAGTACTTTGCACTGGGGTCATCCTTCCACTGACCATTTTGATCTTCACTTCTTTTTACAAAGTATTTCTTACTTTTTATATTATCCTCCGAACTCGTGACTCTTGCGATCTGTACATAAGATGTTAAGTTAACGGATGAGATTGATTTTACTAATGAACTTAAATCCGTATTCAAACTCAGGATCACTACTAAGAGATT
This sequence comes from Moringa oleifera, assembly GCA_021397835.1. Lineage (NCBI taxonomy): Eukaryota > Viridiplantae > Streptophyta > Magnoliopsida > Brassicales > Moringaceae > Moringa > Moringa oleifera. The sequence continues at coordinate 152,221 of JAJFZO010000566.1, forward strand.
AGAAGTCTCTAACACAACTGAAGAATGTTGAAAGAAGCCAAAAGCCTCATTTATGGAGAGAGTCTGGTCCAAATGAAAGGAGCTCAATGAGAAGCTCAATATAAAAAAACAAACTGATCATCATTTACTCTGTAAATAAAGTTTATATTATGTCATGTATAATTATTAAAACAAATATAATCTTTACCTTATATATATATATATGTCATATGGGCTATCAATATCTATTGAGCAGCCACCATACTTTTTTATAGTAAAAAAAAAAATTAGCTTTTTACGGTATCTTGCTTTCTTTCTTGGTATCAGAGCCTTCAGAGATCTATTATCATGATTTCTTTTACTTGCTCTAGTTGCTTTCTTTCTTGATATCAGAGTCTTCAGAGATCTGCTATCATGACTTCTTTTACTTGCTCTAACTTTAGTACCAATGCTACAAACAATTAACCTTGTAAGAATTTATTTTCCTTTTTTGCATCTTTCAGTTTTCAGTTCAGCTTCAAGCTTAACAAAAAAGATTATGTTATTTGGAAAAATCAAGTTCTTGCTCTAACAAAAGGCCACAAAATAGATGAATTTTTGCAGAGAACTAAGTTTTGTTCACCAACAAGCCTATACTTCATAGATAATAAAAGAAAAATAAAAAAAGAAGATAATCCAAAATATTAAGGATAGATCCAACAAAACCAACTATTAGCAAGTTTGATGTTAATAATATCCACTATTACAAATAAGGGATTTAATGACAGTCAAAAATAACTTTTAATGACAATTCTAGAACTATCATTTTTGTTGATGTTGTTCAAGAGAAAGGGTTTCTAACGACAGTTTTTGAAAACAGACATTAAAGACCTCCCTTTTTAATGACAATTATAAAGAACTGTCATTAAAGAGGGATCTTTAACGATAATTATAAAAGAATTGTCATTAAATGGTTAAAAGATGGTGCCTTTAATGTCAGTTTTTAATGAATTGTCATTTAGGAGTCTTTTTTAATGATAGTTCTAATAGAACTACCATTAAAAAAAATTTAATAATTTTGAAATACACAAAATTTCTACATATAAATTATCCAAAACTTGCACATATAAAATTTTTCATCTGTTCTACATCAACTGCATCTTTTGTATACATCAATACAATTCAATGAAATAACTTTTTCATTCAATACACTTCAATGTCATTCTTACTCAAACCATCATTAATTATTTCATATTTGAAAACACTTCAACATAATCCAATCCAAAAAATAATAAAAATAAAAAAAAACTTGATGTCATAACTGGACTCCATATGTACAATACATGAGTTTAAATATGCATTATCATACACATTTCTAAAAATTCAATTATATAAATTCAATGATATTCATGTCTATAAAAATCTTCAAAGTTCAATTTTCTAATATGGCACTCTAAAGAAACTATCCAACCTCCTTTCTAACTTCATCAATATCCGATTAAGTATAAGAATCTATGTCCACTAATGACATTTATAAAAACAATTAGTCCAATTAAAACTTTTAGTAAGTACATCAATTATCGAAGTAATTATATAAGCAAATGCTTAAAAACTTACCATTTTCGCATATGGAATATTTTTGTAATATTTGTCAATAGTATCCCTTAAAAATTTTATAACATAATATTCACACTCAGTATTTGAAGATTGACGTGGATACTGCATTAAAATTTTTTAATTGTTATATTTTATAAAATAAATAAAACTAACATCACACGTAGATTCAAATATATATATCTTAGTAAGAATATTCTTAGGAATGCGTTTATCACTTGATTTATTGATAATTTGAAACAATTTTAGAAAGTTACTAACAAAAAATAATCAATAATCTTAAGAAAAAAAATATACTAACATAAATGAAAATATTTTCACTTACGTGAACATAAGTTGGTCTAGTTCTTGAGGAGAACTATGGTTCAAATGATCAAAATTATTATACACAAAAGTACGAGGCTCGACAATCACCAATATCCAGTGATGCCCACATTATCAAAAATAAATGTAAAAAATATTATGAATAAAACTATTAATAATTTTAAATAGTATTAAGACTTACCTTAAATTATACATAATTATATCACTTCTCTTTTCTGACATGGATCTATCAGTGAATATCCAAATTTTATCCATTCTAAAGTTAAAATTTTTTTATATTAGACATTTATGTACAAATTATATATAACCAAAATTCAAATAAATTAATTGACATGTGTAATTAATTATATATTTAACTAAATTAGCATATAATTAATTAATTATCTAAATAACAAACGATTAGTTAGTAGATAATTAAACAAATAATATATAACTAACGAAAAATTAATTAGTTAAAAAAGTAAATAATTTATAATTAATTAGTTAATTAAAACATAGTCAATTAATTAACATCTAATTAAATACCTTACAAGTACTAGTAAATTAATTAGATTTTAAATAATATTTAATTATTTACTTTATAAGCATTTAATTAATTAATTAAAAATTAAAATATATGATTAATAACTAATTAGTTAATTAATACATATTCAATATTTAATTAATATCTAATTAATTACTATACAAGCATCTAACTAGTTAGTAAATTAATTAAAATCTAAATACCATTTATTTATTTACTATACAATTAATTAATTAATTAATTAAAATTTAACTAATATTAAATTAAGTTAATTTAAAAAATCAATATAAATTTTACAAAATCTACCAATTAATCTTACTTAACAAAATTTATTCAAACATAAATTCATAAAAATATAAATTTATCTAACTAATATCTACTTAATTTATCAAAATATAAATTCATGTAACTAACATCTACTTAATTCATTAATTAATCTAAAAATCTTTAAAATTATCAAACAATAAATTCATCAATATGTACTCATTCATACCTAATATTCACCCAAATATACTTACAAAAAAACTTAAATTTTATCAATAAAAATTCACCAAACATACCTAATGAAGAAAATCTCAAAATAATATACATTCTTAATTCATTCTTCAAATCAAAACCAAATGGAATAAAAATTGTGAAAAAAACGTTCATAAAAAAATTTCCAATTTATCAAAATTCTTACATGTTTGAATGCCAAAGATGAAGAACAAATGGAGGGGGAGGTAATGACTTTTCCTTCTGAAGATTGAGATAAATGAGAGAAGAAGGAGCAAGGAGAGAATAAATGGATAGGGATAGATGTGCGTGGGAGTGGTTACTTTTCCAGAAGTGGTTGTTATTGCTTCTCGAGAAGAAGATAGGGTTAAAAGGCTTGCACAAGCCTTTAATGATAGTTCCATTGGAACTGTCGTTAAAAGCTGTGTCAAGCCTTTAACAACAATTCTATGAAAACTGACGTTAAGTAATTGACACTAAAGAGTTATAAAACTTTTTTTAATGTCAGTTGTTTTAAAACTAACATTAAAAATTATTAATGATGCTTTTAATATAGTTTTTTAAAAAATCATCATTAAATCACGGCTACTTATCATAATTTTTGTAGTAATGATCTTTGGACATCTTAAGTCAAATCAAGACTAATACTACAACACATGGTATATGGTCAGGAGTTGAAAGATTATTTGAAACCCAAATAAAGTCTAAATATATGCAATTGAAGTCTACACTATACTCCATGAAGAAAGGCTCAGCTTTAGTCATAACATATTACAACTAACTCAAAAATATTTCAGACAGCCCAACTATGACCAGTAATCCAGCTTCAGATTTGGAATTCATCACTACTCTTTTTAATGGCATTGGAAAGGATTATGATGTTGTGGCCATTAACATATAGTCTAGAACTGATGAACTATCTTTACAAGAGGTTTTAGCCCTGTTATTAAGCCATGAACAGAAGCTTGAGCAATACAGTTAAAAGACTATAAGCAATGTCAATCTAGTGGCCAATATAGTTGTCAACAAAAATACAAAAGTTTTACCTCTTGGAGATTGGCAACTTCAATCGAGGTCGTAATAGAGGGAGAATGAATGGTTGTGGAAAAGGCAAAAATAATAGTAGACCAATTTATTAAATCTGCACAAAGCAAGGTCACATTGCCTAGTTGGTGCAGATTTGAAGACTTTTTTCAAGTAACAAAAGTAACAATAATAGTAATGCAAATCAGAATGCATCAGTACAGACTTGGACAACCTTTCCTTGAGGTTTGATTACACTGGTAAACAGAAACTGGTGGTTGATAATAGTAAAGCTTTTAATATCTCTCATATAGGTTACAACACCTTATCTACTCATTTATCAAATCTCAAGTTGCATCTTAAAAACGTCTTGTATGTGCTTGCCATTGTAAAAACCTTATCAGTATTTTCAAACTTATTTTTGATAAAAATGTCTTTATTGTGTTTGATAACAATCACTGTTTTATGAAGGATCAGGTCAGCAAGAGAACATTATTGGAAAAGGAAGCTACAAATGGTCTTTATCTATTACGATCCTCTAACTGCCACTACCACAACCAGTCACACCTTCGTCAATAACAAGCATCTCTCTAACACTAGTCCAATAGTCAACAAGGCAGCCCATATTGTTAGTTCTAGATCATGTCAAAGTAGTCCACCTTTGTGTTTTTTTGATTTTAAGTCAATAAATAATGCAATTTGAATAGTAATATTTCATTTCAGTTGCAAAATGTAATCAAATGTTTTGGAGTATAAATGATCAAAATGTAGTAACTCATATCAGGGGAGGAAACTTTGCGTAGATTTTCATTACTATTAATGGGTGGCTTCACGATTTCTTATGGTCACAAGCATCTTAGGTAATGACCTTTGGCATAGACACTTTGATCATACTTCGGATTCAATTATTAGGACTCTCAAGAGATCTTGTATCACTTTTTCTAAAGTAAATACAAGTTTCTCATTTTGTTTAGCTTGTTTTGTTGAGAAAAGTCATAACATACCATTTACTTCTTCCCAAACTAAAACTACTTCACCACTTGAATTAATTCATGCAGACCTTTGAGGTCTATCTAATGTATTATCTAGGAAAGGTTATAAATATTGCATTCACTTTATTGATAATTTCATTAGATAAATTTGAATATACCCATTTAAAGACAAATCAGAAGCATTACAAGTCTTCATGCACTTTAAAAAATAAATCGAAAATCTTTTACACGCTAGAATCAAAACAATTCAAAGTGATTAGGGGAAGATTATAGATCATTCTTACCATTTTGTCATCAATAGGGAATAACATTTAGGCATCCATGTCCACACATACATCAATAAAATGGCAAGGCTGAACGAAAACATAGATAAATTACAAAGTTACAATTTACATTACTCAGTGAAGCATTACTAACATTACAGTTTTGGTGAGAAGCCTTTCACACTGGAGTATACCTGATCAATAGGTTGCTTACTCCCTTTCTATCCCATAAATCACCCATGTAGTTTCTCTTTCATCAACAACCTAACTACAATTTTTTAAAAATATTTGGCCACACATCCACACTTACAATCATAAAATAAACACAAAATAGAGTTTAGGTCTAGTAAGTGTCTATTCCTAGGCTATAGTCCTATTCATAAAGAATATAAGTGTTTAAACCCTTATGGACATCTATACATAACTAGGAATATCACCTTCAATGAATCTGAATTTCCTTTTCCTACCCTTTTTTCTAGTCCAACCTTAGCATCTTCTAACACTTCTATCCTTTCAACCATTTCTATATCTATTTAATCCATCCCTAAATCTATAACTGATGGTAACAATGGGACACAACAAAGTCCTCTTGAACTTGCTACTACACATTCAATGAATGCTCTTTTTAGTCCTTCTTCCATTCCCTCTCACTTCTCTCCCTCTACAATTACTTCACCCATTATTTCTACCTTATCTTTTGTTCCTATTAGACCAATAGGCCTTTCAAATCACCCACCCATCCTATGATCACTAAAGCACAAGCAGGCATATTCAAACCAAAATAATTCTTTACCTCTACAACCATCCCACAGCCTACACCAACCACCATTTTTACTGCCCTTACTAATCCAGTCTAGAAGAAAGCTATGATTGACGAGTTCTAAGCGCACCTACAAAATGACACATGACAGTTAGTACCCAGACCTTCAAATCATAAGGTAATTGGTAATAAATGGGTTTTTAAAGTTAAGTATCATGATGATGGTAGTGTTGAAAGAAATAAAGCTAGATTGGTTGCAAAAAAGTTTCAATAGTCATCTGGTATTGATTCTCAAACATTTAGCCTTGTAATAAAACTCTGCACCATTAGAATACTACTGTTTGTTATTGTTTCTAAAGGTTAAGACATTCAAAAATTGGATGTCCATAATGCCTTCCTCAATGGTCAGCTACAAGAAACTATTTTCATGTCCCAACGAGCTGGGTTTCTTAATCCTCTTCGACTTCAACATGTTTGTCACCTTAAAAGAGCTCTTTATGGTCTCAAACAAGCTCATCAAGCTTAGTTTCATAACATCAAAAATCAATTTTTGGAATAAGGATTTCTTAATTCTAAGGGTGATAGCTCAGTTCACCTCTTTAGTGGTCACTGCATCTATGTATTACTTTACATGGATGACATTCTTGTTACAAGCAAGGTGCTGCTACTCTTGCCGTCAATCCGATCTTCCATTCTTGCATCAATCATATTAAGGTTAATGTTCACGTTATCTCATTCAGAAGTTCATCTCTCATCTCCATCATAAGTATGCACTTAAAACTCTTGACTCTCTTAATTATCTTAAGCATTCAGGTTCATATTCCTCTTAATTCCCGTTTTTAACTCAAGCCAAATACATCACTGATCTCTTCAAATCCCATAATCTATATCTCTTCAGTCCCACTCCCATATTCATAGGAATATAATTATACTTATCTTCTGGTTCCTCTCTTTTACATCCCACTATATACCGTAAACTTATTAGATTCTTACAATAATTAACCTTTACCCAACCTGAAATCTTATTCACAATTAACAAGCTTAGTCAATTTTTACATGCCCCTATTATTACTCACTAGCAAGCTTGCAAATGTTTACTTTGTTACCTAAAAGGGACAATGAGTTTTGGCCTCATGTTTCAACCTTTTTCGTAATTTAAATTGATGGCTTTTTCGATGTTGACGGGCATGTTGTCATGATGATCGACATTCCATCAGGTGGCCATTTTGTGTTTCTTGGCAACAACATCATTTCTTAAAGTTCCAAGAAACAAAATGTTGTTACCTGTTCCAAAATAGAATTTGAGTACTATACCCTAACTCAAGCCATGGTTGAAATTGCTTGGGTAAAATCTCTAATCAGAGAAACGAAACTCATAATTGACCATCAAGCTACTCTTTGGTGCGATAAGCAAGGTGCTGCTACTCTTGCCGTCAATCCGATCTTCCATTCTTGCATCAATCATATTAAGGTTAATGTTCACGTTATCCGTGACCACCTCGCTAACGGATCTCTCAAGATCAATTATATTCCATCGTCAGAGCAGCTCATCGATGCTCTCACTAAATCCCTATCTCAATCCCAATTTCGAATGTTTCAATTTAAATTTCGGGTATATGAATCTCCTTTAAGTTTGAGGGAGATGTTAAGTCAATGGGTGAGATCCATTTTACTAATAGACTCAAACTCGTATCGAAACCTAAGATCACTATAAGAGACTAAAAGCTTCAACATAACAAGCCCAAATTCAAGAATCTTGAAAAAAGCTAAAAGCTTCATTCATTAAAAGAGTCTGATCCAAGTGAAAGAAACCCAATGAAAAGCTAAATATAAAGAAACAAATTGGTCATTATTTATTCTGTAAAAAATATTTACATTATGTTATGTATAATAATTAAAATAAATATAATTTTTACTTTTAAATATATGTACGTCATATGAGACCTCAATGCCTATTAAGTAGCCCATATATTTTTTTATGATTAAAAAAAAATCTAACCTTCTATAGTATCTTGCTTTCTCTCTTAAGATAACGTTTGTCGAAGTTGCTAATCATGACTTGATGTATTACCTTATTTCCTAATGCCTAACAGCACGCGCGTTGCTACCTTTAGGCTTAATTTGTTTTCTATTGTATGCATTTCAAGGTAGGCTAAGCCAAGTGGCTAACTTCATGGAGAAGGCAAACACAGTGTCCTTTGGTAAGGAAGAAGGGAAACAAAATTTAATTATTCTTTTAATTCTGGCTTAAGCACTAAGCATACCTCACAAGGTTTTCCACAATTTATTCATAATATTTGTTTCATTCATCTTACTATTTTGTTGGTATTTCAATTTTCAAGTCAATCACTAACCCATTTTCTTTTTATTCACTCCCTACCAAATCATTCTCAGCTTGTCTATTTATGTACGGTAGACTTATGACCATAGAACTTGGGGCGGCCAGGGAAGAGGGCACCAAATCTTTTCTTTTTGTCAGTTTCCTTTTCCACACAGAAGGTAATTAGAGTTGGATGAGTATGTGTTATGTAAACATGCATGTAGGGTATCTAAACAAATACAAAAAAAAGATTACAAGAGTAGAAAGGCTATTTGGAGAAATATAAGGGGACACGGGGGCGAGCAGCGCAAAATTCCTCCGAGTGCCCAACAAGAAAGGGAGTCAAAAGTCCAAGTCTAACGTGGTCTGCTTCTCCGTGTCTTCCTCTGGCTCTCAGCCAAATTGCTTCGCTTCCTTGTTAAGGTACCAGAGTATCTTTTGTATCTGAATTATTCCCAGCTATATTCTCTATGCTTCCTTCTTGATTCTTCATGGTATGTGCATCTTCCCCACCCCCCTCCCCCCCTCCGTTGTTGTCCATGATGACGCTGCTTAGCAGCTCTTTCATTGTTATGATGTTGCCTTTGTTTCCAGATGCTGCAAGTAATGTTTTTGCTCATTGTTGTAACTGAAACGAAATCTCAGCATGCTTTGTATGAGTTAGGTTGTTGGTCGAGTGGGTGAAAGTCACGAAGATTATGAGTGTAAGTGAAAGCAAGAGCACTGGCCGAGGGTCCCGTTTGTCACCTCTGGCTCGACCCTTCACCATTAACTGCTATTCTAGCCAACGCAATTCCATCCATTTTAACCATTCGCTTTTTGCTGCTGCTTCCGGTTCCGATTTCGGTTCATTCACCCACCCCAATTTGGGTGGCTATGAGCATGATCAGCCCTCTGACGTTGGAGCTACTTCATATTATGCACCATACCCATCAGATACATATCAGCCTCATAGTGTCTTCGCCTTGCCTGATGACTCAGACGCTGATTCTTTGCCTCTGAACATATCCTCTCAGGCTGGTTATGCCTGTAATTTCTCGGGCTTGGGCTCTGCAGGTCTTGAGAGTATTGTTAGAGACGTGTTGTCTTATGGGGATCAGGGAAAGAGGAAGGAAGGCAGAGGGACTTCCTTCTCCAAGGAGTGCGATGGTGCTTCTAGTTCAGGGGACTGCTATAGCTTACTTAAACAAGGTATTGTTGGATATCATGCAGAACTTCTTCTCATCTCCACTTGAATAATTTAATTAGCTTTCATATTGTCTTCAATTGAATTCCCTCAATATTACACTATTTACATTCAGACTAAGTGTGACTATCAAGTCACTGTAAACTGCTTTGCCATTTTACATTGTTGGTAGCTGTCTTCTTCTATGGTAGTTAATTACTAATAAGAAGAATGTTATGGCAAAGATCAATGATTACCTGTAACAAACACAGTTTATTTCCGGGGGAAGTTCTTGTGTTTCTTGTATCTCTTCTTTCCTCAGTTTAACCTGCAACCATATCATAACAATCGCCTTGCTAATCATTTATCTTAGATAATCCTTCTAGTCCTGTTGGTATTAGTACTTGTGGCATGTATCAGTGAAGTCAACTGATAAGTATGTGCATGAAGATGGATTGTTCTCCATTGGCTTAACTTTGTTTCTTTCATGATTTGTCTGTTCTAAACACTAACAAGTTAATTGCGACGGATAGCAGCCCAGTGAGTATTTATGATCTATTTTGGAGCAGTATTTTTACTCTTTAGCTGACAGAAGGATGTCATGATTTGCAACTAATGCTATTTCGCAGGAGAGCCTATTGTTGAACAATCGAAACTATTTGGTCAAACATATTATGAATCACACAGCACGACCTATAGGATCATGGGAAAAGATAATAGGATCAACTTGAAAGACATGGAACAAATAAATGCTGCAACAGCTTTGAGCTCCTCAAAATTTTCAAAATCAGAATTTAGCTGTATTGCAAGACAACAGAATTCTCAAAGTGGTAAATCTATCACTGAAGAGGCTTTAGATCCCTTGGTTAGAGTGACATCCCTGCTACAAATCACTTGTCCCAAGGTTTCTGATAATATCACTTTGGAAATGCATGGTGAGGAAGCAGGTGTTCCTGTTGAGAAATCTTCTTCGGTGTTTGACCCGAATGACTCTGATTTGGATTCACCCTGTTGGAAAGGAACCCAGGTTCGTCAATCATACGTGGGAGCTGCTGATCCTGTCATCTTACAACAATCCAATAATGACTTAGAAGCAGGCAGCATATTGAATCCTTTGGCCTACCAATTCTTACCCACCACTGACAAACAACTTGTAGGTAACCTTGGGAAAAAGCCTAACGGAGATGATTCATCATCTCTCCACAAAACATCATCGAGTGTTGCTTCCTCATCTGAAGACCACAGATTAGTAGATTCTACCAAAGTAGGTCGATGTCCTTCGGAAGGTAGCAATATTTTTGGGATTGAATTTGCTAAGGACCTTCATGAACGGGGAATAGGCTATGTTTGGCCCAATAAATCATCTAGTGGCCTTGTGCTGGAATCTGCAGTCAAAACGTCTGAGCCTGTGAGTTTACACCATTCTGATAACAGATCAAATGCATCTAACAGATTGAATCCTTTGGCACCTCAATTTTCAACTGTGACTGCTAAACAAAATGGAGATAAGGATGAGAAACAATGTGGTGGCAATGATTTCTCATCTCTCAAGAAAAGTGAGGTTTCAGCTGTTTCTTTATCATCCGAAGTCTATGGATTAATAGATCATGTTAAGGCACAAAGGCTACCTTCCGAAGGGAGCAGTCGTTTTGGGACTCAATGTTCTAATGATGTCCATGAACTAGGAGTTGGATATCTCCTGCCAAACAAATCTTATACAAGCTCAGCAATTGAGTCTTCCTCTATTGGTCAACCATCTCTTATGGAAGACTACTTCACATCTGGTGATCAGCTTGCATTGGGGCCAAGTGTTGCATGCTCCATGCATGGTATTAAGGACACTGAACATAAGGGTTCAACTAGTGTTTCTCTCCCTGTAGCAGAAAATATCTTGAATTCATCTTTTCCCGGAGTTGAAAATGTTTCTGATTTTACTGAAATGTGTAGGAATTCCTTCAAACCTGCACATCTGAAAATGGATGTCAAATTACTGCTTACTACAATACATGGGCTGTCAGAGTTGCTTGTTCAGAACTGTTCAAATGATTTAGATTCAATGAATGAGCATGATATAGTCCAAAATATTATTAATAACCTTGATTTATATATCAGAAGTAAGACTCAAAGGGATCCAACGTCTGACTCAAGTGATCCATGTGTCTCCAAGAGTCCCAAGAAGTCAATTGATTACTATAAGGTAAGTGATTGTCTCACTTCATCTTTTACTGAATTGGGTGCATGGTAGAACATTGCACTCTTACATTACAAAGTTATTGCAACTTTACTTTGAATTGATCTGTGGGTTATGAGTTTTTGAAACTTAAGGATGTCCAAGTCATCAATTGTTTTGCTTTTATGAGAAAACGATGATTTCTTTTTGTAATTTATGTGCTATAGGGCTTAAATCATTTTTCATTATCAGTTTCTTTTGATGTGGTTACCTGTATTTTTCTGCTTTGTAGCACCCACTTAAAGACCTAAAGGTAACAAGGACCAATGGTAAGGCTGTTGGACATGAGCTAGACGGGAAAGCAAGTTGTTCGATTGTTTTCCATGACAAAGGGTTGGAGAAAGGCAATGGCGTGCCTCAGGTATCATTTAGTATTGTCATGCTGATGTTACTAGATATGATATTAGTAGTTAGCAAGGTATAGAATCTTTGCACTCTGGATAAGTCTCAGGTTAATGCTATGAAGGTTTTGCAAGAGAATTGTAATACTGAGGAAGAAATGAGCCCGCAAGCTTTGTTATATAGGAGTTTATGGCTTGAGGCTGAAGCAGCACTATGTTTGACGAAGTATGATGCTTCTGTTTTGCATATGAAAAATGAGTCAGAAAGATGCAGATCAGACAGAAAATAAGGTAGTTTCTTTAAAGTGACTGAAATCCTTTTTTCCTCCAACTTGTTTGTTGTTCATTGGATTTCCACTTTCTACTCAGCAGTTTTAGCATATAGATATATCAGATATTAAAACATTTATCTTATGGTAAAGTTGTCTCTTTCTTAAACCCAATGTTATTTACCAGGCACTCAGATCTATGTACACATAGATGTGGAGCAACTCATGAATGATTCTACCAAGGGCTTCCATCAAGGCTTAGGGCTGATGACTGCTGACAGCTGCAGTGCCAAAGGTGTCTCTGCATATATAATAACTTTTGCAGCCTCAATGGAAATTACCATCATCAAATTTACATGGGAACTTTTTTATAGTATTGCAGCACATGAAGGGTCTGAGAATTTGTGTGACCTAGCTGCAAGATTGAGACTACTATTACCAATGATGATGCAGCACAGCAGGGCTAACCAACAGAGAGTCAGATTTATTTGTGTAAATCCCTGAAAGGCAGAGCATCATTTTTGATGTTTTATGTAATCTAAATCCCAAGCCAGGAGAGCTGTTGAATCAATTGTTGTTGCTGGCACTTTCTGAATCTTTGCTTGTGAGCTTCATAGAATTGGCATTATATTTCCAACGAATGGGCCCCTTTGATGCTAATGATTCGCAACTCCAACAGTGCTTCCAGATCAAGGAAATATGGGCTCACAGTAAGCCCATGTCTAGCAAAAGGGTTGACAGTTCTGGACTGATCCAATATGTGCTAATGGATTTTGACATTCGTATGACGCAGAACATGTATTGATATTTCCTTGCAAATGTACACAAATAAATCTGGCCAGCCCCACTGAATTTGCAATTCTGGCCAGTGTTGTCCCTTGTTTTCTTTGTTTCTCCTGAAATAGAAACAATAACCAAATCAAGAAGAGGACAAATTCTCTGGCCCGATTTTTCAGTATCTATTTGTTTACTCTGACAAACGTGGAAGCAATCTGAAAATGTTCTCTTTTCTTGTCCCCGAGGAAAAACAGAAACTAGATGTTTTGAAGATAAATTTCATATTGGCAGGGTTTTTTTTAGCATATATATTTTGCAGAAAAACGGTATAGAGAAGCGATTGTGCTGATGGTTTCACCCGTGGGCCAAATAGTTAAGAATAAAAAGTAGACTGGAAGAAGAGGAGCAAGAGGAAGAGGATGGTGAAGAAAACAGAATAACAAAAAATTGCTAGGGGTGTAGTCATCATTTATGTGGCAATTAGTGTGGAGTCGTGAGTGGTACCACAATGACACCATTTACGGGCTTAGGTTTTGAATAGAGTGAGTTGGAAGTAGAAGGACAGCCCATATAGTCCTAACCCATTCATCTACGCTAGGACAAAAAAGTGTATACTCTTCATCATGTGGGGGACCTGTCATCTGCCCAATTGCCATCCAAGTGAATTTGTCAGCTCTTGCCTGCAAGTTTCATGATTACAGTTACAATCTAATTATACAGATAGCAATCTAGCTCTAGATTCTAATCACTCTCTCTCTATCTGAACTTGTGGTCATATATTGTTCACAAAATTTTTTACCCATTGACTCTTCATGATTACATGAAAGCAGACTGAGTAATAGTGTAATGATCTAGATATGACAAGAAGCACAAGAGGATAGTTAAACAATGAGAAGAAACCAAAAAAAAAAAAAAAAGCCAGGAAGTTGGGACATCGAAAGAAGAGCAGTGAGTGTGTAAAGCATAATAAGAAGGATATATATGTACTGAGGGTAAAGAGAGTGAAGACAAGAAAAGAGAACGGAGGAATGGGGAAGTTCAAAGTGGGGGCTGGCAGATGGCAATATGCTTAGCAATTGAGAAGAGGGTCGGCAATAAATGGGGGAGACCTGTTGTTGCTGAGGACAAATTATCAGCCTGATCGCGATCCAGGTGGTTCAGAACATGTTGCAGTTATGCCCATTCTCTTTTTGCAATTCATCTTTTCATTTTTAAATATATTTGTAGTTCTTGTTTGTTCTTACTCTCATAGCATATCTGTATATTGCATGTGTTAACCAAAATGTATATATAAATATATATATATATATATATTTGTGTGGACAATGTAGATAGAGGCACATGGATAGGTGTGTTTACGGCTGTTGTGAAGGTTGTGCAGGCCATGAGTTGTTACTATCATTCCCCACTCTTCCCCTTCTCTATATTTTCGCTATAACTGCGGTTGTTTTATGGGATCAGCTGCCACCCTTCTTTGCACTGTCACTGTTATTTCTCTGTCAATGATTATACATCGCGAAATTAATTAAAGCAGTAGCTGTATGCTTCATATAGTAGTAGCCCCCCTCCCCCTCCCCCTCTCCCTATCTATATCAGGCCTCAGCTTTTCCCTTTTTTTCCTTTCTTGTTGTTCTTCTTCTTCTCCTTTTGTTGCACACCTTCTTCTTGATCTTCTCCTTCTTCTCCTTTTCCCTTTTTCTACTTTTCTCTTTTTTCGCATTTCTTTTTACATGAAAGCATCAGATAGAGTGATTAATGGAGAGATAAAAATAAAGGGAGAGAAACCCAGTTGAGCATAGCCGTCCAATATTCATTCATATTTTGAATGAGTCTTCACAATCAGCAAGGCCCAGATGCAATCTCTTGTCCTTTTTCACTTTTAGGGGCATGGAAGTAGGAGGTAGAATCAGGAAAGCAAGCGTGCCAGCAGTGCCATGCATCTCTCTTTCTCTCTTACCCAATTGTCTTCTTTATCCAATTTCAACCTAACTTAGCCAAAAGAAAAGGGAAAAAGAAAAGAAGAAACAAAAGGAAAGCGTAGCAGAGAATAGAGCCAAAGCAAAGACGGAGAGTGAGAGAAGGGGGTGGGGGGTATGGCATCACGGGGAAGGTGGTGCATTAAAAACCAAGGAAAACTATGAAACCGTGGTCCATGGCAATTCTAGGGACTGGAGTGGATTGCACGCCTCCTCTGCTGGGCAATACTCCTCAGATTCACAAGACTTGAACAGAAAAAAAAGTTAGGATTAAGCGTACGTACTTTTTCTTTTATTTCTATCTGATCCATTGATTACACCTAGCTAGCTAGTAACCCTAAACCTACAACTACCTATGTCTCCACCGGGGACTTTGTGTCTGATCAGTTCAGGTTTAATGCCCAGGAATCTTGTTTGCTTCCTTACTTTATGATAAACGATCAGTGATTGCTTGTTGCGATCTGTTCCTTGTTTACTATTCACTTGGTCTGTCTTCCATCACGCATGCATGCTTTTAAACTTTGTCTCCCACACATCAATTCTTTCATTTATGAGAGAGACTCATGTACTATTAACTTAGAAATTAAGATCCAACACATAATTAAATGAAAAGAAATAAATGTTATGGAACAAATTAAGCTAGCTACAACCAAATTGGATTTTGCTTTGCCCTTTCTCACTTCGTTTGTTTGTGCGTCTGTATTTTCAACAAAGTAGGCTTGGTTGGCTCCAGGTATTATCTATCAGTCCCATCATTAGAGAATAAGTGGACGAGGAGGTTTCGGCATGTCATTTGCCCATTGGATTTAATACGGGGTTGTCACTTGTCATGTCACTGCAAGGAAGCTGGCTAGCCATCAAATTAAATTAAATCATGTGATTCTGAAAAGGGCAGAAGAGATAAAAGGAAAGAAAGAAACGGTGTTTAAGGATCAGAAAGTAAAGATTGTATTTTTTGATGAAGTTGAAGGTTGTGGGGATATGGGATTGCCCGAGATATCGTTACGGCTGTCTGGTGCGTTGCCCCAGTAGTCCAAAGGCAGCTGCCCTATACCAACTGACACTGATCACTACTCTTGTTGTGTCTTTCTCTCACTATCTTCTTGATGGGTTGCTATACTATTATTAGATTTTAAAGAGCATATCTAGATGCTACTTTTGACAGAGGATCGAAGACAAGCAGGCAAAGGGACATACCCCAATCCCAACGCATACCCATGGAGACATGTATATATAACAGAGGGTGTGTTAGGATATGGAGGATCGGTGTTTCTGTGGACGTATATATAATGTGAGTAGTGAAGGAGTTGGCAGAGGGCTGTCCTTAAAAAGGATGAGAGCTTACCCAACAATTATGCTTACT
Source organism: Moringa oleifera (assembly GCA_021397835.1). NCBI lineage: Eukaryota > Viridiplantae > Streptophyta > Magnoliopsida > Brassicales > Moringaceae > Moringa > Moringa oleifera. Next base: position 168,614 of record JAJFZO010000566.1, read on the forward strand.
TTAGGTGGTAAGAAGACGCAACCCATCTATACTCTTTTGGCACAAGCTGATTGGGAATTGGGTCCTTTTCTGCAGTCCGCAAAAGCTGCTAGTCAATTCTTCTCCTCAATCCGTACTCCAACTCCTCAGCTAATCAAGGTGCTCGATGATGATCCATGCACTTAATTTCTTCCCTCACAATAACACTTTCTTAGAGGCTATTAATTTATTAAGAAAAGGTTTAATTCCTCTATATTGATCTGCGTCATAACTTAAAAAAGCCTGCTTGATATCATCTTCAACAAGCATCACGCGTACCAAAAGATCACACATTTTACTGAGAACAATCTATATATGCTTAAAATGCATGCCTTTTACATACACTTTCTAAACATGATGCTTAATATGTCTCTGTGCCATTGTTTAATTAGTTTGCATGCTTCAAGTCTCCCTATTTAATTAAACATATATCAAAGATGTGAATCCAGCCAAAGTTTATATATATATATATATATATCAGCAAATGTAAGTCACTTACATGAAAATATTTTCTTTTTCCTCCGATCCCTTCTCTTTCTTTTCGTTTTTTTCTTATATTACCAGTCATAATCTTAAAGATGATACCCAGTTTATATAATTAACAAAGCCTGGGAAAACAGAAGGGAAAGTATTGCAGATAATAATTATCTCTGTATGTCAGGCAATAATATATGATTCTAGGCCACATAGCCTGATCCCTGCTATACCAGCTTCATGGTGGAGTTAGTGATATATATGAAACTAATTAATTGTCAAAGTTTAATGAGTATTCAACTATCATATACATACAATAAGAAACGAGGACCCAGAGGACATGAAAACTGAGGAGTTTCCATCTAAAAGGCATATTCAATACAGTGCAAACATCACACTTGATTCTGGGCTACATACCAACTAATGATCACACCAGAGAGACCAATTGCATGATCAGTTATTATGATTCTATGAGGCCCCATCTCTTCATATAACTCTCCTGGACAAAACCCTGTGGTTAATGCCACAGAATAGTATGTACACACATCACACCAGCACACAGATTATGGAGAATACTGTTAATTAACTGCTGAAAAGATCCGAGAGAAGGAGAAGAATTAAAAAGTTAGCTAGGCAAGGCATAAATGCTCCATGAAATCCTGTCTTACAGTTTGCTTTCTTTAACAAGTACGCCTGTCATTATTTATGTACTTCAACATGCTTTACAGCAGGAACGGACAAGAAACTACAACATCATACAAAAGAAAATACAAGTTTACCTACTGTGGCAGACTTTTTCCAGTTCAAATTAATGGAGTCCAAAGAGGACGACGATTGTTTGATTGTTTTGTCCAACACTTCTAGTCAATGGAAAGTAATTCTTCTGTATTTTGGCATCAGTAACACTAATCTCTCTACATTTCTCTCCATATATATTGGTGGAATGATTTTAGAGTTATCAGGTCGATCTGCAATTATCATGTGACATTATTCACTCCATGCCGCTCTAACCATCAATACTCTTCTTTATAAGGCAGCAATCTATGTCTATAGTCATCAAAATAGCTTGTGTCTTTGCATATATATGATTTAGTATCAGTCTTCCTAAGTTTAAAGTTGTTGTGACATCTGCTACTTTGGCTTTAAGACATTGCCAACAAGTACATATATATTATGGACGCTGGTGCAGTTAACATGCAGCTTCACTTGATATATAGTCATGAAACAAAAAGTTTAAACATAGACGGATAGAGATGGGGAACCACAGAGGCTAAACAACTCATGGAGAATGGGATGCATGAAACCATGCAAGAAAAGGCTAAACAAACCTGCATAAATTTATAAGAGCCCACCTTTTCAAAACAACCTCTACTACAATTGCTCTAAATTAAAAGTTTAATGAAGCTGTAAGACTAAAGTGTATGACCTCTTATTAATGGAGTTTGGACAAAAATAATTAAGAACATACTGCCAGAATGTGAATAATCTTAATTATAGGCTATGTGTGTTATCCGGAAAATCTTTAGAATGTGTAAAAGAACTAAATTAAGAACATAAGCTGTACCTTTATGGTATCTGTGTTTTTAGCTTATATATATATATATGAGGGTAGCAACTTCAAATTGCGGAAGATGATCTGATATGAGAATGTCACAAATATTAAGGTACAAAGACGAGCAAAGGAGATTGATTATTAATGTTTCAGAAATAAGATTCTAACCTAATTAAGCTTGTTTGTTGAAATTGATTCCGGATAAATTAAAAGAATATGAAAGAAAACATATTTGGAAGTGGAAGATAAGTGTCTTCTCTTTATATCTATAATAGCCTCGGTAATGATCAGAGATGTAATTAAGAACACTCAAACATCTTTATGTATAGTAACAAAAACAATAAAAGGAGAATAGATTTTATGTTCTTATTTTCAAAACCATTGTTGGGTTGTACCCAAAGAATGGGTTGGACACAGGCTTTCTAGGTTAGGGTTCATATTTCTGGCAGAGTTGTTGCTGAATAAGGATGATGATATATATAACAGGCTGCATGAGGACATAGACATGCAAATAAACTTAATATACATGTAGGTAACCAGCAGTGGAGATTATTTGGTGGAATAAGCAGGAGAGGAAGCATCAAAGAAAGAGAACCTAAGAAGGGAATAGAGAAATAAATCCTACCTTTTAAAAGCTCTGCAAGAATTCTGCAAAACCTGATCAGGGCGTGCCCAACGAAGCAGCGACAAGAACAACAACCTACCAAAGTTAAAAAGAGAGAGAGAAAGAGATCGCCAAATGAGAGAACTTCAATTACGTCAGGTAGATAGCACTGTGCTCAGTCAGTAAGGGGTCTGCAAAGGTTGTTATTAGCAAACCAGCACTCCAGAGAGAGAGTAGGTGACAGCCAGAGAATAAACATGTTGGAAACTCAGAGACTGAGAAACAATGGCGTCGATAAATGTTGCGGCCAGGCCCTACAGAAAGCAAACATCGAGTCTATCTGGCCGTAATATAAAATTGCCTGAGTTATGTAATCTTTTTATAACAAAATCAAGGGAAGAAAGAGTTGATTTTACATGTTGGCCCTTGCTTCATCTTCGTCGCCCATTTCTTCACAAACCCAGAACAACCTAGAACGCCCAATGCTGTCCTAATTAATTAAAGGTGTGAAACAACATTCCCATGTGAAACTTTGAACCTTGTCAATATACCCTCCATTGTATTATTACCGAGAATGGACAATATATAATGATCATGATCCCGCATTTTTGCATTTCAAGGTCTGGGAACCAAATCCAATGGGTAACTACTGGATTCGCTGTCCTGCCTGCCAATCTTTAATTTGTAGCTTCTTCACCACCTTCTTGTTGGCGAGGGTGATGGTGTCATCGTCATCGCAGAGAAATTAATGCGGCACTAACAACGGCGGCTTTGTCAATTGTGGGTCACATGTCCGAATCCGTGGACGTAGAGGACTTCCCTTTGTTGAGGTAATCTCTGGGCAGCAATGGCGTGCCATTGTAGAGCCTTAATTGGAGAGAATGCGGAGAGGATGATGAAAGTTGGTGGGGTTCCATGGTGGCGGAAGACGAGGACAACATGTCACACTCCTCGGATTGATCTGAAATGGGACAATCCATGTTCACCCCAAACAGCCTCAGTCTCTTGGCTGCAGCTTTTCCATGGACCACCGGCACGGAATCGAACACCATAGGATGCTGTTGCTGCTGCGGCTGCTGCTGCTGCCATTCTACCATCCCCCTCCCAACCTGCAGTGGAGCTGTTGCCGATCTCAGGTAAACAACTGATCCCATTGCACCCGCCGGGTTTACCACACCACCGTCATAACTGTAGCCGCCGTAGTAGCTACTCCGATTAATGTTGTTGACACGTGACAAGTGGAAATGGTTTTCCCTAGCCAAGGCTGCTGGCTGTGGGCGAAGCAGCAACGGACTCCACGGGATGGTACGGTGAAAGGGAAAGTGAGACGGTGGTGCTGGCGCATCTGGCCTTCGCCTCCAGTCGATGAACAGACGGTCCTTCCCCAACTCACCAATGCCTCGCTGGAACGATACAATGTCTCCTGCGTCTAGCTTCTTCTCCTTGACGAAGCGGCTCCATCCTTTGGTCATGACGTAGCTTTGGCTGCTGTTCCAGTAGGAGTATCTGAACCGCCACGGCTTTCCGTTTCGGTCCTCGAAGTTCAAGAGAAGACCTTTCTCGTTGGAGGAGGAATGGAGAGGGAAATATTTCTCCGCGTGTTGCTTGGGAATCACAAGACGGTTCAGCTTACCAACATCGCTTGGGGTCACAACTTTATCGAACATGTGTTCCTTCTGGATGGATACACTCGCTCCTTGACCAGTGTTCCTGCTGAGGTCCAAGGCTGACGACGATGAGTTCGAATCTACTCGTCGAACATCCTCTTCGTTTACCGGCGAAACCTCCATGAAATCGTGCTTTGCTGCGACTCCTTCACTGCATAACCTGGAGTTATCTTCTTCTTCAAGGTCGTATTTGGTGGACAACCATGAACCCATATGGTCGATTTGGGGATCCCAGGGGCCGCTGGCGTAACCCATCAACTGCTGGGGTTTGTAGGGAGAAGAAGATGATGACTGACAGGTGGAGGAACAGTATGAGAAGGGGAGCTTACCTTTATGGTGACTCGTATGCTCTTCCTCTTCACTGTAAAGCTCGTCTCTCCCAAAATCCATGATTGCTACCACCAAATTCGAGCTTCTTTTTGGTGGATCTAGAATCAGAAGACAAAAGAGATAAATAAGAGGAAGAAATTAAAACGAAGGAAATAATGCCTCAAGGAATTAGAGAAGGAATCGGGTGGGAGTTTTGGGAGGCGATCGATCTACTACTGGTGTCTAGCTGCCCAGATCAAAAGGGACAAGGAGCAACCGAGAACTTAGTACTATACTATTTTTTCTTATCTTTGCTTGATTCCTAGCGCTGAAGAGACTATTCTCCGAGAGACCCAGAAGAAGCAAACGTAAGGAAGAGCTTTAGCTCTCATTACAATGAGAGGGTCGGTGGTTTCTTCTTTGACCAACAGGGCTCAAACACGAAAACCAGGCCAAGACAAACCCCCCATGGACGTTTCAAACAGTGCAATTCCACTCCATATTGACCATAGAAACAAGAGAGAGAGAGAGAGGGAGAGAGGGAGAGAGGAAGCGAATTTATTATAAGAAGTGCCGTGATTTCCTTATTACAGGATCCTCCCCGGAAGCTTCTCAAGTTAGGCGAGTTTCCCTCTCTTTTACTTCGCCTTTTCTTTGGCCTTCACGGAGGGAGAGAGAGAGAGAGTGAGGGAGAATAAAATGGCTATACTTAGGGACCCCATGTATGATTTGGTTGGGGTCATGTGAGCTTGCTGCTGTCCTCATCTTGGGTGGTATTCATTTGTATATAATTATCATTTTCGCTCTGTTCTTTATGTGATAAGGTCCTCAAGGCCAGCTGTTTGGGAAGGCTGTAGCTCCACCTTCTACTCTACACATCTTCCCCTTCACGAATGAATACCCCCAACTAGATTCTTTTCTTTCTGGTCCAAGCCCTCCCCAATGATTTGTTAAATATGACTTCCTCCCGTGTGACAACACTAATTAAAATTAACTATCACCTAAAGGATTTCTAACTTTTAGGGTTTTTTTTTTTTTTTCCGCGGGGGGGGGGGGGGGGTGGTGAGAGTGGGGACAGGGGGAGGGGGAGGGATTGGAACCACCTGCTGATGATGTGGTGATGCTATAGGCTCTTTATATGTTAGTAAATCTCAGTCCCACCACCCACCCAACATTTCCCTTGGGCAGCTGCCGCATGCGCATGCTTAATTCTGTCATCCTTATGGCCTAACCTAACATTTTAAAATCTTTGATTATCAGATTTTTTCAATGGCAACAAACTTTAATAAGAAGCACGGTACCAAAATGAGGCCATCAAAAGCAACATACGGTGGTGGCTGTAGTGATAAATGCTTCCCCCATAATAACCCCGCGTAACATTTGGATAACCTTTCCATTTGATGCCTGCCCCTGACTAATCAGCCTACATTAATTGAAAGTGAAGCATCCATCGCATTCTGTGTGTGCAGTATGAAATGAATTTGGATTACCCTATCTTCTTCAGTCTTTCTTATCAACAGCTAGCATTTAGTTTTTTCCTCAATCAAAATTAACCCATTCGTCTGCCACACCAAGAAGCCACATGCCAGTTAAGTATATGTCAAGTGTTAAATAAAATCTGAGTTAACTAGGTCGTGTTAATCAAGAAACGACAAATGATGAAATTAGAGGCATTGATATGTGCACCTCGACTTAAACTATTCAGAGACAGACAAATAGTTGCAATCTTTCAAGTTTGGGTAGCTGAATAACTTCAGACATGAAACAAATCAGATTAAAGATGGGTTTAGTCCATCCAATTATCATTCAATATTAATATAATCTGTCCAGAGCAACTAAATAGCTCATGACAACCCAAGACCCAAGCTGCTAATTAATCAATTAAAGAAGATCGGGCCTAGATAGAGATGACTTATATGTGAGGTGTAGGCTCTCTGTCCTCCATTTCTGTCCTCCATTTTGTATTGCCTGATGTTCTTCCGTGCAGTCAATCAATGCTAGCATTTGCAGCTGATCACCATTTCAAATTAATTATGTATTTTACTCCTAATTTATCTGCAGTTAATCTAATGCATCAACTCTTCTTGAACTCTTCAAACACCTGTGAATTAAACTTTTCACATTAATTAATTATCATGAGAGTGTGATTAGCATATATAAAAGTAAGCTTAGTAAGTAGGACGACATATAGTAAATAAATTATAACTGGAAGACTTTACTTGGTCTGAGTAGAGCTCATATAAAGTCCATAAGAATGTAGATCCCCATGCCAACATGGATATATATTTCACGTGACGTTTACTAGTGGGAGAGAAAAAAATTGAGAGAGACAGCAAATTGATACAGAAATAGAATCTTGAAATGCTAATTAATATGCTAGTTTGTGTTGTTGTTGGATTATTCAAGCATTTGAATCATATATAATCTATTAGAGAACCACACAAATCTATATGAATTAGAAAGATTAATTTGCTTCTCCCTAAATTAATTAGCCCATCTAGTGTTACATTGAAGTTATTCTTGGAATACCTTCAAGTGCTTAATTATAAATTAAGCTGTCGTCATCTAGCCTGATTAAGGTGACGTTGGTGTATGTTTATATTAAATTAATGGACAGTGGAATCACTTATCATGATCATTTACTGATTAATTAATTATTACTATATGTAAGTACATGGCTATTACTTGGATAGGAGTATGATTCTTTTGACCTGTACACAAAATTGGCGCCAACATCTGCAAGGAACCCTAATTTTATTTTTTACCCAACTTGCAGCTGTGATCACATCCCAAAACACCCCACTTGTTGCAGGCATCGGGCAGAGCTTGTGCCCTGGCCATTTTTCCCCCTTTAAGTCAACTAATTAGCTTTCCCATTTTAAACTTATGACAATGACATAAAGTAATTCTTCTACTTGGATGATCATGGCCCAGCCATTAAGTGTGTATTACAATTAAGTTGGCCTGGCATCCTATATTCTGAATCAACAAATTAACATAAAGGAAATGTTTATCTTTTTCCTAGGTTATCTAATCCTTGAACGACTCCCCTAATTAATTCGTTTTGGCTTATGTAGCATATATAACAAATTAACATATTTATCAAACTGCTGCTTTACTTATCCAAAATAAGATTGCAGTCGTTGTAGTTATATAATCCTGTATGTTAGATCAGATTAGGCATAGCAAACTGAGCCTTGCACCAATATACAGACAATACATAATTAAGGAGCAACTTGCAAACACCAGATTGGTTGCCGGCATGTTTAGCACTCTTGCTCATAAAGATAACAAGGGTCGATGCTCATGATACTTAAGTAACAAAGATTGGGCCAACTATCTTTCTAAACTATATAATAAAACAGAAAATAGTAATTAAGCAATCTTTTTACTGATCAACTCGCCTCTAACTTATATGCTGTTCTGATCAAAACAAGCTGCCCTATATATATAGAATCCCTCCTCCTATATGCATCTGTTTATAATTTGAGTTATTGCTAATTAAGCATGTAGTGTAGGTTGTAAATTAATTAAGTAACACGTGCTCAATTAATGATTAAGATGTATTCCTTCTTCATTGATATTATTAGCCTAGCTAATATATATGTTTTAAGTATTAGTTAATGTTTGGTGTATATTAATGCAGCTCATCATAAAGGGGTTCGCTAGCTTTAATGTGATCACGCAAAATTAAATATCAGGGTGATTTATTTCTTCGCTTTTGTTGGAAAACCACACTTCAATAAGCGAAGAACATGCATGTGCCAACTTGTACATATCAATCATTTTCATAAACAAGGAGAGTTTCATTTGGAAGGGGAATCAAGTATCAAACGTTTCCCTCGTTTTTTCTTTTTGCCTTGTGGGTGAGAGGGAGGGAGAGGAAGGACTTGATTATCAAGTGACATTTTCTTTGGGCAATTACGAATAGAGTTTGATTTAATTGTTAGATGCTCCCCAACTCACATATATGAAATGACGGAAGAGTCAGACCATGGCCACCCAATGACAGCTCCATCATTCCGAGCAAAGTGAGCAGAAGCAAATTGTAAAGACCTGATCAATTTGCAGTAACATGGCTTGGTCACGCCTATCATCTTGTAGACAATAACAAATGGAACCCACATAAGATTTTCTTTTTACAAATATTATTTAATCAACTAAAGATTATCTTGCCCCGCCGGGTTGATATTTGGTTGATATGTTTCTAGGATTAAGGGAAGGACCCACATAAGATATGAAAATGAAAATAATAACAAATTGACATTTAATACTAATCTGCCCAAACAATTGTGTGCTTTACGACTTTGTTACAAATAAGACAGCAAAGAAACCAAAGAATCCAAGAGAGGGAGAGAGCATAAACATTGCGTGGAGCACCAGCTAACAACCATGAATGTTGAATAATATCGATGAAAGAAGCAGTGACAGAAGGGAAATATGGACTGAGTGGAGAGTGTGTAAGTTTCACCTGTTGGAGTCATTAATGGACCCATTCCTTAGCAAATTGACAATGCATATACATGTGCAGCTTCAAGTTCGTGAGAGAGATTGACGACTTCATCAATCATATTATCATCGTCTCTTTAATTACTTTTTTAACATCAAATTATATACATGTATATGGCCACGGAAGTCTCTGCTTGTACATGAAGCTTTTAGGGGACCTCTCTGAATCTCTCTTTCTCTCAACATGCCTGCACGAGCACGCACACACAAGTATAGACACAACCAAAATGAGTCGTGAGCCTGGACCATATTTAATGCACTACATATGAAATCCTGTACCAATTTGCGTGCAAATGGTGCAAGTGGAGCACAAACAGTACTGCTAGCTTGGGCTTCAACATTTTCTACACACAGGTACATGTTCATGTACATGTCCATTTAATGAGAAGATTTGCTGTTAGACAGATGCGGTTCTCATGATAAAAGGGTTAATTCATCAACAATATTATTAATCAGATGGAAAACAAACAACTTAATAGGCAGATCTCACTGTTAAAGACTAGATGCATGTCATCAAGTCATAGGTATAGGACCACAGCTTCTTCCCAAGTACTGTAACAGGACCATATTGAGCACTCTCCACTGTCCAGTTGCTGGCTGTCCATCTCATTCCATATTTTCGTGTGTCGGCTTCTCCTCTTCTTTCTTTCTCTATCTATATGTCTATCTATCTGTACCAACTAGCAAGAGTGCTATGTGTTCAACTTCATATGAATCATATATGTAGCCAGGAATCTCGTGGGGAAGAGGTAAGTAGGTCGACCAGGGTACTCCATATCAGATCTGTGATTGGATAGTTGCCATTACATTGGGATACAAATGCTCATCTTCACCTTCCAACCTGTTCTTCTCAGACTCTCTGCTGAACATATATAATTATCAATTACTCTTAAACCTGTAAGCTAGCTGCTAATCTAATATGGTCAGTCACGATCAATCCCATCCAGGATTTGGAAGCCCAGACCTTTTCTACTTCTAATATTTTTCTCATCAGAGATTCAGCGTAACTGAGTTGGTTGTGTTTGATCAACTTGCTCTACCCATCTTACTATCTGCTCCTTGGTTTTCTTTCTCCAATATCATGCTTTCCTTTATATGGAACACCTAAGTGCTCCCTAAAATATGGATCCATCACAGGCTAATCAAAGTAAACAAGAAAATTTGCCGACAAACAAAAAGCAGCAACGGGCTTTGCGGATCCAATGCTGGCCAGATGTCTCGTCTTTGGTCCTAAATCTATGGGTCAGCAAAGAATATGTTAGCATCCCAGGTCTTTGATTCCAACTGGGCCAAGGAGCCCGAATTATGTAGGCTGGGTTTGCTCATGTTATGAGGCTCAGCCTAAATTCAATGGGGCGAGTGCCCGCTATTGCCGGGGTAGTGCACTCGTGCTGGTGAGGGAATGGGAGATGTGGGGGTTTAAGGTTAAACCTTCAACCACATAAGATCTGTGGAACCAGCTGTGTGGTTTTGCTTAGGGTTTATATCTCTCTTTTTCTCTTGCTCGTTTCTGTAGGCAGAAGTAGCTCGAAGCAAGGGGGAGAGAGGTGAGGGAGAGGAATGGATTCGTTTTCGGCGCCATCGATCGGGTCAGGATCAGGATCACCCCAGATTTCAACTGAGGAATTCATGAACCAGTTCAAGACTCAGCTTGCCCAGGCTTACGCCGAGGAGTTCCTTGAGGTTCCTTTTCATTCTTTCTCAATCTCACTGTCCGTATCTGTTTGGTGTGTGCCTGTTGATGCTGTGTGTGTATTAATGTTTTATGTTGGTTTTTAAGATATGATACGATGACACGGTAACGACTCATTTGAGCCTTTAAATATGGTCTGTAGTCGATATGTGCTTCAGCTGCCCTGTTCTTATTCTGTCTACACTGATTGGGTTGTCTTATGAAAACCTTGTGCGTTAATCTCTTTCTCTTAGGAGTTTTATATCCACCTCGCAATGCTAATTTGCTTTAGATGACATAGAAAACTTATCTTCTTTAGATGGTTAAACCCAGCTAATTATGCTTGCTACAGAAATACCTCCCCTGCAGAATTTGTATGTAGCTATGTTTACAGGTTTTAGAGTTGAGCCATTCTAAACGGTTTGCTTTTCTTATAAAAACAAAAGAAAGGAAGAAAAACTTAGCACCTGAATTGTGGAGTTAGTGTGTGGTTGTGAATGCTGATTCTTTTTCGACTTTGGCTTTATCAATTTTATATTAGTGTGCTATTGCCTGTGAAGCTTTTACTGCTTAGATGCCTTAGGCACAAAAATTTGTCCATGCTTCTTTAGAACTTCAGAAGAGATATTTTGAATGGACCAGTCGGGTTATGCAGAATAATCTTCTGTAATGGTTTAAATAGGTTTTTTCTTTATTCTATCTTAAGTGAAGTGAAGCTCACCTAGATAATTAATTATATAACTTGATCTACATTTTCTTTGATTAACTATCAGGATTTTCTGCAAAGAGGCTCTCCTTGTTATAACATACTAAATTGTCATTTGTTTGCAATGAAATTCTGGAAACATTTTTACCTAGAATATGCTTATGTGTCATTCTCTAAGGTTTCCTGTTTTTCTCCAAAATAAGATTCTGCAGAACATGAATCATACTCTCATATGAATCATGCCAAGCACAGAAGCTCGTCATATGAATCATGCCCTGTGAATTATGCCGAGCACTGTTTTACAATCTAGTGGCCTTTTATGGCCGCAATTTGCTTTAATTGCCTCCAAGACTACAATAATTTTAAGATGCTTATCACTTGCTGGGAAGATTAGGTATTACTTTGTCACCTCGATCCTCAAGGACATATTTGGAGCGCTGTTCCCTTGACCTTGCCAAGTTGAACACAGTGACACCATGCCCATATCTCAGATATTTTCCGAGAAAAATTTGCTGCGGTTGATTTCTGTTTCGGAAATGACAGTGGACATGTCTTTATTGTTGTTTTTTTTTTTTTTGGAGGGGGGTTGGTAAATGCATAGTTTTCTCATGTTGATTTGTTTGCCAATCTTTTTTTTTTTTGTGTGTTTGTTTTTCAGACTGTGAGAGGCAAGTGCTTTGAGAAGTGTATCACAAAACCTGGGTCAAGTCTGAGTGGGAGTGAGAGTAGTTGCATCTCTAGATGCGTGGATCGCTACATCGAGGCAACTGGAATAGTTAGCAGATCTCTCTTCAGTACCCAACGCTGAGATTTTGCATCAGAGTTTTCTTGAAGAATTGTCAAAGCTTAGAAACCAAAAATTAGAGACTATAACTATTGTCTTTGCTTTGATATTTGATTTCAACTACCGGTTATGGGGAGAATATTTTCCCTGTGCATAATGCTTCTGCTTGGTATTACCGCCGGCCTTGTACCTGTAATTGCCATGTTAGATTCATTATGTTTGGACATCAGTGATTCCAGTGAATAGCCACAACTTTGTTGCTCGAAATCAATCTGGTAGCCATCTTATAATAAGAAGACAATGTTGGAGAACAGATCACATGTTTTGGTTCTGCTGATGGTGACCCTATTAACAGCAGGAAAACCTGCATCGTGGCAAATATCCACCATAGCATTTCAGCTTCTTTCCTGGCCTCTGTTGGCATGTAAAGTGACAGAAGTACAGGAAAAACTCTGATTCTGAAAAGCATTCCCACTGTAAGAAACCCCTCCCAGCTGTGTTGCTTACTGTATGGCAAATGCAGTTTTTGCTTCATCAACTTGCCTTTGTCTTTGTTGTTTCCTGTATCTAGAAAGGGATATAATAATGGCATAAAATGAGGTCAGGGATGACTTTGTTAGACTTACGTCATGGCTGGTGACATCATTAGGCCTATGTTTGTCTATCTGAATGATCTGTCACCCCAAAAAAACTGTTCACGACTCTTAAGCCACGACCTCCCATTCTTATTTTGTTTATATAGATAAATATTATTTACTGCTGTTAATTGACACCAACAAAATCAGCCTGCGTGCTATATACAGGGCACCAGACCCAGTCTCATTCCTAGTTTAATTACATTGCCCCGTTTGTTTATGCTATGCCATTTCCACGTGATAATTACTTCCTATATTTGTAAAATCTTACTGCATCAAGAAAAAGCTTTTTTACAGAGAATCCACTGACTTCCATTGCCATGTGATATTGTATAAATACCGGATGTTGAAGCACACCCAAATCACAAAATCAGAAACCAGAAATCGAAACAGGTTCTTGAGCTTATTCTGGTTGGTCATGGCAGTTACTGTCCCCAGCACTAAGCTGCTCCTAACCGACCTTGCTTCCACTGTCAAACATGTTCCTTCCAACTATGTCCGCCCGATCTCTGACCGCCCCAATCTCTCACACGTTCAGTTGTCAGACAGATCCATTCCCCTGATAGATCTCCGGGGACTTCATGGACCTCATCGTTCTGATATCATTGCACAGATCGGCCAAGCTTGCCGGAATGATGGTTTCTTTCAGGTACCTCTTGTGATCTGAATGGGCTCTTACCTTTGTTCATTATATGTGTTGGTCTAACGAATACATCTGAACTGATGAATAATACCAGGTGAAGAACCATGGAGTACCAGAGGCAGTGATGAATAAGATGTTACACTTGGCAAGGGACTTCTTCCGATTGCCGGAGAGCGAGAGGCTGAAGAACTACTCTGACGATCCGACAAAGACCACCAGGCTATCCACTAGTTTCAACGTCAAGACTGAAAAAGTCTCCAACTGGAGGGATTTCCTCAGACTTCACTGTTACCCTCTCCAACACTACATCCACGACTGGCCTTCCAATCCTCCATCTTTCAGGTAATTTATCTCTTTCTTCTTCTTCTTCTTCTTCTTCTTCTTCTTGCACCAAGAAAAACACAACTAGCCTTACATAATGGTATGCTGTACTGGTTGACAGGGAGGATGTGGCTGAGTACTGCACGAGTGTTAGAGGGTTGGTGCTAAGACTGGTTGAGGCCATCTCAGAGAGCTTAGGCCTGCAAAGTGATTACATTGACACTGCGTTATGCAAGCATGCTCAACACATGGCTTTGAATTACTACCCAACCTGTCCACAGCCAGAGCTCACGTATGGATTGCCTGGCCACACCGATCCTAACTTGATCACCATTCTTCTTCAGGATGACGTCCCTGGTCTGCAGGTCCTCAGGAACGGCACCTGGGTTGCTGTCAATCCCATTCCTAATACTTTCACAGTCAACGTTGGTGATCAAGTACAGGTAACTCAAACAGAACTTCAAATTTCCATCAGTAAGCGTATAAACTGCATATGAGGGGCACATGTCGGGGACAGCGACTAGAAATTAGGCTTTTGGGTTTGATTATTGTTGTTTGACTGATTAACACAGCCTAATAGTCAAAGGCTCTAACATTGCATCACTGCATGCGTCAGGTGATTAGCAACAACGCCTACAAGAGTGTGCTTCATCGAGCCGTGGTGAACACTGATAAGGAGCGAATATCAATCCCAACTTTCTACTGTCCATCGCCTGATGCCATCATAGGCCCTGCAAAGGACCTGGTTGATGATCATCACCCTGCTCTTTACAAAGACTTCACCTACAGTGAATACTATCACAAGTTTTGGAACAGAGGACTCGCCACTGAGTCCTGCTTGGACATGTTTAAAGCTTCTACCCTCTGATTCTTCGGGTTAATCACATATGAGATGTTTACTTGTATTTAAATAACATTGATCTTTGATCTTTTACATCTTCGGACGTAATCTTTGCTCTAAAATACATAACTATTTTCAAAGTAAAGGATTATATGATTGCAATTGACAAGTCAAAAAGGTTGTTAAACTGTAATAAGTTTTTGGTCCATTTGATGAATGAAAACCCAACTAGTCAATTTTAGGAGGACATGATATCAACTGCTTCACAGAACACCTATCAAAATGCTGTATGCTGCAGAAAAGCGAAGGCCTCCAAATGCTTAGTCTTTCCTTTCACTACCAGATTGACAGAAAATTCTCAAGTCATGAATAGAGCCTAAGAAGAAGTCAGATGCCAATGATAGTTTTAGCCACCATTTTCCTCTTTTAGATCATAAGGGCATTGCCTGACTCAGCTTCTTGACACCATTTTCCAAAAATCTGATACATACCAAAACAACATGAATAGCACAATGAAGAGGTTAAGAATGCCCAGTATGCTATGCAGCTGGCAAGCTCATCGGTGCTGCCTATGGTGTTGAAAACAGCTATGGAGCTCGGTGTGCTCGAGATCATAAGAAGAGCTGGTCCTGGCGCTCTGCTATCCCCCTCAGAAATTGCCTACTCTATTCTCACTTGCTCCCTTACCACCAACGAACAAGATATCCAAGTTCTTAGGATCTATTGTCTGGCACCAGTAGCAAAGTACTTCCCGCAGAGCCAGGATGGAGGATCTCTGGTTCCCATCCTAAATCTGATTCAGGACAAGGTCATGGATGTCTGGTAAGAACATATCACAAAAGGCATGTTGCATCTGTGACACCTTAATTTTGAGTTGAGAATACAGTTCTGGAAAGGAGGCATCAGTTCAACAGGACTTATGGAATGAGTGGGATGGAATATGTGGGTAAGGATGCCAGATTGCGAGGCATGTTCCAGGGCTTCGGCAGAGACTCCAACTTCTTGTTTATGGAAGAAATTCTGAAAACGTGCAAGGGTTTTGATGATGTAAAACTTGTGGTGGATGTGGGTAGTGGTGATGGTTCTGTGCTTAACGTGATCGTGGTGGATGTGGGTAGTGGTGATGGTTCTGTGCTTAACGTGATCGTTTCTGCAAACCCTACTGTTAAGGGTATCAACTATGATTTGCCTGCAGTTGTTGGAAAGTCACCTCCCTATCCTGGTGTGCTTACTGGCTGTCCTTTTAGAAAGAAAAGAAACTAAATTCCTTTTGATACTCTCAGAAAACAAATGCATCATGTTGCAGGACACATGCTTGTGAGTGTCCCTGAAGGAGATGCCATTTTCCTCAAAGCTCAGCCCTCAATTGAACAACTTAAAATGTTTCCTCAGAGGCACAGCATTTGTTTCTCTAACACCTGATCGTTTAAAAGATCCTTCACCATCATCAACAACAATTCTGACTACCATCTAAATCTATTATTTTTATTCTTTTGCACTGCTTACAATTACTTAAGAACTGCTACCAAGTATTGCAGATTGGTGGAAAAGTGATAGCAGTGGATTTGGTTATTCCAGAGATCCCTCAAGCAAGTCTTGTTGTCAAAAGCTTGATTCAGCTTGATTTATACATGATGAACATGTAACAAATAGGAAGGAGAGGACAAAGACAGAATTCTGAGAGCATGGGAGAAGCAGCTGGATTTTCTCAAATTCTAGTGCCAGGTTCTGCTTATAATTTTTAGTTGTGGAGTTTCATAAGATGTGACATGCAACAGGATAGATTAGCAGATGATTAGTCCAACCCCAACCTGGGTTCCTTCCTCTGTCTTACGAAGATTGTAGATCACTTTATTTCACTTCTGTATCATGGTCCCAGAATCAAATGAAGTACACTTAGATCATGTTTTACAGCTTTGTGCCTGTTTGCCTCACGTGTCAAATTGCTTGTTACAGCTCAATTATACAATAAGAAAGCATTGGCAATAATCTTCAACCTGGTAGATATTTGTCTTCTGAAATCTTCCTTTCTACTTATAGGCAACATCTGCATAACAATATAATTCAGAACTAACTAAATATCATGATCCATCAATGCTTCCATGAGCTCCGTGATTATGATTAGCTACCAAGTCTTATTATAAAATTCCAGCATGTGACTGACACTAAGCTACTTTTCCATCTTCAATACTGCAAAGCCACTCAAATCCCAAATCAGTAATCCTCGATCCTCTAACACCAACCAGACATGAAGTAAGAGCTACTAATGAACAAAGATATAATCGATTGCAAACAAACAGCATACACAAAAACACATAGACCCAGCAAGCCAAAAGGAGTTATGATCAATAAGAATTTTCCATCTACAATGCATTCAAGTAAATCCAGCCAGATGTATGGCTGATGTGATCTCTCACAATTGAAAATTCATAAAGGCACATGCACCAAAATTCAGAAACTCCAACATGATCAATAATTTTTTTTCCCACATCTACTGGCGTTCTATCTGAATAGTCACATGAGTGATGTTATATTCTCTCTTAATGTAATCTATGACCTTGTCTAACACCAGGTCAGCATCAGCTTCAGGCTTGATTCTAACATGACAAGCCAATAGGATTTTCCCAACAGTTATGGCCCAAATGTGTAATTCATGGATGGCAACAACCTCATCCATCTCACAAAGACCCTTCTCAAGCCTTGCAGCATCAATCTCTCGAGGAGTGCTCTCCATTAGAACCTCTAAAATGCTCCTTAACATCCTGATTGTTGTGCCAAGAACAACAACAGAGAATACAAGGGTGCATATCAAATCAATGATTTTCCACTCAGGCCTGTACCATATAATTGCCCCACCAATCATCACCCCAACACTCTGAATAGAATCCCCAAGCACATGAAGATAAGCCCCCTGTACATTGATATTCCGTTGCTTTTTCTGCTTCTCTCCACTCTTTGAAATATTTTCACCTTCCGAACATGTCCTAAGCAGAGGCTCAGTAGAATCTCCATCAGTATGATTTTTGTCTCCATTTTTTAAACTGACCCCATAATGATGATGATGTGTTGTAACAGTTATTCCATGGTTATGCATGTCAATGTGATCCTCATGGCTATGCTCATGATCAGTGTCGCCGTGCCCATAACCATGACTGTGGCCATGACCATGTCCATGTCCGTGACCGTGACCGTGACCGTGATCGTGATCGTGATCGTGTCCCAACAAGAGGGCCATGGCAATGTTAACCACTAAGCCAAATGCAGAAACAGCAAACATAAGAAATCCCTGAACTTCACCAGAATCATTGATAAGTCTTGCAATGGCTTCGTAAACAAGGATCCCAGCAAGAAGCCATATCATCTGGATGGAAACAAGGGCACCGAGAATCTCAATTCTGAAGAAACCATAAGACTGACGTGGAGTTGCCTCCCATCCTGATGCCCAGAGAGAGAACAAGGAGATAGCAAAGGCAGCAACATCAGACAATAGATGAGCTGCATCTGTTAAAATGGCAAGGCTGTTGGCTTTAATCCCTCCAGCAACTTCTACGCTCATGAAGATGACACAGAGCACAACTGCCATCAAAAGTTTTCTCATTGATGCTGATCGTTCCTTTGCATCTTTAGAACTGGTTTTAGCATCTGAAAAGCCACATGGGGCTCCGCCACAGACCTTACTTCCAGCCAAGCTTGTCTCGGCAGCCACCACATCTCCACGTATTTCAATTATCTGTCCATGTTCCAAACTATGCACTTCCATCTGAAGATCAACACCATTAACAAACATAGAATGGAATGATTTAAGTTATCCAGAAATCCAAAATTAAAATACAGAATGGTTAATGTAAATCAAGAAACATGCAAAATAATTCGTGCAAATGCAGGCAGATTTCCATGTCCTCCATCCACAATAATTTAAAAATATGCAGATATCATGCATCAAACTTAAAAATGGCTGAGAACTTTGGGTTCAAGTTTCCCCCAACTAAAAAATATTAAAGTTGGGGATTAGAAGAGGCCTAGAGAGCAGAAGTATCAATGAATATCCTTGGAGGATTAGAGGAAAGCCTGGAAAGTAGATTCAATAAAAAATTATCCCAGCAAGAAAGGAGAAGAGAACTGGAAGCAATTCTATTAATCATTTCAGATCTAGTCTCAAAATCATCACTTGCTGCCCATCATCACATGGTGGACATACTTCATCTCAACCCCAGAAATCATTCACTCTTGTGACAGAAGTAGTCTATAATGGTGTAGAAAACTTAGTAATATTAAGATGATAAACAGCAAGTGAAAAATAACAAAAAAGGAGAGAAGAAGAAAGAACAAGATTGCAGGAAAATATTGAATACAGGACATAAAACTTAACGAATGACTCTACTGTCTTCAGAACACAACACAACCCTGAACTTAGCATAAGATGATAACTTGGACAGTAGGCAACTAAACCACCAATACACAACTGAGTCTTTCTTAAGAGCAAATGCTAACTGAGCATAAGGAACATTGCAAATCCACAAATTCAAGCATAAAAGGTAAGAGCTACATTCAATCTTCAACTACAACTTGTACAGCTTTTCCATCCTTGCAGAACAAAGATATGTTTCATTTATATTTAATTCCTAGAAGTTGTAGCTAGCTGATATTTAAAATTTTTAATTAGGAAAAACTTCCATCGAAAGTTGTCTGCTTTTGTTAGGATTATGGTGCGTGAATCAAAGGGTGAAATGCAAGAAGCAAACAAAAGCAAGAAGCAATTAAAAAACCAGATATTCAACGTATAACAATGGTAGAAATTCTCACAAGAAAATTAGAGAAGAAAGGACAGCGCGTCCAGAGTTATCTCTCCAAAAGTCACAACAAAACTGCTCAAAACTGCCCATATATGTGTGTGTGTGTGTGTGTGTGTGTGTGTGTGTATACATATACATATACATACACATACACATATACATATTTTTCAGGTTGGCTTGTGCATTGTGTTTCGCTAATAAAGTGCACAAGAAACCAACTTCCTTTTCCATAACTGAATTTGCGACAAAAATCAATTCAAATTAATTATCTCCTGGTAGCCATTCAGCAGCGAACCTCAAACCCAGAAAATTGATTGTTTGTTTTAAGGCCCATAGACATTAGATGCCAACGTGGCAAGAACTTGAAGAATAAACAGTCCATCAGCTAATGAGGCAATTCAACAGAACACATTTACCTTTAATCAGCAAGTACTAGATTGGAAGGATGGCGACTAAACCCACAAATACTAAAACAACAGCAGAGGCATTGGCAAGATGAAAACAAGCATCCCATTCATGATATGAACAATGAAAATAATACAAGGGAAATAAACCTCGAAAAGAAAAAGGAGAAAATAAGGGAAGTGCGCCTATAGGTGTGTCTGTGTCTGGGGTTGGGCACGGAAGTAATAAAGACAAAAGAAAGACAGCGAACAATCACGAGAGCGATCACGCGGAATCGTGAATCATGAGCAAAAGCCAAAAAAGCATGGACACAAAAATTAAAAGAAGGGGAAAAAGGCTCATCTTTTTTGCAAGAGATATATAGACAAGAGTGACTAAAATAAAAAAAAAAAAAAAGAAAACACCTTGGGACAGTGGACGATCGGAGAAATCAGTTAATGGTGTGTGTAGAGGTTGTGCCGCGCGGCAGTCCGTGTTCCTCAACGGAGAGGTCAGTTTACGTTTAGAAGTAGCAGCCTAGTGCAATGGAAAGCAAACAAGACGATTGGGTATTTTGTATATATATATGTATATGTGAAACGGGAGAGAGAGAGTAGGAGTGCTATCGGCCATGGATCTGCATTGATTCCTTTCGTTCCATCATGTCATCTGTGAGAGGGTTTCTATCGTATATTCTGGGTCCCTTTCAAAGCTCTCTCTTTCTCTGTCTCTCTAGGGTCGGCCTATTGGATGTTGTGGTTGGATGAGATGAGATGAGAGAGGGCTGCCCGGAATGTCTGGTAGTATATTATTATCTTTTAAGGCAGCTTTTGTTTTGTTTGTCGTTTCTTCTTTTTTTAATTATGGTAAACTACATTGATAAGGAAGAACGTCTGCAACTAGAAAATTACAATTAGGACCATATTCTGATTAGATGAATTAACAAATAAAAGGGTAACACTCTTGTGTTAAACTCACAAAGAAGAAGAACGTGACTCCACTCATTTGTTTACTATGATTTTGTGAATGTAACTCATGACCAAATAATTAGTATTATCACTATGTTAATCATCGAGCATAGCAGCACCAAAACAAAACAATTAGATCATTAACTCTAAACAGTTTTTGGTCAATTTATATCTTAGTCAAATTATTAAAATAAAAATAAAAACATTTATTAATTTTAATCTGTACTAGTTTTTTAACAAAATTTATAAAATAATAATAGTATTCCCTATAGATTGACCTCCGTGCCATTCAAAGAACAAAAAAGTAATTTATTATGAGTCTTATTTTTCAAAAAAAAAAAATTCCACATCCTTTGTTCATATGTGATTAATAGGGCTGCAGAAATATTCTTTGCCATTATCACCAATTAGTCAGGAGATAATGTCTTTGTTTGTCAAATTTGTCAGCCCACATCACCGTGATCCTTCCACATGCAATTTATAATGTCTGCTTAATACAGCGCCACCTGCCCTCTTCTCGTCCATTCAAGAAATGTCACTTGTCCTCGCAATTTCTCCTGAGATTTCCACTTGTATCAGCTGCAGAAAAAAGTCTAAAATCAAAAAAGACAGGGCAAAACAAACAACGACTCCAACTCGGACAAAGATATCGTGCCATGGACCTAACTTCATCAATTTATTCCACAATACTCAATTATCACAGTCCCTGCTACATCCAAACACTCAGACTGATATGTTGACAACCACATGGTCTTCTCTCTACCATATAAGAAGACCTTACCACCAGTGGACTAAAAAGTTTTCATGCCCACCCAATATGACTAACATCGTATCTTTTATCTAAATTCCTCTGCGGTTCTAATCTCAAGCACACGTACTGAGAGCCAGACCTCACCTTAGAACTCACCTCAAGCTCACTGAAATTAACCTCCTGATTACCACTCTTTGGAAGATTACAACTGAGATGGTAAAACTTTTCTCATACAACTGCAGCCTTCAATCGAAAGGTATATAATATAACCCAGAAGATAAAAATGGGTGCTGTGCAATTCTTACATATTGATTTTCAACAAATTTCTTAACAAATGATACTAAGCATACCTACACAAGATCTGACCAATGAAGAACTACTGGCTCTACAGAACTTCCTTTTTCTTGGGTTCAAGAACAGGAGGATCAACATCGATCCCCATATTTGCTGCTGTGCCTGCTATAATCCTCATTGCTGATTCTATAGTCGTGCAATTCAAATCTGGCAGCTTCTCAGTCGCAATTGCACGCAACTGTTCGATGGTTATTTTTCCAACTTTCTCCTGCTTTGGGTCTTTCGAACCTTTCTCCACTCCTACTCAAGCATTTGGTATTATTATACATCTATAAAATCATGAAATAAAATGGTAGAAACACATAGCAAAGTATTTCAACATGTTTTAACAACATTCTACAATGACAAATCCATTTATGAAATACAATCTCTTATGTGGGCCATCAACCACGACTCCACAATAACAAACTCATTAACGAGAAAACAAGTTAGATAAGTCATCACTATGAATTACAGTGAACATAATTCCAGAGTTCAGTTCTTAAATCTACTATGCTTTTCTTACACCATTATTGGCACGTTATTGTATAACAAAATAAGATGCTTAAGTTCAGATCAGAACAACTTTACCCAAATTTTCCAATATAGTCGATCGAAAGTCCAAATAATGAAATAACAACAGATGAAGGATGTAGAACCTACTAGTGAATGAGCATTGCAAGTGCAGCAGTACAGTATTCCTCATCAGCAGAATTTAAACATCATCATGAGGGTGCAATAAATAAAAACTCCAGCGAGACAAAGAATTTATAGCAACAATGCAATGTCAACCAACAGTTTAGAAGCCACTTGACACTGTTTGGGTAAGGGCACAGGACGAGAAAAGGTAAACAAATCAGTTTGTTCATAGGCTCCACCACCCACAGGATTCATTTTCAGGAAAAAAAATATATCAAATTACAAAAAAAAAAAAAAAGAGTTTCACATCATCCCATTGTGAACAGAGCTCTTGTCAACATGAGAATACTGTTTGTGGGAGTCAACAACTATTTCTTTTGTTTTACTGCTTTTCTTCTTCTTCGTCCATGGCTTCAAATTAATAAGAAAGTAGGTTTGAAATATAAAAAGCAACATATAACCAACAAAAGCACAAGAATTGGCTTGCCATCAGCCTATATGCGGCCGCATCATAAACTCTGGGATCCAAAATAATGCTAGCATTCAAGAACTAACCATATATTAAACATTCTAATGCATTTGGAGTTATAGCTACTTAAACAGTTGTAGAGACTAAGATGTCCAAGTTTAAACTTGTCTTGACTTCATCAACAAAAACTCCTTGTAAAGTTCATAATTGATGCATAGTAAGCTAGGATCTAAGAAATGCAATAAATATTTTGTTAAACTAAAAACTACGTATCGAAGTGCTTACGAAGGAAACAAACATTGTTGAAACAACCTTATAACTTTTTATAAGATGAGATGACATGTTTACTAGCATAAGTTTTGTTGTCTTAAGTCTGCAAATCCCCAAAAGCTTTAAGTGTAATTGATAATGTGGAGTGGTATCTGACAATCACATCTAAGGACTAAGCTTGGAGCCTTAAAATTTTCATGAATTTCGATTCTCAATATCAAACTTTTCATCATATTAGTAAAATATTTTTAAGAACCTATTATAATTAAATTTTGATTGAAGTGTGGCAACATGGACAGCCCAAAGAAAGTTAACTAAGCATACCTGCGGCCTTAAGTAGCAGCACTGAAGCAGGTGGCGTCTTCAAAATAAAAGTAAAGCTTCTATCCTGCAAGTAAACATATCAAACTTAAAGAAATCTTCAAGTAATATAATTATGCTTCTCTAAACCACGAAGAGCAATATAAGACCCAAAGAATAAGATTAGCAAAATAAAGAAAGCGAAAAACCCACATCATAAACGGTGATTTCAACTGGAATAACATAGCCAGCTTTGTCAGCAGTTCTGGCATTGTAATCCTTACAGAAAGCCATTATGTTAACCCCTTTAGACCCGAGTGCGGGCCCCACAGGTGGCGCAGGAGTTGCTTTTCCTGCCTCTAGAGCCAATTTTATGAACCCGACAACTGCGAAACAAAAACGCTAGAGATAAAGCAAAGGAAAGCAACATAAAGGAAAAAAAACATGAAATTTGGGAAGGTGAGTATTGGAGAAATGGAGTATGCATAAGTACTCTACCTTTCTTGGATTTTGGACCAGGCTTAGGAGGAGCCATGGCGATGACAGTCAGGAATCTTGGGGTCGAAGAGAGAAGTGGGGATTGTTTCTTGCCGAGTAATTGGAGAGAAATGTTGGGGTTCGAGGATAAGTTAGCGGGGGAAGGAAGAAGAGACGAAGAGAGCTTAAAATTATCAACATTTCTAGGATGCAGAAAGGAAGGGAGATGACAGCATGCAGATAGAGAAGACGCCATTGACACAGACACAAGGAGACACACTGATGAATTCGCCCGGCAAGAGGAGAGAAGTTTTGGATAAAACCCAAAATCCTATCCTCAAACCTTTGCTTATGCTGGGTAGGATGATCCAGCCCACCTAAAAGTTGAAACCCCTTGAGAGAACGAATGTCACCGGGCCGTAATTTGCAAATGATTTTAGCCCACAAGAATGCAGGCCTGGCAAGGACCTAACCTTTGGTTTGCACAAGACCGCAAAAAAAAAAAAAAAATCCACTTGCCAAGACCCGAAAGAGTTGGTTGACGCCCATCGTCACTCTCTTCATGTTCATTCCAAATCTAGATCACCATGGCCAAATATTATATCCGTTTTATGCGAGACCACATTGATTGAGGCCTATCGCGGATGATACAACTTGGAGTTCTTCTTTTAGAATCCCATTTGATACAGCAGCCCATACAGATATAGCCAAAAATTGCAATCGGATACCGTCATTTCTTCACTAGGGCCAATGGCCGTCGCTAGTCACAGTCCCTGTCCACCTGCTCACAGCAACAATCAAGAACAAGCTTCCAGTGGTAGAATACAGTGATTTCATTGAAAGATTTGGAGTTCATGAAAATGAACATATAATATGCATGGTCTGCCTAAGTAGTATTGAAAGAAAAACATGAAATCAGAGAACTGTCAAACTGTCCTGACGTGTTTCACAGAGAATGTCTGGATGCTTACCTGCCCCTTGTGTAGGGCTGTGCTATTTCCAGCCAAGGCTGTCCTATATAGATCCATGAATGTGTTATACCAAACAATCCCTTGTTCCTGATAGCCATGTGGTCCAGGCAAGTCCACTAAACTCTGTTACCACAAAAACAAGGTCAATCTAACATAAGACCTTGTTATTGAATTGGCTAAAATTGTCTGATTGGGATCTCTTTTCTTTCTTCTCTCTATAATTGGTTTTATTTTCTCCTACATCTTCCCAAGAAATTCTCCATATAGAGGGTGCATCTTATTTTACAATTCACTCAAGCCTCACACTAGCTAACTGATCTAGAAAGTCATAAGTCAATGGGAAATGAACTTGTATATGCCTAGTTTTGCCTACTAGTTTCCACTAAATCCTTCAACCTCACGATTTCTATAGCTTACTACATGAAGCAGGCACCAACTTCTTCCAGCATTAAATTTCCATATTGAAATTACTAAAGCTGACTGTTCTATGTCATAAATTTCAGTGAAGATCTCTCTGAGTAAAGAAGTAACCAAAGTATCATCAAATCTAAAGAAACTAATCGGTAAAAACATCAAGTCAACTGAATTGGTGCTCATAAGTCTGCCAATTCAGAGAGATAAATAGATAACCAGTTTAGCACGAAGGAAATGCTAACAGCCACAGGACGATATCAATCATCAAAATCAGAAAAGGAAAAGGAAGCAGAGCTATCATGGACTATATTTTATCAAGTCAACAAGATATAGCATTCCTTTTCTACACAGTAACCCAGTGAGCTGACCACAAAACACTAAGAGCATGACCAAGGCAATAGCATGACAAAAGATTATGCAATTAATATGAACATATAATAAGACAACTTAATACAAGATTTCACTGATAGCATAGGAAAAGGCGAATCAGCATATAACAGAAAAAAGAGAGCATGCAATATTCACTGATAGCAATAGGAACAAGAGAACCAGCATATAATAGAAAAAGGAGAGCGTGCAATATTTAAACGCTGCAAGAGAATGGCAACTGCAATTGTCAAAGTCTGACTAGAAACTGCAATGTTCGAGAACTGAAGAGCAAAAGTCTAGTGATTTCACGATCCAATTTAAAGTAACTAGAAGAAAAGGCATACCTCAACGTCTAGGGTGGTGAAACTAAGGTTCTCCATATTTGCTACTCTGTTTCTGGGGATTCCTGATACATAATAAGCCAACATGTCGATTCTTACTACATGTTTGATGATCCAAATGAAAGGGAGGCAATTATTGTTACAATCAAGTAGATTTCCTACACCATCTAAATTAATTTTCTTTTCATGCACCCAATTGGAAGAACAGCTCTAAATTGTCATTTAAGTCATTTATCTTCTGTCTTCTTGACCCAGCAAATTGGAGACCTCATTCTTTTTCAACAGGTTAGATAATAACTAAGAGACAAGAATTTGGTGCTCATATCAACCATCAATCTGACTCAAGTTTCTTCATAACCAGAAACTTGATTCATGTATTCACATTTAACAAGCAAGTTAAAATAGCTCCAAATATGACAATCCTTAATTTCTTCATATCATTTAAACAGCAATTACAACTGTTGTGCAGACAACACAATTAGAGGCACAAAAAGATTTGCCACTACATGTTATACAAACCATTGAAGTTCTCGATATTCTCCTGGTCAATCCACACTTCACCTGATATAGAAATTTATGAGCATAACTACGACTACCTTGACATATGACCACAAGATCTCAAGAAGAAAGCAAAAAGTTTATGAAGAAGAGGGATACATTTAGTGAAACATGTAAAAGATCCAAAATATAACAAGAAAAACACCTGAATCACTACAGGAGAATATACAATACATACTCTTGGAATGAAGCAAATTTAGCTAAGCTACTACAAACTGGCTAGTTATTCTAGACCAACTATCAGACAGATTACCAACACTGTTAGAACTCATGAGAGTTCACCTTTAAAAGTTCAAAAAAATCTTAGTTAGACTTAACCTTTGTTATTATTTCATATCAGATTCTTGCTTAAATGTTTTTTGATCTTCGGTTAGTAATTTTTAGCATCTGATAGTAGTTGGGATTTTTTTTTAGTAACTTTCAGTTTGGTTAAAAGCTATTTACATTCTCATTTGTGAAATAAAAAGTGTAATATCTTTCTTCAACTCTTTAAACTTATGCTATTTATCTCCGGAAGTTCTTGCTTCAAGTTCTACAGATTCGTACACACACTGTAACTAACTATACACATTAATATATGGGAAATTGCACCCTAAAAACCCCATCGGCAGATCTCAGAGGAGAACCAGCAAAACAACACTTCAAGCTAACATAAAGTTCAGCAACAAATTTATGGAAGTAGATCTATTCAACTCAGGGACAGGGACAGATATCTTATTGAAGAAGAAAGAGAAGGACAATGATATAACACAAAACAAAACAAAATAATTTACCATTCAATGTCACCAGTGAGAATGATTTGATTACAAATCAATACTCTCTACATCAGTAAAATACTGCTAAAAAGTCCAAACCCCCAATAAGGATACCCTCTTATCCATCATCAACGACGCTCTTCTGCTTCCTCTCCCCCCCCCCCCAACCCCAAAAAAAAAAAAGTAACAGAATAGAAAACCGGAACTATTATTATACAGTAACTAGAGATCTCAACCGCCGAATCCGTAGAGAGTACGGCCCTGCCTCTTTAGAGCATAGACAACATCCATGGCGGTGACGGTCTTCCTTCTTGCGTGCTCAGTGTATGTGACCGCATCACGAATAACGTTCTCAAGGAAGATCTTGAGGACTCCACGGGTCTCCTCATAGATGAGACCACTGATTCGCTTAACACCTCCCCTACGAGCGAGCCTGCGAATGGCCGGCTTGGTGATACCCTGGATGTTATCCCTCAACACTTTCCTGTGCCTCTTGGCACCACCCTTTCCAAGGCCTTTCCCTCCCTTTCCTCTTCCAGACATGCTTACCCCAAGAACGGAAGAAAATAGGTTTCTAGTCTCCCAAACACGCTGGCTTTGTGATTTCCCTGCTGGGTATTGATAAAATAGGGACTATAGGGGTGATTTTATAGGAGAGACACAAGGATTTTTGAATTTCAATTTGGCGCCGCATTTCGGTTTTTGCTGTACTCGCGGGAGCGGAAAGTAAAGCGAGAGTTTTGGCGCTTTTACTTTCAACCGTTAGATGACACTTTATCGACGGTATATAAGCTCGATCTGGGGGAACTCATGTACCCATGGTGCACCGTTGATTAAATTCCATCCGACGGCTCTTTTAAGAGAATAGGAACCTTGAGGACCTTTTATGAAACTGGGTCATTTTATTTACTTATTTATATTTATTCCCTGTAGCTTTTTTATGGACAGTATTATAAAAACTACAACAGTTGAAGATGCCAGTTGTGTATTTTTATTTTGAAATAAATATTTAATAAAATTTAAAGTAAATAAAAATAATTTGAGTAAATGTTGAAAAAAAAATTACCAGCATACAGTGTCAAATCAATTTTCAATTTTAAAAAAAATATCAAAATAAATTTTAAATTTTTATATCAAATTAACACAAATTTTTTTCGTGTTTTTTTTTTTAATTTATGATAAATATCATTTAAAACCTTAACGTTTGTACTATCTCTGCAAACAAACCTGACTTTCAAAATATATCTAGACTAACCTTAATTTTTTAATTTTATCTAAATTGAACCTTTCGTCTAAATCAATTGAACAATATTCATAAAAAATAAATTTATTGAAAGACAAAAATGAAATTACATCAGTAGAGCATATAGAGCTAAACAATAACGTTCAACGTTCTCCCCATTTTGATTTTTTTCTCATTTCAAAAACTTAAATCTTGTTTTTTCTCTCTCAATTCTTTATTCAATATCGAACAATTTGAAAGTTTGGTTATTAAAATTGCAACAAAAAGTATGTTATTTTACTGCTTCACACTATATTTACACATGAATTATCTTTTTTCGGTGTTTGATAATATGATAATTTTGCCTTAATATCGTAATGAAATAAAGAAACATGATAAGACGAACTTTCACTCTCCATTTATAAATTCGGCTTCAATCAGTATATATATATATATCACTAACACTTGATTCTTCAGAAAAAAATACCGATCAATTTACAACTTTGTTGTTCTTTTTCCTCTTATTTTTCTCTTCTTTCTTGTCTAGCAACAAAGCTTTGTGTTTTCTCTGATGAAGGGAAGGGAATGAAGCATGATGTCCTCGTAAAAAAAATTAATTTAAACAGTATTTGTAATTAGGGTTCAATTTGAACGAAATTAAAAAGTCGATGTCAATTTAGATACATTTTAAATGATATTTATTCAAAAATTTACTTTTTCTTTTACATAATATCTTTTACGAAAAATATCATTTTAAACTTTAAATTCTTTTTTTTTACAATTAAATTTTTACTTACAAAATATTTGTAAACAAATCTTAATATTATAATTTTATTTAAAATTATTATAATTTTATTTAAAATTATTATAATTTTATTTAAAATTAATATAATTTTATCTAAATTAAAGATATTTTACAATAAATTTTGACTTGTGATTTTTTATATAGGTAAAAAAATATTAAAGTTATAATTCTAAAAATTTTAATTTTTTTTGAATACTAACAATATTTTTATAAAATTATATACTGTCAAAATTTTGAAAAATTCATAAAAAAACCATTGTTGATTGAAAAAATTTTAAATTTGAGAGAAAAAATTAAAATAAAATATAAAATTTATTTGAGTAATTTGTAGTCATTTCAATAATGAAAAAATTATTAATTTTTTTGTAATTATTTTGAAACAAAATTCAATTTAAACAAAATCAATATATTAGAGTTTTTGTTTGGATATATACTAAAAAGTTAGGGTTTCATTATGGAAAAAGAATAAAATTTAATAATTTAAATGATATTTATTTAATTTTTTATTTGTAATTATAAATTTTATTATAAATGAAGTTTCTTAAGTTTTTAATTTAAAATTTAGGAATATAATCATTGTATGCCAATTTTTATGATAACAAAGATAAAAAAGAAAGAGAATAGAGGAAGATCAAAAACTAAATTTATCTTTCAATTTTTTTTTTTAATTCTTCTCAGTTCTCTTTATTTCTTAAAAAGAGTTTCTTTCAAATAATAAAAATTTATATTTTTTTCTGTCAAATTTTCTTTTTTTTTTAAACAATAATAAAGAAGTGGTGATGAATCCCACTGAAAGTCACATATTCTATATTTTAAAGATAACTATGTTGGAGATGCTAAGATATGAATTTGAGATTGGAGAATAGGACGCCTCATGGGATTAACATCCACTTTCTTTAAAATTAAATTATTATTTTACTCCTCATGCTTTTCAAATATTTTGACTAAGTAGAAAAAGAAGAATAAAAAAAATCAAGATACCTATTTGATGGATGATATAAGTTCATTACTTATATTTTAACAAAATTATTTATTATTGACACAAAAAATTTAATCTTTAATTTTTTTTATTTTCAAAAAAATATAATTTTAAATAATATATATTTTTAATATTATAATAATTGTTAAACAATATAATATTACTTTTTAATTAAAAATATTATTTTAATTTAAATATATAAAAATAAATATATAATATTTTATTTTGATCTCAAATTAAAATAAATATAAAAATGAGATTTTAATTTTGATTTTTATTACTGAAAGTTAAGTAGATAACTTATTTTTAATTTTGATTTTTACTTTCTAATTTTTTTCTATTTTGATTTTAAAGTAAACCTTATGGACTCCGAACTGAAGCATTCTTTTGACAAGTTTTATTTGTTGGGAATTGAAGCGTTCTTGACTCCGGAATTTGGTCATCTGAGTGTACACATGGAAAAGCAAACT
The DNA here is from genome assembly GCA_021397835.1 of Moringa oleifera. NCBI lineage: Eukaryota > Viridiplantae > Streptophyta > Magnoliopsida > Brassicales > Moringaceae > Moringa > Moringa oleifera. The sequence goes on from JAJFZO010000566.1 coordinate 199,617, forward strand.
TCAAGAAGAAATCGAAGGCAAAAACAGTTGTGCCCAGGAAGATCAAATTGCAACACTCTAAATTACCATTTAAATGAATTGTGTGTATGTTTTAATTTTGTTCTCTTTTTTTTTTTTTGGTTTTTTGTGGTTAGACTTTAATTATTTTTTTTTACAATAAATTTTGATTTAATTTTTTTTACAAAAATTAAAATTACTATTGCAAAAAATTTATCAAAAAATATTTTTAAAAAATTATTTTCAAATTTAAAAATTCATAAAAAATATATCATGAATAAAAATTATGAAAATTTTAAAAATTATGAAAATTTTAAAAATTAACTTAAAATAAGATGTAAAATTTATTTGAATTTTTAAAACATTTTAATAACAAATTTACTTTAATTTTTTAATGATTGATTCAATTTAAATCAACTTGAACATTTAAATTTATTATTAATTCAGTTAATATATCAAAATTTAAATTAAAAAATGAGTTTAACATATAATTTTTTTTAATATTTATCCTAAGATTTATTTTTCAGACTACTAAATATCAACACTATCATTAAAATTATTCTAATATCTCATATTTAATCAATGCTTTATGCAAAAGTTCATTTAGCTCTTGGTTGAGATTCATTTGATGGACATAGTTTCTGCTAAAATGCTTCTCATCGGCCAATCTTTTTTATCTGCATAAACATAACATCAGTTGTGTTTATCTATGCCTACCATTCTGCATGCTTTGGATCATCACGAATTCGATAAGTTAAAGAGGAGTCAGTATTATTCATTGATTCAATAGCCGTCCCATCTTATGCGTCCGAATACGATTCATATTTGATAACACGTACAGATACAGGACTCCTCACGACATGCTCCTCATCTGTCCACGTTAGGCTCCCGAATTTGTATTCTCCACGCACCCTCGGCTTCGAGGAGAAGCTCACTTTAAAGGAAAGAATCCTGGTGGTTTCATTGAAACTTAAGATCCCAGGCTCTACTGTCATTTCAACGCCGTATGGAGCTTCTATTACAGCTCTGTGCACTGACGTAACCTGCCCTACGTTTGTCACCTTTCTTGTCACTGTTACTCTGCTCTTCAGGTTGGGGATGGTGATAGACGGGAGGTTCAGGTTCATACCCTGATCCCTCTTTTTGCTGCAAATGACTCTGGAATTGGTTTGTTTGCTAATGGAGTCACTGCTGTAACCCATGAAGCAGAGGAAGTCAACGTAATCTTCCATGTTGGCATCATAAATGAGGCCTGGATTCATTGCCTCGTGGGGATTGACGTGCCCGCCACCCATGTCGAAAGGGTCTGCTAGTTTTCCCGGTTGGCCATCCTCGAATATGTTTGTTCCGTCTGTTCCCTGTTGGGAAGCTTCAGAGGAGTGTGGTCTTTAAATATTATGAGAGGATGAGAACTGGAAAGCAAAACAGACTAGAAAGTGAGTGAATGAATTGACCAGTGGTGACCAGAGCCGATCTTATGGCTGCCGGAGACCAATTCCCGTGAACTGATTTTAGAAGAGCAGCTATTCCAGATACGTGGGGACAGGCCATGGAAGTTCCCGAGAGGATGCAAACCCTTGGTGGATGTACAGCTAAGATGTCCATACCGGGGGCCGCAATGTCAGCGTACCCCCGTTAATCAAACATCAGAGAAGGAGATAATAGATACATGGCAAAAATAATTCGAGAGAAGAAGAACAAGAATGTGAGAAAATGGTAAGGCACAGTGACTGAAATTATTTCAAGTTACTTTAGCACTGCTGGGGAAATCACACTTGGTCCTCTGGATGAGAGAGGCAATTCGTGGAGATACCCACTTCCCTATAGCAGTAGTTGGAAAACTAAGTTTTGCAACTGGAGACCTTCACAAAGAGGTGAATTAACTCAGTTGAAGTTGTTTCTATAAACAAGCAAGGTTTCTGTCTTTTTCCTTTTTAGGTTGGTATCGTTTGCACATCCCCTTACCTGGCTTTTTTGATGTAGGAAAGTATTTGCCTCTCTACTGCATAATCTACCATGATATGTGGAATTGATGAGGATGGATATGGTAAGTCATCACGGAAATGTGCACATATGAGTCCAATTCCTCCTGCTTTCACTACAGGAGAAGCAATACGTGGTCGTCGAAACCAGAGGACGATCTTCCCTGCGGCCGAAGTTTCATTACAGTTTCCGCTGGAAGATATAGGACATTGACGGGCACAGGATATAGTGGAGATATGTAAAATTTATGGAGAAACATAACATAGAAGATAAAATATCTCAGCCTGAATCGTCTATAGGGCCTGTGACTACGTTTTCGCAATATGCGAGGTCAGTGAAGCCATGGATATTTTCAGCAAAACCAAGAGATTGACCCTGCATCAAACAGAACAATCACTAGACATCTCAGCACACAGCTTAATTTATCTTCTTGAATTCTAGGTATCATCCAAATTTACCCAAAGAATGTGATGATTTCCAAGTGTAATAGCAGTTGGGAAGGCCCGGTCAATTTCCCGCTGAAGAAACTACAGTGATCCCTCTAGCAGTTGCATGGAAGGACCCTATCGCAATGGCATTCTGATCAAAGTAGGAGTACATTGGACTATCTGCTCCAACAGACAGTGATATGATGTCCACTCCATCTTGCATGGCATTATCAAATGCTTGAAGAAGATCAGCATCGCTGCAGCCTCTGTCGCTCCAGCATCAATGTAGACCTGTAACATTTCCTGAAGTAAGTATTTGTGCCAGAGAAAGAATGCCAGACCTGGAAGTTAAATTTGCATTATACTCACTCTATCTGTGGCCTTGGCAGATACAAAGGAAACTCGAAGAAGGTACTGAAGGAAAAAGAACACAAGAATTGCTGGCAGGTGGTTTCTTTGTGCCCTTCTTCTGTAACTGGATTTGGTATCCATGAACTTGACACTGGAAGGGTTTTCAGCATTCATTGAATTTGAGTTATCAACAGTATGATAAGTTAAACATCCCAGCATCAATGACTATATCATAATGTCAAGAAACATGATGAAAGCATAACATTTATATAGACCTTAAGGGACGGAACATCTTCCTTTGCTGGGGAAAAAAAAAAAAAAGGAAAGATGCTTGAGTGAGACTGCCTGGTGTAAGGCATGTCAAAGAAATATATAGAAAATCGTATGTAATTCTGTGTTGAAATATTGACATGATTGCTTTATCTACTCTTCCCTAGCCTTTTTTGGGTCAACTGGCTCAGTAGGCTATAGATGTCTGGATGCCTCTGATATTCGTCATGATCAATTAACTAAAAGTATTATATGAGCTTGGTACAAAACTATAGCAACAATGCATCTTTGTGAATCGTCTGCATGGATCATTTGTATGTCAACATATTATTGTTGGTCGGAACTTGTTGAAGTTCATGATGCTACTAGAGTTATTTTGAAAATACATGTTCCTCTACCTGGTTTTCTGTGTAATTACATTGAGGAGTTACCTTCAGACGATCTTGATAACTGATGATGATTGTGCCCTTGAGGAGTTACCTTCAGACGATCTTGATAACTGATGATGATTGTGCCCTGATACCAGTTCATCGCATCTTCTTTAATTTAAAGCCCAGTTGAGAGGTTGTAATCCCAATTTTTTGCTTTCTTATTTCTCTATTCTTATTGATGAGACTTTTTTTCAGGCAAGAGAAATTATTGCATAAATCCATATAATTCTCAGAAAACGATGAAAATGATGAGAATGACAATAATGCAGCCAAGAATAACTCTAAGATAGTAGCCTTGACAGTAGACATTTTAACCATTCATTTCACGGCTTCTTGAACAATTAGCCATTGCAAACTGTTTCCCTTTGATACTTATCATGAGCATAATATTTTTTCCAGGATTCACAACAGGTAGAAATTTCCTCTCTCTGAGTAAGTCACTTCTTAAAGGTTACCCGAGGCAATTTGGTTTAGAATGCATGGGTTGGCTAAATCACGATGAAGCAGGAAGAAGGGTGTCCTTTGCTAGCTTGTAAAGGAAAAAGTTGTAGCACAGATTTGGCTGTCTTTTACTGCTATAGTAAATCTATCCATGGAGACATGATGAATTGCATTTGTTCCTCACATGCAGTCCCAAAGGAGACTACAGCAATCTGTTGAAATGAGGTTGATTCTTCAAGTAATATAACACAACTTTATTTTCATTCGGAATTCTGATATGAGTGTCCGTACTTAGAAATTAACTGCTACACTCATTTCATAATTGTTCATCATGATCAATTTGATACTTATTTATTGAAGTGATAATCTTCAGTTGTCATCGGTGTAGAATCCAATGATCTGTGTTTTCACAGATATAGGACTTGTCACATTATGCACCCCATCTGTCCAAGTTAGGCTGCCAAAGTAGTATCCAGTGTTCACTTTGTGGCTGGTGGAGACTGTAACCTTGAAGGAGATCTTCTTGTTGGCAGAGTTGAAAACCAAAACATTGGGCTTTACAGCTACAGATACGCCAAATGGATGCTCAATCAGGACTCTGTATTTCGAGTTGATAGGGCCAACATTCATGACAGTTCTAGTGAGAGTGACTGAATTTTGCAGATCTGGAATGGTAATTGAAGGTAGATTCACATCCAGAACAGAAGGCTTAGGCCGAGGGCAGGTAGTAGCATTTCCCACAAGCTGAGAGATAGAAGAGTCATTGTAACCGGCAGCACACATGTAGAGGATGTAGTCTTCTGTTCCCATGTCATATACAAGACCAGGTTCTGCTGCCTTATTTGGGTTCACAAGGCCACCTCCATAATCAAATGGATCAGCCAGCTTTTTAGGGGACCCATCAGCAAAGATAGGCTCTCCGAATGGGTCAGTCTTCCATGCTGCAACAAAGAGTAACCAGCTGCTTTCAATATATCAAATATTGCAATTTCTGCTGTCAATTTAGATCCTACAAACTGAAGAAGATGACAAAGAGGGGTCCCATAAGGAATTGGATGGTTATTGAAACCTGTTGTGACAATGGCAGATGCTATGGCAGCAGGGGACCAATTAGGGTGTAATACTTTGAGGAGTGCTACAATGCCTGAGACAATCGGAGTTGCCATGGATGTCCCTGAATGCAGCGCAAACCCACCATCCATGAAGGGATCCAGAGGAGTACTGGCTGCTAATATACTTACACCAGGCGCAGCTATATCTGGCTGCATTCCACCAAAGCATGATCAATTGACTTTGACTCGATGAAAATTTTTTTATTAGCTGCTCAATGTGTCCCCTTAAAAACAAATTTGGCAAAAAACACAAGGAAAATCATACCTTGAGAATAGCTGGAGAAATGGAGCTAGGTCCTCTTGATGAAAAGGTGGCTACCTTGGTTGCCACAGGCTCCCCTACCAGTGTTCTAGCAGTGCTTATTTTTACCACTGGTGAGCTGTGCGAGCCCACAAAGCACCATCAGACATTCAGATACCAGCTAATTAATCTGTGATTATAGTGTTTGAACATAATCATATACCTGGAAGAACGAATGTAGAAGAGCATTTGGGTTCCAAGCTCATAGTCTACTGAAATGCAGGGAAAGTCATTGGAACATGGGCCTAGCACATGAATAGGATTTCTGGCAACAATAACCCCAACACCACCGGCTGCCCTCACAGCAGATGCTGCAAGGGTTACTGCACTTCTCCTGGTCAGTGTTGTGAAACACAAAACCACTTTACCCTCTGCTGAAGTGTTATTAAAGGAAAGAGACTCACAAACACTGCAATTAATGTGCTTTACAATGTTAGATTAATATGAATTCAGTCTGCCAAAAATATAGGAACTTCGACAACAGTGGACTATGCCATAGGAGCATACACCACAAAAAAGATGAATCCAAAGAGGATCATCAGAGAATTGTGCACAATATCTACTCTGCTAAATAATTATAAGAGATGGCACAAAATGCAGTGATAAATTATGTTACCCAGCCAATGTAGGGCGGAGTCCTGGGTTCTCTGGGTAAACCAAACCGGTAAAACCAATCACCTTCCCTCTATACATTGATTGACCCTACAGTAGTCAACAAAACAATCAGAACTCACTGGAAAGAGAAGATTAGTGTGTGAAAGTATAATGATAACGAAGTTGAAACAGCAAGTGGGTGCAACACCAGATGGTTTTGATTAAATTTCTAGGCATACAAGATATTAGTACCACAAACTGAAGAGAATATGTTGACGTCTACCAGTATGGTGAGGTTGTTCCCGAGTGTAATAGATGTGGGCAAGGACCGGTCAAGAGTAGTAGCTGCCACTGACAAGATCCAGGGTGCTGTGTTGTCCACCGTCTGAGGAGCAGGTCCGGCATTTGAAGCAGCACAAACAACAGGAATGCCCTTGGCTACTGCATGGAATGCGCCCACTGAAATTCCATCACGCTCATCCACTTGTGAGAACATAGGAACTGCACTGCCAAGTGAAAGCGATAACACATCAACCCCATCATGTATAGCTTCATCAAAGGCTTTCAATATATCAGCTGATGAGCACTGGCCGGCTGGCACGTTCCAGCACACCTTGTACATGGCTATGCGAGCCCGGGGTGCACCACCTCTCACTGTTCCTAGAGCAAGGCCTTTGTAACTTGCATTAGCCACGAAGGAGCCAGCTGCAATGGTGGATGTGTGTGTGCCGTGACCAAAACTATCCCTTGGGGACATGTAATCTGGGTTGTCTGTAGTGTTGAATGGCTGTACATTTTCTGCAAGGAAACCATCGATGAAGTACTTGGCTCCTATTAGTTTTCTGTTACAATCCGTTGTACCATTAAAGAGCTGCCCAGACTGACAGTGCCCCTTCCAATTGGCAGGGATGGGCCCAAGTCCTTCATCATTGAATACCTCTGACTCTGGCCATACTCCTGGATCATGAAATCTTTTCAGGATTGTGGGTATGTATGTCAGGTTTGTGTGTGTGTGTGTGTGCGTATGATAGGGAGAGAGAGACACAGACAGAGACAGAGAATGAGAAAGAAGAGGACCTGTGTCCATGAGGCCAATGATTATCCCGTCGCCCATCTTGGTGTCATGTAGAAGATTGGTGGGAGAATCAGAGGAGAGATCAAGATAATCCCAAGTTCTCGTTGTTTGCAGTGAATGGAAATGATTTTGTGTGACATGAACAACTCCAGGTAGCTCTGAGGATAAAGAATTTATCATAATGGCTCTAATTAGAAAAACGAACTTAGAAATAACGTTAATTAAGTCTACAGATTGTGAAGAACAAGACTTTGTCAACTGAAAAAGAGAAATTTTGGTTATTCTTCTCTTCAACATGAAGTCGTTAGAAAGTATTGTAAGTTTCAACTATCTAACCATGCATTATGTAGTTGAAAACTTATGATCAGATTCAACAGAGACTAGTTTCAGGTGGAAATAATGGATGAATTACTTTGCTTGGTTCTAATGAACAGACGCATAAAAGTAATCGAAACATTTGATTTTTAATATATTTGGGCAATAAATGGTGTCCATTGAGAAACTTCAAACTTGAAAATACCTGCAATCTGTTGAGCTTGAGATTTTGTAAGCTTGGCTGCAAAGCCAGAGAAGCCATGTCTATAACTGTAAACCATTGAGTCAAAGGCAGCCTCTTTGCTGCAGGTCATGTACGTAGCAAAATCATTAATATGAATTCTGGATATTCTAAACGCATCAAAACATATACCTTAAGTAATTTTCTTATTTCAATATAAGATAGTATTCCATGCTGGATATACTCAGTCCCAACACATACAAAGAATGTAACATTCTCACACCAAAAAGCAGCTTCAGAGGCTAAACAGCATTGCATACAGTTCATTTATGCGATTCATAACGATGAGAAATTGTCTGCTTTAGCTATTGGATACAAAAACTCCTTTTTTTAACACAATTTGGATAATTACTTATCAATATTAAGACCTTAAAACCCTGTGAAGCATTGAAGTCTGTGGTGTTAGAAGGTGAAGTTGTAAGCTATACCTTCCAAGAATTGATGCCAGCATACCATGATGTGATTTAGTGACAAGCTCGGGATCATTCTGTTGCCTCTCACCCATATAAATTATGTGAACCTATCAAGCAAACAACAAGAAGTTGGTTATCTACAAGTTATGAATTTGGGGAGTAATATTGCCAGGAAAAAGACAGATACTGACTCTGCTATTGGCACTGACTGGCACAATCAAACTGTTCTGCCCATTTAGAATTAACAGAAGACTAAGTGCCACAAAGGCTGCAGCTTTGAAGTTTCTCTTCCCAATCAAAAGAGACCACCCCATTGAATCTCTATACTTGAGAAAGAGAGAGATATCTACTTGTAGGTTTAGGCACCTAAAACACAAAGTGCAGACCCTCTTATATGAAAGTTCCAGTCCTGTTTGTTTCCCCAGATAAAATTTGACTTCAACATTTTCCTTCGTTCCTTTGTTTATTTATTATTCTATCCATTATCTGGAGATGCACATCCCAACTTATGTTTGACCCAAAAAAAAAAAAAAAAATAGATTATCTTGAATGAGATTTCTTTCAGATAACAAAACCTATCGTCACTAGATTCAACTGTTTGAATCTTGAAAGCAACATATAATATATGATGAATTTGTGGTGTTAAGAAAGGATGTAGAGTTTAGCATTAATTTTTGCTGGAATACAGCACAGTAAGGTTGTAATGAGGAATAAGAAATTGTCTGACAGCATTGCAAATGGTATTAGGAGTAGAACCAATTTAAGATAAAATTAAGACCATGTTTGTATCAAGAAAAAACCTTAATCTGACATATGAAGACCGTTTGATTACAAAAATAAAGAAGTAAGGTCCAAGCAATAGACAAGCGAATAAGTTCAAAGATAAGAACGAACAAATAAACAAATCAGATTGCTGAAATAATCATGCAGGTTCTTCAATAAACTTCTGGAAGAAGAAACCATAAGAAATGCAGGATTAAGCTACTAAATATTTGATATAAAATGAGAAATGATTGAAGAGGAAGAAACAGAATAGTTAGCCAGTTAACAGGACTCCTTTCGAAGGCAACTTCAGTTTTTTCATTTTCATTGGACTGGATACAAATGAAAGGATACAGAACAGGCAGAAGGAATATCCACATAACCAAGAAATTGTTTAACAGCTGACATTTGACTTGGTCCTTAATTTGAGTTCTAAATACCATTCTTGTCTCTATTTTGTTTCCAATATTTGACTAAACAGGACATTTAATTGCATTCTTCTGTAATTCCCCAACTCTTCATTCTTTCAAAGCAGGTTAAAGTTATGTTCTACTCTGGTGTTGTTAACCTAAGGAGATTATTAAGTGACATTTCAACAATCAGCTACAATCCATAATGGACAAAGTGCGGGTTTACTCATTCAAGCCAGGAAAATTTAAGCAGATAGAGGTGAATAAAACATTGTTTAAATTACATGGAAGCAATCATCCTTATAAAAACAGAAAACTAGTGATGACCTAGTAAGATTGTAGCATCTCTATTTTCACGGACAAGGGACTTCTCACAGCATGCACGCCATCAATCCAAGTCAAGCTCCCAAAATAGTAACCTGTATTCACCTCGTGGGTTGTGGAGACTGTAACAGTAAAGGAGATTTCCTTGGTTGTATTGCTGAAGACCAACATATCAGGTTTTACTGATACCTTTATGCCAAATGGAGGCTCTATTACTACTCTATAAATGGACTGGGGAGCACCAACATTTTTGACAGTTCTGGTGAGGGTGATTGAGTTTCTAAGACTTGGTATGGTAATGGAAGGTAGATTTACATTCAAAACAGAAGGTTTTCTACTAGGGCACCCAGTGAGTTGACCTGTGAGCCAAGAGATAGCAGAATCATTGTAGCCCATGGCACAAAGATATTGTCTGTAGCCAGCTATGCCCATGTCATATACCAGACCAGGGTCTGCTGCTCCTTTTGGATTCACAATTCCACCTCCAAAATCAAATGGATTAGCAAGCTTTTGAGAATTTCCTTCAGTAAATACTGGAAACCCCGATGAATCATTCCTCCAAGCTGCAAATTGTGAACATGAATTTACAGTCACTAAACTCTAGTTAAGTTTCTGCAGATGATGGTGATCTCATAGCAAATTTATTCTGTAACCAGTATGAGAATAGGTGTACCAGTAGTGACAAGTGCAGATTTAATTGCTGCGGGAGACCACTCAGGGTGCAATGCTTTGAGTAGCGCCACAATGCCAGAGATATGAGGAGTTGCCATTGAAGTTCCCGAGTGCATGGCATATCCACTATCCATGAATGGATCATGGGGAGAAGTAGCAGCTAATATGTTTGAGCCAGGTGCAGCTATGTCTGGCTGTGAAGATCAGAATTGTCCCAGAATAATTTAATGAGAAGCTTCATATTTGAGGAAAGAATTCAACCCTAGCTAGTTCAGACTTAAGAGAAAATTTATAAAAGTAACAATGCATGCCTACATATGGACCTTTTTTTTTTGTTTTTTCATGTGATTCAAGATACATTATGTCAGCCTAAACAAAAGACCCTTCCCTTTTCTGGATCAAAGATCCCTTCAGTTAAAAGGGAATAAAATGAATTTCTCTACGAATTCAATGTGTTCCAGGCAACATGAATGTAAATCTAGCAAATTTGAATTGGGACAACAAGATACTATTCTTACATTTTACTTGCCATACTTTCTTCAGGAATGTGTAGGTCATCTAAATTGCAAGCAACTCTAGCAGTGGTATGCCATATTTAATTTAAGTCTGCTGGTTAACAGAACCCTAAGGAGTATTCAACATGAATACTGAGCTGCATCATGCACAAGGGAGCCTCCCTAGATTGATGATATTTAGGTAGTTTTTCACTTTTGAGTTGTAGAATGTACCTTGAGAATTGCTGGTGCTATGGAACTAGGCCCTCTTGATGAAAAGAAGGCTACCTTGGCTGATACAGGCTTGCCTACTAATGTCTTTGAAGGGCTCAACTTTACTGTGGGAAACCTGTGTGCTCCAATTCAAAGACCACTTTATAAGGATTACCAATGACCCAATATGATGGCCGTTATGTCAGAAACAAGGACAAAAATACATACCTGGTAGAACGGATGTAGAAGAGCATCTGGGTGCCAACTTCATAGTCAACTTCAATGCATGGGAAGTTATTGCTACAGGGACTCAGGGCATCACTTGGATTTTTGGCAATAATCAACCCAATGCCACCTGCTTCTTGCACAATTGTTGCAGTGGCTACTGCAGCAACCCTACGAGTCACTGAGGCAAAGCAGAGCACCACTTTTCCAGCCACCAAAGTGGCATTGAGTGAAAGAAATTGACATATACTGCAAATAGATAATTAAACAAGTGCATCACAATTGGATTTCGAAAGGTAAGCCAATTCACAAACTCGACAGATATGGTTTACCCTTCAGAAATAAGGTTTAACCCTGTGGCCTCTGGATATATCAACCCGGTAAAACCAATCTCATCTCCTGTAAACATGGCTTGGCCCTAGACAATTATACCAAACAAATGACAACTGCATTACCGTGCAAGAAAATTCTGGTAGAAACTGTCCCTATCCCTAACTTAAATTCAATACTGAATTTTGTCATAGTGAAAAGAATACCAGTAAAGTTTTATTGTTTCCTAGAGTAATGATTGCAGGAAATGCTCGATCCATGGTGCTCGCTGCAACAGTCAAAATCCATGGTGCAGTGTTGTCTATTGTCTGAGCTGAAGGTCCATCATTTCCAGCACCACAAACAACAGTGATGCCCCTGGCCACAGCGTGAAAGGAGCCAGTAGCAATTCCATCTCGTGCATCAACATCTGAGAATAGAGGAATTGAAGACCCAATTGACAGCGACAATACATCAACCCCATCATGTATGGCTTCATCGAAGGCTTTCAGTATATCAGCAGATGCACATTGCCCTCCAAGAACATTCCAGCATACTTTGTATATAGCTAATCGAGCATGCGGTGCACCACCTCTTACAGTGCCATGACCAAGGCCTTTGTAGCCAACATTGCTCACAAAATAACCAGCTGCTGTGCTGGATGTATGTGTGCCATGTCCATGTGCATCTCTTGGGGACATGTACTCCTGGTAGTCACTTTTGTTCAGTGGCTGTCCGTATTCAGCAAGGAACCCATCAATAAACCAACGGGCTCCAATGATTTTTCTATTGCAATGGATTTTTCCATTGAATCTGCTCCCAGATTCACAAGCACCCTTCCAGCGTGGTGGGATTGGTCCAAGTCCTTGATCACTAAATGCTTTAGACTCTGGCCATATTCCTGTTTCATCAAGTAACTTGTTCCCTGAGTCCCTTATACTTACACAAGGAGGGTGGGGGTGGGGAGAGGGAGAGAGTGAACCTGTATCCATGACGCCAATGATAACACCGTCACCAAAGTTGCTGCCATAAGGATCATCATTAGGCGATTGAAAAGAGAGACCAAGGAAATCCCAGCTTCTGGTTGTTTGAAGCCTGTGAAGACTGTTTGGTATTACTCGAGCCACACCAGGCAACCCTGAATATAATCAATCACATAACTGAAAAAAGTCATGTGTAAGCATGATATAATAAATATGATCTTTTTACTATCATTGACTTTTTAGTTTCAATACGATCATGTAAAGAAGGAAAGGAAAGAACAAAAAAGATAGGCAGGACATTTGTTTCAACAAGTACCAGCAAGTTGTTGAGCCTGAGACTCCGTAAGCTTGGCTGCAAAACCAGAGAAGCCATGTCTGTAACTGTACACCATCAATTCTGAGGCTACTTCAGCACTGCAACATGAAATTTCCACTCAATCAGACATTTATTCCTATTTGGACGGTTAGATAAATATGCAAATAGTAAGACTCATAATTTGCTATGTTCACAAGCTGCACCTGCCTACAATACTCGTTAGCATTTCATGATGTGAAACTGAGATCAACTCGGGATTTCCATGCTGCCTCTCACCCAGATAAACGATGTGAACCTGTCGATTAACATTCCATTGAGAGCAACAAAGTTTATCCTCTATTCTTTATAGTCAACAGCATACTTATATGAGAAAATAAGTTTTCCAGTCATTACATACATTGCTCTGGGCCTCAACCTCAGTCATCATGAAGCCATGGTTACAAAGAACAAAGACAAGCAACAGTGCAACAAAGAAGGTCATCTTGTTGCAGGTATTATCTACCGAGAGGACCAAATGCACATCTAGAGCTTCGAGCTAGAGTCACTTGGAATATCAGCTATGCTAAATATGTAAACCTTGGTTTCTGCAGAATTTGACCATAAAATGTTATAAATGCATAGGCTCCATCAAAAGGGATGCTTGGATGTTTTGATAATGCAAAAGCCATGGGAAGTAACAGAGCTTGAAGTCAACTTCCTAAATCTTAATTTTCTCTGCCCTTTAAATTGATGGCTATGGAGCAAAATATATAATATTCCAAGGCTAATTTGTAAGTGAATTTTCAATCATCAGTTAATATAAATGATGAAACTTCCACAGTTAAACAAGAGAAGTTCTAAAGCTACCCATGTTACAATCTCTTACTGTAAACGCCCTGGTCATCAGAGGAAAATTAGCTTCATCAAGCTGGGAGAGTGCTCTCCAAGCATACACCAGCTACTATCAATTCACTTGAGATTATATATAAACAGCAATTCCTTGAAAACATTAGCCGTCTTCTCCAGCCCAGAAGAAACAATGACGCAATAGTGGAACAGTTAACCATGCAGAAGTAAACCTGGAAAGTGGATGCATTGTTACTTTCACATGCCCACTGTATTATTTAAGTTTGAACTAGTCCCAGAGACTTTTCTATTCTAAACCTGCTTTAGCAGACAAAGAACAACTAGTTGGAATGGCGGATCACTATTATGAAAGCAATAGTAGTTTATATCTCATTTGACTTTAGATCAGGCTAACCCTCATGATCACGGCAAGTGGAAGAGGACAGCTGAAAAAACAAAACCTTTAAATATTGGGTGTAGCGCCACCCCTCAACTTATGACATAGTAATCAACTTCAGCTGATGTTTCTGAAACATTCTCTGCCTCGTTTGTCAACCACGAGTGCCTTGAATCCAATAATGACCCAAGAATTTTAAGTCATTGAACATCAAAATGGATGCAAGTAGGCTTTTGGTTGCATTAGCATGCTTGAATTTTCTTTCTCCAGTCACTATTTTCATTAGTGGAGGCGACCCCATGGATAGGATCAAAGAAGGATGCAGGGATGACTGAGTCAACAATTTATGCAAAGCAGGTAATATTCAACAGCAACAAGAGAAGACCAGACAGTGATAAAAGTTACCTTCTTCCTGGATGGTTGTTCCCGAGGAAGTAATTTCTTCTAGCCATGCGTAAAGAAGGACAAAAAAATATTGTTGGGTATGTTTAGAGAAAATTTTATTTACAAGTGTATTTTAAAATTTTTATATATGTATATTTATTTAAAAGGGATGTATACTTTTTAAATATTTTGAGATTTTTATATATATATTTTTAACTTTAGACTGTATTATATAAAAGGAAAATCTTTTAGCCATATAAATAAAATAGAAAGAGTGAATCAGAGTCTTAGGGCTTTATTATAATAAAAAAAGTATAGAAAAAAATAATTACCCCTCTTATAATCTATTTTTATAGTAAAAAAAGTTTTTTGCAATCTGTCGCAAATTGGATGTAACTCTCAGGTAAAGGTGAATCACTATAAATCTTGTTTTTTGTGATTTTAAAATTTTTTTTTGCTCTTATTATTATTGCTTTTGGGTTTTAAAGATTTAATATTTGATCCATTATTGGAATTTGATAACTAAATTCCTAGTTGATGGATCAAATATCAAATCTCTAAAACCCGAAAGTAATAATAATAATAAAAGCAAAAAAAAAATAATTATAAAAACATAAAATTTATAGTGGTTCACCATCAATTGAGAATGACATTCACTTTGTAGCCACTGCAGGAAACCTTTTCACTATAAAAATAGATTACAAGAGAGATAATTATTTTTTTTATCCTTCCTTTTATTATAATAAAGCTTTAGTACTCTCACCCACTCTCTCTATTCAGTTTACATGGTAGGAATCTCTTTTTATATAATAAAACCCAAAGTTAAAAATACATATGTGAAAACCTCAAATACCTTTTTAGATAAATTTGTCTTCACACGTACTCAACAATCTCCCACTTGAACACTAATACATTATCTCAATTGTTTCTTCCACCTGCAATGACTATGACTTCCCAATCAGCAGCTGAGAAGTCCTACTGAAGTTGTACCTAACTTCACTTTCTCAATTGTAGCAACCTTAGTCAACATAAAAGATGGATTCTAACTTTCTTATATCTTTTCAAGTGATAAGACATTTCAGTGAATCAATTATAACAAAATACCAAGGAAATTGAAAATGACATTACTGAGAAAAATCAAGAAAGTATGGCTCCAAAGGTAAATTCAACCACTCATGTGACAGAAGTGAGAAGATCTTCTAGGATTATGAGACCACCATAGAGATTTTTACCATCTCTGAACTACATCTTGTTGACTGATAGGGGTGAACCAGAGAGTTTTGATGAAGCTTTACAGGGTGATGAATGAGTCAAGTGGGGGTTAGCCATGAAAGATGAGATAATTCCCTAATGAGTAATCAAACATGGGAGTTGGCAAAACTACCACAAGAAAAAAGGGCCTTGCAGAATAAATGGGTTTACTGACTAAAAGAAGAACATGATGGCAACAAGTGGTATAAAGCAAGATTAGTAGTTAAAGACTTTCAACAAAAAAAAAGTATTGACTACACAGAGATTTTCTCCCTAGTGGTTAAGTTGGCTACAATCAAAATAGTACTTGGGTTAGTGGCTCAGGAAGATTTGTATCTGCAGCAAATGGATATAAAAACAGCTTTTCTTCATGGTGATTTGGTGAAAGAATTTACAAGAATCAGTCACGGGGATTTGAAATCAAAGGTAAGGAGAAAATGGTATATAAAATTATGAAAAGTTTGTATGAGTTAAAACAAGCTCCTAAACAGTGGTACAAGAAGTTCGACAACTTTGTGGGTAACAATGGTTTCTTAACATGCCAAACAGACCATTATTATTATATTAAGAGGTATGATAACTCTTATATTATACTGTTGTTATATGTTGATGATATGTTAATTATTGGAGCTAATTTGTATAAGATAGAAAAATTAAAGAGTAAGCTTTCAAAGAAGTTTGCTATGAAAGATTTAGGTTCTGCTAAACAAATTCTTGGGATAAGAATCACCAAGAAAACGTGGATTCTTAAGCTATCTTAGGAGAAATACATCAATAAGGTGCTTGCTAGATTCAGAATGGATGGTGCCAAATCAGTGAGTACACCTTTAGCTAGTCACTTCAAGCTGTCCAAGAGTTAGTCTCCTTCAACTGATGATAAGATTGCATATATGGGCAGGGTGCCTTACACTTTTGCTATTAGAAGTTTAATGTATGCTATAGTATGTACAAGATCAAAGATAACATACGCAGTAGGAATTGTTAGCAGGTACATGTATAATCCAAGAAAACAACATTGAAAAGTTGTTAAATGGATTTTCAAGTATTTGAAAAGTACTACAGATTTAGCTTTGTACTTCAGAAAAATAGATATGAAGTTGCATAGTTATGTTGATGCTGATATGGCTGGCGATACAAATAGCAGGGTATGTTTGCACTTTCTATCGCAGAAGCTGAATATGTTGCTCTTACAGAAGCAAGCAAGGAGATGATATGGTTATTATCTTTTTTGAATGAACTGGGGCACAAGTTTGAAAAAATTATGTTGCATTATGACAGCCAGAATGCCATTGATTTGGCAAAAAAAACCTATTTATCATGCTAGAACAAAGAATATACAAGTCAGGTATCACTTTATATGATCAGTTTTGAAAGATGGTGTCTTATAACTTGAAAAGATACAAGGAAGTCAGAATCCAGTTGATATGTTGACTAAGTTATTACAATCGAGAAACTGAAGTTGTGTACAACTTCAATGGGACTTCTCAGCTAGTGATTAAGAAGTCATGGTCATTGCAGATAAAAGAAATAATTGAGATAATGAATTAGTCTTTAAGTAGGAGATTATTGAGTATATGTGAAGATAAATTTATTTAAAAGAGTATTTTGAGGTTTTCACATATGTATACTTATCTAAAAATTATCTAAAAGAATATTTTAGAGTTTTCATCCATGTCTTTTTAGCTTTGAATTTTATTATGTAAAGAAAGATTTTTACTGATATAAACATAACAGAGAAAGTGGGTAAGAGTCTTAGGGCTTCATTATAATTAAAAAAAAGCTAAAAAAATAATTATTTTTTTTGTAATCTATTTTTATAGTAAAAATTTTTTTACAATGATTACAAAATGGATGTAATTCTAATTGATGATGAATCACTATAAACCTTATATTTTTGTGATTTTTTAATTTTTTAATTTTTATTATTATTTCATTCGAATTTTAAAAATTTGATATTTTATTCATCAATTAAAAATTTGATTGTCAAATTCTCGACTGATATTACATCAAGTAATGGGCCAGTTAGGCACCATCAAAAGTAAATCTCCTTTCCAGTCTCAGTTATCAGAGTCATGTTGTTCCCAACACCATTACCCTTTCTCTATTTAAGCTTGCTTAAGTACCATATTTCTCCTAAGTACCTTTTTCCATATTAACATAACAAGATTTAAGCATCTGGACAACCTTTACATAGAGTAACCTCTTTCTCACAGGAGTCATAAGAGTGCTGGTAGAGGTCCCTAGGGAATTTGACAACCAGATCCTTAGTTGATGGATTAAATATCAAATCCCTGTAACCTGAAAGCAATAATAATAAAAGCAAGAAGAAAAATAAACAACCACAGGAACATAAGATTTATAGTGGTTCATCCTCAATTGAGAGTTACATCCACTTTGCAGCCACTGTAGGAAACCCTTTTCACTATGAAAATAGATTATAAGAGAGATAATTGTTTTCCTAGCCCTCACTCTACTAGAATAAAACCTTAGGACTCTTTACTCACACTCTTTCTTAATAATTTTTACATGAGTAGAAGTCCTCCCTTTATATAGTAGAGCCTAATGCCAAAAAAGTAGATGTGTGAGAATCTCATAATATCCTTTTTGATAAGTACATACTCTTTTAGATGAGTATATTCTCTTTCAGATAAGTATATATATCCTTTTTAGATGAGTATATGCCCTTTCAGATAAATATATACCATTTCAGATGAATATATTCCCTTTCAGATAAATATATACCATTTTTAGATAAGATTGTCTCCATACATACTCAACAATCTCCCACTTGGAGACTAATTCATTATCTTAATTGTTTCTTCCACTTGCAATGACCATGAGTTCCCAATCAGTAGCTGAGAAGCCCCACTAAAGTTGTACACAACTTCAGTTTCTCAATTGCAACAACCTTGGTCAACATATGCCACTTGTCGCCATCATGTTTTTCTTTTAATCGGTAAACCCATTTGTTCTGCAAGGCACTTTTCTGTTGTGGTAGTTCTGCCAACTCCCATGTTTGATTACTTATAAGAGAATGCATCTTATCTTTCATGGGTAACTCCCACTTGATTGATTCATGACCCTGCAAAACGTCATCAAAACTCTCTGGTTCACCCCTATCAGTCAACAAGATGTAGTTCAGAGATGGTGAAAATCTCTATGGTGGTCTTATAGTCTTGGAAGATCTTCTCACTTCTGTCACAGGAGTGGCTTCTAGAGCCATACTTTCCTGATTTTGTTCAGCAATGTCATCTTCAACTTCCTCAGTATTCTGTTGCAACTGATTCACTGGAATGTCTCTCAAGTGGATCACTTCAGGCCTTTTTACCTCAGAATCTGTTACTTCTGAACTCTTGCCCAGACTATCCTTGTACAGAACTTGCTTATTGAAGATTACATCCCTGCTCCTAATGATCTTCCTGTTTTGGCTATCCCAGAAACATTTTTTTGATTCAGGATAACCAAACTCATTGTCACCATATCCAATGAAGAAACATTTTTTTGATTTAGGATCAAGTTTACCTCTAGCAGCAGCATCAATATGGATATATGGTAGGCAACCAAATATTCTTAGAAAAGACAGGTTTACCTTTTTGCCACTCCAAACCTCCTCGGGTATTCTGCAATCCAAAGGAACTGAAGGACTCTTATTAATTAAATAGGCTGCATGGTTAACTGCATCTATCCAAAATATCTTAGGCAACCTTGCATGCATTCTCATGCTCCTTGCACGCTCATTTAGTGTTCTGTTCATCCTTTCTGCAACACCATTCTGCTGAGGTGTACCTGGAGTAGTCTTCTCCATCTTGATCCCATTGTTAGCACAAAACTGTTTGAAATCCCCATCAATGTATTCTCCACCATTATCAGATCTCAAACACTTAACTTTAAGATTAGTTTCATTCTCAACCATTGCTTTCTATTTCCTGAAAGCATCAAATATATCAGATTTATTCTTTAGAAAATAAATCCATACCTTTCTGGTTGAGTCATCAATGAAAGTCACATAGTAGCTAGATCCCTCAAGAGACGTCACAGTCGAAGGCCCCCATACATCTGTATGAACTAACTTTAGTTTTTTTTACTTCAACTGTTTTCTTGCTTTGGAGAAGCTGACATTTTTCTGTTTGCCAAGGATGCAGCTTTCACACAACTTGTGCTCCATAGATTTTAAATCCAGCAAATTACCATTTGCCACCATGACCTTCATTCCATTTTCACTCATATGCCCAAGTATGCAATGCCATAAGTCAGAGTTCATACCAGTGTCAACAGCAGCCACTGTATCCTTGTAACTTGAAGTCATATAGAGAGTTTCAGTTTTGCTTCCTTGAGCAACAACCATGGCACCTTTGGTAACTTTTCAAGCATTATCATTGAAAGTCACCCTATGCCCTTCACTATCAAGCTGTCCAACAGAAATTAGATTTCTCATCAACTTTGGCACATGTCTCACCTTTTGAATTTTCCAGATATTCTCATTTGGCATCTTCAATTTAACATCACCCATACCAATAACATTTGAAGATTCTCCATCAGCAAAATAAACCTTCTCAAAATTTTCAGCAACATAATTTTTCATTATTTTGCCATATGCAATAGTATGAAAAGACGCCCCAGAATCTAAAACCCGAGACTCAAAAGGATTATCGATAGCCATGAGTAAAGCATCATCTACCTTATCTGTTACAGCATTTGCAGTGTCATCTTTATTCTCACCTTTTTTCTTCAGTAAGCGACAATCTTTCTTCATGTGGCCCTTTTTCTTACAGTTCCAGCATTCCAGATTTCTTCCAGATCTATATTTACTTCTTCCATTCCTTGACTTAGATTTGCCTTATTGCGATCAGAGTTTCTATCACTTTCTCCTCCCCTGTTTTCAACATTTAAGGCAGAATTTGCAACTGATGTTTCACCTGAATCGATCCTCCGAATCTCTTCTGCAAGAACTCGATCACGAACATCATTGAAGTTTAATTTTGAACTCCCAACAGAATTGCTCATCGCTGCTTTCATGGGCTCCCAACTATTTGGCAATAATGCCAATAGTATCAAGGCACGTACCTCATCATCAAAGTCAATCTCAATAGAAGATAACTGATTAACTATTGCATTAAACTCATTAAGATGAGTTGCCACAGAATTACCTTCACCCATTTTCAAGTGAAATAGCTTCTTCATGAGAAAAACCTTGTTGTTTGCTGAAGGTTTTTCATACATGTCAGATAGCACCTTCATCAGACTTGCAGCTGTTTTCTCCTTCGCCACGTTGTGAGCAATGTTCTTTGACAGTGTCAGTCGAATAACTCCCAGCACCTGTCGATCAAGGAGATCCCAATGGCTTTCTGAAATCTTTTCAGGCTTTTGACCCAAAAGTGATTCATGCAGCTTTTTCCCATACAGATAATCCTCGATTTGCATTCTCCAGAAGGCATAATCTGTACCATCGAACTTGATGATCCCATGTGATGAGTTTTTTTTGCTACCCATTGCTTTCAATCTCAAAACCTGAAGCTCTGATACCAGTTGTTGGGAATTTGACAACCAGATCCTTAGTTGATGGATCAAATATCAAATCCCTGTAACCTAAAAGTAATAATAATAAAAGCAAGAAGAAAAATAAACAACCACATGAACACAAGATTTATAGTGGTTCACCCTCAATTGAGAGTTACATCCACTTTGCAACCACTGCAGGAAACCCTTTTCACTATGAAAATAGATTACAAGAGAGATAATTGTTTCCCTAGCCCTCACTCTACTAGAATAAAACCTTAGGACTCTTGCTCACTCTCTCTCTTAATAATGTTTAGATGAGTAGAATTCTCCCTTTTATATAGTAGAGTCCAATGCCAAAAAAGTAGATGTGTGAAAATCTCAGGATATCCTTTTTGATAAGTACATACTCTTTTGGATGAGTATATTCTCTTTCAGATAAGCATATATATCATTTTTAGATGAATATATGCCATTTCAGATAAATATATACCATTTTAGATGAATATATATCCTTTAGATAAATATATACCCTTTTTAAATAAGATTGTTTCCGCACATACTCAATAGTCTTGGCTTAGCAACGGGTGAGAACAAGCCAAGTAACAAAAATCACGTACTCCACTCTTACACATTCCTCTAATTGAAATCCCGAAATCAGCACCCCTTTGTAATAACTGTTTGCATTCATCAGCATGGCCTTCCTCAGCCATGCTTCCCAGTCCATTGCTGTTGAGCACCAAAGCACCTGTCGCCAAAGGTGGGAACTCCAAGAGGAATGAACGTGTAAAAAAACGGTGTGTTGTATTTAGCACCTTAAGCAATAGACCTCGAAGAAAAACTGAAAGGATTTTCTTTCTGGTTCGGTTACCGAGGAAGAAAGTAAAATTTGAAAGTCAAGAGCGTGTTGTAAACGACAAAGTGAACGAATTTTTTGTTGTTTTGTTGTCCACACGGACAAGTGAAAGTTGGGTGAACACCGGCGCTGCGGTGCTCTTTCTACTCCTGCATGTGCCCCTCGCATTGCTACTGTCTCTCGGCTCACCTCATGCCCATGAAGCTAACCCAACTTCTGGCCCAACCATTAGGCCCTCAAAACTCAAAATTGCAGAGTCCAATGTGAAGAATCTTAAACAATATTCTCTCATCATGAATAATAAGAGAATAAATTAAAGGAAATTATAGCAGTGAAGAAAGGAGGATCCTTCCTGGGGAGGGCAGGGATACAAAGCTCCTGCTCTTCCATCCTGCAAAATT
Source organism: Moringa oleifera (assembly GCA_021397835.1). Lineage (NCBI taxonomy): Eukaryota > Viridiplantae > Streptophyta > Magnoliopsida > Brassicales > Moringaceae > Moringa > Moringa oleifera. Next base: position 221,887 of record JAJFZO010000566.1, read on the forward strand.
TAATCAGGCTTCACCCCTCTTTGCTATTACAATTTGCAAGCCGTACTTCACCAACATGTTCTTACTCAATAAAGAATAGAAGAAAGTTATCACATTTTTTTAAGTTTAAGTAAAAATAACGAAACCTAAAACCGCAAGGAAAGTCGGGGAGTGAGACGGCTGCAGAAGAAACAGGACTCCTTCCCCTGTTTCCAACTGTGAAATCACAAAGGTACCAGACAATGAATTTAAATTTATTCCAAATCCGAATCAAGCTTTGGTGGGTCCACTTGATTCCTACACGTCCTCCATTGTTCTTCTCTCTCCATCTCTCACAGGACCGCACCGTCCTGCCTGCTAAGCTGCTCCTGTTGCTGATGAGTTGACACTCTGTCCACTCTCATCTCCAAAGGACCATTTCATCCTCTGCTTAATATGGCTTTTACATCCACTTTGAACAGTTGCTTCCACCATTTTGAATTTTGAACTCTGTCACCTGGAAAAGGCTGTAATTACACCTTTTTCCAGTTGGCCCAATCTAACCTTCTATGCCTCTTCTTGCCCCTCACCTTTTTTTTTTTTTTTTTAACTTCTCCTCCGTTATGCTCAATTCTCGGCTACAGGTAAGATATATCACACTGTTCATCCAATGAGATATTAAGTTTATTTAAAACTTTTCATATTGAGAAGCATCTATGTAATATCCACTTATTTTTTATTTTTTCCAGTGATGCAATATAATTACTCTAATGTTTTATTGACTAACTCAAAACATGCATGATTCACCCTTCATTAAATCATCATCAACTTATTCATGACAGTCAAGGTTACTTATATCTAACCTTCTTCAGGCTTACACAATCATTGTACTAATTTGTTTATTCAAACGCAAAGACAACAGTTTACCTGCACAACCAACGAAGTTATTGCATAAGTTCAATCATTGAGCCCCTAAATATTGAGTGCAATCTTAGATAAAACAAGATTACTGGCCGCGTTGCAGATTTAATAACATTAAATCTGATGTCCATGCGAAATAATAATCCTAGTGGTTCACATACCTAATTCTGTTTCTCTCCAAAGTAGAGTATTAGCTATTTAGCTATGTGCCTTGAACAGTTCCATGGCCATCAAACAGGAAGCTTAGGGAAATCCTACCAACCAAAGACGTGAAGGTACACACAACCCAAGTCTATCAAGTGATGTAACTTAAGCCTTTTGTGTTTCTACTTCTGGTCGCAGTAGCAGATCTAGTCATGTTGGTTAACCTGGTTGAAACAGAACACCAACCAAGGCCAGCTTTAAATGCAACTCATCAAAAATGTTAAAACCTTGTAGCATACTTCACCTTAGAATTTAAGAAGAAAATGGACTTTAAATGAGTAAAAATAACCTCCAATTTAATAGAGGAAAAGGAAAATTCATAGAAAGGAAAGAAAATACCTGTCACCTACCATAGCTGGCCCATCAAACAGATTCAGCCACTAGACCAGATGATGGATACTGCTACATCTACTAGTCTCACTAGTCACCTGATAACCAAAGGTTATACAATTTATTATACTCAAGTAGCATTCTTTATCAATGTATGAAGAGCATCCTTCTTTTACAAATCTTCTGTTTTGAAATGTCCAACTTGACCAGAGAAAGAACAGAAAATGGTTAATTAAAAGGGTGAAGAAAAATGGAAGGCCCTGGGGAGGCAGGAAGCAGCAGGCGCAGACATTGGTCATTCCAGGAGGATACAGGGGCATTATAGGTAATCGGGAATCACTAGTGACTGTTGTCATTCTATTATTTTATTACTTACTCGTGACATAAACAATGAAACTAAAGCATCATTACAGGTGGTCCATTCCCCTAGTGATTTTGATTGAATTGAGGAGGCCAAGGCCATCTCCATTTTCCGTATTTAAGCACAAACTAGATTTGGGTCTGTTTCAGACAAGCACTTTGTTGTTGCTGTGGATGGAGTGTCTTTGCACTCCTTTCTTCTTCTAACAATGGGGTCACTTGTTCCCTCCTTGTAACGCTGGAGATTAAAGATAGAAAGGTGCTTCCTTAAAGCTGAAGCTTTTGTAGATAGAATGGGTATAAGCAGACCTCAAAAAGCCGCTGGCAATGGAATCTCCACTAGATGGGTTTCTGTCTTCTGCATCGCTAGCTTTCTCCTGGGTTTTCTTGTTGTTAACAGGTGCTCTCCCTCTCTTGCTCTCATATGACATGGCACAAGATCTTGTTCTGAAGTGATCAGCTTTTAGATTTGCTCTTACTTTCCAGGGGGTTTAGGGACTTTTACTGTTCTCATTCTCTACAAACAACTGTTGCTTCTTGACTCTTCACTCTTATTTGGATACCTTGTCGAATTTCAGTTGTTTTCGTGCATAATTATTTGCTTAGAGCCAAATGGTAAGAGATTTAGTCTTTTACGTTCTGTCTTCGTTGTCCCTTTCTTTCAACCCGAGTTCGTTATCGGGTCTTTTGGTATTCGGTCTCTATGATCTATTATTTTGGTAGCTTTAATAGAATTTGTCAGGCTGGTGGGAAGAATCTGTATCCTTGAAGAATGATGGCAGTTAAGAACTTTGTTCTCGGTGAAGATACTAGATTTGGAGGATTCAAATTGCACCTGCTGTATGATTTCAAGGCTTTTTCGGTTAGACATTGACAAGATTCAATAATGTACTTAGATGTTGGACTAAGAAGGTCTGTGTCAATCAGTTAATGGATTTGTCATAATAGGGCACTTTTGTTACTTGTTAGCTGATTTAGTTTTCGAAGTTGGTTGAAAGTTTGGAAGCTTCTTACAGAGGGTGCAAGTCAGGGAGAATCTGCAAGTTGGTAGTGTCTCAAAAAGAAGTAATTGGGGCTGTCATTGAGCTAGCAGCAAGCAGATTAAAGTTGGTGGTGGATCATAAAGAGCAGATTCTTTTCCTTTGAAAAAGTCTTTGAACTTGCGTAACCTGATATCACTTGTTGAGACATGGTTATCCATTGCAAAACTTGGATTTTGAGCTATATCTTGATTGTTCTGATGTTAGGACTTCCATGATTGTCAGCCAAAATGTTACTGTTATAATGGCTTTAGGAGTTAAATATAAGTCTGCATAAGCTGCTTAGCAATATGAATAAGGAAGCCTATTGGTCTCCATGAAGTTGTGATTTAAATGCAAAGAATTGGTCCTTTTTCTTCAGGTTGTTTCTGTATGAGATAACTTTGGGGGTCAAGGATGAAGCAGTTTCAAAGAGAGGTGTTTACTTATGTGAGCCACAGTGGATATGGTGGCAAGATTTTCATGGGTTTACGGACTTAAATCCTCATATTAACATGTTACATGGAGTATGTTTCAACCACAGATGTTGATAAAATCTAAATTTCCTTGTATACCCATCTACTTTGGTTCAAGTCCTAATCCCATGTTAAATTGTCTGTGTTTGACTATGTTAATTCCAGAATTTGATTCTAAGGCTGATAAAAGTGTACGAAAGGTTACTATCTGTGCAACTGAAATGTGTTCTCCTAGCAAAATGTATGTTTTTCACTTGAAAGCTGCATCTCTTCTTTTCAGTATCATGGGCAGAAAGTCAGCTGCTTCAGATAAGATGACTGAACTATTTCTTTTCCTGTAAGCCAACTGAAAATGAAGTAGCTTATTATAGCAAATAAATCACTGGTGCATCCTACAATCCCTTCCATGCCATCATCATGACATCTAGGTTGGTGCATCGCATCTTGCAGTTTTTGCTTCTTGCATCACATGGCTTATGTAGACCTTCGGTCAGTAGATCTGATTCTCTTTCACATTCTATAAAGTCCTAGTAGATGAGCTGGAGCCTTTTCTTTTTTCATGATGCCCCTTGCTGCATTTTAGATGATAGTATTCAGTCTCATTCAAATGCTGGTCTGAGTGGCTGCTACTAGTTTCATGTAAACTATCACTTATTTTGCTAAAATATTTATTTCCTTATTCTTCTATGCTATCTTTAATTGTGTTGTTGGAGTTATAAATACTGCAAGAAAATGTGGTTTGATGAGCTTATTATGCCTATTTCCGTAGGTTTTGGGCTATTCCTGATCCAATCGAAACAGATGAGGGAACTTCATCTGTAGAGAAGTATCAATCAAAACCACTTCATCCCACAGTTAATTGTGACAAGAAGGTAAGTAGCAAGATTAACACTATCACTAGCTCAACTGCCTGTAGTAACCTATCTTCCTGATGTATGTATACTTTATTACAGGATACTTCTGTCCAGGAAGGAGACATCCTTTCTCAAGTTTCACAAACTCATGATGTAATCATGTAAGTGTCTTACTGAGTTTTCTTTTATAAAAAACTTTACATTTTGAGGAGAAATACTTCAGAAACATTTGGGTTCTGAACTGTGTATAGAACTGATGGATTGACGTTAAAATATTTTCAGGACATTAGACAGAACAATCTCTTCTTTGGAGATGCAGCTAGCCACAGCCAGAGCTGCCAAAGCTGACAGTGAACAAGGATCCCCAGCAGTAACAAAATCAGGAACTGAGCAATTGAAGGAGCGACAGAAAGTTTTCTTTGTCATGGGAATCATCACTGCATTCAGCAGTAGAAAGCGACGGGACTCAATCAGAGACACTTGGATGCCCAAAGGTTAGCTAAGTAATTCTGTCGCCCTTTGACTTACAATGAGCCCTATAGAAAGTAACAAAGTTCCTCTTTATTTTGCTTTCATTTTAGGGGATGAGTTGAAGAAGTTGGAGACGGAAAAGGGAATTATAATACGGTTTGTCATAGGACACAGGTAGTCTCCTCAAATTGCGTCGACTAGGAAAACAATTAGCTGCTTTGGAATGATAAGGTACTGAAATTTGTGGTTTTCAGTGCAACGCCTGGTGGCGTCTTGGATCGTGCTATTGAAGCTGAAGAAGAGCAACACAAGGATTTCCTGCGATTGGTATTAATTTATTTCATTTTCCCCAAGATTGTCTTTCTGGAACTTGATTGGCCTTGGATTGAGCTTATATGTTTTCTTGTCACGCAGTTAGTTGTTGTCACCATTTTTGCCTCTACTCTGAGCCTGAGCCTGAGCCTGAGTGAAATAATTTCACCCATATGATGTTTTTCTTTGCTTAATACATGAGCAAAATTGTCTCATCTACCTCTTCAAATTAAAACCCCTCCCAAGAAAGAAAAGGAAAGAAAAATTGGAAAAGGCAGATTTTCTTCCTCATCAGAGAAGCTAGTTACAGAGGAAATTGCAAGAATTTATAAAGGATCTAGTTAAAAGCAGGCTTGTGTCTGCTGCTAGTTGGCTTATTTGTTACTAAAAGATCTAGGTGTAAACATTGAGCTTTTAAGTAGTGCCAATAAGTTGTCTGAAGCTATTGCTTTTTTGCAGAATCACATTGAAGGTTATCACGAATTATCATCAAAAACCCAAATATACTTTTCAACTGCTGTGGCTAAGTGGGATGCTGACTTCTATATTAAAGTTGATGATGATGTGCACATAAACCTTGGTTAGTATATTTGCATCTTATGATCCTAGCACCTTGGTCTCTGGTTTGAGAAAAGCATGAGTGGATGTAATGTCAGGGACATTATTGATTCCAACAATTTGCAGGAATGGTCGGTTCTACTTTGGCTCGCCATAGATCAAAACCTCGTGTTTATATCGGTTGTATGAAGTCTGGACCTGTGCTGGCACAGAAGTAAGCATTCATATATCAAGAGCTCTTTCTGATTATCATTATCATGTAACTTTCATGGAGCATATACCTTGGGCTACTATTTGCAGGGGGGTTAAGTACCATGAGCCAGAATATTGGAAATTTGGTGAGGAGGGCAATAAGTATTTTAGACATGCAACAGGGCAGATATATGCAATCTCCAAAGATCTGGCTACCTATATTTCAGTAAATCGGTAAACCCTTTGCGATGTCACAACATCATCATTCTATTTGTTATTATTCTATTGACTGATATTTTTGTGTCCAGGCACATACTTCACCGATATGCAAATGAAGATGTCTCTCTGGGTTCATGGTTTATTGGTCTTGATGTTGAGCATATTGATGAGAGAAGCCTGTGCTGTGGGACTCCCCCAGGTAAGATGCTGATGAGCATATAGTTTAAGATTGGAATCTTGAGAATGGAGGAACTTTCGCTGTAATCAATATCAACATTTTGCTAGCCGGTCAAGTTTTTTTTTTTTTCCTACTGAGGTTAATCCATCTGAAGCATTAGTTAGCAGCATGCTGCCAAAATGTTCTTCAGGCTGGTACTTATTAAGTTTTTGTTGACAGATTGCGAGTGGAAGGCCCAGGCAGGAAATCCTTGTGCTGCATCATTTGATTGGAGCTGCAGTGGCATCTGTAAGTCAGTGGAGAGAATGGAGGAAGTGCACCAGCGATGTGGGGAAGGTGATGGAGCAATCTGGCATACCAGTTTCTGAAACAACACATGTTTGTAATATATCCTGTATGCTAGATGAAAGTGGCTTTTCACATGGCACCATCTCCCCAAATTTTGCCCATGCCTTTGGTGCCTCAGGACTGTTGCTACGCTTATTAAATTAATTAATGCACATAATGATTCCCATTTGACAATATAGAGAACTCATATAAGGAAAAACCCAGTGACCAAGTTAAACTAAATTTAATTATTTCTTGAACAGTTAGGAAATTGAAGTGGTTATAGGCCAATGCTATTGAGATAGCAAATCTTGGATCAAACCCATGAAGATGGTTGATGAGTGGTAAAGAAGGCGGACAACCCAAGATAAAGCAGAGTTTCCAAGAAAGACTGTTTGTGCAATTTAGTCGAGAAAGTTTGCAGAAAATAGAGAGACGGATACATCAAAATGGAAAAAGGCCATTTCCTTTACTCTGGGTCTGTGGGTGACATCGGACGTCGGTGCTGGGTTTGGAAAAAAACGTGAAATAAATGTTTGATATCATTTGTGAGATGGAGTTGGCGGAAGAGCATACCCCACTGCCAAACGCATATACCAATGCCATTAACATTTGCACGCTTAGCACATGCCGAATTGTCTGAAAAAAAATTTCTTAAATAAGTGCCTTCTCCGTCCATTGTTGGGATGCCTGATATGGACAGTACCACCTCGATGAGTTGTTATGGTGCTGACCCACAATTATTGGAGAAGATTTAATGTGATTCAGTTGAACACTCAGTACTATGATCACGGTCAAACAATAGCATGAAATGACATTGTTCATTTCACATTATGGAATTTCAAAGCTTTTAAGTAGCTAAGCTGAGAATATCGTATTAGTTCCGGCAGCAAGCCAGCCGGGATCCTGTACTGAAAACTACGTCCAAGTCTGTCAGATTTCTTGAAAGCTAACCAATGAAGAAGAAGAAGAAGAAGAGCCACGTCTTTGATCTTGCTATGGGTCCCAAAAACAAATCCGAAGAGGATACCCAGTAACTACGACTAGTGGTCTGTGTTTGATTACCGAAACAAAGATGGGCGCCTCAGTGCTGTCGTTATTCCGAAAAGTCATAAACACTGTTCAATCTCCACCATTAACTTAATCATACGTACGTGTTGAAACCTTCTTCAGAATCACCAAAGATCTATTCAAACTATCGTTGTCTAAGTAAAAACATTTGAAGTCAAATTCCATCTTCGTATTGTTTTATAATCGCATGGAAAATGTGGTTTAGTTTTTTCACATCGTAGGCCTGTTGAAAAGCTTCTTCACCTTCATCCATACAATTTTTGTCGACTTATGATCATTCTTTCTGAAAAAGAGAAGAAACTATATAGTATCACTGTAATTTATGTGATAATTTTCATTTAAAATGGTTCTTGAAACTAAAGAGCCAATTGGCACCAATAAATTCTAAGAATATACCGACTTAAAGTTTTTAATTTGCTTTGTGGGTTTGATTAAAATTGGTTGATTTTCAATTAATTCAGCAGATCCCAAACCTAGAATCATGTTGGAGATTAAATTAGTACCTAAATAGGGTCAATAAGTTAAAAACGACGAAAAAGAAAGAAGCTTTGTGTTTGGGCAAAAGAGACGTTCCAACTCTGACGAAAACGTGAGATGTATCGCTGGTAAGGACTGAGAGGTGAAATCAGAAATCAAAGTCAGCAAACGTGATAAACGAGGACGCGGCGACCACAGAACACCCAATTATCCTTATATAGACAAACGGGGGGGGTTAAATATGTTACAGACTCAGCCATAGGCATCAAAGCTTTTGACCTATCAGAGTGGAAGCACTAAAGATTAGGGTAACATGCCACAAGCTAACTGGTAATACATATCCATCTCCATAGTGCAAATATAGGCTTCTTCTTAATCTACATTTTCCCATTTATCTCTCAACACTTGCCTTCTTCAGTTTGCCAACTGTCTGAGCCACCTTCGTCACCTCGGTAAATTAACAACGAATCCTATATGGTGCGTCAATTTGGTATTATCAGTTGTTGTAATAAATATTTTATTTATAGAGCGGAGAGAACTTTGCGAGGACAATTGGCTTCTGCTCTGAAATGGGCCTACGGTAATCCTGGCAACCCTTCTCTCTACCGCTTATAATAGAATCCCTTATCCACAACCTCTTCATCTTTCTTTGTCTGTTTCTCCTGCTACCGCCTTGCTGGAGGCATATCTTTATCTCTTATTCAATTCACTCTTTCTCATCTTCTTTTTCCTTTCATTCTTATTTCTCAGCTCTATCAAGTTCGGTGTAGCCTCCCTAGGTGACATCTAGGGTTTATCCTTATCGTCCCTTCTCTTGAAACCCGCGAATGATCGCGCGCTTAACGCCTACTATTTTCGATTTAATCGAGGGTTTTTCTTATCTTTTACTCCTTTCTTTATTTGAGTTTTTCTGGGTCGTTTTGGGATATTCCTTTCTGTGGGTTGCCAGGTAGGTTTTTTAGATATGGTTTTGGTTTCGGTTTTCTTGGAGATTTTGAGGAAACCCACAATTGGGGATGTGTTTGGTGAACTGATGATGTTCATAGCGCCCCTGTGGATTGCTGTGATTGTTGGGGTTTTGGTTGGGTGGGCGTGGAAACCCAAATGGGCCAATTTGGGCAGAGAAATGTCGGGTTGCTCGGCTTCCGAAGATCTCTCCCGAGAATCAGCAACATCCCCATCTATGGGTTTTGGTTCCATTCCAAGCTTGAATTCATTGAAGCTTCAGTTTGCCAATTGCATCTCTTGGATTGTGGATGATGGTGTCCAAAAGGAGTCTTTTTCTACATCAACTGAGGGAAATGCCAGTACTGCTTCCAGGTTCGTTTTGTTTATCGAAACATTATATTTAGCTTGCGTTGCTCTGATATGTTTTGTTGTTTAGCTGAGCTTATTATACCATAAGAGAAATGGAGCATTGTTGGTAACTATGCTAATATTAGAAACAAGACCGGAATGAAACTTCTGAGGGTTTATCTTCTGCAGTTCGTCGCACCTTGAAAAGGAAAAATCCGCCCTGGTTATGGACGAAGATTTGGAGCATTTGTGTAGGCTAGTTGAGGTTAAAGATGGAGGTCCTGCTTGGATTCAGATGATGGATCGGTCTACCCCGACTATGGGCTACCAAGCTTGGAGAAGAGATCCTGAGGTAGCTCTCTATGTACTAATTTAAGAATGAACAAACAAGCAAGCATTTTGAAGTGACATTTGTGGTTAACAGCACTGCTGGTTCCTGCTATATCAAATTTTGCATTGCTGTTAAATTTGGTTATTCTTCCATGTTATATTCCTGCAATTCATGTGATTGATTAAATTATGCTTTGGTGGCTTGTGACAGAGTGGGCCTCCACAATATCGTAGCAGAACGGTCTTTGAAGATGCCACTCCTGAGCTGGTTAGGGATTTCTTTTGGGATGATGAATTTCGTATGAAGTGGGATGACATGCTTATACATGCTGAAACTTTGGAAGAGTGTCCTACCACAGGGACTATGGTCGTGCAGTGGGTACGGAAGGTGGGCACTCTTTTATCCTCTTACTCACTAACCAATTGGTTCGCTTGCATTTGCTAATTTTCTAATGCTTTCTGTGGTGCAGTTTCCCTTCTTTTGTAGCGATAGGGAGTATATAATAGGCCGTCGAATTTGGGAATCAGGACGATTGTACTACTGTGTTACAAAGGTACAGGAAGAGGAAAGCTGTATCTACTTTCTTTTTGTAATATCTCATTCTTTTTGACCTTTACTAATTTGCCTGCAAGATTTAGCTGTTATCTAGCCATTTTATTTAGTTCCCACCCTCAAAGGGGTCATCAGCTGTCTTATAGAGAATTTATGTGGATAACCCCCAAATACTTTGCAACTAAGCCTAAGTTGAGATGACTTGAGTGTTGGGATGTCGATTAATATTTGCATGCCAATGCATCAATATCATTTCTGGTGAAGCAGTAAAAGTGGATAGTTGTTGGTTGGATTGCTGGCCTGAGCTTTGTCAATCTTTATACATGTTTATATAGACCTCTGGACAAACTTATTTAGACAGATAATAACAAGGATGTTTATCTGTTTTGCCGATACGATGAAGTGCAAGGGAAAGTTTGCTAGACTACTAACTATAATAGACAAGAAAAAAATAAAGCTTAGACAGGTTATTAGTTGTTTCCCCATACTTAGCAAACAGCTCGAGCCTCCTGAATTCCATTCAATGATTTAATGTAGGTACCTTATGTGTGCTGAACTAAGTGTATTTGAAACCCAGAAACTTTGTTATTCTGGCAACTGTTTGGAGCAGATAGTCATCATTGCTAAATCTGATAAAAGAGAATATAGTCATCGTTGCTAATGAAATCTTGAGGACATGGCTGGTAACTCAAATTCGTGCTGGTGTCAGTTTCAATTGGGATACTGCATCTTTTCTTGTCATGTTGACTAATCTTTTTTAGTCCTGTCAAGTTTTTTGCTTTCATCAATAACCAGTTAGCACATTCTTCGTCTCTCAGGGAGTGCCATGCTCCTCTCTTCCAAGGCGCAACAAGCCACGGCGAGTTGATTTGTATTATTCTAGCTGGTGCATTCGGGCAGGTGAGTTCTTTTATTTCATTTTGGCATTAGATGTTTTTTATATTGTTACAAAAGCACATCACCTGCTTTGGTCCTTTGTTTTCATGAACAAAGGGAGAGCCCTTTCTCTTCCCTTTAAAGTTGGTTTTTTTTTTTTTTTCTTTGGTTTGGGGGGGGGGGGGGGGTGTAGGTGGTGGTGCTGTCTTTGGAATTGGGGGCGACATCTGATAGCTATCCTTGAGAGAGATATCTACCAGGGATATAGGCACAACATGATCTTATTGCTAATCTGTGATTAACATGTGTCTTGGATGTGAACCAGTTGAATCAAGGAGAGGGGATGGCCAACTGACTGCATGTGAAGTGTTGCTATTCCATCATGAGGATATGGGTATACCTTGGGAAATTGCAAAGCTTGGAGTGCGGCAGGGCATGTGGGGAGCTGTCAAGAAAATTGACCCTGGTTTACGTGCATATCGGAAGCAGAGAGCATCTGGAGCCTCACTCTCACGTTGTGCTTTCATGGCTCAGATTAACACTAAAGTCAGTGCAGACTACCTGAGCTCCTTGGAAAGCAACAACTCTGATTCCTCAGAAGTTGCAGTCTCTGATTCACCTCAGAAACCGTTGGGGAAGAATATACCTAGGCTTCTAATTGTTGGTGGGGCTGTTGTTCTTGCTTGTAGCCTCGACCGGGGCCTCTTGACCAAGGCAGTCATATTTGGTGTTGCCCGGAGGTTTGCTAAAATTGGAAGGAGGCTGTGATTTGTGGCATCCTTTTGCCGAAAGGAGATGTGATTCATTAGCAGGCTTTTGCTGGAAGGAGGTGTGATTCATATGCCTTTGCATCAATCAAAAGATGCAAGACAAGTAATGCAACGGTGCAGTGAAGTGAGATAATTCTGATTGATGGATCTCCACAGTTGCCCCCTGTTTAGAGGATAGATTGATAGAAGGTTGTATTCTTTGTCTTATATTGTAACCATGAAGTAGCCGCAGATTGGGAAAAAGAGATCATATACTTGTATTTTCCAAAATTGACCATGTAATCGGAACATCTCATGCTGCTGGAATAAGAGGAATTCAGTTTCTTTTGTTCACTCTCATCTTCTGCATTGTTGCCTCAAATGTTTCACCTTCTGGGTTCTGCAGGATGACTTCAATTAAAAAAACAAAAAGGTACCAAAAATGTTGGCTGTTTGGAATGAAATGCAGGTATGTCACATAACAGCATGACACTGTGTAATCAATGATGCATAGTATTTCCCATGGCAAGGCCGCATGTTATATCTCTTCACCAAGGGCTGGAAAATTTCTGTAAGGTCAGCATATTTACTGTTAAATTTTTGCAATCATGAAGTGCTCATTCAGGAGGAAATTTAAGTTGAGCTCGTAAAAACTAGAAAAGAAGAAGGGGAAAGTAGATTGACCCGTCAGCATATGAACACAATGGCCTTCGTTCCAAACCTGCTATTCTTGTTAGTATTAAGGGGGAACAGACTAATTAGATTATGCTTGTTGGAGTATATGTGCATTGACCCACCTTTGAGCATGTTGACAACAGGGGAAGGAAACAAAGATGACTGGGGATCGGCAGTGCACCGCGGAAGAAAGAGGCAGTGGCTTGCAGGGCACTTGTTAATATGTCGAAGCAGTGAGTCGATCGATGCCAAAATGTAGCAGAGCTTTTCGTGTCTCTGTATGAGCCTGAGCCTTTTAAAGAATGGGAGGAGGGAGGGGGACGGAGAAAGCAAGAAAGATGGGCACAGAATCCTGACTATTGTCCCTCTGTTTCCCCTTTGTTTTTTTATGAAGTCAAGCCACGCAGCTTTAAGTAGCTCAACATCTTAGGCAAGACGGTTTCTTTTCTGTCAGAACATCTATATCTTCCGTTCACATTCACTTTCTTTCCAATAATTAATAAGCGGAAAATCATTCGCAGAATGGTGTAAAACACAAGAGAGGCTGAACCTGCCAAACCCTCATTCACAGCCTCGAGCCCCTGCTTGGTGCTCGCTTGGCCTACCTATCAACCTTATGCAGTGTTAAATTTAACATATGTCGTTACTTTCTCCTTCAACTCTTACTTGTCATCTTCTTAGTCAAGCTTTTGCTTGATTTGGGTTTGGTAAGACTGATGTCTTTAATGGAAAATCATTGTACAAGAAGAAATTCCTTGTTAAATCAGTCATCTAATCATGTAAGCAACATGCAACAGGGCAAGAAGATATAGAAAGAACATATATTTATCAATGAAACCAGATGTTTACAGAGTTATATATTGATCAATTGAACCCCAAAACAATAACCCATGAATCAAAGAATAAGGCAGCGCAGACTTCCGGCATCAATAAGACACAAGAGTCTCGAAACAGTGGAGCCCGTCCAGCTGTGGCGAAAACCTGGGGGACCTCCGCTGCTGTTGGGGCTTGCTGTTAGCGTTATCCTTCAGCTTATTCTGAACCCTCTTGTTCACGTTGTTGCTGTTGATCTCCTTGGTTGTATTCATGGAAGAAGCAAGAGAAGCCTTCACCTTTTGGCCCATGAACTCAGCGCACAACGCATCGAACGAACTGAACATGGAATTCATGGTTGTTGCTGCTAATAACTGACACCCAAGAAGAAAGGAACGGAAGACTTTCTGGGTGGCGGATTCCTTGAGGAGCTAATTCAAGAGGCAGGGTTTATATAGAGGGAAGACGAGGAGAGGAATCAGGTCAACATAGATAGAACAAGGCTGGGTTCAGAGATGCTTCTTTTGCTTGTCAGATTAGACTAAGCAGCCGCCTTCAAATGCGTGTAAGACGGGCTACTTGTGGACCCCATATTAGCCATCTGACTCACATCCGAAGCCATGTCCACACGGCAAAGCAGTCAATGTTCCGTTTACTCGGGGAAGGTCGGTGGCAGCCAGCTTTGATCAAATTGATGCTATACCCTTCCCCACTATCAACGCATCCCATTACGTTTGATATTCTTTTGCCGAGTAATCAGTGACGCCGAACCTTTACACGTCTCTGTATGTCCCCTGCAAATTAACTTGGTTCCGTCATTTAATCCCGGAAAGTGGGGAAACAGACGCCCAGAAAGGGGAGCCCATGGCTGCAGCCAAAATAGGGTTCAATTTGTCATTAAAGAGGATCGGTCTCAACCTTGTCGGAAAACAAAGGTACCCATCGATCATCCTTCGCGCACGTCTTATCATGATGCTACTTAAAAATAGCAGGGGTTGAAATAAAAATACCTTAAAGATGATTCTTTTATATATTATAATTAAATAGATAAGATCTTTTTAACAATGTTAAATCTTTTTTGTGTTCAAGTTAAAAATGATGTCAATATAGTGTTGCTTGATTTGAAGGTATAAAATTGTTAATTTTTTCTTGATTGTTTGATTAATAAATGTAATGTATTATGTTAATATGTTAATTATAAAACAATTTGATATACTAATATTTGATAATTTAATATATTGAAGCCGACATTTTTTTAGATTTTAACAATTATCCATCTTGAACATGAGCTAATCTTCAACAAAAATTTTAATTAAAACTGAGAATAATGAAATTTTAAATGAAAAAATTCTAAAACCTAATCCTAAATAGTTTGGGATTAATAAATCTGTACTCTGTTACAAATAATATGTACGATGTTATGTTTCCATATCATGTAGCAGAAGAAAAATAAGAGTTTTTCTAATGGAGAACAAGTGTCTCAAAGCAGTGCAATCCATCGAAGCAGGGAGCTAAAGCTGGCGCGACCACTGTACTGCTATGGCTTCCATTCTTCTCTTTACTCGAAACCTTCCTGCTTCCTGCATTCTTCGATTCAGTTGCGCCAGCGGCTTCCTTCTTAGCCATCGCCGCCTCGAAGGCAGAAGATAGAGGCAAACCGAGTTCGTCGCCGAAGTAGTCCGCGCAGATCGCACCATCTGAAGAAGAACTGAAAACAGACATTGTTACGGTACCAATCGGGCTATTAAGAGACTGTGTGAAGGAACGAAAACGAAGAACAAATTAAGATTGTAGAGAGATCGCAGTATAAACAAAGAAATTGGCCATACAATTGATTATATATATAGGAAGAGGAGCCCTATTTCCAGAGAGTTTAGGAATCCTTTTCCCTGTTTGACTCTATTTCTTTTCCAGCAAGCACAGCTCTGGAAGTTTCCCCCCAATCAGGCAGGTTTCTGGAGAGGCAGAAATGACTGCTCCTTCTAGTAACAGGATAGAATTTTTGTTAATTTAAATTATACTCTACTTTTTAAAAGATAATGATGCCTAACA
The DNA here is from genome assembly GCA_021397835.1 of Moringa oleifera. Taxonomy (NCBI): domain Eukaryota; kingdom Viridiplantae; phylum Streptophyta; class Magnoliopsida; order Brassicales; family Moringaceae; genus Moringa; species Moringa oleifera. The sequence goes on from JAJFZO010000566.1 coordinate 237,158, forward strand.
ATTTAATAAATAAATATTATTTTAAAAATATTTAAATAAAATTTTAATTTATTAATTTTATTAAAATTAAAAATTTAATTTAAAATAATTATAAAAACTTAATTTTTTTATTATTAAAATCATCAAAAACTACTCAAATAAATTTTATATTTTATTTTGATTTTATTTTTAAATTTTAAAAAATTAATCAATCAACTATTTTTATGAATTTTTAAATTTTGTAATAATATTTTTTAAAAAATATTTTTAGTATTAAAAAATTTTTATATTTTTTATGACCATTACTTAAATATTTTTTATTTTAAGTAAAATTAAAATATAAAAATTTGTTAATATTTATCTTAATTTTAACTATTTATAAATAAAAATTAAATAAAATTTTGATGTTTTCTGTTATGTTATTAAATAAATTTTAATACTTAAATATGATAAATTCAATAATTAATTAATTAATTAATTTAAATTTTACTCAAAATGAAAAGTATTTTTTTTAAAATACTTACAAATAATTTAAATGAATTTTACAATATATTTATGTAAATCTTTTAAATTTAAATAATTTTTTATATTTTAACAGTATAATTTCTTTAAATAATATTTTTATTGCTAAAAAAATTTTATTATTTTTTATCATGATGATATTTTAAATATTTTTTTACATTTAAAAAAAATTTTAATTCAAAATTGATTCTACAAATTTTTAATTTGAATATTTTTTATTTTTTACTAATTTTAAATTAAATTAAATTAATAAATAATATAATATTATATTATTTTTTAACTATTAAATTTATTTAATAATACCAAATAAATATAAAAAATTTATATTTATTTATAAAAACATCATGACATTTCATCACTTCAGATAAAAATATGGAATTGAGGTTGATGAATCGATCATATCATTTAACTAACTCAACCCCACTATCAATTGAGCATTTCCCTCTCTCTCCTTTCACCCATTTTTAAAGACCCTCTCTTAATAAAAATTACCTTACAATAAAACAGGAGTCTCTCTCGCTCATCCACATCCAAATTAACTACGAAAAAAAACTTCAGATTTCTCCTCATGTTATGGGATCATATTCCTCTGACATACATCTGGACTTAAACTCCCAAATTTCCATTTATCTTTCAGATTCGTTAGATCAAGTGATATTGTAAATAAATTATAAAATATACTTATTAATTAATTACCTATCTTTAATGATGACGAAACGTGTGGCATTAGGACGGTGTGAGTGGTACAATAAAGGGTTGCCTGAGCTTGCCTGGTCGCTGCTGCTACGTAGGCCTCGAGAATCTCTACTTATTAATAAAAGGGCTGACCATTGAACGGCATCGAGATTAAGCAAAAGGAAGAGAAAGAATGGGCGCCAGATTTCCACCCACATGCCCCCAAACACTTCCTTTCTTGCTCTCCAATCAAAGTTTCATAATTTATTCAATTTCCCTAATGCAACTACACAAATTATCACCTACTTCTCCCACCAAACTCATCGAACTGCAACCTCTCCCTCCTCGCTCCATCTTCCAAGTCCCACCACCGACTTTAATTTTCTCGGAAAACAAACACGTATGCCACCCCTGGCAACTGGGCCTTCACGTGGCACTTTCGGCTACATTTAAAGTGAGAAACGCAGGTGATCCCAGCCAGATATGCCGAGCAATCTACGTGGCGCACGATTTCAAAATAATTAAACCAAAAAGCCGGAACTAAAATCAAAATTAAATTTCATTAAATGAGGTTCCCTCTTGCTCCTTGTTCGGCGTATAAGCGCGATCGCCCACCCAGAATCTCAACGTACAGGGACACGGACGAGACACATCACAAACAGAAGGGGCTCGTCGAGATCCGGCGCGCTTCGTCGGGTTTCGTCCCTTTTTGTTATTTGTGATCCCACCTCCCTCTGATTCTTTCATCTTTCCCACGCTCAAGAAAAGGATAGAAAAAGATGAAGGGATCAGGTACTCTCGTCGCTTCGGTGCTTGCCGCTACAACCGTGGCTCTTACCTCTTCTTCCTCTCCAGGGCTTCATGATTCTCATCATTCAATCTTCAACCAGGTTATTTTTTAAAGATTTATTTTCCTTTTCGTCTTTTTTTCTTAGATTATGTGATCTTAAGAGACCGTCTCTTGCGCATTGATGATTATATTTTAATGCTTGGTTGGGCTTAGTGTACATTCGAAGGCTTACAACGTGTTCGTCGGTGCTTCATTTCTCTGCTTACCTGTTTTTGAGTTCGAAATCGCGATTTTCTTTCTTTGTCATTCATTTTCTTTTTCCAGCTTTGGGCAACAATTTCTAATTCTTCATTAGATAAAATGCATCCTTTGTGTCCTTTTGTTGTTCTGAACACAGTCAGAGGTTCACCCAAAAAATCATTTTTCGTCCTGAAAACATATTAAAATCATATCAAAATTTCTTTTTTTTATGTCTCGTTGTCGTCTACTGTCCCTAAAGTCTTCATCTTCATGTTTCTTTTGGCAATCAACTTTGCTTTAGCATGCAGAAAAAAAAAAATACTAAGACCAAGCGCCCATTCTAGGCAATTGCGATTTGGACTTTAATGGCTAACAATGAAAAGAAAAAAAAATCTTATTTTTCTGTTGTTGCTTTATGAAAAGTTTGTAAATTTTTTATTTCTTGATTTGATTAGGGATATTGTCGTTCCGCGAAAAGTGGCGCCCCTGATGCCTGTACAGCTAACAAGGAGCAATTCGCGCCAAGATTCGACGGGCTGAGGTTCATAGAGACATTGGTAACAGCTCACAGATAAACCCCATCCCTCCATAAACATGGCACGTCAAAATCTTCTATCTAGTTGCGGTACCAAGATGTGATTAGAGAGCCTTTTATTTCTTTTTTGGGGTTTAAGGAATGCTCCAACAGACATTGATAGATTAAAGATTTTTTTTTTTAATTTTGGGGGAGGCTCCATTTTTCTTAGTTGTGGAAACATATTGTACTTTGTTGATTGATGGATGGTGGAAAAAGCTAACCTCCAAATCTTGGGAGTCACAAGTTTTTCATTTTGTGGATACGATCTTCTTGTTTTGGAACCTTAACCTTATTGGTCTGCTACCTATCTTAATTTGAGGCCAACAGTTTGCCTTTCCTGATTTAGCTGTGATGAGTTGTATCCTTTGTGAGCTTTGAGGAGTTAGCTATAGCTATGAATGAACATGGACTGTACCTTCTGTTTAGCTGGATCAATGGTCATTGATCTCAAACCAGGTTCATTGTTTGATTCAATTTTCTCCAAAATCTGAGTAATTTCCACTTCACTGGCATAGTAATGTGCATTGTGTCATTTAGTAGATTGCATAATTCAATAATCCTTCCCTGAACAGGATTGCTTTCTTTTACCATTATGCTATGACCATGAGCAGCATGACCTATGACCATAAAAAGAGAAGAATATGCCATGTCTGGATGTGTGATTTCTGTGAAGTCTTAGTTGTATCATGCTGAAAAGATCTATTCAGGATGACTCTCTTGTTTTCCTTTTTTCCCCTAGATGTTGAGTGTTAGGCTTAAGCAGATAGATATGACTCCGTAATTGCGCAATTAAGGAGTGCATTTGTTGCTTGGTAGGGCTTTGATTTAGGTGAAAATGGAAGGGAGGATTGGAGTGTTTGTTGATTAGGTAAAACATTCTACTTATCTTAAATTTCCTAACCAGAATGTTTTTCCACATTGTCTCAGAGTAAGAATTATTAGTTTAGGTTGATGACCCTTCAGATTCTCGCGTGGTTAAACATGATTATTGCTTAGTATTAGAATAAGTCCATCAAAATGTAACCAAATGTTACAGTTTCCTAATAGTCTGAAGTCTGAGTGTATAGTTTTAGTTAGTTGCTGCTGTTAAGCAATTTTCTAAGAAGGCATAATTGATGGTTGGACATGCCTTATTTTGCTAGACTTTCTTTTACACTAAAAACGTTGTGCTATGTAAATTGGAGTGTTGTCCTGCACAATCAGGATGATTTTGACGCTTAAAAAATCTGTTGGCAGCTGTGATATCCTTTTAACATTACATCTAAGCCTCACAACATTAGCGGTCAGTGTGGCTTGACAGCGGCATTGCATAGAGAAAGCATGAGGTCCGTTGGTTGCCTGAAGAGGGCTAAGCTTTTGACAGACAAGCTTCCACGCTTCCTGTCTTTTCCAGATCAGTCAGGCTCAAAGCTCCCTCAGCAAAAAACTCAAAGAGAAAGAATACAAAAATGCACGGTTTGTTCTCTGTAAGCCACCCAACAAAATAAAAAGTAAATAACAGAGAGGGCCATCGTACACAAACGGGAATCACAAGTGCAGAAAGCTGAACCACCCCAAGCAACTCTGAATGAATTTGGGTTACTGGGTAATTATTCTATTTCCAAAGTTGAATCCTTCCCGAAGTTATTGAACATAGTAAACAACCATTGCATTTTCCCATTTATTCGGCAAATCCGCACTTGAAAATACAATATATACAATGAACTGCAATATCAAGCTTATCTCATTATTCATCTTGACTATGATCTCTCTGCGTCCAGCAAGATCAGTCATTTCAATTTCCCAAAGTTGTGCTCTGCTTTCTAAACATATTCTTCCTCAGATCTCGAAGCTGCATATCTCAGCTCTCCCATATGTCACTCCCTAGACTACTGTATGGCCGATCTGCGAGAGAATATGTGTCTACAATTAGCCTGGTAGGTTAATTCTACTGTTTCACGGCATGTGCGCAACTCCTGTGGAAGCTGAGAATTTAGAAGAAGAGCACATGGCATGCACCCCCTTCAAGTTTCATGAGAAACGTGGGGATTTTCGTAGTCAGCATGAAAAAAAATAAAAATCGTCACTTTAATTTTTGTGTTAGAAAATATAGTACAACCCATGGCCCACCTCCCCCATTTTCCATCGTTCATTTAAAGGTTGGGGTTCTCAGTGTCCAAGAGAAAAAGGACAGACAGATGTCCCACCAGTCGTGAATCTGAACCGCAGAGATGACTCAGTTCAGTGTCGTTTGGCGCCACTTGACTGATTGTAACTTGTAGGGTGTACAATATCTGGGTGCCCTATGGACTTCCAACTCTGACGTCAAATTTGCAGCATATTCTGTCCGATGCCATGGGACCTCAACGCTCTCGTGACTCTAAGCAAATCTTGAGGCCCCAGAGGCTCATGGGATGGGGCTCACCGCCACTAACATGGCATCACGTGTCATGACACCCTCATCAATGAAATGACTACAAATGCTACTTCTTCATTGCCTTGCCCAGTGTGTCCACTTCAAGAGAGCTCCTGAAGATTGCAGCTGCAACTGAGAATTGTAACGCGGTGTTTGCCGTGAAAGTGGTGGGTTGTTTCTCTCTATCTCCCTATGATCCCTCACTTTGCAACTAATATTTGACAGATTTGCTGTGTTTACTGTTGATGAGAGGAATCTGACTGACTGATCTTTTTGTTACTCTTGATTATCGCGGTGATTGAGATTTATGTCTATGATTATATATTGGGTACTACTGCATAATGAGATTGTTGTTCTCTGTTTTAAAACTAATTCATCTTCTTCATTTGTTACTGGTTGGTGTCATTTGAAGTTTTTCACACTTAATTCTTACCCTTACCATACACTTTGCTCACGAACCCTCATTTCTTTATTTTTGTTTTTAGTTATTACCTATGTTGTTATCATTACATTTAATATGTGGAATGAACTGCAGTTGCACGATGCAAATAATGTATAAATTAAGGGTGGCCTAATATTTATGATCTCTTTGCCTTCTTGTTTCCCTCCCAGACAAAAGGACTCTACCAATGGCAACTGCGACTGCCTCACACTTTTTGTCAAGAAGCTCACATGTCAACTGCCATGGAACTCCAGGCTCAGAAGCCAAAGCCACTTTGACCCATATTGGTTTAAGGGGTCAATCCTTGACTCACAATGGTTTAAGATCTTTGAGCATGGTGGATGGGCAACAGAGGAGAATCTATGCTAAAGCAGTTGCTGCAGCAAACAAAGTGCAGGCAACTTCAAATGACATACCCTCGGGAAAAGTTTTTTGCCAGCAAGGGATGGACTTGGTCTTTGTTGGAGCTGAGGTTGGCCCATGGAGCAAAACCGGTGGGCTTGGTGATGTCCTTGGTGGATTGCCTCCTGCTCTGGCGGTAAGTCCAGATTTTCTGTTGTGAATTGTAGCTTCTGCATCATTTCATGATCTGCAAAATGTCATCTTTTTAATTCTTGAAACAATTTGGGGCTTGCTGTTCCAATTTTCTGAATGGGTCACATGTAGCTAATCTCAGTGCTTTACTGTTCTAGGCTAGAGGGCACCGCGTTATGACAGTGTCTCCTCGCTATGACCAGTACAAAGATGCATGGGACACTAATGTATTAGTCGAGGTAACTTCTCAGTCATTTTATGGGTTCAAGAATTCATGCCAGCATTTGATATTGAATTTGAGTGAGTGATGCTTCGGATTGTTTTCCTAAAAGAGCAACTTCTGACATGTAGGTTAAAGTCGGGGATAGAATTGAGACTGTTCGTTTCTTCCACTGCTACAAGCGAGGTGTTGATCGCGTCTTTGTAGATCATCCAATGTTCCTCGAGAAGGTCTGTTTTCAGCTTGAATGCTGACTTACTAATATGTAAGAATAAAGGTCTGGTTCTTTTTATATTTTTCTTTTCTTTTCTAAGTTTAAGCTGTCTGAATACTTTCAGGTATGGGGCAAAACTGGATCCAAAATCTATGGCCCTAAAGCTGGAGAGGATTATCAGGATAACGAGCTGCGATTCAGTTTATTGTGCCAGGTAAATCTTCTTACTTCTTTACACTGAATTGAACACAAATGAGCAGAAAAGTTGACCTGTATAAACAGTTGGTAGATATGATGTTCTGTTCGTTCTGGAATTTCTGTAGCATTCTCAACTGATTCTGTTGCTGAATTATTTTATACAGCATTCTCAGTTAGAAAATCAATCAGCAGTTTATGTAGTTCCTTTCTAACGTCTGGTTCACATGTCTACTACTTACCTAATGTCTGATGACCTCATTATGCTGTAGTTGTCATGTGGTGGATACAGGTTGAATGTGTTTTTACTTTTGTTCACTTGCAGGCTGCCCTGGAGGCTCCCAGGGTTCTGAACTTAAACAGCAGTGAATATTTCTCTGGGCCATATGGTGTGAACTCCAAATCTTGGAAAATGAATTTTCCATTATAGAAATGGCTTCAGTAGGCACTAATGCTTCCCTGACCTTCATGCAGGGGAGGATGTTGTCTTCATTGCCAATGACTGGCACACTGCTCTTCTGCCATGCTGCTTAAAATCCATGTATCAGTCAAGGGGGATTTACAAGAGTGCCAAGGTAATTTTCCCCTGCTTTAACTTAAATCATTGAGCTTTCTCACCAACTTTAAGGTGCTAATGTTTTGGACTGGTACTATGCTTCATAATAATTGCAGGTTGTCTTTTGCATCCACAACATAGCCTACCAGGGAAGATTTGCTTTTTCAGATTTCTCACTTCTCAATTTGCCTGATAACTTCAAGAGTTCTTTTGATTTTATTGATGGGTATGAACTGCAGGACAATAAATTTTGATCTCACGATTTTTCATGACAAATAACTGCATTTGATATCTCATGATTTATGTACTTAAGGGTCTTCCTTGATTGGGCAGGTATGAGGAGCCTGTTAAGGGAAGGAAAATCAATTGGATGAAAGCTGGAATACTAGAATCAGACAGGGTCTTAACAGTCAGTCCATACTATGCCCAGGAACTTATATCTGGTGTTCAAAGAGGGGTTGAATTGGATAATATCATCCGCAAAACCGGTATCACTGGTATTGTGAATGGTATGGACGTTCAGGAGTGGAATCCTGCTACAGACAAATACATTGATGTCAAATATGATGCCACAACTGTAAGTGCAATAAGAAATTTCAATTTCCAAACCATCTATGGCAGCGGAAGTGGGTTCTCACTGGGAAGATCAATTTCAGGTCATGGATGCAAAGCCTTTATTGAAGGAAGCTCTCCAAGCAGAAGTAGGGTTGCCTGTTGACAGAAATATCCCTTTGATTGGCTTCATTGGTAGATTGGAGGAGCAGAAAGGTTCAGATATTCTAGCAGCAGCTATACAAAAATTCAATGGAGAGAATGTCCAGATAGTGGTCCTTGTAAGTATTAAAGTTTTGAACTGTTCTCTCCCTGGCAAGTTTTTGCCGCCATAACAGATAGAGAGGTATATGAGGGCATCTGTTCTTTATTTCAGGGAACTGGCAAGAAGCAAATGGAGAAGCAGATAGAACAGCTAGAGATAACGTACCCTGACAAGGCTAGAGGAGTGGCAAAATTCAATGTTGCGTTGGCTCATATGATCACCGCTGGGGCTGACTTTATGTTGGTCACAAGTAGATTTGAACCATGTGGGCTCATTCAATTGCATGCTATGCGATATGGAACTGTACTGTTCTATGCTTTGCTTTATGAGTTTTCCTGAAAGTTACTTGCCTTTGGTCTTATAGCAGCAGATCCTGTAACATTTACAATATCCCCTTATTTTGCAACAGATTCCTATCGTGGCCTCAACTGGTGGGCTTGTTGACACTGTGAAAGAAGGTTTTACAGGATTCCAAATGGGAAGAGCATTCAATGTTGACGTAAGATGCCTGTGCTGCTCCTCCAAAGCAAATTTCACCCATGTGATCTAGTTTTCTGGTCTATAGTTTAATGGTTTGTCCTTGTGGAATGTTTCTCAGTGTGATGTGGTAGATCCAGCTGATGTGGCTGCAGTAGCAATAACTGTTCACAGAGCCCTTGCAACCTATGGTACTTCAGCCTTGAAAGAAATGATCCAGAATTGCATGGCCCAGGACCTTTCATGGAAGGTTAGTATACCAATGGTTTCTTCTCATGACATTAACTAGAAAAATGCATAGCAATTGCATGAATTGTGGTGTTTCAGAAAAGATATCCATCTTAAATGAAAATGCATTTTGGTTTCATGAAGGGACCTGCAAGACTCTGGGAAACAATGCTGTTGAGCCTGGAGGTTGCTGGCAGTGAACCTGGCATCGAAGGAGAGGAGATTGCTCCTCTTGCCGCTGCAAATGTTGCCACTCCATAAAGACATAATGATCTAATTAATGTCTGGGAAGGAGCAGATGCACAAGCCAAGTACCTGTCTTTCCTCCAGTCTGCATGCCTGAAGCACCTACAATCTAGTGATTAACGTGCCTGCTAAAGAATCCTAGTATAATGATATTGCGGAAGTACCAACGGATAATATGCGGTGCTTTGAAGTGGTAGAAAAGCAGTTTCTCAGTGCAGTTCCATGGCAGTGTGTAAGTAAATAATGTATCATAGTCTTTTCTTGCTCCCATGATGGCACCCTTTTTGTTCAATCCCCCGCAGCCAATTTGTAAGTAAGCAAGGTTGTCTTGAATGGCTTAAAGGTCCATCTAAGTCAGCTCTTCGAGAATATAAAGAGGTGGATCGACATGGAAACTTGGTTGCTGGTTTAATAAAGTTTCAGGAGCTTACAGAACAGGTCCAAAATGGTTCTCAATTTTGAGAATCGCTGCCAGTCTTCATCTGTAAGTGATGCAGCAGACAAGATGCTATCATGACCTCCAAAGAATTCCCTGGCAACTTCTGTGAAATAATTATTGATCTTTATGTCACTTTTTTCTCATTGATTATCCTGCAAAGTAAAAGAAGAGAATCCAATGTCTCCAGCTTGTAAAGACATCCAATCTACCAACTCATCTTTCAATATTCACCCCAATGAACATATAAAATAACCTCGAAGCTTAGCCACCATCTGAAAATCATTATATCATATGATATCCGCAGATGAATGAGGAATCATTCTAGTGCGAAAGGAATATTGTCCTGCATTTTCGTTAAGGTTAGGTTATCATTGTTGTCATCTGAATGCCAAGAAGATCTTTACAGCCTATCTTAGCACTCAATTCCAAACAAACTTTGTCATGTTTGCTAAATCCATAAATATAGGCAAACCAACGAGGGTGACATGTATTGATAAGAGAAAACACCAATTATTGACAGTAAGTGTACCTAAGATTCATGATTAGATACCCTAACAATGCAGAGCAAGCAATGCATTCAACATCCTTGGTTCCTCGAGCTACTGTGCGGCTGGGCCGTGGAGGACTGGGCTCAGCAGAGCTGAGGGTGGCAAAACAAATCCAGAAAAGAAAAAGAAAGTTGGTGTGTATCTCACTCATACGGGGAATCAACGGCAGAGAAGGTTCCATCATCAGATATTTCAGAAGAAACACTGCACCGAAAGGTGACAGCTTTGCCACGTATCTGAATCTGATACCCTATTTCCTTTTGTCTCTGTCCACAAAGCAAACAATCAAATTAATAAAAACACGAGTCTGAATCAGATGTTTCTTTAGGTGTGTAGGATTACAAGAGAAGAGATGTTTGTTAACCCAAGACCCCAAAACACAAGCCTTTTCCCTACTAAAGAATGGTGACCATGTGAAGCTGGTCGAACAAACGCCTCGTGGGCCCCAGAAAATGCCCACGAAACCATACAATTTCATTACAGAAAGACGAGATAAGAAAAAAAAAATCAGACTAGCCAGCACCAGGCACCAGCAGTAGCAGTAAACTCACTCAACATATCTTTTCTTTAAGCATAAATGCCTTCCCTAAATTCTGTCTCTGTATTAAGGCTCATTGCATCCAGTAGCGGCAATGTTTGGGCCTTTGCTACAAACTTTACAACTTGTCTCTTTCTTATCGTTTTGCTTTGCATAGTCTTTCTCGCTTGGTCACTCTTCGGTCCTATCATCTCCCTCTTTCACTACTCACGGTTGTCAACCCAAGCCTATAGAAAGAGAGACTAAATGCGGCGTTTTTTATTTGATCTCTCTCTCTCTTTTCTGTAAACTTTGGGAACAGTGGCTGGCGTCAGATTCTCGCTAAATCTACAGTATCCAACCCCTCTTGGCGGTAGCTTTTCTTCACACTCCTTTAACTGAACCAACCTCACCAAACCCACTTGCCCGCTACTCTCCCATTTGAGCTCTCTGGGTCTTCAGCAACCAAACAACCAATGGGTTTCATGGACCATGCATCACTTGTTCTGCTGCTCTCAAGTACTATCTTCAACTCCTCTGTTTCTCAAATCCTTTTAAATGCATTCCTTTCTGCTAATTCATTGATGCATTTTGTTGATTCTGTGTGTAGGTCTTGTGTTTCCTTTGTTGGTTTCTTCAATCGGGATCAATTATGGGCAAATTGCGAACAATCTTCCCTCGCCAGAAAACGTAGTGCCTCTAGTGAAAGCAGTCGGAGCCACTAAAATCAAGCTCTACGATGCAGATCCGAGAGTGCTTCGTGCATTTGCAAACACAGGTGTGGAATTCATAGTAGGCCTTGGGAACGAGTACCTGGGCAAAATGCGAGATCCAGACAACGCTCAAACCTGGGTCAAGCAAAACGTGCAAGCCTACTTACCGGCAACTAAGATCACCTGCATCACGGTTGGCAACGAGGTTTTGACCTTCAACGACACCTCTCTCAGCGACCACCTCCTCCCTGCTATGCAGAGCGTGCACACTGCGCTCGTCAATCTAGGTTTGGACAAGCAAGTCACCGTCACCACGGCTCACTCCTTGGCCATCCTCGAGACGTCTTATCCTCCTTCGGCCGGAGCATTTCGGCGAGATCTCATGAATTGCGTGACACCGATCTTGAACTTCCACTCGAAGACAGGGTCTCCGTTCCTGATCAACGCGTACCCTTACTTCGCCTACAAAGCGAATCCAAAGCAGGTGCCTTTGGACTTCGTGCTGTTCCAACCAAATCAAGGGATCGTGGACCCAGAGACGAATCTGCACTATGACAACATGCTGGTGGCGCAGATTGATGCGGTGCACTCTGCCTTGGCGTCGTTGGGGTACAAGAAGTTGCCGGTGCACATATCGGAGACGGGGTGGCCGTCTAAGGGAGACCCAGATGAAGCAGGAGCCACGTGCGAATATGCGAGGAAGTATAATGGGAATTTGATGAAGATAATAGCCAACAAGACTGGTACTCCAATGAGGCCCAACTGCGACTTGAATATCTACGTGTTTGCTTTATTTAACGAGAACATGAAGCCCGGACCAACCTCGGAGAGGAATTACGGCCTGTTCAAGCCTGACGGGACGCCGGCGTATTCGCTAGGGATCAGCATAAACGACGTAGGAGGAGGGAAAAGCCCTCCAAGTGGTAACGGGAGCGTGGTTGAGAATGGCGGCGGTTCCAGTTCGGCGCCGCAGAGTTCCTCAACCGGTTACCTGTCGATTTCATCTGCGCGGGGGGTGAGTTTTTCCTTTCTTTTACTTTATCTTTTTCGTTGGTGAAGAGTCAAACTTTTTACTGAATTAGTGGGTTCCCATGCTTCTTATTGGGCTTTGTTACTTTTCCTTTTTGGTCATCTCCTTCTTTCCCTTCTAGTACTTTGCGAAGGCCATTAGAGTTGATTAAACAATTTGTTGTTTCTGTATTTGTGTGTGTGATATTACAGGGAAGAAGTGATTTGAGGAGAGCGGTGTGGTTCGGGTTGGTGTTCATGGTGATGAAGCTGGGCCTGTAGAGAACTGGGTTCACCCCAGAACTCAAAAAAGAAATGAATTAGATGGGAACAGAATAAGAGGCAGCTTCGGTGTTGGGAAAAGGTCAAAAATGTTCCTCTGTTCCTTTGCTTGCACGCCACTTTCAAAATGTTTGTGGGGATGATGAGGGACCCTCCTCTCTCTCTCTCCGTCGTAAAGTGCGTCGGCCCATAAGTCACAGTGACCAGTCTTAGTTTCTTTCCTTCATTAGTTACCAGTCTCACTTTCTTTCCTTTTAATATTCTGTCCTAAATCTTTTTGGTTTCTCTCATTGTTTTGCTTTAGATTGTTAGGATGGAGAGTCCGGTAGAGATGCACCGCATCGTGTTGCAGATAGAGGTTGCATTCTTGTTATCTATTATGATTACTGGACTTGGCTATATGTCTTTATTGGATGGGCGTATATGTTTTCTATTCTGTTCGGAAGCAGATTGTCTCATTGAAGCAGCACATGCCATAAAGCAAACGTCCAAAAGTCAATTTCTCCACATCACCCACTCACTGCAGTAATTTCCTTTTCTTGTTTAATGAATCTCGATTCCAGATCCTATAATCCAGCAGATGCAGGAATATAAGCCCATAAATAAATTGCAAAGGAGATTTTGTCCATCTTATAATTCTCATTGGAAATCTTTTTCATTCCCAAAACTCCAATAATGGCCAAAAACAGAAAGATAGTAATGGCCAAAATGGTATCCTGCAACTCTTCCATCCAGTCACTAACTAGTCAGAACAACACTTTGTCAAGTAGGTCGGCAGAAGGCTACAGCCACCCTAAAATAATGCACATACAAATTTAGCTGCATCTCTAAATGACCTATTCAGCCAAAATTTCTGTGTTACACAATACTAACGAAAATACTTCAACAAACTAATATTTGTCCAACCTGGTGCTATGTGACCCCTCTTCTGATTTGGGTAAGCCCCCAGTGATCTCAGTCATCTTTCAACCTGTAGCTTTCCAGGTTGGTCACAGAAGCCATAATCCTCATGCACTTACACTGGGAGCAACAACACTTGGACCAAGTCTGCCGCAACCCAGAGGCAGATTCAGAAACCATATAATTGTGCACATTATGACGGTTATTATCAGCTTCACAATGTCTCTCCTGCATGCACCTTTGCTTCCACTTTTATTCTTCTATAAAATAACACATAAGCAGCTGCTGTCTTGATTTCAGCTTCACTAATTGGAGAGACATGACCGTCATCAAAGTGGTACCATCTATTCTCATCCATCATCTGCATGAGTAGAAAAGATAATACAGTAAGAAAAGATAATTAAACCATCACGACCAACCACATAAAGACTAAAAGTGATGCAGCAGCAGAAGATCATGAAGTAATCAAAGATGTCTCTATCTCTGTTCAGATAACCACAAAATGTGAAAGAAAATAAGTCAAAATTTCAATTAGACAGGGAACTCCAAAAGCACAAATTTGTAGCCAATTTCTGTTCAGATAACAATATATGAGCACAATCAAGTGTCTAACCTTAGCATATGCAGTGTAATGGCCACCACCTAGGCCACCGTAATGGTTGCTGATGGCATACAGCTCATACACATAAGATTGCCCATCCTTGTTTTTCACATATTTGCTCAAATCAAGATTGTGAATGGGGAAATTGACGTAAGTATCAATTTTGTTTTTCAGAAATCTGCTGTACGTGAACCGTTTCAAGTGAAATACAAGAATATCGGGCAACATCCACAAATCTAGCTTCTTGTTGGCTTGTCTATGTTCCTTGCATCTTGGGCAGTACCTACATTGCAAATTTTGGTCACAACATAATGCTTAGGATGACAATGAAGCACAATATCATCTGGAAACAATTTCAAGGGATTAATAGTACTTTACCACATATCATCAGGCCCTAAAGGTTCTTCCATTAGGAATGCCTCCAAGCAAGAAAACAATGAGACAGCTTCTTGCCGGGTTTTCTTCACAGTGAACCCGGTCTTGTGAACCTCCGGGAGGTCCTTTATATAGCTGGCGTCATATAACTCCAGTTCTTTGTCAGTCCACTCTAGCAAAACCCTCACAACTTGACCAGGTTTTATGACAGAATCCTTTTCAATTGGCTTGCAGTTCAAAATTCTTTCATCTGTGAAAAAGAGTCGCAAGGATAACTCGCTACTGGATGCATCCTCTAGTTCTGTGTTAGCCAGTGAGCAGCTGTTTGATGGTTCATTATTAGCTTCCGAAAGAGAGCCATTTTCTTTGCCTCTATGAACCTTAGCTGGAGAATACACTCTTCTCAAAGGTGACAGCATTCCGGAAACAACTGCATCAATATCAGCTCCACTTAGTGGATCTTCACTTATATAAGTAACCAGTGGAGTTCCAAAAACCTTGTTTCCACCCTTCAGATAATCTGGTGCAGGCCTGTAAAACCCAATACTCTGCTTCAGTAAATTTGGTAAAGATGAAAAATAATGAATACAACTGGATGTTCGTAAACATTTTTGTTTAAATACTAGTAAGGAAGAATACGCACTTGTCCTGCCATCGATGATGAATTTCCAATTTAGCTTTTCCAACCCCTATTCTGTGAAGCCGGTAGGCCACAATATGCTCATCATCTTTTATTGAATTCAATGGCTCCAAAGGATTCTCCAAATATCTATAAATCTGATGGTCTGAGACCTGACAATAAAATTCTGGTACTTCAGCGCTCGAATTAATATATTAAAAAAATGAATTTAAGAAGAGGATCGGTAATACATTTACCTCTGCAAGTAGTAGGCTTTCATCACCATTCAAGCAGCAAGCAGTACCTAATGCCAAGCTGAGATCTTTACAAAGGCCATGTTTTGGCACTGTAACAGTGTATGGTATTGGAAGACGACTGCCATCAACATAGAACACAGTCACTGTCATAGACCGAGTGACAGTTGAAGGTAGTGGCAATGACAGGTACATGAAGGGGTCAAAGGTAATTGAGATTTTGCCACAAAATGGGCAAACCAGTGTCGACTTATATTGTCCCTGAGCAAAAAAAACATTCAATTGTTTGAAAACAGACACGAAAAAGAAATTAAAAAGTTAGCCTAAGCATAGAGACTTAAAAGGTTTTCTTTAAAGATTAAATGGCATTGCCAAATGAGCTTGGAGGAATCTTAATTGGTTAATAAACCAGTACATCATTGGCATCATATATAAACTGTTCACAATCACTACAACCAGTGCATAGGTGCAGTCAATTATGTCAGCTATCTAGTGACAACCAGGTAAATGGACTACTGCAATTTAACAAAGTCAAATTATAACAACTAATAATATGCAATTTTTCGAATAGAAATGAGAAACAGTAAAAATCGTTGCTCACTTGACAAACATCCACAATCAAAGAATCATTCCGGGCCTTGTGATTTTTCCAACACTCATCAGCAACTTCTTCATCTGGACGGCCATCTGAATCCTTGGTTTCAATATAAGGCTTTTGTTTGACCCGATTCAAATCTTCATGCAGCCCATCCAGTAAGAAAGCAAGAAGTTCCTACAAGAAAATATTTCTTCATACATCCAGGATATATCAACAGTAACCATAAAATAATTCTCAGCATTCAACAAACAAGTAAACAACTAAATCAGAAAATCTCAAAAAACAATAAGAGGACTTACTATAACATTTAGTATTTTTTAATTGTTACTGCTAAAAATTCAATTAAACTGCAAATATTAAAACATGTAAAGAAAAACGCACACATATTTGAGAAGCAATACACGGATACACAGAATCATATCTACAATCTTCCTCCATATCCTCTTTGAGAATGTAAGAAAGACCATTATTGATACAACTGAAAGCATCACTGGAAAAGCAAAGAACTCGGATAGCAGGCACTTACTTGAGAATCATGCTGGTTATAGCCACTAAATTGAGGAGCAAATCGAGCAAGTTTTCCCTTGAAAACACGTGGTGCAATTGTAGTTCGTCCTGAGGACCACAATTTCCTCAATAACTCACCAAATGCAAGTGCAAGTTCACCCTGCACAACTACGTGTTAGAAATTTATGTCAAGAGTCTGTAAAAGAAAAATAAAAGTGCATGGATATGAAAGAAGAGAAACTAAATGAATTTGCCCAACCACCTACATGCATTCCTAGAGGATTATCTGTGTTGATCTCATCACTATAATCTTGCAAGAAATATTCAACAATAGGAGGTGTATGGACTAGGCACTGAAGAGCACTATTCATGAAGCAAGTATTTCCCAAATTCTGCAATCCTGCCAAACCTCCTCTCTCTCCTTTTCTAATAGAGCTATAGCCATCATAACCATCATCTAAATCAGTGAATGCTGACTCTGCAGTGCTTCCACGATTCAGATTAAACTTGTTACTTGTTGAGTGGCCATTCGACATGGTTGGCCCCCCAGCAATCGAAAGAGATGAGCGAGCAGGTTCTAAGGGTACTAAAGCTAGCTCATTTCCAGTTGAATCAGTACCAAGTCGGGGAGAATAATATCCATCAATTTCCAGAAGAATCTGCAAAAAAAGGGATTTGCCCCATAGTCAAACCAAAACCACTGAGGAAAATCCAAAAGAAAAGAGAAATCCACAGATCTACTTAGCACATTTCAGCTCTTCCATTTCAAACCTTTACACAAAAAAGTGCCTATGGTAATAGGTATAGTAAAGGGCGACCAAAGGGGTGCAAAACCATAGTGCATAGGCAGAAAAACTAACGCCAAAATCTTAAAAAAGAAAACGAAGACAGAAAGCCAATGTCAAAAGCAGTTTCTGTTCTTGTCATATTGGGTGAGGAAACAAAATTTCTCCATATTTTGCATCTCTAGGTTCTTATGAGCACTTGAAGCTACATTTCAGAATAAATTTCTACCTGGAACACTTGAATCATGATATAAATTTAAACAGAAAAAATGTGAGTTAAATAATCCTGATACTAGATAACTGAATACATTTCCTTCTGAGATTTATTTAAAAGTAAAGGTTAGGTAATCCAAAGATATAAGCAGATAAAAAATTCATTACTTCTGAATCATCTTAGACATATACTTCCAGTTCTCTTAACATCTTGCTTTTCATTTGCAATTCTGCATGGCACTTCCTCATTTAACCCCTTCCCCACAATTCTACAATTACTTGTGAAACTTGTTGATGCAAAGTCATTCAGCAAGAGACCACAAAACCTTCCAGTCCGCAATTATGCAAAATAATACACATAGTACAAATCATATTAAACCTGCTCAAGAGTAACTGAAAATGAGTGAAAATATAAAATATTCTCCTTCAAATGAAAATTTGCAGAAGAAAAAAAAATGGCAATCAGAAATTGATGTGCATTGCATCTTGAAAACAATATAATATTCAACGTTGTATCAGTTCTTCACAAGATGAAAACATGCCAAATACTCACATGTTGGTCCATCTGAAGGTTTGATTCCTCAAGGGTCCGATTCGAAGCAACCAACAGTGTGCTCTTCCGTTTATTGAAGTAATCCCAAATGCGCGCCTGTCAATATTTATATTAGAAATCCCCACCCAAAGAAAAATATGAAGTGTACATATAAACCAACAAGAATAACTTTTTTTAATCAGAAACAAACAGGTCAAATTTGTATAAATTGCTAACAGGAAAAACAATAATAACATCAACAACAACAACAACAACAATAATAATAATAACAATAATAATGATAATAACAACAATAATAATAAGAATAATATAATAATAATAACAACAACAATAATAATAATATTAACTACTAAGAAGAATAATAATAACAACAATAACAACAACAATAATAGTAATAACAATAACAACAACAACAACAGTAATAATAATAATAATTACAAAAAAGAAAAATTATTGAAAAGACACCTTTTCTTGTTGTATTCCTTTTAGTGTGCACACCTTCTGGTAAAGCTCACTTGTAGAAGCCTGAAAAATGAGGGAAAAATGGAGACAATAATTATTGTTGAGTCTAATGTTTTATCCTAAGGCCACATGGAAAAACTCGATGATGCATAAAAATCTAAAGAAATACTCAACACCAAATCTCAACTGCAAATTTAAATAATCTTCTAGCTACTTCATGAGATTAGGTTCATTAACAAGCAAGTTTCTGTTGTTGAGTTGAATGCAAGAAAGTGAAAGCAACGCTGCCAAGCATGCCACATTTATCTGTAGGTGACTAGAATAACTAAAAGTATTGAACACGAGTGGGGCAGAAACAGAACAAAAGAGAAGGTAATACCTTTTTGCTCAACCTTATAATAGCTTCATTGCGATCTCTTGCATCAATTAACTTGAGGCAGAGTGGGTAAACCTCCACATTATAATTCTTGATATAAAAACCCTGTGAAATCAGCTTTCTTGGTAACGCAGGCCCTCCTTTGTACCTGAAAAATATAAAACGAGAAATTGCAGACAGAAAAGAAGTTAACTAAGCATGGACAACCCACTGAATAAATGAGGGAATAGAACTCCTGGCACATATTACAGAAAATACACCACATCTAAGCATTATTTGAAGATAATGCTGCAAAACTAGTTTTAAATACAATCCATAAAACTAGTTATGTGAGCAGAAGATATATTAGATAATGGCAGAAGGAAGGTCAGAATCAGCATGTAGCAAAAATAAATATGTGGATGGTCCAGCATTTCAAACCAGAAAGTAACATGATTCCAGCTGGTTATGGTAATATATTCAATATATGTCAAAACAATTGGTAGGCTTCAACATTAGGGTTTCAAGTCCTTAGGCTTCTAAGGGAAAAGGGAAGAGAGGGGGGGGGGGGGGGGGGGGGGGGGGGGGGGGGGGGGGGGGGGGGGGGGGGGGGGGGGGGGGGGGGGGGGGGGTGAGTGTGGGTGGTGTGAGGGAAGGAGAGGGGAGTAGCCCAAATTTATTTATCAAAAGAATGAGCCTTAATTTTCAAACATTGGCCAGACTTAAGATGACGGACCACAGTCACTGAAACCAAACCTGCTTCCCGCTTCCCCGTTCCCACCCACCCCCCCTTCCAACAACCAAAAGAAAGAAGAAAGACAAAGGACATAAATCAATTCATACATAGAGGGACATGAATCAAACTTGCATATTATCTAAATCAAATAGTCAGAACAACTAAAAAATTTAGGATAAAGATGAGGAAACCATTTGAAAACACTTTTGAACATAATATAGAAACAGATTACTGTTTAGCAAAATCTTATGCCAGCAAATGCCACAGAGGTTCCCCTGCCATATCTGACATTGATAAATTTATAGAGGATAAGGCAGCTCTCTGTAAAAGTTGCATCCTAGTTTCAACCAAATTATAGGTGAAAGATGAACATAAACACAATCGGGAATCAAATTTGAACAACAAAACAAAAATGCCATTGCAGAGGATAAAAAGGTCTAATGAGTACCTACAATCTAATTAGTTAAAGACTTGAAGGAAAGAAGATCTGAGTTGACATATTCTACTCTTTAAAGGCCCCCTCTAATTACCAACAGCACCAATAAACAACAATCATTAAAGAAGGAAAAAAGCTAAACCCTGAACAAGAAATCAGTCCATTACAACCCACCAAAGAAGAAACCCTCCCTTAAATTTCTTCGGGCGAAAATGTATGCCAACCAATACATTCATGCAAATTCTTTGAGTATGTGGTCAAAGCATTGTACTTTAGGAAACCTATCATATCTCCCATCTTGAATTCATGGAAAAACCTTTAAGGGAAAAAAAAGAAAAATTAGGTAGAAGGAGAACCCAATGTTTCATGTATTTTGGCTAAGGAAAGAATTGCACAGAACAACAGCCATACCATTCCAAAAGCTTCTCCCAAACTTCTAGAGGAACTAAAACATAATCCTGCCCTTCCACCAATGTTCTGCGAAGCTCTAGGTCACTGGGCTCACCATTACTTGCATTTTCAATGATATCAGAATTATCAATTGGGCCTGGTTTATGTGCCACCTTGGAAGGATTGGTGAATTCATCATGTACTTGGCCGACATACCTTTGCCAGCTTCTGTACCACCTGCGTAAAGAGAGGAAAAGCCAGATTTGATAAGAATCAAGAAGCCTCATGAAAGGATCTCTAGCATGTTTTAGCTGGACAAATTACAAGGGAGGGACCAACAGGATCAAAGAAGCACTAACGAGCTAAAATTTCGTAAAGTTCTAAAACAGTGCATTTCAAGATGAGTTTCCAACAAGATCACGACTTAATGAATGTAGTTAAAACAATTGATGGGGCTTGTTAGCTTGACATGGACGTGGGTTTCTACCCGATTTGTTGAAATATTTTCCAAGATAAGGTATGGATTACAAGATTTGCTTGAAGTAAAAACAATTCATTCGGGGTTTACTTTCGACAAAACTTGAATTTTAGCTTTATGAGGAAAATATTCCAAATTGCTTGTTGGTTTTCATGTCCTTTGGGGTTTGCATTAAAATTACAATCATGTAAGTCTCTTATTTGCCGAATAGCATCCAACCAAAAAAGTATCCCTAAGTGAGTCACAGCAGAGGCAATAACTAGATCATATATATTGTCCCAAAATGAACACAAATGATGCCAAGTAATTTCCAGAAATAACCATAGCAGTAAAAGGTTAACTTTAATGCAGAATTACAATTAGAAAAACTTCCAACCAAGATGAGAGCAAATAAGCAATGTAGGAGACCAAATTTCAGGGGACTACATTAGAAAGCAAACATGTGCCACCTATCCAAAGACCTATACAGCATAGCAATTTACTAGAGTCCCTAAATAGGCCAAATGTATACCACTCCGTAGGCAATGAATCGCTCAACCAAGTCCAAATGAGTAAAAACATGCATGTTGCAAGAAATTGAAAGTAAGTGAATTCTAGAACAAGAAAATGCAATAGGAATTTCTAAAAAAAATCTTTGAGTAAAATTGTGCAGATCACAAACAAAATTACAATGCAAAACCTAGAAAAAGTATGACAAGATTTATGGTACCTGTTGGAGATCACGTAATACAAGTTTCCTTCTTTCAAACGAGCCTCTGATTCATTGATCAGCTCTGTAACAATCCGTTTCTCCTCCTCAGGCGTGCAAGGCAAGCAACTAGCTCCGTTCTCCATCATGAACCCCGAATCAGGTATCGTCATCTTGAGTAAACTACCCTATAAAATTGATTCAATAAAAGAAACCAACAAAGCGTTCCACAAAGATCTCAAATTCAAAATCCAAATCGCGAAACCACAAATGCAACGTTTGCCCAATCAATCCAATAACCATAATTGACACATAATAAACAAAACGGTAAAAGAAAATAAGAAAAGGAAGGCATATATAAATGGGTCACCTGGACCGTGGTTTCTTGAACAGTAGGATAAAGGCAAATCAGGAGAAAAAATGGAAAGAGATCGGAGAAATGAGCGCTTATATGACAATAAAGAATGATAAATATAATGTCCGAAATTCAAACACAGAGATGGATACTCAAGGGAACCCTAGATTGAAGGAGAAGAGAGAGAGAGAGAGAGAGAGAGAGAGAGAGGAGGAGGAGGAGGAAGTAGTTAAGGAAGAAAAGCAGTAATGTTACCGTCTTTTCAACTATATTGTCTTTTAGTTTTGTGAAGTTGGAGTCACGTCCCCTTTTATGGCTTGTAAGAAGGAAACGAGCAAATACCTCCCACACCATACCTTTTTTTTATTTATTTAATTATATTTTGTATTTTATTTTGTGGATTGTACTGTCCTCTGCATTTGCTTGGGAAGAAGCATGAAACACTCTCACATGCCTCTCTTTTCCTCCATGTGCAGCCATGCATATGCTTCTCTTACCTTTCTTCACTTTTCTCCTATTCACATGTTCTTACATTGGGCAAGACTTTTCCTTTTATCTTCTAATTCCAAAAGGAAGATATAAACTTACCATTAAAGGCTTTCTTTCTTTTCGCGTCTTCCGTTAATTCCAGGAGATAAATCATATCCAAAATTGTATGTTTTAAAAATTAGATCGAATTGATTGCTTTCATGGTTGAATCGTGATGTAAATTTTTAATCAGTTGGATTTATTTAAAATTAATTTTATTTATTTATTATATTAAATTTATGTTATTTTATTATAAAATTTTAAAATTTTTCATTAAAACTTCATTTTATAAGAAAATTAAAAACAAAAATTGATAAATAATCTCTTCTAATATTATTATTATATTTATATTTATTTTATTTAAATAAATATATATTAAAATTATTTGTTATATTATTTCAGTTCGAATTTTTATTCAACTTCTTTTCATCTATACATATTTTTAAATATAAAATGTCATGATAATATATATATATAAAAAAAACAATACGTCTTGATTTTAATTCATTGTATAAAATGACTATGTCATTATATCTTCTGAAATTCAACATTGAGTTAGGATCTTGATACATGTACAATTAAATTCCTTGCTGGGTTTTACCTTCTTTTAGTTTCTGAAGCAAGTTATCCACTTTTAAGGCTAGCATTGATTCATTTCTTGATACTGTAAAATCCGAGCAAGGTGCTCAAGGTGGGTATTGCCTATTAATGTTCAAAATCAGCCGCACTAGTACAAGTTCTGCCTTTGCTCCAAAGTAATCAGCTCTCCTCTTCTTCTTCCCTCATTCTCCATCCAGCTGGGCTTTCAATGCTTCCTGCAATCTTCAACTGCCATAAACCTTGGTTTGGGCTTTCCACTAATGTTGCCTACTCTATGCTGCAAATAAAACTTCATTGACTACCATCCACAAATTGATAGACTGTAGGATTGATTTTTCTCAGGTCAGTTTATGTAAGCCATCAAGAAACAACAAGCAGATTCATGAATCTTTCACATCAAACTCCAATATTAATAATGACGTTCACATATATACATTCTTATCAGCTTAAGTAATTCCTACTCCTTCCTAAATTTTACTTTTAACTACCTGGAGTGTATATGCCTCCATATATGACATTTCGCATACTGCCACAAAAACAACTATTCATATGTACAGGCATTGCCATTTCCTCATCAGATCCAGCAATGCTGATCCAATTTGCACCGGGGCTGCTACTACAAATCCAGTGGCAATCATACTTGTGACAGAAGTCAAAACAAATTACAATCGAGTGAATAAGTCCACTATCTGACATGAACCAACCAAGGTAATGAAAAGGGGCACCGGGGGCTAAATGCCTTCAAAACCTCACAAAACTGCTCACTGCATACAGTCAACTGCTGTAAGAACCAGATGAGTCAGCAAACTATCTGGCTGGACACAGGAACAACCACCACAACAGGTCTCTGAATGGTAGGAAGAAGCTGCATCTTGACCTTGGCAAAGCAGTTAACCACCAAGCATAACCTGAAACAACTACCTGGTCCCTGTCTCATCTGAGCTAGCTGAGACCTCACTTGCCACTGGACAAGCTCCACCTCCCTGAACCTCATCCTCACTGAACATGCTGTCCTCACTAGAGTCAGAAAATGGGTCACTATCATCATCTGTGGTCTCTGCTTTTCGTCTCTTACCCATATCCTTTACTCGTCTTCCTTGAAGAGCCAAGTGCCTTCTTTTTCTTGCGTTACGCTTGCCTTTGGGAAAATCTTCTCTTTGTGCATCAAGGCTTCTACCTTCTCCCTCCTTCATTTGGCCCTTGCCAGATTCATTATCTTCTGATTCCTCAACATCAAGCTTGCGCCTTTTCCTACTAGAATTAGTCTGATACAGAATGATGCAATTCTTGTTGGTCAGAATAATGTAGTACTAACTTAAAGCTGCTTATCCACATGTTAAGGAAGACATCAAAAGGGCAGATGAGGTTCGGTAAGAGGGGGTACTGGATCCTACTGTCACATAACAGGTATTATCATTTGCACATAATATAATCATGGTTGTTACCGCCTAGTAGAACCAAATCCCTGACCTTGCCATCAAAGCCACAAGGAGATCTTCACAACACCACCTCCGACACACAACCATCATCCCCATTAGCTACAGTTAGATATCCAATCAGATTAAGTTTCTATCATTTCCAAACACAGACATGACAGTTCAACACTTGATGGCACCGAAATTTCAGATTGGCTGATTGCCAACATTGTTTTTATTAGATTTTTTTTTGTACTGTTCAAACCAGACAAACAAGAACTACCAGGTAAGGGTATGTATGTTATTAACATGCTTGACTACTGGTTTCGGATTACCATTCAAAACATCAGAACCACACTCAACACTACCAGGTTTTGTCCATACCTCTATTGTGTGGTTTACATAAAATTAAATGCCATGATGAAACCAGCAAGCAAGGAACAACAAAGCAAAGTTAAACAACAGCTTTATGTGCATACCTTGGGACCACGATCAACTAACTGTGCCCATTCATGTCGATTCCTCAGACAATCAAGAACAGCCTGAGAATGACTTGAATATGCATAACGCTCTCCATTATGCTTCCTCAAGTTAGGCCAGTGCTGAAAAAGAATGCAGAAAAAAGAAAAAAATAAAAGGAAGAATTAGACGCACATTCTTTTTCCTCACTAACATGGCAAATAGATATACATTCAGAAGATAGTGAACACTTCACCCAATACAGGCAACCATACCGGTAATACAGCATTACAGAGTTCCTCATACGTCATCCGCCGGCCTTTGCTCATAATTTCATTGATCAAGCCTGATATGAAAGAAATGAGTACGTCTCGTTAGAAAGAAAGCTGAAAAACCACCTGCCAATGCGAACTGAGAGGAAATAAAGGAAAATCCATAAAATTATCTCTCCCCTGGGAGCCAGTTACCAGGTAAAGTGCGATGTACTGGAGCATGAACCATGCCCATATCATCATCAGACATATTCCTAGGCAAATTGCGGATGGACGACAAACTATGATCATTTGCCTCATTGGAGGAACATGGACCATTGTTTGTGACTGTAGTGGAGGCAGGAGGGATGCTCTTCTTAATGGAATTCACCACTGTTAAGGACTCGTTGTCCTCTCTTCTCACAGAAGCGGCGGCTGTGTGTCCAGTATCCTGTCTCCTCAGATCAGGTGAAGAAGGCACTTTGCTAGTCTTTTTAGCTTCATCATCTCGCTCAGAAGAAGGGCGGAGACCATCCTTCGATGTGTCCTTGTTTTTTCTTCTAGAAACCTATGAAAAATCAATAACAGATAAGCTCCGAGAGCTGAAGAGTCTAATACAACCACATGACCAAAAGTTGCAAACCCAAAAAAAGCATGATGAGTTTTTACAAAGGTGGTTCTATAAGCATGGAAAAAATCATACCAAATGATGATCCTTCCCTCCCGAAGATGTACGCTTTATGAGCACACCTGTAGCAGTCGGAGAACCCAGCTGGGGTAAACTACCTGTGTGACGCACACGTGGCACACGAGGCACTCTAGGAGAACTGTTGAGTTCTTGATGTAAAAGTAAAGCAAGCTGACCAAAATCAAAAACATATTTCCAGAATAAGCTTTCTTTAGAAGAAAAGTATAATCAGAAAACAAACAGCAGATCAGCTTGCACCTCTTCATCACTCAGAGCTGCGGAAGAATTTGGAGGACCAGGAGGATGCATTGACAGAGTAGGATTCTTTGATGCTGAATGTAAACTAGACTGACAATGCTTTTCACCTTTCTGGGGAAAACCCAAAGATGATGCCTTATTTTGTACTTGTGAAGCACCCTGATTCTGCACTGATCCAGCAACATCACCAGGGCTAGAAGTGACTGCAGTATTCTGCGCCGAAGGTGCCTTAGATGATGAAGAAGGCACAGAATCTTTTGAATCTGATATGGTTCTTTTAGAAACAGAAGCATGTGAAATCCTACTTTGATGCAAGACTTTTGAAGACACAGAGGATTTTGGATGCTCTTTAATGGGTCTCCTTGTTACATTATGCCTGTCTCCTTCCCTGACTAAATCACTCGAATGATCTTTCCTACTACTTGTATTGCTATCCGAAATTATTCGCTCCTTAGAGCTAGGATTAGAACTCTGAGCATCTGAAGGTTTAGAGAGGTCAACACCGGATGATTTCACAGTGGTGCATGAAGTAGAAGATGATTTTCCAACACCTACTACCATTTTATGCTGACCAGATGGACCCATAGTGTTTACAACAGTGCCATTAGTTTTTGATGGCTCCAAAAGTAGCCCTGAACCATGTTTGGGTTCGAAAGAACCTATCTGCACCACCATTGAACTTTCTGAGCCTTCCAATTCCCGTTTCAGTTGATAAGGATTACTGGATAATTCATCAGTTTTATCTATATGGCAATCACTGGCTACTTCTGAAGTTCTGTCATGCCCTTGTAACTTATGGTCACTGGATGGTGAACTGCTCACTGCTGCATCATTGAATTTAGAAGTTTCTGACATGTGATCAAAAGTGATCCCTGGATCTTTCGCATTAACAGGTGCCAAAGATTGGCAGCTTAAGACACCAGTGAAATCATTACTGTCCATTTCCATTTTCACTTCCACATAAGGTTGCGTACAGATCCCAGACAGGCCAGCATTAAATTCTTCAACGATCTGTTTGCCCTTAACTCCTGCTATGGAATTAGAAACATCATCACTTGGAGGCTTTGCAGCACTTCTAAAAGAACCTCCTACATTGCCATCAAGCCTATCAACCCCTGTGCTATCTCCCTGTTGTAAAGACAAGAAGAAGTCATTGCAGTTGCAGAATATCACCAAAAAGACCTTTTTCGTAACAGCAGTATCTTAAAAGATCGTGATATTTCTTTCCAAGACGAATATATTGTGCACAAAATGATTAGTTGATAATGCAACAACAACTGAAATGAAGATAAATTCACCACATCAACAAGAATTAAAGAGATTGAAATTCTTTTAGTGTGATAGATGCAGGTCTCCAAAGCTAGCTAAAAATGAATGCTAATCCATTGAGTTCCATAATGCATAATGCTTGAGCTAGCAGTAGCCTAGAAAACTTCCAAGTATTTGCTACTTCTTTGGTTTGCACATTTAAATTGCTTGTGCATAGGAAGTTGTAAATTACTCCATGGAATACAAAATTTTCTGGTAAATTATGATTAGAGGTTTACTTAGCTTGTGGCACTTCAACTGTTTTCCAAGATGATTGCGCATAAAAGTGTAAAGTGGTATTTCATGAAGCAATTAAGAGGTCCTTGGCATTACATTAATAAAAATGAAGACTTATTTGATCAGATGTCTGATGCCTAGATCTTCCCCACTCAACCAACTCATGCAAAACTAAAACCCAGGATGCAACACCATGTGCTTTTACATCCTATTACCATCTAGTCAATGAATCATTGCCAAGTTAAGTCACTGGAAATAGTTGGCACACACAATGATTATTCCAAGTAAATGTGAGCCAAACAGAAGCATACCTCTTCTTTTGCAGGATTACTGTCAGCACCTATTTTATCCAGCAAGGAAGCATCGATAACCTTGGGCGAACTCTTAATTCCTGCAGGGACCTGATGGTCAGCTTTGTCAACCTTCATCTGATCTCCAATTGAAGGATTACATCCAGACCCATCAGAAAGCAACGCTTCTCTAGAATGTTCAACAGTTACTGAGTTGTTATTAATCTTTTCACCACCATTGTTCAAAGCAAGATTACTCTCTGAGAGAGTTTGACGTAAACCAGTGCAATTTGAATTCTTGTTCTTTATGCTCTGCATGTCATTCTTGAACAACTCCTGACCTCTGTCCTCATAAACTTCCAATTGTTTTGTATCACTGGTGGATCTGAACACTACAGATAAAAAGATAAAAGCACATGGTCAACATGTTTATATCAACCACATCAAGATTTCACCTTTCAAATTATCCTCTGAAAAAAGAAAACATGAGCTATGGAATAAACAAAAAATTAAACATGTTGCACAGCTCACAAGCAGAGCCTGTTGCCCATGCGGCATTTAAAGCAATGCAAGGTGTATCAAATTACCTGCTTTAGAAGACTGTGGATATCTCTTCTTGTCATCTGTCTCTTTATCAGCACATAAAGGTCTAGCCTTCTTCTTGCCACTGCGATCTCTTGAATTCCCCAACTCTTCTTTCTTCCGCTTATTTGAAAGTACATCTACCGGCTGAAGCAAATTTCCATCATTTGTCACGCCATTCTGGCAACACACAACATCTACTTCCTCACCCTCCCATTTCTTAGCATGTTTTGAATCCACTTTCGCATCATATACTGCTTCCTCATTTCCGTCTCCCATGCCAAGCAAACCACTCTTTGGTGCAGTCAACACACGATCCTTTGAGAATGAAAACAGAACACCAGCACCATTATCAACTTGATTCCCATTTCCATCCTTATTTCTCAGTTCACTGTCTGTATTCTCATCCCAGCAGGGAAACTCCCTATACTGAAAATTAAGCTTCTTGGGTACATGCCCTGTGCACTTCCACAACTCCGGGGTGAACACTGAAGACAACCCAGCAAACAGTACAGGATCACCACCAGGAACACCTTGCACATGCACCCTCTCCTCCATAGGTATATCAGTCCAAAGCCTACAAGGGTGCCTGGCAGGCACATTAGCGGTATAGGAGCCCTCCATCCTCACAGTCTTGGTAGGCAACTCAACCAACAACTTTGCAACCTCAGTCTCCTCGGTATCATTCCTATTGTTCTTGCTCTTGCACTTGTCACATGCAAACAGCTCATCTCCCTTCACATACTTGGAGCACCGGGTGTGCACCCAGACCCCGCACTCATCGCAATTCACCATCTCTTCCCCGTCATCGAAGTTCACACCACAGACGCAATCCACCGTCCAAGAGCCATCGACCCAGTCATCGTGCGGGTCCGAGCTCTGGAGACGGTGCGCTCGGCCTCTCATAGTTCTAATTTTCTAAGCCTCAGTAACTAAGAACCTAACCTTAATGCCCTAAATCACCCTCTTCGTTTAACAAGTAACGATTAAGAAATAAACTAAACCTAAAATCCCAAATCTAAACTGCCAAGAAATGCAGCTCACATTGTTCTGCACGGAATCAAACGCCTATTCGTCTTTTGTGCAAAAAGGCTGCTACTCTAAAATTAAGTTTTGAAACATGGGCGAGCGAGAGAATTGAAGCTAGAAATAATAGTACCTGGAAATCAAACAAATCAAATCGCATGGAGCTCTCGTTGATACCTTTGGCTCTGTATCGCCACTAATTAATTGATTTCCATGAGAGAAAGAGCTGATGGGTTGTCGAACAGAGAGAGAGAGAGAGAGAGAGAGAGAGAGGAAATTCTAAAATTCGTAAAATCGCATATGCGAGCAGTCCAAGATCTTGTCCGAGGCGCAAGGGAACGCGGAACTGAAAGAGAATGAAGAAGAAAAAATCGGTTTTGGCGTCCGTATCTTCCTTCTTGAGTTTTGAGTCTGACCTGGTCGGCTCGGCTCCAAGATGAAGCAGGCCCACTTACATGTCATGCCTGCCCCAGGCCCAGCCCCAGCCCCGGCCCCCTGGTCCCTTAAAGCACGGGCTGACATTGGGCCCCAAGCAACCATCTCCAAAACGACATCACTTAGAAATTTACTTCAAAGAAAAAGAACCTAATTCTCTTTTGTTAGGCCATTATATTCCTTTCCACATACATCAGCCCCCTAGCATTCTTAACACTATTGGTTTCCACTGAAACTATTACATATTAACAACAGAAGAGATGCATGAGCTGTTAATGCTTATGGGACCTGTCCCTAAGACTTCATCACACAAGCACAGCCAGTCAACTCTCCATTCCAGCTTGACCACAAAATTTACCTGCCACAAAATGCAAATAATGAACATTCAGAAACAATTCTTAAGTAAAATTTGCTGCTGCAGGTAAGAGAAGGACCTTCAAATATGAACATTCAGTAACAGTTATGAAGTAAAATTTGCAGTTGCCGGTAAGGGAAGGACCTTTCTAAGTCATTCTGCAAGTGAACAATCCATCCACTTTCATGAGGATTCACAAGGTATGTCAATTGTTTCTAACATTGCTTCAGCAAGGTATTATGTGAAGGGATGATGGTCAAGTAGGACAAAGGAATTTAATGTACTTCATTCAATCTTTTTCATCATTTTCTTTTGACAGAGGAAAATCATTATGATTTTTAGGAATTTAACATTTAAGAAGCTAATAAAATTAGGAATTATGTGATCGTCCAAGCTAACCATTGCTGCAATGCTTCATCTCAATCTAGGGCTTCCTTTGCACATGTTCCTCCATTTATCCTTAAGGTCCATTGGAGTTCGAGCACTCAGAAAAACAGAAGCACCAAACTCCAAGATTTTCTTCCATGGGGTATTTCGGTTGTTACCACCAGAAAATTGTCGCACTCCCTTCTGCACAAATAAGAGAAATATTAAATTTTAATTATACCTGTAATAGAAATAGGGGACAAATGATCAAGAAAAATAACAATGGACACTGAACTTCCTATACTCAAGAATTCCCCGAGCTAGAAGCAAAGATGGAACCTCTCCACAATTTTACTCCAAAGACCAGGAGACTCTTCTTCTTCAAACCATATGAGTCATATGATGCAACAGGTATATAACTAATTGAATCCTAAAATTCCAAACAAGAAGACTTAGATGTCCCAAAATCACAATTTTGCAAGTAAAATAAGATCAATAAAACCAACAGAGTTCATATAAAACTGTGTCTGTGGAATATTATATTCCATAATCAAAACAGGAAAGGCTACCTCAAGCATCTCTTCCTCTTCAGCTGTCCACCAAACTTTCTTCCGTGTCAACTGAGGAAGTCCTGGGTATGTACTGCAAATTAGAACAACATTTACCTTCAACAATCCATTAGCGAAGCAATCAAATACACATCTCACTAATACATAATTAGTGTCTACATGAGTTAATAGAAGAGCAACCACGATTGAAAGAAAAAAGAGTTGGGTTGCCAATAATTTAATAATGCTTACTTAAAATGATAAAAATATTTAATAACTTTTGATAAGTGGGAATCTTACTACTGCATCTGCTGAATGCCAAATCATATGGTGTGATTAGAACTTATGCACTTATTACTTTCAGCTTTACTAGTTTCCTCTCCATCTATATTAAAAGCACAAATAGACTTTCCTAAAGGATTCTGCTGCTGGAGAACTTCATTCTGAAACCCACTTTCAGCTTCTCTCTGATTTATTGGGATAATCTCAGCATTTTTATGAGAAAAATCATCACCATCACACCTGGAGACAATGGACAGGCACTCCAGACCTATCTTTTCTATCCTTTTCTCTGCAGTAGAAACGTAAACTGTCTCATCCATTATATTTACCTCTACTTCTATCCAAGGTAAATTGACATTAACACATGACGCAGAAAGATCTGGTTGCTTCTTATCACTGGTACTTTTCTGAAGTTGAGGGCCACTGGCTCCACTAACATCCTCTCCAATTTGTTTTGCTTGGTTGTTTCGTCTCACTTCTGAAGGCCTATTTTCATGGACCTTGGCAGAATGACTCTCATCTCCTTTCTCTTTTAAATTACATTGCCCTTTACCATGTGAGATTTTACTCTCTTCCTTCTTGTGGAGTATTCTAAAGAAGGCAGCTAGATTCTTCCGTGCCAAGCAGGCTTGTCTCTTACCTTCAAAGTACTTTGAAAGAGCATGGGAATATGCACAAAAAGGGCAAAAGAACCTGTCTTTGCCATCAAATTTGGCTGAAGAACCCAAGCAACTCTCGTGAACCACCAATGGACAGCTAGTGGTACTACAAACCAACTGACCATCTTTGTAACATCTCACACATGACTTTTGCTCTGACCACTCAGTTATTGCCAAGGAATTATCAGTTAATGTGCACTGGGAGCTCAACAAATGAGTCATCTTTATAGTAACATCAATACTCCCATTGTGATATTGATCACTATGATTGAATATTGCTTCTCTGAAAAAAAGCTCTGCAATACTCGTATCTTTAACTAGATTAGTCCTGTAGTGAGATCCATCTAAGGATGCACCATTATCATCTTGATCATTAACTTGTTCAACGGAATGGTTTTGCAGGGCTGAAGCCAGAGGTTCACCCTTTGATATTCTTGGTTCAGCACTGTTTGTTCCTTCCACTGTGATGTTGCATACAGGTGTATCTCCATGTGTAACTTGAGGCAGCTTAGGGGCATGATGAATGTTCTCCACCCGATTGCTTTCGTCATAATTAACATCAACATTCTCCCTAAGCTTCTTTAAGTGACCACCCTAAGGAAACCTGCTTTCCTCCAACCCCTCCTGCTTGATAACCTTCTGCCAAGTCAGAGCCTTCTCGTTCCATATCTAAGGAAGTACTCTCAGAATTATCCTCTAATAATTCATTGCCATGCAAAGGAATTGAATTCTGGCCTATAGACTGATTAATACAAGTGACATCACGCTTGCGCTTCTTGGCATTTAATTGAAGATTGTCATCATTGATTGAACTATCTTGGATGCCACAGAGATGTCCTAAATTTCCATTATGCAAATCATCTCTTGACAATACATTCTGATTCAGCTTTGCTGCCACCCTTTGCAAATCATAGCCACACTGACCAAGTGAATTATGACCACCATCATCCAGACTCATTTTCTCACACTCATTTGCACACAAAAGTCCACTAATTTCCTTCATGAAAGCAGCATCTGGGCTGATGCCTTCATTAATCGCATCTTTTGGTGGTTTACTTGCAACAAACAATGCACAAAACAATTGTTAAATGAAAATTAGTGATTTATCATTCCTTTCCCTGGATGTAAGCTGAGAGCAACAATGAAGAAGAAGCCAAACTCTTTACCTTTTCTAAAAGCACATTTAGGCATGATGGATCTTTTATGCATAATAAACAGTAGAACATTCTGTTTCAACAGCTTCGGTCTACCCACTTTGAGATCTGATAAGGATGTCTGACAAAGAATATAACAGTGACTTAACATTAGAATGAATTCCAACACAGTAATGACCTATTACAAGAGATATTGTTTACTAAAATCTTTAATCTTTCAAAAATATAAGTCAATTAATTAAATTTAAATGAAGTTGAACTATTTTACCTTCTGCGGGATATGTTGGAGAACATCTTCACAGCTTTCTGATAAATCAAACTCAACCTTTGACTCAAGAGCATAAGGAACATCATTGGTAGATTCATTACTATCACCAAATATATCCTCCTAGCATCTTAAAGCTACCATTTCTCTTGCATTTTTCCCCAAATCATCTTGAAGACATCCATTAGAAGCTTTGCTGCAAGATATTTCAGAAGACACAGCTGGTCAATATAAAGGCTAGTTGTCAGGATGCACCTCCAATATGAAATATCCATTATTGCAACATGAGCTCCACAAGTTTGAACAGACTGAAGGTCAATAAGATGCAGAATAATAGCTTTATAATCAGTGCATATTTATTTATCATATCATAAAATTAGTTCATTACCTCTCTGCTATAACTATTCTCATAGCCTGCATTCTGATATAGATTTACAGCAGATAAATCACAAAGCAACCTCAAGCTATAAACCAACAGGACAAAAAGCAACATTAACAGCCTCAATCATTTGCACGGCAGGTACTGATTTTATTCCAAAGAGCAGCGTTATGTGAGATTCTCTCAATGCATTAATTTACCTGAATCTAGTCCCATTACTCATAAGTAATTAAAAATAAATAAATGTCTATCCATTACAGCTGCCTTCTTTGCCACGATCAGGACAACAAAACTTATGCACACAAGTAAACGGACATGTATACCAAAATCAAAAGCAACAACATATAAACACATCAAATCTGCTGGACTTCTGGGCTCTCTTCTCAATGGTTTTGCTCCAGCAACAAAAAGAATATAAGAAAAGATACCAGAGGAGGATCATCCAAACAGACACAGCACAACGTTTCAATTAAATCAGCCCAAATGGCTTGCCCAGCTGTCTCTTCTTTAACAGCAATTTCCTCCATTCTACTTGCTCGAAAATAGCTACTATACTATCAACAAAAAGTAACAATGGTGTTTTGGAGTTAGGAGGCTGCAACAAATTACATATATTTCTTACGTTGATAAGAGACAAGCTATATTGCAAGGCCACAAAAGTAACAATGACAATAAGCAAATGTGATGTAGTATTCACTAATCAAATCCTTGAGGTTCTTTCCATTGCCGGAAATTTATTAGGAGAGAAAAAATGAAAAGTCGGGATCGTAATGGAGGGTGACACAGCCACGCAAAAGAAAACATCCAAATTTCTTCTTGTTTTTGTCAAAATTTCGCGGCAAGTAAACAGCAGATGGACGATAGTATAACGATACCGTGCAGAAAGGTCACACCCTCAATCTCCGGAAGACGAAGAGAAGCAGGGAAAGCAGGTGATCGCCGCCACCAATTTATTGCAACTACTAAATCCTTAGCAGGAGAAGCCCGATTAAGAACAGCTGCCACAACCACAGGCCACAACACGGGCAAAATAAACGGTTGCCAGGTCATACTAAGCAGCTTAAGTCGTGTAGGCGTACAAAAAATAGAGTAATGGAAATTGATATCTATTAATTGAATTAAATAAATAATTAAAATTATTTATTTATTTTTATTAAGATAAAAACTAAGATAAAAGTTATTTTAAATTTTATTCTCTTTTCAATTCAATTTTGATTTTTGAAACGTTTTCAAAAAGTTATGATTTATTAATTTTGTTTAAATTAAGTTATAGTAAAAATAATAGAAAAATTTTGATATTTTTGTTTTTAAAATACTTACAAAATTATTTAAATCTATTTTATATATTTAAATTTAAATAGTTCAATCACTGCATTATTTTTTATAATTTTTTATTATAATTTTTTTAAAAAAATATTTTTCATATTCATAAAATTTTTAAATTTTTTTGATAATAATTTAAATATTTTTTTCTCTATTAAAAATTTAAAGTCAAAATTTATTATAAAATAATTTTAATTTAAATATTGCAAATTTAAATAAATTTTTTGATAGGATTAAATTTGATTCAAATTAATGAATAAAAATTTATTTAAAAAAGTGAGAGTTTGATTAAAAAGATTTGAGTAAAACTTACCTTTATCTTAAAGATTATGTAAAATTATAAATTATACTTCTATTTTTCAATCAATTTTGGTATTAAAAAATCAGTGTATAATATAATAGTTTGATTTAAATTATATTTAACTTAAATAATTGTATCAATTAAAAAAATTGTACTATTAAAATATCTTTAAAATAATTTAAATAAAATTTAAATTATATTTTTTGAATCAGTTTTCAAATTTAAATAATTTTTATCATTTTATATTTTTTTAAAAAAAATAAAAAATACCTCCTTTAATATTCAAAAAGTATGATTTTTTATAAGTTGAATGTGTTTTTTACTATCTCAATTTAAATATTTTTCATTTTAAAAAAATTAATGGAGTTTAATTTAATTTAATTTAATAATTAGAATTTATTTTGAAAATTACTTTTATTTTTTATTTGTATATTAATATATTAAATTATAAAAAAATATACTTCGTTAAAATATTTATGGAGGGTGCTTCAGGGCTTTGGGATTACCATGGCAAACAGGTAAATTAATCATTTTTTTAATCTGTCTTCCCTTCCCTTACTGCAGTCTGGGAGCCCAATGGCCTCCTGTTTTCTATCAATAAAAGTGTGTTTTTGTTCTTTTTGCATATTTATTTTTTTTATTTTATTTAATTTTTTAATTTCCAAAATGTCACACTCCTGTCTTGTTTTTATTATTCAATATTCTACCATTTATTTATATTAAGTTATTTTTAGTGAGGCAGTAAAATATATTATTAATTTATTATTATTTCATTTGTTTCTCTGAAAATTTCATGAGGTATATTCTTTGGTACTTTGGGTAAAAAGATACCAAGCAACCATTAATAAAAAGAAAATGGAAATTAATAATAATAAAAGAAGAAGGGTCTTTCCCACAGTCGTGTCAGACCTGTCCACCTTACCATGTAAGATTACCATTATACCCTCACAGGGCCGTTGAGAAATTGTTATGGTCATGCCGTAATGGCAAAACAGTAAAAAGATGACAGGTAAATAAAAAGACTTGTTCCACTAACCATGGGTCGATGTTATCTGTAATGAAATGTATGTATATGTTATGTATATATGTATGTAATGGATGTGTCTATGTATGTATGCGATGACTCTGTGACGGTGGAAGAATAAGAGCTGAACAATCACGCCTCTGTTAATTTTTTCAGCGGAAGTGGGGCAGCCTCTCCTTCAACCTCCAGGGACCTCTCTCTCTCTCTCCTCCCGTAGCGCACGCATTTTTACTGCGATAGGACAGTACAAGGAGCAACAGAGCCACTGTAAGAAAAAGATAAAGTTCTTTGCTTTTTGTTTTTTTTGGGGGGGTTCTCAAGTCTACTTCTTTTTTTTTTTTTTTCCTCTTTTGTTTTCTCCGTAGTGATCTCGAGGTTCTTTTGTTCTTCTTTGATGGAGACCATCGTGGTTAGCTTGAGACCCATGATCTAATATTCCCTGAGCCACCAATTTCATTTCTCTATTTCCTTTTTTGTTTTCCCTTTTTCTAATTAGGCGATCATTTCTATATCTAACTGCTGATCCGTCACGAAAGAGCTGAATTTGAAGAGTTGGGTGAGATTCCAGGGAGTCAATCATGGCCGTCGTGGAGAATGTTGGTGCCGATTTGGGGGTCACTGTGGGCTCGTCGTCGTCACCCAGTCAAGATTCGAGCGTATCATCGAACGATCAAGATCAGCCTAAGCAAACCCACGCTCGCTCTAGAATCGATTCCGGCTTGCACCAGCACGGCAACGTTCCCGTTCTCCACCACGATCAGGCTCTCTACAGCAAGATCGGGGCCCACGTGGCCCACGTGGCGAGATCCAACGGCGGTGATGGTGGTGAGAGCTTTAACCGTGATATGAGGGAGCTCCAGGAGCTCTTTTCTAAGCTGAACCCCATGGCCGAGGAGTTTGTGCCTCCTTCGCTGAATAAGCATGGAGCTAATGGGCTCAGTGGAATCAACGGAGGGTTCTATACTAACAACTCCTTTTTGCTGAACAGCTACACTGCAGCTACCAGAAATGGGAACACTGCTGGTCGATGGGTATACCACTAATGACTTCCCTTTATTTTGCTTAATTTCTTCAACATATTTTGAGTTTCCCCCTTCTCTACCTGCCTTTTGAAGGTTTAGTTTTGGTTGAATTTTGGAAGTGACAGAAAGAAGAGAATCTTTTGAAATTTTTGATGGAATATTTTTGAGGTTCCCAGAAAGGATTTTAGGACATGATCAGTTTCGCAGTACTTGGCTAAATTATCAGTTTGGTTGCTCATTACATCAACAAACTATGGACTTTAACCCTACTGTAATCTATTATGAGGCATGAAAATTTTGTTTAAGTCCCCTGGTTGGACATTACTGTTTGCTGGTGATCTAAATGCTGAAAAATATTGTAGTCGGAACTTAAGTTGTTTTCCTTTTTATTGCATCACCATGTCTGGTGCATGCTGTTCATTGATGGGGTATCTTTTTCAGAAGAAAAATTTTGGTCAAGGGAAGCGGAGAATGAACAGCCGGACTAGTATGGCTCAGCGGGAAGAGATAATTAGGAGGACTGTATATGTTTCTGACATTGATCAGCAGGTATGAAACTGAAACTCTTTTTTGCAGTTATAGTATCTTTCCCACTTCATGTAGACTTATGAGTTTGTTCTTTGGGGATGCAGGTCACTGAAGAGCAGCTTGCTGGTTTATTTGTCAGTTGTGGGCAGGTAAGAATGGTGTTGTTGCTTACCGAAACAATTTCAGCAGAACTATCTTTCCAGATCAGTCCTTTTTGTTTGAAGGTTTTATTGTCGTATATATCTTCCTGAATGAATTCCTTTGTTGGAAAGGTTGTTGATTGTCGTGTGTACTTTTCTGAATTAATTTTCTTTCTCTTGGAAGGTTGTTGATTGTCGTATATGCTTTTCTGAATTAATTCCTTTCTGTTGGAAGGTTGTTGATTGTCGTATATGCGGTGATCCAAACTCCGTACTTCGATTTGCCTTCATTGAATTCACTGATGAAGGTGATGCTAAACTGTTTGTGTTGATTATATAAGATGCATCACAAGAATTTAACATTGTGGTCATTAATGTGTGTGCTTAAATGCTTTATTGTATTCTGGTTCTACAGAAGGCGCACGTGCTGCACTCAATCTATCTGGGACAATGCTTGGATTCTACCCAGTGAGGGTGCTGCCCTCCAAAACAGCTATTGCACCAGTTAACCCAACATTTTTGCCCAGGGTGAGAAACTTGTAAATCATGCATTTTGCAAATGTGATGTCACTGAAAACTATTTGTTGGTCTATTGATGTTTTCTGTTCAGACTGAAGATGAACGCGAGATGTGTGCAAGAACTATCTATTGCACAAATATTGATAAGAAGGTGATTTTTTTAGGTTTTTTTAAGATCTAGTTCATTCGCAGACCATAAACCTTCCATATGAATTATATTGATCTTAAATGCTCGTCCTGTGCAGGTTTCTCAAGCAGATGTTAAACTTTTTTTCGAATCAGTATGCGGAGAGGTTTGTGGTGATTGAATTATAGTTGTCTGAACATAAATATTATGTTTTCATGTTGCACCCTTATTTGGAAGGGAATGCATTTAGCACAATATCTTGCCAATGCAGGTTTACCGCCTGAGGCTGCTGGGAGATTACCATCATTCAACTCGTATTGCTTTTGTGGAGTTTGTAATGGTAAGTTTTCCATGTCATTATTTACAGTATTCGATCTTTTTCTCCTACTAATATGCTGATGTAAGGGAAGTTCACTAAAAAGTTTGGTCAGGTAATGAATGGTATTTATTGACCATGTTATTAAGGAAAGGAATTATATTCTTTGGTTTTAGATCCTAAAGATGCAGGCCTAACCAGCTTGCAGTAAAGCAGCAGGAATTTCTAGGGAGTTAAGGGTTTGTGCGCTTTTCTTAGCCAGTTCTCTTGAGACAAAATTAAAGGGAAAGGTTATATGGAAAAAGATAAAGCTTAAGACTGTTCTATTAACTTTGATGTTCGAGAAATACTCAAATTGGTGTTATTTATCTCAAACCATTGTGAACCATTGTGGGTCTTTGGCATGTCCCATGAACTTTGACGTGCACAAAGTTCCTTGAGACAATAGCATCACAAAGTTGTCACAAGGATTGATATTATTTATCCTTTTTTTTCGTCTTCTCTGACTCATTATTTATAGCTCTTTGTAATTCGGGATGGTGTTGGATCTTCCATTGTTGAGGCCCCTGGTATTTAAAAATCTGCTCCTTTTTAGTTTTGGTTGTGCATCAAAGGATAAGTAAACGCTATCAAACCAAACTGATTACAGTTAATAGCACCTCTAACAACCTTTAGTCAATTGGTCTTTTGAATTACAAAATGCGATCATACTTGATGAACCATGATTAATTATGCCTTTATAGCACACTACAGAAGCTAAGCTTGTGTTAGGGACATCGGACACCTGGAATCATCACCGGTATTACCCTGAATATTGTAGTTTCTGGACTTCATCTTAGTTTATGAGTAGTATCCATTCCCTAGAGATATGTGATTTCAGTTGCATACTATCGAACTGCCGTCCACCTTTGTTGCTTGCCTAAGTTAACATGAACTGTGATACTCTTACCATAACTGGGATAAAGGCTCCATGTAAGTGGATCTCAATGACTACAGATTAGATGGCGTTTCTTCTGTTTTTCTCCTCCGGTGAAACTTGCGTGTCATCTGCTGCTGAAACTTTTCCAAGAACTTTGATTCTAGTGGCTTCTGAAGAAAATTAAGAAATAAAGCATCATGTAATGAGACTTTGCTAGATCTGTTGTCAGGTTGTTGCTTCATGGTAGTCTTCCGCCATCTTCTTTTAATTGCTTCATCTAAATGGCTCTGAAACACTTTTTGTTTCTTCTTTATTCTCCTCTCTCCCAAAAGAGTCTTCTCTTAAC
This sequence comes from Moringa oleifera, assembly GCA_021397835.1. Taxonomy (NCBI): domain Eukaryota; kingdom Viridiplantae; phylum Streptophyta; class Magnoliopsida; order Brassicales; family Moringaceae; genus Moringa; species Moringa oleifera. Next base: position 277,727 of record JAJFZO010000566.1, read on the forward strand.
ATGGTAAAAGGGAAAAAGGAAATGAGATAGGAAAAAGTAGAGGTAAAGCATGGTGCTATCCATGGTGTTGTACTCTCCGTTATTTTCTTTCGGCTCCTTATATATGTAAGTTTCTACTGAATCTTCCAACTGATTTCTCCATAAAAAGAAAGCAGGTGAAGCTGTAAATAAGTTAATTATAAAATGAAACGAAAATTGCTAGAGTAATTGTAGTGGCACTGCTGAATCAATGCAAAGAGAGATAAAATCTTTGAATACTATGTCATAAAAATTAGAAGGCATGGAGCATGTTGAGTGACTTTCATCGTGGGATAAGTTAATTAAGATGTATTGGATCTACTGCTCATGTCAAGAGTGAGCATGGGCTCAATGTGATAATAACTTTCTGGTTGATTACTGTCGTTTGACCAATTAATTTTGCCAGTCTATTTTAATACTTGCATTCCAATTACACCATTATAAACTGGGTAAGGATGTTAAATGTACTTGCATTCCAGTTGTAATTTTTGGAGTTGGGTTATAAACTGTAGTTATACAATTGCACAAGAATGACTTGTATTTCTGATAGTTAATGGTCAAATGTTTCTGTAGCAGTAGGGGGTTCATGTTGTGATCTGTGATTACGTGATTGTTTATTGGGTTCTGCCAGGTCGAAGTCTAAGAGAAGCAAACCGAGTACTCCAATTAAGTTTTCAATTTTATAAGTTGTTATCAGGCGAAGTTTCCTTGCTCTCATTACTGATAGCTGCAATCTGGCTGAATAAGCTTGGAATGTTCTTAATCCTTTGCAGGCTGAAAGTGCAATTGCTGCTCTCAACTGTAGTGGTGTGGTTCTGGGTTCATTACCAATAAGGTCAGATTGCAAGCTCTTCCAAGCCAAAATGATATTTTTGGTGTGGTGTTCTCCTGATTTGGTTTTTAACTTGGACTTGATGTGGTGCTTGATCAGGGTGAGCCCATCAAAGACTCCTGTGCGGCCACGTGCCCCTCGGCTTCCCATGCATTGAATTATCTTTGGTGATCCAGACCGATCCTAGTTCCAGTTTATATGTTAAAATACATACATACACCCATGTAAAGATGTTCGCGCATCTCTGGTCTGTCTGTTTTGTATGTACTTTCATACCCTGCTCTTTGCCTGGGATCTTTGTTATGGAAAGAGTACTGCCTTGTTTATTCTAGAGATACATAGAGTTGGTCGGAACTTCGAGGCTTTGGAAGATATTATGGAATAGCTCAGTGATATGGATTGGGTTTGCCCCAAAATTAAACATATTCGCAGGAGTTTTTGATACTTGAGGAGCCATGCAAGTATTTTATGTGACCACTTATTGTCCCTTTATGTTCCCTCATCAGTCATCAGCGTGGTAAACCCAATTGAAGGAAGCTGCAAGATCTTGCTTGCATATCCCAGAAGGTTTCATGTTGTCTCTTGTACCTATTTGTGTCTGAAAATTGTTCTCATGCAGCCTGATTGACTTGCTTTCATGTGCTGTTTTGAGTAATCCCCAAGCCCCCTCCCCTCTTTAAATGTATGCATTAAAGTTTCATAGCAAGTAGGGTTGTTAATGCAAGATGATCAGTTTGCACTCTGTTAACATCAAATTTTAGTTGTTAATTGACAGCTAGAATGTAATACCTAGATGTCAGTATACAGAGGAGTGGTGTTGGTCCTGGTCCAGTTTAGTTTCTCGCCTTATTCTTGAGCAGAAAATGAGAAGTTCCATCTGATCTTCTAAATTTCTTCCCCGCTAAATTCTTGTTATATTGATTTCCAACCTAAGTTTCGTTGAACAACTGCCATTGGAAACAACCGAAGTGGGCTGCTTCTGCGAAAGAACAGGTGCCCAATTGGTAATACTATGGAGCTGAATTCCCTGAACAGTAAAGGAACTGTGGTTAAAATTAATTGAATCTTATCTTCAATTGAGTCCGCAGTTAAATAGAGTGAGCTAACACCTGGACATAAGAAGGCAAGATGGTAGACCAGAAAGCCTACCATGCTGCAGTTTCTCCCTACTTCGCCATTGATGTGGGTCAATCTGAAGCGCTAGTGTTTTTTTTTTTTTTTCACAAGGTTAGAGACTTTCTCTGGCTTTTCCAACTCATTTATTTGTTTAGTACCCAAGTTTCCCATTAATCACAATTTTAGAGACTCTTTGGGCTTTCTTTCTAATCCCTTATAATCTCCATTAATGAGAGATGCTTTTAGCAATGTGTTAGGTTAACAAGTAGGTAGGTTCCACCTGGGAAAAGCTAAGTTTGGCAAACAAGAAAACTATATAGAATCGGTAATGATGAGAGTTGACTGCATGCCCACTGAACTCCTAAGGAGTGAAAGGCAAAGCGTCAATGCAGTGCATGCCACCAAGCGGCTCTCGCCCTTACCCTTCCCGGTTTCCCGTGGTCTTCCACTCATTCTTGTTCCTTTTAATTAAATTCTCTTCTTGTCTTCTGTGAAACCAAAGTGTGAAACCCTAGTTTATGATATCAGCAGCCTTTGTCACTTTCTGCTGAATTGCTTCGCCCTGTTCAATGAAGTAACCCAAACGGATTGGAGGGAGGGGAGGCAGTCAATACGTGGGACAGTATAATAAAGAGAAAGCATTAAAGGTGCTTCAAGTTCTCTGTTCTTCTCCTCGGAATATTTGACTGGGCCAGTTTCTATTCACGTTTCCTTAGAGATAAAATCTCTACCACCCTGCAGCCATAGGGACCCCAAAGAGTTAATCTTTTCCTCTTTTTCTCTTTTGGGCATTAATTTTCATTGTTGTTAACTAAATATTACTGTAAAATTAAACCTGATATATCTGTATGTCACTAACTATTAATTAAACTAACATCTACGAATAATAGCTGGGCCACTAGTAGTGACAGTGGTGACATTCCTTTTGCTTGCTTTCTGATCTTTCTCCTTTACTGTTTGTATATATATCATCTTTGCGGTTAGATCGCTGAACTCCAAAGCAGTATCCCACCGACGAGTATGTGTCTCTCCAGAACTTTCCCTCCTTCTGATAACCTCCAAGTATAAGAAGAAGAGCCAAGAATTAAGAGAAGAAGTACGCCTCAGGTATCCGTAGATGGGAAACTGCCTGTTTGGAGGCGTGGGAGAGGCTGACGGAGAAGAAGCAGCAGTAAAAGTTATAACATCAAGCGGAGGCATCATGGAGTTTTGCGCCCCAGTAACCGCCGGCTGCATCACTAGTGAGTTCCCGGGACACGCCATTTTCAGAAGCCATAACCTCTTCTGGAAGCCACTTTGTTGCAGTGAAGAGCTCACGCCAGGAAGATCTTACTACCTGCTCCTAAAAGGAGATTCAGATAAAGATGGGCAGATTGTTCGGCAAGGCCATGTTAGGTCAAGCAGCATACCTGCATCCCTCGTCACACCTTACAGGATGTCCTTAGATTATCAAGGTACCCTAAAGAGGTCATACACTGAAGTTTTCTCCAGGCATACCAACAACTACAACAGCAACAACAACAACAACAAGAGTGATGGATTTTGGAAAGTAAAGCTTGTTATTAGCCCTGACCACTTGTTGCAGATATTGTCCCAAGAGGCTGCAACCCAAGAGTTGATTGAGAGTGTGAGGACTGTTGCCAAATGTGGGAACGCCACCGTCTCTTCGTCATCATCTGCCGTGTTTTCGGATCAGTGGAGTTTATCCAGCAGTAGACATGCTTCCTCCAAGAAAGATCTATTATTACTTGACCTCTAGCTGGTATAGGCTTAAGGACTTAGAATTACTTGCAGGTTTTCATGACCAGTCTCTTTTTTCTTTAATTTGTTTCCATCTTTCCATGTTTCTAGACTTCTAGTGTATGTTCTTGATTACCCAGAATGGCAAAATGGAGCATGCAGTGCATAATGACATAGCGTTTCTAATTACATCAAGTGATTTGCTTGCATTCTTAATTTGAGTTTTATTGAGTTTTACTCCTGTTAAAATTTGTTTAGATTCAGACAGAGAGTAGGAGACTGAGGCTGGAATCCTGGATCTGGTCTGGGCCAGATTCTTGAACAGTTGCTTGCAAGAATCTGACCATGGCCCTAGTACTAGTTGCTTTTTCATATACTGTCAAATTGGCTGCTGATGTTCACAAGTCAGACAGTATGACTCCTGCAACAGATTGAGAGAGCCTGTAGCCATGGGCCTTCAGTGTGGGCTAGCCATTGTTCGTCAGTTAACTGAAACTAGCCGGAGAGTTGAATCATGAGGCAAAAGCAAGGTACAAAATCAAAGCTGAGCGACAACCAGTTTCAACACCAGAAGGTCAGGATGCCAAGCTGAGCCTCTTCCTCAAACCATACAGTAGTTTATCTGGGCTGTTTGCAGACTGGCATGCATGCCCATCTTAGGTCCTCTTCAGAAGCTTAACTTCTTCTAGCAATGGGGGGATTGAAGCATCTACAGCTCTAGCCATGAGCTTGAGCTCAGCTCATATTGACTGATTACCAATACTTCCTCTCACAAGACACAAAAAGTGGAAAAAGAAAAGATTTAACTTGCTTTTGCTATGTGAAAGTAACCATGGATTCCATTAGTTTTTTCAACATCAGCTGCCTTATCAAAACCTACTCTTTTTTTTTTTAGGTGGGGCAACTCACTAGCTGTAGCCGACATCAGTCTCCATGTTTCTACAATATTATGTAGCTTAATCGTCACACAGCCAAAAACAAAAACAGGAAGCGGCTTGCTTTTCCTCTTCACATTTGAATCAAGTCGGCTATATATATTAGGGTAGTTTATCTAGTTGAATGAAGACAACCCTAATTATGTTAGGTACATAGATTATATTAATCAACTAATTGCCATGAGCAATATATATATATATATATATATATATTATAGTTTATATATGCTTCACAGCATTATTATTTTAATTTGAATAATAAACGAATAAAAATATGGGAGCTTAAAGCATATATGTGTCTGGATAAGAAAAGGTGTGTCTACTCAAAAACATTATTATATCATCATGTTCCAAAAGTTATCTGCCATCTTCAGCAAGTGCCCACCAGCCAATATCGCATTTCCCTGCTCAAAAAGCAGCTTCCTTCCATATTCTGTCTTCCCATATAATTGCCTCTTAGTACTGTTCCATGAAAGTGAAGAACATTATACGCATAAAAGTTTCATCAGATCATCAGGGCCATACCTACCATTACCACATCATAGAAAATCTTAAATATTCCATGATTTTTCTTATCATCTTTGCTATGACCATCTCTCAATCGACTTTTTCTAGATTCTAGTCCCCGGTTCAAAGCTCATATCCAGAGGTCAGATGAATTTGGCCTATAAGATGAACATTTGAGTACTGAGTAATTTCAACTGTAGATATATTTATATATAAGAACATGATTAATAGATTTTATGACCTCAAACAAGATTCTCAAGGAGATCACACTAGCTAGCTTGAGTGGAATGAACTATACAAAATGCACGCTTGGGTCTGTCCGATATAGCAGCCGGGGCACCATGTGATTCCATAATATATAAGATCATATGTTTTGTATGCGTAGCTACATATAGCTTTCCGAGAGTAATTTAATAATCTCTCTCAGGATTGAATCAAGTTCTTTAAATTATTCAAGATGCATGGTTGATCTTGATTGAAATGACATATTGAAGCCGATGAGATATCTTTGTGATTATATAAATGAAATTAATCAATGTTTTGCTTAAAGCAATGAAGGAGAAGGAGAAGGAGAAGGAGAAAAGAAAGAAAAGCATCTATTAGAAACATTGACACTTTTTCAATGTAACAAAGAGAGATGAGATGGCTAGGTAGCTAGGAAGCAACCCTAGCCAAGTTTAGCTAAGAAAACACATGCAAGTTGCTGGTTAAGTAGTACACAAAGTGAAGCATCACCTACCCCATGCCCCAGCAGCAGCAGCCCTATCACCTTCTAATTGTCATCGTTATATGTCTAATAAGGGTCCCCGGAGATGTATAATCTTTGGCCTCTAAGTAAATGATTCAGTCATAATTGCCAACTTTTTTTTTTTTTTGGGCATTAAAGCTGCTTTATTAAGATTCTACTTACAACAAGACTTAGCCTTTAATATTAATGTACATCAAACTTGAAGAAGATAGAAAGTCAGGTGCTCCCCCGGTTGTTGTTGTTGCTTAATCATCTTTAATCAAATCTTTTAGTTGGTATCATGGGGCCTTATTACATTTATCCTTTTCCTTAATTACAACCCACCTTTTCTAATTAATATTAATTCCATTCCCATCAAAATTAATCAGGTTATTACTTTAAAATTGTTTTAAATTTAAATTAATTGAATCAAATCGAGAACTCAAATCGATTTTACAAATAAGAGGATAACTCTGACATCCAAATCAGTATTACACAAAGCTAAATGCATGCTTTAATTTTCTGCTACAATATGTATGCAAAATGCAATTTAAACACTGAGTCTGAGTATGGCATGATCTGTTGATAGGGCCTACCTTTCTTTTTCTACAAACAATTTTTGGAAGAAAAAGCTTGCATCCTTTTACCTGTAATTATTGTATTTGATTTGGGAAAAAAAAAAAAAAAAAAACAAAAGGAGGCATTGACTTGCTGGTGGTGGATCCGATTTGCAAAAGGGAAATTATATTAATTTCGATTTTGACATAAATAATTTAGAATTAATAATTAGAATTAATTCATTACTAAAAGCGTATCAATTAACCATGCCCTGATCGAGCAAAGATTCGATTTACATATTTTATATCTTCACACATGCCCTTGCATTTCCACGTGCTCTACATCTCTTGACCCACCACATGTAATTAAGATAAAATTGGCTGATTAATAAATTAAAAAGATTAAGTAAGCTATGCTAGCTAGCTATATGTAGGAAAACGAAATTAAGGTAATTAAACTTAATTACGATGTCCCCATTGATTCCCTAAACGGATTGAACTATATGAGGTGTGAAATTAAGGAATTAAAAAAGTGGGTGCTTTAGTCACATTCCATGTATGTCTAATCCAATTAATTTATGTCGATCATAGATATCCACCTAGCTATATAAATCCGATGAATACATAGACAAGAATACACGCGGACAATTAAAAAAGAAAGAATGAGAAATATTGCATCATGAAGACGGAGATGCTTGACGAAGCTTGCTAATATTGCTTCTCATGCAAACTTCAACATCACCTACCAAGACTTTGATTCATCGGTTTCATGTATCACTAATCATCATTACATTCTTCCTCTTCATTTTTGTAATCTTTCTCTCTCTTTCGATCTGATTAATAAATAGTAGTATTAATTAATTCATACATATTAGTGTACCTGCCGTCATAATACACGTCATTTACAACCATAACTCCAATATGTTAAGAATAGTCAATTTAGTCATAGGGCATGAAGAGAAATCAACTTGTTATTCAAAACTATGGTAATTAATAAAGTTTATTATATTACATTGTCGGATTCAACTACACCCAACAACAACGATTTGTGGCGATAAAGAGATGAAACGTCCAGTAAGAATTGGTTGCTCTGTCATTTGTCATCGGGAATCATGATTAGGGTTAGAATTTGGGCGAGTAACGATCATGATTAGAGTTAAGACACAAGGACCTCATAACAGAAATGGGCGTAGTGCTCTATAGCTAGTGCTACCGTTATGTGACTAATAAAAAGATAAAGAGATCCTACCAATTATCGACAGCCACTAATCTAATGTTGGCAAGTGGCGGAAAGCATATGTCGGTTCATGAATTTATGGTCTTAATGTACTCAAGATCATCGTTAAGTCATGTTAATAAGACTACAGTGGTGCTATTCCTATAGTGACCAGAGCTTGTTATTAAAAATCGCTCAATTGATTCACTTTCTATAACATTATTCTTAATTCTTAACCTTAAAATTAATCCACAGTACTCTTTGGTGATATGTTCATAGCTACGTACATATGTATGAACCTTTTTGTTTTTTTAATCCATAAATCAGGTGTGATGGCTGAACTATTGACCTTGCAGTATGTAAAACATGTGATGGACTGATTAAATTAATTCATACTTTCACATCATTAAATTTGATAACTGACCCAACATTGTTTTACCATGCCCTGGTGCTTCATTTTCACCATTAATTGATGACATTATGTGCAAATTAATCAGTGAAACCTTAACTAATTGTCGACAACTATATTCTCTAAAAGATGCATGCCAGCCATAAGAAGAAAAGGGGAATTAAAAAGTTGATTTAGCTAATTGCGAATGGTCTCTAGCTGTGACACCACCGCGATCATTGGCCACCATAGTGAGAAACACCTTATAAATTTGGGAGAGCCTCTCTCCCGATGTGTTATTAGACAGAAAGATGGTTGATCATGACCTTTGTTTTCGTCGGCTGTCACTTAAAGCAATGGCCAAATTAGTCTTTGTAGGGAGCCTTGTATTTCAATTTTGAATGCCACCCTTCGACCAAAACTACTATACCAAGATTCTTTCTGGCACTTAAAAATGCCACCTTTTCACTATTTTTGATCCATCACCGTTGATTAATATGTCAGTTTTCATTTTCTCTTTCCTTATTGTGCCATCGAATGATTAAAATAAACCAGGATATTGTGCTCATCTGAATTGTACTGGTGCAACGTTTCAAGAAATAAAAGAAAAAATGGGAGTATTTTCATACTCTAAATACCCATGAGAGTAATGGTCAAGCTTTGCGACTGGAAAAATAATGTGAGAGCTCTTTTTGCAGACAGTTGCTGTGTGGAAGTCTTTTTAAATTGCAAGATTTTCCATTATTAAGCAAAGGATTCAGCAGTTGCTACGTAAAAATCATGGAAATAATTGAAAGGGAAAAAAATTAGAAAACTGCAAGGATGGGCTCACATCACCACTGAAGTCAGCTCTGTTTGTGAACACGTGCGGCTTTAACAATTTTCTATAAACCACAAAACAAGAGCTTCCTGCAGGTGGAGCTAGCATGCCCCTTTAGTTTACATTCTGCTGAGGAAAGCTTTTTGACTTAGAGAAACATAGATACATGACAGGGTGCGTCTCCTCTCAATTACAAGAAGGAAGACACAGATGGATGCATAGTTGATAGTACCGTCTGGTTTGGATGGATGGATGGATGGAGCAGTGATTTGAGCAATTTTTACTGTATTAATGTAAAAATAGAAAAGATCGAAGATGGAAAAGAAGTGAAAGTGTGGAGAAAGCAGATGATGTCTTTGTTGGAGGAGGAAAGGGGGAGAGGGGCCATTGAAAGCTCAGTGGCTCCGACCCCATCATCTATCTCTTGCCTTCTTGTCGTTGAGGTGGTTGCAATGCCACAAGTAAAATGAGTGATGGATGGATAGTGGTGGTTTCAGAGGTGCTTTTCATTTAGATATTAAGGTCATGGGTCGCAGTTGAGATGGAGGCGTGCCCTCCGCTCTCTCTCTCTCTCTCTCTCTCTCTTCTTCCACCACTGTTCTCTTCCCTAGCCTGTTAACGCATTTCTGCCTGCCCCCACCCTCTCTCTTCTGTGTTCTAGGTGGTTGGCTCTTCTCGAACCCTTATGCCCCACACCAAGTACAATAATGCCCATGATACCCAAACCTTTTCATGCATATTTTGGACCCTTTCTTCTGCCCTACCACCATTATAAATTATCATGACTGCATTACCCTTTACGCTCACCTTTCCTTTCCTGTTATCTTCTTCTCTTTCTCTGAACTTGATCATGCCCGAAGATATGAATCTCTCCATTAACGGCCATTCCCAGGTCCCTCCCGGTTTTAGATTTCATCCCACAGAAGAGGAGCTTCTTCACTACTACTTGAGGAAGAAAGTAGCCTACGAAAAGATCGACCTTGATGTTATTCGCGAGGTTGATCTCAACAAGCTTGAGCCTTGGGATATTCAAGGTAATTAAATCACGCCTACCACTCTTTCTTTCCTTTTCTCTTCTTTATGAAGATATGTCACTACTAGCTAGCTTTATGGTGATTATTCTCATATATGGTTGTCTTTCTGCCGGCTATATGCAGAGAAATGCAGAATAGGATCCACCCCGCAGAATGATTGGTACTTCTTCAGTCATAAGGACAAGAAATACCCCACTGGGACTAGAACCAACCGTGCCACGGCGGCTGGATTCTGGAAGGCCACCGGCCGCGACAAGATCATCTACAGCGGCTTTAGAAGAATTGGGTTGAGGAAGACGTTAGTGTTCTATAAAGGAAGGGCTCCACATGGCCAAAAATCTGACTGGATCATGCATGAATACAGGCTAGATGATAACACTCATGAAACTCATGTAAGCCTAGCTAGCTTATGTTAATTCTTTCTCTTCTATGTTACATTAAGTAATTAGTGGGTAAAGAACCTTTCAGTTTGACTTGTCAATTCGTACGTAATACCAATGAACTTCCATTCGAATGAGTACTGTATGTAACTCGATGCATGTGTGTACTTATTCAGGCATCAAATGCATCAGTAGGAGAGTCCATGGGTGAAGATGGCTGGGTGGTGTGCCGCGTATTCAGAAAGAAGAACTATCAGAAAGCTCTAGAGAGTCCTAGAAGTTCCTCTGCTTCCATGGATCCAAAGGCACAGATGCTTTGCTCGGGCAACGATGGAGTTTTGGACCAAATTCTTCTTTACATGGGAAGTAGGAGTACTTGCAAGATGGAGAGCGAACCACTCAGCAACATGAACATATCCAACAACAACAACAACAACATGAGATCATTGCTTGCAGCAAATAACACTGCAGGCATCGGAGAAAGCTTCCATGAAAGATTCATGCATCTCCCAAGGCTAGAGAGCCCAACCGGCCTCCCTTCACTTCCCATGATCAGTAGTCCGCCATTCGACCAAGAACATAGCTTCAAGTCATGCTACCAATCAATCAACGACTTACTGACAGAGACCGAATCATCATCCATCAACCAAGACGCCAGACTTGTTCACGAGACCAAAACTGGGATTAACGACTGGGTGACCCTCGACCGGCTTGTGGCATCGCAGCTGAACGGTCAAGCTGCAGAAACATCCAAGCAGCTCTCCTGCTTCAGTGACCCAAATGCAGCTTTTGGTCTTTGCAACGATGATGATGCCCAATTGTCACATTTGCACAGAGCAAACCAAGTATCACAGGCATACAACAGCGAGAATGATTTATGGTCGAGCTTCACTAAGTCATCGTCACCATCATCATCGGACCCGTTATGCCATTTGTCGGTATAGTAAAAAGCATTAATTCCACCTATATATCCATAGATCATGCTGAATTCTAGCTAGCTACATGTTACATATAGAGATATATTAAATAATACTTTTCGATTTGTATCATTTTCCTTAATAACGATATCATCCATTGATCACGGATGTTAATTATGCGTAGATTTGGGTGGAGGGTTTATCATCTTCGCAGCAGTAATTATGCAGAAAAGGTTTAAGGTCATGCTCTAATTCCCAAACCACGTTGAAAAAGCTTGACAAGTTAATAATGGCTGAATGTTGACTTTAAAGAGCTTGGAATCTTTGGGTGACAGAGCCAACCAACATGGCTGGGTCACATTGGCAAGAGGTCACACTAATCGATCAATTTGTTATCGTGGTGTCGAAGAAGATTCATCAAAATCGTTCAGCCTCTCACCTAACGAACGTACCCATAAAGATGTGGGCAAAAAAGGGCTCCCTGCAGCTCTCTTTCTTTTAGCAATTTGGATAATACTAGCAAATTAAGCACAGTCACCTCTTTGTTCATTCTTCCTTTTTCTTTTCAATTTTTGGTAACCTTCTCTGCTTACCCAAATCAAATTAATGATCCTATATTACATAAACATTGTAGAATGAGTTTGATAATCAGAAGATGCTCTGAGAGTGCTTATAGTGGGAGGACTTGTGATAAGATGGGACTTGTGTTGGACTAATTTCATGGAATTTATGAGAAAATATTAAACGACAATGTCTAGACATTAATGTTGCCCTATGTACATATCAAACAAAAATATAAGTCTACATGACATTAAGTTGCCATGATGAGAAAACGACATATACATGTATATAAATGTGTGTTGAGTCGGTGTTTGTAGTTTTGACCAATGAGGTAATGTTAGATGTAAGAATGCCATAAGCTATATGGCACATGTCCATCCGATATCGTTTTCGAAACTAATTCATCACTGTTTGATTTGCACCCCAAGTGCATGAAGTTGGAAAGCAAAGCAAAGCAAAGTATCATATTTTCAACTCACTGCATAAGTATGATCCTCCTTTCATTCAACTTATGTTGAACTTTTGAAAAAATTATGATATGTAATAATTAATTAATTAATTTTTTTATTAATATTTAAGATTATATGTACATTTTTTTAACCTTTTTATAAAAAAAATTCAGATCAATGGGACATTTTTATTCATGTAATATATATAGATAATAAACTTGTTGTTCACTCTATTTAGGTTAGGTACTTAAAATTTAGAGTAAATTAAAAGTAAGAGTCGGGTTTACATTTATATGCATAAATGGTCGACCTGCGAAATCGAAAAGAGACAAGAGAAAGAAAAAATAATAATAATAATAAAGATATCATGGAAAGTGATATGGAATCAGAATTTTGACAATGGTAATAGGTAACAAACTAAATGGGGTATCAATTGCTATCATGCAGGCTGATTAGTTAAGAGAGTTGGAATAAGGAAGAAGAAGTCAAATATATAGAGATAATTTGTATGATTTTATAGTTTAGGCATAGGAGCAATCAATTAAAGTAAGAGAGAATATAGAATTAATTGAAATTGTTGATGTTGTCATGATGGGTTGGTGATGAAATTTGAACAGGACAAGGTGAAAACAAGTTTCACCTAAACCCCCTTTGCATCTTTATGCCTGCCTACTGCATATCAAATTTCCCTCACCAACAAAATTATTTCCAAAATCAAGATTCATCTGTTTTCTCAGACTTCAATGCAGCTCAGATAAGCAAGAAAAAATCATGCTCCATAGTTCATAAGAAACCTAAATGAGTCTTATTATGGTCTATTTGATGGCCTGTCTGTCTTTCATTTCAATTTTGGAATGTTAATATATGAGAGTAAGGTGACATGACATGAAATTAAAATTTGAGAAAGAATCCCATGATTACATAAAACTAGCATGTTTGTCCTGGGTGATGATTCTGGAGTTGACTTTATATTTAATGAATTGGTGGGGGTACATCACTCCAAACTCTTTCTGGGTTCAATGCAAGCTTTCCTCTTCAATATTCATAATTTTGTTCTTGAAATCTGAAACAGTGTAGTTAAAGCACAGCCATCACCTACTGGTCTAATTTCAAACAAAAGTTCCAAACCCTAATTTTTTTTTTTTTCTTTTTAGGTTAAAGAAGCATGGCAGACCCAACCAAAATCTGGAGGGTCTACCGACAAACCCCACAGAGAAGAGAAAGGAACTGATTGGATCTTCATGGAGCCGTTATTACACAATTGCAGCTTGTAGGCCCAAACTGCTTAATGCTCATGCTCTCATGCCTCCTTGATCCTAAATTGTGTCATCAACTCATTCAATTCACACGGAACGTTCTAATTTTTACTGTATTTCACATCCAATTCACACTCAAAAGTTTTAATTTTTCCTATATTTCACGCTAACTTTTGTTGGTTTCTTCTTCCTAATTGAATCCTACCTCACCACATATCTAATAGATTTGGAGACAAAATATCAAAGACTTGAATCCCTACAATCTCCGTAAAAACGACTTGAGCTTTCTTTCTTTCATAAATTGATTGGCCGAATGTTAGAAAACAAACTCAAATTCATATCACAAAGACTATCACACAACTCATCTGCTTCAACCACACTCCTCTTACCTCCATGCAATGGATAATGCCACTACATGTCCCGAGTGTTGTCAAATGATCTTCATTGTATTATCTTCTGCATGCTTCAAATGGTACCATTCAGAGTATTGTCATGCTTCTTCCACTTTACAGAAGCGTAAATCTGGCTTCAGAACTGCTCAGAAAAAGAAAAGATCTTGTTAGGTGTTTGTGGGCCACACAATATGGCTATGGGTGATATCTAGGAGATTGAAATAGAATCACGATATGCTAAATCATAAATGTAGGTATATAAAGTGGTAAGAGTTTTGAGCCTGCAAGTTAAGCCGTTTTTGACAAACATGCAATTCAACCAATTTTCCAATAAGATGTAGTTTTTAAGGTCAAAAAGATGCTTTTCTCTCCCATCTTTCCAGCTTTATACACAGGAAACAATAAGGTGGGGCAACATTATCTTCGCATCACATGAAATGCATTAAATAAAAGAAGTAGAATTCACTTCATTATACCTGAAAGAAGCTCAATGCTAGTCAAGTAAATAGGTTATCCTGAATCAACAATTTCGTCAATCAACATGGTCAATGGATTCAATTCCAGGGACTGCCAGAACACTTGGTCATTCCATTACTGATAAACAGCCCACTTTTCACTGACCCAGTAATTTAACTCATCTAGAGGATTGACAATCTCAGACCTTCAAATTAAGTCTGAGGATCCTTCTGATAAATTTTGAATCCAATGAACCCAAAGTTCTGCAGCATCCAAGCTTTTATGTCTTTAATGTCTTCAAACTTAGCTCGATGGAGTCTGATTTTCTGTTTAGCCAAGATCACTCTGAATCAGCCCATCAGACAGTCTGATGTCTTTTGGAGATTCACTTATATCTCCCAGTGGATGAGCAACAATCAAATAAGTTCAATGCAACAGTGCCTTTAAACCAAATTGTGGTCCTATCTTGATAGAAAGCACAGGCAAAAAAACACTAACTCCTCATTTCATGTGAAAAGCATGTAACATAACTAGAAATTTTCAAATTATAGTTTAGTGTTTTCTCTTTTCAAAATGAAAAACAACATTTGAGCTATTATTCAGCTCTCTGCATTAGATGCTCCCACCTAGCCAGCAACATTCCAGATTTCAGAGGAAAATGAATAATTTGTGCTACTGTGACCGACATATGCAGCCTGCCAATAAGGATGACTGTAAATTGGGATAGTCAGTGCATGTTTGAGGTACTTGTTTAGTGCTGTCAAGATGTGTCAACAACAAGAGGCAGCAGAATCATCAAAACAATGATTTCAGTTTAAAAGTTAACTTGTTCAATAGAACAGGCAAAAAATCCCCATAATTTTTCTTAGACAACAAAATGAAGTGCAGTACTGGCTTGTCTTCCCCTTGACAGCTTGAAGATTGATTATTGCGTTGGCTCTTTAACCTAGCAGATGGCATTTGGGACAAAGTATTTACATGCTAAGAACTATTATGGATGTAGAATAAGGAATTAATGAGGAAAAACAACAAATTATGCATCCCTTAAAGTAGGTAGTTGTAACAATTTTTGCTATGCGTGGACAGATCCAATTTGCTTTTGCATAACTTGGCAGTTCAACGCACAAGATCAGTACTTTGCAACTAAGAGCAATCTCTCAAATTCATTTCATCCTATTGAAGGGATAATGGGTAATCACAATGATATCCATTCTGCATTTTGTGTAGTCTTGATTTCTTTTTTTTTATTTCCACTACTTCATGATAATGATGGATGATAGATGTATGACATTCATGATACATGCTACTGGCAGAAAAGGTATGATACAGTACCATAATGAAATCAGTTCGCATCCTTCAAAAAAATCTACTAGTTTCTCCAACAGATTGAAAAACTAGAGAACTACAGGAAGACATCTGAAGAAAATCAAACCATACTACTAGCAAGGTCCTCAGTTTTGTAAAATACTGGTGAGTCTCAACTGAAAAAAGTTTCATCAGAAACCACTGGTCACAAGCTACACTGTGAAGAGTTCAAAATTAGAAGTGAAATCAAGAGACACAGCAACCCTCTAAGTTCAGCAATCAACACCGATACAGGATTATTCACTTAAAAGAAGCAACATCAACCTCCAAAGAAATGTTGTTTGATCATTGTTTTCAAATATATATATTATGTCTATCCGAAGCACCAATGCTAAAGGTCTAAAGTTTATATACTGGATATTGCAAAGATTGTTGATAATCATATCAATAGAAGATGAAGGGCACCATTTGCATGGTAGATACATCCCTACAGAATAGGGCCATTCGCACAAAAGTTTGACCATTTGCAAGCAAATATAATCTATTTTCCAGATGTGAATTACCTACAATCAAGTGGGTAGCATTTGTACCAGAACTAAGAAAATCAATACTTTTCTGATAATGTGTGCACCCCTTATTTCTCATCATGCATCTGTTTGAATCTTAAATCTTGAAAAATGAAAACCCAAAGGATTCCATAATGGTCTTGAACAGAAAAGCTTATATAGATTAATCAACAATAGTTGCGGGAAAGATTTATCATTTCCAAGGGGAGATTCATATGTGGTAAAATGAGATATCTTACTATGACAAAAGAAGAAAGGATCCATCCATCCCTAAAGCCCCAGTCAGCTACAAATGGGGCACAATACAAGCCCATTCTCATTACAATCAGGACATCTCACAACTACAGTAGAATTCCTCCTCCCTCGCACCACCTTACAGCTTCCATTGCACCCAAAACACGGCACGAACCCGACACCCCCGCACCCTTCACAAACACCAACTGCTCTCTTCTTGGGCAACCCCTGAACCAGCTCCCCGAACCAGCCCTCCTCAACTATTCTTAACACCTCCTCTGCCCCACCGATGTACCTCCCCTTCACGAACACCCTCGGTGGCACTAGCGCCTCTTTCTCTTTCCCCTTCATTAGCTCCCTCAATTCTTCCTTAAAACCGCGATCCATGGACACGTCTCTCTCGCAAATTTCGACCCCAAAGTTCTCTACCGCGGCCCTCACCGCATTGCACGCCTCAAAGGTTCTGCGTATGCCTCTCAAAGTTGTTGTGTAGATCACCAGTCTGTTCTCTCCACTTGGTGGACATAATTCCTGGAACTTTTCCAACAAATTATCACTGTCTTTGCAGACGATGGGTCTCAAAACATGGTCATTAAATGGTTTTCTGGGGCTGATCAAATTGGGGCTTCTGTTTTCTTTGTTGAAAGCAGTAGCAGGAGCGATGGGTTTCTTTGGGGTCTTGGCTTTGGGGGAGAAGCGAAAACTGTCGGTATCGAGACCGGACATGAGCTCCCAGGAGTTGATGACCTCCGGGTCGGCCCGGAGAGGCCTTGGTTCGGACCAGAGAGACCTGGGCTCGGACCAGAGGGACTTGGGTTCTGCTAGGGGGCTCGGGAAAATGGACCCAAATGTGAAGCGTTGAGGTGGGGTCATGGGAGTGGTAACCGTGGAGCAGGAAGAGTGCTGTTGTTGTTCTTGCTGTGGCGGTGGGTCAAGTGTGAGGAGGCCATAGGTAGTGGAGGTGAGGGAGACAATGTGGTGGCTCAGCGCAGAGCTACCGAGTTGAGTGAACTCGTCTTCCTGGTTGAGAAGATTCGATGAAACACAGCCCATTTTGAGCTTGTAATTCCACCGGCTAAGAAACAACTACTGAATTTGAGAAATGCAGAAAGGAGACAGCATAGAAGGGAGCGAGAGTTTGCAGTGAAGTAAGGACAAAGGCGACAGATACGGAGCAGGAGTATTACCCGTTTGGGAGAGGGGAATTCGAGAGTGCATGTGCGACTTTAATTAATCAATTACTGCGATCCTTCAGAAAGGAGTAATCTTTGGTGTTTCCTTCGTTTCAAAATTTCAAATTTTTGGTAGCCACTGTTCATAGGAGCTTTGGGCGCTAAAAAGTTCAGTAGGAATTTATGAAATGGAGCCTGCCGGCTTGTCCTGCAAAGCCTGACTCACCATTCAATGTTTTTTTTCTCCTGCTTGGATAACGTGAAAAAGCAAGTAACTTTAAATGATATATTATTGAAACATGCATGCACTTTTCAAGAATTCAAAATCATAAAAATTGTATAATTTAAGTTGACATATTAATTATCATTTGTACACTTATGATCAAACTTTTTCAAATCAATCCAATTTAAGATTGAGGGGGAGTGATGTGAGAAATGATCTCTTGTGGTTGTGATAGTAATGAAAGAATTTTGATATAAAAAATAAATATCATTTAAAATTTTTGATTTTATTTTTTAAAATATTTTTTATTTGTATCAAATTGAATTCTATGAATATTTAAATTACAAATTTTTTTACAGTGAATTTTGATTTAAAATTTTTTATAGATGTAAATAAATATTTTAAGTATAATCATAAAAACTTAAATATTTTTAAAAATTAAAAATATTTTTTGAAAAAATGATACTATCACAAATTTTAAAAATTCATGAAAATAAATGGATAGTAGAAAATTATTTGAGTGTGAAATTCAAATGAAATTTAAAATTTATTTGAATAATTTTTTAAGTATTTCAACAATAAAAATATAATTAATTTTTTATATTTATTTTTATTAAGTTTAATTTAAATAAAATTAATAAAAATTTATTTAAAAACGTTCCAAAAAATATTAAAATTTGATTAAAAAAAAAGTGTAAAATCAAAGTTTAAAATAACATTTATCTAAAACTAAAGTTTTTTTTTATATCAAAAACTCATTCAAGAGGGCCCATCTCTCTATAGTAAATTTAAAGAGACAATCTTCATTTTACAAAGCAATCTCTAGAAAGAAAAGTATGTTATTATACAATATAATATTAATAAATTAATTTAATAATATAATTATCAATAATTACCTTTAAAAATATAATATATTGTTAAATTTTATTTATTAATGTTATAATAAACAAAATAAATATAATCTTATTTTTTATGTTAAAATAAATAAAATTATAATTTTAAAAATAACATTAAATTATTTCATATGCATGGCCTTTTTAAACTACTTCAGCTTATAATTGAAAAAAAAAAAAACCAAGAAAATTTGTATATGTAGGTGTTAGTCCAGCAAGTGCTCAGATCTTCAACTAAAAATGAACAGTGTCAACTCAGCATCGTTGGCTTTATTCTGCGTCCATGTGTGATGAAATATCGAGCAGGCCCATAATGGATGATGCAGCCTGCAAATTGTTCCCCGGGAATTGGTATAAGAGCCACTACTCGCAACTATTGCCCTAAACGACACAGAAGTCACAGAAGGTAAGGACTTCACAGCAGCCTTTTACATATAGAGAACAGCATCCATGGACAAACCTGAAAGCCTGAAACTGAGCTCTGAAACGAAAAATTGGGTAAACGAAGCTCAACTTGTTAAAGCAACAGGCAGGCCATGGCCATTACTCACTCACACCTGCCTGAATGGCGACCAGAGGGCCGGTACTCCCCTGACTCTGACTCTGACTTCTGCAATTAATAATGTTGGAAACCCAACTGCATCAACGTCTCAATAATGCTATCAAAATTGTGTATTTACAACAATTTTGGGTTTTCATGTTACAGTTCGGACAAGATACAGTTTAGGAAAGCAGACACCAGAGATTCAAAACTTTGACTGGTCTACCAGGATATGAAACCCAACACAACACTTACCCTCGACCCAAAAACTGGATTCCTTTTCTTGTCCCTGCTCCCTCAAGTCCGTTTGATGGTCTTCGAGGATTATTCAATTCAATATCAGAAAGTGAAACTATCAAACTTTTAATCTCTCTCTCTCTATGGCTGGTCTTCTACCTGTTTGTTACACGTGAAGCCAATAGTGTTTGGTCAGCAGATAAAAGGCATGCTCAATCAAAAAGCCTAGCTGATTTCAAGAAACTTTGGATTCTCGTTCGATATTTAAGGCTCTGGTTCGCTTCTTCTCATGTCATCTTCTACCTCGACCCCCATTATATTGTATAGTGTTTACAGAGTTATTGACAGTACCTGACACCTCAATTAACTTTTTTACCATGCCACAAAAAAACACACTATGCTGTAGCAGATATATTGGAGGTCGTACCCTCGATTAGATTCTGCACTTTTATATATGAACATCAACTTCTTTTCTCTGTCGCTCTCACTGGTTTCCCTTTTTTTTTACAGCCATAATGGGTTAGGGAACTAAGACTCAAGACTCTCCCCTACCTCCTCAGTCCTCAGGCAGTGATTGATTGCAGCCAAGTTCAATTTCTTGTACGTATCTATGGGGAAGAAGAGTGGCACCTCGTGGTTAACAATAGTGAAAAGAGCATTCAGGTCTCCTACTAAAGATACTCAGAAAAAGAGTAGCAGAAAGAGAGAAGAGCATGAGCAAGAAGAAGAGGAAAAGGTAACAAAATTCAAGTTGTCAATTTTTTTTTTTCTGGTTGCAGAAGAATTCCTTATCTTCATGATGCATGTAATTCTTGGGTCAATTTGTTCAGAAGAGAGAGAAGCGAACGTGGCTTTTTCGAACGCCTAATAAGAATGTTCTACAATGCGAGGCGAAGTCAAGAACAGATAATACTACCGCTAATGCCACTAAAGCTGTGAATCCTATTTTCTGTGGGGATCAGAGGCACGCGATTGCAGTGGCAGCAGCCACAGCAGCAGCAGAGGCGGCGGTGGCAACTGCCCAAGCAGCTGTAGAGATTGCTAGGCTCACTAGGCCTTCCAGTTTCGTAAGAGAACACTGGGCCGCCATTGTCATTCAAACAACTTTCAGAGGCTATCTTGTGAGTAACCATCAATGTCGTTTTCTCTCTTTCCTTTTCCTTTTCTAGATGATTGTTAACCCATGACCCTTATATATACTTCAGGCTAGGAGAGCTCTGCGTGCCCTGAAAGGTCTTGTAAAACTTCAAGCTTTAGTGAGAGGACACAACGTTCGAAAGCAAGCAAAGGTGACGCTGAAATGCATGCAAGCTCTGATTCGAGTACAAGATAGGGTGCTCTATCAGCAGCGTGCTAGATTTTCACATGAAGGCAGCAGAAAGTCCATGTTTGCTGATTCTAATGCTTTATGGGAGTCCAGGTATCTTCAAGAAATTCGTGGCAGAAGGTCCACGGTAAGTGTAGTTAATTACTTCTCCTCAACTTTAATTTTTAGGTGCTTTATTATAACCTTGTTATCTGTTTTGTGCCTCAGTCAAGAGACGTGAGTTCCATGGCTGATGGTTGGGATGATCGGCCTCATCAAAGCCAAGAAATCGAATACATGTTGCAGAGTAGAAAGGAAGCTGCCAGGAAACGTGAAAAAGCCCTTGCTTATGCCTTCTCTAATCAGGTTGGTCAATTCTTACACTCGGTTTCTCCTTGCTTTCTTTCTTCTGCAAACTGAAAATCAGTGTCTTTAATATCTTGATATATGCCCATGTCAAGATATGGAGGTCCCGCAGGAATCCATCAGCAGGAGATGAAAAGGAGCTAGAAGACAGAACTAAATGGCTTGATCGGTGGATGGCTGCAAAACAATGGGAAATTAGTAGCAGACCATCAGTTGACAACAAAGACTCTGTAAAGACTGTAGAAATGGACACAGCCAAGCCTTACTCCTATTCTGCTCCAAATACAAGAAAAACAGGGCGTGAAATTGACCACACCACACAGTCTACTGCTCCTCTTCATCACGGAGCATGCAACCACTCTTTCCTCCATTCATCACCTGCCACACCGTCTCCCTGCAAGATCAAGCCCCTGCAAATACGGTCAGCTAGTCCTCGATGCCTGAAAGAAGAAAAATCCCACTCTGCAGCACAAACCCCTAGCCTAGGCTCCAGAGCGTTCTGCGCTGATGTTGGTCTGTCTCGCCATGGAGGCAACGATGGTGCTCCCTTGTTGCCCAACTACATGGCTACCACCGAGTCTGCCAAAGCTCGGGCTCGGTCACAGACTGCGCCGAGGCAGAGACCATCGACGCCCCCGAGAGAGCGAGGTGGGTCAGCTAAGAAACGCCTTTCTTATCCGGAAGCACAATGTGGTGTTGGCATAAGTGGGTGCAGTAGCAGCTATAGCCAGACCTTGAGGAGTCCCAGCTTCAAGAGTGCATACAGTGGGTTTTCTGCTCCGGAGGAGCAACTAAACCATTTTTCCTATTTTCCAGACAGTCTTGGAGGAGAGATCTCTCCATCCTCAACAACTGATCTCATGTGGTTGAAGTGAGAAACATGAGATTGATTGATGTATTGTCTGTTTCTTCTTTTAAATAATGAAGCTGGGCATCTTTATTAATTTTCTCAATATTGGAAACTCAGAAAGAAAATACTCATTTTGGGATGAGTAAATACACAGTTGCTTTTAATTGGCTAGCCTGAAACAGAGGGCAACTGTACTCAAAATTCTTTTAAACACAGATATCTCACTGGCAACTATATTCATGCATACAATTATATGCAAAAGGACATAGGAAGAGTACATAAATTTCCGGAGCTTTCAAATTGGGCAAGTGTCTTAGTTATTCACCGCTGACCAGGGGCTTTTGAGCCCAAATGGCCTGAGGATTGAAAATTGTCAGCTATTGGTATTTCCTCTGTCAGTCTCTTTTGCTGTTGTGGTATACACATCTTGATCATATATTACTTCTAGTATTTATATTAACAAAGAAATAAGCTTCAGATCTTGAAATACAAAGGTGTATGCTAAACTTCAATGCTTTAACCATTGCTGAAATTGACAGAATCCAGCCAAACTCTATAGTTGAGGAGGGAGAAACAAAAGAGAGAAGAGGGGCTAATCAGCTTCCTTGTGGGACAAAGATACATAATGGAGATTCTAAGTTGATTCAGACAATTGAAAAACATACCATGAAAACCAAGTCAAAACGTTCCTATTCTTTTGTCAACTGAATTGTGCCCGTGTCTCCATCACAATGATGTCAAGGTCGACTTTTGCTGCAGCTGCTGGTAGTGGTGCTACTGATGCTGCAGCCACGGGAGGGCGTTTCGTTCGGAGCTCCTGTTGCATTGCTTGCCACACCCAGGCACAATGCTTCAGCCAAGGGCCCTCCAGGTGGTGAACCCATCCATGAACAGGGGTTCATCCACAGAGGTCTCAGACTCCCTCCCATACTCTCTCTTTCCGTGTCTATCATCACATGAGTACCCACTTGACCATTTTTGCGTTCTTCATTGGTTTCATTTCCACCATACATTGAGAGTGTAAGAGATGAAAGTGGTAGTTCCTCTTTTGAAGAAACTGAGAGCTTGCTGCCAATTCCATCAATATCAGAGACATCTTTCTCAGCTTTTGACCAAGCATCAATGAAATGCCTTGTCTCTTGAGTTTCTGCCTGGTTGAGATGCAAGCCTCCTTCGAAGAAGGCCAGCCGGGGGCTCATTAGCGGGCCGCATTCATCACTTTGCCCCTGAGTTTGCAAATAGAAGTATTGGTTCCCATAATGCTGCTCATACTCATATGGATAATCATCACACCTGGGGTTCTCCCTCCTAAATCTTACCTTGGGGAGCACCATTTGCTGCCATTCTTGGTTCGAATCACTTGCTACGGAGACGGTCTCTCCTTTCATGAACCACTCCAAGCACCTTCATCGGGTCAACAACACAAAAATTACCACTCTATGTAGACATAAAAGACTAGAAAATGCCAAACACAACCAAGAACAAGAAGCACGAAAACGACAAACAGATGTAAGGCTTCGATAAATTCAAAACCCACCTGGGTTGATCATAAGACGATGTAGCAGAAGCCAGTGTTGGGTAGACAGGGAAATGAGCATCACTGCGGCTAATAAAGAGAGGATTTTGATAAGGCTTGGTGGTATAAGATGCAAGGTGGAGTGAGTGTGTGTCATGGTCATTGTTCTTGGTGTTGGCGTTGTTTCTGGTGAACTGGGTTGGTAATTCCACAGCCTTTCTTGAACGAGGACGGCTCTTGTGCGAGTGTCTCTCACAGTATTTCTGCTCTGGAGCTACGTCCCTCGAGCACCTCCATTTCTTACCATCAGTTCTCCTACACCTCCATGGCTCTGGATCAGAGTTGTTGCTTGAAATCCCCAGCTCCAGCGAACTGCTCACCACTATAATCAAAACACCAACACGAAGCACAAACAACCCCCTCAATATAGATTCCTAACATCTAAGACAACCGAAAAGGACTATAAAAGGGAAAGAAAAAAAGATAATTACCCATGTTGGTGCTTGCGGGAGAGGTATTTGAGGGTCTTCTGGTGATGGGCATGAGGAGTTCAGGAGGAACAGGAACAGAAGCCGACATGTACTTGTAAATCGTTGTCTGCCTCTCAAGCTCTCGCCACTGAGCTGGGGTGAAAGGAACTGATCTCACATTCATAGGTGCTGCCATTTCTCCTACATTAGTCGTTTAATTACAACATCAGATTCTGCTAATAGACTTGCACCATCCTTGTTAACCTTGATGTACTACTCTTTTATCCCAAACCCAAGTTATAGTTGAAAAAAGGAGACAACTTTACCTATGCAATTGAATGTAAAAGACGGATCAGTACTGGCATATGTGTGCAGGGGCCTAGGCACCCCTACTGCACCAGACGCAGCAGCACCAGCACCAGCACCAGCACCAGCACCGACAACATCGTATATATCGCCCACACAGGAAGCTACTACTTGGTTGCTTGCGTCACAAAACAAGGGCCCACCATCACCACCTCCATCAAAACCATCACCACCACCAACGCCACTACTCCCGCAACAAGAAGATGATGATAGCTGATCAGATTTAGGATGATGATGATGATGATGTTGAGGCTGCACCATGATTCTCTTCTGGAGACAAGATTCTTGAGCAGCTGGATGTATCCTGGAACCCAACCCAACATCTTCCCCATCTCCTCTTTCCCCCACAAAAGCATTTCTTGTACCCATGATAACGAATATTTCAAAATGCTACTTTTTCTATCAAGAACCCTTGAGAAGGAAAATCTTAAAACACACTCTTGCAAAATCTTGCGCAACACTGCAAAACCTTTCTCCCTTTCTTTCTCTGTCTGTATATATATGAAATGTCTTGTATGTAATGCAAGTGTTGTTGTTGTAGATAAATTGGGTTCAAGTTATGGTGTAGCGGTGCCGCCATTTCCAGCCATGCGTTTTTCCTTTGCTTCCTTAGCCTCCAACATTCGCACCTCTTTTGGAATACAGACAAAAACCACCTCACTGTACTACTCTCTTTCTCTCTCTTACACACACCATATCAATATCACAGTCTCTCTCTTACACTGGCACAGACACATCCAGCGTTGTCAAGTTTAACTGTGTTAGGGAGCAAAGTAGATCACCGCCTCGTATGATTGGACGAGCTTCTTTGACCCTTCGAGTTTCTGTACAGAAACAAAGCTTCATTGGCTAGTGACACCCAAAAATCTTCTCCTTGAGGTGGGCTTCTGTCAACATGCCTCAATCCCCGTCCCTAGGTGACCCCGTTAACCATCCAGGGCCTTGGGAGTCGCGAGCAGGGCCCGCTTCGGTTCCGTGTGAGCTTGTTGGGGACCAAACGAAATTAATAGATGTGATGTAATAACCAATTTGGCCATTGCCTCCTCTTTCGGCTATGCCTACCTCTACCCAGCTCCATATTTGTAACTTTCTCTCTCTACAACAAGATTACTTTCACTCTGTTAATCAATAAAATTCGGACCCACCATTTGATAAATTTAGTTCTGATCTGGTGAGAATTTCCCATTTCTGTCACTCAAATGATAATCTCATAGAAGCTTGTTAACTAAGCTGATTAGTCAAATTGGTGTTAATGATTTTTTTGGTATTTCAAACATGCTCTTTGATACCGACCATTGAAGGAGTGTTTCGTCCAACAACCTTAATGAAGAACCCTAACCTTGTCAAAACCCATTTTGACAATACCAAGGTCGGCCTAAAGTTCTGCTCATCTGTCTTAATCCATGCAGTATTGGGTCACGTATCTCATTCACTCCATTGCAAGTCCAAAACTTGTTAGTGGTGCTGGGGAGACACGTCCAAGATTCCTTGTTGTTTGGCACGTAGCCCAACATGTTCCTCAGGGGAAACTGGCTCAGTTTGATTGCCGATGTACCCATTAGAAGTACTAAATTTGTTAGAGGGAAACCCCACCTAATGTGTTGGTGAAAAACCAGTTCTTGTTCTTCACAGCTTCTTCTGTCCTCAACACTGCGATCACCAATAATTCACACATTCCCTCAACTGCATGCAATGCAAGGACAATTACTTGGGTACAATAAATAAATAGCTGGACGTCCTGAGGAAGCATGTGGAATTTGGATATGAACCTGCCTGTTTATTATGTCTTTATTTCCCAGTATTTTCACTCAAGTTTTTAAGAGACAGTAATGAATCTTTTCTGTATGTACTATCAATTCTCCCATAGATTCTTGTCTGAAAGTGATATATTATCAAGCTATGAGACTCAAATCATAAGATCAAACTTCTAGTGTCAAGCGTTGCTAGGTGTCATGCTCATTATCCAAAGGAGTTTAACTTGTTCCTTAGATTTGGTTTCCTAATATTAGCATGTGCAACACAAGAAGCCACAATATAGTATAATACACAGGAAGTATCATTAGGTCCAATTTGGTACCATATGAGGATCTTAATATGGTTGAAGAATGATGTGAGGAGATATGAACCCAAATAGTTGGCCTACTTGTGTACAAAGATGCCAAGATATGGTGGCCACCTTTGAAATTATGGCAAATGGATAGGGTTTGGTCGCCTTTCATTTTCTTTCCTTTTCTTCCTCCTCTCTCTCTCTCCCTTCCACTCCCCCCCCCCCCCCCCCCCCCCCCCCCCCCCCCCCCCCCCCTCCCCCCCCCCCCCCCCCCCCCCCCCCCCCCCCCCCCCCCCCCAAAAAAAAAAAAGTTGAAGGAAATCAGGGCCAAGGACTCAAGACCATTCCTTCCTCTGAACATAGTAAAATCCAGCCTCATGTGAACACTTGAAAAGTAGGATAGAAATTCTTTGGATTGACTTCTAAGCAATGGGAGTGGCCATATATTGAATAAAGATGGAGGGCACTTAATTTTGTTTTTTACATTATTGGCCAATGAGTTGTTCGGATGACGGTGGCAGCACCATCATGCTTATCTCAATAGTTTATTATGCATCTAGTTCATCTATCTATTAATTGCATTCACCATGTATAACTGCATACCGGTTCCTCACTTAAATGAGAAGAATGTGAATTGCATGAAAACAGAGTTTTTACAGGTGGGAAAAGCACCAATCTTAGTTCACAGGATCAGGTTCTTCTATGTTGTACAACTTCATATTTATATATATATATCAGCTTAAAGTGTTAATTTATGGATAAAATCTGTGATTTTCTTTGTAGATTATTGGCATCACAGTGAAAGCAGCAATGAGAATGCTCAAATTGTGGCTGTCTTCGCTGAACCTAAGAGCGGAACGTGGCTGCTTAGCTAATACCTTGAGTAAAAGAATTTCAATACAAGTCTGATCTGTCCCCTAAGATTGTTTGATTGATTTCTTACTGCCGTCATTGTTTCTAAACATGTAACTTTAGTACTTTTATCCATGTCAAGATCCACAAAAGCTTAATTTGCAATAAAAGTTAAGCATGTGCAAATGTTCATGCAGTTGGCTTTTACAGATCTTTAAAAAAAAGTTTATACAGCTTCAAACAGTACTTGCTCAGATCCAAAGCAACACTTTTCTGATTTCAAAGCCAAAAATAATTAAGTATTCAAGAACACAACACACCTAATTTACAGTACACTCTTAAAAGAATTACAATCCCAAAACAGTATTTTCTCCATTCTTATGATTAATCCTTCACCAGAACAAGAAACTTGGGGGCAATATGCAGTAACCCAGTTGCAGAATCGAATCAACAAGATGATAAGAAAAATATCACAGATTAAGAACGTAGAAAGTTCAATAAGAGATATAGGTGGTGGGGTGATGATACCTGTGATCAACTCATAATGAGACTATTGGATCGGATTGGACTCTTCTGTTTGAGCAGAATCCTTAGCTGAGCCTTCTGACACTCTAGCTTAGTACCCCATTGCCTACTCTTTGATCCGATTGCTCTAACAACTCGAGGAAATTCAACAAACCCTTTGATCCCTCTCTTTATGTGAGGATTCTCAGGCTCTGGAGATGCTCTTCTCTGTATTGCCATGGATGATATGTGGCTGTTATTTTCATAGCAGGCCGACTTCTCAATCACAGTCATCCTTTTTGGTTCTCTTGAATTGCTATTAGCATCACAAGTTTTCTCTCTTAAAACCAACCTGGAAAATTTTCCAGATAAATTAGCAGCAGAATTAGAAATTGTTGCAAGCCTTGGTATTTCATCTGTTTGGTTGTTCTGCTCCAGCGTGAAGATTGAAGAATAATCAACTTGTGTATGTTTTGTTTCCTCCAATTCAAACAGCTTTTCTTCATAGAGGAGCTTTGCCTCTGCAAGCTTCATCTGAACTCTCTCTTCCCTCAACACCTCTGCCATTCTCAGCATCTTTCGCTCCTCATCGATCTCTCTCTTCATTCGATCAATCTCAGCTTTATCCGAGGAAACCTCTCTAGCAAGCTGTTCACATACTCTCTCCATTGCCTCTCTTCCCCTTCTCTCCTCCGCTAGTTCTCTAGCCAGTCTCTTATTCATGGACTCCACTTGTTTACGTGCCTTTCGCTCGTACTCAAGCTCAGCCTTCAGTTCAGTGACCTGGGCTCGCGTAAAATCGAGCTCAGATTCCATGACAGTCCTCAAGAGGCTTAGATCCCAGAAAGAAGCCGCGATCTTATGAGTTGAGAGAGGAAGGTGTAGTCGGTGATGGTGCTTGCTACTTTGGCACTGCTGTTGTTGTTGTTCTTGTTGATGATGCACTGGATAATAAAATGGATTCTCGTAAAGTTTCCAGCTTGTAGAAGTAGTAGTGGTGATTGTTTCCTGAGAAATTGTTTGATTATCTGGACTACTGAGCCTCATCATCATCGTCATCTCCTCCATATCTTCTTCTTTCTAGCTAAATTCTTTTCTATCGTAAGGCCTTTTCCCTTTTGGTGTTTGTAATGGGGCTTTTCCCCGTCAGGAAAGCAATTGAGGTAGGCCCTTTTATCCTGGAACTTGCTTTGAAGATGTCGATTGCCAAAGTGAAAGATACATCACATGCTTCTCATCTTAATTAAAAGTTGCTATCTATCATGCAATGGAGGGGGTGATCCTCTCTCTCTCCCTCTCTCTCTGCTGTTATAAATTTGCTTGTTTTCTGTATTCTACCCCCCAACCGTCCAGTCGTAAAGAGTGATAAACTAGTTGCTCAATACAATGGAAACCCCAATCTTCCAGCCAAGTGGGCTGACGTCTTTGGCACCTAGTAAATTTGGTCAAATCTGCTGGGACGTAGAAAATAAATGGCCTGATTTGTGCCTTCTTTTACTATGTCAATAGCAAATTCATTTCCTTTATCTCTGATAAGATGGTCTTGATGAGAAAAAAGCAAATGCCTTTATGGTTTCAGTCAAAAACTGGACTAGTCAATGAGAGATCAAATGCCCATTCCCTCTGTTTAAGTATATTCAGTTATTTCTGCATTAGAAGACTGATCTAAACTTATAGGACTTCAGAGACTCAATTTAAGACTACCCTTTTCACAGAAACTGGAAAGGACAAGGAATTAAAGGGAAGCAGGGACACCAGTTTTTGGTGTCACAATTCTCCCAGGTTTGAGCATTCTCCTAAGAGTGGACTTTCACAGCTGATGTGCAGAAATTCAACAAGAAAACCGTATTTTACTAACTTCCCCTTTGAAGAAACTTGCTTAGGTAACAGGCTTACTTCATCTGACAAAACACAGATTGTCCTGTGAACATGCCTGGTCCACTATACTAAGTTCTCTATTTTTTCTGGGTTCCAGGACTATCTAGACGTAGAATTTACTCCTCTGGCACTAGAAATGCCACTTGATTTTCTCTCAGGACACAGATTCTACAAAACCAGAAGCAAGATATCTATAACAAGTGCAGGGAGCTAATGGCAGAGGCACACAAGTGTCAAGACATATCTTTGTTAGCAGTACACAGGCATTATGAACTGTCTCATGACATTCTAGCTTTTAACATCCACATAAGGCCTCTGTTGAAGCTTTGATGAATAAAGGACTTTGCATTTATCTCTAGTCTATCATTCTCCAACAACCACACCCCCAACATTTACTGTCTGGTGATTCCTGTGATTCATTGATGTTCCACAGAAGCAACAAGAATTATACCAAATACAGAACCAAAAGATTATCATACTGTAATAATATTCAGATCGTCTGCATATATAAAGGCACTTTGCCTGCTCCACATGTTAATATCAATGAGCCTTCCACTTAACTAAACTGCGAGTGTGTCCGGTGCTTGAAAAGTTAACAGAGAAAGAACAATACAGGTTATCATTTGGGTCCCAACTATCATGTGTTCCTTCTACAGGCTCCACATGGATGGCCCCTTTTATGTTTTTTCCAGGGTCCCCTCGGCTGTCATAACACAAAGCAATTACTTTTCAATTACTGGAAACATACCATGTTTATAATTGTTCATCAGTAGACAATGAAACCTCGCACGTGTCCATGACCATTCTTGAAATCCAGAGATTAAGATTAACTACTGAGAGAGAAAAGCCTTTGGGGTTCATGAAGAAGAAAATCTGCTTTGTCTGGGAGATAGTGTGGACCAGTAAACAGGACCACAGGCACCATATCCCAAAATGGTTTATGCAGAGTCAGCTTGTGATGGGCGGGTCTGACGACCAGAATTGGTAGCAGTAGTAACTCATGGACAAGCATAGAAACAACATGGATATCATCCTAGAAGACATTAGCTTCTGCAAGAATCTCAGCTCCATAGTTGAATCCATAGTCAAGCTCAGAATTTGATCCCACTTCAACCTGTAAGATTAGAAGTAAAGCACTAGCAGACACTCGCTTCTGTAAGGCACTAAGGCCACTATGAGAGCAACAGAGCTACTTCTTTTGCAGCCTCAAAAGAATAATTGACCCCAATAAGTGACTAGCACCATTGTGCCTTAATTATTTGCTCGTAAGCTACATTGTCCACAAGGATAAAAGTTGGAAGGTTAATCCAGGTTTTCAGCAACATAATTAACATCTTCCTTGAGCCTTATTAGGCTTTTATTCAAAAGAGGAATGTTCACATGTGCTTACACATGCACAAATGAAGGATCCTAGACAAGATTAAAGATTAGAAAATACATGTCCTTAAGGTCAGAATTGAACCCATGTTCCATATGATTAATTGCTTTGTCTTGCATAGCATAGAATGCTAGATTCTCGCTCTAGTGTAGACTCGTCCTTTGGTCTTTCCAGAGTACAGTGTCAATCCTAAAATGATGTCCATGGCCTACCAGGCTTGTCGATGCCCACTTAGACATCCAGCACCACAGATCCTTTCAGGTTAAACACTGTATTAAGCTGAAGCAAAGGCCTATACCTGAGCTTCCCGAGCTGTATGAGTAGAAACTTCAAAACAGTCTTCTTTTAATCTCAGCTTGACTGTAGAGATCTACAACAATGAGGATTGTTGGAGAATTTGAATCATATATTATCAATCTCCAACTAATTCTAAAACTAGTAGATTCTGAGTTACTGAAATCTTTTGAGTACCATGAGAATTGACAGTGTGACTGCGCATCTTCGTCAGTGACAGCCTAGGAAATTATCTTCAGGAGGCAACAAATTTATGAACCATCCAGGATATGAATGGTGAGTGGATCCAACCAAATACTTTCAACAAAGACCTAATTTAATTCACAGATCCCTGCCATTTAGTTCATATATCTCAATCGACAATGACCTAACCGGAGGACCACCTTTTAGTGGAAAATGGAAGCCACACAGGGCCTGACCTCAAAAATTTTCCATGTTTTGTGAGTTAAAACCCTGATGAAATAGAAACGTGATCCTTGAAATATCTTATTCATGGATCAATGTTTTCATGATAGCTTCATTTGAGGACATGCTACTTCACAATGTTGGTTCTTCCATTGTTAAGGTCACTGATGAACCATGAAAGCCTGATCTACCATCATGAGATTAAAAGCAAGTAAAATTGAACAAATAGTACACTGGCATTTCATTTTCTAACAGAATGCAGAAAGCATGATCTACTAACAGAAGATCAAAAGCAAGCAAAATACAACATTATAATGCACTGGCTCTCATTTTCTAGCAGAATGCAGATGGCATGGACTACCATCACAAGGTCAAAAGCAAGCAAAATTGAATATATAATGCATTGGGTATCATTTCCAGTAGAATGCAGAATATGTGACAAGCCATTCAATTTCATGGCAGAAAAGGGTGCCCTGGCCCTGCCTCCTGGGCACCCCCTGCAATTTCCATCACTGAATTGTGGACTGCTGCAGGAGCAGTCTATGCCCCAACATAGAAGAAAAGTAAGCCCCACTTTGAGACCCATACCCCATGTGTGAACTTCCAGTCAAAAGAGTTTCTCTTATGTCTTATGCCTAACCAAAGGTTCTAGCATGTGCTGGCTCAACAGAGTTTGGACTAATCATACGTAGCTGGAGTTATTTTGAAAAACAAGTAACAGATCAAAATAATAAATTCATTTCTCACATAGTAAAGCATTTTGGAACAACAGAGCGTTGTGCAAAATGACATTCAGAAAAAAATTTCGGTGACTTCAAAGGGTAACTGTAAAGCTCTTGTATGATCTGCAAGTTAAACCATTCACATAAGACAACATTAGTGCATGCCCAAAGAAACCAGATAGTATAAGGAAGATCTCATGGCTCTCCAAAATTATCAGAAAACACAATGGAGCAACTGAGAATACAATCGAATCATGGATAGCTATAATCAGCATCGCGAGAAAGAGGACATAGCTTACCTATTTAAGGCCTAGACTATCCTACATGGAAGCAGACATGTAACCCTCCTAATAGCAACTATATATCTTATGGAGCAAAATCTTTGAAGTGATAACCTCA
Organism: Moringa oleifera; assembly: GCA_021397835.1. Classification (NCBI taxonomy): domain Eukaryota; kingdom Viridiplantae; phylum Streptophyta; class Magnoliopsida; order Brassicales; family Moringaceae; genus Moringa; species Moringa oleifera. The sequence goes on from JAJFZO010000566.1 coordinate 310,552, forward strand.
ATTGATAAAACATTCCAGTTGCCAACCTAGATATGACCCTTCTTGCAAGTTGGGATGTTGCATCGGCACCACACTCTACACGATTGTTTCACTAGGTCAGATTTGACTTTAAGAACTACCCCAACCCAAAATAATGATTCAGACAGACCCCAACCCAAAATAATGACTCAAGTCAGACCTGAGAGAGACTTGATCCTAAGCAGGTGCTCCAAACCCAACAACACCTGAGATGGCCATTGGCCAAGTGTATTTTATATGGTTTTTCAGGTACCAGACTCTTCTACCAAATCAAAGACAGCACAACCCTGTGCTGACACTCAAATATACCCCCACTATCAGCAATGGCTTTGAGAAACTAAAAATATGGCAAACTTGTGCAATGATAAAAGCCCTTATTCATCCAACTGCAGGGGAAACTACTACAAACTGAACACGCCTATGAAGTGCACTTGAGACCATCAATTAAAGCTCATAAGAATGAATCTACACTGATACTTAAGTCATTTAAGCTCATATTATTCAATTCATGGTAGAGGCATTCAAAACTGTACCTATTTGCCAAAGATAAATGCTCAAGTTGCATCATTGACTACTAAATTTTGTGCACACATATCTGTTACAAACCACAAAACCAATAACCTCCAAGTGATACAAAACTGTTATCGCAAGTTAAGCAGGCAGGAATATGGATACATGTGCAAAGACAAGGACCAAAATACAGGCAAGATGTATTTAGAAAGCAAAGATGTTATCAGATAGTAGAAGATTGCAACAAACGCGAATTCCACATAACCACTTATTTTAAATCTTGGACTGATGACCTTAGCCTATCACATCTATGTTACTTAGTTGAATGTAAGTTACTTTCAGGTCCTAGAGGGTGTCTTTCAACTGGAAGTGGAAATTAATAAGATACACCATTCTCAACTAGTAAAAACCTTCCACTTACTTTCAAACACGTCGCAACTAGAAATCATCCATGTAACAGGACAACATTTGACACTCTTCCCAATCATATTTTGGGACAGCCATCACTTCACATGGTAAGGTGGTTATTCATGCAGTTCAAACCAACCATAATCAGTAACATCGCCTGCTAACTACGCCAGTTCATGCTTCAGCAAAAAGCTTAAGCTTATGGGTTTGGCAGACAGTTATCCACAGTTTCTTAATTTGATACGAAGTGACCATAGGCAAACAGCAAAGCTCTTTCAAATGATATGACATAGATCAGTTCTAGATGTTCTTATACAAATTGGGAAAAGAACAAAGGATAACATGAAATAAAAGCTGTGATTTGTGAGAGGCAAAAATGCACCACATTTGCATTATACTAGACATGTTAACAGGTTGTCAGGTACTACAGCTCCACAAGCACATTCAGATTTCACAACACGAAGGTTCATCCTTAAAGAGTAGAAACAATAAAAAGAAGTTCAAAATTGAGGCAACCAATCTCCAATCTGACGCATGATTCTGGAAGCATGTTTCAAGAGAAATGGTTAGAAAGGCTTGACCAGACTTCGAGACTGAAGATTAGATTCCATACTAAGGCCATATCCAATCAACCAACGTGGTACAAACTGTTCACAACCTCCTTAAGGAGACAGGATGACTAAAATGTTCATGTTTTGAAACAGCATGCACTGAATGTGCAATTTGTTTGTAAGGTAAGAACTACCTAGTTCAGACACCACCAACATTCTTGATTCACATAATATGCATTAACCACTACTTGGAGTATCATATTTTTGCCAAGTTAACTACTGCACTCTATGGCATCAATCCCAGGCTGATAATTGAAAAATGCAAATGCTTGCACAGAAAGGGTGGAAAAAGACCCGGTATAAGTAATTACACATATTATCAAATTCACAGACATACATGGAAGTTTATGAAGTTATCCTAGTAATCCTGGAAAAGAAAGGCAAGCATAGCATGCCAAAAACATCACAAAGAAAACAAAGGAGAAACTATGGCACTTTTCCCTACAATAGTAAAATCGAGAGGAACATAGAATGATATTGTTTCTACCTCAACCATCCCATATGGTCACTGCACCATCTACTTCATTGAGCAATCTCCAAAAATTTAAGATATAAATCACAATTCAAACTCGTCTTCAAGCTTCAGTGCCTCAGCTGCAGCTTCTTCCTCTTCATCATCAATCACGAAATATGGATTATGTGCCTCAGGCTTGAACTTATAACCCGTAAACACATAGAAGGCAAGTGTAGCCAATTCACCAGCAACCACACTGGTCCAGAGATACTTATATGAGGTAATAGTCTCCAGGGCATAAACCACCACACGGGTAAAGTAAATGTAGCAAATAACCACAATGTAATACTGCCGGAATAAGGTCAACTTCATCAAGTTCACGGCAGCCTTTCCATCAGTCTTGGCTGCCTCGCGCAGGTTCTTGATAGACCAAACAATGGGGAACAGAACTGCACAGCAACAAACCACATCAACCAACAAGAAAATTTGCTTCCAAGTGATCCTATCCTGTCCGAATGGCCCAGTCTCGTCGATCACAACCTGGACGAAGTTAGCCACAACCTGGAGTGGAATCACAATCATCAAGACCTTCTTTTCTTTATCTTGCAAGTACGGCTTCAAAAATGACCACCCAGTACCAATCAAAACGATCAGAGTAAAAAGGGTAATTCCTTTCAAGAAATTGAATATGTAGAATAACACATCCCATCCGTGTGCGCTCCCAGTTCTCTTGATATATGACTTATCCTCGGCCTCGCACAAGAGATTCAAGGCTTTTAAGATCACAACGGCCAACATAAAGAAATGGATCCTGAAAACGGTGAGTCTTTTCCTGTATAAGACGTGGATCCACAGCCCCGCAAGAGCGAAGTAGATCAAAGAGAGAATGAAATAAATCTTGGGAAGGATGGCTTTGCCTGCGGAGAGGTAATCTCGGCGACCGCTCTTGCCATCGAGGTTGTACATAGCCGATCTAACCTTCATGGAGACCTTAACCTGCTGGAGACAGTTGGCGAAAAGCAAGGTGTATTGATCGGCGTCGTTTTCTACGTAGACAGTGTCGAAGCTCCGTTTGTCGCCTTTGAGCTTGTTGAAGGTGAAGACGGGCTTGACAAGATCAGATTGGAGGGCACACGAGACCTCGCCCTCCTCCAGCTGCTGGACCACGTGGACCCAGGCGTCACGAGTGCAGAGGAAGAACCCTACCTTGGCCAGGTCCAGGTCCGGGTTCTGGTTCGAGAGGGAGATGTGCGACACGTTTAGCTCGAGGCGGCCCGTGTGGGTGAATCCGAACTCATCGAAGGGTATGATGAGGCGCTCATCGGATCGGATCTCCAAGAATCGGATCTCTGCAGAGACAAAAGAAATGGTGAGAGAAAAGAGGAGAACCAGAGGGAAGAAGCGAGGAGAAACAGCCATGGAGGACAAGTTGAGTGTGCTCTAAGAGAGAATAATATCAGATCTAACGATAATAAGATCTATGCTTTTCTCTCTTTTCCCTCTCGCACTGTGTGCGCCTCTCTGTGTCTGCGTTGACACTTGAATTCAAGTGTTAACGGGGTCCTATTCTCAGGGAGTCTAAGTCTTCTCTCCTCTATCTCTCTGGTTAAGGAGAAGAAATAGTAAAACGAGGAAGAAGAATTGATTCTATCATTACTAAAATTCCTAAAAAGGGTCCCAAAATTTTGCTGAATTTCGAGAATACCACACTTTATGAGTTTAGTCTGCTGGGTAAAATGGTAACTTCGGAGGACTATTTCGGGGAAACCCGCGGGGATAATAACGAGAAGACGGAGGGAGCAAGGTGGCAGCTTTCGTGACTGATAAGCGAAGCTTCCACCGAAAAATGGCTTTAAGCTTCTGCTGGTGAGTGGTCTCATATTTTGTAGCTCACTTCCTCTTTTTGAAAAGTAAAAATTGCGTCTTTTTCCTTTCTTTCTTGCTTCTTTATGTAAAAGAGTAGTGCTTGGCCAGAACAACTATAAACAAGCAATCAATTGAACTACTGTATGCCTTTTATCTGTCCTATTGGAAACGTAATATCTTGTTCATGGAGTGGAGCTAGTAATTTTGATCAACAAGGTTGATCTCAATTTCTCATTTCGTTGCTAGTGCTCCATTTGATGTTAGAACAGCATCAATGGAAGTTGTCTGATCTGTTAGTACAGCTAATGAGGTATATCTGCTACTTGAGTGACGCTCTTACCCTTAGGGTGCAGCAATCCTCAGAAGATAGAAAATGTTAACTAAAGCGCAACCAGTTTCCATGAGGTGACATGTGACCTAAGGGAAGGTAGAATAACAATTTTAGATGGGAAATCCCCTAGTTTTAGTGAGAGCTACTGAGCATGGTGGTAGAATAAAGTGAGTGAGTGGTAGGCCTTTAGATACTGTGGAGAAGGAAGCCGTTCGCTGCAGATGAAGAAAGAAAGAAGAAAAGAAAGATGAGGAGTAGAGTTTGTCTCTTTAGCTGAAAAGGAGTTTCCAGAATGAGGTAGGGAAGAAAGAGATTGAGGAAATGGGAAGAAAACGATGAGAATTGAGTTTCATACTCCCTTCCTTAATTGTATGGCTGGTATTAATTGCACCAAACTCACAGCCCTTGATGTGGTCTTATCACCAAATTGATACAATATCTCTTTTGAGGGTTGCTTCATGATTTGTGCTTTTTGCTGAGACCTTCGGTAGATCTCTCTTTGGATAAAATGAAAGCCTATTATCAATGATTGCAAGTGGATTTCCTTCAGCTGTAAAGCTCTCAATAGTTTTATGATGGCTTCTTCTGGTGGTCAGTTACTCATTATTTTTATAAAGAACATAAGTTTATTAGTATGTGTTTGTAATGCAAAGTCTTATCCAGGTTCTATGATGTGATTAGCTAGTAGGAATAAGCAAGCATGATAGTACCATGCAAAGTTTACTCATATTCTCCTACAGCTTCAGCATTGAAATAGGAGTACATTTCCCCATTAATCTACCTTCTCTTAGTATTCGGTTTACATTAAGTAAAAACAGGTGTTACTTTGCAGTGGGTTTGGCTGAGAAGAAAGCAGCAGCTCCAACAAATGGTGCATTGATGTAGGTAGCTGGTTCGGATTGTTGATAGTTGTTACGATCATCAGCAAAGTTGTCTCTGTTATCAGGACCACCTACTATGGCTCCAACAAGGACATTTGGATTGGATGAACTAGAGTAAAGGTACTGAAATCCATTGTTGCAGTCAATGTGGTCAGGGTGTGAGTGAATGGATGGTAAAGATGAACCTCTGTGGTGAATCCGCTGTGGGTACCTTGTCCCAAACCCCACCATGTAAGACATCTTTGCTGGATTATCACCCAATATGTAGTCCACCTGCTTCTTTGCCTGCGTAATAAGCTGCTCTGCTGTTACAGTCGAAGTCCCACATGTGACAACTCTTCCATTTGAGCTAAGGTACTTAGCATATGTCAACAGTAGGAATGCTGTGGTTGTAACATATTGCAGATTGCTCTCACTTGCTTTGTAGAGAAGTCCCCCTGCATATTTATCATATTCGAAAATATAAATCTTTATCACCTTACTTCAGCAATGGGGATCTTCTCTCCTTTGTTGATGAGATATTGTGGCAAATTGGTAAGTATGGTGTGAGATTATTATTGCTTATATCTGGTCTGATGCTAGGGGGGTGTCCTTATGCTTGATATTTCTGATTAGAAAGAGAGTCAAATGGAGTGAAACCTGACCTGGGGTGTACTGCGCCTGGAAACTAGAGCTTCCTGGAATCAGAGAGCATATATAGTTGTCCGAGTGTGCTTTGTATAACTCGAAATCTGCTGTGTTCCTCTCTAAGAAGTCCTGTGCAAAGAAAGAGTGATAAAGTGTTCCTAAACTTCTAGATGTTTCTGAACAGCAGGAAGGTTGTTTAGAATGAAAACCTTGGAAAGAAGGATCTTTGTTCCAGCTCTCTTGTCATCCCAGCTGAAGGAGTAGTCATCATCATTTGCTCCCAGTGTCTGGCCGTTGGATCGGATGTATGCTAGGTATGAGCTGTTCTGAGAAGCTTGATGAATCCATGATGCTCCCCATAGAAGTTCATCCTATTTACAATTTTTTAAAAATTGAATCAAGAACTGACACAGACCCTAAACATATTGTACAGCCACTGGTATTCCTTACCTGGTATCCAGAGTAAGAGCAGTAGAATGGGCAGACTACTGAGTTGAGAGAGTCACTGTAAGAACCTCGATACCTATCTGCAAAATCAAACACCTATAACAGCAAAATATATGTCAGGCCATCCGATTGCACTTGAACAAATATGTGGAAACAGAGAAATTTCAGAAGATGAATGCAGTTTGTGCAGATATTTACCTTCATAGCTGTTGCAAGTAACTTGGCAGAGTAGCTTGGGTCACAGTCTTTAAACACTATCGAAGCTGCTGCCAATGCAGCAGCTGTCTCTGCTGCTACATCTGATCCGGGGTTTTCGGTGGATACTTTGTAGACATTGCGGGGAGTATCCATGTCTTCTGGCCTCTCCCAGCATTTATGATCCATATTTGGGTCTCCAACCTGCAAACATTCAGCACCAATTAGCACTTGTGCACGTCACTACAACCTGAAACCAATGAGTAACCAGACATTTGCTCCTTTATCTTAAAAAGTTTTGTTCTTTGTTTCTTCCTGTAATGCTGTTATGTCCTGAAACTTTCTTGTTCTGTGATGTTAATTCTATGCATATGTTTTCTTCAATGATATCTATCGAAACGTTCTTAATTCTTGCTGCGAGTTCTCTTCTGGAGCTAAGTATCCTAAAATTTTTAGTGCCCTTAACATTGATTTGTTCCTTCTTTCTGGCCTCCTTTCAGGTTGCCTGACTCCATGTTATTCCTGTTGTCGGATTAACGTTACATGAAGGATTGAAGCATTTTATTTTGCTCACTTGGACATATAAGGTGCCTGGGGTAGCAGTAGCTGCTTTTAAAAGGTAATCAGTACTCCAACGAATGGCAACTCTAGCATTCTCAATTTGGTTCTGCATTGAGCTACCAAATTCAATGACACTCCAAGACAACATTGTGGTAGTGAAGGCCATTGGCAGGCCAAACTTCACATTGTCTCCAGCATCGTAATACCCACCAACTAGGTTCACCTGAAATTGAAAGCCAACAGAAGACTTGGTCATTACTTGTTCATTTCAAATCATGAATGATAAACCACAGAAGAAAGCAATGTCATGTTAGTATACATGATAAGAGGAGCCATCAGACAAGCCAGAATCAGCCCTCCATGTGAGCCGTTGGTTGGAGGGCAGTTTGCCTGACCGCTGTCCCTCAAAGAAGAGGATGGACTTTTCAAGAGCATCAGAGTAATCTTTGGAAGTGAAGGCAGAGCAAAATAAGCTAAGGGAACACAGAGCTAAGCACAGAGTCTGTATCCTTATTGAAGCTCTAGTAGCAGGAGCCATTTCTTCTACCCTGAGTCAGTACAGAAATGGATTCCTGCAGTGAAGTAGAGGTTCTTAGGGATGGCGGGTGGTTTAAGATGTATGGAGCTAGGAGTGCCATTTATAGCCAGAAGAAGCAAGAAGTTGGGCAGTTTGTTGGTCGTTGAGAGAGAGATAAAAATTTCACATGCAACTTACGGGATCAACTGCGCAAATCTGGAAGTTTTGTTGTGGGGACAACGCTCAAGACTTCATCCAAACTGGAAGACGCACAAACCTGAAAGTCATGGAGCAGAGGAAAAAAGAAAAAGCATAATTGTTACTATTAGTTCTCGTGCGTCAAAAGCTTTTGCAAACAAAATTTGAACTTTGCTAACAAAATTTGAACTTTGGATGCCGAAATTAATGGCAATAGCATGGAGCAAGGCACTGCATTTTTAATTTTATAGCTGCATGTTTTGTCTTTAGCAACTGAATGACCTGAGTCACGGATGCTTGAATAGCTAAAATCAGTTCACATGAGCCTCTAAAGCTCTAAAAGTTGAGGCTTTTTCTGAGAGAAATTTTTTTAAAAAAAAAAAAGGTTCCTGTTGGGTTCTTTGTCTTCTGGGTTACAGCAGAAAGGAGGTTTAACTTAGCAACAAGTTGCATAAACAGTTTTATTAGTTAAATGTCCATTACCGAACCTAAATTCAACATATCATACGATAAGGACAAAAGGGCCTAGAGTTTCACATGGATACTCGAGGATTTTCAGTTAGGTTTATATTTGCAGGAGCCTTTTTTTCTTTTTCTATTACTGCGGCTTGATTTTTGGAGTCCTTTAGGAATTTAGATAGGCACGAAACAGCAAAAGATTGACCTGTGTGCCTGTGACCATTGACCAAAACTCATAAAGCTAGGGCTGGCTATGTTGATATGGAATTATCAGAGCATTGTCGTTTCTTGTATTGCGTAGCATGAATGTTAACTTTATAAGAGCATTTCTGGTTGATCAATGCAGCTCCTCTGATTTAGGCAGGTAGCTATCTTGACTTTCAGCGAATGACTAAACAAACCCGTGAATGACAACTTGGCAGCCAGGTATTTTGAGCAAAATACTCACACAAATTCTCTGATATTTTCATCAATCACTCCAGAGAAGATGTCAAAACAAAGGTTAAAGTGCTGATGATAAGAACTTTGCTGCAGTTTTTCCAGGAAGAGTTTCTTTATCTTCTGCAGAAAACCCTTGTTTGATATGTTGACTGACTGACACTGGCCTGTTGGTCATGCTTCATTTTACAGAGAAATCTTTTAATGGCATGTAAAAAACGATCAATCCAAATTTATTATCTTCAATTGGTTAATTGACCAAAAAAGTGAAGCAGCTATCTGCATTCATAAGGCAGATGCCTTTGGCTCAAAATACAGGGGATCCTAGTCTTATTCTTCAACCTCAGAAATACTATATGTTCAGGTAGAAGTTATTTGTATGAATAAATCTTGCACTTTTCTAATCCAAACCAACCAAACTGGATTTCATACTACTTGTGTGTTATAGTACACATATAACGTTGTTCATACTATTTCTCCACAATGAGGTATCATAGATCAAAATATCGGTTTCTTTGATGAGATAAGTATGAAGTTTGACATCTATATGTGCTGAAGAATCATGAAGCTGAACCAAACAGGCCAGAGAGATTTTTAAGCATGTTCTAAGTGCTTGATTCTGTGATGACAAAATGAACCAATAAGGATCTGCTCAAGCCTGGAGTTTAGGGCAGACACTGGAGCTGGGATTAGCTAAAGAACCTGCAGAAAATAAACAGTTGTGAGTTGAAAGAATTGAAGGCAGGAAAAGGAAAAGAAAAAAGAAAAAGATCTCTTTGATTTTTATAGTGGAAGCTCAAAAGAACCTACATGTGTTAGCAAGACAAGGCTGCTTGGATACAGGGTCCTCCTCAAATGCTGGTGGAACTTGGCCATATATCATTTCACAACTCATGTCCTCAAAATCTGAATTCAGACAGGAAGACAACATATGTAAAAACGAAACAAACAGAAAGTTACATTGCAGAAAACATCAAAGAGAAGAGAGGATTGAAGAGGCATACTAGGATTCATGGTCAATGGAAGCCCGAACTCATTGGTGAAGAAATCTTGAGTGGGAATCTTGCACATATTGACACACATTCCAACACATCCACTGTTCTCCAAGTACCTTGATTGAGCAGAATTCATCACATTTGCAAAGTTAGCATTGGAAATTCATTCTAACTGTTAATATAATCAATTGGGTACCTTCTGATTAGGATGGCGAGATAAGACTATAGAATCTTTAGTTCCATCATACAAAGGAAAGGACATAGAGTTCTATATTCTACTTTTATATAGCTACATGCACAGAAACAAATTTTCTACCTGCACTTTTTTATGTGAACTCCACTTCTTTGCTTCACTCCATCTACTTCCACTTCCACAACCTACAGCATGCTCATTGATCAGCTGTCGAAAACACCACAAATGGAGATGAAACTTATATGCATATTGATTTGCTATTTAGAACAAAAGTAACTCATGTCTGCAGAATTTTTCTGGCATGACAAAGAAATTGCAGGATATTGCTGATCCTAGGTTAGAGGTAACCCAGTAGAGATGAAACTTATACGCATATTGATTTGCAAGGAAACACTTGAAACACATACAAGATCATACAGAAGTTTTGCAGCATTATTACCTCAGATGGCCCAACTAACCATTGGAAGAAAGGAACTGTCAGTGCAGCATTGAACTCTGCAGCCCACTTCGTTGGTGGAAAGAGCTTCCTAAACTGCACCCGTATCAGAACAATAATGATTAGATTTAGTCTGCCAACAGTTAATTTCCATGCCAATCCATCCTTCACCAGAGCTCAGACACATCAACAAATGCACATTACATATGAACAAGGACAACCCAGTTTCTCAAAATCATTGACTCATAATCAAATTAATTCAACAATAGCTAATAATGCAACGCACTAAAGAGAACAGACAATGACTCGGACGATTTTCCACCTGAGCAGGCGCACCTGGAGGCAGCATGGACAAGAGCACCTCTCTCACCACTTCCTGCTGCTGCAGGCGAGACCTTCCTTGCATTACTCTTTTTGAAACATCTACAAAACTCTCGTAGTCATGCTCGAACCAACCCGTCTTCTGCTTGGTTGGGTCCGTGCCATTTTTCGGTGAAGCTGCAAATTTCTCCATCTTGCGTGCAAACAATGTCATGAATGCCTTCTCAAAGAACCCATCATTATACTGTGTCTTCTGTCCCAAAGGAGCTGGCTGCCCTGTCGGCTCTGCAATTCTACATCGGACTGGAATGATTCGCCTGTGTAAAGGAAGCTGTTTTGGAGTAAAATGGACAACTTGGAGACTAATGGCCACCATGAATTTACTACCCTGTTAGCTCTGTCCCTAACAAGCCAACTTACAATTGCAATGAAAAAGTTTTAACAATATTCTATTATGTGATTCCTCCTACAATTTTTATGTAGCTTCTGGTGATTCTGCAAAGACTGTGTAGTATGGTGGTTCAGTTCTGCTTTGGTTCCTCTTAAAAAATTTGTGGCCATACAGGGCAGTCCTGAGAGCAGATAATTTCCTGATCACTCTTGATCCAATGTTTTTTTTTTTTTTCTTTTTTTCCTTCATTTCCTTGAATGACCGAAGTAGCCCATCATATTTTTTTATTCTCAAGCTACATACAGTGAATAGGCTGTTAATTCCAGAGTCTCAGTGTGGATAATGTGGGCATTGAAATATAAAAGCTCACATCTAGGCTGCGGGGCCCATAGCTACTTGAGCATCTGATTTAAGGTTAAAATGGATGCCACGATTCAACTCTTTTGGATCTCAAATGGGTGCAGACACTGGGCATCAGAGAAGGATGCAAATGTCGTTTAATGAAAACCTCATGTTTTTCTGCATTAATTCGTGATAGACATCAGAAAAATCGGTTGATCATGACTAAAAGGAGGCATCTTTAATTAAATGGTGTTGAACCCACATGTCAGGCTTACACACAGGCCACAACCCATTACTATTGGACCGGTTTTGTAACATTGTGGACACCCAACAGATCAGTACATATACCCATTACCAGATTTAAGGTCCACCCAGGTAGCCCTATGGACACCTCTGTGCCATTGATAATGGGCCTGTTAATTATCTTACGGAAGCCCATATTGCCTACTCGACTGATGAGGCCATGATGCCAACATGATCCACCTTTGCCTCCATGGAAGTCAACTTCTTTCCCTTTATCATTCACTGTAAAAGTAAATTATCGCAGGTTGAAAACCAGAGACTTCATTGATGGAGGAGTGACAAATCTGTGCATTTTCTTTTGACTTCTTCATATCCCAACCGGAAGCATTGGGAATCAAACTATGACACATGAAAGGTAATATGTACTACAAGCTAATAACCGCGGCTTGGGGTTCGGGGACCAACCTGAGTTCACTCAGGTGTGGAAGGAACAGTGAAATTTAAGAAGTGAAGGCCCATCTATTTCTTCTTCTGTTTAAACTTTGTATACGTGTGCATAGAGTGTTGTTGGTAGTCGACGAACAGAATAAAGTTTGTCATGATCATCAGCAAAGCACAGTGCTGTTAAGGGCTTATAAATTATAATGGGCAACAGTTAGAAGGATGCATGAAACATTCATTGAAGGAGTGATTCCCGATGGAGAAAGAAATGGAGAACCAAGAGGAAGGTTGGAGAAGTTGACTTCTCCTGGAACTTGAATGGCTCCGTCAGACTCCATTGTTGAGTTGACTTTTCTTCTTTGAATGTGAAGTGAGACATTGGTAAATGCAACTACTACATTACTGTTGCTTACACAGGCATGCGCAGCTCAATCTTTAACATCTAAAGCCATTATTCTCAACATTATAGCCTTTTAATTCACGTAAACACTCTTACTGCATTCGGATCAATAAGAATTACAGTTCGCAAAGCTCACGGATGTTGATAGGAGTGGCGATGCTTTGGTCTCCATCTAGTAGCTCATCTGCAACGATGATATTAGCAGCTTCTGTGGGGTGATATGCATCCCAAAACACATATTTTGATCGGTCATCACACAAAACTGAGGTTGTGTTTGCGTTAGGACCCTTAAAGCAAACGAATGGAGGGAAGTATCCGCCGCAGCATGGTTCATACGCATCCTCAAAGCCTAGTAATTAAACCATTAATGTTCAATTATCAGAAGGTTCAAATTAGATAACGAAACATAATGTTGATTATGAAAGAACATTTAAAGGGTTGAAGTTCCGAGGCTAACCATATTGACGGTAATCAACCATGATCCTCATGAATATATCATAGGAATTCGCATACACAATGACAGACTCTGATCCCATCTCTTCATTGAGTAGATGGAGAGCCTCATGAAGCTTCTTGTTGTAGCCTTGGATTAGCTCATTCACCTCCATAGAGCATTTTCCACCTGGTAGCAGATTGAGTGCTCGAACAAACGGTATGCAACCAAGCGGCCCAACCCCAACAACAACAAATTTTCTAGCCCCCAAGTAGTGCAATTTCTACCGAAAACAAGAAATATATATAATGAAGTGAAACCAAATATATATGATCAACTTTATAGTTCTATTCAATAATTAATGGGCATAACACTAGCTCTGTGAATTTTAGCACCTTCAGCTGCCTGGTCAAGTTGGAAACCATGAAATCTTGAAAATCAATAGGCGAGACCTTGTTATGCTCAAAAAATGGTATTGATGGTTGGACATAATTCAGTATGTCATTGGACCCTATAGTGAGAGAGAAGATTGCCCTCTTTAAGAATCGCTTGGTACCATTTTCACCCATCATATTCACCATGTAAGCCCCGCTTTGCTCAAAGTAGCTTACTTGCTTCCTTAATGGAACTCTTCCTATCTGTTTCATTTATGCAAGACGCGTTATAGAACAATCGTAGGTTTTGAAAGATTAAGTGGTCAAATTAAAATGTTCTGCTTACAAACAAGTATCCTGTATCGTCTAAAATTCCTGCAGCACCAGAAGCATAATTAATTCCTCGAAGAATCACGTCAGCTTGAGCGTTGGGGGCTAAATAAGGAGGTGGAAATGATTTGGCTCCAAGAGCTTGGCCTGATTCAAGCATGCTAAAGGAAGACTTGTTATGTTCACCTGAACAATGACTAATGGCCCTGCTAGTTGCCAATCATTAGTAAGATGCATATATATATGCTCAATGAATTTTCTTGAACCAGAAAAAGATGCCAAGTCAGTGGCCTATTAATTTGAGAGTTGATTCAAGGACTCTAATGGGTTAAACAGTAGGGTCTTATTTATTTCCTGTGCCTACTTTCTTCTTTTCCATACCAAAACAACCGACCTTGCATTAATGGCTTCTGAATTTGTTCAGTTTTTTCCTCTCTTTTTTTTTTTTTTTTTTACATTCTTCTTTAGATTTTCCTCAGTCTTCCATTTTCAAATTTGAAGTTCAGTCATCAACAGCATGAAATTTCCAAATCTATATAAGATGATTAAGCTGCTGACTGTAGCTATCGAGCTAGCCATAAGTGTATGTTAATGACTTGTTTTAGACAGTTATATATATTAAGCTAAACTGAATAAGTTAGGTTGCATTTGTCAGTAAGAGGTATTGAATGAACGAGTGACATTACCTACAACGTCTGAAATGGTTCGGCCATTGGTGAATCTTCCTGTGGGCTGCCCACCAGAAGGCTTGAAGTCGATGCCGTAGGGTGGCGAATCAGCCTTGGAGAGAGTGAAGAGATAGTTGTTGTTTCCGGCATCAACCAGTGAGTCTCCAAACACAAACCAAGTGACAGAGAAACCCGTTGAAATCTGTAAAGAGAATAGAACAAAAATAATTAAAGAGAGGAAAGGCTTACAAGCTCTAAGGGTCCACATTATTAGTTCTTGGATGAAGAACAGTATTACTTAAGTAATGTAAGATTGGCAAGAAATAGCAAATGCATGTCTGTTTTAGTACTTGCTAGTGGATGCATAATGTTTACAGCTGCACACTTGCATCTCCTGCCTGACAAATCATGCAAGAATTTTTTGAATAAGTCTTGTAGGAAAAAGTCTATCACAGAATCTTCACAGCGTGATCACATGTACCTATGGTTAGACTTATTCATGGTTCTCATAGTCACCACAGTTAAAAGTCCCCTCCTTGTTTCCTTTCTCTTAATTTATGGCAGAGCATTAATTAATAATTAAATCTCTTAATTATTTGTTAATTACCCAACCGTGTGTTTGCACTGGAATTAATACCCTGCAAGCAGATCAGAAGAGCCAAACGTTTCTAGTTCACAGTCTTATCTTGTTTATTGAGTGATTTATCAATGCGAAATCACAAAAACAAAAAATCAAAATTAAATATTCCCACCACGCGCTTCCATCATTTCCTCATAGATTCTTTACTTTTCAGAGAAAGATTAATAGGATTTAGTGATTGAGTTATGTAAAGACTTAATATATATGGAGATTTAGAAACCATTAACTATGTATAGGTAACAACATGGAACTAAAATCACATGATTATTGATAGGCAATTAGAGCGTCACCGTCTCTTTGGCGCTTTAACTGAATCAATTCCAGCTAATTAGGAAGGTAGTGTCATTAATTTTTTGGTTTAACAATTATATATTAATTGGAATTTGAAGTCCACCAAACAAAGGGTCTTAAGTTAGTGGATCAGAAATGAACTTCAATTGAATCAAAAAGTCCATCATATTATATCTGTTAATGTAATGCTGCCAAAAAAAAGTTAGAAAGCATGTACGATGTTTAAGGCATGTTAATTAAGAATGGTCGGGCAGCTTCTATGCTAAATCAGTTTGGCAGCCTAACAGTAAATTGAAGAGCATGGTCTTAAATTATATCCAAAATCTTAATTTCTTGTATAAAGTTTTATTTCTTTATTAAGGTGCGGCAAAATTAATTTTCCGCAGAGCAAGGTAATTAACAATTTTGAAATTGAGGATCATTTGTTTCTTAAGGTCTTGGAATAAGTGGTGGACATGAGTTTATTATTGTGAATTGTATGCGCATTAATTAATTGAAATATCAGAGGATTCATGACTTGCAGATATAAATTAATTAATTAACTAATTAAATCAATCCAATAAGGAAGGCAACATCATAAGCTTTCTTTTAACAATTTGAATTTGGGAGTCCAACCAAACAAAGGGTATTAAGTGTGTGGATTAGAATTAATAATATTGTGATTAATTTGAATCAAAGGGTATTCATCTTGATGCTGCCAAAAAAACATTGAATGATGGGGGGAGCTTCCAAGTTAATTATATCAGTTTGGCAGTATGTATATACATAACAACCAATTAGAGATCACATGTTTAAAGCTTAATTATATCTTAAACATTTTTTTATACAATCTTTTATTTTTATTATTATTATTATTAATTAAGGTGATAGTATTTTTGATAGAACTTATCAATAATACTTCGAAACCATGGATTTGTTTCTTAAATTCTTGGAGTACTAATAAGTGGTGGATGAGATTATTATCGGATTTAATTTAAAGTGTTTTAGTAAATTTTGTGAATTTAATTAAATGTATATTATTATAATAAATAATAAAATAAAAATATTATAGAGTATTGTTTCACGAGAATTGATTGTTATTTTTAATTTTAATTTAGTAGTTGACAAAGAATTAATAATTGAAAAATAAATAAAATAAAAATTTAACTATAAAAGAATGTGTTCCTAATTAAAACTAAATCATTATTTTTCTATCACATATGCAATATATGTTATTTTACATAATAATCTCTACAAGTATAGATCTCCTTTCAATTTCATTATCATCAACAAATTATCTAATTATTAATTAATTAAAAATAATGAGTATATTGTTAAAAATTAATTAAAAATAATAAATCATAGATTAAATTAAAGTGATAATTTAAAACTTTATACTTTGATTATATAATTGAAAACAAAAATATATATGAGCTTTAAATGTTTCGTTGCTGACAATATTGTGACATGGGCAAGCTAGCTACATATTTTGCCTGTGCCTTCAGTAAGGGTCGTTACTGTACATCTTGGGCTTGCCAACCATATTGTCTCGTGGTTTTCTCATTATTCTGTGGAGGTGACAGATTTTGGTTTCTTCACCACTATAGAGTTTCAATCCAAGATTATTTTTTTTTCTTTTTCACTTCAACATCGTTGCAATTATGGTATATTAACATCACTCAGAAATTTAATTTCTCGTTTCTAATTAATTTAAGTTGCTTCTTGCCTCTAAAATATCCCTCTTAATTGACTTAAATGCAATCATCATTTTAATCCACATGATAAACATAAAACTCATTGAGAATTAGAAATAAAAATATCAAATTCTTGAATAAGGTGATTAAATTCAGTCTTCAATACTGACCAATGTACCTATTAGATATTTTTCACATACACATTAAATACATTCATGTGTCACTGATGTATCTACAATTAATTAATATATAATTAACATGTGTTTTACGTTGTATGCCAACCAAATCATTTTCAAAGTACTGAAAACATAGAACTGGATCACGCTACGTCAACTTAAGACTGTTGAAAAAAATATAACAATACGGCATGGATCACCACTTCTTCAGCTTAAATGAAACACATTCACAGCTTCAAAAATCGTGACCAATTCCAATTTGGCAAGTCAAGAAAAGCCATGTGCAATTCTTGTGTACTTAGGCTTTGAAGGACGTTTTTGCGTTTGGGTACTTCAACACCAATTAATATCAAGACGGTGTGCTCCAGGTTTCTTTGTTTTCTTTTTCTCCAGGTTTGGCTCTGCCGGTGACACATGATTTCAGCCATCTGGATTTCTGAATAATGGCATTCCAGACCTTGTTCCATGGAAAACCAACTTAGGGCACTATCATTAGATAAAATTTATGTATGCAACTGAATAATTGCAAACCTGCGCCTGCCAGTTTTGCTCAATATTGCGTTGTCATATAGTTAAGTAGAAGATAATTTGTTTATATTCATGATCTTCGCTTTATTATAGCATAGTCTCCGTGTCCTAGGAAGGCTCTTTTTCTACTCATCTTTCACCTTAAAATTAATGTCGAACATGGGATATATCAACCTTAATTAGCAGGTACTGACCACATATAGGACAGCGATGAGGATTAGAATCCAACGAGTTGCAGACTTAGCATAGCCCAACACCAAGAATGCGTGTAATAAATGCACAAGGATTAATGCAGAGCTGCTCATATTTGAAAAAACAATACATTCATTGATTAATGAGTTAGGCTACTAGCTAACAAAATTAAAGAAGTGTTGTGACCAGTGGATGAGAAAAAAGTAACCAGAAATTTCGTAGTAGCAAGAAAGTGAGAGATAATTATTTCTGCTCTTAAAAAGTTGAAGTTGTGATGAGTTTGACATTTTATTTGGGTGGGAGAAGAAAGCTTATATATAAGAAGCTGGATGTTTGCTGGTTTCTTCAAGCAGGGAGGTTCAACCACCACCTACCTTTTGCCGTGGCCAACAAATGATGTTAAATGAATCAATGAATTCTCCTTTCTGCTCTCTCTTTCTCCATAAGTAATAAGAGAAAGTTCTCTTATTGCAGACACTTTCACTCTCACCAGACATCTTTTGCGTAGGGGTCAAAGATTGCCCGTCCTAGCCTATTTCTACCATTTCCATTTTGAACAAAATATAAATATTGGGTACTATTTCAGTGTTAGCTTTCTCTTTTCTTTTGCGTATTAAGACCAGAAGAGAACGGCAAAGAGAGGCAGCAAGCTAGCTATTTAGACCTGATCAGTCATCCACTGTTTCACTGAGAGTTTGTGCTCTAGGGTGCCATTGGCTATGGGTGCCTTCATATTGCCCTCATAACTCTCTCTCTCTCTCTCTCTCTCTCTCTGTGTTGTTCTGTCTCTCTTTACCTCTGGGGCCTAATTCAGTGAGGCTTGTGGTGGTTCCCTTAAGATGGCCGTAATGTGTAAAACCCGATCAATTTTAGCATTAACAGGCAGAGTTGTGAACGAGTCCGTGAGCTTCATTGTCTTCTCTTTTCTAGACCTTGTTGATTTCCTTCTTTGTTTCCTCTACAAAGTTGCGGATTTCTTCGTTGAAGCAGAATGGAAGCCTTGCTATTGCTCTTCAGCCAAAGAAGCCATCACCAGCAGTGGAAAGATCCTAGTCTCCGAACCTGGTGAATCCAATAAGATCGTTTGCCTTTCTTCAACCAAGTTACAGCTAGAAGACATCTCAGACACCCTCTACTCGCGTCCCTCTCTGGTATCTGAGCTCTCAAACCTGACATTCAACGAGCTAAAGAGGCTCAAGGTAGATGGTACTGTCATTCAATCTTGCGAGAAAATCAAGAAAGGAACTGTGAGATCAACCTTCACAGTTAACTCGACCATCGTTGAAATGCTACAAGGTAAGATTGGCGGCCAACAGTCACATCCCATCCCAAGATGGTCTGACTGCGATTGTGAATTTTGCACTTCCTGGGCCTCTCCTACCAAACAAACTCTCTTCGTTAGAACCGAAGGGCCAAAAGGTAAGCGGACGAAGCTAATCAGATGTCAGATTAGTAAAACTATATTGCTGGCCTTGATAATTTGAATCTTGAAGCTCATATTTGATTTGTATAATGTCAGATAAGGCACAAGAAGATGTTCTGTTCATTCATGGCTTCATTTCATCATCAGCATTTTGGACGGAAACATTGTTCCCCAACTTCTCAAATGCTGCCAAATCAACTTACCGATTATTTGCCATAGATCTGTTAGGGTTCGGCAGGAGCCCTAAGCCAACTGACTCCCTTTACACACTAAGGGAACATTTGGACATGATTGAAAAATCAGTGCTTGAACCTCACCGAGTCAAATCCTTCCACATTGTGGCTCACTCCTTAGGCTGCATATTAGCCCTTGCACTTGCTGTTAAACACCCTGAATCCATCAAGTCCCTTACCCTCCTTGCCCCTGTAAGCTCCATTTCTTTCTCTAATCTTGCATCTTTTCTTATATTGATCTTCACTCCCATTTCAAGATGTTTCTATTTCATTTAAGGGTTTTCTGTTGGAATCATATTAATGTATATGAGCTATGTATGGGTGTGCAGCCGTACTTCCCTGTACCAAAAGGTGTTCAAGCCACACAGCATGTGTTGAGAAGGATAGCTCCGAGGCATGTCTGGCCACCAATGGCATTCGGTGCTTCAATTGCTTGCTGGTATGAGCATATCAGCCGGACAATTTGCCTTCTCATATGCAAGAATCATCGCTTGTGGGAATCTCTCACCAAACTCGTCACCAGAAACAGGTATTTTCAACACTACCACAACCACAATTAAAACGTCTTTCAATGATTTTTTGAAGTAAATAATTATTATTAAGATTCGAGGACACTTTCTCATCACAGTCGTTCCGAATTTAATTTGTTATATTATTGTCTATCACCATCTATATGCTTCTCCTCACTGTTGCCTTCTTCTTGTGTTTTCTTTACATCTACCAATTTATTGAGCTACCAAACCCCGTTGCCCATTAAAAAGAAAGAAGAATGTCATCTTTCTTTGAGGTGACTATTTTCCGGTATGCTTTTCTATAAAAGATATAAGATTCAAGTTTGCCGAGTTAATTAATTAGGATGAGAATTAATTTGCTCGGTCCTGGCAGGTTTACCTAAGCTAGCTAGCTAGTAATGGTTTATTCATTGTGAGTTTATATTGTGAAACAAGTTGATTCATCAAAGGTGTACCTTCTTGAAGATGAACATCCAAAACTGAGAGGTTGTGATTGCTCACCAACAATTAGAACCTTCCATCTTAAGGAAACTTTCATCTCGGAACTGGTTAACCACATATTATTCTTGGTAATTCATAATTTAGTCACTCATATTTATATTATTGATCCAATTAATTAAAATCCTCCCTGTGTTTCTTATGGAATGATGAGGTCAACTATATGGAAGCAAGTTGGATCAGATGGAGACAGATAATAAATGCTCAAAACTAATTAGGTTTCTATATTTAATAGGGATCACTGTGTCTTCTTCTGGACACCATCAATTTGACTTAGGTACAATTTTGGCTATAGACTTTGAAAAAGACTGGCTTCAACCTCGATTTCAATTAATGCAATTGGGTGAAATTGTTTACAGGGTGAGGACATTCTTGCTTGAAGGGTTCTTCTGCCATACCCATAACGCGGCATGGCATACCTTGCACAACATTATCTGTGGCACTGCAAGCAAGCTTGATGGGTATCTCGACGCCATCCGTGACAACCTAAAGTGTGACGTTACAGTATTTCATGGCAAAGACGATGAAGTCATCCCTCTTGAATGTAGCTTCAATGTCCAGACAAGAATCCCTCGAGCTCGTGTTAAGGTGATTGAGAACAAGGATCACATAACAATAGTTGTTGGAAGACAAATGGCCTTTGCCCGGGAGCTTGAGGATATTTGGAGGAGGGCAAGTGGCTAAGAGACTTTCCTTTAATTAGCCCAAAGCATAAAGAAATTAATACTATAAAATTTATATCCAATTATGAATATGGTTGAAGATAGCCTGAGAATGGCAGGTTTTTCTTCTTTCCTTTTTTTTTTTATTTCAAGCATGAACACCCACTCAGAGAGTGCTACCCACTAAAATCGGGGCATAAAGTGCCTAATTATGATCACCATGTGAATTTTACAAAAAGAAGTGCCAAACTAGACATCTTCTTCTCAATATATATATAAATATAAGACTTAATTTGGCTTCTTTCTGATACTTGAATTTCTTTGCTATGCTTGGATGGCATTGCCATGGCAGATTCACAGTTGGACCATCACAAATGCAAAGAAACCCACCTTCTAGTTTCCATCGATATTTACTTCTTCTGCTTAAAATGTAATATAAAAACTAGTTATATTAATTATTAGAGGTTTGAATCTTGATGGGTTTAACTCACTTTTGGTAAGCAAGCAAACGATTTTTAGGATCTGAATCTCCACAGGATCACTGGAGATTATTTTGATCGTTAACTTTAGAGGCTCCACGAGGATGAATCAATTCTCTTCAATCAAGATATCTCAATTATCAATATATATATATATATATATATATATATATATATATATATATATATTCTTAAATGTTTGGTACTGAAATCTCTACATTCATGTGGTATTGAAGTAAAACTGAACTTTGAACCATTCTTATCTAGTCTTGATGAAATTTTCAAGTTAATTGATCATGAAAATTCATAGAAGTCAACTAGACTCTCAAGTAAAATCCCTTGTAAAATTTGCTAATAAAATGACACACCATTTCCTTTGGGCTTCGTATCCCTTTAAAATCAAGAATCAGTGCTAGCTCTCACCATAATTTGAATCAACGGAACAGAAATATGGACATAATGAATATTCATGGACTTTTTAATCTGATCCAACTAGTTAGTACTTATACTTTGACAAATTTGACGATCACTTTCAACGCACAAATAATTGAATCAACTTCCAACCTAAAAACGTATTGAAGCCGTCAATGAATTAATTGCAGTAATAATTAGTGTAGCCTAAGAAAATCCACAAGAAATCTTGTTCTGGAAACAAGATTGACTTGAGTAAGATAGACGCTTTGTGAGTTTGAGCAAATTTGACTAACAGGCCAATAAGTTCCATTTCTTCTCATCAAGAGCATGTCAAAAGGGTAAAAGAGTTCAAATAATTAACATAATTCCTCTTTTGGTTAAGGCTGTGTCACCCAACTTTGACTTAAGATTCCTCGAGATTTATATTCACACTCTTGAGCAAAGAACAAATAAATCTCAGTAAACAAATTAATTGCCGGTGGCTAACCTACGGAAATATATAGCATTAAGTTTGGTGAAAGAAACAACCTAACAGTTGCAAGCTGTAAGCTCTCAGAAAATTTGGATTTTGCAATATGGGTTAAGGCTTTTGGAAGCCAGTTTTGTTTCCATACTATCCCAAATTAAACTGAAGATTTGGAGATTTGGTCCAACAGATTGTCTTCAAGCTGCATGTCTTGTCCGACTGTAACAGGTTGAGACATAATGGCCCAACTTATAGACAGGCCGACATTGATACACACTCTTATGGCCCAACAGGAAAGCCGACAGACCATCGGGAGAAACCATTTCAGATCAAAGCAGTCTTGTTCTTAGTCTGTTTATGTTATATGTTTCTTTGTGATCCTCTAGTCTCCACAAATTGAGGGTACATATATTTGCTCTTATATAATCACAATTTAAATCTTAAATACTTTGAATCATTGAAGTTTACAGACCTTCAATTAGCTAAGTTGGTCAAAAAATATCAGACTTCTACTGGAAATCATGTGTTGGCCACAAATAAAAGAGTATGTACTTATGTTGTAAGCTAGTGAAGGAGATTAAGTGCCAAAACATGTAACTAAGACAGTGGGAATTTGAGCAGAAATTAGAAAGGAGGGTATCACTAGAATCGGATAATTATTCTTGCACGTAATTTCAAGTGTCTAATATGTTTTTTACCGGTGAACATTAACTCGGACATATAAATATGTTTGTCTACTTCTTTTCTTGTCTCTTAATTTGATGTCTTCGCTGAGCATTTAGATGTCATTGATATTGGATCTTATGGGAACATGAAATCGAACGTAGGTCTATTACATTAGCTCGCCATCAGAGACGTACTCTAGCCACAACAAAAATTCATGAAGCAGGTTGGACATGGAAACATTTAACAGCGATAAGATTGATTAATTCAAAGATGAAATTAAAGAAATGACTAATTAAAGTGCTGGTCACGATGCAGTACATAAGCCCTCGTTGGATCACTTACTTCTGCAGCCTTTGGTAGATAGCAGCTCTCATCACCTCCTCGCTTATGCATCCGTTAGGAACTCTAATGACGATGTCCTGAAGCACCAGGTCTTGCACGCATGATATGCTGGCGTGATGAATCTGAAAGTCAAGGTCCCTAAGCACATCCATCAATCTTGCAGCTGGGTAGTTAATGTCCGGAGACTGAACTCGGATCAGGGCTTCCGCTCCAACAATCTTCACGTCAACTTCTGTTCCCTTCGCCCCATAGCTGGAAGCAGTTCTCGTGTAATCAGCTGTGGATGATATTGTGCTCTGGTTGTCGTAATTGGGGCTTGTAGCGCCCAACCTGTGCCTTTGAGGCAGTGCTTGTAGCTTCGCCTCAAGTTCTTCAGTTTTGGCCTTGAGCTCCTTGATGTAAGTCACTGCGTCAGAGAGCAGAGATGCTTTGTCCATTTTGGATACGTTCGGAACCACAGACCGAAGTGCATAGAATCTATGATTGAGCCTCTCGCGTCGCTGCCTCTCTGCTTCAACATGGTTTAGAGGCGTCTCGGAGCTTCCATTTGCAGGCTTTCTTCCTCTCTTCTTCATCCCAACATTGCCGTTATATGCACAGGCAATATGCCCGTCTGAGTCAGAACGGCCTGAATCTGAAGACGACTGGCCTAAACCAATAGTCACTTCTTTCTTCACTTCGTCTTCTACATATTTTTTCTTCTCTTGATCACCTTCCAGGGTCCAATGTTTCAGAGCACCCGGAACCATTGCATTGCCAAGCAAAGGAGTATTACGAGCTGGAACCTGAACCTGACCTGGAACGCCGGCTGCCTGCTTGCAAGGCAGTAAGCTGGTGATATCAGACCCGAAGAGGGATTTTATGAGCTGCACGACGCCCCAGTCTTCTTTGATCACATCTGAGGAACCCAATTCAACTACTCCGCCAGGAGTTGAGACGCAGACCAAGGTCTGGATTCCATGAGAACGAGCCTCTTTAACTCTCTCGCACTCGCACAGCTGAAGCTGGTGATCGCCGGATAACCACAAAAACGTGCCGCAGCTAAAAGTCCTACCGAGAACGCCATCTCCCACACCGAAAGATCGCCCAACCGAAGACACCGTGTAATACCACTCGTAATCGGTGACATCCCCATCCTCGTGCTCCAATCTTTCCATGTCCATATCCTCATTGAAGAGAGCATGGATTTCCTTGCTCAGCTTCTTCTTCTCCAGGTTGAAACAGAGCCTGGTTTGTCTTGGTTTCTTGATGGCTTGAGCTGCAGAGTCTTTGCTACCGCGAAAATGACCGTCACCCCATGACAAAGCAAGGTGGCCATTGGCATCTTTGCCGACTTGCCAGAATATGGAGTAGACCCACCATGCAGGATGGCTCTGCACGATGAATTGGAGGCGTTCCTGAAGCGAAGTCTGTGAAGTTTCTTGACAAATGGACAAGAGAGAAGACAAAGAAGCAGAGGACACAATCTCTTCCATTTATGACAGCTTGGGTTAACTCGTATATCCCTTTAATTATCTTTCACGCGGTATATATGTAACTTTCTTTTGCCTCTTTTTTTTTTTTTTTCCCCAGAAAAGGGAGCTCTCAAGCTTAAGAGTATTACTCAGAAGAGAGAATGATTGAGAGAGAGAGCAAAAGCACCAAGAAGACAATAAAAAGAAGTGATATATATGTATATGCTGGCTCTTCGGGGAAAACAAGAAAATACAGACGCCATGATGGGGCTCAAAATCTAGGGTTACAGTGTTCTGATCACAGTGCATGGCCGTGATGATCTCCACTTTTTTGCATTGTGATTCACGTGTAAAGCCTGCCCAAGGGGGGAGGGGGGCAGAGTGTGAACATGGCACACATTTGGTCCCATTAATCTGTTTAAGGGGTTGTTTCCCTTGGGGTTTGCTTTAATTGGAATGAATCTGATTGCAATACGTAATTTCGCTTACTGTTTGTTCCTTAATTATTACAAAACTTTTTAACTTATCTTACTGTGCATATATAAAAAGCTCTTTCCTACTATGACCACTCTTTCTTACTGAGCAAAAGCGCGTCTCATCAATTCTCTTTTCCGGTACACCAATTAATTCGTCCTCTTCTCCTCAATCAATTTCCATCCAACAAAATAGCTACCCTTCTATATATACATACATTATTCAGTCCTTCAATTTTGATAATGAATAAAAATATTTTACTGATTTTGATTTTTTTATAATTTATTATATTAATATAATAAATAAATAATATCATAATTATTGATTTTTTTTTAGTGGATTACCGCATCAACAGCTTTAATAATATGTATTTTAGCTTCTTATTATTTTCATATCACTTAATATCTTTTCTACATAAGATTTTGAATTTGATGTTTATTTTCATAATTATATAAATGCGCTTTAAAATTATAAATAATCATCTAGTAAATTATAAAAATATTTTAAAATTAAAAATATATATAGATTATATCTATTACAGGATTCGAGATAATATCACAGTTGTCATTGAATAAAATCCGATATTAATTATCAAATTCCACATAACGTTCTCCACGGTTCAATAATTAATGTTCAATTATTGCATCAAATATTGAAGTTTCAACCACTTTAAAGTCACATTATGCAAAGTTCAACTTATTCACATGACAAAGAGTTTGTACAAGAATTAACCTTATCGATGAAATCCATTAACTTTTTGTCCACTTTATGAAATCTCGCTTATTGTTTTATTGCT
Organism: Moringa oleifera; assembly: GCA_021397835.1. NCBI lineage: Eukaryota > Viridiplantae > Streptophyta > Magnoliopsida > Brassicales > Moringaceae > Moringa > Moringa oleifera. The sequence goes on from JAJFZO010000566.1 coordinate 336,559, forward strand.
TTTCTCATCAAACAATTAATGGGTAATAATTTGAAAGAAACAAAGTCAAAACTATTTTCTTCTAAAAACCAGAGAACACGCTTGCATATAAAATAAAAATAAATGAATAGTCATGTAGCATGAACTTCATTCAATAAATTCATCCCCTTGCCGTCCAAAATTTTTTGAAGTTTCATAATTTCACGATAGTAGTAAACATGATGATCATGGCATTTCTAATAATTTTCTGACAACTTCTTGTCACAACAATGATATAGTGTTGATCTTAATACATCAAATTAATTGCTTCCCATCAATGAATTTTTGAACCATGCATGCATGTGTGTACTATCTCTCTATACATATATATATATATATAATAAATTAAAGTACTTTAATTAGTAATAAGTCTAATTACACCAAATTTCTTCATTCATTACACTTTGCATCATCAATGTCGCTTCCACAGGACAAAAGTTGATGTTGGTTGATTAGAATCTTAAGATTTACTTAATTTATTGCGCAAAAAAAGTCTCGGAGAGTGGCCAAAAGCAAACCCTATCAAGCATAGGTTAGTACATAAAAAAATTGAGAGCTTGGCAGTGTAACGTAAATGATAAATTAATCTGACTAATACTCTTTAACTTACCATGAAGTGAAAGAATTTCAAATGTATTCACATTACATTAGGGTTCTAATTTGTTCTGTGATTGACAAAACTCAGAACATAAGTAGGCAAAGCATATTGATTTATCAAAGGCTTCGACTAGAACAGGCAAAGTCGTTCCCTCTCTAATGATGTGATCGAATAGACTAAAAGCCGAAACAACAAACTTCAACATGTTCACACCATAGATTGCGCTTGCCCCCCCCCCCCCCAAAAAAAAAAAAATTATAATTAACCTATATGTCAAAGTCTTTCAATTAACATTAGGAATTTCATCGGAAGAAATTTGGCATTATATAGTAAAGAAAGTCAACAAGCGTGGGTTCTCGATGTGTTCATCTTAAGGTTTATAGCGTAAGGTGTAATTAATTAAACTGTTTGCAGCAAAGACCAGAAGCTGAATGAAAGTTTAGAAAACGAAAGTACGTGAAAAAAAAAAATGCAGACAAGCGTGCGCTAGATATCAATGGGCTTAATGAATATCAAGAGAGCAACTTTGAAGTCGCATGTCAGTTCAAGTAGACAAGGGAACATCCTGGCTGCATGTCACAACCTTGAATTGTATTAATCTTACCAAACAAAGCTATCAAGATATATATCCGCTTCCTTGTCTCCTTATTCACCTTATTAGTCACTCATATACATAGTCTATATGGATGTAATATTTCATCGTATTGCTTTGGTTTCACGAATTCAATTGTCACGATAATTAATCTGGTTCTTTGTTTGATCGATCTAGTAGTTTAAGGCATGAAGGTGATCATGTGGCTATGGGGGACGGTGATGTTGACGTGGAGACAAGGTACGGAACGTAGCCCAATAATGAATTTTTTGTATTTAATGAGTAAGGTCAATATCATATGCAAGCTAGGATACGTGAAAGACTAAAGGATTAGGAAAATAAGGGAATCTCAGAGCTGATATGGACGCAACAAAGTTCAATTGGCTGAGAGGCATACGGCAAGTGAATGGATGAAAGAAAGACAAAGAAAAAAATAAAAATGGTGGAGCCGCGTGCACATGGTGGTGTTGATAAGCTAGCAGCAGTCGTGATTCATTGCACACATCCATCAAATTTGTCAAAGATGCCATAATAATAATTAAACCCCACCTAGCTCATATATAATTAATTCTAAGTTTAATCCCATACATGTATGCAGTAGTTTTCTGCCCTGAACCTAGCTACTAACCCTACTATTAAACTCCTTCATATCCATGCCTTCCAGATGTACTTTATCGTCATCCATCCCTCCTTTATTTCTCTGACTTTTACCCACTTGATTGACATCTTTAGGGGTTCCTCCATGGTTGATTTTGCTTAGCCTTAGCGTCATCTCTGCGTGTATATGGATGAAGAGACCAAGGAGACACTGCAGCTACGACAAATTAACCAATAATTCTACTGCTACAGTAGATTAATGCAGCTCTTCCTGTCTGACTATGGTAATACATTGATCCCTTGTAAAATTCTACACCGACCATTTAGTTACGTTACAGTACCGCTGACCAATTAATCCCGTGGAAATTAGCCACTGACTAAAACAAAAACCGTAGTTGAAATGGTCTTAATTTAATTAATTGTCCGAGAACCATGAGGTCATGTAGTTAAACAAAGACTTTCAAAGTGTTAGAACTAGATTTCGACCACCATCAGGGTCAGGGATCATATGTTTCTACATTCTCTTTTATACTTATTTTTAGGTGATATGTATAAGGGAAACTGAGTGGTCCACTCGGGTGCCAAAGAAGACATAATATGTAAAAAGTCTACTAAAGAAGAAAAGAAACATGTACACATGTTTTATGTGGGCGGCTATGCTCCCAATTAAGCTCTTCTATATGGGTATCCTTTCTCTCTATATGACTCCCTATGTTATCTCAGATCAATCAATTGTAGCTTAGGCATACTTTCGTCATGCATTACATGTTATCTAGCAATGATTCTTGGACTTGAATTCACTTGGACGAATTTCAAAATGACTTTGCCCAACGTTCAATGAATGCCACTTGTATTTTTCTTGCCATAACCCAACGTTGTAATCATGATTTGACACAATAATTTCCTCACCCACATCCCTCAATACATCAATGCCACCTCTGACTCTCTATGCTGTATGCCTAGATGCAAAATCAGCCCTATGTACCCTAATTACAGGTATATTACCCTAAGTTAAACATAGACTTAATCTATCATAATTAAGATTTTACAAAAAAAAATGTTTAAAATTGTAATAATATATAAAAAAAAATTAAATTAAAATATTTAAACCCCGGATGATCACTCTCCACTCAACCTACCTCAAAGCTTTCAGCTTTTATTTATTTATTTATTTTTGGTGGGGTTGATGCTATCAGACGCCTTCGGGTGCCAGATTTAACCCTCTTTTCACTTTTGAAAATCGAATCTAGTGAGTCATCAGAATAATCCAATCTTGGGTTGTGTTGGTAAAATTTATAAGTGAGAAGAGTAACACTTGTTGTGATTTTGCATTATATGGGCTTGGTGGGCATTTGCTTTGATGGCTAGCTTTAATGAAAGGAACAAGAGACACAAATGATTCAATGATTAAAGCTATCTGATTATTGAGGCTAACATGAAATTTACTGTGTTGGTGGTAGAAAGTGTCTGATTAGACTTTAACTTTGCTTTTTTTAACGTTTCCATGGATCTTTCTGATTTGATCTCTAGGCATTCTGAACGTGATCATAATGGAAGGCTGCGCCACAACTGCAACCCATAAATCATGGGACAGAGGACACCGTGGAAACAACTCAAATATATATCCAAAAGTGATTCTACTTTTTTGCTGCAACTGTTACATGGATGACTAAATCTCTTCGTTGTAGTAGAGTTTCAGGCTCCTGGAAAAGCCTGCAGCTCGGCCTGGTTCTGTTCGGCCTGGCCCAACAGGCTTTAATCTGACGGATGCCTGGAATGGCAAGTGGGTGAGTTTAGCAGGTAAAAAAATGACCGAGCCTGAGGTTTTCATGTTATGTCATCTCACTGTGTGGTGCTTGTAAGACCTTTTGATCATTGCCAGTTTGATTTTACCGGTGAAACTCAGTACAAATTCTGATTTTCATAGGTGAGACTAACGGGAAAGATATCTTCGTGATAGTGAAACAGCTCTGAATTGATGATTGAAATAGACCAATAAATGAAGATGGACAACCAAATACATCATCAAGTAAGAACCCAACTGCTCCTGGATTCCAAATCCAAGAGACAGACAACCATTACACGATGTGGACCCACGTTCCTCTACTAGGAACACCTTCATGGACAACAAATAACTGGTAGTACCCCGGCGGCGCCAACGCTGCAGTCGCCGGAGCATAAACATTGACGACATACTTCCCCGGAGATGTGGCTTCCACTTCACCAATAGCCAATGCCAATAACCTCTGGTTCATTGCAAAAGAATGTGTAGTAAAAGATGGAGCCACCATTGTCACATGAATCTTTCCAATTTGATCACAGTTACCCTCCATCTGAAACTCCATCGAAAATTTCTGTTTGTAAGCAAGTTTAACCCCAGGGTTTAAGGAGTTGATGGTTGGCCGGGACTTGGTGCTTGAGGTCAGATACGGCGGATAAAAGGCTTCAAGACTGAGCTCAGTTGGGTACATTGCAGTGAAGTTGTAGCTCATGTTAGGGTTGCTGCCACCAACAAGAACACGACCATCTGATAGTAAATGAGCCGTTGAATGGTAAAGGCGGGGGATCACTGAAGCGCTTAATACTTCAAACCTGGTCGTGTTAGCACTACTTGGTGTATTAGGCCGATAGAGAACTGGATTCAGGACAGGTTCACGGCCAACCGACCAGCCAGCAGTACCTTCGGAAGCTCCGTTTATGATGAGCACATCTCCTGTAGGCAACAAAATCATGTCTCCCATCACTCTGCTGATCGGCATTTCCTCCATTTCCCAATGAGGAGATGGAGCTGTTATCACCAACCGGCCACAAGATTTGGTTGCTGGCAGAAACACTCCTGCATCGGCCTTTTGGTTCGAGTCAGGCTGTGCCCCTCCGCAGACCAAGACCTCTGCATCCGGGGTCGCCGTATTGTTGCCTGAGAGGTCTAGAGGAAGTAGAACAGAAGAACCTGTGCTTGGATAGTTGCGAGAAACGCCACCAGGCATTACTGGGTAGTTTCTCATGATCTTGTCGTTCACATAGTCGAGTAGAATTGCACGGTCGTTGGCAAAAACGAAGAGGTTTCCATCAGGGGAGAGGTGTAGAAAAGGGTACAGGTTGTTGGGAATCCTGGCTGAGTATCTTGTTTGTTCGAGGAATGGAAGTTGGTACAGTGTTTGATCAGAATTGGAGCTTTTGGGGATGAATTCATATGAGAACTGATATCTACCTCCAACAACAATGCTTCTCCGATCAGGCAAAACTTGATTAGAAGCATACCATCTTGGTGCAACCAGGCCATTTGGATCCTCCGTCCAGTCGCAATCTAAGCACTGGTTCAAGTATCTAACGACTTTCTCTCCAAGTCTATACCCACCACTCTGCACAAGCACGCCATCTGATGACAATGAGCCTGAAGAGCACCATGTATCGGTCAATATTGTGAGTGGCCTAACACTTCGGGTACTCGGATCAAACTCTACAGAATGAGCATAGCAATCAGTTGTCTGCAACCCTTTTATACACTTTCCTTCTGATAGAGTAATGTTGGAGGGACCCAAATTTGTTCTGTCAAAAATAACAAGTCGATCGTTTGGTAGCAATGCCATGTGCATTGCTGAAACCCCAATGCTTCTCTTCAACAACTTCCATTTTCCCCGGTAAGATTGCTTCCCCAGTGCCAAAGGGAATAGTGAACAAGTTGCTAAAAGGAGGAAAGTCAATGTTTTTGCGAGCATTTTTGCTCTTGTCATTGCCTGGGTTTTGGAGTTGGAGACTGATCAGATTCTAACTTCAGCAGCTAGAGCAAGAAGGTTAGTGCTGGTTCACTGACATTCATGTTTGCGAAACAGGAAAGAGTAATGTGAAGAGAAGTTTTGCTGATGAAGTGAAGAGCTCTGCATTTTCTGATAGAGCAGCTAGATTTAGCATTCAAGTTGGTGGTTTTCTACAGTATTTTTATCCCAACAGAAGAAATTAGTGGCATTTAATAGGCCTTGGCTGATGAATGGTCCATTTTCGGGTGAACGCTTACCTGTAATTGCATGGCTTGCTTCAGATTCTGGACTTCACATAGCGCAACGATTGTAAATGCATGAACCACCAATCTTTCTATTTAGACAGAAGCATTAATGTCTGTGTTGGTGGGCAATTAGTAATCATAAGTTCTTACACTTGCCGTCCAAGCTTAACACATCAGTGAGAATGAATTGTGAAACTTATGGGCTTGGCCCTTCACAATTGACTGCTGTTTCAAAGGGCAATGAATCTGTTTTATATTAAGCCCAAGAGCCCTCTGATCTTTCCAATGCAGAGAAGGAAACCCATCCTATTGACATCATGAAACATAGAAATTGTATTCAATATACTATTCTTAGCCAAATCCAGAACTTGTTCAGCTTAATTTTCCACACCAACTATAAGATTTATGGACATCGCACAACTCGTTCAAATTGGCCAGTTTCAGTGTCTTTTTCTTCCTAATCGTCTCAATCTGCAGCAGCCATGTTTATCATACCCAACAAACTTAAGCAGATATTGCAAGGCTTCAAGACCCAAATCAGCCTGAATTTCTACTATGTATCTGTCTTGCTGATACCACCGAGATTACATGATTTTTTCACATAACATAACCATTATCAAGAAAATGGATGCTTCTTCCATGTAGCTGAGAAAGTATCAACTTGGCAATAACAGTAAAGAAATTAATATAAGATCAGAAGCTCAGGTCTAATGGGGCATCATGAAAGGACTGGCTGCTTGCGATGCTAGCCGGATGTTGAAGTCAAGCATATAGACAAGTGGTGTTTCTTTGGAGTTTATGTGACTGGAGTGGCCGTATTGACAAAGAGTAAAACCTGCATTCTCATGGTTGGTGATGATTTTCCAGCTGACGCAAATTACAAGCCAACTTTCTCACTGTAACCCTGACTCCCATGTGTTGTGCAAAAGTACACATGAAAGGATTTTACTTTTAAAAGAAAACCACCTGTGATTTAATTAGACAATAATTGAGTTGAGTATCTCCAACTCCAGCTCTGCAATGCACTGTCTTTCTTTTACTAGAGACAGATGCCTTAACAGCAAAAATCTGTAATACTCTCATCACCTTCTTCTCCAACACCAAGAGTTTGTATGAATAATTAGTACCCAATATTAGATTTTTGAAGCTGCCAAGGCATATTAGTTCCTAGCTAGCTAGCTTTGATCATTTAGTTCATCGCATGAGCAAAAGCTTATGACTTCTTTGTCTGAATTTGAGTACAAAGTGGGATTTATCCTGAGAAAAGATACGTTTCTTTAGTTTGTGAGGCAAAAACAAGAAGAAAGTCCGTAGCTTGTGCAAGTCCATTAAACGTCCAACGTTGTATAGCACTTTCGGTCCATTTCAAAAAAAGAAGAATTGGTGATCGATGACTTTGCAAAGTTCCTTTAGCATCAATAATTCCTTGGAAAAATAAAGCCAATATGCATGAAAGAGCATCTTCTCCTACTCCATTTTATGTTACTTTATATAGAGCAAGCAATTATACACAGATTCTTAGGAGACTGGAGTACTTTTTCTTTCAGATGCTTTGTAATTAAGATTGTTTAATCTGAAATCCGAATAGAGCATAGAGAGAACTGTGAAGCTGACATATATTTGGCATGTATCCATCAGAAGGTACCTCAAGATGAGTTAATCAAAATTTGTATAAAGAATAAAATTATAATATGTTGTTGTTTAGAACAAAAATGTTAGATCATTTAACATTAATTTACCCATAATCAAGATTAATATAACTGGGCACGATTTCGTCTTGATTGACTATGAAAGTGAGGTGAAAGGGGAAGAATCCACGGGGTGAATGCTGATGTTGACTCAACTGTTGAAATGAAATGGGGAGAGAGGAGAGAGAATAGGAAGAGAGTCAGACAGACCCATTAAAGGCATTTAGTGTTGCATATGGCTCAGCTTCTGAAATTGATGACAAAATGAGGCACACCGCCCACTGAATCCCCAACCCATTTGACCTATTAAAAACTGTTCCCTCTTTCACCTTTCCAATCACGTGTTTCCTTCTTCTCTCTCTTTTCTTCCCTTCACCCTCTGCTGCTGCTGTCTTTCACATGAACCAAACAAGGAAAATATATGTATAATCCCATGAAAGAATTAAAGAACCCAGATAACTATTTCACTCTTTTCTCTTTTGAAATAGGACAGAGATGGTAATTGTTTCACTGCATGGTCATAGAACCCTAAAGCATGACTAGATTAATGTTGTCAAGGTTCCCATCAAACAGCCCAGTAGCTACAAGAACACCCTTTTGTTTTTCCATTCTTTGTAAGGCAAAACCATGATGATACAAGAGTAAAATGCATTCACTTGCAAACAGCAAGCTAACTCATGAACAACTTAATTTTCTTACAAATCTGACTGAGAAACCAGAGGTCCAATCCATCATGTCATGCTCTTCTGAAGTGAATCAGACCCATAATAATTTCAAAACAAGACCGTCACAAGATAAACCCACATGGATTCTGATAGGGGTTTTGGCATTAGAATAATGGGTGGTGTTTGCTCTTTCAAGTGGGTTCCTCCTCAAGTGCAACTTAGTTGGGTTTCTGCGTGAAAGATTATTCCTTCAACTTGCTTTAAGCAACTAAGAGAAGTAGTGTGAAACACAAGCTTCACAAAAGCCACCCAGCACTCAATCTAAGCATAATATTCTTGCCCGTATTTTAATTTTTGCAAGGAATGAAAAGGATTGTGAAAACCAAGAGACCCACTTGCATAAAGAAAAATCTGATCAGACAGAACAATAGAACATATTCTGTAAAAGATAATATTTGATAATATATATCATCAATGTATACCTTCGAGTTCCAGCTGTGTTCAGTTCACCTCCTGTCTCTCCCGAAGTTTATGGTCTTGACCAGATATTGGAGATCCAATGGCAAGGCAACTTAGTTTGGCAGTACTTTATTAATCAGAGGTAAATCAGGCTAAAAAACAAAAGAGAACGGAGATCACACTGCATGCAACATCTACTATAGCTAGCAGCAACAAAAGATTCACAGAAAAATGGAAAGGAAAAGATAAATCGTGACCAATGGAACAAGAAAAAAACCCTTTTACTGAACTAACAAGTGAAAGTGTTAATCTGAGAAAGAAAGTCGATTGACCACATATCCACCATGAAACCCTACGCAGAAAGCTAAGCCAGAAAGAAAGAAATCCAGGAGCAAGTGAAAGAAGAGGCCAATCAGAGAGTAGAGCAGACGAGGCAGAAACAGACAGAGAAGATTCTTGGAGCCGTCATGAAAGAAATCAGTGCAATGATGAAGGTAAACTGACAAACAACACACAACACTGAGCCCATGAAATTTAGAAAGAAAGAAAGAAGGAAACATAAAGACGTGTGTAAAAAATAAGAGAGTAATGATGATATCCTTTAAGCTTTCCGTCAGATAAAGAAGAAAGAAGAAGTCAAAATCTTTCATCATTACACCAATCTGCTCTTGCCGGACGGTCTTAATTCGCCTCATGACCAAAAGAAACCAAAACTCCATGTACAAAAGTGCCCAAAATTAATAAAAAAACGAAAAGAAATCCCCAATAACTAAATCATTAAAAGGAGCAGAAGGAAGTGGAGAGAACTCACCTGCAAATCAAGACAGGAAGGTAAAATCTGTGTAAAATGGAAGCAATAATTGGGGGGAATGAAGCCTGGTCCGACGTCACTAACTCATGATCAATGAATCTAATCTCAACATAACTATGTTAAAGATCCATCAAAAAGAAGAAAACATGATGAGTTGAGATAAAGTTATAGATCTAGTTAATGGCCTCGAGCCAGACAACATTCCCCTCAAAAAAAATATAGCTTCCCTTTTCTTCTTCCTCTGCAACAAAACACCCGATTGATTAACGCACCCTTTCGTCTGCATATATACCCTAATCAAGCAAGAGAAGGAGGGAGATGAAGAGAAAGAGAGGTAGGTATTGTCTGTGTTGTGTGATGATGATGATGAATGAATGACTGAGAAATGATAATGGGTGGAGTGGGAGTAAGAGAAGAGAGAGAGAGAATGAAGAGAAAGGAGAAAGTATATTATAGAGATAAAAAGGCTGAGGAGAAGGTAAGAGAGAGGTGAAAAGGACAAAGAAAGTAATAAAAGTAGCAGAACCTCCTGACCCTACATCTGGGTGGGTATTTGCTTCCAGAGATGACCACGACCCTCCTTCCCTCTCCCTGTGAGTTCATGTATGAAACTCACCTTGCTTTGCTAGTTCAACTCATCTATCATCTTCTACACCATGCAATATATATATAAGAGTTGAAGAAGGCTTTCTGTTTTTCTTTTTGGTTATTTTCCCTTTTACAGGTTAGTATATGAAATGCCGTGAGATCATCATCTTGACCTATTCACATCATCAGCTGATTGATTTATCTTCTTTTCATCTCAACCAACCCAATATCAGCCAAAATCTAACCCTAGCCCAGTTTCCATAATTAAGTTTCCTATATTAAGATCGATGTCTGACAGCAAATTAAGCATTTTGAGCCAAATGAGTAAATCACCCCTAAATCAAAAGAATAGGCTTCCTAATCTTGTGAAATGGATGATCATCATGATCACATGATCACGTCAAATAACATATAGGCCGTATGATTGGACAATAATGTGGGGCTCCTAGGGACTGCCAAGTGACCCAAAGAAGAGTCAGAGGATTAGTTGAGCTAATTCACCGGCCCTATGCCTATGGATTGTTACCATAATTTTAGATATTCTGTGAGCTACTATTAAAAAAATAATAAATATAATATGACGAAAAAGGGAGGGAAGAGAAAGGCCCTCGTTCAGTGCAAAATTTCACTGCTTTTTCTACGCTCGCGGGGGATTCGAGATGACGACGACAGGCAGACAGTCAGAGTTCAGCGTTGCGTACTGCTTAATGTTCAGGTGCTCTCAGGTCCACCCGATGACACAACGCTCTCCTTACCTTCTGATTCAACTCTTTAAAACTCAGCTGGGCCCCACTGTTTTCCCTTCCCATTTCATCTTTGCACCTGCGGCGCTCACCTTTCCACGCTTATATATTGGGACACACAAATAATCACCAATAATTAAGAAATAACATCTAAGTTAACATTTGCAATTTATCAAATTATAAAATATAACTATATATAAATAAATCTTTTAAATTTCATATCCTTAAAATTTATAAATATATTGATATAATATTGTAAATGATATTTAAAATTTTCACTTTATAAATATATTTTATTATGTTAATGACACCATACATGCATGCATATGTTCATACAAATTATATATTAGAAGGAATTGGCATCTAAATCAAAACTAGAGCGGTGAGGAAATAGGTAATACATTGACATTTGCGATGGAAAACGTTGAAGGATTACGAGCCCCTAATAATTTCATGAAGATTGACCTAGCTAATTAATCGACCTCTTAAGTAGGAGATACCAAACCTCTACCTAGATTTTTGTTCTACCCAAATTCCCACCACACATTATCAATTCTTTTTCCTGAATATTTAAAACCCCAATTGAATTGAATTTGTCGGCACGTAATAAGATTGATGCTCATCGGGGATGTTTCCTCTCATTAAACTAATTCATGAATGCTTACTTTATAGAGGCAATATATAAACTGAAGAAAATGTGAAGAGTTGTTGAAAAGTCGAAAAGTAGGGAAACCTTTTTGAGGGAAGCTTTTTGGGCCGCCCCAATACAGAGACTGCGAGAGACACCCAGATTCTCTTATAAACTAAAGTAAACAAAACCTAGAAACCAAGAAAAGAAATGGTCTTCCGTTGCTGTCTTTATTTGATTGTTCCAATCTTCGAAAACTCAAAACACTGATGGCACTGACGCATTGAGTTTCGCTTCCACTTCCTTTATATTAAAATCATTCATGTGTTAATAGTGCCACTACCAAGGCCCAAACACATCCACCCTGTTACTGTGCCTGTGCCACCCCTCAGAATCCTCTCTGTTTCCAGTGCCATGCCTTCCATCTGTGTGTCCCTTAGCTTAGGGCAGATCTTCCATGTATGAATGAGTTCTTAATGTTAGGGCAGTGAGGTAACTTTCTGGGTCTGGTTTCTCACTTGGACTGCATCTCCACGATCACGACTTTGAAGGCCACTAGTCCCTCCTAAGACAAAACTAAATGACAATAGGATAGAGGAATTAGCATACTAGTCCTCTCTACCGGAATAACAACTATCCCATCATATTTCCCACAGAATACAGGAAGCCCAAAGAATAAAAACTGAATAATCTGTGCTAATTGCGGCCAATATCAAACCAAAAAATACCTTACGTGATTTAACACAGACTTTCTGCCACCAATTTTGAGCATCATCAAATAAATAATTCAAAAATCTAGAGATCTGCTCAACAATTAGACTACATCAAAACTAGATTCCAAAAAAGTTCAAAATATTATGACAGGATTGTCATTCAATTATACAAAAAAGGTGGTCTACTCTAAAATATTCTCATCACTACTGGCAGTCTGAGCACATTATAAAGGTTTACTATTCTCACTTCCATGAAAGATCAACTTACAAGCGAATCTTGCACAGGATAACCCTATATCACAATTGATGTGCCAGCTAACTATTTGAATAAATCTGATTGATCAATATCTAGGGATCTCAGAGTTCAGTTTTAATCTTCACATCTCCGTTTGGTAACGTACTTTGTGATTGTGCAAGCCTTTTTGATTCCTGCATTTAGATATAGGATAATCATTACTGACATTTGTTAGCACATGTGACTAACAATTGTAGCTAAACACAAGAAACAGTCTCATGCGAATTTGATCCCACAACATCTTCTAACAAAGACTTAATGCTTCATGTCATTGAGCAGTTTGCAGTAGAGTGAAATGAAAAGAGAATAAAAACAAAATCAAAAACAAGAATCAAATAGATACTTATAAAAGAGGAAAAGGTTCATTTAGTCATCCATTCTAGAGAATGTGAGAAGATCATAACTTACAGCAGCAGAACTTGCACGAATCTCCCTATATGATTCAACTTCATCAGGAAAAGTCTGCTCAAGTTCCTCCAGGAGATGCTTGCGTAAACTCTAGGGAAACCCGAAGTCGTAAGTTTATTCAAATACAATCAAAATCAAGATAATATATAAAAGCAAGTTATGATTACCTTGAACGCATCAGTTTTGCCCTTCGTAACTTGATTTTTGGCAATACAGCTATTTATCACATCCCTGGTGAACTCATCTGGGTTTTTCCCATCATCAATCAAACTAGAAAGACAAACAATAAATTTACCATCAGTAACCAAAGAAATATAACAATAAGATCATTTTGAAAATTTTTTTTAAAAAAAGCATTTTTTAATAAACAAGCAATACAACACAGCCCATATGCACACCCAAAAAGGGGGAAGGTAGAAATGGGGAAAGATAAGGGGCGGGGGGGGGGGGGGGGGGGGGGGGGGGTGGGGGAGGAACTCACTTAAGGACCTCCATAGGAACTTGAATGTTGCACTTTTCAGACAATTTAACCATGTTATCCAGCTCCACAACAAGAGAATTGCTGCAAAGAAGCACCATAGTGAGAAGAATTACTCTAACCAAGATTAAATCCTCAGACTAATGCCTATTACAATAGAGAATCAATCTTTTAAGGAAACAAAAAAAAAAAAAAAAGAAGAAGAAAAAAGACACTATTCCAAGAAAAATACAGGCGTTGGAGGAGAGGCAACTGGGATGCAGCATTGAACGAAGAGACCGTGAGGTATAGTTGGTGGAGGAGGCCTAAAGTCTTTTGTATGGAGTTTATAACGTGATTCAGGCTCTCCTTTGGATCATCTGCAGGTGTCATAGTTGAACCATCATTGGCTTGATTGCTCATCACCCCATTGCCACCACTCCCACCAATCCCAGCGGCTGCATTCTGAGCTGAATCCATCTTTGAACTTTTGCTTCCTTAATCCTCAGTACTGATGCTTTGATAAAGTCTATCTGCTATTGTCCTAACAATAACTGCAATCCATGAATAAACCACTGAGCAAATAGTCAAATTAAACCACAGAAAGTAGATCTTGTGTTCCTATCAACTAACATTCTGAAAATCGAAGAGACATGTCTTGGTGCTATATTTACCTACATTCCCCGAATGTCTGGTTCAGTTTCCAAATTTTTGGAAGATGTAAGCACAGAAAAGGAAAGAAAAGCTCAATACAATTTCTTCTTAAACTGGAGAAATCATATACAAACGAACAAAAAACACGATGGTTAATCAGCGCGTTTAATCCCAATATATTTGTGAAGATGTAGCTACAACATGCGATAATTCAGTCTTCCCCAACTCAGCAGCAAACACTTAGGACATTAAATTGATCTTTCACAAGAGCACAAAACAGAGAAAACCAATTCAGCGAAAATATTACACCACGATTTGCTTTGATCAATCATAAATATTGGGAATTCACGAAAGAGACAGCAAACAAAACAGCAGTCTAGAATTCGACTACTTCTGAAGAGGAAACGAAAAATTGAAAGAGGATAACGAGCATAACCACAAAAAGAAAGACAAAGAACAGAAAAAGAAACAGATTCGAGCAACTTTACATGAAAGGTCGATCGTCTTGCTCCCCCTAACCACCAAACCTGGTAACTTGCTCCAGATTTCTATGCGCCCAATCTAATCGTATAGAGGGAAACTTCGCATATGTGCATCAGAAATTGCGGCCCCCTGAACTTTGGGCTTCTCCTATCTAAAGGCCTGGCCTTTGGCATTGGATTACCAACCCGATGACATATATTAGGCTTTCTGACATTATGGGCCTCAGTTTCCCTTTTTTGTATATTTTGTCTCATGAAATGGTATCCTTAACCTACAACCAACTATTTATTATTTATTGATTTCAAATAAAAAAACAATTTATTATTTCTTCATAAAACAATGAGGTGTCATGCCAAACCAAGATTTTTTACTACTTTTTTATATATTCAAGGTATTTTCAATTACACTGTGTCCTAGATTTTTTTTTTTTTTTGGGAAATATCAGTATAAGATTCTTCATTTCTGAATTTGTCAACATGGGCATCAAGATTTGGATATTGGAATATTAATTAATGTTGTTTTCTTGAACAATGATTCAAATCTACTACTACCCATGAAGAGCATATTTGCACTGTTCTTTTCTCTCGTTTTTACCTGACCTAATCTCACCACAAGTCATTGTCTTAGGCAAAATCAATGACTAATTGGAGTGGGTTTAGGGTTTGATAATTAAGCATTATAGGAATTTGATTATTCTATATATGAACTAGGAATACGGAAAAGGAACAGATAAAAAGATATGGCTATAGCTTAATTACTGTTTTGGTCATCAATCAGTTCAATTAAGAAAAGAGATTAATGTGTTATTAATGCATCACTTTTAATTAGTGGGAGAAATTCGTTGATTCTAAAACTACCCACCACCCGAATCACAAATTAAGAACAAAATCTAATCAAAATTAGGCTTAGATTTCGTATATTTTCGGAAAGAATCAATCCCTTCTAGCTTTAGCTAACTTCAAAACCCTAATATCACATACTATATAAAGTAATTTTGTCCCTCCGGTTGCTCAATCTGCAAAATTCAAATACTTCGGAAATGATCAGTTGATATTATAAAGATTGTAAAAATTTGATTAATACCCAATTGGTTTTTTTCTTTTTTTAATGGGAATTAGGGTTGATGCATACCATTAATTTAAAACAAGCAAGTACAAGGACTGGAAAGAATGGATGCCGGAAGCAATGATCACCATCTTTATCTCGAGGAACAAATGCTCTAATTATATAAATAAAGTTTAGGGTACCATGCTAATTAAGTTAGCCGGAAATTAAAACATTAGGTTAAGTTGGTGCAACACGTGCTCTTAATTATTAGCAATTAAGAGTAATTGGGTGATCTCACTGTCACGGCTTTATCCAAATTGTTATTGCTAATTATATATGGTTTCCATGAGTCTTAATCAATCGCTCTAATACACTACCGGAAGATAAAGCAAACCATTGTCCCTTTAATTAATTTGCATTAATAAACAAAGGAGAACATATCTCACCTGTACCTCTTGCACGCTCCATACATATATACATAAAATTACATAGTCTTTAATAGTGTAGGATACATAGTTCATAATTTTATATTCAAAACACGCAAGTGGAGGAATCAAAACGTCAATACATTACATCAATATATGTTTTTATTCCCTCAAACATTTTATGCATAGATATCTAGAAAGTTTATAGTTGTATATTCGAAAGAGCTTTTGAGCTTGATTGAAAAAAAAAATACAAAATTAAAAAAAAAATTAATCATATCATATTATTGAAGATAATAACTTAGGTTAATAATATCATACTTTTTGTTTTTATAAGTCTTAAAGTTGAGTTCAACTAGAAGTATCGTCTTTATTTTTTGGACGTAAATTTTGAGATTAATATAACTTTTAGGTGTTACTAGCTTAATCTAAATTATTAAGTTTTTTTAATTTCTAATAAACTGACATGAAGTATGACATTCTTCTTTTTTAATATAGTTTTTGAGATTTTGATATGATTTTTAAGTATAATTAATTTAATCTAAATGATTAAATTTCTTTTATATTATATAAAAAACTGAGATTTGATCCGATTCATGTGATCAAATCCATTTCGAAATACATAAAAATCAAGTTAAACTTTAATATCTAAATGTAATTGTGATCTAAATTAATGTTTTTACCTATCTTGGACTAAATTATCTATGCACACTTATGTCAACTCTCCAAGTTGATCAAATTTCAATTAACAAAAGCAATCTAATAACCAAAATCTTGGTCTAAATCAACTTGCTTATATTCCAATCGATAACTTTACGTTTTTGGCATCTTTGATCATCGTCCTCGCTATTGACTGATACGAAGTCTAAGTAGTTTTTTTAACCACTGCCGATATTTATGCAATTAGCTAGCAAGTTGCTCATCACCAATCATTTTATAATATATAATGAAACATGAAAGAAAATGACGTGGAGATGGTAGCTAGCTAGCAATCAACAATTTAATTAAGTTTTCAAGTTGAACATAATTAAATCACTAAATTGATCTCATTTCTCGCATCAAATCTTCTAATAGGAAAAAGAATAAAGCTTACAATACATGATCTACACATTTTGAGATTGTCTCATTGGGTATCATTAATCACCCACAAACATATATTTAGTGCTTGGTCCTAAAGTTTATAGGTACTTGCTCACCAATTAATCACACCATTGGTGCCCTAATTCAGTTTTAAACCCTACGTGTGGCACGCAACAAAGATAACATAAAGCATGCCTTCGAGCGCAATGATATTAAAAATTGAAAAACCACAACATGTCGGGGGAATTCATCAGTGATCTTAGGGTAAAGTAATCTTGTCATACTTTCTTTATTATCATTCTTTAGAATCTATGACATAGGGAAAATGAATATAATGCATAGGTTTAATGGCTAATTTTCGGAAAAATATAGGCACTTTGCGAGTCATTATTGGTCAAAATGAAACTATTGTTGATAATAATCGACAATTTGTGCAAATTGTAGGAGTCTAAAGATAACATCATTCACATAATGCATTCAAAGATTCACATTTGAATAAAGCATGGTATATTAATTAAGACCATCTATCTTTAATCTTCAATTATATTAATAAAATGGAATCCAATCATCGCGCCATGCTCTTAATTTTTATTGCATAAGTGGGGAGACCAATATAATCCACTAAAACGGGAGCATTGACCCGACCTACTACAAGTATGCCAATCAAAATTAATTAAATCCAGTTATCTTATCTTAGCACCCTTAATTACCTCAAAATCTCTATTCTAAACAAAAAATGATGTGAGCGCATAACGTACTTTAACTCTAAACCTAAATCGGTTGGTTGTTCAATGTGATGTCATGAATGTCGAATAAGTACATGTGCAGGTGCATAAATACATGAATATTATTCATATATAGTACTAAAGCCTATAGTTAGGGATGGCATCCTTCCGATTAAGTTGCTAAATTATAAAGCTAGCCAAAAGTTGAATTTGATTCTTGTCGCTGTTGGACAGATTTATAATCGGATCGATAAAAGAGTTTGTGTGGCAATTCATATGAGATTTGGTTTCGGGGAATCGTGAATGCACATCCACATATACATAAAACACATATCTAAGTATTTTATGAGCAGTCCAAATCATGGCAAATAAGGGTGATTGATTATGTTGGCATCTCCGATATTTGATCACCCTTTTGAACGATTCCTTCCATCGACTTGATTCTATATTAAACTTAACTATTTTTGTGGCCAAGATTAGTTACCTTGGAGCTTTAGGGTTTAATTGGATTAATTCCACAAAATGGGAGTAAGGTTAGCCAGGCAACCGGGATCTCCCTCTCTCTCTCTCTCTCTTAATTAATTTTATGCACAAGAAAGCACATTATTAGTGGATAATTCTTCAATTTGGGTTGAAGGCTGGCTAGCTAGATTGAATGTGAGATATTCTTAGCGCATTAATTATTATTAGTGGAAAAAGCAAAAGGTGATTGATCAGCAAGCACACTAACACTCATCACCAATTCTTTTTTTTTGGGTAGGAAGTTTCTGTGTTGTTCCAAAAAGAAAAATCACTAATGCAATTGAAGCCCCCACCATAAGCATATATATATATAGAGAGAGAGATGATCATTGTGATAGAAAGCTTCAACTGCAAAACACGTAAAATAAGAGTTTGCAATGACATCACATTAATCTAGTAATATTAATTTTATATTTAAAACATGTACTTCACATATTATTATTAACCCATTACTTGTATATTATATATGTAATTAACATTAATATAATTACTAATTAATTTGATTATGAAGTTTCAACACATATTAAATGCTTAATCTAATTAATACATCTCTCTGTTGCATTCAAAACGACTAATTTTAATCTGCATTGAGTTTTTGAAGAAATTATGATATTAACAAATAAATTAGTAAATTATTAAATTTATTTTTATATTAATGTAGTGTTTATATTGTTATTAAAAAAATCAAAATCAAATTATCAAAACATATTAATCCTTAAAATTACTAATACCCTTGTTTGCTATTTCTTAATTGGTAAGTAATACCAATTTAATAGAAACAATATTTTTTTTATATGTCTTATTATAAATTATGAAAAAGAAAATTGTATCACATAATAATAATAATAAGCATATATCCCTTTCAATCAATTTAATTGAGAAAGTAAAAGTAGCCATATTAAGGGAAAAGTAAGAATTTTTTTTTTTTTTTTTGGTCGCTGCTATTAAAAGTATATTGGTACTAAGAAATACACATAGGACGGCTAATATTTGCAGTAAGTATACTCTCAATATCATAAAATTGGATTTTTTTGGATTTATAATAATCTCCCAATAATCAGCCACAACTTTGACATTCTGGGTCCACCGTGTCAGGACTTCAGGTAGGACCCACGTGCAATTTGACTGTGACCTCTCCTTGTTCTTAGACAATTGTGAGGTCGTTTTTGTGTTGTCCTATGTTTATCAAATGACAACAATGCCCCTGCCCTCAGCAACTGATGCTGACGGGACAATGCCACTGAGACCTCGTGGAGTATTCTCCGGGAGCTTCGTCGATCGGGAAATCAGAGTTGTCGCCAGCAAATGTCAGACGTGGCACTAGGACAGCTAAGGGACCCACGCGTCCTGTCCCTACTCCCTGCTTGTCCATGAGTGCCTGTGAGCTCTTTTCCGGGACACTGCCGCATCTCATCACAGCTGTTACCCGACACGTGTAAGAATCACACGGCTCCGTTCCATCTTCTTTGGATTTTCTCCCTTCCGTTACTAGATTTGCCCCAAGCCCCCGAGATCTTTCCTGTTCTTACACCTTCCACTTACATACTCTCACTTCCTGAGCGTGCATGACACGCGCGAATAGAGAGATTTTTTAAGGATAAATATAAACTAACCCTGTCACATTCAAAAAGATTATCCCATATCAACACACTATTATTTTCAAGCTACGTTTATTAAATAAAAAAGAATTAATTTTTTTTTTTATGGTTGAAAATGCTAGTGTTGCTTTCCAAATAAATATCACTAATTTATAAAAAACTAAATTATTTATAAGATTTAATATATTAAACTACATCCTTATTTAAGCAAAATCCATGTAGTTAGTTTACTACAAGCCAAATATCCTAAAAAAAGCATGGGAAACATGCCAAGTACACCTTGTAAGCATTAACAAAAGAAACGGGCAATCTTATCCATACATTTAGAAAGTGATTATCTTCTGAAATTATATATCCGCTACCTTGACATGATTGTTCGGTATTTTTAAGAATGTACCTATACTTATTTATATGTAAATTTGTCGGATCCCAAGTGAACATATGACTCATCATGTGTAACAATCCAGCAATTGGGTCACATGAGATGGGTAAATATATATATATATATATATATATAACAAATTATAATTAAGTATGCATACATATATTGTGCATGTAGTATAAAATAATAATTATAAATGATAGAGACATATGAATAAAAATTAGAGGAAAATGTATAAAATTGAGGCCTTTGGTAAGATTATTAGGTAGGTTGAGAATAATAGAGAAAGGGCTTGGTTGGCTTTGTTCAAAGAGGAAACTTAACCAACCGAATTATAAAGACAGAGCGTGCGTGGTCTGAGGTTGAGTTCTTTCATTTCCGTTATGTGGAGGTGGCGGCGCACAAATGCATATCTTAATTTAACTTTCCAGTTCTTTATCTTTTGCCCTGTACGGTCCCAACTCATGACGGCCTGTTTCGCAGTTCACTTTTATATATGATCCACAATTCTGGCTCTCTCTCTATATAAGGACACCGCCATTCCAGCTTCACAAGCTCCATAACCATAACAACTCCTATCTCTTTTACTTAATTCTTCCTCCATGGAAACCAAGAGTACTGACTGTTTCTGGGTTTTGGCTCTCGCCGCCAAATGCAAAGCTCTTTCCTCTGAAAATAATGTTCTGCTTCTTCTTTTTCTTTGCATGGCATGGCTAGCTCTCGCTCTCTGCTACTGGGCTTTCCCTGGGGGACCTGCCTGGGGTAAGCACTGGCTCAAGAGAGCAACACCAAATAAACAAATCCCTGGGCCAAGAGGGTTTCCAGTCATCGGAAGCATCAACCTCATGGCTAACCTGGCTCACCACAAGCTCACTGCCGTTGCTAAACAGCTTGGTGCCCAGAGGCTCATGGCTTTTAGCCTCGGCGAAACTAGGGTTATCGTTACATGCAATCCTGATGTAGCGAAAGAGATACTAAACAGTTCAGTTTTTGCGGATCGTCCGGTTAAAGAGTCTGCTTATAGTTTAATGTTCAATAGAGCAATTGGGTTCGCTCCTTATGGAGTCTACTGGCGAACCTTAAGGAGAATAGCCGCTACTCATCTCTTTTGCCCTAAACAAATCAGCTCCTCAGAGGCACAAAGGTTCACTATCGCCTCCCAGATGGTGTCCATGATTGTGAACCAAAAGAAAGAATTCTGCCTACGCGACATACTCAAGCGAGCTTCCCTCCACAACATGATGTGCTCAGTCTTCGGTCGGAGTTACGACTTGGCTTCATCCGACAGTGAAACCGATGAGCTAAGTCGTCTCGTACAAGAAGGCTACGAGTTGCTAGGGAAGCTAAACTGGTCCGATCATCTCTCTTGGCTCGCCGGTTTTGACGTCCAGAAGATCCGGTTTAGGTGCTCTAAGCTTGTTCCTAAGGTGAACCGGTTCGTCAACCGCATCATTGAAGAACACAAAGCCAGGAAAGGAAAAACAAACCATGACTTTGTTGACGTCTTGCTCTCTCTTCATGGACCCGATCGATTATCACACCACGACATGGTTGCTGTTCTTTGGGTAAGCAACAAAACTTTATTACGACATAATGTATCATACGGTTATATTATTTATTTATTTTTATTTGAGTAGTGTTTGGCTGCGTAGAAAATGATATGGAAAAGAATTAAAAGTGGAATGTCATGGTGGTTTGGTCTGAACTGGATGTTCAGATTCCTTACTCTCCATTGACAACGTACTTTGCAGCTAAACGTACCATTATTAGAACTTTATTATTATTTGGTTAATTAATAAGGTTAATTTATTAATATAGGAAATGATATTCAGAGGGACCGATACAGTGGCGGTTTTGATAGAATGGATACTGGCTAGAATGGTGCTCCACCCAGAAATCCAATCAAAAGTGCACGATGAGCTGGATCAAGTGGTGGGAAGATCACGGCCGTTGATGGAATCAGACATTCCATCACTGGTTTACCTGGCAGCGGTGGTGAAGGAGGTGCTGAGGCTTCACCCACCGGGCCCACTTTTATCATGGGCCCGTTTGGCTATCACTGACACCACCGTGGATGGGTACCACGTGCCTGCCAGAACAACCGCCATGGTGAACATGTGGGCGATCACAAGGGACCCACTAGTCTGGCCGGACCCACTGAAGTTCACACCGGAGAGGTTCACCAGCAAGGACCCTGCTGACGTAGAGTTCTCGGTGTTAGGGTCTGACCTGAGGCTGGCCCCCTTCGGGTCGGGTCGCAGGACTTGTCCCGGAAAGTCGCTGGGTTTGGCCACCGTGAGCTTCTGGGTGGCGTCCTTGATGCATGAGTTCGAATGGGTTGGATCAGAGCTTGACCCAGTGGACCTGAGCGAGGTGCTGAAGCTTTCATGTGAGATGGCAAACCCTCTGACAGTAAAAGTGAACCCTAGACGCCCATAAGCATGCAAGTTTTCTTCCAAAGAACTTAAAAAAGCCAAATCTCTAGTCTCCATTAGTTACTACTATGTCGGCTACCATCGCAATATGGTTGTTGTTGGTTTAAAACCTATGTTTTTTATTACATCAGTATATGTCTTGTTTCCTGTAAATATCTAAGCTATATAGAAATGTAAAATTATTCCTCCATCTCCACGCTCAATTCTTATCATCATCATCATCTAATTAATTTTCATGGTTTTGATCATCTAATTTTAATACCCGTCTTGCTGAAAATTGGATATATGCACCATAATATTAGATCATCAAGCTTCAGTTCTTGATCATGAAAATAACCAAATAGAAAAAAAAAAATGCATGCATGCATGATTCCCTAAGATTATTGCACGAGTTTTAGAAGATATCTGCACACTTAGTAAACTTGAAAATTTTCACAAGTTCATATTCATTTCATTAACTTTTTTGATAATCAAAGTACCGTAGAGTTGAAAAATTCTGATCAAACAGATGAAAAATTCAATCTTCTCGAGGCCCTCAAGTTAACCATTAAAAAAAATCAAAAACCTTTAATGACCCTGAGAGGTCTAGATTAGTAGATAGATTACTTGCACTTCCGAGGATTAAATTAATCTTGTTTTTATTTAATTATTTTTTTGTAATAATGATTTTTTGTAAACAAGAGATTAGCTCGATAAATGATGTAAATTTGTATAGTTAACAATGATAAATTGATGAAAATTGATATTGAATATTCACGCCATAATAAAATGTGTATGGAAATGGTTTTGACATCATGGGCGACGAAGAATATATCATCTTCAGCACAATGAAAAGGGTGAAGAAAAATATTAGCTATGGAACTTAGATGCTAATTCAAAGGTACAAAACATGCAAGTTGTTGATAGACATATGGCAAAGGTGACAATGCCATTCTGTTCTTTGTCTTCCAGATTTATGGGTTTGCTTCCAAAAACAAACAAAACGAGGAGATCGAGTAATGTGGATCACGATATCTCGATATTTGCCTGTGAAAAGATTAACCCAAAGTACAAATAAAGACCACCGGCATGCCATTGCCGTGAAACCCTGGTTACTCTTCCAGCTGCTCCAAGCCAAAAAAAAAAAAAAACCATAGTGACCCTAGCTAGCTATGGCCTCCGTTCACTCTCCCACATGATAATCACGTATCATAAGCAAGTAGCCGACGGCACGTGAACTGAAAGACACCGGTGTCACTTGGTGCATGCATTACCTTGTCTCCACATTGTTAAAAGCATATAGATACTGTGATCTTCTTCTGTCTGTTATTTCTCCAGCTCTCGTTTAGTCCTTATCAAACCCTACCTGCGTCGACGTCCTCCGTGTGAAGAAAAATCCAATTTTTCAGTTAGATGGATTCTTGCTTTTTCTGCAATTTGGCTCCATATGTACGTGTAGGATCCCTCAACTTCACGATAATTAAACAACAACATCATTACACGTACATGCAAGATTTAGTGTGATTTTTGCCCGAACTGCTTCTGCATGCATGTTTACAAATCCAATGGTTTTGTGTTCTGTCTAAACACATGCTTCTGTCTCTTCTCCACCCATACACAAAAAATCTTGACGTAGATTTCTTTGTTTAATTCTGCTGCATATATTTGTGGTTGCGAAATCAGGATCGGACAGATCATATTTGTATTTGGACATGAAAGCTTTATTACAAATTTTTCAGCTAATAATTGATGAATCCTGAAGGATCTTTGCTCAAAGGACATACACATGGGGACACAAACATACAACTCAGTCTAATAATTAATCTGCACAGACCCGAGAATTCTGCTTTTTTGTCTGATATTAATCTTATATATATATATATATGCAGTCCTTTTTAAGTGTACTTTTCATATCATATAGTCTCATATATGATGACCCGGTTCATATTTCATCGATAAATTTGAAAATTATTTGACCCGAATCAAGGGGAACATTGAAGCTCACCTTTTTCATTTATAGACCAAGCTGTTAACCACTCCAAATGAATCATATGCCCAATACTCCGTTCTATGTCATTGAGTAATTCTTGTTTATTATTATTTGACAACTGTTTTAAATTCAATTTCATTAAGCCGGATATTTTAATTGGATGGTTAAGTTCAAATAAGCATATTAATCTTTAAAAATCTTTCGAACAAGATACTATTGATCCAACCTGACCCAGATCAAATAATATAAAGGTAGTTTTCAAGTTAATATTATTTTAATTATATGTAGATAATATAATATCATGGGTCGAAATTTTTATACAATGGCTATATCATAATGTTGGGCGTGAAAGTAGGAAGTTAATTGTCTGTTAATTAATGGCAATGGAATAGTTCTTACAACAAGGAAGATGTTCCTAGAAACTTTGAAACGAATCGTTGAGTTTTTTAATTTGGATATGGCAAACATTGTATAATTGAATTTGTGAACTTTATTTCAAAGTGAGAAAGTGATTTACACGTCTCCAAAGGTTTAATTGTTTCACATTTGAAATAGGCACACTTAGATGTTTAATTTGGCATTAGACAAGCAAGTTCCATAGTGTGAGATAAGCACGATTTAATTAATTGATTAACAAAAAATTAGAGAGAGGAATCGACACATGGCCTTGATTAACAAAAAAGCAAAGAAAATTATGGATTACAGCTTGACTGAATTGAGTTTGTGATTATTACTAATTTGCAAGTTCTCCAATATATGCCTGCCTTGTGGGTGTGTCTTTGCCCACTTACACTACTTATTGATATTTCAATGGAGTATTCAACGGAACAAATTCCTTTGGCTGACCCAATGATTAACAAACCCAAAAAAAAAAGTTAATTATTTTGTAGATAATTAGGTCTCAAAAATTACTTTTAATCACATTATAACAGGTGATAAAATGAAGAAGAATCATGTGTTCCACAATGGAAATTAATGTTGTTTAATCCATTGCTATTGTATAATCGAAAAAGTGGGCAATCCAATCCATGATTATTCCTAAGTGTATGTAGTTTTCATATCGAGAATCCTCTTGGTCGCACCACTTGGTTAGGTTATAATTAGAGAGCTGGAAAGTTTGGATGATGCAATAAGCAATTCACCTAAGCAAATGATTGTCAGTAAATCTGAGCCGTATTAATTTTTTTGAATAATTAATTAATATTTTTATTTTAATATTTAAAATTATTATAATTTTTTATAAAAATAACTAATCACAAGCTCAAAACTATTTCCTTGCTTGTTGGTGTATATATTTTGGGGCCAAATCATCTCTTAGAAACAAAAATCAAATCAGCAGATAATCATAATTTATTTAATTAATTTTTTATTATGATGAAAGAATCTAAAGTAATTTCAAAATTACACTATCAAAGTCTTGGAACTGTATATAATGCCCAAGATGGTATGATATGTAAACTAAAAATATCATGTGGTCAGTGAAAGTAAAGATTGATTTCCACAGCCAATAAGAGAAGACTGAAAGAAATTAATTAATATGTGTCATGAGTTCTGTAGAGCAACAGAAACCAAACTGTTTCAGATGCTCAGTGAAGTTGAGATCATAAGACTGATGGTAGCCCAGTGATTTGAGTAATCTTTGGGTTCATAAATCTAACACTGAGAGAGCCCAAACAAAGTTAGAGCAGCCCGAAACCAAGAGGGTTTTATTTTCCCTCACTGTTCAGATTCTGTGGTCTTGTGATCATGAAGAAGAAAGAATCTCTGCCACCCATTTGATTCACAACAACATGCAATACTTGTAACTATTTTTCCGACCTTTTTCTGTTGAATTAGAGATAAAAATGACATGAGCTCTGTGTCTTAATCAGAGATACCCATTTGTTCAACCAACAGATTAGCAGTTCCAGTGAGCCTAGGAGTAGAAGACAGAAGATTTGTGAGGGGATGTCTGGAGTCAGATGATGTGTTCATTTGCCTGCCACCCACCAGGAATACGTAAGTGGGTCTGGATTGAAAATTGATAAGAAAACAGTAAATATAAGCCAAAGGGTTATTTCACTGCAAATATTCAAGAGTTCATAGCCACCAAAAGCATCCGACATCAACAACTAAAGAAACAGGTAACAGTCTTTACATGATTAGGTAGCATTATCTAAAAGCCTGGATGCATTATTAAACAAGGGAGGCAAAGATCAGTTCTTGCTGAATAGGCCTGAATCCTGCATCCTGGAGAGTGCTTTCTCGAATTGGCTCCACTTCTGCTCCAATGTGCCTATGTATCCTATCGACATTCTAACTAACCCTGGAGAAATGCCAGCCAGGGCCTTCTCTTCAGCGTTCATTTCACTACTGGTGCTACTACCAGAGCAAGACATCAAGGTCTCATAGTAACCCAGGCTGACTGCCATGAACCCAAACTGGGTGGAGTTCTGCAGATGGTGCATCAACCTGTTTGCTCTTTCCTCTGTTTCCATGTCGAGGCAGAGAAGCCCACCAAAGCCATAATCCTTGTTGACCAGCGACTTCAACAGCTCATGCTGCGGGTGGTCTGTCAGTCCAGGGTATATGACTTTCAGGCCCAGTTTCTTCATCCTGGTGGCATAAACCAGAGCCCTGTGGCAGTGCTCCTTCATTCTTAGACCCAAGTGAGGAATTCTCTCTGAGAGCTCAAAAGCCACCTTCGCGTTCATTGTTGGCCCAAGAAGCATAAGGGCTCCCTGGTGAAGATCCATCATGGAATTCACCAGATTTGCAGGGCCACACACAGCTCCTGATAGTTAAGTTTTTGTTGATTAGTGTTTAAAACATTTTTGCAGAAAGAAACAGAGAAAAGGACTCATCAAATCACATGGAAGACTACTCAGAAGAAGACAAATGGCGGATCAGAACCCCAATCACGTGTATGATTCTTCCATAACAAAAGGGTAATGTCATTCTATGCATGAACATCTTTTGGTTCTAAAAGATTAGAAGAAGTTAATTAAGATTTCCTATAATAGTTTGCTCACTGAGATAAGATTCTACCATTAACTTTAATTAGTCAAGGGATTCATAAATAGACAGGTAGATTCCAACTGTCACGGAGGAGAAACTAGAAGACAAGTGTACGGTGAAGAAAGCAGAGACTGAACACACAGACCTGCAATGATGTCGGCTCCACCGCTGATGAACTTGGAGATACTGTGCACGACGACGTCAGCACCGAGGCGCGCAGGGGAGAGGACCATAGGAGCGAAGGTGTTATCCACCACCACGGTGACACCCTTCTCGTGTGCTATCCTGCTGAGTTCAGGAATGTTGGCCACGGAAAGGGTAGGGTTCGACATGGACTCGAAGTAGAGGACCTTGGTCTTCCCTTCAACAATGGCGGTCCTCACCATATCCAGGTCAGATATGTCCACGAACGACGTCGTTATGTTGCAGGCCCTGGGCAAGAAGTGGGTCAGCAGAGCGTGGGTCCCGCCGTAGAGAGTCCTGGAGGCCACCATGTGTCCTCCGCTGCTGCATAGTTGCAACAGTACCGATGATATCGCAGACATGCCTGTCACAGTATAAACATTACAATTATGTTCTCAATTGTTCCAGTTTTTGAATGCAGATATTTGTTTTAAAACGAATTAAGGAAAATACCGCTAGCCGTGCAGTAGGCGGCTTCCGTGCCTTCGAGGGCGGCCATTTGACGGCCGAGATTAAGGACGGTGGGGTTGAAGTGGCGGCTGTAAATGAAGAAGTCGCGGTCAGGGCCGAGTTCGCCGGTGAACATGCGGCGCATGGTATCGGGCTCCATGACGGTGAAAGTAGCGGAGGCCTCGATAGACATGTTAACTCCTCCGTGCTCGCCGAACTCGTGGCGCGCGCTGGCTATGGCAACGCCGGGATCCTCCCACATCGGCGGAGCAAACATTGATGATTTCTTTGCCGCGATGAGATCGTCCCCGTCAAAATCATCAGCCCCGCTCCTCTTCCTACCAGAGAAACCAATGCCCTGAACCCTGGTGTCCGCCATAACTTCAGAGAAACCAGAGAATCAACGAAAAGAAAAATATAAAAGAAGTCCCCTAATTAAACCCTTCCGGGTCGGAGTCTAAATCAAAGATATCTTTGGCTGGAGAGAGGGAGAGATCAATGGAGAAATTGATGGGTAAGTGATGAGGATGAGCTGCGGCCATCCATATATAGAGAGAATGGGCACATAAGCAAGCAGAGACCCGGCGGGCGAAAATTATGGTGTTCGAGTGAAGCGGGTCAATTTCCAGAGGTAATAGTCAAGTGAAAGTGTAATTTCTAAAGGGCTCTGTACTTCTTAAAACAGGCAGGTAATTTAAAGCCATAAAAGTTATTTCTTAAACCAAAATTAATTATGGGTTGACCCGACAAGTTTTTCTCATGCAGCCATGCATTTGTCGGGTTATGTAGTTCTGCCCATTGTGCACGCTGGTTTTAAAATAAATTAATCAATATTAATAAAAACAACAAAAATTATGTAATTTTTTATAAATAAAAAATTAAAACTGAACAATAAATTCTTTAAATACTAAAGTTCAAAGATATAATCACATTTAAATTAAAATTTTAATATAATCAAATTTAAAATTTAAAGAAAAAATGACATATTAATCTAATTATATAAATGAGATCAAATATCAAGTGCCTAAAAGTTTAAAATTCAAATTTAATCTCACCTGTCTCTCGGATATTAAAATTTAAATTTAACATCAGATATTTGTCTATCCATAATATATAATATGAGTTGAATCATAGTTTTATTTTGATAAAAACTTTAAAAATACTCTTTCACTTAAGCAAAATGATAGGCAATATATCTAAAATAAACAATTTGTTTTAAAATTAAATCCAAAGCATGGAGATAAAGCAATATTAAAATCAAACAATTTGCAGATTTGGTGATTTTTAATTTTGGGTTAAAATTAAATTCTTGGAGATATTCTTTCCTCTCTCGTTTAAATCCAAATCTTCAATTATTAATTTGATTGACTTATGTATTGATAGGAATTACGCGTCACTATTTTGCTGGCTACTCCCGGTGCATGATTTTCATGTAATAAAAAGAGAACATAATCACGCAGCTACTTAATTTTAATATTTTATTCAAACCCAAAGTTTTATATAATTATTCATGATTTATAAAGTCTTGAGAAACTCTAAGTATTGCATAGATCATGCCCATTTTGGCATTGTATTGACTAATTATGTCCGATTATAATCCTTATTTTGTCCAATTATCAAATTAATTATATCAAAATACCAAATTACTTTGTTTTGGGAATTAAATGACGTAATTTACTTAGATTGTGTACATGTTTCCAAACTTAAGCAATATTGATTTGGTAAGCAATCCGTATGGCGGTTCTCACCTTTAATTTTGCCTTTTTCATGGTTATCATCTTTTCTTTGCTCTAGCCATATCAACATCAATTAGAATTGTAAAACAAATTTGATAAATTTATCGACTTAGTAGAAATCAAATCTATAATACTAATTAAGGGTAATGCATGCATCATTAGTCCATCACAATGACTAAATTAATTTATAGAACAAGTTGAATCTCAAAAAAAAAAAAAAAAGTTTGGATCGTCAATCATGGATTATGATTTGACAAGAACGCATAGAATTGTTTAATTACTGGGGTTGATTTAGAATATTAATTGACTAATTAAGGAAAAACAAGAAGAATTTTCAAGCATAGTACTAATTGAACACTTGGGTGGTGGATAATGACTAGAAAATGTAGTTTATGTGAGCATGGGCCTCCATAAGATAAGGTTTGGAAATTAATCACACGTGTGCTAATAGCCAATCCTAATCCCATCACAAACAAAGGGTCCCACTATATTATAATGTCCTATATGTATTTAAAAAAAAATTGCAATTTTAATCTTTTGAAAGTAGGGATGTTGCTAACTTTAAACAAAAGAAAAGGAAAACTTGCACGTAGTTTAATTTTTTTTAGCTATTTTAATTATAAAATAATAATTTTAGTAGATATCTAGATTTGAGTGTTAAAAATTTGTAACAAAGAGAAATTTTTAATACTCGAATTAATAGAATATTTCTAATTAAATTTGATTGAAGGTCTACTATTATAAATAAATAATTTAAAGATAGTTAAAAATGATTTTAATGATAGTTTTATAATAATTATTATTATTTTATTATTATTTTTTATTACCTTTTATATTGAAAATTTATAAGTTGGACCTTAGATGTCATCTTAGAACTCCTTTCAATATAATATGTAATCATTTGGACATGCATGAATTTTTTGATACTTCACACCCGATGCATTCAATATTTTTTTGACATCATAAATGGGTGAAGTCATTTCATTATTATTAGATAACATTTCAGCAATCAAATTTAAAAGATCATTGAAGCTTTGATTAGATCAATCATATTTTGCCTTCAAATTCTATAATTTAACTACATCATAAATAATTTAGTGAATTTCACTAATTTATGATGCAGAGGTTTCTTTGCATACCAAATAATCTATTGAAGTGGTTAAGATTACTATCATATTTTACAAATGCTTTTTGTATCATTTTTACAATGTTATCAACTCCTTCGATGTGTTCAATATTCTTAACAACCTCGATAGTCCTACTAATAGAAAACCCAACAATACAAATTTTTTTGTGTTATATTCAATTCTGATAGCTTTTATCAACTTTATATACATATAAATACTTTCATATCTCAGGTGGATTACGATGCTTTATATTATCACATTTATTATACGGACACCGAACTAATTCAGGATTATCACTATTTTTAACAACATAATTCAAAAAGTTAGTATCTCTCACCTTTTATCAATAAACAGCTAACTTTTATCCATTTTGAAGTTTAAAACTTTTTATATTAGAATTTAGTGTTTGATCTAAATACATCAAGTAACTATAAAAACATAATAATAATTATAATGATTATGAATTAGATAGCATAGTCATTAGCCATTTATTAAACAATTATATAAAAAGATAAAATTTAATGTATCAATTGATAAGTGTAATTAATTATATAATTAATAAATTAGCATATAATTAATTAATTACCTAAATAACACGTTAATAACATCTAAATAACATAGATAAACTAATATCTAATTAAATAAATAAAATATAACTAACATTTAGCTAATTAATTAATTAAAATTTAATTTACATTTAAGTAAATCAAATTAATTAATTGAAATTTAAAGAATTAATTAACACATTAATAACATTTAATTAATATATAAGTTATCTAATTAAATAATAACATATAACTAACAAATAATTAATTAATTAAAATTTAAGTAAATAATTTATAACTAATTAGTTAATTAATATCTAATCAATTAAATAGTATCTAATTAATTAGTTTACAAGCATCTAACTAAGTAAATTAATTAAAATTTAAATAACATCTAATTAATTAATTAAACAATAAAAACAAACATGTAGTTAATTCATTAAGCATATCAATTTAAAAAATTAATAATTAATTAATTAATTATCTAATTAACATCTAAGCTCACATTAATTAATTAGATTGTAATTAATTAATTATTGACAAAAAAAATCCAATTAACATAAAATTATGTAACAACTAATTAAATAATTATCTAATTAAAATTTAAATAATTATTTATCTAATTAATAAATTATCTAGTTAAATAAATAACATATAACTAACATGTAATTTGTTAATTAAAATGTAATATTAACATCTAAATAATCTAGTAACATCTACTAAAAAACTAGATAACATCTCATTAATTAGTTAATAAACATTTAAATAACATCTAATTAATTACATTATAAACATCTAAATATAAAATATCTAATTACTTAATAAACAAGTAATTAATTAATTAATTAACTATTTAAGATCTAACCAAAATTTAATTAAGTTAATAATAAAATCAATATAACTTCATCAAAATATACTCATTATTATCTAAAATATTTATTCAAATATAAATTTATTAAAATATAAATTGATTTAAATGCCATTTTATACTTAATATATTCATTCCAGTATACTTATAAAAAAAAACACACGTCATTATAAAAATTTAAAAATAATATTTATTCTTTAATTCATTCTTTAAACTCAAATCAAATTGAATAAAAATAATTTTAAAAAAAAAAACTTAAAAAGGATAAAGAGAGTATGGCGAGGGAGGACGGGACTGCCCTTTTAAGGAGATCGAGACAAATGAGAGATGAGAGAGGAGAGAGGAGGGGAAAAGCACGGCGGAAAAGAAGAGGGACAGCAACTGTTGCTTTCTGGAAAAGGAGAGGGAGACGCGGCTGCTGCTTCTGAACCAAAAGCAACAATCAATGAATCCTTTAACGCCCATTTCGAAGGAACTGAGGCTTGATTTAATCAGACCTTTGAAGCTAGTTTTCTCTTAATTGACGTCAAACTGTTTTAATAAGAGGTCTTCAATGCCAGTTGTAAAGAATTAAAGTTGAAGCCTCTTTTTCTTCACAGCTTTTAATATTAGTTTTTTTTTTTTAAAAAAAATAAATTGACATTAAAAGATATCTTTAATATTTTTTTAAACTGACATTAAATATGTTAATGATATTTTTAATAAAAAATTTTTAAAAAAATATTATCAATTTAATGTCAATTATTATATATTTTGTCTGGTTTTTCTTTTATAAGCTCTAAAGTGCCTTATATAACTAAGAATCTTCTTATATCAATGGAGTCTTAGAAGAAATGGACTTAATTACTTTGCTAAGTTGGAGTGATGGGGTGCCTTGACTATATTCAATTGAGTTTGAGGAGTCTGACCCGAACCCATTAAAGGAAAGGTAACATTTGTATCATTTATTTTATAAAAAAAATTAATTATTATAAATTTATATTTATTATTATAAAATATATTTAAAAAATTAAAAATGTTATATATTATTTGATGAACGACATAAAAAACGTTAAGGATAGCTACCAAATTATTTGATACTTATCATGATCTAAAATAAAAATCAGAATAAATATAAAGAGATTCAATAAGGAGTCACAATTCAAATACATCAAGTAAACAGTGATATATGCTGATTCGAAATGATTTAAACAAATTCCAATCGTCCAATGATTTTTATTTTTATTTTTATTTTTCATTTTCATCTCTCAAATCAAAAACATTCTAGGAGCTTCTTCGGCCCACCAAATTTGTCGAGAATCTAACACGTTTTCGTAAATAATTATGTATAAAAAATAAAACGAACGATTGTGATTGAATTTGGGTTTGGTATTGGTAAGTGGTTGTCAATTTGGTGAATGCGTAGTGTTGTGATTATGACGTCCAAAATCAAGGGAACTCTCTCACTAGGTGGCCGCCTTGGATGCACTTACAGCAACAATTTGGGACCAACTTAAAAAAGCCACCTTGGCCAGGAGAAGAAGATAAGGCACCACCCACATCCCCACCACCAAAAAATTTACCCTTTTCAATTTTCCGTACAATAAAATAAAGTTGGTAGATTCTCTATAATTCATTTTACACGTTTCGCTTACTGGCTGTTATTTTTTTTTTTTTTTTTTTTTTTTACGTGTGGCTCACTTATATTATAAATAAAATAAAATTAACGAAATAATGGAAAATTCAAGGATCAATTCAATTGGGCTAGGAATGATGCCCTGTCCGCTGACACCACACGGATAGGATCTTTTTTCATGGGCCCATTTTGTTACTTTTGTTTTTTATAATTGATACGACATCGTTTCTCTCTCTTTTTTTTTTTAAATGTTACCTCACTACTTTTTTATTTTCAATTTTATATATTTTAATATAAAAAGTGAATTTTAAAAAAAATATGAAAAAAGACAATGTGGGCTCACTACATCGTGTCAACTTTATCCAGGATATCCTGTCTCTTGCCCTTATCCAGATGGGCATAGCATCTTTGGCCCCTGATGAGTCGGTGATGTGTCCACCCTTAACAGGCTAAGAACAAATAGGTCTTTGTTTTACTTCATTAACATTAAGATAAATATAAAAAATCTGACCTATACTTAAATTTTTAATTTCATATTTAATATATTAATTATGTATCTGATTTTTTAATTTAATTTAATTTAAATTTTAACCTAAAAAATATTTCTAATATTAAAACATATAAAAAATAATTCAAATATTCCTTTTTCATTTTATTTTGAGTTATCCATCAACTTTTAAATAATTTTTTATTCATGAATTCTTTTTTAATAAATCTTATAAATTTTTTACAATATAAATTCATTTTTAAAACATTTTTAATATCAAAAAAATTAATAATAACTCAAATTTTATGTTAACTAGTTTCAAATATAAATTGCTTTTATAAAATTTTTAATTTTTTAATAAAATATAAATTAAATCAAATGGAGCATAATTCAACATTTTTCTTTTTATACATTTAGGCTTACTCTCATTTCATATTAGTCTATTCACATTAATTTGGCAAGATAAAAAGGAACAATTTTAAAATTAATTATTAAAAAGAATTTGCCTTCAGTGATCAAATTTCCACATTTTCGGTCTCTACCCTCAATAGAGTCCAAGTTCATTCTGTCCGAATTCATTCGCCCATCATTAATCTTCAGCATTTTCAAAATCGAGAATGTTCGGACGGCTAATGGCTGATCATGGCAAGTGGATAGAGCTGCCTGTACCTTTCTACTTCTTCTTCTTCCTTCTAAGTCCATGTTCGTCTGTATATGACAAAAGCACTTCCTGATTTTAGTACCCATTTGGTTTCCAACAAGGAAACGGTGCTTCCATGCCATTGAACAGACCAACAATTTCAATGTAAAATGCCCACAAAAGTTGCAATTTCAACTACTACAACACGGCATGATCTACGGAACAAGTTAAACAACTGCTTAACTTATCCATTTTGGGCACATCAGCCTCATGAATCAAAGATCCAGCCAAGTAGCTCTCCGCTAGGCCACAATTATGACAGGAAAGTATCTAAAGAGTCGGGAACTTGATCATACATTGTACCTTATAGGATGTGGCGATAAGATTAGGTAACTGTGTTGCCACTTATACTTCTAGGTGATGCAAACCCTGGGAAGAATGCTGGAGACCCTCTGGATCACTGGAAGATGCAATGGGTTTAGATGCATCTCGTTCCAGATGCTCAAGGAAATCCATGACCACTGGATCAGTCCAAGGAGCTCCCCGTGGAGCTTCTTTGCCTGCAACCCATCCGAGATGGCCGCCTTTTGGTGTCACTATCAGCAAGCAGTTGGGGTTTTCCTGAGCCAATAGGCAAAAGATGTAGTTCAAAGGATTGAACAGAGAAGCACGAGAGCCCAAAGTAGACTGACTATGCATTTTCTTCAAGCAGCCACATGGAGTTAATGACAAAGTTAGCTAACGGCCCAACAACCCGCCTAACATCATGTGATCAGATGAGATAGATCCACCTATTTGACATCACAAGATCAACATTTGATAATTCTAAGGTTGGTTTCATGCAGAAAGAAAAAGAGATTTCGTCGCAGACTAGAAACAGTTTGGGTTTCATCATGTATAGTTGGATTTCTACCTAAAATGGCGAAATGCCAGCCAACTGAAGAGAAAAAGAAAAAGAAGCATATGGGCATTTGGCAACTGATAATGATTTGCTATGAAGCAAATAAATTTAGCATGTGGCTCAAGGGTGTGAGGAGGAGCCCAAATACCTTGATATCTTCCCAAGGAATTCCTCTAGCAGGAGCAATTGGATCATTTGCAGCCTGCCAACCATCAAAAACTAATAAGTTTACAGCACATTCCAACCATTTTCAGAACATAATTCTAAAACAATCATTCTCACGCCTTCAAAATGCAAGTGTACATATAACCTAAACATGTCTAGCAGCCAAATCTTGTTTCAATGGTAAAAGCAGCTTAATGAAACCTGAGAATAAACTTACTCTTAAGGGCATAATTCATGGAAGTCATTTCCACAAGAGGGTACTTCCTATTACCAGAGGAGATACAAATTTTTATGCAACAAATTAAGGATAAAAATGTTGCTGCTACTTGTCAGTGCTGCCATTATTAGATAAGAGTCACAAGACCAGCAGACAATGTAAAACAATATACTGCAGCCTAATTTTTTCTTTGAAAAGAACAAACATCACATCAGCTCTCGATTGTTTAGTTACTATTGAGCTTCACAACTTCTCCAAGATAAGTTACTCCGTTTCAAAAGACTACCATTATAATAAACACAAAACCTAGATCGATCATATTTGTACTTCATGTGGACCCGAATTCAACAGCATAAATGGATCTACTCCTGGTGATTTTACATTGAGCTTCATGAGTACAAAATGATGGAAGAAAAAAAATTTAGAAGTTAAGAGAAAACAACAACGGTAGCTCTAGGCCCAAATGTGAACCATCGGTAAATAGAAAAAAGAGGTGCAACAAGAACATGAAGATAGGACTAACGCAAGATGTCAACAAATGATAATAAAACAGCCAAAAAGAGAATATAGTTTGACCTTAGCAGCAGGTCAGAAAATGTCTAAATTATGAGAAATATATGTCTTATATGGTTCTGTCTCAGCAGTGAGGTTCAGGAAACAGACACTTTAGAGATTACAAATATATTACCTGAATGCAGAGCAAAGGTGTGCGAACATGCTTTATGGAATCTGAACTGCTTGAGTTAGCGTAGTAGTCATCCACTGACTTGAAACCAAATGAGACTGAAAGGAGTTGCAAAAAGGCTTTGTAAGTTGACGCCATGCTATCACAGGCACCTTCTTCAAAGCTCAGCAACCACAATCAAACCCAAAAGAAAACGAAATTGAAAGTCATTTCATGCAAAAGAAACACGCACCACGGGTTAGACCTTCGTCAAAGTCTCTGACGGTCTTGGCATTAGCAGCCAACGGGATGTTAAATTCACCACCAATGTCTTCGAAGAGAAGAGCATGACTGTAAAAACATAGCTCCAATGACCTTAACTATGACTATAAGCCAAAAACAAGCGCAGGAACAGAAAAGCATTTTTTTGACCATTACTTCTCGAAAATTCTACAGAGGGCTCTGGCGAGGGATCTGTCATAAATATTATTGAAGCCCTTGTGGAAGTCCTCATCTGCAATTACCAAATTGAAAGGATTGCACAATGACACAGCACCAGAAAGGGGGCAAGTATGAGATTCCTGAAAACAAAACATATTAAAAATGTAAACGAAACAGAAGCAGTAGCTTAACAAGATGGAAAAACAATAAACCAAAATCTACACCACGGAGAAACTCAGGGCTACAGGAAAAATATATGGCATTTTCTCCTCCGGCATAGTGAAAGCAACATCCATAAAAATGAGTATCATGGAAAAACTACTTGATGCAGAAAGTAGAAAGATGTTAACATTAACATAGTAACAATTTGGACAAGATAAATGCAACATGTTAAAAAATTCAGTTCCTCTTAGACCCTCCCAAATTAGGTTCCTTTCTTATGTTATTAGCAGAAACAATAACCCACCCAATCTGCAACCAACAAGGCCCTTCCGATGGAAGTTGAAGTGTATGGATACAACAAATATGTTGGAGTAGGTTTAGATGTACCATGAAACCAAGTAAAAGACCAGGAAAAGTTCGTCACCATATTCTTGTGGTGAAATAACATAAATTGTCCTATATGATGCAGCATAGAGCATGACCGTAATGGGAGTAAAATTGAAGAAACAAATTACTGGTCTTCATGTGAACTACATGAAAATTAGGGATTTGATCATTTAATCAATTAATTAAACAGCCAAGAAGAAAATGAATGTTACAACAATCAGAACATATTAGAATGTTTAAGCATTAACTTACAACCAGGCAGAGAGCAATTCTGCAGAAACAAGAACCAAGAGAACCTTTTAACACATAAAACTAGATATAACCAGCATTAACCATAGAAAGCAAAACAGTTGATACAAAAATTGGAACGCAATAGTAAGTTTCAGGTACATAAGGCAAATGAAAAGAACCAAAGAAGAAAGAGCAGTTCGATGTTTATCTTACCTGACCAAGATACCGAACAAGTATATTTGCCCCAAGAGACCAACCAACAGCATACAAATTAGCTTTAGGGTACCTAGAAGCAACATTTGCCACCACTTCACGCATATCTCCTAAAAACGAAGCCGAATAGAACTGCATATCAGCGCGATGAAATAATCATAAACTTTTCTAAATCATCTCTCAGTAACTTCATAAATAAAATCTGCCTATTTCCATAAGACACACATAAACACAACACCAATCTTCACAAAATGATCAAACTATTTGTTAATACTAGTAGAGGAAAGGAAAGCATATGCTAAGTTGCAATTTTGAGAGTTGGTACTTGAGGAGTGGTAACAGGGCTACTTCCACAGCCCCGGCTATTGAACACCACAACTCTCCACCCTTTACTTCTTGCTCTCACCAGCATATGCCTCACATATGAATCCTGACTTCCTCCCGTTAAACCTGGCTGCAATAAATGACAATCGATTAAACAAGAAATCAAAGTAGTATTTTTCAGAATCGGGCATTTTAAATGTCAAACAGAGGACTACCAGCAAAATGAGGAGCGGGGATTCTGGGGGCAAGCGACCGTTGTCCCCAGAGACCCAATCGAGGGAGACGGAGCCATTATCTGCGGTACGAAGGCACTCTCGACGGAGCCTGACGTCAGGGACGGAGCGGAAGAACGCCGCGAAGATGGTCTCCGCGTGGCGGTTCCAGCTGATCAAAGGGAACGGATCGTATGGACGGGTAAGGACCTTCAGCGCCGGTAGGAGTAGGTCACGTGCGCCACCCGTGACCTCGAGCGACGGGTGGTGGTCTGACATTTTGCTAACTTTCGTGGCAATGGATGTGGCGCTGACGCGGTCTGCAGAGATTGGGCGCCAGCGATTGCAGGAAGGGAGTGGAAGCTGAAGTGGAGCCCCAGGAGGCTCTCGCCAT
Organism: Moringa oleifera; assembly: GCA_021397835.1. Lineage (NCBI taxonomy): Eukaryota > Viridiplantae > Streptophyta > Magnoliopsida > Brassicales > Moringaceae > Moringa > Moringa oleifera. Next base: position 376,101 of record JAJFZO010000566.1, read on the forward strand.
TGGTCGGCAGAGGGCGTCTACGTTAACCAAGCTGGACTCCCATAAGACTACTGATTGTGCTAGGTGATTAAATGATTGGATAATCGACGTGGTAAGACACTGGCCAAGGGAATGAGCTCATGGGAAAAACATTGCGTCACATGTGATTCTAGTACATTAATAATTAATTAAACAATGATCCTTTTGGCTAAATGGGCGGCATATGGGAAGAAATCGACATCTTTCCGGTCTTTGCTAGTTCAAATGGCGAGCTGATTCAGCAGATGGTAGAACATATCAAACTTTGATTAACATATCACGATCGTATGAAGAAGAGAAACAAAAGGGCGATACATAAGCTAGTTAAGCCAAAGGTGCTTGTTCTGTCTTTCTGTGCTTAGCTTAATACATGAAGAAGAAGAAGAAATCCAAATACGCAAGGGTTCTTAAACAGAGATTAAAATGTCAGTTCTTCATGGGCATTGCCTCCAAATACTTTGTGCTTCTCTTCATCAGTCATGAAAGCAGTAATGGGGAAGGACTTGCCGATCCCCATGGGAGTTTTGAAATTAATCTTCTTGCTTGTTGGATTTTCAATGCTCATCTCAGTTATCGGCACCCACAAGAACATTTGTTTGCTCTTGACGCCAGTCATCTTCTTCATCTTAAACTTCTCTACGTATGCAGTAACCTCGGTAGCATAGCTCACCCTGGTATTAGTCTCAACGAAGAAGTGCTCATATGGGGCCTTCTGCTTCATCCACACAAATCCCGTCTCTCGAACTCTCCCGCATTCTTCAAGGTCTCGCAGAGGAAGAACTCCTTTGGGGAAACCCAGTTCCTCAAGAAGCTCTATGGATTGGCGGCAGCACTCTTCGGGACCGTACACAATTTCTGCTCCTGCACGCTCATCTTGCCCTGGCTTGCTGCTGGCCATTGCGGACTGAGACAAAGATGAAATTATCTGTCGAATCTCCTGCTGTTGATTAAAGGCAGGAGCTTGAGGAGTCGGGTTGAAGTATATGAAGAACGAAAAGAGGCAAGGTTGTTGCGTGGAGGTTGAGCTAAATGGAAAGTGGTTCACCTAAATGCACAGTGATGGGCCTGGTCTGCATCGATGTGTTCTAGTTTGCTGGCAGCTGAAGAATTCCAAATGGGTCGAGTTGTTTGATCTGTATTGTTACATTTCAGCACAATTAAGGGATATAAGAGCCTAATTCTGTGGCACCTAGAGAACTAGGCAAACAAAGAGAAATTCAACAAAGATGAAAGCAGAAATGAAAGTTCTTAGAGAAGATAAAAGCTTCTTCTGATCAAAAGAAATGCTAAATAGATGTTTTTTTTTTCTTTTTATTTTTCTATTTCTATAATAAAGTGGTAATGTGTATTTGAAATCTTATTTAACGGTTGCAAACAATATTCATTAGGATATTATGTAAGGTACTCTTTCCAATATACAAGATGCCTTGGAATATTTTTTAAGATTCTTTAAATTACCTTAAAAAATTCATATGTTTTAAAATATTTTAAATGATGTAAATATAGAATTAAGAGGTTTTTTTAATTTAAATTTGTGATGTTTTATTAAATTGATGTAATTAAATAGATCATAACTTCTCAATAAAGTCAAGAAAATACTATCCCAAACTCATTAAGGATGACCTAATAAGAGTTTTGAGCATGATAGGCTTACCTCACAAGCGAGGATTTTTTTCAAAAAAAATAAAAAATCAAAAGCTGATGATTTTCAAAAGATAAAAATATATCAAGAACATGGATATATCAAATTATCAGTACCAATAATAAAAATTATTAATATGACAACGTAATAAGTAACGAGATACCATGATTCACATTGTTTTGCAAACAAAATGGCGTTAAAATAATATAAAGATGTATAATTTTATCTACGGGAAAGATAATTTAATTTATCTTTTATTTAGAATAAGGCAAAGTCAATAAAATTGAATTATAAATATATCATTCAACAAGTTATGAAAACAACAATTTAAATAAGTCTCATTCAAGCAATCTTTTCATAATAGAATTACATTTAATCAACTACTTACTTAAACATTAAAAAATACCATGGTCGCTTAACAATATTCCTCAATCGGTTTTTTATCTTGCAAACTCTCTTCATTTTAAACACAATGAAGGAAATTCCTTTTCAAGTGATCTTACCTCGATTCCACAATTCTCTAGGAGCATCATGCATACTATTCCTTCTTTTAATTTAAAACATTCTAAAAATTGTGAAAAAATGTTATTACCAAATGTATAATTAAATGTAAAATATTAAACCAATATCAAAAAGACACAAAACCCATTTCACTCTCAATTGAAATTAGAAAATCAAATTTGAAACCCCTCTTGTTTCTACTTTCTTGCCTTTACAAGCTTCAAAATGAGTAGCTTGATCACCCCATGGCATTTTAACTTCACTTTGTTTTCTTTTCACAATTCCAATTCCATGGCTCTTGCCTCTTTTGATTGAACAGCAATTTTTGAACATAAATATCGCTTTCATATCTCTCTTTTATGATGCTTCTTATCGGTACAAAGTGGCCTCTTCTTTTCAATTCATCGTGTCGTGGGATTGATTTCGTTGGGATCCCCTTGTTGCGGCCAACACCAACATGATTATTCCCTGTAGGCCCAACCCATAGCCACTGGTGGGCTCTCCACCTCATCATTGCCTTTTCCCCCTTTTGTGGAAGCGACCAGATAGAAATGGGCGTCATGATGGCCTTAAATCAATCTTCTTTTTTTTTTTTTTTCCCATTTTCTGTTTGAGTTGATGAGATAAATTTTTAAAAAATTATCATAAATATTTATTTTTTAATATATTAACTAATAATATTAAGTTTTCTTTTGTTGTAGATTTACATTATTATCATCATCATTTCATATAATAGGTTAAATATATAAAAAAAATTGATGATATTTTTTATTTTAAATATCAAAATATCGGTTAGATTAATTTCATTCAATTTAGATTTATTAAAAAATTTAAAATTTAATATATTTAAATTAAAAATTTTATGTAAAAAAATTTAACTTAAAATTTTTAAATATTAAAATTATTACTATAAAAAATATTTTTTTGGATACAAAAAAATATATTTAAAAATATATATTATCAATATTTTAAAATATTTTAAAAAATAGCTACTTGCATAGTAAAATTATTCAAATAAAAAAATGAACTTGAAATTAAGTATATAATTTATTTAAATTATTTTAAGAATCAACAACAAAAATATCATTAATTTTATCAGATATTCAATTTCAATCAAATTCAAAAAATAGATAAACAATTTATCTGATTGATACATCAAATTTTAAATTAACAAGTGGATATAGTTAAAGTTTTTTATTTACTTGATATAATGTTGTTATTTTAAAATAAATATTTATAAAATTTAAAATAAAAATTCATATATTGATTGCCATTTTTCTTTAAAAAAATAAGATTTAGAAGTACATCATGAACATCAAGAAATAAAATAATAACAAAACTAAAATTATGTTATAAAAAGCAAGCAATCACAAAATTAAATATTTAAAAATTAAGACTTATTCTCACAGTTCATGTTACTTCTTTTACACTGTAGTGGGGGGCAAAGTAATGGCATGTGGTTGGGACATACTAAATTGAGTGAATTTGTCAGCCTAATGCTCTCTGCTAAATGCTAAATATTCATTAACTTGTATGTGCGCCACGTGAATTCATCCACCTCATGTTCCTCCTTCCTATTTTATAAAATCTCAATTTGTCTGTTGACTTTTTTATATACTTGACTTTTTTATATGTTTAAAGTAATTAACAAAATATTTTATCAATATTATTAAAATTTTAAAAACATATAAATATTTTTTTATAATTTAATACATGATAAAATAAGTTTTTATTAAATTATTACAAAAGTATTAATTATGAATTTAATATGTGTAGCATGATAGTGTTTGCAAATTACGATTCAGTATAAATTACAACATGTTTGCTTGTCAGGAATATCAATTTTTTTCCTACTTTATTCCGTATGAAATTACTTTTCCAATGTTTGATTCATTTTTATCATAAAATTGTAATTTTTCAAGGAATTTTTATTCATTAAAAACCCGAAATAGCTATTCCGAAGTGAACTCTCGGAATTGCTATTCCACAAAAACAAAGAATTACTATATTTTTTTAATTCCCAATATATCCTTGATAAAATTTTTAAATTACTAAATATATATAATAACTTTATTTTTAAAAATAATTTACTAAAAAATAAAAAATATTATTATTATCAAAATATTAGTTACTATTAATATTAATTTTATAATATTAATATTTAAAAATAAAAAAAATAATTATTAACATATCATTTAGTTAATATTATTTTTATAATAATAACATCTTTTTTATTTTTTAAATAATTTATCAAAAAAAGTAAAACATATTACTTTTATTAAAATATTAATTAATTTTAATTTTATAATATTAATATTTAAAAATAAAAATAACTATTAATATGTTATTTAGTTAATATTATTTTTATAATAATTTATTATAATAAAATATTTAATTAATATTATTTTAATAAAAATTAATTAAATTATAGTTAATTTAATTGAAGGGTATACTAGTCTTTTAAACTTGCTTCAATTATTTTTTCTAGCTTATTATTTGAGGAACCAAACATATGAAAATGAATTTATACTCTATTCAATTTCAATAAATCATATATAATAATGCTTATTTTTTTATTTTTTTTCTTTTTTATTTCTAAAGAATACTTTTTTTATTCATTCTCTATTTTATTTCATGAACCAAACATGCTGTTACCAAACATATTGTTAGAGTTTAAGAATAAGATCCACAAGTTTTTTAAATTAGTTTTTTAATATTTCAAAAATGTTAAAAAATATATATATGTTAAAGGTAATTTGTGTGATTCAAGTAGCTTTTTAAAAATTATAAATATATACTTTTTTATACAAAGCCTTTGAAAATTGTTTTGACCAAATACTCTAATTTTTTGATAAAGTATTTAAAAACTGTAACAAAACATTTATCCTCAATTATATAATTTTTTTAAAAAATAAAATATCAACATTACCCAAAAAAAAAAAGAAAAAAGGGAAAAAAATCGGTGGTTTTTTATTGCATAAACTAATTAGGACCCAAATGGGTCGATCCGGCCCGGAGAGCCACATGAACCGCCATCATGGTCTTCGATCTACTTTTCTCACAGCATCAGCAGTCACGGGAGAGAGTCAGAGAGATAGAGAAAGAGAGATTGGAGAGAGAGAGAGAGAGAGATCCATCATCCATGTAGATATGAAATTAAAATAATGGTGTTGTAGTTTATCGCTGTAATTGCTGTCTTTCATGGAAAGAGAGTTAAAGCTCTAAAGAAAAAAGCACTTCCACAGGGAGAGGGAGAGGGGTATTCAGTTTGGTGATGGTGTTTACTACACAGTGCGTACCAAACACTGAGGAGGAGAAGAAGCAAAAGACAAACCTAAACCTAAACCTGAGGCAGGACCAGAATCGAAGCAAGGGCGTTGCGGTAATTTCCCTGCCGCTGGTTTTATTGATGCTCGTGTTCTCCTCCGGTAACGGCGGCGTCGGTGTCGGAAGATGGATCGTGTTCGCCGAGGGTAGCAGCGGCGTCGGCGGTGGCAGAAGCGGCGGTTTTCTTGGAGGCGGAGTCGGCGGCTTCTGGTCCTCGGCTGTTGGCCCCTCCAATGTCGGCTTAGCCGTCGCCGTCACGGCCATGGCTGGCATCGCCTTGGCCGCCACCGTCGTCTACTCCCGTAGGTAAAAAAACCGAAACCAAAAAATAAAAAATATCAAAGCATTTGCCGATCTTCTTGGATTAATCATCATCAAACCAGAGAAAACAAAATATTTTCTCGTTGCTGTTTAGATAACCAGACACTACATAGATATAGACATAGCTAGATATAGATACTTATGCTAACGGAACAAAAACCATTAATGAGGGCTTTACGGCGAAGTCACACGTCTTCTTCGTCACCGTCACCGTCACCGTCAAATACCTCTTCTCCATCATCGTCGTCATCATCATCGTCATCGTGGAATCATTTGCGATCGGTCCTATTAGTAGTTGCTCCTTCATCATCATCCTCACCAGTGTCCCCTGATCGGTGAGTTTCCGTTTCTGTCTCACTCCTTACCTAGTTTTGTTTTTATAAAAACTTTCTATTTATTGACATGGAAATTTTTGTGAATTCCCAGTTTCTCTTTTTCAATGAGCAGAAGTGTCTCAGTTTCTCTGTTACCAAATCCAGCTCTTTCTTTTTGTCTTTTTCAGTTCTCCAAAGTTTGATTCCTTAGATCCGATCTTGAAGCACTCCTAGTGAGGTCTCCTCAGTGTCATATTCTTTTTGATTGTCCTTGACGCTTCTGTTCTTCCAATCTAAAAAATTTGCTTCTGTTCTCAATGCCCCTTCCTTTCTATGGAGATTTAGAATCTGATTGTCTGTGTTATGTCATGGTTTGAACTGTTCCTGATTAAATTATAATGCAAGTGAATCGAGAATCTTAGTCACATACAATGACTATTAATTTTCTTTTCCATTATTTTGCATTTGTTAGTCTTGGTTACTTCATGCGCAAATTGTCTGGAGTATTCGAACTTGAGATGCGAGCAAGATGTAAATCTAAGTGTTTATCATGGTTCACTGTTCTAGGAAAACTCTCTACATTCTAAATTTCTAGGCCTCTTTATGAGGGTGATACCCGTATAAGGTTAAATTTTTGTTATAGTTTTCCTTAATTACTGAAATTCTTTTATTTGTTTGAATCACTGGAGCTGTTTTTGTTGTGGTGAAGTTGTGATATCTTGTGTTCTTTGACTGTTCAAAGTTGTGTATTATTGTTTATTGAGTGTTGGTAAGAGTCCTCTGCCACCAGTCATTTGGGTTATAGCCGATCTTTGTTTAGTTTTCTCATTTCTCCAGGTTTATAGGAGTTAGTGTTACTCAATTGGGTGTTTTGCATTCACTTGGTTCGTCTTTGTGAAGTAGGCTATGGTTTGTGATGAATATTGGGTGCTCTTCTTGTTGGTTAGTGATGTCTACTGAATGAAAAAAATGGTTGATCTATCTCTCTTGTTTACTGTGGGCAAAATCAGGCGAACTGTAATTGCAGATTAATTGTATATCAAAGTTTCCTTCTGATTATTCATTTATTTTTGATATTGAGATTTTTATTTCCCTTTCTTTGATGAATCTGTAACCATTCTTCCTTCTTTTGCAGAGGTAGTATTAAATCGCCTTGGTCTCGAAAGAGAAGAAAACATGCCCTTCTACCAAAACAGTGGAAAAGTTTATTCACACCCGATGGGAAACTTAGTGATGGTGGTGTTAAATTTCTGAAGAAAGTTCGCAGTGGAGTATGTGGTTAACTCTGCTTGGGCTTTATTCTGGCCCTTCCTCTAAATTAATTTACTGTCTTTGGTTTCTTCTCCTTTGATCTATATATTTCTTTCTGCCTTTTTGTGCTCAGTCCTCAAATTTCCTGTTCAGGGTGTTGATCCAAGTATTAGAGCGGAAGTTTGGCCATTCCTCCTTGGAATGTAAGAATTCCAATCTATGCTTTTACTTGTGTGTATACCGTAATATCTTGACAAGGATTCTTTTCACCATGCATGCAACTCTTGTTACATTTTCTAGTTATGACCTGTAGGTTAGAGTTGTCCTTTGCTTGTGCAATGTATCTGTCTGCGATGGGCAGCTTTTGATATCCTTAACCTACAGATCTCAACTGATTTGACTTTATGATGATATGGTGATGTCATCTTTTATGATGTTATTTTTTCCCGATTATATTTAGGTGTTCCGTGATAATTCTTGTAGATCTTTTTCTTTTGGTGTGTCTGTTATTCTTTCTTTACACACAGAATTTGTGCATAATAGGTTAGAAAATGAGCTGTACATCAGTCCATAGCGAAAGGCAGGGCCTGCTAAACCATATTTTATTTTTGTAGTCATTTGAATTTTATGTCTCAGGCATGTTCTGTGCTCCTTGATGCAATTTTATTTTCTAATTATTACTCCTTTTTACTCCATTGTTCCTCCATTTAGAGTCTGCTTATGAGGGCATTAACATGAGCAAAACAAATTGCTTTCGGCAAGTATTTTGTCCTGTTAATCAGTTGCTTGATTTTACAAGGATCCATGAAGAAAGAGGGCAACTTCTTGAAGCTAATTTTTGGTGTAATCTTTTTAAGACCTACCACCATTACAGTTGCTATCTAATCATTCTCGTTTATATATGTCAATTTTTGTTTGCCCTGTATGAAAGTTGATTTCTTTGTCCTTTCTGTTTCTCAAAGTCTATTCTGGGAAACACATTCATGCAATTTAAAGTTTATTAGATGCCTTTGTTCTCAACATCCATTTCTTAATTACATATTCTCTCTCTCTGGCTCTCTCTTTCCAACAGATATGATTTGAATAGTTCCAAGGAAGAAAGAGATTCCATTAAAAAGCAGAACAGGTATTGTTGTTTAGTTTATTTGGTCTGTCTGCATTTGGTGATACCTGTTGATGACTTCTTCTGTTGTGCGATATATCTGATATTTTGTACCTCTCTACTTAATCAATTCCTCCTTCCTTTCTCCCCAGTCTCTCAATATGCACCTTATTGTGTCTTTTTAATTATTTTATCACACAGAAAAGAATATGAAAACTTGCGGAAACAGTGCAATCAAATTCAAAAGCGGAGTCAGAAGAACTCTAAGTTGAAAGAAACTGCTTGCAATAGTGGCAATGAAGACAGTGGAGATCTTGGTCAAGTTCTTGATTCCCCTGGCTTAGAAGATGTGGCTAGTGGCAGGAGGTCCCTTTCCTCTGAGGGTGGAAGCCCTGGTGCAGAGGACCAAGACCAACCTGTTTGTGATCGGACCTCCGACTCATTATTGGAAGGAGATGGTGAGAAGAGCGTGCTTACCTCTGGAGATGCCTCTGCTGGTGATACAGAGTCAACTGATTCCGACTCCTCAGATGATGCTGAGAGCGCACCTCTTCTTTCCAATGGGGGAGCTGAAATTAATGATTTTGATGAGCATAGTAAGGAGAATTCCTCTCCGTCTAGGACAGAGAGCAAGTTGAAATCCCACACTGATGAGGATTTTGCCACATGGCAGAGAATCATCCGCCTAGATGCTGTGAGGGCAAATGCTGAATGGGTTACTTACTCACCATCTCAGGCTTCAGTGTCACAGGCAAAAGCACGTCGATTAGCTGAGAGTGTTGGCTTGAAGGATTATGATCACTTAGATCCGTGCAGGATTTTTCATGCTGCTCGTCTGGTTGCTATACTTGAGGCATATGCATTATATGATCCCGAAATTGGTTATTGCCAAGGAATGAGCGATCTGCTATCTCCAATTATCTCCGTGGTGGAGGATGATGATGAAGCCTTCTGGTGTTTTGTTGGTTTCATGAGAAAAGCTCGGCATAATTTCCGGCTTGATGAAGTTGGAATTCGTAGGCAATTAGCCATTGTCTCAAAGATTATCAAGGGCAAGGACATTCATTTATACAGGCACCTGGAAAAGCTTCAAGCAGAGGACTGTTTCTTTGTGTATCGAATGGTGGTGGTTCTTTTCAGGAGGGAGTTAAACTTTCAGCAGACTCTTTGCCTTTGGGAGGTGATGTGGGCGGATCAGGCAGCAATTCGGGCAGGTATTGCTAAGTCTACTTGGGGGAGGATAAGGCTGAGAGCCCCCCCTACAGATGATCTATTGCTTTATGCAATAGCAGCCTGTGTATTGCAGAGGAGGAAGTTGATTATAGAGAAGTATAGCAGCATGGATGAGATCATGAGAGAGTGCAACAGTATGGCTGGAAATCTGGATGTTTGGAAGCTTCTGGATGATGCCCATGATTTGGTTGTTACACTGCACGACAAGATTTAAGAAATCCCGTCATGGTGTTGTTCTGTCCTTGCTTCTTCATGATTTCCTTTTTCCTTTCATTTTATTTGTTCCTGTTGCCCCATTGGGGGATCCTTTCCAAACCAAGGGACATCTGGGTCCCTTCACACTTTGCTCGAAAGAAGCATCTGATAGGCAGTTACTGTATTAAGTAAATTATGGAATTATGATGTGTTGCCCGCACTCAAGCATTCATTTGAGTGATGGTGGCAACGCCGCAAATTCAACTCTTCAGAATGTTCTAGTTTTTGATACATTTCTTGACGGTACCATGTTTGTCTTACTTTTATCCACACTCAGTCGCAAGCACATCTATATATATTGTAGCTCAAGATCCAAGAAATTGTCATGTAGGTGACCAGCAAAGAGCATTATAAGGTATTATGTATAGCATTCAGCATGTTGTAGTTGGGATCAGGAATTGAGGATTGAATCTTAGGGCAATTTTAGATTTGTTGGCTGAAGTTCTTTCTCTTTTGCACTGTTTCATGTCACTTTTGGATCAGGTCCACCGGAGAACTTGGAGTTGGTTATTCATTCTAAGCTTTAAAGTTGTCTTTACTAAACACTGAAGTCATGTCAAATCTACTCTGGAGGGCATGCTTGTATTGTCTTGTATGCCATCCTTTCTTGTTGCAAGAAGGATATCGAGAATAGAGGTTAAAAAGTATGGATGAATCTAAAAATGACATTGTCTGGATGCCATCTACTTGTCTGAAAAATTATAAAATCATCTGCTGAAAATGGTAAAACAGTTCTCTCAATTCTCCTGCGAGGCTCGTCTGTTGCACTCTTAATCCACCCTGGTTAAACACCTTAAGTATCGAATACGCACAAAGCCACAAACTCAGGTTAATTATTCCTTAGGAAGACTTAATGCCTTTTTGTTTTTTAAAAAACCAACTATGAGGTGTCTGTCTCTGTCACGACGCACACACAGCATATACATTCCTCCAACAGATCTCTCTGTTTCTCGTTCAAACCAGTCTTTGAAATCTTAGCCATCATCTCTGAAATTCCCTATTTGCCTGCAATGTCCACATCTCCTCAAGAACCTCAGTTGCAAGATGGCCTCAAACCAGAAGCAGAACCCGAGCCCGAACGAATTCCAACTCCAGAACCAGAAGCCAAACATGAAGCCGAACAGGAGGACAGACCTGAAGGGAAACCAGAAACCAAAACTCAGGCGCAACCAGAAGCTACACCTGAAGCAGAACCAGAGGCAACCGATGCAGATCCCAAGCCAGAACAATCCAGAGAGACTTCGATCCATTCGAATGGAGCTGGTAAAGATCCCTCCACCGAACAAACTGCCCGTCCTGAGCTGCGAAAGGACCAAGGCAACCGAACCTTCACTATGAGAGAATTGCTCAGTGAATTGAAGAGCGACGAAGGAGATGAGAGTCTTCAAGATTCTGCCGTTTCTCCTTATAGGTATGCATTTCTCTTTACACGCAATTCAATCAGTGCTAACACGTGCTTGAATCGAGCTCGTAGTGAATCGGATTCGTTGCTATGTGGAGCATGTGATTTACCAGCTTGAATGTTTAGATTCTGTATAGACATTTCTTGCATCCTTGAGGACATGTATGATTCTTGATCTTGTCTGCTGTTTCTGTATTGAATTAGCTGTGCATATTTTGAGTTCTGTTGCCATCAGATTTGATCTAGATGAGTTTGTCCTGTTATCAATTTATCATTATCTTGATTGTTTTAGGCAACTTTTCGCTGATCAAGCCCTTGGGTAGTTGCAAATCTGCTGTTTGGGGATAATTTTTGTCTTTGCCTTTAAACTATTATCTCCTGTTTGATTGTTTCTTTCCTTACTATAATGACTTTCCTTCCTTATAATGATGGCAACTCTGGTTCTAGTGTGCTGTATTTCACCAACACTCTTTGCTCATATGGTAGAATTATCAACTTTTTGTATGTCTTCTGGAGTGCTTTATTCTTTCTACATGTATATTTTTGGAATTGATTCAGTCAAGAAGGTACGCCTCAACAACACATGGAGAACAATCCTGCAATGGAGTTGATCAACAGTGTAACTGGTGTTGATGAGGAGGGCCGGTCTCGCCAACGTGTACTTGCATTTGCTGCCAGGAAGTATGATCATTTCATCTGTGATTCTTATATATCAGTTAGGTTACTGATAGAGTCCCTGTTGAACAAAACTTTGGGTTGTTCGTATTTTCAATATCATGAGAAATTTTTGTGAGAATCACAGTTTGTAATTGATGAGTTAGATTTAAAATTTAATTCATTAGGAAATTGTATTGAATTTCACTTGGAAGGAGCAGGTTCCCTGCCTCCTTTCAGCCCAACTTTGGGAAAAAAAAAAGGAAAAAAGAGGATTCATTGAGCGAGCACCTTAGACTAGGATTTCCTTTTCAATATGTATGCTGTTTATGCTGTTTTTGGTGATGGAATGGTTATTTCTGCTGAAAATTTGTAGGTATGCTAGTGCAATAGAGAGAAACCCAGAAGATTATGATGCATTGTACAATTGGGCATTGGTTCTTCAGGTCTGTTGTATCATCTCATGTTCTTATGTCAACACTTGTCAGAAATATTGTTTTTACTCTGTAAGTACCAACCAGATGGTTCTTGTTATCCAAATCAACTTATTACCTGCTTTATTTGTGTGAATGGTGATGTACTCTTAAAAGAGTTAGCTGGGGCATGTTCATTAACAGATCCCTTGAAAATGGTGCCAGAATCCTTATTTTTATTTTGTTATTTTGATAAATTTGATGAAAACAAAAAAATCTCTGGCAGATACCATATTTCAATTAGATTTTATTCTTATTTCTATTTTTTTTTTTTTGAAAATAAACTAGGCATTCGAGTTTGTCTCACATTAATTTTGGAACAGAAGGAAGGCAGCATAAATAAATAAATAAAGGTTGAGATTAAGGTTTGCAAAAGTTCTAAATGACAAGGAAAACAGATGAAGAAGCTTCAATCTTTCTATTCTTTTTGGAAAATCAATGAGATGATTATTATAAAAGCTGAAGGATAGGTGGACAGAAATGCATTCTTCTCTGCCCTTGCTATTTTACTTGGTATGTGTAATATGCTGTAGTTGGGAGACTTAGGTATAATGAGTGTATGCTCATATGCTTCATTGGGAACTGATTAGTTATTCTCTTGTTTGATTTGTTATAATTTCTGCATTGAAATGTTCCCTGTCTTGCTTGAACTTGAACGTAATTGTTGTTAGACATGTTTTATCTGTGTACGTTGTTGGTTTACTGAGTACACTATTTCTTGAAGGATGTTTTCCTACCATGCATTTGGTGAATGTTGGATTTCACTCATGTTATGATTTTCTGATAAGCATGATTTTCACCAGGCAGCTTTTTGTTTTACTGAGTGGAATACCACCTGTACTGTATTTGGTTGTTTTGCTTCCATAATTGCATAGTTTGTCACATGCATCGAGTTTCAATATGCTCTGTCCATCTGATCCCCATTTCTGTTTTATGCAGGAGAGCGCAGATAATGTTAGTCCAGATTCTACTACACCTTCTAAGGATGCCTTGCTTGAGGAGGCATGTAAAAAGTATGATGAGGCAACCTGTCTTTGTCCTACGCTTCATGATGTATGTAGAAATACCCATATCCTGGGTAGTTCTGTTTTTCTCTCTGATAAATGGATGGTTTTGAATTGCCACCTACAATATATAAGCTAGATAAGATTAGGAAAGAGACAATGTTGAGAGTATTTTGCGAGTCCTCATGCCAAAATGAGACATGTGGCTTAATGGACCTATGGAGAGCTTGATTTTGAAAATTGGATGATGAAGAGTGCTGGTTATAGAACATAAAAATTTACTTGAGAGGGAGGCTGGTCTAAATTAACTTTTTTAGTGCTTCCCTGTTTGCTTGCTTCTATCTGACATTCATTGCAGATTAAGCATCTAAGTAATACACATCTATAAGTATTCTGTTTGTAGTGTTCTATTGATAATCTATATCATGTGGTGATTTGCTTTCATTTCTCGACAGGCTTTCTATAATTGGGCTATAGCAATCTCTGATAGAGCCAAAATGCGTGGTCGTACCAAGGAGGCTGAAGATCTATGGAAACAGGTTTGATTTTATGGTTGTGATGTTTCTTCTTATGCATCCCAATCATTTCATAACTTGTTTATATTTTTTTCTCTGAATACCTAGCATTGACAAGGTTTGTCGTCATATATATGCTATTCATATCATGGCTCGCTTATTGTTTATATGCCTTTTCAGGCCACTAGAAACTATGAAAAGGCAGTTGAGCTCAACTGGAACAGTCCACAGGTAATACTATTGGTTTTCTTGTAAAACCTCATCTGAAATATGCGCACCAACATCTCAGTTGCGAATTTTCCTGACTGATCAAATCCATGTAAAATTTATTTTAGGCACTGAACAACTGGGGGCTTGCTCTTCAGGTATTTTGAGTTTAACTAATATTGCCCAGAAAATCACATTTTGTCCTGATTGTTTTGTATTAGGTTTATGTGGATACTTTTGTACAGTTTGTTTTCTAGATTCTTTTGGCATTTTTCTAGTGCCGTGCTGGGAACTACTGAATGATTTTATGTGTTTGGTGTACAATTCAGGAACTCAGCGGAATTGTTCCTGCACGAGAAAAGCAAACAATTGTTAGAACTGCAATTAGTAAGGTACAAAAGTCATTTGCTGACTTCAGAGTGCTTGGATGAATGTCTAGGGACAAGCATCAAAGTAATTTGACATCTGAAATGCCCTAAGATTTAGTTTTAGTCATGTCTTCTAATCTTATGATATCTTTCACTTGCTTTCTAATGCAGTTCCGGGCAGCAATACGATTGCAGTTTGATTTTCATCGAGCAATTTACAACCTTGGAACTGTTCTGGTCAGTTTATTGCTTGTCTTATCCCTTCTTATTTGTGAGAATATGATTTCTGTTTCCGATTCTGTTTTCTTTCAGTTCTTGTGTAAGTACATGCTTATCTCAGTATTCTAATTTGCAGTACGGATTGGCAGAAGACACATTAAGAACTGGGGGTTCAGGCAATGCTAAAGAAGTTCCTCCTAATGAGTTGTACAGCCAATCTGCAATCTACATTGCATCTGCTCATGCTCTAAAGCCAAGTTACTCAGTAAGTATATCATTTATTTATTTTTTTCTCCACCAGCTCCTTTGTATTCTTTTATAGCATATATGAAGTTGACAAGTTGGGTACCTTCTTTTGGGATGCATTTGTCTTTCTGAAATTTGTACATTTTCTTTGGATATTTTGTCTTTTCTGGTATGCCACAAAAGGTCCTGCATTTGTGCATTTCCTGAAATGAACAGATTTCAACAGGCGAATGGTCTAACATGTTTCTTATAATTGTTGATTGCTGTCGATATTTTTGCTTAATGGAGATACATAATTATTTGAATGTTTCCAATTCACAGGTTTACAGCAGCGCATTGAGGCTTGTGCGTTCCATGGTCAGTGCCTAGTTTGATTAACACTCTTTTAGTTATATCGTAAATTGTCTAGTTCTTCTATAAGTTTGTGTTGCATATGGGGACTATGTAACCATCCATTATAAGATTTCTCTGGCATTTATTTGCTTTACTTCACCATTCAGTGTCATGTTGATGTGTATTGACATTAAATTCAATGGTTGTTGCCTTTTGACTGGCTAGTGACATTCTGATGCTTCTCACCTGATCTGTTAGTTGTTGACTATGATCTTGTTTTTGGATCATTTACCATCTATTATTAGGCTGTGCTATTAAGTGATCTTTTGGGCTGCTCTCACAAACTGTAGTTGCACCAACTGATGGTCCTTGGTAAAAAACTGAATGCTATACTCGGGTGTTATTTTAAACTTTTGGCTGACATGTCTTGTAAAATGCTGATCAACTCCTTTTTGTGTCTACCAAGTACCATGACTGTTCATTAAGAAACATAACTTTCCTTATGAGTGTTGATCTATAATTTATGCTTTCAGTTCAAATGATAGTACGTCTCATCATATTTATGTATATATTTTGTTGTAATTGGTTGGATGTATCATTTTGATAAATCTGACAGTCATTTCTTGGCAGCTGCCCCTACCATATCTTAAAGTTGGATATTTGACTGCACCGCCTGTTGGGAATACACTTGCACCACATGGCGATTGGAAGCGGTCGGAATTTTGCTTGAATCATGAAAGACTTCAACAGGTATTGCTGCAGATGATGAACGAATGAGTTTTACCTTAAATATGTCCTCCATTCTTATCTGATTTCTTTCTAAACGTTATCTCCTGCAAGGTGAACCAATCTGAGCAAAAACAAATTTCTCGGAGCCTCTCAGGCAGATCAGATGTTGTAAATACTGATAAAAAGACTGTCAAAGTAAACATTCCAGATATTGTTTCTGTATCAGCTTGCGCAGATCTGACTTTACCACCTGGTGCAGGCCTCTGCATTGATACAATTCATGGACCAGTATTTTTGGTGAGAATCATCTTTTGTTTGTGAATATTTTCTCCAGATGAAGTTCCTTATGGGAATTGGGCTATTTACTTTTGCCCTATTTTCCAGAAATGTGTATAATTTTCTCTGTTTCTACTATTAAACTGGGTATTGAAATTTTACTCCTGAAGTCCAATTTCCAAGGTGATGTGGGAGATGTGAACAATTGCTTCAGATATTTTTCCCCTTTTATTTTCTGTTCCTCATTAAACACTTGTATTCACATTCTGGTGAGTAATATTGGCTTATTGATCTTTCAGGTAGCTGATTCTTGGGAATCCCTAGATGGATGGCTTGATGCAATCCGCTTAGTTTACACAATTTATGCAAGAGGAAAAAGCGATGTTTTAGCTGGTATAATTACAGGTTGATTATTTCTCTTTATTAATTGTATCGGGAAAACAATGTTTTCAGTGAGATGATGTAGCATTTATGATCTAATTTTCTGGTCGCTGAAACTGAACTTTTGTATATTATACATTTTTGGAGATACTGAAAGGTTCAGCTTTCCCCAGCTGGATCCTTTGTTTAGCATTTTCAGTTTGTTTTCTCATGGTTGCTCCATTTTGCAAACCCAAAGACCAATGAATTATCTCTGATATTTCTCAGAACACCTTGGGGTTTTTTTTCCCCCCAAAAAGAATTAGCACGTTCGAATTTGATCTTTGGTTGCCTTCACATGGCAAATTAAACAAACTGTTCACTTCATAGAGATGCCTATGTTATGTTGGTATAGAAGGTCATCAACTCCTTTCAACCCATATACTAAACAGGAAATTGAAAATAGGGAAGGAGAAGATGTGTCAGCAAAGCAATGAAGCTGCAAGCTGCAATTGTCATCTTATCTACCACTATGTCATAACTTAATAAGCTAAATGCACGTTATCATGGCCTCCAAATTCGTGTCTATCTTGATCTGGATTTGCCTTTCTACGACCTCAGAAATTTCATACAGATGGGAGGATTTATTTTGACCAAGGCGAGAATTGATGCAGGAAGAACCCAGAGCCCCTCCCCACAAATCAGCCCAGAAGCAACCGCTGGAACCATCAACTCAGCCTTCTTGGTATTCAGCATGTGCCACACGAACACAACCAGAGTCCCCACACACATATCGATCGCAAAGTACGCCCCAACCAGGAACGGCACCGCCATCGCCATTGGCAGCGGCATCCACTTCCCTACCTTCTCCGGCGCTAAATCCCTCACCAAGTTAACCCCTACAGCAAACGCAAAGAACCCATAACAAAGCTGCAGGCAATGCTCCGGCAGAGCCGAGAAGCCTTCCACCCCAAGAATCGCCATGTTTCTGTAAATCAAAGCATACGGAGCCTTGAAATCCCCATAAGGGTTTCCGACGTCAAACGACTTGTAGAACAGGAAGAAACTAAGAGGAGCCACCACGCAGCCTATCGTCGTCCCAATCACCTGACTCAAAAACATAGCTCTAGGAGAAGTCAAGGTACAATGGGCAGTCTTGAAGTCTTGCATTAAAATGCAAGAAACAGAGACAACAGATTTGATGAGACCGCACCCGACGAGCCCTGCCACAACACCATTCTCTTTCCCAGACAGAGCTGCTAACACAAACAGAGCCACCTTGCCGTAATTGTACGCCATGTTTATATCAGTCAGACCGGCTCCGTAGGCGTTGCAGAATGCCAGAGAAGGAGCCATTATGTAAGCCACCACCACGTAGTACCATTTCAGCTGAGGAAACATTACAGGGATAGCAATTATTGAGATGATGGAGAAAATTGTATACCCGCTGACTCCTAGCCACATGGGTATATTTTCTCGGAGAAAAACTTCATCTTGTTTCAGATCTTCATGTGGTTTCTTCTTGCTATCCACAGCTGTAGAGACAAGGAAGATAGTCTTTTTGGTGACTTAACCTCGAAAAAAGGTCTATGAACCCTTTCAACTGCTGCTCATATTTACCTGGGTTTAGCTTTTTGTTCTTCAATCTAACATAAATGTTGATGGCAGTAACACACAGTATCTTAAGGAAATTGTAGAGCCCATCTCCTAAGATGAGAGCAACTGATAAGAACACCTGCCCAGAAAATCATAAAGAGTAAATATGAAAGCTATGGTTTCTCCGTGAAGAGTCAATTGAATATGAGTGAGAGACCTTATAACCAGATAAGCTCTTCATGTTGCTTTCTTCAAGGTTCTCAGGGAACCAATCTCCTTTAAACCGACTGATAAGTGGCCACATTAGCCCATATGAAAGCCCAGCTCCAAGAAGCAGTGAGAGATTCACTAGATGGGAGCAGATCATCCCTGCTCCGACGAATGTCATGCTAAAGTCGAAGTAGAATCTAAAAACCCCCATAAATCAACAAGAAATGATCATTAAATTGTGTAGCTAGAACCCGTGAATCAACGAGAAATGATAATTAAATTGTTTAAGAGAAGCAGAGAAGGCTATTATACAGAAGACTGCAGATACTTACGTCTGTCTGAAAGCCTGCAACCCAAAAGTAGGAAACTTGGAGAACCCACATTCTTCTTTTCCAGAGAAAAACCATTGGAAAAATGCCCACAGGAAACTGATTGAAAAATACTTCATAAATCCATGGACTTGTTTCCTGTGATCATGCAAATGATTTAAAGGTTTCAGGTCTGATTCTTGTCAGTTCCCAGGTAATTTATTAACAAGGCATAATTCAGACAGTTTACTTTGCCATTTTATCGCCTTGGGTATGGAAGCCATTGATGAGTACCGCAGTTGCCAAGCCACTTGGATAAGTTAACTTGAGATCAACTATCATGATCTGCAGATAGAACCAAGAAATTTTCATTAATGACATGTTTTAAATTAAAAAAGATGCAGCTTCATATCCCCTATCAGCAGAAATATAATATGAATCTGCAGAAGAAAATTACATCCTGAATGACAAGAACTTAACATTAACTTTATTGAAAATAACTCTTTTCATGAATTATTAAATCAAGTGAACAGTGGTCTGTAACAGTTTAAACATCCAATTAATTGAGAAAGTAACATCACTTTGTAATTGTTTACGAAAGAAGATGGAGCGATCATATGTATCTGCACCTTTCTGAGTGGAATTAAGACAAAAAGGCCAACAAAGCAGACTACAAAAAGGAAGCCAATCATCCAACCAAATCCTGGTTCCCTCACACTCCTTGCAGAGTTCCCTTCAGTATCGACCCCTGCCAACTTGTATGTCTTCCAGTTCAATCCCAAGAGATAAGAAGCAAACCCACCTGCAAGCCAGAAAAAGAAACATAGAAAGAAGATTAAATTGAATGGAAATTGAACTAACAAATTAAGATAAGTGGATTTCATATGGGAAGTACTTCAGGGAAGATTAAGGTTTCAAACCTCCAACAGCAATGCTGTAACAAGCAACTGCACAGGTCTGTATCATGGTATTCTCTTGTCTGGTGAAAGGTTTTGATACAAATCCAGCTTTTTGAAGAATCTTTGTCCATGTTCGGATAAACACAAAGGCGAGTAGCGCTGCAGATACGTTGAGATTAGGTACTATACCGGTTGTGAGGTTCAGCTTCATTGCTATGACACTGTAAATGATTCCGATCACAATGCTCACAATGACTCCTCTTACTGTGATTTGATTTGTCCATGGTTGTTGAACTCTCCTTGAAACTTCAGTTTCTGGCTCGGTTTCTTCCATGTTTTCTCTTTCAATCTCTTTCTTTTCTTTCATGTCTTCCATGTTCATGGCTCTCATTGAAATTATTGGTGTGCCTCAATGCTTCACAGTGAAAGAATTTATACACAGAAAAATTAGAAGGATACTTCACCAAGAGAGAGAGAGATACAGAACTGATAATGAGACAAAGAAAGCACTGTTATTTAGAATTAGCTGCGAGTCCATGCATGATCTCACCACGGTATTTATTGTACTCGTAGCTTCAGTAGATAAAAACTAGAGAATTACATAAAAGAGAACAAGTTGTCAAATGGTCCTTTGTCTTTCTTCTTTTAATGCATATATATTAGAATATTTGCAGTGAACCCGGCTTGACTTCCATGCAGGAGCTGTTTGTTACAGGCTTTGATTGCTTCCTTCAAATTGTTTCACAAATTTCATCCAAGAACTTGACAACAATCTTCACTCACCATGCGCTACATAAAACCTAAAAAATGCAAATCTACTTAGTTTCATGCACTTTAAAAAAGCAGAAGGCAATGACTTTGCAAGAGGAGGATGACCTCTGTCTTATTCTTGGCCTTTGAGGCTCTTATGATAGTCTTCATTCAGTTGGAAGGATATCTTTATTGTTTCTATTCAATTGTGGGTAAAATTGTGGTTTCAACAGGACCACAGCGATAAGGCAATTACATGCCAGGTGGGTCAATCTCTAGAAAATGATACATGGAAGCGAATCATTGATGTTTTGTCTGGGAAACTCTCACCAGCTTGACAAGGGCTCCATTGGCAAGCAAGTTTCGAGAACAAGTTGCAGGCAAGAACAAGCAGCACAAATAGAAAACGATTGGGCTCCTGATTATATTGTTTGTCCACTTTCTTTTTAGTTTTACTCTCACTTGTAACCCTACTTCCACAGTAAAAGAACTTCAGAACTGCTGTGATGGTTCTTCCAATTTGCTCATCCAGAGTCATTGAGATTTTCTCACCATATAAATCAAATACATCAGAAATGGAGATGCCCGTGTGGCTTCTGTAACTCAGACAACATTCTCAATCACATAAAATTTAGTCAAGGAATAATAGAAAAAGAGATTTTCTATGTCCTTATCTCTTCTTGCTTTCCTCTTGTCAATTATTTTCTGTCCCTCCATTGCTGCATACCCATTGGATTCTCCAGTCCACTCTCTCTCCCTCCCTCTCTTTCTCTCATCTGAAAATCAAACTGCAAGATAAGTATATGCTTTGTCCAACTATCGTCAGAGCTACCCAAATTGTGTGATTAGTCATGTTTGTCATCATTAAGAACTCCTAAAAACGTTGACCATTGCCTGATGATCATCTATGAGCAAGTAATTGAACAAGAAAGCATAGACATAGATCATTTCTAGTTATGTGACAGTGAGTTCTCATGCCATATAGATACCCAAAGGATGTCATAGCTGATAACTTTTGCCAGGGAGGGTGGGGTCTCCAAAGCCCTGCTTCACTTGAAAACCAATGGCCATGAGCTCACCACACGCCACTGCCATTAACTTTGGCATTTCTCTTTATCTCCTTACATGCATGATCTTGACATCTCCCCTTTTATCTTTACGTGTTGATTTGAGAGAAAGAAAGAAAAGAATTCCCAATAAAATTATTTCTGAATCCGTCCAATATATGTCCATATGTTCTCTTCTTCAATGATTTATAGCTTATAGCAATTATGCTCTTGTTGATTAAAGTTGAAGATCAATTATCCACTCTATACCCATATTGTAGATGCCATTCTAGTCCTAGAAACTTTGTTAACCTGTGATGGATGCTTTTTGATAACCTCAGATATATATAGTCCACTAAGAAAATTCCTTTCAGACATTACAAGTTGGTTTTTGTCATTCTAAGAAAAGAATAAAAAATACCCATAAAAGTTTCCTTAGGCTTGATGTGACCCAAAACGTCTTTGGGATCAAAATTTGGAGTTTTCCAAGGCCACCTTGATTACAAGAGTAAGCAAGGGTTGCCGAAGATGACCCAATAAAGATAAGCAAAATTAAGACCCTCTTCATTAGGGAAAGACAAAAGAATATCATGAACTAATTATTTTTTAATTAAGAGAGTTGATTAAATCATAAAAGAAATTTGTCATCAAAACTTAACACTAATTTTTGGCTTATTTTTTCTTAATTTTTCCTCTTCTCTTTATGCTTGAGTTGATATAGAAACCTAAGGCATCCAATCAAACCTAATTTCATGGAATTCAAAATTGTGGCTGTATAGGCACATTGAGGAATGCTACTTTCTTACTGGAACAAAGACAAGCTTTTTAAGACAGATTCAGATGGCCATTAAATGTGATGTCCCTTTTCATTCTTTTTGAAGCAGCTCACATGCAATCTCAGACAAGTCTGCTTCATCATTGAACAATTTTTTAAAAAAATATTCAAACATTAATATTTTTAAAATTAAAAATGTTAAATAAGTTAATTTAAATATAACACAGACGTTCAAGAGGCCCAAAAGGCCCAAAGCAGCAAAATAAGCGAATGGTAAAGCCCATGTCTTTCAAGCAATCCAAGAAAAGCCGCACCCACCATCGAGTTGCCAAAACGAGCTGAAAAGGTCTCGTCAATCAGCGGCCCCGAATAGACCTGTTGCCAAACAAGCCGTTGAAAACCGAAAGCAATTCAATAAAGTCAAAGAAACGATGCCTGCCTTCGTCATTCATGCACCTGCCCCACAAAAATCACAACCCACTTGCATCATCCACCATCAACACATCGTCGGTGATCAAACCCAGCAAGACTATTATCTCTCATATCCCGCGAAGTACCGAATAACAAGAAAAAAGACATATCACGAGCTTCTCTTCCCACGTGGCAAACAGGAAAGCTCTTTAGTCACCGGAAAAAAGAAAAGGTTTTTGTCGTTTACTCCATGTCCATCTCAGCAGAAAAACCGCGTGCCCCCGGCTGGCCACCCCCTGAATTGGAATCAAAACCGATGTCTCACAGTAGCCGCCTGCCCTGTCTATCTCTGTCTCTCTCTCTTTCTCTCGCAAGCTGCGTCCATATATTAACGCCCTCTGTTCTCCGATGCAAATCTGGGAGCAGAAGCTCAGTTTTCGTCACGGTGAGCTAAGAATACACAAGAGAGTATCGGAGTAGCCATGTGCAGGTCAACGGATTTTCATGGCTATAGCGAGCGGGAACGTTTGAAGATCAAAGCTTTCTTCATTCGGTTCTCGGGTTTGAGTACCCGAAAGCCCTTGCCCGAGTTGCTTACTCTCCTCTACTTGCCACGAATCAGCGAGACCGCTCTTGAGGTTGACGGGTCGAAGATCCGACCGGACTCGCCCGCTTTCGTCACACTGTACAGAATCGTGAATGCAAAGCCGAAAGAAGGGGAGGCGATATACGCGAGCAGGGAGCGAGTTCGGGCCAGCGAGGGGGTCCGGTTCGAGGTTTACTTGAGGGAAGAGAAAGCCTTGAAAGGGATTTTCAGGAAAGACGAGGAGGGAGAGTGGAAGCTGGAGTGCAGGTGCGAGATGGAGGAGGGGGATTGTGACGTGGCAGTGGCGGAAGTCTGCGTGGCGGTAGAGGGACACGTGGCTATGCGCGAGAGGGTGGGGATGGTGAAGAAAAGAACGAAGCAGAGGATGGGGTTTGATCGTCTGGAGGAGATCCCAGAGGAGAGAGAGGGGGACAGCGAATCGGACGGGGAGTGTTGCTGCTCAAGTGAGGAATCCGAGGGTGGAGATGATGTAGACTGGGCGGAGACGGATATGGAAGGAGTAAAATGGGCCGTTGATGTGGTTATTTGGGTGATGTGCTTGGGCGTTGGTTATTTAGTGTCTAAAGCCTCTGCGAAGCGCTTGGCCCGCAAAAGAATATTCTTTTGACCTTTTTACCCCTCCTTTAATGATTCATACCTTTTTAAAATACTAACCGAGTTGTACGTGTAAGTACATGTTCGGTTTTGTCATTATATTGGTGAATTAATTGCTTTGCTATATCCTCTATGGGCCAAAAATCAAATAGGATCATCATTTATTAATAAATTTTTATTAATTATTACAGGAGATTATTTAGATGCATTAGTTCGATATTTTTTAGGATAAACATTTAAAAAACTTGGATTTCTAGTCATATTAATTATGGAATATAATATTACAATTTGATTTCATTTAAATTTTATTAAAAAATTTTATAGTAAAATTTAAATTTTTTAATAGATTTTAATTTGTATATATAAGTTATTGGCATAAAAAAATTTAAATTTTTTAACAACAATAATTTTGTTTTTAAGATTTATACTATTAAAAATTTAAAAAAATTTATGAAAAATACTTTGTTTTAAATTATAAAATAAGCTCAAAGATGTTGAATTTATTTAATAATATTTTTAATTTTTTTAAAAATCATTAAAATTTAATTAAAAAATTAAATTTAAAATTAATTTATTTGATGTTTTAAACTAAAAATATAATTATGAAGTATTAATTTTTTTATATATGTATATTCAAAGGGTAAATAAATATTGATAATTTAATGGATTTTACTCCCGCAATAAAGTGCCATAATAAAACATTGGGGAAGCAAAAAATTGATAGAATCCAAAGATATAAGTTCTATCCAAAATTGGCAAATATATTTTGGTAAATCTTTGACTAATATGCAAATAAATAATATTCCAAATATGGTAAAAAATCCAAAAACATGCTAGATTGGGAAAGATATTTTTTTAATTATCATAAGCTCAAATATTGTTTTTTCCATAATTAAAAAATATCATAATAAAATAAATTAAAATTTGTGGGTAAACTGAACTCAAAACATTAATGAATATATCTATTTGCCTTCTTATATAATTTGGCGAAATATATCTATTTAGTAAACAATCTGCCGTGATGACTGAAATCTCCCTGCTATAAGTAGTTATTTACAAGGCCAAAGGCGGGTCCCAGAACTCTCTAATGGCACCCTATACACGTGTAACCATCCCAATCACCTAGCGACTCCCTGCCACGTCATCACCCCACCTCTCCCTCTCTCTCTCTCTCTCTCTGTGTCTCTCCCTCTAGCCTCTCCCCATCCTGAACCCGAGTTTTCTCTCTCTCTCTGGCGCTCTCTCTCGATCGTGCTTCCCGTGGCGGTCAACGAATCACGGATATAAATCTCCGAAAGGAGGAAATATTACTCCTTTGGACTCTCTACTAAGGGAAACTACCATAAAATTGACGTATTATCTTCTCGTTTTTTAATTTCCATATTTAGTTTTTGGCTTCTCGAGGTCAGCTGAGAAAAGCGGTTTTTGAGTGGGTGTTTGGGTGTTTTCGTGGAGATTTTGAGGGCTATGGGGAGGATGGGAAGTAGCCAGAGGACTTACACTGCCAACCGTAACGATTACAAGCTTCTAGAAGAGGTTGGCTATGGCGCCAGTGCTACTGTTTATAGAGCGGTCTATCTTCCTTCCAATGAAGTTGTGGCGGTTAAGTGCTTGGATCTTGATCGCTGCACTAGCAATCTGGTTCGTGCTTTGAATTCTTTTGACTTTATTGTGGCCGTCTCTCTGGGGAAAACATGACTTCAGTGTCATCTTAATTAGTTGAATTTTGAGTTGAGATCTTGTTTGGATTGGGACTGCCATGTGATTGAATTTGATTTCTTTGTTTGGTTTTTGAAGTTCGTTGATATTGACTAGGTGTGCTTGAACTATTGATTTGACTTTGTGATCCTTCTTTTGATTTATGGAGTTAAAATTGAGATCATATGTTATATATTCATTTTATTGCTTGAAGTGGAAATCTTGAATCCAGAGTTCAACTACTGATTACTTATGGAGGCAGATTAGATTTGTTGGTGCTAAGATGATTATTTTCGTTGGTGAACTTTAACAACATTGAATTGATAATATTGTTCACCTTATGGGGCTATTTACTGCTGTTTCACCTGCAGGGCATATTTAGGGGTTATACAAATATCTCAAGCAAGTGTTTTAAATCCTCTAATGCTTCTGAATCAGCAAAAGGATGACATTTATGGTGTTATATATGGCAGAGAAAATTAGTTTTTGGTAGTAATTTTGTACTTATAAAGGAATCAGTGACAGATGAGAAGTTTGAAAAATGTGTCATCTTGTGATAAATGTGAAGCTCCTTGTCTTGGGAACGAGTGACATTTCATGGATATTTGCTGACTCTTTATTGTTTCCAAGGCTTTTTTTTTTGTTTTATTTTTCTTCCCCTTTGTCGTTTAGGTGTTATGGCATCAAGCTAGTTTGCTTACCAAAAGTTATGTTTATTTTTGAGAGCTGCGTCGGTCCTTTTTTGGCCTGTTCCCCAACTGTATTCATAAGCAGTGTTATTTTCATTTCCTTAGATTAAAGAGATGATTACTATGGGATTTCTTATAGTTGCCGGAAGTAACTGAGAAAAGCTAAAGCCTTAATTACCAAATGTTAAATACTGTCTCCCCATACTGGAAAATCGTCATAGGAACAGGAGAATTTTTTGGTGATCCTTATACATTAATTACTTGAGGAAATTTGTTTTGTTATCTTGCTCCTCAAGAAAGGAGCAAAGAAAAAGAGTGAACAATATTTATCGTCGTGAACTGATCTTCGAGTTTGAATGGATTCATAAGTTCATGTAATAATTGTAGCTTTCATGCAATAACTGTAGCACAGAATAACAGCTGTTGAAATTATAAAAGCTGTGACACTCATTAGATCTTTATGACAGAGTCCTAGTTCTTTCTTTCGCCACTTAGAAATCAGGCAACTTTTCCTTTTCTTTTTACGATCAAATGCCACAGATCAGTTTTCTGCTTATACTGGTCATTAAGTTATTCATGAGTGGTTTATTTGATGAAATATGTTCTTTTTCAGGATGATATCCGAAGAGAAGCTCAAACAATGAGTTTGATAGATCATCCAAATGTTATAAGGGCATTTTGTTCGTTTGTTGTTGATCGTAACCTTTGGGTGGTCATGCCATTCATGGCCGAGGGTTCATGTTTGCACCTCATGAAGATAGCATATCCAGATGGATTTGAAGAAGCTGCTATTGGTTCCATTCTGAAAGAAACTCTTAAAGCTTTGGACTACCTTCATCGACAAGGGCATATTCATAGGGATGTTAAGGTTGGCTAAGCTCGGAAGTGTCCCATTAATTCATGTAATGGGTTAAGTTTCTCCTCTTCTTTTGGCCGTCTGTCATGAAGAACTCAAAATTTTCAATTTGTTGTGTTTACAGGCCGGGAATATACTTCTTGATAGCAATGGAGTTGTAAAGCTTGCCGACTTTGGTGTTTCTGCTTGCATGTTTGATACTGGTGATAGACAACGGGCAAGAAATACTTTTGTTGGGACTCCATGCTGGTCAGCCATTTTGATTGTTACTAAATAAGTATTTTCTTATCCATATGTCATGATGCTGTGTTCATCATTTTTTCTTTTTCCTTTTTTGTAGGATGGCACCAGAGGTGCTGCAGCCAGGGAGCGGATATAACTCCAAGTGAGTCTTATTTCCATAATCTTAAACCAGAATTTCAAAAATATAATTTTATACTAGATTAAGTTAGCAGGACATATCACTTTATGGGTGAGCATTTGTACTTCTGGCTTTCATTTGTTTATTCCTCCTTGAGGACTAAAAGAGGACAGTACTGCGGCTTGCACTTGCAGATTATTGCTGCTGTGGGTCAGAGAATTATGTTTGTTCCGCTTTCCAAGTCAAAGCGCCATTGCCCATTAGTTCTAGCATTTATATACACAAACAATTGTCTCTTTGCCACATATTTTAGAAACCAACGTAACATATTGAATTGCTGCCATGGGAATCATAATGGATCATCATATTGAATCAAGTTGATGAAATTGCCCAGTGCGGGCTGCCATTATGTCCCAGATGATGTGCTTATCTAATTGCTTTGCTCATATGTATGACTGTGTGTTCGTGCATGCAAATTTTACAATACTAAGTTGTCAAACCAAATGAGCTTATATTTGCATGGTCGAATATACATTTTATTTGCTGTAAAAAAAGTTCTATATGGCTTATTAGTTGGTTGCTTGTTCCACTGTTCCTGTACAGGGCTGATATATGGTCATTTGGTATAACAGCACTGGAGTTGGCCCATGGGCATGCACCTTTTTCAAAATATCCTCCAATGAAGGTATTAAATACTAGTTATTAGAATTTAGGAATTTATACCTGGTTGATTATATAGGATGTCTTATGCCTATGTTTCTGATAGGTTCTCCTGATGACCATACAAAATGCCCCACCTGGACTGGATTATGATCGTGATAAAAGATTCTCTAAGGTATCTGTGTTCTTTCTGGGTAGATTGTTATTTGTGACAGACATTTCTTTGCTTTGATTCGATGGAAATGTAAAGTGGTCACAGCACGATCTGGGAGTAATTTATGTGTTGTAGTTCTCTCATCTTAATATTCTAATTAGACGATTTCCAGTGGTAATCAGTCTTTTAAAGAAATGGTTGCAATGTGCCTGGTGAAAGATCAAACTCAGAGGCCAACTGCAGAGAAATTATTGAAACACTCTTTTTTCAAGCATGCAAAGCCCCCGGAGCTTTCTGTAAAGAAATTGTTTGCCGATTTGCCACCACTTTGGAATCGTGTGAAAGCTCTTCAGGTTAGCAATCATGCTGCAGTGATGCTTGTTTCTCACTTTCTCTTGTCCTGGTTTACATGTTTGATGGTCTGTAATATATTGCAGCTTAAAGATGCTGCACAACTTGCTCTGAAGAAAATGCCTTCAGCAGAGCAGGAAGCCATATCACAGGTCAGACTTCTTGCTGAAATTTTCTTTTTATTATTTATACATGGAGGTTCCATATTGTAGTTGTATGGTGTTAACAGCCCTCAAATAAGGTCCCAAATATATGTCAATGTTCTTTCATGTTCTAATAATTTGTTTCCTGCGCATGTCAGAGTGAGTACCAGAGAGGAGTTAGTGCCTGGAAATTCGACATTGAGGATCTGAAAGCCC
Source organism: Moringa oleifera (assembly GCA_021397835.1). Lineage (NCBI taxonomy): Eukaryota > Viridiplantae > Streptophyta > Magnoliopsida > Brassicales > Moringaceae > Moringa > Moringa oleifera. The sequence goes on from JAJFZO010000566.1 coordinate 405,175, forward strand.
AGGCATCTCTTGTAAGCTACTTTCTGATACTGGTCTGGGATTGTAGTGTTCCGTTAAATTGAGTATTCTTGTAGATGGGAGTTAATTTGCCTGTTTCTCTTTTTACTTTCTGATAGGTGCAAGATGATGATGATGTCCGAGAAATTAGGGTAGATGAAGAATATGTGAAATCAAGTTTTGATTATGAGGTCAGTAACTGGTAAAATACTACCTCAGAGATTATACTGATTTTGGAATGACTATATATATTCTTCTGTTGCTTGAGGTTGCACTTTCCTCTTATTTCTGTTTTGAATTGTGTCCCATTAGCAGGTTAGCTTACACTCTTTTGCCCTCTTGCCTTCTCTCTCTCTCTCTCTCTCTCTCTCTCTCTCTCTTTGTGGTTGGCAGGCTGAAGTTGATCATCATTCTAGTTTGGGTAAATTGAATTTAAGCAATGAAATTCCTCAGGTTGAGTGTAGAGGACAACTGACTGGTGATCAGATGCCACCATCTGACTCAGTTAACAGAAAGGGCAAGCTTCCAGAGATTGAGATAGTAGAATCTGGCTGCCAAGAGAATTTTGGTTTGAAGAAAAATGGATCATGTGTGGAGGCGATGGCATCAACCTCAGAAAAGGAAGCGGTGCAGGCTAAGGGTAAAGCAGTAAAAGCTCGCCAAACTCAAAGTGGGCCACTTATGCCTGGTGCTGTGCTGAATCATTCAGCATCAGAAAGGAGGCCCATCCCTGAAAGGTTTGGCATAATGAATTATTGTGTACGGTTCTTGTTTGTGAGAGTGCTTCTTATCTGAAAATCTCTATGCTATATGTGGTGGTTAATTTTGTGGCTACGGGCCACCAAATTGAGTTTCTGAACATTTGAAGGCAGAAGGAAATCTATTAATGACATGCTGTCTTGGCTTACAAACTGTCTTCAGACACCATTACTGTAACAGTAGAAGCTCAGTGCATGTTGGACCAGCAATTTTAATCTGAAAACTATCTTGCCCTTGCATTAGGAAGCATCGTGCGGTCAATTGGTTTTTAGATTTTGGAGCTTAGTATCACTGTCTTTTTAGTTTCGGAGGAGGTCATGGATAGGATACTGCTATCAGATATAAGCATTCCTTTGAAAAATGATGACCTTGGAGCTGATTCGGTTTATCTTGGAATAAACATCTTTGAATGTTCAAAATTACTCTAATCTTTGATTTATGTGTGACTTACAATTACTGCCCCTCTTCTATATTGCTATTTGTTCCTGACTTGCAGTTGCTATGTTGTAATCTGTTAATTATCAGGTTTGAGAATGAAAATCAACCAATAACAGAGAAAGTCCGGAGAGCGCCAAGCTTTAGTGGTCCCTTGATGCTTCCAAACCGAGCTTCAGCAAACAGCTTATCAGCTCCTATTAAGTCTTCCGGAGGTAGCAAAATTGCCAATAAGCATCAAAGATCATCATCACATCATAGTCATTATCCCTAGTCGTATTGCTTTTGTTTTTATTGCTAATCTTCTTGCTATTGTTGTCATAATTGGTGCTGCTATTGCAAGTACTTCGTCTTAGATCCTTTTTTGCTATATATTTCGCCTCTTAACAGGATTTCGAGATTCTTTGGATGAGAAGTCAAAGGCTAATCTGGTGCAAATTAAAGGACGATTCTCAGTGACATCAGAAAATTTGGATCTTGTAAAGGTGAGGCTCAATTCTAGTGCTATGTTTATTCTTTTGTGCAACTGTCACTGACTAAATAATGTCCACTAGGATATTCCATTAAGTACAGTTCCACGCCGGTCTGCACAGGTGGGTTGCCTTTCTTTGCTTCAGTGATCTCAGATTAACTGTTTTAGGTCCCTACACCTTCTTTAATGTTCGTTTTTCCTAATCTGAATTCAGGGATCACCTTTGAGGAAGTCTGCAAGCGTTGGTGATTGGATATTTGAATCTAAACCAACGGTTTGTTTGCTACCACCTGCTCTTTTTAAGTTCTTGTGTCAGTGTATTACTATGTATTCTGGTAACATAGAATGTTGGTTTACCACTAGACCATCTTTCTTTAAGGTGCTTATCAAAAAAGAAAAAGGAACTTATTAATAGCTCTTAAATAGTGATTTAGTTGTGTTGCATTGAAGAGATAGCATTTCTTTACATTTATTTAATTTGGAAAACAACGGAGATAATTTTGTTTGGGCATGTCCAGTTCTTTTATTGTATCATTTATATGCCAATATTTGTTGCCTGATGGCTATAGATAACTTGTTAGCTAGACAAAGCTATATATGATATTTTCAATCATTAGCTGGTGACTTAGTCTTATTTCAAAGCTTTATTTTGGTACAACCATCTTTACAAACAAGAAAGTGTGAATTCCCTACTAATTGTGACGTTTTGAGAACCGGAGAAGTGAAGTTTCCTTTTATTTACTTTGTTTTATGTTCTGATTTTCAGCCAACCAGTCAGCCACCCAAGGAGGTTACCAATATTAATATACCTGCATCATTTCTCATGCCTCACCTTCAGAATCTTTTTCAGCAGACCTCAATTCAACAGGTAAAGGAAGATAGCCTTAGTGTTGATATTGCGATTCTATGTCTCACTTTGTGCATAGCACTACCCTTAGAATCTAATAAATGGTCTAATTGGAAATTTTCTTTTAATGTCAGGACCTTATCATGAATTTGTTGAATAACTTGCAACCTGCTGAGGCAGTAGACGGTAAGTGAAGTATTTGTGCTTGTATCATTCTGATGCAATTTTGTTTTGCAATACAATGTTGAACAAGTTTAGTGTCTCATATTGTTTCAGCTTCTCAAAATGGAAAGTTGCCACCACTGCCTCGCAGTTCAGAGAGCAATGGAAGTGTAAGAATACTTTGTTTATAGTTTGATATGGCTATTTTTTATTACCTTTTGTGCTATTTTCTTTTTATTTGGAACCTCTTGCATCGTGTGTACTCTTTTAATCTTTGATAACAAAGGTTCATATTTGATTAGGCTTTTGTCAGACTCTAATGCTCATGATAAGCTTTTCTCCTTTTTTTTCCCCCCCTTGGCACCATTGAACTGAACTGAATTTTGTGCTGTTTAATGAGAGAGATAATATTGTCGTAGAGAATCTAATACAGGTCAGGCATTTTAAATCTTTCATGCTTGGATTCCCTTATGTATGATGGGATTGTAGAAATTAAAGCTTAGTTCATGTAGGAATATTTGTATTATTGTATATCAAAGTATTGATACTGTTTACTGCCCCTACAAATTGTGTGATATAGTAATCAATTTGAAAATGAGTCCTCGTAACACATTTTATCTCTTGCTGTTCAGTACAGGGAAAGTTTTCTTGGTGGGTCTTTAATTCTTAGTTTAGCTGAAACAGAGGGAATTTTGAGAGTATTTATGGTTACTGTTTTAAAGGTTTCATTAATAAAATACTAATTTCTCATTAGTAAGTCATCGCGTTGTGTTGCATCATCAATAATTGCTGGGGTATTCTTCTGTCCACTCACTGATCTGCTCACTCAACAGGTTGAAGCAGCAGCTTCTGAGAGGGAGCGTTTACTGCTCATTAAGATCTCAGAGCTGCAGGCCAGGTTGGTGATCTTCTTTTTGTTTCACATAAGCCCAAGGATTTGTTTGTTTTGGAATGATGGCCATGTTGTCCATATGATCTCATGGTCTTTCAAATTGTTTATTTCAGGATGACTGATTTGACTGATGAAATGGAGGCTGAGAAGTTGAAATATTCACAAGTAAGTTGGTTTAGTGCCTATTAGATTTGCCTTTGTTCATTTTTTCAGCTTTTAGATCGTCAATGCTTTTTCTTTCTTTCCTTTCTGATAACACGTGGGCTTTTAGATACTGTTAGTGTGATCAAACTCATGATTTGGTAAAGCCTACCTCCAAATGCTTTAAAAGGCTTGTAATTTGGCTCGTTAATGATTTTTGTTATGGGGTTTGTATGATGAGGTCACAAATCGAGATCTTGTGTTGATGACTGCATGTTGAGAAAGAGATTCAAATAGATCACATGACAAATGGTCCTACAATTTATCTCGAACAGCTTTGGTTTTTGTTTTCTAGTACTTGTTAGAAGGGTGTATCCTATTATCTGCCCCAGCTCGCTTGCTAGAACTTGTTATCATTGCATTTGACTATTTGATTATTGTTCACAGCTGCAACAGCAGTTAAAATCCATTACTGGTCAGAATGAAAATGGAGATAGAAGGGAAGAGGATGCCTGACTGGAAGGTCCAAGTTCTGTTAAGTAAAAAACTGATGTGTACATTCAGAGGAGAGCTGTAAATGCTGCAGATAAAGTGTTCTTCAATATTCTTTTCTATTTCAAACAGGAGACTATTGTCTGCTATCAGCTATGGCAGAAGGAACCAAAGGTCAACCTCCTTGCTTATATCTCTGTGCCTTCAAGATTCCAGCCAACTGAATGACAAATGAGGGGAAGTTGTTTGCACATCAGGATGTCTAGTTTAAGTAGAATTGTTCTTCTCCCCACCAGTCAAGCTGTGCTGGGGAAGCTGGTTCTTTTCCTTGTTCTTATTTTCTGGCCCTTTCTTTTCTTCTTGAAGCAGTGAAGATGGAAAAGAAAGTCATTAGAGGTGCCTCTATTTAAGATGTTTATTCAAAGATCAAAATATATAATTTCAATGATGCTTACTGTTGAGGGATATAAAACCTCGAGCTTATTGGCACTCATCTATTCTATTTGTATTTATAAAATTTTGGGGATCTCATGAATACTTAGTGTTCTATACTTAATTGTGCATAAACTTACGATTTAATTAATGGACCTCAGAAATGTGATTGGTGATCAAATCTTGATTTAAGCTGTGTTGGCTTTTATGAAAATGTTGGAGACACTATAATTTAAGAGAATAGGAAGCTGTAATTTTTTATTTAATTTTTATATTCATATATAAATTATAAAAATGTTTTTTTTCTCTTAATGGCATTACATGAAAACAAATCAACAATGAATTTTTTTTTCTCTTTTTAATATTATTTAATTCCTCTAACAAGTGAAATGAGTCATTTGTGGGCTCAAGTGGCCTCGTGCCTCTGTGGGCCCAATGTACACACCTAAGGGCCCTATATATCAAGTTCATTGAGAAAGCACAAGGTGATTTCCAGGGCCCACATGCCGAGTCTGCCATGTAGTACTGTACAAACTACAGCAAGGTGGAAGGTTGGCCGCTCCTCCCAATATGCTAGAGGCTTGAGAATTTAGCTACAGCTTACACGACATGTCTCTGTGCGCTGTCCGCGCGTCTTCTGCTTTGCGATGATCTGCTTGCCACCAGGCTCCTGTTAGAGTGCAAACCATGGTTCCTCTGGGTCTGGGTATGAGTCTCAGTCCACTCTCTTCTTCTACTTTGATTTCTCCCAAGCCTCCTCTTCTTAGCTTCTCAACTTCAGTCTCCAACTTCAAACTCCTTTCTTCTCCTATCAAAAGCCCTAACAAGGTATGAATGATCATAGTAAAGTATGCAAGCTTTCAATTTCTCTCTATTTTCATGTGTCTGCTTGCCGAGAAATGAAGCCTAGTAAAGCAAGCAATTAACTATGGTTAACGGGTCTTTTCAAAATTTTTTGGTTGACCAGACATGCTTCAGTGGTCCAGCATGAAAAATCATGGCTTTTGTTTTTGCTAGATTTGGTTGCAGAAGAAGATTAGGAGGGGAATATGCCGAGCGGATTTCTCACAAGACGCACCTTTGGCTGCCGCATTAGGTGCCTGTGTGCTTAGTTCACTGATCTTCCCGGTCATTGATCGTCCGGACGAGGATGACGGTTCCGCGATGGACTCGACAGATGCGAGGTTTGCCGTTATGGGAATCATCAGCTTTATCCCTTACTTCAATTGGCTGGTTCGATGTGTTCTCTTTCTCTGTTGGTGTTTCTTGTGTTACCTGTAAATTCTGTTTCTTTAAAGGTGTTGTCTTTATAACTCTTTTTCTGGGTCACAGAGCTGGGTTTTTGCGTGGCTTGATACTGGGAGGCGGCGATATGCTGTTTACTCTCTTGTATACTTGGCTCCTTACTTAAGGTACTGCAAGTTTCTCTTCTTTTTCAGAAGGAATAATGTTTTTCCATCTGTGCTGTTGCTCTCATTGAATGCACCAAGTAAACAAAGGTATTAGTGACTAGCCACTGAGACATCAACTGTAAATGAATCTTTCTTTAAAATAAGGTGTGATGCTAAGTCTTGAGCTTAACTAGAGCTGCTTGGACTTAAATAGTTTGCTTAATTTCTTGGTAAAAGTATTGATTTTCACGCTGAATTGGGGTTTACATGCCTTTTAGAGAAGACATATTTTAAAGTTCTTACTAGATTTATTGAAGTTATGCATTTGCATTTTTAGTTAAATGATCTTGCTTAACATTTGAGATAATGCCGCTGGAATTTCTAATTGGCTGTGAGCCTGTTTCACATTATCACTCATGTACATGAAGTTTGATAGCATAATGCAAATGGTATGTGCCAATGCACAGTGATCTCAGCTTGCTTTCTGTTACAAACAGGAGAACTGTGCTTCTTGTTAACCTGTTGAGCTTGCTCGCTTCCCTAAATGTTAGAGTTCAGTTGTTGTATGCTTACAATTGAGCTTAAAGTAATGCCTTTAGTTTGAAAATTTCCTACTAATGTCTTGCAGGAAGAGCAATGTGGCGCTGCAAAGATAAGCTGTGTCTGAATGGCAGCATCTTATTATAATAATGATGCATTTGCCTTCTAATAAATTCCATTTTATTAAGTTTCCATCTTAATGGACGAGTTAGTTGTCCTAAATTTGTTATAGATATTAACCTTGCTTGTCAACTTGTGCTGCCTCTTGTGCTGACCGTGGACAAGATGGAAAATTTTCATTCTCATTAAAATAGTATGGTATAGTATGTCATACTTCTTGAATATATGATTGAGTTAAAGACTCCCGGAACTTTTGATATTTAATGGATATTCTTTTGTAGTACTTGTTTGGTGGCTCTTGATCGAAACACATAATGGGATTAAATTAGTTTTCGTTCTTATTAACAGGTCAAATTTATCCATTTCTCCTGAGGAGAGCTGGTTGCCTATCACCAGCATTGTTTTGTGCATTATTCACATTCAGGTATACATTTCATCTTAGCTTTACCACCTTGCTGCAGCTATTTAGCAGACATTAAAGATTGCACAGTCAATTTTTTCTCCTTGTTTGCTCAATGTAAGGCTTGAGATTGAATGGCAGCATTAGAGCCATATCTTAAAGGAATGTTCTCAAATTATCAACATTGTTGTTTTGGTTTGTGATTATAGGACTGTGCTACAGATCCCTGCTTTACAGGACATATCAGATGCTCTTGCATGCCCATAAATTTTCAATTCAGTAACTATTTGTACTTTTGCAGCTTGAAGCAAGTATCAGAAATGGAGATCTTCAGGGATTTCAATTATTTGGCGATGCTGCAAAGCATCTTTCATCAACATCTAGGAAGAGAGAAACTCGTTTGGATAGGCATCAAGTAACTTTCCAGTATTAGTCTCTTTAAATTTGTGTTTATGGCTTGTGTAACAATTTTTAATATTTAAGCTGATAGAGGTTTTACCTTTGATTTCAAGGAGAGAGAAGAGCATATGAATCTACCTTCAGCTGATCAGCAATCAAGAGATGATATCGAGAGATGGGGAGTTCCTAGAAAGCCTGCAGACCATCATGAACAGTCGAATGGAGATTGGAATGATGATGAGAGGGGGGAACAGTAGCAACGCAGCATGACAGATGAAGCAGCTGGATTGCCAAATGGAGCTTTCCACCAGTTCTACACTCCAGAATGAATTATGAATGTTTGTTATGACATCCTTCAGTATTGAAGATAGTACCAGCAAATAATGGCCACTGTGTGGAGGAATGAATCCCACAAATCTAATAAATCTTTTTTCTTTTCTTACCATTTTCTTGTGATTTAAATAGAGCATTTATTGCTTTAGGGGTCTTATGATTCTTATCTGCCTGCAAAATGGTTTTTTGTTTTTTCTTCTCAGCTTGTTGCCTCCAAATGGCATTTTGAAATGCTCCTAGCCAGTCTTATGGGGCTTGGCACCTGTTTGAGCATCTTTCTGGACGAAGTTAACAGTGCGGAATGGTGTTCTGCAGTAAATTCAATTAAGCTTTAATCCGAAGTTAATTTAGGTTACATTGTTCAACCTGTTTAGCCCTTTCCTATAATTTTTCTTCCATGGAACTCATGTTTGAAAACATGACAATGTCATTCATGTATATATTGGACCCTGGTGCCATAGTGATTTTCTGCCAAGATAGCAGATTGACATAAGGCTGCAACTCAAGTTATCTTTTATTGGCAGCAACTATGGCTGGCTATCACGAATTCACAGACATGTTAAACCTCTGTATAGGATATTGCAAAAGTTTGAATTTCTGGAATTAGAAGTCAGCTTCATAAGGAAATTTGGTTAATTGCAGTTTATCCCTTGAGATTGCTGCACTTCAGTGCTCCCCTGGATCAACCTAAAAGGATCACCATCTTCCTGCCTGGCTTGGTTGGACTTCAGACCAATGTGTTAAAAAAGGAAAAGTACTGCTTGCAAAAAGCACAGCCTGCAGTGGAATGCACGAAGATTTAAACATTAGACACTCACGCCAGATTCTGTGCAGATTCTCTTGTTTTCCACCAACCAAAGTTGAAGAATGTACATGTTACAAATTATAACCAATGTAGAAGACAAAATCCTAAATTTACAATTGAGGATCTTCACCTCATCCTAATCCTTGAGGCTGATCCCTTTCATTGGGAAGGGACTCAACAGCCCCATCTTAAAGCAGAAATCCAAACCAACAGCAGCAAATACAAAGATTAAAAGATTCTGGGATACATAAATAGCACCATCAAAAGCATGCGACAAGAAGCTTCCAGGATTCAGCTCCAGGGCCGGTCCTCCATCCAGTGTAGCAAGACCTACATCACATTTATTATGCTTGTCAACCCCCGACTATTCAGGAAGTTAGCATCCTGCATATACTGCATTCAGATGCCTGAAAACTCCATTCTTTCTGTACCTAATTGAAAATGCATACCTTTCACAAAGGCAAAAGCTGCAGATGTCCCTGTTTTCAGCTGAATGTTGTCCAAGTCTCTTCTTATTGTATATCGAAAGGTGATGCCAAATAACGCACAGCTGATAAATGTAATTCCCAATGGAAGAACCAACTGACTGGTGCTGGACACCTGAGTAAAGGATATGGGAAGCCCTGCAAGGGTTCCAACAACTGCAGATATAGAAGCTGCTTTTATGGACTCCAATCTCTCTTTATCTCTGTCAATTCCTTCACTTGTGTACTCCAAAGAAGCATCTCCTTCTCCAACTTTATTCAGGGAAAGCGAACGTTCTGCTTCTTCAACCATGACTCTTGCTTGTAAGATCTCCTGCTGACATTCTGCAATCTTGAATTTGCATAAAATCATTCATCAACAGCCACACCAATATAAACAAGGAAAAATTCAAGATAGCATATAGCATAATTAATGAGAAGCACAAAAAAAAAAAAAAAGAACATTGAGGAGCAATTATGCAAGAATGCCTGAATTACACAATAGAGCAACAGTTTCCTGCGAGTCAAAACTCATGGAAATCTCACTCAGGGACAAATCCATATTGCCAAAGTAATGAGCATATCATAATCCAGACTGGGATTTTCACTCCTTTGGCCTGTTAGCACAAACAAGCAATTGAAGTATGCAATAAACAGAAAATTCCGAGCACCCACAAACTAATTTCATTAATTATGCCTGCAGTCATCATTTCAATAGTCGAGCCAAACGCAGCAAAAATTAGTGAAGCAACTGACCTCTGAGGCTTTGCTTTCAAGCTTATCAATATAATTTCTCAAAAGCTTTGCCTCAAGTTCTTGCCTTTCAATCTCTGCAAGCTCTCTCTTGGCCATTTCCACTCTCACTGATGCCCTCTCCAACCCATCTAGCAAGCCCTTGTTCTCTTCCCTGTTCAAAAGTTCCTCCACTTGTTGGCCCACCATACCAGACAGGGCATCCTTCAAGCTGTCACTTCTGGTTTCTCTATCCTCTGGGCTGCTGCTGCACTTCAAGATTATAGGTCTATGCTTTGAAGACTTCTGGAAGATATTCGGCCATGGATAAGTGCTACAGAAGCTTTCCTTGAAGAGATGTGCAGGACTCGGAGAGGAAATTGAAGTGGAGCATATTGTAGTGGACATTGTAAGCTGAATGGGTGTCTAATGGAGAGATATTGCAGAATTTGGTTCCGCTTGTTTGGCTACAGTTCCTCGCCCGCTAGCTTGCTTTTTTATTTTTTGTCTTTCCACCTTTCTTTATGAGATATTTGGTACCAATAAGCTTAAAAAAGGATAAGGTAAATAGAGAACCGGCCATTTTAGGTTTACCTATATAAGAGCATGCAGTTAGTTACTGAAGCTATGAAAATTAACCAAGGTATGTTTGCACTAACAAGAGGGTTTAACCAGAGGCTATTCAACTTCCGCAGAAACCCCTTCTCGCTTCCTCTCGTACCTATGGCCACCAACACAAACGTCCCTAGGGTTTCTTCTTCTCCAGCTTTCTCCACTGGCTCCCCCGGCTACGCCTCCGTGAAGCGAGTGGGTACCCACAATGGAAGCTTTCACTGCGACGAGGCTCTTGGCTGCTTTATGATCCGCCTCACAAACAAGTTCTCCAACGCCGAGATTGTCCGTACACGTGATCCCCAGGTGGTTTTTCTGTTTAGTTGTGATAAATTGTTAGGAAGTTAAAAGAGGAAAATGAAGGTTTGGGCTAGAGCTGGTTCTTTATGGTTCTATTCTGCTCTAGTGTTCCGAGTAACTAAGCATTTTTGAGCAAGTAGGAATCCTCTGGTTGCTTGCTGAGAACGTGTAGGAAACTGGAAGTCTTTCCTAGTTGCAATACTAGGCTTAGGTTGTGCTTTAGAATTCCATTTACTAATTTCTGGTATGTCTTTTTTTCAATAACCTATTGTATTTTGATTTCCATTTACTAATTTCTAGTTATTCTGCTCTAGAGTCCCGAGTAACTAGCTGCTCTAGTTGGAAACTGAAAATTCTATGTTTGATTGCTGAGATCTTATTGGAAGGAAGAAGAAAGCTTGAGTTTTAATTCTGCCTTTTGATTGCATGTTAATGTACCTTAGAGAGGTCAATAAGAGTTTAAGTCCCTTGCTCTCAAATCACATAAAAAGGAGAGAAACTGTAAACTGCAAGAGGACACACATCATCATGACCAGGAATTTATGTGGTCAACAGGCAGCTTTGGTTTGTATTTCATTTATGTTCTGTGTGAAGACACTATATGATTAGATGTGGGCTACAGGTGCTGGAGGGTCTTGATGCCGTGCTTGATGTTGGAGGCGTGTATGATCCTAGTTGTGACCGCTATGATCATCACCAGAAAGGGTTCGAGGAGGTGTTTGGACATGGCTTCACTACCAAGCTCAGTAGTGCTGGTCTTGTTTATAAGGTATTGATTTGTCTCAAGATGAATAACTTATGATCTATAGTTTCTCTTGCCATTGGCTGGGATGATTTAGGAGTATTGGAGGTTTTGCATACAGTTAGGTTCAGAAACATGTAAACTACTGTCCTAGCAGTTTATTTGTTTGCCTGATTGTTTATCTGATATGCATTTAATTTTTCTTCTCTCTTTAGCATTTCGGGAAAGAGATAATAGCAAAGGAACTCCAAGTTGGTGAAGAGCACCCAGATGTCCATCGATTATTTTTGGCTATTTATAGAAGCTTCATGGAGGTGCCAAATTCTGCATAATTGTATTCGTTCTTTAAGAGATTTTTTTTAATAATATGACATTGCATAATTTACATGTTTGAATAACTATGACCCAGACTTCTTTTTTTGCAAATGTTTGCTGGAATTAGTAAATTAGTCTACCTTGAGTACTTCAAATTCTGTCTATTTGACTGTGTAGCACATATTTTTCAATTGTTGTTTATTGATACGAATAATGGCTTTACTGTACATCTAGGCAGCATGTTTACATCTAGATTGAATATGTAGTTTCAATTGATGTTCTTGGACTTTGTTATCGTTTTGACATTGTGGGAGACGTTGTAATGAGCTTTTTCAAAATGGTCAGCTTTATGCTTTTGCATTTGGGTGGTCACCCTGGTAGGCGAACCAGACAGATATCTTGGATGAGACTTGGGAAACAAAAGTTTAGGTCTACTGATGCTTTTGTGGATGACTTCTAGTTTAACAATTTTACGTGATACTTTAACCTGCTACCACTTGATGAAAAGGTTGTCGGTGAAGTGTGAACTAGGTGCTTTCCTTACTTAATATCTGATTTTTTCACTGCACCTATTTCTATCCCTTGTGGGTTGAGAGTTATTCGTGTTGTTGTGCATACCTTGGCATATTGCCAGACTTGCTCTTGTTTTTCCTTCCTTTTCCTACCTTCAAAAAGTTCCATGAAATGGTTCCAGGAGCAAACTAATGTCTTCTCTGATATTTTTGCCAATAACAACGCTTATGTCTAAGTTGTCTTGTTTACTTTGTTTTTGGTGACATTATTGTTAACCTTTATCAGGCAATTGATGCAATAGACAATGGAATCAACCAGTATGATACAGATCAACCCCCAAAATATGTGAATAATACACATTTGTCTTCCAGGGTCGGAAGATTAAATTTAGATTGGATTGATCCTGATCAATCATCCCAGAAGGAGAATGAGGCCTTTCAACAAGCAATGGCTCTGGCTGGCAGTGAGTTTTTAGATGTGAGGTTCTTATTAAAAATCTAGTTACCGAATTGATCAATGCTTTTCTGCATGGCTTTCTACTCTCCTTTCTGAATTGGGATATGATGTATTAAGGGCTTGATCATATGTTTATGTTTTGATGAATTTTTTAACATTTTCAGAGTCTTAGATATTATTCAAGATCTTGGTTACCAGCACGATCAATTGTAACAGAGTGTCTTGCAGCAAGATTTGACATTGACCCTAGTGGTGAAATTATGGTTCTAAATAAATTTTGCCCTGTAAGTAGGCAATACTTCCTTCCCTTCCATCTGCATGCCATTTTTCTTCCTTTAGCTCTGTAGTTTCACACAACTGTTCTGATTCAAGGGTCAGAAGAAGTCATTCACAATCTTCGAAGTTTCTTCTAATGCTGTTATTCAAAAGATAATCCTTTTAGCCTCCTTTGGATTCAATAATCCAATCTGCAACATGAAGCATTTTGTGTATCGTGCTCCATAACATCTACAGCTATTCTGATTTAATTTGTATTCTGCAGTGGAAGCTGCACTTATTCGAGCTTGAGCAGGAGATGAACATTCAGCCTCTTATAAAATACGTTCTTTATCAGGTATCTATTTATTCGCCATCTTGTCTCTTGCCAAGACCAACGCTGATCCATACCAGTGCTTCGTAGAAGGTTTCAGTATATAATCATGACCAAATGTAATTTGCAGGATGAGAGAGGGAAACAATGGCGAGTGCAGGCAGTGGCCGTAGCTCCTGATAGATTCGAGAGTCGGAAACCTCTCCCTGCTCAGTGGCGAGGTCTGAGGGATGATCAACTCTCCAAAGATGCAGGAATTCCTGGATGTGTCTTCGTCCACATGAGCGGCTTTATTGGTGGAAATCAAAGTTATGAAGGTGCTCTGGCCATGGCAAGATCTGCTTTGAAGCTTGAAGAATGAAAATAGCAGAATTCTTTGTCGATTTTTAGCATATTGAGAGCATTTTACAGCAGATTTGAGCCAGATCTAGCCATTTAAGGTCTGTTATCATCTTTGAGTTTTTATCCTTTAGCATCGTTATCCTAGTACCAGTTTCTAGGCAGCAACCAGTGTAATGAGAATTTGAGTTTCTGAACTATATTTGCAAGAAAATTTGTTTGTGTGTACCCTTTTTATCAAAGTAATAGACAATGGACATTCATTATAATGATGCCCTTTTTATGAGCAACAATCAGAGATATTGTGGCGAAATATGTTTCCTTTTTTTTATTTTTTTATTTGATGACATAATTAATTTTAATGTAAATCTTCAAAAAAGTTTAGATCATCTGTTTTTTCTAATATAGATTAGATTAATTGTTGATGATATTTTATTTTCATTCATTTTATTGTTATCAATAAATTTAAATATTTAAAATATTTGAATTAAAAATTTTACAGAACAAATTTTGATTTGAAGTATTTAAATGAAAATGAAATTTATTTAAATTATTTTGATAATGAAAATATATTTAATTTTTTAATAATTATTTGAATAAAAATTTAATTAATTATAAATTTAAATATAAAAATGACTATATTCATTTAATTTTGAATTTGATTATAAATTTAATCTTAAAATGTTAATTATTTTATATAAGTACACATGAAGTCATTATTTGAGAACAACTTTTTTTATTAGATTTACTTTTTGATCTTTCATTTTTATTAAATTTAAAAGATTTTATATTTTACTTTCTTGTAACTTAATAAATGTTTTATATTAGATGTTGATATGAGACTTTTTTCTATGATGTTGCTATTTATTTTCAAATTTTACGTATTTGTAAAGAATTTTGTAAATTAAAGTTAAAAATGTTTTTGTAATCAGTAATCACATAAAAATAAGGTTCGTTAATTTTTATTCAGAAGCTGCTATATGCTAATTAATTTATTTTAAAATTTTTTAAATTATTAAGTTGAGATCCACAATTAAATCAAGTCAGGAAAACTTTCAGTTTCAAATTATCTTTTTTTTTTTTTTTTAAATTTAAAAGGTACCACATGTAAGTTTCTTAATTATTTTTATTATTAATGTACATGTTATTTGATCATTTATGAATTTAAATATAAAAATATTATTTTTATTTTTTATTGTTTATTTAAAAGATATCAGGTTTGATTTATTTTATTTATAAAGTTTCAAATATTTTTATTTGTTTTTATCCTTAATCTTATTTTTAATTTCATTTTTTAAAAAAATTTGTCATTAAATTTTATTTTAATTTGTGAAATTGTATTGTTAATTAAAGTATAATATAAATATATAATTAATATAATAATTTCTTAACAAAATATAACTTCATTTGTTATTAAAAAAACTTGTTATACCAAATAATAGTTTTAAATTTACAAATTATTAATTTAATAACAAATTACAATTTAAATTTTTATATCATAATTATTATATTATATATATATATATCTATTTTATAACAATAATTTTTTTAAAATTATATAGATATCACAAATTTTACGCTAATTTAACATATATAGTGGAACCATTTCAAGCGTGTTTTTAAGGCATTTACTCAAAATATCAATAACTATAATTTATATAAATATTAATTTATGTGTTATTATAATATTTTTATTTACAATATTTATAATTTAAATTTAATAAAATTTATCTTAAAATTTTAATCTAGATTTGATAATATTTTATACATAAAAGTATATTTTTTTTAACTTTTAATGAAAATTACACATTGAAAAATTTTATAATCATAATTATTTACAATAAATTATAATTAAAAATATCATAATTTTAATAATGTCTATTATTAATAAATTTTACTTAAATATCTGAATCCGTTTTAATGTCATTGTGATATTATTGGTTTCAATAAGAAAATTATCAAATAACAGTATTTTAAAGATTTTTATAACATCAAAATACAAACAAATTTTTTTTAATATTAATATATATAACTAAATGTTAGTATATAGATTCAATTATCAATAAAACATGTAAACTCGTTATGCAATTTTAATTCTTATTTTCTATTAATTATAATTTTTTAATCATTAATATAACAATAAATATGATTCATTTTAAAATATCAATTTTAATAATTTATTTATAAATTGTTAATTTAATAATATTTATCTTAGAATAATTGAGTATTATAAAGTTTTCGATTGTATTTATTATATTATTTGATTATCTATATAATACAATTAATAATTATTAAATTAAAAATTTAGTAAATATTTTGAATGTAATATTTAATTATTTTTAAAGTAGATATCATTTTAAATCTTAAATTTTATTATGTTTCATTTATTTTCAAAACTTATTCAAATAAATCTTAACATTTTAATTTTATGAGATTGAATTTTATTAAAAAATTTAAATATTACAGATATTTAAATTAGATATATTTTTCAATAATGTTTTATTTATATAAAAAATATTCAAGCTATCGTTATAAAAAAAATTCACAATTTTTTTGAGCATTGAAATTATATTTTCTTAAGAAAATATACTATTAAAAATTTTAAAAATTCATAAAAATAAATAATTAATTAAATTTTTTTAAAATTTTGAGGAATAAAATCAAAATGAAGTATAAAATTTAGTAAATGATTTTTAATTATTTTAACAATAAAAAAATTATTAATTTTTATAATTATTTTGAATGAAGGTATAATTTAGATCAGAGTTTATTTGGTTACG
This sequence comes from Moringa oleifera, assembly GCA_021397835.1. NCBI lineage: Eukaryota > Viridiplantae > Streptophyta > Magnoliopsida > Brassicales > Moringaceae > Moringa > Moringa oleifera. The sequence goes on from JAJFZO010000566.1 coordinate 421,634, forward strand.
TTTTGAAAGTTAGGGTTTAATTAAAAATAAATGATAAAAACTCATAATTTTGTGTGATATTTTTTTATTTTTATAATTAGTTTTGATAATAAAGTTAAAGTTTAATATATATCTAATATAATAAAATAATTTCGTATATGACACATTACTCACATCTACTTTAAATTAAGATATGAATAAAACTAAAAAAAAATTAAGTGTTACTTTTAACCATAATTTTATGTTTTCTAATCAAATTCTTATTTTTAAAAAAATTTTAAACAAATCTCTATATGTTAATTTTATTTAAATTGAACTTTCATAAAAATAATTATAAAAAATTAATAATATTTTTTATTAAAATATTAAAAAATTTATTCAAATGGATTCTAAACTTCATTTTTATTTTATTCTTCAAATTTAAAAAATTTTTAACAAACAAACTACATTTCTTGAGCTTTTAAAATTTTTCATAATATAATTGTTTTAAAAAAATATTTTTAATACTTTTTATGATAATATTTGAAATATTTTTTATATTTATAAAAAATTTACAATCAAAATTTATTGTAAAAAATATTAATTTAAATATTTTTTATTTAATTTAATTTATTTTAATAAATTAAAACTTGTCGTTTTAAAAAAATTAAATTTTAATTAAAAAATGTAATAAACTTTTTAATTTTAAATGATTTATTAAAAACAATTCATATGTTTATCCTTCATTCTGATTGGACAAACTAATCCAAATTATACTTCTAAGTGAGCAATCATCTGAAAACACTATTCCACAGCCAGATCCATTTTAGAGAATCTGCTGTTCTCTAACTCGAACTGTAGCGTCAAGCAAAACCTCTCCTTGAGCACTTAAATCCCACTTTTTCTAGATCCAGGTAAGTTCCTAGTCGCCGCCGCCGCCACCACCACCAGCATGGCTACTGCTACGCTTACCAGCTCCTCCCTTTCATCAACCCTCAGGAAGTCGTTTCGCCCTAAACCCTTTGACGTCAAACCTGTCTCTCTCCCATTTTCTTCCGCCCTTGATCCTCGCAAAACCCTAGCCCGTATCCGGTCCTCTTTTTCCCCCTCTGATCTATCCCCCACCCACAACACCACTGCTGCAGACGCCATAATCACTAGCACCACTTCTTCCCCTTCCCTTAAATCCCGCCTCCGCTCCGGAGTGACCCTCTATGGACTCTTCCTACTCTCCTTCTCCCCGACTCTCGCCGAGATCTCCGCCCTCGCTGGCTACGACTTTGTGGTCGTTGACATGGAGCACGGCCCCGGGGGCATCACCGAGGCGCTGCACTGCCTCCGTGCTCTTGCCGCCACTCGTACCCCTGCCATCCTCCGTCTGCCTGAGAGCTGCCCTACTTGGGCCAAGAAGGCCCTCGATCTTGGACCCCAGGGCATCATGTTTCCTATGATCGATTCGCCGAAATCCGCTAAGAAAGCTGTGTCATATTGCCGCTTCCCTCTAAACGGGATCCGCGGCTCGGCGCACACTGTGGTGAGAGCTTCGAACTATGGAATCGATGAAGGGTACTTGAGTAATTACGAGGAGGACCTGCTAATCATGTGCCAGGTCGAGTCAGAGGAGGGGGTAAAGAAAGTGGAAGACATCGCAGCCGTGGATGGGGTCGACTGCGTGCAGATGGGACCTTTGGATCTCAGCGCGAGCATGGGTTACCTATGGGACCCAGGGCATAAGAAGGTGAGGGAGATGATGAGGGCAGCGGAGAAGGGAGTGTTGGCATCCGACCCTGCCAAAGGGGGGGCTTACTTGGCTGGGTTCGCTATGCCGCATGACGGGCCCGATAATCTCAGGGCTCGCGGCTACCACATGGTGTCAGGTGCCGTTGATGTCGGGCTGTTTAGGAGCGCCGCTGTGGAGGACGTCGAGAGGTTTAAGATGAACTTGACGCAGAACTCTGATGATGAGAAGGAACACAATAAGGATGGTGATGATGAGAAGTACTGGAGTGAATAAGCTTCAATGCCGCTGTTAATTTCTCTGTCTTTGTTGAATTCCTTCTTTTTCTCTTTGTAATTGCAGTTCTTTCTCTGATAAGGTAAATAGGAAATTGCAATTCTCCCTTATATTTTATGGTTTCTTTATTTGATTTTGTTCACGATTCTGTATTTACTGGATGTATGTGGGATGGGTTGTGGATATAACAAAAGCTTAATCTGTTTAGGCTTTTATGTGAACCAAAAAGCCACATCGCCACCTGAAAGCTATCCTTCACTGAATGTCCATAGCTGGATTGCTCGTCTAACTGGTTTTTATTCATCCTCTTCTACGGGATAAACAGGAAGGAGGAGGCAGAGTGTTACCTACCACTGTGAATGTGGTCGGCAGCAGGAGTGGGATTGGGTACGGCGCTGGATGGGCCTGAGCGGATCAGAAGGCATGGATATCATATGATTAGCGGTGGGTCCATTCGAGAGTCCTTATCTTCTCCACGTGATAAAGCTTTGGATCTGTTTCTCTGGACTCCAGCTCTTAGCCCAATTTATGACGACTCTCAATATGTAATTATAATTTATTAAATGTATTTTTAAAATATCAATATAAATAAAATAAAGAGAAGATTTAATTTATTTAATAATCTGTTTTGATATATACTATAATAATAATAATATTTTCTATGTTAAGAATAAAAGAATAGACGACTCTAAGATTCAAACTATTTATTGTGTATCCAAATTAAAGACTTTTTTTATTAGGAAATAATTTAAAAGGAATTTTTTTTAAATAAATTTAAATTGTTGTCGGTTTGGATCCAGTCCGGCCCATTGACAAGAGACAGGATTAAGAGGAGAAAAAAAATTGGAAATCCCCGGGAAATGATGAAGCGAGGGGTGCTTCTTGCCTTCTGATTTTGACAGATTCCATCAACGCACCCAACTCCTCCGCTAATTGTCCATTTCATTTCCCTGTGGATGCCAAGCTCTTTTTAAGTTTTAACGACACATTTTCCCTTTCATCTTCTACTCTCTCCCTCTCTCTCTCTGTCTCTCCCCTTTCTCTGTGTGTGTAATTGCAGATCCATCGATCTGCCATGGAGCTTTTCTATTTCCTGGTATTTGGGGGGCTTGCTGCCGTGGTGGCAGCCTTGGAGCTGAGTAAAACCAGCAAAGATCGCATCAACACTTCCTCTGCTTTCAATGCTTTCAAAAACAACTACCTCGTTGTTTACTCTCTCATGATGGGTACATGCTTAGATCTTGCATTCCTTTTCCCTCTTTTTTCCTTTCTCATTCCTCACATGGGTTTTGTTTTACCTGTTCCTCTCCCATTTTTAGTGATGATGTTATATCATTAATGATTGATCTGGATTCGATCTGTTTTTTGATTGCTTGCTGCAGATCAGTAAATGAGGTTAATGCTTTCCATTCTGTTGATGGTGGTGTTCATGTTGGCTTGTCAAATCTTTGTATTCTTATCTTTTTCTGATGCTATGGACTTTATTTGATTTACTACAGAGAGCTGGAGCATACGAATAATAGTTTCAGGGCTCTACTCTGTTTCCTTTTTGCACATTTTGAATCTATTTTAGTTTCTTAGGTTCTCTTGTGTCCATTATATACCAGTCAGTAGCTAATGGTTGAGGTTTATTTGCAACGTCAGCTTGATCTGCTGGTTTTTACTGCATAATTGACCACTCTGTAATTTTTGTCTAAGTGATTCTGCTTTATGTTGCACTGTCTTTCCCTGTGTTACTTTTATTCATTTATTTTTTGTTTTTTGAAATCTTTGGGAGTTTTGTTCTTGTACTGACAAAATTTAATTCTGCCATGGCAATAGCCGGGGATTGGTTACAGGGTCCATATGTTTACTACCTCTACAGCACATATGGGTTTGGAAAGGGGGAGATAGGCCAGCTCTTCATTGCTGGGTTTGGATCCTCCATGTTGTTTGGGACCATTGTTGGATCTCTGGCAGACAAACAGTAAGATCTAATCATGTGATATTATATTACTCATCACCGTTACTTATTTGACTAATTCCTGAATATTACTTTTCTAATTTAGGGGTCGAAAAAGAGCATCTATTACTTATTGCATTACCTATATACTGAGTTGCATCACTAAACACTCTCCCGAGTACAAAGTTTTAATGCTGGGACGTGTATTGGGAGGCATTGCAACTTCTTTACTCTTTTCAGCCTTCGAGTCATGGCTTGTTGCGGAGCACAACAAGGTGCGTCATTGTTCCACAAAATTTTGTGGGCTTATTGCTGTAACTGATTTTGAGTTTCTGTAATTATTAAAATGTTTTAAACTATACTATCATAAAGATGTTTTTAAACTGTGCCTGTGGATCCTGTGCAAATTTAGAACTTGGTTTTTGAATAGATTCTATAGCTGTTGCCCTCTGCTGAATAATGTATTACCATCTAATTGAAGGTAAGTCGTTTCTCCATTGAATTTCATGGTTTTAAGATTCCTCGCTACCAGTGGTTGTTTCATGAGAAACTTATGATCAAATTTGAGTTATTCCATGTCTTTCTCCCACTCTCTTTTAAAATTTGCCTGCTTCTGTATTTAATGAATATTTTGATTTCTGCAGAGGGGTTTTGATCAGCAGTGGCTGTCAGTAACTTTCTCTAAGGCAATATTTCTTGGAAATGGTTTAGTTGCCATCATATCTGGGTTGTTTGGCAATTTACTGGTTGACACTCTGGCCTTAGGCCCTGTAGCACCATTTGATGCTGCGGCTTGCTTTCTTGCAATTGGTATGGCAATTATAATGTCATCATGGACTGAAAATTATGGAGACCCTTCAGAAAGCAAGGACTTGCTTACCCAGTTCAAGGGTGCTGCTGTTGCCATTGCTTCTGGTGAATCCCTGAACTTACTTGTTTCTTCTAGAATATTATCTTATTTCCTTAATGTAATTGAGTTAATTGGATATTCCGTACTAGGCTTTTAGCTCTTTGCAGACGTGTATACAAGTTGATAGTATATTGTTAAGCAGATGTGCATATGAGATACTCAAAAAGAGCTAGTAACTATCCTTCTGAAACTGTATTTTCAGCACCACCTTGGTTATCATTTCCACTTGCTGTCAACTTTTATCTTTTTTAAACATGTAGTTATGTATGGGAAGAAATGGCCATGTGGGAGAAAGAATAGTCATGTTATTTTTCGTATTCTTGAATTTAATGATCTTTTGTATGATCATCTGGATCTAAATAGATATCTTTTACTCGAAAATCTCATTATCCCTTCATCGCTATATCCTTGGGCCACTAGTTTCGGTTTCTGTTTGCACACACAAAGCATGTCCAGTTCTCAACTAAACTGAGATTTTGTTTATATTGACACTTTTGGGGTTCCTTCAAGAGATTTCTTGTACTTTGTGCTCTGTCTGAAATGTGTCTACATTGTTCAAGTAGTAACTGTTTTAGAGTTTAGTTTCACGTGAACTTGAAAGAGAAGTACTTCCTTCCTGGTTTACTATTTTGCTTTCTTATTCTGTGAGCACTATTAACTCATGTTCGATGTGCAATCAGATGAGAAAATCGCATTGCTTGGTGCCATACAATCCCTTTTTGAAGGTTCTATGTACACCTTTGTCTTCCTCTGGACTCCAGCTCTCAGCCCGAATGATGAGGAAATTCCACATGGTTTCATCTTTGCAACATTCATGTTGGCTTCAATGCTGGGAAGCTCTATTGCTTCTCGACTCATGGCTCGAACATCCCTTAAGGTTGAGAGTTACATGCAGATTGTATTCGTAGTCTCTGCAGCATCCCTTCTGCTTCCCATTATAACAAATGTATGTTTGGATCTGATTCTCTCTCTCTCTCTCTCTATGTTGTGCATGTGAGACTGTGTCTGTCTCTGTGCAATCAAAAGCATGAGCAATATTACTTAAAATGTGATGCAAATTTTGGACAGTTCTTGGTAGCACCTTCTGGTGTGAAGGGTGGAGGAATTTCATTCGCTGGATGTATCCAGCTTCTTGGTTTCTGCACATTCGAATCCTGTGTGGGGATATTTTGGCCTTCTATAATGAAGATGAGGTCCCAATACATTCCAGAGGAGGCTAGAAGCACTATCATGAACTTCTTCCGCATTCCACTCAACATCTTTGTGTGTGTTGTGTTGTACAATGTGAGTCTATCTTATTCTTTTTTCCTTCCACTTTTTAGCTCTTTTCTTAGATCAGAATTCTTTTATATTTTACATATATTATTTCAGTTAGTAGAAATTATATCGTTTAAATAAAATATTTGGATTATCATTAGGAGCTGTTCCCTTCCATGGTTTTTTCTCTCTTGGAAAAATTACTAAGCAGAGATTCCATGTCATATCATCCAATAGTGACTGTTGATGTGATTATCAATTATGTAATAAGAGGTTTATGGCACACTGCATGGATAGCTGCACAAGATAGTAACCATGTAGATAACTATTGTTGTTGGCTGCATTAGCAGAGTATCCTTGGTTGTTAGTTTTCTGACATAAGATCATTAACATAACTCTTTGCAGACTCCCCTGAGTTATAAATTAAGAGATGCGTAGATGAATAATCTAAATGCATGATGTGATATCTATAATTATTTTATCTTCTCTAAGAGTCTACTTCTATTCTTCCCCTTTTTGAAGGTTGATGCGTTTCCCATCACTGTGATGTTTGGCATGTGCTCAATATTCCTCTTCATAGCATCTCTTTTGCAAAGGCGGCTTATGGTGATTTCTGAGATCCAAAAGTCAAGTAAGTCCTCTAGTTTGCTTTCAGTTCTTCTATATGCTTTTCTATACAGCTATGTGCTTGATCTCAAAATTTGAAGTTGTTCAAACTGATCATAATTGAAACTATTAGCAATTTTTATCTGTACATTGTACTACCTGTCCTCGTAGATTCTGAACTTTTCTATTTCATTGGCAATATAATAGCTTAATGGTTTTGATGTTTTAATCTAGAGTTATTACTATTATCTTTCTTTTATCACAGGATCACAAGATTGGACAATGATGAAAGAAAGGGACTCAGAGGCTGTGCCATTAAACATGTAGGTTCAGGGAAATAAGCCTTTAGAGTTTGCATGGTTTACCTTTTCTTACTATGAGTTGTAGCTGCAGCTCATTTAGCCGTTTGAAGCTCAGTGGAGTTTGGAGCATGTTTGATAAGATGGTATAAAGAAATTTTGAAGGTGGTAAACAAGTGATGATTCAAATTAAAGGAATTGATTTTCAGTAAAAGAAAGGATAGAAAATATTCTTTTGAATCATATTTTCGTCTATTAGCCAACTTTACCGCACAGTCATTGTTTTTGTCTATCAGAGTTCAATTTTTAAGATGTTTTGTAGTAACATAAATGAAGGTTTCCTGTTATGTCATATTGCACTGTCACGTATCTTTCATCAAAGCCATGGCAAAACATGGCATTTTCAACTTAATGGTGTGATACAAGGGGGCAGGTAGCCCCTGAAAGGTTTCATGCCTATGAGCTTGCCTGTTCAGAAATGAACTTAGAGGAAAAGAGAGCTTGCTTCTCCCAACAATACATGTTATTCCCATCTGAACGATACTGACAGAGCAAATCAGAATCTTAGATGCTATTGTATCTGTGATATAACTTCAATTTTGTATTATTCTATGCTAAATACTGTCATAGCTTTTGTATCTTCACATTCAGTAAAGAAAAGTGAAAATTACCCAACACTTAACTTTTTATGAAAAAGACGGAAGACATATTATCTCATATGGTAAGAATTTCAAAAAAAAAAAAAAGAAAGGTTAAAAATGCTGGAACTTTCCTTTCTTTTGAGCTGCTGGCAAAAAAATAGCAAGATTTTCCTGGGAAAACAGTAAGATCTGCAAGAACGTGAAAATGAGAAGCATTGGCAGTAGAACTCAAATCTAAATGGTGGTGAGTTTGCTAATTCTTGTGATAAACCAAATAATCCAACAGCAACTTCTATATATAGAATGAGTTTTCAAAGTCATTGGAGGTGACTTTATCTCAGACAGACCAAACCATGTGAGCCAGACAGGCCTAGCTATTCTCTCATGTCTTCTCCACATGATGACATGATAATGATTTGCAAGAATTTGTCAAATATAATATTATTTGATGATGTGCATCCCCACTTACTTTCAAGCTCCAACCTTGCATACCCATGTTGAGTCCCAAATGGTTATGACTTATCCAGCTTGCCCATGTGCACCATTACCCATATGGAGACTTACTGATCCTGAACCCTAAAACATTAAATTCCCTCTATCCAACTCTATCCACATAAATCTCTTCCCAATTGGCTGATTTTCCCTTTAACTGCCTTGCTTTTTTGACTTTTTAGTGGTTCTTGATGCTTGGACTCCTGAATATTTTGGGTTCCACCAAATCATCTTGGGAGGGGCATTCACGTAATTATGCATCCAATTGTTGCCTGCTGCTCCGTCAGTGTATAGACCCTTGGCTCAATAAGCGTTTGCTCTCATTCCCAACTGGCTAGCACTCCTAAATTTCAGAAACAGAAGATCTTGTCTGAGAGAGCTAGTGGGATGGCCAACCTTGGAAATCCCAGGTGCCTGTTCCTGTGTGCCCTTCAGCTTCTTTTTTTAGTGCAGACTCAAGTTTTCTGCTATCAATACAAGGTCGGAGATTTGGATTCATGGGGTGTACCCACTGCTGCTAACCCACAGGTCTACACTAAATGGTCTAAGTATCATACCTTCAAGATTGGAGATTCTCTGTGTAAGTACCTCCTCTTTCAGATACCCGAATCTGTGTTTCATTCCTGAGCACCATACAAAGTTCAGAAAATGAGCTCTGGTTGTTCATGATTCTTGTTTGTTTAATCTCCTGACAGTGTTTTTATACCCACCAAGTCAAGATTCAGTGATCCAAGTCACAGAGCAATCCTACAACTCCTGCAATATTACAGATCCAATCTTGCACATGAACAATGGCAACTCTTTGTTCAACATCACTGAAAATGGCGACTTCTACTTCACCAGTGGAGTGTCTGGCCACTGTGAGAAGAAACAGAAGCTGCACATATCTGTGGGAAATGGGTCTGCATACTCTCCTTCTTACAGTCCTGCATTACCTGACTCTGCACCCTCTTACCCTACCGTCTTTGGCTCCATCCCTCTGCCGCCATCTTCTTCACCATCTCAGAGATTCTCAGTTCTCAGTTCAATTGTTATTGGATCCTTGGTACACGCATTCTTTGGCAGTATGTATTAGCAGCACCATTTAAAAGACATAGTTACAGAACCCAGCTGAGAAAGATTCTTTTTTTACCCATTTGTTGTTTGTTTTCACTTGACATTGGTTCATTTGGTAATTTTTTGTGATGTAATTCTCTTCTATCAATATAAATGAATACCCAAATAAAGAATGTGTTTTCTGTTTCATCAATGGACTTTCCATGGATTCTCTGAGATTTTCTTTTGATTGATCAGAAAGAAAGAAGAAGCCAAGAGCCAAGAGTGAGGACCTTTAGTTGTGAGGTTTTCATATTTTTGAATTTTGATAGTGTAGAGACTAGAGACAGAATCTATGGGCGTGTAAAAACAAGATCTCTCAACACTTTCTTTTGCTTTTTCCCAGGAAAAGAAAACAGCACTTTTGATGTGAAAAGAACAAACTTACACCTCATAGGTCCAAACAAATGTCGCCTGAAATTAGGGTGCTGATATGGACATCTTCACTCTTAGCTCCATAAATCAATAATGGCCAGCTGGCTATGAACAAGACCCAACAGCTTTTCTTCATGAGTCACAGGTACACAGAGAAGTTGAAATGAGGCCTTGGGTAACCACGAAAATAGCCAAACAAATGTGATCACAGACAGTTCATAGGCATACTTCAAGGCTCGTGGAAATATTACTTATTCCCTTCAAAAACAGGTATGGTTATACACAAAAAGAGAATAGAGAATACAAAAGAATGAGAACAAAATTGTAAGAAATGATCTTGTCACAATAGCTCGTATCATTCTCATAAAAGACAATTACAGATGAAAGACTGAGATCAAATGGTCAGGGAGGGGTAGTCACTCCTGGTCTACTGAGTAAATGACTTTTAAGTTAGACAAGGGAATAAATCCGTCCGGGTCATACATGACCAATGGATAAGGTTTGCTTGGGAGAGATCTGGTTGAATTCATCATAGTTTAGCTGGTTAGTTGACTGCATCAGCATCGACAGCCATGGGTCTTTCCAGGGAAGCATAGGCTGTGTCTGCGAATGGGCTCCTCATTTCAGCAGCAGCGGAGTCTATTTCTGTTGCAGCCCTCAGTGGGGAGGGAGGCTGTACCTCCACATCTGGGTAAGCAGCCTTGAATCTTGCTCGCAAGCCTTCATCAACCAATCGTACTCCTTGTAATTGATTACCAAGTGACATCCATCTGAGAAATACAAAAGGGCAAGCTTATAAGCATCTGATCTGTTGAGTGCATATGTTCTTAACAATAGTTAGGAACAAGTTCCAATAAGAAGCTAACTGTCAATCATGTTTCACAATGGATCTTTAAGTGCATTTGTGATCAAATGCAGCAGAAGAGAATAAGTGAGAAGATAACTTTTCATAGGAAAATCATTAGTAGCATTAAGTGATGGGTTTGCAGACCAGAAACCGTCCTAACTAATCCTATTTACGGTAATAAACCTTAATTGACTTGGAAAACTTCAATAGCAAATTTGGTTTAAATTTGATTTCTGCCTGAAATTCTCCAAGACTATTCTTAATCAATATGGCTGTTGGCTGTTAGTCCTAAGAAAATGCTCTATTGAATGTAGTTTTCTCAAAATCATTAATAAAATCTCAAAAGCTCTTAAAAACTAGATGATGAGCAGTCAGAGAAACAGACCCTGCATGAGTATTGTGCATGCGAGCAAATAATTCCAGTTTTCTTGCCCTTGGCATTATTCTTTCCAGCATAGGGTACATCTGCAATAACACATTCATGTCAAACTTGTATTTTGCAGGCTGGACTGGGATAACTATAGGGCATAACAGCGGAAAATAATAATAACACAGTAATTATCACAGATTGATCAAACAGAAGGCAATGCTTCTAGCAGAGAGGAAAAGTATAGTAACTGTCATGCTTATAAGCCAACATTATTGAAAGGACTGGAAGTAAAAAGTACAGTGAAGGTCCAACGAACCTCATCTGGCTTACGGCTAGTCTCTCTAACCTCCGCAACAATGACATCAGTATCAATATTCCTGTTTACTTCGGGATTCCCTTTAATTCCAACAAGACAATGCTCCTTACTGTGGTTGAGCCAATGGCCTGTCCGTCCAGTCCTAATTATTCGTTGAAGTTGATTAGTCTTCACCCAAATGATCTCCTCTACTCGCTTGTATCCCCAAAGTTCCAAACTGCAGGATGCATATTGATATTTATGAGAGTAAAACTAAGGGACGCAAATTTCAAGCCTCACAAGTCAGAAAAGATAAGCATCCAACTAAGATAATTAAAGAACAGTAAATTCGAGAATTGGTTAAGATACAAACGTACCAATCACGGCCTAGCTCCATCGCACGTCCAGTGACCCAAAGGAAAATCAGACCATCAGTCTGCAATGCAGGAACATTTAGATTGCGCATCTCATCATCAGCCATTGTCCCATAAGGCAATTCCATGTGAATATCCCACGGTGGATCTGCCATTATAACTCCAAATTGCCCCAAAATGTCCATTCTAAAATTACGAATATCACAATTAATCCATTGGGGTTCACCAAGTTCCACCTCTGAACAATAATCAGCACGTTGAGTCTTTAAGAGTTTTTCAGGACCCATGGCAGTGTCTGGTGTTTGGTCGAGCTCATAATGAACATACTTGCACGTCTAACAAGAGAAAAGTTATGGTAATCTTTCAGTAAATTTTTATAACATATATTAAAATAAAATCCAAGTAAAAATTACTAAAAGGAAGATGATAACTTTACCTTCATATGACGACAAGTATCGAGAAAAGAACAATCCCCTAAACTGATATCAGTGTGTGGAGCAATCAACCGCCGGAAATGACGCTGGAAGAATTGAAGAATTGAAGAATTTCAGTATAAACTACTCTTGGTTTTATATAAGTACCAAAGTCATGGTTATTTACAGTCAAATGAGGACATTTATACGAGAGTTTAAAAAAGTGAACCTGATCAGAACCAATCAAATAGCATTTAGAAAGATAATAGTGAATAAACCAAAGCTGCTAGTGCAGGAAAGAATTTACTCTCTCAGGTAGGGCATGCCTTGTGATAAAATTCTTGCTCTAGTGACACCCTTTTTGGGCGTCTAGCAATAAGCAATCATGAATGAAGTGCCCTTCCTCCGCCAAGTTGGGAAAGGATCAACAGGAAGCCGTGGCAATATCTAGCACTCCATTTAAACATGTGTTTGTGCAGAGAAGAAAAAGAAAAAGTTTAATAGACTAATTATTCATGATTTAGATTCCAACTTTTTTCTTTCTCTTTTTGATATGGAGAATCCACCCAAGACAGGGCCAGTTCGTGCATACACCTCTGCATAGTAAACCCATAATTTAAATTCTAGCTTACTTGGAGACTCATATCTTGTTATTCTGGGCATTTACTGCCCTTCAATCTCTATCAAAAGCCTGACATATTTTACAATAAGGAGCCCGGAGTTCACCGAATTTCTGAAATTAAAGTTTCATTTTTCCAAGAAAGAAATGTTGTCACTACTAGAAGTATCTTGGTATAAACATGTCTCTCCCTGACATAGAAACATGTTCCCACTATTTTAATATGTATGATTGAAGATATGGTAACCAACAGAAGTATCTCAGTGCGTTATTCCAGGAGAAACCTAAGTGCTAATTCTAGCTATATCCCCTTCCCATGCTGAATTCAATAGAGTAAAAACCATTGATATAAAATATGAAATTGGTAGAACAATACTCCATCACTGAAATATGTATGTTGTTTCATGCCAATTGAAATGCTAGGACACTATTTCCTGACAGACCTTGGTGCATGCTACGACCGCGCCTGATTGAAGACGGCAGTCCTCTTTGGTGAGATACTTACAGTAATACTTAACTTGAGAGCCACCTTTGCTTTTGAACTGGAACAATTATTGAAAATGATCAGTAATGGGTAAAATCATCTACAAGCACAAAAAAAGAAACAGAATAGAGAGCTAAAACAAAGTTTGCTTACAACATGTGGCTTCAAGCTACCTATTCACAGCACAAACTCACATGGCATTTCAATTTAACTCTATGACCGTCACCAGCAATTCTATTCACAATGGTATAATATGGCACACGTCAATAGAAACAGGTAATACCTTGGCAGCAGTGGCAGTTTCCTTAGCAGTGGGGCGGTGAATGAGGTCCAAGAGCTCCTCACCAGTCCTTGATTGCTGCTTCTCCCGAAAGGACTTCTTGCTCAGAAGGGCTTCAACGTCCTTCATATCATCATCCTCTGTCCTTGGCCTCTGTCCAGCCATTGGCAATGCTGCAGGAGGAGGCCTACTAGCAATCCCTCCCAGCATACCCATCCCTCTGGGAGGATGCATCCCCATCATCCCCATCCCTCTAGGGCCCCCACCAGCCCCCCTTGGCCCGCCCATCATCGGCCCGCCACTCCCGGGGTAAACCATGTGAGGATCACCGGGACCCATCCACATCTCCGGTATGGACCTCGGCACCGGCCCACCCATTCCAAAAACCCCATTGCCTCCACCATTCACATTATCACTCGTGTTATCTGTCTCCATCCGATTCGCATCATTAGCGCTATTCAAGTTATTGTTGTTTCTGCTGTTATTGTTGTTCAATTCTTGCTGTTGATTATACTGCGCGCTTTCTGGCAATTCTTTAAGCAGCCTCGTCCTGTCTATGGCCAAGACCATGACTCTTGACTTGCCACTGAGCACAAACTCCTCGAGCTCGATGCCGCCATTGTCTTCTGCCATTGACCTGAGAGCCATTTCCACAGCGAGGATTGCTCCCGACTCCCCGCCCAGCTCCCGCAGCGCGGCCTTCTCGGCAGGCGTCGCGTTCTGGTCGTTTTCCAGCTTTCTCAAAACCGTCGACGAATCTATTGGCGAGAAAGGAACCCTATGAAGCAAGCATTCCGCCACCATCGCCCTCACTACCGACAACGGGCTCCCGCTCTCGTCCAGCGCAAACTTCTCGGACTCACCTTGGAGACCCTGCTCCCCATCAGTACCCGGGTGCCGACCCAGAACCTCCGGTGCCGCTTTCGAGTCGTGAGATGCTCGGGTATCAGGTTCGGGTGCCGGGTGATTGGGTTTCTTAAGGGTGGGCTTTGGGAGAGCGGGAGTTGGGGTAAAAGGACGGTGATTGAAGGAGGAAATAAGTCTGAGAGAGAGATCAAGAGAGGGAACCAAGTCAGGGATGACTGACTGCAGCGACGAGAGGAGATCCATGTGGGTAGCGTGTTGCCTCTCGATTCGGGTTTCCAATCGAATCCGCTTGTCCTTGAAAGTGGATATGGCTGCGTCTCCCCTTCCATCTGATTGAGTCTCCATCAAGGTTCTCCCTTGTCGCTAAAAGATTCCACTGAGAGAAAGGCTCAGATATTCAGACGAAGAAGCTAGGTTCTCGTGGGTTTTATAGCTTCTCAGAAAATTTTGTCTTTCCAGTTTCCTCTTAAGAGATGAAGTCCATAGCGACGGCAATCCGGAGGGTCGAAGCATAGGAGTGAAAAACATGAATTTCTGCAATTAGATTTGTAATTACGATTTCATCACCAAGAATAGCTTAAATTACCCAAATAATCAGGATATTTGCTCTCCCAATATTATGAAGGGTAAAAGGGTAAAAAGATTTATATTATAATGGGCAAAGGTTTAACAAAATAAAAAGCTCAATCATACCTTAATGGCATCAAATAAATTTGTTTTAAAAAATAATAAATTAGATTTTAAAATATTAATTTAAATTTAATTAAATTTTATTAAAAAATTTAAATTAAAAATTTTAAACATAAATTTTTTTTTGAAATTTTTAATGGATAAAAAATAATATTTAAATTGTTATTAAAAAACTTTAATTTTTAAAAAAATTAAAAATATTTTCAAAAATTTTATCATGTCAAATTTTTAAAAAAAATTATAAAAATATAGTGCGAGTTAAAAATTATATAAAATTTTAAAAATGCATTTGAAATGAAATGTAACATTTATTTGATTTATTTTTAAAATATTTTAATAAAAAATATTTTTAATATATTTAATTTAAAATTTAAATTAATTTAAACTGATAATTAAAAATTTATCTATTATTTTTAAAATATGAAATATAACAAAAAATATAATTTGAAATTTATAAATTTTACTCTATTATAAATTATAAAAATATGTTTTTATATTTTTCAAAAATGAACATAAATCCAATGAGAGTGGATCATCTGAATCCATATATAATAACCTTCTCAATCAGTGATAGGTCTATTGATTTTATTTAGGGTTCACACTTCATTGTGATGCCAAATCCTGCTGAAACATCAAATAATGAGACCCATCAATTTCATATGCAACATCACATATTTATTTTGTATAAACAACTGAACTTGATAAAATGAACTTAACAACGTTCCATTAGAAAAAAAAAAAAAAAAACACAGAAGGTTTTCACAATACTTCAGGTGAAGACAGGGCAGCCTTCAACAGAAACTCCTCTGGCTGTTGGACAGGAAGCCAAGGGGCATCCATCAAGGTCATTGCCCCACCAATTTACACTAACATTTTCTAAGCCCAAACACAAGTATATCAGCACACCCATGAAGGCAAGGCCAGCATCCAATGCCCCAGAAAGAACATAATTGTATCTCTGCCACAAGTCTGGTCTATATCTATACACAACAAAGCCTGAGAGGAAACCCACAAGGATCCAGGTAGTGTAGTTCACTGCAGTGGCTGGAAGCATCATTCCGGTGGCACCTATCAACACTGGCATGTTTATCAGTCGAATCCACTCTTGTCCAGGGAAGGCCTTGGAAGCTAATCATACCAGAATTGGTGCAATTGCCCCACCCAGGAAGAACCAATTCACCGCTTCATAAGTGCCCAAGTCTCCGAAAATCCTGCGAGGGCCTATCAGACCCCAGATGACAGATGCATCATAGAAGACTGTGTCACTCGGACAAGTCCAGACGCTGTTGGATGATGAGTCACAGATGTCTGGGATGGTTTCCATTAGCCACCAGGAAGTGCTCAGGTACAAAATACAGGCTATGAGAGTTCCTACAATCTAAGCAGAGGCCAAGACTCATTAATGGTGATGTGATAAAATAAACATGAAGCTCTAGTGGTGTATTGCATCATCAATCAGATGGACACTGACCTGTGCCATGAACATTTGTCTAGGAGGAATTTTCATATAGTGACCAAGCTTGAAGTCTTGCAGGAATCTGATGGCCTGCGTTATACTTACGTATCCATACACCTTGAAGCACATGTTTGCAACTGGGTATCCAGGATAAATATACCCAATAATATACTCAGTGATCATGTTCAAGCCTGGTGTCTGCCATCACCAAATCATAAAACATGCAAATGAACGATCCTTAAAAATTTGTAACATAACTTGATGTTCAAATTCATAGATAGCAATAGAAACACTTCACAAAGCATTTTCTGTTTTAATGGCGGCTGCCTATTAAGAGTTTAATCTCAAAAGACGCCTTGTGAATGCGAGTATGTTCACTCTTATATTGCATCTGGTTGATAGATTTTTTGTCTGATATGGGATTGCAGTAAGGTGCAATAATGCCAATTTGAGGTGACTAAAATCTAAGTAATAGATGCGTTGTAAAACAACTAGTTGCATTCTCATTGCAGCAAAAACATAAACAGCTAGCTAGCTATTACTTTTGTCCTGTCCTAACAGGATTGTAGATGGAAAGAACATAAGAAATGGTGAAATATAAGATGACATTAAGTACCTGGTTTGTGATGGCAGTGATGACACCAATGGGAAGAGGGAAGACAATGGCGATCGCACAAGCTAATAGAACACCCCACCAAGGCAATTGAAGCTGCTCGTTGTAATACTCACAGGAGAAAATGGTGACTGCAATGGTTACTAGAAGAATGATCACAAACCACCATTCAGGAACTTGCTTATATCTCCTCATGAGCTTAGTGTGTATGTCCATTTTCTTCCCTTGAAAACTAGCTTTGCTTTGCTCCCAAATTTCTCTGCATTCACAGCTATTCACAGTAAGCTTCAATTCACATGAACTCCTCTCTTTGACAAATTTACAGTAAGCTTCCATGCACATGAGCTTCTCTCTTTACCAAATTAAGCTTGGACGCACATAAATTATTCTCTCTCTCACAAATTTACAGTAAGCTTCCACGCACATGAACTACTCTCTTTGCCAAATCAATCTTGAATGCGATTAGACTACTCCCTTTTTCCAAATTTATATGTAATATATGATGATTTCAGAGATTTCTTAATACCTGCCATGAAACAGTGCGACATGAACAATCGTAGCAGTCAGTGCAGCAAAACCAACGCCATACATCATAGCAAAAAACGTGCTGAGATACAGAGGTCCCTCTCGTTCATAGGCTGCATAGTCAAGGTGGAAATTGGAGCCGATAATGGAGGTGATATTGTACTCTTGACCCGTCGACGTGAAGAGTTCATCGGAGAAAATGGGGAAAGTCTTTACCTTGTAGACATTGAACCAGTAGAAAAGTGGAGTCAAAACATACATGATCAACACATATCCTGCAGCAACGTTCGCTGTGGCAAACCATGGGCTCGCAAGGGGGCTTCCAAGGTAGGAGGAGATGGCAGGCCAGTCAAGCCCGATAGCTCCGATACCGAGCCCAGAGAGACCCGACCCGAGTTGTTGGGCCCAAACAGATGTAGGGAAGCACCAGCAAATCCAGGAGAGGGAAGTGAGAAGTTGAAAGAGATAACCAGGGAAGACATAGTAAGCAAAGCTGCAGACAAAGGCAATGACGAAGAACTGGGTTCTCGTCACCCCACCCTTGGCCCGTTCTTCCCTCTCGTGCAAAGCCCTGTAACAAGAAAATCCAGTGCTGGATCGGCTTAAAAGCCCATAAGGCCTTGTTCCTTTAGATACTAAACAACAGGGAAGATGCACGTTTTGGTCAAAGCTTCCACGATCAATGGAGTTACATCAATCAGCTGTCCGTCAGGCTGTCATGGTCACTTGAACAGCAAATTGCAACAAACACAGCCATCTACCCTTCTTCGTTATCTTTCATTTTAGTGTATCAGTTGAGAACATCCTCATTTCAAAACTGAAAAATAAAGCACGAGGAAGATAATTTAATCAAAATAATTAAAAATTAATTAATTAAATACCTGAAGAGAGAAACTTGAACCAGATTCCCAGGCCACCACATGGTTGCAGGTTCAACAAGGTACCTTCTGAAGATACCAGCCCAACCAAACCCTAACACCTATCATTCAAAACTATTAAATCTTCAAACGTAATTGAAAATATCTTGAATTCTTGAAAACCCAAAAAGGAGAAAAGGACAATGACCTGAGTGGTGATGATAACAATCAAGGAGACAAAGAAGGTGATTTGTTTCTTGTAGAAGACCTTGACGACGGTGACTATATGAATAGCGTAGACGCTACCGGCTCCGGAGTTTGCGAAAATGGTGATGAGGACATGTTCTTTGATGTTGAAGGGACCTGGATTGAGAGTGAACTCCCATTTTGTTCCTTTGAAGAAGACACGCTTGGTGATCTTTGCAGCCATTAGTTGGCCGAGAGGCACGACGGCGATCTGTGCGGATATGGCGGTGATGGACAAGGGCTCCGTGCGGTACCGGAAGAACTGGTTGAGAAAGGATAAGATGACGCCTGAGAGGGTGCCTAAGATCCACATGCGGAACGTGGAGGATGGCAGAGATGGGTCGTCTGTGGTGGGTACCGTCAAGGCTACTTGCCTAATGGGTGAGTTCTCTTCTGGGCCTATGGATAATTCATGGACCGTTGACGCCATGGCTTCCGACTAAGACGAAGCCGATGAAGAAGACGACGAGCATGGTGATGAGTTGCTGCCATCTTTGCTTTTCTCTTTAGATACTGCAAACACAAATATATATATGTTAAACCAGCTAAAAGATTAATGTCAATAACTAATAGATTCACAGAGACAAAGAAGGGGAAAGGACTCACAAAGAGAAGCTCGGATCTCCTCTGCAGATTCTTCCATGGTTTCTTTCTCTATGATCTTTTGGGTTTTCTCGAGATGGACTCAAAAAATGTGAATTCGTTGAGACAAGAAGGTCAATAAATAATTATGACCCAGAAGGAGCCAAGAATCTGGGGTCTCAGCTCCTTGAATTGTAAAAGAAGCTGAGTTGTACAAATATTTTGACAGGGTGAATTTACTTGCCCATAATAAAATTAGAGAAAATTGTCAAAATTGACACCCGTGCCTTTCATTTTTACTAATTTTTATGTTTTCAACATTTAAATATATTGTGAAAATAAAAATATTCACATTAATGATAATAATATTTTTAAAAATTAAATAAATTTTAAAAATAAAAAAATTATGTATATAGTATTCTCTCTCGTCAAGCTCTCTCTCTTTTTCAGGCTTTTTTTTTTACATTTTTTTCATATTTATATCTAAAATCTACATAAATAAAGGTTAGAAAAAAAATCAAAAGCAGCTATCAATTGGTTTTGGTTAGTTCTCTTCACGTTATATTTAAAATTTACACAATCAAGCTCGTGTTTTTTGTAACACATTATTCTTTAGAAGCAAAAAGTGTTCGGCCGGGTCAAAAAACTAATAGGTATGTATTTGAAAAATAATGTATCTTAACACTGTCAAAATTTTATGTGTTTTAAAGAATAATCGTGATGTATCTTACATATCATAACATGGACAAAGAACCGTGCTATGTTTGATTAAATCGTAACTTAGCCACCAAGTTCGTATTTTCTCATGATCATCGTGACTTTATGTACAAATTAATATTTCTTTAATGTAATTGATATATAAGATAATATCGTTGCTTATTTATCTAAATCGTTATTATTTACTAAACTTTAGTTTTGTTCTTTTTTTTAAAACTGTCGTTTTTTTTTAAATGTTTTCATGATCATGGTAGAATGCATGTTATTGTAATTTAGAATAATGAGTGGTCCGAGTCAAGAGAAAGTTTTGAGTATACTGGTAGGACTATCAAAACTCAAGGTTATATTATTCGAAAGGGTTTAACATATGGACAGTTATTGGGTTTAGTTAAATCTTGCATTAATAATGATTTCTCTAACTATGATATTATGCTGCACACCATAGTGAGATCCGAGAAAACTGTCATGAAAATTGAGTTAGTGAATGATGACTACATTGAATTCTTGTTATATGGTGATAACATAGTATCCCGTATAATTGTGGACTTGGTGGAGCGATATGAAGTTAAGAACACACATGGTGTATAGGACAAGAGAAATTCAAAACGAATCAATCAGTTGAATTCTTGCATTGGGAGCAATAAGATTAGCGATGTAATCCTTAATGTGCAGAATCACCCAATTATTCAAGGTAAAAATTTGAGTACAGAACTATTATTCCATAATGAAAGTAATTTGATAAAGGTTTTATATACATTGTATGCCTTTGATAAAACCACAAACAATTTTGTAAGATTTTTTTTTCTTTTAGCAATGATATTCTCATCATCCTCCTCATCTTCATTGGTAGAAGCCCTGTTGTGCTCATTAATTCGATACTGTTTTGTCACACAGAGATACAGAGGCACACACTCTCCTCAAGTCTCAAGTAATATAAAGCTTGACATTCAGTGGGAGTCAGCTTAAGTTTGACCTTCACTGTCATCTGAAACAATAATCAAATATTAATCTAAATAACAATTTTATAAATGAAATTACTCACATGTTAATGATTGTACAATTATGAAAAGTATAACTAAAAATGTGCAAATTGTGTTACTAAAATTTAAATTAGAATGAATTTAGATTTAAAAAGATATCACAAAAATGTAAAACTTGACACAAAAATGATGAATCTTAGAACAAAATTATAAATCTTGGCACGAAAATGTGAAATTTTTGTACGAAAATGATGAATCTTAGCATGATTTTATAAAAGATGCAATGACTTTACTATTGTTATAACGGTTTGTAAGTGTTGTCACGATTGTGTGAATGACGCAACGAAATAATACATTAGATACGAATTCAATCAATAATGAAACCAATTTAAATTACTATGTTTATAAAAATCATCTAACAGTGGCCACAACATAGCTTATGATCAAATTTTCACCAATAAATTCTAAACAATCGTGATCTTACTACCCTAGTGGTATGCTGCTTCATACAAAGTATCATCTCAAATGCAAAAATTTTAGAATAAAAAAATAAGTTAGGTGTTGCAAAATTTTTGAAAAAGTAAATAAAAACATAAAAATAAACAAAAATAGATCCCAACAAATTTAATTACTTGTAGTGTCCATACAAAACCAAATATGTTATATGACAATTATTCACGTTCTGTATTTTGAGTGGTTATAGCCTTTTTAAACTGCGCTAATGAGTTGCAGTACACCAAGGTACCCCATGGAAAGCTATTGAATGCTTTTAGATTATCAATAAGGTAGAACTACCACTGGGGAATATGTTGTCGCTCATCATGGTCTTTGATGCAGGCATTGAGTAAGTAAATCAATACAAGCTTCACTGCATCATCAGAATCTTCACCAAATTCTCTTTCAAGTAGTTTTGATATAATAGAACTAGTGGTAACCTTGTCTTTTCCATCAAAATACTTAACGTGAATGCCAAACGAATTCGGTGCAATCAAATTTGTGTCTGTAGCTCTCCAAATCTCAATCCAGTGATTAAACAAAATTCTTTCTTACCAAAACGTACTTCATAATTTTCAAATCGAAATCACATTTCTTTATCATTAGGTTGCTCAATCCCTCGAAGTAGTACATTGTGGACGACTAAGCTAGAAAATATAAAATTCTCATTCACTTTCAAGAAGTGACCAAGGCAGGTAGCATTGATCTTCTATCTTTGTGAGTTATTTAAAACATGTTTTATGTTCGATACGACATCAGTATCACAATAATTTAATATTCTGACTGAAGACTTCCAACTATTTCTAAAGATCAAATATTTCTTAGTAACATCTATCTGTACAATTAAAAAAAATAATGAAAAAATGTATTAACGATTTATAAAATGTTAATACAAAATTAAAAAATTCACACAAAAACTTAAAATATTGATACGAAAGTATAAAACTTAATACAATACTTGACATATTGTCATGAAATGAAAAACTTAATATTAAAAAAAGTATAAGTACGAATTTATGAAAGAAAAAACGATTTTCTAAAAGTTATTACGATAACATGTTAAGATTTTTATGATTTAAACTCAAATTAGCAACATTTGTAAAATTTAAACTCAAGCACCATAAATTAAAGAGTAAAACACAGTTCATACACATTAATGTTTTCAAAAAAATTAATTAGCTTCAAAGTATCAAATTTAAATATATTCAGTCATTAAAGATTCATAAACTAATAATTTAAATTATTTAAAATATAACAAAAATATTTAATCAAATTTTCATATAAAAAAATTAAATATATAAAAAAAAAATTAAACATGGTAAAAAGATTTGTTCTGTAGGTATTTAACAATACTATAATAAGGCACACGGCAATAGAAACTGGTAATACCTTCGCAGCGTGGCAGTTTCCTTAGCAGTGGGGCGGTGAATGAGGTCCAAGAGCTCCTCACCAGTCCTTGATTGCTGCTTCTCCCGAAAGGACTTCTTGCTCAGAAGGTCTTCAACGTCCTTCATATCATCATCCTCAGTCCTTGCCCTCTGTCCAGCCATTGGCAATCCTGCAGGAGGAGGCCTACTAGCAATCCCTCCCAGCATACCCATCCCTCTGGGAGGATGCATCCCCATCATCCCCATCCCTCTAGGGACCCCACCAGCGCCTTTTGTTGATGATACTGCGCGCTTTCTGGCAATTCTTTAAGCAGCCTCGTCCTGTCTATGGCCAAGACCATGACTCTTGACTTGCCACTGAGCACAAACTCCTCGAGCTCGATGCCGCCATTGTCTTCTACCATTGACCTGAGAGCCATTTACACAGCGAGGATTGCTTCCGACTCCTCGCCCAGCTCCCGTAGCGCGGCCTTCTCGGCAAGCGTCGCGTTCTGGTCATTTTCCAGCTTTCTCAAAACCGTCGACGAATCTATTGGCGAGAAAGGAACCCTATGAAGCAAGCATTCCGCCACCATCGCCCTCACTACCGACAACGGGCTCCCGCACTCGTCTAGCGCGAACTTCTCGGACGCACCTCGGAGACCCTGCTCCCCATCAGTACCCGGGTGCCGACCCAGAACCTCCGGTGCCGCTTTCGAGTCGTGAGATGCTCGGGTATCAGGTTCGGGTGCCGGGGGATGGGGTTTCTTAAGGGTGGGCTTTGGGAGAGCGGGAGTTGGGGTAAAAGGACGGTGATTGAAGGAGGAAAGAAGTTTGAGAGAGAGGTCAAGAGAGGGGACCAAGTCAGGGATGACTGACTGCAGCGACGAGAGGAGATCCATGTGGGTAGCGTGTTGCCTCTCGATTCGGGTTTCCAATCGAATCCGCTTGTCCTTGAAAGTGGATATGGCTGCGTCTCCGCTTCCATCTGATTGAGTCTCCATCAAGGTTCTCCCTTTTCGCTATAAGATTCCACTGATAGAAAGGCTCAGATATTCAGAGGAAGAAGCTAGGTTCTCGTGGGTTTTATGGCTTCTCAGAAAATTTTGTCTGTGCAGTTTCCTCTTAAGAGATGAAGTCCATAGCGACGGCAATCCGGAGGGTCGAAGCTTAGGAGTGAAAAACATGAATTTCTGCAATTAGATTTGTAATTATGATTTGATCACCAAGAATAGCTTAAATTACTCAATAATCAGCATATTTGCTCTCTCAATATTATAAAGGGTAAAAGGGTAAAAAGATTTATATTATAACGGGTAAAGTTTTAATAAAATAAAAAGCTCAATCATATCTTAACAGTAACAAATAAATTTGTTTTAAAAAATAATAAATTACATTTTAAAATATTAAATTAAATTTAATTAAAAAATTTAAATTAAAAATTTTAAACATAAATTTTGTTTTGAAATTTTTTATGTATAAAAAAAATATTTAAATTATTATTAAAAAATTTTAATTTAAAAAAAATCAAAAATATTTTCTAAAATTTTATCATGTCAAATTTTAAAAAAATTATAAAAATATAGTGTGAGTTAAAAATTATATAAAATTTTAAAAATGCATTTGAAATGAAATGTAACATTTATTTGATTTATTTTTAAAATATTTTAATATAAAATATTTTTAACATTTTAATATATTTAATTTAAAATTTAAATTAATTTAAATTGACAATTAAAAATTTATCTATCATTTTTAAAATATAAAATATAACTTGAAATTTATAAATTTTTCTCTATTATAAATTATAAAAATATATTTTCATATTTTTAAAAAACCAAACATAAACCCAATGAGAGTGGATCATCTGAATCCATAAACAATAACCTTCTCAAGCAGTGATAGGTCAATTTATTGATTTTCACATAGATTTTGAATTCAATTAAGATGCCATCTTATGGCGATCATTTAGGGTTCAGACTTCGTCGTGATGCCAAATCCATCGATTCAATCCATTGAAATTCAAATGCATCATAACATATTTATTTTGTATAAGACAATTGAATTTGATAAAATGAACTTAACAAAGTTCCATTAAAAATAAAAACAGAAGGTTTTCACAATACTTCAGGTGAAAACAGGGCAGCCTTCAACAGAAACTCCTCTGGCTGTTGGACAGGAAGCCAAGGGGCATCCATTAAGGTCATTGCCCCACCAATTTACACTAACATTTTCTAAGCCCAAACACAAGTATATCAGCACACCCATGAAGGCAAGGCCAGCATCCAATGCCCCAGAAAGAACATAATTGTATCTCTGCCACAAGTCTGGTCTATATCTATACACAACAAAGCCTGAGAGGAAACCCACAAGGATCCAGGTAGTGTAGTTCACTGCAGTAGCTGGAGGCATCATTCCGGTGGCACCTATCAACACTGGCATGTTTATCAGTCGAATCCACTCTTGTCCAGGGAAGGCCTTGGAAGCTAACCATACCAGAATTGGCGCAATTGCTCCACCCAGGAAGAACCAATTCACCGCTTCATAAGTGCCCAAGTCTCCGAAAATCCTGCGAGGGCCTATCAGACCCCAGATGACAGATGCATCATAGAAGACTGTGTCACTCGGACAAGTCCAGACGCTGTTGGATGATGAGTCACAGATGTCTGGGATGGTTTCCATTAGCCACCAGGAAGTGCTTAGGTACACAATACAGGCTATGAGAGTTCCTACAATCTAAGCAGAGGCCAAGACTCGTTAATGGTGATGTGATAAAATAAACATGAAGCGCTAGTGCTGTATTGCATCATAAATCAGATGGACACTGACCTGTGCCATGAACATTTGTCTAGGAGGAATTTTCATATAGTGACCAAGCTTGAAGTCTTGCAGGAATGTGATGGCCTGCGTCATACTTATGTATCCATACACCTTGAAGCACATGTTTGCAACTGGGTATCCAGGATAAATATACCCAATAATATACTCAGTGATGATGTTCAAGCCTGGTGTCTGCCATCACCAAATCATAAAACATGCAAATGAACGATCCTTAAAAATTTGTAACATAACTTGATGTTCAAATTCATAGATAGCAATAGAAACACTTCACAAAGCATTTTCTGTTTTAATGGCGGCTGCCTATTAAGAGTTTAATCTCAAAAGACGCCTTGTGAATGCGAGTATGTTCACTCTTATATTGCATCTGGTTGATAGATTTTTTGTCTGATATGGGATTGCAGTAAGGTGCAATAATGCCAATTTGAGGTGACTAAAATCTAAGTAATAGATGCGTTGTAAAACAACTAGTTGCATTCTCATTGCAGCAAAAACATAAACAGCTAGCTAGCTATTACTTTTGTCCTGTCCTAACAGGATTGCAGCTGGAAAGAACATAAGAAATGGTGAAATATAAGATGAAATTAAGTACCTGGTTTGTGATGGCAGTGATGACACCAATGGGAAGAGTGAAGACAATGGCGATCGCACAAGCTAATAGAACACCCCACCAAGGCAATTGAAGCTGTTCGTTGTAATACTCACAGGAGAAAATGGTGGCTGCAATGGTTACTAGAAGAATGATCACAAACCACCATTCAGGAACTTGCTTATATCTCCTCATGAGCTTAGTGTGTATGTCCATTTTCTTCCCTTGAAAACTAGCTTTGCTTTGCTCCCAAATTTCTCTGCATTCACAGCTATTCACAGTAAGCTTCAATTCACATGAACTCCTCTCTTTGACAAATTTACAGTAAGCTTCCATGCACATGAGCTTCTCTCTTTACCAAATTAAGCTTCGACGCACATAAATTACTCTCTCTCACACAAATTTACAGTAAGCTTCCACGCACATGAACTACTCTCTTTGCCAAATCAATCTTGAATGCGATTAGACTACTCTCTTTTGCCAAATTTATATGTAATATACGATGATTTCAGAGATTTCTTAATACCTGCCATGAAACAGTGCGACATGAACAATCGTAGCAGTCAGTGCAGCAAAACCAACGCCATACGTCACAGCAAAAAACGTGCTGAGATACAGAGGTCCCTCTCGTTCATAGGCTGCATAGTCAAGGTGGAAATTGGAGTCGATAATGGAGGTGATATTGTACTCTTGACCCGTCGACGTGAAGAGTTCATCGGAGAAAATGGGGAAAGTCTTTGCCTTGTAGACATTGAACCAGTAGAAAAGTGGAGTCAAAACATACATGATCAACACATATCCTGCAGCAACGTTAGCTGTGGCAAACCATGGGCTGGCAAGGGGGCTTCCTAAGTAGGAGGAGATGGTAGACCAGTCAAGCCCGACAGCTCCGATACCGAGCCCAGAGAGACCCGACCCCAGTTGTTGGGCCAAAACGGATGTAGGGAAGCACCAGCAAATCCAGGAGAGGGAAGTGAGAAGTTGAAAGAGATAGCCAGGGAAGACATAGTAAGCAAAGCTGCAGATAAAGGCGATGACGAAGAATTGGGTTCTCGTCACCCCACCCTGGGCCCGTTCTTCCTTCTCGTGCAAAGCCCTGTAACAAGAAAATTCAGTGATAGATCAGCTTAAAAGCCCAAAAGGCCTTGTTCCTTTAGATACTAAACAACAGAGAAGATGCAGGTTTGTCAAAGCCTCCACGATCAAGGGAGTTACATCAATCAGCTGTCCGTCAGGCTGTCATGGTCACTTGGACCGCAAATTGCAATAAACATAGCCAGCGACCATTCAATCATTGCCCTTTGTTATCTTTCATTTTACTGTATCAGTTGAGATGATCCTCATTTCAAAACTAAAAAATAAAGCACGAGGATGATAATTTAATTAAAATAATTAAAAATTAATTAATTAAATACCTGAAGAGAGAAACTTGAACCAGATTCCCAGGCCACCACATGGCCGCAGGTTCAACAAGGTACCTTCTGAAGATACCAGCCCAACCAAACCCTAACACCTACCATTCAAAAATATCTGATTTTCAAACGTAATTGAAAATATCTTGAATTCTTGAAAACCCAAAAAAGAGAAAAGGAAAATGACCTGAGTGGTGATGATAACAATCAAGGAGACGAAGAAGGTGATATGTTTCTTGTAGAAGACCTTGACGACGGTGACTATATGAATAGCGTAGACGCTACCGGCTCCGGAGTTTGCGAAAATGGTTATGAGGACATGTTCTTTGATGTTGAAGGGACCTGGATTGAGAGTGAACTCCCATTTTGTTCCTTTGAAGAAGACACGCTTGGTGATCTTTGCAGCCATTAGTTGGCCGAGAGGCACGACGGCGATCTGTGCGGATATGGCGGTGATGGACAAGGGCTCCGTGCGGTACCAGAAGAACTGGTTGAGGAAGGATAAGAGGACGCAGGAGAGGGTGCCTAAGATCCACATGCGGAACGTGGAGGATGGCAGAGATGGGTCGTCTGTGGTGGGTACCGTCAAGGCTACTTGCCTAATGGGTGAGTTCTCCTCTGGGTCTATGGATAATTCATGGACCGTTGACGCCATGGCTTCCCACGAAGAAGAAGCCGATGAAGACGACGACGAGGATGGCGATGAGTTGTTGCCATCTTTGCTTTTCTCTGTAGATACTGCAAACACAAATATATATGTTAAACCAGCTAAAAGGTTAATGTCAATAACTAATAGATTCACAGAGACAAAGAAGGGGAAAGGACTCACAAAGAGGAGCTCGGATTTCATCTGCAGATTCTTCCATGGTTTCTTTCTCTATGATCTTTTGGGTTTTCTCGAGATGGACTCAAAAAATGTGAATTCGTTGAGTCAAGAAGGTCAATAAATCATTATGACCCAGAAGGAGCCAAGAATCTGGGGTCTCAGCTCCTTGAATTGTAAAAGAAGCTGAGTTGTCCAAAAATTTTGCCAGGTGAAATTAGTTGCCCATAATAAAATTAGAGGAAATTGTCAAAATTGACACCGGTGCCCTTCATCTTTATTAATTTTTATATTTTTAACACTTAAATATATTATAAAAATAAAAAAAACTCATATTAAAAATAACAAAAAAGCAAATAAATTTAAAAAATAAAAAAATTATATATACAGTATTCTCTCTCTTCAAGCTCTCTTTCTTGTCGAACTCCCTCTCTCTTTGTGTTGAGGCTCTTTTTTTAAATTTTTTTTTTATGTTTATATCTAAGATCTATATAAACAAAGGTTAGAAAAGAAATTACCAGGAGTTATCAATTAATTTTTGGCTAGTTATCTTCACGTTGTATTTAATATTTACACAATCAAGATCATGTTTTTGGTAACACATTATTCTTTAAAAGCAAAAAGTGTTCGGTTGGGTCAAAAGACTAACAGGTATGTATTTGAAAAATAATGGTTATGGCAGAGTGCGTGTTATTATAATTTGGAAGAGTAAATGGTCCGAGTCAAGAGAAAGTTTTGAGTATACTGGTAAGACTATCAAAACTCGAGATTATGTTGTTTGAAAAGGTTGGACACATGTACGGTTAATCCTGCATTAATATTGATTTTTCTAACTATGATATTATACTGCACACCATAGTGAGATCCGAGGTAACTGCCATGAAAATTAAGTTAGTGAATGATGACTATATTGAATTCATGTTATATGATGATAACATAGTATCTCGTATAATTGTGGATTTAGTGGAGCAACATAATGTTGAGAACACACATGGTGTATGTGACGGTCGAAATTCAAAACGAATCAATAAGTTGAATTCTTACATTGGGAGCGATGAGATTAGCGATGCAATCTTTAATGTGCAGACCCATCCAATTGTTCAGGGTAAAAATTTGGGTGTAGAACTATTCTTCCATAATGAAAGTAATTTGATAAAAGTTTTATATACATTGTATGCCTTTGATAAAGCCGCAGACAATTTTGCAAGATTTTTTGTTCTTTTAGCAATGATATTTTCATCATCCTACTCATCTTCGTTGGTAGAAGCTTCGTTGTGCTCATTGATTCGATAATGTTTTGTTGCACAGAAATACAAAGGCAACACACTCTCCTCAAGTCTCAAGAATATGAGGCTTAATATTCAATGGGAGTTGGCTTAAGTTTGACCTTGACTACCATTTGAAATAATAATCAAATATTAATTCAAATAACAATTTCATAAACGAAATTATTCACATGTTAATGATTGTATAATTATGAAAAATATAGTTAAAAATGTGCAAATGGTATCACTAAAATCTAAATTAGAATGAATTTACTTAAAAAGATATCACAAAAATGATAAAATTTGGCATAAAAATGGTGAATCTTGAAATTAAATTGTAAATCTTGCCACGAAAATGTGGAATCTTTGCACGAAAATGATGAATCTTGGCACGATTTTAAAAAGATACAACGACTTCACTGTTGTTATAACAATTTGTAAGTGTTGTCACAACTGCGTGAATGATGCAATGAAATAATATATTAGATATGAATTCAATCAATAATAACACAAATTTAAATTATTATGTTTATAAAAATCTTCTTACAGTGGCCACTATATGGCTTGTGATCAAATTTTTACCAAAAATTTTGGGTAATGATGATTTTATTACCCTAGTGATATGCCGCTTCATGCTAGGTATCACTTCAAATGTAAAAATCTTAGAATAAAAAGATAAGTTATGTATTGCAAATTTTTTTGAAAAAGTAAATAAAAACATAAAAATAGATTAAAATAGATACCAACAAGTTTAATTACCTGTAGTGCTCAAACAAAACCAAATATGTTGTATGACAATTCTTCACGTTGAGTATTTTGAGTTGTTATAGCCTTTTTAAACTGCACTAATGAGTTGCAGTACACCAAGGTATCCATGGAAAGCTATTGAATGCTTTTAGGTTATCAACAAGTTGAAACTGCCATTAGGAGATAAGTTATCGCTCATCATGGCCTTTGATGAAGGCATTGAGTAAGTAACTCAATGCAAGCCTCACTGCATCATCAGAATCTTCACCAAATTCTCCTTTAAGTAGTTTTGACTTAATAAAACTAATAGTAATCTTGTTTTTTCCATCAAAATACTTAACGTGAATGCTAAACGGATTCGGTGCAATCAAATTTGTGGTTGATAGCTCTTCAAATCTTAACCCGATGATTAAACAAAATTTTTCCTTACCAAAACGTACTTCTGGTGATTCTCAAATCAAAACCACATTTCTTTATCATTAGGTTGCTCAATCTCTCAAAGTAGTACATTGGGAACGACTGAGCAAGAAAATATGAAATCTTCATTTACTTCCAAGAACTGACCATGGCAGGTGGCATTGAACTTCTACCTTTGCAAGTCATTCAAAACACGTTTTATGTTTGATACAACATCACGGAATGCTTTAATATTCTGATTGAAGACTTCAAACTCTCTCTGAGATCAAATATTTCTTAGTAACATCTATCTATACAATAAAAAAAATAATAATGAAAGAATGTATTAACGATTTATAAAATATTGATACGAAATTAAAAAATTGATACAAAAACTTAAAATGTTGATACGAAAGTATAAAACTTAATGTGAAGCTTGACATATTGTCACGAAATGAAAAACTCGATACTAAAAAAAGCATAAGTACGAATTTATGAAAGAAGAAACGATTTTCTAAAAGTTATTACAATTTTTGATAACACGTTAAGATTCTTATGATTTAAACTCAAGTTAGCAATGTTTGTAGAATTTAAACTCAAGCACCACAAATTAAAGAGTAAAACATAGTTCATGCACATTAATGTTCTCAAAAAAATTAATCAGCTTCAAAGTATTGAAAGAAAAATTAAAAAAATGCACACCAATATATCTAGTCATTAGAGATTCATAAACCAATAACTTAAATCATTTAAAACATAACATAAGTATTTAATCAAACTTTTGCATATAAAAAAAAATTAAACATGCGAAAAAATAAAGAATTGGACATCTTAGGAAGATTTGATCCATGTGTATTTAAATTGTAAAAAAATCTAAATTTCGTGCCAAAACATACATTTGTAGATTTTTAATACTTCTGGTAGCTCTTCGACATTTTTGAATAATTAATTTATAAGAACAAACACAAAATCACTTAAATCAAATGAAAAAGATTGTAAAAAATGAGAAGAAAGGCCAAGACACTGTGAGAGAAAGGGAAAAAAAACTTAGACTTAATTTTTGTTATTCTCTTTAGTGGATAAAAATGTAATTATTCACTTTTTATTAAAGGTAATTTGGTTTGAAAATATTCAAAAAATACTAAAAAAACATGAATTAATAATATAAATCATTTTTATAATATCATATGTGCGGACATCAAAAAAAAATTTCCCATAATAAAATTAGGTAGAGTTGTTTCCTTTCACTATTCACCCAGTCTTATCTCTGTTGCTCTCATTTTCTATTCATCGATTGATATTTCTGAGGTAGCTAGAGAGCCTTAATTAGACCAAAAAAAAAAGCCTAAAATTTAATGGGTGGTCCACAAAATTTATATAAATATACACACACAGAAAGGGAAGGTAAAATCAGAGGGAAAATGAAAGCAAATGTCGGGGTTTACCAGCGACCACTCTTTTCCTGGAAGCACAGGATAGAAAATGGAAGGGAAAAGGAGAGAAATTTTGTGGGGTTTAGTGGATTAAACATCAAAGAGTGCATGTATTCTAGTTTTCCATATCTGGGTTTTCACCGGACAAGAAATACACTCGAGTTTATATGTGACCAGCATTTTCCGGAGGAACAAACAAGAAATACAGTGGAGTTTCTATATAGCAGTAAGTAACCAAGGACCTGGAAGAATCTGAAACGAGATTCCGGGGCATTATTCTGGCCAATCAGATGAAGCCACGTTGCATCTGAATCTGCCATACGAGGGCTTTAAAGCTCTCCGGCCAGGCACTTCCTTGTCCAAATTCGCTAGTTTCCTTTAGTTAATAATAAATTATTCTGCCAAATGTCAATAACACCCTTTCTTTCTTTTCTTTATTGGGCTTCGTAATTGGGCCAGCCCACTATCCTTATTAATGGGTCGGAGTTTTCAGCTAATGCCCCAATTGGCCGATATCGTTTATATATCCAGATAAAGGCCCGTTCTGTTCTCAAATTCATATTTTAAAGCTAATGGTTATTCTTCTTATTTTTCATGTGACAACCAATATTTAGGGTTTGGTTATCATAATTTTATAATTTTTAAGTTAAAGAAAATAAAAGTAATCACTTAATCTTAGATTGATATTCGATCTAAGGGTTCTAGCGATGATATGTTACTCTCATTTGATAAAGTTGGGTTGCTGGTTTATTTTTTAATTTTTTTATCAACATAAGAATTCAATTAAAGAATATTACATAAAATTATAAATTGTATTTATTTTAATTTAAATTTTAAAATATTCACTAGAGTGCTTTCATTTCAAATGTTTTAATTTAGTTTACTTTAAATTTGATTAAAAAAATTAAAATACTTTGATAATAAAAATATTATTAATTTTTATAAATATTTAAAGTAAATTAAAATATTTACAATATAATTAAATATGCAAATTAAAAAACTGAGTGTAATTGAAATATTATTATATTTATTTTTAAATTAATATTTAAAATTTTAATAATAATAATAAATTATTTATGACATAATTGCATTAATAATGACGACCGGACCAATAAGACTTTTACCTATTATCAAAGATTTACTGACATTTCATTAAGTTGTCAAATTAAATTAAAAAAAATCCAAGAGAAAATTTAGAGAAAAAGATGATGGCAGGCTTGGGTAAATAGTGGGAAAATTGATGTCATAAGTAAGGTATACAACTCCATCAATCTTCTAAATCAGAAGACCCCACCGAGCTCGAGGACTCCACAGTTCAGATGAAACCCCAAATCTCTCTCTAACTAGCAAAGAACTATCTACACACACCATGGAGAATTGGTCAGGTTCGACTTAGTTTAAAAGGATCATCTTTAATACGTACATATAGTTACATTTTGTAACTAGTTAGTGTTAATACACTGATCGGCTTAATCTATCAGTACATTGTTCGATTCATTTATCTTGGAGTTCTGGGTCTTGTCCAGTTGGAGCTGTGCTTATTTTCTCAACCCTGCTTCTGGGTCTTTGTTCTTTTTTGAAAATAGTAAGTTCTGGTTGCTTTCGATCCTTATCCTTGAGCTCGGGTCTAGTACTGGATTGTTCTGCTTATCTTCGTGCCCTTGATCGTTGATATCATGTTTCAAATGAATATTCTTGTCGTCTATCATGTCTTTATCAGTACCGTTTACCCGTCGTCTTCACTGTCTTTGATGATACCTTATGGAAGATCATAGCTTTGTCTGTCATCAGTATCTTAGAAATTAATTACACTTTCCTCTCTAAATTCACTTTCTTTTTTATTTTTAATCACTCGGGACAGATATCTTACCAAATAACCGTTGAGAAGATGCAATTCGTAGTGGTATAGTCTGTAGCTATATAAGGTGAGGATTCCTTTGCTTCCTGTTATTCATTGATTTTCGTTATCTGGGTTTGGCACTGTAGGTTGTTTCTTAGCTTTGAAGCTGGCTTCTTTCATTTTGTGAAGGATCTTGATTTTGGGGATCCAGCAAGGACTCAGGGTTTGTAAATAGTCCTCAATGGCGGAGGTGATTGGCCCCAGGGTGTACAGTTGCTGTAATTGCAGAAACCATGTTGCTCTTCATGATGATGTGATTTCTAAATCGTTCCAGGTGATGAATCTACTCTAGTTTTGCTCAGATCATGCTTAGAAGTTGAACTATTCATGAGTAGTTTGATCAAACAGACTACAATGAGCTCCTTCAAATGCTTCCCATGATTAGGCTAAAAGATTTATGATGAAAGAAAGATCAACAAAATGAAAATTTTAGAGTTTTATGCTTTCTCATCAGTTTGTTTTGGCTACAATTAGTTGAAAGCTGAACTCAATGTAGACGAAGTTGTTTTATTAAGCTCAACTGGGTGGAATTTTATTTCAGTTTATTGTTTATTCACGCCTTCTTGTTTTGGCTGTGACTATCCTGGAAGATTAATCACATACACCATTGAAACTTCATTTGTTAACTTTGATCTTAGGGAAGAAATGGTCGGGCCTTTCTCTTCTCCCATGCAATGAATATTATGGTAGGGCCTAAGGAGGATCGGCAACTCATGACAGGTCTCCACACAGTTGCTGATGTCTACTGCTCTGATTGCCGTGAGGTGTTGGGTTGGAAATACGAGCGAGCTTATGAGGAAACGCAGAAGTACAAGGAAGGGAAATTCATACTTGAGAAGTCAAAAATAGTCAAGGAAAACTGGTAACCAAGAAGGTTCCTTGTTGATGCCTCCTTTTTATGTAAGTGTATGGATGCCAACGTTCTTGTGTTGCAAGATTGCCCAAATGAAAATATTCACTTGATGTTCTCTTGCATTCTTGTTACATTCCTTGTGTGGATATTGTATTGGAGATTGTTAATTTTGTTATTGAGTTGTGAATAATTGCCATGCTTGTATTTGTGGATTATTGGAATTGGACTTGTAGAACCTTGCATGTTTCTAACATATTCTTATCGTGGATTAGAAAAACTGTTTCTATGATATTTTGTGTTTTTCTTAACCATGATCCTGTGCCATCTTTTCCTGAAATACATTGGAGGATTACCCTCTTTTGTTTAGAAATATACATCTATTCTTAAAGGTCTGCAGCTTATCTCCTTGTGCGCCAATGGCTTTTCTCAACTTAGTGGTCAGAGTTGGAGAGGAACGGTCAAACATTTGATCTGAGCAGTACTTAGTGCACCATTTGATAATTCAGATATATGAAGGCCTATCTTATGTCATTTGTGATTGTACTGGCACACTTATGGATGAACAATATTGTACACTGCAGTGGTGTGACCTATCTCATGTCATTATTAAGGAATTGACATCTGGCTTGCTCAAAAATGGGGTTTGAAACAAAAAATAAACAGTGACCTACATAACTAGACGCAGAAGAGCTGTTAAAGGTGCTATGCCTAAATACATAAATCTATTGATGTATATACAATTATTGTATTGAATGTTGCTCATGCATTTGAGGGTAAATGGTGAATCTGCTTCAATTTGGGTGAGCGAAAAAGGTAAGGTCTTCAGTAAAGTTGACAATTAGAGATTACTTGATCAAAAGAAATGATGCAGGCAGATTAAATTACATTTTATCTTGGAGATGCTAATTTTGAGCCAACTGCTGACCAGTGGCCTTATAGAGAACTTCATGTTCTGATAGCATAAACATCTGGCATTGTTTCTCTCAGGCCCTAGTACGAGCTATTCTGTGTTCTTGATGCAGTATTGTCTCTATTCCTTGAGCTAAGTCTGAACATCATGGTCTGCTATATCTCAATCAGGTAATTACAAATTTGGCATTCTTTCTTTACCTTGATTTCCCAGTACATCAGTAACACTATCTTTGATCTTCACATTTTTCTGGAAGTATGAGGGGAGACCGGTATGCCCATTGCATATGCTGGCATTTGGTGCATCAAATTAGATGACTGTGTTGATTGAAACTGCTTAAAGAATTCCTGATTAGGAGAAAATGAATTCACTTATAAATACTTGCAGAATATAATTATATAGATTGGTTCGTTGGCAAGTGTAGTGAGCAGGATAAAAGTATAAAGCTAGATTTAATAATTCTTGGTAGTCAGTACTTTTATAACGTTGTCTCTGGAGAATAATGGACTTTGGACATAACATAGTGAAGACAAAGATGGTTCATCACAGACCAACATAATGGAAGGTGTAATGATTCATATTTGTATGTCTAAGGCACAGTAAAGCATAGCTCTCTTGGTGTCCTTTTTGTGGGTTTTATCTTTTGTCAAGCTTCTGTTTTGGCTCTCTGATAGATTCAAAACCCATCAACCTAGATGATGACGATGGGTGCTTGTCTGATTTTGGTAGATTGCCATTGAAATCACTCTGTAGATTTAACACGGTTGCAATTGTTATTGCATGGAAGTTTGAGACTGTGTCGCAATAATTGAGGAAACATAGAAAGAAAATAGTAGGATGATAGTCACCACTGATCTTTAGGGCAATGTTTACAGATGAAAAAGTATGTAGCTTTTTTGAAATGGACCATTTAGATGATTGTATTTAGAATCATATTGTCTACATGATTGCCTGCTTTACCACCTAAAGCAATAGGTGGTTGTTTTGCTCCTAGTTTTTTTTTTTAAAAAAAAAAACAGATACACTGTACAAGCCCAGAAAGTTATATGGAGCTTTATCCCCCATTCCACAAGGTTTGCCCTGAAAGGCAAGGGAACAAAAGGAGAAATGTGATCACTTGAATGCAGGAGTGTGTGCCTAGTTGCAAATTGACACCAGTTTGTTCCCTCCTATGAAAGCTATTGGGACCTATTGCTCTAAAAACCTGTGTGATCACAAGATCAAGGGTTGGGTGTCCAAGAATAAACAATCTTCTCTTATTGCCAGGAGAAAAATTGAAGAATCCATAAACAATCAAGCCAGACCTAAATTGAGCAGATAAGGTTTGCGAAGGGCAACTGATGCCTCTATCCCAGCAAAATGGCAAACAATCAAATGAGTACCAGGCCGCATTGGCAAGATGCCAAACTAATCTGTTAAAATTGGCTTCACAGATTTAAAAGTCAGAATGGAAAGAGAAAAAAAAGAGAGCAATCACCACAGCAGAAAGTCTCAGGGGTGCAATTTCTTCTACATCATCCACCTCTTTTTTGCATTTTCTATTGCTTCTTCTCTCATCCTCGAGAGTTCTTGGAGACAGTGGTAGTACTGTGTGTCAATAGCATTGAGCTCCAGCTTTAGCTCATCATACTGATCCCTATCTGCCAGGGATAGAGAGCAGATGCTTGACAAGCTCAAATCTTTTGACATACCTGAGCATGAATCAATGAAGGATGTCTCAGAGTTCTCTGAGGACCTCGTGATCATAATAGAATCTGCCATATTATGCTTGCCTCTCCTGTCTTCCTTCCCAAACTGATCGTAAATGCCACAACCAGAATTGCAATCATTCATAATGGAACCTTTATGACTATCATCAAAATTGTAAACAGAGTATCCCAAGGGTTCGCCACTACCGATATTAGAGGTGCCTCTGGCATCAAATTCAGCAGAAACGTCTGACTTGGCTGATTCTTGAGTTTCTGGATTTTTCATGATAGCCAACTGCGAGAGAGCATGTTGCTCTCTGGCTATGTCCGCAGAAACCTCAGCAGAAGTGCATGTACTGTTTGGTAGACTTGAAGTAGTTCCACATGAAGGATTCCAGCTGGGCACTAGCTTCACTATCAAGTCATCGATCAACTCAGTTATGAAAAGCACATCTTCATTTGATAAATCAAGTTGTTCTACCATTTCCTCGGCAATTGAAATGGAAGTATCCGAATCTAGATAGAAAGTAAAGTAGATGTTCCTTGCATGACCTGTTTGGGGAACAAATTTATCTGGAGGTTGTACCAATAGAAACGTAAGTTGGCTTCTCAGATTAACAGATTTACTTACCACAGGAATCAGCAATGCGCAAGGTCAATGAAATTGTGTTGTCATCATCTTTGTCCCCTCTTAGCCTGAATTCATTGTTCTCAGTGCACCTCTGAGATTCAAGAGTTGAGAAAAGAAGAGTGCCATTGACACTTTTTGCGCAGGAGCTAACTGACAGCTGCTTGTAGTGAGGGTCTATGTCCATGGGAAGAGATTCAGGATTCGGCAAATTGATGGATTTGGGCATTAGATTGAGTAAATCAGAAAAAAGCTCATCGGGACTCTCAGCGCCAAGGAATGGGTCTTTCAAGAGTTCTATGGCAGGCAGTCTAATGGATGCTGGAACAAGACACTTCTCTATAAATTGCTTGACTTGAGGGTCTTTCACTTTATTAAGAGATTGCGGTTTTATACCCTGTAAGTAGAACAACATTACATGCTTAAATGGCCATTTATAAGTGAAATATGAAGTATAAGATTAATTAAATGTGATAACAGACTTACTGAGGTAACCTTCTTATATATCTGTGCCGGATTTTTGCATTCACTATATGGATATTCACAAGTAACCATCTCTAATATGCACATGCCAAAAGAATAGATGTCAACAAGTTCATTATATTCCTCATCATAAAGCTCGGGAGCCATGAATTCAGGGGTACCTGTGCAAAAGATAATAGGATTTCAAGTTTCAACTATGCTAATCCGCTAAAGGATATGATAAGAA
The DNA here is from genome assembly GCA_021397835.1 of Moringa oleifera. Taxonomy (NCBI): domain Eukaryota; kingdom Viridiplantae; phylum Streptophyta; class Magnoliopsida; order Brassicales; family Moringaceae; genus Moringa; species Moringa oleifera. The sequence continues at coordinate 460,491 of JAJFZO010000566.1, forward strand.
ATTGATGTTATTACCAATGACACTTCGAGCAGTAGGCTGCTGCATGACAGTTGCCAACCCAAGATCTCCAATTTTGACTTCTCCATTATTTCCATTTACAAAAATATTGTCACACTTCAAATCTCGATGGATAATAGGAGGACTCTGACTATGCAAATAGTGTAAACCTACAAGGATCTGCCTAGCCCAGTTCTTCATGGCCTTCAAATTAACATTCTTATGCTTCTTACGATACCTAAACCCAATAAAAGCATAAACAATTCGAACAAACATGGAAGCCAAGCTGAGAGGAAAGTTTAAATGAATAGGAACACTGAAAACTTACTGTCTTAAACTCCCAGAAGTGAATAATTCTGTTATCATGTTAATGGTCTTGTTCCTATCGTCCACCCAAGAGTTGTAGAACTTAATGATGTTTATATGTTTCAATGACTTTAGTAGATTAACCTCTGAATATAGCTTTTCAAGCTGATCAGGTGACTGCAATACATCTTCAATATTCACTTGGTTCCATGCAACTTCTATTCCATCGATTTCATCAAATGCCTTATACCTAGAAATGACAGAAAAAGGATCCAAAATAGAAAATCTTTAAAAGTCAAAATCACTTCTTATGAGAAAATCTGCATAGTAATGGACAGATGAATTGCAAATAACAAAACAAATAGAAGATAGGTCCTGTAACAATACACAGTCTTGAATGCTCCTTTCCCCAAGATCTCATCATGCTGAAGCAATGAAAACAAAAAACAAAAATGAAGATCTTATCATCAGCATTGGACAAATGACTCAAGTGAAACTCAAGGATGCCTCGAGTAAAATAAAGCAGCAAAGATCAGGGGAATAAATATATCAAATAAACTTGGAGGAAATTGACAATATCTGGACTGAACATTTAAATTTTGCTTCTGAAAACCAGCATTGATAAACAAACAACATTGGCTTTGCATTGTTAGACTTCAGAAATTGAAACTTTCGATATTTGTTCTATTCAAATATCTAATTACAAAGCTTGATTTCAGCACTTAAAGCTATGAGGTTGAGATAATAGTGTCACAGAAGAGCTTTAGTATGACAGAATAATAATACATAAAACATATAAAAACATAATGCTAATAGACCATAACCATAGTCATCAATGAAGAACAATTAACCTGAACAAGAAAAGGCCTCTGTTGGTGGCAGAGAAAATGAATCAATAATACCATTCAAAACAAAAACAAGCATGGATATCTACAAAACATACACCGAAGAAACTGTCTTAAGAGCAAGTTAGCTCAAACTGATGAAAATTGTTGATAATCTCAAAGAAAATATCGAACTTTCTTTTTGTAAATACATAAATATCATAAATTCAAAACAAAAATCTTGTTTTCTTTATGTTCCCCTCGGTACTTCCAAACTTACAATGAATGTCCCCCGGGGGCGGGGCGGGGTGAGGTGTGTGAAGAAAAACAGGAACACATACCCGAATGTATCGACCAGTCGGATCTTTCTCCACAAACTCACCATCCTCCGCCTCCGATTTGCCACCTAACATACCTGAACTCGAATACATATCCACAAAACGAAGAAGCAAAACAAGAAGATGAAATCTGAAAAAGGGAAATCGCTGGAAAGAAATAGGCGGCCGAATGAGCGAAAACAGACCAACACCGTATCAGAGCAGCTTAATTTCAAGTCCCATAGGAATCGAAACGGAGAGGAGGAGCGGTTCAGAGAATGCCTCACAAGCGTTGTAATAGGAATCAATCGCCGATTGGAATCGGAAACGGCCTTTTCCGGCCGCCGCAGCCATCTCCGATTCCGGCGGTCCAAATTCTATCGTCCAATTCAACTCGCGATTCGATCTCCCCATCAATGTACCGGTCCCTTCAATTTTTCCACCCACATTTTTTTCCACCAAACTCCAAATATAGTAGCTTTACTCTAAATACATGCCCTCATTGAAGGATTCATGATGGCGACAAAAACCCTAAGACACAGACGAATATACAAATGAAGAGAAATAGAAAACCGGAGGGAAGCAAATGAATGGAATGGGAGTAGGAATTGGAGGCACGCACTGTAAAAAAGAAAAAAAGGAAGTTATGCTTATCAAGCTTGTGAGCGGAGATGGAAGAAACAGCTCAGCTGGACTGAAACGCATACGCTCCTAAAAAAGGTACGTAGACTTCACGTGCTACATATTCTCCGGGCTTGTTGCCTTTTCTTCACTTTCTTTCTAAAAGAGAATATTTAAAAAAAAAGAAAAAGTAGACTCAGTCATAAGTGCTTGAATCCAGAATTGGGCTTCTTTCACGGGATGAGAACTGCTTCATTTAAGTGCCCTATTACTCTGCGACGCCAAGTGGGCCTTCATGCATGTATCTTACGGTCATGGGTTTTCAGGTACTGGCCCGTGATGTGGGCGGCATGTGCTGTTAAACGAATGAAAAATCGCAAAAAAAAAGGTCCGCCGTTGCCGGGGATCGAACCCGGGTCACCCGCGTGACAGGCGGGAATACTCACCACTATACTACAACGACCTCTTGATAACCCCTAGCTAAACAAAAGAAATATAAATTAAATACTAAAGTGCCATCATGCTCAACACATCCACAAGCCGACCCACAAAGTACGGAGCCAAAGCACTCATCCTTCCCCAACCATTCAGGACCAATTTAGGTGACAAAGAATGACAGTGACAGTGAATGATAAACTCAACAAACAATGAAGGGTTCCTTCATTTTTCACATATGAATAGCTAATACTCAGTAGGATCCACCTGAATCAATTCTTACAGTTCAGTACAATGCCGTAAGCTTGTAGTATAACAATTCACATTGATGTATGTGCAAATCAATATGATTATTTCAACCCCCATGTTCTACTTAGACCCAATTGTTTGATTGAATATGCTTTGCAGGACAAATAAACTTTTCAGAGACATTGGGAGGTAACATGTCTCATTGTGTCATTGCTAATTACGCTAAAAGACAGAAAGAGAAACACAACAAAACATTCTACTCAGAAGAATCCTGGACTACTTTGATCTTGTATCTATGCCTGCATTGACCTTGTTGATGCTAGTTCAGTTCCACAAAAAGGCTGGCCTGAGGATGCAATCCAGCTTCTTTTAAGGACAACGAGAGTTTCTCGGGGCCATAAACTGTCCTTGGAAAGTTGGACACGAGACTGTAATTCTCAACTTCTAAGCAACCCAAAGAATCAACATAATCATACAGAGATTGGATTGTAGCAGTACTGTGAAACCTCCTGTCTTTGCGTTCTCCAGTTGGGAACCTCACCAAGACCTGATTTGTGAGCACAAATCACATATTAATGTTTTACAGTAAGGTTTTAGACAAAACCATAAGCATGCTTGACTGCCAAGAAAACAACAAGAAAGAAAGTTTTAGAAGGCATACAAACAAAACACATGTCCAATTTTGCATGCAAAATGATTAATAATTGATCATTTTATTACTAAAGATACTACTCTTCAAATTTTATTTTAAACAATCAAATTAAAAAGAACGGATACTTGGTATGCACCTGAAAAAAAAAAAAATACCAACGCAAACAATTCACACAACAGTTGCATGATGAAAAAACTGATATCATCCGAACTAAACTTTGACAAAGGATCTCGGCAGCATAATATGAAAATTGTATGATTGCAGATCTTAAGAGGTAAATTACTTGTGTAACATCAGATCCTTTTTCAGGTTCAGCACCAAGTGCTAGTGCCTTCTCCTGCCGCAGTCTAGCTCGTGCAGCCTCTCTTTCTGCCGCTTCACGTTCTGCTCTCTCACGGGCTTCCTCTTCTTCTTTACGCTTCCTCTCAGCTTCTGCAGCTTCCCTTTCTAGACGTTCTTGCTCTTCCTTCATCTGCCGTTCCCTAGCCTTTTACCCAGAGAATAACAAAAGATGTTAGGCAACCATAAGCTCAAATAGGTAGTCCTCAAAACATGTCATAGACTGATAAAGCATAATGGCAGCATACTTGATCAGCTTCAAGTGCTGCCCTGTAAGCAGCATCCTGCTCCTCCCTTAAGCGCATATTATTTCTTCTTTCTTCTGCATCAAGCCTTGCAGCAACCAGGACGGGGGCACTTTCCTCCAGCACTCTCTGTAGTATCACGAGCATTTCTTCAGGAGATTTTGGTCCCTCAACCTGCAACAATAATAAAAGTTACCAAGAGCAACTTCTGTTCAAACAGCTATCGTGTAGAGAACAACTTGTGGTGAATAAAATTCTGCGTTCAGCACATGAAAGTGGCATTCAAATCCAAACAAATTTATTTCACTAGTTGATAGAGGGACATAGCAAAACCTGCAGAAAAGGTAAATTTAATCATTGATACTGAGCTATGGATGACAATTTAACCAAATAAGAAACTTGAACCAGATAACCCAAGTTTGTTGATTTTCTAAACAGATTGATCCAGATTATGCCCATTAACTGTATAGATAAAATCAGCACATTTATCAATTTATATACTGTATTTTCTCTTTTCATAATGTAACCAGTCAGGTTAGGCAACACTATGTCAATATACAAGCAAAGACATGAGAGTCAGTAAATTCCTAAGCTGAACCACATGGATTACTTTAAGATCAGGTGAAGTCCACATATCATATTCAACAGTGCCATAGCAGGAAAGCCGTGAAAATACAAAATTACTAAAGATCTTCCTCCAGTAAACTATAAACTCAACTGCTACTAACGAGGAGAAACTGTCAACACAAGGGAACTACTCCATGAAAACTTGAAAGGCCATGCTGTCATACATACTCTTGACCCAATCCAGTAGAAAAACCATCAAAATATGAAATTCAAATTCATGATAACTAGAAGATAACTGAAAGGTTCATATATATAGATATTTCTCTCAAGTGTGCAACCATCACCGACATTATCATAAACCAACTACCACAAAGGACTCTCCATTAAATGTACTAAATGATATTCTTGTCAGATTCCAAAACTCCTTTCTAAGGTAATTGTCGGAATCATTTGTTGGGTACTTCCTTTTTTTTTTTTTTTTAAACCTCTTTACCACAGAGGAAATCTTACTTCTATTCCAAACTTAAATCTAAATCAACTGAAGCTTATTAGGGCCTTCTGAGAATAGTACACTACGGTTTCCAGCAAGGATTTATAACCATTGCTCTCTTGAATGCATTGCCAGCATATGCAGTGAACAAACCACTCTAAACACGACCAGCAACCTCATTGCGGCACAATTTAAGGATGCCCTTGAACACATTAGTTCAGGACATCCTATGCTACAGTTGACAGAATCACTTCTCCACAATATATGGATTGGGGAAGACTTAATAACTATGATGATCTAACACACTCTGTCTAGAATGCTCATCACCTGCAAACATGTTCACCACATGAATGTACAGCTGCTAAAGAGCAATAAAAAATCTCTTGAGTCACAAATACGGTACTATCAAGGATCACACGCTCATGACAGAAAATAACATATTGTTCTGAAAATTAATTTCTGCTGAACTTTTTCACTGCTCTATAACAACAACCAGCACTTCATACTATAATTACAAATGTGGAGACTCCCGATACATGATAATAAATTCTCAAATAGAGTTACAGAGCTAGACAACTTCATACTTCCAGATCAAAAACCCATAAAACAGGGATGATTTGTTTCACTGATTTTGACTGACCTTCACTTCCCTCTTCGTTTGCTTCTCAAATCATAGGAATATTAAGCATATTAAAATTATAAGATCCTCATTGAAAGGAGTCTTAGTTTCTTGTCCATCAACTCACAATGGAACAAATTCTCATGATCAAACCCTTAGCATTTCTATCAAATATTATTCAAAAGCACTCAAAGCTCTTCAAACACTGCCTGGTACAAAAATTGGAACCATCACATCCACAGACCACAATCTCCCTAAACTAAACTAACACACATGCACCATATAAGCAACTTTCCCCTCAAATGTCCGCATCTGTATAATTCACAGAACAATTCTTAACCAAACACAGCAAAAATGCCCAGCATGGAAATCATTCTACTATGACAAATTAAAAATAATACAGATAATATGGCCAAGATACCTGCTGAAGCAGTGCAATCCTCTGATTCGTGGCGGGCATAACCAATGCACAAAAAGGGAATCTTGAAGCCTTCAAGCTGTTGCTCATCTTAAAACCCTCGCTTGCGCGAATGCTGCCTCCCCATGACACAAAGTTCTCGTTGATAAATGCTGCAAGTGTCTCGTCGCAGAGCGTCCTGTTGCAGAACATAGGTGTGTCTGGGTGGTCTGGCGAGTGTAAATATACAAAAAGCAGCTTGAAAGCATTCCTCGACCTCTGCAGCGCGTCCATGAAACCTTCAGTCACAAAGTTCGGCCTTAGGTTTCCGTATTCCCTCTCGAAACTCGCCACGAAATCCATTGCCTCCGATGCTGCAGCCGACACCGAAACTAACCGGGCAGAGGATTCCCCAACACGGTTACTGACGGAGCCCAGCCCCATCATACCGAGTGAATACGAGAGGATGCCACCGGCGGCCCATAGACCTAGCCCAATCGCGCCCGATACCAAACCTAGACTGCCGGAAATGACAGAAATTGGCAAGGTAATGATCTTCCACGCTAAACCAGGGGGAGCGGGCCCAACAGCGACAGGCTCGTCCCGGTCAAGAAATTCGAGGGAAGGTGAATCAGAGAGTAGAGCGCCCGACGTGTCGGCAGCGGTGACGTCGGTGGTGGTGGTGGTGGTGGTGTTAGCAGCAGTAGTGTTTTGAGGCGGATTTGTGGAAGTGAAGGATGAGATCGCGAGCTCGAGGTCCCACCCATGAGCTTGCAGGATATCTGTGCACAAATCGACGTCTTCAAGGCCCGTCACCGCTTGAAAATAGGCCAATTTATCGGCTACATCAACCATTATCTCTCTTTACACGAGCGATTAGCAGATAAAACTAGGGTCTTTTATTCCTCTTTGCAGACAGAATTCCTGTTTTCAACGAATCGACGATGCACACACTATCCCTCCCAATCTCTGGAAGCGGAGCGGGATGTTCTTTGGTATGATGCAAGGGATCGCGGTTTAGCACATACAGTTCAGGAGAGTGAGATACCGAAAATGTGCACGATTATGACAGGAAATAACGGAAATGCCATTCTGGAGGATAAGGAGAAGAGATGGCGAAGAATTCGAAAGAATGTCATTGTCTCCAGATCTTCCATAATTTGGGGGAGAGCGAAGGACGTGATGACAATGGAGCGACACCGTTTCGCACTATCTATAGGCCTGGGCCCCAAGCATTGAGTACAGCCCACGTTCGTCTCGAAGAATCCAGATCCACCAAATGGTCATATGGATACTGTATTATAATGTACTAAAAAAATTTCTTTATTTCTTTATGAAATAAATAATGTTTTCCCCATGTTTGTAAAAATTCATTTGACATATATATATATATATATATATATATGATTTACATATCTTACATATATTGATTCAAAAAAATAAAAGTTATTTATAATTATAAATTTTATTTTTTAATTAAACTTAACTTTCAAAACACAGATAAAAACTCAAAGCAATTGTAAAAAATTAATAATACTTTTATTATAAAAATTTTAATAATATAAAAAGTTTTTAAAAATATTTTTAATATTAAAAAATTAAAAAATTTTATAATACTATTAAAATATTTTTATATTTATAAAAAATTTAAAATCAAAATTTTGTAAAATATTTTTAATTTTATAATAAATTAAAGTTAATCTATATTGATAAATCAAAATTTATCTAAATACGTTTAAAATTTAAAATTTATAAAAAAAATTAAAATTAAAATTTATAAAATTTTGAATTTTAAATTATTTTTACTTAAAAATATAATTAAGAAATTAAAAATTTGTACTGATTTAGAAATGCATTGATTTTTTTGAAGAAATATTATTACACAATAATTTAACAAAATTAATTATTAAAATTTGATTATTTATTTATTTTATTATATTAACACAATAAATTGAAAAACAAAACTTCTCTTTTTTTTTTTTAAACATTAAAAGATCAACATAAATGAAAAATACAAGCAATCTACAGCTCATCCTGTCACTCCATCTCCTCAATCAAAACCTTGCCCTTGTTTTTGGCTTCATCTGTTACTTTGGAGAAATGTTTACCAATTCTGCAATTCATAGCTGAACTTCTCTCTGCTTCCACAATAGAAGCTAATGCAGACCATGCCTCCGGTGGCTGTTCGTGCACCCAACACATTAGGAAATAAACTTTCCTCTCAGCAAGCTTGAGCTTGCATCTGGTTTCTGCCATTGTTGACTTTCTTAGTTTCCCAGATTTCAACTCCCTCTCCCCTGCCTGAATCAGCCTCTGCAGATCACATTGCAAGCAGATTAAGGCAGAGCTACCCAGAGAAAGTAGGCTGACTACATCATTGACAAGACTCAATCCAAATTGTAGGCCTCCCATGTGTCTGTAAGCAGGGGAGCAAGTTTGTTCTAAGCAGTAAGACAGGGATTCCAATACAGTTTCTGGCTGAGCAGCCTGACCCAGAACAGAAGATACTGTCAACACCATGGCTGCTGATCCTATGGCATCTGATTGCCAATCTCCATTGTATAAGCGAAGTGTGAAGCAGTAGCTATATATAATGTCGACTAAATGGACTGATAAAAGGGGAGATGGTTTCATGGAACTAAGCTCGCTGAGAGAGGGTAGTGGGTATTCAGGGCCAGGAGGAATTCCACTTGATGGATTACTTTCTTGGTCATCTTCTGATGATACTGAGGTTTCCTGAACTGCAAGAGATTGGACAAGCTGAGTTCCTTCCTTGCTGAGACAAATCATTTTGGCAGATGGCTTCAACCACCAAGGTTCCCATGGTTCAATCATTCTGCTCAGTTCTCCAGATACCAATGCTCTTTGGAAACGTTTCTTCTCTTCTGGAGATAAATCATCAAAACAGACTTCACCTCCTGCAGAAAGAAAAGACAAAATTGACTCATATCAGCTTCAGGCATAATCATATCATCTGCAGAACACATTATCTAGATGGCAAATGAGTTAATCTTCTCTCCAACTACAACCCAAGTGAAAATCTGTTTGCTTGAAATGTATTAGGGGAACTGCAAAATAAGCAAGTAATAAAAAGCTAGCACATGAAAGAAAAGAATAATAATCCAAGTAATAGACAGGAACATACCAGATAAAACCTTCTCGATAATTTCCTCTGACAGAGTTGAATCTGCTAAGAAGTGGGGAAGAAACAAGGAATTGCCAGAGAGTAAGTCAGCCAGGTCACATGAAATTTTCCCATTACAAGAACTAAACAGATCTTTAAGAATGCAGAAATTCTAGTGAATAATTAAGGACAAATTGATCTGAAGCAAATCCACCATCTTAAATTGAAATTTTGACTAGAAAGAAAAGAAAGAGCTAAATAAGAAGGATTGGCAACAACCACAAAAGCAATTTCAAATACCGCAGCAAAAGATCAATAAAGTTTCATCAAAATACCCCAAATCCTCAACATCCCTCCCCCCTCCCCCTTCTCTTTTCCACAGACAAAAAGGAAAAAAGAATGGCAAAACAGCAAACAGTAGCAGAGAGCAAATCCTAGAAATAGTTGAAGTAGCATTTTCACTCACACCACTATGATGAACAATTTTTAAAGAAGTCATGAACAGTATGATAATGTGCTTCCTGCTATAACACTTGAAGCTCTTGATCAACCCTCGAGGAAACGGACTATTATGAAAAGTAAATCATCCATTTGTCAAAAGTTATATGTAGTATGGCCACACAGTAAATCTAGTAAGAAAAGAAAGAGATTTAATTAAACGATGCACCTTGCATTTCATCCCTCTTCAGACCAACTACACAGCCACATCTTTACTCGATCCACAATGGTACTCATCACTGGTTTTAGATATCCATAAAAAGAGAGGAGCTTTCTTGTGTTCATCAATACACAGAATATGAGGGGCAGCAATTACATTAGTTTCAATAGTCAGCATACAGCACCTTAATGCTTATATAGGGATATAATATTTTCAGAGTATGTCGCAGCTCAAAGTTTTCTAAACAAATGACAGCTTAATTCATCAATGTTTGTTAAAGACATTGTAAACATTCAAATATATATATATATATATATATAGACAACATAAAATACCATCTTCATCCATTATATCCAGTTCTTCTTCTGATTGGAATCGTTTTAATATGTCTAGCGTTTTTCGTCTAGTTTCATCATCAGGTTGAACTTGCCGCAGCTCCTCAACTACATTTTCTCTCATGAAGGATTCAGTGCATCGAAGACTATGAGACTGCAAGAAGCACAAACAGAATTTAATACACAAAAGATTATAGCATGTTGTTCAAAAACACCCAACATAGAAACAGGTAATTAGAAAGCACAATCATGAGACCAGGACCCAAGCTTCATTCGGTTAGAGTCTTCAACATACATTAATCGTTTAAAGAACTCAAACAAGTACGATTTTTGCCTTGATATGCAAGAGAAATACTGAATGAAACTTAACCAACATTGCTAAAACATGGCCAGTTTTCAGTGATACAAAGAGGAGAATTTCGTCTCACCTTATAGCATTGAAGGGAGCAGTATCTGGAGTTGCATCGAGGGCAAGTATACTGCGAGAACTGCTTCTGGCACCTGTATGCAAACAAAGTCTGATAAGAAACAGCAAAGAATTAATAAATTTGGGGAAAAATTAGAAATCAGAATTAATTACATTGTAGTCGATATTAGCAGGACCATCAGCTACTACACTGAAGCAGAAATTTCAGAACTTAACGTAACGCAAAGAAGTCAGCTAAAAAGCACGCTTGAACTAGAGACAATAATCTAACAATCAAGGTTCTCGGAGAAGAACGTACACGTGGCATATTATCCTGCAAGGAGGATTCAACGGCGATGAATTGGAAGATTTTTCAGATGTGAGGATTGTCTCAGCCATCAAAAACCCCAAATCAAGAAAAAATAACAGACGAACAGCTCAGGTAACGGCGATAACAGAGTTTAAAGATTCTCCAAATTGAGTGATCGTGTTCCCGTTCTCTAATTCAAAAGTACGGTTTCTATTCTCTTTTGGTGGGAAGTTGAAAGAATTCCGAAAACCCTAGAAAGCTCCAGGTAAAATTTTGGGCCGACTTGTAGAAGATAAAGCTTGGGCCTGTAGCTTTGTTGGTTCGGCTTAGACCCAGGCGTACAATTGGCGACAGCTAGGCGCCATACTATAAGGTTCTTGTCTTAACCTGTGGGACGAAAAAAGAACTCAACTTCAATGGTTTTTCTCTGTAAACAGAAACGTTGCATGCATTTGTTTTGGTTTCTCCATGATCCAATTGGCTAAACTCAATGATCGACCAAAATTCATTTAACCTACTTGAATAGAGCCAATGAGTGGTCTTCAACTAAAGTGGAGATGCCAATATGAGCATAGATTAGTTAATTCAAAGTAGGCACAAAGGCTGCCAATTGGGTGCAAGATCATCACACTAAACTGCGTTTATAATGTGCAGAGTATTCTTTTAGAGAGCAAATTAGGTTATGACCGTGAACAGGATCTGGGTTCATTATCTTCATGAAAACTATGCATTTGGCTTTAACAAAAAGGCTTCAGTTGGTCTGTGCCGACAAATGGAAAGAGCACTTATCTCCTTATATCATACTGAAGCTTTCCACAACTGCACTGTTCAGAAAAGCAAACTCAACTATCAAAAGGTGCTTTCTGTTCCATGTTCTCCCTTATTCTTTTTGCCTCTTTTTTCAACTCAAGAGCATTATTAGCTCTGGACAGCCAAAGACGCTGACACTGACCTTTCAAATACAGTAATTGTCTCTGGCATTTGATAATTAATGCTTGCCAACCTCATTTTCCTCTTCCCTTCAAAACTTTCAGCTTCATCCAGGTTTTTACATGTCCCTTCAATTCTCAGTGATCAACAAGGAGGCTGTCTACCATCCTGGTAGAGCAAAGAGAAGCTTAGATATGGCGCAACAAAGCAGGAAACACAGGAAGTGAAGCACTCAGAGAGGAAGAGATAATTTTCTATTATTATACTAATGAAACAACAAAAGGAAGGCCAGGAAACAAATCACCAGTTAGCCTACAGCTGTACTATTAGCTTCAGACTATAAACAGGTTATAACATTAGCAACCAAAGAAACTAAATACAAGTTCAGCAACCCTCATCTGTTCTCTAATTTGTAATCTAAAATACACACAGTCAATTTGTAAGGTGAATCAGCTCCACAGAGATGTATTCCCTCAGAATCGCCTGCCAGTTCTCTAAAAAATTTCCTACTCAATCAATGGTATGCACATTTCATTTCCACTTCTAAGGTTGTTGAAATGGAACCAGGAGCCAGGAACCTGCTTCTTTATCTTCCTTTGTTGTCTTTTTGATTCACAGAACATCAACAGCAGCAGGCACTCAATCTGAATGCTCAAGGTACTTCTGAAACTGTTATGTATGTGCGGAACTATTGAAGTGTCTCGGCCAAACTGATGGGAAGCGGGAGCAAAGGTTGCTGACAACCTTTTAAAGGAGGAATTCTGCCATCCATGGCATTATTAGCCTGATTTGTCGAATCAATTCCACTAGCTTCTGTCTGTTGTAGAAGCTGGAAAAGGGACCAAAATATATCTAACCTTGTAACATGTCTGTTTGCCTGTAAATACAACTTATGATCAGTTTCCCGAAGATTGTATTTAAGTTGTCTGAATGAGTTACTTCAGATTCAAGACTGCCACATTTACCTCAACAATGAAGCGAGCCCAGATCTTATTCTCACGAACCTCCATCACTCCCTTCAAGATGTTCAACCCGAAGCCTCTAATAATGTCTGCTATCTCAAGGAAGTATCCTCGTTCATCACAGAGCATCTGCCACCAAATTGAAAAAGAAAACTTAAGAGCTGTCCAGCTAATACAGATCCTAAGCTTTTAGTATGGAATTTCTTTCATTCTTTTTAAATACCTCTATAAGCATGTGACCAGGTGGATTGAGATCCTCAACTATGACAGGGCAAACCATTGTTTGACCCCCTACTTCAAATGCCCATGTAGCACCACCCCCGCGACCATCACTGACACTACCATCACCATTGCTGTCTTTCAGAGGCAGTCCATTCTGCCGGTCAATCAGCTGAAAAATCATGCATGTTTGTCAACAAAATATGTGATAAGCACCAAGCCAAGCTTGTTTCAGATTGCTATGGATAACCAGTTTTCTTTTAAAATAGAAAAGTAGAAAATAGCAAGTGCTTACCTTTGGTTGACCAGCTTGTTTAAGCTTATCTGCAAATTTAGTCACACTTTGCAAGAAAAGCAGATGTTTGATGGTGAGATCCAACAAACCATCAATGCTAATCTGTCACAACAACCATACTAACATGAGTCATAATATATTAATAGAAGCCAATGCAATCATCATGCATCAAATACTACATTTTGCAAGGCAGAGACTCCTTTACTGTGAGTGACCTTTTTCGAGATGCTTTGAATAGATCCATTGCCAATTTATTTTCCAATGAATCAACTAGTTACTCGTACCTTTCCGCCATTTGGTATAATCCCTCTCAATTCTTTGAGACGGTCTTGAATCTGCTGACGATCTTTTGGCCTTGGCCTTGTACCTTCACCAGGTCTAGCCCTTTTCCTCGTGGCCTTCACAGGTTCATCAGGCTTCCTGGGTGTTGTTCCAGCTGCCTTTCCAGCATTGATGCTATAGCTATCATCAATCCACAGTCCTACTTGTGACTTGGGAAGAACCTCTTTCTTACACACAGGGTTACTCGACTTGTCCCAGTTGCACAAGGGCTGCATCAAACTCATGCCTCCAGCAGAACAAGAAAGACTGGCCAACACTTGACCTTGATCACAATTAGAATATGATCCTTCCGTTTTCTGCCTTTTAGTAGTGGAAAAATGATCCTGAAAACCAGATTTACGAATACAACTAGAATTACTAACGGTGTCTAGAAGCTCTTCAAGTCCTAATTCAGAGAATAAACCTTTCCGGGGAGCAGCCATGGAACCAACATCCACCTCTGATTTGCATTGTGACAGACCAGTACTAGTAATTGAGTGAACACCACTGACTACTGGCATTAAAGTATCCTCCCAACAGTCCCCTCTTTGTTGACACCCCACATCCTGTCCCAAAGCAGCAAAGAGATCATCATTTTCGATAATCACAGATCTTTCTGTTCTATCAGATCCAACTGTACCAGAGATCGAACATTTTACTGAATTTGCTGAACGTTTGATTTGATTATCAACTAAAGCATCACTTCCAACAAGCCCAGATGACATTGAACTGACATGTACAGGTTGTGCGTGACCATCATTCATTGCAGTCAGCATTCTGCTGATGCTATATTCTGGTGATGGAGCAAACCACTGAGACAGATCATCGGTATAAGAATTAGAGATATCAGTCATATAATCAGCTTGTTTAAGTTCTTCAGCGACGCTAGGTAGGTCGGTAGCTCTTCCTGGAGTAGAATTCTGGTTGCCAATCACGTTTCCAGCACTTTCTCGACTAGTTTTTTCACTGCAAACTGATAACTGGGTGCCAGAGTATACAAGAGTATTTGCTTCTGCAGAGAAGTCATATGGAGAAACTTGGATCCCCACTTCAGATAGAAATTGTGGTTCAAATGAAGTCAAAATAGAATCTTCGTTTCTCCATGCACCAATGGAAGCAGTATGGGTATCTGAATTGTTAACAGAAGACATGCATTGGTAAAGACCCTGGATCTTAGTATCAAACTCACTAGATAACATGACTTCACCATCTCTACCAGCTGTTCCCATCAACCCACTGGAGCTGCCACCCAGCAATGAGGAAAGATTCCCATTATAAGAATTTCCTGATAATATTAAGGAAGTAAACAACTCATTTATATCATATGTTTCAGTGCCCAAAGATGATGGTGCGTTCTCAAATTGGATAGACCCATCAACACTTTCCATATCTTGGAGCAATCGTTTTGTTTGATCCAAGAATTCTGAGCTTTCCAAAACCTGCAACAGCAACAGAAACAGCAGAGCTTTCAATGAGGATTTCATGATCTTAAATGCGAACACTTGTGCATCACATGAAAGAAAGCATAAGTGCAAAATAATATTTCCATTCAAAAGCAGCACTGAATGCATATTTGGAAATCTACCAGTAACAGGACAGAATTATACTAACCTTCTTGTTGGATCCAAACTGTACTACTCCTCGAGATCCAACAGAGATTACCACAATTGTCTGCCAATTGAAATTAATTAATTATTGAAAAAAATTAGAATTTGGCTTAAATCAAGGAATAAACCATAGTAAACAAACTTCCACGTGATACAAACATCTTGAAAGGAACATCATAAGACATTCAGGAGGTTTTATACA
Source organism: Moringa oleifera (assembly GCA_021397835.1). NCBI lineage: Eukaryota > Viridiplantae > Streptophyta > Magnoliopsida > Brassicales > Moringaceae > Moringa > Moringa oleifera. The sequence continues at coordinate 475,918 of JAJFZO010000566.1, forward strand.
GGAACCCAATTTTTATCTCAAATTTTTAGCCAGTACCCACCTTTATTCCAGACAAAAATTGATGATTAAGCTCAGAATCATCCTGCGTAATGAAGAGAAATTTCAATGTAAGTCAAGAGGATCCAGTAAAAATTCTGTTCAACAATCAATTGCCAAATAACTCAACAAATACTCATGCAGACAACTAAGATCTGTTTAGTAAGCATTTGGACAATAAAAGCTAGAATGATATTTAATTACTACCTGAAATATATCTTGACTTGCCACGGAACCAAGGGATTTCCATTCTCCGTACAGGGCATCAGAGAACATCCAACAGTGCCTCCCGGTGAAAGCGGTTTGGCCGATGATTCTAAATCAGAGAAATAAAGACAAGATCAGCCCTATCAGAGATCTTCCGATTGTATTAAATTTGCACCAAACTGGCTCTTAAACAAATAATTCAAGTCAGACCATTTTTACTAAATTTACAAACTTCTAAGAAATTTAACTGGCTAACGCGAGTATTTGAAGGAGGCTACTATTTGGAGCATACCCTTCACCCAGTATGTGGACCTGTAGAATCATGTTATTAACCAGTGCTCCCATTTGTTCTTCATAATAAGTATCTTCAAAAGTCAACAACCTGATAAAATTTCAGGAGCACAAACTACTATTAGGCAAACCAAACTAATCCAGTAAAGTCAAATCAATTACAAATTTAGCTACCTTCTTGCTTCCAAGATGAAACAAAGGCAAAATGCTAGAACTGGGCTAGTTTACAACTTTGTAAGAGTTTGATTCCATGAAAAAATCTCATAAATTAAATTTAAAAGACATGAGATTATTGGTATTGGACTTTATGCAAAGAGAGAAATAGACTAAATTAAAACATATCATTAAGGAGCCAGCAGAACAAACCTCTTTTTGGTTCTTAAGAAAACACTTGATGCAACTTTTTAGAATGCTGAACAAAAAGGTCTTTTTCACTAACAAAGGAAAAAAAAAATTAATGGAGAGGAGCTACTGTAATAAAAGAAACAAGGTTGGAAAAATGCATGCAACTTAAAGATTAAAAATGAAAATTATTTCAACTAGTGAGATTAGACCTTTAACAAAACTTGAAGCTAAAAACACCAAACTTGGAAGGAGCAAGCAAGGGAAAAAACAGAATAACAAGTAAAGAAACCAGAAGAGAAAGGAATAAGCAAATAAGCATGGAAAAATGGAAGAAATAGAAAATCACATGGGATTTCTCTGATCAAAGCGCCAAAAAACCCCATAAGACCACCCATTACTGCAACAAAGGTTCTTTAGCGTCTGCTTGAGCACTGAACCCATCTCCGTTTCACTCATTCCACTACACAAGAACCCAACTCCGCGATCCAAGCTCATAAGCCTGAACCCATCAAACGATTCGGGCCTGAGTCAAACCAACTGCCTGCTGCAGTCTCTTTCTAAAGCTGTTTTCTTGAAACAAAAGAAATGTTTTCTCGCAACAAGGAAGCCAAAGTTAGTAAGGGTTAATGGTTAGAAGGTTCGTCACAGAGGGCGAGGAAAAAAAAGCTGTTTTTGCTGTTTCTATAAAACAGAAACACAGAGAAAGTGTTGTATGGTGAGTGTGTTTTCTCTCTGTTGCAAGAAAAATGAAAACAGAAAGTGGTCGGTGAGAGAGAGATAAAGGGATTAAAAGCTGGGGTTTAATATATATACGACTAAAGCAAATATAAAGAGAAAGAAGAAAGTATGTCTTTAAGCTTTGTCTCTCGTTCTCTTCCTATGTTTTCATCATGTATCATACACACCTCTCTCTCTCTCTCTCTCGCTCTCTCTCTCTCTCTCTATTATAGACAAAAACGAAATCTGATATACCCCGAGCTCGAAGGGAACAAAGAGGGATGTTCGTGCAATAAATTGTGGTAAATATCTTCTGTCTTTTGTTTTTATTTTGCCGGTAACCGGTCCCATTTTCCACGACCTTTCCTCGCTCGCTTCACCGGCTATAGGCGGTTACAGTAATTGATTTTCTCGTTTGACAAAGAAGGTAAAATCTCGTGCGTCCCATAATCTCCCGAGAAGCTAAAATTTTCACTTGGTAAATTATGAAATATTTATTTATTTTTATAATAAGATTTTGTGTAAGATTTCACCATTTGGAAAAGAGAGGATTTGGTTTTAAGTTACTTGATATAACGTGTACAAATTTAACGTGATCCTAATTTGATTTACATAAATAAATTGGATCATACTTTATTGATATTAATACATCATAATTTAACTAAATTAATGATTAAGATTTTATATAATTATTTTTTGTTACATTAAAATAATAAATTACAAAAAAAATATTTCATTTTTTTACTAAAAAATAAACACAAACTCTGATCCATAGAACATCTTCTTATAAATAAATTATGAGGCATTTATAGCAATACATGTAGTAAATTGGATTTACTTTTATAAAATTATGTCAAAATAGCTTTATAATATAATAAATAATGCCTATTATCCAATGATTTATTACAAAAATTAAAATTTAAAAAAATTATGAATTTTGTTTTACTAATTCAATGACTATTTTAACAATAATTAATATATCATTTGTTAATTTAATTACATAAAGCACGCACCACTTTATATTAGAACCATTAAATTATCATCTTAAATGGTAAGATACTCTTCATCAATTACATATTTATTTATTATTAATTGTGCATCAACAAAAATGGATTCCGGCCAATGATTTCATGCAATATCTAACAAAAGAAAAAATCAACACATTTATTTATTTTTTATTATTGAGATTTGAACTAATTTTTATTTTTACAGTTAGTTAGTTAAAACACTTCAAAATCATTTCATTTTCTACTAATTTTTAGTCGTTAGATATTATAGTATAATAGTTTTTGTTGATTTTATCTATTTTTAAAATAATAAAAGATAAATACAAAAAAGTTAGATTATCTCTATCTTTTAATTTAAATGCTAATATATAGATTGGGTCAATTATATATTTAATTTTTAACTTAATTTAAATTAAAACTTAATTTAAACAATTATAAACATTTAAGAATAACATCATTAAAATACATAAAAATACTTAAATAAATAGTATATTAGATTTTGAGCCAATTTTTAAAATTTTAAATAATTTTTAATTCATAAATTATTTTTTAAAAAATTTTTTAAATTTTTATAGAGTAAATATATATACCTAAGTAATTTAAAAAAAAAATTGGATGGGAGCTTGAATTTTTCATCGCGTCTCTCAGAAAATTTTAATTGCATAATATCTTAATTTAAATATATATTAATAATTTTTAAATTTTTTAATAAGTTTAAATTAAACAAAATTATAATATTAAATAAATAGTTTATTCAATTAATATTTTGAAATGCAAAACAAAAACATATATATAGTTGAAAGCTTCTTTATATAAATCTGCTTAATTTTAATTTTACCATTTTAATAAAATAAAAATAAATTTCATTTATTTGTTTTTTTAATTATTATATGTCAATATTATAATAATAAATTAGATTTTTAACTAACATATAAATTTATAAATGAATTTATCATGAGATGGTCGCATAAACATATAAAAACAAAATATCGGGAGAGAGAGGCAGCGAGAGTGTGCAATATACTGTGCAAAGTCTCTTGTGCTAATCATGCCCGCATATGTACATATTTGCGTAAACGCATTGAATGCAAAAAGCTGCATGTTGGCGGCGCGTGTTACTCACCGCCCCCATCTTTCGTTATTTGCCGCCCAAGAGTAAACCACAAGCTTTCTCCCTCCTAAAAGCACAAAAAGAGAAGAAACTTTAGGCTATTATTAGTACTGAAATAAATCAGAAAATTATAATAGTATAATTAAAATTTTAAATAAAAAATTTTGTCGAACTTAATATTTTATGGGTCTTAAAATAGTTGAGTGGGCGGTGATAGGGGTGGCTATGGGGACAGGTGGCCGCCGGGTGGCAGCAGAGAATATTCCGGGATGAGGGTAAGACAGAGAATGAGGGGGAGGGGGGTGCTTGTGGTGGGACCCACGAATTGGGAAGTGAAATATTTTATAATATATGAAGAAGTGAGGTTGTGGTCCCCACCTGAGAGAGGTGCTTGTGGGTTCGTAGGGATCATCTTCTGATACCACCTTCTGCCAGTGCCCCCCGCCCTCCCCTCACCACCACCTTCTCCTCGTTCCTAACAACATATTTTTAATAAAAATTTAATTAGATTTTAATTTTTTCAGGTAATATATAAATAAATTTATAAAAATAATATAAAATTTATTTTATTTTAATATTATTAATTATAATAATGTATAATTAAAATTATAATAAAATAATATCTTACACCATTTTGATATAAAATTTCAAGCATCCATGTTAAGCATCCAACAGGTTCAAAATCTAAATTACAACTGGGTAAGGTATTTTCAAAGTTCATACCAAGGATAAAGATTTTATTATTGATCTAAGCTGGTATTAAGTTTTTAATTGAATTTTAATTTTTTGGTAATTTAATATACTAATAAATAAAATTTTAAATATTAATTTTATTAAATTATCACATGTTATTATTTCATCAAATATTTAATATAACTCAAACCAATAGAAAATTTAGATCTCCAATGAAAAACATGAATAATAATAATTATTATTATATTTTTTTGATTAAATTGTGTTAAATTTTTGAAAAAATAGTAATATATTATAATTTAAAAACATAAATTATTAAAAAAATAGTATAATACATTATAAAAATATTAATTTATTTAAAAAATCAACAGAAAAATCTTTATTATTAATATGCACAGACCATAAATGTAGAAAATGGAATTAAAGAAATTCAAACAAAACTAGGCAACTGAAATGAGATAGCACCTCAAAAGGGGAACCTTGACTGTCCAGAAATGGTAAGACTACCTCGGAAGCCTGAAGGTTTAGACAAGACACAACCCTTCACCAAAGTTCCATGGATTCCCCACTAGAAAGACAGCACTCCTCTCCCCTTAATGTTACATCTTCATAGACACCAGTCTACCTTTGGTTTTTCTCCCCTTTTTCTTCTCTCTCTCATCTTTCTCAAAAAAAAAAAAAATCTTATTTTTAATTAATTCTAACTCATTTTAAATTGGGTATATATTTGTTAATTGAATTAATAAAATATAAAAACTCGTTGCTTGTAGGAGGTTGTTTGAGTTATATGGTACAATATAAATAAAATCTCTCTCACGACTTTGAACGTAAATATGGATCGACGGTTTACTATTATATGGATTAACTGTCCACGTTAATAAACAATATATCACACATAAAGTTGCCTTTGGGTACGACTCTTTTCTTCCCTACCCATGCCCACGACATAAGCAGCTATACCCACCAGCTCTTTTTTCTCTGTGTGTCTTATCAGAAACCAAAAGCTTTCTCTCTCTCTCTCTCTCTGTAGAGAGAAAGAGTGAGAGAGAGAGAGAGAGAAGCATACATTTGTAGGGTATCCAAGGTCGATAGCCAAAAAGCTGAAGGGAACAAGAATAATGCTTCATAATAGAAAGAAAGCAGCAAATGTTGAAGCAGTAGTGCATGAGACAATATGGGTCCGCATATATTACGCAATCTTGGCTCAAAGTCTGACAATCTTGACTAAACCCTAATTAACCTCACCGATCACCAACCTCTTCTTCTTAATTTCGGCTTTAATTTTCTTACATTTCTCTGCAACCCTATTTGGTAAAGCACCACCACTTTTGCTCTTTTTTCATCATTCATTTTTTCCAAAAGCAAACCATATTAATGCGTTAAAAATCATTGAAGACATAATCCCATCTCCTTCTCTTTCTTAAGCATATTCATTTCTCTGTTCATTTGTTAGTCAGCAACGGCAATTATTGGGTTTCTCTTTCAATCTCCATACCAGCAGACGCAAAGTTGCAGCATGATCATCCTTCAACATCAAACCCCTTCGTTTTTAGCAACCAGAGCTTATGATTCTGTCTCCTGGAGACAACACACGCTTCATCATACCCGTTGAGAACCGAAGGTCAACGCCATCGCAAAAGCCTTTCCTTCTTCTTTTTCGTTTCCTGGTCTAAATTTAAATCCATGAGCAAGACTTAATCAGCTTGCTGTAAGTTTGTTCATTAAAGCCTTCACCTTTTTCTTTTCTCTTTTGAAAGGAGAGGGCCTGTGTAATAGTCAGCTCTTCAAACTTGCCCTAGCCAGCTTCCTTTCATCATTGAATGAAAATCAGAGATTTTGATTCGACAACTTGCTATTGGGTCACTTTCAAATGCAACTAATTATCAAAATAACATGAGAAAGAAAGGCTTCTAAACCTTAAAACAAAAGAAAACCCTAACAGGTCTCCAAGAAAATATATGCATGGGATTCTTTTCAAGACTTATCATAGCAGACTTTCTCCTTACCTTTCTTCATATATAGATCCACAGTTGACATTTTTGCAAACATGTAGAGTTCTATGCTAAGAGAGACTTAGTATGAGTACTTAATATTAACTTGCACGTTGGAACTATCTCTCCCGTAAGTAAACCAATTCGAATTCCTAACTTAACGCATAAATCTAATTCAATTTTCTGATGATATTAATGGTTTGCAAGTAAGATTTTTACTGTGGAACTTTCTTTTCTCTATTTATATTTCATATTCTTTTCTAAAACTCCTGGTCCTTGACTCATTTGCCTATGCCCTTGAGTCACCAGCACCTGTTCTACCAAATGTCCTGTTGAAAGGGAAATGGGTTTTGTCACCGTAGAATTTCTGTTGGATTTTCTCGGGAAAAAAAGCTTTCAGGGAATCTGACTACTGCTTTATTTGGAAGAGAAAGCTGACAAGCCACTCTCTGCATATGTATAGTACCGTCACATAGGACTACGTTGCTCTACATACACAGATCTTATAGGATTTAACTTTTAATCTTAGCAACCTAAATTAATTAACTTTATTAAAATGGGTAATTAGCACGTTCATCAAATTCACGATCTGATCCATTTTCTGGGATTAATTAATATGAGTTATTAATCCTAAAGCATTTGGAATCAATTTTCCATTCAACGTGTCAATGCATGCATATAAATCAAAAAAGTTGCTTAATTAGCTAGTAGTTGGAGGGACCAAAAATGGAAATTAGTGGTAGGAAGTAAGCAATATGATTGCTTCGTTTTTATAATGGCATGCCCCTACTTTAGTCTTAATCTCGAGACAAAATTCACGGTGGAAAGTTGAAATGCTTAACAACGAGGCATACAGCTTCGACATTTACGCGCTCTTGTTAATTAATTTCCTTATTTGAATTAATTATTTTTTTCTCTATGCATTTTTTTTATGACAACACTAATCATAACATGTAATTGCATGATCAAACCCTTAATAATATGCCAAAATAGGTAAATTTTATTAGTTCATTGGTGGAACCCATTAACAAAAATATATATAATTTTTTATTTAAATTTATTAAATTTTTAGAGAGAATATGACACATTACAACTTAACAAATTACTCATTCATTCAAAAAATTTATTTATTCTTTATTTTTATTATATTACCATTATAAATTATAAAAATATCTTTTAATATATTCTCAAAAAAATTAACACAGTTGCAAACCAATAAAAAAAATATCTTACATAGTTGAATTTTTTATTAATTAATTATTTTTTATTTTATTTTAAATTTAAAAAATATAAGAAGTTATTGAGAAGTTGACTGAGGAGGGAGGGGTATAAGGGGCCAGGACCATTTATTAGCAAAAGAGAAAGAGTTATAAGGAGAAAGATCAGCCACTAATGAACCAATCATGAAACGCTCTGTTTTCAAGGTGGTGGTCTCCTCTGCAGGCAGGCCCACCGTTAAAGGTCCAGGATGCACGTGGGACCCATCCTTTACAACCAAACAAAAACCCTACACGTCACTACTCTATCGCTACACTCCGGACAATCATTTTCCCCCACCCTACTCCTCACCAGAGAATGTCTACTCTCCCCGCTACAAAAACCTGTCTTAGATTCTCCACGGACCACTCCTCCTTGGAACCCCAAACTGTTTCGTTTTGTTGCTTTTCCTTGCACTATACTCTTATAATTGCCACCAAAATATCATCCTTTTTTATCATTTTATTTTTTTAAAACATTAATAAAAGATATAAAATTTTAAATTTTATTTTAATATTTATTAATTTTATTTAAATTACATTTTAACTCAGACAAATCTGAAACATTAAGATTATTTTTATTATTTAAATATTTAAAAAATTATTTGTATAAATGTTACGTTTATAATTTAAATATTTTTTAACACATAAAAATTTTTAAGTCAAAATTTATTATACAGGTTTTTTAATTTTAAATTTTTTTAAACTTTTTCATATGATTTATTTTGAAGTGAATTGATAATCGTAGTTTAATTGGTCACTATGTTGAATATAATAATTTATTTATTTAAATAGAATAAATATGTAAATTTTATATAATTTTTATTTTAAAATATTAAAATAAATAAATATTTTTAAAAAAATCTTAATTTACTACATGTGAATAAATTAATCATAGGGCGATACTTACATAATATGTTTAATTAAAAATTTTTAATTTATAATCATATATCATATTTTATATAAATATAATTTATTTTTACATTTTATCAGCTAAATAGTTTTGAAAGGTAATTATGGAATACTTTTTTCTGAATCAAAAACATGATTATACAATATAAGTAATATTATAATAATTAAGTTGCATGTATATAATAAATAGTAATTAAATATAATATCTTTTCTTGGAGTAATTATCGATAAATTGACCGTAATCTTTAGTTTGATTCTTTCATTTATTTTAATGAAAAGTAATTAATTTTAATATTATATGTATTTCATTAGTTAATCAAGTTTTAATGTTTACATAGCATATAAATATAATAAATTTTAAAAAATAAATAATAAATGAGATAATAAAAATTTAAATAAAAAACATAAATATCAGATCAATGAGTTTTGAAAGAATTACAAAATGAAACAGAAATTTGAACACTCAAATTATGTCAAATAAATAAATATTAAAAAACATATATACCAAAAAATTTTAATTATTACATATTTTATATATCATCATTGTTTTTAAAATTTATTAATTTAAAGGAAATTTATTTTGTTATTCTTATATATTATACAAATTTTGTTTCCATATCTATGGAGTTGTCTTGTGTGAGCAAAAGCCTTATAATATGGCAAAATATATTCAAACAGTTCGACTCGTTTTAAGATGACATGCTTCATGATTTAACAGCGAACGACAGCCTACTAAAACCGTTGGATTATTGCTGTGACGCTCGAGCATGAGGACCATGGTCTCGCTATCTTGGCTGACACGTGTACATCTAAACCTACTATATTATTGACGCGTCAAATCAGACGGCGGTTATTTTGAGGACCGAGTGCCGGTGATTAGGGGGGCAAGTGGCCGGACGGCTCAGATGCTTTTTACTGTCCCCAGCAGTAAACAGTGGTCTCTTTCTGACGAGGGGCTCACAGCTGTGGGACCCATGCCTTTTTTAAGTGGTCTCCACTTGTCTCGTTCTGCCACGTCACCCACCATGTTGGGTCGAATGATGGCTCTGTCAGGTGTGATGATGGGATGAGACGTAATCAGTAGTAACTCCTCCTTTAAATATTTATATTTTTATATTATTAAAATTGAATTTCTTTTGGCACTGTGCAGTTCGCACTAGTGAACAAGGGATTTATCCCATGTGGTAACCTCCAGGTCCGTCAAGTAAAACAATTGGACCCAATTTGTAAACAACAGATCTCTGGGCCCAACAATAACATTGTGGCCCATTGTTATTATCTAATGTATTCATTTATCTTTTACGAATATCAAATTTTCAGATACTATAGAATCTGTAATATTTTAAATGCATATTTTTAAATAAGTTAAAAGTTTAAAAAAAAAATGAATTAGATGAGTTTGTCATTTAAATTTGATTAATTTTAATTTTAAAATTTTAATTCAAAAAAGGATGAATTGTTTTTATGTTTTTTCTCTGATTTTTGACAATGTAATTTGTTAAAAAAATATATTTTAATATCAAAAAATCTAAAATATTTTATGATTGTAACTTGAACGTTTTCTTATATCTACGAAAAAATTTTAATTATAATTTATCTTACGAAATCTTAAACTTGAATAATTATTGTAAAAAAATTAAAAATATAATTTAAATTAAATCAAATTAAAATATTATGTACACAATTAATCCAACAAACGAATATCTATGAAATTAAAATTTTTATTATGTGAACTTATCAATATGATATAAGAATTTAAATGATATACAATTATATTTGCAAGTTGGGCACTAGATAAGACGCATTTATTTATTTATTAATTATGAAAATATTATTAAAATTGAAAATTACATTTAACTTTTATTTATCATAGCAGCAACAAATACTTGCATAACTAAGTTTTATACATTTAGCGGTGGGAACTTCCTGCCCGAGTTTCGCACAAAGTCTCTGACAATCCTCTACGTCTTTGCATCGGCCGGAATACCGGCAGGGACCCTTCCTCGGAACTTCCATTTTTGATTGGCGCTCTTCCTCTTCACCCGTTTCTAAATTAAACACATATTATCAATTAAATAAACAATAATGCTACATATTATTAAAAATATATATATATATATATAAAGAGTACCAGAGGATTGAGCCATGGGGAAGGGAAGAAGCAGGAGCAGTGCCAGGAAGGCTGGCAAGAGAAGAAGGCTCTGTGATGCCATTTGCTCTGTTGATTTGATTTCTCTATGACTAACAAGCATGCTCTTTCATATTTTGGTAAAGCCAGTAATTAATAGGGCGTTGACTTTTATTTTGTTAATATTTTATTTATTTTCTCGTCATTTTTTTAACTTTTTTATTCAAACATTAAATTAAAATTAATTTTCTTTGACTTTTTAAATGGAATTTTGTTTCTTTTGACTTTAGATTCAATCATAAAAAGTAAGTAGCTCCGTCACCCAAATTAAATTTTAATATTTACAAAAAATACAAATTAACTCTCTCCATATAATAATTTAAGAGATTTAATAATTTGTATCATTTAATAATTTGTTTTTTATAATATAAATTAATTAAATATTTTATAATATAAATATGATCCGATAAATAAAGCCCATAAGTAAATCATGGATCATATATTTTTTAAAATGAACTGAAAATCAAGTTTGTTAATGTAAAAAATCCATTGAACTTTGTTATCAATCGTGTTTAGACTATGATTTTGTAAGTTGACTTAACTGTTGTCGATTTGAAAAAAAAAAATTATTTTTAAAATAAATTAAAAAAATTTTAATTTAATTTTTTTGTAAATATAAATATCATATTGCTTTTACTTGCATTATCATATTGAGCTGATTTAGTTGCCCAATTATTAACTTCTTATTCTTTATGATATATAAGATAAGGTAATATATTCATAAGGTTTATATTTTTAGAATATTTTAGAATATCTTTATTTACTGATGTCAAACTTCTAAATATTATTGATTATTAAGATATAAAAATTTAAGAGTTTGAATAATACATTATCTCTATAAATTGGATATTAAATAAGATAATATTTATTTATTATTAAAATATTATTTTTAGAATTATATTATTATTTTTAGGAAAGATAACAACAGCAAACCTTTCTATTAGGTTTGGGTATACATAGAGAAGATTTAGGATTATGATAAAGTTTTACACATTTTAGTTCACAATCTGTGTTGTCTCTGCACACACCACCAAGATTGCAAGTTTCCTCATCTTGTAATTGCCATTCACCTTCCTCTGCAACTGTTTTCAAAACCAACAAAAATCATGTGCTATTATTAAAAAAAAAAAACTAAAGGATGAATTGTTTATTCAATTAATTTTTAAAAAATATTTTATATATTAATAAAAAACATAAATTTAAGAAATAAACTTTTTTTCAAGCAATCATTTTTCTGAGGGATCCAAATTTTCTATTAATTTAAGCTGATATTGAACCTTTTAAAAAATTAAGAATGATTTTTTAAAATTTTATTATATTAATATAAAAATAAATTTATAATTATTAATTTTATCAAATTATTAATACTAAAAAATCCAACACAGATTAAATCAACAGAAAGAATACCTCGAGATTGTTCCATGGAAGGGGCAAAAAGCACAAGAATTGCTAGAAAAGCTGCAAAGAGAAGGAGCCTTTGTGATGCCATTTGCTATGTTGATTTGGTTTCTGCTTCGCTAACAGGCAGAGGCATTCCTTTATAGACCTATGGTAAGAGCCAAAGCTTCCATCTCATTAAATTGCATTAATTAGGTCAAACTAATAATCAAGAAACATTTTGACTTTAAATTTACCTTTTCATTACATATTTATTTTCTAAATAAAAATTATCTGTTAATTTAATTTAATTTAATTTTTACTTTAAAAATAATAAATATATACTTGATAAATAAAAATTTTAATGGGCTTGAACATTCATTCTCTCCTCATAGTGTGGGCTGTCTACAGTGGCCCAGTAACTAACATGTTCATTTTTTTAAAATGTAAAGATAAAGCAACATCCTTATAATTTTACTATCTTTATGTCAAAATAATTTTAATTTTTTACAGTTTTAGAATTTAATTAAAATCATGTATTGAATGTTAAATTAATTTTTTTAAAAATCATGTGTTATTTTATAAATTAGGAACTAAATGAAACACATTTATTTATCATTGCCAAATTATTGTCATAATTACATTACTTAGGAGGAGTAAGATGACAACAACAAGCCAATCCATCAGGCTTGGGTATGCATTCAGAAGAAAAGGGAGGCTGACTTTTAAAAAGAATGTCACATATTCTTTTACAATCTGCATCATCTTTGCATCGGCCAGCATAGGTGCAAGTATCCTTCGGACCGAACCCTAAAATAAATATAAATCACATATTATCATTAATAAAAACTTTATCACTACAAAAAAATTATTATTAACAAGTTCAAAGATTATGGTTAATGAGAAATAAAAAACTAGTAAATAATTTGTAATAAAATAATTTTTTTTAAAAAAAAATGTTATACTGCAATATTCAAATTTCAAAAGATTTGATTAATGGGTAAAAAAATCCATTTTTTTTAATTCTAAAATTAACTATGAAAAAAACTTTTAATTATTTTTAAAAATTTAAAATAAATTTACATTTACTTACCAACAGATTGTTGTGAGGGTAAGAGTAGAAGCATTGCTAGAAGAGCTAAGAAGCGAAGGAGCTTAGGAGATGCCATTAGTTATGTAAATTTGGTTTATGTTTCTCAAAAGTAGAGACATGAGATTCTTTTATGGAGGTATGATGAGAAGCCTATGCTTCAATGTCATTAAATTGCATTAATTAGTTATTTCCTATTTTCTTTAAAGTGACTAATTAAGAAGCCTTTGACTCTTCATTGTTTCCTAACAATATTATATATTTTTTATTTTGTTTATAAATGCCATATATTGGGTGACCTTAATATAGTAGTATCCACTATTTTATTTAATTTTGATTAATTATATTAAATAAACTTATGTTTCGTTCAATTTTTTTAAAAAAAATATTCAAAAAATTATATAAATTGAAATTTTATATTTTGATATTTTTTCAACATAAAACTATATCATATTTTTATATTACTATCATATGTTTAATAGAATTTTTTATTAACTAATAAAGACTATAAATTTAAAATTTTTATATCATTTTAATAATTATATTATATATGTTTTAAAAATAATTTATTGTTAACAAAATATAAACTTTATTTATATATTACAAATTATAAATGGTATAGTTAACAAAATCTATGGGATGAATTTTTGCGTTGAAAAAAATATTAAAATATAAGTTTTAATAGATATATATTTTCTTATAAATTTAATGTAAACATTTATAAAATATAATTTTTTTAAAAAATAATTAATTTGTTTTTTAATTATTAAAACCACCAACGAAACATTTTTTTAAAAAATAGTAAATCAAAAGATTATTATAAAATTAATAATATTTGGACTGTTGAAATACTTAAAAAAAAGTCAAATAAAATTCGTACTTTATTTGAAATCAATTTCTCATATTTGACTCATTTTCAACTTACAAATTATTTTTTGTAAATTTTTTAAAATTTTCATCAACCTAAAATTTTTTAAAAATATTTTTAGTACTCAATTTTTTTGGTGATAATAACTTGAATATTTTTTATATTTTAAAAAACTTTAAAGTCAAAATTTATTGTATATAATTACTAATTTCAATATCCTTAATTTTTAAATTTTTTAATGGAATTCAAATTAAACTAAATTAAAATATTATGGATAAAATTTTAAAAAATATTTTTAATGTTCAAAATTTTAATTTTCATGGTGATAATTTGAAATATTTTTTTAGTTAAAATTTATTGCATTAGATTCTCAATTTAAATATCATTAATATTTAAAATTTTCAACAAAATTTAAACTAAATTAAATTAAAATAGTAAGAGTGCAATTAAATAAATCAATGTTTTAGAATTTAAATTAAAAAATTTATATAGTTTAGAAGTTTTGTATTTTTAAAAAAGAATTACTACTTATTTAAAAAAAGAATTACTATTTAAATGGATTAAGACGAAAATTTCATTTTGCTTGTGTTATCTGGCATGTACATTGAGCAATTGTGCATGTGATTGCAAGTTGAGCAAGTTGGGATTTAAAAAAATATATATTAAATCATCAACTTTGTACTTTGATGACCTTCCACTTGATTCTTCAAGCTTTGCTCTTTCAGGTTCCTTTTAGTCACCTTTTAGAGACTTTTGTTTTTTTTTTTTTTCCATTATTATTTATTTAATCCCTTAAAAGAAAGAAACTTTAAGTCACTTTTTTTCATTATTATTATAAATTTCACTAAAAAATCCCAAATTTAAAGTGAAATTACCCTATTACCTGGTACCCATTACAGGGTAATGATCCTGGTTGCACTGGAGAAACTTTTATGCCCATGAAGGGTTAATGAATGTGACATTGCTATCAGGTTCAACTTGCAGGAGAAGGCCATTGATGTCATTTCAAAATTGGCCTCAAAAGGCATTTGGATTTGTCATTTTTATGGAACTGAAAGGCTGAAGCTCAGCTTGGCTTCCAAAACCTAATGGAGAGAGCAACTTGTGTTCTTTACACCAGAAAATCACCAGCAAATTGGGTCTGCAGGAGCAGATTTCTTCTATGTATTTAGAGGCAGATTCATTCCTGGGGTTAATGCAATCAGGCCTATTAAAAGGTTTCTCCTTTTTCTTCATATTTTACCATTTCAAAAAGTTTTGATTTTTGATTGATGCCCATTAAGGTATTTGCTTCCTGGTTTAGGATTCTAGAGAATCTTGGGATTATGTCATATAGCATGTGCAGAGCTTGTATATCCGGTTGGTATTGTTATAATTTTGACAGTTTTGTGCCTTGTGAACCCACAAATTCTGATGAATATATGAAAAATTCTGAATCTGCACCCTTTGGTTTGGCTGCTAAGAAAATACAAGCTCAAGAAAAGGGTGTAAATTGTTGATGATTTGTGATATGAAGTTTTGGTGAGGCCCACAAGTTTTTTCTCAATTCCCTTTCTGATTATCTTGAGTGCCATATAACCTAAAATCAAACATTCAAAATAATTTTTTCTTTTCTGGGAAAACATTTTCCCAGCCGGAAAAGAGGTAGATTTAAGTTCTATATTTTGCTAATAAAATTCAACAAGCCTCATTCAAGAATTTCCTTTATGAATGATGCTAGTATATTTCTTTTGAGCAGTTTTTATTTTTTGGAGCAGAGACTACAATCTTTCTTAGGTACTTCTATTAAAGCCCAAAGTGTTGAAACAAATGAAAGTGTCCTACTTGGGACTAACTTTGCCTATAAATCCCGTGAGCAATGCCCGTATTATTGCTGCCATCAGATCCTAAACATGGCTCACTTCCTTTAATCAACAGTTTTCAGAATTTTGTCGTCTCTCTTCACATCTTTTCCTCTCGTTCTTAGCTTGCCCTTGGGTGAATGCTTTCCACATTGAGTGATGCCTCTTGGATAATGCAACTCTCTATAAATTGCCTTGTGTTTACTGGAGATATGGTGGCTAGTTGCAGAAGTTAGGTCCCAGAAGCTCTTTTTGGTTGTTTATGCTGAATTCAGTGTTCATTCTATTGTTCTTATTTCCACTTGGGACAACTAATATAGAAATGCATCAAAAAAAT
The DNA here is from genome assembly GCA_021397835.1 of Moringa oleifera. Taxonomy (NCBI): domain Eukaryota; kingdom Viridiplantae; phylum Streptophyta; class Magnoliopsida; order Brassicales; family Moringaceae; genus Moringa; species Moringa oleifera. The sequence goes on from JAJFZO010000566.1 coordinate 492,185, forward strand.
ATCTCCATTCTCCGTACATATGAAGTAGAAGATTCGTTCAGCTTAGAACAGTATTAGTTAGAATGAAAGTTTAAGTTAGATAAATGTAGAGGGGAACCAACGTTAGAACTTTCAACTCGTCTCTAGTTGAAAGCTAGTGGAGGTAAAAACCATTGCAGAGGCTGTGTAGATGATTCAACTCAGGAAACATGTTAGTCCTAGAGAGGAAAAAAAGTGAGAAAGGATATTTTGTTTGATTTTGAAAGAATAGTTTTGCTTGAATTTATCAACATTGGAATTAATGAATTGATGAGTTGATAAGTGGATATGAGTCTACTTTCAGCAGCTTGGATTTACTTTGACTTTTTGTACAGTTTCTCTTTAATTCAGCCATTTATTCTTGCAGTTGCCTGAAGCATGAATTTTATATCTCCTGTTCCCCCATATGGACACAACAGAAGTAGCCAAGTCTTGCAAACTTGGTGATCAGAGTACAAGTGACATCACTCTACGCTTGAAGAACACAAGAGGAAGGCCTGAATGGTTTTACTCCCACTCCTTCATTCTTGTAAACAAGAGCAAGTTCTTCGCTGATCAGCTCTCTACTCCTGACTCTAAAGAATACATTGAGATTTGCTGCTCAGACCTAAATTATGATCATCATGTTAGTCTTTTGAGATTGTTGTATCTTCCTTCAGAGTTGCTTTTGGACTCTCTGGATTCTGTCAAATCTGCTGTTGGGATTCTTCAGGTAGCAGTTGCCTACCACTGTAAAGAGATCATAGAGTGCTGCATCCAGTACTTGGAGGCGATTCCTTGGGAAGACAAAGAAGAGGAAGAGATTCTGAAAGTAGTTTTGAAACTGGGTCCAATAGCCATGCCCATTTTAGCCAGGATCCAACCTGTAGATATAATTGCCACCAAGAATGTTTTCCTTTCAGCAGTTCGGCATGCGATGTCCATTGGTGGACCATGTCCTCCATTTGGGGATGAGCTTAAAACCTCCGCTCAAGAGCAAGTTGAATACATGCTAGGAGCAGATGAGGACACTCCTTTGGTTATAGCTGATGACGAAGTAAAATCGGTAGTTAGAACAGGCCTTTCGGAAGCTTGTTCATCATTCGAAAAGGAACTATCTTCCCTGCTTTTGGAGTCTGATCTCTCATCCGAGACAGCGGAGGAGAAAGTATTGCAGAGTCTATATGACCTCGAATGGATGTGCAACATACTACCCAGGATGGATTTGATGAAGGACTTCGTTTCTAACTGGGCTGAGTTCTCTGGTAAGGTTTTGGAAGTAGTTGAGGGCAAGAAACTTGAGTCTCTTATGTGGGGTTTGAAAGTAAAACTGATCGAAATCACTGCCAAAGTCTTGGAAGCAGTGGGCTATGGCAATGTGATTCTTCCAGCTCCATCCAGGCTGCTACTGCTGAAGACATGGCTACCTTTCATAAGGAAGGCAAAGCCTCTACTAGATGCAAAGGGAAATCAGGATCCGAGTTTTCCCTACAAGATGGATGAAGACCTCTGCCAGAGCATTGAAGGAGCAATTGTCTCGTTGGTGCTGGCATTGCCATCAAACGATCAAGCAGACATTTTTGCAGACTGGATGAAAACAGAGCAGGTCATGTATCCTGACTTGAGCGAGGCTTTTGAAGTATGGTGTTATAGAACTAAGTCTGCAAAGAGAAGAATTGTTGGGGAAGGAGCTGACAGAATTGGCAATCCCACAGTAAGCCTTTGATTAATCGTTGTTACTGTTGTTGTGTAATTAATTTATTACATCAGATGGAGGCCATAATCATGGTATCATAATCAAGCTCTCATTTCATTTTCTCTCTTCTGTTTCTTCGATTATTTTCTCCTGTTACCATGATTGAATTCGGGGCATGCTTAACTGGTTATTATTTTCTTTTTTGCTCTGAGAAATCACACTAAACTCAAGAATCAAACCTGCAGCTTCTGTGTTGAGTTGGTGCTTTATACAGACAATCCTTAAAACATACCATCTTCAGAATCAGAATTTTCAGACAGAGAGTTTGATATGATCCTAGCCCCATGTTGATCCTTCTGGACCCTATTAGTGTGAATACATGTCATTTAAGGTCACAGATTATGTCCACAAGCCTCAATTTGGGTGTCACCTCATGTAGCTGATCAGCAGTCTGTGAGGCACAGCCCTAAGTTTCTTGGGTAGATTGACTTTCAGAATTTTGTTCATGTTTATAAAATCAAAATTCTCTGTTGATTTATGATAATTTAATAAAATTAATATTAAATATTTATTTATTTATTTATAAATGAAGAAAATATTATTTTAATTATCTATTAAAAATTTTAACACAAATTCATATTAGTGCATTTTTTAAAAAAAATTTCTGAGAAATTAACTTTGTTGCATTTTCTCATAATCTGTAAGGGTAAAATGGTCATTTAATAGTGTGAGTGAAGGAGCAAGTCATGTGAAATGTATTAAATGGAAAAATCATCAATCTTATCTAAATCAATACTTTTAGATTTATTTCCTTTTAAACTCACTTATTATTTGAAAAAAAAATTAATAAAACCTCTATAATTTTATAATATTTTAATATTAACAATATATTTTGCAGATAAAAAACAAACAAGCATTTTTAGACTATATATATATATATATTGTGAAATAAATTTCCTTAATATTATAATAAATTCAGGAGACTAAGGCAGGAAGTGTCTATAAAATATTAATTAAAATTGGCATCTCCTCGTTTTATACCTTCGAAGAAGAAAATAAGCAGAGAGCGAGCATTGAAAAGGTAAAACTTCCAACCAAGCAGAAAAAAAGAGAAAAAGAAAAACAGGTGATAAATTACAGTTAGGAGCTTATAATCATCATCGTCTTCATAATGATAACAAATCCCCCCTATAATCCTCGTTCATTGCTGTGATCTTGAGATCGTAATCAATCGTCGAATCGGTTTGGTGTTCTGTGTAAAGGAAGGGAAGAAAAAGGGAAAGAAGATGTACGTACGGGCGGTGCCAACGACAGATGTGAACAGGAACACGGAGTGGTTCACTTACCCTGGGGTATGGACTACATACATCCTCATCCTGTTCTTCTCGTGGCTTATCGTCCTCTCCGTATTTGGCTGTTCTCCTGGCATGGCCTGGACCATCGTCCACCTCGCCCATTTCCTGGTAATGTTTCTGCTCTCTCTCCTCTGCTTCCTCTCTCTTTAAATTTTCAAGTTTTCTTTAGGATTTGCTGTTGTTTTTTCGTCTCTTGGATTTCTGGGTTTTATTTTTGCTAATTGTTCGATTCGATTTGGTGTGCTTTGGTTATTAATGTTCGTTGATCTGTTTTCTGTTGGATTTGTGTTGAATGCGGATTCTGGGTTTTTCCTTTCTTTTGTTTTTCATGAAAATTGCCATATGTTTCTTTTTTCTTTAATGCGAGGAGGTAGTCTGAAATTCGATTGGAGGTTACTGAGTAGAAATGGTTGAATTTTGTTATTCCTTGCCAACTGTTTGGATTTGCCACTTTAGCCTTCAAGATTTATGTGTTTCTTTTACTAGTTTAATTATATTATTTGGGTGCTCATCTCTGGCACCCATACAAGCCACTGAAGACCACTAATTCTTTATTTGTTTGGGATAGAAGACATTCTAGCCTCTATGGTAGAGCATTTGATTTTAGTTAATACCGCGAGATATTGCAATGCTCTTGCTATATTAATTTAAACGAAGCTTATCTTATTTATCATAAAGGGGGGAAAGAAGTTTAATTTATTAGTGAGCTTGTACTGTTTCAACTAGGAAATGTTAGCCCATTATATGAGATATTTTAAAGCTTCATTTGAATAATGGAAAAGCTGGAAGTTATACTCAACTATTTGTTGAACCTTCATGTTGATATATAGAAACAAATATGAAGATACTTCTGATATTTATGTGGTGGGATCACTGAGGAATCTTATGGTTGCTGAAGATTATATTTGTAACTTTCTATTTTGTTCTAGGGAGGTGTGATTGTAACTGTGAAGAACAATCCATCTAAGCTTAAATTAGAGATTATCGTAGTTTATGAAATGAAGTTTCCTCTGGTTATGGGATGCATTAAAACATTATAATCCCGGTTTACTAGGTTCCAGCTAACAGATAATATGCGTGATCATTATTAATAGAGATCTGTTTGTTTGTGTGTTTTAGAAAGATATACTCAAGCTTGGAAGTTGTGTCTATTTTAGAGTTTTTCTAGTTTCTGATCTTTTTGTGGAAAGTTTTCCTGTTTATGTTTTTCGGCCACTAGTGTGCAGTCATCAGAAAATTTAAGTGTACTGCAGGGACTTGTGATCTTTTAGTAGACATTTTGAGGTTCTCCATGTTACTTGTTTTGGTTCATTCTTGTCTGGAAATTTTTGGAGATGTGAAGTTCAATCAGTAAGCATGGGTTTGGTTGTGTACAATGTTAAAGAAGGTATTAGCTTTTTGGTGTTTCTGTGATTAGATTTAATCATACACTCTTTATACTCTTCCAATCTATTTTTCTTTTCCTTGTGATTTTGGTAATTTGTTAATTAATAGCTTTTGCTAGTGTGAAGATGAGTGACAATTTCTTCTCCTAATAGCTGATATCTAGTTTCAATCTTTAAATACATATACGTATTGAACTTGACTGAACCATAATGAGCAATATTGGAGTTTTCATTACCTGTCCTTCTTTTGGCATCGTCTTGCAATCTCGTGTTTAGCTTTCTTTCTTGTTTGAGGAGGTGCAAGAAGGTGGAGTCATATGTCCTCCAACATGACACTATTGATCCCTTCAGTGCTCTTAAACTGTATAAGTTGCTTTGCTCCCATGCGCTTTTTCCTCTCTTTACTTGTTTTTGTCCCTCTTAATCTGTCCTTTCCATTGAGATGAATCATGTGGATGTTATCTGTATCTTCATGATAGCTAACCTTAGTTATGTTTTGAAGTTCACTTCCTTTCAGTTGTTCTATTTGTAAGTAATACTGTGCCTTCTTAGATGAAAAAGGAAACCAACAAGTGTATAACTGGATGGAGATTGTTATTTTTCATTCTATCAAAAGTACAAGGATGTTATTAGCTGGTGTACATCTTCCTTTACCTTCATTATAGAATTTGCGCTCTCCAGTCACTCAATTGCGTCTTATTTCAGGTTACATATCACTTCTTTCATTGGAAGAAGGGGACACCTTTTGCTGATGACCAGGGCATCTACAATAGGTTGACTTGGTGGGAGCAGATAGACAATGGCAAGCAGCTCACTCGTAATAGGAAGTTTTTGACTGTCGTGCCAGTCGTGCTGTAAGTTTCATTACATGAGCCTGTTGGTTGAACACTAAAATATGTTGTAATCTATGGCATTGTTATCCCCACATTTTATTGCTTGAAAAAGCACAAAGAGGGCATTTTGTTCAATCCATCACCACCCACCTATATATGAAATTATTCAGTTGAAATATTTTGCATTTATTCTGGGGGTTGGGGGTCACAAATTGTTGTCTAGTCTATGTGTTGGCATCTCTAGTTACTGTCTACTGTGCCTCTGCTCTGAACTCCTGAAGCAATGCATGGGCCAAGTCTCTTATTTCAGTTTTGATGACCCTTTGGCCTCTGAAATAAATTCGATGGTCAACCTTAAGTGAGGCAGTTAAAGTAAAGGTATAGTGGATGAGAGAACCTTGGTTCGTTGTAGCTTCAGTCTTTATAGTTACTTAAAAAATATGGTTTTGTGCTTGGTTGTTTTAAACTTTTTGATGAATACATCAATTTTTTTTTCCTTGTCTGGCCTGACAGGTTCCTGTAGCTACCATTTAACTAATAGAATATATGTATATATATGATCATTGATTCATTATGAATTATATTTATCTAGACATTCAATACTTGTGAGGATACCTTTAGTTTGGTATTGGTTGCTTAATGTTTTATGATAATGTTTTGCTTAATAAAATTATATTTCCCTAAAGTGTTAGAACTAAAATACTTTAAATTTCTTGCTTGAAAGGAGAAAAAGTAAGTTGGGGAACAAATGGATAATATTGGCTGGAATTTTGTTGTGGGTGTATAAATCTTTAGGGCATAGATTGACCAGGTTTGTCTTGTTATTGTCATTCCACCAAACCCAACGCTTAATTTCTTGGTAACAAAAATGCAGTGTCCTTTCTGTTTCATGATCAAATTCCTTTTTTTGACCATATGGAAAAGTTCAAACAAGATTTGGTGTTTGCTTAGTGCTGGTGGGTTTGAATTCTCTTTTGGGCAAAGCAATTTTCTTGTTACCGTTGTCATAATTCTGTCTCTTTGACATATTGACTTCATTTAATTAGTTGACATAGTGTGTTCCCTACATGCTTTCCTGAAGGAATGATAGTGTTCTTGTTCATGCAAAAGGTGATATTTCTCTGTCACTTGCCAATTCTTTGCTCTCATGATGAGTTCTTCCCTTTTTTCACCTTTAAGGGATCGCTTTCACCTAAAAAAATTTTGAGGTGTTTGTGTACTGTGTACAGTTTCTTACCTTACTTTGGTTTTTGCAGGTACCTGATAGCATCACATACAACAGACTATCAAAACCCGATGCTCTTTTTGAACACATTAGCAGTTTTCGTATTGGTTGTTGCCAAGTTCCCACACATGCACAAGGTTCGAATATTTGGAATCAACGCTGATCAATAAACTGCGAATTGGAAATCATGTAATCATGTTTTGTTTGATCTAGTTACTAGGTTCTTGATCATTCCTGGCATTTGAATCCAATGTTTTTGCCCTATACAGAAAACGAAACTGGAAAATGGGTATAATTTTTTGCTTATTTCATTAAGTGAATACGTATACCTGCCTTCCTTTGAAGCATATCTGAAATAGAAAAATGCATTTTGCTTTTTTATTTTGTAAATTATTTTAGTTGGATATCTTGGGCCATGTGTTTGCTATAGGGTGAATTTATTTTATTTTCTTTCTTCATAGGATGTTGTAGAGATCTTCAAGAGATTCGGTTATCAGTAATAAATCAGATCAGTAGAAAAATTATGGTTTCCATAGAATGTTGATGTGATTGCTCCTGTTTGTGTACAAGTTTGTTCCAAGCTTTTATCTATTGGAGTTACTGTCTTTGAATTATGTATCCAAAATTTCAAAATTGGTTGCTTGTAGAAAATTTTCTCTCATTTTGTCGTTTGGGTAGGGCCTACTTCAAATTCTTCCGAGAAAACCAAGAAAGAAAATATTGGGACATGAAGAATATGCAATTTTGGAAGTGTTCAAATTGGAAGGGGGGGGTCCAACTGAGCTCATGGTTTCTTCAAAAACAATATTAGATGGAATAATTGTAAACCTCCTAACAAAGCACACACTTCACTTCACAGCTTTGTCGGCACTCACTTATGTCTGAAGCTTAGTGAACTCACTCACTGCCTTCACTGTCAAGTTACTCAAAATGGGACACATCCTTACGCCTTGTTTGGACTCGGCACTATAAAGGGAAATTAATGACAGTAACGTAAGTTTCTTTTCTTTATACAAGCAAACAGACTCTTGAATTTAGATTACTTTGGGGAAGTGTTCAAAGTCATAGTTCACCATTTTCATTTCTCTCTTCTTACTCTTTTGTTAACCGAACTTTCCAAAAATGGCTGCCTTGGTGAGGACACTACTATTGGTGTTGAAGAAAGCAACTTTCTTGTCAGCTTAGGGCAATATGTTTACATGGGCAGCTACATAATCTGGTTTTCTAATGCAATAAACTAACAGAGAATTAAGATGTAATTAATTAATGGGTGATTAGTCATTAACAGAAAGCAGAAAGTTTCAAAGAATTTTCCAGGAAAACAGAAGGCGCCAGTGATAGTTGCATGCTGAGTGGCTTACAGCGAAGAAACAGAAAATGGAAGAAATGATATAAAGAAAAGGGGGAAGAAGAAGTAGATCTGGATTGATCAACTTAGTGGGGCGTATTATTCTTGAACACACTTGCCTAGGGGAATGTTTGTGGGTCCCTTTCATGACCAGAGAAAGTAGGGTTTGTCAGATCTTTCTCAATCTTTTAATGAGAAAAAAAGAAACTCGGTGGCATGGAAGCAATCATCACTCTTATGGAAATCTTTCAATCAGAGAGGGAGAGAGAGAGAGAGAGAACTGTTTTGGATATAGAAATCAGTAGGTGAGCCTTTCGGGTTGAGGCAGGTTTAGTGGTTCTAAATGGACACAAGCTTTGGGTTTTTGCCTTATTACAGTGTTCTTTATTGTTGTGTCATGTGGAGGAATCAGACCTCTTACCTGGCCCCCTCTCTCTTTCTCTCTCCTCCATCTTCCTACCCACTTGCTTCATGAGGAGATATGTCTTAATGTCTGATAAGAAATCTCTCTGTTTATCGTCACACATTTGTCTGAAATCCAGTTTTCAATGCCATAACAAAGAGAAAAAATGGAAGAAAATGCAACCCATTTGAGCTTTTAAGAACATAAACATCAACAACGGATAAACAGGAGTAAGATCATATATAAACGGAGTCTTTTCTCATCCATAAATATTTAAACACCTTACAAACTTGCGGATTTTACATTATATATGTTTTTGTACCAAGCCAACCAATGAAGGCTCATACGGGTTTGCTCTTCATTTGCTCTTTCTGATAGAAGAATGACTAAGAAATGAAGGGCATGACCACAGTGCATCTGCCCTCTTGTTTGTCAATATCACCCTAGAAGTTAAAAAATTAGGGCTTAGCTTCATCTGAGATCTTCTATCATTTCACAGTATCCCATATCATCATTTCTGAAGCCAACCTAAAATGAGCTTCAAACTCCCATTATAGTGAAGAAGATAATTAAAGAAAGAGATGAAGGAAGAAGGGAAAGATCAGAGAAACCCATATGTATCCTATCTGTTAGTAATGAAGAAATCCAAACCAAGTCACCCACCTTAACAATGGAGAGAAAGTTAAAGAGGGAAAAAAGAGAAACCTGAAGAAAACCCAGAAAGAAAGAAAAAAGACCCAGATTATTTTTCATCTTCTTTACCATGACCCTCCACCTAACATTCCAGTCCAGTACCCAGCTGAATCTCCATGCTCTCTATTTTGCTCAATATCATTTGTGCTTGAGACTTGTTTCAAGTCTTCAAATGGAAACAGAAGCCTCCCGTTCGTCTCTTGAACACCCTGGAGACTGCCATACCCACTTCCAAGCCCATCAAGAGAGAAAGTTAGGGTTGGTTTGAAGTCTTGCATAGGAAACCCAGATGTGTAAACTGTGCTTGGATCTGGAACTGGCATGGGCATGAAGGAATTCAACCCTCTTGAAGACATTCCAGTCAGGAGCTCCAGTGCTGAGAGCTGAGATGTTGTAGTGGTAGATGAAGGAGAACAAGAGGAAGAGATTTGATTCTTGTTGTTGTTGTTGTGGTTCTCCATGTTGGGTACTTGAACCAATTCAGAGATGCTCCTGAAACTCTGGGGAGAAGGGAAAGCTAGGTTGAGATCCTGGCCTTCATGGATCTTAGGGTTTTGAGTAGATGACTGTGACAAGCTGGTTGGTGTGACCAGATCAGGCAGCTTCTTAGAAGCAGATGTAGTGGTAGAAGAAGAAGAACATGATGATGATCTCTTGTTCTTCCTTGAACCACCACCAACAGGAATGTTTCTGAGAGAGCCACCTTCAGTCCAGTACCTTCTACAAGTCTTACAGAAGTACCTGGGCTGCGTGAGACTGTAGTTGTTGTAGTAGCAGAATTTTGTGTTGGTTGAGTTGCAGCGGGGACAGTTCAGGGCTTGTTCCTTTTGAGGCCTTGTCTTCCTCTCTATAGCTGCAGGCTTTGGGCAAGTGTTTGTGACAATCTCTTCTATTGGTTTCACCACAATCTCCTAAAAAGAGCAAGAAACAACAAAAAGAAAAAGAAGGAAAATGAAAACACAGAACCCACAAATAGAGATTCAAGAACAAAAAACAAAGAACATGAACAGCACTGAAAGAATTGAAGATTACAACAAAGTAGAAGACAAACAAAAACACCCAGAAAACATTTTCTGCTTTACACTTTCCGAGATTATATTAGCCAAACAGAAAAGGAGGAAAAGGGAGGAAAAAAAGCAAAGAAAGGAAAAGAAGTTCTCCCTTTTATCACATAATTAAGCAAAAGAGAAAGGTAAAGTGCGAGAAGAACTGATAAAAACTAAATCCAAACTAAGTGGGGGCTTGCACTAAGACGTGAACACCATCATCTTTTACCTAAAAAAGGTAACCCAACGAACCAGAAAACACAGAATTGAAGCCTAAATTATTCCTGTGAAGAGCCAAAAGTTTGAACAGAGATTAAGAACCCAGGTGATATAGCAGCTAGATCTCTCTACCTGTGGCCACTGAGCAGTATCCATGGATTGAATTGACGAGAAGAAAGTATGATGTCTTCCTTGAAGCGTGTTTTAAAAGCAGAAAAAGGGAATGTTTGAGGTGTTTTTATGTGGTCGTTCTATCTATGTACCACCACCTTGCTTTATGGGTTGTGCCTGTGTACATGTGAGAGAAACTTCACAGCCACAGACACAGGCAGGAGAGAGAGAGAGAGAGAGAGAGAGAGAGAGAGAGAGAGAGAGAGAGAGATGGGGCGTTTGTCCAATAAAGATTTGTAGTAAAATACCTTCCTGGACTGAGTATTTTATTCTATGTAAGACTATAACCTCTGAGTGGGAATATATGTCGTTTGCAAAATATTATAAACTATAGTATGGTTTTGTACATAAAATATATGAAACTTAGTGGGTGGGTCTTGTGTTATACATTTTATATATATGGTGGCTTCTTCTTTTCTGATTTCTGACCACAGAACTACACCAAATCACCTCTTTTTCATACTTTTGGATCTGCCAGATTTTCTCTCCTTTGTGATATTGCCTTGCTCATTTTAGTCCAAGTTCCTACCTTTGTTTGGGAAGCCAGAAAATGACCATCAAGAAAAAGAAAATTGATCTCTCAAGTTAATATTTTGAGTGCCATTCAAGAATACCCATCTCCAAATTGAGGTTAGTTTACTAATTTAAGGACTTAATTAACCCGTTTACTTGCTAATCACCCTACTTGATATTCTATCTGTACTGAGATTTAAGGTCGGATAAATAATATCTTGAGTTTATAAAGCTATCATTATCTTGGGTCTGCTTGTTTTCTTAAATAATTTAGGTTTCCGCCACCAAACTCAAATAATTTAATCAAGCTAGCTAGCTAGCATGCATTTAAAGTGTGTCTACTCAGTACCCACATATTCTTCTTTGTGGGCTAATTAATTCGGATCATGCGTAATGACCCGTACAGATTAGCATTAGGGCACATTTTGTCACCACATATATTGTTAATTTTCACCTCATGCATTCACAAAATTTAAGATTTGTGCATTCAACCAACACCCACCAATTAAGGCGAAAAAAGTCATTTCAATCAATTTTTTTATTAATTTAACACAAATCAATTCATAAAATTACAAAGGATGAAAAGCTAGCAATTATGGAATTTTACTTAGCTAAAAATGCAAGAGAAAAGTGTCTATAAAACATTAATAATCATAGTATTTTTGTTAAAGATGTAAATTTTTTATTCATCAAAATTTTTACGGAATTTTTGAATAGAATGTAATAAATATTAATTTGATGAAATAATTAATTAAAATTTTCATTTATTTTCTCATATTTATATAACAAACTATACAATTTTTTTGTTTTATTTTTTTATTAAAAATTTCATGGCAAGTCAAATTAACATAAAATCTTAATAAAAAGAAGTTGATTTATTGGAACTAGCTCCTTACAGAACAGTGACTTGACTGCACCAACAAGTTCATTAAGAAGCATTAATCTTAATCGATATTTACATTCTTCAATCATACTGTAATTATTTTGTTTGGTACGTATCCCCTTTTAATATTTTCTTTCTTTTTATACTCCGATTTCTTTTTCCCAAAATGCTGAAAAGGTGATGAATAATTGAAATAATACCTTTTGGGTTGTCTGTGTAGTTGTCTATTCAGCTCAGCTTATTCTGCAGTTTTAACTGTCCACCAAGCAAACCCTTCACCCTTCACATGCATAACCAGGGGGCCACTCTCTCTCTCTCTCTCACCTGTCACCTAAGATTCCAAGCGGCTGCTGCTCAGCTAAGTCACATCCGTAAGCCGAATGATTAAGCGGCCCTGATTGGCCCATTGCAATCATGATTTCCATTCATTCACTGGGTCCCTCCATTCCTCACCTGTACGGCCACGTGGGCTATCTTTCTCAACAATCTATGATCATTTCGTATCATCACACCACAGGAGGAACCACGGCCCCCCACCATAAGTTTTACGTGCAAACGTGGTAGGGTATCAAATGGCTTGATCACAGTATCATGGCTCCACAACTTGAAACAATTGTAAAAACCACACCGTAGAGAGATTAGGGTTGATAAGACCGTGTTTGGAACGTGCTTGTTAGCGATTACTCTTTGCTTGAAGAATTATACGGAACTACCGTACATTACAAGTATTGGTACGGTACTGTAACCCTGTAATAGTGTAGAGAAAGAGAGAGAGAGAGAGAGAGAGGGCCGGAGAATGGCGGCGAACTGAAGTTGTCAGATATGGAGCATCTCCGATGACAAGGGGGCCCCACTGAGGAAGTGCCAGATCTTCTTAGATAGTGACACGTGTTCCATGATGTTGACTCTACAGGCAATCCCGCAAAAAAGTCTAATAAAGAAAGAAAGGGAGTGAGTGATGGATACAAGTGGGCGGTGGTGGTGGTGGTGGTAGTGGCGTGCTGGTGGACCCCACGATGGTGCGCATGCTTCCCCATATCAATCCCCACCCAACCCAAGTAAGGAATCCAATTACAGCCGTCTGATGAGGGAAACACCCTTTTACCTTCTCTCGACGATGTCACGTGATTAGGCTCACCCCGTGACGTGGACCGCATGTGCGAGTGCATTTCCACGTCAGCGTAAAACACAACGTACCTATTTTACCAACTTGTCCATGCTATATATATTCACACAATATATAATGATCAAGCAGATTCGAATACACTTGTACTGATCATATCATCACAGCCGTCTGATTGAAGGTTTTCTTCAATCATGTGCAAAGAGATTTTCTTGGGTGGCCCACTAAATCTCGGAGGGGTTACATCCATGTGGATTTAAGTAGCCATCTAAGTTTAAATCAATTTTGAAAAATTGAAGGTATTTTTATTTTTAAAATATTTAAATATTAGTTTAAATAAATTATATATTTTATTTGAAATTTATTTTTAAATTTAAGTTTTTTTAACTTTAAAAAGTTTTGAAAGTGTATATATATTTTTAAAAAATTTAATATTCCAAAAGTTTTGCACATCATAAATTTAAATACTATTAAATAAACATAAAATTTGAAGTAAAATATTCAATAGTTTACTAAAATGCACATCATATAATTTATTTATTTATTTTAAATATCATATAAATTAATAAATAATTTCTAAAAATTAATTATTGTACGACGTATAATGGAGATACATGTTGGTACTAGGATTCCGATAGTTATGTAAGCCAAACCCTTATCTTAATTTAATCAAAATCACAATATAGTAGCATCTTAGCCAAGGCCGGCGCCTTAGTCACTAAAGGGACCACAACCGTCCTCTATATGTATAAATGTTCCCATTTTTTTTTTCTCCGTGGACGATACAATTTCAAAGTCGCGTTTGGCATATTAAACAAAACTTGAAATTCTTGCATTTTCATTGAAAATTATTCATATTTAATGATTCTTTTGCGTGTGAATCAAATAAACCGAATCGAATAGAATTCCCTCATTCAGTCATAAACCATGTTTAGCGCTAAATCATCGGAGATCATTACTCTTACAATTATTTGTTAGTTTTTACGTGTAAATCATGTCGGTCTAAAAGAAAATATCTCGAGAGAGTATTAAAAAATTAATAATAAAACACTTTCTAGAAACTTTTTAGTTTGATGAAATTTGTATTCATAAAAATATATATTTTTAATAAATAAAAATAAAATAATGAATTGTATATATTTTTAATTTAAATCATAATATTTTAATTAAATGAATCATAAATTTAATTTTTTAATTTAATCTAAATTGGGAATTAGTTTAAATAGCTGTAAAAAATTAAAATTTTTTTATTGATAAAATGTATCAAATAAATTTTATATTTTATTTCTAATTCATCATTTAAACGTGAATAATTTAAAATTCATGAGTTATTTTTTATAATTTTTTTAAATTTTAGTAAAGTAAAATTATATATATTCACAAAATTTTAATTTTTTATAATAATAATTTAAATTTTTATATCTTATATAATAAAATTTAATCAAAATTTATTATATAAGATCGGTAATTTTATAGTTTTTTGATAATATAAAAATTGAATCAAATTAAAATATGATAGATACAATTGATACTTCAAGTTATAAAATAAAAGGCACTGTAAAATTCAATTTTTTTTATGTTTTCATATTTTTAATTTTAAATAAAATCCTGACTTAATTATTTCATTTTTTTTTGTGATGTTAAAAAAATAAAAGGTGAACAGAAAATTAAAAAATTCAAAATGAGTTTATCAATAACTTAGGGACTGAATTCATAAGATAAAAGAATGAGAGCTGTTCACTTGTGACACAGAAATGGTTCCTAGATTTACTTTGACAAATTCCAATGATTCTTCTTCAAAATTTATTTTTTCAGAAATCCCAATTATACCCTTGAAGTGTACTGTTGGGAAATTGATTGAGACATTGGAACTGATTTAAACAGAGCCCATAGGCCACAGTAATGGCATTTTGAATTTTGTTAGTAATTATTTTTCCTCATTAAGGACTCCTAGTGGAGACCAAACCTGGAGGCCTAGGCTGCAGATGTACCCACTTGGTTGGTGCCAGAACAGGCTTCTTTTGCCCCACTTGAATGACATGTGCCCATGAGTTGAAGCCCATGTGCCCATCAATTTGGGCATCAATTTGCCATTTTGGACCAATTTGCCTGTGATCCTATTCAAGGCCTGTCATAAACAGAGGAAGACAAAAAAATTGGAATGTTGATTGCAATTTGGAAAAAAGTTGGTGTCTTTTGAATCCAATTGCTATTGAAATTGCCTTTAGGGTAGCAAAGACTATCCTATTTTTGTTATTACACTAAACCCATGATTTTGTAAATTTGTAGCATCGTTTATAGAAATCGGTGAAAGTAAATGCGAATGATCTTAAGACTCACAAAGGTGATTTTTCAAGATTCTCAAGAGATTTGGGTTTCATAAGAAGAATGAGTTTTTGTATGTAATGGGCTGGTTTGATTGGAGCAGGGCTGCCTTTAATGTCTTTACAGGCTTGTTCGGTGAGGCCTTTTTCTCTTTTCTGAAAACTAGTGTGTCAAAAGGCATGGGCAATGCTTAATATGTGAATGCGTGTAAGACGACGACGATGAAAGGTCGGTCGGCTCCAGCAGTCCACTAGCCAGGCCGTGTACTTTGAATAAGTCCCAATCACTCGTAAGTCACGCCTCCTGCCTGTCCCTTTCACCTTAATTTCTCCTCCCTACCCACCTAATGCCAATACCCAATACCCAATACCCAATACTTCATTTTTCTTTTTAAAATCTCTTCTTCTTTAACGATTATTTTGGTCAATTTTCTTATAATACTTAATACCCAATTTTCATTTTTTTTAATTTTTTCTTCTTTAATTATCATTTTGGCCAATTTTTTTATATGGGTATGGAGCCAACAATTCTTACCATATGCTCCTTTGATTAATACCTTCAATAAGCAACACCTTCGCCACATGTTACGGTCCATTGTCAACTTTGACCAACATTGGTCACAGTCCCCATTAACAAATTTCGTTATCTATAGTCAAATCTCCAATAACATATGGTCCATGATGCGATATATTCGATAAGATCAAAACTATATATATAGGTCTCCTCAATTTAAAGAAAACAATGGAAATATCACCAAAGTTTATGTTACTTTTTATTTTTAAAAGAAAACTTACCTTGGATTTCAATGCAACAAAGTTGGTATATATGAAACAAAACAAGATTCCTTACAATGTACCTACAAATTTTTTAGATAATTATGTATTTTTTAAAAAATAAATTATAATATATTTATATTTAATATTTATTCACATGATATTTTAGGATTTAATATGATTTAGAGATAATAAATTAATTTAATATCGATAAATTTATCACGTCACTTAATCAACTCAATTCATTAAAATAATAACTCTATAAAAAATACTCATTTTATCATTACATATTCTTCCTTCATTAACTTGCACAGATCCCTTTTTAATAGGAATATTTAAAATCATTATCAACTAAAAAAAGAGAGATCACTCGCAATAAAATTATTTATGAAAAATATTTTTTATTTTTCTTGATGATTCATTCAAAATATATATTAATTCGAATTTCAAATTTTTTCCTTTGTCTTATAAATTTTTTAAAAGCTCATCGTTCTTAATCAAATATAGTATAAGTGATATCAAATTATATTTAAATATTATCTATTTTTTAAAAATAAAATTCAAAATATGTGTATAAATATGTGAAATATTAAAATTTATATACTAATAGATATAATTATTATTTAAAAATTATCAATTATTAAACTTTGAAAGATGTCATAAGAAATAAATCTCTTGATGATATGAGGCATATGTAATCCTCATCCCACTAAAACACATATGTTTATCTTTATCCCCATAGTTACTTGCCTTGATTATCAATCAAAAATTGAGTTGGTGACTTCATCTTCATAATTAAATTGCAATTTGTTATATTTAAAATGCAAAAATTATAAAAAAATTAACTAAAATTAGTTTTTCTATGATTTTTATATTAATTTCTTTAAAAAATAAAATAATTTAAACAAATTTTAAAAGTATAAGATGATTTACTGAGCCGATTATGAAGAAAATTCCAAGGGGAAGCACTAGAAGTTCAAAGTCAAAACTTATGTGTTAACACAGAGGGATCCCAATATCTAAAGTTTTGCTTTAAAAAATATTATTTTATAATTAAATATTACAAAAATTCTAAAAAATTAGCCTTCGATTTTCATTTAAGCATATAAAACAAGCAATAATTAGTAATCAATTTCATTTTCTGTAGCTTATTTTTATAAATATTTGTTTAAGGAGTATGAATCTTTGGTAAACACGTTTCTATAACTAAGTCTTGACTACAAGTTATCTATGCGAATAAAAATTAAATAAAATTGCTACAAATAATCCACGTGAAAAAATTTAAATTAATTAACACATTAAACAAAGAATATTTATACAATCAATGACAAAATATTGATATTTATCGTTATATTTTATTTATTTTATATTTAATAAATATATATCAACTAAATATAATATAAATTTTGATACAATTTTTAATTTACGAAATATATTTTTTAAAAAACAATATGATAAAAAATAACATTTTACAAGAATAAAAATATATAAATAAATATATACATAAAATTATCTCAAAAAATGTGAATATTATATTAACGTCATTTAAATTAATTCAGTACTGACTCAACTTTTCTGTTAAAAAAAAAAAAATTCATCAAGATCCGAATCACTATTGGTGTTACTTTATTGGTGCATATGATCAATAATGAGACCGTAGTATCTAATATTTTATCACGTGATTACTCTAACGAAAACAAATTTTAATTATACAAATAATGGCTCGACGATGATTACTGGGGATATGCACCTAATATGGAAAGACATATGTTTAACGACAAGCATATGACAAATTAATCGAGATTATCAATTATTTAATTTGATATTAAAATTCATAAATATTTTTAATTTTTATTTTAGTTGAACAAGGTCTTACAATTATCATCATTAATTAAAGGGAAATATATTGTTTATATAATTTATTATACTAATAAAAATAAAATTTATTATTTTACTTAATTATTATGTATTAGAATCCTATGAGCACTTAATACAAATTTAAAAAGAATAAAAATTTTTAATAAAATATAATTTTTTATTTTACATTTTCAAGTATAAATTACATCATTTATATGTTTCAATTTGGTTCTATTTAGATATTATAGAAAAATTTAAAAATTTACAAAATTTAAAATTAAGAATCACATTTAATTAATTTTGATTTAATTATTTTCCCAGGTGTAAAAAATATTTAAGTTATCATTATATAAAAAATTTTAGATTTGTTAGATATTAAAAACATATTTTTAATTTATATTAAAAAATTGAAAAACTTATAAATAATAGCTCAAGCCCAAATTTTTTTAGTGATGCTTTGCATCTAATTTGGATAAAATTAAACAATTAAATATATAATTGATTTAATTCATATGTCAATATTTAAATTTAAAAATAAATATAATTTTTTTTTATATATTTATAAAAAAAATTCTCTTGAAAAGCTTGGATTAATAAAAGAAAATGTTGAAATCAGTAAGAACAAAAGAAACCAGCCAAAACACAACTTTGACAAACAAAAGAATTTCGACGAAATTGACCCATAAACAGAGAACAGAGAGACAGGGAGAGGATCAACAAGGACCAAAACAAACCAATCTTGTTTGTTTTACTGTGTCCGTTCCCTCCCTCTCCTTCTTCGTACCAGCGGGGAAACCGATGCGTTCTTTTATCTTTCCATTTTTATCTGAATATCTTTATATGGTAGCATAGTACTGTTTTTAATTCATTTAAGTGCTGCTATATTTTTATGTTTATTCTTGGCCTCCTCGGGCGGCATGTTCTGTAGACAGAGAGAGACAGGAGAAGATTGCTGAAGTAGAAAGCCTCATGTTTGACCAAGATTTCATGGTGAACCAGGTGAGCAAATCTTTCCTACTTTTTTAAGTATTGAGTGATTTGTTTGTTTTGCTTCAAAGCAATCTTTTGCGATTATGCTCGAATGCTTTGGTTTTATGCTTTATGGCATTTGTCTGGTAGACAAGAGACTTTCTTTTATGTCCACTATGTGGTCTTGTTCGTGGACTGAATTATTTATTGCTAGATTTTCTTTGGTGTTTTAGTTTCAATTCATGGAATGGAAGTGTGGTTTTGGAAATTCATATTTCCTTGCTGTTTCCTTTTCATTCGAAAGAACAAATTTCTGTTATTTAACAATGAATTCACATAGTCTTGCCCTTTTAAAGTTTAATTTTCTTATACTGAGTCAGGAATTCATGGATTGGGAGCCAAAAGAATGATGGACGGTTACTGCTGGGAAGAAGAGGGCCAGTTTTTAATTCATGGATTGAGAGCAAAACCATTGATGGGCGGTTATATCGGGGAGGAAGAGGACCCGGATGGGTTTTTTGATGCCCGTGAAGAGATCTCTTCTGTGTCTGATTGCAGTTCTGATTGTTCTGAGGGCTGTAGTTCTAGTTCTGGGCTCCTCTACAGTTTACAACATGATGCTTGGACTAGGAATCCAGACAGCGTTGCTAATCGCCGCCAAAGGTTCATGAAAAGCATGAATTTATCTTTGGATATGGACTTAATCACCAGAGAGGATTCAGGAATTGTGTCCTTTGATGAAATCCAACTGGCTGTTGACAGAATTACAGAAGACAGTGAAGCAGTATTGAGGTGTTTGGATTTGGAGGAAGAGTTTTCCACAAATCAGTCTTACATGTTAACTTCGACAAATTATGCCCCGGAATCGATAGAAAATGGTGCTGTGAAGGATAATGAGGATAAAACCAAGAATTTGGATGATCAAATTGGGTTTATAGAGGATGAATCAGGTGTAGTGGATGAATTGGGTCAAGGTGGAATGCTGAACAGACTAAGTGAAGCAGGTTTAAGCCAATCTGTAAGTTCTGAAGAGTTCCAAAGATCTCCCGTGTGGTCTCCTTTGGTTAGGCAACACTTGTGCAGAGAAGATGATGAGGCAAGGGATTTTGTTGATGCAAAGGGGGAAGTGAAGAAAAGATGGTTAAGGAAATTGGGTGCTTTGGCCTGTATTGCTTACAGACATGAGGAAACTGCTTTGGAGCCTCATGATCAGATGCCAACATCAGGGGCTAGGATGCGAAGCGTTCGGGTTGAATCCTGTGGAAAGCGGTCTAAGGAACTGTCTTCTCTCTATATTGGACAAGAATTTAGGGCACATGAGGGGTCAATTTTGACGATGAAGTTTAGTCTTGATGGGAGATACCTGGCTAGTGCTGGTGAAGATTGTGTTGTTCGTGTCTGGAAGATAATTGAGGATGATAGAGTGGATAATTTTGACATCCTCAAAACTGATCCTTCCTATCTCTGTTTCACTATGAATCATCTTTCCCGTTTAGCCCCTCTCAAGATGGACAATGAAAAAGTGGATAAGATGAGGAGCTTGAGGAGATCATCAGACTCCACTTGTGTCATTTTACCTCCAAAGGTATTCCGCCTATCGGAGAAGCCCCTGCATGAGTTCCAGGGACATGTAGGTGAAATCTTGAATCTCTCGTGGTCTAAGCAAGGAGTAAGTATCTCTAGATGCAAGCTAGTTTTTCTAGGCTCTATCTTCCTTTTCCTTTCTTCTCTCCCCCCACCCCGAAAAAAGCCACCTTAACTTGCTTTTACTTCTGTGTTTAGCCCTTTGGAAATGGAAAACTAATATGGCGTTTTACCTTCTTATCCATTGTAGTTTCTGCTTTCATCCTCTGTCGACAACACTGTTCGTCTGTGGCAGGTGGGATGTGATAGATGCCTGAGAGTTTTTTCTCATAACAATTATGGTGAGCCTCTTGTTTCCTCTTTGAATTTCTTTCTAATGCTAATGTACATGATTAGTTCTGATAAAAAAAAAAAAAATTACATGATGAGTTATTGGTTTAAGTTTTAGGTGTAATAACTGTTATTTGTTGCTTACTCTCATTTTCTCAAATTATTTAGTGTTGATTTGTTTACTTCTGTCTCTATTCCTGCAGTGACTTGTGTAGATTTCAATCCTATGGATGGTAATTATTTTATCAGTGGTTCAATAGATGGAAAAGTTCGTATCTGGGAAGTGATTAGCTGTCGTGTTGTTGATTACATTGACATAAAAGAGATAGTCACAGCTGTTTGTTATCGCCCTGATGGAAAGGTTAGAATTATTTCATGATAATGATTCCGTACTGTATATCTAGTGTTTCCATTTCCCTTAGCTTTTTCCTGTAATCTATTTGTTGTTTAACCATTGACCATGAAAATTCAAATGAATCTTGCTTAAGGGATCTCTTTATTTGATTACTGCAGGGAGGAATTGTGGGATCCATGACTGGCAACTGCCGTTTCTATAATCTCATAGGTAAGCTTATGTACAAATTGAAGCCAAATTTTCTGGGAACCAAACCACTAAGTGCCTTTTATGTGAAGCATGTAGAATTTGGTGTTGACAATCAGTTGTTTACTTATTTATTTTTCGTTTTGGGTATATTAGTTTCTAGAAATGATATTGATTCATTGAACTTGAAAGCAAAGATGAACATCTTACTAATTGTTTTATGTGCCAGATAATCGATTGCAACTAGATACTCAAATATGCTTACAAGGGAAGAAAAAGTTGCCAGGCAAAAGGATAACTGGCTTTCAGGTGGTTAATTTATCATATCTGTTGTTTTGTCACTGATTTTATTTTTAGGAATTTGTTGTTGGGAAAAGACTTACCTTTGGTTTCTGCTTTCCAGTTCTCCCCAACTGACCCAAATAAAGTTATGGTGACTTCTGCTGATTCACATGTTCGAATACTGCACAGAGCAGATGTGATATGCAAGCTTAGAGGTGAGTGTTTACTCCTCCCTTTATGTTCACTTCTATTTATATATTTATTTCCATCTTGTTTGTTTAACATCTCCTGTTCCTTCTCCCAAATAAACTACTCATCAGCTGATGTCTTATCGGGTCTGCAGATTGGACCATAAGACTAGTGTGTGTTCTCGAGTAACTTCGATTTTTTGGTTGCTGATTTGTTTTACTTTTCAGCATCTGGCCTCCGGATTACGAGAAGCCCAATAGTTGCCACATTTACCTCAGATGGAAAACACATTGTCTCAGCAAGTGAGGATTGTAATGTTTACATTTGGAACGATACTAGCCCAGACAAGCCTTCTTCTCGAACAAAGAACATTTGGTCTTGTGAGAATTTCATTTCCCATAATGCATCAGTTGCTATAACTTGGGGTGGCATTGAAACCACACCAGGGACACTCCCATCTCCCATGCTGGACGGGGGCCTTGAAAATGGACAGAGGCATCACAATCTTCTGGGAGAGTTAGACCAAAAAATACCAAATTTTTCAACGGATTTTTTCTCCCTGACTCGTGGATTTCTGTTAGAATCTTTGACAAAGGGATCCATGACTTGGCCGGAGGAAAGCCTTCCTGATCCAAGCCCAAAGGCAGTGTCACCCATGATGGGCAAGTCAAAGCTGAAGGTTTTGAAGAGTGCGTGCCAGAGCATGTTAAGTTCCCCACACATGTGGGGCCTTGTCATCGTCACTGCAACATGGGATGGGCGGATTAGAGCCTACCACAACTACGGGTTACCTATTCACATTTGAGACACTGCAAACAGTAGCATACACTGGCACAGTGGTGGCAAAGGTTAGTTTCCTGTGGTTCCTCGTGCACTTGCGGAGCAGTATAGGAGAACAGGATTTATTTAGTTTATTTAGTGTGGATCATTGATAGGTATTGAGTTGTTCTATGTTCTGCACGGTTAATGCCAGATGGCAATGGCTCATTTGCCTGTATTGCAATCCAGCCAGGCATCAACAAGTGGCTGGACTTTGCTTTTTGTATCATATCACACCATTATAGGTTTAAGTATACGAATTCTTTAATTTGTTTAGGTGTTGTCTGCTCCAGAACTTGCAGATCACATGCTGAGAGGCCCATTTGATGTGTGTATAAATTTCTTGTACTCTTATAAGAGACAAACTCTCTCTCTCTCTTTTCTCTCAATGCATCACCACCCAGTAAAGTATTTTCTTAATTTTATTGTAAGGAGTCGGAAAAACAGTTGGTGAGAAATTTTACAGTGCGGTTCTTGTTGGTCATTTGTTCTAAAGTATCTGCTTTTGGGAGTAATTGCGTACTGGTGTTTAATGATGCCTGAGAAGGCTGAGATGTTCATATATCTTGGACTGTGTTGTCTCTACTTAATTTTATGTCACATGAATTGTTGAACTTCTGTTGTATTTGCAGAAAAATAAAGAAAAAAACAAGTAAATCTTTACAGAATGTAAAGAGGTGTTGAAGCAACACCAGAAAATGCAAATGGAGAAAAACTGTGTAAATTTATCTGTCTCCCTCTCTGGCAACGAGAATCCCACTTATTTATTCTGTGAGAAGATCCTGCAACAAATTTGACAATAGGGGTCCATGATCTGCTGGGGAAGATGCATTGCTTATCAAATGTATTCAGGGAAATGGTGAAGATCATTGGAGATCTTTGCGTAAGAAAGCTGGTAGAGTTCTCTCATTCGCTCTTCATTGCAACCATTTTATAGGTTTTCTATTGTTTATACACTTAAAGCATCAGTTCTTTTCGGTTCTGTGCATGAGGGATTGCTTAGGTGTGGGAAGAGTTGCAGCTTAGGATGGATGAACTATCTCCGGCCAGATATCAAGAAAGGGAACATTACTCCTGAAGAAGATGATTTTATCTTCAGGCTTCACTCTCTTCTTGGTAATCTTTGGTCTCTCATAGCTAAAAGATTACCAGGCTGCACAGATAATCAAAATCAAGAATTACTGGAATCGTCATCTAAGCAAGAGACTGACCATCACAAGCAACCATCACAAGCAAAACTGGTGGTTCAGGCACCTCTGGAGAAGCATCATAGTGCGATGGAGGAGCAAAGAAGACATGTAAAAGCAAACCTGAATGTGAAAAGAATCAAAAGAAGCAAAACAATATTGCAAATGGGAAGTCCAGGAAGAAGACCTAGAACATTTCCCGAAATGAGGTAGGGTTCCTCCATTACTCTCAGAAGTTACAAGCAGTTGTGACAGTGTGATTCATTGGTCATCATTATCTAGCCATGGTGCAAATGGACATGAAGAAGCAGAAGCAAACTATGGACAGAAGGTAGTAAGAATCTTCCCTCTTCTCCGGCTGATCATACAGAGCTTCATGACAATGAAAAGGTACTTGCTGCTGATCTTATTGGTGACTGCATCAGCATTCAATTCATGGGATCTGTTGCCACTTAAGATAAGATGCCAGACAAGGTTCATGCAGAACATCAGCAGCTGGTAAAGGCTGAGGATCTATCCGACTTAGATTCCTTCATTGATCCTTTGCTACTTTGACTAATCTAATTGTAAATGTAGCATCACTTGGATATTGGTTACTTCTGCCTTCTTACAGGAAAGTGGTTACATGAAGGGGATAAGAAAGGCACATCTGGAATACTTCAAAATGCTTTAGATTGCACAACATTCTCAATAAGGGTTATGACAATTAATCAAGGAAGATGAACAGCACTTGTGTAAGCAAAAACATTTGGATTTACATTAGCTTTATAGCAAAAAGCAGATACCTTGCTTGCTTCAGCAGGGCCACAAGTCACCCCAGAATGACCTTTTAGCCTGTAAATGTAAGTCCGGATTCTTACTCTGTGTGACAACAACACGCTCAAAGGAGCCCTCTGACCCATCTGATTTTGTTGATAGACAAACATCCATTGCGACAAGTCTGCCCCTCCTGACAGGTGGGTAGATAATTCTTCCCCAGCCACCCCCGAGATCAGCTCTTGCTGTTTCTTCTTCTTCCTCTTCTTCTTCTCCTTCTTCATCTTCATCGTTATCATCATCCAGAGCATCAGTTTCAACAACATCAGAGTCGTAGGTAGCTGGATCAACTTCTTCATATGGTTCATCAACCGTTTGCAACTTAATTAGGTCCTCTGTCAAGATAAAAGAACAATTTATTCACATAAAACATAACAAGAGATGCCAAAATTATGAGGCTTTCAAGTCATAAAGAATGCAGAACAGAAACAAATGGAATCTTGTAAATAAGGGAAATGTTGGTCAAATCGTACCATAGTCAATTTCAAGATCTTCTTGATTTCTTTTAGCATGCTTCTCCTTCAAAGTCTCAAATGTCATGCCTTCAAGAGGCCAAGATTCACTGCTCATGAACCATGACAAACAACATCAAGCTCATGACTGAGGCTTTGACAAATGACATATTTTAGCCTTAAACATCATTTAGACAGAGCAGGATGATCGAACTCATGATTAGTATCAGTTGTTCAAAATCATTATATCAGGAACCATCCTCTGTAATTAACCAAGTTTCTGAATTACAAGGACAAAGTTCAAAACACTAACCGTGGTCGTTGTCCTCGTCTAAAAGCGATAAAGCTAAACTTTTCATCTTCAAAGCCACGTAGAGGCTCACCCTTAGAGCGCTGCAAAACAGTGAGAAATAAGATTGATGAATTCCTTCCTAGGTTCCAGATAGAAGGAAAGAAAGAATATAATCTTTGCTTAGATAGATGTTAAAGGAAAACACTCACACAGTTAGACAAATCAATAAAATCACTTCACTAGGAAAGGACTTATGACTAGAAGAACACCGACAAAAATCATTTAAATATCGATATCACGGAGGAAATTTGAGTTCCTAGAATAATGCAAATGAGCTTTGAATCCCATCAGAGACAATCTGATGTGGCATGGGTATGAATCACGCAGCACATTTGCCCCCTTATATATGACAAAAGCAAAAGGTTGATAAAGGAACTTATTGGAGCGAATTCTTAGTTTGCTTTCAGCATCTTTGCTTCCATCCATATAACTACGGAGGTACACAAACATATAATACAATATAAATGTGGGTAGAGGAGGAACCTTGTATGCACGTTGTGATGAGGTCCTCTGCAAGCGCTGAACAAAATGGCAGTATTTTCCAGATTTCTCCAATGGACAACGCCCATCATGGGGGCACTGCATCAAAGAAGCATAATCATATATACAACGGATTTTTGAACGTGTTAGATGGGGCAGAAGTAACAACTAGGGAGACTATATACTCACGGGAGCAACAATGAATGCACCACTTCTCTGATCCACCAAGTCCTTACAAGGTTCCTTGTTTTGATTTTCTAATTTACGAAATTTCTAAGAAGACACAAAATATGGTCTTACATAAGCATGGGGAAAGGGAGAATGACAAGGGAAAGCATAAAATTGTCCTTGCAAGTAATACTTAACAACCATCTTAGTTCAATATCTCATCCCAAAGAACAACCAAAAGGCACCAACTCACCCTTTTCTCCATCCATAATACATGAGATCGCATCTGAGATATGATGTTAGAGCCATGTGGTGTTCCTGGTTCAACTAGAACCTGTCCCCAAAATTGAATATTTCAGTAAAACCAAAGGAATAAACAATGGTCCAGACACACTGAATGTACAAAGGAATAATGTGATGCAGTAAGAAATTAAATTCTAAGAGATAAAATTGAAAAGCATCAAAATCGCCAGTATTCCTCTATCAAACTCACACATGCAGACATCATACATGGATCTCATTAAAGGCTGAAATCATACCAAAACATCCCGTGTCAGATCCCAAAGTTGGCGGACTATGGTTATCCGGTCCTGCAGTGACGGTATCTCTCCCAGCACATAGGACTTCAACCCACAAGAACAGATTTTACATTAATTAGTACTACAGAGAACATCATATCAAACATGTAATTATTTACATTCATGCCTAGGCCAAGCAACTTGGGCAGAGACCAGTAAAGAATCTTCAAAGCATGCTACTTACAGCAATTACAAGGTCATGTTTCCTCTCTGATTGGCTGATGCCTTTAGTGAGTGCTTGAATGCTACTATAACTATGAATAAGGGGCAAATTCCTCAGACCTAAATCAATCAATAAAAATTAGTAGGAAAAGGAAATGCTTAAATGCACAAAAATGGCATTCCAATTAGACAGGATATTGGAAAAAGGAAGAGATCCTTGTACAGCACTCATAAAGTCCATATCAAATTTTAATCATCAAAGCAATTGTAAATCATCATAAGCATATAATACTAGAAGGCTTTGCAATCTGGCAATTATTGTTTTGCTTTAATCTGAGTAAGCTTACATTGCCGAGCGTTTTAAGCCTTTCATAGCACTTGTGTGCAGGCAAATACATTGCAATTCATAACAAAGTAGTCATATTTACCAACCTATATTCCCATAATTCAACAGGATTCTATGACACTTTATTCTCGAAAGGTATTATCAAATTAAAAAAATTTCTAAATGCAGAACTCCATTAAACATCCAGATTCTCACAGCCATACTTGTAGAAATCCAAGGGGAGAATGTGCAAGGTAGCCAGTAAATTGACTTCTCTATCATGTTACTAAAATTAAAATTTTCACTTCACAATAATGATATTCAAAAGACAATCAATTTACTGGCAAAGTAAGTACCTTGTATAAGGCCACGGCCTGCTCGCTGCATCGATTGGGATGGCTCCACTAAATTAATTTTTTGCACAGACTGTGGCCAAACTTCTCGCAGTGCCCTGCAACATTTAGTTCAAATTAGAACAATATTCACAACCACAGACAAAAACTGGATATAACCAAGCATCTCTTACCAGAAAGCTGAGCCAGTACCAGCACCAAAATCTAGCACTCTTGCGGGAGAAAAACCTGGTAGCCTTTTACGTATCTTACAATAGCAAAAAAGACATAACAGTCAAATTCTGTAGCCTTCTAGTAAGACAACAAAAGCACAAAGCACACAGATAACATCTCCCCTGTGATCATCATTCATGAAACGTATGCAACTGTCTGAATTTTGTATTCCAAATTCTCATCACGTGAAGCCATAAAAAACAAACATGTATTCCCAATTAAGCTCCATCTTCTAGGCTACTGATCCTTACTGATCCCCCAATTGTAACCAAAACATTACCCCAGAAAAAAAAAAGGGCGGGCGGGGGGGGGGGGGGGGGAGAAGGGTCACAAATTCTTATTTCCATAAATGAACTTAGTAAATTTTGAATCTTTAAGGTACCTCGCTGAGGATTCTGTAACAGGCAGAGTAAACCGCAGGCATACGAGAAGCAACATAAGCGATGGTCTGGTCGTCTCTGTACTTGAGACCGATGTCCCCATAAGCGCTCTTGATCTTCCATCTCTTTGACCGCTCCATGGACTTCAGTGGGTCCTCAACGAGCTCTTTTGAAGTGGTTGCGGTTAGCTGTAGATTTACGTCCTTGATTACGCTGAAGGATTCCGACAAGTGCAATACTTTCCTCTTCATGTGTGGCTCCTCTTGCTCTGTTTAACCACCACCAACACAATGGTGAGGTATAGATACATGTACACGTAAATTCATACATACACACACATAGAGATACACACGCAGAGAGAGAGAGAGAGAGAGAGACCCCGGAGGTACTTTTTTATGGCACGGCGAAGACTGACGGGGACGACGACGCAGCGCTCCGATTGCTTGGCGGCGGAGCGGAGGCTTTCCGGGGTGAAGATTTTCCGTGCAGTCTCCATTTTTGCGGGAACTAGTGACCTCCGCCTTGCAGCTAGGTGAAAGACTTTTGGGGTTTGGGGGGAACAAAAAGAGAGAGGTTTTAGCCTACTGGGCTTGATAGGCTCTTTCGTATGTTACTATTGGACCCATTTCTGGGCCACGAGGTGAAACAATTAAGGCCCAATTTTGGTCGGGTTTTTATGTAGGCCCATGTCTATAGAGAAGGCCCTTTCGTTGATAGGCTCGGATTTAACAGAAAAGAAAACGATGGCAGTCTGAATCAAAACGAGGACGGCCCGAGATTGTCAGCTTTGCTGTCGTTTTAACCGTACAAAATTAAAGCACGTGGCATAAAAGAAATTGGACCGACTAATATCAATCTGTCTGTCCTTCTCGTGTACATATCATGTCAAGCTTTTATGTTCTGTCCTATTTCTCTTATCACGATTTGGTAATAAAGGCACTAATAAGCATTAAAAAAAAGCTGTGGCTTATTACAGACGCGAGTACCCATTTGATACAGGTGTTGGTTCTGTTCTGCCATGAGCTGCTGCATAGCCCAAAGGATGTAATAAACTGAAGAGGCTCAAAAAAACAACCTGCCCAATTTCCAATTTTGTAGATAGCTACCAGTTGTGCAAGAAAACGAAGTTTCTTCATCGTTATAAAATTAATATGAAGGTGACATTGACATTGCCCGTACGAGAAAAGAGGAATATGCCCATGAACTGAATTTTCCTTTCCTTATAAGCATGTCTTCCCCCACGCTCCGGCACATGTTCAGAGGCCCCAAAGATACTCTTTCATAAATCAACCACCACATGCTCCTCCCTGACCCCATGTTCTTCTTCTCTCCTCTAAACAAAACCAGTCTGCATTTTTTTGTAATATAAGATGCAGGACTTTATATTATATTCGGGAATTAAGGTTTCCATATAAGTTTCATTTACACAACACCACTCGATAATCATTGTATAGTTATATATATATATAAGAAACTATATCTAAGTAAAGCACTTAGCATCACATAACAGCGGCCCACTATATTTCATATCCTAAGGACGTCAACCTGTGTACCAACTTAGCTTTTAATACTAACTTTAGTCTAAATACCTTTGTATACATCTGTTATATTTTGCTGTTGCTACCTCTCTTTCTCTTTTCTTTCTCTTATCCTAACCCTTTCACTTCCTCTCCGTCTTTTTCTTTCCTTCAACGAAATGTGTTGAGAGGCTCAAACACTGCTTTACAGTCTCTAGAAACCAGGAATTCAGATGCAGCCCATAACTTCGAAGCTTCCATGGAGTTTGATCCCAGCTTTGACGGCCATGCTTCGTTGCAGTCTGCGAAGTATTTGCCCGTTACGTTTAACAGTCTTGGATGGGTTGCGACGTAGCAGGTTGTAGCAGCAGCCTGCAGCAACATATCGTAGTGTTCAGACTTTTTGTTTAATTTTCCTTGATTTTCTGGGTAACCAAACAGAGAGTAGTACTAAGCCCTTACCTGAGGAATTGTCTTCAGGAGCTTGGAAGCTAAGAAGAAGGCAAGATCTGTCATTAGGCCTTCTCGTTCTCTGGTCAGTCGGGTTCTGACGATACCAGGATGAACACAATTCACAGTCACGTTGGCATCCATTTGCTGCATTGATTATTTTTCAAGAGATTAAAGAAAAGAGGATAAAGATGATTGGTTGCAATCAAAGAGAAAACCACCAAAGAAAGAAAACAACAAACTTTGCTTTTTTCTCGTTTTCTTTTGTCTCTAAACGGAAACAATAAAACAGCCACTGACCTTGAGTCTGTTAGCCAGTTCCTTGGTATGCAGAACGTTGGCGAGCTTCGAGAGAGCATAAGCACGTGTTGCGTCGTAATCACTGTACACGACGAGAAGCAAAAAAGTCAAACTCCACGTAATAGCATTTATTTGGTTATCGGACTCCGGCAGATTCTGCTATTTGAAGTTCTTTTTTCTTTTTTTACCTTTTGCTTCGCGATATCTGTCCGAGATATCGGATCATATCGCCGGAAAACCAGCCGTGGATGCTAGACGACACGTTCACGACTCGGCCTTGAATGCCGGTTTCTCTAGCTGTTTCGATCAACTTCTTCAGGAGCAGTTCCGTCAGCAAAAAATGCCCTACAAAGAGATCAGCAAGACCAAAGCCGTCAGTTTTAATCATGTTTAGGATGATAAAATATTGATATAATTAGTGATTAAAATAATTAATTACCTAAGTAATTAGTGGCGAAAGTCATCTCGATTCCGTCTTCAGATACTGCATGGTCGTGCGCGAACTTGCCAGCGTTGTTTCTATTGTTTTTAAATAAAACCAAAAAAAAAAAGAAATTATTATTTATTAGGAAAAAAAAAAATTGTGTGTGCATTTGATTGGCGACAAACTGCAAAGCAAGACAAGAAAAAAGATAAAACCATGGGAAGTCGGATTCTTTCCGTTTCCTATGGTTTCTCATCAGCCAAACAGACGCTAACTTTGATTATGGAAAAGGAAAAGAAAAAGGAAAGAGGAAAGGATTGTTGGCGTTACATAAGGAGATTGAGAGGCAAATTGAGAGACTCGAACTCGGAGACGAAGTTTCGCACGGAAGTAAGAGAGCTAAGATCGAGAGCCATAACGACGATCTCTGAATCGG
This sequence comes from Moringa oleifera, assembly GCA_021397835.1. Taxonomy (NCBI): domain Eukaryota; kingdom Viridiplantae; phylum Streptophyta; class Magnoliopsida; order Brassicales; family Moringaceae; genus Moringa; species Moringa oleifera. The sequence continues at coordinate 523,337 of JAJFZO010000566.1, forward strand.
GAAACTCCGACAAGATACGAGCCCTGGCATCCTCTGCTGCTTTGAGGCCACGAGCCGGGAGCACCAGCCTCGCGCCTCTCTTGGCTAGCACACGAGCCGTCTCGGCTCCGATCCCCGACGTCGCACCTGGAAACCGCACGACCGAACCAAACAACACCTCAGCAAAAAGCTATCACTGATGATTCCGGTGTTTGGATTTAAACTCAAGAACCTTGTTTACCTGTGATGATGGCGGTGAAGGAGCGCAGATCGGGGCAGTCGTCGGTGACTTGCTCGGCGGTCGACTTGGAGCCGTAGCCACTGGCGCCGGCTGAACCGATTAGGTACTTCACACTCCCTAGCATTTCTACTCAACTCTATTCTCTACCAGCAGTCGTTGTTCACCAAATTTTGCTATCACTTATAGTGAATGGTTGACTACTTTTGACTGATCAAAGACACCAAGAGAAGAGTAGACCGGCATAGCGTCTTTTAGGGTTCGCTGTCTAAACAGAGCAGAGAAACGATAAAAGGTTCTGTTTCTTTGTCAGCTTTTGTTGATTACGCCGCTCTGCATTAACTCACAGAGAGAAGGAGAGACAGAGAGAGAGAGAGAGAGAGAAACAAATGGGAAAGACAAAGTGAGAGAGAGAGAAAGAGGAGGATCGTAATCAATCCAGTTAAGGGATAATCTGCTTTTATAATGGTTCTGTTAAGGGAATCAATTTACAGAGAGATGGAGAGAGAGAGAGAGAGAGAGAGAGAGAGAGGATTATATGTTTGTCAGCCATTGCCGGAGTATTTGACTGTATTGTTTGGTTAATCTTTAATTTATTGTCTAATTAGGTTCTGAAATCGTAAATTATTTTTAATCTAGTTTTGTTAATTTTTTAATAAAAAATTATATTTTATAAATTAATCGAACGACTCATATAACATCATCAGCTCATCTATGATCAAACCGAAACACCTATGCACACCTACCATGCACCTTCCAGTAACTATGATTTTCCTTTTTTTATTTTTTATTACTCCGCTTAGAAACCGAAATTAAAAAATAATAAAAATAAAGAATCGAAAGTGCAAGGTTGTGATCGGCTAGAGTTGTGTTGTTGGTTGGTTGGAAACGGGTCGGCGATTAATTTAAAAGAGGAAAAATCGTTAGAGCAGAATCGCACGTGAGGGTCAATCCTACGGCCTCGAATCTGTCATTTCATTTCCTCGGGATGTAAAAGTTAACCGGGTCAATCATGCCTTCCCAGTCAAACCCACCATCCCAAGCCTTCTAACTTGTATCCTTCACTTATCATTGCACCAAATAATACTTCATTTCTTAGCATTATCATTTGAAAATTAGATTAATTTTTTTAAGCTCTTTTTAAATTTTGATTTAATTTATATGAAGGGATAATTTTTTATATATTTAGATTTGACATTTGTGTACATATATATGTATAATAAATTAAGATATAACAACATCTCATCACCTTATATTAAATTTATTAAATTGATTTAATATCAATAAACCTATCACGATATTAATCAATTAAAATAAATACACGAAGCTACTATCAATTATAATCCAGATGTCACTATTCTGTTATTTATCTATATAAAAAAACTCAAGTATTTTTTATTTTTTATAATTTATTTAAAATATTAAAATAATTAAATTTTTGAGTTTTTATTTTTTAATAAATATGTTAATTAGTGTGAATTTGGTAAATTTATAATAGATAATTAATTAAATATTTGTTTAGAGTTTCATATTTCAAAGTAAGAATAACAAATTAATGATAAAAACGAACCCACACAACTCCGACCATGTTTCTCTCGCATAGGATAGGAGATCCTTTATATAAACAAAAGTAGTAATATCTAGTTTAAGGGTTATGATTAACCTGGATATGACTTTCCAATGATGGATTTAGTACTTCCATTTGATTACATGATTTGGCCCTCCCACCATCTTTACACAAAATATAAAACCGTTTAATTAATTTAATAATAATAATAATTAAAAAATGAATAAAAATTAAAAGGGATGATTTTGTATGGCTAAGTTTGTTGGTGTAATCTGTCTTAGTTTGGAGGAAAAGGTTGGTAGGGCCTTTAGGAACATAAAGGCTAAATATATAAAGCAAAAGAAGTCACTAAAAGTCAGCTTTTTAGAGCACTTGGCTATGCCCCCGTGCCCCATGCGGGGACCCGTTCCGTTTTATTATACACAGGGACACCCCATTTTGATATGCTCACCCAGCTGTGACATATCGCATGCATTATTATTATTATTATTATTATTATTATTATTATTATTATTATTATTATTATATTAGAATTTTTTTACTGATTTGAAGTACATTGAATTTATAAGATAATATTGATAGGTGATATTTTAATATATATATATTATTTACAAATATAAATATACATATTTTTAAAAATTAAATTTAAATTTTAAAATGTATTAAAAATTTTTGATCGAACAAAAATAATAGATAAATTCAAGTTTAAAAAAAGTATATTTTTGTCATTGAAATATTTTAAAAAATAATTCGAATAGATTTGTACTTCATTCATCAATATTGAATAATTTTTCAACTCAAGAATTATTTATTATAATTTTTTTAAAATATTTTTAATAATAAAAAAATAAATTTTTTATGATAATAACTTATATATTTGTAATATGTTTGTTAAAAATTTTAAGTCAAAATTAATAATGCAAGCTTCTTAATTTGAATAATTTGAATTTTTAAAATTTTTTGATAAAATTAAAACTCAATTTATAACGTTTTGAAAACAAAAGTTAATTTTAAAAGTTTTAAATAATTAATTTTTCAATTTTATTTTATACTATCATAATAAATTATAAAATTAATTTTGTATTTTCTCTCTTAAAATGATGCACACGAACTCAAATCAATAGAGGATTCTAAATACAATCTCAAATTAATAAAAAAAAATCTCTTACACAAGTTCATATCAATAAATTTTTTTTCACATAAATTTATATAAAAAAAATTTAAGACAAGCTCAAATAAAAGAAAAAATCTTAGCATGGTCTTTATCCATTTTTCTATGGAGAAATGAAATCTAGAGGTGGAATTGGGCACATAGAGAGATTGTGTTATTGGGAAGGAAGCAATTGAACAAATTAATTGGGTTAATGAAGTTGTTGGGTTTAGGTAGTGTGTCTTGAAAATTGAAGCATGAAGCATGAAGCATGATGAAATCTTAATCATGTTAATCTAATTAGCTTAATCATTAGTTTAATCATATGATTTAAGGATAATGGGTTTGTGATTTAGAGTGGAGTGGGGCCAATGATGATGATCATTGATCAATGATACCATGATCATCATCATATGGAGTGATGAAATTGAATTGCATGACAGGAAGTTGATTGATCAAGATGCATCTATATGGTAAATTGTATAATGTTGAAAGGATGTTGACAACACTGCATTATGCATCCTTGTATGTGGCAGTGGCACACAACTCATCACAAGGAGTTGGTGCTTTGGGATCCATATGGCCCAATTACCTATACATGTTCAATTATTTTGATTGTAACTATACATCTAAGTTCATCGAACATACCCCCCCCCCCCCCCCCCCCCCCACAAAAAAAAAAAAAAAAGATGAAATACTACGAATCTTGGAAAAAAATCATTGACTTGACCACTAAAATTTAATCGATTCCAAATTAAAATAATATCTTGATCAAGCAAAATTTTGATAAAACTATATTATAAAATTTAAATTTTGTATAATAAATTAGATTAGAGAAGATAAATGATCCATGATTTAGTTTTTAGGCTGTAATCTCTTTATTAATTTATCATTTTTTTGACAGATATTATGATTTTTAAAAATATAAATTTTAAAATAATTACTGTAATATAAAAACATCTTCAAAACAAAATATATTTATAATTTAAATCTAAATCAAAATATATCTAAAATTCGAGTCAAAATCAAAATACTACTACCATGATAAACAAAGTAATATCATCAAAGAGTTGTAGGATCATACTCCCTAGGCTTTATGCAAGATGTTTGAATGAAAGCGTTTTCTTGTGATTAGTCAATGATAAGCTTTCTCATGGGAATTCTTTATAGGCCTAATAAAAGCGGAAGCCAAATAAAAGAATGAAAGCATAAAACTTTGGGAGCCATGAGTTCTCTGGTTCAAAGCAGCACATGGGAAGATATTTGACCTCACCATAGATTCCGCCAGGCCACAAACTCAGATGCAGTAGTATGCATCTGACTGACTTCACTTCCTCACCCTGCAAAGTACATCAGCCCCCACGAACAGATACATCTCACAACTTTTAATTCAAAAGCTTCTCTCTGCTTACCTTTACTTTAACTATCTGCAAGGAAAATTATACAACTCTTCTTGTGCTTCCAAGTTTTTGTCTCTTTGGTCTTCCATTCTGTTGCCAAGACTTCCTTCTTGTTCTTAGTTTGAGTTTATTATAATGTACATTTTGGCATCAAACCCGAATTTTATAAGTATTAAATTTGTGGAGATTGGTAACCCACTAATGAATTAAAGTTATATCTTTTATGCTTCGGATTTGGCATCTCTAAAATGCAGAACTTTCACACCACTGTAATTACCAATACAGGATCATGCTGCTTCTATGCTGTTAAGAACATATAACAATGTTCTTGTCTCCTATGTAAAAACATGTCAGCCAATTCAAAACCAGAAACCGCAAATCAAACCCATAAAGTTAATATGGAATTATAAATCACTTGGCCTCATGATTGGTGGGGATTACCTGATAAGACTCCATTTTCTTCCTTCTCTAGCAAGAAAGACAGGTGTTGAAAAGGAACCTAATGCCTTAACCTGTATGTGGAAGTTGTTGCTTCAAGCAGGTAAGCTGCTTAAGCACTAGAGTTGTATATAATTAAGAAAGGATTTGAAGGAAACCTTTGAACCAGAAAAGATTTCCCCATATATGCCTTGTGCTGAGAAAAGTTACTCTTTTGTGGATATGCTGAAGCCTATCAAACCTTGGATTTTGTATGTGATTGTGTTAATTATATGATAGCTCTTTTTCTCTTTTTCATCTAGTTTTGGTGTTTAGTTAGCCAGCTCTCTTTGACTAATGAAACCCCATTTGAGAGAGGATCGTATCACATGAGACTAAACTATTAGCAAAATTGGAGGGTCTGGTCACTACTTCCCACTTGCACAATTTTCAATTTGAATAAACCCTATTTCATATCAAAAGCATGAAGGAGTTGCGTCATTGAATACTGCCATTCTTCAATGATTGCCACTCTTTTGTGTGGCAGTCCAGAATCTTAGAGGGTCCCCTTCCCTTAATACTAGGGCTTCGCGGTTTTGATTTCTTAATCTTGATAAGTTTTGGCTTTGATGAGACTAATCATCTCTCCACCTCTTTAATTTAAAACAGACCCTTTTGTTGAATACAAAATGATACACCAAATTCTTAATGGGTTTCCCCACTTTCTCATCAGAAAAGCTTCTAAGCTTCACATTATTAAGATGGATTCTGTTAACAAAACTGAATTAACAAAGCAATAAGGAAAAAAGAATACCCAGAAATTAAACCAAAATAGATGAAACCCAATCCTAATTAATGGTAATGACATTATTTAAGTGACACATATGTAGTGTTGCTCATAGTGAGATTGTAGCCCAAAAAGTGAGATGTAGTGGGCAACTATTATAGTATGAGTTGGAATCTCATTGATGCCCAAAGAATCTCCCTTTCTCTTCTCATTATTCTATAGAGAAACAAGATAATGCTAAGCTCACTACAGATTGGAATTAGAGAAATGGGTTTCTCTATGATTAGAGGATCTATGAATGTGTAGGAAAAAGAAAGAGAGGATCTTTCAAAGACCCACCAAAAGGGCCACTACTCTGTGGGCCATTAACCCTTTTCTAATGCCACATATTAGCTGGAGAGTGAGTAAGCTTATGTGCAATCTTTTGTGTGGATTCATTACAGGTTAATATTTTGTCAGTTCATTAGTTAGGATGGTGACATAAACTTATTAAGTGGTAGACAACAAACTCCACCAGCTTCGGAACAATATTATAGGCTTATCAACGCCCTAATCAATCAATCTCTTGCTTCTAAAGCAAATCCAGTAGAGTACAATGGTATCTGTGATAGAAAACCTAATATTTTCTCTTACTAATTTTAATGAAGAGTAGTAATCCTGATGAGAAGGAACTGATCAACCTAACTCTATTCACTTCATAATTTTATTGAAAAGTGGTAATCTTAATGAGAAGGAAATGATCACCTCACCTGGTGCTTTGAAACTTCACAGACGAACCCCTCAAATCACTAGTTGTGGGGATCAGCATGATCATTGACTTATTACAGTGTGTTACAGTTTGATCACAGCCTTATAGGGGTTTGGAGCACAGCTAAAGGCACGTCATGTTGTAGCTCCTGAAGCCTTTCACTAGCCTCCGGAAAATGTATTACTGGTTTTCTACAAGGCAAAACAAAAGATGTTAACATTTTGCCTTTGTTTGCCAATCTTGTTCTTGTTTATCACTTTATCAAGTTTATGCCCAATGTTTCAGGGTTCACAGGGGAACAGGCAGGCAGATGAAAAATTTAAGGCCATTGGTGTTGTTTCCAGGTCAATGGTGTTAGTAGCAGTTCAATGAGTTCGGTTAATGCAAAGGGAATTCTTTCTTTCCAGGAAAATTTCATGGGGTATTTCAGGGTTCAGAGAGGAACAGGCAGATGAAAATTTAAGGCAATTGGTGTTGTTTCCAGGTCCTATGGTGTTAGTAGCACTTCAATGAGTTCAGTTAAAGCAAAGGTAATTCTTTCTTTCCAGGAAAATTCATGGGTAACAGGTCATTTCTTCTTTTCGAGGAAAATTTCATGTTGGATTAGAAGTAGTCAACAGCTCCCTGGTGACCCAAAAATACCCACAATTACAATAGAGGCAAATCAACTGCATCATTACAAATAAAAATCCAATACCTTACCCACACACATGTTCATGCTTCACTTCAATGTATTTCTATAAAGTATTACAACAAAACTTTAGTATAGTTTACATTACAAGAGTCACAATTACCCAACAAGAAAAAGACAAATGTCTAAAATTGGATGCTTTTTCTTGCCTCGTTGTTCCCACAATGGCATCACTGAGTTCTTCTGATTGCTCCCTTCAAAATTCCATATTGTTTGATTGTGTCATTTGATATGGGTGATGAGGTATTATCACCCAAATCCGATTAATAAGTTAATAGTTAATACTATCATTTAACTTAGGCAAAATACCTCATCACACATACTAAATGACTCAATAAAACTGCATTAACCACATGAAATAACCTTCTTTGCTGTGATTCTCCTGTCTTTAGTTTGCCCAACTGAAACAGATTTCAGAAAACAGGAAACAATTACATTTTTGCGTATTTTATAGATTTGCATATCAGACAAGATTCAGAGTGTATAGGCTTAGATTTGCAGCCAGTAGAGACTAACATATGGAAAGGAGAAAAGGGTATGCGCCAAAAGTTAAATACAGAATAAGGGAAACCACATGAAGTGCTTGCAAGAAAAGCAAGTAAACAATGGCGAAGAAAGAGAAGTACAGAATGAGAGTATGCAAAAACCATTTAAGATTGTTGGGTACAAAATCTAATGACCAAAGGGGAGATTTTCTTAAAATAATCAACAAAACCATTAAAACCCATAAATTAATATTTGAAAAAAAAATATTGAGGAATATAACTGGAGGTTTTAGAATCCAAGTGCAGAGAAATATTTGGAAAAGAGCTTTGTTTGAGACTTGGGAGGGACAGCAAGAAAGGAAAGTGCTACTGCTAAAGAAGTTAATTGGAAGGCAAACAAGAAAAAGGAGGGTTTTGAAGACGGCCTTTGATTTACAGTGGCCTCTATGGGCCGAGCCAGGACAGTCCTGGGTCCTATCTAAGTGGTCCTAGATGCTAATTTATTGCTTTCTTGATCCGACGCATTGAAATTGAGTTGCATGAGAGGCACCAGCTAATTTAGTTGCCTAAATCGTCGAATTTCCAGTGGAGATCAAGCATAAATCTAGTAAAACTTATTGTAAGTGTGACCTATAACTAAGTTTACTAAGAAGTAGAAATTCTAAAGACAACAATTCAGGATCATAGGCCTTTTATTTAGACTGGAAAAAGTGACTACCAACTGTTAAAACACATCTATGTCTAGTCAAGGATCAAGGCCTATAACATATTGACATAAGTGGGTACCCTTTAATGGATCAAAAGCCACAAAGTTTTCACCCAATATGATTTAATACCAATAGAACAGTAAATTTTCAGTTGACAGTTCATACATGAAAGCATAATTGAAAGGGTAAAAGATAAATGTAAAAGCATCGGCCTTGGCCTTATCCTTCACAGATGATATGGCAAATATGCTGTTTCTGTGTTCCTCTGTTCAGTTTCCAAGTTTATTGGCAGTCTATCTTGAGGTCTTGGGGCCAGCCAAACTCCTCCAAGAAGGCCAACACAACTCCATTTGACCAACCAAAACCAGTCTGCATTGCAGCATACCACAAACAATTGTGAATCAGAAGAGCAGTGATACGGGTACAGAAAAGATGAAAGCCTTTCTGTTAAGTTTAAGGCAAATCTTGCAAGTCTTTTGTGCACACACCTTGGGATTTCCCATATAAATGATGCTTATGAAATGTGAACAATGGGATGAAGTTGTACCTGGGGTTTGTATTCACCACCATCTCCATATTCTCCACACTTCGTCACATTTAGTTTTTCATGCATTGCACCTGTTTTCTTATAGGCAAGATAGTTGCTTCTGATCCATCTCACGGCAATATCTTCTGCCAGTGACCTTGCTTCTTGACTTCCAGATCTTGTCAGACCTTCAACTATCATGTGTTGAAGGGGGGCCCAACCATTTGGGAAGTCCCTTTTTGTACAAATTCAATTCATTAGGTTGCAGAAGGTATGTTACGCTTCCAGGAAAATAAAATTCAGACAGGATGAACGTTGAAAGAAGGTACTAACCATTGATTTCCTGAATTTTTCAAAGAAGTTGCGATTCCAGCAGTGCAAAGCAGGCCTGAATTTTGAAAACTTCTCATGACTTTCTCCACCAGAGGAGTATCTTCACATAGGGAAAAATCAAAAGCATTTTCAGCGTTCATCTACTTAACAGGATAAAAGAGAGTATCAACACAAAAAATGTAATGAAAGTAGTCAAAGGCTTTAGTTCTATGGGTTTTGATTCTTAATGCCCCAGAGGGATGTGTCAAGGATACTGTGTCACAATGGCATTTTCAACAGCAGCCTGGTGGGTTGAGGTATATCAGTTTCATGCCACTCTTTATCTTTCCTTTCTCAACAGGTAAGGCAGTCAGATTCTAGGTAGAACATTACTTATATATAGGCTGTTGCCAGAAGGCATTCTCTGTTCTGTATAGCATACACATTTGTCCCTTGCGATGGAATCTTTCTAACCTACTGAAGCATTGTGAACAAAAATAGGGCTACAGCTTAGATAATAACAGGTGAGCAACATAGGCCTGAATACAGTGAGCTCTTGATTCTGTTTAATCCAAAGAAAATCAAGTTAGTCTTGAACCATCAATTATTTTGCTAGCTTAAGCAAGCTGAGCTGAAGGTTGAACTTCATTATTTAAGTTTGCAGACAAGCAAGACATGGGTGGGTTGACTCCGTCTTCATGAATAAAGGATGCAGATTCTAGAGTTCTCAATTGAGTAAAACATGAGCCCCACTTAATTAGAAACTTAAGTTTGATTTCAAAACTTTATCTTAAGTCCGCATTGGAAGCCCAAATAAGCTATACTCAGACAGTTGATCACTCTCCTAAATTCATTTCTACTCAAAGTTAACATAGAGTCACAAACCAGAGTTGAATAAATCAATCCATAAAGGAATGAAGTTGGAAGCATAGACATTCTGATTCTGGTTACAAGCTTCCCATTTGTGAGGTTCCTGAGAGTAGTTTAAGCAAAAATATCAGAGAACTACTAAGAAGGTTTTGATACTGTCAGATAAGAATCAAATTTTCTTGCCTTCAACAGTACCTCGCATGATGTGCCATTGCTGAGCCAGTAATCCAACCATTGTCCCATCTCCTCATTCCAAAAAATTGAATTGATTGTCTTTTTTCTCACTTGAGAAGCTTCCAAGAAACTCTCAGCAACACTATTCTCTCCAATAACTTTTGCCAAGAATGCAATATCAAGTTCCATCTGGTCCACATATGGAGAGCTTGTCACATCAAGCGCATATATTTATTTCAAGAGTTCTGAACAAGGGTCTTAGTTAGACCTTGAGTATGAATACATTGAGATCAACAGGTAGAATTGATGTTGTAGCTGATGTAGTGATATCAGAAGAATCCCTGCACAGAATAATCACAGCGATTAAGATATAATTGTTTAGTTTGTAAATATCATATACAACATCAATTTGCCTCATCTATAAGCAGCGCAAACTTTAAACACTTTGCAAACATGATTACCAAGTGAACCATGTGACTACTGCTGGGATACAGCTATGAATTCTTATTTGGCTTTAATATTTCCATTAAAGAGAAATCTGCTTCATTCATCATCCTCTTTTTTTTTTTTTTTTTCCCTCTCTTAAACAAATTCCTTGAGTTAGCACTTGGCTTATGAACTTACTCATCAATGTCTTCCAAGTCTCCTCAAGTATCCCCTCCTAAAACTAATTACCAAATCATGAGTTTTTTCCTATCACAGAGGTAGTAGAGGTAAGGATAGAGTGAAACATTTCAACCGTTGGATTGAAGGGGCTCTAGGATTGATGGATATAATTTCTGAGTCAAATTAGCTAGATGTGGCTCTTGAAATTAGCCCTCTTAACATCAGTACAGAAAGAGGAAAGGTGAAGAAATCAAGAGGAAAATATTACAAGATATTACCTCATCCATCTTGTACTGAAATCCCATCCAGATTCAGCAGTTGTAGCCAGTTCTCGGTAAAACTGCTGTTTCTCAGAAGCATTCAATAACTTGGAAGCAAGTTTCTTGTCCTGATAAATAACAATACATAAGAGATACCAACTTTAACATTCGTTCACCATTCTTTAATGTACAATACAGATCTTAAGCTGAAGTGGAGGGAAGAACATACAAGGGTGGTGGCTTCAGGCCTTGGTTTGTTCCACATTGCATAATACCGATTCAAAGCATGATTCTCAAATTGAGCGTCTTGAATTGTCACCTTGTGTATTCCTACAGAGACATTAAAGTTAGTAGTTTGAAAAGTTCAACAATATAAAGAATAAGCTATAGGAAGACATGAATGCAGGTTCACAGAAGCTATACAGCCATTGTTGCAGTAAAAATATCCATCATACCAGAATTCCAAAAATGATATTCTTTGAGAAGTGCAGGGAGAGACTCTCTAACCAACTCTGTATCACCAGTGCGATTATATATTTCGTAAATCATTGAACTCAGGAGGGGAGGCTGGCTACAAAAGCACCCACAAGCTTACAGCTTAATGTAAATAGTATAAGCAATTGAGGCAGTAAAAATTGATGCTTATGATTCATAAACATATGTCATGAAGACAACTGCTTCAGAGCCAGAGTTGTGTACTTAATCTGTAAACCATAAGAGTAGGATTAAACAGGAATTCAAAGAAGTATTACCTTCTGTTAGTATAATAGGCCCTTGCACCATTGAGCACATACCCATATGTCTCCATATAAGAAATCAGGTTCTTTACAATTTTCTTCGCAGTTGTGTACATCTTACTTGCTAGCAAGCCCCTGCATGCAAGTATCAAAGACATTATTTAAGATGATGAAAATGAAATTAAAAGATCCTTTCACAGCAAAATGAGATTAAACAGACATTAATAAAGACTCCTGCTTCAACCACTACTTCGACTGAGATCCACTATTCAGGTAACTTCTTTTCTAGGGATAGTATTGGAAACTGATGAAGCAATTAGCAGTGTGAGAGCCATGAATTAAAAGAAAATCCAGACAACCTAGCTGAAACAGTTATCAATCTGAACTGCAGTATCAACGCCTAAAATGCCTGTCTCAAACATCAAGAACTATATGCTCCAGAACCTCATCAATATTATGATACTGATTGCTGAACTCTTTAACATTTCTTTCCTGCAAAATATGCTATATACAGGCACCAGGTAATTTAAGAATATCACATTTAACCCCCTTGAGATGTCAAGGAGCCCAACTAAATTAAGAAATCTTTACGTCAGACCCTGGCAAGGGATGCAGAGTGTGCCACCAAGCGAAAGTGAGAAGAATTCTATGCTGTTCAACAATAACTCTAATAAGATAAGGTGATCAAATGAAAGATGACGGACAGAAAACTGACCTAATTATCCAGTAAGAATCCCAATAATAGACCTCCCTAAACCGAGAACCAGGAATTATGACTGACCCTGGCAAGGGAAGCAGAGTGTGCCATTCAGGCCGAGCCATGACCGAATCAGAAACTTTCCTACTCAAATTCTTCCACAGGGCATGAACTTCCAGTGCCCATGCCCTCATCTCCTGGTTCTCCACCTTTGTCAAGAACCCTTCAGGCTCAGGGACAAAGTCCTCCGGCTCATGGTACACCACATCATCCCCTGCACCATGAAAATGCTTCTGTATAAACTCCTCCAAGTCCTTTACGGACACAGAGCCGTTTGCAGACTGAAGGAGCTTATCAAAGGCATCCTTAGTGGTCGACAGATTGTGCTTCAAGGACAAATCAACATAAAACTTCGGGTCAAAGTTTGATTTCCCAAAAGTCTGAAGTGCAGTTTCTTGCACACATTGAAGAAAACCGACCAACGGAGTCGTGGGTACGACAGGGCCTGAATCAACAGAACTCCCTGCCGGTTTTGGTGACACAGATTCAGCCAACTTCATGGTAGTAAGATTTAACGATGAAAAGAATAACAAGAAAAGAAAATAGAGCTTAGAGTTTGGACAGCGAGAAAATAATTCCATGATTTGGGAACAGTGAAGTTAGTTCTGCGAGAGAAGGGGCCATGGCTGCTGCTGAACGGATCAAGAAGCAGACGGGAAGACGAGGAAGCCGGCAATTACTTGGACTTCGCGATGAAGTTAATGGGCTCTATAAGCCACGTGAAGGAATATTACTCGCCATTCAACGAAGTGATTTTGGCTTTAGTGCAAGAAAAATAAACCAGTCACTCAACGGAATCAAAGCTTACATGGCATGCACATCCATTGCCATTTCGCAGACAGGGAAGGGGAAGTGCACGCATAGTTGTACTCTCCATCCATTACTAGGCTATAGGCAAGGAGCGGATACAAACAAGGAGAGAGAGAGAGTGAGAGAGGGGCCACGCTTCCTGTTAAAAGAATATATATATATATATATATATATTTGTTTCAATTTAAAAATTAAAAATAATATAAAAATAAAAATAGATATTATTTAAAATTTTATATTTTACTTTCTTTTTAATTAAATTTTAATTAACTTCTAAAACGTTCCCAATCAAATTTTAATTTATAAATTTAACTTAAATTTTATCATAAAGATTTTAAAAATAAAAATATTTAAATTAAAAATTTTTTAAGACAAATTTTAATTTAAAATTTTGGATAAATATAAAAAATATTTTAAATACTACCCCCAAAAAAGTTCAAAACTTTTTAAATATAAAAATATTTTTAAAAAAATTTATAATTTTAGAAATTCATAAAAATAACTTATTAATTAAAAATTATTTAAATTTGAGATATAAAATTAAAATATTTGAATAATTTTTTAGAAATTTTAATAATAAAAATACTGTTAATTTTTTATGATTATTTTCATCAAATTTGATTTAAAATAAAGTTAATATATGAAAAGTTATTTGGAGATATTTTGAAAATAAAAATTTAATTAAAGAGAGAGTGCAAAATTTTAAATTTTAAATAATATTTATATAAAATTTATTTATTTTAAATCTTTAAATATTAAATTAAAATAATCATTATCCAAATATTTTAAAATAATTTTAATTAAAATAATAATAATTAATACTATTTTATTAAAATATTTCAAACAAATTTTACATTATATTTTAAATTTATCTGTTATACATAAATAAATTTTAATTTATGAGTTATTTTTTATAAATTTTTTAAATTTTAATAATATAAAATTTTTAAAAATATTTTTAATATAAAAGCATTTTAAATTTCATTATGATGATGCTTTAAATATTTTTGTGTATGTAAAAAATTTCAATTAAAATTAATTATATAAAATTTTTAATTTAAAATTACTTGTGAAATCATATATGATGTAATTAATTTAATTAATATACTTAAATTAAAAATTATATATTTTAATTTTTTATAATGAAATAAAATTGAATTTATGATTTTGATCATTTTAAAAAATAATTAAAGATGTGAAATTAGTGGAATATATAGTCATCTTTTAATACTTTCCTCATTCTCAAGATTTATTCTCATAACTTCATATAGAGTATTATAAAGAATATATAAACATTATTTTACAATTATAACAGGTGGCCTCATTTACTTTATTCAACTTTTGTTTTTTTTTTTTTTTTTGTTTTCCTTTTACTTTTCCAGCTTTAAGCATCTTAAGTGGTACTTTAAATTAAATGATCTCAACTTAAGGCATCTTTTAGTGTTACCTCAAATTTATATTGTCACAAACCATGGTTATTAATGCCAATTAATAGGTTAAGATAATTGCTGGTTAAGTTTTAATTACCTAAAGCCAAAACGACAAATAAAAATTGCAGAAGCTAATTTAAGAAAAACAGAGAGAAAAATGCCAAATGCTCCTCAGTGTCTTCTTAGTTCGACACTACAAAGGCTCCAATTGATCCAAAGTTTCAGCAATTGGAACGAACTCATTTAATACGATTCATCACTGGAGCAGATTAAGGCACCAAGGACGTTCTCCTCCTTCAAAGAAATCGCAAATGAAAGGAGAAAAGAAATCAGAGGAACTCATTATTGGCATCTGTAAGATTGCAGAGAACATAGAAACTACAAACCTAAATCAAATCAGACGAGATAACAGTAGACAGCAGCAATAGGACCGCAGACAGAGATCCCCTGGGGCTAATGGCCATGGAGATTCGTTTATGAAAAGTGCACAAGACTGCGGAGGAAGCTGTCTTGTGCCCTAACTGGGGGATGGAGTTAAATTGTGTGTATATGCTCTGGATTTGGACTTCTGGGTCCAATGGGCTTTCTGCCCTTTGTCCTTTGAATCCTGTGAAGTACAACCTTAGACGGCTCTATACAATGGCCCTGAAAGAAGACGACTCTGTATGCTCGGCCTAGAATTAAAACCAGTTTTCCTGTTTGGATGAGTATGAACCCAATTGGTGGATCTTGTCAACAAGGAGATCAATGAGCTTTCAACTCCAAACAGGTTTAGTGCAACAGCAAAATGGTAAGAGGAATTCCTACTTCTAATGATAATTCTACATTCTCTAATTGCAGTTCAAAAGTCTATTATCAGGTTAAGTAGCTCTTCTGTCTTCCCTTTTCTTCACTGTATTTGGGCATCAAGACACAGGCCATGAAGTTCTTCAGTGCCGAAGTTTGAAAATGAGAGACAGAGCACCATTTATTCTGCTCTGCAAGCATCTTGCTTGATCAATCTCCACATACTATTAGCCAACAGGATGTCACAGTGATCCTCTTCTTTTGTGGGTCAAATTTCAGTTTCTATGAAGTAGGAAGAAGAGGCTAATGTGTGTTTTCCACTATGGTAGGGAAGATGGATAGTGCTCAAGACATGTATTAAAATGGCTGGTGAGCAAGGAGTAGATATCAATAAAGAAATCACTGATCACCACGCCGGGTCCTTCCTGTCTCACTAATGAGAACAGGGCCAAACCGCACTTAAACTACCTTCTGCCACTGAAGTATTTATTGATTCCATTATTCAGAATAATACTGAAAATGCATATGAAGAATCCCGAATTCAAACTAGTAAAAAAATGCGTAAAATTTCGTGCTATCCATTTGTCTTTTCAGCAATAATTCCTGGAAACAGAGACACTAATTTTGTCGGCTGAGACAGTTAAACCTGGAAATCCGGATGTTAAAGCAGTCTGAGAGCAGACCACCTGAGAGCAGAAAACCAGCAAGCACAGTGAGATATGAGTCTTGAAGCCTTCACCAACTATTTTGTGACTTATGAGGAAAATGAAAATATCCTATTGGAACTCCTATAAAAGATTCCTATGGTGCATAAGCTCCTTATAATCTAAGCTGACAAAGCACAAGGTGTTGCAGTGTACAGCAAACCCAGGAGGAAGCCAAGTTAATGGAAGCATCTACTTCTTCGACACAAAAGAAAATGAAAGTTCAAGTACCAAAGAGCAAGTTTCTGAAGGAGAAGAGAGCAAGGTTTTACATAATCCGACGTTGTGTAACTATGCTGCTTTGTTGGAGGAAGCAAGGGGATTAAATACTGCTGGTAAAGTACAAATATGCATACCTAGTGTTTCTGTCTTAGGATGTATGAACCCACTAGCTAACTAGGAATTATAAACCAGACAGATAACAAGTATCTGCATCAAGTATCTGCGTTTACAAATAGATAGATTGATAACAGAATGAGATAAAGAGAGGAGCTTGAGTTAGTAAAACTTGAAGAAGGCAGTGCAGATACAGACTTCCTTTTTCTGTTGTTTCCCACCAATTTTACAGGAAAGGATTGATGTTGTTGATCCTATATGTAGATAGCAAACATCACCAATTTAACTAGCTTCTGGCATTTATTATCCATCGTCGTTCTTCTTCAAAAGGTAAAGATTGTTTTTGACAATATGTCAATGAGCATATTATAAGGAAATAAACTAGCGCTAAGCCAATCTTCTGCATTTTGCATACAAATTAATTTCTAGCATAATCACCCGAGTAATGCAAGATGAGGGGAAGATGAAGAAAAAGATAAGTCATATCCTAACAAGTTTTCATGATCAACATCTTATCTTCAGAGTATGAAGATACTCATGGCCAATACGGGGACACGCATGGCCGAAGCTTTCTCCAGCATCAGCAAAGGAGGCCATGGAGGCATGAGATGAACTACTCTTTGAATGCTACTCAGTCAAGAGCATGAACTAGACATACAAGCAAGCATGCTCATAACCATGTCTTTCAGAATTCTAAAGTGAGGGTTGACATGCCCAAAGTAAAAGAAAGAATGTAAAGTCTCAGTTGCATAGAAGACTGCAGCCTGGATCTTGGTTTAGTTGGTAACTGATGCAAAGGCTTGAGGTACTACATCAATCATATCTTGACTAGCAAAAGAATAGAAAAGAGAAGTGGGGAATCCAAGGTTGCTACTCAAAAAAGCAGCAGCAGGGGCGGCGATACTTGAGACCAAATGGTAGTTCGAAGTTAAGCCAAGACATTCAGGAACAGTCACAAACCACAAAGGCCTCTATATATATCTAAAGGCCTTTTAGAAGTTATTGCTTGAAACGTACTGATCTAAGCATAAAATTTTTCAATTGTAGCCAAATCAATCCAGGGCAACATAATTAGAAGGCAAAAAGGAGAACTGACACCATATATGGTAGAGAGATTATTTCATCACTTAACTACACAAACTTAATAGAAGTATGCATGTTAGTGTAATGGAATCGAAATTCGAAGACTTCAGAGATAAAAATTGGATGACGCCAATGCAATATCATAAATGTCAGACAGCATAACTGGCAAACCAAAGTGAAAGAAAAAACTCGGAAGGAGAGAACATAAGGAAATTGCAGATCTTTAATTACATGCCAAAGGCAGTCCACAAAATTCCAATTCCAAGACAGGAAAGAAAATCTCCCACAACGAAATCAAACTACAATTAACAAGACCAGCTTCAAATATAGATATCTTTTTATTACATAATTAAATCCCCAAAACAAAGACACCACACCAAGTCACAAACCACAAAGACATATATGTTTACCTTCTGTTTTTTTTAACATGAAAAAGAACCCTACATAAAGAGGCGGGACAATGTAAAATACCGAAGCAGCAGGAGTAGAAAAGCAAGGGGTTGAGCTAAACAATGTCGTTGGGGTGAGGAGTAGAGAAGGTGAGAGGACGATCATTGGCCTCGTCCTCGTCCTCGTCGGGGTCGGTGGTGGTGAGATTTACGCAGGCGCATCGTTCCAGCGAAGCGAAGAAAGCTGAGATCACGGTGGTGCTCACCCAGGTAGCGACCTGGTCCAGCTTCTCTCGTGCCGTGATGCCGGTGTTGCTGTTGCTATCTTCCATCTTCTCCTTCTCCCCTTTGGCTTAAAGCAGCAAAATCAAAATCAAAATCAATTGCAGATTGATTTTCAAATTGAGTACGTCGATTTAGAAATTTGGAAATTGGAAGGAGACGCAAGGGGGTTTAAGCACCAAATTGGGGGAAAATGGAAAGGACCCGGAAATTGTGAGTCAAATGGCCGGCGTGCAGTGGGCAGAGAGGATATACTTTGTGGGTAACTTGTGATTTTTATTTTTATATTTTCAAAAACTATTTTGGTTATTTATGGTTATGAATTTAACATTAATAAATACCAATGCCTTCCCTAAACATCTTCCCTTTTTAGATTGAACGGATAAGCATTACATTGCTGAAGTAAAATTTTAAATATATTTTTATAATTTATAATATAAATATGAAAATTATTATTAGTTTTATAAAATATTGCATATTATTAATTCTTCAAAAAGATTATTTTAATGGATAAAATTTGGATTCAATACCAAAACTTTTCTAACTGTATCAATTAGTAAGTAGTTAGATTTTGATGAGTAATTTCTTAAAGATACTTTCTCTTTTTGTAAAGTGAAAAGTGATGTCTATTCCTTTCTTGAAGACTGTAACCTTTTAACTTCCATTGAGAAAGAGTTTAATTGTACCACCTAAAAATTATTAATTTTTTCGATTTTTGAGTTGCTCGTCAAGGCGCATCTGGTGTAGTGGTATCATAGTACCCTCCCACGGTACTGACCGGGGTTCGATTCCCCGGATGCGCATTTGTCTCATCACTTTCTTTTGAGCATCACCTCCAGAGCTTAGTTTGGCAAAGCCCATTGCTTCAAAATTCCAAACGTCTCATCTCTCCCATGCTAGCTTCGGCCCTCTTTTTACCACTTCCTGTCCAGAAAACAGGAGTTGTTCTCACTCAGAAATTGAATACTCAAAGGAGATAAGAGCTCCTTCAGTTTCTTAATCCTTCCTATATTCATTTAATAATGCAACAACAATTACAAATCAGATACCATTTAAGCAAGTGCAAGACAATGTGTGGGTCTCGCACTCTATCCAATTACATCCGCTGGCAGTACAGGGTAAAATTTTTTAAAAATTTCTGTTCGCATACATGGTAATTGAGGAAGTACCAAAAAATCGTTCACATTCTGTCAGAGCTCAAATCATTCCCATACTCCGCGATAATCTAGGGCAGTATTAAATTTGGAGGAAAAGAATATGGCCATGCCAATGTCTAATGGGACTGGAGTAACTTCTTGTAATCCTGGAAAGTCCCATTGAAAGGCGTCACTTTGCCTTGTGATACTGCCCATAGCTCCTCTACACTTCCAGATATAAGATGTTCATCGTGACTGACCTGCAATCAGGAAGATCCACCACTTACACCCAATGCTAACATAAAGATACTCAGAATGTCCTGGTTCAACCTTTTATATGAGAAATCAAGTGTATGCAGATGGAACTGTAATGAAAACAGCTGCCGTACCATGAGAATGCCCCCTTGGAACAGCACAAGGCCTTGAATTAGAGCCTCCACAGCATCCAAATCCTACAAGGTGGGGACACAGTGTTACTGAGCAGATCACAAGTCATGATGGTATAAGCTCAATGCATAGAGAGCGTGATTGGTCAGTTTAACAAGAAACACAATGAAACCTGTTTCCTAGAAAATCCAAAGCCCTGCACCTGTGAATGGCTGTCCCCGAGTTTTCTTTTTCTTTTAGGTTGCAGCAGGGATTTGAGAGTAAATCAAGTCTTGGTATTCCAACTTTCCCAACCATGTCCTTAGTTACCAGAATGCGATAAAAGAAGCAAAGAATAGAAGCTTGACTTACTAGATGATTTGACGGCTCATCAAGCAACAGTATGTGTGGTTTCTTGAAAGTTATCTTTGCAAACGCAACTCTGCTTTTCTGGCCACCTAATGAAGCACCCAGCGCAGTTACAAATACTTGTAAAATAAATACAAATTAAGCAGTAACAAATACACTTCAAATTATTTGGGAAAAGCAGTACAAAGATTTGGTGAAACCTAAACAGCATCACTGAAAATGGCTCTTTAAACAAGAACTGATGGTGCCGGTTTGCAAAGCAGTGATAGTTAGGCTTTAACCATCCAGGCGGCATGAAAATCTTCTTCAGCTCCAAAGAATCAACTAAAATCTCTTTTATAAAGAAGTAAGCCAATATTACGAGCGGGACAGTTACCAGATAAAGTGTACATTGGCTGAAGGGCAAGATTTCCAGTTACACCAAAAGAACCCAGGTGAGCACGCAGCTTCTGTTCAGGCACTCCCTGAAATAACAAACCTCTAAGTAAAGGAATTGACCACACAATACAATAAAACTGTACACCGTGGAGACCTCAAAAGAACCAGAAGAACTAAAACACAAAGACCAAAAGAATGATATGCATTAAGTGGAACAGGTTACATTGCTGTGAACAGTAGACTAATCTCAACCAAAAAAACTACGAATGAAAAGAGATTTGAAGTGTGGCCAGTGCACCGAGCAACAACTGACCTAAATAAATCTAGTACACAATACTAGCACCATAAGAGTTAAGTTTCTAATGAAATGATAAATCTTTTCTTCATCATGCTACAGAAACCAGAGAAGGAAAGAGAACTAATATTCTAGCTAGAAACATGTAGATAAGCTGGAAATCCACTTTCACTTTAGGGGCCAAGATATTTATGGATTAAATCTCCCCATATTGATAACTGCAAATACACTAATGTATCACTACCATGGGAAGCCACTAACTGGAGATAGGTTTTTTTTTTTTAAAAAAATAAAATTTGGGAGGGAGACGCTGGAAGGGAAGGGGTGAACAGAAAAGTAAAGCATAAGAAACTTACCGGGTAGCAGCGCATCATATATAAAAGGGGATTTGACGAAAGGTCCAGTCCATCGACATGGTGCTGACTAAACACAGCAATACGGACCTGTTGGCAGAATGATATCAGTTGCCAAATTATAAGTTACATATTTCCAGGCTTAGCTAATAGATAATATTAGCTAGTCCATAATATTATCTAGTACCTAGTAATGCTGAAAGCAAAAGATAAGTTTTAATTATACGAACTTTGAAATTGAGAAGAAAATTTATTTAAAACTTGCAGATAAAGCAGTTACGGTAAATTAAGTGGAGATCATTGCTACACAGAAAGGAAAGAGTTGTAACCGCTAAACCTGATTATTGAGCAAACAGTTTTCCAAATTTGACACATAAGTATTAGTATCAGCATTAATTTGCAGCTCTGCAGAAGAATCAAATGACCGAGACCAAGATACCTTGGCTGAACGGAAAACTGTCCCAGAGCTTGGTTGTAGTTCACCGGAAATTAGCTTGAGTATGGTTGATTTACCAATGCCATTTGGCCCAACCACTGCATAAAAATATGAAAAATCATATATATAAAAGTCATATATAGAGAAAAATATGAGCCCCACATATGTCAGTGCATCCATGTCAAGCACCATGTATTATTTAGATCACCATATGTAACAAAATGCAAACAGAAACAAATCTATAAAAGCGAATAATATAATAATGAGAAGCACGAGAGTGACATGTATCCTTACTTGCAATACGGCTGTCTAGGTCAATCCCAAAATTCAAGTTCTTAAACAATAGGGGGCCACCAGGATAACCAAATGAGGCATCGCTGCAACAAAATTCCAGGTAAAAAAAAAAACTTTAAACATCTAAATAGCTTCCACCGAGTCAATTTTAAGAGTACATAAAAATGATGCTTTATATTTTCCAAATAGAAATAAAATAGTGTATTAGCAGACGTGTTACTTCAAAAAGAATTAAGCAACAAAGGTCAGAATTTCTGGCACTAGTGGTCGTGGACAAAGAAATTGCAATCTGTTTTTTTTTTTTTTTTTTTATATCAATCAGATAACAAGGTAGTCTGTTGGTGGTTAAAGAACCAAAAGCCAAACAAAAAAAGAGAGGATTCAATATTTTTCTACAAAATCAAACCTGAAACTTATTATAGGGGGGCCAGGCCTATCATCTGGAGTTGGAAATTCAAATTTATAGCTGCACAAGAAAAAGGAAAAAAAAATGTTTAAATATAATTCAGTAAGGCTAAAAGTGGCAATTAGACGTATCTCATATAAGATATAGTATTCAAGATGCTTTGGCACAAATTAACAATAGAAGGAAAAGTCATACTCAGGGTCATTAATAATTTCATCCACAGTACCCATTCGGTCCAATGCCTGAGGTCAAATAGGAACAATAAGCAAGTATATTAACCCAATATATATATATATATATATATATATATATATATATATACATATATATATATATATATATATATAAAGAGAGAGAGAGAGAGAGAGAGAGAGAGAGAGAGAGAGAGAGAGAGCCACATAAAGGACATAACATTAAGGCTTAAAATCAACCAAAATAATATTGATGAACACCTTTATTCTTGACTGAACAAGAGATGCCCTCTTTGCATTATAACGGAACTTATCAATAAAGGCCTGCCACATCAAAGAAAATATTCATATGTAAAACACAAGTTATAATTTGGAAGGTGTACAAGTTATAATACCATAAACAATGTGCAAGTGAAAGAAAAAACTAGTGATACAAACAAAAACACTATCATAATCTAATCTTGATAGTTATCATCAAAAAGATTGATGGTACAACAAAATAACATGTCATCTTGGACAATAAAGAAAACCTGCATATGTGCTCGCGCTCGCTCATTTGCCTCAATTGCTTTTTGTTGGTTCTTCAGCTGTTCCTCTCGTGTCTTCTCAAAAGTATCATAATTCCCTTTGTAGGTACTCAGTTTTTGTCCTTGCAAATGAATAATATCTGTGACCACCTGAAACAAGAATGCAACTTAAAGAGACATCTCAAAGGTGCTGTAACAGGGGCCACAGACCCAAAAACACAAAAGAACATATGAAACTTGATATCTCATCAGCAAATGGAGCAATGCAAGAAACATACCGTGTTTAAGAATTCTCTAGCATGAGAAACAACTATAAAAGTTTTTGGCCATTTAACCAGGTAAGATTCCAACCATAAGACAGCATGAAGATCAAGATGATTCTGTACAAAAGTGAAAGAAACTACACATTAAATCCCATAAATAAGATGTATTTTTGTGAAGGGCATGTAAAAGAACACGCACTGTTGGTTCATCGAGTAGCAACAAATCAGGCTCTATAAATAGTGCACGAGCAAGAGCAATTCGCATTCGCCATCCTCCAGAAAATGCTTTTGTTGCCTTCCGCTGCATCTCTGGAGAGAAACTAAGTCCCTGGAGATAATTCAGGTCAGACTGGGAACAAGACAATCATAATAATAACGATGTAGCCAACAAAATCGGGTTCAGAAGCTTAAACGTGCAATTTTGCATTGCTATTTTTGCTTCAACAGAAAGGGCACCCAATTTTACTTTAACAGCATGTTTCACCCACCAAGCGGAAGAATCTTCAGGTTTACTAACATTAGCACGTGTTCCACAGGAACATGTAAGGAAAGAACCAGACCATGCATGATAAACTATGGCAATTTCAAAATCTGTTGATGTAATCAACCAAATCTTGACTGGACTTTATAGAGTAGTCAATAAAAACACAGAAAATTTAAGAACTTACTGCAAGAATGGAAGCTGCACGAGCCTCTGCAGAATAAGCATCAATGTGCTCAAGCTTTTTATATATTTCCTCAAGCCTTTGTGAAATATAATCTTTTTCAATTGTCCCATTCAAATGCTCTTCGCCCTTCCCAGCAGCACCTCCCAACTCCGTTTCTCTCTTAAGGACAATCACAAACATATCAGTAGAGACACCCAAATAGCACATAAAAACTTACTAAAATTGACTCAAGTGAAAAAAATAAGGAAAACAAAAGGCTAATCACCGGAAACTAGAATTTCTTAAATCTTTAAAAGGGAAAAAAACAAAGGAGCATCATGTACTTACCTGCTTTGCTATCAAACGAGCTTCTTCTTCCAAAAGCTGGGTTCTCTCCACATCAGCATTAAGAACACATTGCAAGGCTGTAGTATCATCACCAACCACTTCTTGCTCAACATGTAATATCTGGCAATTAGAAGGAATACCATCAATGGCGTGCATAGCCATGTACCTTAAGAATGTCGTTTTCCCTGTACCATTTCTTCCAACAAGGCCTGCATATAAATAGCAGCATAGAATCATGCATCAAAAACTGACCACATAAACCTTACCAAAACTAAACAATGAGGGCTGCGCACTTTACATATGACTCTTTCATTTATCATCACTAATCCAATTTTCTTTTCATTCTTCCTTTTGGCACAAAAGCAAGGGAAGTTATGCAAAAACAGAAAGTGACCCACCATAATGCCTCCCGAAAGAGAGTGTGATTGTGCCGTCTACAATGAGATCACGACCACCCACAGAAATATTAAAGTTTTCCATATGGATATCCTTGACAGCTGGTCCACCACTTTCATGATTGACACATACAACAGGCATCCCTGCTCTAGCTGCTTCCATTTCTGCTAGATGCATTTGGTATTGTGCCTGCATAATTAGAGCACTCATAAGTACAAGGAGGAAAGTGAAAAACTAGCACGTCATGAAAACCTCTACCCAATCGTATTTGTGCTATATGTGGCTAAACAATTATCACTGATGCTCAAACTCATATTCCAGTACGATACAACTAAACATATGAAGCATCACAAAACTATAATTAATTTAGTTACAATAGTTGACAATCATATGTTGCTATCAAGTTTCATACCTCTCTTTGGCGCTCCTCCTTCCTCTTTCTCCTTTCTAGTTTAGCTCGGTCACGTTCGGACAACACAGGACCATCCAACACCTCAGGCTTCTTCTTTGGAACCTCCTCATCCATTCCATCATTCATTCTTAAGGGCATAGCAAGGCTCCTCACAGTTGGTATGGCTTTTACAAGCCCATGCTTTCCGAACTTCTCTGACAGTTTGCTGCAAACCTATCATTAATTCCAGAACCGTGAAAAAGAAAATAAATAGAGAAATGAACACTTCCTACACAAATGGAGACAATTTTATCATATAAAAATTTTATGGTAGAAATCATCAGAGTATAAATTAAAATATCAGTATAAGTTTAAAAATTACTGGATATTGAACAAAGAATCCAAAACCTCAACCAATGGAGCAAGGTGCGTTAATGCAACAAATTCTCTCACTTAATGTCAGTACTAAGTACCTTATCCTGTAAAAATCAGAGCATCGAGAAGGTCGCTATTTAACAGCTCATATCATTTTTTGCATTCCTCACCTTCTACCCCACTCAGCAAATGCATAGTTTGGCTTGATGTGAAGGAGAAAAGGAACCAAAATTCCCAACATATCAATTGCAATGTGTTCTATTCATAATCAAATCTTGATTTCCCAATTCAAAGCACCAGAGTTAACGATTTCAATTGCAAAAAGACCCACTTTCTTCCCTTCCTCTATAATCTGTCAATATAATCTTGGTTAACGTAACTTAAATCCCAGAGCCAACTCCTTCAAATTCCACAATCCTAATTCCTTCCACTTTCCTACGTTCTCAGGAGCCAAACATATGGAGGGAAAATATAATAACAAAATAAAGTTACTTAACTAACTGATTAAACTGATGATAGGCCACCGAATGCGCAAACACAGTGTAATAACATCATAAAACAATCAAAAAATTATTCCTAAAGTAATTAATTGGACTAATTAGTTCACATAAAATATTACAATCTCATGATGTACCCTTTCCCGAAACAGAACACAACTAAAAAAAAAAAATAACACAGGAGAAGAAACCTGAAGTCAATTAGCTAACTAATGAAGCTTACCAAGCGGCCCTCGGAGAAATCGTCGACGCAGCCGGCACCAACCAGGAGCTCACCGATGGCTTCAAAGGCGCCTTCACCGTCCTCGCCAAAATCGAAGTCGTCGTCAGCGAGGACGTTGATGATGTAGTCAATGATTGGTTCGTCTACATCCTGCGCCCTCCGCCCTAGCACCTCGTGCAATACCGAGCCCGCCAGTTCGGTCATGGCTGTCGCTCTCTGTAGGATCCAAACAATCACCGACTCAAAATTTTCTGAAGGCTTTTCTTATTCTATTTGTTTCGCATCCAGAAAATGGGGGAGGAATAATCGGAAAAATGGGAAGGAAGCTTTTAGCTCTGTGTCCAGTAGAGCAGTCCTCTGCCCGGGGCTTATGATATTGGATAGCGAAACGGCAACGTTCGATGTGGCGCACATCTAGGTAAACTGAGGTGTATGTTTATAAGGTTCATGATCGGAGGCAGAGAAAAAATAAATTATTTAACATATAAAAATTGTTTATTTTATAGTTTGTAATATAATATAAATAAATTTTAATTATTTAATTATGTAGATAATTCAAAATATTTTTTAAAAATCTAAAATCATATTAAATTTTTATTTTATATTTTAATTTATAGATTAAATCAATTATGTATATCATATTTTAATTTGATTTTGTTTATATTTTTTAAAAAAATTTAAAATAATAAATATTATTTTACATTTTGAATTTTACACTTTTTTCTTATTAAATAAAATTTTATTTATTAATTTATCTAAATTAATTTTAATAAAAAATAATCAAAAAATTAATAGTATTTTATGATTAAAATATCAAAAAATTATTTAAATAGATTTTAAACTTTAATTCAATTTCCTTTTTTAAATTTGAATAATTTTCTATTAATAAATTATTTTAATAAATTTTTAATATTATAAACTTTTTTAAAAATATTTTCAGTACTCAACAAATTTTAAATTTTTTCATGATTGTAATTGAAATATTTTAAAAATTTTTAAAAATTATTATAACTTTCTTCTAATTTAAGTATTTTAAATTTTTAAATTTTTTAATTAAGATTAATTTTATTTAAATTGAAAAATCAATATTTATTGAAATTTTTTTAAAAATTAAGACTTAATTGAAAAAAGAGTAAAACTCTTGATTTTAAATGATATTTATTTTTTTAAAAATAAAATATTTAAATTGATATTTTTATGATAAATTTAATATAAATTTTTTTAATATAAAAAATATTCTAGATTAAATGTTAAATTTTATTTTAAGGGTGGAATATATTTTTTTAGAAAATTATATTATTAAATCTTAAAAAATTATAAAAATAAATTATAAATTATAAATAGTTCAAATTTTTAAAAAATACACACACATGTATATGATATTATGTAGATTTGTATATATATGTATGTATATAATAATATAATGTATACTTATATGCGTCCATATACATATGCAGGGGCAAAATAACATATATATATATATATATAATAAAAAGATATTTTTACAAAATATGAAAAAAGGAAAAATAATATAAATTTATCAATCAAAATTTGATATGTTATTTGAACTGAAATTAAATTATATTCAAAATTTAAAATATTAAAATTTAAAATGTTACATAACAAATTTCGATTTAATTTTTTTAAAATATAAATAAATATTTAAATTATCCTCGTAAAAAATTTTTTAAAATTATTTTTAAAATTTAAAAAA
The DNA here is from genome assembly GCA_021397835.1 of Moringa oleifera. Taxonomy (NCBI): domain Eukaryota; kingdom Viridiplantae; phylum Streptophyta; class Magnoliopsida; order Brassicales; family Moringaceae; genus Moringa; species Moringa oleifera. Next base: position 551,173 of record JAJFZO010000566.1, read on the forward strand.
ATTATAAAAAATTATCATGAGTGAAACGTTATTTAAATTTGAGAAAAACTCTATTTATAAAATTTATTTTAATTATTCTTAAAATATTTTAACAATAAAAATATTTTATGTTTTTACAACTAATTTAATTAAAATTAAAATTAAACAAAATTGATAAATTAAGTTAGATTTTATTATTTTTTGAATATAAATATTTATTTGATAATATTATATAAATATTAGAGTGTAATAAATATTTGTTATATTCCAAAAACTATTATACCTCTACAATTAGAAAGTAATTTTTTAACTAAAAAAAGTAAATTTCTTAACAAAAATAAAATAAATCACATTGAATTTGTCATATTTTCAATTACTATATTAATCAAAGGCTAAACTCTTAGTTTCTTGCTACTAGAAATTACTATTTCTGATTTAAAAAAAAATTGTAAAAGAACCTTTAATTTATTTTGTTCTAAATCTTTCAATTGAAATAGTTAAAAATTTTGGAAAGTTTTGGCGCTTACTGGAAACTCTTTTTTGTGGCTGTTTAAAATTCTTGGGTATGATTGGTCTCTCAATGAAAACTTCTGACTGGAAGAAAAGCATTTTCCTCTCGTTTTTGTTCATTTTCCTTGCTTTTCCTTCCTTTTCCATCTCGCCAAACGGAGTGCAAAGAACCCAAAAATAAGAACACATGCAAAAATTAGAAGCTCAGCAATCTTCAACTGCAGTTATACGCCGTTGGGCGAGATTACTTCTTATCTTCCAGACGGTCTCAGACCTCTCCTCCACATCGGTCACTGTTTACTTTGTCGTCATCATTGCGACAAGCTTGGTAAATGGTGCCGAGTGGAGCTTAAGTTCGGTCTCTTGCTTGGAGAAGCCCTCAAACTCCATATTTGGTACGTATATATCAGTACCCAGGTATACTTATTTATAACTTTTCATGTATGTGTTTGTATATGTGTCCATATACGTCGGTAGGCAGGTTTGGGCACGAGTGGTGTTATGTTTAGATGTTATATTGATATTCGCGAATTTGATAGGCATTGCCTTGTCCATTTCACAGTCCATAACTCACTGAAAGTTTTTTCTCATAAGGGGCACACTGAAAAGTTAAACCACCATCACAGTAGTTGTTTTTTCATCACAAGAAGTCACTGTTGACCCAGCGAAGCAAAGAAAGATGCATCGTCACTTACTGATAAGTGCCCTAAACCTGAGTGGAATTAGTGTATTCTAGTTTGACCAAAGAAAGAAGGCACGCCTTTGGGCTCTTCTGATTGAGATGCTTAGTGTTTGTAGTTGAATATGACACTAGTTAGCAAGACCCTTATGGAAGCAACTAGTTAAAGTTGAGTTTGAAAGGTGGGAGTTAAAGATCTTGCAAAATTCTTGAATGAATTCAATCAAAAATTTTATTGCATTAGATTTTTGGTGCATTGATGGAGAATTGATGCCACGGTCAGAGGAGAAGATGCAGAGTTAGAATTTGAACAAACAGTTTGGTCAATTTGGGGAGACATTATAAGTTGTTGTCTTTGATTGTTCTTGACCATGCTTGGACTTAAGAGTAAAGGCCTTGTAATTGTCTTCCTGCAACATTCATCTAGTCACTGAGATAACCAAAATTATGTTGGCTCGACCACTTAACTTAGACAGTGGGTGAACAGAACCAGTTAGGAGCCTTAAGGCAGTTGGGTGCAGGTGTCACCGGCCAAGGTCAAGACTGATGAATCATTATAGTCTGCATATATTCTAAGCCAGTTGTCAAGCTTCAGTTTGATATAGGTTACGTGTTGTCTCTAATGACATTACAGATTTGTCTTGTATCCAACAGTGAACTGTCCCTTTTAACTCTTGATTACTGGCTTTTTCATATTCTCGCGATGAACAACTTCATTGGCTACTTTGTATTATATGTCAATGAATGAATAGATTAGCATCTTTTCTAAATAGCAACAATCTAGAGGCTGATGTCTGTATGCTACTGTAGCACCAAATTTATAGTTCTGTCAAAGTTGTTTTAAAAATATTTTGACTGGTGCTTAACATCACATCGTTGTTTGTCTGTCTGCAGGTCACTTCATCACCTCCAAAGTTTAAGAACATATCTGCTATTGCTATATAGAAAAGATGCTAATTCATGTGGGCCACCACCCATGACTGTTTTATATAGCAAATAACATGAGGTATTAATTCTTTTACTTTCCCATGGCATCAATCTACTCTTATTATCGTCAGATAATCTCCGGAGTATTGTTAGACTGAATTCTATCTGTGTACATCCCCACTGACCTATAAATATAAACCTGCCTGTAACTCATACAATCTATATCACCCTCTGAAAATGGAGAGTTTACACAAATGCTTCAGTCAAGCCACTCCTTCTTCTCCACTCCATATGCTCAAACCCTGGAGGCGGACTGCTTTGAATCGCATGTTTGCTGCAGTTTACTTGTGTGCGCTCCTAGCCCTACTCTTTCGCCATGCCCAAGTGCTTCTCTACTCTGCAAATCTGGTCTCATTCTCTATATCCCTCTTCGTGTTGTTCTCTGATGTTGTTCTTGCATTCATGTGGACTGCTACTCAATCTTTTCGTATGCGTCCAATCACCCGCAAAGAATTCCCAGAAAACATCAAGAAGGTCTTGAAAACTAGTGATTTTCCAGCCTTGGATGTGTTCATATGTACTGCTGATCCTCAAACTGAGCCACCGATGAGTGTGGTGAACTCTGCCTTGTCAGCAATGGCTTTTGATTATCCATTGGAGAAGGTCTCAGTGTTTGTATCAGATGATGGTGGCTCAGCACCTACTCTCTTCGCTTTAATGGAGGCAGCAAAGTTTGCAAGCCACTGGTTACCATTTTGTAGGAAGAATGACATATTGGAGAGGAGTCCTGAAGCATATTTTGCACTGAATCATCCCCAGTACCAAGGGGCAGAGAATATAAAGGTAAAATACTCTTAGATGAAGGACTTTACTCTTGAGCAATTGTTTCAACAGTTAGATTGATGCTGCATTTTTCACAAGGAGTAAAAATGCTGATTTTCATGAAATTCTACATAGGAATTGGGTTATTGTCATGGATGTTTTGGGAGGAAGTAGTTGTTGGTGCTTTTGTTTTGATTTGTATTTTTTCTTTGGTGGTTGTTTAACAAGCCCGTATTTTAGATTTATTGTAATTAATAAATTACTTTTCATGCAAAGGGACAAAAATATTCTTGGAACTCTCTATATTTCTGCTTATTCCTTACTGTTTAATTCAAGGTAACCATACAGAACATCCTTTGTGTTTTCTTATTTTGCCAAAGCATTCTCTTTGGGCTTTGCAAGTGCACTTATAGAAGAAATATACTCAGGTTATCGATTTAGATTTCTCTCTATATTTTTTCTGAGTGCATATGTTTACTAATTCTTAAAAAAATGATGGATAATATATTGATAATTAAGGCCTCTAGATTAGTAGTCATAATTAGACAAAGTGTCTGCAGATGATGTACGAAAGCATGAAAGTCAGGGTAGAGCATGTTGTGGAGCGAGGGGAAGTGGGCAACGAGTACATAACTGGAAAAGAGGAACGTGAAGCTTTCAGTAAATGGACGGATGGATTCACCAGGCATGATCACCCTGCAGTAATCCAGGTTTGCATTTTCTTTTTCGAAGTTGAAGATCTGCAAATGGTTCATGCCTCCAAGGCTGTTGTGCATTTACCAACAATGCTTGATGACAGCTACAAACAGTTATCACTGGCTAACTCTGCTGTTCTCTTACAAGCAAGAGATGCTACTTAATCTCTATTCCATGATCATTGACAAATTTTTAATTGAATACTTAAAATTGTTTACCTTGGAAATCTTATGAGCAGGTTATATTAGAGAACAACAAAGACAAAGACATCACTGGCCAAGTGATGCCAAATCTCATCTATGTCTCCAGAGAGAAGAGCAGGACTTCACCTCACCATTTTAAAGCTGGTGCCCTCAATGTTTTGGTACATGCTTCCACATACTAAACCCCAAATTCACCGCATATGCATCCTGTGTTAATTAGTAATACTAGTTTGCCTATACTTACATCTCTAATATTATGGTTGCCAGCTGCGAGTATCAGCTATTATGAGCAATGCACCAATAATCCTGACTTTAGATTGTGACACACATTCCAATGATCCCAAAACACCTTGCCGTGCGCTTTGCTACTTATCAGATCTTTCAATTCAGTCAAGATTAGGTTACATTCAGTTTCCTCAACACTTCCGTGGACTCAACAAGAATGACATTTATGGTTCTGAGTTTAAACGTGTGTTTCAAATTGAAGTCATGGGCTTTGATGGCCTAGGAGCAGCTACTAATTTTGGAACTGGATGCTTTTTCTGTCGGCAAGTTTTCTTTAATGGTCCGTCAGATCCAGTGTCATCTAAAATCCCTGACCTAAAACAATGTTATGTTGTAAACCAAGCCATTCAGTCCCAGCCAATGTTGGCACAAGCACACCATGTAGCAGGCTGCAATTATGAGAACCATACCAGATGGGGTTCTGAGGTAAGAAAATTGTTCTGTTTTTCATATTCCTAATTGTTAATAGTATGTGTCTTCATCTAGTGATAAAAGTGTTAAAATTTCAGATTCTATTATTACTTGACACAGAAGAAAAGAGACTTTTTTAAGTATATGTAGCAGCTTCCTACTTAAGAGTTCTGAGTCTGTAATGTGCAGATCGGCTATAGATATGGCTCAGTGACTGAGGACTACAACACAAGTTATCAGTGGCATTGCGAAGGCTGGAAGTCTATATTCTGCAATCCTGATAGGCCAGCGTTTCTTGGGGTTGCACCAATCACCCTGGTTGATGTGCTAAATCAAAACAAGAGATGGGGCATAGGTCATCTTGAGGTTGGTTTATCTGGATGTAGCCCTTTGACATATGGTTTCAAGGCTTTGGGCCCTCTCCTGGGTCTTGGTTATACGCAGTATGCATTATGGTCCGTATGGTCAATTCCAATCACTGTATACGCCTTTCTTCCCCAGCTAACTCTCCTTAATGAAGTTCTTATCTTCCCTAAGGTATGCAATTGCAAGTTTTTGGTGGAAAATCTCTTGCATCAGAAGTTTCGCTTAGTAATTAAGACGGATATTGACCAAAATTTAAGAGTGATGTAGAGCAACTTAGTCACTATATGGTTAAGTATGTTAAGCATGTTGTTTGCAAAATGTATCTTTTCTTATCTAATCATAATTTCATGACACCTCAATTCATTGAAGTTTGTCATAGAATTCAAAATGTATTGCAGGTATCAGATTGTTGGTTTCTGTTGTATGTGTTTCTTCTCCTTGGCGCTTATGGACAGGATTTTCTTGACTTTATTTTAACTGGTGGAACGGTGCAAAGGTGGTGGAGTGATCAGAGGATGTGGATGATTAGAGGACTCTCATGTTATCTGTTTGGATTAACTGAGAATGTGTTCAAGTCAGCAGGAATCTCCGCTGTTGGTTTCAATTTGACCAGCAAAGTTCTTGAAGATGAACAAGGTGAAAGATATGAGCAAGGGATCTTTGAGTTTGGTGTCCCATCACCCATGTTTGTGCCCCTGACAGCAGCAGCAATAATCAACTTACTAGCATTCACTAAGGGGCTTGTTGAAGTCTTTAGAGGCAGAAATGTGGAGGGAATATTTCTGCAAATGTTCATAGCTGGTTTTGGGACACTGAACGCCTGGCCAATTTACGAAGCTATAATTTTGAGGAGTGACAAAGGAAAAATGCCCATCAAAACAACTTTGTTTGCTGCATTTCTGGCCTCGGCTCTCTGCATAGGAGCATTTCTCATCCTCAAATAACAAGGTATGATTCATGTGCCTCTTTTGTTTACCTTGAAAATCACTTTGCTGCTAATATTTGCAATATTGCATAAATTTGAAACACCAAATTGTCAGCCTTGATTTGGAGATGATTTTTGTTGATTCAAGACTTTACTATTGGTTTGTAAGCCGGGCCAAATGGAAGCATATATATGAAAGACAATTTATACGTTCTTACCATTGATGAACCAGAAGGCTGCATATGTGGAATGTTACTTAGAAAATGTGCTTATCCTGATAATTACTACATCCTAAAATTATGTTTGGCAGCACAAAGCATTGACTATTATGAGCAGTGAGCTTAAATGTTGTAATTCATATTGTAACGATTCATAAACATCTGCCTTTGGTTTTGCTAAGCTTAATCTTCTTGAATCTAACATTTTGTTACCTCATGTAAGAAATTAAACTTAACCAAATAATGTTAAGAGAGAAAATCCAAACAATTTATCGGAAACTACTTATTTTGCTGTTTGCAGCCATATGCATCAGCTCATTTGCTCAGTTTATAGCATTGCAAGAATTTTTTGGCAAGCTGATGGAATAGATTTTGCGCCAAAGAAGTCAGTCCAAAGCTTTGAGAGACTTTGAACCAAAACTCAATAGATTTTGTCAGAATTTTTTTGAAAAAATTGGTCCAAGTTTAGAATTTATTTAAGATTGATAATTTTTTTGAAAAAAATTTACAAAAATGCATATTTATCGAATTAAATAATTAAATTATGTGTTGGAAACGAAGAAGACAATTTGCATATAAAAATTTTGGAAGTCTTAAAAAAAAGAAATGATCACTTATTTATATAAAAGCTTTCACTCTTTTGAATGAAGTTTTTTTTATTCATTTATCTAATATTTAATATTTAAATTAATTGAATTTTTATTTGTTTTTATTTTTATATTAATATCATAAATTATAAAAATATTTCATCCCCAAACACTTTATATTAATTGCTAGTACATCACCCAACAGTATAGAGAGAGAAGAAGTTGAAAATGTTGACTTCAAAATCTAAAAGTTAGATTTATCATTTATCCCACTTGGACACGCGTCAGCCCAGTGCACCTTCAAACACGTATCAAACCTGGAATAACTTGACCCGTCCAGGTCCAAGGATCCTGGAGCCTAAGACCCGTTAACCCATAATTCGCCCCCCCCCCCCAAAAAAAAAAGAAAAAACAAATAAAGAAAATAAAAATTCGATCTCAAAATTATCACGTATATAAAGAGATTCCCGTTCTGATTCCTCAAACGCGAGGCTACTGTTCGGTTATTTCCTTCCTTTCATCTCTCTCTCCCTCTCTAGCTTATCGAACGAAGCCCACTATCAACTTCGAAGGTCGTGTCACCGACGTGCACAGGGTGAGCCAAAGGCTTTTTAACATTTATATTTGGTCGCCAACGAATCGAGGTAAAAATTGACACTCTTCATTTTCTCGAGCAACCTGGCAGAGTGTCAGTTCTCCGAGTCGTCATGCAATTTTGAAGTGTTTTATGTACTATTTGTTGAGAGAAGAAACAGATAAGTTTTCAGTGTGCTTGATTTTTTGGGGGAAAATTTGTGTGTTTTTAGGGGCAAAGATGAGGCTGTTGAAAGTGGCGACGTGTAACTTGAACCAATGGGCTATGGATTTTGATTGCAATTTGAAGAACATAAAGGAGTCGATAGCTGAGGCTAAAGAGGCTGGAGCTGTGATCAGGCTCGGTCCCGAGCTTGAGATCACTGGTTATGGCTGTGAGGATCATTTCTTGGAGCTTGATACCATTTCTCATGCGTGAGTTCTTATTCTTTAGGTAACTTCCTTTGCATGTTTTCAATTGGAAAGGTAGGTACTTGCATTCTGCTTGGCATCAAGTTGCTTCTAAAGTTTCTGTTATTTCTATCAGTTCACTCCATTAATTACTCACTGAGGAATTGATTGCAGAATTTACTACTCTGTGGAGATCTGGATACTTTTGATTTGGCAATAAGTCCATTGTCTTGTTAATTAGTAGGATATAGATAATGCAATTTGTTAAATGGAGGCAGTTCCACATATTTAGTTGGGAGTCTCTTATCCTTTGTTTCTTAAAGGACCACTAGTAAGTTTTCTTCTACTTGAAGTGATTATATCCAAATTAAGTTTTAAGTAAGAGTTTTAAACTATACTAAGTATGCACTGAGTGTAGAGTGCAGAGACACAACTTGTTAGTATTTATATGAAATAATGGCCTTGTACTGTGTTGAAGTGTTGTGAACTTTCCATCTATATTGTGATCATTTGTTTGAATATCCTCCATTATATGAAAAGAAAAGTTGGAAAAATGATGCTTAATTTATCTCAACTGCCTCTGGTGGTAGTTTCTGACATCATTTACACTTGGTAATTTGGTTGCAGATGGGACTGCCTAAAAGAATTACTGCTTGGTGATTGGACGGATGGCATATTGTGCAGCATAGGAATGCCTGTAATTAAAGGATCAGAGCGTTACAATTGTCAAGTTTTGTGTTTGAACAGAAAAATTATCATGATACGTCCAAAATTATGGCTTGCAAATGATGGAAATTACAGAGAGCTGCGGTGGTTTACTGGATGGAAGCTAAGTGAGCAGCTTGTGGACTTTCAGCTCCCAAGCGAAATTTCTGAGGCTTTGTCACAGAAATCAGTACCTTTTGGCTATGGATTCATTCAGTTTTCAGACACGTAAGTTAGAATGTTGTTTCCTCTGTTTTCTATTACTTGGTAATGTCTTTCCAATATTAGGCTGGAGTTGTCCACATGCTTGGAGCATGTGGAAGGTTTTATATACATGTCTGTTGTACCTATCGAGATTTTATTCCTGGATATGAGTTGATTAAATCTGATTTAGGGCTTTTTCCTTCACCTACAAGCCTAATGCTAATTTCTATCCTTTTGTGTTTGTTAGAGCTGTTGCAGCTGAAGTTTGTGAAGAGCTTTTTACTCCTATTCCTCCTCATGCTGAGCTTGCACTAAATGGGGTTGAAGTATTTATGAATGCAAGTGGAAGTCACCACCAGTTAAGAAAGCTAGATCTTCGTCTCCGTGCTTTTATAGGTGCTACTCACACTCGTGGAGGGGTTTACATGTATAGTAATCACCAAGGATGTGATGGTGGCCGCCTATATTATGGTACATAAAATACTCTCAATAAAGTAGACATCTTTTATCTTTATTATTTCAATACTTTTATGTGGCATAAAGGGATCTTCTAGACTACATTCATCAACCCATCTAAATAAAGAATCTTAGTTTACTCACTGCATCTTTTAATAACTTTACTTTTCTGTTAGTTCTTCTGTTATTTTTTTTGAAGAATTTGTATCCATGACAGAGAACATGTTGTTTGACGTAATGTGGTCGTACTTGATTTGTTATAGATGGATGTTCTTGTGTTGTTATAAATGGGGATGTGGTTGCCCAAGGCTCACAGTTCTCTTTGAAGGATGTTGAGGTTGTGGTTGCTCAAGTAGACCTAGATGCGGTATGTTATAATTTCAATATTTGTGGATGTGTTATTGTATAATGTGTGTGCTCGGATTGCTAGAGTGTTTTAAGTTCACTCTGATTATTATAATTTTCTGGTGTATACTTCAAATGTCCGACCCTGATTCTTTTGCTTATTGAATGGCAGGTTGCTAGTCTGAGAGGATCTATAAGTAGTTTTCAAGAACAAGCAAGCTGCAAAAACAAAATATCATCAGTAACAGTGCCATATAATCTTTGTCAGTCTTTCAATCTGAAAGTATCACTTTCTAGTCCAATGAAGGTCAGTTCTTGGTCTATTAAACTTTTTAGATAAAGATCGTTTGATATTTACACCAAAATTTATTGCCTCAGTCTGGTTTTCTGATTCTTTTATGGAACTATGTGATAGATCAATTATCTACTTACTTGGTGGCCATTTTTAGGAATTCTTCAGCTTGAGTTTTGGCTGATTGTCTACTTTTTGCTTCTAACAAAATACATCAGTTTAAATCATTGCACTTTTGTTTTTTTGAAATTTTAGATGTGCTTAAGTTTTAACATGGTTTACAATTGTAGATCATGTATCACTCTCCTGATGAGGAAATCGCCTTTGGGCCTGGTTGCTGGCTGTGGGACTACTTAAGAAGAAGTGGAGCTTCTGGATTTTTGCTTCCTCTTTCTGGTGGAGCTGATAGCTCTGCGGTGGCTGCTATAGTTGGCTGCATGTGCCAACTTGTTGTAAAAGGTCAGTTTAAGAAGCTCATTGTTCTGTTACAGCATCCTAATCATCCACTTTATTGTATAAGTTTTATCTTATTGCAAAACCAGCATAAGATAATACTGTGTGGATAACTAGGAAAAGGCATTCTGAATGTTAGATAAGATACATATTTTTTCTACATCTTTTGAGTTGGGGGTGCTATTGTTGCATCTTCAAGAAAAGGATTATTCTTTTTTATTAAAAAGGGACAGCAATACAGTATGTGCAAAAAGGTTCAAAATTAAGGTTGTCTCACAGATAAGAGGCAGGGTCTAGTAACTTTTTTTAATGTTCCCGTCAATCTTCTGTATTGTAGAAATATGGTCTAACACTGCCGACATGGTTCATGAATAATAGACATTGTATATGCCCTCATTTGCAAAGCATCTTGAACTTATATCTCAGAGTCTGATACTACTTCCTATGGTCCCTTTGCATAGCAGTGTGCTTCCTTATGATGTTTCATTGTATTTTAAACATATAAAGCCTTGCTACCAAAAGTATTCTTCCTCATAAACCTAGAAAGGCAAGCTAACACGAAAAAAGTATGACTTGAACTATTATTAACTTGATTTAAGTTAGTTTGGTAACCAACCTGTGAAGCTAACTTCTAAGTGAACTTGCTGCATAGTCATGAACTTATTGTTTGGGGTATTGGAGAAGGGAAACATGGAACAGCTTTCATGTGGTGTCTTGTCCTGTCTGCCAGTATAAGTTTGAAAATGCAGCAGAAGCAGTGAGCCAGAAAGAATAGCGCTTCTTATCTAATGAACCCTGAAACTAAAGTTTAGTGTGACATCTTCTGATTGTGATCTATTCATTGGTTGGTCATGTACGTTACGTGTAGAGATTGCAAATGGGGATGAACAAGTTAAGGTGGATGCAATACGAATTGGACATTACACTGATGGACAATTTCCTACTGACAGCAAAGAATTTGCAAAACGCATATTTTATACAGTATTTATGGGGTCTGAAAACAGGTGAGTATATGTACAAATATGCAGTTCTTTTTTTTCCTTAGGACTGTTGTAATTGCATTATGCTGACACTCACTGCAGTAAGCAGTAATGCTGATTTATGCAACCCTGCCAATTACAATGGAGAAAAGCACTTAAGTTTCCTGGATGCTCTGCATCTCCTTGTTTTGATCATAATATAGTCTGAGATCTTCATAATTTTCTTCTATGAACCTGATGCTGAGAACTTATTTCTTAGAAGTTATCATGAAGATGTTATTGTTGCCTTATTAAATTTTCTGATAAGAATTATTGGCTTATTAATTGGACTCTTAATTTCATGAGAAAGAAGTGATCAAAGGAACATAGTATTATTTTAGATGCATTTTCCCAAATGCATTAGTGATACAAATAATGTAATCGGTCTTCGAGGAACATAACTATCTGTCAGGTAGAAGATAACAGTTGGAAAAGAGTAATCATGGTATATAGCTTGTCACCTAGGATCACTTCTCAATGAAGCTGATTACTTGATAGAAAGTTGTTATTCCTTTTCGATTTTCAGAATGTCTGGATTTCTATACCTTGAAATCTAAGATTAGTATGTACATTATCAGTTTTTCTTTTGTCTTTGTCGCTGTTCTGTGCAGTTCTGAAGCAACAAGGATGCGGGCAAAGACTCTAGCCGATGAGATTGGTTCTTGGCATCTTGACGTTTGCATAGATGGTGTTGTTTCTGCTTTGCTATCTTTGTTTCAAACACTTACGGGAAAGCAACCGCGTTATAAGGTAAAACAAGGATCAAAGCCTTCCTCATTCTTTGACTGTAGATGCCATTGCCACCATACAATTGTCAGTAAGGCGACAGTCCAGTCAATATGATTCTCTTTGTTTCTATGCATTGGAATTCAGATCATAAATAATATTAACACTTTTGTCTCTGTATCTTCCTGGAGGTGTACTTTTCTGGTCAAGGGTGTATTTTTCATTTGATTGGGAATTATCCTTTTCTTTTCCTGTTAAGTACTTCAAAGCTTTTATGATGATCCAGGTCTACATTGGGCCTGTTAGTACTCAGTGGCTTGTCAACAGGGACTGACTGGATCACAATGTACTGTTTCAAATGTTTGTTTGATATGGGTACTCTTTGACAGGTAGATGGGGGATCTAACATTGAGAACCTAGGGTTGCAAAACATTCAAGCTCGGATAAGAATGGTCCTAGCATTTATGTTAGCATCTCTGTTGCCCTGGGTTCATAACAAACCTGGGTTTTTCCTTGTTCTAGGAAGTTCCAACGTAGATGAAGCATTGCGTGGTTATCTAACAAAGGTACTATACTCTTCTGAGTCAATTTAGCATATCTATTCACATGTTATATCTTCTCTCATTTTTTTCTTTAAATAATCCCTACGTTTAATTTAGTTGTATTAATTTGGCTAGTTATTTCTCTCTCAAGACGATTTGACACAACTTAGTCTCTTCTTCACAGTATGATTGCAGCTCAGCAGACATAAATCCCATCGGAAGTATCAGTAAGCAGGATCTTAGGACATTCCTGCGGTGGGCTGCCACCCATCTTGGTTATTCATCCTTGGCAGAAATTGAAGCTGCTCCACCTACTGCTGAATTGGAGCCTATTCGTGCGAACTATAGCCAGGTATTCTTTCAGCATAGTTACCATCATCTTCCTTGACCTTCTCAGCCTCCCTCCCTTCCCCACTTCAGTTTCTGCCAGACATACTCTAAGAACAATGCAAGTTGCTGTTGGAAGAAGCAAATTCTAACAACATTTGAGATGTTTACTCCAGCCCGGAAATGTTTTAAATTATGTTTTTGATTTTTTTTTTCACTTGCGTTTGCTTCCTTTCTTGGAAGTCAGTGTCTTTCTTTTTCTCTCTTTCCTGTGTTCTAGTTTCTTCATCCTAAAATCTGCATAGCCTTTTCATGAGTCTGCTACATACCCGTTTCCCTAGTCTTTTGAATTGCATTTGTCAAGTTCCTTCTTAGGTCTTATGTTTGCTTACAAGAATCCCCGAGGTTCCAATGTGCTTATGGTATATATAAGATGAAATGGATGGTGAGCAACAGGATGTGGGTTTTTTTTTTTTTCCAATTTTGCTGCAACTTTGATTAATTATAGTTGGCCCAACTATTTCAACTTATTGGCAAAAAATGCATGTGCTGTCTTCATTCTCAACCTGCTAGATATATTCATTTTTACTCTGTTCTCTTTGAGTTGATGTTTCTTGATGTGTTTCATTTTTGTTAAATGATTAAAATTAAATTAGCAAAATTCTAAAGTGAATTTAACTCTACATTTTATGCACAACAGCTTGATGAAGTGGACATGGGAATGACTTATGAGGAACTCTCAGTCTATGGGAGGTTGCGGAAAATTTTCCGCTGTGGTCCAGTATCTATGTTTAAGGTTTGATTTTAAACTCCTTGATGTCTCAAATGTTACTTCAAAGATTTAATCATTCTGGTATATCTGCATGTCTCTTCTTTTTAAAATTCTTCCCAGTGCACTGTGTTGGTAGCCATATGCAGAGACTTTAACTATTTTGCTTAGTTTAATAGGTCCAACCATATTACTCTCTTTACAGAATCACACCGGTGAATGCACCTCTGAGTTGCATAGCATCTTTAAGGACTCATGTTAATAAAAGTTTGATATAAATTTGGAGGGACACTATCCATGTGAAGAAATTAATCCTTTTCTTAATAACATGAACTTTGACCACAAAAAATTCACTCTCCCTTTTGGATATGCTTACTGAGGCTGCTGCTTCATAAACAACAAAGAATCATTCATTCCAAAACTCTAGTTAAAACGAAAGTCCCCTTATGGCAGTCAGAAACTCATCTCTATACTTCTATTTCTTGTCACAGAATCTCTGCTACAAATGGGGTGCAAGGTTAACCCCTACTGAGGTGGCTGAAAAAGTGAAGCACTTCTTCAAGTATTACTCCATTAATCGACACAAAATGACTGTACTTACACCTTCTTATCATGCTGAGGTTTGTAACTTTGCATCACCTTTTTTTCGCTCTGGTAAATTCCAGTACGCTTTTCTTCAGAAAGAGCTTACCTGTAATTTTTTTATGCAGAGTTATTCACCAGAGGATAATAGGTTTGATCTTCGTCAGTTCCTTTACAATGCAAGATGGCCGTATCAATTTCGCAAGATTGATGAACTTGTTGAGGAGTTGGATGGTGACAAAGTTGCTTTCTCAGAATCAAGTGACCATGAAAATTTTGGTACGACCTCAAATGCTGGAGGTGGGATGGGAGTTGTAGCAGCAGGCTCAGGGGATCCAAGAGCTGGCCTCTGATTTGGAATATATTTCTCATAAAAACTTGTGTAGCAAACCGGCATTTGCTGGTGCCTTTTTTGGTTTTCTAATTGCATAATTGTTCCCACGAAAGTGGTTCTAGACTGTTAGTTTCTGCCGATGCCAATAATAAATATATATTCTTTCAATTTAATGTAATTTTTATAATTTTACTATTCACGATTTCTTATCATTTTGGAATGAGGAGAGCGAGGCCACTGAGTTTTCTCATTGGACGAAAAGGTCCACCTTTCCACCATTGTTTACCAATTTTCTCGAGTTTCGAGAATCAGTTTCTAGAGTACCTAGAAACTGCAGGAGCTACATCAAGTGGTGGAGCTACCTGCCATTCAAATTGAGATGAGGTTATGCCACTGTCTATTGGCCCTGTGCCAGCCTTCAGGTGCTAGTACTTTTTTAGTTAGATATTTTATCTTATTTTTGTTGGTTTTCTTAAATAAAAGGAAAAAATAGTTTTTTAATTTAGTATAATAATGAAAAATTATTTATACATATTTAATTTAATTATTTTCTGATAAACAATTTTAAGAAATGAAAAAAATTTACACTGATTATGTAAAAGCTATTATATTTATATTTTGTTTCAAATTACAAAATTACATAAATAAGTATAAACAAAAATTTCACTTTATAAATTCAAAAAAATAAGATAAAGTAAAACATAAATTTTTTAAATATAATTAATTTAGAAAAAACAAAATCAATTAAACAAATTCTTTTCCATTTTTCTTTCTCATTATTCTCCCAATGCCAAACCAGAAGGATAGGAACAGCACCCTTACACTGGGAACTAAGTAATATTATTATATAAGCAAACCTTCTCCATCCTAAAATGACATTCAACAACAGGATTAAAGCCTAACAGTTACTGGCACAAATAGAGGATTTGTTAAGGACTTCGGAAATTGTTCTTTAATATATTAAAGCAAAATAAAACTGGTAAAAGACATCGGATCTCTTAAAAAGTATTCTCAACCCAAAAAAAAAAAAAAAAAGGTTCGAAGAAAGGAAACAATTCTCCCTCAGCTTCCTACCATCAGAAAAATTACAGTATCCTCATCTCACCTACACTATCTCCATTCTTTCTGCTTCTTGCCCTCTCCATAGTGGGTCAATGAAAATAAAGATGTTTAGAGTTCATCATGTGAGTCATCTTCTTCCCCTGATCCACCACCTGGGGCTCCACCAGATCTTTGGTACACAGCAGTGATGATTGGGTTGCAGACGGCTTCGACTTCCTTGAGCTTCTCCTCATAGTCCTCTTTCTCGGCACTCTGGTTGTCATCTAGCCATTCAAGAGCCTCCTTCACCGCGGCTTCAACTTTTTCCTTCTCATCAGACTCCAGCTTGTCAGCAAGCTTGTCTTTATCATTAATCTGGTTCTTCATGTTGTAGATATAGGTCTCCAAACTATTGCGGGCATCAATCTTCTCTTTAATCTTCTTGTCCTCCTCGGCGAACTCTTCTGCTTCACGTACCATACGCTCAATTTCCTCCTGACTCAGGCGACCCTTGTCATTTGTGATGGTGATCTTTTCTGATTTACCAGTGCCTTTATCTTCTGCCTTGACATTTAAGATACCATTTGCATCAACTTCAAATGTCACTTCAATTTGAGGGGTTCCCCTGGTCAATTGAGGGATCAAATGTTATGGGATTCTACCAAAAATTTGAAGGGAATATTAAAGAGCCAACAAAAGAAATTAGCAAACCTTGGGGCGGGAGGAATTCCAGATAGATCAAATTTCCCAAGCAACCTACAGTCCTTTGTGAGACTCCTTTCACCTTCAAAGACCTAACATCATAACAAAAGCAAGAGTAAGATCAAGGCATTCAAAGTTTCTTGAAAGAGCACATGTGAATTAAACACTTCTTCAGTGAGGCAATCATTAGCCCAGGTCCCAACTTAGTCCACCACAGGGTAATTAACCATGAAAGAATTACCTGAATAGAGACAGTGGTCTGCTGATCTTGGTAAGTAGTGAAAACTTGAGACTTCTTGGTTGGGATAACAGTGTTTCTTGGAATCAACTTGGTCATCACCCCACCAACAGTCTCAATACCAAGAGTAAGGGGAGCGACATCCAGAAGAAGAATATCTGCATTCATTATGCCACATTCACATTAATTATAGTTTACTCAAGCAGTCCTAACAAAATAGAAGACCACTTTATCAACTGCATTATGGAAATCTGCATACAAGCCATAGGTCAAAAAGTATACCTTTGGTCTCATCACCACCCTCTCCACTCAAAATGCCTCCTTGGACAGCAGCACCATAAGCAACTGCCTCATCAGGGTTCACACCCTTGTTTGGCTCTTTCCCATCAAAGTAATCCTTAAGGAGCTGTTGCACCTTTGGAATTCTAGGTGCTTCCACCAACAAGAACAATCTCATCAATCTGATTCTTCTCCAGCCCAGCATCCTCCATGGCCTTCTTAACAGGTCCCATTGTTTTTCTGAACAAATCATTGTTCAACTCCTCAAACCGGGCCCTGGTAAGCGGTTCAGAGAAATCAATACCATCAAAAAGTGACTCAATCTCCACACGTACTTGGTGCTGGCTACTCAAAGCTCTCTTGGCACGTTCACATTCCCTCCTGAGCTTCCCAAGAGCCCTGTTGTCCTTGCTGATATCCTTTCCATGCTTTTTCTTGATCAATTTAATGAAGTATTCCATAATCCTCTGGTCAAAGTCCTCACCTGCAAGAGATGAATCATGAGCGAAATATTTCAAAGCCTACTTTGGCACCTTATCTTTCTTCTTTAAATCAAGGCACTATGATTAATTAATGCACCTCATTAGCATTATCTGCCCTAAAAATAACTCAGTAGAAACATAAAAAATCTTTTGATGAGAAAAAATAAGTGATAAGAACAAAAAAGCTCACCTCCCAAATGAGTGTCTCCATTTGTAGAAAGAACCTCAAAGACACCGTTATCAATTGTCAAAATGCTGACATCAAATGTCCCACCACCAAGGTCAAAGACAAGAATGTTCTTCTCACCACCTTTCTTGTCCAGACCATAGGCAATAGCGGCAGCAGTAGGTTCATTGATAATTCTTGCAACATTGAGCCCTGCAATAATACCAGCATCTTTGGTGGCTTGCCTCTGGGCATCATTGAAGTATGCTGCACATCGAACGGAAACGAAGGATAGACTAAGTAAGAATTGAAGACAAAATTGAACTATAAGTTCCTCCTAAAATACAGGAAAGTCAAATGAGTAAAATGTTAGTCTGCTCACCAGGAACTGTGACAACAGCATCCTTGATTTTCTTCCCAAGGAATGCTTCAGCTGTCTCCTTCATTTTTGTCAGTATCATGGCACTGATCTCCTCAGGGCTGAATACCTTAGTTTCCCCATCCTTAATCTTGACTTGAATATAAGGTTTGCCATCTTTATTCACAATTTTATATGGAACAAGTTTCATGTCCTTCTGCACCTCTTTGTCCTCGAATCTGTCAAATGATAAGCCTCATGAAGCTTTATTCAAAAAAAAAAAAAAAAAAGAAACGACATTGATCAAGACAAAGAAAGATGTATTACTTTCTTCCTATAAGTCTCTTGACATCAAAGATGGTCCTCTCAGCGTTAACAGCTGCCTGGTTCTTTGCAGCCTCACCAATCAGTCTCTCACTGTCGGTGAAAGCAACCCATGATGGGGTGATACGGTTTCCTTGGTCATTGGCTATGATTTCAACATGACCATTCTTGTAAACACCAACACAAGAATAAGTTGTACCTAGGTCTATCCCAATAACTGTTCCCAACTTGGTGGCTTCTTCCTTTGCAATGGAAATTGCAAATAGACATCCTGTAATACAGATAACACCCAATCAATAGCAATATAAAGAAGATATTCAGAAACTGCATAAATATTTCCTACAATATGGAAAAGGGAGAAGAAACATGCTTCATGCTAGACATAATACTAGCTATTGCTCAAAAGAGCAAAAACATAGCAGGGCTTCAATCAATATACTTGGTAACATAACACCAGCTACCAATACCAATATGACCATAGAGGTCTTAACAAAAGAGGTTGTCTTGAAGCAGGGATAGAACTTTGCAGCAAACTTTAAGGTGTAGGATACAAAACAGTAACTTTGAAGATCAAAGTTTGCCTAACATGTATACATTTTTTATAATCTCTCTTAGTCATTTATGATTTTATTAAAGTGCAGAATAAATGGAACCGCCACACAAACATAATATCAAAGTTTCTCAATACAATTAGGGTAATCACCATAACTGACATTATCCGATGGATGGACCAAGATCTGCTCCGTTAAGGAGAATAAATGCAGCAGAAAAAGCCTTCATTTAACTACAGAAAGCGATATTTCAAGTCTTAATAATTAGACTAATAACAATCATTTTGCTCAATTAACCTCAGCAGCAAATAAAAGTTAAAAAAGAGATACAATTCTAATATTCTCTTTTCTCCTTCATGATGTCTCAACAACAAACAAAGGTATATTTTAAGCTCTTTCAGAAATATTTCAACGCAAACCTATAAACTTGAAAGTTAGAAACCAAGCAATAAACTGTTTCAGCTCCAACGATCTCTTTAATTATTATTTCAGGATCTAATACACCACCAAGTCTACCACAAACACGCCATGGTCTCATCAAATCTAAGCTACTGGAACCTAGAGAAACATGCAACGTTTCTCGATCTGAAAAGGTATCTGGAAACAGCCAGTACAACCGTCAAAGCAAAACCAGATCTGCCACATTTAATCGCAAAACAATCAATCATCTAAGACCAGATCTAAGCAAATATCAAGCGAAACAATCACTCACCGACTAAGACGATTGCTAGCACCGCCTGAGACCCCCGTGCCCTCCACGAGCCAGCCATCGCGCAGCGTACCTCTTCTATCTCTCACACACAAACACTTTCCCTGCTCTCTGCTACGTGGAGAATGGAACTGAGTTTTGAAAGTGGCTCTGTTGGTTTGAGTTGAATCGCGCGTGGGGATTGGAGGCTTTTATAGATGGCCGCATCTAACGTGCAACGGTGCAAGTCTTGAATCACAGGGACACGAGATGGGAGAACATGTCATCGGTGATGACGTGGACCAATCAGATTTCTAGAACGGATCCGTCTAGCCAATTAAATTGGATCTCGTGTTGGGACGATCGTCGCCGTTCATTAGATAAACACGTGTCAATCTTTCATTCGCTTGTATTTCATCTTTTCTTTTCTATTTTTCATTTACGCTTCTTCCCTTCCAATTGGAATTTTCCACAAAAACAAGTAATCAACCTAAACTACCATCGTATTCATCTTACTTTTAAAATATTTATTTTTTATTCAATAATAAAATATAAAATAAATATCATCTATAATATATAATTTTACCCTATTTTTAATTAAATTATACTAAAATTTTAATAATTAAAATATTTAAATTAAAAATATTTTATAATAAATTTTAACTTAAAATTTTACATAAATATAAAAAAAATATTTCATATGTTATCATAAAAAATTTTAAAAATTTTTAGAGCTAAAAAATTTTTAAATTACATTATAAAAAATTTTAAAAATTTTAAAAAATAATTTGTTAATGAAATATTATTCAGACTTAAGAGATGAAATTGAAATAAATTTAAAATCTATTTAAGTAATTTTTTAAATTATTTTAATAATAAAATATTATTAATTTTTTATATTTATTTTTATTGAGATCCAATTTAAACAAAATTAATGAAGAAAAATTATTTAGAGATTTTTTTAAAATAAAGTTAATTAAAGAAATAAATAAAATTTAAGGTTTAAAATAATATTTATTTTAAAATATAATTATAATACTAAAATTAAAAAACTTAGCTTTATTTTTTAACACATTTTGATTAGAAAGGAGAAATTGAATTTAAAATATTTATTTTTAATCTCATATATACTAACATAAATATTAAATATAAAATATGATCAACTTTTAAAGTAAATTATTTATAAAAATTAAATTTGATTGATAAAATAAATTTTTTGTTGCCAAAATAAATTTAATCTGCAAGAAAAGAAAATAAAACTGATTGAATTGAATTTTAATTTTAAAATTTTTTATGGATTTAATTTGATTAAATACTTTAATAACTTTTATATTTTATAAGTATGTATTAAACAAAAAAATCTACCTAACCAAAAAATTATCTCAGTAAAATATTCAAATTATTAGTAAAAATCTCTAATCCATTACTTTCTTTGTTTTTAAAAAATAATAATATATTGTTTTACGCCTGGCACAACCAATCAATGAGCTCCACGTGTACCTAAAGTTGCCATGAAGTGTCAAACAAAAATCTGATGGCAATTTCTCTCGGCTTCTTGTGTTGTATGCAGTATGCACACTCTGAATTCACTGTTTACGCCTTTGGCCAACCAACTCTCTCTGTATCTCTAGATTCCGGGAAGGAAGAGGCACCAAGATTTCGGGCCGAAACTTTACCCTAAGAATAATTGTAAGTTTTGCCAATCAACGGCGATTGCGTCTTCATCAACGCCAAACTTGTCAGCTTCTTCCTGTTGCGCACGAACTGAGTCGACTCGCCTTACTCGCTTCCCCTCCGTGGCGTTAACTCGCTCCAAACGGTCTCACTTGCTACCTCGCAGGGGAATTGCTGTCTCGTCGCGACTCCAAGGGTTCAAGCCTTGTGGGGCGGGTGGCTCTGTCTTCCCCAACAACGGGGACGTGCAGTACGAGCTGCAGCACGGGTTGGCGGCCTGGAGAAGGAGAGGCTCGCCGGTGTTCGTGAAGCTTCCGGTGGACGAGGTCAGCCCTTCGGGACAGATGCGTAGATGGAAGGCCATGGGACACTCGTTCCAACCACTGGCTGTCGCGGGCGTAGAGTGGTTGGTGGTGGAGGTGTGCTGGGGCCTGGTGGAGGCGGAGCAGCCTATGGTTTACGGCTGGAAAGGCTACTCGGAGGTTGTGTCTTTAGCCATGGCCTGCGGCTTGAAGGTTCGAGTAGTTTTGGCGTTTCACCAGTGCGGCACTGGCCCCGGGGATCGCCAATGGTACATGTGTTTATTTATAGAATTTGGTTTGTTCATTGCTACTAATACTTCTTTCTCCAAGGGACTCTTGCTGGGGATGGAGATGTTTCTTGAGTCGTCCTCTGGGATACGGCCTGTTAATATGTGGATTTGAGTACTTATTTCTTTACACATATAGGAAGATTTTAGTGTTTTAGGGCCTAAAAAGAAAGATTAGCTGGATTGGGTGCATCTTTGGGAGATCAAACTGACTGGCAAAAGCTTATTCTCTTATATCTATTTGTAACAATGTGAGCTGCTTATTTTGCAAGAGCGTGCCCCTTTTAAGGTTCATGCAGTTGTGCAGCACTACTCAAATCGTGGTACATATACTGGGACCCTACCTATTCAGGAACTCCTTGGTTGGCCTAATGCCTGTTACTGAGAGTCAGAACATTGGATCAAGTCTCTGCTTTTTGAGAATTACTTTAGTCTTTTGGTATAGTGTCTATGGTATTCTCGTGTGCCCAATTACCATTTGGATATGTATCCCTCTGGATATCCTCATGTATCCTTCTGAATCTTCTTCAACAGTTGCAACCTGGACATTTTGCCCGTTGATTTATTAGAGTGAAAGGAATCTTGTAAAGCTTGACGTCTGCATTATTTGGCCAGCTGCTTTGGATTAGAATGTCAATAAATGATGATGTGTACTAGGTTCTAGTTATTTAATCTTGTAGTTGCTTATCCCAATGCAATAACTTAGATGCAAGCTTTTTTTTTTTTCCTTTTTTCCCTTCATATTTATCTGTTCAAACTTGCTTATATGTAGCATTCTTCAATTTCTTCTGTATTGAAGGATTCCTCTCCCTATGTGGGTGCTGGAAGATTGATAAAGATCCAGATTTAGCATATTCTGACCGATACGAAAGAAGAAATATGGAATATATTTCACTAGGGTGTGATATTCTTCCTGTTCTGCTGGGGCGCTCACCAATTCAAGCATATGCTGATTTTGTGAGGAATTTTGGAGACACTTTTAGATCTTTACTTGTAATTACAGTAAGAAAATGTCGTTCTAGTTCTGGATTTTTCTTTACTTGTCAATGTGAAACTGTTGATCATTTGATCAGTAAATTAGCTTTTTATTATTATGGTTACTTCTCATGCAGGGAATCCAGGTAGGAATGGGCACTGCTGGTGAACTAAGATATCCTTCTTGCCCTTCTAATAAGCTAACATGGGTTTGGAATTCACGCGAACTTGGGGAGTTTCAGTGCTATGATAAGGTAGCGGCTTACGGGGTAACTTGTATGCGTCTGCCCGAGCCATGAGGAGCTTGCATGGCGATTCTGCTCTGCTATTTTCTTATTTTATTGATTCCTCTGGTGACTTTTTTTATTTTTTAACTGCTCCGGACAGTACATCCTTGCATCACTGAATGCTTGTGCTCAAGAAGATGGGATGCATGAATGGGGAAACAGTGGTCCAAGGGGTGCCAGCAGTTTGATGCATGATTCTGAACATACAGAATTTTTCAAAAGTCACGTGGTTCTTGGAATACACTATATGGTAAATTTTTTCTTGAATGTTACTTGGGATTGCTAATACTTCATGGAGAAAAAATATGCAGGGAAGCGGAGACAATTGTCTGTGTAGTGAAGTTAATACATCGGCAAAGGTGGCTGGCGTCCACTGGCATTATGGTACACAATCTGATGCATCAGAGTTGACTGCTGGTTATTACAATACTTTAACCAGAGATGGATACCTACCAATTACTCGCATGCTTGTCAGGTATGGATTTACTCTATGCTGTACAGGTTTTGAAATGCAAGATATGAAAGTGAAACAGATTTACCCAGTGAGTAGCCCTGAGGGTTTTCTGAGGCAGCTTTTGTCGTCTGTTAGGCTGTGTGATGTACCCCTGGAAGGTGAAAATTCTGCTAGCAGTTTGCGGATGAATCATTTAAACAGTTGGTAAAGATGTCAAAATTCTACTCAGATGGTCTAGAACAACCCTCCTTTTCATTCAACTTTCAGAGGATGGACAAAAATATGTGTGAATACCACAACTGAGTGCGGTATACACATTCTGTGAAGCAGATATCAGATCCTAATATTTTTCCTGCCAAGTTGGGTTGTGGAGTTAAATCATGCCACTCTTCCACATCGAAGTTTACGAACGGTAGAGTGGCTTTTGAATATTGTTAAGAAAGCTTCATGCATTTAGCAATTCAAGGTAGATTTTACATTTCCGCTGCCATCAATTGGATGCGTATACCTTGTACATGATCGATGACGTCTCATCTATTGTTGTGTAACGTATATAAATCCTCATTTATGATATTTTTTCCCCTATATACAATGGGTTGTCAGTACAGGGCCTTCCTCACATTTTTGAAATGGTTGGCTTGTTTTCAGCTTTGTGGACCTTTTGACTTGAGTATTGGATTACAGTGATTCCCTGACATTTGTTAGTAAATGATGGTAAAATCTTTGCCCTATTATATTTCTAGCTGACATTCTGAATGATAGCTGCTCTGTCCTGAAGCATACCTCCTCAATGGCGAAGTCTTGCAATTTTACTTGTTTCTGTTATTGTGATTCTATTGCTGGACATTTTACGTCATCTCTTATTATTCAGTTTGATACAGAAGAATGTTACTGTCAATCTCTCTGATACTATGAGCCTGACAGTAAAATTGTTATCAGAATGACTCGTATTTCTTTTAGGGCCAGCTGTTAGAGAGAAAGAGTAGCTGAACTGGTGGATGCTCTAAATGGAAAAATTAACTCCAGTTTCCATGCTGTGTGATTATGAGATCATGCTTCGAGTAGTTACCGTATTTGCCTTCCAGGAAGCTGATCATGTGTTTCAAAGGGATAATTCAAGCTACAAATCATTCTTTTGAGGAAGTGAACCTACTCCACTTAATGATTTGAGTTCCTTGTGGAACTTGCAATGCATCTTCTTTTTGCTTGTAATATGGAGACACACCAGTGAGTTTCCAAGGTAATGATGCCCCGGCACTTCCAATTAGCCTTTTTGCTTTTAGAGCCGTAAACCTAGTTTGTGGCCCTAACTTAACTGCTACTTGTTTTGACATAGATTAACCATTTGCCCTTTCAGTGGTGTACTGCCTTTTCTTGATTGCTCTGTATTTTAAATGCAGATAGTCCTGTGCTTTCATTCTTTCCCAGCTCAGGAAGAATAAAGCTGCTTGATCCTTAAGGACAAGGTATCATCTTAAAATAATTTATGGAGTGTTTTTCTGTCGCATATGAAACTTGGCAGCGGACACGATATAACACGTTCACATATCTCCACGAATAATATAGATAATACCATTGGTAAATGACACAGGGCAACAGTTGTTTTTTTTTTTTTTTAATGAATCATGATCTTCCTTCTAGACCACTAGGAATCTTTTTGATTTAGTTGTACCTAGATAAGTGCCACATCTAGCTACCTAATTTTTAATCTTTAATCTTGTAATTACCTTATCTGAAGTTGTTGCAAATCTTAATTGGCTTTCACACCACATTATGACAAACAAATCTTTACAAAATGTGGTTAGAAGAAAAATAATCATTGTACAAATTGCTTGCCAAAATAAGGGAACCTGATTAGGTTTTATGGCATAGACTCCAAAATCCAAATGAAGAAAATGGTTGATGGTATCTTTCTGCTGCAGGAACCAAAGTTCTCTATTAATACTCCTTATTGATAATATGATACCAAATTAGCAACCATGCATTGTTAAAAGTTCTTGATAGATAATGGCAAGGGCAAGGTACTGTTGGTGATAATGTTGTGGGTTAAAATGATAATAGTCATGAATGGTGTGTCAAGCTGTCATAAAGCTTGCTAAAGCAGAGTGATTAATATATTTAAGCGGAAAGGTGAGATGGTTGGTTAGTCAAGTAAAGGAATGTGCTGTTACTTAATTGTGATATGACGCCCACCAGCCATAATAAAGTTTTGCCTGAAAGCTAGCTTTGTTTATCACCACATAATATGGTCCCAAAAAGGGTTAAAAAGGAGCTCAAATGTGAAGAATGTCTTATTATGATACAGTAAGCATGCAACATTAGCAGGAGATATCATGAGCAGTAATATAGCATTCTAGTGCTTGACTATTAGCTGATCAGCTGTTTCTACGGTGCTTTGTTTCCACTAAAACGTGAGGATTTGAGCTCATCGGAATCATACCTTTCTCATAGATAGACAAGAGTAAGTTAAAGAGAAAGAGGGCTGAGTCCTATCATAGGAGTTATAGCATAAAGAAAATTTTATATCAGATATGCTCTAAAGATTTGAATTAATTAGTCTTTGGAATTGGATATCTTGATTTTTTTAACAAGTCTTCACTAGCTACCATTTTAGGAATATCTTCCTATTTCTCAGAAGTTCTAGGAAAACAAGAGCATCAACAACAGCATTTCAGTATCAACACCACCAGCTACGTGCGTGAACCTCTAGTGACAATGAATTGACTCATACTCTTGTAGGTAATTAAGGTTTATGGAGAACTGTCACTTAGTACAGTTTAAGTTATATCTTAGCTATTAACTTATGTTTAATAAATAATCAGGAGGTTGAAATGAGTGGTTGATTTTCGAAATGCTCTTACAATTAGTTCACCTAATCTGACCCGCTAATTTATCCTGTTTGTAGTGGGATAGGAAAATCAGGTTCATAGATGAAAAGCACCATTCACTAACTAGTAATTAATGAAGATATGGTTGAATACGATATGCATGAGCATTATAGAGACAAACAGCTCATGTGAGGTGATGAAGACAACACTTTCAACAGTGAAATAATGCCAGAAAGGCAACAAACCTATGCAGATACAAAGAATGGTGGGGAGTTGGAGAAGGTAAAAGCAAACATCCAAAAGCAGATTACCAAACCTGTAGAGCTAGAGCCATGCAACACAACGGGGTTGTAGGGTTGAAGGTAAAACCTCTAGTGTCATGGGATGACAGGAGATAGTGCATTTTGACTTGCGTGGTGTTCGCTAATGGGTATTGCATTTTCAATCTGGCATCATAATTCTCCAAAGCTTTTGAGTAGGCTCGCAATATGAACAGTTGCCCTCCAATATAAATCCATACCCTCTTAGCCTCTCATAGCCAGACTCTTATTTTAGACCACAAAAAACCCAAATGGCTCATACAAAAACAGTAGTTCTTGTTGTTCTGCTACTCTACATTCACTTGTTTACAGGTAAGCTAGTTCTCCATTAACAGTCAACCCTGCTAAGCATTGAGACAGCAGCCTAAGTAAGCTGAGTTCCATGTATTTTCATGCAGGTGGAGTCAAATGCTTTCAGGCTGTAGTGAACTCTGCAGAGCCCACAAGTGAGGTAACTCTTTTATGATTCTCTTTGCAGCTTTACTCCATAAAATGGGCAGTTTTAGAATCTGGGAAACAAATCTGTATTTCATATAATTGCAAGTTAGAAGAGACTGAGCAATGAGCATGCATGCACAGAAGAAGCTTTCTTTCAATTCTTAATTTTCAGATACAAAGCTTTTTCAGTAACCTATTTCTGTGATTCTTTATCTGAAGGAAACTGTTCTACAGAATCTGAGAGAGCTCAAAGAGCTCGATGACTATGCCAAAACTGACCACAACCATGGACATGAACCAGGAAATGGAATCTGATAGTCTATACTTCAATGGCTACCAGGACTTCTGCAATAAATGTTGCTCTGTTTTCTGGGAAGAGAACAGAGACGGGGAAGACTTCTAGTTCTCTACATCAAGCTCTGTTCTTAGTGAATCTATGTATCCATACATGTTACATGCTTAAGTTTGTTTAACCATGAATACCAATAATTAACGGGAATATAGGTGCTTGTATGGTTAATATCTTCTTTTTAATAAATATTCGTCAGCTCGTCTGTTTCATTATATTTCCTGGAGAGGAAAGAGATAATAAAACATTAAATTTTGAATAAATATAAAAAATTAAAATTTACTTGTAATTTTAGTTCAAACAGATATAAAAAATTAATGTTTTAAATTACCTAAAAAATGATAAATAAATTTATCTCTTAATTTGAATACTTTTGAATTATTTTTTATAAATTTAAATTTTTATAATATATAATTGAAAAATAATTTTAATATAATTTTTTTATGATGGTAACTTAAGAAATTTTTAAGTTTATGTAAAATTTTTAATCAAAATTAATTATATATAATATTTAATTTAAATATTTTTAAATACTGAAGTTTTTGATAAATTTAATTTGACTCGAACTCTCAGTTTGAATGTATACTTAAAAAATTAAAATGCATGCAAACTTGATTTTTTTTTTTAATTTTACTCATAAATTTTTAGATATTAAAAATTAAGTTATTTATGAATATGTTCAGACATTAATTCCATATGGCAGTATCTCAGGTTAAACGGTACCGTTTGGTACTTGACGACAGAATTTGATTGCTGTTATTCTGACACAAGCAGCGAGGGCACTGGACAAATAATGGAATTTCTGGCCATTCAAGGCTCTCCACGTGGCATGAGAATTAAACCGTTGCAGTCTCTCACTGGCTCTACCAGGAAAGGTGAATCTTTCTTCAAAACTACGATAATCAATCAGGCACTTGACTTCCTGCTTGGGTAACTGTTGATTCTCTGGCGGAGCAAGTTTCAGAATTACCATTTTATCCTCCAACTTTCACTCTCTTGGCTCTCATCTCTCTTTCTTCTTTACTCGGATCTCTCTGGATCTGTACCCGAAACCTTCCTGTCACATGAAAATGGTGGCGAGTTGTAATCTTTCTTAATTACTTAGACTGTATCTCACTTTCTCTTTTTGTTTCATAAAAAATAGTTTTCCTTTTTTTTTTTTTTGGTTCACCTTGAAGTCATCGAATCTCCTTCTTGAATCTCTGATCCGAAGTTTTCTGTATTTTTTTTTTTTTGGGAGTATTCATCACGAACATATACGCACACAAGCAGGGAAGCAATGCCGGGACTTGTGTCGGTCAAAACTCCGACGGACGCGCCACCGCTTCGCCTATCCGTTCCTGGGACCCCGACGCAAAGGCCTGAACCCGCAAACCCGCCGAGAACCCCGTCGCCTCTCCCGAACAAGAAGCCACCTTCCCCTTCACCTTCCCGATCCAAGCCCTCTCCGGCACGTCCTGCCAAGAAGTCCCCGCAGCTTGACTCCCCGAGCATCACTGATGACTCTTCCCTCGACAACCCCGATCTCGGGCCCTTCCTTCTCAAGCTCGCCCGTGACACCATCGCTTCTGGGGAGGGCCCTACCAAGGCACTCGACTACGCGATCCGGGCTTCCAAGTCTTTCGAGCGCTGCGCTGCAGCCGACGGTGAGCCCAGCCTCGACCTGGCCATGAGCCTGCACGTGCTTGCCGCCATTTACTGCAGCCTGGGCCGGTTCGAGGAGGCGATCCCTGCGCTGGAGCGAGCCATTCGGGTCCCCGACGTAGCGCGGGGGCCCGACCACGCCCTCGCCGCTTTCTCCGGGTACATGCAATTGGGCGACACGCATTCGATGCTGGGGCAGATCGATCGGTCCATCGCGTGCTACGAGGAAGGGCTGAAGATTCAGATCCAGGCTTTGGGAGAGGCCGATCCCAGAGTTGGAGAAACTTGCAGGTTTGGTCGCTCACTGTTTCTAGGAAGTCGTTGGTATCCTTGTCTGCGTTATGTTTCTTGTGAGTAACTGTGACTTGGGTCAAAATCAAAGTTTTGAGATTTTTTTGGTGGATTACGCAGCATCGGGGGGACCTTGGCTAAATTTAGAAAGATAAATTTTGTATGTTTTCTTTTATGAACTAGTCACATGAGAATTTTGCGCCTATGTCAATTAAGACTGTTAACAAGTTTAGTGAAATTTAGCTGAAAGAATAGATTCAACAATCAAGGCAGAAAATTTCCCCTGAATATGTTCAAAGTAATCTGAACTGAAATCAATGTCGATGTCAAGCATATTTCTTGGCTTCACGGACCATGAAATGGGCTTATTATTGTGTGGATTTCTTGTGGCCATTTGGAAGAAAATCAATAACGTCATGGTGAGAGATCCTGAGTTTCTGAAAGGTGGTTGGAATGAGAATAAATCTCATTCACTCAAGGAAGCTTGATTCATACATCTGCATGACCTCTTTGTGCATGCTTGTAGCCTTATCCACAATAATGGTGCCAATTATATGGTCTTGGAATCATAACACATTAAATAAGATGTTCCATTCTATAAATGTTTCTTAACTTGTATGATGCCCTATTTAAAGTGATTTGAAGTAAAATAAATAGAACTCAACCTGAGTAATGCTATCTGCTGGGAGGTAGAACAAGAAGTACCACTTGGGAAGGTACGCTCATCAGTCTTCCCATTCTGTATGCTGGTGGTCCTGATATTGCAGTTTGCCAACTCTATCCAGATTCAGTAGGGTTGTATATCTAAAATGGTGTACAAACTTAAAAAGCCAGAAAGTGGGTGCCCATCTTCTGTTAGTCTTTCCTTAAAATGGATTCTTGAACTCGTTGATTAATGACAGAGCTATGAAATGGAATGATGGATTTCCACTACAGAAAGAAATGCCGGGAATATACTATCTTGGAGCATGGTTGAAATGATTTCTTTCCTGCTTTAAGATAGTTTCGATGCTGCATGTATGAGAATCGTGATTTTGTCCAATTGTGCGTTTGCTGAGTATTTGTTTGTATCAGATGCTGAATCACCACAAGTTGCCTCAACACATGCATGATAAATATGATGAATGTATCTGAAGTACATTGATACTTTAAATGGCAGGTATTTGGCTGAGGCCCATGTTCAAGCAATGCAGTTTGATAAAGCAGAAGAGTTATGCAAGCAAACTCTTGAAATTCATCGTGCTCACAGTGAACCAGCTTCTCTTGAAGAGGCTGCTGACCGGCGGCTAATGGCCCTTATATGTGAGGCAAAAGGGGATTATGAATCAGCCCTTGAGCACCTTGTCTTAGCCAGCATGGCAATGATTGCAAACGGGCAGGATGCTGAGGTGGCTGCCATTGATGTCAGCATTGGTAACATTTACATGGCTCTTTGTCGTTTTGATGAGGCTGTCTTCTCTTATCAGAAGGCACTCACTGTCTTCAAATCATCAAAGGGTGACAACCACCCTTCAGTGGCCTCTGTCTTTGTACGCCTTGCTGACCTTTACCATAGGACTGGAAAGCTACGGGAATCGAAGTCCTACTGTGAAAATGCCTTGAGAATATATGCAAAACCTGTGCCTGGAACCACTGTGGAAGAGATTGCTGGTGGACTAACAGAAATTTCTGCTATTTATGAGTCTGTGGATGAGCCTGAGGAGGCACTGAAGCTCTTGCAGAAGGCAATGAAGTTATTGGAGGACAAACCAGGACAGCAAAGCACGATTGCAGGAATTGAAGCACGGATGGGAGTCATGTTTTACATGCTTGGAAGGTACGAAGAAGCAAGGAGCTCTTTTGAGAGTGCTGTAGCAAAACTTAGAGCCAGTGGAGAGAGGAAATCAGCCTTCTTTGGGGTTGTGTTGAATCAGATGGGTTTGGCTTGTGTACAGTTATTCAAAATCGATGAGGCAGCTGAGTTGTTTGAAGAAGCAAGAGGAATACTGGAGCAGGAGGTTGGTTCATGTCATCAGGATACACTTG
Organism: Moringa oleifera; assembly: GCA_021397835.1. Taxonomy (NCBI): domain Eukaryota; kingdom Viridiplantae; phylum Streptophyta; class Magnoliopsida; order Brassicales; family Moringaceae; genus Moringa; species Moringa oleifera. The sequence goes on from JAJFZO010000566.1 coordinate 582,222, forward strand.
GAGTATATAGCAACCTTGCTGCAACTTACGACGCTATGGGAAGGTAATATCATTGTTAACTTCAAGCTTTTACCTTATGCCTTTGACATCTCTACTGCCCATGTTGTTAGTTGGCTCTGAACGAGCTTGGTCTGCCTTCTGTCTCACTTTGTTCCTGTCATATAAACATTTAATGATTTGTAAATGACTAACTCACTTCATGCTGTGGAATCCTTCCAATTTCCTTGCTGTGCCCTGAAAATATGAGAAAGCTTGAATGAATGTAGTATTTTGAGTGGAATTTTCGCTCTGCCTTGTTCTATCATATACTTCTGAGTTTCTATTTGAGAGTTTTGTCATGGAATCATTATGAATTTGGTTTGTCTGAATGGTTGAAATGGTTGCACTTTACTTGCTCCTTTTTGAGGTGAGACTTTAGACTTCGATTTCCTTTTCAAACTATTTTAGTTGAATCCAATCTGATTCAGATATCCTTGATGCTCATGACTTGTAATTGATATTGCATCTAATTTTCCTGGTCTCTCAAACCACTTAATGCTGATAGCAGCCTGACTTTCACGGTGCTAAAATCATGTTTAAATTATAAAATCATTGCAGGGTAGATGATGCAATTGAGATTTTGGAGTATGTTCTTAAATTAAGAGAGGAGAAGCTTGGAATTGCAAATCCTGATTTCGAAGATGAAAAAAATAGGCTGGCTGAGCTCCTGAAAGAGGCAGGCAGGTCTCGCAACAGGAAAGCAAAATCATTAGAAAATCTGATAGATCCCAGCTCGAGGAGGACCAAGAAGGAGGGGACAAAAAGATGGCCTGGCTTGGGTTTTAGAATTTGAAACTGCATTCCTCATTCTTATCTATATCTTATTATGCGTGCACAATCTGTAACATAGAAGATCATGTATAGTATTAAATATTGTAATTTGGCAATGTTTCCCCTTTTCCCTTTTCCTTTCTTGGAAGAATTGAAATCCCCAATTTTTCTGTTAATTGTTTTATCGAATGTCTGTGTTGTGTCCTTCAAAATTTTCACCATATAGAATATACATTCATTTGGGTGAATAAATTTGATGAGGATGTTTTAATGCCTTCTTATTTGTTGCTTAAGCTTCTTTTATATTCTTTTTGGGTCAGATCAACATTTTCTGTTGATCTGAATTATGTTGAGTCTTTTTGGGTTAAGATCAACATTTTTTGTTGACCTGAATTATGTTGAGTTTTTATTCATCTGAATTATGTTGAAATTTTTAAAAAATATTAACACGTAATAACTTAATAAAATAAGTAATTAAAATTTTTTTGTTTATTTAATTTTTGTAGAAATATAACAACAGGCAAAATTAAATTTTTTATTTTATCTGTATGCTCACTCACTACATCTTCATATATCCATCTTCTTCTCTAGGTACAGAGCCTGAACCCATCTGGCATTTCTGCTGCAAATTGCTTCTTTCTGCAACTGCAGGATCATTACAGGAACTTAGCAGATACATGCTTTCCTTTGAGAACTCTTTCTCTCTCTCTCTCTCTCTCTCTCTCTCTCTCTCTCAGTTTGCAGGATTGATCTCAAATGCTTAGAAGCAAGAAATTGAAAAACCAAATTTGGTATACGAAATTATGTGGAACTGTTGTCTTCGATTTGATCACAATGTAGTATATATGCTTGGATCGTTATTTCTTACAAGATACTCTTAATAATTTTTCTCAAAAGCATCCATCAAGCTGGTCTGAAATTTTATTCTCTTTGGAATAAAGAAACTTAATACCTATTACCATTATCAATCAGAATAATCTCCAGCAACCTTATCTTCCTCTTTTAAAGCCTGTAATCCAACCTGAAAATATAGACTCCTTTATTCTCCAATCTACTCCTTATGGTTCCCTCATTCTTGCAAACACCTTGCAGGCACATCACTCATTTTCAACACCTTGCAGGCACATACACTCATTTTCCACAGGCTCAGAAACTTGTAATGGAGAAAGATAAAAATTTTCAATTAATCTGAGCTTGTACTGAATTTTTAATCAAAAATTAAAATAATAATTGACTTATATATAATGTTAATATAAAAAATAAATAAATAAAAATATCGAATCAATAGAGTATCAGAAGTGTTCATTTGGATAAACATTAAAGACAGCATCTCACTGTACTTGAACTCTGTCATTGTAAATCTGCACCCAGAAAGCTACAAGATCTAAGCTTTTCTATGGCCATGAGAGAAAAAGAAAAGATGGGTATCTTCCACTAAGACTCGTAATCAAGCATAAATGATGTAGTTGGGATTATAATTAATTAATTAACAATGGGCTAATTCTAGAACAAGTTGAAATTTTTATCATTTCAACATCATAATGAAGCAACTTTTGGGTTTAATTAACATTAAAAATTGCAGAAAAAGGAGAAGAGAAGTGGGCATCCAAATGGAAGGCTGCTCTTGACAGAATTATTCCAATTTCCCAAATAAAAAGATAGGCTTTATACGGATAAATATTCCCCATTCAGAAGAAAAAAACAAAACAACAAGGAACTAAGAAGAAGAAGAAGAAGTGATCATTCAGCAGAAAACCTCCAAGACATATTCCTCCAACAATGTATGGGCTGGACATGAAGATTGCCTTGTAATATGGTCCTGTCTTTGTTTTATGTTTCTGCCATTTTTTGCTGTTGGGAGAATAACAGTGCATGGGCACTGCATAATCTGTAGTCTTCAGAAACATAGGTTTTGTTCTTATTACAGTGTTTTCTGTCAATCAAATCCTGTCTGGAAAGTGAGAGTCTTTATCAGAATGTGATTCATAAGGTCAGTGTCTCATACTTCTAGGTGAGGAATATGCTCATATGGGCAATGCTTGTTTTGCCATATAGAGAGAGACCTACCCTTTTGCCACTAGTTCATGACACATAAGTTACCTCTGCCTTTTTGAGAGATTTTGCCAAGATTTATCTTTGTCTGTTTCATCGCTTTTTTTTTTTTTTTTGCCTAATTATTTATCATAAAACTCGTTGTTGATAATTCATAAAAAAATTATTAAGTTTTTTTATCGAGTAAATGTCAAAAAAATTGAAACTTTATCTATATTTTAATTTAAATCTTTTTATTTTAATTTTTTTCAATTGTACATGCGATGTTGTAATTTGAAACATTCACTCACACTATTATAAAAAAATTAATAGTATAATAGTCATTTAAATATTTTTAAAATAATATATATAAATTATACATTTTATTTCAAGTGTGTTTTTTAAATTTTACAAATTAGTTTTATAAAATTTTTAATTTTTAATATAAAAAATTTAAAAATTTTAAAAATGACTAATATTTATATTTTTATATAAAATTTCAAGTCAAAATTCATTGTGCATTATATCTAATTTAAATATCTTACTGTTTAAATTTTTTGACAGAATTGAATTTATCTAAAACTAAAAATTTGAATGCATAATTTAAAAAATTGAGACAAAGAAATTTAAATTAAAATCGGCATAAGTACAGGTTTTTTTTTTTTTTGTTTTCTCTTTTTTATTTAATCAGATACAAACTATTGTTACTTCATTTAATAAATTAATTTTTTGAAGCTGAATACGAAAGCAAGCAATTTCTTTTTCTGTTTAATTCCACTTGTGTCTGTGGAACAATTAAGAATATGTACCTTCTTTGAACTGTTAATTTTACTTTTGTTAATATTTTTTTAAAAAATATTAAAATACCATAATATAATAAAATAAATAATTAAAATTTTATCTCATTTTGTCTCAACAAAATGGAATTACCAAATTGTCTTAATTCTTTGAATATATTTTGGAATTGGACCGACTGTTTATGACAATGTTGAGTGAGCTGGTCACCTAACTTAGTCCACAATTACAGTACAAAACACAAGCATTCATGCATATGCTTTTAGTCCACAATGTCTGAAAGTGTTTACCTCATTGACACGTGTGTATAGAGTCCACTAATTCGTGATTAACAAGCTTAATGATTAATAACATATTCACTGTCCGATTCACATTTTGCTGCTTCAATATTTCTTAATTTTAATCATAAATATAAAGTCTTGCGAAAAATCTGAGTAAGTGGATTTGGACATTATCTGGTTTCTGGCAGAAAATCTATTTCTACAGCAACCAATTTTAACAATCTGGTAGTAAATTCAGACAGACGACAGGATCTTTCATCTTTTCAGTTCTACTTTTCTGTCTGTTTTTGACCCATTCAGGTTTCCTCCCTTTCCTCGACTCTTCTGCATCTGAAACATGCATGAACCCTGAAGAGAAATCATCCAAATCTTTCTTTTTCTTCTTCTTCTTCTTTTGCTCTTTTTGCCAATTGGGTTTCAACTTTTAGGGTTTTTTCGTTAATGTTTGCTGACTGGATTAACCCAATTTTCTACTTGTAAAGTTGTTTACTTTTTCTGTGGGGTCCTTTGGCAAACATTTTCAATCAAATAAAACCATTATAGATAAAGACGTTGTTTTTTATTTACTGTTAAAATTAATATCATCCGTTGACTTGAGATGTATTTATTGATTAAAAGCATCAATATCCTTTATTGATTTGAGTTGAAAGTTTTTAATAAAATTATAATGTGTGATAATTTAATTAATTTAATAATTTAAATTTTTTTATTAATATTATAAATTATTAAAATATTTTTATAATTTTTTATTAAAAATTTAACGCAGAATTTACATGAGTAGAATCTTGATTCGATTAAAAATAATGATATGTGGTAATTTTATATAATAAATAGTTGTAATTTTTTTATATTAATATACTAAATTATAAAAATAGAATTTTTTATTTTGTATTAAAAATATCATAGATGGGAGTAACCGAATTTTTTAATCCATTAATCATGATAAATCCACTAAAACAGAGATGATACAATAATGTGAAGTGCACACTAAAGGAATGCTCAACTCATAATCTAACCATGACTAACCTGTACAATTCAGAAGAATAATAGTACCCATTAGTGGAATTAATCTAAAATTATCATAATTGCTCCAATTCTATTGTAGCATCACGTGGTACACAGAAGAGAAATTTCTTATGGCATCAACCAAAAGGCCAAATTTGGAGGTGGTCCGATTTATTGAAAACCCAATTATACCCTTCGGAGAAGAGGATCAGTGTGGGCCATTAACCCAGGAGGGGCACCAGAGTACCCCGGAGGACCAGCCATTTAAGGGCCCTGACATAAAGTGAGAAGCTTTCTTGTGAGTTTTTGATAAGCTGTACGCTTGAATTCAGTGGAAATGGCGGAGTTGTCAATCGGCCATTAGTTCTTCAGTCACTTCTGTGTAAAAGAAGTGGTGGGTTAGGGTTTTCAGAATCTTGGGAACAGTGCCAAGGAAACGGAAACCCGTTGTATTTCTCTTCCTTGAGTTGACGAGGGTCCCTCCGTAAGCTCTATTTCCTTTTCTGTGTCTTTTTCTTTTTCTTTTTCTTTTTTTCCTTCCGTTTTCTTTCCAAAGAAAAAGAAAGAACAAAACTGAAGAGAAGGATTTCAATTTTGAACACCTGTTACTGTTAAAAGTCATGCAGGTGAGCAACCAGTTTTCAGCATATTAGCCAAAAGTGATCTCATCTGGGACAGACCCACACCGACCCCTCCGGATATAGTCCTCTCTGTATATATTGCCATGTATATCTCTTAACCTCATGCATATCTCTCCCTCTCTTTCTTCTTCTCTCTCTCTCTCTCTCTCTCTCTCTCTCTCTCTCTCTCTCTCTCTCCTTTAATGCTGGCAGTCTTTACATAGAGCTCTCTGTTTCTTAGCTGAGAAGAAAAAAGATCCTTTTTTCTTTATAACCTCCTGCTGCTGTTCATCACCATCAGCTCGGAGCCATGGTTTCTGCACCGGTGATCACTACTGCTCGAAATGTGGTTGGTGTCTTAGGTGGGTTGATTCTTGCTTCTTGCATGAGAGATACAATTCATGTTTCTCGCCTCTTTAAGCTCCATAGATTGTTTTGATTTTCTTGGTTGTAAGAGAGTAATGTTTGTTTGTTTGGTTAATCAGAAAAACTGATGTGGCTTATTTTCTTCTGCTTACGTTCCAGGGAACATCATCTCTCTCTTCCTGTTCTTGTCGCCTGTGTAAGCTCGATTTATCATCATTCTACTTCTTTAAGGGGGAAAATTCTTTCTACACTTCTTTTCTACTCATGCCCACGAAGAAAAACAAAGAAAATTTGAGAAAGAAAGCATCTTGTTAATTCATTGTGGAAAGAGACTTTTTCCCACATGAACTACAGTTTGTTGTGAATTCAAAGAAGAGCATTAACTGATTGCCATTTGTATCATTACCCGCAATTAGCTTTGCATTTATTGATGAAATTAATGGGTTTTGTCATATGTGTGTTAATTCATGATTCGTCTGCTTGCCAGGCCGACGTTTGTCAGGATATGGAAGAAAGGCTCGGTGGAGCACTACTCACCGGCGCCATACTTAGCAACTCTAATCAACTGTATGGTCTGGGTCCTGTACGGTCTGCCGATGGTGCACCCCAACAGCACCCTGGTCATCACCATAAACGGCTCCGGCACCGCCATAGAGATCGTTTACATAATCCTCTTCTTGATCTATTCTGACAAGAAGAAGAGGCTGAAGGTGCTTGCGGTGGTTGTGATCGAGCTCATCTTCATCGCCATCCTCACGATTCTGGTTCTAACTCTTCTGCACACCACCAAGCACCGATCCATGGTTGTTGGGATCATTTGCATTCTGTTCAATATCATGATGTATGCTTCCCCGTTAGCAGTCATGGTTAGTATACATAATAATACCCATTTGGTTGTTGATGCTTTTATACCCATGTCCAATATTTTTATGCTGTGATTCCTTCTGTTTCACGTTCATGGAGGCTGAACTGAATAATTCCATCTTTTGTACTAATGCATGGCTCATGCATATGTCCTCTGACCAAACCACGGATCTTCTCTTCTGGGTTTTCTGATCAAATTTCTTAAGGGAACTGAGAAGAACTGATGATCTCTTTTTGATGCAGAAACTGGTGATCACCACGAAAAGCGTGGAGTATATGCCCTTCTTCCTGTCTCTCGCTTCCTTAGCCAATGGCCTTGCCTGGACTACCTACGCTTTCCTGCCCTTTGACCCCTTCATCTGTGTAAGTTACAGCTTCAACTTCTTCTCCTCCTCCTTTATTTCAGATAAAATCGTCCGTTAATCTGAACTGCACTGTATTAAGTTTCTCTCCCTCCCTCTCCATTTTTACTGTTTATCAGCTTTTTTTTTTCCTTTGTTAGGGGGGGGGGGGGGGGGGGGGGGGGGGGGGGGGGGGGGGGGGTGGGGCCTGGCGTAATCCCAACTGTGTTTTTACCTTTCTCTGTATATGTGTTGCTTGTCGGCTGGTTTTCTGTGCATAAATACAGGAATTCTTCTATAAATAATACTGATTTCTTAACCTTAAATAGTAAGGCCAATTACATAAACATGCCTTCTCATGATTTGATGTGGGGACTCGGAAATCTTTCCACTAAAGTCAAAAGGATTTAATGATTATTAATTAGGTAAATAAAGCATCAATCCTGAATAGATAAAAGTTTCTTTTTCTTTATTCTTTTCTAAGCAAAAAGAAAAGATGGGTTTGGAGAATTTTGGCTAATTTGTCATTATCTTTGCATAATTGATTAAGAAAAGAATCCTTCCTTTATATTATGAATCAGTAGCATCTGTGACATGAGCATTAAATAATAATGTTTATAATATAAAGTTGATGATCTTTAAATGGGCTATCTGATTTTCTTTCGTTTTTCTTTTTTTTATTGTCTTTTGATTTCTCAGGCTCCAAACGGATTAGGGACTCTGTTTTCTTTGGCGCAATTGGCTCTCTATGCAACTTACTACAAGTCCACAAAGAAAATCAATCATAGCTGCAAGGCAAGCAAAAGGAGAGCTGGATTTATCAGAGGTTGTGGTGTCTCCGGACGTCAAGAAGATGGCCGGTGGTACTCAGAACGGCCGTGCCCCTGATGGAGCATGATTCATTATGATGCACCCACCTCCTTCACCGTCTGATGATCGGTCCCAGTTGACTTTAGTGCAATCGGACTGTCTAAGTTTGATCTTAGGTCATGTTTCTCCGTTTTGCTTTCAAGTTCTATGTATGTATGGTGTTTAAGGTTTGAGGACCATCAAAGGGGATACGTACCCTACATAGTTGAGGCACTTCCCTGTTTGCCATATGCTATATTCTCACAACAAGACTGACCCATAAGCCCCAAAAGGCCAGAATTCAATTAGGCTTCAACTTCTTTTGTCTGCAATTTTCTGCAGAGAAATCTTGCAGTCATTTTGGCCTTTCAAAGGCACACATCCTCTGTAAGGGTAACAGAGAATATAAGAGAAACCACTAAATTGATCTCCCTTGCAATATTATCAGATCGAAGCACAAAATTTTGATACAGATACTTAACAGAGATATCAGATAAATAAATCAAGTTTAGTTCTTATAGAAAAGGAAAATTTTACTGAAACAGTTAGCCAAAAGTTGGGAAGATTCTACAATTCAGTGGAAAGCTTTTTTACAACTTAACAAACCTCTTAGAACCAAAAATCTAGACCTCCACTCTGTCCTATCACTATAAGAATGGTGCTCCAAAAACTTGAAATATTTACAAAGCTAATCATCATAATTCACCTGTGCTCTCGCAGGAGCTACCCAGATTAGCCATTACATCATGGATGGAAAGTCTGACGATATTGCTGCCAGATGATTTTGATACATCGAGGCACTCCTGCAAGTCTGCATCACAGGCTATCAAAACCCACTCATGATCATCATCGAGATACTTGATATCGAAAGTACCCACCTCCAGTTTTAGCCTCTTGGCCACTTCCTCTTTCAAGTCCAGAATACCGGAGCTTAGTGATATTCGAAACCTTATAATATCTTCTCTGTAGGTTGCTTTGATGACAACGCTCTTCCTTTCTTGCCTGGCTATTACATGGGGCACTGCTTGAGTAACAGCCATTGTTTCCTTGGGAGGCATATTAGAACATGTTGGCTGTATCCCACTTGATTCTGGAAGTCTATCGTCCACGACAGCATCTGCCACAGCAGGACACAGGTTTCTCAAATCTTTCGAACTTCCAGCATCCTCAACTAGCATTCCTCCAAATGGTTCCTGGGGTTCTGTTGTCAAAAGAGCATCACGTACTGAGAACTCAGCAGAAAGATTCAGTTCTCCTGTGGGTTGCATTTCCAATTCAGGAGAACCCCCTACTCTGAAGCATCCTTCATGAATGGAAGCAACAACTGGATCCTTTGCAGCTATGCTTTCATTAGCAGGGCTACCTTCACAAGAACCATGAGAAGTTGGGGTCCCAGCACTCTCTTCCCTTGACCCACTCCTTGTTCTGGACCTGTTGCAGCCCTTACCTAATTCTGGTGAACCATTTTGCCTATGGATAAGGTCTTCTGGAGCTAATGTTCTTCCTCCTTGATACTGTTCATCTACCCCAGGCTGTCCATCCCTTCTTGGTGTCTGACAGGTGGGGGAGCCATTCTTTTTCCCTTGAGCTTCGCAAGGTTTTGAGCTTGGTGACTTCTGTTGGTTGCCCCCATTCAGATTGGAAGGCCAGGAAATGGAACCAACAGCAACAGGCAGTGGACTTGAAGTGAGAGAAGTTAAACCCAAGGCTCCTTCAGCTCCTTGCACAGATTCAATGACGCGCTTGAGCTTAGAGAGGGAACGATTAACCTTGTTGATCTTGCGGGATGGCCACCTGGAGATCCCATGCTGCCTGCAGATGCGCTTCATTGTTGTAGGACAAACTGTAAGGCAAGAATCTCTCTCAGAAGACCTCATTTCAATTGCCACCAAAAAACAATCGAGCTTTAAAATGAAGTAAAATATAATGAAATTCAATCTAGATCATTTAGGATTATAAGCATACCACCAAGGCTCTTTGCAGCATCTTTCAGACTCCCTGCAAAATATTGCTGGAGTACCTCCAGACTAATTGATTTCTCTGTTTTTCCACGTTTTCTTTCTGTTGGCCTTTTGGTTTCTTTGGGTTCTGGAATAGGACTGTGGCATCCACCCAAAACTGCATTACCTCTATCATTTATTGGATCAGAGTTCATCACTGATTGCTGTTTTGCCAAACTTAACTGCCCAAACTCTCTGCTATTTGGTGAAGTGTTATGCCTTGGTGGTGATTTTATAGATTGGGGCGGTAGAATTGATTCATGTCTTGAATCAAAATTTTCACCGGTAGAAGATTGAATGATTTCAACAGATCCTTCATCTTCATCAAGTTCAATTCCTGAAGCAACCCTCAGACTCTGGAAATGCTGCTTCATTGTCAACAATAAGGAGCCCAACAAAGCATCTTGTTCACCATTTTCTGCAATGGTAGGAGGCAGAAAAAATTCTAGAATGTAGTCATCATCTCCAGTGTGAGTGCTCTGTAAGCAGATAGCAAAACAGCTGGTTAATCTGAACATTCGTGCGTAGTGTACTAACGGGTACTCGGTTTTGCAGAATTGGGTGATGTCTCTACAGAAGCATGAGTTCCGAGACAAAAAGGCCCTCCCTGCAACCCCCTGACCCTTTTGCAAATGATGCTCAACACAGGCCTCTCTGAAGCCCCACATATGAGCATCGACAACGTAAAATGCCACATCAGTTGTTGACATGCAGACTTGTCCCATGCAGCTTCCATCAAAGCTCATACAGCTCTTCTTCAGGCCACCACCATAGGCCAGAACACTGCGATGCCTGCAAGGAACCCAGGTCTGAGCCAATGGTAATTTGTGAGTTTCACATACCACCGTCAATATCTCCAAAATTTCAGCTAGCGCGTTTTGGCGATTTTCATTGCAAATCTGGTAAAAATATTCCCACGTGTATATATATACATCAGTGAAACAGAAAGGGATGATAAGTAGTTATAAAAAAATATATCGTGCTTGGAACTCACCTGTGTGTTTGACGGCTGTTCCAATATTTCTGAACTTTTCAGATTTACTGCCTGCAAGATGACTGAAATTCTCTTAGGAATTTGAAAGAATGAATTATATGCCTCCAAGCAACAGGTTCTCTTCCTAGAAGACTGACTCACAATCTAGTGTGAACAAAACACGAAGACGGTATTGGTCTAATATCTGCATAGCAATGGGAGAAGATAACGAACCTCAAGGGCTTTGCAGACTTTGTCGACCTCAGGTGCATAGTTAATCTTCTGTGAAGTCATTATGAGCTCAAGTACACCAACACAGGACTGTCCAGAAGGTTCAAAGACTGGCAAAGCCAAGGTTCCCCGGACATTGTAGTGCAGAGCATGACCAAGCCGTGAATACTCTTTGCTGGAGTAGTACTGCACATTCGGAGTCCATTCAGGCAACTTCTGCCGGAAAACACGGCCAGGAAGCCCAACATCTTCATCACTCTCGCCATCTACAGAAAACATATACATCAGAGAGACCATTCTATACTGATTAAGCCCATTACTATGTGGATCAAGAACAAATGGCTGCCCTGAAGTAGTGAGTACATAACGACCCCCATTTTTAACAGGTGCCCAAACCTGAGCCAGAACATGTTGTTCAGTTGACTCTTTGAAGTACCGAAGCGCCTGTGTCATCCTTTCTTTAATAACACAGTAGCCATCTGGGTTCTCAGCAGGCAGAAGACTGAAAAACGGAGAAGGAAGCCTTCTATTGTCCTCATTTTCCATTGGGTTTTCAGCCATAGAACTGGCAGTACCTGCAATCAGTAAATTTTCAAGTTCAAAACCTAAATTACTGACACAACAGTAGAAGCAACTATAATGGCCAACTCAACAGAACCAGTTAACTTCAAAGCAACTTGTATCCACAGCCTAATTGGGGATTGACTCAATTGTCTGTTTTTACTGGTGATGAAACTCATCAAATGAAATGAACAAGCTTAAAGCCTTAAGTTCCTTGATTTTTGGCACCTATGAAGTAGGGAATGGTTCGGCTAAACTCATTTGGTTTTTCATAAAAGAGCCTCAGCTGAACATTGGAAAGTAGTCCTTAAAGTTACTCCTTTAGTATAGTTTCCTCTTCCGCAGGTTCCAAAGGGCATTCCAGCACAATCATAACTGGAACCTCAGCTTATAATTTCATCTTCCAGGGTCTATCTCACAGTTCTCAGCGAAAACAGAGAGCTTAACAAAACCCACGTAAATGAAAATTTCAATTGAGTAAATACTTTCTCAAACTTTTAAAGCACAAACAGGAAGAAAAAGGCCTGTTAAGAAACAAAGCACCTGTTTCTGCATTGACATCAAGCAAGCTTCAAAAACACAAATTTTTCAATCTCTTTCTATAATTTTTTTCATGTAAATCAGATTAAAGCAGGAAAGACCAAAGAAAGAAACTCGAAAATTAAAAAAAAAAAACCAAAATAGCAGCTCAAAATAGAAAGAGCGACAACTGAACCATCAGCACAGAGCCAGGACAAAACTTTACAAGAAACCAACACAAGTAATCAATACGGGTCAACCCAATACTCTTCCCTGAAGAAAGGTAGATACAAAATGAAAATCAGTTATAAGCAAACATGAGGAAATCCATATGCAGAATATCCTTCTGTTTTCATAACACAATAAGTAAAAAATTTCCTATTCAGACAACATCACCCTGTGGAAAGGAAAGAGAAGAGAAACTAATAATTTTATCTGGTTCAGATAAAACCATATTCATCGAAAATAGAAAACCAAAACCTATAGAGAGCAAACTGAAGCTGTGTTATCCCAGAAGAACTCGACCTCAACATCGAAAATAAATTTTTAGGATAGTCAAAAATGCTTAAAATGAGGACAGACACACACGCATACACCCGACAAAGAAAAAGGAAGATCCCGAAGACTGACATGTTAGAAAGAGAGGATAATCCGAGAGCCGGAGATGAGCGGAGTTGCTGTGATTGGCGGCGCCTGAGCCGAGCTTGTCCTCATAGGAGGCGGCGGCGGGGTCGGAGAAAGCCCAGAGAGGAGAGCAAGGCTGCTCCGACGAGGAGATCATAAAGGGAGACGTAGGGTTAGTCACCAAAGTGATCTGATCCAACGGCCAGGAGCCGTCGAGATCCAGATCGTCCAGGTCCATCAGCAGCTCCTTTGACCTGGGAGTGTTATCTTCATCCGGCTCGCACATTTTCTCGCGCTTTCTGGGTTATGTGATTTTCCCGAAATCACTTTCTTCTGTTCTCCTTTCTTGTCTTCTGTTCTCCTTTCTTGTCTTCTGTTCCACTCGCTCTCTCTCTCTCTCTCTCTCTGTCTCTCTCTGTTGCTGCAAGTTTTTTGGGTTTTGGATAGAGAGAGAGAGAGAGAGAGAAAGAGAAGCAGGGGTGTGGTGAAGCGAGACGGGTCAATTGCAGAGTATGATTCCATTTCATGGAATCCAACAGTTGTACTAACTAGTTACCAACAATTTGGTAAACTATGGAGAATTGATTCTATGTTGCACTCGACTACCATAACCACTCAACATCCTAAAGAAAATAATTTCTTTCCCACAAAATAAAAAATAAAGAAGAAAAGACAACAACAACAGCTTCCCCTCCTGTCTTCTTCTCCATCTACTTCATCATTTTCATACCATTATGTAAATCTATGATAATGGGTACTTCTCCTTTTTGCTTCTTCATGACATTCTAGATTTTTCCAAGAATGTAATTTCTTCATATTAATATTAAAAATCGACCTATGAACACTTCACAAAAAAATATTTTTTTTAATTATAATTATATAATTGTTTTTGTGTAAGTAATATTTTATTTTATTATTTTTTATAATTAAAATATTTTGATTGTACAAATGAAGTTCCCTAGTCTTCAAAAACTTTGAAGTAAATATTAAATTAACTTTGAGTGATTTTGGGTGGATTCAATTTTTGGATTGACTTACAAATTGACTTGATTCAACTGTAAACTTAACCATAAAAAATATTTCAAAATGATTTCAAAAAAATTAAATTTAAAATCTTATTTATAAATTAACTTATTTAAGAAAAACTAAAACTGTTTGAAAATTTTTATTTTGTTTATTTTTATAGATCAACTTAACTATTTTTGAGCATATTTTCCCCATGATTGATGTAACCAAATCTCAAGTTTGAACAGATAGATGATTTTTTGGTACGATGAACTGTTAGAAATTCTAGAGAAAACCCAACTTAGTTTATAGTTAGATTAATTAGAAGGTGAATTTTAAAAAGTCAGTAGAACAAATTAACCGTTGAAATTTCCCACCTAAGGAGACAATCTTACTTATAAAACGTGCAGTGACACAGACAATATAAAACCTGCAACTCTTTTAAGGGAAAGTGATTACGTCACCAACAGAGGGACCTGCTGTCTAATAAAACATAATTATTGATCACTAAGCTGCCAAAAACGAAGAAATATTCTGCAAAAGCAAAGTGCGGCTAATGGGTTGTTTGGAATGAATTCATATTAATTATTAACAAATCAATGCTTGCATTAAGTTTTTATTTTTTTCTTTAAAAAAGAAAAAAAAAATAACTGCTGACTCCACTAATATCAATTATTGTCAACACTAAGACGTTACATCACAGTTTGCATTCTATATGACAGAGACGACAAATTAGCCAGAAAAGCAAAACAATAACTTAAGGACGGAAAACATTTCCCCAAGTTGTTTAGTTTGGCTCAAACTTTATCTGTTGATTAGTGGTTAATTTTTTATTTATGAATTTTTTTATCTTTTTTGAATTGATATTGAATTTTTTTAAAATTTTATTATCCTAATATAAATAAATAAATAAATAAAATTGAAACTATCAATTTTATTAAATAGTTATATATTTTCTTCAAAATATCAGTACAAATTAAATCAATTCAAAATTATAATCTTAAATATGAATTATGAAAATTCAATAATACCTTTAAAGGAGATACATTTTTGGGAGGAGACAAGGAAAATAATGGTGCCCTTGTGTTGAGTGGTCAAAGGGGTGGGCCTATTATAGACGGTGGGCACCTTAATCATTGTAATTAAAGATAGATTAAGCACAAAAATCTCAAAGTTGATGTCAAGAAGGGTGGAATTTCGGGTTATAAAACTTGGCATTATAGTTGTTTATACCAAAGGGAACCTGCCACTAGGATTCATATGGATATGAGTGGGACCATGCATTAAGCATATCAATTCAGACTTTGAAAGTTTAGGCACTCATTGCATTGTGGATTAGCACCTAATTAAAATAACTTCCTTGTGCTTAGCAAACACCAAATTAAATAACAACACCAAAAATTAACAAAGATCATAGAAATCAAATTTGGTTTTCTGTGTTTCTTTTATTATTTTATATTTTAATATAATAAGAAACATAAATATTTTTTAATAATTTTATTATTATAAATTTTAATGACAAAAATATGATATTAAAATCATATAAATATTATTTGTTTTGAGATTGATAACTATAAAAGTACATCATATAACTTTATTTTTTAAAATTTTTATTTATTTTAAAAGATATTTTGCATGATTGAAATATGTTTAGACTTGGTATAACATTTTGTTGATGGATGTGTAATCAATATAAAATCAAGTCTACTTCTTAAGGTCTTCAAAATAAAGAGAAATTATCAACTCTTAAATTTAATCACATTAATTCTCACAGACGACACCACTTGATTAATTGAAAATTTAATACTTAATGATTAATTTATGTAACTTTAAATTTATAAACTAAAAGTAAACTCTATATTTTTTTTAGAAAAATCAAACCTTAAACTGAACTATAATTTTACGTTTGCTTACAAAAAAATTAAAGTAAACATAGTTTAATGATGCAATAAATACATAATTGAAACTTAAGCTAATTGCACATGACATGGTCCACAAGAAAAGTAAACCATCTACATCACTGAAGTTTTATCCATTTTGGTTATGTATTTGTACCAAAGAACATTTCGGGTATGTGTAAGGCTGTATAGTAGCCGCCTAGCCTAATTTCAAACCTACCAATCAATCGATCATCTAAATTTCATTAAAATTGATTAATGTTTTTAATGCTATTTGAAAATGTTGAGAGAAAAATATATGATAATTGGGCCCACCAAGTCACCAACACATGACATGCACCAAATAATAACATATAAGAATTAATTCTATGTCATCATCAGATTAAATTAGAGTTTACCTGTAAGTAAATTCCCCGTCATTTTCACTTTATTTCCTTCCGTTCCTAACTTGGATCAATTTTCTGTTAATAAGAGAATTTGTTATTATAAATTTAATTTTATCACTTTAAAAGTATCTTAAACTTGAATTCAATCAAATTGAAAGTTGGACTCAAACTGCAATAGGAAACAACCCCCACTCTTAAACCAGTAATTCGTAACCCGAACTTCCCACCTCACTATCTTGGCTTAACTCCATTTTAAGGCAGTCTTCAAATGTTATCATTGTTATTATTTATTTATTTGCAATTCTATGTCATAAAAGCAATTGGGTATTAGCAATTATATCAATTCACATCACCAAAAGTGAGTATGTAAGAAAGAGCTGATTAAATTAGCAAACTAAACATCACCTTTTTATTGTGGGTATAGTGAATTATGGAAGACCCACAAGCCATTGCATCTGCCCACACAAGTAGAAACCAACTTTTCTTCCCCAGAAAGAAGCTACCCTGGCTGGTCAGGGTAAAAAAGAAGGTGAGAGAAAAGAAAGAAACAAAAGAAGACAAACGAGGAAAAGACATCAATACAGAGTAAGAATTGGCACTCACAATGTTACAAGAGACTCAGAATCATGAAATCAGCATTCAACAAGAGATTCAATGCCATTAAAAGCTCAAGTGTACAGTCCATCGAAGCTTCTCAAATCGTTTTCCTTAAAAGAATTCGTATAATTGTCTTTCTACCTTTTTTATATATTGCGTAACATGACATATTTACAACTACTTGGTGGGCTATGCATTGTTAACCCACTAGACCCCCACTTGTTTCCCGTTTGCATCTGCTTGTCTGCAAGCACTGGTCTCGTCGAGGACTGTGTGCCCATTAAATATGTGTCGTGGAAATCGCCAACCGGCTTGGTTTTATCTGCACAGCATGCCAGTTCTGCATTACCCTCAACCATAAATATTGGTACCCACATTGTAGTAAAAGCTGCCCTTGTGCAATACAAAGTCCTTAAAAGGTGTTTCATTTTTCTCTGTTTTGTTGCCTTTACAAGTACGTCTTTTTGGCTCATTTTGTCATAAGATGGCATAGGCTTCAAGTATGCTTATAAATAAAAAATATTGGTAAACTTAACATGTGAATAACAAACAAAGTTTATCATGGTAATTTTAAGTACCACTAGAGTTTCACAAAACATGCTTTGGGATTTGAAAAGAACCAAATAATTCATAAAAAAAAGGAGTAAGGAATCTTTATGAGCAACAACATATAGTAATGGCAATGAAATATGCTCTCAGCTTGCCTTCAAACAATTCCAATTCCTAAGTTACATGTGATGTATCTTGCTCTTCCACTTTTAAGAGATTTTCAGGGAATAAAATAAATTTTTAAGAAAATGAGCTCATAATATCCGGTCATGTGCTCCCTGAGAAAGAAAAGTTTTTCTTAAATAGATAATATGCTGTCCAGCTAGGAATTTTCAACTCCAAAGTTGTATTAAAAAATGGCATATATGGATTACCTGTGCGAATCGATTGCATCCTTGGTACCGATTTGGCCTCTTCATGACAAATTCTTTTCATCTAAAATATGAATGTTAAAAGAAAACAAACAGTATCCCCACTAACAATCTTAATAAAGAAAGTTAACTGATCCCACCAAATCAACTAACAAATTTACATTAAGAATCTAAAGATATGAAGGCAAATTCATCTTTTTTTACCACCTTTAATTACGTTGGAAGCCACTTTCTCTGGCTGTATGATTCACAACGAAACAATTCGTTAACAAAATGATTAAAAACAAGATGTAAAGGCACAAAAATACCTCTGGCAGCAAACACCAAAAGAGTCAGGCATTAAAAAAACAAGATTCAGTGGCGTAGCTTTAATTAGTGGCCATATAACTTATGTCAGTGCTTGACTACGTCAAAATAACATCCTGTTAAAATGGAGAGGACTTTCTAGCAAATATGAAGGCAAAGTCAACCAAAATTAGCATATCCCTAGCTTATTATTTTCCCCATCTGGTAAGAGCAAACAAGAAGGAAATCCATACTTTACACTCACATCATGGGCAAAATAAACACAGAGCATCTCAGCCACAGCTAAGAAACATCAAGGTTGCTGCTGATCACTGCAGTAGCCGTCATAGTCCATGATGTGGCCCTCAAGGACAACATTACCATTGCATGTTTTACCCAAGAAAGATTAAACAAAGAATGTCAACAGCATATTATAACATACAAGGCCCAACAGAGTGAGGTCGCCGAGCAAAAACAAAAAAACCAATTCAGGTGCAGCTGACATGAGGTTGATGAGATATTACAATTATTTGACTGCAGCATATACAAAAACTAGAATAGAACTCCCATAAACAAATGAAGATCATATATGATAAAGAAAGAAGAAAGTGAATACTACAGCCGGTACATCCAGAAAGAGAGGAAGGTTTAGAAAACATGTGGCAAGAGCAATTGTTCTCAATAAATGTTGAGCTTTAAGTTGATTAGTTGAGCCTCCCCCTTCCCCTCTGTTTTAACATATTGATGGTAAACAAGCATATAATCAGATGAGGGCTCACAATCTTGGCCCAAAGAGAGCCCGAATCCGCCATATGTAGTCCAATCTGGTTGAAACTCAAAGAGGATCATTATTTCACTTTGATCATTTTCCTAACCAATTTTTTTTCTCTTTCGAAAACAATATCTGGTTTTCTATTAATAATTATGTATAGGGGTTTTTCAAAACATGGGCAGCACACCTAAATTGAAGAAATCCCTGGCCTTAGACCCTGTTTACATAAATGCAAAGAGGACAGATAGAGGCAGACAACTAACTGCAACCTCAGAAAATTCATTCTCTGCTTAAGTGGTGACTGCCACATCGCAATGACTTGTACATTTGTTCAGCTACTTAATGCTCAATAGACCAAACTGATGCAATCTACAAACACAGTAACATCTTCAACTACAATCCAGAATACAAGTCAACATAGTTGAAGTCAAGACAACCCTCTTGTGTGCCAATCCAATCAGTAGGATCAAAATAAAGGGGTCAAAAGATCAACTGTATGAAACAAAAGGGAGCTACTTCGAGTATACAAACAATCAATTCAGAAAAATATGATTGACACACCCATTGAGAAGCATCCTACCGCCACCCAAGGACTCAAACGTTCACCTGATTCAAGGAACAATAGCAAGTCATCCATTAGAATGTCCGGTTACATAATAGCAAGCTAACTAATAAGGCATGAAGCTGAAACTTTTTCTATGCTACTAGTTATAGGAATAAGATGGGTGTTAAAGTTAGTCAGTCTCTGCCCGACCAAGAAGCCATAACTGAGACATAAATTTCTTTGAAAGCCATCTGCAAAACTGGAAAACATGCTAAGTTTGTGCCATTTAAACTCAGCATAGGGCTGCATGCATATCCATGCAGATAAGGGTGTTCAGGATTCTTCAGTTGGGACTATAGATTGAGTCCGTGTACTAGAGAAGATACAAAGTGAAGAAACCTAAATATTAAGAGGAATGCCAAATGACTCATTCAATAAGACTGCATTCTGGAAAGATACTTATACATCACCTATATCATCTATCATTAACGCATGACAAAGCAGAAGCCTATATCATACAGCTGAAGAATAACCCCTGCAGTTCAACCATGGAAGACAAAGAACCTACCTATTCTGGCAGCCTTCCAAAAAAATCCCCGAAACCTGCCAAGAGGAGATGTCCAATAAGAATGCAACTTGATTTGAATGTTACAAAACATAAACAAAAATACAAATTCAGCCACCACTATCACCTCACTCATTCCTTGAAGCAATATGATAAAGTGAAATCAAATAAGTAGAGAAAGAAATACCAACAAGATGAACAAGCTTTCAAAATTAGAGTTGTAAACAACACATGTTGAGAAAGATACCAACAAAAACTGAGTTGGAAATCTTATCTCCATTGGAAGCATGTGCACAATTGTAAATGAACAACAGAGACCCAGAAGCATGCATGATTTTAATCAACATAACTTGAGTGCACTCATGCTCAAGAATGAACCAAAAATTCACACCTATAGTGAGATACCCTTTCATGTTTCAAGCCAACCAAAACCTTAAACCGAAAATGATTGCACGCAAAACAATTACTATTTCCAATAATACTTGAACTTTACCATGAACATGTTCAGCGAGGATGCCAGAATAGAAGATAAAACAGATTTGTTTCACCTAAGCATACATGTTGATTAATGACAATGATATCATGTCATGTGCAGCACCCAGTGCCTCACAACTGAACCAAATGTACACCATGATTCTAATAAAACCATACTATTCATTCACATCCACACACACCTCATACTAATAGTAACTATCCAAAGGAATAATCCACACATGAACACAATTTTGTGAGGTTATTCAACTCTGAACAAACCATGAACTCTACAATTATGCTCAAATCAGTCTGTTGATTCTAAAATTCAACTATTAGTAGAAATCACCATGGAAGACTTTAGTAAAGGAAGCTAACTAAAAAGATGAAAAAGCCTCAAGGACGGAAAATTATAAATTGTAATAAAACACTAAGTATCTATGGCAATTGACCGACAACAGATTATTAATCAAGCAAAAAATAAATTGCTAGAAAGGAAAATAAAAACGGCACTAACCCGGTTTTCTGTTCGAGTATGGTCGGAAACTGCATCTTCAGGTAAGTACACGTGCATATCACGAGCAGAACCACCGTCAAGAAGGAATGGAAATTGAACAGCGCCGACTTCAGTTTCCAACCAAAAAAGAAAAGGTCAATATTCAGCCAATTTCAATCAACAAAAACGTGAACGAATAAGATCACGAACAAAAGAATAAAATAACAAACAAACAAGTAAAATACAAATCGTATTACCATTGTATCCTTGCACTAGTGCTCCTACCCTTGTTCCCTAGATCTGCAGAGAAGATGATACATACAGAAAGTTATTATTGTCAATGGAAATGAAAGAACAGAATCAATAGGTAAAAATAGTGGAAAATGACTATCTAGACATGAAAAGGGCCTTGGCTATCATATAAAATACAAGTTTAATCATGACTGAAGAACATTAGCAGGCTACTCACAGAGAGAGGAATAGCTTGGCTTGGCTCTTTGCTTTTTCCGTGCTGCGTTTTGAGTCACGCTGCAAGTAGAAACGAAACGTCGTTATTTATTTATTTGGGCTCTGATGTCAGCCCAGCAGACCAAGAAGGGCCTGTTTTGACAGAAACGACGTTATTATTATTCGATGGAGAGTATCATTTTGGTAAGCCCAAAAGGTGACTACTAGAATTGCTGGGGCCTATTAAGTCTGTAAAGCAAGGTTTTATTGGGCCAGCCTCTTCCCTTGGAGCCTTCGTTGGCTTTTAGGAGTTTTACCTGCTGTCTGTGCAATGGCGTCGTATCTTCTGTGCTCCTCGCAAAAAGACGCCATTAAACCCGACTTCCCGCCATTTGAGACAATAGCCATTACTGATATCTTAGTATTTTTAGCTTTGAAAATTGCAGAAACGTTGTTTGTGAAAATAGCTATAGCTTGTAAGATATGGAGGACGAGAAGAAGAGATGGAGTGTGACATATACTAAGCATATCAAGCAGAAAAGGAAAGTTTATCAGGACGGTTATCTAGACCTTTACATCTCAAGCAACAAGGTTTTTCGTTGTTTTTTTTTTCTTTTCTCTTTCTTTAATAATCTGTTAATTTATGTGACAGTTCCACCAGTATAGAGATTTTAACTATTCATTTAATTAAACATTACTCTATTTTCGAGTTGAATCCCATGTTAAGGAGTAATTTGTTCATTCTTCAAACCGGATGTAATCATTTGTTGCTTGTCATGTTAATATTTTCTTGATTTAGTCTTGGAACTAGCTTACTTGGCTTCAAGATGTAAGAGCTTAGTTGAGAATTTCATTTGGAGGGGAATTAAGTTCTATTCACTATAAAATCAGCCTGTTTAGTTTTTCGTGTTTTCTGGCGTCAGTTTTCCTAGTACTATGCAACTCCGGTATATAAATATATACGAATGAAAACTAGGCTGATCTTATTGTTATTTTCATGTTTTAGCATTTTTTTTATGCTCATTAACTGGAACACAGGTGATGCTGTATGATGATTGTGAGAAGCTGCTGGAGTGCAGGATCTTGAAGACAGATGAAGTTGTTAGCTCTGGCGAAACACTCACCTTCAATGCTTATTTTGTCGATGTTGGTGATCCTGAAGGAGATCATAAACCTCTATCTGATCTGAATGTTCAACGGAAAGATAAACCACACAATCATAATTGCAGTTTTATGAGGGGACCAAAGTTCAAGAATAATTCAATTTCTTCTGGTATCCAATTCTGTGATTTGTGGTCTTAGCTGCTAAAATATTAGCTTTCAAGTCAGAGATTATGTTATCACATTTTCTTTGGGTTGTTTACTTATCATCTCAGTTTTGTTTTGCTAGCAGAAGACAGAAAGCCTAATTTAGGGAGGAACAAAGCACAGCTAAATAGTCTAAGCCCATCACAGAAGATCATTAAAGGTTGTTTTAGATCTAGCATGGTTTTATGCATGCTACCTCTTCAAATGGTGATATATGAGCTTGTCTAGGCTTTTTGGTGACCTACGTATATGGAAGCTCCTTTTTTCTGCCCTCTTGTCCTGCCTTCCCTATGGAATTATGTGTTTATTAGATCTCTTGACTCTTTCTACGCTAACTTTTGGCTAAACACAACCGTTGCACTATAGAGTGAACTGCATGTTGTCATATGAGCTTAAAATCTTCTAAGTTGTTTTTTCTTTTACATTTCAGAGTTTAAGAAGAGTGAACTGCAGAAATATGGAGTACCACAGAGTTGTCCAGATACAGCAACACCTAGTATAACAGGTTTGTTATCGTACTATGTGCCCTCCCTCTTCTTGCCTAGGTGTGCAAGAGCACATCTCTGTGGCTAATGCCTGCTGGAGCATCATAGAAATTTGCCATTGGTACCTTGATAGCCACTACATTTCAAATAATTGTCATATTGACACTTTGCATTTTCATGTCTTTTTAATTATCCCCCAGTAAATTCCATACGAGGGTCTACATCTTTGCTTTTGGAGCTTTTTACCGCATTATTATTTGTCAAAGAAAGGAAATGCATGTCGGTTGGAGTTTCATGGTTTTCACTCAAGATCTTTTGCATTCTTTTCCATTTATTATTTAGTGTTACCATTCCCCAACCGAAATTGCCTCTTTGTTTTAATTTAACCTGGTTCATCTTCTTTTTCCAATGTAGAATGGCAGGTTCTATACACAGCACAACTAACTCAAAAGGCAAAGAAGTATCATGATGGTTACTTACAACTTGCAGTTTGTGGATCCCTGAGGAGGCAGGTTCGACGTTTACAGTCTCTTAGATTGTCTTCTTCAAAAGCCAATGATGTAGTCTCTTGATCCCAATCAATAACTCGGTCTATGCAGGTCATCCTAAATTAGTTAATGAGTCTTGAGTCTTCTGTTTTGCTTGCTACCGCTGTGTAATCATATCTTAACATGCATATCTTTATTCCTTTGTTAAGTGATATAAAAATGAGGTTAGATTATTTAAGAGCTGCTGCCTATACTCATTTTTTTCTTCATGTAATATTCTCATTTCCTGTTCAGGTTAAACTATTTGATGCAAGTAGGAAACAGTTGGATGGTAGGTTCCTTAAGAAAGATGAAGTAATAAGATCTGGTGAATCAGTAGCTCTTGATGCTCATCTGGTTGAAATTGGAGAGCTTGATGGAAACCATGTTCAAGAGAACAGTGGCATCATCACTGAGAAAACACAGATACAGCACGGACAGCATAATCTTCTTGAAAGCAATAGATCCCTTGGAAAAGGTTGGAAGTTTGGACATCGGTGTTTCGCAATGTTGCATGTCTGATTGTGATGCATTGATGTATGCATGTACATATGCATGTGTCTTTGTTCTTCTCCTGTTTTACCTAGACGCTTGAAAGTGGTCTTCTCATTTCCTTATGTGCTTAGTCATGTCTTTTGAACCATTAGTCTATACCTTCTGTGGAATCTATTTAGCAGTCCAAATGGTTTGCCCACAAGATGAGCATTTACCTTTGTTCATGCTGCCTTTTGAGACAATGCAGACTGTACTGGCATTTATTATTTCAGATGATGCTTCACACTCAATTGATTTTCTTTTCAGCGTTAAGAAAGAGTGAAGTTTACACCTGCGGTGCACCAGAGATTGGTCCAGATACAACAACATATAGTACAACAGGTTGTTTTGTGAATTTCTGCTCCATCAAATTATGATCAGAATTTCACCAATTAGTGCCAATTGATTGTTTTTACAAGCCTTTTACAATTTCTTTTTATATGTCAAATCTGTGCCTCAGTCTTTTCTTATTCTGGTTTTTTTCTCCTTGTCTGATCTTTGTGGTTATTAACTAACAGTCCTTTTAATTGTAGAGTGGCAGGTTATGTACACCACACAAGTAACTCAAAAGGCCAAGAAATATCATGATGGTTTCTTACAACTTGCAAATGGGGGATCCCTGAGAAGGCAGGTTGATTTCAAGAACTACAGAGCCAATTATCTTCTCCATAATATCCCCGGTTAATAACAATGATTCAATTACCTGAATAATCTTTTTCTTTATTTCCCTTAGAGTTTGCACTTTATGAGTCCTTTTCAAGCAATGCAAATTCATTGGTTTCTGACATATATAACAGTAGCATATATGTTTAGTTTAAATTCAGGCCTTGTAATTCTGGCTTTCTGTCTTTCTAAAAGGCAACAATAATGCTCAGTGTTTTTCTTTTCGATCTCTGTTTAGGTCATGCTCTGTGATGCAAGCAAGAAAGTGTTAAGTTGTAGGTTCCTCAAGAAAGATGAAGTACTAAGACCTGGTGAATCATTAGCATTTGTCACTTATTTGGTTGACATTGGAGAACCTGAACTAAACAAGCAAAATTTGAAGGATTTGAATCTTGAAGGAAATAACTACAATGTTGCTGGGAAAATGGGGATATTGCATGAACAACAGCTTAAAGCTGACAAAACCGCTGTCAAAGGTTAGCAGGCATGAGTTATCCAAATTATTTCATTCGCCATGGTATGCATTGAAGAGTCGTCTTTTAATGCTGTAGTTGTTATGTTTTATGCGCTACTTTGATTGATTCAGAAGAATTCTCTTCATATTTCTTTTACTGGTTGTCACTATTTTTGTCTTCTGTGAACTATACACATGCGCTTCTGATGGTGAATTTTTAAAATGCTCTGTGGAATCATTTGATAACCTCAACAGATTTGGAGCACCATCATCTAGTATTTTCTTTTTTGAAGCATTATGTATTCAAGTTTTGGTATTTACTCTAGTCTTACTTTTCTCTCTTCATTTCAATGCTTTTATACATCTTGTCAATTCCATTTTGCCCTGATAGCTGGACTGCCTCAGAAAAGTTATCCTTGTTCAAGGAAACATGCGGATTTGCTTGTCAACTCTAGTCTGAGCAAGAGCGTCTCTACGAACAAGCCTTTACGTGATGGTGTGTCTTTCCCCTTTGTCCTTCTCATGCTACACCATTAATGATCTTGAAAGTATTGTTTCTCTTCTACTATTTAGGTTTTCCTTCTCTGCTCTCTCTCTCTCTCTCTCTCTCTAAAATTTTGATGTAATGTATATGGAGAGTTAACAGACTTTGATTGTTCAGTCGGTTGGTGAAAGACAAATTATAGTACAACTTATCGCTTCAAGGTTGGCTCTATACCTTCTGACAAGTTTGGCCCTTTTTCTGTTCATGTTTCAGTGAATGAATTTAAGCAACTAGGGCTGCATGTTATATTTATATGGTCCATTTTATATGCTCTTTTTCTTTAGATTTTGCATTTGTTACCAATACTCTTCAAATGACTAATGACACTGGAGAAAGTTCCTAATTCATGGACAAGGATTCATCCATTGTCTTGAACTTGGGTGCACTGGGAACCCTATTTTGAATGAGCAGTTGTTCTAATATTATTACCCTGATGCATTAAGCTTTGACGACACTACTTCTAAATTTTTGTATGCAGCTCATCAAATCCTGTCCATCCTCAAAAAGCCAATTGCTCAAGAGAGCATTGCTGATTTGTTTACTGACAAGGGCATTGTCACGCCAGTTTCTTCCACAAAGAAGGTTCAAGATTCAGATGCTATTAAAGATTTTCCTGATGATGGTAAATCACCAACCGTGTTGATGCCATCTGAAAGGTCTTGTGAAACTGTAGCAACTGGTGAATCAAGTGAAAATGTGGACGTTAAAAACCCATCTGATAGTAGTATTTCCAGAGGTAAGTTGTATTGCAGTTTTTTGCACATACGAAAATCATTTGTTCTGGAGTTAATTATATTTCTAGCTATAATTTGTAGAAACTGACCTCAGTTGGATTCTGCAGCAGTCCCTAGTAGCAATCAACTCTCTAAGGACACTGATATTGCAAACTCCCAGCAGGTTGGTTGTGTGTTCCTTTGCAATTTCCTTTTTTTGTTGCTTAGTCTATTCAACTTCAGATAATTTGGCTTCTAGAGCCTTTAATGCCTTTGTTCCTTCACCACCGGTCCCAGGCCTTAGGAGAGACAGGAGTATGTAATTGTGTTTACTTATGCTCCTTGTGCCATCAAAACAGACTGGGAAGCTTAGTGAAGGGGTTGAGAATAACAGCCTTTGATGTATAACTTAATCAAACTGAGTCTTTTAGTCACTTGTTTGGGGTTGGCAACATTACTCCTTTAATGCCATTCTGCTCTAAGGCATAACTACTATGAGTAGTCTGGATCCAGGATGCATCTTACTTTTGGAAAGAGGTCCTTTTGTTTTTCAGTCTTTTTAAGACAAATTTGTGTTAGTACCCATTTGGCAAAGTTCTTATGTTACATTGCTAAATGTTACATGTAGCCTCGCTTTGGCAATGTGGAAGCTGACTCAAAAAGGTGTGAGCAAGCAGCTGGTGGCTTTACAAGTTCAGGTGCCAGTGCCTTTAATTATCCTCTTGATGATGATGGGATCTCTAAGGAGCTTGAAAGTGCAAGCGAAACAAATGAATGCCCCAGTTTCGACCTGGGATTTTGAGCAATAACTAATGCCTACTTATGGCCTTCATATGCCTTTGTGTTAATGGATAGTAATGCCTTGTTATACTGGTAGGTTCATGGATATCATAGATCACCAAAAACAACTCAATTTGCACTAAGATCACTTAATTATCCAGTTCCCACCATCTTAGTAGGCAAAGAAAAGTCTGTCCGATTGGCTTCTTTGATCCATCTTTCCTTGTGTCCTGCAAAAATTTATGACTTTCATCTGTAATTAATCTGTTCTTGCCACATCATTGGGTGCATAAGATGGGGAGGAGGAGCTTTTTGATCTAAACCACATGGGAAGAGGGAAGTACTCAAAAGACAAAAGAAATGGTTGTATTATGATGATCAATACATACATTAAGATGATGCACCATATTCTCACACAAATATGATTAACACTTTTGCTAGAACTTAGAAAACATGGATAAATTGCCAAATTAGGCACACCAAAAAGAATTGTAAAGAAATTGGAAAAATAGGTCCCTTTTCGTCTCGTAATCCATCAATTTATTTGCCTCATTTTCAGTGTTCATCCAAGAATTTGTAGAATGTAGTATCCTTTCTAGACCTCCGCATGCTGAGCATGGCCTTGAAGAGCCGTTTGGTTTTGCCAGAATACTCTTCCATGTCTTTTCTTCTTTCTCTTTCGGAATGAACAAAAGTGGAAACTGATGCCCCAGGATCTGAAGTATACTGGCAAAATTGGAAAAGAAAATTCCCAAGTCAGAAATATAGAGCACTGGCATAGTGTGGCATGTATACTAGATAAGGATAGATTTAATGGTAAATTGTAAGTTTTTGAGATTTTAGAGTGTCCAATATACTAGAAAAGAGTAGTCTTTCCATGTTCTCTGGTTTTTCTGCTTACCTGCTTTCTAGAATAGCTTGGAGAGGTTGATCTCTTTAGAAGAGATACAGAACGTATAAGAGAAAAATGGTAGGGAGAGGTTGCTCGTTTTTCTGATGTCAAAGAAGCATTATCAGTCATTTTCAATCAGAACCCATTTAAAACCAATTAACAAAGATGCACATATGAACATGAGGATTGAATCACCATAAGAACAATAACACAGCACAAACCTGGTGTCTTGTGCAGTGAAATCGATCTGAACGAAAAGGTTCCTTCCCTTGAAAAAGCTTGTCGGGGCTGTATCTGAGAATACCCTTCTCTGTGATGAACTCATAATAAGACTAGGGACTTCGGAATTCACCAGAAAATGAACATTTTAGTGACAGAGAGAATACCTAGTATATAAAGTAGGAGTCTCTCTTATAGTTGATCGAACAGCTTCGCAAAACAATCACATTAATGAATCAGTCAGGTTTTTCATCTGGGACTTGAATATTAGCCATACTCAAGTGTAAACTTAGTATATTATATGACACTTTTGAAGAAAAGTTATGAAGTCACCAAATTTTTGAGGCGTCAGTCTTATACCGTCACAATGAGTAAAGAAAGATGCAGGTAGAGGATCCAGATTATGGGATATGATCCTTCTAAAGCAACAGTTACAGAATCAAGATATATACAGGTAATATGTTACCATTTTTAAAGCGATGTGAGTAGTCTTCTGTCCTGAAGCTCCTGCATTGATATTCTAAATTGCTCTGGCCAATACCCTCTGTGAATTCTGCATCTGAATAGAAAATAAGAACCGTCAGAGAAGTTTAAACAAACATTTTCCCAGTTTTGATCAAGAATCAAGCTCTATGAGAAGTAATCCTGAAGAAAAATACAGAAAAGGGAAATGAAAAAACGGCAGAGAAGTATGTATTTGCCTGTAAAAATGTATCGCTTATGGTGCTTGGGAGATTCTATCGCCAATAATTGCTGATAAAGACCACTTTGGTTTATGAACTCCTTGCATGCTCTTACTCTCTAGGATGGAAGAAACAAAAGGGAACAATAATGATTAAAGAAAATTATATGAGCAGGGATTTCAATGCTATAACTTCCAAGTATATAGGAATTTGTTATACAAGAAACATTCTCTAATTTAAATGGTGTTCCGCACAGGATCCTTGAAAAAAAAGGTGTTCAAGCCAAAGTTGGCGGCATGAATCTGTATTGTGTATATAACTATATGCACATACAGAGTTCCAGCACTCATCTAGGTTACTACTTCTTCAAGCTCCGCTGTGAAAGATTCTTGACATTAATTACAGTCCTCATAATATAACTCTACTTTGGCCAAGTTGAAGAAAAACTTGAAGTTGAAACTCTTCTAGTCCACAGTCTACTGTTTGCTTGATTTCCAATTCTTTAGTGAAGCTGGTTTCATATTGTAAATAGGTGATGGTATACAGAGAAACGAAGCTTACCTGCTCCATGCAAGATAATCGAAGCTCAGTTGCAGAAATTTCACCAATCTTTCCATCCACAAAGCTGCTAACCTTATCTGCTACAGAACCTAAATGGTCCACTGTGTTGACCAAAACTTTACTAGTATAATCTTTTAAATTCTCCACCACTCTGCATACATGAGTGTGTGTGTGAGAGAGAGATCTATAAGCTTCTCTTGCTCAAATTGAAAAGGTACACAAAAGGTTCAATGTCTGTACTAGCATCAACTGAGGCATTTTGATAAGCAACTTACACTTGCTTTTGCTCCTCTTTGCCATAAGATACTTCAAAATACTCTGCAGCTGAGTACAACTGTTTCCTGATATTCCTCAAATCCTAAATACCCACATTTCCACAACAAAATCAATAATCGCATTTCAATTTTCTTCCTCAGAATCTTGTAAGTCTCAGAAAGCCAGTGATTAGTGGTTTAATTTAATTTTAGTCATAAATATGAGAATTCTTGACTTTGTTTCTGCCACATGTTCTTTCATGAATACAAGACAGTTTTAAGTTTGCCCAGATAGAAAATTTCTTCCATGTATAACCCTCTATTTGACAAAACAATGGAAGAAATCATAACCTAATGTAATACAACAGTAACTAGAAAAGAGGGGACACACCCTTAGAGTATCTGAGAAGTGCAAAGTCTGCATGAAGAGTTCATCATTGCTTGAAGCTTGGGCAGGCACAGATTCCGAAGATGGCAAAGTCATGCTGTTCTTGGTAGTAAAACAAGGAAACGGCCACCTATATTTCTCTGATCCTGTGTAAGAATTATCGTGTATATTAATTCACCTGACTTGACCAAAAGCAAAATAAAAGCATTCTCACAAAATTAATCCCCAATGATCATTTACATTGCCGATATATGGTAGAAGAAAAGGGATGACATGAGAATCTGTATATTGTACTCCTCATTGATTGAACCAGAGAATTCCAAATCCTCAACTCCTCTAAGCAAACAACTATAACTTCAGTTTAGTACTAACCTTAAGCAGACTAAGAGGAGATATAATATCAATTCAGAAATTCTCTTTATCTCCTGTTCCTATGAGGAAGCGACCAAATACACAATATAGAAATTTTCAGAGGTAAAAGAAAATTTCCGAAGGTCGGGCTTCTGTTTTCAAAGACTAGTGTAAGTGTATTGATCAGTGAAACAATGATGGAACTACTGATTGTAAGATGAAAGAAAACATAGCATGCACCTTGTGGTTCTTGCTCTTAATATGAAACAGCAATCCAAAACCCTGAAGCTTGCTTCTCCAAATAGAAACCCAAATTGCTTAAAGAAACTAGTTGGTCCTCAATTCCAGGGAACGTGCTCTGGCATGAAAATTTTGACTAAGAGCAGAGAGAAATTGGCGAAATTGCAGGGAGGCTATAGCCATGGAAGATATATATGCACTTGCGTGCGCGCTGAGAGAGTGGCATACAATTATTAGAAGGAGACGAAGATGAACAAGAAGACAAGGAAAAAATCCCTGAATTCAATAAATAACCGGGCATATGCAAGCCATGTGGTTGTTTAATCGTTTTCAAAGTTAGGACCCACCAAGGAAAGGGAAAGAATACAAGAGCCTATTGCATGGTTGATGGGGAATTCAACTGAGGAGTTAGCATCTTCAACAGAGGATTAATGGGTGATAGAAGGAGTTGTTCAAAGCCTACAAATGCCCATTAATGGTTATCTACCTTCCTTGTTTAGTTTCTTCCGAGTCAGCAATGAAGGCCAATCAGCAGAGAATCAATCCCCTTCCATAATTACAGATACCCATTAAAGGTTGGCAGGAGCAGGCAATGGGGAAGTCTGATTCATTTGGTAAATGGAAATATTGTGGTAGTTAAAGGATTCAATATAGAGCAGTTAGCTTGTTAATTATTCTAAAGTTCTAGATTTGTGACTGATCAGCACATTTCAACAACGATACCCGATCTAGCACACAAAATCAGTTTGTTAAGGAAAGATTAATCTCATTTTGTATCATCATAATATCACCTGTAATTTGAACTTTAATACACTCCACTCACATATGATCTAAATCTGACATGTTAGAAAATATATTAAAACTATCATACTCCAACAAAAATGAAATAATTTTTTAAATTTATCATATCAATATAATAAAAAAATTAAATTTATAATTATATATTAAATAAACTATTATACCTTAAGATTATATTACAAATTATATTAACATAAAATCTTAATCCGAACCAATAAAAACAAAGAGTATATAAAAAAATTTTAAAAAATAAAAAAAATGAGAAGAAAAAAGCAGAATGAACCTGAAGACTTATTATAATTATTTTTTCATTTAACTAATAAATTTCCTTAATTTTTCTTTTTTCAAAGTTTTTCTAAAACTTTTTGTATCTACAGGGGCATGTTGACCCAATTAAATTTAATCCCAAGTGGCAGATGAAATAAAGCTTTTCATGTAAGTATGATTAGAGAAATTATTCTTACTTCAAAATTAAAAAAATAAAAAAATCGACATAGCCCCTCTTGATGCAAGAGATTTTGTGTTTATGGTACTAAGTAGAAGCTTTATAAGTTTGAGTGGATATAACAAATATTATTTAGTATTATTAAAATAATATTTGTAACATTAATTTAATTTAAATAAATTAAAAATGAAAAAAATTGATGTTAAGATATTTTTTAAAAAAATCTCTTTTAATATTAAAATAATATTAAATTTGGTGAATAAGAATGGAGATGTTCCTAATTATCTGGTTTATTAATTTGCAACTTGAAAGAGATTTGAGGAAAAATTAATAAATCCTATTACAAAAGGTCTAACATTATTTTATTCATAAAAAAATTAAAAAAATATATAATCAATGGTTGATGAGTTAAAAATTATTTGAAATCAAAAAATCAATTCAAAATTATTTTTTATTTAAATTATTTTTTAAATATTGCAATTATGTTTAATTTGTTTTTACAATAATTTGAGTCAAATTTTAATTTTAATTTATTTTTATACGAATTAATAAGAAATTAGGAAAGAATTACTCTGAGCATTCTTACCGTGTTTCTGGGCGTGCCTCTTTTAAGTTTCTTCCGAAAAAATGAGGTAAATTTCGTAGTCGCCTATACAAGCAAGGGAACTTGAACCCAAAAATGCGCACGGAAAGATTTCAAACACTTTACTTTGCCAAATCTTGTTTGTTCTATTAGCTATCTAGATTTATCTGTTTCTGGATCCATCTGCCTCTGTTTCAGCTCAGGAAATTAAGCGGATATGGCAGCCAAGCTGTTGGCGTTTGTGTGCATACGCAACGGCAGCCATGATGGATTGTCCCCGAGGCCGCACTACCCTTCCATGCCGAAGTACCCAAAAGGGGTGTCGTCGGTGCCGGAAGAAAATGACGTCGCCAATTGCTCAGCCTGCGGGGTCCGTGGAGAAGGCCGTCATCGACGTCCTCAACGACAGGGCTCAGGTTCTATTCTACCCAAGTTCTGTTAACGTAAGTTTTTTACCTCTTTTGGTTGATTTCTTATCGAATTTGTGCTTTCTTCTCTTTTCTTTATTCAACGAAAATGTTTCTAGTTAATTTACCACTTTTGATTTTCCTCCTTTTTCCCCGGTGGGGTGGGGGGAAGGCGGGGATGAGGGCGCATTCGAATGTTCATCACCGCACAAAAACATTAATTAATCAGTGCCTTCTGATTTCTCCACTGGGCTGAGCGGTTGAGCTGGACAGGTGAGCCCAGCCCACCAGCCAAACACAGCCCATCTATGAGTTTTTGATTTACAAAGTCCTAGCTGTTGGATGAGGTAACCGCGGATCAGGATTGTTTTCATAGTAGATTTTATTGAGTTTTAGAATATATTAATACATATTATTTCAATAAAATTAATAATTATAATTTTATTTAAATCAAAATTTTATAAAATTTTAATTTTTACTTTAAGTTATCAATTAAATTTTCGTGTTTAAAATATAACAAATCAAATCATAATTTATCAATTTAAATTAAATTAATTTTTTTAAAAAAAATTAAAAATATTATAAAAATTAAATTTGTTTAAAAATTAAAGATCTTATCTAATAAATTTTGACTTAAAATTTTTCATAAATATAAAAAAATATACAAGTTACCGTCATAAAAAATTTTAAAATTTTTTGATTATTAATTATATATTTTTTAAATTTACATTGTTAAAATTTAAAAAAAATAAATAAATCTTATATTAAAAATTATTTAAATTTAAAAGATGAATTAAAAATAGAGTGAAGAATTTATTTAAGTTTTTTTTGAGACATTTTAATAACGAAAATATCTTTAACTTTTTATACATATTTGAGTCAAATTCAACAATAAATTATAAAAATAAGCTTTCACAGTTTTTGAAAAATAATAAGTACTAACTCAAATTATTATTAGAAAATTTTCATTTCCAACTGTATAATTACTATTGGTAGATTATTTATAACTAAAGAGAGAAACAAAAGAGAACAAAACGACTGAGAATCTCAACTTCTTTATGTGTATTATCTTTGTCTCTAGTGCCACTGTACTTTAACTTGGTTG
Organism: Moringa oleifera; assembly: GCA_021397835.1. Lineage (NCBI taxonomy): Eukaryota > Viridiplantae > Streptophyta > Magnoliopsida > Brassicales > Moringaceae > Moringa > Moringa oleifera. The sequence goes on from JAJFZO010000566.1 coordinate 616,412, forward strand.
AGTTTCTTTGGGTGTGCTTATTAACCTTAACTCTAAGCTTGAACGCAATAAGAACGATAACTGGTAGCCTTATAAGCACACTCAAGAGATATATGCATCAACAAATAATTTTGATTATTGAAATTATTTGAAGTAAAAACCTTGTTGCAAGGATTTGAGATGTAAAAAAAAAAAAGTATTAATTATATGAAAAACATCTATATTTTGTTTATGGCTTTAAATATAGATTTACAAAAAAAAAATGTATATATTTGATATTTATATTTTTGTTAAATTTTTAATGTAGGACTTTTGCCTATAAATTTTGTTAATATTAATGATTTTACGCACATACGTTATGCATATATGCTTTTATTTGTGTAATTATCATAATATCATTTTAAAATACTATTAAAACAAATGAAATATTTTTTATTATTAATTTTATTTATATATTTATATTTTATATGTTCTTACTAAGTTTGATGAGAAAAAAAATATTTTATTTGTTTTGATAATGTTCTAAAAATGTATTGAAACCTAATAAAATCACCATGATTTTATTAGGTAATGTGATATTCCTGCCTTATATGTGTTTAATCGAAAAAAAATATTAAAAAAATTGCTTAAGTAAAAGTTACATGTATATTATGTGTATGCGCGAAACTGTTAATATTAAATAAAATTATAAATTGAAATCTCATATTTAGGATCTAATAAAAATACAAGTCTTAGTATTTTTTGTAAATCATGATTTAAAATCGTGAGTAAAATGTATCTTTTTTTATTGTAGTAAAGCGTGAGAACCTATCCCTTTGTTTGAACAGAAAGGTTAAGAATGATAGACATTTGCATGCATAGAATAATATTGCCCCAGGAAACTTTTTCCTTCTCTTGGCAGTTGCCTTTTGTCACCTATCAAGTTGACTAACTGATACGCTCTGTGACTTGTGTTTCCATTGAAACTTCAGCCAGTGTAGTCATTGGCTTTGATATCAATGTTACTTGCATAATGTTGCTAAAGTTACAGATTCAAACGGCAGAGGTAGATAAAGTCTGATCATGAGTTGCGTCGGGCTACTTAATAGTTATTGGCGAACTTGAGTACATGCGTACGTACATATGTTTCCTGTACATATATGTTTCCTCTTTCCAAGGAGACTCCATTAATTTGTACTTGAACACTCTATAGGTGGAGACAATTTGTGAGACTATTGAAGATTTTGAGTTTCTAGCCACATTGATTGAAGATGATGCGATCGAGTGAAAAACCCATTCAAGTGTGTAGAATACGCATAAAAGGAATGACCTGCACTTCTTGCTCCTCAACTGTTGAAAGAGCTTTACAAGCAATTAATGGTGTGCAAAAGGCATAGGTTGCCTTAGCAACTGAAGAAGCAGAAGTTCATTTCAATCCTGAAATTCTGAATTACAATCAGCTAGTTAAAGTTATTGAGGATACTGGCTTTGAAGCTATACTTATCAGCACTGGTGAAGATGTGAGCAAGATTGATCTTCAGGTGGAAGGCGTACCAACTAATCGTTCAATGAGAATGATTGAAGAATCTCTTGAAGCACTTCAAGGGATTCAAAACATTAACATGGACCATGAAGTCAAAAAAATTTCTGTCATACAAACCAGATATGACTGGACCTAGAAATTTTATCAGAGTAATAGAGTCAACTGGGCCTGGGCGTTTTAAGGCAACAATCTTTCCTGAAGGAGGAGGAGGAGGGAAAGAATCTCACAAAAAAGAGCAGATAGAGCAATACTACAGGTCCTTCATGTGGAGTTTGGTTTTTACAATACCTGTATTTTTAGCCTCCATGGTCTTTATATATATATATATATATATATATATATATATATATATATATCCCTGGAATCAAGGATGGACTGGATATTAAAGTGGTCAACATGCTGTCCACTGGAGAGATCATAAGGTGGGCACTAACAACTCGGGTGCAGTTCATCATAGGCTGGCAATTCTACACTGGCTCTTACAAAGCCTTACGACATGATTCTGCAAACATGGATGCTCTGATCTCCTTGGGAACAAATGTAGCCTACTTTTATTCAGCATATTCAGTGTTAAGAGCTGCTATCTCTCCTGATTTCAAGGGTACAGATTTCTTTGAGACTAGTGCAATGCTCATATCTTTTATCCAACTTGGCAAATATCTAGAGGTTCTGGCCAAGGGAAAGACATCTGACGGCATTGCCAAGCTTATGAACCTGATGCCTGATACAGCAACACTGTTAACTCTGGATAATGAGGGGAATGTGATTGATGATGAAGAAATTGATAGTCGATTGATTCAAAAGAATGATGTGATTAAAATACTTTCCGGTGCAAAAGTAGCTTCAGATGGTTATGTTTTGTGGGGACAAAGCCATGTAAATGAAAGCATGATAACAGGTGAGGGATATCCCGTGCCAAAGAGGAAGGGTGACCCAGTAATTGGAGGCACTGTGAATCAAAATAGGGTATTACATATCAAGGCTACAAAAGTTGGTTCGGAGAGTGCTCTTGCACAGATTGTCTGTCTTGTTGAGCCACAGCCCAGATGGCCAAAGCTCCAGTGCAGAAGTTTGCTGACCGCATTTCTAAATGTTTTGTGCCTCTGGTAAGTGATTTAAATGTCCTTCCTGCTCCATTGATGCAACTTGTAGCTTATTTAAACATCAGCAATTAGACTTGTATTGGCATGGAACCCTTGTTAATGACTGGCTATCTGGGCAGATCATTATTTTATCATTTTTGACTTGGCTTGCCTGGTTTATAGCTGGAAAATTCCATGGCTACCCAGATTCTTGGATTCCATCTTTCATGGATAGCTTTGAGCTAGCACTTCAGTTTGGGATCTCTGTCATGGTCATGGCCTGCCCATCTGCTCTTGGTCTTGCAACTCCAACTGCTGTTATGGTTGGTGCAGCTGTTGGTGCATCTCAAGGTGTACTAATTAAAGGAGGACAAGCATTAGAAAGTGCACATAAGGTTAGCATATTAAGTCATCTTGCTCTCTGCCACTTTCCTTCCATACAAATAATACATTTAGTGTCCATTACCAAAAGAAACAGGTTAGCCTCTTCTGCAAACTAAGTTCCTGTTTCAAGACCTGCCAACCAATGATATTACCAAACTAGTTGCAAAAGTACTCATGCTGCTCTTGCCTTTGGTTTTGATATATTTTCTCTTCTTTGATGTTTATTACTCAATTAGCATGATTGCAAGGTTTGGTTTTATTCTACTGTTGGATTTCCAAGAATGTAGAAGATAAAGAAGGAATTTGAAAAGTACAAGTAGTAGTTCAATGTCTTTCTTCTCTTCCCTGCTTTCTCTTTGGCAGTATCGTAAATCGTCTGCAGGATACAAAAATCCAATTCAGAGATAGTTAGATTTAGTGTCCTAAATCTTGTTCTGGCTGTGAAACTGTAGCTAATAAGTCTTAAACCGTTAAATGCAGCTAGCGTGGAATTTGTAATTTTGATTTGACATATAATCTTTGCGAGCCTTTGAGGCTGAGATTTCTGATGATTTTGCCGGTCAACTGCATTGTATTTGACAAGACAGTGACTCTCACAATTGGAAAGCCAGTGGTTGTTAACATAAAGCTTCTGAAAAATGTGGTACTTCAAGAATTCTATGAACTTGTTGCTGCAGCAGAGGTATGCTCTTTTGTCATGGAACCCAAGCCATTTTAGAAAAATTGTCTTGATATAGGAGCTCAGAAATAGGATTTAATATATGTAGATTGCTCAGAATGACGTCAAGGTTTTGTTTTTCACATAATGACTTGTACTGTTATGTTCATATCAGGTGAACAGCAGGCACCCATTAGCGAAGGCTGTTGTTGGGTATGCCAAAAAGTTCAGAGAAGATGAAGAGAAGAACCCTCTCTGGCCAGAAGCGAGGGATTTTGTCTCCATCACTGGGCATGGAGTGAAAGCCACTGTTTGTAAACAGGAGATAATAGGGGGAAATAAGAGCTTGATGCTGGAGCATGAAATCACTGTTCCAGCTGATGCTGAAGATATATTAAGAGAAACTGAAGAGATGGCACAAACAGGGATTCTGATAGCTATAGTCAGTGATATTACGGGAGTTCTGGCCATATCTGATCCATTGAAACCAGGTGCTCGTGAAGTCATTTCCATTCTCAAGTCCATGAAAATTAGGAGCATTGTGGTGACAGGTGACAATTGGGGAACTGCTAATTCCATTGCCAGGGAAGCTGGAATTGAGACTGTTATAGCAGAAGCTAAACCAGAGCAGAAAGCAGAAAAGTGAAGGAGTTACAGGTACATGAAACTATCTTAGAAAAGTCACTACCTACTGCTATTATCGCATCCTTGTTTCTCTGTAAATTTTCACTTCTTAAGTAGATGCTAAAATGTCATTTTAACTTTAGTCTTTTTTCTCACTGAAAGGCTTCAGGACATGTTGTGGCAATGGTGGGAGATGGAGTCAATGACTCACCGGCACTTGTAGCAGCAGACGTTGGGATGGCAATTGGTGCTGGGACAGACATAGCTATAGAGGCAGGGGATATTGTCCTTATGAAGAGCAACTTGGAGGATGTTATCACAGCCATAGACCTTTCCAGGAGAACCTTTGCCTATATTCGTCTGAACTACGTTTGGGCTTTGGGTTATAATTCTCGCATACCAATAGCTGCAGGAGCCCTTTTCCCATCTACCTGATTTCATTTACCACCATGGATTGCTGGTGCCGCAATGGCAGCTTCTTCAGTAAGTGTTGTCTGCTGTTCTCTCTTACTGAAGTATTACAAGAGGTCCAAGAAGCTCAACAACCTCAAGAAAGGTCGAATTCAGATAGAATTAGTGTTACTGACGCTTTTGATTCAGTTTTGTGCATATGCACAGGAGTGATCTGGCTCATTAATTATTGTAATTGCCCTCATTTCAACAGTGAACCTGTGCTTGCTTCAGACCAATTCACTATCAATTTATGGGGAAGGTTAAAACTAGTGCATGTTGCGAATCACTACAAACGTAATTCAATCTTCACCTTCACACAGTATCTCTTAAAGCAAATAAGTTCAGGAAATAATGTTTGCTGCAGAGAGGCAAGAAAGAATATTCAAAAGGCAGAAGGAAATGATTGTGATAGTGACATGAATGCTACAACTTGCCAACAAAGTCATTCAATTGAAATACAGAAACAAGCAATTTTAAGTATTATGCTGGAGAAAGAAAGCAACAATTTCTCAGTATCAGTATTAGACATCAAATGATTGTTCTGCTGTAATTATGAGCAAAAACAAGGTCCCTATTCTACACAATGCGTTCCAACTCTCTTGCATAACTGAGTGTCTGGTTGATAAGTTGCAGAGATGGTATCTCCTTGCAAGGTGCAGATTCTTTTGCTTTCTGGAAGTAAACGCACCCATTCTTTACTTCCCACTCAAGATGATCCTGCAATCAAGCAGAAATGTAATCTTATGATTTTAGACCCAAAAAAAGAAAAAAAAACCCAGCTCTTTAGAAGAGATGTGAACTTCTAAATCCGTGCTAGAGGTAGCTAAGATCATAGGACACATGCAACCCTCCATAACTTGAGTACCTCAATATCCCAAATGATTGGTTAAAATCAAACTACGGGGGACTTGCAGCGTTGCAAGCCATTGCTTCCGCAAGACATTAAGACAAATTCATTCAAATGTAAAAGAAAATGAGTCATATCTCAGGGCATTTACCTCCTTGATGTATTCCAGAAGTTCTTTGTCAGAAGAGAATAGCAGCATTTGCCGGGCATCATTAATCGAAAGGTAATCATATGCCTTCTCACTGCATCCAGCTATTTCATCCCTAGAACCAACAGTAGAAGTAAACTAGAACATGTGAGAACATACATCTCGATAGGATAGACAGACTCCTTAAATTAAAAGCTCTAGTGAAGAAAATGAGTAATGCAAAACTTCCACCAGTCACAACCTCCCAGATAGTTAATGGATATGCCCTCATGTCAAAACTGACAGATCGATTTCTCACGCAATTTGGTCTGCATTAACATGGAGACTTAATTTCCACCTTTGGTGAATTCATGTGCTCAAAATAGACAAGTAACCACACCAGCACCAAACATGCATGGCATAAATTTTCAAGATTGTATTTGCATCACAACACAATACAGTTTCACTACCAAAATTATGATGCTCTATAACCAACAGATGATGGGAGCCTACTTAAGACATCCTTCTCATTATGTCGGGCACATCTTATCATCAACAGATTTCAAATGAAGAATAATAGAACCAGTATCTGCAATTAGACAGACAAATGTAGAAATAAAAGTTTTAAAAGGAACATTAATCATGAACAATGAATGGGTAGGAAACATAATAAAGATTTCATGTACCGACGCACAGGAACACCAGCATGCAAACTGGTATATAAGCATCAGAAACTAAGGTTACTAAATCCAATGTACTTAATTGCTAATCTGACCACCCTATGATGGATGATCAATCCTCATATTCACTTCAACTTCTGTAATCAATCAAGCTACCATCAGAAACTTGAGTGCTCACCTTACTGTCTTTGCTAGGAGATCCATGAAATAAACATAAGTTTCGTCAGGGGCAGTCTGTCTAGCATTCAACACACGGTTATAGGCACCTTCCATGAAGGATTGCTCCAACTCTACAGCATGCTTGATGCAAGGATTCTCCAAAGCAGTGGATGAAAGTAATTCCAGTTCAGTATGGAATTCAGCAATCCGATTCTGCACTAGGAGTCTCAAGAGATTAAGACCTAAGATCGGGTACTCCTGTGGGGATGGTGGAAGACGGTTACTGCCCCAGCAAAAAAGAAGTGAAGTTGTTAACATCAAATTCATAAAAAATAAGACTAGGAATTGACCAAAAGAATAATTTGAGAACAACAGTAAGCACTGCACTTACTGTATATCACATATTTTTAAACATTTAGTTAGGTTGCATCTCTCGTAAAAATGCAGAGAATTACAGTAAGCAGAACAACCTCAAAGCCTTATCAACATGACCATACAACATTCCCTTTTTGCTAAAACCAACCATGAAAAAAAAGCTTATAATATTAATGTTTGTTAGTAAAACAAGAGAATAGAAGTTAGGGAGAGGGGGGAAGGGATACGCAATGCATTTCCCTAAGTGCAAAATAGATTACATAGCTCTCATTTGGACAAGAAAAGTTACCGGGCATCTGTATAATAAGGCTTCAACTGAAAAAAGTCCCTCTCAAAGGCATCTTGATCCTCAGTCTTCACACTCAGAACAACAGCATGCTCGTAAATTTCCCCTGGAAGTTTTTATACTCAAAATCATAAGTGGAAAGTGTTTATACAATCCCTATACAAAATCTTCCAAGTAATCCAGTCCTAAGATATCTGTAATGGACTAGAAACACCAAGTTTCATGCATCAACAAGTACAAAAATCGGCATATGTTTTCATTCCTATTGATTAGTTTAAATCACATTTGAAAATCAATTTCCATAAATGATGGGGAAAATAAAATAAATAAGGTTCAATAATGTTTTCTTTGGTATTTAGGACCAGCTTCTTTAGTGTACTCCAAACTAAAACCTGAACTGAAGATGAATGAATGTCAGCAGGAACAAATAGGTTCATAAAACAACAGTGACATACGAAAGAAAGCTGTGATAATTGACAGACTCAGGTCAAGAAAGTTACTTGCTATAATCAACTCCTGAATTGCATTAGGTGTATCCTCAAACAATGGTGGAAGGCTTCTGAATCTGGTCAGCAAAACCTGCAAGACAAAAACCAAAACAACTCATGTCAACCTACTACATCAGTTCAGAGTGGGTCGCAAGCACCATAAGTCACACAAATTTCAAGAAGTTATAACTGCAGCCAACTGGCTGCACTGCTGGCCAGTTTTGTATCACTTGTACCATTCAGCCTTATTTCGTACCACGCTTGTCCGACTCACACATTTCTCTTTAGCCTCTATAACTCAGTGCAAACTCCTCATACCCAGTTTCATATGATTTTTGCCATTTAGCCTCACCTCCTACCACATGTATCCAAAGGTCCAAACTCCTCACATGGGAAAATATTACTTCGAAATTAAATATTTCCAAGTTCTAGACCGGAAACGAATTCTACGAACAGTCAAGGAACCTCTATACACACCAAATGCCAGCAACAAAACCCTAAAAGCTCCAAGAAGGTACTTGACTACATCTCAGACGTCATCTTTATTCAAAAGCTACCAGTTCCCAGTCTAAAGAAGAACAAGCCCCTGATTACCTTACCAGTTCCCAGTCTCACTACTGCACTATCAATCTCCGCCTTATTCAAACAAGAAAGAAATTGGAACCACAAGTTATCGCAATAAAGCATCTAAAAGAAGATCGGCGTAACAAAGCATTAGGTTTTAGGGATTCAAAACCTTGAGTTGAGAGAGGAGATTTGTGCAGGTACTGTATTCCTTCCTCAAAAATGCTGCCTTGAATCTTTCAAATAGCTGCGATACTTCGGTTAGCTGCGGATCCATCTCTCTCTCCCTCTCGATTCGTTCTCTGCTCAAGTGCTCCGCGTTCTCAGGTGTCGAACTGGTTTGATTTGCTTGGCTTTGAAGAAAGAGAAAAGAATTCCCCACTATTTGGGCCCGAACTGTTCTCTCTTGGCCCAAAATAAGTTTCACTATGGGCCTATGTGAGCCCACGCGGGCCCATTTTCTAAAATATGCGGAGATGCGTACAGCGCACCCCTCCTTTATCTTTATCCGTTAATTTTTTAGTGTAATGCACTTCACTGAAACAGAGTGCTCCACAATGGCGACCTCTTCACTGGCTTCCTCTCTCAGCCGTCCAACTTCATTGAGTTCTCCATTGTGCTCCCAACCGCTTCTCTCCTCTCACTCCCACAAGCCCTTCCTTACTAAATCAAAAGCTCTGATTTTTCTCCAGAAGAGAGAGAGTCATCGCTTGTACTTGTCGACCGTCAGGGCCCAGACCCTGGACTTCTCGAGCTCCTTCTTCGAGGGTGGTTTCGGGTCGGACGATGACCCACCATCCCAGGTCGGGCCGGGGATTACCGCCGTCGAGGACAAGCCAGAGCCACAGTGCCCACCTGGGCTGCGACAATACGAGACGATGGCGGTTTTGAGACCCGATATGTCTGAAGAGGAGCGCCTCGCTCTTACCCAGAAGTATGAGGAGGTAAGACAATGTAAATTTTGAATATTCCTTACATGGGCTTATGTTTTTGGCTCTCTGTTTGGTTGATCAGAGAATTTAGGAAAAGAGAAGAAATCGATGAGTACAGATTAGTTGGAATGACCAATTGTGCTGAATATCAGTTGTAAGTTCTCTGGAAAAATTAAACAAATCAATAATGCAAATGAAGAAAATAAATGATTGTCTTGAGATATATTGAACACTGTTAAATTATCTTTGTAGTATGGTCCATGTAAACTAGTCCCCATTGTTCAATACTCAATATCTATTACAGTGGAAGAAACTTTTGTAATTTTCTCATTGTTTTTATGTATGTTGGGTTGTTGGTTAAGTGAACTGTTTAACTGTGAAGTTTTATTCTTGTACTTTCATTTCATCCCAGAAATGTGAAATTTATTGGAACTATAATGAATTAAAGGTAAAAGAAGAACCATTACTTTGAGCAATGGGACAAAGAATTTGTAATCTTACACGTGAAGAACAAGAATAGCTGGTGTTAAGAGATAGAAGAGCCTAAAAGATAAAAATTATAGAAGATTGCCTCATTATACTGCCTTACTCCCACCTACTTGTTCCCACACCAGTATTACAGCATGTATCATATTCATTCCGAGCTCTGTGGTTGTGGAAGTGACTCTGAAGGAGAAATTGGGGAATTGGGGAATTCAGAATGCATGCTTCTCTTTCCATCTAAGGTTGAAATTTAGTGTGTGTAGTTATCTGTGTTGATATCTCTAGATGAATCAATAAAAGAAAAGGGTTTTGTTCATTTCATTTCTATTATTCTATGTGACGATGTGGGAGTTTTGTTTCTGCATCTTAGCGCTCTATAGCATGAAGTTATGTTGGGTAAGAGGCCAATACTTACAAGATGTTTGGCACATTTACCTCAAAATAACTGAAATGAAAGAAAATAATACCATTTTTGGCCATAAAAGTTTATACCGGAGATACCACACTTTCTTCATCAAATTTGTTACAGTGTCACTCAAGCGAATGTGATTGTGTACTTTTTGAGTTACGAGAATTATAACTGCGTCCTATGTATGCCTTAAGAGGGGAGAAGTGCTATACTTTCAAATCTTTCAAACGACACTAACTACATTAAATGCAAGTAAACAAAGGAGTGTTAGCATTTCCATAAGCAACTGAAATGTCCACTAAAGTTTGAAAGAGATGCTAGTATTTAGGGCGTTTATGATTGACCTCCTTGAATTGGTTAAAGGACTTTCGGAGATCCATCTTGTACATGGTTTTAGTGTAAACATCTCATGTAATCTACTTTAGATATTTGGTCTGCGGTTAAGTTAAAATCCATTTTGTTCACCTTTTATTGTCATCTTTAGCAAATCAAGTTAAGATATGATGTTTGGGATAGTTAGAAGTCATGGTCTTCTTCAAGAGGAAAAAGGTTAAAGAGGACGAGATGATGATCTTTTTACATTTCTCATGGATTTCTACTCTGCCAAGTGAAAACCTATGCGGCGGGAATCAGAAGCGTGAGTTAGCATGATAGTGAAGGGGGTTAGTGTAAAATTTTAGTACTTGCAGGTCGCTTGAAGGCTTAGCTAATGATGTTTCTCTTAACAGTTGCTTGTTGCTGGAGGTGCCATGTACATTGAGGTGTTTAACAGAGGCGTCATTCCTCTAGCCTACAGCATCAAGAAGAAAAACAAAGCAGGGGAGACTAACACTTACTTGGATGGTATCTACCTCCTCTTCACCTACTTCACAAAACCCGAGTCAATGGAAGTTCTTGCAGAAACACTTATAGCAGACGACGATGTTATCCGATCTTCTAGTTTCAAGATAAGGAAGAGGAAGTACTAGTTACTGTAAGATATTTGTCTCTACGATGAAGATGGTTAGGAACAACAGTTTCATTGACCATGCAATCTCATGTATTTTGGGTCTTTTTTGTTCTCTCGATACTGGAATTTGATTTATTTTTGTAACATAACTTGATTGATAGCATAGAGAGATATATGCATTTGGTCGAGCTACATAAAAAACACTGCTTGTGTTGGTACATACTTATTGATTATCAAGCTTGTTTAGACACGTACAAGATATCTTAGAAATGCATATTCTGCTGAGAAAATTGTTCAAAGTCCATCGACATTCTGCACAAAGATACTATCAGATTTTGGAGCAATTGTTCCACACCATAGCTCCTGTCTTTTTGCTTCTTTCAATAGGTTGACAGTTATATTTGAGGAAGTGCCAATTGCGTGCCTCTTTACCCTCTTCAAGATTCATCTAAAAGATTTGCAGTATGAATATTTTGCTTCATCTGATTGAAACACAAAGTTATTGCAGTGCATGAAAAGTGACGGATCTTACTTACACCATCAGCAACAATAAACCCATCAAATAATTATGCAAATATTAAGTGCTTTGATGTGTATCTGACATGAAACGTCAATCTTGATAAGAACCCTCATGTCTATCCTTCTAATACAGCACTAATCATAAACTAGTTGCACTTAAGGTACCCATCCAATTGCAGAACTATGGAGGTGTCAGCATCTGCCAGTTGCCTTCGACTAACCAGAAATTAATGATGCTTGCTTAGATTAGATTATCTTGTCATCAACTAATAATCAGGTAGACTCAACTTTATCATTTGCAACAGATTCTACAGATTTGGCTTCTGGGTATTACTAGGAACAGAAGTGACTGGCACATTGTTCAGTTAAAAACAAGTTGTCATATTTTTCTAATGCCTAAAGAATTTGATTAGTGGTGCAGTTTGAGATCTTATCTCTTACCCACTTTATGTGAGAGAGGCTCTGTCTTCATGATCCACTACCAACAGTGAGATCTTCTCTTTCCAAGTAAAGGACGTATCATTCTTCAAACAGATCCTAGAAGAGGTTAAAAATTAGGAAAAGTTGCACAAACCTTAAATAAAATAGTCAGAAAAGTGAAGAAAAGTGTAAGTGGCTCTCAAAGCATTTAAACCCAGATATTTCTTTGTCTGCTTAATCAATTCCCTGAACTAATAATTGAGTTCCCTATAAGAAAGAGAAAACTAGTAGTTGAGATATTTATTAAAGAACATAGTAACTGAGAAAAAGTTTTCATCTTTGGATACTTACTAAACAGGTTCATGAAAAAGCAAATAAAAAATGTTTTAGTACCAGATTATGACATAGATGATAGGATCATACAGAGGATTCAACTCAATCATTCACACAAGCTGCTCAAGATAACGGGAGTATCTAATAGTTTCTCTTCAAATAGAACACACCATTATCTTACCAGTCAGTGCTAATCCAATGTTCAATTAATGCTTTAAGGCTTAATGATGGTGTTGAAGGAAGGATAAAAAGTTCAAAGCACAAACATTGCTATTTTTTAACAAATCGAAGAATCGATTCTCCATGTACAAACGAATATGTTCTTCCATTTTTCTTTTGATGACTTTTAACTATAAAGAAAAGCCTTGGCCCCAACAAATACTACCTTTGTGGGTACTACTATTTCTTGCACTCAGCTTAAACCACACAAGAAAAAGAGGTACGGAAAGCAAAACAAGACATGATTATTTATCCTCGGAAAGGTTTTGATGTGATCTCAAAGTTTTTAGACAAAGTAACTAATATCATTCTCGATGATAGGTTACCATCTATGACACCCAACAAACCTGATGTGAGCATACAAGCCAACTGCTAGTTGTTTCAATGAATCTTAAAAAGTGGAGCAAAGCAACCTAATTAATTGATTTTTAGTTAAACCCAGCTTGTGTTTCTCATAAAGGCACTGATATGAAGGTTTACTTGTTGTGCTGTTGACTCAGCAACAATGGGTAGAGATTGCTTACCTTCAACCAAAGGGCAAGTTTGGTTGAAGAAGATCTACCAATCATGCAAAGTTTAGTGAAACAGAAGTTGCTAGGATGGTTAGCTGCCGGTTGAGGCAACTGCTTACTGAACAAGTGTCATCTTTGCCAATCAGTCATCTTTACTTGGTAATTTATCAGTTAAGTAAAGGAGTTCAGGATTCTCACTCTTAGCTAACATTGGGAAAATGTGAGAGATAATGTGTTTTGGTTCCATGCTTGGAGGATAAGGATAATGGCTTTCAGTGCTTGTGTGTAAGGACCCATGACCAATAGTGGGGGTCATGGCCTTGTCTCATCATTGAAGAAAGGAGAATATATATCATGATGTGTATAGCTCTTAAATTATTCAAAACAAGTTAATCACACCTTTTTGCTTTTGCAATCTTAAAGAACAGTTGTTCAGTTTTTATGCTCATTCTCTCCCTGACAAGCCCACCACAGAAACTCTCCATAAAACTACTCAAGGAGACCCTTTTGGCTCTGTATCTCTGCAACTCTTATTCACATTTGAGCCTGGGGATTGATGGATGCCCCTCAGACTCCAGTCCCTCCTCATCTTTATCCTCAAGCACTTCAGCTTAAACTTTATCAAGCATTCATCTTCTCAATTCCTATCCTCTTTTCTATTATTCTCTTCTTATTGTTTTACTTGTTTTACCTCAAGAGAAGAGCTTCAACTCTCTCATCCACTCCCCAGATGCCTCCCATAAGTTCTAATCAGGCTACTCCTTACATCCCCTCTGTAAGGCCTCTCTATCTCACTCTCCCTCTCTCATGCAGGCTCATGTATGTGCATTCACAGAAGACAAAGAAGAGAAAAAGTAGAGCTCTTTGTTATGTGTTCTCTTGCAATAACAAGTTAACCTGTATTCTTTCAACCTTTATAACAGAATTTCAATGCAGCATGTAGATAGGTTCATGTGGTGAAGACAGTGCCCGATCATCTTGAATGTGTTCATCTTAGAACTATAAGTGCATAGTTAAAAAAATATGGCTTGATTTTCAGATCCAACACAAATGAATCCAGTGATCTTTTTCTGCAGCTTTGTCAGATGGGTATTAAGGGAGAGCTCAAGGACAAGCTTCCCATTGTCTTGTTTGATGAAGAACTGAGGACAAGGGAATCACAGTAAGTTCTTACACTTATTTCTCTCATTGAGCTTTAACACTCCAGTACGAAATTATACTATAAGTCATTTGGCACTAAAGGTTACTGTGGCCTCTATGATCATGCCCAACACAACATGTGCAGATATGGTGTTATATTATGATATCACATCCAACAAGTTGATAAGGCCAACTTCGCAAAAAATGAATGACTGAAACTGACTGCCCATAAAGTTCTCACCAGTTAACACCAAGAGAGGGTATGAGATAAGCATGTACCTGAATCTCTCTGAAGTCATGCCTAGCTATCTCTGCATTATGCCTTATAGGCCAACTTTCTCAGGCAACTAGTCTCTTTTCACATACTACTTAGCATCTTCACTAGGATCCACTATTTTCTCCTTAGTGCCTTTTGCTAGGACAGTGTTTTCCAAGTTAAATTTGAGAGGAATCTATCTTTAGAGGCCGCAAAATTTATGGTTAAATGAAGAAAGAGTTGCGTATGGGCTCAGATTCTTCAGGTAATAGCTAAGCACACAAAATAGAGGCCTCTGTTGTCCTAGAAGTTCTAGTGTATTGCTTTTCAATCTTACAGTTTCTCTTGCATTTCAAGCTGAGTGCCTTTTTGTTAAACAGATGGAATCCTCGTGAGATAGATATCGTCCACATGAACAGGAATTCAAATGATATTCGAATATTAGTGTTAAGGCATCAGTTACCTTTTGATCTCCTTTTTAAGGAAATCGAATCATCAATACTTTCAAACCATTCTGTTCAGTTGCACTGAGCATAAGCTAGTTAGAATCTTGAATAACATCCACTGCTTTTGTAAAATCCTCTTGGCAATCATGACTTTGAATGTACTATATGTTGAACAGGCCCTCACTAGTGCATCTTCTTTTGATTATACATGAATTGCAGATGCTGTGTTTGCCTGGGTGAATTTGAAATCAAGGAGGAATTGCTGCAGGTCCCATCCTGTAAACACGTGTTTCATGTCGACTGCATACACCACTGGCTGCACACAAACTCAACTTGTCCACTATGCAGATGCTCCATTATCCCCACTACCAAGCTTCTCAATCCACCACAACACGTTTTACCTCAGCCCCACTGGCAAGAAACCATGGACTCAACCCAGAATGGTTCATTGGAACATCAACGGGAGCAGCAGGAGCAATTAGCCAATGCTGCCACATCCAACACTGCTAACTCTTCTAGGGAGCAAATGGTAATTCTCACTGAAGGATCACCAAGTAGAGACAGAGGACTGCAAAGCTAACGAAGGTTGTCCGATTGATTGGCCTACAACCTTAGAGAGTCAGGCAAATAATTCAGATGGGAATAAAGTGACACACATCCTTTGAAGGCCTGGATGCCTATATAGGTGCACTTTGCACATTCTTTGACCTTCATAATGGCTTGTACAATTGTCTATTGAAGCCGGCTAAGTGTTGGTATGAGTATTAAAAGTTGGTTGTGTAGCTATATTACTGAAACTATATGAGAGAAGTGTAATTTGCCCTCAATTTTTTATGATACCTTACTGTCTTCAGAAAGCAACAAGGATTCATAGAAGCTTTGCTGTGTGCTTTCCTTGGCACCAAATGATGCAGATTACAAGCATCAGTTTATTCATATAATACACCATAAGTGGCTGATCATCTTCTGTGAACTACTGAACTTTCCACCTAATGCATACCCTGAAAGCCATTATTTGAGAATGAGAGAAGAACCCAAGTAAAGAGCAGATGCCAAAAGCGTTGCAAAAACGGTAGTTTTTGCAGTCAATTTCCCTTATCACTTCTCAAGACCATAGCTTCATATATTGGCTGGGAATTCAGCACAACGAAGCCTGTTAAGAGCAGCTGGAGAAGTTGTCCTCCATTGTTGTTTCCACTCAAAAATTTTATAAATCCATGGAGAAAAACAAATAAGTTGATGATCGCAGCCATTGTTAAGGGCAAAAACAATGGGGGTGATACTCCAAACTCAAAGATCTCTTGGTCATATTGTTTGCTTTGCTCGTCATCAAGAACCTTGGTGGTCACATTGAAGCCATACGTGGAGATGCACAGGCACTTGAGCGTGAACTCAGTGAACCCAAACAAGAAGCAGGAAACTCCCCTCACCATCCACATTCTCTGATTATTCCACCATCTTTGAACTGTTCCTCCTTCCAAGACAAAGTCCAGAAGATCTTCCCCATAAGCCCAAGGAAAAGCAACACATAAAGAAGAAACCATGGCTCTGAAACCTGCAAAACATGCTTCTGATTCATCAGGAGAGCTTGATCGATGAACAAAGTTGATTAACCAATTGTGGGTAGTGGGCACTCACCTCCGGGAAGATACGGATTTCATTGAGAAGAGCGAGCTGAGGAAGAAAGGCATACGTGGTGATGGGTATAGGCCGTACACCACATGCCATGCCATGCGTACCCAAGACCCATAAACAGACCCATAGCTTGGACTCCATAGGTAACGGGACTGTACCCCGAGAAGAGCACTTCAAGCAGCCCAATGGACCATCTCTTGTTTTGATTCAGCACATCAACCAGGCTCACTGGTGCATCCCCATAAAAAGCTGCCCTCTCAGGCTTGCAAAACACTGATCTCCATCCCTCACACTGCAGCCGATACCCTGTGTAGTAGTCCTCCACCAGTGACCCATATCGGAATCCAATCTGCAAATTTCAAAGCTGACATGAACTACAACAAACACAAAATAATTAACGAGTTTCAGGAAGATTAAAGATTAATAGGCTTACATTATAGCCCCAATCGGTCTGGTTCTCATACGTGCAGCCTGCTACATGATAGGCCAATGCCAAAGTCTCCTCGGCCTTAATGGGTGTGCCAACGACATTACCAGGCCTGAGTTCTTGGATCTCAGGCGAGATCAAAGCAGGTGGACCACCGAAGAAAACCCGCCGGTTGAAAAATCTTGCAGTTCCAAAAAATAGCGGACCCAATAACCCATCTTGGCTCAAGGGATTAATTTGAAACAAACGCTTGAACTCACGAGCATAGATATCATTTTTGTTGAGTTTAGGGAAGATATGAGGAAACTGTACATACCCTAATTTAGATTTAATTGCAGGATCTAATAGGTAACATAATGCACGTAGAGGTGTTCCAGGATCATCGGAGTACATGTCACAGTCTAGTGTAAGAATTATCGATGAATTGGTCATGATAGCCGATACGTGAAGCTTTGTCAGTCCAAAAAGGAAAATAAATGAAAATTTTAGTCAGTCGGAGACTATTATTTGGTGACAATTGCTTATAGTATGAAAATTAAATTAACATACCAAGGCATTAAGGGCCCGGCCTTAAAATGGTGAGATGAAGTTCTACTTTTCTCTCTAGAGAGATAGATTAAGTTTAGCATCAAATGTCCACTAACGTCTTTGTCCTCGCAACTTTCTAGTAAGACCTGTTCAATGAAATGATGTAGCTTTGATCATTAAGTAATTAAAAATCTATCAACGTTAATTCAAACTTGAATTACAGTCGGATGATTTTGTCGAGTGAATCTGTCTTTCCATTTCCATTTGTTGAAAGCTTCACATTCCTCGTCTCCGTTGATGTACTCGTTTATAACTTTTTCTCTTTCGATGACGTGTTCTAGCTTCATTTTCGTATTCTCGTTCATAATCTGTAATGTCTCATTAAGAATCCTAACTTCAATATCTTTTCTGCATGCTTCTTGCATCTTCGCGTGGAAATAATGTTTCTTTGGGCCTCAAGGATGGTGAATTGTTTGTACAAAACTTAACCATTTAGAATATATACCATTAACTAAATAATAACCCATGTGATGCTCATTCCCATTAATGATATAATGAGTTTGAGGTGTTATACCTTTAGCAAATTTTACGAACATGCATTTGGATCAATATATTCATATCGTTATTGGAATCAAGAAGAAAGACAAAATTTGCATGCCAAATCCATAAATTGTAATCAACTACAACTTCAAGAATAGTAGTTCGAAATCCACTATATCCACTGTATTGTCCTACCAAGTAGTAGGACAATTTCTTCACTTTCAGTACATACAATATAAACCCCTTAGCATTTCAAAAAATTCATGTTTCTTACCAATTTTTAATAACATTTCAATATCATCATCATTCGATGCTCTTAAATAACACCCTTTAAATAATTTCACAAATGCTCGATAAAATCTTTTAAATACTTTCAATTATTGTAGATTCTTCATTAGTGTCATCTGCTGGTACACCAGAAGCCAAAATCGAGAAGATAATTATTACTTTTTATAAACTAGACAGTCCAAATTTACCCAATGCATCTCGTTGTTGCATAAAGTAATTGTCATGAGCTTCCATAGCATTGATAATATGAAGAAATAAACTTTGCCCATTTGAAATCATCTATGAAACGTTGATTCATCAAATCTTGTGTTCTCTGTGAAGTAGTCATTTCAGAGATTGTGTTCGCCTTCGCTTGACCATGATTAGTCGTCCTATGACTTGGAACTAAGCCTTCATGTCTTCATTAGATAGTTTGATCATAATTCATATACTCAAGCATCAAAGATTTAGTAATGTTGATTGTTGAGCTTGAAGGGTTTGAAGATGAGTCTTGATAAATGGAATAAAGTCAAGTCCATCATCAGTGCTCAAGAATGAATGATAAAGATGAAGATGATATATAACATGGATTAGTAGTAAAATTCATGGTTTTGATGGTTGAATGATAATATGGATAGAGGGTAGAATGACAAAATAGATTATAATATGTTGTCTTTTATAGATGAAAAAGAAGAATACGATAATTTTCAACATATCTTGCAAAAATCGTGAAATGAAAAAAGTTTTCTACTTAGAGAAAATTAGAATTGGGAGAACAACGAAAAGAGAACAAAATTTTAAAAAAAGATGTTGATTCTAAAAAAGATCTAATATTACGTGAGGTTATTCAAAATGAACGAATGAGAATTAATGAAAAACGAGTTCGAAATCAATAATCTCAAGCAGTTGATGTATTATCTAATGCATTTGATCAATATTTTAATAGTGTAAGAAAATGAAGATGGCTTTTATACATTTTAAATAGTTTTAAGATTAGTTTACTATTGTTCAAGTAATTTTACTTTTAATTAATGTTATAATTTGAGATTATGTCAGTAATAGTTAATGTATTGTTATATTTATTATAGTAAGCTTTTAATTGGAGTAAATTTTATTTTTATCATATTCATCTAAAATTTAAATTATATTATAATTTTTAAATAATTAAAAATTTTATATTTTTAAATAATAATTTTAATTTCATATATATACCATATTAGCATTAATTAAATATTTAAGTATTATTAATAATTTAAATAAAATTAAATTATATATTAAATATTAATTTTATTTGAAGTTTTTAATAAGATACATTTTAATAATGTAATTTTTTCATAATAATATAATATGTATATTAAATATTTATCTAAAATAGATTTGGTATAAAAACTAAAAAAATTAATAATATAACAAATTTTTTAAAATAACAAAAATAGTATGATGAAGTAAATTTGCAGCTTTATTTGGAGCACTTTTTTCCGACATTGACCGTCAAATTCCCAGCTTCCGGTCGTCATGGGAGACGGCCTAAGTGTTTGCTGTGTAGCTGTATTGCTGAAACTATAGGAGAGAAGCGTAATTTGCCCTCAATTTTTTATGATACCTCACTGTCTTAAGAAAGTAACACGGATTCATAGAAGCTTTACTGTGTGCTTTCCTCAGCACCAAATGATGCGGATTACAAGCTTCAATTTATTCATATAATACACCAAAAGTGGCTGATCATCTTCTGTGAAATACTGAACCTTTCACCTAATGCATACCCTGAAGGCAATTACTTGAGAATGAGAGAAGAACCTAAGTAAAGAGCAGATGCGAAAAGTGTTGCAAGAACGGTAGTTTTTGCAGTCAATTTGCCCTTATCACTTCTCAAGACCATAGCTTCATAGATTGGTTGGGAATTCAGCACAACGAAGCCTGTTAAGAGCAGCTGCAGAAGTTGTCCTCCATTGTTGTTTCCACTCAAAAGTTTTATGAATCCATGGAAGAAAGCAAATAAGTTGATGATTGCAGCCATTGTTAAGGGTAAAAACAATGGAGATGAGACTCCAAACTCAAAGATCTCTTGGTCATATCGTTTGCTTTGCTCGTCATCAAGAACCTTGGTGGTCACGTTGAAGCCATGCGTGGAGATGCCCAGGCACTTGAGTGCGAACTCAGTGAACCCAAATAAGAAGCAGGAAACTCCCCTCACCATCCACATTCTCTGATTATTCCACCATCTTTGAACTGTTCCTCCTTCCAAGACGAAGTCGAGAAGATCTTGCCCATACGCCCCAAGGAAAAGCAACACATAAAGAAGAAACCATGGCTCTGAAACCTGCAAAACATGCTTCTGATTCATCAAGAGAGCTTGACATTCAACAAAGTTGATTAACAAATTGTGGGTAGTGGGTGCTCACCTCCGGGAAGATACTGACTCCATTGAGAAGAGCAAGCTGAGGAAGAAAGGCATACGTGGTGATGGGTATAGACCCCACACCCCACAAGCCATACCATGCGTACCCAAGACCCATAAGCAGACCCATAGCTTGGACTCCATAGGTAACGGGACTATACCTTGAGAAGAGCACTTCAAGCAGCCCAATGGACCATCTCTTGTTTTGATTCAGCACATCAACGAGGCTCACTGGTGCATCCCCATAAAAAGCTGCTCTCTCAGGCTTGCAAAACACTGATCTCCATCCCTCACACTGCAGCCGATACCCTGTGTAGTAGTCCTCCACTAGTGACCCATATCGGAATCCAATCTGCAAATTTCAAAGCCGACATGAACTACAACAAACACAAAACAATGAACAAGTTTAAGAAAGATTAAAGATCAATAGGCTTACCTTATAGCCCCAATCGGTCTGGTTCTCATACGAGCAGCCTCCTACGTGATGGGCCAATGCCATGGTCTCCTCGGCCTTAATGGGTTTGTGGACGACATTATCAGGCCTGAGTTCTTGGATCTCAGGCGGGATCAAAGCCGATGGACCACCGAAGAAAACCCGTCGGTTGAAAAAGCTTCCGGTTCCAACATACGGGGGACCCAATAATCCATCTTGGCCCAAGGGATTAATTTGAAACAAACGCTTGAACTCACAAGCATAGATATCATTTTTGTTGAGTTTAGAGAAGATCTGAGGAAACTGTACATACCCTAATTTAGATTTAATTGCTGGATCTAATAGGTAACATAATGCCCGTAGAAGTGTTCCAGGATCATTGGAGTACATGTCACAGTCTAATGTAAGAATTATAGGCGAATTGGTCATGATAGCCGATACTCGAAGCTTCATCAGTCCGAAAAAGAAAAACCCGAAAAAATTCAGTCAGTCGGAGATTATTGTTTGGTGACAATAGCTTATAGTATGGAAATTAAATTAACATACCAAGGCATTAAGGGCACCGGCCTTAAAATGGTGAGAGGAAGTTCTACTTTTCTCTCTAGAGAGATAGATTAAGTTCGGCATCAAATGTCCACTAACATCTTTGTCCTCACCACTCTCTAGTAAGACCTGCCCATGAATCATATATATACTTCATGAAATTCTATAGCTTTGGTTATGAAGTAATTAAAACCCTAGATTTGCGTGATTCAATGTTAATGCAAACCTGAATCACGGTGGGATGGTCTTGTCGGGTGAATCCATCTTTCCATTTGTTGAAAGCTTCACGTTCTTCATCTTTGTTGATGTACTCGTCTAAAACTTTTCCTCTCTCAAGGATGTGTTCTACCTTCATTTTCATATTCTCGTACATAATCTGTATTATCATTAAGAATATCCTAATGTTATTATCTAAGTTAATTATCTCCTTTTGCCCTATATGTTAAAATTGAAGATATTATTTGTGTAGTCATATCATTGATCTTCCATTATAATATTAAAATTTAGATGTTTTCTTATTTTTTTAAAAATATACATTTATAATTTTATTTCAAAAATATATAATAAATAAATATATTTTTAAATTATTTATTTTATTAAATTATATATATATCGCATATAATTTTTTTAAAAAATCAATATAACTCATATCATTATCAAACCCACATCATTCTTATGAATTGCTCCGAACACAAAAGATCGATGATTCAACTTCTCATAATTGCAAATATATGGAAACGACAATAAGGGCAATAATTTTCTTTTCTTTTTTTTCCTTTAAAGGGTATGTGAGATAAATGCCAAAATTCTAGGAGATAGTATACATAATATTTTTTATTGGAATTATTTCGACAACAATATATTCCATATGATATTGACCGATATGGGTGCGATAAGGATTGAGATATAATATGGACAAAAGATATTGCACCGATGATAGTGTGACATATGGTATTTTATTTTATTCATCAAGTTGGCTATCTCAATCTTTTTTATTTGATTTGTTCTAAATTTTTTCAAGATATTTTTCTAGTTTATCTCTTCTATAAATACCATTAATTTCCTTCATCATTAATACATCAACCTGTTATCCAAAGCAAACTACTTAGACGACCCTTTTTCTAGACTGATTTGAATTTTTAATTTGATTCGGATTATGATTAATATAGTTTTTAAATGACAACATAATCATATTTTAGTAAATTAATTAAATCCATTAGAGAAATAATTATTTAGTTGAAGTGAGTTAAGAATTTAATTTGACATTAATTACTATAAAGTTTATGGATGGAGCACGGAAACTGACCGAAGCAAATCTAAGTTGATTAGATGAGGTGGTGCAGTATAAATAGAAGATAATAAGAAAACCATAGAGCTAGCTAGAAGTTTTACCTTGATTTTTTCAGTTTCAGAGCTCCAATAATGGTGATTGTTAGATGCGAAGTAAGCTTCCGGGCTCCGGTCTTCTACGTTGTTCTTCCTGCAAAACGGTAGCCAGTGCCGGGAAAACTTTGCAGCCTCCATGAAAGCAAAAAGCGTCAAAGAGGATCCTCCGTCATCCGATAAGTAGACGGAAATCTTCTCCGTCGGATAATCATATGCCATCACCGACAAAGCAGTGTTCACCGCACTGATCGGAGGTTCCTTGTACGGATCAGCAGTGCATATGAACACGTCAATCGCCGGAAACTCGCTTGTTCCCACGACCTTCTTGAGGTTTTCCGGGAACTGTTTCCGGTGAATGGGATACATGCGGAAGGACTGTGACGTCGCCCATATGAAAGCCAGAATAAGATCCGAAACTAACAGAGAGAAGGTCATGAAGAAGGAGACCGACGTTTTCGAGTGGAGAAGAGTCTGTGCATGGTGATATAACAAGGCCAGGACGCCACACGTGTAAACAGCCGCGAACACCCGGTTGAGCACCGCCCGCCGGATTGGCTCCCACTTGTGAAGAGGCAGGATAAGGGTGTCTCGGGCGGTGGCGCCGCCGCTGTTCAGTCCTGTACCCTTCATGGTTTTTGTGAATGAGCTTGCAGTAGAACCAGCTGGCCAGCTCGTTACTTATAAGGCAAGAGGGCCTAGATATCTTAGGTCCAATAATTGCCGGTGGCCGGGGTTGCATGAGCTATACGGCGTTCATTAAAGATGAAAATCAATAAATCCCAAGAAATTGTGACGAATAAAATAAATGATTAAAAAATCAGATATTTTTTAATTTTAATTATTTTATGTTTTCAGAAAAAAACAATAACACATGTCAATTAACAAATTTAATCATTATAACATTTAATATTTTTAAATAATATTATAAATTATTAAAAAACTAGTTTTTTATTAAAATTTTCAACATAATTTTAAATAAAAATATTTATTCATGATCAAGTTTTATTTTATTTATTTTTTATTTCATTATCATAAATTATTTTAATTTTAATTTTTTAAAAAAACATCAGTACATCTCAAATTAACAAAAAATCTCAATCCTTTTTGCTGATATATATGAATTATTATGTTTAACTATGAATTTTGAAATTTTATTGCAATAACTTATTTATTTTTTAATTTTTTTTAAAATTATATAAAAACGATCTCAAAACAAATATAGTAACTGCATGTGATTTGAAATTGGAATAAAAATTTTGACGGTATAATAAAAAATATTAAAATTTTCAACACAAGTTATAATTAATAAAGAAATATAATTTTTTTTTCTAACTGAAATAGACTTGTCAATGAGTATGGACAGCCAAGGCAGTGGCGGGCGATATATCAATAATGGAGAAAATGGGCCCAAAATTAATTAGTTTCCCATGAAAGAAAAGAACCGAAGAGACTATAGTCTATAAAAGGTAAACGGTCTATTCATTTATGGTACGAAAAGTAACTAAACAAAATGTAAGCATTTTAATATTAAAATATAATTATTTTTTAATAAAATAAAATAAAATATATAATTTATTATATTAATATAATAAAAAATAAATATACATTTTAACTATTAATTTTATTAAATTATTACATATTAATTTTACATCAAAATAAGAATTTTTTGTAACAATATCAAGGGTAGCAAAAATCTAAATTAAAAAGTAAAAATTCTATCATGTGGGTTCGATAAATGCAAAATTCATTAAATGTATAATTATATAGTTTTATAATTATCAAAAATTAAAATTAAATATATTTGATATATATATATTAATTTATATACCAAAGTGTTTCGTGAATAATTTTTATGTTATATAAATTGAATAGTTTTCATATTATTTTTCATTTTCATCTATCTAAGTAGTGCATTTTTAATTATTCTATTTTTTATAATATCAAATATACACATGTTGATAAATAATAAAAATTGTATTTTATGTAAAAATAGTTACATACATGCAGCAATTAGATCTTTTTTGTTAATAAAATAGTTTGAAACCAGAAATATTATTTATTTAAAAGAGAAATATAAGTATTCACCACACTCAATAATTAAAAAAAAAAAGAGAAAAAGTGAAACTTCTTTTTTATTTCCTAGAAAAAAAAAAAAGAAAAGAAAAATAGACTATAGAAGAGAGCGACATGTAACTGTTACTAGGTACAGGACACTCACTTAAACGTCTCGTTCCAACTCTTTCACGTGGATACAAATTTTTGTAGATTTATTTTTAAAAATAAAATGATTTAAAATATTAAATTTTATTTTTAATTAAACTTTATTTTGAAAATATATTTCAATAAATTTTAATTTATTAATATTTAAATAATTTAAATTAATTTTTTAAATTTTAAATAATTTTTAACTTATTGATTATTTTTTATCAATTAGTAATATAAAATTTTAAAAAAATATTCTTAGCATTTAAAAAGTTTTCATTCTTTTCATGATAATAACTTGATAGATTAAAATTTATTTAAAAATATTTTAAAAAATATAATTTATTTTAAAAATATTAAATTTGAAATAAAATTTACTAAAAAAAATATTTTGCTGACAGATATAGTTAAATAATTATTTAAGTAACAACACAACAAAAGTAAAGGAAATTTAATATTTTCTGAAAAAAAAACTTATAATAAATAGAGCAAATGGTAAGTATGTGAATGAAGCACAACAATGCAACTGTCATAATCAAATAATTATAACAAATAAAATAAAAATAAAATAATAAAAACTGTGAGGTCACCGAAACGGGCAAACCCACTTAGTGGATGACAGTCAAGCACGTGACGGACTTTGTCCAATTCCGGTCCCATTCTGATTGAGCTCATTTTGTTTTATGCCGACGAATTAAATAGTAATTAATTTTATATAATCATTTAAATAAAATAATTATAAAATATTAATTTATCAATTTTTTATTGAGACAAAAAGGTAGATGCCAAGAATTTTGGATTATCACGGATGTCTTAGTTTTCCGACATTAAGGATGGATTAAGGTGACTGATTAGCACACTGTTTGTTAATTAAAAGAGAGCTTTTGAGATCATGTAATCAGCTACTCGCAGTTACACATTATCTAATCAACTGTATGTCCATTTTGTGTCATGTTTCTCCAATTTTTTATTTTTTTAATTTTTGTCTTTTTGTCACTTGTCTTTCTAGTGGTGAATAATTGTTAAATTCATCCTACCATAAAGGAATCAAAATTATTTGTTTTGTTAATCTGAATCAAGTTTTTTTATTAAAAAAATAAGTACACATGATAATTATGTAAAATGAATAGTTGTGATATTATTTATTTTTTTATTTTAGTATAGTAAATTCTAAACTTATTTTTATTTTTTTATTAAAAATATCTGCTGTATGTCAGATTGCTAGAATACCCAATTTCATTATGAACTTTGTGGTAATCCTGTTTTATCAAAATCCAATTGGTCTGGATCTCACAGTTGCAGCCTCCTAAATTGTGGGCCAATGCCAAAGTCTGCTGGGCCTTTGATTGATGTACTGTAATTTAATTTATTATTAACGTATTTAAACTATGCTTTTTAAAAGCTCAAAATGATATAATTAGATAATTCAAACCTAATTCTTCTGTTGATTTAAATTTGTATTCAACCTTTTCATATAAAATTTAAAAAATATTTTTTATAATTTAAAATAATATTATTAAATATATATATAAAATAACTATTGATTTTCAGAGGAGCTCAGACCAACAAAACTTGTTGATCCCATTTTGAAAAACTCGCTCTTTTTACATCTGACCTGTTTTATGATGCTTAGCTAATGCTTAAAGCTTCCATCTAACTTGGTACCATCAGATAGCCACTATTATATGTTATCTAATTTCTTAACCAGCCAACAGACCATGTTGACCAGTCAGATTCTGACAGGTTTCGGGATTGCCTGCGGAGGCAGTAATTCAGAGCAGGCATCCTGGAAGTGTCCTGAACAAGCCATTGTAAGGGAATCCATGACCAGTGGTTAGTTTTGACCACAGAAAGCTTAGCTTATGGAGCTGGAAAAAGCATGAAATGCTACTACTACACTCACCAAGGGCCGATATTACATTGCCAAAAGCACATTTTGTATATACAAGAACAGGCAATAGCTGCTACACAACCATCACAATACCATCAATATTCACATTTTGCTAAAGTCTATTGCTTTCTCTAACTTCTCTGTTCCCAGTCAATGTCTTTCTGAGTCCCCATTGATAGTTGGCTCTAAAAATCGAGCTATTCATTAGCCAGTCTTTCCCTTTTCTCTCCTCCATTGCCCCCACCCCCCAAAAAAGAAAAACAAAAGGTAATTAAAAGAAAAGAAAAAAGCATCACCTACTTCCCAGAAACAAACAACAAACAACAACAAAGGCAAATGGAAGTCTTGTATTTCAGATTTCAGCTGAGTCTGAGCTTATTATAGTTGCTTCACCCTCGATGGAGGACTTGGGGAATTTGTGTCCTGGACTCATCTTCATCACATCCTCTCGTGAATAGATGAATATTCTTTTCACCATGTTGCAGAATTCACTGCAATGAAAAGAATTAAACAAGGATTAGTAAATTCAGAAAAATTTATAGCTTCAATTTCACCGTTCCAAGGAATGATTAGTAGTAAAGAATACTTACGGCCAAGGATCATCACCAACAAGCATTATATCATCTTCATTATCGGTGTAGACGATCTTCCACTTATCTTGAGGCTGAAGCTGACCCTTGATGTCAAACAACTTCTCTAGCTCCTCTATAAGTTGATCATACCCTTCCAACACAGTTAGGTCCACAGCCCGACCAACAGGTACGCCCTTCATCTGGACCTGTTGACATACCCAGATACCAGAGCCAGAAAGTTTGATAAACTAAGTAGCAAGCCAAAAATAATTGGAATGAATGAAGTTCATATTAAGTACCTTGGTACAACTACGGGTGGAAGTTGAGCAATTTTGCCTGCTCTGAATCTCTTTTGGCAATACCTGCAACTGGTTTTCTTTATTCTCCTTAGAAGCCCTCGAAACATCAGATTTTTGGTCTGAATCAGTTGCTGACAGAGTACTGAGACCATGTCCCTCATTGGTGCCGCTGGAGATACTGGCAGGCTGTACAGGTGGTGGTATCCTCTCCACAGGAACTGAGCTGGTTGAATGATTTATGAGTTCGATACCAAACAGTCTACAACTTGGAGCTGTCTCAGATTTCTTTGCTTTCTCTACTTGGTCAAGCATTGTGTCATTGTTCAGCTTTGACGAGTGTGGGACAGAATAGCCTGACAGACCAGGCCAAGCAGTCACACTTTTGCTGTCCTCTGTTGCATCCTTATATCCATGCTGAGGGACACTGAAATGGGCAGAAGACAACCAGCCACCTTCACTCTGAGTCCTTGAGATAGAGTTGCTATTGCTACTAATATCTGCCTGCTTGTTATGCCACATGACATGATCCTCATTTCTTTTGCCTTCACCAGTGATGGATTGCGTCAATCCCGAACTCCAAGTTCCTGATGCACTTGAACATAAATCTAGAGTCCAAACAAAAAGGAGAAATTAGAGATCTCATATAACCAGCTTGTCCAGTGCCAAAACAGAATGGACTAACAAAAATGCTACTCATTAAGACCTGGAATCTCAACAGGTGTTCGGGGCCTTTTGTTCTTTGACACAACTGGTTGAGCCAGATTTGGTGATGCAGAAGCTACAAAGGGTTCTATCTCCCACGGTGAAACCCTGTCAGGTCCTGGAATAGATGCAGGGTCATCCCATTGAACCTAGAAAATGGAAAACAAACATATATTGATATTACAATTTAGAAAAAAATATATAAAAAAGAGACCAGGGAGAGGGGGGGGAGAGGGGAGGAACATGTGGATTGAAATTACTTTCAATGATCGCCATTTTGAATCCTTCCAATGAGGAGAAAAATCCTCAACACCAACAATTGTGCCGGAAAACCTAATCAAGAAAGAAAAAAGTCAGAGATATCCAAAAAAAACAGCTCAAAAAACAAAAAAGCATGTAGTAACTGCATATTAAGTGTCTGAAAAACTCCTACTTCTACCTTCTCTCGGGGGAATCTTCTCCCTCAAATCTGATCCTGAATCTCATCCCAACTGCAAACTTATTGTTAACAGCATCTAGATATTTATTCAAGCTGATGATGAACTGACTTGTCCTGATTAAATAAACCAAGATAAATATAAGCAAAGGTAAGGTGTGTTCCACAGAAACTTCATTTGTAGCTCACTTAATGTCATATATCATACCTTGGCTTGTAGTAGACTACAAAGAGGGTCTGTGTTGCAGCAGCATGAGAAGCAGTTGCAAGCACTCCTAGATGCATGCTCTGACTTGAAATCACAGATGATGGCATGCTGCTCTGTTGTCGAGCAACACGCCTTACTCCAACACGCAACTCCCCATTTTCCCCTCTACAAAACCAATTATTTAAGAAATTAAAGCCTAAGCAATTGAAACAATACATGCCTTGCATGCTATACATTAATCAGAAAATAGGAAAGAACAATTGGAGGCAAGAATGAACACGAGACACTTACCTCAGGAAAACAAAGGAATCCCCGGCAACTAATCTTTTAGATGTGACAAACGTACTCCATCCTGTTGTCAACAAATGCCTACGTGGTTGACCTGTTCAATTTTTCACACAAATGAAACATGAGTGACGATTAAATTGACTACCAGATGTGTTTTTGTACGTGGTCATTTTAATACCATATGGAACGGGCTCCTAATTGAGGGCAAAGAATCTGGGTTATTCTTAAACTTCAAAAGAAACAAGTTAGCATCAACACAAGGATGAAAGCATAATTCCTCACCTCTGAAGATATGCTTGAATCGCCACTCATACCCATGCAGATCCTTAGCAACCAATTCCTGAGTTGGTGTTGACTGGGTCATATCCTGCAAGGAAACCAACATAAGAAAATCAATAATAAGGGGATGTAATGATAACCCACAAAGCAGTGTTTAGAACAAGTATTAATAAGACATACCAGTGGAGGGAGGCATTCAGTAGCATGTTTACGGAGAACAGAAAATCCACCATGGGTGCTCGTATCAGAGGCAGTTAAAACCTTGCAGAAGGGGTAAACAGTTGGTCTTGGATGTTCTGGAGGGCATGAATCAGGACTTGTCGGCTCAGTTTGCTGGAGGATTCAATTGCAATTAACCATTAGACTATCACACAGAAAGACATGGAAAATTGTTGGGATAAGAAACAGAGTTACATATTTCTTACATTTGATTCTGGGAGCAAAGTAATTTGAGCATAAACCTCATCTGTATCTTGCTCAGCCTACAATCAGAACACATGGGTAAAATTTTCAGTAAATGGCATCTGAAGTTCTATTTGGTTACTTGGAAAATGCATGACACAGAATTACAGAGACATCTCAGATTATATATCATCAGCAATTAAGGTCCATTTAGGTTAATTGATCCATCAAGCCTTATACAACTAAAAGGGTCTAAACCTAACAGAAGTTCATCCTTCTCCCTGACAACAAAAACAAGAGCACAGGAGGTGCAATATGCTACTTTAATCCCATGTTCTCAGCACCCACACAACAATGGAAATTACATTAAGAGAAATCATGATCAAACAGAGTAATACCAGCAGCCGAACGTGAACAACACGACAGAGAATCTTTGAAGAAAGATTAAACATCGGAATCCTCTGATTCAGTTCCTGATTCGTGGATGCCTCCAACTACAATCCCAAAAATTAGCAATATTTCAATTTCGTGCCAAAAAAAGAATCAAGGGCAAAACCCAAAAAAAAAAAAAAAACATAATTTTTCCGATGAAAACAACTTCCCGCGAAACAAACTGAAAAGTCGATCTAAAATAGAAAGAACTGAAGAAATAAACACGACTTACTTGCTCCATGTGCCCCTGCGGAAAGTAGAAGACTCTCTCTCCAGTTCGAGGAACCTCAACGAGCGGGCCCGCGCATGCCTTCCACAGCTCTGTGTAGAGATCATCCCCGCCATAACCTGTGCCCCCCCAAAAGACAAGTTTTTCAACAAGAATAATCCCAGAAAATGAACGAGAAAAAAAAAAGAAGAACTGAAATCAAACATAAAAATCGAGGGTCAATGTTTCACCTTCAGCTGAAACATTATTTGACTGCGAAAATGACCCTCCCCGATTCGCCATCATTTGAAGCACAACAACTCCCAAAGTCAACTGCAACCAGAAGGCAATCAGAGACCACAGCTCAAGAAAGCTCAATTAACCTGTCCGTCTTCCCTTCTCTACTTCCTTCTTCACCTCGTTATATACACACAATCACTCCAATAAATACGCAATAATGATGATCATTAACAAGCCTTTATTGCGACTTTATCACCAAAACCTGCGACTTTTGAACTCCACCACCACGCTTTACACACACATAGGCACGTTCTTTCTCTTGCTCTCTCTCTCTTTCTACAAGTAACGATCACTAGATCCAAAAGCGTTTCGCAACACTGCCGACACTTGTCTAAAACAGTTACAAAACCGCCTTTCTCAGCTCGCAATACCGCTTTTCCTCTGGCTTCAAACTTTCTCTCACTCAAACTCTCCTACCTCTCCTTCTAAAAAAAGTGCTTCTCTCGGGAGAGAATCCTGGGACAACGCCGTTACGGAGAATCCCCACAACAGCTTTGCGCGCGGCTTATTTTACGCAACTCGGTTGTAGCTTTAACTATGACTCTCTCTCTCTCTTCTCATCCTGCTTTGTTCGCTTTCTCTGCGTATTTGTATATTGCGAGTGTAACGCAGACCTAACTAACCATAGTTAGGAATTAACCCGACGGAAGGGTTAAAGCGACGATTTGCTTTTAACGGAAAGCAGGAGTAAAGGTGGCTATGCAGAGTGCAGCGCATGACTGGCTCCCCCGTTCCTTAACGGAGTCTGCGAAACATCGGGATGCGTGTTGTTGGGGGTAACGGGAGCCGTTAGGTATTTGGCGTTACCGTTAGCTGCCGTCTCCTTCGTTGTCTGCTTCGAAGCAGGCAACAGGTTGGCTCGAGCGAACCCGGCAGAATTTTGGTGGGTGTTTTTTATTTTTTTAATTTCTTGTGCGACTTTGACCCGAGAAGGCTTTTATTATTACCGAGTATGCCATTGAGGTGTGACGCGGGGTCCACCTTTAACACGTGGTAAGCGTCGGATCCTATCAGCCTTTCCCGGACAATCAGCAAGCGGCTGCTCGCTGATTCTCATTTGCACACGTCAGTAGTTTCCCCAATGGCAGTCTGACGTGTCACTCGCAAGGGGATCCGCTTACTCTGTGTATTATTTTCAAAAAATACTTTTTATTAAATTCAATTAAAATTTTAAATAAATTATTATACATAATTATTTTCATAAAATAAATAGTTATTTTTAAATTTTTATATAATAAATTAAAAAATTTTCAATATATTTTTTATTGACAAATTTATCTGAAACTAAATCAACATATTTCAATCTATTTTAAAAATTAATATTGTGAATATTTTTAATTTAAAAAAAATATGAAATTTATTTAAAATATAAATATTAATTAAAGTATAAAAAATGGTTAAAAATAAAAGAATGATTAGCTTAATTGTCAACTTTAATTTAATTGATGGCTAGGGAAAAAAGATAATTAATTTAATTACTGATGGGTTTATGTTGCTACTTTGCATCTTTGACATATTTAAGCTAACTCTTTATATCGTGTCTATCCAATATGCCTTCGGAACCACCTTGTTATATGCCCTTTCTTGATCATTGTTTTCCTTTAAGCATATCTCTTAGATGTAAATCACATTATTTATATTAAAAAACCTTAGTGTTTGATGATTTAATAATTTGATCATATTCAATAATAAATTAATAAAATCATTAATGTTCATTCCATTAGTCTAATGTAATTATACTAAGATTAGTTTAAATTAATTAAATTATGAATTTTTATAACTTTAAAATCTCACGTCATTCATAAAACAACACAATTAAATTATAATGTACTTATCTTTTTATAAATTAAAAATATAGTTTAAAATTATTACAATTAATTTTAAATAAATCAATAACAGTTAAAGATTTTATTTGTAATATAAAATAAATTAAAATCATGACATATCCATTTAATTAAAATGATAATTATTAATTAAATTTATCAATTAAAAAAAACTTATGTTAAAATAATAATAAAATCATAATTATCAATTCTAATATGATGTGATCAAACCCTTTTCAAAATCATATCTACCCAAAACAAATCTTTAAAGTATGGACTATATTTTAAAAATATTTATAAATGGACTAAATAAAAAAATTACGGTATTGGATTCTCTCAATTTCTCCTCTCCGATGGTACACATTCCTCGTAAAATCGGGGGAGAAAAATAAAAATAAAAATATTGCAGATGGATGCAATGATTGTAACAATCGATTTATAAATTAATGAAATCGAGTGAGGTTGGGAGCAAATGCAAGACATTTGGGAAACGCAATACGGGTTCATTTGAGTCCATATCAGCAAATCCGTAAAATAATGTCATATAGTGATGTGGATAAGCATATAAGATTGAGGTGTTAATCCCTTTATTAAGGGCTTTTTAATTAGAGTAATAAGGACAAACCAATGAGGGTATGGTTTTGTGTATGTATGCCTGTACTTTGTGCATAATCATGAAGCCAAAGCAAGATTTCTTATACTTAACTTTGTTGGTCGACACCTGTCTTTATATTTATAATTAGTCAATACTTTACCTTTATGGTTTAATTTAACACTTAAATTTAATTGACCCTTTCGATCTCTAAGAGTCGATATTCTTAGCATTTGATAATCTTAAGATAAGGCCAAGGGATGTTGATCCGATTTTGAATCTAACCCAACTATAGCATCCTCTCCGTATTATTTTAATCCAAGGCAGCACATTAATTCTTCCCAATTAATTTGGATTTTTTGGTAAAATAAATCATACTAATAATATTTTTAAAAATTTATTAGTGTTAGTAATACAATTATTATAGATAATATTAGATATTGTAAATTTTGAAGATAAAGATATTATTATTTTAAATTATATTTTTTTATTAATTTGAGTTGACTTTAAAATATATTAACACACAATAATTTAATAAAATTAATTATTAAAATTTTGTAAATATATTTTTATTAATTTTTATTTTTTAATAAAATGAATTACAAAAAATTCTTTATTTCATTTTGAAAATAAATCAAAACAAGTGCAAATTAATAATTTTAAAAAAATTATTTTATAACACGATGACAAGTGCATGAAAAATCAAAATGGTATATATTTGTTGATGGAATGGTTCACCACCATTTTTTTACACATTGTCATATTAATCTTTAATATAAAACATTCTATTAAAACTCATTTATCAAATAAAAGTAAGACAACATCATTAACAATAATGTATGTAATTTTTAGGATAAAAATGATATAAAAATTTAATATTTATTTTATACTATCAATCAAATATTTATGTTCAAAAAGTTATAAATTGAAGCTTGATTTATCAATTTGATCCAAACTAGAATTTAACTCAAATGATTATGAAAATTTAAGGATATTTTTATTACTGATATATATATATATATATAAATTACTCTAATTAATAACTTAAGGTAAATATCAAAATTTTGTAAAAATTTTACTTTATTTTTATTAATGATATAAAAATTTAATGATAATTCAAATAAATAAAAAAATTTAATTTAAACTGTATTGAATTCTAAAAGTAACAATTTAATAAAACAAGTAATTATAATTTATTTATTTGTTTTTATATTAATATATTAAATTTTGAAATTAGTTTTAAAAAATTAGTGAAATTAAATATAAATTAAATAAACTCTTAAAATTATTAAAATAAATTAATGAAAAAAAGGAGGCCATTAATTTTGTGTTTTTCCATGGAAGCAAGAATAGTCGGTAAGTGTGGCGTCAATAATTGACCGACTAAGAATTAGAGTAACGTAAAGGCTGCTGCTGGTGCTGGGGGTTGCTGTGGAATGTTAGAACCAATATGGCGTCTCTCTTTCGTGTCCAAAAGGGACATGCCACGGATTCCCCCACCAGCGGACGGACCCGCCTTTATTGTCGTCAGGGAGAGGCTACAGGGACAGCAGCAACGTCCCCTTTTCGATATTAATTTAATAAAAATTGAAAATTAAATGTTTAATGAAATAATATTAGTTTAATACATGTTGTAATAATATAAGGCGTGGACGTATGATTGGTTGGGAGTACGATATTGTATGCACACCCCATGTGGAGACCAATTTGGTTGGTGCTCCTTGCCGGTCTTCAAACACTTCTTTTCTTTTAAGAAAATAAATAAATAATTAATTAAAGAATTCGATCAGAACTAAAAAGTTCATCATCCTTTTTTAAAAAGTATTTATAATTTTAAATTAAAAATAAATTTTAATATAAAAATGATATATTAAAATATAATTTATTAATTTAAATCAAAATAAATTTTGATACAAATTTTAAAATATTAAAATTAAGAATTTTCAAATTTTGGTTTTCAATTTTTTGTTGATGTAAAAAATATTAAAATTATCATCTCAAAAAATTTTAAGATTTGAAAGAAATATAGATTTTTTAATTTTAAAAATTTCATAAAAATAACCTATAAAACTAAAAATTATTCAATTTTAAATGATAAACTCAAAATAAAATATAAAATTTATTTGAATAATTTTTTAAAAATATATTTAATATAAATATTTTAAATTTTTAATAAAATTTAAATTTAAATTAAATTAAATTAAAAAATCAAGATTTGATATATCATGTTTTTAAACATTAAGTGTGATTCCATATATGATCAATAATTAAAAATTTTAAACTATCTTTTACTGTTTTTAATTAAGAATTTTGAGTTACAAATTAATTATGAATTCAAAAATGTAAAATTAAAATTGAGTAATATTTAATTTTTAGTTTATAAAATAAAAATATTGTACTGTTTTGATCTGCAATAGAGATAATTTTAAAAATTTTAAAAGTTTTAAATCTAATTTTTAAAATTATTTTTATCATATACATAAAAAATGTAATGTGAGATTTACTATAATTTTTTCTATTAGCTAAATTTATATTAATATTGATAATTATACTATTTTATGAAAATAATAGACTAGAGAATTAAAGGAATTTTAAAAAATAACAAAAATAATGAAAGGGGAAATATTTGATTATTTAATGATTTGATGCCAAACAGGGTGTAAAGAAAAGTAAGATTTGATTTATTTTGTTCAAGGTGGATAGCTGAGAAGATATTAAGAATGACGAGGCAGTTGGCGTTGGAATCCATGTGAACCCAATCATGGGGCCTTATAAATATAATTTTATATAATATAATAAACCTCGTTAGTTTTTTTTTTAAATTAATGTTGAGTGGCGTGAGTGGGATTTCGGTCCCCTAGAGAACAGAGTCTTTGACTTTGGTTTGACCTGAATTTGAGGGCAAACCCCAGCCGTTGGATCTGGGTGATCACTAGGGGTCCTTTTTTGATGTGGACTTGATGAGGTCTTACTGGTAAGTCCAAAAATCTTGACACCCACTGGACCCTAACATGTCCCACTTTTTCCCAGTCCTTTGTTTTTTTTTTTTTGCTTTACTTTACAACAAGAGAGCATGAGGACACTGAATCCCGTGCGGAAGTTACCAGGCCACACCCCCATGGGCCCTCACCACCTCACCCTCTTGTCTCCTATGCATCATCTTCCTCTCCTCCCCCCCTCTCTTTTTAGCATGAGATCATCAACACTAGGTTAAAAAAAATGATATTATTAAGATAATTAGTTTTTAATTTTTTAAAAAACAATAACTCAAATTATTAAATATTATATTATTTAAAAATTATGTTTATAAGATTTTGAGTTCTTGAATTCTAAAATTATGATAAATAATTTGAAAAACAAATTTCTAACAATTAAATCTTACAACAAATAATATTGATAACGTAATATAAATCGGGATAATATTATACTCAATGATTAAATTTAAGAAAATGAATTATCAAAATATTGAATTAAAACTGTTTAATGTTATTTATGAAACAAAATTCAAGATATGGTTATATAACTCTTAATTTTACTTTAATTAAAAATCATTTTGAAAAATACATAAAACTTAATATTTTTATATATTAAAAAATATATTTTAAAATTATGAAATGTAATTTCAACATATGTAACATAAGAATGATCACATAATTTTGATATATAGTATTTTAATATTATTTTTCTTAAATTGTCATCCACCTAAGGTCCACACGATTAGTTTCATCACATGTAATAAACAAGTTGAAATTTTCATTGCCGTGATGAATATGTCAAAAGATATGATTTCAATGTTATGCAAATTTTATTGGTAGATTAGTTGATGTCTGGTGCACAAAATCTAGTTGAAAGGTAAGATTGATTTTAAAGATATATTAAGGTCAAGAAAATTAAATATTTAATATATTTTAAAATAAAATAAATTTCTGTTTAAAAATTAATTATTTTTCTTCTATAAATTATATCTAACAAGTCATGTTAACATAAAAAGATTTGTCAAAATGGATAAACATTAGCACTAATCAAGTCAAAATCGAAGTTGTTAATCTTTAATTGGCCGACATAAACACTATTAAGAATGAAATTAGTGCTTAAATTAGGTCAATTGGGTACCTAACAAGATCGGTCCTTGTGGAATATGGAGAAGATGATTCCACATAAAATGTTACTAAAAGCCAAACGAGGTGTTTATTTCTTGAAAGTCTTATAATTTTGAAGCCTATAGATTGTGGATTCTCAAAATTTCAAGATTTATAAATTTTAATTTTTGGTAATTTTAAAAACCATTTTTTAAGATAAAAATTTAAGAGTAAATATATATATAATTATATTTTTAATGAATTTTAATTTTAGCATCAAAATTTTTATTGATTTAATTTTACTTCCAAAGTTTTAATTTAATTCGATTTGAATTTTGATTCAAACGATTATAAAAAATTAATGATATTTTTATTAAAATATTTCAAAAATAACTCAAATAATCTTATACTAATTTATTTCAAGTTCATTCTTTAAATTTAAATAAATTTTAATCATTAGCTATTTTTTAATAATTTTTAAAAATTTTGACAGTGTAAAATTTTTAAAAATATTATTATTACTTAATTTTTTTATGACAGCTTATTTTTTAACGTTTATGAAAAATTTTAAGTCATAATTCATTGAATAAATCTTCAATTTAGGTATTTAAAATTTTTGATAAAGTTTAAATTAAACTAAATTAAAATTTTAGATATAAAATTAAATTAATTGAAGCTTGAATATATTTTTTTTTTCAATCTTTACCCAATTTTAATTATAAAATACACATGCATATGTCTTTATGTTCAAAAATTTCGATAATAATAAGTGGTAAAGTTTTTCATAAAAAATTTCCAAAAAATACCCAATGGAACTGAAAATGAATCCTTTGCTTATTTTTGTTGCTCCAATTAATTTTAAAAATCCGATTTAATTAGTATGTGAACCTCCACACACAATGTGTCGGTTAAATTTTTTTTGGAGCATTAATTTTCTAATTAATTGCCAACTCATACATTGAAGAAATTAACAAATCCGATTCATCATGACATACTATGTTTCATTACTTGAGCTTGTTATAAAAATTTAAAAATCCAACAAGAAATTGGCATATTCTTCGTGGGTGGCATTTTGAACACATGCCCATTTTCCTACCCAATACATAGTGTTTGTCATCTCCT
This sequence comes from Moringa oleifera, assembly GCA_021397835.1. Lineage (NCBI taxonomy): Eukaryota > Viridiplantae > Streptophyta > Magnoliopsida > Brassicales > Moringaceae > Moringa > Moringa oleifera. Next base: position 655,250 of record JAJFZO010000566.1, read on the forward strand.
TGTGGATTAAATATTAACACGATGTTTCAAAAATGTCGAAATTAAAATTATAAAAAAAGCACCAACGATGAGTGTTAATTGTTAGGTGAGATCTTATTGATTTAAATCTAGTGCTTGAATATATATATATAATTACATGTAATTATTAATTAATTAATTAATCAATATTTAATATCAAGTTATTTTAAATTATATTATGTTGTATATATGTTCATTTAATAGTTTAATAGTCATAAACCACGTTTATATTTTGAGATTATTTATTTTGATAACAGAAACATATTTATAAGTACGAAAAGTTAATATCCTATATATTATTAAATAATCTGATTTTTAGATACCATATTCCAAACATCATCAACAAAATTAGAGATATTACATATGATTTGTTAATTAAATCACATTAACTATGTTAAATTTAATCAATATATATCTAATTAATTGGTCAAACTTATATTAATTACATTATAAAAAAATCACTAATAATACAGACCAATTATCTCTTAATTTTACCCATTAATTTAGTCACCTATCAAGTGTACTCGAAGGTTAAACTGACATTATTTCCATCATTATCTATTAAGCCACAAGCATATAAAGAGATTAGTGTGAAGAAATAATGAAATGACACTTTGTGGCCACTCCTTCCGAACTTTAAGTGACAATCATTTCTAATTTGGCCTTTGTTTAATTCTATGGAACCCTCAATTAATGCTAATATTAGGCAATTCTTTCTATTAATCATGAGCCTTAAGGCCGATTCAATCATGGGTCCTCCACTAATGACACATACATTTAAATCCGATCATAGGATCTTATGACCCTTAATTTATGTAAAGTGGATTATGCATTACGTTCCAATTTAAACCTCAAAATTATGATTTTTATTTTTATTTTTACATTAAGATGCGGGTCATGCAAATTCATCGAAAAATATATTTTTTTTAGTGGATGACTTATTGGAATTAATAAAAATAAAAATTGAAAATTACGTAATTTTTACTCGAATGAAAAATTGGAAACATGGCAGCCTTCTTTGAATTCCAAGTGAATCAACTAGACAAATAGAGTAGTTGAAAAGAAAATTATAAAATTTACAAAATCTAATACGACATTAATTAATCAAATAATTGAATCGGCCGAAGAAAACATGAAACCCTAAGTTTAATTTACATCATTAATGGAGTAAACAAAGTGAAAGAAGTAATCCGTTGGATCTTTAAGAAGCATATTCCCCTAATTAAACAAATAATTAATTAATATGTACTTTTTCTATTAATCTATATAAAGTAGTTTGCCTAATGATGTCCCAATTGTATATAATATTTTTCTAATTTTTAGTGTTGATTCCGGCTACCCTTTTTCTCCCTTGAATACCTACAACAAATTAATCTTAATTATTTATAAGAAATTTATTGATTTGGACCTCGAAATCTCAGCGTCTTAACATTTTCTTTAATTACACAAATCATCGGTAAACAAGAAAGAAAAATAAAAGAGAAAGAAAAGAAAACAAAGTGAAAATTAATTTGATCTTATTTTTATAAATTACTAATGAAGATTGAAGGACTGATATGATGATTCTTTTAGGGCAATTGATCAAGATTGTGATCAATCATGGAGTTAGGGTTTCTATGCCGACATGAAGCTACCCATGTGGTATGCTGTGCAGACTCACAAGGCAGTACAGTAATAAGCACTTAGAGCAAGTGGGTGATCACTGACTACAAAATAGAATTAATTAATCCACTGATATAAGATCACTAATTCTGCCCACAAATGGAGCTCAATAAGGAAGCGGTATAACCCAGATAGTAAGATCTTCTTCTTCAAGGCAATTCTTCTTCAATTAATCAAGTTGCTATAGGGTTGGCATGCCAAACTGATCATGTGGTTCTGCCTATAATGGGAGATTCCTTTCCTGAGATAATGATGTTTTCTATATATTATAAAAATGAAGAAGACTGATACAGTGAAGAAGCTGTGAGTATGAACATATGCAATGGCGGCTAATGGAGGAGGGCCATTCAATGTGCAGAAAGGAAGGCATTGGACTAGAAAGTAAATGATTTATTTTGTTACTTGTAAGGTCCATGCAGGTCATGATTAGGGTTTGTAATTAAGCTTTAAAATGGAATCATGCAGAAGATATTTTTTTAGGGTTTTGTGGATAACTTTGAAAGATCTTATTGCTAGGAATCAGATGGAAACTCAGTGGAAGCAGATATACATGTAAGTTTATTGGAACCCTAGGGTGGTTTCCTGGAAGATGACCCTTTTGACTAAAAATCTACAGGGAAAACTTGAAGAGAAAAGAAAAATGAGAAGAACCAACACTTGAAGATGATTGCCATTAACTGCATTTCAAGCACCCATTTAAGGGTTTGCAGAAAATTAATAAGCCGTTAGCCCTAATCAATTATTTTTCAATGATTAATACGAAATAAGGTTGAATGTTGTTTGATTTATTTGGTATTATATATGTGAATGATGTCAAAATTAAAATGCATTAAATTTTATATAATATATTGGTGATGGATTTGCAAGTATCCTCTTTATTTGATACTCATAAAACAATAATGGAAACTAGGAACATTTGCTTAGTCTCAGGAATAAGTAGATGCTCTCCAATCCTGTAATGGCCCAAATTGATTTGGGTCTTATAGAATCTGTGAGAACTTGCTTGTTTCAGTGATGATCAAGCCCCAAAGCAGAAGGGCTATGGACAGATTCTGAAAAAAATCGCTAGGGTTTATAGAGATGCTGTTATATGGTAAGTTCCTCGCTCAAAAGACAGAACAAGATACCAGGAGAATACACCAGTATTGTTTTATTCCTTGCAGAAAAAGTTACTGAATAAGTTCTCATGATCAAAACACAGTGACAAGATCAAATGAAAATGGTGAAAGGGGCTGCATTATCTTGAAGGTTCATAACAACGTGAATGATTCTCACACCCACATCATCTCTATAATGCTTTTTGCCGAGTTTAAGATTCCCAAATCAATTGTGTAAGTTTAAGAGAGAGACTGCTTCCTTGGCTTGAGTTTAATTTAGGGTCTGAAAGGAGCAAAGACCACCACTGAATTGTGGCCACCGAACCCAAATGAATTAGATATAGCTGCAGAGAAATGAAGAAAGATGTCAATAATGTACAATATATTGTTGTTACAGTAGTTGCGTGATTAGTTTCCTTCTCTTGATTGCCTTTAAATCCTAAGAGATCCAGAGAATCAGAAGACCTACCAACATTTACTTCATGTTTCTTCTTCACATTTGGAACAGTGTCAATTGTAACTTCAGGCTCCAAGTTCTGCAGGACAAAGGGACACATGAAGATGAAACCAATTAGCAAATCATTGGAATAACTGAAGGAATTTTAGTTCTTTCTGCTTTTTCAACTGATTCTGCAAACTGAAGAGCTAAATAGACTACCGGGAGAAATTGCTAAAACATAGAGGACGTAAGCAATGAGTTCCGGTGCATACATCTTGGTTAATAGTTGGATGCAGCCAACCAGTAGTGATTGCTTTTATGGTTGCTATGGCTTCCAATCCCCCAGCAGCTCCAAGTCCATGTCCAATCAGTGACTGATTTAAAAAGAAAAAACAGAAAATTGTTAGCCATCCTGTTCTGCTCCCATTGGATTATAGAGGCATTGGACATCTGAAACAGGAGGAAGACCAGGTTTCTTTGTGCTTGGGAATTGAAACGTGTAGATATGGCATGTATATATACCTTAGTTCCATTCATCTTCATTTTAGAAGTGTCCTTAAAGACCTTCTTGATGGCATTAACCTCCGCCAGGTCCCCTGCGAGTGTTGATGTTGCGTGAGCATTCACATAGTTTACCTGTTGGTCATACATTCAACCATGTTCATAGTTAGCATTCAAATGGTATCTGAAAAATGATTTCAGTGTGAAGACATCAGTTAGCGCTCTTGCCTCCTCTGGGGACACCCCTGCATCCTCTAAGCTCTTGGTTATGCAAGATGAAACCCCAAGACCATCAGATCTTGGGTCAGTCATGTGATGAGCATCACAAGTTATAGCACCTCCCAAGTACTCTGCAATTATGTTAGCTCCTCTTTTCATTGCATGCTCCAGGCTCTCCATAATCTGAAAACTCAATAAACCAAAATTATCACTAAAATTGCTAAGAGAACCAAATATGACAGAGAGAAAGATCCGGGTTTGTCATTACCAGCACACCAGAGCCTTCTCCCATTACAAAACCATCACGATTTTTGTCCCATGGTCTTGAAGCCTTCTTTGGCTCATCATTTCTCTGAGACAAAGCACGGCAAGCAATGAACCCACCAACCCCAGTGGGCACTATTGCAGCCTCAGTCCCACCAGCTACCATGATATCTGCTTCACCTCTTCTAATGTGATTTGCAGCTGCATAGAAGCAGTAATTTGCAGTTGCACAAGCAGTAGAAATGGAGTAGTTAGGACCCATCAAGCCAGTGTCTATAGCTAACAAGGCTGAACCCATATTTGTGATAGAATAAGGAATGAAAAATGGTGTTATCTTCTTATATCCTTTCTGAAGAAGAGCTTCAACTCCAGTGCTGAAAGCTGTGAGGCCTCCCATGCCTGTTCCTACCAGGACACCAATTCTAGATCTGTCTATCTGCCAGACATAAGAAAAAAAAAAGATTGCTTATATTAGCCTTTCATCTCGGTATTAATGATTTACTACCACAAGCTGATGCATTGCTTACTTTCTGGAGAACTTCAGGGCCAAGGATGGCATTGTCAAGGGCTTTCCTGCCTGCAACTAAGCAATACCTCCAGCAATCATCAAGTCGCCGATCATTCTTTCCATCAATGTACCCTTTGGATGAAAAATCATGAATCTGACCCCCAAAGCGTACAGAGAAGTTGGAAGCATCAAACCTGTCAATTAGGCTTATGCCACTCTCTCCCTCAAGAAGTTTGTCATAGAATGTGTCAATGTCACTGCCAAAAACTGACACAACCCCCATTCCTGTTATGACAACGCGTTTCTTGGGATTTTTCTCTCTTTTGGGAGCTGAGATGGTAGGAGAAACCATGGCCCTGATCGGTCTGCATTTTGGAGCTGACGACAGGAAACCAGATTAGATTTCAAGTCCCATGAAAGTAGATAGACAGCAAGAACTTGAAATTCCTCAACTTGAATCCGGACGCAGTTTCTCACTCACAAAATCAGTCGAGATACAATCAAACAATCAAGAACATGCAGAAATAGCCTAACAGAGGAAAAATAGATGAGGTTTATTGTTAGATAGGTCAAACATGAAGAAACAAGAAAAGATGAAAAAAAATGTCGAATTTCACATGGAAAGGATGATCGTATTTTCACATGAACTGGAGACCAATTCATCTGAGTAATTTTTTCAATCTTTTACCAGAGACAACCAAACTGTTTGTGATAAATGTTTGCAGATACCAAGTTGCTGGCAATGCAAGAGGAACCAGGCAATAATAATGAACAACCAAGCCATTCTGCATCGTCAGTGACATTATCTCAAACACATAAGTAAGCCTTAAAGAAAATCGAGAACAGACATTTCAATTCAAACAGAAACCAAGAACTACAAAAGATCATATTCAGACCTGAAGTAGAAAAGAACCCTTTTGGGTTAGGCCCTGCTGAAGACAACTTTATGGTTTCCACTGGTTTCAGCCCATTGTACTGAACCAGAGAAACCCCATTGCCGTCTGGTTCTCTGCCCCCAACCAGCACACCAGCAGAGAAGCCACCAGCAACGCTTGCCATTTTCCTCTGTCCTTCTAAAATGGGTATTGTTTGACAGATATAAAGGAGGAGAAGAGACACAAAAATGGCAAAAGATAAGAGAGAGTTAACCAAAGAAACAGCTTTGGTTTGGTGGTCTAAACCTGGAAGTCTTTGCAGTGTCCGTCAGTGCGTTCTTCCATTTAGGTAATGAACAAAAACCTTGGCGATGTAAGCAAAAGCGCTTGCAAAGTGTACAAAGTCTCTTCATTTTATTTAAACCGCGCAACTACCACAAAGAAATCACCAGAATTCAATGGCCGATCATGAATCCCAACAGTTCTTACGGCCCTCTAAGAGCTGACCTTAAAGCAAGCCTAACCTGTTTTTCCTGTTGGACACCTGTCACTCATCCCTTTTTCTCCTCTTCCAAACACTTTTTTCTAGCTTTCTTAATGAAAATAGGCCCCAAATTCCAAAATATGGTGCAAGTCACTTTCTTTTCTGAAAGGAGGAAGTAGACTCACCACCTTGTTGTGTAGTTCATGATTTTAATACCACGTAATGGTTGCAAAAAAAAGTTGTTGATCATCACAATCAAACTTTCTTCACAAAAGTTTAATAAATGTAGGAGTTGCTTACACTTTGCATAAATTTTTAAATTAAAATTTAATATATATATAAATTAAATATAACATATGTTAATATTTTTTTTATTGATATGAGCCTTCTGCACATAGTTACTTTATAAATAAACTTAATCATCGATTTATAATATAAAATTTAATCGAAGATTACTGCAAGTATAATAAGTTTGTTGATTTTAGTGTATATAATTTTTAACTTACATAAATAATGATTATGTTTTATTAAATAATTATTTATTAATATAATTAAATATAATTAAAGTTTTAATTTTTTTAAAATAATCATGTAATTTAATTTAAGATGTATTAAAAATGATGTATGAATATTCGAAAGAAGATTGACTCAGCTTTTAAAAGAGCATCTCATCTGAAAATGATTAACTTATGTTAAAAGCTGATCTTGTCCTAAAATAATTAGATTATATTAAAAGTTGATTTCGTTCGATGATGATTAATTTATGTTAAAAATTGATAATTTTTAAAAAGTCAAAAGATATCAATAATATCAGTGTATCAAATTATTAAATATTAGCTTACCAAGTTATCATACATATTACTAAATGTTAATGTTAATTTAACAACTACATATCAACATAACGAGTTATAAAATACCATAATTTAAAAAGGTCATACTTTACAAAGGAGAAGGTATTAGACGATCATGAAAGACTAAAAATCTTATCTTTAGTTAAGACAGATGGACTCCCAGTCTCATGTATATCAAATCGATCTTAATAAGACCTAATTACTATAATACTATCTAACAAAGAAGAAAAATCTATACAAGTCTCACCCATACAACCATTTTGTTTGATATATTTTGCCATAATCGCTTTCTAACTAAAGCTTTAAAGGGTACCTTGATCACATTACGACGACCTTTGATCCTTATTACTCTATTTTTTTTTTTTGCAATTCTCGTTCATTCAATCACTGATCAGTGAAAGTTATCTCCACGTCTCTTCATCTCAATCCTTACAATTTTTATTATAAATATATTTTTGAATTTTTGCATTTTTAAACTTAAATTATGTTATCTAATTAATCAATATGTAAAATTTATTTTTTTAATATATTATTAAATTTTACATGTCAAAAATAACATTCTATAATAATGTGAAAACTTATTTTTAGAATCCCGATCCTTGATTAAGAGTTAAAACACCCAAATTAGGAACATAATCACATTGTTACGAATATTCTTAAACTAATGCAACCCAATGTAAGGCCCATGATGCTTTCAATTGGGCTGCTTCAATCACCTCTTCATACCCAAATCTTTTGATTACAAACTGTTGCTTTATTCCTTTGACTATTGTATATATTGGATACATCCACATCAAATTCCAAATTTCCGATTATGCCAAACCGTGTTGACATAATTATATTTGAATTATTCAAAGATTTGATTATTGATCTTTTGATAATAACAACAACAACAATGATGTTCAATTTTCTATTGGACGACAATGTTACCTTATTTTATATTGTGTTAGAGATATTATTTGTGTTTTCGAGATATTTTTTACGAAATAATTTTTTGTGATCTTGCAATAATATGAAAAATGAAATATAAATTTTAAATCATACTCATTTTAAAATTTTAAATTTAATTTTTTAAAGTAGATCAGTCGTATATCTAATTTTTTAATTTAATTTAAATTAAATTTTGATTTAAATAACTACCAAAAATAATGGTATGCTTTGTTGTTAAAATATTTAAAAAATAATTTAAATAAATTTTATATTTTAATTGGAATTTATTCATTAAATTCAAATAATTTTTAATTTGTAAAATATTTTTATAATTTGTAATAATATATTTTAAAAAATATAATACTAAAAGCATTGTGAAATTTATTGATGGCAGTTTGAATTTTTTTTTTATGTATTTATGAAACATTTTAAGCTAAAATTCGTCACATATTTAATTTGGATTTCTTAAAATTTAAAATTTAAAAATTTTAATTTTTTAATCTCAATGATATTTTACTGTAAAATAAAAAATGTTTTATTTAATGTTTTTAATATTTATTATATTTTTATTTAAAAAATATGAATTAGATATATTTATGTTTTATAATTTATATTATGGAACAATATATGAAATCTTAATTCTTTTTATTTTTAAAATATTTTTTAAAACTATGAAAGATTTTATAATAAATGCAATCCAAACGGTATGAAACAAATAACATTTAAAATGTTATAAAATGATGTCTTCATAAAATATTTATTAATAAAATAATTATTAAATCATATAAAAATTTTAAAGCTTACACTATATATCATTTTGAAAAAATAATATAAATCATGCATGCTACATGTTTTCTACTGTAATATGTGATACAAATCAAATAGAACAAAGGAACTGACATTGGATCCTTGACCTAATGAGATAGAAATAACTTTGTTAGAAAATCATTATTAGTTATCATGCCATGGGCCCCTATGTTTTAGGCCCATTCGGGTCACATTCCAGCACTTGTAAAGGTGTTTAATGGCCGGTGTTAACTAAATATAATTAATTTTAATAAAATTAATATGATTAAATTATTAATTTTAAAATAAGCATTTAAAATTTAAAATTATATTAGTATTTTAAATTTGAAATATTAATTTTAGATTATATTAATTAAATTAAATTTGGATATTTTGGTACTTATTCAATTTCAAAGGTAAGATTTTACATGGCACGCTCACAAGGGTCACGGCTCTCGCAACATTTCCACGCGTTTCGTTTAAACGCTGCGCTTTTGCTTTTCAAGTCTTAGCATGTAAGCAAAGGAGCAAGCCAAATCCGACGAAGCTCCTAGAAGACCTTCTAGAAAAAGGAAGATCAGAAATCAACACCTGTCTTTCTCTCTCCTCTCATCGTTCTGCCACGTCATCCACTCGTCCCGCGCAAACCGCGTTCCTGCCGTCATCACTGTCCTACTCCCTCAACTAGAAATTCTGGCTAAATGTCTTCTTCACTAATTAGTAATAAATCTGAAATATCAGAAATGAAATGAATTGAAAATTTCTCCGCTTCGACGAAGTCTACACGCCATCTTAATTTCTCGCCCTTTCCTGGAAATTTCCAGTTTGGTTTATTTATCTCACCCTCTGTAAGAACTCCCCTCTCACCCACTTTGCTTTCTCTCTCTGAAGTATCCTTTTCCTCTGCTTCTATCTTCTCATATAGAATTAACTGTTTATTTCTGCTATCCCAGATCCGAGTTCTATCTTTCAGCAATTCCCAGATTTTATTATCTTGTTTTTGGTAAGGATTTGAGGTGAATTTGCGTTTAAGATGGAGAATAACCAGCAATCATTTTGGCAATTCAGTGATCAACTGAGGTTGCAGACATCGAATTTGGCTAATCTATCGCTCAACGATTCGATATGGGGCAACTCTTATGCCTCGAAGAGGACTGATGAGAGGAGGAATTTCGATATCAGAGTTGGTGGTGAGGTGAATTCCTTGAATAATTTGAAGCCCAAGGGGTCTGATTTCAATGGCTTCAACGACGGATGGAAATTTGGGGTAGGAAACACTAATACAGGGCTCGGTCCAATCGGATCAGTTACAGGCGGAGCGTCTCAGAACGTCGGCATCAACGGCGGGTTCAACAAGGGGATTTTCTTGAAAAATCATGGGAATAACCTCAACAATATTAATGTTAATTTGAGGGGTGGTAAGAATAAGGGAGGAGACGATGATCATGGAGGCAAAATTGGGAAGAAGAACAGCAACAAGAAGCATAACAATAACAACGGCGATAACGAGAGCAGTAAGGATAACAATAAAAGCGCTGCTGATAAGAGGTTTAAGACACTGCCACCATCAGAGTCTCTGCCCAGAAATGAAACCGTTGGTGGGTACATCTTTGTCTGCAACAATGATACCATGCAAGAGAATCTCAGAAGACAGCTGTTTGGTATCTCTCTCTCTCTCTCTCTCTGCATAGATAATTTATTGCACTTACTGATTCTGTGCACAATTGATAGTGGAAAGCTCTGGGGTCTTTAATGATTTTGGGAATAGTACTGTGATCTTGAATTAATGGGTGGACCAGAATATTGTGTAACTGTTGATTTAAGTCTAGATTTTCACTATTGATCTTCGATTTCTGCTACTCAATATCTAAATAATTTGCTGGTTTACTGTTTATCTTCATTAATTTCTTCTAAATCGTTGCTCTTAATATTTCTAGGTTTGCCTCCCAGATACCGAGATTCAGTCCGGGCTATCACTCCGGGCCTGCCATTGTTCCTCTACAACTACTCCACCCACCAACTCCATGGAATTTTTGAGGTTTGCATCCCTTTCTTGTCTTTTCTTTGTGCTAATCTTTCATAGTCATTTTTTAGTATGAGAATCTCATACCCTTTGATCAGAAAAGAAAATTTTTTCAGCTGATGATGTAGGAGTAGCTGATCTTTGTTTACTTATATACTTTCCGAGTTATGGCACTTAAATCCTAATGATAAATACCCAACTGGTTGATAGGCTGCAAGCTTTGGAGGGACGAACATCGATCCTACAGCTTGGGAGGACAAGAAATGTCTTGGTGAATCACGATTCCCTGCTCAGGTATGTCATAAGTTATTGGAAGAAACCATTATCATGGCTTCATCAGGATTCTGGTGTTCTGTAATTGAAGAAATTCTGGTGTTCTGAAATTGTAGAAATGCTTTGTTCATTTGCAGGTGAGAGTTATTACAAGGAAAATCTGTGAGCCACTGGAGGAGGACTCATTCAGGCCAATTCTACACCATTATGATGGCCCCAAGTTCCGGCTGGAGCTGAATGTGCCAGAGGTAATTTCATGCTAACCTTACTGATTTTTATACGAATATTGAACTGAGTACTAGGTTCCGTTAGCCTGTTCAGTATGCATTTGGTTCTGATCTTTGGCATCTGAATCTTTCCAGGCTCTCTCGCTCTTGGACATATTTGCAGAGCAGAACCCTTGAACAACATACAATACATGCATACAGATTACAGATACTACAGAGAAGGAAGAAAAGGAGTTGAGAGAAAGAGTAGTGAGATAGGGAGTTTGAGGTTACAGTATGAAGAATGTTTGTAGAGAAAATATAAAGATGTTGAATTAACAATGTATTCTCTGTAAAACCTTTTGTATCCCTGGAGATCGGCCATGATTGTCCCTTTTGATCTCTGTTTTGGCCTTATATACATAAACATAAATGATAAACCTGAACTTTTTTGAATATGAACACCTTATGTTTTTGTATTCCGAGGTTCCATGGCAAATTCAGGCCACGAGCCTGAGTTAACGTTCATTACCCGCATGCTCCTGCATTTTTTCATCTAGCAATCAACTTGGTTTTTGGATAGAACCTGTCTGGTCTGAGTTCGCTTCTTTGAAAGGTTAGTAAAAGATGAGATCACTAGGAGATTTTTGATTTGAATAGGTTAGACTATATTTTGCAGAGATTAAGATGTTAAGATGTGCATAAAACATTTAATATAAACACAGATCAAATGAGAATTTATATTCATCTTTCTCTTCTAACAATAAAATTTTATAAAAATTCAACATGAATTTAAATTAACAGAGAATTTATATTTTATTTTTTCAAATAAAAATAATTAGGCAGGAGATAAGTGTTGGTAATACCCACAGAACTCTCCCAAAAAAGTCTCAAACTCTGGTGATGCTTAATGGGTGGGTGGTTAGGCTATCAGCCATGGAAATAGAATAGAAGAATATGAATGTGTTTGCTGTGCCGTCTTTCTCAAAAAGAGCTCCTTACCTAACCCTAATTTTGTGGACTGCTTCAAAGGGTTAGATTCATTAAAGAGATTGTTGTTTGATTGATTATTCTTGTGGGCTTGTCACAACCACCGTTGACAAAACGCATAGCCTGTGTGGTTCCACATTGGATATTTGCCCTTGGAGTTCACCACAAAAATAATTGGCAAAAAATTGGAAATTGACTGTGGGAGCTGGTGGAACTACAATTAGGCTGAGTTAGCCTGAAGTTTGATAATCTAACCTGATCTTTCTTGCTCTAATTTCAATGGTTTCCATTTAATATGTATACAAGTCGGGATATTTTACTAATTTTATTTTTGCTGATTTTATAGTAATATAAAATAAAATTAATTATCTTATTTATTAATATGCTAGTAAAATTTAAATGAACAGAAAATTATAATTCAAATATATAGAAAAGGAAATGCCATTTTCATACTTGTAACATTGTGAGTTCTTAATACTTTATTTATAGGCAATGGAGGTACTTCACCAATGGGTCCATAGCTCAGTGGTAGAGCATTTGACTGCAGATCAAGAGGTCACCGGTTCGAACCCGGTTGGGCCCTGTTTCCATGACTCTTTCTTATATTTTTTTAAAATAATAATAAAGCTTCCAAAACTTGAATTTTCACAGCCTTACAGCAACAAGAGCAAAAAGAAAACAGAAAACCATCCATTTTATAATATTCTCATCCTTCTCTTTCATTTCCTCTTATCCCATTCACGCGGGTTTTCATCCAACACTGCAAATTCACAGTCTATAATTAATACTACGAACCAGGAAAATACCAAACCAGATAGCCATGCCCTGCATGGCTTCATCGTTCTCGACAAGCAGGACAGTAAACCAGTCCATTCTCGTTGCACTTACTGCACCTTTCCTTCTTATCTCCATCAACAAAGACCTTACAGCTCCCACCGCAATCCAAACATGGCACGAAGCTAGCTCCTCCACACCCCTCGCACGCTTGTCTCCCTACCCCTCTCTCCACACGTGCGTACGCCATCACCCTCCCCAGTCTCCCCGTCTCGTTCAGCTGGGTCACCTCCTCTACTCCTCCTAGATACCTTCCCTTCACGAACAACCTTGGCACGCTCGCTTCCTCGCCTGCTAACTCTCTCAGCTCGTTCAAGAAGTCGCCGTGTAGCGACACATCTCGCTCGTCGAACACCACCTGGTGCCCCTCCAGCAAGGACCGGAGAAGCGTGCAGTCCTCGTATGTTCGCCGGACTCCTCTTAACGATGTTGTGTAGACTACTACTGAGTCTACTCCCCCCGGCGGGCACTTTTCGGGGAAGTCGCTCAGGGGGTCCCACTTAGGAGCTACCTTTTTCCCTTCTTTCTCTCTCTCTAACCTATCCCTTACAACGAATATGTTATCTTTCACAGACTTGAAACCCGTCGACGGGGTCGTTGAAGCCGGCGGGTTCTTCGTCTCTGTCCGCATCGATTCCGTTTTTCTCAACTCCGAGGCGGGATTTTTCTTGGAAGATAGCTTCGCGTCGAGCTCTTCAAGAGTGTGGAACGAGAAGCTCTTGCGTGGGGTTTGTTTGCTAACCTGCGCAGGTGGATGAGCTGCTTCCGGTTTCGTTGCAGGAGCTGACTTGACCGTGGTGACGGTGGGCTTGAGATGGTCCCGAAGGGCTTTACTCACCTCGTCCCAGGATCGAGGGGCTCCCGCGTCTTCGAGCTTATCAAGAATGGTGGGTGGAACATGCTTGGCCGGTGGCTGTTTCTCGTCATGCTCCTGCGGCACATCCTCCACCATAAGCCACGGCTCTTTTATAGCGCTGATGTCAAACACCGCGAAGCTCGTCGGGGCCGGTCGGTACACATCGACTGTTGCCTTGACATGCTTCGAAGACCCGCAGCCCATTTTCAGCCTTTGGATTCACTCTCCTCTCCACTTCCTGATTTAGCAATTTATTCAGATGACGTGTTTATAAGGAGGGGAGAGTACGGCGAGGGAAAATGTGTGGCCTCGGTGTTAAGCTGTGCGTTTTTGCTTTATCCAATCTTCTGGTGTTGTTTTCAGTGGAATTGTGGCCGAGAAGCCGGAACCTATTCTTATGTTTCTCTGGTTACAGGATCCGCCGTGTGGACCAGTAGAAACTCGCCACGTCAGCGATAATATTTGGCTGGGTTTGGCTTGGTCCCAGGATGCATTAAGGACACAAAGAGGTCTTAAACAGGAGAACGTCACTTTACATTAACAAGTGGTCGGATCGGATAGCCTAACTAATAACACTTTATCGGGTCGGGCTAATTCTAAGTTGGGTCTATGAACTTTAGCCCAGATTTGGTCCAAAACAATAAGGCTCAAGACAAGCCTTTTGGGCTTCACATTTAGATTTATGGGCCTCCCATCTTTGTTTTTTTTTTTGTTTGTGAAATGTTTGTAATTTAATTTTAATTTTTTTATTGATGTAAAAAATATTTAAATTATCATTATATAATATTATTTTTTTTCAGTGTTATTAAAAATTTTTGTATTGTTTAAATTAGAATTATTTGGCTTTTTTAAAAAAAACCATTCAGATGACAAAAATATTCTTAAATTCTTACATTTATTTTTAAGTTTAATTTAAATCAAAATAAAAGATTAGATATATAATTGATCTAATACATACATCAAAGTTTAAATTAAAAAAATAAATATAATTAGTAATTTAAAATATTTATTATAAAAAAATAAAAATAATTTTAATAAAAAGATCTGGTTAAACAACTTAATTACGCCAAGAAAAGTAAAACAAAAGGCAAAGTCATGCATGTGACATACAAGAAAATGAAGCAAGACCTAGCTAGCTCTATTTTCCTACATTTTTTAAACAATTTTGCTTGTGCCCAACAATCTCTCTCTGACTTAGATGCACTGAATCCACCTATGGATACACCATTTAATTAATTTAATTCATCTTGTGATTCAACAATGTAGAACTCTGTCATTTATATCTGATTTCTTGTGTAAAATAACAACAAGAACAACAATAATAATAACACCAACTTGTCCTTAATTTCCATATGCCCATATAATAAGATTAGAAATCCAATCTACACAAGCAAAATCCACAACCCCTAGCATAGAAATTCAAACTCATCTCTCTGCTATCATGTCGTTAATTTTTTCAATGATAAAATTACTGGTTGATCTGAATTCGTGCTAAGTTTTTTCATACGAATTATAAAATTTAAAAGATATTTTTATAAGTTATAATGATAAGATTATAAATTTTTTAATCATTAATTTAATTAAAATTTCATATATCATCATTTTTTTAGTGTTTAGTTAAGATCAGTAAAAGATTTTGATGATTTTTTTAATATAGCATTTTGTATCTTGTACCCTATAGTTTTGCCAAGGATATGACATTAAATTTCTGCTTAAAAAATGGCTGCAACGGTCTACTGTCACATGGCGCCGATTAAAATTTTGAAAGCGACGGACGTAGACATGTCTCATCTGACACCT
Source organism: Moringa oleifera (assembly GCA_021397835.1). Classification (NCBI taxonomy): domain Eukaryota; kingdom Viridiplantae; phylum Streptophyta; class Magnoliopsida; order Brassicales; family Moringaceae; genus Moringa; species Moringa oleifera. Next base: position 670,866 of record JAJFZO010000566.1, read on the forward strand.
TTCCCCATTATCTGTCCACTGATTTCTGCTTAGATTCCACAGTTTAAATCCGAGTTTCAGCTTCCTTGATGGATCAGTGTGACGTTTTCTGAAATGGGTAATTGTTCTTTCAAAGGGGTAGTCAATGGAGCTCCCGATTGCATCCGGGTGCTTACGGATTCCGGCGACATTGTTGAGTTCAAAGGTGCTAAGCTGGCTAGAGATGTTCTAAGTGGGTATCCAGGATATGGGGTTTTCAGACAGGGCCATGCGTCGGTTCCGTTGGGTGACCAGGAACCTCTAGTTGGCGGCAGGTTTTACTATCTTCTTCCGCTGGAGAAGCCGCTGGTGTTGCCTGGAAGAGAACCCAGTAAACAGGAGCGAAGCCTGGCGGAGGAGACGACGAGGCTGCAAGTGGAGTCCTGTTGCGAGCCACCGAAGATGTCATCGGTGGATTACGTTGAGAACTTGGGCAACGGAGAAGCTATCGAAGTGTTGCCGTCGCAGAAGAAGGGCGTCTGGAAAGTGAAGCTGGTGATCAACCCGAAGCAGCTGGAGGAGATTTTATCGGAGGAAGTGAACACGGAGGCGCTCATAGAGAAGATGAGGACGGCAGCGGCAGAAGCAGCCGCAAGCTCAGGCGACAGCCTCACCCCGAGGCGGAGCAGGAGCTCTTGGGTGGTTGGGTTATTGCCTGTAGGCCTCTCTAATGTGTTCAAGCCACCAATTAATAACTCTATTACTTCTTGTATTAGTAGTTAATTAGCAGAGGATGGTTTTCTTATATTGGGATTTGCTTGGTATAGGCTCTGTGTCTAAGCATTATTATGTATATATCCAGAAGACAAATTTAAATTTTATAATTTATAAAATGCATTTAATCTTTTTCTCTCTCTCCTTGGTCATAATTTTTCTATACAATCCTTCCTTGATTAATAATTAAGACATCATATTATAAGAATATATATATATATGTATATATATATATATATACACACACACACACAATTAAAAACTTAAGCTGAAACAGTAATTTCTTGTGATATGAGTTACAAGATAATACAGTTAAGTTTTTGACCCAATTGAATTTTCTCTAGCTAATTATTGTAGTGATTAGCTCAACTCTGGTTTTGTTGAAGCCTGAGTCGTTGAAGCTTCTACATGAACCCTAAAATCATGATCAGTCTCTTATCTTTAAGATTGATTAATTAAACTCTTCATATTTATCCATTGCAGAAAGACCAGATGAATTCCAGAAAATCCATTTCAGAACAGACAGTTCCTGATGGATATATAATTTTCCTCTTCACTTTTCTTTTCTTTCATTTTCATCATTGCTGGATTTGTACTGATTGGACAGTAAGAAAATTCTTGAAACCATTTTCTTTCCTGTGACAAACCCTTTTAGTGGAAGCCTTTCTTGATCAAGATCCAGGACCAGTTCTCCTAAGAGAGACTTGATGAAGCTCTCAGGCTCCTGCTACCTACCCAAAGACAGAAACTGATTGGGCTAGGTCTGAAACAAGGCCGAGATTCAAAGACTTTGCGACTCCTCTAGGTGAAGCCACAGAGCCGTGCATGAACTGTAAGCTTGGCAGGTGATCATATTGCCATAACTTCACTCCAAAATCTTTCATAGGAAAAGTTTAAGGAACAAAGAAAGAATGATAAATATCAATATAAATTGCATTGATTAGACAATTAATCCACATGGGATATGGATCTAAGGTTGCATCGATCAAGAAATTCCATATTACTTCTTAACAGGCTACCTGCAAGGTACAATCTGGCTCAGAAACATCCATGGAGTAAATAGTCACAAAAGTTTGCCAGCAAAAAGAAACTGATATATGAAACCCTGGCAATGCTTCAGGCCCTAATTACAGCCACTGAGTTGATATGGGGCCCAAAAGTACACATTTCAAAAAAGCTTCAAAGTTTTGGCTTCCGGGATGATGCTGTCACACCCTGGATTCCATTTTCTTAACAGCTTTCTCAATGGCAGGTATGTTCTTCTTCAAGGCTGACCACTGCTCCTCAGTCAAGCTTATTCCTAAGGATACAGAATTGTGATTCTGAGTGAACTTTTAAGTATCACACAAACAACAAGATGAACCTATAGTTCCTAGAATTCAATAGAAATTAAATCTTCTTGAACTTCAGTAATATGAATCTACAGCCTACAAGACTATAACTAGTTTAACAATCACCAATCTTTCTTCAAAGTCCACACCGTGACAACAAAACTACAGCAAGTGATACTATTCAGAACAGGATTCTGATATTAGCATAAACAATAGATAAGAGACAAGGATGCACTCAGAAAAGCAGCTCGAGGGGGTACAAGTAATTCTGCATCCCAGTCGTGGCTTGCAGGGCCATCTTTTGTGTGTTCTTCCAATTAAAAGAATTCAGAAACAATATAAATGTCTTGAGATGGTCAGAAACTGCAAATCATAAGTTTCATTGCGAAACATAACCACAAAAGCTCATATACAGTTTGGTCAAAAAAGATGGCAACTCAAAACAACCTGGGCCATTAACCAGGTTCTTCAGTTCATACCACGAGTGTGACCCCTATCTACATCCAAAGACAACATCAGGTAGATACTAAATGAAAGTTGCCCATGATATGCCTTAAATACTAGTGTTAAGCAAGAATGAAGGCATGAAGAGTCAAGATGAAGGGCCATGGTAGCGTAGAGGTCACAACATTAAAGCTTGAATGAAGCACCACGACATATTCTTATGAAGCAAACTGATAACATTAGTATGAATCAGTCATTAACATGGAGAGACCCCTAAGATCCTGACAAGCAAACAGACATCTTTATTCATGAAACATACTAAAACTTCAGCAAATTTGAGAAGACATACACCAAGACCATGTTATGATTTGGGAGCATATGATGAAATTTGAAAAAACAAGCAGACTTTATCCCACAGCCGCAGACTTTTTACCTTGTTAACATCCAGTGCAATCAGTGGTGGACCAACTAGTCCAACAGAAGCACAGGAGGCCAAGGATTCCTCATCATGTTACTATTTCCCCTTCTCTTGAAATGAACTAGATTTTTTCCTAAGTTTCATCAGAAACAACATAACTAGAGCAAAGCTCACAAGAGCAAGTTCTATACAAGAGTGAGGTAAAACTAGGAAGACTCTTTTTCTCTCATTCAATTAATCCTTCCGTAAATACTAAGCTGTCCCGGTAGACTTAGATACCCATATATTCAATTTAGAAGCAGCTGGTGTTGCTATAGTCCACTAACCACCTAAAATAAACAAAAATCTTAAATGGTGAAAAGGATTGTTTCCTCTTTCAGTCGATACTTCTCCTTTCTCTTTCAGAATTAAAGGTCAATGTTCATTACTTAACCATTAAAAGCATTTGTGAAAGTTCTTTCTATCACAGAGTATAAGTTAAACAAAAAGACAAAACCACAAAAGAGAAATTAATAGATAACACCCCTAAAATAGACACCCATGTAAATTTTACCTTTAGAAGTAGGGAGCTCTTTGCCATCTTTCCTGTAATACTCCCTAATCGAAACCAAAGTCTTCCCTCTGAAATCTTGAATAGTCACCTTTCTCTTCTCTGATAACTGAAGTCACAACACAAATGTATAATAAACAAAAACTCAAAACAAATTTTCTCACAATCATAATTCTGCTGGTTACTATGTCACAGAAAGAAGAGAAAAAAAACAGAAAATTTCCCTTCTTACCCAAATACCCAAAAGAGACAAAACACTGAGAGTGGAAAACTAAAAGGGCAAAAGTACAGGAAAGAAGGAAACGAACCCGGCAAACGATAAGATCCCCTTCATCATCGTACTCTTTGTTTGCTTCATTCACTTCTTGTCGTTGCTCTTCTTCTTTCTTGGCATTCTGTTCCTCAAGGAAGGAGTTGACCACTTGCCTCACGTGGGCCTTGTACTTGGGTTCGGAGAGGTTAAGGTCGAGCCTCTCGGAAGCCAACTTCCGCACCTTGAACTCTGTCATCTCAGTCATGTCCGATTCCTCCAGAATTTCACGCACTGTTCTCTCTATCTGCGATTTGATTTCTGCCTCCATTTTTTCTCCCTTTCCGTCGTCTCTCTGTTTCTCAGAGAAATGAAAATAGACAATCTAACCGATAACGAAACGGATAAAGAAGGGCAAAGATCCTATTAAACTTGTGATTCGGTTTGCAGTTTGACGTAACTATGAAATCAGGGTCTGCTGTAGCCACTGCTACATCAATTGGGAATTAGATACTAAGCTGCGTAATGTTCTCAGGGGCACAATACGGGTTCCACGTGTCCCTCTGTCATTGGGTCCACCAGCAGAAGACTGCCCAGTCTAACTTTATAATTTTGAGAATGAATAAATAAATAAACAAATAATACTAAATAAAATTATGGAATAAAAAAAGATAAAAAAATAAGTAAATTTTGTTGATGACACAATTTTTTTTTTTTAAAATTTGATATAATTGTGTATGAATATTTTTTACAGTAAATTTCTTATTGGAACTTCAATATATAATTATTTCATTAGTTTTTCCTTAAAAAGAAAAGGATCTGGGTCAGAAATACAAGAAGAAATCTCTGCCTAGAAACCTGAAGTTAATGTCTTAGTGGCCATCTGAACACGTACAAAGATTGGATCTTTCTGTGCTAAATGCTTGGTCTGTAATGAACAAGGTTGTGCCCTGCAAGGGAATGGCTGAGCTGCACTGAATGACTACCCCCAATCAATGAACAAAATGATCAGTTAATACAACGAGCTGCAACTAAACAGGATGTTTACCCGGAATCAAGAGTAAGGCAAAAGCTCTTATCAGAAAGAATGCTACATATCAGAAGTCGTTGGAACCAATTGGTCATCTCCAGGCCTTCTTTTCCCGGGATGACCAAGACCCGATAAGTGGAGAACTTCCATGATATATATATATATATATGTATATATATGCATGTACGTATGTACATATTAATGTATATATGTCTATATGCATGGATGTGTGTCGACATGTATTCATTGCAGTTGTGCTTGATCGTTGAAGAATCCTACAGCAAATAAATCAGGGAAAAAGGAGCAAATGGAAAGGAAGGATTATTAAAAACAAGACAATATGAGATAAGTTGAGACAGAAGATGCAACGGTATTGCTTGAAAAGAGTTGGTAATTCTGACAAAGATGACAATTACATTCAACGTTCTACATCCCCAAGAGAGCTCTCTCTGTGACCTGTGGGCTGCATGCCCTCCTTGGGCAGAAAAAAAGTGTATTTGGCATCCAATCAAGTTGTAGGCAGGCAGATCTCTTTCCAAATAATCGAAAGGGAGTTCATGTCTTGATTCTACTTTGAACTTGGTTTCTTCTTGCTGCAAAAGTTGTAGATTTAGATTAGTCTATCATATAATTTACAGGGTTCCATGTCTGTCTTCCTGCAGTAGATCTTAATCGTTTATTAGGCCAATAAGGGAAAGTATACAAATAATGAACTACACAGTTAGATTTTGTTTTCCCATAAAATTTGCTCCATCTTTATCAATGATGCCATTGATTCACTCAAGAACATTCCATTTACACAGAGAATAACACAGACCTGCTCTAAAACGGAAAAGGGAAACTAAGAATTAATGGATTGGCAGCCAAACATGTGAACAATTATCCATTCCTGAGATAATCACCCAATGCTCTGCCAATAAAAGAGCCCACAATTTCAGCTGGGTATATTTGTTCACCTAAATACAGATGTCATACAGAAAGTTCCAACAATTACCTCCTCTCAAATCTGAAACTTGCTGAGACTGAAAGCTTCATATATCTAACCCAAAGTTTCTCATGGTTAAACTGTAAATCAGTCATTGCAAATAAAATTAGAAGCATTTTCCTAATCAGAATAAAAGCTAATACCTATAGGCACTAAAAGTATGGAGCTTGTGAGAAATTCGTTCTTGCACACACCAACAGAATTTTTTCTCTTTCTACCAGAAACCAAAAGGAGCAACACTGGTTTTCTACCCAACTCTAAAACCCTATTCCATTTTCAAGCAGAACGATATCGTCATGTTCCATTACCAAAAACCCACTAATCAGAGTCAAAGATAAAGATTGAAGTTGGAAGAAAGGTGAATTTAAGTGATTAAATGGTCAGAAACTGACCTCTTCTTCTTTTCTTTTTCTTCTTCTGTTTCTTTTCTTTGGGACTGCGCTTTCTGGGTATTGGTCTCTCTGACGGTTTCTTCAAGGAAAGATTCCACAGCCTCCTGGACAATGATCTTGCACTGATCTTCGGAGAGGTCAAGGCCGAGCTGGGCCGAGGCCTTCTCTCTTGCCTTCTTCTCTGTCATCTCGGACAAATAGGATTGTCGCAGGATATCCGTCACTGTCTCCTTTATTCTTCTTTTCAACTCCTTTTTTAGCTTTGGTGGTTCCGTTTCTATGTCCATCGATTGAGACCGACCAACAGAAGGAATTAGAAGAAAAGCTAGACAATGGCTGCTAGGTTGCTATTTGCTAACAAGAGCAGGCCAATCTCAGTGTTTTCCGTGGGTTGCTGTAGTGCCCTGAGCTGCTGCGATGTTTTCTGAGGGTTGCTCCAGTGCCCTGTTTAGCTATTTGTCATTTTCCCCGAGGTGTAACTAAAAATTTATTCTTGACTCTGAAGAACTTCAAATTCAAATTCAATGAGAAATATTTTTCTATTCTCAGAATCCACTGAAACCCGCGACCTTTTATATCCCAAATACACAAAAAAAAAAAGAGAGGATAAAATGCTTAAAAATTTTACCTTTAAAGTATTTATGATAAAAAAATAAATAATTATTTAAAATAATAAATTTTAAAATAAATACTATTTAAAATTTTAAATTTTATTCTCTTTTTTCAATTAAATATTTACTTTCAAAACGTATTTAAATAAATTTTAATATTTTTATTTTATTAAAATTAAATTTTATTAAAAAATTTAAATATTAAAAATATTTAAATTAAAAATATTTTACAATAAATTTTGACTTACAATTTTTCACGGATATAATAAAATATTTAAATTATCATCATAAAAAAATTTAAAATTTTTTAAATACTAAAAATATTTTTCTTAAAAAATATACTATTAAAAATTTAAAAAATTCATAAAAATAATTAATTAGTTAAAAAATTTTTAAATTTAAAAAATAAAATCAAAAAATCTATTTAAATTTTTTTTAATTATTTTAATAATTAAAAAATTATTAATTTATCATAATTATTTTAAATTAAAATTTAATTTAAATAAAATTAATAAATCAAAGTCTGTTTGAATATATTTTAAAAGTTAAAGTTTGATTAGAGAGAAATGATAAAGCTTAGAATTTTAAATAATATTCACCTTAAATTTTAACATATCCATAAAAACTGGATAAAAATAAATTTAACAAACTTTAGAATAAAAAATTAAGATGTAAACAAGTTTTCAAACAGAGAGATTATCACATGCTTACCCGCCTCTAATTCTGAAATGCAACTCTGTTCAAGATCTTTCCGTTGACATTTCTTGGGCCCCAAAAATGGACAAAAAGGACAGCTGTTACGTGTCATGGACCTTAAGCAGACAGTTGAAGGGACAGAGACCTTCCCTGATGGTTGTAAGTAGTTTACATGCCCACCAGCCAGAAAACAAATTCTGATGGACTCTGCCTGGGTCATGAACCTAAACTCTCTGTAAATCTCTGAGGATCAGAGAGCTTAAGGCCAGTATATTCCACACACTATACCCTGGAAATCGAATATATAAACTTGAGCAGGCAAGATGCAAGAGTAGCAATCCAAGATAGTTGATATGAAGTAAAATTAGATGACAGATTGAAGTATGCGGAGGATCCAGTCTTACAATCATATTGTACAATAAAGTGAAATATGGCAGTAAGCATTTGGAGCATCCAGGAGTAATTACTTTCGATTCTTTGAATTTGTGAAACAAAGAAGAGACGAAAAGAATTCAGGGAACAATATCGATCAGGTTTAACTGCAACAGGAACTGCTCCCCGAAATAGCAATGGCTAGTCTGAAGATCTTCCATCATAAGATTACCTCTTAAATCTCCTTGGACCTTCCATTTTCTTGCTGCAGGATTTGACATGGTGTGAGGAATCAATTAAATAGTTCAATTTTGTCTGCTGCAATCTTAAGAAAGATGGAAGTTGCAATATTATGAGATTAAGCAAAGGAGAAACATTTAAATTTTATTTCACTCTGTGAACATATTTCTCCTAATGTTTCCTAAGCCAACAGATATCTTGTACCTCTAAGAAGGAACGTGAATACAGCAAAGAAGTCTGCAAACAGATAAGCAACCACGTCTACCAGGTGACTAGACAGGTTTTGACTGACTGAGAAGGCTGGCTAGGAAGTATATACAACTAAAGATTAAAGTTCATAAAGCATCAATTAGAGCAAGAGGTCTATCCAGGCATTGGATACTGAGAGTTCATCTTCTTCGGGTACTGAAATGATATAACCTACAAGCATTATTTGCTAAGGCTTGGCATTTGGGCTTGAGAAAGAAAGGAAGTAAGCATGATTTTTATTGAACAGAAGCCAATGAAAACTGAAAGAAAGAAAAGCCAATGAAAACTGAAATAATCATGCCAAAAGTTCGAAGGCAAGTATTAAAGTATGTTTTGGATTCTTCTGCAGAAAACTTCAAATTATCTTTACATTTGTTTTGTTAACGATGAGTGAAAAGATCATGAATACTAACTCAAAAGTCTCTAACATTCAGTGACTTTGAAGAATTTGATGTACCCTATCCATTTCTTGAAAAAGAGGCAGTGGAAGCAACAACAGAAGTGAAACCCGGTAATGAATTTACCTAGATTGAACCTCACTGGTAGTCTGTACAGGAGCTCCCCTCCGTCCCCTTCCAGAGGCAACCTCATCCATGCTCTGGCCACGTCGCCTATATCTACCACCAGATGCCAGAAATCCAGGACAAGGCCTGTAAGCCTTTATTGGCCACCACCCAAACCCAGGAACAGTTGCGATGCCACCTTGAATTCTGCCCTCACCATTGCATCCGCTCTCCAACTCTTCTCTTCCACAAGCCTGGCAGCCCCTGTAAAAAAGTATGCTTAACAGCTGCAAATTGAATATTCATCTCATTCATATCATTGCCCACATGAGTTTATAAATGCATACATCTGTTTACAATTCCGGAGACATAGCCATGTTTTGTTGATGAAAGAATAGATTAATCTCAGCTCTCTGGCATACAGAAATATCGAAAGTAATGATATCACGGAAGGGAGACCCTTTCACATATAGAATTGGACTAAAGTCAGGAAGATATAGGAATGAGACACCAGGGTGAAAAGTTTGCTTATAAGCATCCACAAAGATTGTTATGCCACACATTGACACCATAATCCTGAAGACTCTTAACTAGAAGTACACCAGTGAACAAAACTATCAATCGCTGCCCAATTCTCACAATAGAACTGCAATTTCAATCAACTGTTAGATATCATTTTTGTTTTCAAATTTACAATCCTTGATTAGCAGTAAACATATAACAAAGTAAGAAGGAGGACATATGACCCACTAAGATTTTTAAGTCCCCCCAACGAATTCCACAGGACTCTAAAATTTTAACAAAAGTTGTATCAATATAAGTGCAATCTACAAGAAATAAGAATGTTTACAACTGTAGAAATCAGTATCAATTGGAACATTAAAAAGGAAAAAAAAAAAAAAAAGGAGGAAAGAATTAGAAAGGTTCCACCAAGATTTGAACTCAGGTTACTGGATTCAGAGTCCAAGGTCCTGACCACTAGACCATGGAACCAATCTACTGGTATGCAAAGCACCAAGCCCAAATGTTTGGCAAGTGGACATAGCAGTGGAAAAATCTGATGGGCAGTACCAGAACCTAAATGAGGGAAAGCAATCTAAGCAACAGACACTTGGCTACCATGAAACAATCAAATCTAGGAAGCCAATGCACTGCAAAATATAGAAAGCCCAAACTTTTTTTTTTTTTGGTCTTACTCCTCATTTGCTTAATTTCTTGCAACCAAAAGCAAACAGAAAAGAACAAAATAAATTGCAGGAGAGATAGCTGAAAGTCATAATCCAAGTTCACTAACTGAGGGAACAGAAATGAAGGTACCTAAAAGGAAGCTGGTCAGCATATTCTGTGGCAGATTCTGCTTTGATGGTGTTTGCTTCTTGTGGAGAAGGTTCATATTCCACCATAGAAATTGAAGAAGGAGAAGAACAGAGAGAGATAAAGGGTGGTTTTGAAGGGTATCTAATTGAAGTTATTGGGGCATGAATCCATAGATTACTATTGGTCTTAAAAGAAGGGTGATGGATGTTGAAAGAAGGCATTTGCCATTCTTTTACAGCCTGTTCCTCCCGCTTTCTCTCTTCTCTTGTGAGGGAGTGATTGTTTAGCCATCAGTCAAAGCTTCACCTTAAGGCCAGGAGCGTGGCTATGGAGCTGGAAAGAAGGAAAAAACTAAAAGAGAAAGTACAGGTAGGTTCCACCGAGGTTTGAACTCGGGTTACTGCATTCAGAGTCCAATGTCCTGACCACTTGACCATGGAACGAATGTAAAGACAAGGAAAGGACCAAGTTCAAAATTACGGCAAGTGGACATGGCAGTGGAAGAAAGTGCTAGAATCAACATCAGGCAAAGCAATCTAAGCAACAAAACACTTGGCTACCATCAAACGATCAACTCTAGAAATCCAATGCCAAGCAAAATACAGAAAGCCAAAAAAAAATTTCTATCTTTTTCCTCGCTTGCTTAATTTTTCACCAACCAACAAAGGCAAACAGAAAAGAACCATATAAATTGGAGGAGAGATAGCCCATGATAAAATTCAAAGTTCAAAAAACAGATGTTATAACTGTAAATAGAGGGAAAAGAAATGAAGCTACCTTAAAAGAAGCTGGTCAGCATCTTCTGTGGCAGATTCTGCTCGAGTGGTGTTTGCTTCTCGGGGAGAAGGGTCATCTTCCACCACAGAAGTTGAAGAAGGAGAAGAACAGAGAGAGATAAAAGGCTTTGGTGAGTACCTAATTGAAATCAGCGGGGCATGAATCCATGGACTATTACAGATCTTAATACAAGAGGGATGAGAGATTGGAGCCTGATTTGGTACTGGTATTGAGAGAAGGGCATTCGCCATTCTCTCACACTCTATCTCTCTTCCGATCGAGCAGAGTGTTTACAGTGGAAGTGGATAACAGCGGCCTGTCAAAGCTTCATCAGTTTAGGGCCAGGAGCTTGGCTGTGGAGCTGGAATCATCTGTACAATTTTGTATTACCGCAATACTGCCCCTTGACAGTAAAATTGAAATGGAAAAAGGAAAAGGTGCAGGTTCCACCGAGATTTGAACTCGGGTTACTGGATTCAGAGTCCAATGTCCTGACCACTAGACCATGGAACCATTTGGTGGCAGTGAACCACTAATTAATTATAAGTAGTTTTTAATTTCCAACAGTACTACCACCAGCAAAACTGGAGCTCTGCTACATCAGTGGGCCCCCAGTTTGTGTGATTCTCCATTATTGGGACCATTTTATTTATCCAATTAAAAAATCATGAGGGCAAATTTTGAGGAGGTGGAAGACAGAAGGCCAATTATGCACGCTACTCTCTTCAAATGTATTTGTATTATGACAGCTTAATTGAACAAGTAGGTGGCATGATTGATGGCCAATCCTGTAACATCTGCCTAGGAATGCACCAGTGCAAAAGTGAAAGCCCTCGTAGAGTGTCCTGACTAAAAAAAGATTGTACAAGAAGGACCAAGCCCAAGTTCCTGCCCTTCAAAGCCCGAAGTCCAAAGCGGAGCCGTAGGCATTAAGAATACTGTCTTTTAGCAAGAATCGAAAAACACAAGATATGACTAGCAGATCACAGTGACTTAAAACATAGCACGGACATCCCAAAGATGTCAAAATGCAAGTTTTTGCAACTGCTCAGATGGTGGAGAAAGCTAGCAATGGAAAATCTATTGCTTGCACATATGGCTAGTACATTTGAATTGATTTAGCCCAAATTTACCCTATATCTAACCTCTGCTGGATCCTGTGTATTCTAGGGTTTGTTTTGGCATTAGCTTCTGTCGTCAACTTTACACTTCAAACCATTAGACCTTTCCAATCACATGTACATATCAACATGAACAAACAATCACCAGAAAGAAAAATGAAGTTTAGAAGGGGGAAAAAAAAAAGAAGCGAGAAAAATAGGGAAAAGAAGAGCCGGACGACCTCTTTTTACCACAGAAGAACCAAAACTGAGGTTGGAAAAAACTGAAGATCTTCCAAGAAATTCATAGAGATTTTTTCAAGCAACTGGCTGCTACTAAATGCCACTATCTATGTAACTACTATAAAATTTCAATGGTATGATCTCCTCTGCTATTACCCATGGACAACCTGTTGCTCCACTCCATCTATAAGAATCACAGAGTTGTGATGATGCACCATGTACCACCGACCATTATGGAACTCGAACACATTAGTGACATGGAAAGGCCCAGTATCCATGTCCACATAGGTTTTCATAGTCACCCAAGCCATGTCGGTCAGCACCCGAGCACGTACATCCCGAACCTGGAAGTCAAAACCTTGCTCCCAATTAAAAGCAAGCTGCCAACTCTGTATCACAGCATTATACCTACAGGGCAAGGGAAAGGGGGCTCAGCTCTTCTTGATTTAAAAATGGAACAAACAAGGCAAACTACTGAGATTAGAAACACATGATGGTAGTTTGAAACATTAAACCAATTAAGCCAGCAGTATTAGAAATCCAGTACTATCACAATATATCAGCACAGCCTTCAAGGTTTCACCTCTTCTATGGGGTTCTAGTGCCACAGTGATTAATGACATCAAAGTCAGGGATGGAGACAGAGCGGGTGTTACCTACCTATGCATCTGAGTGAACAAGTCAAGGTAGCATAAATGCATCTGTTTCACGGTAAGCCTCCTCTTCACCAAAAGCCTGTAATCACCAAGTATGCTTCAACGAGCACACCCAATATTACAATGGCAAGTAATTACTATTTTCTTTTTTTGATAAACTAAGAAGCGAGGCTAATATTGGACCTATCCCATCATGGTAAAATCGGAGAGCAATGCTCTGGCCCCACATGACCCACTCCGTTTTCAGCACGAGTCTAATCCCCAAAGTGGAATTGAACCCAAAATATCTAAGTTTAAGGCTCATCACATTTCTCCTTTACTATCATGTGGCAAAAGGATGAGCTAAAAACCAACTACCTATCAAACCAAACCACGCCATTGATTTTAATTTGATTCAATTCGATTCGGTTTGGCTTTGTTTTATCCTTTTTTTTTTTTTCATTTTCAGTTCCATCCGAGTGAAAATTACTTAATCAAAACTATTGATCAGGTCGATTCAAGTTGGATGCTAAAAACCCAATCAAAACCAAACTGAACCTAATACATGAGAAATTAATAAGTTCCACTAGGTAGCTCACCAAATAATTAACTAGTTTGTTTATGACTTCTCATTTAGAGTTAATGATAAAGAACAAAGATTATCTTTTTGTTTTCTAAATTCATATATCTTATCTCTTCCTAACCCACATCATGTATTTATTTATTTTCAAGATTTGAAATGTTTACGATGATTATTTTAATATTTTAAATTAATATAATCAACAATTTTTATGATTTTACGGTTATTTATTCTGAGAAATAAATTTGATGGAAATACTTTTATGTAATTTAAATTATTTTTAATTTATCATCTGTTTTTTATTGATTAAAGCAAAAAATTTAAGCTTTTCGTTCTTTTAAAAAATCAAAAACGAAGTTAAATGTTATATATTGTTAGTATCAAAGGAATGCCTTCCATGTACAAGTATGGTTAGTCAGTTAAAAAGTAAGAGTTCGATAAAATCAACAAATTCTACCTCATTTACACAATAATTCCCCGTAACCCAATAATTCAATACCAATCCCCATCTATCCTTTATGAATGCCAAAGAAGTCTCCACCCCTTTAAAGGCCCTCATATTCATCCCCCCCCCCCCCCCCCCCCCAAAAGAAAATAAAAAAAATCCAAAAGAAATCAATAAGAGAACTAGCACCATAACTTTCCTCCTAGCTTTAGACATAGGAAGCCCCTTCCAAGCTTCCAATTCAGACACTACAGATCTAGAAACCAACCCACGGTTGCCCCAGCAATAATGAGACACTCTCCCAAATATATCAAGTCCAACTACACCAAAGTAGAATGTGAGGCACTGATTCCATCTTGCGCAACAAAAATCTATTCACCATATTTTACCCTCTTTTATTTAAAAGATCAATAGTTAAAGGCTTCACCCCATGCTGCTTCCCAACTAAAAAATGACACTTTAGGAGGAGCTTTCACATTCCAAATCAATTTCCATGGAAAGGAATGCCCGTTCCCTCGCTGACAAATCTCCCTCATTTACCCTAAAGAACAATCTCAATGTAAATTTTGTATTATAGTTCCATCTCCAAACAACCAAATCATCACTCTCAAAAAAGAATTCAATCCTATAGATTCTCTCCAAAAAACTAACCAAACATAACTAACAAAGAATCTTTACCTCCTAGTCCTACGCCGCCCTCTGAATCCCACCTCCCAAGCCACCCCTCACTCTCCCTCATCTCACATGGTCACTCACCCATGGCCCTTTATTCCTAGCCAAACTACACAACCTCCAAAAGTTTTCAAATAACAATTTCTTCCCACATCAAACATCTTGTCAAAATCTAAAAGACCAGCCTCCACCCACCTTAAAACTCACCCAAGGCCCAAACTCCCCCCACAAATTCCTACTTGCTTTTCAAACCCTAAATATCATACAACTCCTACTCTACCATCAAAAGCATAAAATTTATGCTTAGCTAATATTATTGCCTCTTTAAAGAAAAAAAACCGATTAAAAAAAACCGATTAAAAAAAAAAACCAACCGAACCAAAGGAACTTCAATTCAGTTTGGATCTCAATTAGATTAGTTTGATTTGGATCTAATGTTTCGATAATTGATCAAATAGGTTCAGTTTTGAGTTAAACTCCAAACCGGACTGTGACCAGGGGCATCTTTAAAGGCAAGTATTATGTAAAGTCAATTATGAAATATACACACATCTATTTGTTGTAAGCACACCCTCATTTCATGTATTTCTATAATATGTATTTGAGTAGTGGAAACAATGTGCCTTATGTGACAACAAAATGCATAAGGGACACTACCAAAAAAGTACCATGCTACCCTAATACACTATTTTCTAAACTCCCAACTGAAGATTATAGCAAAACAAATGGAAGTTCGAAAGGAAACAAATCTAACATTAATGAAGCACTGCATGAGCATGAGTGAAAAACCTAAGAATAAGGCAGCTCACAAACAGTTATCTTACACAAGCAAGTTAAACATAAGATGAAGCCAAGAAGGAAAAAGAAAAAAAAAAAAAAAAAGCTAAGAAACTGTCATACCCTGAAAAGAGCTCTCCTGAGGCATGAACACACTTCACATAATCTGCATTCAACCACAATCGACTCATTGCTGGAACAGACCTCTCTCTGATGATGTTGAAGAATTCTGCATTAACATTCACAATGGCTCTTGTAGCTGCATAGTAAGCCTTCCACCCGTTAACTGGAATCAGACTATCTTGCTCCAACGTAAAATCCTAATATAAAAAGCTGAAAGGTCAGAAAGAAAAAAAAAAAAGTATTTACCACTGTCAAACAATCCAGAAAATTATTGAAAAATAAATAGTAGCTGCAACAGGGGAAGGCACATTGTTGAAAGAAGCACTACAAAAATTCTCAATGACAATTTCCAAGAGGCTTTCTCTATATGAATTAGCTTTTCCTCACCACCATATCCTGGCAATTTTGATGTCCAAATGGAAATTCAACTTTCTTTAAGAAACCAAAGGCAATAAATAACCATGCACTCAAAGATGAAATTCAATATAATCATAGTACAAGAAACTAGTGAATTCCATGATTCTTGAACATCTTCTTCTGAATGACAAATAGAAGAAAAAAGAAAGTATCAGTTACCTTTCAATTAATCAATCAGATGCAGCAAAAACACAAAAAAAGAAAAGAAAGAAAAAAGAAAAAGAGAGACCAAAACCTTCTCCAAAGTTCCGAACTAATCATTAATTTACAGAACTACAGAAAGCAATTTATATCTCCTCTCCAATATATTGCACCCTAATCCCCGCCCTTAATAAATCTGTTATCTCAACAGCTACCCTCCATGTGCATAACCAATGTACTAAACCCCCTTTTAAAAAGTGTCCAATTCCAATGTTCCAAGGTCTTCCAATTCTTTAGTTTCCCTTGACTTCAGGCCTATAACCAGCCAAATCTTCTGCAAACTTTTACATGATTCCATGAGTTACAAATAAAATATTAAGCCTAACTGATTATATAAACTCATAATTCGGATAAAAAACTAAGAGAATAACAAAGTAAAATTTAGCACAGAGAATTCCATATGTGAAACAGTCCAAACAATATAGAAAGAAGACTAATATCTCCCAGTCATTACCTTATGATAGAGGGCTTTCCATGCATTATCATCATTAGCAGCCTTCCTCATCAAGGAATTGGTCATGGATAGACGGCAGAGGCTCGGGTAATCCAAGTAGCTAAGCGCGTGAGTAGTAATTTCAGGAGCCAACTGCTCCATCATTGAGGCCCCTGTGTCTTCCACCTCCGTTGCCGCATTCCTCGGCGCGATCATATCCGGCCCTTCTCGGTCGCCGGTAAGGCACTCCGCGCTTTCCGTCGTTGAATCAGGATTCCCGTTGACGCTACCACCGTTACTGGACGGCTGCGACAATAATGTTGTTTGTTGTTTGGTTGCAGGAAATGATGTGGCGGGGTCCAGGGCGTCGGGTTTGGGGGATTTCTTGCGAGGGAGCGATCTCAAGGTGAGGAGGGCGAGGAGTAGAGAAAGGAGGGTGATGATCGTGGCTACAAAGAAAGGTTGCTGGGGAGATGAGAGACAGAGAAGGCTAGAAACAATCTCCATTCATAAGACATGAAAGCTACGCAGTACATGAAAACCCTAAGGAAATTTGGCGAATTGGAGTCTACAGTAGAAGATCATACGTTCCCTCCTTCTTTTCAATAAATTAACAGAGAGAGAATCGAGTTTCCATCGTTTTTGCCTTCTTGAAAACCCTAAAATGAGAAGAATTTGCAGAGAGAAAGAGAGAAGGGGGGGATTTGCAACTCGCGATTCATAACTGTATGTAGAAGAAGCTTGAAACGGGCAATCAGTTGGGGCAGTCTATAAATAGTAGCAAAGCTCGAGGTCAATTTTGTATTTGTAAGCACGACGCCGTTTACTAGGAGGTTTCCCCAAGCATTATCCTTTCTTGTGATATAATATCCCTTTTGCATATGATATATGCCCTCAAATTATCAATATATAAAAACAATAGAAATATTTTCTATCTCTCAAGAAAATTAAAAATTAAAAATATATTAAATAGAAGTCATCATCTTTTATGAGAGAATTTTTATTTTATTTTAAATTGTGATCTTTTATTTATTATTTATTTATTTTTTATAGCAAACAACTTCATTTCAATATCTATCTTACATAAAAATAACACAAATTTTTATTTTTCTAAAATAATACTTCAACAACTGAAATTTAAAATATTATCTTTTGTTAATCTATCTCTAACCATTAAAAAAAAATCCTGTGAAGATAAAAACATATTTAAATTCCAAAATTTTAAAAAATTATAATAAATTTAAACTCTTTTTTTAAAGCAATAAATTTAAACTCTTTAGAGAGTCTAAAATGGCAAAAATTATAACTAAGGTAGTCTAACAAAAATTCCAAATTTTTGATATCCAAAATTGTAACCAACGTTGTCTAACAAAGAAATATGAAAGTCACACAGTTCAGATGGATTCTGATTTAGTAGAAAATGAAAGAAAATATAATGATTACAAGATCATCGCGAAAAGGGTACCAATCCCCTGCTGAAACATGATTCAGCATTTCTAGTTCCAATACAGCTTGCTATCAATCATTTCATAAAGTTACATGGAAGGCACTCTCCAAAAGGGCCTAGGCTAATCTCTAAGCTAAACCAAGGCTAAACCAAGACTACCACCAACATGATTTCAGAAACAATTTTTTTTTTATAAAATATAACACTACATTCCCTGTTTAGATGCTATAATCACAGAGACGAGTGCCAAAAGCCTGTAAGACATTACAGGAGCAATGGAGAACTAGCGACTAGCTAGAGAGCAAGGTGATAAATATTGTCATGCTGCTGCTAAGAAGTATCAAAACCCAACCTCGACTTGTTCGGCCAACCTTCTCGGTTTGAGAGGTACCCAAAATGGTGGAAACTCGGATTGAAATGAGCCTGAGAATTGCCAAGAACATGAAGAAAAGACTCACTGCCAGCACGGAGAGCTCTTTGCTTTCAAGATTTGCCTGATCTTTGCTAATTTTTTCAACATCCAATCTGTGAGAAGGAAAGAGAAGGGTCAAAAGGTGTCTGTAAAATGAAGAAATAGGGGAGGCGATTAGAAAGAAATATTTTACATTAGGATGATAGTATCAACAAATTTTCATTAAATTGGCAACAAATAGTATACTACCAATCCTATCAGCCTGTCGCTTTCTGAGACTGAACAGCTAAGTAAGATCTAAAAATCACAAAAGATCTAGTGCAAAAGAGAAACCAGAGACAACATTATTTACACAAGCTGCTGTCAACAAGCTCAACATCTTTTCAGGTCAGTAAAAAATCAACAGTTCTGGGAAAATAGAAACTATATTAAAAATCCTAACAAATGATGAATTTCTAGGATGGAACTGTCTACTGAAGCATCTCACATCTATATGTGAAACAGTATGTGATCTAGCAGTCCAGGTTGAACAGTTTAGGCTTTAGACAGATCTATGTAAGACTAAAATACATAAAGCAATAAGAAGCTTACTCATTTCGTAAAACAAAATGATTCTACTTTTAAAAAAATAAAGGCCCAGGGCAACTTGAAGTAATGATTGAGCAGCTGTTTCTAGAAAGTAGTAACCAAAACTATTGGGAAGGTGCAAAAAATGATAACCTTAACATGTGATTTTCTCCGACCAACAAATCCATATGAGATGATACAACTGCTTTCCATGACTGAAGGTCTGATAAGTCTTTATCCTGGAGGGGCAAAGAAGAAAAAGGTTAACAAGAAAGAATTGAAATGGTTATATGCTTGTATAAAGCTCCTTCAGCTTGGAAAAGACAAAAATGAAGAAAAATTTGGAGTCACACAATACCATTATCTCCTTCCATGCCTTAAGGTCTCTGGTTTCAGCAATGCTACTTTCCAGAAGCAGTAAAATTCTTGTCAGCTCTTTATCAAGGTCCGGCAGAACATCACTTTGTCTTCGGTTCATTTCCTTGATATACTCCTCCAGCACTGACAAATTGAGCTCAAGTGATTTTACTTTCTGCATCAAGATCTTCAGAACAGTGTCACCTGGTATTCTGCCAACAGAGTGTTGCCTAACTTCAAATACTGGATCAGGAATCTTGCCCATGGGCACAGGATCCTTTGCCACATCTTCACTAAGCCTTTGAGCATCCTCAGTATTTTCCACCCCACTAGCAGCAGTTAGACCTCCAGCTTGAGCTTCACCATTTTTCTTACCATCAGTATTATTCACTTCTAGTTTCAAAAGAGGTACAGTGGTCGGATCAGGCCTTAGCACTCTAACAGGAACAGGTTCTTCAGATGCCACAAAAAGATCTTCAAGCATTCGCTCAATTGCATCGACACCATATACCTCTATGACACTTAGTGTGCAGTAAAATTCTGACCCATAATGACTAAGTAAATTTATCTTCAAGTACCTAACCCATTTAGGTTCAGGCAGCTTAAAGGCTTGATTGTGTTTGACATTTGCAGCAACAAATTTTCCTAAGGGGGACCATATTTCAGTTGGATAGTTCAGACTCCCAGACAATTCAAATTCCTTTAAGTTTGAAGAATAATGTTCAAAATTTGCAATTTTGATGGCATCAACAAGAATCTCCTCTGCAAGCTCAATCACAACAAACTTCCCTCCTACTGAACATGGGTTCCTGAGATATCTATCATGATCCTTTCCAAGTATGTTACTTGCTCCCTTCGCTTCCTTATTGTGAGCCACCACTTTTGCACCCTTCATTGCAGAGGCATAGTTGTACTCTGTACCATCAAGTTCAAGACGATGGGTAATGTTAAGTTGGCTTGGCATGTCTAAGCCCTTTTCTTGCTTTGTTATGTTCCTAAACTCATCAAATTTGAGGTAAGTTGAGTTAGGAGTTTTCGCATCCAGTAGTTGCCTTTTACTGGTATTTCGTTCTACTTGCTCTTGTACTTGACACACTGAAGACGTGTTACCCAGAACTCTCCAAACCACATCTCCCAGTCTATCCGATTCTCGAAGAGAATAATTTTTCCTTGTAATGTTCTGAGGAAAAGTGGACTTGTCACCACAGGACTTATTAAGCTCTAACAGCATCCCATCTGTAAAGTTCTTGCCACCATTTGCAACATATGAGCATGCATCTTCAGAATGCCTACCATCGGAAATGCCAGGACAGATTATGCTTCTGTTATGGGGAGATGAATTCCCTGCAGAAGATACACTTAAATGAAAACAATAAAATGTAAATAGATTGGCCCCACATTTAAGAAAAAATTCCATTTTCTCAATCATTTCATCTTTACATTTTAGAGTTCCTAAAAGTTCTTATTGGAAAAAGAAATATTAGAAATCCTAGAAGCAGAAAGATGATTCTTCAGAAGAAATTTAAGACCATGTTCACAAGAATGTTACATAAAGTTAGTAGAATATTTTGTCAATTACAGTAAACCCTAGCATTTAATACTTTCCAAATGAACCAATTTGGGCCCTTCTCTTCTTCTTGTTTGCCATATTGAAGTGATTTTCTTAAAAAAGATCTACTTGGTATAATGTGCTAACCATGAATATAAATTAAGGGGGGCAACTACTTTGTTAACATGGTCACCTTCAAGCACATAAATTCAAGCATTAAAGCAAAATGGCCATAGTAATCAAACTTCTTCAGGTTCAATCATCATGGTTGTTAAGCAATATGGTCTGTAAAAAAACCTGGTAGAATTCTTACCATTACAGTATGCACAATTAATGGGTTCATTAGCTCAACTACTTTGACAAAGTCGATTTAGTCCTTGTAACAAGAAATAAACATCAGCCTAATAAAGGTTTCACCTGTATTTTACTGTTCCTTCCCTCGATTTTCAGAGCAACCAAACAGATTATTAGGGAATCGACAGAATATGTGCGTGTGTGTGTCAGAAGAGAAGAAAAACGGGATCCTTCGAAATCCAAAACAATGTTGACAAAAAGAAAAAGAAAAAGAAAAAAAAAAGACAAGAACGCAAAACCAGAAAGAAAAAAAGGAGGCAAAGATGGGAAAGAGAAAGAAATCTGAACAACCACCATACCACAAAAAATATACATGCGTATTTAAAAAATTACCTCCATTTTCATGGCTAAGGCCGAGTTCGGAGTAGAACAAGAAGACGAAGCACCAAAGCAAAAGAATCAAAGACAAAGAGAGCTCATAGAAGCTCCTTTTCCTATTATTACTGCTGCCACTGTTTTTTTCGTTGTAATTACTTCTGCTTTGGTTTCTGTTCTTCTTGTCCTTGTCGCCATCGTTCTTGCTTTCACATTTGACGTTTAACAAAACGGAGTCGCCATTTCCAGGTGTCTTCATTTTTCATACGTGCAAAGCCAAACAAGGATCTCTGTTCAGAAAACGGACCAGACGGTTCTGCAATGGGATTCTTGTGTGTATAGAGAGAGAGAGAGAGGCGTATGGATTAGCATCCGCGTGTGCCTCGTGTTTTATTCTCTTTGCGGTCATTTTCTCCCATTCTCGCGGAAAAACTGCTTAGGCCATCTAAAGGCCGCCTAATTCGGCCTCATTAAGGTTAACTAAACACTACTAGTTGTCAGTTAATGAAAGATGACAGGGGCATCATGGGAAAACAAGAAATTTAAAAGATTAGTTTTTCCTGACTCATAGTTGCGTTATGTTCAACTGTATTAGAGACAAGCAACTCTTAATAGAATGACACTACCTTATAAATTTTAAACTTTCCATCATCTTTTAAGTTTAAATAATTTTCAACTCACAAATTATTTTATAAAATTTTAATTTTTAAATAATATAAAATTAAAAAATATATATTTTTAAAATTAAAAAAATTTTAAAATTTTTTGTAATAATAATTTAAATATATGCTATGTCTATCTAATATTTTAATTTCAAAATTTATTAAACAAAAATATTTAATTTAAACACTTTTACTTTTAAATTTTTTTAATCAAATTCAAATAATTCACAATCTATAACCATAATATTTAAATTTAAATTTACAAAATATTTAATTTTTATATTTACCTTAGTATAATTAAATAAACACAATATCAATAATAAAATTTAAAGCAAATATAAAAATTATAATTAATATATATATTTAAATTCACATCTTAATACATCAATTAAATCAATTATATTTTAAATTTAATTTAAAGTAAATCTTAAACAATTATAAAAAAATAAAAAAAATTCATCATTAAAATATCTCAAAGAAATTTTACATTCTATTTCAAATCTATTCTTTCAATTTAAATAAATTTTAACTTAAAAACTATTTTATATAAATTTCCACAATACTAAATATAAATTTTTAAAAAATATTTTCAATTCTAAAAAATTTTGAAATTTTTTTGTAATAATAATATAAATATTTTGTTTACACCTAAAAAAATTTTAAATCAAATTTATAATACAAAATTTTAATTTAAATATTTTTTTCAGAAATTTTAATATTTTATTTTTCAAAAATTTTAAAATTTTAATTAAAATCTAAATTAAATCAAATTAAAACAACAAAATTAAAATTAATCTAATAAATATTTTAAAAAATAAAATAAAACCAACTAATTTTTTAATATTTATCCTAAAATCAACTATTCAAGTAAAACCACTCTTCTTTTTTACTTTTTCCCTATTGTCTGAAGAAATCTATCGGGTACTACCAATATAACCCACCGAAAGAAGTACATTATGCATCTCCTTCCTCTGCCAACAAGTTTACAAAAAAAAAAAAAAAAATGCAGCAGCATCTGCTCAACACCAACCAAAAGAAAAGAGTATGAACCAAGCCAAACTCAGTGATCCGCCTCATTCACTGGCTCACCTTTAGAATGAGATAGCAGGGCATACTCCAATTCATACCCTTGTTCTTGTTTGTCAAATGCCAGGCTTCCTGGATTTTCCTCCTCTAAGAGAAGACTCAGAGGAGTTTGCGGAGGGTAATTGTTCAAAATGAAGTCGATTTCTTCTCCGCTTATTTCCTTCCTATTCAGAAGAACCTGAAATGCAAGTCCACAATGAGTCTTAAATTACAGCACTGGCATGTGTTCATGCAGAAGGAGATCGACGGTTAATCTTTAGCAGAATTAGAGAATCCATAACCATTTACCTTCACAGCTTTGAGTAAAGCAGCATGGTGCCTTCGAAGAAGAGAAACTGTCTTTCCATACATGTAATGTATCAGCTCTTCAGTCCTTTTTGCAACTTCGTCGTCCAGGTTAAAGTTGAGAGGAGGTTCTATCAGGTCATAGTCATCGTAAAGTGATCCTTCAAAATCCAGTCGGGGTCCAACAAATTTAACTTTCTTTGTCCAGGGAGGTGGCTCTCCGTGTATGACCATTGGGTTTTCTAGATTCCATCTGTTGGAAGAAGAAAGAGATCTGCATATGATGCATACCAAAGGAAGCATAAAGTGAAGACATTCAGGAACTGGCCAGGGACTGACATGGTTAAAATTTTACGAGCAAGCCAAGATGCATCTGCAAGATAGTTGACTGATGCCCTTGATGTGTCCCGTCCATAAATGACCTCTTCTGCAGCCCTCCCACCAAGTAAGACCTTGACACGGGAATGGACTCAGATGAAGAAATTAAAAACGTTGAAAGAATTCAGATAAAAGTAGCTACCAAAAATCCACACCTGAAGGCGATGAAGCAACTGTGGTCGACGCTCAAACATGTATGATTCATCATCAAGCCGATGAAATACAACTTGTGATAATGTCTGCATACATCCAGGAAACATTTCGTTACAGGACACCAGCAGCAAAGACAACATTGAAGCTTTTAAGTTGGGGTAGCCACAGTAGATGAGCAGATAGATACAAGACTTAAAAACCAAAGAAATTCTGAATGGCTCGATTTTGAGTAAATAGAAAAAGAAAACCGTTTTGAGTCCTTTATACCAAAACTATTCTAGACTTGCAGTAAAGAACACCATATTTAAAGCAACTGCCATTCGAACTTAGCCCATCTACTCTTTATGTGAGATGCAAATTTGCTCAGTTTATGTTGAAGTTGGGTGATGCCTTCAACATAATGTTAACAAGCTTCTGCAGAATTGATTGATGTGGAAAAAAAAAGATAATAGAACTAAGGCGGCAGAAAGCAAACCTGTCCACGGGGAACAATTGAAATGCGATCGCAGCATTCAACTTCCGCATTTTCGTATCTCCTAAGCAGATGAGAAATCATAGCAACTCCCACTTCAGTAGCAGCTCTACGACATTGACCCTGATGACCCAACTCTATGCCAACACGTTTGGGCCCCACTGTAAGTCGGTCAACTGCATCATCCATATCTGACTGAAGAATTGACCTGTGCCCTTTCCTGACTGCCACAAGAGCAGCCTCTTGGACCAGCTGAGCCAACCTTGCTCCAGTCCATCCTGGCAAGAAATGGATGACTTCAGCTTTGGAGATGGTGAGCTTGATATAACCCTCAAGATAAGAGCATACCAGGTAAGTTGTTAGCATAAGAGGATAGATCAACAGACTCTGACATCTTTACTTTGCTTCCATGAATTTTTAAAATCTCCAATCTCCCTTTTGCATTTGGAGGGCGGATTCTTATCTACTAGAGGAAAGTGAAACCATTAATAGTAGACTATGTTCTACAAGAGATAACACAGTTCATAAAAAAATTACAAGCACATAAATGAAGTCCAGACACTTCAAATCCAGGCACCATCAAGAAATCATCAAATATTGTGAATGTAATGGAAAAAGAGGTGTAGTATATTCAGCCCTTTTCCTTTCTCCCGTGATGCTGATTCAGTAAGAGAAACAAACCTTCCGATCAAAGCGACCTGGTCGAAGAAGGGCAGGATCTAACAAATCTCTACGATTAGTAGCAGCTAAGAATATAACACCTTTGCCAGTATCAAACCCATCAAGCTCTATCAACAGCTGATTTAACGTAGTTTCCCTTTCTTGAGTGGCTGCATTATACAGGTGATCGGTAGATTCTCTGAAAATTCCTTGACGCCTGACAGTATAGCAACAAATACAGCATCATTTATGATTACTCAAACAATTTAGCGTGAAGTTTGAAGTTCACAGTGATATGAACATGTCTCTCGGCAGCTAGCACCCTGCACAAGATATTCTAGCTAATATTCTATCCATTATTTCAAATTTCATTAAACTTTGTCAAGCAATATTCAGCACTCAGCAGTCATAAATCGCACAATTCATAAATATGCCAAATCATCTTTATTTTCTCATCACATTAACATTCTGACCACAGGTACTTCCTGACCATCAATCTTGGCAGTGTTATCTTTCTATACCTGAATTGCATCATAGGATATGCCTGGCATTATTTTGCCGGTGCTCACCAAAGTCTTGTCTCATCAAACAGATACAATGCCGTAAACAACACTAACTTTTGAAGCTACACCAGTATATTTACAACCATGTGATATGACAAATGCAAAATGATAAGTCAGAGTTAATGGCTCATGAAAAAGTATTCACAGGGCCATGATGCTATGCTATGAAGTTCGCATGTTTGATACAAAGAGGGGAGACAGGGAGGCACAAAACAGGGGAAAGCAAAAGACAAAAATCATTCACAAGATCATTATGGAGAAGAATGGCCATACCTAGTAGCCAATGCATCGATTTCATCAATGAATATAACAGACGGTTTGTTCACCTGCAAAGTCACTGACATTCTCAAATATAACTCTTTGAAGTAAACGAAAATGATACCAAGTGATAATAGGCAAAGAGAACTTCAACTCGCAACACAGAACAGTGTATTAGGGTACAAACATAGTGAACCAGCATAATATTCCACAAGACTAATTTTTGTACGCAGAAGACAAAAATTTTATCACTGTACCTTTGAAAGAACCTTTACGCCAACTATTTAATGATCATATTCATACCAAAAGATCTACGAACAGAACAGAGTAACTAATAAGATAAACCAAAAATTATTTCTTGAAAAGAAAAGTTACTTTTGCATTCCAAGATAAGACAGTTAGAGGTTAAATGTGCCTCCCATTTACTAATATTAAAGCTTAAACCAAGAAGACACCATCACAATTAACAAAAATAACAAGTTAGTCAAATCCAAAGTATGTATTCTCTTCACCTTGGCCCTCTTAAATAGATCCCTAATACGAGCAGAACCAACACCAACCAAAACTTCAACAAATTCGGATCCTGCCATTTGGTAAAATGGAACACCAGCTTCACCTGCTATGGCCTTGGCAACTAAGGTCTGAAAAAGCAAGATTAGCTTTCAATAAGTGAATTGGAAGTACCACCCAGACAATTAAAACTGAAGAACAATTGTTAACAAATATAACTAACCTTGCCACATCCAGGAGGACCCTCCAAAAGAACCCCATGTGGAGGCTTTATTCCCATTTTATCAAACAGTTCTGGATTCTTTAAGTACCTAACCAACTAATCAGCAGAATATTAATGGACTTAATATGCTTCTATTGATTATAACAACACAATTAGGTAAACCTCCTCCCCCCCTCTCACCCAAAAAAAAGAGAAAAAAGGAAAAAAAAAAAATAGAAGAGGAAAGAATTCATGTCAAGATGATGTATAAGACAGAAAATAATTTTAGAATTTATATGCAAAAAATTGATGAAAAGAGGATAACCATCATGGCTAAGGCCTAAAGGGAACAAGACCCCCTTAGCTTTTCATTTCACTTTGACAAATTCTTCATGAAGTTCAAGTAATTTTTAATAATGGAAATGAAATATAATCAGCAAACAGTCTCAGTCGTAGCAAAAACTTGCAACCTTCAATGGTTCTATCATAAGTTCAAGCTCAGCATGTTTTTAAAATTCAAATGAACTTTAATGAGCACAAGTGATGAATGTTATCTTCTTTCATCACTTTTCGGCATGCTACATTGCAGGGTAGGAGATGAGAAACTGGAAATGGAAAAGGAAAAGGAAAGCAAATTCAAAAACTTGAGACGCCAAAGCAACTAGAAGATTTCAATCTAAGCAACTAGCAGCAAGGATACCTCTTGAAGCTCCTCAACTGCTTCATCAATCCCTGCTACATCATTAAACTTCACCCCTGTCGAACCCTGAAAATTACTTTAAGAGTTAGATTTCATAGAGAATGACACTCAAGGATATTCAAATTTGTAAGATCAGAAACTAACATCAACACGAGCTTCTGCTTTAGATCGAGAAAAATCAATCCCTTGCCATAGGTCCTACAAAATATTGAAACAATAATATGTTTTAGGTAGTTATGTACCTAGAGAAATCAGTTGAATCATCAAGGCATAGCACATGAGATTCCAACTAGTAGAGATGAAAAGTATTTACCCATTTTCTGAAGTTTTTAGGTCTCCGTGACAGTGTAAAACGAACAAGAAGAACCATGGTCAGAACAACAAGCATGATTGGTTTTAGCATCTCAAGGCTTGCAGACACACCACCAAAAGTGTAAAAATCAAAGAACTTAGAGAATATCCCTCCATCACCAAAAATATCAACAATGTTATCCCAAAACCCCTCTAAGATACTAAAGATTAGACCAAAGAAAATTTTAAGAAATGGTTTGGCTATAGGCCATACAACATATACAGTTGTTACGAAGACAAAACTGGTAACAGCAAAGGCTGCCAAAGCTAAGAATCCCCCAACAACAACTGCTGCGGCAGCTATAAGAGCAGTCACCATTCCAAGCTCAACCATCATTCTGCTGGATATAGAAGATGCCACTGGATGAGGGTACTCTGGCACTTTTCCCACCCAAGACTGCATCACAAGATTAAGACAGTACGAAAGATATATAAGTAATTGAAAAAATTCAGACCTAAACTGCACATACTCATGTTGATGAGAAATGTAAAATGACTTGCATTAATACAAATGAACGTAGCACATAAGAAATATAACCCAACTCCCAGTCCTCATATGAAATAAAATTCAAGCAATCCAGATAATGGGTAAAATGAATCAAATACGAAATTGAGAGATTTAAAAGTTCCCTTCCTTTTCATGTACAGACTATGAAAGCTTCTGCCTCTAACTTCTGTTAAAGTAGCAACCAATGATTCAGCTCTTGTGATTATAAGCCAGGGCATGATATGCAACAAATGCACACAACCAGATAAAAGTCTCTTATATTTACTCATCACCTGCCACTTCCAAACAAGGTACAAGACGTATATCCAATAAGACTGAGTAATTATTAACTGGTCAATTCCAAACAGGTTAAAGAATGATCACCGTCATCTGCCTTTCTATTTCATATTGTGGACCCGTGTACTCCTCCAAAAGAGCTCGGGCTTCATTCTCATCAAGCTTCATCGCCCTACAAAGATGCATGGACCAAAAGTAACTCTAAAAACTGCATGAACAAGATCCACCAAAAGAAAACTGAAGATAACATAACAGCCAATAATATTCACCATTTAGTTCTATGCAAGCTTTTATCCCCTGGAATTTCCTTCAAATCCACAATGAAGTCCTTGTGCCCATTTGTGCTAGCAACATGCATAGCTTCCTTAGAAGTCAACAGCTTGACCTTATCAGTCTTCATAGCTTTCCTAAAATCCTCCAGACTCATCTTTGGCAACTCTTCCAAGTTCCTATCAAATTCTTCCTCCTCTGATAACTGTGGCCCAAATATTTGCTCGGGCACGTAAAGCTTCCCCTTATATTCCCTCAATATATCCTTCAAATAAACCGCTTCTTCCCTCATCTCACCCTCATTTTCACTCTTATTTCTCTCATTCCCCCAGTTCACTTTCCAATTCAGCTTCCTCTTCAAAATTTCAACAACACCTACATTAATGCCTTTACTCAAGTTCTCTTTCTCCTTCAAAGTATAAAACTTATCACCAATTAGATACCTTGGCTCTACCTGGCTGGGGTTTTCCTTCAAAACCTTGGTGACAAAATCATCCCCAGCGACTTTCGGAGCATGACCGGACGCAGAACTAGATTGCAATTCGCTTAAAACCGTGAAAGATTGAGGAAGAAATGGAGTCTTTGTACGACATTTTCGAGTGAAATTCAAGGAGTTTGAGGACTTGATAATTGCTTTTGGGGAATGAGGATGGGGTTTGGGGAACTGGGGGAAGTGAACCCCAGCTGAGAAGAGAGTGTCAATGGACGTCATCTTTTTGAATTGATTGGCAAGAAGACCATCAATTTAGGATATAATACATACTGCATTTAGATTTTAGCAATTTCAGCTCTCCCTTTCCTTCTCTCTGGAAGTTAATTGAACAATAGGGTTTATCAAATGAGGGTTTTTGATACATTGGAAAGAGTCTGGGAACTTGAAGAGCTGATTGTTTTCCAGTTTATCCAGATACGAGGTCTAACCGGGCGTGGGTTAACTGGACCGGGCTCCAAACACACCCTTGCTTTCATACCAAAGCCCCTTAAAGTACACTTGTTGGACTGTCACATTCACATTCGCGGCTTGGATCTTAAAAAAATTAATTTTACTGAACGTTAAATAGATTATATACAGATTAACTCAATAAATTTTATTCGAATAATTTGATAAATAAGTTTATTCATTTTTATAAAAAATAATATATATAAATAAATAAATTTTAACATATAAAAAATTTTTAGACTGAAATCTTTAAAATTTTAAAATATTTAATAAATAACAAATTTAATACATTTTTCACATCTAGCATTAAAATCAATAGCATTAAGAGTAAAATACAAAGGATAACTAACTTGATCCTATAATTAAAAGTATCAAACTAAAACCTACAAATTTTGATAATTAAAATCAAATTGCATAAGTATTATATGAAATATTTTCATATTTTCTTTAAGTTTAATATTGACAAAATAATCAATCATTCAATTAAAGGAATAGTATAGTTTGACCAAAAAGTATTAGAAAAAATAAGCAAATATACTGCTCCTTCTGTTTTAAAGACCATTAAAATGTAGACTTCTAATAAGCACAAGAGATCATCTGTGATATGCTCTTTAACTGAAGATAGATACATTCTCTTTGTGATAAACCTACAAAGTTGTCCAACTGAAATGGCGGCCAAAGAAAATCAGTAGGAAAATAGAAGATCTAAGCCTCTTTCTGTAGTCCTGGTTGAAAATTCAGACAACAAAATTGCATTTCTTCCATCATTTCCTGCTGGCCAAAACACACAAGCAGCTAAGAGAGGGTGTGATCATGGGGTCATGAAACTAACATTCAATTGTATCTTTCCAGACAAGATCTAGTACCAGGTTTCTAGTAAATTTTCATGGGGATATGACAATAATATTCAACTGCATCTGTTCAGAAAAGACCTAGTACCAGGTTTCAGTTCAATTTCGACCTCTTATCTTCCATTTATACAATGGCTGTATGACAGATCTATTAGACTAACTACCAAAGCATTCAATATATACTCAAGAGAGGACCCAAAGCAAGAGAGTCAAAGTGCTGAAGAATTAATGAATTAGAGAGAAGTTTAAAAGGAGTTTAGTCATAGCAGATCACTTTTCTCCTTGTGCTGGGCTGTTTCAACGTATTGTTCGGCGAGTTTCTTCACCTTCTCACCTTCCTTAATCAGGAAACTTGCATTCTTGGCATTTGAGTGGTATTTCATAACTTTCTCAGTCGTTTTTGTCACAGCCCACCTATACTGTTCAGCTGTAATCACACCACTCTTACACAATGGCCTGATGTGTTCTTTGATGTAGGCTTCCACCTGTACCATTAGAAAGATTGACTAGCAGAGTGTAAGTTGGTAAACCAAAGAAAATAAGCTACAATAACCATTAGCAAAATGACAGAACTGACTCTTGCAGAAAGTTTCGACAATTGATAAAAACACAGGAAAGAAATGCATGAATGTCCATTACCTTTTTAGATACAGAGTTAATCCCCTCATTTTGCTTGTCAGTGTCAGCATTAAGTTTCTTTTCCTTCCTTTGGTTACTTTTACTTGCTTGAATCTGGTTGGACATATTTTCCTCACTAGAAGGGTTTTGGCAATCGGTGGCAACAATTTTACTAAGCACATTGCTTTCACTTCCATTTTCAGGTTCTGTTACCAATTGGTTTGATGCAGCATTGTCACTACTTTCAGGAACTCTGTGCTGTGCTGGAGCTGCTCCATCCACCAACCCACAGAGCTTCTGAGATGCCCCTTCTGGAAATTTGTTTATCAGTGGCTCTTTGTCAGGGCCATATAGCTCTTCACATTCCGCAACAGAAAGCTCTTCTCCTTCATCAGGTACCGATTCCAAAGGAACACAAGACTTGTCAGTCCCACCCTCCACAGTTGAGCTTCTGATATCTGCATCAGTATGACTCTTCAACGATGAAGTAAAATCACCGGTTACTTCAGCATTGCCTGACATCCCATGACCATGTGAAGATCTTTCAGAGTTAAGAGTGGAGAAAACAACTTTAACTTTCGATACATCTTCTTCTGGCTGCAGCTTCAAAGCTTTCATAGCTCTAGCACCAATATAGTCTTCATCTTCTAAATCATACTCGAAATCACCATATATATCAACTTCTGGATGTGAATCCATTTCAAATACATTATCAGGTTCTTCCTCTCTGGTTTGCACTGAGGATTCATCTAATTCTTTTGGGACCTTCATTTCATGATTTGGACTATTTGGAGGTGAATCAGACAAAAGTCCAGCATTTCTCAAAGCTTCTATAATTGTAGGATCTGTTGACAATTCATCAGTGGTTTGTTCTAACATATCAGTAGAGACCACTGACGAGGATGAAGAATTCGATTCTGTGGTTCTAATGGAGCTGTTGTTATCTGAACGATGCAATATCTCCTGCGAACATAAATTTAAATATACTAATTTGCTGTTTGACCTATCAGCAACCTCCCTCTCAATATTAACAGCATCTGCAACAGCCAACTCTGTAGCTGCAGTTCTACGAATTACTGGCAGATTTGCTTTCCTTAAGAAGTGCTCTGTAAGCCGATAGAGCTGTGTCTGCACCACAAATATATATATATATAGAAGTTAAAAATCAGTCACTCTACCTACAAAGAACATCATATGTCTCTGCCATCTTCTTAAGACAATCAAAGCAATTTGAAAACACGTACTAAGAAGACTACATGTCCAGAATTGTCACAAGAAACAAAACAAGCCAATTAGCCAAAGAGAAAGGTAGACCTTTGGGCATGAAACGTTAGAAACGGTCCAAAATTCATTTTTGAAAAGCTGGAACGTTTCTGTCTGAGCAGACTTAGCCTATGGAAGTTAGTTTTGATGCAAACTCTACCAATATATTAAATAACCAAACTCTGGATGTAATATGGCATCCATGAATGCAAATCCATGCTGCCAACTAGAAAGCCAACTGCCTTTTGTCAAAGTGAAAATTCTACTGCTTCGATAAGCAAGCAACATGGGATGAAAGTAGCAAAAATGAAACCATCACTGGTGTGATAGTAACAGTGTTGGTGATGCCAGCAGTGGTAATAGTAGTTGTCACAAACTAACAACGATCACTTTGTGGTATAGAAGGTGTTAGTGGTGTAGCTACTCTTTTGAACTTGGGTTTACTTCAGGTTTTTCCTCCAATGAAGAAATGAGAACATTCACCCTGAAGAACCATAGCTACATCTGTGACATATTTCCTATCACAACTTAGAACATTAATGCATCCATTTCTACCTCTCTAATTATACATCTAAATTCTAGTAAGAAGGCTGAACCGTCATTGTATCATTTTCTTTTCCTAACCAAGAAGAAATCTGAAGAGAACTCAGAGAGGAACGCCATCCATCTAATGTTGGCAAAAATCCAATCTGGTCGAGTAAAAGCAGAGACAAGGAACTGCATACCTGCCTAACTGACATGGGGACTTTGTTATGAAGACTGGGTGCCAATACTGGTCTCATGTCCACTGGTAGCTGCACCTGCTTGCAGCAATCACATAAATGAATTATTTTTTGAGCAGATTTTTTTTTTTTTTTTTTGAGCAGACACATAAATGAATTATTATCAATCCAGAGACATCAGATACACATTCCAGACTAGTCTAGGCAGGGAGGGGATGTTTACATACTAGCAACGGATAATTTCCTTTGAGTACAGCGTTATCTTCTTGCTTTTCCTGTGTTGTACTGTTGCCTGCTAGAGCCTTCTTTCTAGCGAGCACCTCCCGGGCCCACTTCCTTTTGTCATCATCAGACTTCGCAACCATTTCCTTCTGAGAATTACTTTTAGAATCACCCATTGATGACAATGAAGACCCTTCTAAACGTTTGTTCAAATTTATTTTACCAGAAGCGGTGACACCTTTTGACCTGGAAATATTAGTGCTAGTCCCTTTAACATCAGCTATCTTTGACTGAACCTTATTTGTTTCTGTAGTTCTTAGATCAGGACTATCAAGAGATGACTGTGAAGTTTTTTCCAACGAAATTACTTGTTCTTTGTTCTGTTGAGAGCTACCAGTCTCTTTGACCACTGAAAGAGGCTTGATATCATCCTTTCTTGGGAAAACAGATGTATCAGCCAAATACAATCTGGAAAGAATGGGATTTTGAGCCTCCAAGTCAGATGCTGGCTTGACCTCTGAGCCCTCTGAATTCTTCCTTAGGAGGCCAAGAACTGACTTTAAAGTTTCAATCTTTTCAGGCTTTGTTGCTCTCATGCAGCGATGCTTCCAAAATTCAACTTCACAGTCTCGGTCCCATGCACGTCTTCGTTTTCCATTGGAATCTCCATATATTTTCTTAGTTAGATTCTCACGTACTTTACCCTTCTGCAGCATGGACTTCTTTGTCTTCAAAGCCATAGGTGATAACTTGTTTGGAGGTTCAGTTTTTGGTCCTGCTACAGCAGCCCTAAATGCAGCAAGAAGTTTTGGGTCAAAAAGGTTTTCCCCAATCTCTTTAGTGGATTTGGTACGAACAGCTTCTCTTATTTCCTTTCTTAGTTTTTGAACAACAATGGATGACTCCTTATCCTCTCCAGCTCTCCTCATGATTTTTTTAACTCTTAAGCCAGCAGCATTTTCTCCTCCTGTTGAGGATTTATCAGCAGAATTTTGGCAGACAAGCCCCTTAGAAGGTCTACGACCTGCCCCCTTTACTATACTCATTATGTCAGAAGAGGTATCTTCCTTTACTAGAGAACATTTTACAGTAGGGAATTTTGGAGAATCATTTGGAACAGATGCATCTTGGTGCTTAGACACCACTTCAATCCTCTCTCCAGCTCTAGATTTCTTTGCAGAAGCTTCTTTCTCATTCTTAGCTTCAGTTTTATCATGATCAGCACTCGAATCAACATCACTAATGCTTACAAGGAATCAAAAAGAGAAAAATGAGAACGTCAGAAAAATTTTGTCCACATGATGACAAGGATGAAGAGAAACAAACAAAATTCAATTTAGAATGAGAATGCATCTAAAGCAGCAACAAAGAATTACTAGAAAGCAAGCTCGTTATATTTCTTTCATTTTTCTTTTAATATGTAGGGGGAAAAAAAATATCAAATTTGCTTCACCAATTTGTCAAATTACTTCTTACTACACATACATATTATCCTATCCCTCCCCATTCCATCTAACAATGATCCCAAAAATCTACAGATAACTGCAGAAGCAACAGTCTTGGCAAGCCAGAGACAAGCAGCTCTTTATG
Source organism: Moringa oleifera (assembly GCA_021397835.1). Taxonomy (NCBI): domain Eukaryota; kingdom Viridiplantae; phylum Streptophyta; class Magnoliopsida; order Brassicales; family Moringaceae; genus Moringa; species Moringa oleifera. Next base: position 705,930 of record JAJFZO010000566.1, read on the forward strand.
CTGGGCAACAATAGATGAAAAAAGGGGAACTTTTCAATTGGACGTATATCCTGCATGTCAGCAAAATTTTCTAGGTTAATGACTATGGGACTTCCATATGCCTGAAAATCTATGGCAAACATTAATATTTTTTATGAAGGCAAAAAATTTTAAGAGTAAATCCCCAGAGCACTCATTTTGGATGGATCTGATAAATGTAAATCACTAAGTTAAACCATGGCTTTGCTTAATGCTTCCTAAGGTGGTTGTGTAAAGGAAAGTTACCCCCTCCCCCAACCCCAAAATCATAGGGGTTTATTTCTGAAACCAAGCTTTATGCCCCAGTTGTTATAGCAGCCAGCTTACTGCAAAACTTTGTTTGCCACACTGGATGTCTGTGCTGGATCAGTCTGGACAGGATTTTGAACCAGCAATCTGGATTTGGCAGTTCTGTTAAGAGCCTCTGAGAACAAATGTAAACTCAACATAGGATAGATTATGGAACCGGCAATTCCCTAATTAGAAGCAATGATAACCAAATTTGTTTTCTGGTTGTAGACAGACAACTAGGTGCAAGCAAAAGCACTGGACAAATGGACACAGAGGGCTATCTAGGAAACTGCAGTTACAATCAAGTGGCAGTGAGAGACTGTGATAACATGATATACATACATTAATTGCAGAAAATTAGGAATGAGAAAAATGTGGATACTTGAATGAAGAATTTTGATGACAACTCACCCGCAATCTGTGTGCTTTCTCTTTATACCAATATTTCTGGCAGCATCCGTGTGGGCATCAGATACAATTTTGTCAACTGAAAACATGTCAACAGTGAGGCAACAAGACATGTAAAGAAATGAATACATATTTATTTTTCCACAGCCTGAGAAAGGCACAGAAAAAAGAAAAAGAAAAGCAGCTAAAAAAGAATGTCAAAAGAAGATATATTCCATACCTTTTGACAAAGACTCCTTTGCAGGATCCTGCTGCTGCACATCTACAGCAACTTGGTCCATAGTTTCATCATTGATCACATCATTAACTAAGGCAATAAAGAAATGGAGACAATCAGATAAAAGAAAAGTACCAAAAAGAAGTCGAAAGAAAATACTATACCTTTTGACGGAGATTCCTTTGCGGGATTCTGCTCTTGCACATCTCCCAAAACTCGACCCATGTTTCCATCATTGTTCACTTCATCAACTAGAAGCACATAAAGATATGTGTGACAATTAGATACCATCTTCATTTGCATGGCATTCTAACTGCAGGGTGTTAAACTTCACAGATGAAAAAGCACAAAAAAGGTTCTGAACTCGCATACCAGACAGAAAAGAACCCACTGACAAACCAAGATGAAGACCCATTCTTGATTCATCAAATCTTGAAGAATTTCTGAAACCATCAAGATCGCTTAATTCATTTGTTGCTTCATCTGCACTATTCGTCTTCGACTTACAAGTCACTAGGGACCTCAAAAGTAAACTGGAAGACATATCATGTGATAAAGACAGTTCCAATTCCTCCCCCTCTAACATTGATTGAGGATTGTTCCTCTCACTAGATGGCTTTTCCATGTTACCATCAGGATCAGGATTCTTGTCAACTTGATGGGCTGACAAAAAATTTTCACTTGGTTCTTCAGTCCATTGATTTGCTCCAACCATTGAGATAACAACATCATTCTCTCCAGCATCAGCAAAGGAAATAGAAACTTTTCCAGAGAAAGTGACCTCAGGCGAAGGCAAGCATTCACTCTTAGCAATTTCTGGACCACACAGGTTGCTTGTCCTCTCTATCGATATCACATCAGATTTGTGTGGCATTTCATTAGCTATACATCTACAACAAAATCAAAACAGGAATGTTAAGAAAAAGGAGCGGGGTTGAACACCAACAATGATGACAATCTGTTTAGAATTCTAAAAGAAGATTTAAGGGTTAACTGCCACTATGCTCATCAACCTCTCAACCCCAAGACACAGAACTCAGGGAAAAGAAGCCGACTTTTATGCGTCCAAGCTTAAAGAACTCTCTGCTGACCACCATGGATTATGGGAACTCATTGCAGGCTTTGCTAGTCACCCACAACTTCAATAAGAAAATACTATAACCAAATCAATTCCATGCAACATTTTACAGTTAGAGACCTTGCACATGCACATGCACATGCACATGCATGCTGCTTAATTGCGAATCTAGTAATTCAAGTATCAGTAAGACCATAATGAACAGTTGGACAAACAGTCCATCAGTGACCAACACCATAAACATCCCCTTCAAATCTACCTTGGGCATAACCATGTATCCTCAGCTGAACCTTCAGTATCAAAACCCACACAAAAAGCATGATACCTGTTGCCATGCAGAATAAGGAAACAATCATGAGATAGCATTTTTCTATCAATTAAATGATTCAGTATATGACTGTAATAAACTAGAATAGAGAAAGAACTTGTTTCTAACATTTTCATGGAAAACAAAACTGAAATGCAAAAGGAAAAATAACAGTAGTAGACAAACTGAAGTATAACCAAATTTCTGCAATGTCCTATGAGGTAGTAGATTTTCTTCGGGTCAGAAGAAGATTCCATTTCTCTGAATCTACTACATGCAAAGGCAACACATGCATGGATACCTATGTGTGTATATGTTACACACACACACATGTGCACATTTGCATTCTCATGCATATATCAGCTTGCACAAAATTGCTACAGTAGCCAGTTTTCTCAATTCAATGGCAAACCATGAACCGAATAATTCTTTATATATATGCCTTTTAGCAACTGATGAATACGGGTTTATAATTCCCGTGTGCATAAAATATGCAAAAACATTACTATTCATGCTTTAACCATATTTATATGAAGAGTAAATATAATGTCTAGAATGTGGTTCAGAAGAGATTGAAAGACAGCCCTCAACAGAAGTTTAAATATCAAGATAAGCAACATTGAGCAGGAGATCCCTTGACCTACATGACCACTTGCCAATCTACTGATGAAATCCTTATAAATCTTGAGGATTTAACGTTTACCACATGTCACAGGAATCACAAGCAATTGATGTATCAAGATTGGAATCTTCGTCAATATCTATGAATCCACTTCGAATTTTGCAGCCATCTCCATCCAAGCAGATAACTGCCTACAAAATGATAAATTACATGAGACTTAGGTGGTTCATACCCTGACATATATATTTGTTTACACGTGGAAAACTATGGAATAAAACCTTAGATGATAAGTTGCTTTATCTTGATCTCAAAATCTACACTAGCTCACCAAGTGAACCTCTTTAGTGTTAGAATAAAGCTTAGCAACCTCCACATTTCTAAGATAGAGAAGGTACATGTCATGTGCTAGTGATTTTTACTGACTATTTCTTCTGAAGTCAGATTTATAACCCTACAATTGAAAATTCAAAGCATTTATTAATCCCAGTTTTAGAACCAAAGCTGGGCAGTGTAGTACCTTTTGTTTAATGTGGCCAGCCTGGAGGGTGCAAAATTACAAAGGTGTTTGAAGGGAAGGCATTAATCTTACATGCAATTGTTGTCTGCTTCAATGGCTTCAACTGATTGCAACTCTACCTTAAATTTCTCAGTTATGCATATTCCTCTGTCTTGTTATTAGTTTTAGCATTATTTACTTTTTCCTCTCTTGAAATTTCTCTTCTATTTTCCCATTTTCTTTTGGGAGAAGAAAGGGTCCCAAGATAAGCCAAGCAACTTAGGAATGTAATGCTAATTTCGATGTTTGAAGCCTGAAGCCCAATATAAAACATTCAAAAATCTCAATTTACTAAAGGATACCATGAATCTTAGAAATTTCAAACATGTTGAATGTCTTAGAAACTTGAAAAGATAGCATATTAAGGTCAATTACATTTTCATCAATATAGTATGATGGAAAAGAGAGAGTATTGCTCTTCCCATCAACGCACCATTCATCATCTCTGCATTGATTAAGGGGGAAAGAAAACATCAGTTACAGCTGGAAGAACACACTGAAGCTCAGGACATCAAATATCATAAAAGTTCATAAATATATTTTAAATATCAATACCATAACAGCATGACTAATCCCTGTCAAAAACATGATAGTAATCTCAATAATCCAATTACTATGATTTCTTATATGATGTTTGAAATACATATTATATCAATAGAGCAATATTTGATGAGCCTTGAATCTCCAGGGATCTAAATGAACTTTTGTTTTTATCTGAGCTGTAATTCTTTCCATGGTCTAACTTAATTGTTCTCCCAAAGGGGATCCTAAATTGTGATTGTTATGTCCAGGGGAAACTAAACATATGATTAAAATCAACGAAATATTGGCCACACCCATTGTCTTAAAGTTGAACATCAATTGATTAGGGGGGGAAAAAAATGTGACCATTATAATTACTGGAAAGGGATGCTAACATAATACCAAGTCTACAGAATTTACAGATCATAATCAGGTAAAATTAACAGCCACATAGAAATTACTCAAATTTAAAACAAACCTGGAAAATAAGTCCTCATCAACCTTGTGGCTTCCAGTGATATCATATACCTTCAAAACCAAATGAGAACTCATAACTTTAAGCAAATAGTTTCCTCAGACTTCAAATCATAATTTCAAAATATTCCAACAATAAAGCAACCAAAAAAATAAAAAAACAACCCTCACAGATGGGCCTTGGAAAGAAAGCTTCAAAAGTTTCAGTGGGATAGACACACTAGTAACAATAACAATAATAATAAGCGATGTTAAATAAGAGGCAGAAAGAACAACATTCAGCAATACATCACTCACTGGGACGCATGTGATCATCTGAAATTCACTCTGGCAAAGTGGACAGAGGTTAGTGATTGTAGCCCAGTTGTCAATGCATGCAAAACAGAACCTGAAATTCATACAATGAACTCAGACCATTAAAAAAAAAAAAAGTAAGCTTGGAGAAATTAATGCAGTGGTGAAAGTTTTAGATCCATCTGAGTGTAACTGATGTAAAGTTTTAACTTCCGAAAAAATCTCTTTACAAAACCAGCTCATATTACATCAACGAGGGTGCACTAGGTTGGAATTTTGATCATGCTTGTGTCACCATTTTGATTTCAAGTTAGCAGGAACAAAAAGAAACACCATAAGTTGTAGTAGGGTAAGCTAAAATTACTCAGTTTCTTGCGATAAAAATAATTTCTAAAAAGAATAAAGGTTTTCGGTATCAATGTATCTTTTCCTGAAATGAATAAAGAACATGATGGACGTATACACACAAGCACTTGCACAAACATAGTAGTCACAATGTATTCGAATTGTGAGATTATGAAAACAAATAGCAGTATTTCCTACAAAGAAAAGATGTTCCATATTTATGGAGATCTTATGAAACGAAAATATCTACATATGAAAATGTTAAATATTGGAAGTTAAAAAACTGTGATCTTTCCATAGCTTGTGAAAAATGCACTGAAGTAATAGGACAACTAGTCCAGAAGACTTTGTAATCATTGATACTGTCCAATGATAGAGTGAGTTGGCTGATGTTTAGATATGCATTCAAATGGAAACGGGGAAATTAAAAGAGATAAAACAAACAGAAAGAGACATACCAGTGCTGGCAACAATCTAGCACACCCCTGTCAATGATGATATCCATGCATATTCCACATCTTTCACCTTCGATATTAGAAACATCCTGCAAATTACAAATATCCAAATCATTCATAGCAAAAAAAAATATAACCACATATTCTAAATCACAAACAGCACTTTAACATCTCTTCTAAGAGTTTATATTGTGAGATGCATACTCATAAGAAATTCATACTCAACAAGGTTTATGCATATTAAGTTATCATAGCTAAATCAATGCCCCAAGATTTCTCAACAGATAAAATTCCCACAATGTGAACATAACTTTGAAAATGTACAGTTCTTGACACTTAGCTGTGGTTGCTATTGCTTCTAGATCTCAGGTATCTAAAACAAAAGCTGAAATAGCACCAAGCTATGTGAGGCAAAACAATCATATCTCAGTGCTTATACAACATGTTACAAGAGCATTCATCATTTCATTCCCTAAGCTACCATTCCCTTGGCAATTAAAATGAAGCCAAAGTTTTTGCTCTCAATACCAGTTTCCGTACATTCAAAAACAAACATTCCTAACATTACAACCAAGAAATCCATCAAAATAATTGAATTCACATCATCAAGAATCAACAATTTAAGTTCTCACAATTCCCGCACACATCCAACATTCAAAATGATCAATCAATAGAATCATACTAGAAAAGGAAATAAAATCAACATAAGCATGGTTCCTTAGCAATTTGAACCATAAATTTAAGCTCTTAAGCTATGCAGAAAAAAGATTAGGACAATTGTTTACAAAATGCAAACCAAATTCTATATTGCCGATAAAGTGGTAACGAATTCTGACAAATATGAAGCTTACATTATTATTTTCTTCAACTTCAACAGCCTCCTCTTCTAATATGTTATTCGTGACAAAATCCAGCTCCATTTCGTAATCTAAATAACAAACCTGTCAAAATCAAAGCCTATACCAAACAAAAAAATGATTAATTAATGGTGAACTGATAAAATCAAAATCATTCAAACAATTTGAAGGGAAGTTGTAACGGAAATCACCTTCGAGAAGCACCAGATTTTTCAAAAGATTGAAGGGATCAATGGGCCGATGGTTAAAGAAGTAAGAATTTAAAAGGAGAAATGGAAATAAGAAGTATCATAGAGAAGTCAAGTAATGAAGCAGGAGGATACCTGCAACCCAAGATTACATGAGACTGAGAGAGACCGCCATTTGTGCCTCTGTACCCAATAGGACTAACCCATCGGAGCAGAAGGGCAGATTGGTACTTTTAGTGTTCCAAAGTGATAATAAAACTTTCCTTTTCATAAAAACGTTTCTTCAAGTAAAAAGTTTTTCTTTTTTCTTGGGGGTATTAAACGAGTTATGGCAATAGGAAAAATTTTGGAGGGAAAATAAAACTTCTAAGGTAGTTCCTATTATATACTTTTCTCATTCATCAAGAATAATAATCATTTAAATTCTAATAAATTTCAAATTATTATTTATATTTAAATTAAATAATCCAATGTAACATTTCTTTTTATATTTGCAGGTAAATTTGGTGTTGAATATATAAAAAAATTAATTTTTTTAAATAACTTGAAATCGTATTAGAAGAAAAATTAAATAAGAAACTTTTGTATATAACATTAAAAAAATAAAAATTATATAAAATTTTGATTTATCATAACAGCGAATTCTATTAAAAATTTAAAATATTTAAAATATTTGAATTAAAAATAATTTATGATAAATATTGTTTTGAATTTTTTATAAAATATAAAAAATTATTCAAGTTATCACTAAAAAAAGAAAATATTTTGAATATTAAAATTTTTTAAAAAATATTCGTATAATCAATATTTAAAAAAATTAAACTAACTCAAAAATCAAAAATTATTTAATAGATGAATTCAAAATTGATTGTGAAATTTATTTGAGTAATTTTATATGAATTTTTGATCATAAAAATACTTTTAATTTTTCATAACTATTTTAAATGAAAATCAATTTAGATATAATCAGTAGATTAAATTTTGTTTTAAAATTTTATTAAAAATTAAAATTTATTTAAAAAATAAATTTAAAAGTTTTATGATATTTATTTTTATTATAAATTAAATAAAATTTTTGATTAAACAAATCAACTCCTATATAATATACAATCATCTGGCTTAAAAGGGGAAAACAATTCTTATTCTAATCTAATGTTCTTTGTTTGCGCGTAATCATGTCTGCAGTGTCTCCCAACTAGTATTCAAATTTATCTTATTAAATCATGAACACTGTAGAATTAGCCTACTCTTTATTATATAATTAAAAATAGTATAAATTATATATAATTCAAGACTTAAAAATACACTTACTTTCATTTAACGTATAAATTGTTTTTTATTTCATAAGAAATTATATCACTATAATAATTATTTATTAAAAATAAAAAGATTTAATTATATATTTTCAATAAAAAATATGATATATAATATAATTTTTAATTTCATTTCTTTAAAAAATCAGTGTTAGTAAATAATATATAAGATATTAATGAATTGTATTTCATAAAATTATATCTTTAAAAAAAAGAGGATTTCGTGACAAATATGAAATCAAAATAATTTATATTTAGAATAATTAAAGATCCAGATAACATAATATTGATGATTTTATCTATTCTAGTTAGAAATCTTTAAAATTGGATTTTTCCTTGAGAAAAATAAACTTGGTATATTTTAAACTTGTGTCATTTTCAATAAATTTCTACCAGGCAAGTCTGTGTTTAAAAAAAGAGAAAAGAAATAGACTTGTTTGCTTTTGCAAATCAAAGAAATGGTCTTTTACTTCAAAGAGAAATGTCGGTCTTGCATTTTCTCATGCGAAAGGTTTTGATTTTTTAAGGAACACTTGCTGCGTTGTGTTCCACGTCTTGAGTGCCAAGAGATGATGCACAAAGCATCTATGGTTTTGTCAAAGCCAGAGAAAAGTGGAGAACTTTGAGTTCAATAAAGCAATAAGAAATCTGGGTTGCTGTTTTCTAGCTGGATAATGGAAAGGTTTTTTGTAGGAGGAGTGGACAATGCTGAAAACCCACTTCTCTTCTTAAAATATGTTACAAGTTTTAATAATCTGGCACAAGAAGCGAAAAAGAGTGTCCATCTTTAAATAAATGGAGGAATTCCGGATGACAAAACGAGCAGAAAGGGGTATTATATAAATCAATATGCTGACACAATCAATTATAAGGAAGAAGACGAAGAAGAAGAAAACAAGCAGAGGCAAATGGAGAAATGAAGTTGTCAACCCAGTTAACAACAAACACCACCCAGGTAAGCTCGTGAGACTTTATATCAATCAGATTGTTGATCTAGCTTTTGCCTTTTCTTTCTTCTGATACGTTGGTCTTTAAGTTCTAAATGCGTGTCCTTTTTGTATTTTTCTCTGTCTTTCTGGTTTGTGCATGTATTATTCATGAATTTGGGATGTGAGGAATCCGATCAGGAAACAGTAGTGTGGGTTAATGGTAATGGCTAGTACGGTTATTGGCTTTAGGATTTTAAAAGAAAATGGAACAGTTTGATGATTGACTTCTTAATATTCCGTGGATCTGGGTCCTACTCCCAGAGAAAGGGGAACCACTTTAAACAAGGTTTTCAAAAAGGTCACTTGATTCTGTGAAGCTACTCAGTTGACCTTCATTATGATGTCCAGCTTTCCGGTTATGGATTGTTTCTGAGCCCACAGGGTTCACTGATTAATAGTATTAACACCAAAGGGGCAATTGGGTACACAGGAGTTTGAAGTTGTAGTGCTCATCCTGTTCCTGATTCTGTTGTTAAAAGGGTAGTCTTGAATATGGTTTTAAGGATTTGTTGGTGAGGCTTTTGTGCTCACCTCCATGCTAAAGTTGGAAATTTTAATTTTTTTGAAGACAGAATGGAGGAGATCAAATGGGTGGTCTTGTTCAATACATTAGTTAATCATTTTGAGAACCATAGAGATCTAGATCGTTACATGTCATTCTTATCTCTCTTTTTTCCCAATTATCTTGTAGATCACTGAGCAACTGATACAGAACTATGGTGCATTTGTCAATTGATCTATCTAATGCTAAGGAGTAGCCAAAGGCTAGTGCGTATAGACTCAAATTCTTGATAATTAGATCAATAAGGAACCTTATCAAAATTTACTGAATTTTTAGGTAGTTTCGTTTTCTGTTGTGTCCTTGCTTTTCCTTTTTTTTTGGTCCCCTTTTTCCTCCTCTTCCTTGTCATTTTCCTTTCTTCTTTCCTTTGGTGCGTCTTGTATATAACGTGTGTGTTTGGGTTGCATCCTCTCGGCTTCTTGATCATATTTACTTGTTCACATCAAGAAAAAAAAATAGAAAAAGAGAAGAGCACTTGCAGCAGAAAGGTTGTTCCACCATAAAGTATGACTATAGCATGGGAGGTTCTTAGTATACCCAACAAAGCTGCAAATCCCAATTGATATTGCTCTCTTATCGAAAAGAAAAATTAGGGAGCATGTATTTCTGCCTTCTTTAAATTCACCTGCTCGATTTACAAGCCACTGAAAAACGCAGGTTTGCTGCATTTTCTGTCTAAGATCTGCCATGATATCCATCATTTAAGGATGAACTGGTGATTTTGAGAGGCAATAAGAACATTGCTTGGTAGTCCTCCATGGCTGCTATATATTCTCTGGAAGTTGTTCAAATTCGAAATCTTTGGCTGAGTGGGTCATATAGAATCAGATTGATTCATCTTTTTATCTTCTAGCATTTGAAGAAAATGAATCTGACTGTTATCGTTGAAGTTTTGCTGTGATATGAAATTAATTTCAACCTTATATGTAATGTGATTGGCTCATTTCAAAATCTTTGAAAATTAAGATGCAGTATATTCAAATGGTTTGCAAAGCAAAATGAAATCTTTTGGTTCCACTAAATATTCAACCTTGAATTTACAATAAAAGCACAAATGTTAAGAAACAAGATCTAGTGAAATTCATGAAATTCACGAGCTTCTATCCTTTCTTGATCCCTTTTTTTACTTCTATGTAGCAGGGTAAATTTAACAACTAAAGGCTTCCGTGACTCGTAATCTTGTGGGAAAATAATGCATGCTTTTATGAGGTGCTTTTGCTTGAGTAAAACTAGGCAAACACCTGGTTTTGAGGACCCAATTATTCTTGCTTCTGAAACACCATGTAAGTCAAAGAGCAAAGAGTTGACTGAACTGTTTCTAATTGTTTTGGCTGTCTCTGGCCAAATTGATAAGTATGGAGCAAAAACTGTGAATTAATTGATACTTTTCTGCTTTAAGAAATAAGAAAGACAGCCAGTCATGGGACAAAATGCTTATTTGTGATAATATCTGTTCTCAGAAAGAATAGAACTCAAAGCTCTATCTTCTGCAACATCTTTTTGAATTCTCTTGCATCTTCTTTAACTACTGGATCCCAATCAAGACAGACATGCAACTGACTCGCCTCTCATGCCTCTTATGGATGAGGCCATAGCCCAAGCTTGCAATTCTAGAATCGACTGATGTGACCAACTTTGACCCATATAAGACTTCCTGCTTCGATTACTATTCTTGCATATAATGTCCTGTGGTTACAGCCACTGTGGTGATGCAATGCCATGCCGGTATACTAGAACTAATGTGCTCTGGCCTGAACATGAGATACCATTGCTCACTTTCTTTATTCTTTTCTGCCTTGTTTCTTGCCCTTGGCTATGCCTTCCTCATCTATATTGCATGTTGGTATTCTCACAGGACCTCAACTACCACCACTGCTGTTGGAATTCTAATGCCAATCATGTTCATGTGCATATGATTTCTTTTTGGCCTTAAAATTTCATATTTCTGAATACGAAGTAATATTCCAATTATTTGACAGTTACTGTGAATGAAGTAGAAGCTTTGTATGATCTATTCAAGAAGCTAAGCAGTTCCATAATTGATGATGGTCTTATCCACAAGGTATCAGTAGGTTACATATTTATTCCCTTAGATGACTCATAGACTCCGCATGATTGCTTGACCAGATTCCAAAAGATGTTTATTTTGCTTGAAAATTACTGTTGATTGAATTGGAGGTCTCTTGGGTTACATATCATTTAAATTTCTTGTTTTTTTTCAATAGGAAGAATTCCAACTTGCACTTTTCAGAAATAGCGGTAAGCAAAATCTATTTGCAGACAGAGTAAGCATTTCTAAACTAATACAGTGATGCTCTTTCAGGAGTCCGTGCCATTATTTCTTTAGAAATGCTATTAATTCTAGTTGCTTACGTCCTGTCATGCCTTTTCCTCACAGGTTTTTGATCTGTTTGATGTTAAGCGTAATGGGGTCATTGAATTTGGAGAATTTGTGAGATCATTAAGCATCTTCCACCCAAGTGCACCTCTAGCAGGCAAAATTACATGTACGAGGGGATTACCCCATGATAGAAAGTCATTAATTTTTCTGTTTGCAGTATGTTTATCATTCTATATGATATGAAACTTCAGGTATAAGGCATATATTACTGACCACTAAGCCAGAAAATTTCTTCTTTCTCAGTTGCATTTAGGTTGTATGATCTAGGACAGACTGGCTTCATCGAGCGTGCTGAGGTGACTACTCTGCAACTTTTCCTCTTACCTCTCTCAGTTCTTCTGTTTATGCTAATGTTCATTCGCTATCAAATGTCCATAAATCTAACAATGAACCTCTATATTCTCAACATTTTATTGCTCTTAAAGGTGAAGGAGATGGTATTGGCTCTTTTGAGTGAATCGGATCTTGCACTTTCTGATGATGTCATAGAATCAATTGTGGATAAGGTCTTTACTATTCTGGGTTTCATATTTTCTTGTGTTATTATCGATCTTATTTTATAAATATTCATTTTTTGCCATATTACTATAGACAATGACAGAGGCAGATGCAAAAAGAGACGGAAGGATTGACCTGGAAGAGTGGAAAGAATACGTGGCAAAGAATCCATCTGTCTTGAAGAACATGACTCTTCCTCACCTGAAGTAAGTCCTGGAGATCTCTTAATATGTTCATATTATATGCAAATGCCAATCTTGTGTCACTAACTCCTGAAATATTGAAATTTCCTTTTCTTTTCCAGGGAACTAACTCTAGCATTTCCGAGCTTCGTGCTGAACACCGAAGTTCCAGACTAGAAAAAAATTAGTGTAGGGTTGAAATAAATAGTATCCAATTCTCCTCCACTTAGATGCTTGGAAATGTTGCAGAAAGGTTTCTTGTGGAGAACTGTATGCATTCATGGCTGCACCTGAAGCTGTGTGGAGATGAAGGAAACTTAGGAAAGGACATGAAAACAATCCTATGAAGTTAGATAAGCAGCTTTACATCTTGTCTGCTGCTCTGAACCAGATGTTCTGGAATTTTGCATGTGGGTGTCAACCTTTTGTACACTGGACATGTTGAATATGGTTACCTGTTTATAAGTTCACTAACTTCTGGTTCTTTTTATTATGAAGATACATAAAATGAAAAAGAGACATGTAAGCTGATAACTTGCTCTTTCAGGAATGTCAATCTGGTTCAATAAATTCCAGAACACGTGACATGCATTTTCTGTATCTGCTTAGATTATTTCATGTCAACTAAATGACACTCAACCAAAAGGTTATCTCCAAAATCAGAAATTAAGCAAAGAAATCTAAGAGCTCTTCTGTCGTCCCCTTATGGGTGATGTTATTTTGAATTGCTTTTATTTTCAGGATGTAATTGTGGCAGGTTGGGAGTTTTGTACAACGAAATTTGTTTGTGCGATATTTTTAGACTCATTTAGGTTATACAGTTTGTTTCGATTTTGTTAAAAAAAGGGTTTTAATTTTTCATCTGTTAAAGCATAAGATACTTTGATTTATTTTAATGTGTTTGACGTACTTGGCTTCGTATTTATATGATGATATGAACATGGACATGATTGGCATTCTTCCTTGAAAACTGAAATAAGTCTAGATTATGAAGAATATAGGAACAAGATGCTGTAGCTTACTAAAGGAATAAATGAAGACATCTAGTTTTATCTTCAGTACAGGCAATTCATTATTGTTCTGGCAGAATTGCATTCCCTGCATCTTTCTAACAAAAGAAAAGACGGAAAAAAATGAAAAAAAGAACCAGATACTGATTCAAATTAAAGAAATTATGAGCAACATGAAGGATTTGACTCGTCGCTTCTCATCAGGGCTTATTTGCGGTTCCACATTTGCCCACTTTGTATAAGTTCCATTGTGATGGAACAATATGAAAGACAAGCTAGGCACCTGATGCACCTACTTGGGTATAAGTTCCAAACTGGTGGAAGAACATGAAAGATCAAAGTCAGAGAAAGACTTACCACGCACCTGGTGACATCCAGAAGCGTGACTGGATCACATGTATGATTTACTTTTCTTCTTATATTGAAGCTCAGAAGGAGATTGTTAACCAATTCATATAAGGCTCCTGGATGGGCTGCATTAGCACGAAGCAGCAACCTGAATACGAAGATTCATCTGTTCTCGCTGCAGAAACTTGTTGTGAGTCCTATTTTCTTCTCATTTGCTTGTTCTGAATTGAAATCTTCTTCAGGGTGTTCACTGCTTGAATGATTTCTGTTCATTGATGCACATAATTTGCTTTTCACTATTGCAGTTACTGAAGCTGACATTGAAGTTTTGCTTGAATGATTTCTGTTCATTGATGCACATAATTTGCTTTTTATTTATTGCAGTTACTGAAGCTGACATTGAAGCTTTGCATGAGCTGTTCAAGAAACTAAGCAGTTCTTTAGTTGACGATGGGCTAATAAGCAAAGTGAGTTGTTTTTTTTTTCAATACTGTAGTGTCTCATATGTTCTTGATGTGAAGGAAAACATTCTGAACTTAGTTTTCAATTGTCCAGGAAGAATTTCAGCTTGGCTTATTCAGGAACAGCAAGACACAGTCTCTTTTTGCAGACAGGGTTAGCTTCCTGCAGTCCTGCTTTGTTTTCAGACATGTCTTTGTAATCTGTTTCACTTTTCTGGAAAAAATAGTCTCTTGTTTTGTTTCTCTTTATACAGATCTTCCAGTTGTTTGACTACAAAAAGGATGGAGTGATAGAATTTGGAGAATTTGTTCGATCTCTCAATGTCTTCCACCCAAATGCAACCCAAGCAGAAAAAGTCTCATGTATGAAGTTCTTCTTAGTATATTTTTTCTGAAAATACACATATTTCTAGACCTCATATATGATTAAAAGCTTGACATCTGATGCAGCAGTCACGTTTCAATTATACGATATATGGCAAACAGGCTTCATTGAACCTGAAGAGGTAAAAGACTCGCAACTTGACTATAATCTCTTATTGCCTTTTTGCTAGTACTGACATTAAAATAAGAAGAAAAATTGGAACTTCTGCTATGAAAAGTTGAAGGAGATGATATTGGCACTTCTAGATGAATCAGGCTTGATTCTTTCAGATGACATTATTGAAGCCATTGTCAGTAAGGTATCCCTGGCTCATGTAGATAAATTTGTAACATGATAGCTCATGCAGATTGTTTATAAATCATACCTTAGAGCTTGCATATCTCTAGACATTCAAGGATGCAGACACGAAGGGAGATGGAAAGATTGATCTGGAAGAGTGGCAAGAATTCGTTGCTCGCAATCCGTCCCTGCTGAAACACATGACAATTCCATATCTTAAGTAATTATCTCTCATCCCATTTTCTTGATCAGAACTTTTTCTGCCTAAACTTCTGTTCACAACCCAAAAACAGAAGATCGTCATAAAAGTTCTAATTCACAAATGCTGCATGAGTTTCCAGTGCTACTAACAGTGTTGAATTTCACTTGTTTCAGGGACATTACAACTGCTTTTCCTAGCTTTGTCCTGAGATCAGAAAATGGAAGATGATTCCAACTGGTATTGAATAGTATATCATTGCATAAACTAAAGAAAAAGTAAGAAAAAAAAAAGAATGGAATATGTACTTATTGAGACATAGCAGTGTCAAGTTTATACAAGGGAGACAGAAAGTTTCTCTGGCCGGTATCCTCGCTTGTTTTACAAAGTACACTCCATGGAATGTAGAACTAGCCATAGTTTAAGCTTCTCAGACTAGAATCTTTGAGGCTAGAGAGCAACCATATCCTCCAAGTTCATGGGATAGCACATCTTCGTGTGCTGGCCATCCCACACATTGTCCGCAAGGATACCATTTACAACATCAGTTGGATGAAATTGATCCCACCAGATATGGTTAGAGGCATCGCTGCAAGCCATTTCAGGTGATATGCACATGATCCAACCCTTGTACTTGCCTAATCCGCAGCAAGCGTCTGTAGTCACATTGAAACCTGGGCAAGAACATAGCATAGGCTGTATGAAAATCTTGATATACAAATGAAAACACAATAAATAAACAAAGCTTCTGTAACCTTACCATGGAGTTCATGATTCTTGATGATATCAATGGAACCTTGAAAGACATCACAGAAGATGATTTTGAGCCCAGGAAGTTCCCTGTGGAGCTCCTTAACCATGTACCTCATGACAAAGTTGAACTCCATAATCATGTCATTGATCTCCTCCGCGCACTCTCCATTCTTACTATTGTACTTCCACAAGTAATAGGGAGCACAGCCAATTGGTGCCAGTCCCATTACTACAACTTTCCTCACATCCGTGTTGTACAAGTTCTGTGGCATCAAAATCAAGAAAATCTTACAAAACCATAAGATGATTACAAGAAAACAAGAAAAGGGATCAATAGTCACCCTGAGTTCCTCTCTCATTGTGGATGCTAGGAACTGATTGAAACTCCATGGTAGATACATATTTTGCACATCAGATACATTTCGCAGATAGTAATGTATGTAATCGTTGATTCCAATTGATATGTAGAATACTGACTTGGAGATGAGATCAGTTGCAGCAGCCTCTCCCATTGTCAGAATAAACTGCTGATAGGTATCCATGAACTGCTGAATCTGCTGCGTTAACGAGATGTGTTGGCCCTGCAGCAGATTAATTACTTCACGAATAAGTGCTGCTGAGTATGGACAGCTTAGAAACTAAAGTTCCATGAAACACAGACACAGTAATAGGGAATGAAATATATCGTATCTATCACCATACCAATTGTGGCCAAGTTAAAAATGTAATGCCAATCACAGTATATCAACCAGATTTAACCTACTAGTTAACTAGTGAAAATAGTGTGAATTCTGAAAAGCATACCAATTCTGATCCGCTGGAGAAGATGATGCCAGCACCAGCAGATGCATAGTTCACTCCTCGAATCATATCTTTGACATCTCCTGTATGTCCAAGATAACTCGGTACGAATGGAAGCCCAAGACGTAGAGCTGTTTATTAGAAAAAGACAGAAGCTAATCCAAGTAAAGCTAATTTACTCTCATTTAACAAATGAAAGAGGTACAAGTAAACAAAAAGTTCTTAATATCCATAATTTCAAGCTAACCAATGACTTCCACCCAAGACAACATGATAGAAGGATGTCTCTGTGAAATTAGTCTTTTTTTTTCTCTTGAAAACCAATAAAGAAGAAATACAACATTCCATTTCATTTCTCATTTTCCCCCTCCATTTTCTAAGCAGTCAAGCAAAAGAAACAAAAAGGAAAATACAGGAATACCCATTTCTTAACACTATAAATATTCAATTTCCATTCATATCGTTCGCGTGTTTAACAACGAAATGGTGCATCAAGCAAGGTAAATTCAAGTTAAGAATACTAATTGCACTGTATGCCCTAAATTGACTCTTGAAAACCACCAAGATAAAGCGCACAAGAGCCTATCAGTCAATTTCTCCCCTTTTCCCCTCAAGTTTACCATAAAGCCAACAGAAAGCATACAAGAAGGCGGAAAAAGAAATCAAAAGTATATATTTAATTACCAAGATAATCAACTGGGATTCTTCCATTACAAAACCGCCCGGTAGCCTGGTGGGTATCGAAGTCCCTGCCATAGGGAAGGCGATCAGCTCGAGCAAAAGTGCCGAGGTAATTATTAGTGCCGCAATCAACAGAGGAGTCTCCAATGACAAAGAAAGCAGGGATTAAAGGACGAGACACCGGTGGTGGGGTTTCTTCCTCTGATGATGAAGATGGAGAGTCTTGAGAAGGAGGAGAAGCAGGTGATATTGTGTTCATTGTGATAAAGTTTGACGATAAGTTGTGGAGTTCTTGAGGAATAGTAAGAGCTCTTGGTTGCGGAGATACTGAGAAGATCATCACAGAGTAGAGAACAAGAACAAGAAGATTAATGGCCATTGTTAGTTTGAGAGAGAGAGAGAAAGAGAGAAAGAGCAGAGATGGCGGGTAAAGGCAGTTGAATATGCGATTCAAAAGAATAAAAGAAAAAGCATATACTTTATTAAGATGGCTATATAGGTTTATGGGCCAACACGACCCGACCCAAGTAAAAGAAAATTGGGCTAAAATTGCTAATCGGCCTATGGGTTATGGGCCGATGGAAAACGACAAAAGTAAAAATTCTTATCAAGTGTGCCACGTGTCCAACTGTACCACCGACCTTGACGGTACCAACTACCAACGGCTACAAGGAGCGTCACAGGATGGAATGAAAAGCCGACGCGTGTCCGGCAGAGACTGCAAACTGCCGGTTGTATTGTCCTATATGCCGCAGGACGGTGGTTTTAAAATTGGTTTACTATTTGAAGTGGGACAACCTATGATCTCTTGTAGTCAAAAATGAATTTATTTTTTTTATTTTCTTTATAGATAAGCACAGCTTGCTAACTAGATTGGAGTAAATAAGCTAAATATCAAAGTAAGCCCAGTGTTATTCGTTTTTTTTAACTCAACTTTTCATCATTTTTTCCTATCAAATTTATGTATAAAATTTTAATTTGATTTTAATTAAGTTTTATTTTTAATTTATTATAAAAAATTTAAATTAAAAAATATTATAGAATAAATTTAAATTTAAAATTTGTTTACAGATATAATTACATATGTAAGATATCATTGTAATGAAAATTTATAATTGTTTCACCATTACAAATATTATTTTTAAAATTTTTAAAATTTTAATAGTGTAAAATTTTAAAAAATATTTTTAATATTTTTAATTTTTAGTATTTAAAAATTATAAAAAATTTTGTAATTGTGACTTAAATATTTTTTTACATCTATAATATTTTAAAATAAAATTTATTATACAAAATTTTTATTTAAATTATAGATAAAAATTAATTAAAATTAAAATTAAAATTATATATAATTGATTATAAGAGTCTTTAAATTATTATAAAAAATATTTGATTTAAATATTTAAATATTTTAATTTTAGAAAATTTATTAATCTAAATTAAAGATTTCAAATTTTATTTAAAAACGATAGTTATAATAAATATATTATAAAATAAATAACTAATACTATAAAAAAAAATAGGAGATAGGGGGGACCTGTGACCACATGATACGGCCAAGAATCATGGGAGTGGTACGAGGGGCCCACACTTCCATAATCTTTAAATTAAAAAATAATCAAATTAAATTAAATTAATCTAAACACTAAATGAAATAATGCAACCACCCGTCGATATGATTAAGACCAGCAAACCGAGACAGGGCCACGTACGTAGCGAGACCCTTTTCCTTTTGGAACTTGCATGATGAACCATAATGCCTCTCTTTTTCTCTTTTTTCTCGTTAAAGCCAAATCTCATTATTCCCTGCATGTAGTCACCGCCTCTTCTCCTAACGCACCTTCTTCGTTGCTACCATTGAATTGCTTCGGTCGGCCCCTTTGCTTCTTAGCTCAGTTGAAGAAACCAAAGCTTGTTGTTAGCAGATCATCCCACTTAATCCAATATTTAACCACTCCTCTTATTTTATAATATCAATATAAATATTATTAATGTTTTTATTTTTTATTACTAGTGTTTTGTTTTTATTTTTTAAAAATAAAATAATATATTTAATTATAATAGTCATTTTATGCATTAAAAAAATTGTGAGTGTCTTATTAATTGGATGATAGTTAAACATTGAAAAAATGTTAAAATATAAATATTTAATTGATGTAATTTTATTTGTAAATTTATTAAATAAAAATTTATTTGACATAATTAACCCTATAAATATTATATCCTTTTGATTTTTATTACATTATAAGTATCATCAATTTTAACATCATTTATATAACAGGAATCATCTATTAATTTGAATTGTGTTGAATTTTTTTAAAAAATTAACTATTAACAATTTAATGAAATTAGTCATTAAAATCTATAAAAAAATTCTCATATTTTTTTCAAAAAAATCAATATAATTTAAAATCAATAGATGATATAATTTTTTTATAATTTTAATATATAAAATAAAATTAATATAATTTTAAAATAATATAAAATCTAATAATTTGTTTTATGCACCATAAAAATTGGTGCTTTGTTGAATTTAATTTTTTAATAATTTAAAAATCTTAAATAAAAAATTAATACATAAGACAGGCAAAATACTTAATACTTTAGCAGATTCTTCGTACAGATTTGGGGACCCTAATCATGTGCAACGGCAATAAAACTGCTCTCTGCATCCCAAGGCTTAACAGGCACAAACACACAAAGGGCAAGGGTGATGAACCTTCATGGGTGTCACCTATCAACTATTAATTTATCTTAATACCTTTGTTAAAAAATTAATATTTTTAATAACATTTAAAAAAAAAAGAATTTTCCAACGTCAAACCAACAAATACACGTGTGTAGTCATGCAATTGTGGGACAATTACGTAATATCAACAAATCGGAGTAGCTTGCTTTGGATTATTGTTTGATTAAATTAATTAATTACTCTAAGCTTGCGATGAAATTTCTATGTAACAATGGCAACCTAAATTAATAAATTAATTAAATTACACTCAATCTAATTCAAAATCCAACAATTGAGCAACACTATCCATGGCTTTTATTTATTTATTTATTTTTCTATCGATTTTTCCTGTAACTGGACCAAATTATCTGAGGTATACTCTTCTCTAATGATCCTTCCTCACCACTATTAAAAATCGAATTGTAACAGGATGACTTTGATTTCATTAAAAAAAAACAAAAACTTTATTTTATAGAACTGTAAGAGATATTGGAAGGGCAGAACTATCGTCACCTGTCAGGAGTATACTACAACATGCTACCCTCTGCATTCAAGCTTGTGAACCAACCTGTTTTTCCGTTACTTCAGGGACGTTACCGTCACGCTGCGTTCTTCCTTATGCTTATAACTTTGCATCTATCATGTCCCCCTAAATTACCGAAGTACCCTTCACTTTACTAAAAAACGAACAAATTACTATTTTATATTAATTAAGTAAAAGAAAAACGGATATGTAATTACATTTTAAAGTAAATAATTTTTAATTAATAAATATAAATGTTTTTCAGAAGTAATCGTTGCAGTTGAACTTGTCAAGTTAGTTAACGGGAATCCTAAAATTGGACAAAAACAAATTTCTAAAGATAATTAATTTCACATTCAGGGATATTTAAGTAATTTGATAGAACAGAAGACGCGTACTAGGAACAAAAATGCCTCTCCCATGGTAGCTTCATGCCTGAACTCTCTCGTGCGCTGAGATTTCTCTGCTTTTCATGGTAAACAGAGGGGAGCGGAAGAGACGGTTAACGTCGTCATTTCAAAAAAAAATTGAAACATACGTCGCTCTTGTCTTAGTCGTAGGGTCAAAGCTTTTATATAAAGCCAACGGCAACATTACCGTTCTCTTCTCCTGCTTCTTCATTTTCTTTGTCTCTCTTACTGTTATTGGATCAGTGAAAATTGGCGAGAAGCTCGCTTCTTTTTAAAGAACCCGGAAAGAAGTACGTCAATTTTGGAAAATGGCGAGTCGGTGATTTACTTGCCAATTAATCGCCATCACCAGCTGCCTTTTCGATTTAAGCTTCCATTTTGCTGCCCATTTGCTTTTGATTCTTTCCTTTTGGTAAGAATCCACTCCCTGCCCCTTGTGCTTTCTTGTCCGATGTTTGGCCCCCAGCGTTAATATTCTTTTGATACAATCTCAGTCTCTGTTACCCCTTGAATCTGCAGAGACTCAAACTTTTAAGCCCTGGAGCTGAGGCAGATTTCGATACTTTGTCGACCTTTGGGCTTCTGGGTTTCTCAAACTTGATTTTTTCTTTATTAGCTTCCTGTGTATTTCAGCTCCTGCGGGGATTTTGGATTTTTTTCTCTTTTTTGTATAGGCTTTGGGTTTTGACTTTCTGGGTCGTGTTAGTGTTTGAATCATTGGATCAATTGGGTTGAAGGGCATTACCATTGATGCCCATCTATTGCTTTTGAATTTAGGTGACAATAGTTTTCTGAGTTTCTTCTCTGGGTGGGTTTGCAACATTTTGTAAAATGTCTGCTGTTGATGTCGCATTGAGCCCGATTCGCGAAGGATCGGTAAAAGCTCCTGGATACTGCAATAGCCAACCAGAGCGTTGCTCTAGCGAGTCGATCTTGATATACCTCAGCGTTGCCGGTTCGATGATTCCAATGCGTGTCTTGGAGTCCGATTCAATCGCCTCAGTCAAACTCAGGATCCAGACATGTAAAGGCTTCGTAGTTAAGAAACAGAAGCTAGTTTTTGGAGGAAGAGAGTTGGCACGCAACGATTCGCTTGTCAGAGACTATGGTGTTACCGGTGGCAATGTCTTGCATTTGGTTCTCAAGCTGTCTGACATCCTGCTCACCACTGTTAGGACCACCTGCGGGAAGGAGTTTGAGTTTCATGTTGATCGTCATCGAAACATTGGGTATCTTAAGCAATGGATTGCAAGGAAGGGGAAAGGTCTCATCGACGCCAATGAACAAGAAATTTTTTGTAATGGGGAGAAGCTTGATGACCAGAGGCTAATTGATGATATATGCAAGGATAGTGACGCCGTCATTCATTTACTTGTTAAAAAATCAGCAAAAGTGAGAGCCAAGCCTGTTGAAAAAGATGTAGAGCTCTCAGTTGTTGCAGCTGATTCAAATGAGACAAGAGGTAGTTTTGTAGGAGAAGGACAGAACCCGACCAAGGAGCTTCAGGTTGTGTCCAGGGAGCCACCCGATAGAGATTTTCTGCTGGAACCTGTTATTGTCAATCCGAATATTAACTTTCCCAGAGCCATTTGGGACGTGATTACCTCTACCTTTGATGGTTTGAAGAGAGGTAATCAACCCATCAGATCATCTGAGGGAACAGGAGGAACATATTTCATGCAAGATTCCTCAGGTTTCAATCATGTTTCTGTTTTCAAGCCTGTGGATGAAGAACCCATGGCTGTGAATAACCCCCAGGGGCTGCCTGTGTCAAAAGATGGTGAAGGACTGAAAAGGGGGACAAAGGTCGGAGAAGGAGCTTTGAGGGAAGTTGCAGCATATATCTTGGATCACCCAAAAAGTGGACCTCGCTTGTTGTCTGGCGAGCTGATGGGCTTTGCTGGTGTACCTCCTACAGTCATGGTTCAATGCTTGAACAAATCATTTAACCATCCAGAAGGATATGAATATGCTTTGAAGAATGTTAAGATTGGGTCATTGCAGATGTACATGAAGAACTATGGGAACTGTGAGGACGTGGGTCCAGGGGCTTTCCCTGTCCAGGAGGTGCACAAGATTAGTGTCTTAGATATAAGGATGGCAAATGCAGATAGACATGCCGGGAACATATTGATCGGAAAAGGAGAAGATGGCCACACTATGCTCATCCCAATTGATCATGGCTACTGCTTGCCTGAAAAAGTGAGTTCCTTCCATCACTCTCTCTTTGCAAATCTGTTTCTTAATAGTTCCATGGATTGTGCAGACTGTTCCGTTGTTCTATGCAATTGAAATGTTCAGACATGCATTTTTCTTGGGCTTCTGAGATTATAATTTGTTACCCATCTGGATTTGAGGCATACCCAAGTTGTATCTAATTGATTCCCTGCATCTAGACAAGGATTCCAACTATTGTATATGAGAAAATGCTTGGATTTTCATTTCAAGACTTGTTTTTGAAGGTTGCCCAAGATCATTCAGATGGTTAAGGAGAATTGCAGAACAAATTTGGTCCAGTATTGACATTTTATATGAAGTGATAATCAGAATGCTAGATCCCTTTTGAACTTAGATTTCTGCAGATTTTCATCATTTGATCATTCTCTAATGAAAGATCATTCAGGTTCTTATGAAACTCGTATTCCATTTTCAGTTTGAAGATTGCACATTTGATTGGCTTTACTGGCCACAAGCCCGGGAGCCTTTCCATCCAGACACCATTGCCTACATAAACTCTCTGGACTCGGAGCGAGACGTTGCCCTTCTGAAATATTATGGCTGGGACATCCCTGTTGAGTGTGCCCGCACGCTCCATATATCAACCATGCTCCTCAAGAAAGGGGCAGAACGAGGTCTTACTCCCTTTGCTATCGGAAGCATAATGTGTAGAGAAACCATGAATAAGGAATCAATCATCGAGAAAATAGTCAGTGAAGCTCAAGATTCCTTGCTCCCTGAGATGAGTGAAGCTGCTTTTCTCAAAACTGTTTCTGAAGTTATGGACTTTTGGCTTGACAAGCTAACAAAATAAGCTTAATCTCTGGGTTTGTAGGTAAATATTTGTACGAATTAATTGAATTATTACCAGTCCATTTTGGATGGACTGCATATTGCAGATGGCTTGTATAGCTTGTTCTTGTTTACACAAGCCTGAAGCTTTATCTTTTCCATTTTCACTTGTGTCAACTGCTACCCAGAATTTGAATTTGGCTGTTGAAGAGTGAGGAATAACTAAGGTCATATAGATTGCAGGCTTGCAAGGTTGCGGCTCTGAGTTGGAGTATTGGAACCTTGTTAAAGCAGTGCCAGAGTGAGTCCCAAGTTTAGGCTTTTGGAGGCTTATGAAATCAAATGAGTTTGTGTAGCTCTGTAAGTACAATATGTCCCAGGACTTGTAAACCAGCAAGGATGAAACAGTTGCTCTCTATGCTTTGCTTCCTATTCCAAGCATTTTCTCGGCTCCTTTTTTTTTTTTTTTCTGTCTTCTTTTTCAGATAAAAGGTTTTCGGTTGAATTTTTTAAAGCATATTTTTGTAATTTAAAATATATAAAAAGTAAAAATTATATAAAACTTTTATGTTTATGTTATGTTATCAATTGAAATTTTTATATTCAAAATATGAAAAATCAATCTATTAATTTGATTATGAAAAATTAAAAATATTTTTATTATTGAAATATTTGAAAAATGAGTTAAATAAAATTTTTATTTTATTTTTGTTTCATTTTTATGTAAAAATTTTTAAAATTTAATAACATAAATGTAAATACATATATATATTTTTAATCTTCAAAAAATTTTAAAATTTTTCATGATGATATCTTAATTATTTTAAATCAAATTTTATTACATAAAATGTTTAAATTTTTTATAAAATTTAATTTATTTTAAAATTTTTAAATATAAATATTTGATTAATAATGTTAAGTAATTATTAAAATATCATGAGACAATTATTTTATAAAAATAAATAAATAAATAAAATTATTACTTATAATTATTAATCTAAAAAAATTATCAGAATTTAATAAAAAATTATTATTATTATTATTATTTGGAAAAACCCAAATGACAATAGCTATTGCAGTTTCATCCCTATCAGAAGAACACAGATTCATCATTGTTTTTTTTTTTTTGGGCAATATATGGGCTGGAATGGCCCATCTTGAACGAAAAATAAGAGCCCATTGGTATCTGTGGAGGAGTTTCAAGCTCTCATTGAATTGCATGGATTTTTTAAAGAAATATTAATATATGTTAAATTTAATAAAATAAATTATTATATTTATTTATTTATAATTATATAAATTTATTTTTTTGAAAAATATTTTTTATACTTGAAAATAATACACTGAACATAATTATATATATATATATATATATATATATATTGATTGATAACAGATATTCCTTCGATAAATCAAATTTCATATTGATTATAAATTTATTAACAAAATATTATATAAAATTTAAATAAATTTTAATTTCCTACAGTGTTCTTCTTGATGGTTCATGAGAGACATCTTCGGTTTGCGTATTCAATTATTGCAATCTGGGTTGAGCTTGAGGACTGGAAATGGTGATGGTGATACAGACAGGTTCCGTATTCTGACATAGACAGGGCCCCACGAGTTTCCCGCCATTGTTGTACCAGTCAGAAAGATCAAAAAAAATCTTACGGTGTTCACAGTAACACTTTATAGAATCTAATGTTGGTCTGTTTGATTATTTTCTTTTTACTTATTTATTTTATTAAATCATGATGTATTAGGATTTTTTAAAAAACTTATTATGGTTGATAATAATATAAATTTTTGATAATTTTTATAAATTAGTTATTAATCTTAAAATTAATTACATTAAAAAAATTAGTTTTACTCATCATTTTAAAATTAAGATTTATAAAAAATATGTAATTATTTAAAATTTATATTTTTATTATATTTTTAATACAAAATTTTAATTTATAATTTTTATTAATATTAACAATTTTACATATATATAATATATATTAAAATAAATATTATGATAATCACATTAATAAAAATTATATATATAATATGTACAGAAAATTGTTTATATTAATAAAAATTATGAATCAAAATTTTACATTAACTAGTCTCAATATAATATTCACTGCATGTGATGGAGGAGGAAACAAAAAGAATAGAAAACCCTGATATTCTCCATTTGTGTTTGAAGAAATCAAGAAGAACACCAACCAGAGAGCTTGAGCTGATGATTTTAGTCAAAAGAGTCTTTAAAAAACACCTTGAAAAGAAACTTACCCATTGAGACAAAAGAAGATTTTCAATGTCTCCATCTTTTGATCTCATCGGAACATTAGTTTTCTTCCTCCTTTGGATTTTGCAGATCCCACATGGCCCCCACAATGTCTGCATCTCTGTGTTTTCGCCATTGATGACTCTCTCTGAGAGACCAAAAGCTCAGTCTAAGTTCTCGCACACAAATAAACCCCTCAAGACACTAAACCAACAAAAGAAAAAGGCAAACAAAAACAAAAACGAAGTCGTCTTTTTTTAACACACATCACCGTTCACAGCTTGCACTTTCACCTTCATTTTCCTTCTCTGCTGATTTACCCATTTTCTCCGTATCCAAACATACCCATTTCTTCTTCCTCCTTCGGGATTCTGTTTTTGCTCTTTTAGATCAGAAATTCCAAATATCTCAAGAAAGAACAAAAGGGAAAGAAAAATGAGTAAACCACACGGTCACAGGCCTCCCTCAGGCCGTACAAATCTTGCTTCATGCATAGTGGCAACGATATTCTTGATCTTTGTAGTCATAATTATCCTCATAGTTTACTTCACCGTCTTCAAACCCAAAGAACCCAAGATTTCTGTCAGTGCCGTGCAGCTGCCGTCGTTTTCCGTTGCCAACGACACCGTCAACTTTACCTTTTCGCAGTACGTCGCCGTCAAGAACCCCAACAAGGCGGCCTTCTCTCACTACGACAGCACCATCCAGCTCCTTTACTCCGGCAGCCAGGTCGGGTTCATGTTCATACCCGCGGGTAAGATCGAGGCGGGCCGCACCCAGTACATGGCGGCCAGTTTCTCAGTACAGTCGTTCCCCCTGGCTTCTGCGGCGCGGGCCGAGGCGGCGAGTGTTCCAGGGGTAGGACCAACCTTGGGCAATGGGTTTGCGGGACCCGGATTTGGGTACCGGATCGGTCCCTCGATGGAGATAGAGTCGAGGATGCAGATGGCAGGTCGGATCAGGGTTCTTCATTTCTTTACTCACCACTTGCAAGCTAAAGCTGGATGCAGAGTCGCCATTGCTGTGAGTGATGGATCTGTCTTGGGTTTTCACTGTTAGTTAGTAATTAAAATTCTTTCTTTTCTGGTTCTTTCTTTCTTGATTGTAGTTCTTAGTTGCAGAAGGTGGAGAATTGGGTCTGCTGTTTGCATACCTAATTCCTTGAAGAAACTAAAGAAGTGTAAAAAACTGTTTTTTGTTTTTTCCTCTTTGTAAGATTTCATCAGACATTTTCTTCTCCATCTTCAAGAAGGTGGAAGTAGCGTCTGTTCTTCCTATCTTAGTCAGTCTTTCAGTTACTAAATTAAGAATCTTTGAGCCCAAGTTTCATCAATTTCGGCATTTGGGTGTTATAAAACTTAGCAATCAAGATTCTGTAGAGTTAATTGATTGAACTGACGTAAATGATGCAGGAGGTGGAACAAGAAAGCGCAATGGCTTGCTTTTGCTTTTGTTATGATTGATTAATTGAACTGCAAGTAAAGCTTGATGCATGATAATGGGTAAGATCCTTTGAGGACTCTGAGAATAATTAATTAGGACTGACATTTCAGTAAGTGTGTTTTGTCCAGATATGAAGCAAAAAGGTCAGTGAGTGAATGTGCTGGAAAGAAGCCTGTGATACCTTGTTTTTCTTCTCTTTTTCACTGATCAGACAGGTTTTTCTTTTAAGAAAAAGATTAACGAAGGACAAAATTCTGAAAAAGTTGACAAATTGTCATTTGGGTTATCAGAGGGTTTTGGGATCGTCACCGGCCGATTGCATGGATGGTTGGTCAGTGAATTGGGGTTAAACTGAGAGAGGTGAGTGAATAGAGATCAGTTAGGTGATTTGGATGAGATATTACTGTACTAGTGAGGGACCAAGTGGGGACAAGAGAGGGTGGGCAACAGAGAGAGAGTAGAGGAGTAGAGAAATCATTGAGTTCCACTACCTCGAGATTTGAGTCCGCTTTTTTGACTTCTTCCTATGAGAGATACCTTTTTTAAGCTGAAGAGAACCCTTTCTCCTGTTTTCTTGGTGGGGGTGACTGGTGGTGAGAGAGCTCAATTTACGGTCTCACAAAGTTTATGGAGCCACACTTCTAATTAAGTATCCTTGCGGCTCAAAATGCAAGCCCAGAATGAAACAACACATTTTACAAAACACAGAACTGGCTGACAGAGTTCATAATCAGAATGTCAACGTTACATTAATCAAACGTGCTTTCAATGACATAGATACCAGGAGTAGAAGAACATATATTACCAAGAGGATTATTTGTATTTGTAAAGCTTGGACTGCATCTGGTGATCATCTCTCCACCATTGGTGAATTCCATGAGCTTGTTTGAAATCCTGGGCAGGGGTTAAGTTTATGGTAAGATTTGCAGAGGGAATGAGGTGTAAGGGTTCTTCTGCTGCACCTTTCCCTAATACACTTGCCAACAGGCCTCCTAATGAATGTTGGGTTGCTAGCTTCTCGATGGCTCCTGCCCCAATTTCCTCCATTATGTTCCTGTGTTCAAAATACCCGACATATTCAGAGCATAAATGGTCACCTCGATTCACGAAAAGAGAGGGCGCCCAGGATGACAAGGCGGAAAATGGGTCTATGGATCGACTACTTTGCTGGTTACCCTTCATAGCAAGAGCAAGTCCTGCAGTGATCACACTGCCAGCAATTCGAATCCCATGTTTCACTTTCTTATCTTTGATCCTCTCAATTGGGGCGGACAAAAATGGTGGATTAAAGAGAAAAGATTCAAGAAAAATGCCCGTTTTGGCCATAGTTTTTCCAGCAAGCAATCCCATGGCAGCTCCCAGAGAATGCCCAGCTATCCAGACGTTTGAGTCACCAACAGCAGCAACCACGTTCCGAACAGCTTGCATAGCAATCTCAAATCGAGATGTTCGGTGGAGTCCATTTCGGATAATGTGGATGTCTAACTCAAGGTCCCTTGACAGGGAGTCTGGTTTGGTTAAGGTGCCTCTGAAGGCAATCACATAATGAGGACTCTGATAAATTGAGTTGTTACGGGGGGATGGCGGAGGTCTATACTCATAAACTGCACCGAAAGTGCAGAAGTCATCATCATCCACAAGCTGACGAAGCAAGCGAAAATTGAAGAACTCCCACCAGGGAGGAGCAAGAGCTTGAGAACCTTCGCGTTTTAGCTGGCGGTCTCGCTCAACAGTGTAGACACCCTGAACCAAACTAGCTGCTACAGATCGTCGATGGTGTAAGTTAGTCCTGCATAAGATAGCACAAAAAAGTTATCTCCCTCATCGTTCTGCCGATGCTAAATAGAAGACTAAAGAATCCAGGAGATACTGGTAGCAGTTGCAACAACTATCGGCAATACCAGTGTCCGGTTGTCTTTTACAACCCCACGACAAATAAAGATGTATAACATGATAAACTTCATTGGAAGTTGGTGTAGTGAAAATATAAGAATCAATTTTAATTTGGAGAATTTCCTGTAAGATGGATATAAGCTGAGAATTGTTTGACAACATATATATGGTATCTTCACAATATTTGGATGCTTAACATCACCAGTGAGTGTTTGAATATTAGAACAGAATGCATTGAACTATGTGAAAAACCATAGATGTACTTACAGACAACCATACACACATGCATCTTTCCTTTGAGGGGAAGGGGGAGGCTAAGGACTAGAAGAGATGAAGGTAATACCAATCAATAGCGGTTAGGTGTAATGGCCCTGAAAGGCTAAAATCTTCTTTTTCAGAGGCCATAACACCATGTATTCTTCACCTTCTTTCTTCTCAGTATCCTCCAAAACTCATCTGCATGCACAAGGAAAAACCTGCAGCAGCTATTATTCATTATTGCTAAAGGTTATCTACAGACCTTGATAGGCTTTAAGTTAGATGAATGACATATCAATTGTAGGATTAAATGTCCACCAGAAGTGAGAATGGTTTAATAAACCATCTCAAGAAAACACATTTAGTTTTCAACGTATTGCAGTAGCAAAAACAACCCTTTCCAAGGTTACCTAGAAAAGGAGCTACTCAATGCATAATGTGCTCAATTAATTGATCAATTGACCTCCTTCAATCCATTATACCAAGGAACCACTCAAGAAATTGAATTGACGAAACATCCTCAAAATATATTTTGGCATATGCTGATACAGAGCAAACTGTAAATGTTAACCAATTCCTGCAAAGTCCCGCAATCAACTACACCGCACCATCAACGGTCTGACTAACTACCTCCAGTCCAAAATTCAAAATCCATTGACAAACAAGGAATCTACTTTCTAGCACATGCTTTGACTTTATTGCTCACTTGCAAGATTAACCACTCCAGGTAATATTTACAGCACATGACGAGCATTTCATATTTGTAACACAATCAATATAAGGCAAATTAAAAATAAATTATAATTTGCTTATAAGATAGACTACAACCAGGCATAACAACCAAAAAAGAATTATTTTTTAAAAATGACCTTAACTTCTTATAAAGGATAGTTTTCAACTAAAAAATTTGCATCTGCTAAAGATTGATGCATTCAAGTTGCATGTCAACAATGTCTTCTTGCACCTTGTAGTCTAGTGAAATGAATCTGGTCCAGCCATTTGAGCAATTATACTATTTTATCCCCTATAAAAAGTATTCTACTTACTCAAACAGGTCCCAGCAAAGAACATATGAGTTCATTTTCTAGTGGGGTAGCCTTTCCCAGGACAGCAATGCAATCACCTAGTTCACCAGAAGGGTGAAGAAAAGAAAAGAGAAAAGAAAAAACTAACATCATACCATGGAAAACTAACAGATTGTCACTAACTAGTTTGAAGGGAACCCATCAAGATGAATGATTCCCCCCCTCAGACTCTCCAATGTACCACAAAATCACACGAAAAACAAAGAGGAAATGAGTTCGCCAGTTTACTAGTAAATCATCTGACAGAGCTAAATTCATAAAACATTTCATTCACATAAATTCACTAAACGAAAGCCTATATATTTCCTTCTGCAATACAAAAATATAACAAGAGGCAAATAAAGTCGCGATCCTAGTTAACATGCATGAGCCAATTAAGCAAAGAGATCATTAAGAAAAATGCTGGCCTTTAATTCATAGATGAGGTTCTAGCAGAGAAGACAAAAGCCAATATTGAGCTGGTAAACAAATCAATGATGCTATTAAGATAGTTGCTCGGAAAATGAAAAGACCACGTACGCACTACAATTGCTTGATAAAGAAAGAAGAAAAAAACTAATTAGATCAGTGACAAAGAAAGCATATTGCTTATCATCAACGAGACTTGAAAAGTTTCAAATTAAAAGAAAATGCTGGCCATACTATGATTTATTAGGCAAAAAAGCAGAAAAAAGAGGAAAATATTCAGGTAAATCAGCAGGAAAAATGTACCTTGAATCAAATTGAAGAAATTCCAGATCCAAAGTGACGATAGAAAACAAGACTATTTAATTAT
The DNA here is from genome assembly GCA_021397835.1 of Moringa oleifera. NCBI lineage: Eukaryota > Viridiplantae > Streptophyta > Magnoliopsida > Brassicales > Moringaceae > Moringa > Moringa oleifera. The sequence goes on from JAJFZO010000566.1 coordinate 737,823, forward strand.
TTTCTGAACTGTCGGTTAGGACAAAATGGGTTGGTTGAGACGACGTTGAGGTGTCTCTGTCTTATAAAAGCTTTTCTCGGGTCCTGCTGATTCTGGATTCAAGGAACTAAAGAACGCTGTTTTGTGTTTCACCAACGGTTACCCATTGGGCTTGGATAAAAATTAGGCAGAAAGAACTGGACTTATAGTGGGTCATGCACTCAAGTCGGCCGGCCCTTTTGCAAGCTTCAATTGTTATTCTGACCAGTGAGTGTGCATATATATACATGTTGCTATTAGCTTAATTTTGTAGAAAATGAATATCCCAAGGATTACGGTTTAAGAAAAAGTTAATGATTTTTTCAAATATCCGAGGAAAGTATAAGAACCATAATACTAAATAATATAATTAACTACAAACGCATCAAAAGAGAAGTCCCTAATGTCAGATAATTTTAAGTTGATTTGAGTGAATTGTCTTTAATAAAAAGGGATAAAATCCCTTTACTGATTTGAGATCTTAATGCACTTTTTAATACAAAATTTTAAAAATAATTTTAATAATATATAATAATAATATAAAAAATTTCAATTATCTATTTCCCTAAATTCAAAAACTCAACTAAGAACGAAAGAAAATTCATATGGCACAAGCTCCCATTTATCACAGAAGCACAAAGGAGAGGAATGCAAAACTAATATATTTGCATATCATAATGACAATAGAAATGTAGAGAGATGAATCCTGTGAACTTAGGATGGATGCTTATAGCACATAAATACAACAAAATGTTCCCTCCTTTCCCAGTATGATTTATCATAAATGAAAGAATGACACGGTCAATCAAGCCAGATCCCTCATGCAAAAGTGTGACAAAAATAGTGTATCTACTTAGACCAAGCCACTGAATCAATTTCAGCTTGTGCACTCCTGTATAATTCAAGCCTCTTCGAAAGGGCACTTCGTCGCTCCATGACCGCAGGATCTTCATTCAACAATGCTGACAACCGTTTTGGCTGTGATAATTTCCAAATAAGTCACTCAAATTCATGAATTTTAAGTTCACCAAGAAACATGATTAGGTATATGTGTGCACTTGTGTGCATGTGCCTACATCTAGGAGATATGGGATTCACCCTCACCTCCAATTTACCCAACTCAGTGAAGAAGTGGTCAAGCAAGCTTCGTTTGGCCTCACGCACTTGACAGTAAACAATGGACTTTGGTATGGAGTTTCGCAGACTTGCACATACCATATTGACATAAGACAAAACTGTTGTTCCTGTTTATATATAGAGCAAAGGAAAGCCCAGCATCAGAGTGGTTTACTTGCCACATCTTTTAGTAAAAATATGAAATAAATCTTCTTACGGTTGTTTAAGGCAAAAATAGCCACCCTAAATACTCATATTCAGTTCACTAGACTTACCTATTCGCCTTAGATAGGAATCATTGTATCTATCGAAAATAGAGTGCGTTGGGTTGCCACCCTTCTCCACATCTTGAGGAAGCTTCCGGAAGAAATCAACTGTCAGGTAACTACATTCCATATCAACTAGCTTAAGTGTTGCTTTCTTGCTTTCTTCCCTCATTCTATCCAGTGAGTCACAAGCTGCATTTGTTACCTCTACTCTAAGAGCAGGATACTGTTTTAGCTCCTGAGAATCAAGAAAAATTATGTTTATCTAAAAGCTTGGAGGTATGAACCAAGTAAATTCTAATACAGCATGATTTTCAGCTTACGTTGAGCCAAGAAAAAAATGAATTGCAGGCTGATTTTTTGAGATACATGCTCCTCCTCCTCTTTTGTCCACATGCTCATAGCATGTGGAGAAAAAACTAAGGGCAATATAGAAATTCAATACTTGGAATGACTTGCCTTTTCTCCACAAATACCAATCTTTCCATATATGTTCTATGAGTCTGAGTCTAACTTCATTTTCATTCCCTTACAGTTCAACACACAACTCCACTCTCACAATGTTTAGTTCTCACTCTAGAATTCCTGCAACATTGTAATGTTCCAACACGCCTTGAAATAATAGGTTTTACTTCAGTATAAGGAAAAAAGAAAAAACTAGATGAAACTGTAACAGAAACCTGACTTTTAGTAGCTACAAATTCCCATAGACTTTTAGCACTCTCTTATTTCTTCCTATGAGTCACTACCTATCACAGGCATTTTTTATTTGAGAATAATGTTTTACAAGGTAAAAATCAATTTACTTAATCATGCAGCATAATGTATTAAGTTAATCCTAGAAGAGCTCAGAGAATGCTGCAAAACCATTAAACATATCTAGTCCAAGATATGAAAAGGCATTAGGACCAAAAATAGAACAGCAATAAGCTTTGGTAAGGACAGGAACATACTGGAGTCTCACTGACTGCCTTGTGCACCAGCTCCTTCAGTAAGGCATGAACCTGGAATTATGATAAAAGGAATTAATTGATCACCAAGCACTGCCATATCCAATGTATTCAACAATTAAGTTCATATGGTCTTCTATGGTACTAAATGGAAATCTTAACTTGAAGAAACCAGAACATGAACTCTCACATTCAAACAGTAGATATAAGAACAAAAAGAAAGGGAAAAAGGAGAGGGGGACACTGCAAATGTAGACTTGGAGCTATGGCAGCAATTATTTATAGCTTTGACACAGAAACTAAAACCCAAAGACATTCTATATATCACGATAGGGGAAGAAATCGCGTTTAGAACATATAAAATGACAACTTACAAACAATAAAACATCACTTTCAAGAAGCAGACTAAAAGAAGGATGAAATGATAGATCAGCATATAATGGCCTCCACTACAGTGAAGGTTGATGAGGTAGATTACAAACAAACTATCTAATGATGGTTTATACTAAATAGCCTATTGGGCAGATAAAAACTGAACTAACTCATATATAAGCTAAATGCATTATTAGAAAAGAAAATATATATTTATGGTGAATCAAATATAATCTTCACAGAAGTTACTTTATTTCTGATCATACCGCATCAACAGAAGCCTCAGCAGGACCTCTGATAGTAATCACAGAAGATTCAATTAAACGTCGATATCCTTGCTCAGGAGCTATTAAATGAGGCTGGTATCCATCAGCTTCAGTAATGAGCTTCCGAATGTTTTCCATAGAAAGTTGCTTGTCAAATTGCAACCTTTTAAGAGCAGCTGGAAGTTGGTTATCGAAGACATTGTAAATTTTGTCACCACCAGGGCGCCTGTAAACAATCGTAAATCAAATCAAAATGACTTATTCATTGAATAGTTATATTTACAGCATACAAAAAGATGATTCTGAATCAAGCTTAATAGAGGCAATTAAAGAAGAAACTTATGTGATACATACACTCCATCAAGATGCTCCTTGTATGTTTGATCAAAAAGACGACAGATCTCCATGATTGAGTACAACTTTCCCTGTAGTCATAAGCATCAATCATTAGTAATGACTACGGCATTCACTACTAAGAGTCACACAACTGAGAGTCCACTATCCTTTCCTTCTTCAACATTAAGGAATGGAAGTAAAATGAGTTCCATAGCTAATAAGTCCATCCATCCAAAACAGGAACTGCTTTATATAAGCCAAACAGGACAAGTAGGAAACTTACTCCAGCATCCGCGGCAATAGGCTTCCCAAGACGACTTAACTCTGTTTCAATATCCACAATTGTTTTGTTGATAAGGGATTGGATACCCGGGATTCTGGACTTGATTACAGTCTCCAGATGCTGAGGCATTATACATTGTGTTTAAGTTCCAAGCATTGGTGACAGTAACAAAACAAGGACCCTCCCGATTCTCTAAAGAGACGATAATAGATTCACTGACCTTAGAAAGCATCTTTGCCAGATGCTCAGAGCCCATTCTATGAGCAAGGTGTTTGTATTCTGGTGTGGTAGCAAAATATTCACGCTCTCTACGTCGAGCAGCAATCATGTCAACATTCTTGTTAATATCAGCTTGTGAGCGATTCACAACACCAACCCAGGGGAATTTTAGTCGGTAAGATTTCCCTTCCAATATCTAAGCAAACCAAAATCTTAATTAGAACATGATAATGTCAAAGACACGTATGCTTCTAACCACAGAACACGTAAGCATATATAAAACACATCTTTGTGCATCTGGTCTAATCTTTCAAAAATAAAGATTTTGCAACACATTGCGACATGCCTTCAGGTATTAGACAGTCCAGGGGAAGACTGCTCAAGGAAAGACATGAGGTTTCTCATGAAAGGTTCCAGCTATTTCAAGCAATTCTTGAAGCAAATATATGATATGGAAACAGAAGAAGTTGGACGCAAACAGCCACAGGTAACTGTGTCCAATTAACAGACAAGGCACGTCAGTAAGATTTCTAGATCCCTTTCTAGCCTATATCCAGCTGGACTACATTCAAGTACTTGTGTCACTTGTTTGGAAAAGTAATTGTTCCCTTTTATTTTGTAAACCAATGATGAAATCAATGTGTGATATGACATGAGGAAAAAATAAAACCAAAATCACTCACATCAACTGCATCAGTACCCTTGTCCATAAGATCAATCTTCGTCAAGACTCCCAATGTCCTCTCCCCTGGAAAAATTCATATAATTAAGTACCACAGCATCTAAGAGCCATCAGAAAACTTTCAAGTTTTCCCTCTCTACAAAGTATAAAATATTCACATAGTATAGAAGACTTAGGATAATACTTTGACATTTTATGAGCGTCAAAGAGTCATTTACTTGGAAACATGCCCAGGTGAAGGTGCACAGTTGGATTTTAGGAACTTAGGAACTAAAACAGTGTTTCGAGAGCATTACCTGTTGGGTCTACCTCACGAGAGATTTTAATTGCATCTGATGTGGCCAGATCTTGATTGGCAGGTGAAATTGCCAAAATAATACAATTGGGCTGCAAGGAAGTTCAGCACAAAAACAGCCCAAACAGTACAAATTTTCATCATTGCATAATCAAGGAAATCTGAAGTAATCTTGGGAATTCAAGAATTGTAAATAGACTATAAATGAAGCATCCGCAAAGCATAGCAACTCATGGTCATGGACTAAAGAATATAAGCCAAGGTACTGAGTTATTTGCAGAGCACAAAATCAAATAAATAGAAGGAAAAGTAGAAATTCCTAGCACTGGTAACGCTTTTTACCTTCTCAATGTAGGAGCGAACCATGTTTTCAATATCTTGCACAATACTATCTGGTTGACCTTCTGTATCACCGAAGAGAATCTGTTAGCTTGCATTATACAATGACATGTATAATTTTCTTTGATAATATGTTTTGCACAATAACATATAATTGAAAATTTTAGCTTCACTTGTGGCCTATAAATCTGTGGATAAGCTTGAATTTTACTCTTGCTAATAGGTTCCAGGGAAAGTAAACCAGCCCAAGTCTCTCAGATGACATGGGTCAATACCTTCCGCTTTCTCCAAAAACCAGGGGTTGATGTTACAAACTATCAAGTTCACCAATGTTCCTCACCGAATTTTGCGAGGGTCACCAAGCAAATGGAAAGAGAAACTAATTCTAAAATGACCTGCATGTTGAGATCTGAAAAGCACATGTAACTTACCAACTGCTACTTTTGTAAGCCCAGGAAGGTCAATCAGTGTCAAGTTGACAACTGCAAAGTGTTTAGGAAAAAAAGAATATAAAAATTCCAAATAATATAGAAAAGAAGAAAGAAATCATACAACTAGATATTCAATAAGGCAAGAAAATTTAATAGAACATTCTTCTTTAGGTAGTCAAGGCATAGACCTATACAAAAAATATAACCGATATCAAGTAAAAATACAACGAGAGGACATAATAATACAACAAGAGAGGGCATAATAATAGTCAGCTACAAAGAAAGCAAGGACCAATAATCACCTCTTAACGCATTGACTTAAAGACACCTCATGTGCAGTTACAAAGACATGTCTGAGGCTATGCGATCAATGATGATGGATTGTGTTTAATAAAGATTACTGTTAGCGGGAAGAAAAGACACCTCCACCTCAAAAGAAAAGATTGGCATTGAAAGACCCAAAAATTGTTCTAATGCTCACTGCATAGTTGTTCAAATAACTAAAACGTTTGAGATGAAACAATGCATCGAGTTCATTTCTCGGAATTTCCCCTAAACCCACCAACAATATACTAAGTAAACTATCTTGCATAGTGTAAAGAATTGCAAATCCAAATTATCACACTGTTCATCCTTAGTCAGCTACGTGCCCCATCAAACAAACTTTCACAGAGGGACCAACATACATATAGATATATAAGAGGGAAGCAATTAGCAGTAGCCTAAAATAAAACTCACATCCTGCTCTTACCATTAGGAGAATATATACTGAGATGAATTGGAACACTAGAGATTTGTTTGGTCCGACCAGTCTCCCGGTCAGTTTCATCTTGAATCTCCTTCCTCACAGCAGCTATACAGATGTAATTAAGATCAAAATATGGAACCAAGAGATGCATAATGTCATTTCATTATAAAACATTTACAATAGAAGGAAGATGAAGATATCTACCAAAATCAGTGAATCTTTTCCTTGGAAGGTGAAGGAACTCTGCATATTCTCGGCTGCCTTCATCAGTCTTATGCAGCTGCAAGACAAGAGGACGCCGAGTGACAATACCTGCATAGGTTTGACACACAGCCTTATTCAATATAATAAGAAATATATACAACAAAAAAATGCAGCCATAAGCTTTGATGTGTACCAGATCCACGAGGCAGGAAGTCCTTCCCCACAACACTCTCCAGCACTGAAGACTTCCCTGAACTCTGTTAGATAAGGCCAAATACAAAGGAAGAAACATTTCAATTTCTGCTAAAGCGGAAAATGCAAGGCAAATCATAGTGTTAAGATCATTTCGCCTTCATCAAACTTAAATGGACGCATAAAACAGAACCAGAATAATTAGAGCGCTCTCAACTACAAGCATATAAGCAGGATGACTGATAAGGTAATTCGTGATGTAAAGCAGCTTGATGCGAACTCATGATAGAAGGCAGGTTCTCCCTAAATAATATAGATCGATAAGCTGAGATCAAAAGAGCACTAAAGCAAAATCATGAACACTAACTTCGGAGTATCGTGCACTATTAAGTATCATTTAATTGAAACTTTAATTTAAACTGGAACAACTACAAAGCTTCTATCTGAAGCAAAATCCGAATCCAAACATACTTCAAACTGAAAGCAAAGTAACTACTCAGATTGCATACACAAGGTAAATATGGAAAAAGAAGCAAGCATACCTCTATAAAACAGTGGTGAATAAACATAACAGATAAAGTAAAAAGGAAAGAGATCGGATGCTGACCTGACCACCGACGACAGCGATCGCAGGTAAGGAGTCCCAGAGAGTAGGCAATGCACTGCCTTCTCCATGGTCCCCGAGTGCTGTACAAGCTCTTTGTATTTTGTTCACCAGAGAAATTAAATTTTCCATTTTCTTCTTTTCCTTTCTCGGTAGCTAAAGAATCTTCTCCGGGAGTCAAATTCAGATCACCTGGATCTGACAGCTGGTCCAGAAAAACGTAGCCGTTCAGACGAAGATCTGCGCTCGACCAAAGGCCTTCCTCTTCAAACAGACAGAGAGATTCGAAAGTTTGAACCACAGAGAGAGAGAGAGAGAGAGAGAGGAGAGAGATAGCACAGGTAAAAAGAGGAAGCGCGTTATATTAAAATAGGTGGAGAAGGGAAGAGGTTCGATTTACTACTGCCTTTTTTCTTCTTGTTTTTTTGTTTGAAACGCGAGACGATTCCAAAAAGTAATGACCAGTTAAACGGACAAGGGAGCGGCAAAGCAGGTACGTGAATATAGCTGTAGCTCGATAGATTCTAAATCTCGCGAGATTTTGGATGCAAAGTCACTTTCTATTTTCTAACTACGACCCGTGTTTTCCAACCGTTTGGCTGACGGTGCTTGCTTCCTTTGTAGACATAGGACGTGTTTGGTTGCGCTCCTGTATTTCAAAATCCACCTCTTAAAAACACCCAAAAAAAAAAAAGGAAAATTGTTCTCAGATAACTTTTAATTATGTAATAAATAAAAAAAATGAATGTTGTCTTTTTAAAAGAGAACTTAACATAACTGCTAGTTGTAAAATGATAAAGATCTTTCTTTGATCTCACCACATTAAAGAGTTTAAAATCTTAGTTATTTTAAATTGTGCTGAATTTATAACATAGAGTGATGAAATTTTTTATTTATTTTATTTTTATATTAATATAATAAGTTATAAAAATATACTTTATTTTTTATTAAAAATTAATAATAACCAAAAATTTATTATTATTCAGCTTTTATAAAATAAGAAAGTTTTTCCTCCTACTTATTTGATTCTTTTTTTTTTTTTTTTGTACAAGTTCACTTGAATGACAATTTGATACTTAAGTAATGGCCTTATAAAACTTTGATGGATTACTAGATGTTATCAATCGAATATTTATATTTAAAAAATAATAAATTAAATTTTAATTTATTAATTTATTATAAATTAAATTTATTAATAAATTTAAAAATTAAAAAAATTTAAATTAAATATCTTATATAAAAAATTTTGATTTAAAATATTTTATAAGTATAAAAAAATATCTAAGCCATCGTGACCAAAAATTTAAAAAGTTTTGAGTATTAAAAATATATATTTTTAAAATTTTAAAAATTTATTAAAAAATAGATCTTATATAGATAATTTAAGTGATGGATCTAAAATTGAGTGAAAAATCTATTTCACTTATTTTTTAGATATTTTAATAATAAAAATTATTTTAAATTCTTATAATTATTTAAATTAAAATTTAATTTAGATTAAATTAATATAATAATTTTTAGTTTATTACTTTTAAAATATAAAAAATTAATCGATAATATAAAATAAGCATCAAAATTTTGTAAGATATTTACCTAATTTTTTTAAAACGTTATTATAATGGTTGGCATCGAGATCTTGTTTCTTTTCCATCTGTGCTTTATTATTGAAGGAATCTTATGATTTAATTTGTTAATTTTTGAATTTAATATTTTAATTAATAACATAAAATATGAAAAAAATTTATTATGTAAACTTATATTTATATTTACTTAAAGAAATAATTGAGTCAAAACATTTAATCATGCTTTTAAAAAAAATAAAAAGCTTATAGATATTCAAAAGATGGTTGACAAGTGATGTATGTTGAAGCATTCCCACTATTACAGTGAGGACTTTTGGTTGCATGCATTGAAAATGGCACTAAATTAAAAATCTCTTTGAAAAGTAGGCATAAAGCACTACAATAGCACTATGTGAAAGGTATCCTCTTTCCTTGATAGCATGTATATCAAATTGCATTAAGTTAATAAAAGAAAGAAAAAGAGAGGGTACCATGCTTTACGGGTACGGGGATATAATTGTAATTGCATGTTAATCTAGTTAATTACATTTTCAATCTTGGGTTTTTAATTAAAATTTTTAAAATAATATCAAGATCATTTACGCAAAAATTTTAAAAAGATATTGATGCATGATAATATGTTAAAATAAATTCTTAAATTGATTTATTTATTCTTATCATATTAATATAATAAATTATAACAATATCATTTTATTTTTAAAAAAATAGTAAAAATTCAGAATCATAGAACAAATTTTATCCTAAAACAAAAAGAGAATTTTTTTAAAGATGAAAATTATCTAAAATCCTAAAAAATATTCTATTTTCAAATTTTAATCCTAAATTTTAAGAAGTTTTCAAAAAAAATTATAATTGATGAAAAATAATTAAATTAAATATTATAAATAATTAAGTATATTTTTACTATTAAAATAACAAAAAATAATTTAAATAAATTTTACCCTCCAAATTCCTTAATTTTAAAGAATTTGTGACTCACATGCTATTGATTATGAATTTTTTAATTTTTGTGTTTTTTATAAAATATTTTCATGAGTAAAAAAATTAATAATTTTTATAAAAATAGTTTGAATATTTATTTACGTCTACATAAAATTTTATGTTAAAATTCGTAATACAATATTTTCAATTTAAATATATATTTTTTAATTTTTTTAATTTAATTACTTTTTATCTATCAAAATTTATTTAAAAATGTTCTAAATTTTAAAATAAAAATAAAAAAAGAAAATAATTTTTAAAATCTTATTTTTTATATAATTAATTACTAAAAGTTAATACTGGGGAGCCAATGTGACATTTTGGTTAGTTGGGCCCTTCAACTTGCTAAGACTTAGCAAAAGATTTCAAATTTTAAGAATCAAAACCAAACGGGGGCCTTCCCTCTTCGAAGCTGTCCAACACATGATTAAGCCCAACGGCACAAACGGCAAAGTGTTAAGGAGGAGATTTCAAAGAAAAGGCCTTATCTTAGCTTTAATTTGAATATTGTTCCGTTACCTTCGGTGATGACATTATTATTAGAATTCTCAACTCTCAAAAGGTGAATAATCACAATCTCAAAAGTTTAATTGTAAAAATTTCAAATTAATTCTCCGTTACCGATACGTAAAGTTGCATAAACACTTGACGATGACATTGGGTAATTAATTTCTATTTTTGTGTCACAACTACGAAAAAAGTTAATAGTATTTTTACTTACTGATATAGTCATTTAGTCTATGCAACAAGAAATTTTCATCTACGTTGTTCGTGACTATTCAATAAACCAAGATTATAGAGTAAGATTTTCAGATATTGCTTGTACTGCACACCTTAAAATTTTGAGTTTATATCATATATCTAATTTTGTAATTCATGATATATATGAGGTTAAATTTTGAATTTATAGAACACATAATAATAATAATAAATATAAAAAATAAAATAATTAAAAAAATGCATGATTTATAATAATTTATTCTTCATTAAAAGTTACGTTTGCTTTAAAAAAAATTACTATAAAAATATATTATAAGAGAAAGAACTTTTTTTTTTTGTAAATATCTTTATAGTCTCGTTATATAAGGTTAATTATACACCTGTAAAAAAATTTTTACATATAATAATGCATGTGTAAAAATTTAAAAATATTTTTGTATGTAAATTAATTTTGACAGATATTTAACAATTCACACTTATAAAATATTATTTAAAAAAAGCTTAAATTTCTGTCCATTTTAAATTGAATGTTTGTACTCAGCAATGTCCATGCAATTCAAATTTGTCGCACATAGCATTCAAGAAAGTTTTGATTGAAACAGGAAGTGGGCTGCCTGTGCAGTCATGTCTTTGGCATCACACTAACTACAAGCCAATTTAATGCTGCATAAATCAGATTCTGATGGGTAAGTCCCCTTTTCAAGGACCGCAATAATGTCATTCATCAACAGTGCATTAAAATGAGACAATCTAAAGGTCAAGATCTGCATTTCATCCTCTGCCACAACCCACAATTAATGGGTCACTGATTGTAAAACAAACTATCAAAAATCACAATTTTTTTCTTTTTTTTTTTCCTCTTATCCATAGGATACTTGCATACCATCATAATGTAAAACTAATATTTACTGAGCCAAAATGAGGGAACTACATTTTCAGGGCTTGAAAATGAAACCTCTAATTACGAGGAAAAACCTTCTATCATCTTACCCAAAATCAAAATCTTCTACCATCACTATTTAATAAAATAAATAAAAAAATTTCAATTTCTTTTATATTTATATAATAAATTACAAATAATTTAAAAAATAAAAAATTTCAAATCAATAACAAATGCTAAAGGGGAATGCACCGACTCACACGGGAATCAAATGAGTAACCAAAACACAGAATTTACACATGAAATGAACATAAAGTTGTCATAAGAACTGTGAGGTCACAATACATCTGAAAGTCTCCAGGGGAGAGGAGACAGCTATTAATGGAACCCAGTCACGGAGGGTGCTTATTCTGTACTGTTATACTGCAATAAGTGTTGGTTAAAAATTGGTGAGCGGTTTAGGTAAACCTAATCTAATCTTCAGAGACCTAATATCGAAGAATTTGGTGATATTGTCGCTAAGGATTATCCAGGGAAGCTCTCAGCTTTCTGTTGTCTCAGGGGAACCATAGCCGTAAGGGTTCTTGCTAGCCCAGTTCCATTGATCCCTGCACATTTCTTCGATGCCATATTTTGCCCTGGACCGAGATTCAAAGGTTATAAGAATGTCTGAATATTTAACGAGCCACAAGAGTTTATGCAACTAGCTAAGCTATGGAAAGGGATTTGGTTGTTCATGAACGTTAGGACTTACTTCCAATTCAATTCGCGTTCTGCTTTTTCTGTTGATGCGAAAACAATTTCAGCATCACCAGGGCGGCGTCCAGCCATTTTAAGTGGAATTTTCTGGTGAAACAAAGAGATTAACATGTTAATCAGAGGAGTTAGAAAGTATAGACAAAGCATGAGAAATTATGTGCAGAAGAAGTTTCAGGATTCTTTAAAGGATGTGTGCTTTTCTGATTCCAATTCCAGAATTTGGAATTTCAGATATAATGAGATAAAACCAATGCCTGGATGACATTCCATTACTTGCAGTGAAACAGGTGATGGTGCCAGGAGCAGACCATACTAGTGAATAATCAAATGCTTCACATTTCTTAATGCATTGAAGCTGACAACACCTTCTAATGTACCAGGTTGTCTGAAATTTAAGAACCCGAAATGAATTTGTAGGACAGCAAGGTGATTCAGAGCAATAAACGATCCATAGAAACTATGAAATAGAGAAGTATATTCAACAATAAGGACCCTGAATGCTTGAGGAAATTGACTGGAAAAGAACACAAAATATACCTGCCCAGATGCCTTTTCAAATGCAGAAACCATCTCCAAAACTGATGTTCCTTTTCCAGTTCCTAAGTTATACACCTCGCAACCTGCAAAAGGACAACTCTTAAGCAACCAAGATTGACAAACACAAATTTCTGATCCTAACTTTACATAGGCGATGAGATAATAGCAGCCTACAAATGCAAAAAAATTGAGAAATTCATATGAGCAGACACAGAAGCAAGATAAATCATGAGGGCTTGAATTTAGAACAAATGAACCAGCAGCCCGATAAGCTAAATGAAGCAATTGAAAACAAAGAGCCAAACAGTTTTAACACACATACCTACTTCAGGATCAGATAGCTTACGCAACGCAGCAATGTGGCCGTCTGCTAAATCAACAACATGAATGTAATCACGTACCTGAGAAAGAATACATGCCATTAAGATCTGTACTTCATAGTAGTAGATAAACGGGAAAAGAAAGAAGAACTACATGCAGATTCCTGAAGCTAAAAATTCTCTTGAGGTGAGATCAGAAAAGTTACGCAAGTTCATTAAAACACAGATCAGGCCTTGTTCTTATTGCAAAAGTGGATCAGAATATTGAAGATCATCACGCTACTTTCTGAAAATTACAGCTTGCAGATGGCAAGTTGGAACAGTAACCTATTAAGGATAATGTTGCATATTTAATGAATAATTTTATGAACAAAACATGCAAATAGTGAAAAAAGCATACCCCAGTACCATCCACTGTATTGTAGTCATTTCCAAATACTGTCAGGGCTGGTCGCCTGCCGACAGCAACTTGTTGCACATATGGCATGAGATTGTTGGGAATTCCACGAGGATCCTCGCCGATGTGGCCGCTAGGATGTGCACCAACTGGATTGAAGTATCTTAGCAATATGATCTTCCATTCGGAGTCAGAACGATAGATATCACGACAGATCTCTTCAATGAAAAGCTGAAAGATGAACCACATGAGATGTGATAATAACTAGACACTTTCAAGTTAGATCTACATTGAGAAAGCACAGAATATTTTTTTAAGAAGCCCAAGAAAGCTTTTATTTCCAGGTTACCGTTAATCAATTGAAGCTCAAATAAATACCTTGGTTCGTCCATATGGGTTCATTGCACACAAGGGGAACTCTTCTGTACACGGAACAACCTTTGGCCAGCCATAAACAGTAGCAGATGATGAAAACACAAGCTGAAACATGCCAAAATTGAGACGATTAAGCAAGTTATCCAGATTTGGAGTCAAGACAATTTTTCCGCAAAAAGCAATAAATACCGAGAAAAATATTCGGGAAACCAAGAGAGGGAGTACATTTTTGCATCCATGTGCAGCCATTACTTCCAACAGGGTAATTGTTCCAATAAGATTGTTGTTATAATACAGTAATGGTTTATGCACACTTTCACCAACTGCTTTCAGTCCAGCAAAATGAATTACAGCATCAAACCTGCTAAGCAAACAGGACAGACATCTCGATTAAATATACAGATAGAGCATGTGAAACATATATAGGTTCTTGATCTCACAGATTCATTGATTCAATAAATTTAAAACACTTTTAGCATCAAAACATCTTAACCAAGTCCAATTAATCAAACTTTTTCAAGTTTCTGATGACAATAATCTATGGGATTGGGAGTTCTAATTGAAACTATTCAAGACATAGATGAGTACGGGCTAATTTCAATAATAAGATCCAACAACAAATCACGATTCTAAGACAATACATTCAGAAAACTTTCTAAAGCAAAACAACCCATCTTTCGTTAGGGGAAAAAAACAGAGGTAAGGATAGAAATAGGATGAATAGTACCTTGTTTCTGCAAAAATCTTTTCAAGTGCTGATTTGTCCCTGAGGTCAATCTGACAGAAGAAGGCAGAAATTTAAACATTTGGGTAACAATTCAGATGACAAATTAGCAACTGCAAGAGATACAACCCAAGAGCTCAAAGAAAAAGCTAAAATTTATATTGCAAGTTGATACAACCTAAAACAGAACATTCTAAAATCAACAAAAATTAAGTGCTGTCAAATCAACAAATTTAAGGATGTAAAAAGCCAAAAATCTCAAATGGTATTGGTGGGAAACATGTAATTTAGCAGTAAACAGTCTGTTGATCAAGTACATCACATGGAATGCTGAATCAGAACAGAACTTCACAACGCAACTAGTTAATTATTTAATGGAAAGAAATACTCAATTCTGAATATAATAAAAACAGAGGAAGCATCATTTTGTCGGTATGGTAAGAATTCTGACAACTCAATCATTAAAGGGCTTATGCAGTTAAGCCCAAGCTTTTTCACACGCCAAGAAAAAGGGAACTCTTTTCCCCTTCAATCAGTAAAATTCTGAACGGAAGAGAGAGAGAGAGAGATTAAAAACAGAAAAGAATACGTGAGAAACAAAAACGAACAGCGAACCTGGTGAAAAGAGAGGTTCTTGCCGAAATCACCAGCGAGTTCTTGGACCCGCTTGATAGCGACATCAGAGGAATTGTCGAGATTATCAACCACGACGGTACTGTAACCTCCCAAGAGCAACTGCAGAACCGTGTGGCTGCCGATGTAACCGGCACCGCCAGTGACCAGTACGTTTTTGGCCATGAATTCAAAGCAAACACGAACGCAAAAGAACAGGAAAACAACAACAGACTTATCAAAAGGACTGCAATCTGAAAAGAGCCACACAGAGCGCGCGCCAGAGAGAGAGAAAAAGAGAGAGAGAACAAAGGGTAAAGGTAAAAACTTTGAACTCGGATTAGCAAAAGGAGGGAGGTAACCGTATTTATAGTCACCAGATTTTCTTTCTCTTTTCCTTTTTCGAGGAATAGAGAATATATAAGAAATTAAAGTAAGAGAACCAGATTACAATGCGAGGATTTCGTTAACGTTTCAACTTTCCATGGTGGGACAGGAAAAGAGAAGGGCGAACGCCACGTGGTTGCGTGTTTGTCTCTCTCTGGATCTTCGGTTCTTTACTGTGGAGTCGTTATTAGGTGTTTTAAGAAGGGTTTCCAACTGAATTGACCAAATTGCCCTCCCGGTCTATCGCCTTTCTTTGTCCTCTACTCCGTTCTGGGCTGTTGGTTACGTGAGCCAGCGAGGCACAACGCTGCGATGGACATCCGATTAAATAAAAAAATAATTAGAAAAACATTACTTAATTAAATGAAAAATCTATTTTAAAAAATTAATTGACTCATGTTTCCACTGGGAACTGTAATGGCATAAAAGTTATTCTCTTGAAAATTCGGTAAGTTTCTGCTGTGGCATGTTGGGATTTGACGGTAATTATGATATTCTAATAATTAATAAAAAAACATTTAAGTTTCTCAATCAAAATTGGACCGATTGGTCAAAAAAATATATTTTAATTAATCATGTGATGGTTATGAAGAGCGCTGCCAAGTGTTGAAGTCTACCTTCCATGAAAACCGTCAAACGCAATGAATTGAATCTTTTTAAGACCAATCTATGCGGTATTATTCAAATAGAAAAAAAAAAAAATCTTGGAGATAAAATCTTAGATTTTATTTTTTAAATAAATTTTGATTTTAAAAAATTAATTAAATTTTTTATAATTAATTTTAAATCAAAATTTTATTTAATTAAAATTTAAAAAAATTATTAAAAACTAACTAGTAAACTTAATAATTATTTAAATTCAAGCAATAAATATGAAATAAAAGATAAATTTTATTTGAATAATTTTTAAAAATATTTGATAATAAAATTAATTTTTTACAATGATTTAAATAAAAATTTAATTTAAACACAATCAAGAAATCAATATTTATTTAAAATATTTACTCCTAAATTTTCAAATACCCATTTATAAAATTGAATAAATTCTTGCCATAATTTATTATACATCACACTCCATCTTTAAATTGGTGCCGCTAAGCAAAAAATTCTTTATTTTTAAAATTTTGAGAAAGTGGGATTGTCATGCATGGATGTGCAAACGGCCAAAACAATACCCTTCTCGTGAATGTTCGAGCACTAATAGGGAAAAAGAGATGGAAAAGGTGGATGCAATGAAAGATGCCTATGATGTTGGTAATAGGGTTACCTTATAATTGCACCAATTGTGACTGAAAAAGATGAAGAAAGAGAAGTCTTAGAGTCCAGGCTTTTAAATGTGGAAAAAGTTTTGGTCTTCAAGTCATCTCTCCTTTTCCCATGATAGAATAATAATGGCAAGAAATGGAAGTGCATGTTACTTTGGGTCTTTTAGGTTATAATATTTGGTAACCTTTTTCATGCAAAAGCTATGATTGGGAGGAAATAATAAGCTAAGTATTAAATATAGCTTTCACAAATTAGAAGCCAAAGGAGCATCATGTAAATAATTAAATGGGTATAGCAAGATAGGGGGAGGTTGTGTAGGAGATTAACTGGTTGGCTTGGCCCAGAGGAAATGCTGATTTAGTGGCCAGCGGCAGTTGGTAGGCCAAGAAATTAGTGGCTTCCCTTTTTGGCTTCCTTGTACCTAATGTTCAGGCAAACTGCAAAATCTGGTGTCAAATCTGGATGTCACCGCAAATAAAGGTAAGAAAAAGCCAAAGGAAGAGATGGGCATCTGGATTTCACGGGAAATAAAGGTGTGGAAAAGGCAAAAGAAGAGACGGGCACGCAACTTAGAAGCATCATGGGTATTAGTCAAACTTATGAGCATTTTGGATAGAATCAAAAACAATATATGTCCAATGACTTCTTTGTTGCATACAGAAATTTGAATTTACATTCCATGAATGATATTTGTTTCCTGCAGATCTTAGAAAACAAGGTGATTGACCTGTGATTACAGTACATGATACAGGGAGTGCTGAGGTACAAAAGAATGGATTGAAATTCAAAGTGGGTTGATGAATTACCAGTACAGCCTCAGTATGTCATAAAAGCAAGCAGCTATCTGAATCACACCGTCCTCCATTTGCATTCCATTAATGCATTTAAATTCTCCCTGAGGAATGACGGTGACCTTATTTGCTATCATCCAGAGTATTCGGTGTTTGATGAAAGAGGTATGCCCACTCTTCAACTGATCCAACCAGAGAACTCTTTTGCAGTAGAAGATGTGATAGCAGGGTGATGCAAAACTGTGCAGAAGGGGCATCACTTGGGTCACATGATTTACAATTTGAGTATGTCTAAACCTGCTCTGTGGGTGCAGGTTGAGAACTAAGAAGTCTTTCTGCTTCATCATTTGCTTCAGCTTGGACTTTCCATTTCTGCATGATAAAAGGAAAGTGCATAAATAAATGAAAAAAAAAGCATATTTCACTGTTATTTCCATGGGAGATATACTGAAGATCATGATCCTTCAATCATAATCCGTATGGGAGATAAGAGTGACAAATGTTGAACTAGGAAAATTAACTCTCTCATCTCTCGAAGAAAACATAGGTAAGCAAAACATAATTGGCAACTTTTTAGCCTTCATCTCGTACAAGTTATTCTTTTTTTTTCTCTATAAGAAATGAGTTCCTTAAAATCATTTAATTAGGTTAATTTTGAGTCCAGAAATTCCATGTAAGAAAACGAATTCCTTCAAGCGAAGAAACATGCCTCCTCAAGATTTTCCAGCTCCATGATCTGTTGTATCTGTTCAGCAATGCTTTCCTGCAAGCAATTCAATTAAAAAGTTTTAGATGTTGGATTATTTAGTAATGAAAATAATATAAACAAGCAGCACCTACCACACTGCTTGCTGCTTCAGCAGCAAGAACATCAGAGTCCATTTCTATCTCAATTTCAATCATGGAAGAAATCTGAGAAATGCATTGGAAAATGATTAATTAAGTAATGGCAGTTAGAAATAAGAAAGTGAATAGATACTTCTTTTTCCTTTTGAAGAGGATGCAGTTAGTGGGGGTAGTTGGCTTTAGGTGAGATATTTGTACTCACTCTTGCATAGCTGTCTATCAATTCAATCCTTCCCCTCAAGGAATTCTCTAGTCCTTCTCGTACCCGCTTAACTCTACTTCTCCGAGCACTTAAAGAAAAGGAAAGAAACGATTGTTTTAGAGAGACTTTCTATGCCCTTCCACGCGGTACTGGATAAAAGGCAGATCACGAAGTACTAGAAATGTTCAAAGTGATTCACCGATACGACGGTTCTCCAACAGCAGAAATTTTGTTCTCAAGCTGACACATTCTAGCCAACATCCATACCTAAAAAAATAAATAACTCAACATTTACAATGACTTCAGAAACCATTATCAGCATTTTTTCATGAAGCACACTGGAAATTTGTCAAAGGATAAGATTGTCCTTTCAAACTGTCCACTGATCATTTTCTTGACTAAGTCAATATGAAGGAAGTATGAACATAAACCAAGTATATCCTAATATTTTCCCTATAACGTCTCGAGAAGAAAATGATCCTTTTTGACCGCTGTACATTGCTAACATCAGAAACCGGAATAATAGGGAATTTTGAGTAACTGGCAGAGCCCCTAAGGTAGCTAAAGTAGTGATAGATCCCATCAGTAAAATAGGGCCCATAGAAAGTCCATCTATTCCCAATCTCCAGTTAAAAAAAAACTGTTCAGTATTACATGACTTAGTTATTTTCAGGAAAGGAAGTCTTTCATGCATATTACTTCACATAATAATAAGATTCTGTTCAGGGTTGCCAGAGTATTAGAACTTTTAACTCGAGTTCCCACACAGTAAACACAGTCTGAATTGACAATCTTCGAGTTTACCCTCTGAATTCGAGTTGGTCAAGTCAAGGAAGAAAAAGACAAAACACGAAAGTAGTTGATAACACAAACAGTTGCAACTTCCATAGGAGAATACCTCTTTTTCAGCTGCTACTTTTAGATCCTTAATGCGAGACTGAAGTATGTCATATTGAGACAAAAGTTGCTGCTTGACAGTAAGGGCATCCACTGACCTCAGAGGAAGCTAAGATCATAGAGAATAAATAAATGAATTCCCCAAATTAATATTACCTTCAGCTCTCCAGACAATTGGAGAAGGATATTCTAGGAATCACAGAAAACATATTGCAGAGGAATGCACCATCCCAATTAATGTATAAAATAATAGTGCCCCACAATGAATTAATGATATCAGTCAGGCAGAAACTATCGAATAACTTATACAAGCTGGCTTCCTGGTTTTAGAACACTCCATGGACTTAGTATTTGCAATGAATGTTAGTTCGCTTCTCTGAAAGAAATAAAGGCAGAAAGATGTGCATGCGTACGCGAAAATGAAGACAGAAGTAAGCAGACTCATGTCTAGGAAGATAGTATAGGCTTCAATCATGGCTTTTTCCTAGTTGTCAACATATTTCCACTATATGATATAAACAAGCTAATCCACTACTTCCAAAGAATATTTAAATAACTACCTTTCTAAATATCAAAGGTTAATAGATGTATATCTATGTACACATAGTTACATGTCCTAAATCTACTATTTTGATATACAAATAGAAGGGAGAAGAATACATAAAACACATAACTGATACTATCAATAGTTATTTCAACTTTAGGACCAAAATGACTTGAAGAACTTGGCTAATGAGATGCTAGTTTCAAGAAACACTATCATCAGAAGAGCAGAAAACATCACCAACACAATTCAAGATATGTTTACCTGATTCAATTGGGGGAAAATGAAAGTGTTCACAGTTGCTCCAACAGCCAGAGATGCAACAGTAGCAATGGAAAATAACTGAGGCAGGCTGGGATCAATCATTCCAGAGGCAGCATCTCCAGCAGCCAAAATAGCTAGAAGCAGAATGAGGGTGGATGGTTTAAGAAAGGATGAGTCTCCCTCTTTTATGGGGGCTCTTAGTAATCGCAATTCCCTGCCATCTTTGTGATTGGTCAGGCACATAGGTTCTGCAGGGTAGAAATTTGGCGCCTTTGGACGAAGTTTAAATGGCCCCACCTCTCTGTAAACATTCAACGGAGCTGCAGAAGCAATTGTCACCCTTTCTCCTTCTTGAGCAGGAATATCAACAGTTTCAGTGGCAAACCTGTGTGTACGGGCCATGCCAGAAGGAGTCTGTACCTGAAAAGTTGAAGAATACTCAACGAATTACCCATCATGTTAGATTGTCCATTTGACACAACTTTAGCAGTTACAAGCAGAAAAGGTAGGTTCTGGAGAAGAAGGTAGCAAATGTGTTCCTCCTGTGTTCTTATCAGAAGAAGTACTGAACATAAACAAGTTCAGAATCAAAATAACCATACCACAATGGAATGAACCCCAGAAGGAATGCTTTTCTTCAGTATTTGTAGAAATCTGAGCCCTCTTTCCCATACCGGAGCATCCTTGCTGCGTTCGGCAGGAGGAGTTCCTTAGAAAAGTGAATGTCCCAGCATCAACACCATAAACGAAACTATTGTGATCCATTATGCTAAGTAAGACATGGTCAAAAGTGATATGCCTACTTCATATTATTTGTATCAAGTTACATACAGAAGTATATATATTCTCAGCCATGCATCTGAATCAATTATAAGCACAACACGAAGTAGAACTATAAGGATCTACAAATAGGAACCAACTGCATTACTTTGTCAAGGTAAGCTGAAATGATGCCAGACGGAAGTGAACCAACCTGATCTCTTCTGAGTCAATATTAATAACATTGCCAGAAACAAGCTCATATTGATAGCGGCATTTGGAACAAGATGCAATCTGCAAAACAAATATCATGACTGCATTAGAAGATGTCATATAATAAGTAGTAAAAGCTGTGACATTTTAAGGAGGCTTCAATCCTGATGTTTCAAAGTGATCAGGATAAAATATCTTAAAGAGCCACTTGCACAGTTCGAGTTACTCAACTTATATTGTTTGCAGCTACAAGCATTTTCAAATGATGGAAAATCTCAGAATCAATGAGCAAAGCTCCCAAGAAACAAAAAATTTATAAAAATAAATAGATTAATAGATCTACTCACTAAGCAGGCAATAGAAAACCATGAAGTAAACAAAAAAAAAAATCCAAAGATGGATATAAAAGCCATACCTGAATTCCATGCTGAGGTTGAGCAACAGCAACAGCTACCATACAACTTGGACATCTAATGACCTTCCCAAAAGGAACCTGTTGGCACCCAAGAGAAAGATATTGCAGGTCTGGAGTGAAAAACAAAATCATACACATCTTCAAATCTTCTTCTAAGTGAAAACAAGGTGATAAAACTACAATACCACGGAATTTGAGAGCCTATTAGAATAAAGAGAGACACAAATATGACACAATCATCCTACAAAGAAAGAAGATTACAGCCATACCTCCTCACTAGGGGAGACTCCAACTCGGCAAATATCATCAATCATCCTGAGAGCATCTGAGATCCTTAAGGATGCTGCAAGCCCCTGAACTAAAGTCGTGTAAATGCTAACGTCTGGTCTAGACCATTTCCAGCTCTCAATCAAAGGCCCATTTTCATCAATACCTGCTCCCACGAACCCATGCACATACTAATCATATTCCAAACAAAGAGAGAGAGAGAGAGAGAGAGAGAGAGAGAGAGAGAGAGAACCACAAATTAGCACTAAACATTTCACAAACACTAGCTCTACTTTTTCTTTGTTTCTTATCTAGTCAAAATATAATACCTTGATCGAAGCTTGCTCGCATGGCGTAGAAAACGGAGAGTGCCAAGTCAGTATTGCTACGATCGATAGCGGCATCAATAATCAAACGACAATCAGCAATGGTGACGACACCGCCGTTTCGGTCGGTACTTTGCGCGATGATGTCCAGGGCTTCACTGGCGTCTTTAGCGCCCGAAACACTACTAAGCAATTCGTCATTTATTAACTCAGAGACAGAGTCGGAGCTCTCAGCAACGCCGTTTCGGCTCTCGCTTAAGGAAGCTCGTAGGCGAATGGAAGAACAGTAGGTTGCGCTTCTGAGACTGGAACACCTCAAGCAACTATTAGTGCTCAGCAGGAAAGATAAGAGAGCAGCGTTGTTGCTGTTGCTGCGGCTGTTGAGTGGAGAGGTTTCAGGGAATTTAGTGAGATGAGCAGGAGAGGAGTGAGAGAAACCAGAGAGCAAGGTAGAGGCTAAGTTTAGCGTCATTCCTCTTCCTTCCACTGTTTCTCTCTTTTCAGAAAATTTGAGCAAGAAAAGAGCTTGAAAATGGGTCTCTTCCTCCTCTTTCCTCTTCGTTGGCATGGGCTGAAATGGCGATAAAGATTAGGAACGAGAGGCCAGTACTTTGTTTGGAGGAGGACAAAAGGTGCCTAGATTTTGCACATGCTCACACTGATTGCGAATCATCAGATGAACATCAAGCGGTTAACATTAAATTGGAACGGGAGCCCTTTGCTTGGGATAGGCATATGCATTTCCCTATGCTGACCATTCAGAAATGGCATGGGTCAACAAGAGGGAAAAAAAAAAAAAAACATTTGCTAACTTTGTTCAAAGCTTCTCTACCACAATTTAAAGCTAACATCAAAATTATGGAAGGCATATAACTATATACAATGCACTTCAAGAAGCTTAATAAACCACTTAAAAGGCAAAGATTCATTCATTATCCAAAATCTTGTAGCAGACACTGCTGTACACCGCTGGATCCACTTAACTACAATGTAGAACGAACAAAAACAACTTTTAAGAATTGAAATGCTGAGCTTTGGCATTTGAGTAGCCAGCCACAAGGGCAGCATCACTAAAGCTCAAAGATTTAGTTGGTACAACATCCAATACTTGTCTTATGACACAAAGAAATCACATTAAAGTAAAATCTATCAGTTGCCAAATCGTGCTCTTGCCCAAGGGACCCTTGGCCGGCCACCCCCATTGCGTTGCACACTGTTGTTTGGGCGGGTTGATGTCGTCTTCATCCTCTGCTCTTTCATGTTGGCAAACAATGAATCCAGTGTTTGAGGCCTCTGCTTCGGTCCCGCTGCATTCCCTTGCTGCCCTTCCAGCTGCTGTTGTGTCTGCCAGAAGATACTCAAATTAACCCCACAGTAGAGCCCGCAGATTTAACACCCACCTTTCCAAATACTGTATACTTTATATGCAATTTTTATAACTCCTTTACCAAGAAGGCCATTTCTCCAAGTGTCTTTCAAGTCTTCCCCACAGCTCCAACATGAAAATACATCTACCACAACACTTCCAATCTACGAGAACCAAATGTTATACAAGAGAAAAGAATACCTTTGCAGCAAAGCCTCCATTTGCAGCCCTCCTCCGGACTGGCAGGGCTCCAAACCTGCACTCAAAAATAAAATAACAATTGGAGAACTCAAATAGATACAAATCAAGGAGCCCAGAGAGCAAGAAGAGACCAAAGTACCACTGAAGATATCAGCAGCAAAGCCAATTAATTCTAACACCAGTAAGGATATCGATCTTACCATCATGGAAGATTACACTTATAGCCAATTAACAGAAAGATAAGACAAACCATTCAGGACAAAAGAATCACTTCAAGAAGCATGAGGAAGCCTTGCAGCGGAAATGCTTTGCTAGTTAAGAGGCAGCAGAACTTGGGGAAACTATAAAGGTCATCCTTCAAACAGACTTACGGGAGAAACTTCAATACCATAATCAAAATAAAATTAACAGCCCACCCGCAGAAGCCGCAAAAAAACTTCTATAGGAGGCATTGAATTCGCCCATCAGGTCTAACAACTACACAAGATGAAACAACACCGATTTGACATACAGCAAACTGGAATTCTTGTCACTTGCTTATATCAGAGGCACAGAGACTTAAGTTTAGCCTGCAGGTATAACTCTTTTTAGTTATCCCTTTTAACATCCAGGGTCACTGCAACAATTCCATCTCAGATTCCTTAAATTTCATAAAACCCAGACATCAATGAAGCAGGTGTCAACAAACCAGAAAGAGAGAGAAAGAATAAGTCAATAAACTTTCAAACTGGGACAGTGTATGTCTAAATGCCTCCCAAATAATAAACACCTGCATAACATACTCAAACACCAGCAAGTTCCATTGTCACCTTCCCAAGGTCAGAAGAATCATCAAAAACTCTCAAAAGGGAAATAATCCACTGCCTAAAAGGCTAAAACAGAAGTGGATGAATTAGCAGGGTATATCACATCCACAAAGCTCTAGGGCAAAAGCAGCACAACCCTTACGGAAGAATAGCCATACATGAGATGTCAAAATGGATGCTTCAGATCATAACTGCAAAAAGTTATAACCAAGAAACTTGCTTTTACAAATGCTAAACCCATCAGAGCAACCTCAAGACAGTCAACAGTGCTAGGAAAGATGAGTGCTATAGAGCAGAGAACCAGCTAGGATGGACAGGGCGTTCATTCATCCAGTGAGCAAAGAACTTCTTATCAACATGGTCATGAAACATTACTTCTATAGAATCTTACTGTTTTTTATGCCAAATCCTTCAATTCACATCTTCCCCTTCATACTTAAACCCAATCCTCCCCATAGCCGACACACATGACAAAACACCAATTCCAAATGGATATCCAAAGCCAGATGATACATGAATCAAGTGATCTAATTGAAAAACATCCATCATCACGGAATGCAGGCAACCGTTCAGGCACTCTATTCAGGATAGCATGAATGAAACGGCCAATTCATTAATCCCAAAATCGATCACTTGTCACAGAAAACCAATCATAACGAGTAGCACAACATTATGCGAGTCTTGCACAACATTAAGCGAGTCGACAAAAATTAATCAGCACATGGCAGAGGCACTGATAATACAGAAACCCCAGATTTACCTGTAACAAGTTCCACATTAAGGGTAGATGTCATATTACAGTCACCATTCAAAAGTATCTAGAAAATTCACATGCTATCATAAAAAGGTATAAGAAAAGATTAAGCAACATGTACCTTGGTTTGTTCAAATCCGCCACCCTGCTACCAGTAAAAGCTCTACCACGAAAAGGAGCAACAGCAGCCTTTCGTGCAACTTCTTTGGTCAAAGGAAATTGGTTCCCTTGAAAATTTGACCTTCTCTTTGCAAGAGCCCCCTGATCATCAATCAGGAACCAATTCAATAATAAGATTACCACAGCCAACACAAACAGCAAAAACATGACTGTAAGTAAACTAGATTAACACTGTGGCCACCAACCTGTCTAACAGCTGATCTGGAGTCTATATATCGCCTCACCTTCAATGCATTCTCTTTAGCAGCATTAAATCTCTGACCTTTATTCTGCCACATAACATGATGTGCACCAAATTATTTAGGGAAAAAAAAGACGCTAGATTTCTTGGTGACAAAGAATATCAGAAAATATCTGAATGTGCCTTTATGAATGCAAGTTTCTTACCGGAGCCCTTCGCTGCTTCTTCCCCTTAGTTGAGGTAGGTTTAGACATTTTGATAATATCATCTATGATAAAAAAGGGATTAAAACTCATAAGTGGCTTACATCTCACATGCATGAACATAATATGTATACTTACATATAAACGCACCTAAAGTCATGCCCATTTTCTTTTCTGTAAGTGCAATAGCCTCAGTTGTAAGTGGTTCAGATGCCATCTGGAAAATAAAGCATAATCAGGTCATTCTGGAACGGTGAAACCAATAACATGAGAGAGGGATAGAGCAAAGTCATAATCAGAACTCAGAATAGTCAATCCCAAAAAATGGAAAAGCAAGGAAGTCATAAAACACGAATCAACCAAGGGTAGAATATTGCCTATATCTACCATATACACAGAAGGGCTACCTGAAGATTAAATTACTGGGAAGAGGAAGAAAATAAATAACAAAAGATTCTTCTCTTGTACTTGTAGTGTAATAAATCGTGAATGTCGTGGAAACCTATGATGGGGTTCCAATGAAACTCAGAAAATATTGCTCTTCAAGATTTCAACTCCCCTCTCAACACACTCAATATTGCATGTTTCCATGAAATTCAACTCTTCAGCATGTCTACAATGTTCTGGGCAAAATATTTAAAAAGAAAACAATTTAAAGCATGGACTGTCACCTATTTTCAGAAAATATATATTTTTTTTTAACAGAAACACAATCTATCGTATTATTTATGTAGCACCACGGGGTTGCGTCCTTTTACAATGTTAGTTAGTTTTAGAAAACAATATGCATCAATGATCAAAATCAAGAACCAAAGCCCTCTACAAAAGCTCCTGCCCAGTCGAAAATAATGGAGAAGCTTAAATGAATTCATAGGGGAGGGCTGAGAAGCAAAACAAAACAACAGGAAGTCAAAGATCATAGCTTAATAACCATCATCCTCCAATTTCTCATCAAAGAGACATTCAATTATAATTATCAAAACTCAACCTCCGAATACCGAAGTAAACAAAGGATTTCCAAGGAGGGCTATCAAATCATATAAAGAAACAAAGAATCAACCTTACTGAACAAATTCCATGGACACAAATGCATATAGAGCGCGCAATCAGACGAAGAGAAAAAGCAGGAGAAGAGAAAAGATCAATTCCACGAAGTAAAGAAAGAAGCAAAAGCCAGAATAGAAAAGAGAGTAAACCTACCGAATATGCAGAGTTGAAACTAGATGAAACCTTGATGAAGAAGCTAATCGAGAGGAACTTCAACCAAGACAGGGTTAGGGCTTTGATTAAAAAGACGTCGGCAAAAATCAAAGAAACAAAAGAGGCGTTTCGGGAGAGAGAACAATCGAATCGCGATAGAGACGAATGGGTATTTATATGGAGGGTTCCCTTAGGCGGATTTCAAGCGCAAATCATAACTGTGACATAATTGGATTTGAAATCCGCAAATATTGCGTAATCTTATGGGACCTCTATATTTAAACTTATTATTTCATATTACAACAGCTTAGCATTGCAAGTGCAACAGCTGTACATTTTGCACGGTCCACTCTTTTTTATATGAACTTAATTCATTATAAGATAAATCAAACTAAATAATTAATTACATATTTTATCTATCTGATTTATTGTATTAATATTAAAAATTTTATTGTTAATTATAATGATTATATATTTATTTATAGTATTTAATAAATTAATAAAAAATTATGTTTATACTATTATAAATATAAATTTTTAAAATAAATATTTAAAAAATTGAATTAAAATTAATATTAATATTAATTATTTAATGTTGGTGGAATCAAGGATAAATATAAAATATTAAATTAAATTTATTTTTAATTTAAAGTGTATCAATTAAATCATTTTTATATTTATTATTTTAGTTTGATTTAAATAAAACTATAACACATCTTTAAATTTAAATAATTTTTAATTCATAATTTTTCATTAATTTTAAAATTTTTTAATGATATATTATTTAAAAAATATTTTTAATATTTAAAGTTTTTATTTTTAGATAATAATTTAAATATATTTTTGTATTGTATAAAGTTTAAATTAAAATTTAATATATTAAATCGTCAATTTAATTATTTTTTTTAAAATTTTAATATAATTTGAATTAAATTACATTAAGATATTATATGTATAATTGATTTAATTGATATAAAATAAAAATAAATATAATATAAATTTTTATATACATTTATTATTAAATTAATTGTATATAATATTTTAATTTAATTAAAACTAATTTAAATAATAATGTAGATTTTAAAAAATATATATTTACAACATGTTAAATTTTTTTTGCAGTAACTTAAATATTTTTATATTTTTATATATTTTTAAATTTTAAATATAATTTAAGTTACATTAAATTCAAACAAACAATTAATCAAATCAATGTTTTGAGAGATATATATATATATAATTTAAATTATTTTTTATATCTACCCTTAACCTTATGCCTTATGTCGCTAAAGACACTATTAACATGTAATAATTTAAAATATCAATTTTTTTACATTAATATAATTTTTTTGGACAAAAACACGGATTATATTAATTCATAGCCTACAAAGGTGTAGTGAAGCAACAAAGGAGGGAGGTGGTGGTGGCTGCTGCTGCCTGCCGGAGGAAATTTACAGAGGAATATAATATGAAAGAAGCAACTGGGAAATTTGCACAAATTGGTGTCCAATATTATAAAAGGTAGTGCGAGCTTATTTCTGAGAACTCTACTCCTGCAAAGTCTAAATCTTGTGACCTCCCCTAGGCAACATTTATTTTAAAAATTATGCTTCTTCTTCTACCCTGATCCCTTCAGGCGGGACTTAAATCTCAAGAAAAGAAAAATGAAAATCGAGAATCTTCTTCTTCACTAGTTGTCTCCGTAAATCCACTTCTCTGCATCGCTTGTGTAATTAACCAGTTCTTCTGGTTTGAACCACAACTTAATCTCGTCCTTTGCAGTCTCCGGGCCATCACTTCCGTGAATGATATTCCTACACAGGAAAACAAAGATCAGAGTGCAATGGAGAGGCAGACATGATGAGTATTCGAGATTGAATTGGACTATACCTTCCAACAACAACAGCAAGATCGCCTCTAATTGTTCCAGGCTCGGATTTCTGGGGATCTGTGGCTCCAATGAGTTTCCGGCCATATCTTATCACTCCCTCTCCTTCCCAGACCTGAATCGATTTGAATCAGTTGAGCAGGGATGGAAGCTGAAGACAAAACAACGGAGAGAAAAAGTTAAAGTTTTTACCATAGCAACAACAGGGCCAGAGCTAAGGAAGTCGCACAATCCATTAAAGAAAGGTCTTTCCTTCAGATCATGATAATGCTTCTGTGCAAATTCCTTGGAAGGGACCACGATTTTGATGGCCACCAGCTTGAACCCCTTGCGCTCAAATCGAGAAACGATTTCCGATATCTGAAATACAAAAACGGATCCCATAATCACATAAATGTCATCTGCTTCTGAATTAATGATGATGACAGACAGATCTGGATTCTGGGCTGCAATTCATATGGCCAAGTTTGGTACTTACCAGGCCTCGCTGCACTCCATCAGGCTTGATGGCTATGAAAGTGCGTTCCATCTGAAGATAGGAAAGGTTCGTTACATAAGCAGATGAGGAACAAAAAGAAGAAACAATCTTGAGAAATAGTGAAAGTGAAATGGATCCATTGTTGAAGGATTTACCTCTGCAGCATGTGCCTCCTGCTCTTGAAGCATGTAAGCTACAGAAATAAGGAAAAAGAAACCAAGGTTGAATTAAGATCCAAATTTTAGTACATCTAGAAATTTTGAAGCACTTAAGGCACACAGAAAATTTCACCATCACTATTAAGCTGATGAAACAATTCTTGATTGATAGGCAGAAACTTGACAAATTACCAAAGATCCTTCAGAAAGTCTAAGAAATAGGATGGATTGTCCAGAAGAGGGAGAGATCAAAGAAATTTAGGTAACATGTTGGGAGAAAAAGTTCAGGGAAGAAATCATGTCTGGAAAATAACCCAGACCGATTACATTATACACAATGCTATGCTCAAGCATGTGTGATTGCTGTACAAGAGGTCCAGGATGCTACAATGCTAAACCTAGAGCAAGGAACAAGGCTCCATCTTCGTATTCAGAACAAATGTTTGCGCAAAAATTTCTACTCAGACGTTCTATATGGCCATATTCTCTTTTGTCTTACTAGAAAAAGTACGAAAGAGAAGACCTTGCTTTCGTACCAAGATAAGAAACTTAAATTTTAACCAATATCTCAAGACTTTTGTAGTATATGGAATGCGCATATATAGAGGCGTATACCTTTCAAAAAACCAGGAGTTGCTATGGATGTTGCGAGAAAGATAAAAGTATATTTCAAAAGAGAAAAAACTTAAGATCTTTTTTCTTTTTCTTGTTGTTGGTCGGGGAGAGAGAGAGAGAGAGAGAGAGCAGAGTTATCTCTTCAAACCTGCTGCAGGAAGAGCAAGAGCTCCAGAAACCCAACTCCTGGATGCATTTCCAGAATCAGACCTGCCAAAAAACGATGCATGGAAGGGTTTTCTCCCACTGAATGAAACTGCAGCTGCAGAAGCTACAGCTCGCCCTTCTGTAAATTGGACAGGCAGCAGGTTTAAAATGGGAAGTTTTGCACTTCAATTTACAAACTATTTACACAAATACTTGTTTGTGTTAGCCATTGAGACACAGAAAGAATACACATATAGCTTGCCTTACCTGTGCGTCAAAATTATGATACCAAATGCCAAGCAATCAAAACAACAAGACATCATATATTTGAGTCCAAATGAAAAACATACAGATGGATGGACGATAAACAATAACTGGAGAATAAAGTGATCATATTTAGGCAAAGATGCAAGATAAATTAGTTGATGGAAGTGGTAAGGAAGAGAATCAACTCCAGTTTTAAAGCATGAAAAAGCCTTCTACTCCTTAGGCTCCCTTTTGACACCAAATCATCAACAGCACCAGTAAAATGGGAAAGAAATATAGTTGATAACCATTCTACTCATTACAGCTAAAAAGAGGCTATATGAATAGTAGTGGAGGTTTTAGTGACTCAGATTATAAAGTACAAAATGTTCTTTTGGTAGTTATAAAGCAGAACAGTTAAAAGAGCTTCATTGCTAAAAGGAAAAAGAAACAGTGGGGCATCAGATTCCTTCTTGAGACATATGGAATCCTTCTTAAGAAAATAAACCTCTGCACAAACTCTTATTTACATAAAGCAAAAGAATAAAGCTTTGCAAACCCAAAAACCAGGAGGCCAACAGGACAGCAAGGGAAATCAGAACTATGATAGCAGTACCTAGAACAGGAGAAGCTTTTTTTTTTTTTTTTGGGGGGGGGGGGGGGGGGGGGGTAGTTTAGGGGTAGAGAAACAATTATTGCATTCGATAACTAAAAAAGAAGATAAACTGTTTTCCACGAAATCCTAAAAGTGACTATTACCACATGCAACTTCACATTGAAACATTCACATATGTGATCAGAAAACTAGAGAAAAAGGAGGCACTAATATTCACTAAAATAGAAATGAATGCTTAGTAATCAATCATTTGAATTTAATTTCTCATTGAAATACTTTCACAGAAAAGCGATCCACTAGCAGCAACATTGAAGCCATAGAAAAAACCAAACAATTCAAACTGATCAACACACTGATAGTATAAAAGGAAACATGAACTCGTATAAAATGTAAAATATCCTATTAACAGAATCAACCAGATTGGAAAAGGAAAAGGATGAGAGTTAATAAGATTACCAGAGTAAAAACGAGCGTTTTTAGGAGCTGAAAGGAGAGACCTTGCAGCTCTAGAAACAGATCTGTAGATCTGAGAGCTCATTTCTTTCTAGTTACAAAAGACAAGAATTTCAAGTTTCAGTTGCGAAAAAACACGCACGCACTGAGAGAAGGAGAGAGAGACGAGAAAGACAGGAGCAATAACGAGTGAGCGAGAGAGAAAGTGAGAGCTTTATATATACATATATGGATGGCATAAAGTGCAGAGATTGGTTCACTTGTTTCACACGTGTGGTGAGGTCAAAAACCCTACCCTAAGGATCTCCATTCTGCAGTAGGTTTTTATACAGTTAGTACTATTATTTGCAGGGTTAGTAACAACCAAAATGCGATTTTCATATTAAAACAACATCATGTGAATTAGGCAAGTTGAACCCATTTGGGTAAACTTTCAAAAGCGAGAGAATATTTGATTTAAAAAATATATGAAGTAAAAAAGAAAGCTTTAAGATTAACAAAATGACTAAAGATATTCATTTAGGCCATTTCCAAGGAGAGAGCTTGTAAACCCATTAAGAACAAAGATATTTGTTATGACAGAGAGTAGTTATGAAAGGAAGTCTCTTAATTTTGACATTTTTGGCTAACCCAGTTCAGAGGGAAAACAAATTATTGGATGGTTAACACGAAAAGCATGAAGTAATTTTAAATGGGCAGCAGAGAAAGACGGGTAGAAGGTTATTAATGGAGGGAGCTCGTTTCACTTGGGCATTTTGTCAAACAGTTGGCGATTAGGAAGTTTCTGCCTTTGTCAATACTTGACTTCTCACCTAATGCCATAACGGGAAAGCTTTTCCTGCCTCCAAGACCAAAAGGAAGAGGAAAAGAAACCCAATTCTCTTTTCGGACTTCGGGCATTGAAGGGGTTCCCTTTGAAAAGGGTTTGCGTGGGTAAGACAAAAGGCTTACCTTTGGAGCATTTGGGTTTGCTTCTTCCTGTACTGTGACTGTGAAGCCCATCAAGATGGGAACTTTCTCTTGGAATGCGTGTCTTCACACCTTTGCGCAAAAAAGTTAGATGGCGTTGCTGGGCATTGCGATTCACGTGGTGGACAAAAAGCGTTTGTGTGTTTAGGAATACGTAATGGAAGGAGGAGGGTTTGTAGACCCATGAGGACGGAGAATGATTAAAGCTTGTATTATGCAAAGCAAAAGCAGACTTGTTCTGGAAATCGTCATGACCACATGGGGAAAAACTCGTTAACTACATAACGGCTTTGATCTTTAAACGATTAAAGCCCTTTAGCAAGTTTGGACCTTGTCGGCTGAAACACTGACCTTACTATTAGAAGCAAAGAATTTTGAAGCTCTCCTAACTTGCATAAAATAGATGATTTCAGAACTATTTCAGATCACATGCAGAAATGTGATTTTTTATAAAATATTCAACCTAATTCAAA
Source organism: Moringa oleifera (assembly GCA_021397835.1). Lineage (NCBI taxonomy): Eukaryota > Viridiplantae > Streptophyta > Magnoliopsida > Brassicales > Moringaceae > Moringa > Moringa oleifera. The sequence goes on from JAJFZO010000566.1 coordinate 771,143, forward strand.
TCGATACTTAAAAAAAAAAAACCCTTGTCCGCAAGCATGTGAACACTTTGAATCAAGTAGACTATCTACTCAGTCCTCATAATTAGTTGTCTGTTTTGAGGAAGCATCTTTCCTCAGATCAGTTAGTAGTTTTCAAGAAGAGCAAGACAGATGAGTTAGTGTTAGTTGGATTCAGGCAATTGTCTGAAAATGTTGAATGACACTAACTTCCTGTTGAAACAAGCCAAACACAATTGTTTTTTGCAGAAAGAATGCAATCATATTTACATAAATACAAATGAATAGGTTAGCATCTGGGTGAACTTGGACCTAGCTACATCTTTACTGTTAGGTCCATCTAATTTACAATTCACTTGAATCATTCGGAAGTTTCTTATCAGACTCCAACTTGCAGTCGCTCCGTAATGTTGACAACCAAGTGTTCACCTGAGAAAACAAGGAAAAACAAGTCATGGAAAGAAAATATGGAGTTTAAATCCTACCGCTATCAAAAGCTGCAAGAACTTTCATAAAACAATTTGAAGTAGTTAAAGTGGATAAAATGGTTTGCATCAACAATTCATGCATTGCTGCAAGTAGGTGATCCAATCAGAAAGTGGACGTACCTGTATTTCAGAAACACTTGAACATTCAAGCCGTAGTCCAAGACAAGTTAAAATGAAAAAGCAATATCGTGTCTCGCCATCATCCCTTGTAAAGCTAGGCAGGGAACCAACTTCAACAATATCTGATAGTAGGGTCGAATCTTGAGGACTCAGATCTGCATAATTGTTATTTTAAATATGTTTGCATGTGAGGATTACAGAAAATATGAAGACACTTCGAAACAAGATATGCAGGTCTTGTACTATGAAAGAAACTAAGAGAGAAACCCTGGGAATCACTTATGACAGAGTTGTTTAAAGGAATATCCGAAAATCAATTACCTGTTGACTGCAAGAAGAAGAAAATGCATGGGCCTTGAAGCACAACGAAGCGGGGAAGCCAGTCATCAACATCACTATCGTCAATAGGGAGAGGTTCACCAGGTAGAGCCGTCCATCTCTACAAATAATTTAGGATTGAAAGAAGAAGAAACATGATTACCACAAAATTTGATGATAGCAGACAGTAAAGTGGAAAACTAATATGAAGTGGGATGAGCAAGATGGAGAGAATCATACTGTGCGAATGTACAAATAGCCAGACAGACGAGCAGATCGTAAAATTTCATCAACATGTTCCAATCTGTATAAAACAAGAGAACGATGAGGGGCCCAGAACCGAAAAGACAGAAATGGTGTCTGATTGAAAGCATGATTAGAAGTCCAGTGAATTCACCAATCCATAAGAGTTAAATTTACAAAATTTTACAGTTTTCAAAGTTGGGAAGCATCTACCACAGAAGATCACAAGACTAGCTCTGGCAGTAAACTTTGGCATATCACAGTCCTATTGTCCAGGCTCTAAACTAAAAGATCAAGTGCAGAGGAGGAAAGTCTAATATTTATGTCCGCTATGGTACTTCTGACTGATACAAAGGAGCAAAGCAAAACATCAAAAATTTTAACTGACAGATACGATATTTGCCTAAGCAATAAGATACATAAAGTTGCCTTACTGAGCTTTCAGGTGAGCTTCCCTCTCTTCCAGATCAGCAAGTTCTGCTCTAAGTGATTCTAATTCTGCAGCAGTTAGCTGAACCTGAAAGAAAAAAATAGGGCAGCGACTATAAAACATCTAAATTTGAGGATACAATAATTGGTAAGCTGCACAATAGCTGGTCAGTGGACCTTCTCCTGACCATTGGTGCTTGAGCCCCACGGCAGTCCACGAAGAGTAAACAAATTCAACATAAATACTGCACTTCTCAATTTTCTTCGAGCCCGTGAACGGCTATGAGACCTGCGCTAAACCACAAAAGAGGAACTCAAATCAGCCAGAATTTTCTGAATGTTGCTTTCAATTTATTTTTTCAAAGAAAAAAGAAGAAATACCTCAAAGAAGTATCAATTCTGGGCTCCGGAGTAGATGGAGAATTGTTTTGAGGCGTGTCCACACTAGGAATTGAAAGCTTAAAGTGATCTGGAATAATCGTTAACCTCCCAGAACCATCACCCATCAAGCTCTGGACCAGAAGAAGAGAAAGGTAATGAGATATAATTAGCATCTGGCATTTTTTCCCCATAAATACTATTCCTCTTTCACTGACAAGGAGATATTTCTCTAAAATATTTCTCTTTAGATGTGAATCTCTGGAAAGACAGGAAAATGAGTTTTCTAATGGAGCATACAACCATAGCATCAACAGATGGAGTAAATTGCCTGTGTAACAAAAGGGTAATCTAAATTTTGTGCAGACGTTTTCCATCAGATGTTCTCTACAACATTCCAACACTGCAGCTTTGACAACTCCCACGCACATAAGTATAGGAGGGTGATATGTCCCTGAACTAGCTGGGGTGCAGACCTTGCATCTCTTCTAGCTGTTAATCTATGAGCAAGACTTAACACAGAAAAACTGGGCCAACAACATTCAATGTTTTGATGAATGGCGGTTAAGAGAAAGGTGGGACAAGGAAGCAAGAAGTAAAATCTGCCATTTATTAGAGAATCTTAATATATGTTTAGTACTACCCAATGAGGAAAAGACTATTCCAGAAGCTCAAAGGTCATATTAGTTGCTAACTTACAAAGAGTTAGCAGACAACTATAAAGAGTTAGTAAGGTATAATTTCCACAGGATTTGCAAAAGTAATCAAAAGTCAACAGTTGGTCCCATGATTACTGACCAAGATGACAAACCAGAGAATCCACAAGGTATAAAGAACCCCGATTTCAATGCATAAAGCCAATCCACAATTCTTCCTAACTCAAATTGAAAACCCTCATCTTTCTCTATTAGGTACTTTGGAAAGCAATAGGAAAACTAAAAGAAACATGATTGATCTGCACGAGGCACAACAATTTAAAACAAACAACTAAGAATCGCAAACCAAACAGTCCAAAAGAACAACTCACGAGCCTGATTTAATCAAAATCGCAAAGCAACAAAGCATCTTCCTGATAAGAACACAACTTACATGAACTGATCACTGATCTTGAACATAAAAAAGCGGAACACAACACAGAAATATATCTAAGGTAAACATATATGCCAATTTGATGATATAAAGAAGCAAAGATGAAAAAGAAGAGAATTTTACCTGTTGAAAAGAGACTTTAAGGGAGGAAATACGAGAGGGTAAGCTAAGGAGAGGAGACCTTTTTCCGCTGCAAGTCCTTTGACCGCATGAAGCTCTATACAAGCTGACCAGTAAGTACAGTAGTTTACTTTTGATCGGATTGGTTGCTTGCCCAAGACCATTATACCCCTTCTATGATTAGTCCTACCTTGAAGCTGATTGGTCTATACTGCCAGCTTCACACGCACGTGGATTAGTGAATCATTAGTGCAACTTAAGAACAGGATTATATTAGAGATAAGCATATCTTTATACAGATTAGCCACGTCATGTGATGATTTCCGAAGTGCGAACGTAATTATCACTTGTGAGTCTGTTTCGCGTGAATCTGTATCGTTTTCTTTTAAAAGATATGTAGAAGAAAGCAAGAAAAAAAATAAAGGATGAGGGAGAGAGAGACTGTCCGGTCATTTACGTCGGATTACGAAAAAGGTGGCGTTGAATTGGACCCGATGAGGCCATATTGGAGCAATTGGGGCAGCCCAACTCTAAAGCACAAAGAAGCCCGGGAGCTAAATGATAAGGCTTCGCTTGCAAATGACGTGGACAGATGTCTCTCGAAGTGAGGTGCAAGGGATATGTAGATCACATCTCATTTACTGTCTGTGTGGCAAGATAGTGCGACCTAATAAAAGCTCTTTTGTGGCCAGGATTGAAAGAGAAGGATTGTTATTGTCCACTCTGCAGAGCCGGTTTCTGTGAGAACCATGGCTTCTTCTTCCATCACTCTTCCCCCCCTTCAAGGTCCGCTACTCAGATCACACTTTCTTGGACAAAACCAGATCTCTTATGGCCATAATAGATCAACTTTCCCGGTTCCCAAACAAGCATCAACCTTTCACTTAAGGCCCTGTGCCAAATTCGACCTGTTTGAGATCATGGGTGGCAGAGGACTATGCAATGGAGAGAAAGGTATACAAAAAGAGCTAAGAAGAAACATAGAGAAAGCATCAGCACCTGCTGCTGTAGAAGGAGAAAATGATGGTGCTATAGAAAAAGCAACAACAAATGTCCCAGAAGATGCTTTTGACAAGGAGTTGATGGGGCTAACAGGGGGATTTCCAGGGGGTGAAAAGGGTTTGAAGAAGTTCATCGAGCAAAACCCACCTCCAAAAAAATCATCAGTTGCTAGATCAAGAAATGCACCTCCTGTTCCTGGATCGAAGAAGCCTAAGCCGCCTGAACTGCCACTGCTTATGCCTGGTATGATTGCCATTGTGAGCAATCCAAATAACCCATTTTACATGTACTGTGGCATTGTCCAGAGGATAACAGATGGAAAGGCGGGGGTTCTTTTTGAGGGAGGAAACTGGGATCGCTTGATAACTTTCCGGCTTGAGGAGCTTCAACGGAGGGAGAAGGGCCCTCCAATGAAAAATCCAAAGTCTGCTGTTCTGGAACCTCTGCTAGAACAGGATTCTTGACTTTTCCATTTCATCTTTCTACCATATGTATGGTAAGTTTCCATCTGTTATATGCACTTCTAAGTTTCAGCTTGACCGTAGGCAGAAATCACATTAATACTCTTCAAACATCAAACACCAATAAATTACAAATATAGATGAACCAGACAAGAAAAGGTCTCCTTCTATGGGCGCCTGTTATTAACTGCAAAAGGTTTATAATGTTCTAGTCTCCTAATGGGTAGGAGTATCTTCAACATTAAGTTGTGATATTCAGTGAACGAAAAGAATGAGAAGTCAAAATGATGAATATGTTGTCTTTCCTCCTTGAGCTCCATCACATGATCAGAGGCAGCCACCCAACTGATAAAAATTGCAAAACAGATCAATAAATAATTAAGAAGCCAAATATAAAATGACAAGAAATTTAACCACTTAATCAGGAACCTACATTCCTCTTGTGAAATATCAAGATCAGAGTATAACTAAATGTCAAATACCAAGCATGAACAAAATATTTGGTGGATTCCCACTTAAGAAGTAGAAAGAAAAAAAGAAGCACTACACATGCACACAAAAAGAAGCCAGAAATTGATGATGAAAGAGGAAATTCCATACTCGTTCTAATAACTTAGAATATGAAACATCATGAGCAGGTCCTCTAATTCACTACCTCAATTTGAATGCACATATAGTACAAGATCAATACACATCATACGAATTAGCTTTTTGTATGGGAATTTACTTCCATGTATTGTTAGTGATTAGATTACATCATTGAGGGTGTAGTTAATGCAAGATAACACATCAACCAGTGATGGCAGAAATTCCAGAAATAACATTGCAAAGAGGCTTTACTTACCAAAATAGCCTCCATCTCTTCATTGGACACAGGTGTTCGCTTGGGTTGCAGAGAAGCTTTGCCCCCAACAGTTGGAGGTGCCTTTGAGAAGAAACTCAGATTTGAATCACCAGCTATAGACCCTTGAGGCTTGGATGCAGAACCTGCAAAGTTATTTTCTTAATACCTAATATTCCTTAACCATCAAGCTAAACTAGGTATCTACACATACATACATCTATAAGATAACTAACATCACTCACTCACAGCATAGAGCTCAGATAATGTCTTACCAGAAAGCAATGTACCTTGCTTATTCCCAGCTTTAACCCACAAAATTAAATGGCAAACCAAACAAACATTACCCACCCTAGTGGGGACTTTTCATGCATTCACCTTGTCAACAAGTTCTGATCAAACCACTTCGCTATTGACTGCAACTTGAAAACTCAGTTTGGGCTCCTAAATTGGAAATTACTAAGAGGGGCCACAAGAAAGGGACCCAAGGGAATGCTCTAAGGCTATCCAGAGAGAATGAGTTCCAAAAAACATGCTCATATCTTTCAATAGCAAAAGATAAACATGAATATTAGCAAATCCCAAATCAAATCAACAGAAATTAGCAAAGAGGACGCACCATTAACTGATTAATAAAACTAAGCAATAGCCATTTGCCAGAGAACTAACATTGACCATGATACACCTAAAACAAATATTTATTTTCTCGTAATGTAACAGATTCTATTTCCGAAACGAATTGATTTTTGATCCTTGAGAGAACAAATTGCAGTTTAGCATCTTAAGGCTCAAAAATTGCTCAACAAAATGAGGCCAGACCCAAGCATTACTCAAACTATCTAATTCGAATAACTTAGCCCTGCCAGCAATGATTCGAGGATTTGATCAACACAAATCTGACTGAAATAATTTACCATAAAAGATAACTAATCAAGACAATCAAAGATATCGACACACGTTAAAATCAAAAGAGGAAAATGAAGGAGAGCAATTGACAGACCTGATGGATTCGGGTGCCTCTGCGGAAACCTGATGCGAGGTATTCTCTTCATTACCTGAGCCCCACCCATCTCTCTATCTTTTTCTCTCTGTGTCTCTCTCTCTCAATCTATCCAACTTCGTCTCCCCGCTCCAGTCAACAGCGATTGAGCAGACTTTCTGAAACGTTTGAAGACGACTAGGGTGTTCGTCAGATGCACGCGACATTTCCGCGGGTACTACATCAACACCATAGATTTAGTTATAGTCAACCTCTCCCTCTCTCTCGTATCCAAGACCGAACTGCGTGCCGCTTTACATCTCGTCTCCGACTCGGACCCGCTGGAGATGACGATTGACCCAAACTGCTCAACGGACCCATGGACCAGTACGCCAACTGCTATCTTTAATGGGCTAGCCATCTTTATAGTCCAGCCCTTACTAGCTAGAGAGGCCCATCATGCTTAGTGTGGCCATACATTTTGTAATCAGCCCATCAAATTTAACCCAGCCAATGGTTTTAGATTAGGCCCAAAAATTAAAAACCAAAAAATAATCAAAATAACAATGAATCCACGCCCAAGAGAAGAGGTAATTTTTCAGCTAAGTATTGCGATCCATGTAACAATTTTTTATTGAAGAACCATAACATTTGAGTATTGAGTTTGTGATAAGTTGATAATATAATTAGATAAAAAAATAATTATTAAATAAAAAGTAAAACTCCTGTAAAACTTTTAAGATTATTTCTCTTTCTCTTTAAATAAATACTTTTTAAAAACTTGTAAATTAAACATATTTAAATAGTGCTTAAATTTTTCACAATAAAAAAAAAAAAGTATTCAAGCTCTCTCCACCAAAAAAAAAGTTCAATAATCAAAATATTTTTTTAATTTATATTATTAAAAATTTTAAAAATTCTTTAAAAAATAACTTATGAATCGATAATATTCAAATATAATAAATGAATTATTTGAAATGAAATGTAAAATCTATTTAAGTTACTTTTTAGGTATTTTAAAATAAAAAAATATTTTTAATTTTTTATAATTTTTTAAACTAAAATTCATTTAAACACAATTAGTATTAAATCAAAAGTTATTTTGAGATTTTTTTAAAAAATAAAATTTATTTGAAAAGATAGGATAAAATAAGATTTAACTATTTACAGATTTAAAAACATACGTGTTAAATACCAAAAAAAAATCTTCTGAGACTTAGGTAAAGATCAATTTAAGAGTGGGTTTCCATTTTATGGATATTTTCATTAATTAATATCATTGATTTGTTTTAATTTCCCGTAAACCAAACACATTGAAATATGCATTAATAACAATATGACAATGATCAACTTCTTGGATGTAATGGCCATAATAACAGGTAAAATACTTGTGCAGAAGAAAAATCAAGAGGGTGACTAAAATTATAATGATGCCAAAAAATATTTGGTGTTGAATGAGAGTCGTACCCTATGGTCAAGCTGCCACAATTCAAACTAAACCGCGTGGTTAGAAGTTGGACCGTCTAATTGAATTACAACAAATTTCAATTGTCCTATAGTTGGAGTTTCATTTTCACTTTTGGTCATGCATATGATTTCAATTGGGTAATCTCTAGCTACTACTTTTCGCTACTTAACTATTGTGTCGTTTATCAAATTACCCGTTTACCGGGCCATATATGTTTGACATCTCCACTAATTTGATTATTCACGTTGATTAATATATTAATTAAAAATTAAAAATAGCGTAACTTTGACACTCCAATTAGTAAGGAAGATTCAAATTAAGACCTCGTGAACAATTACGAGTGTGACCCGGACAAAATAGCCATCCTTATTCTAAATGCCTAGCAAAACTTTGATCACTTTTGGCATTTGGCTGATTTTCTTTCATCTACCATTAAATCATTGTAGTCAAGGATGTGAACGAATAAAGGTCATGATATTCTTATTGTTTTCGTTATTAAAATTATTTTTTATCCATAAAGTAAATTATTTTTCTTTATTTTAATTACTTGTATAAATAAATGAACACAAAATTTCTGTACCATATCAATTATTTTTTAAATAATAATCAATTAGCCCATAACTTTATTTTTATTTAAAAATTATATTTTTATTGATTTGAGATATGCTTATTTTTTGAGATAATATTAATATATAATAATTTGATTAAATTAAATATTAAATTTTATATGTTAATTTTTTATTATATTAATATATAACTTAAATCGCAACCCCTAATTTTAGGGATTGAAATAGGCGTCAGAGTGATATAAATATGAAGTATATAACTTACAGAGAAGGTGCATGCGGGGATAAGTGGATGACTTACATATTGACCATTTCAAGGAGAGAAACTAACACGTGTCTCTCGTCCGTACTCTCTCCATCAGTCAGGCCTGAGAAGAAAGGAGAAGATGACTCAGTTTAATTGACAGTCAAATACTTAAACGCAAAGAACGTACGAAAGACTTCACCGTCTGCTTGACGCTCCCTTGTTATATATATATATATATCACCTCTTAAGCTACACTCTACCCTCAGGTTCCCCTCGCTTTTTGTAGAGTCTCTCTCTAGCTATCTTCCTCACATCTCTCTCTGTCTCTCTCTCTCTCTCTCTGATCTCTTTCTCTCTCTCTGAAAATGTGGAGATCTTTCGTTGCCTGCTTCACAAATGAAGCAGAGAAACATAGCGAACCAAATAAGGGAAGTTTCGTATACAGAGACGAGTTGCATAGAAAGCAGCCATCTAGCAAGCGAAGCCATGGCGGTTCGAGTCATATATCATGGGTTCAGAAAGAGAAAGACCAGAAAGATTTGCAGAAAAAAACCCAGAAAGATCAGAAAGAGGTGGTTAGAATCAAAGTTAGGATGACGAAGGACGAAGCAAGTCGACTGTTATCGAAGTGCAAAGACGGAAGAGTTCTTGGATTCGACGACATCGCTCATGAGATCGTAAAAATTCCAGTGACTCGTGTGAACGTTATGTTTCCATGTAGCAGGAGAAATGCAGTGCAGCAACTTGAAAGCATTCCTGAAGAAGTTTAGACGACGTCGTATTTAGTATTAGGAGACTATTTAATTGCTGATTTTACTTGTACGGGAAATAATTTTTGTGTAATTATATGGAAGTTATTACTCGTCATCTCTGGCCACTTTGCAACTTGATATATACATGAATTAGTAGCTCATTAAGTGTAAGATTAACAGAAGAAAACTGATTAGTTATCAGATTAACCAGTTGGGTCGGGTTGGATTCGATAAAAGAGGCACAAGGGCCTTGTGGATGGCCCATGGGTTCAAGGTGCTAGCAACTTTCTGTTTATTTTCTCGGGAAAATATAGGAGACCCAGTAAAGCCTAACAACAAACACTCTTCCCCCCAAAGAAAAGGTTGGCAGATTTATTTCTTAATCACTTGTCATGGATTTGTTTTTCTTCAGATGATTCAGGTTTTTTTGTTCTTATGAGTTATATTAATGTTTTTAAAACCAAACGATTATTGAATAAAAAATAAATAAAGGTCGAATTAGGATCAGATAAACAAATTAAATAGTAATGATTTAATAAATAATTATAATATATTAATATGTGTTATTAAAATAAATAATATAAAAAATAACCATAAAAATTAATTTTAAAAATAGTAATATATTAGAAATATATATTTTTTAATTTTTTGTTGTCTTTTAAAAAAAAAATTCTTTCAAAACTCAAAATGTTTATAACAAAACGATGCCGTTTTGATTATATAAATAAATCATTGATTTGAAAATATATATTTTTATAATTTATCAAGTTCATAAAAATAAAATATATTCATTTTTGTGAATTATTATTTATAATGCAATATTTATTTATAAGATCAAGTAATTAAGTATACTCTCACTGCCAACTCAACTATAAAAAACACTCGCAATGACATTTATTTCTATGGTGCAATGTATAGTCAACTGGTTACTTGTTGGTGGCAACCAGAATCAATGGCTCCACTAGACCACTGAAAATTGACGTGACTCAAAATCAAATTTAATCAGGTGGCAAGATATAAAATATGTGACCGATTTACCATAATTATGACAAAGTCCAATCATGCACTGATTCAAGGCGCAAATTTGTTGCTTGCTTTATGATTAAGACACCCACAATTTCATGTTATTACCATAAGATTAAGTTTTCAATTTTGAATTAGTCATCTAATTCCATAGAACACGAGTCAATCTTACTCGCTCAAATTAAAAGTATAGTAAGTAAGACTTCCACTACCTTAATTTCGTTGATCATCGAAATCAATCTTAATCAAATAAGGCAAAAGACTAAATCGAAGCAGAAACGATTGGCTCGAGGTCGAAGAACTCGTCAAATTATGTTGCGTTGGAAGTCCAAATTACTAAGAAAAATTCAACGTCACAAATTTGGTGGTTGCTTTTCTCTTCTTTTTAATTTCATGGCCCCATGATTATTAAGATTGATTAGATTTGTCGATTTAATTATAAGTTACTTTTTTTCTTTACCTGATCTTGTCCGGTTCCATTGCATCCACCCTAATAATATTATTAAATTTCAAGCTTGACTTAATTCGTGTAATTTACTATAAGATTAAAAGAAAATATTATACTGATATGATTTATGTTGGCGTTTTAAATAAAATAAAATAAATATATTTGCTTGATCAAGCTCTTAGAGTTTAATAAATTACAAAAATATATATTTACTTATTTTTTTAAAGTATCAATAAATCGGTGCAAAAAATAATTTTAAAAAAAAAGTTCCTGGATTTCCCGCTTTACTAACTTGGTATTTTCTTTGCACATCAAGAAGCAAATTGGCTTATTGTGATTTCAATTTGGACAAGCAAATTGGGTCGAATTATTTTGGAAAAAAATTAATTTATTTTTTTAGTAAGAACAAATAGTAGTAATTTCTTAAACAAAAATCAAAATCGATTGCATAATTCTGCAGATATTTGAATATATTTTCACTAATCGATTATGAGACACATTAAGTAGGTACATTAGAATATCCGTATAGAGAAGATCAAAATAAGAAGCCTATAGAGGTAAGATCATAAGTAAAACTTGATCCAAGTTTGGCTAACCATGTACCCAAACAAAAAATACAGTACAGAAGCAATGGAGATCGCAGCTCAACCACCAATTTTCCATGCCCACAAACCATGAAGCTGTAGAAGAAGAATGGTCTCTGTATGAGACTCATCTCCGGAAACAGTGCAGATCGAAGCTCTCCGCTGTAAGCAGAAGAAGAAAAAGGAGGAAGAAGAACATCCAGAGGAAGAAGAGAAGGAAACAGAGCAAATTAAACCCTCAAAGGAGGATAAAAGAGGATTGTTCAGAAAAAAGAAAAAAACCATCTGAGGTAAGGAAGAAACAGAGAGAGAGAGAGAAATCAACAATGGAGGATTTGCAGAAAGAAAAAGGATCATCTCATGAAGATCTATCGAGCTCAAGTCCTTCAGTGTCTTCAATGATACTCTCCAATGAAGGTCTCCATGCATGAGCTTTCACTGACAATCTTCCTTTCTCCAACTCTTCCAGCAGATCCTCTAATCTCTTCGTCCCTTTCTCGCTCTCCAGCTGAACCAGCAACACCTCCAGCTCCTCCTTCGTCAACAATATCTTCACCTTTATCCCCGCACCTTTCACCTTCCCTTCACCACTTCCCTTTCTCTCCTCTTGCTCGATTTCCTCTTCTGGGTCGACTCTTTTCTTGCTTGTTCTCACGCAGTTCCCCATCTTTCCCACAGAAGTTTAACTTTTTCTCTCTTACCAAACAGAACTTTTCTCTCCTCCCAAACAGAAAACTTTTTTCTCTCTTCCCAAGCAGAAAACCCACTACTCCGGTGGATAAAAAAAAGATCGAAAAGATGAACTGGTTATACAAATCTTGCATGGCGGAGTGATGGAACTTGGTATTTATAGGCGTTAGGTTGTCTACAAATAATTTTTCTTCACGAGAATTGATTTTCTAGCTACTTGCATGTGACGAGTGGACCAACACATAATCAATGGATATGATAGGTGCTTGTACACACATTTATTTTAGTGAACATTATTGTTTACCAATGTTAATTAAATTGCTTTATATTGAAACCGTGTCCCTGTCATGGCAAAGTACATTGTCCTCAAGCAGTACAGCTAGCTCTCCACAGTTCTCTCTATTTAATATATCAAAATCCCTATCTCCAATATTATTGTTTCGTCTAATTAATCAATTAATTAATTCGAGTTTAGTATGATTAATGGCTTATTAGTGACCATAATATGAAATTGATCACCCGAATTAGGTTTCCGGAAAGGCAGACTCCGCAGATTTCGGTAGCTAATTCAAAAGGGTACGCCACTAGTTAATAAGTTTCTCTTTCAATACAAATGGGCCGAAATCCCATTTACCTTAAGTACATATTTAAAATGGAGATTGTTTATATTTGAATAAGGATCTTTTGAGTTCATAATAAGCTTTTTAATATAAAATTTAAAATGATGACGTTAAAAATTTAAAAAAAAAAATCTTACCAATTTGATTTTGATAATTAAGTTATCACATGTCAATTTAGCACATTAATTCAAAATAATAAAATATATTAATTTCTATTGTTCTTAATTTTAATGATGATTTGGTTTATTAGGGAAAATTAGTGAACTGACCGAAATTTCACGGAATCATTAAGCTCTAAGAGTTGAAATTTCATGGAAATTAATGGCAAGTACGGAAAATGTTCTATAGCATCTCCGAACAAGACTGTCACCGGCACCAACAAGAATTTGGACCGTCGGGTACACAGAGTATAATATATGCTGTGGCAATCGGAAAATGAAATTAAAGAGTGCTATCATGACCTAATACCTACAAACTAATTAAAGAAAACGAAACTCACGATAATATATTTTAGAACCCACCGACAAATTTAACACTGTTTCATCATTTGATCAGTTTTATTAATTTTATCACGGATTTTCACTAATTCTTGCTGATTTTAATTAGCTGTGGGGTAAGCTTCGAAACTCAATAACATAAAAAACCCTAATGGTACTCCCATATGTTAGAATCAGATTCCTCGCATTATAAACGAACAAGAACTATAAGCTAACCTAATTAGATTTTCTAGCTCCTATATAGTTTGCCTAACGCTCCATTTAATTAACGTCTTGTGATTGACGTAAGTGCTCGATTTAGTGTGTTGCTTATTGTCCGCATCGCAATGTGGCATAATTTACGTGGGCTATGTTATTAATAATGTCATTATCAACTTTAGGGTTTTTGATAATTTTTTATGGAGCATTAATTTTGCTTTTAATTACTTTACCTTTTTACACGGGAGATTACAGTAAGGTGTTAGGTTTCATTATTTTATCTTTTTAATGACTAAGGCATCTTTTGCGTTAAAAATAAGGTAAATTACAAGAAAATGGGAAAACGACTATATGTATAAAGATGATTTATCATGCTATGTATTGACAACTAATCTCTCCTAGGCCAAATTAAATAACTAGCTAGGGCTCTGCAGACTCCGAATATAATGTAAATTTACTTTTAAAAAATTAATTTTTTCAAAAAATATTATTGAATAATATTTTAAATTATTTATCGTTTGAAATAATAAAATCGAAATTAATTAGATGCAATGTATCATATCTTATCAACTTTCGTGTTCATAAATGTGTGTTTGAAATAGATTGAAAAACTTGCATTATGATGAAGATTTTATTTTAACAAAAATAAATAAATTTTTGAATTAAAAATCTTGATTAATTTTACCCATTACCTTATATTTTAATAATTTTTTATCCGTAAGTGTGTTTTAAATAAATAAAAAACTTGAAAATGTAATGAGGATTTTCTTTGAGAAAATTAATTTTTAAATTAAATATTTTAATATGTATTAATATGATTCAAGCAGATCTAGTAACTTATATTTATATTTCACTTACTTTCATATTAATAGATGTATGTCTCATAAGAACAAGAAATCTCAAATTATAAAAAGTAAAAATAAATTTATAAATTTAAATAATTAAATAATAATATAATAACTTTTCCGATAAATCTTAAGTCACATGGGCATTAAAAAAACATTATATATAATAAGAAAGATTTGTAATTAAGATGGAAATGTAAACCAAATTCAAAGAAGCAGACTTTTCAATCTTTCACATTAAACTCCAAAATTTCTGCTCCCCCACATGTTGGGCATAGGGTGTGAACACAATCTTTGCAGGTTAGATACGGGCATTTGTCACTCTATCAACAGCTGCCATGAATGAGCAGCAACGTTGAAAAATTAAGCTGACTATCCATCTCCTCTCTTCTTTCTTCTTCCCAGTTTTCTTCTTCGTAGAACTGAGAGCAAAAGTAACTTTAGGCTCTGTTGAATTCTTACTACCGCCCTAAGTCCATAAGTGGCACTGGAAATGGCTCCCTGATAGTCTTTTTCTATGGTTTTAGTTTACAGACACATGGCCCCATGAAAAAGTTAGTCTAAAATTTTGACATCAGAAATAAACTTAATTAGTTAATTTTTACTAAAAATAGTAAATTTGCAATTATTTATTAAAAATTATAAGATATTATCTACTTTAATTTTAATCATATAATTTATTTTTAGTTATAAATATTTGTTAATAATTTTGAATATAATTTTAATGTAAAAATGCAAAATAAGATTATTTTTTTTTGGTGATATAAATTGTTTTTGTATCAAAATTAGATAATATGTAAATCATTCAGTAATATAAGAGATTTAATAATTTATATTATTTAATAAAAAATTTAATTTTCTTATGATATTCCTCGAAGTGTGTTGTTTTTTAAAAAATTATAATAATATTAATTAAAATTAAATTAATTAAAAAATGTGTAAGAAAATTAAGATGAATATAAAAAACTCTTAAATTATATATATTAATGTAAACGTTAATAAAGAATATATTCATTTAATTTTGATAAAAGTTTAATCAAATCAAGGTAAAATATTAGATATTCTATTCATTTAATTAATATTTTAAAATATAAAATAAATTATTTTTTATATTTATTCAAAACTTAAAATGAAAGAAAAAACAACGGCTTTCACTTTCAACCATGGGGGGCATGGGGCAATAATGCTAAGTAGACAGTCTCCAAGGTTTAGGTATGACTTAGTATTAAATATTCAATGACTTATAACTGCAGGAAAATCTGCCAAACGAATAACCTAACTTTTTGTCCCCACTCAGTTAAATATACTGTCGACAATCTTGCAGGTCTTATGGGTCCCAGATTTTATGCCACACTGACTAAGGTAGTCTCTTGCTGCCTTAAAAAAAAAAAAAAAAACAAAGCTCCATCTGCTCTCAGCTGCATTGTCTGAAAATTTTATCAGATTTATATTTTCAGACAAATAATAGTTACAAAATGAGACAGATTACAATAATATACATGTAATTAGACATTATACGAGAAATCGAACGGATTCATGTTGATGGAACACAAGACAAACAGAAGCAGTGGATGTCGTTGAGGAAGTTAGCCGAACAGGTTAATTGGTTCAGAGTTTGTCAGAACAGCAAGCTTTCCCCAAGCGAAAGGCGAAAGCTTTCACTAAGAATCCCATAGAAACAGTCGAAGACAAAAGGGTTAAACCAAGAGAGTTCCGACCGGACCTGAAGACCCAATAGGAGCCGAAGAGCCCAAACTCGGCCTAACTTGACTGCCACTGAAGCCCAACTAGATCCACCGAAGCATGAAAGCGACGATCTGAAACACTTCAAAGTACAAGTGTGGGGCTTGGAGGTCCGGTTCGGTACCCATTTCGTGTCCGAAAGATCTTCTCCGAGCACGTGGTGGCCTACTGGACGTTGGATTATTCATATGGCCCAGAGAAGTAAGCTTACCTCGAATTGATATCATTAACCAAAGTTTGAATTTCTTTCTGATTTGATTTATGTGGATTTTGAAATATAAAAAATTAATAATAAAATAAAATAAAATAAAGTTATTTTAAAATAAATATATCATAAAATTTTGATATTTGTTTAAAATTATCAAACTTTTATATTAAAAAATAATAAATTAATTAAAATATTAAAAAATAGAAATAATATTTATAAAATAAATTTTGATTTAAATTTTACAGATATAAATAAATATTTAAATTAAAAATACTAAAAATATATATTTTAAAATTTATGTTATCAAAGTTTTAAAAATTCATTTAAAAAATCATACATAAAAAATTATTTAAATTTGATAAATAGATGAAAAATTAAATAAAAAATTTATTTAAGTTATTTTAAAGATATTTAAATAATAAAAAATATTTCTAGTTTTTTAAAATTTTTAAATTAAAATTTAATTTACATCAAATTGATAAATTTATATTAATTTATTATTTTTAAATATAAAAATTTGATTGATAATAAGAAATTAATATTAAAATTTTATATAATATTTATTATTTATTTGTTTTATTAAGTAATATATTATTTCAAAAATTAGTGTATCTAATATAATCTGAAAAAAAACCAAGGCCGAAGCACAAGGCCATCAAAAGAACACACAGAACATTTGGAGGGAAGGGGTCATGGATATAATTTGATCAATAACAATGGTCCATTGGCGGGAAAATGTCCGTACATTCCTTAAATGCCAGTGCCCATAAAAGGAAGCCTAACTGGCGATTACCCCAACCCGCCATTCTCTCGTGCTATCTCTCACGGTCTCAAGCTCAGTCTTATCTGCTCTTAAATCCTATAGTAGCACTAGAATATTGTTACTGGTCATTTAGGGTAACTTTCGTCTGATATTCTTTTTTTTTTTTAATTAAGGATAAATGTCGTAGGTTCTAGGGTTTTCTCTTTTGGCATTCCCGAAATTCGGAACATCAAAAACTTTTCAGAGTTTTACGGAAACTTAGACTGATATTTTGTGTTTTCTTCATTGAATGTCTGGCAGGGAGAATAAGAGTTCAGTTTTGTTGATTCTCGGATTTTGATTCGGACATATTTTCCTGGAAAAATGTCTGGTGGGTTTGAAGAAGAAGCTGAGCAGACTGTGTCCATCAATGAGTACATCGAAAATATGGAAGCAGAGGAGCTGGTAAACAGGCCTCTTCCTTTGATGGAATTTAGGGCTTTCTTTGTTGGCAACAATTCTTGGGGCATGTGATGCTTTGCATGTTATTGCTGTTTGTGTTATGATTTTTGCGGAGAAAGATGAGTTATTGATGTGAAATAGGGCGATGATCTGTATTAAGCTTTGTTGAGTTGGAGTTGTTGTTGGAGCAAGTCTCTTTATATTGGTTTTGAATTGCTAGATTCTTTTGCTTACAAGCTGATCTGTAATATCTATTAACTGCAATGGGTATACTTCTAAATACCAGCCAAAAATTATTGCCATAACACAGTCATGGGTTTTAGTTTTCGTCTAGGAAAAAAAAAAATGAATACTTTACTTTGAGCTCGTGCTATATATGTGTGGATAATTTAAGAGAAGTCTTACATACTATTAGAGAGTTGGTAATCTTTCATCTCTTATCTATGTGCTATTTGATGCAAGGTGTATAGGCTGTTTATACAGGCTTCAACATATGACACTGATAGTCTTTAACATGCTTAGCAGGTAATAACCTGGGTGGTTATTTCGTGGCAGTGCTACTAGCTAACCTTTCTTCCTCTCAATCATTTACTAGAATTTGATTGTGTTCACTTGCATCTTTGTCACATCTTTGTACTCTGCATTGAACAGGCTGCTTTAATACAAATGAAGATAGTGCCCTGTGTGAATGCTTTTATGGTTGCATGTGAAATTTTCATCTTTAAATAAATAACATGAAAGAACAGTTGAAAGCTGAACTTGCTGTTAACTGCATCTCTTGATGTTATTTTAACATTGTTTGTCTGGACATTGTGTAATTTATTATTGTTTGGCTCCAAAGGAGGCAGATCTGGTCTTGGGTGGGGACGAGGGCGATGAGTGTACCTATTCTAAGGGCTATATGAAGAGACAAGCAATTTTCTCATGCTTGACTTGCACTCCAGATGGAAATGCCGGAATTTGCACTGCTTGCTGCTTGTCGTGCCATGATGGCCATGAGGTATTCGTCTCTGGAAATCCTTTCCAGTAGAGGAAATTATTTGTTGATTGTATGTGTGAATGACAAGCATGAATTCCTCAGGGATAGGCAGAGGTCTTTCCTTAATGGTGAACTTTCATTTGTCACTGGTTGTTACCTATTTCTAGATCATTCAGTTAAAAATGTGGTGTGGAAACTGTGGTTAACGATTTCTGGTTACAAAAGATCTGGTTAATAAAAAGTTTAGAATGTTTATGTTCCTTCTTATGTTATCTTCTAATTGAGGTCCGCTGAAATGGTGTTTTAGAGTTGCCAGTGACAGTATCCTGTTATATGCTGGTCCATTGAAATGGGCATTCGTTCATGGGTTAATTTGAAAACCTGGAACAATGGTGGACAGAATTTTCACGAGGATTAGTTGTTTGGATGCATTTTGAAATTTCATGTGCTATTAATAGTGACACATACACACTAATTTCATCAAGTTTGTCATGGCTATGTAAAATGAGTATGTGGTACGTTATTTTTCTCATGTAACCTTGTTTCGAAAATTCTTTGAAGTTACTTAATACTTGATACTAAACTGTGTTTCTTTGTTAAGGTTCTGGAGCTGTGGACTAAGAGAAATTTTAAGTGCGATTGTGGAAATTCAAAATTTGGAGTCTTCTCTTGCAAGCTTTTCCCAAGTAAAGATGTAGAAAATACTGGGAACTCATATAATCATAATTTCAAAGGTTCATACTGCACTTGCAATCGGCCCTATCCTGATCCAGACGTTGAAGAGCAAGCAGAGATGATACAATGCTGTATGTGCGAGGACTGGTTTCATGAGGAGCATCTAGGTCTCAAACCCTCAGATGAGGTTGGTAGCTTGGACTGTTGCCATGGAGTCAGTAGCTTTCACTAGTTTAAGTTTGCATATCTTGATTTCGTCCATCTTTCCGTATGATCACATTCCTCTAAATCAGTAGAATGTCCAAAAATGGTCTGTTGGTTTTTCATGTTGAGGCTGTGATCAAGTGTTAGATGCCCATAGAGTGGATTCAATTTGACAAGACATGGACATTGTTGTTCTCTTTGATGTAGCTACTCCAGCACTTTGAACTCTCTATCTGCTGGAACTCTTATCACTGGCTGTCTTCTATGGAATGGTATTCTTTGCGATTCCTGGCCTTCTGTCTTGGAAGTTGGTATCAGACCTTCTTTATGACAGAAATAAGAAGCTGATAAACTCATTTACCATTTTCATGAGTTTTCTGATTTATGATTTCAATTTATTGAATTGAATGATCTCATTCATTGACATGTAAATGTTAATTTGCATATAGCTGTTTTGTCCTTAAATGCAAACATATTCTACTTATGGATTAAAAAGGGCTCTGAAAACTTATAGGAACTATCATCCATGTCTCTGAAGTTTGATAGTTTTTTTTTTTTTTTTGGTGGTTGTCTTTAAATATTTAGTCATTTCTAGCTTACTGGTCCACTGACTAACATGATTATGATCTTTATGTGCTCGTACTTGTTCAACAGATCCCGAGGGATGAGGAAGGAGAGCCTATATATGAAGATTTCATTTGCAAGGCATGCTCCCCCCTCTGTTCCTTTCTAATGTTATATCCTGAAACCATTTGGGCTGCAGGTGGGCATCGTGTTTCTGCTACTGATACTGGTAAAGACAAAGATGTCTTGGAAGACATTGATTTGGTGGTTGGATCTGGGAAGCTTGGTGCTGTTTCCCATAGTTCTCCTGAAAAGGGTAATTCGTTGACTAATGCTAGTTCTAAATCTGCCTCTGGTGGGAATAAATTTGTCATTGGAGAAAGTTCTGAGAAGGATGCCTGCTCAAATGCCAGTCCCCACGCTACTTGTGTTCTTGAAGTGAATGAGACAGTTGCCTCCCCTGACTTTGAGAGTAAGCCACTGTTTCTTTCCAAAAACTGGAGGGATATTCTCTGCAGATGTGAGAAATGCTTATGCATGTACGACCAGAAGCATATTAGTTATTTACTGGATAAGGAAGACACAATTGCGGAGTATGAAAAAAGTGCAAAGCAGAAGAGGACAGAAAAGTTGCAGCAACAGGAGGGTGCTGCATTAAGTTTTTTCAATAATCTTGGTCATGTAACAAAAATGGAAATTCTAAATGGCATTCAAGACTTCACGCAAGAGTTCCGTGGATTCCTGGTATGTCCTTGGTCATATTTCCTTAGCAATGCCTTACTTTACACTGATCTTATTAGTGCTGCGTTTTCAAAGAACTAGTCCAAAAATTGGTTTCAGTCTTTTCAAATGTAGCTATTCAGCACTCAAAGGTGGATTTATTATTGTTCTGTAGGAGTCAAGTGACCCATCAAAGACAATCACAGCTGCTGATATCCACCAAATATTTGATAATCTTAAGAACAAACGTCGACGCATGCAGTGAAGTTTGCTGGATCTGTATTCTCCTATAGTTGGTTTTTGGAACTGATCTTAATGGTGGTGGTATCAGCCATTCTGCTATCTAGAAGTATGTTTTCCAACTTTATGGTAGGTTGAAAACCTTTATGAGGCTTGCAACATCTAGTCTTTTTTTTTTTTTTTTTAAAAAAGTTGGAAAACATTACTGGCATTAACCTTTCTTGTATGTAAAAATTATGCTTTCTATCTCTTTCCAATGCCTCCAAAACCCTCCAACCAGTAAACTATCCATTTGATTGCCAAATCTTTGGATCCCATCATGTTAAATGCTAATTAAACAACTGCACTGTGCACGGATGTTATTGCTTTACAATAGCTCAATAGGTGGTTGCTTTAACAAACAATGATGAGAGCATACTATCTTCTTTTATACAACATGCATACAAAAACTTACATGTTAAGGGAGGTTGCTACCCAATCATTTTGTTTTCTTCTGACAACAAGTAACAGAGATGTTTGTCTTTACAGGACAGAACACCGCATTCCCTTGTCACTTAACTAATAAAATAGATACTCTAATTGGTGACTTGAACCCACTTCTAGGTCTCCATCATCAGTTCCTAGAAACAAGGCCAGTCAAAACGGCATGAGAAATAATACTAATACATGTTTACAGAAACTCATCAAACTTCATAAACCAGGGGCAGACAACAAATCTCCTAAATTTCCACCAAAACAAAAATAATTATGCCCGAGTCTAACTGCTACACAGATTCAAATCATGACGTAGAATTTTGGCTTGGTATGGAGGTGGAGTAGCTTCCACGCTTGATGCAAGGAAACTCTTATTAGTCATCAATTCTTTTATACATATTCTTTTGACTCATTCATAACTCAAAGAAAAATACAAGATTAAGCCAAATGTCCTTATTTGACAGTAACTAGTAACATACTTACTGGTGTCAACACGGTTTTGACTGGAAGCACCACAAAACATAATGTGAATAACAAGCAACAAGCAGAATGTATTATTAAATTGTCAACTCCGTTTGATTTCTGTTCATTTGTTCGATTTGTTATCTGGGGTTTTTACCCATCACTCACTGTTTTGAAAAATTAGCATTTATTCCTCATTGGATTGTCGTTTAATGGTGTTGACTGTTACTCAGAGCATCCAGTCACAAACGCCAACTAGTTTTCTCAGCTTTTGAATATCCATGAGAATCCTATCATCAGTAAGTTGTCGCCTTTTAATTGAAAGCTTACAGAAGGACAGATATTTCTTTGATGCATGAGATCCCTAACCCATGCAGGCGGAGGCTATTAACCAACCAACCACCAATTTTTAAGCTGCAAAACAACAGCAGCTTAATATTTTTTTTTCTTGCGTAGTTTGCCCAGTAAGCTACGCAGAATGGCCACCTGCCTGTGTCTCCTCTTCTCCATGTTTCTCGTCCTTCTTTTCTCTCACACAGCCACTAGCAACACCGACTGTCCGGTCTCGTACTGCGGCGATGAGGGACATGAGGTTCGGTTCCCTTTCAGGCTCACTGGGGCGCAGCGCAGGCGGTGCGGCTATCCTGGGTTTGATCTCTCATGCAACAACCAGACCCAGAGGTTAACCCTCAATCTTCCCAAATCAGGGAACTTCAAGGTCAGGGCGATTGACTACATGGACCAAACTGTATGGATCGCCGACCCCGACCGTTGTCTCTCTAAGCGCTTCCTTGAAACCTTGGATCTCTCCGGCTCTCCTTTCTCGGAGGAGCTCCCGGAGTTCTTCGCGTTCTTCAACTGTTCATCGGACGTGTCTCTGTCGCCGGGGACTCGGCTGATTATCCCTTGTCTAAGCGGTGACAATTATACGGTTGTTGCAGTGCCGATGGACCCGGCCATGGAATCGTTCGCGTCGGAACCTTCTATTTCGTCGTGTGCGTCGATCGCCACCGTTTCGATTCCGGGTGTGTGGTATGCATGGCCAGGCATGGGTGAGGCCCTTCGGTTGACTTGGAGAAGGCCTGATTGCCGATCGTGCGAAGAGAACGGAGGGTCATGCGGGTTCAAGTCGAATTCGGGTCTGGATATCGGATGCTCCGGTCTTCCAAGCAATGGTAACCTTCTAATTCGTTTTATCAGCTCATGTCATTAAACAATTTAGCCAAACAAACGGTGTCGTCTTGCTTGAATTTGATTAGAGTCCGCTGTCTGCCATTGTTGAACCTTGGTGAGGAAGAAGAGAGAAGAGAAGATGAGCAGTGTTTGTCAAAGTCAACAATGAACTCAGTAAAATTCAAACAATTTTTAATTGTTTAGTAGTTCTAGGGTCACAATCCTTTCTAGGTGGTTGATCATTTGCAGTACAATGTACGTCACTGATGACGCGACGTGGCATGATTATGTAAATAATCGCTATTTGAACTGTGATTACTGATTAGAAAATTGAAATAGTCAACAAACTAATTAATTAAGCTTTCTTTAATGGATAATTCTCCTTCCACTAATCGGAGTTTCTTGTTATGCCATCTCAGGTCTTCCAAGAGGTGCCAAGTACGGCATAAGCATAGGCGTCGGCGTCCCGGCACTGCTCTGCGTCATTGGTTTCTCATGCTTTCTTGCCGGAAAGGTCAGGGATTACAGCCACCGCCACCGCCACCCTGGCAACGAGTTGTCGACTTCAGTGGCCTCACAACCGGCCGTCATCGTCTCTGGTCTCGATGGACCCACCATTGAATCCTACCCTAAAACTTTGCTCGGTGAAAGCAAGAGATTGCCTAAGCCTAGTGACAACACTTGCCCGATATGCTTATCGGAATACCAGCCCAAGGAAATTCTAAGGACCATACCGGACTGCAACCATTACTTTCATGTCGACTGCATAGATGAGTGGCTTAGGCTGAACGGAACATGCCCCTTGTGTCGCAACTCGCCGGATCACGGGTCTGCTCAGTTCACTTCATCATCATCGTCCTCGTCGTTATCAACATCATCGTCATCATCACCCGTATCATTCCCGTCTTGAATGATCATTGCGGGGCTTAATTAATGTGTATATATTGCATAGTTGATCGTCTGAATCTGAATACCCAGATGGATTTCCGTTGATCTGGTTTGTTTCACGGGATTTTTGGATGTGCTTTCTTTATTCATCATATACAGCTACTTGTCTTGTAGTTCTTGTATTAGCATCACTATATGCCCTTCCAGTTTTGGTTTAATTTGTGTTGGGTTACCAAATTCGCCATTTCCGACTGCTTACACAGTCTAAATAAAATTAATAATTCTGTTTGTTTGCCGCAGAGCCTTACTATGGTCGCTCTGAACTTGACAAAATGCCAAATCGTAGAGACTAGAGCGCATGCACTCATACAGCTGGAGTAAATTAATCACTTAGTTCTCATCAATGGTACTATACCGATGAAAACACAAGTTGCATAGATGGAAAATAAACATCAAATCCTCAAAATCGTCAGATTATGATTGTACATATGCACCTTAAGCCAAATTCCTTCACAAAAACTGCATATAAATTTTGGGTTTTCATTTAAAAGCACAAATGGCTCATTTGAATCTCCTCCTCCTCTTACTCTTCTTGGTCTGTCTTCAAAGAATAACGAGCTCTGAGAACTGCAGTTCTTCGTCATGCGGAGGACAGTCAATTCGGTTCCCTTTTCGTCTAAACGGGCAATCCGATTACCGCTGCGGATACCCCGGATTCGATCTCTCATGCAGCAACAGGAACCAACCGATTATTAAGCTCCCATTATCAGGGGAATTCACTGTACAATTCATCGAGTACTGGTTCCAAACTATAAGTATCAACGATCCGGATTCTTGCAATCCCAGACGTTTCCTCAACTTCAATCTCTCCGGTTCTCCTTTTCAGCCTTTATATGTCGGAAACTTTACGTACCTTAACTGCTCTTCCGATGCGCAAATACTGCATGAGTTAATCACAATTCCTTGCCTTAGAGGCGACAATTATACCATTCTCACTATAGACACAGCTGATTACAATACCGTTGACCCTGCACTGTTTGGATCGTGTTCAGTGATTTCAGCTGCCGTTTCAGTTCCGCTTCCATCGCAATTTTCGTCTAATCTTACGGAACCTATCCAGTTAACATGGACGGAACCCAATTGTAAATCCTGCGAGCTTCAAGCAGGGACCTGCCACTTCCAGGGTGACACCGGTTTGGAAATCACTTGCTCATATAATGACACAACTGGTATGTTTTCTCTCTTGGTTTTGCCTCGTGAACGATATCAAAACATTTACTTGTCTGAATTATGCTGAATTTTTAAAAGTATTGAATTTAATATTTTGATCTTGGTTTTCATTACAGTGGTTCTTCCAAGCCGTAATATCAGCAACAGGTTCCTGTTCTTCATCGGAATACCGATGATGTTCGTGGTCATGCTCATATTTCATATCCTTGTCGGCGGATGTCGTCAAACTTCTAATAACCCTAATCATCCTCCGATCACACAAGAACCAGCTCTACTTAAAGGCCTCGATGAACCAACAATCGAATCATTTCCAAAAACTTCCGTCGATGAAAGTGGGAAACTACCTAACCGTAATTGTGGCAACACTTGTCCCATCTGCCTCTCTGATTACCAACCGAAGGAGATGTTAAGAACTATACCTGACTGTAACCATTACTTCCACGCTGATTGCTTAGATCCTTGGCTTCGAAAGAATCCTTCTTGCCCTGTGTGTCGCAATTTGCAGAGACTCGCCTCGTTATCTAATATTATTCCTTGAGCCTTCTACACGTAAAAACATGGGCTTCATCGTTATTCTCATTGATTGTCGCAACGATTTATTTGAGCACTTACGTAAACAATGTATATCGCTCCATGTGCTGCTTTATTGTTTTAATTATTTGCATATATAGATAAATTAATAATCAATGCTAGCGAACTATCTACCTTCATTGATTAATATTTCATAAATCACAAGTTTGCTCTACATGTTAAATATAAATACATTATCGGCCAGCCGCAAAGAGATCATTAACTTATTTTCGAAAATCACGGATCCAGATTTTCTGTTGATTTGAGCGTGGTTGAGTTTTTTTTTTTTAAAGCATTCAAAAAATATTTTGATAATTTAATATATTAATATAAAAATTAAATAAAAATATTTCAGTAATTAATAAATTACTATATCATTATCTTATCAAAAAATCAGAGCAGCGAGATTCGATTAATTCTAGATCCGAGTATTATAGGTTTAAGCCCTTTTACCTTACCTATTTTTTATTATGTTTTTAATTTTATTAAAGTAGATGTGCGAGTGATATGTTAATATGCATATGTGCATGCCCGAATGGACATCGGGATTTAGCACATCGGTAGTTTGGAAAATTGATAGGTTGCTAATGTTACCTAATATTAGGCCCATAATTGAACACATCAAACACTATCTTGAAGAGGACCTGTCACCTTTTGACAAAGACTAATATATCTCATGAATTCCAAACTTTGTCTTTGGAAATAAGTTCTTCAAAAAGGTCGAGTTCATACTTGGAGCCATAAGCTTTCTATACAGTCTGTTCAATCTGCCTGATCAGATTCCTGACATGTTTTGAATCCTCTATTTGATGCATCGCAATTTAATAAAATATGGTTGAAATTTTATTATTTTATTATTTTTTAGATTAACATATTAAATTATCAAAATAACATTTTAATATTTTAATAAAAGTTCAACACCAGCTCAGATTAACAGAGGATCTTAATTCTTCATCTACCATTTTTTAGACCACCAAAATTAAAGATTGTTCTTACTATTTTCATCATGAGTGCATATCTAGTTACTTGAATCATTTGGATTAATTGTACATATTTTAAAAATAATTTATTTTTGGATGTCCATTTTTATGATTTTTCTTAAAATATTCAAGGTGAAGATTTTGAGGAAGGAGAGATTAATTAACCCACATGGACATATCTGAAAATAATTAGTGTTTTTTTTTTAATTTGTTCTCAGGTAGGAAATTTCCTTATTTTGGTTTTATCTTGGTTTTAATAATTAAGAAGTACTAAATCTCATATTATGATTGTGGATAGATATAAAAATAAATTTTAAATTTTATTTGAATTTTATTTTAGACTTCAAAATTTTAATTGATTCAATTTTACATTTAAAATGTCATTTTGATTCAATTTGAATCTTAACTTTAATGTTAATGAAAAATAGTGGCATTTTTGTTATTAAAAATATTTTAAAAATAACTTAAATAAATTTTATATTTTCACTCATAACTAATTTTTATAAATTTTTAAATTGAAATTAACTTTTAACATTAAAATATTGTTGATTTTTTTTTGGTAGTCTGTATTTTTTTTTTTTTTTTACCTCCCTTACAAATTTTAAGTCAAAGTTGATTATATAAGATTTTTAATTTGATCATTTTTATATTTTGTAATTTTTTAATAAAATATAAATTAAATCAAATTAAAATTTTAAATATAAAATTAAATTTATTAAAATTTTAATGTACAAATTAAAACTTGAATAATTTTTTTATATTTACCCTTAAAAAAATTTATCCTATAGTTTCAATTTTCTTCCCCTTATTTATGGTCATGCGAATCATCTCCTTGTGCAAGAGCTCCACCTTAGAGCTCTTGTACATGGAGCACGAACTTTACATGAAAATAAAAAAAACCTAATTTAACCACAAACAGAATCCTTATATACATGTCATGAATCTCTCTCCTAATATCGCAAGCAGATTTACTTAAAAAAATTAATCGTATAAGATGAGAAGCCGTGCTGGGGTACTATTGGCCATTTTCTTGCTGATTTCTTCATCAGCCATGGGAGCTGTTACCGACACGTCTCTGTGCTTCGATGCCGTACGGAAACTGAGCCCATGCATCCCTTACTTGCTGAGGAATCAGACCTCGCCATCGAGAACTTGCTGCAATGGTGCTGAGAATCTCGAGAGGTACGCGAGCAGCAAGAAAGATAGAAGAGAGTTCTGCGAGTGTATGAAGGCCATCGCACCAACTCTCGGGCCTGCTCTTGATTTCTCTCGTGCCAATCGGCTCGCAAAGGAGTGCCATTTGTCTGTTAATTTGCCACCAATTTCTCCTAGCATCGACTGCTCCAAGTAAACCGTTCCCTCTCTCATGCATATGTTTTTCCTTTAAAAAAAAAAAATTACTAAAATTTACTTATTTATTTTTATATTAACACAATAATTATTAAAAAATTATTTTACTTTTTAAGAAATGAATTTTAAATTTCAAGTGTATTTTAATTTTAATTTAATTAATTTAATTTTATAATTATGCATTTAAAATTTTACTTTAAATCAAAAATTTTATGCAACGAATTTTAACATAAAATTCTACATAATAAACATAAAAAATTTAAAATATAATTAAAATTTTTAATTTTTTAAAATAATAAAAATATTATTTTAAATTTTGTATTATTAAAATTTTTAAAAACAAAAAAATCATGTATTAAAAACAATTCAAATATAAAAACAAATTTAAAATAAAATATAAAATTTTTTAAAATTATTTTTTGAGATATTTTAAATTGAATTAACTTAAATTTTTAAAAATATTAATTTAACAATGGAGTTCAAATTAAAATATGAATAAAAGTTTAACTTTATATATAATTAAATCAATATAATTTAGATCAAAAGAAAATTTGAATCTTAACCATAATTGGTTTCTCTTGCAGGGTTTAGTGGAAGAATTAATGGCAAATAGCAGAAGAAGAATAAAACATCGATATTGCCATGGGATCCAAGCATGTGGCCTTGTAGCCACTTTCTTTCTTGATTGCAGAAAATAACAGGGAAAGAAAGGACATGTATTAACAAGAGTTATGAAATAAACAAGGTTTTGCTTAATTTGATGCAAGTTATATCTATATATACAAGGCCAAATCTAAAATTTTTATTTAGGGTGGGTTAAATATTTTTTTATCAATTATGAGGAAATATTATTTATTTTTTAAAAATAAATCTAAATAAAATATATAAAAATAATTTTTAAAATATAATTATTCATAATTTTTTTGTATGACACTTCCATTTTGACTCATTAATAATAAAGTTTACGTGGATTGAGTCAAAAATATTTTTGTAATATAAATAATCATACAATTTATAAAAAGATCATTTATCTTATTGTAAATTGATTTTTTTATAAATATCACAATTAAAAATGATATATTAAATTTAAAAACTACTATATATATATATATATATATAAACTGATCAAGATAATTACTTTTCAATTTTTTATTTTAAATTTAAAATCACATAACTTTATCACTTAATATTTGATAGAACTTCTAAACACCTTTAAATACTGAATTGCATTATGTAAAAAATCTACAATTTTAATAATAATAATAATCATCATCATCATTATTATTATGGTTAATTATATGAATAAAACCTATATTCTAGTTATGATTTTTAAATTAAAAGTTATAAAAAAATTATATCTATTTGAGAATTATATTTTTATTGAATTCTCAAAATAAAACTTTTGTTTATAATTTTTGTTAATATTAACAGTATATATGACTTTTATTCGTATATTTATCATAACATCTATTTAAAATAATATCAAAATAAATCAAATATTTTTTTATTCTTGTTATCTATAAATATTAATATTTTACTTATTCTTACTTAAATTTGATGAGAAAAATAATATTTTATTTATTTAAATATATTTTAAAAATATTAAAATATTTAAAACAATAAAAATTATATACATATAATCGTGCGTGCATAAAATCGTCAATATTAACAAAAAATTATGAACAAAAGCTTCACATTAAAAATTTAATAAAAATATAAATTTTAAACAAATTTAATTTTTTTAAATCTCGATTTTAGATGATAAATAAAATATAATTTTTGTTGATATTATTATTATAATAATAAATTAAACATTGCTCTATGAGATGATCGATTAAGTTTATTTTGAGAAAAAAAAATCTATATTCTCACTGGCTTAATTTATGTCTTTACAATAACATTTATTAACTTTATAAATATAAACGGATAACTAGTGAAATAATGTGAAATAACAAAAAAAAAAGCAAGATTTTAAAGTACAAACTTAATCAATTAAATATAAATTTTAAAAAGAAAATTCAAAATTTTAAAAAAAACATACACAAAAAAATGATAAACAATTCAATTTTACTATTATAATATTTTTATTTAATTATAAAGTACAAAACTCATAATAAAGCATTATGGTGCCTGAAAAATCATAAATAAATAATTAATTATGATATTTTATTTGAAAAAAGTTTTTAAATTTACATAAATTTTAATTTAAAAATTTTCATAATAATTTTTTAAAATTATGATTTTTTATGATTAAATATATTAGCATAAAATAAATAAATAAATTTTATTTTATTTACGTAATTAATTAAATTATTATAAATTTTTTAAAAATAATGTTAATAAAAATATTTTAAATTATGATGTTAAAAATTATTTTTTAAATTTGATTCATATTAAATTTTTAATAAAACATTATTTTTAAAATTTATTATATATATAATATAAATATTATTTTATTAAATCATCAATTTAACATATCAAACAAACAGTGACGATGAGAGAGGGGTTCCCATATTT
Organism: Moringa oleifera; assembly: GCA_021397835.1. NCBI lineage: Eukaryota > Viridiplantae > Streptophyta > Magnoliopsida > Brassicales > Moringaceae > Moringa > Moringa oleifera. The sequence goes on from JAJFZO010000566.1 coordinate 801,727, forward strand.
AATGTGGTGCTTGGTGTCACCCAAGCATGCTACTTAATTTCCAAATAGGAAGGGTGGTGGGCTGCTTGGTGTCCTCGCCTAGTCATCATAATAAATGCAAATACCGAATCAAAATTATACGACACAGGCACCGACCTTCCGGCATTGAATTGGTATACCAACCCACACTTAATTTTGAAATTGATACCGACCAAACAATTTTAATGTAAGGTATTTTTTTGACTAATTTCTGGTTAAATATATAAATATAAAAACCAATTTTATTTTATTTTGCAACTATCATGTATTAATGTTTTTCTAAAAATAACAATGAATCAGATTAATAAAACATTATTGTCATCTCCTTATGTGTTTTAATTCATTATTTAATATTAAAGATTCTTAAAATAGATAAATTTAAATTTAAATCAATTGACATATTAAAGAAAGTGTACATTATTAAGTTGGGCATACATTGGAGCCATTAATTAAATAGAAATTAATTATCCTTTATAGTAATTGACTTTTTCAATGATAAATCTTTTACTAATCACCCTGTGGTTATCCTAAATTATATAATTAGCTCTATAATTTGGAGAGTCCAGTAGTTATTCTAATTATTATGTTTTTAATATATAATCATTTTTAAGAATAAACTTTTCTATCGATTTTTTAAAAAATAATAATACATAATAATTTAATAAAATAAATAATATTTTTATATTAATATAATAAATATAATTTAAAATTTTAACACAATTCATGAGATTAAAATCGTAATCTAATTTTTTAATGGAAATCTATTTCATTTATCTCATTAATTTATGGCAAACATGACGTCGGAGTGGCATATAAAATAACAGACAGCGATGCTCTTGATGATATAATGTATTATTGACTTGCTCTTGATCCCCGGTTTGATTAAATATAGCATGAGTGTTAGCTAATAAAATCATATTATATAATAAAAGTCAAGGGTGGAATCAAACAACAAAGGGAAAATGACACATTCATAAGGTATTTGTTTGTAAAAATAAAAATATTACATTTGTAATTTTACTCTTCTATTGATATGTTAATAATATCTATCTATTTTATTTAATTGTAATTCATATTTAAATTTATTAATTATAAAAAGAAATTAGGAAAAGAAATGGAAACATACCCTTAAAGTCAAATCAACGTGATTTGACTAGAAGCCCGTGGGTTTTATTCAATCTGACTGCGAATTTGTGTGATACCTATTCCGTAAAAGACGGAAATTTTTAAAAATTTGATTTGTTTTTTAATTTAAAATTTTATGTGTAGATAGAATTAATTACATATTAATTTTAATTTTATTTAAATAAAATAATTTAATAAATATATCAAAGCATAAAATAATAGATAAATATCGTTGATTTTTTTTTTTAAATTTATTGTTGAAAATAAAATAAAATCCCATAAGAGTTTGTTTTGCCGAATCTGATCTAATCTAAGTGGTTCTGAACTCTGTCACAAACACGGAACCACGGTGGTCCTGCGCTCCTCTTCCTCTCTGTTTCTCTCTTTCGTCCACTGCTCCATTAGCTGGCTCTGGCTTCAGAAAAAAACCTCTCTCTCTCTGATTTCTTTTAAAGCAAAAGATCAAAAAGAAAAGTCGTTGTATTTACTTGAAGCAATTTGTCTTCTCTGGCCACCAAAACAACAACTAAGTTATTGACTTCTCCTGTCTCTCTTTCTAACTTTCTCTCTCTGGAATTCCGGATTCTTTCATATATCCCGATCCGTACACAGAGAGAGAGAGAGGAAAAACAAAAAGAGCTATAGAGAGGAGGCGGCGTGATTGATAGAGATTCTGAGGTTTTTGAGGAAATGGCGCAGAAGAAGTATATCGTAGAGGTTGAGAAAGGGAGGGAGGCAAGTGATGGCAAGCCGTCAATCGGTCCTGTCTACCGCAGTGTTTTTGCTAGGGATGGATTTCCTGCTCCAGTTGAAGGATTGGAGAGTTGCTGGGATGTTTTCCGGTGAGAATGCTCATACTTTCTATCCTCTGTTGGCTGCTGAGAAACTGGAAAAAGATTAGAATTTCGTTCCCTTCTTTTTTTTTCCCCCCCTTTTTGATTCAAGCTAAAGAAAGAGACTGGTCAACTTTGTCGGTTTTGTTCGGTGAGGGAAAGTTTATCTCATCACCATAGCAGAGAATCCTTTAGTTAGAGTTTGATGATTATATGGTCTTATTAAGTGGTATAACTCGTATTTAATTCTTTACATAATATAGTTTAACTGTTGGATGTTTATAAATTTTGCTCTGCACTTTATGTTACTTATATCCCACCCTTAGATGATCATAAGGCAGCTCTTAATTTAAGACGTCGTACTTTCTGGATATGAAGATGTGAAAGTTTGAACTCTGGATTCAATACCTGATCTACATCAAACATTACTGACTTCTAGTTTCTTAACAATTATACTTTGCATTTAACTCTCTTATGCGCTACTGACAGCCTATCAGTGGAAAAATATCCTAACAACCCTATGCTTGGTCGGCGTGAGATTGTGAATGGAAAGGTATGTTATGGAGAGAATTTGCTTTCTGTTTAGCTTCTTTTGATAAGTAGCTACTGGACTTAATAGTAGTTCCCTGTTTGCAGCCTGGGAAATACATTTGGCAAACTTACAAAGAAGTATATGACCAAGTGATAAAACTTGGAAACTCTATACGTCATTGTGGTGTTGAGGAGGTAAGACCAATATTTATTTGTTGCATGGTCAGATGAGATTCATTGGTGTCTTACCATTTAATATGTTACTTTCTGGTTTATAGGGAGGGAAGTGTGGTATTTATGGTGCTAATTGCCCTGAGTGGATCATAAGTATGGAGGTATATTTGTTTTCCTGATCATCCCACACAATATCTCTGTTAAAATTTTAGATATTTTTTTAATTTACCTCTGAATTATTTGTTCTCTTTTAGATAATATTGCAACTTGTGCCTGAATTAGTTTGTTAGCCTTCTTTTGGAGATATATTTAACGATACGTGCTTATGCAGGCCTGCAATGCACATGGGCTCCGTTGTGTTCCTTTATATGACACGTTAGGTATGCATATTTCTTGTTGTTGAATATCCATATTACAATGTTGCGAATTTCGCTTAAGAACAGATGGATATACATTTTTGAGGATGCAGGGTTCTTTCTGTCTGGTTTTATTTAATATGGATGCATATCGGTGGATATTGTTTACATAACAATGCATTTTTTTTTTTTAATGAACTTGACCACAGCTTGCTTATATTTTAGGTGCTGGTGCTGTGGAATTTATAATCTGCCACGCTGAGGTTTCAATTGCTTTTGTAGAGGAGAAAAAGATTCTTGAGGTACCTATTGTGCATTTACCAATTTGGGAAGCCATTTATTGTATTGCTAGAAACTCATACCGATATTGGAATTTAAGGTATCAGTACATAAGGCAGAGCAGTGGTTTTACAATTGGTTTGTCATTGATAGTGGTTGCTTCTATGCTTACATGTACTTGTCTGATACGTAAATTGGTTTGTTTGAATATAACTGCTGTAGTTGTGAAAAGTTGGTAATAATTCGAGAAGTTTTTGGTTTTATTTTCCATGAGTGTTCTTTCTTAATTATGTTCGTCTTTTGTTTCAGCTGTTTAAAACCTTCCCCAACTCCACAAAATTCTTGAGAAGTAAGTTTCTACATTTTTGAGTGGTTGGTGGTATATTCTCTATGCACGAGACATCAATGAACAACCACATATATTTTAATGATGCAGCTATTGTAAGCTTTGGCAATGTTACGCATGAACAAAGAGAGGTTGTTCAGAAGTTTGGAGTGACAATATATGATTGGGATGAGTTTTTGAAACTGGTAAGATACTTTCTTTCATTTCCTATACTCCTTTGACAAAATTACTAACTAACCTAACTCCACTTTGTATATTATCTATTGTACTTATATAACAAAAAAGTTGATTGACTGTTAGTTGAGTTAAGAAATAAATATCTTGCAGAAGATGACAGGTTTCATGAATATAGAATTTCCAGTTTTTCTACGCACGAGTAGATCTCTCACATGCATAAGTTCTGGTCATAATTTTGTTAGTTCACGTAACTGTTGATGAGCCCGGTTGTGGTGACATGTGGATTGGGTTCTTCATGGGCTTCTGAAAAGTTTGGTCATTAGACTATATTGGAATTTTTTTTTTTTGGCACCATTTTGTGGTTATTGATGTTGAATCAAGTTCTCGATATCTGTTGCTTGCAGGGTGAAGATAAACAATTTGATCTTCCAGTTAAAAGGAAAAGTGACATTTGTACAATAATGTACACTAGTGGAACAACTGGGGATCCCAAGGGAGTGCTGCTTTCAAATGAAAGTATTGTTACTCTCATAGCTGGGGTGAAACTTCTACTACAAAGTGTGAATGAAGATGTAATTTTCTTCTTGTAACTTCCTGATTTCATTCATGCAATAATTAGTCATATCTGGAATCCGAAGTTTAACTGGCTTTTTCTAATTTGACAACATGCTTTTCTAACTCCTCCTTTATTTCTATAATTTGGCAGTTGACTGTGAAGGATGTATATCTTTCTTATCTTCCTCTGGCACACATCTTTGACCGGGTGATAGAGGAGCTATTCATCCATCATGGTGCCTCAATAGGGTTCTGGCGCGGGGTAAGTGATATTCTGATTCTGAACTCTTCCCTTACCTGCTGGCAAGTGCATGATAAATATTTATTCATCTCATCTTCAGGATGTCAAATTGTTGCTGGAAGACATTGGGGAGCTAAAACCAAGTATTTTCTGTGCTGTTCCCCGTGTATTAGATAGAATATATTCAGGTAAACTCTCTCTCTCTCTCTCTCTCGGTTTTTTTTTTAAATGCCCTAAAAAGTTTAGTACTTGTACTTTTTTATATTTTGAAAAGTACTGGGCAGATATTTGACCCTTTATAAGTGTATGACCTTAGACGACTGTAGATTCATTTTGTTGAGTCCCTCCTAATATATGTATTAGTGAATGAAGTTATTGTAATTAGTTTATGTCTTTTGTGCATTCCCCTGGTTGTGAAATGCCCCAGACCTTTGTTGGATTCTTGGACTTGAGGTGTATAGCCTTTCCTATGTCATTCACAGTTATACAGCCCATAAGATGTGTTGGGTATTTGTCAATTCTAATTTTGGCTCACAAAACTCAGTTGTTGTAGTCTAGATTACAAGTTGTGAGTTACTATTGGAGGTTTCTTATATGAATTAGGCCATCAGGAGTCTATACGTTGTTCAGCTTGATTTTAGGTTCATTAGAGAGGCCCTTATGCTATGAATGTCTCATATGTACTCTTCAAATAGATAGTAAAGTTCTGAATTAGTACATCTTGCAGAACTGCTAGGGTTACTTTTTCTCACTTTTGTTCTTATACTGATGAAACTATGTGGTGAGTATGCTGGATGATCAATTTCGCAGTTGTCTTTGACACTTCCAATAACTGTTCATTTCTACAGGTTTGCAGCAGAAGCTTTCTGCAGGGGGTTTCTTCAAACAGACAATATTCAATCTTGCATACTCATAGTAGGTTTTGTTCTGTGTTTTAATTTGCTTAGGAGTTATAACGAGATTTTATTCACTCATATGCACCATTGTTATGAATTATCTACATTGTATTTGGTTTATGTGACGGATGTTTTATTGCACTTGTGAGGTCCTTGTTTTGAATCCTTTTAATTATATACTCAAGAGCCTGTCTTGATTCAGTTTCCTGTTCAAATTCCTTTATATTAGGAAGCTCATTTTTTAGTTTAAAATTCCCTGTCGATAACCATATTTCTTTTGTTGGCTATCTGGATTTGACTAAATTTTGGTGTCACTGTAGCAAATTCCATAACATGAAAAAGGGGAATTCTCATGGAGAAGCAGCTCCAATTTTTGACAAAGTCGTATTTAATAAGGTGACAGTGATGTGAATTTCTCTCTTGCATGCTTCATTGCCCACCAGAAATCAACCCCCACCAACATTAATTGGACCAGTGCATTTCTATAATGCAGATCTCATTTTTCTTTTGCTACATTCTCAGGTAAAGCAAGGATTGGGAGGCAATGTGCGTCTTATTCTATCTGGGGCAGCACCTCTTTCTACTCATGTAGAAGCTTTCCTACGAGTGGTCGCATGTTGTCATGTTCTACAAGGATATGGTATGCAGTGTGTTGAGTCAGTGCTTTCGTATAGTTTATGGTTGTTTTTTCTTTGTCAGCTTGGACTGCACATGCTCGTTGCTATAGATGAATATCTATCATCTGACTTAATGATGTTTATGTAGGTCTGACTGAAAGTTGTGCGGGGACTTTTGTCTCACTACCAAATGAACTGTCTATGCTTGGTACAGTCGGCCCGCCAGTGCCAAATGTGGATATATGCCTTGAATCTGTTCCTGAAATGGGATATGATGCTCTTTCAAGCACACCACGTGGAGAAATTTGTATAAGGGGGAATACACTATTTTCAGGATACTACAAACGTGATGATCTCACTGAGGAGGTCTTTGTTGATGGGTGGTTACACACAGGTTTGTCAAGACCTTTCTCTTGTTAAATTGGCTCCTGCTTTACATAATTAAAGTTTTCGTGGGTCAACCTTCTTTGTTAATCTTGCATCAGGGGATATCGGCGAGTGGCAACCGGATGGAAGCATGAAAATAATTGACCGAAAGAAGAACATTTTCAAGCTGTCACAAGGAGAATATGTTGCAGTTGAAAATTTGGAAAATATTTATGGTCTTGCATCTAATATTGATTCGGTAAGCTTTGTATCTCTTGTCCTTTGATTATAATTTTCTGTCCAATGCCAATTTCATGTGCTTTGCTATTTTAAGCTCAACTTAAAAGTTTTGGTTGAACGAAAATAGCTGATCTTTTTAGTAACAACTTGATTTTTCTCAAGTAGATTGGCGGTAGCTTTACTCTTTGTAACTAATCCTACCTGTCAAAATTTCAGATATGGGTTTATGGCAACAGCTTTGAATCCTTCCTAGTTGCTGTAGTTAATCCGAAGAGACCGGTGCTTGAAAGCTGGGCTGAAGAGAATGGTACAAGTGGTGACTTTGATTCCATCTGTCAAAATTCTAAGGCAAAAGAATACATACTTGGCGAGCTCACTAGGATTGCGAAGGAGAAAAAGGTGCCTACTCGCTTTTAGTAATCACACTTCAGTTTGGATGCTGAAATAACAGTTAAGCTCCCTGCTTGCTTTTGTTTGTTGAAAGTTAATGGAATTTTGTTATTCTGTGCAGCTGAAGGGTTTTGAATTCATAAAAGATGTTCACCTCGACCCTGTACCTTTTGACATTGAACGAGACCTCCTTACCCCAACGTATAAGAAGAAGAGACCTCAATTACTCAAGTACTATCAGGTATCTGCAATCGGTTTTCCCAATGGCCATTGTAAATGCCCTATTATATTTATGGAACACATAGATTCAGTAATGGTACTTTGACTGATCGTAATCCACAAATTTTTGTGCAGAGCGTTATTGACAACATGTACAAGAGTGCGAAAAAAGCCTAGTGTTGGAAGGATGCTTTTGGGTGGCATCTAAAGGTTCTCTTCTATACATTTGCTAGTGGAATTGTTGCTTCTCTTTTCCTTTTCGATATATGACTGTACATATGGCTATCACAAACCTTGTACTGATGTTAAGCTTAAATTTGTCTACTTTTTTTTTTGGAGGAAATTTAATTCCATAAATGACAGAAAGCTAAACGAAGTTACTCAAATATTTTGGTTCTGTGAGCATCTAAGGGTACTCCCGGTTCCCTACGTAGGTACGTCCGGGGGGTTCTTTCTGGCAGACTTCATCCCATTTTCCTGCCAAAATTTTTCTTTAGATCAATAGGAATCTTATCACGAATGAAGACAGACCAGCCTGAACAGACAATCTTGGTACTTAAGATTCAATATTTGATTCAGCGGACCTCTTCTTTTAGCAGTTGGTAATGAATTAGCTAGTCTGTTTTCATTCAGGCTGATCAAAGAGCCTGCCAGCCGCAGTCTGGCCTTATTTCGAGTCCAGATTGCTGTTAATTTTCTTAAAAAGGTTTTACAAGTTAATTATTTGCTATTATGTTTCAATAAAAAGAATTTAGTGCCATTTTTGTTTAGTTTTTAGGTTGATTGACATATTATTTATTGATATTTCTTATTTTTATTAATGAAATTTAGAAAATGAGAATGTGGAATAGTGGCCAATGGATCAGGTCGTGGGTAGGTCAGAGGCCTTTGTCTTTTTTTTTTTTCGGTTGTGTCGGCCTGGTCCATGAACTAGTCAAAGACCTGGGCTTCTGCTATAAAGTTGGATGTGCCGGCCTGGCCTAGTTAATAAGCCTAGTTACAATTTGATATAGTTTAACCAATGCTTACGAACTGATCTGAAACATTAGGTCTTTGGATGTTGCATCATGTTAACTTGTGTTCAGGCTCATCCAAAGTGCAAAGCCCGTGATCTCTGCACTTGAGCTTTTGGGCTGGGCTTTCAGTCTTTAAAGATGGATTTGAGCTCAGCTTTGATCTTTCAGGCTGCCCACTTGCCTATCACTCTGGAAGAAAAAAACCTCTCATGAATTTAACTAATTCAAATGCCTTTCAACATTTTTTTTTTAAATGTTTTTAACATTTTCTATTTTCATTGTGGTAAAGCTTATGTTTTAAACATATATATTTTCATTATACTAAAGCTGAGCTCATGAATAAATTTATCTAGTGTAAATTTAAGATGATTTCTTTAATGAATTAAAATAATTTATTAATCTGAAAAGATCATTTGATTTTTTAAAAAATAATAATATATTTAATAAAATAAATAATACCCAAATTCAATCTATCTATTAATCAGTCGAAAATCTGATTGATTTGATCTAATTAACTGGACCGCAAAAATAACAGATCTATAAACACCATCCTAGATGCATATGGTGAATTAAATAGGGCCAGTGTAACATCCAAACAATGATTAAACTACTTTGACAAGTTGAATTAAATTAAAAAATTATTAATATTATGATGTATTTCATATAACATAAAACAAAATTAAAATTAATTTTAATTTTTAAAATATTTTGATATTAAAAATTATTGCAATATAATATTTATGTTAAATTTAAATTATATTAAATCAATTGAGATTAAAATTATTTAACTTCATTAGTTAGACTTTTATAAATTTTTTGATGCTTTACCCTTCTTTGAATTAAAAAAGTATAAATATAAAAGTAAATTTTATAAATTTAAACAATGAATATAAGTTAATTATGAATATTCAATTATTATTAATGTAAAATAATCTTTATTTGGAATAATTTAAAAATTAAAGTAAAATAACACAATATAATGTTTATCACAAACTTAAATTACACTATAATCAATGACCATATACAATTGTTTGATTCTTCATTAATTTTTTTAAAAATATTTATATTAATTTAAAATAAATTTATTCATGTAATCAGATTAAATATTATAAATCAAAAACAAATATCTTATTCCCTTCATTTATATATATATATATATATATATATATATATATACATATATAACTTATCTCAATGTTATTAAAAGTACCAACAATTTAGCACACTTAAGGTTAACATAAAAACTATCCAATCTCAATCCTACCATGTAACAAACATGGCCTACAGTCCTCATGTAGTCAATTTGCATTATGTTTCAAACACTCTCAAGTCCTCTTATAGTCACTTTGCATTAGAACAAATTAGTTCCCTCCCCTTACCATAATTCAACCGTGACTACTAACTCACAAGGTCACTGTTTTCGGACTGCCAAAAGGAAAATTCAACCATGACTACGAAGTCACCAGCCCATGCCTTGTAGAGCAGCCAAGGATAACTCACTCTGTACTCCATGATTATCCAAAAGAAACAAAATTATCACTGATGTCTTTCTGTCAGCAAACTTCTTCCCTCGTGTCAGCAAAACAAAATTTGTTCTCCCTCTACCCCAAAAATGGGATGCTGTACTCAGTTTTGTTTCAAATGTAGCTAATTGGTGTTTCAAAGTGGGTTATATCACCGAAGGGTAATGAGGACCCTCTGACAGTTATAACAATCACTAAAATGCAACATGCATGGAAGCAAAATGGGAGTAGACCTTCTATCCAATTGCAAAGGTGGGTGGTGTCACAGTGCATCTATCACAAGACAAATCTGAATCCTGCAAGGCAAGCAGCTCCTCTCAGGTATACTTCAGTCTTTGATAGGTTTCTAGTCAGGAAGAAACAGATTAGTTAGAACAGATAAAGCCACAGCTAACCAAAACCTAAGGCAATACTCACCAACTCAACACTGAAACATATTTAGTCAGAATTTTTCACTTGATAAGTCTTCAAGGACATTTGTGATGGAGATGGGCTACTTCGACTACTAAGGTTAGATGAAGAGAGTTGAGACAGTTCATGCCTTATTTCAATTTGAGGATACCTCTTACACAAAGATAAGCATCCTAAGTTGATAGCCAACAACCTCTCAAGTCCAGCATTTTTAATGCTGCTTGGGGTTTAGATGAGTCAAGACCATGATCTGTCTAAAATGCCAATCTTTACCAGCTTTCGGAGAGATGACAGAGTGGTATAGGGAGGCATCCATGAGGGAAGCACTTCTGAGATATAGATGACTCAATTGTTTCAAATTCAATCAAGGGTAAACAGCTGCATCCTCAATTGGGTCTCATCCAAGTTTAACATTTCCAAATCTGATAGTGAGGGAACTGAATTGCTAGGTGTGTGCCTGGAAAATGAAGCTGATGCTCTTCATCTCGAAAAAGAAAAGTTGAAACAAATAGAAAGTAATAGTTAAACCCTAAGACTTATGATTACTTGTATGCTTTACATTTTTTTTTTTTTAATTAGAAAGGGATTGGCTCTCTCCAAATAGTCATTTTAAAGCTCATGAGCCTTAATGAGCGCCGCTGTTTTTTTCTTTTTTCCTTTTTTTCTTTTTACAATTTTATTGAATTCTCAATAAAAGACTTTTATCTATAATTTGCAGCACACACGTGATGTGCATATCACTTTTATTTGTGCAATTGACACAACATCATTAAAAAAAAAGAGGTAGAAAAAAAGTAATGACAACATTGATAAGCCTAAGAACATCTATTTAATTAAAATTGATCATTTTCTATGGAGAAAAAAATGAAGCAAACAGATGATGATAGTAAGGTCCACCACCTTAAAAACTTGTATCTATCAAAAGTTAATTTTTTCCCCCTTGAAAAAAAAAAATGAAGCAAACAAAAGGTAACAATAAGACCATCATATAAAAACTTCTATTTAATGAAAGCTAAACTTCTTTAAAAAAATTTAAAAAATAGAAAAGTAATAGTCCTGCCCATGATCTAAAATTTTCTATTTAATGAAAGCTCATCTTCCTTTAATTGAAAAAAAAAATGGACAAAAGATAATAGTAAGGTCCATGGACCTAAAACATCTATTTAAAGATAATCCCCTTTCATGGAGGGAAAAAAAAAGAAGAAGAACCAGATCAAAAGTTAATGGTAAAGCTTATGGGCTTAAAAACAATCAATTAACAAAAGCTAATCCTCATTTATCCCAAAAGAAAAAAGATGAGGCAAACAATAAGTAATAGTAAGGCCTATAGTCGGAAAAACGTCTACTTATGGGAAACAAATTGAAATAGACTAAAGATAACAGTAAGGCCATCTGGCCTAAAAAGGTTTGTCCAACGAAAGCTAATCCTCTTCTATGGAAAAGAAAATGTGATAACAAGACCAATGAGCCTAAGAATATCAATTTAATGAAAGATAATTCACTTTTGTGGAAAAAATGAAACATATGCCAACAGTAAGATCCATGGGCTTAAAAATGTGTATGCAATGAAAGCTAATTTTTTATTATTAATAGAAAAGTTGAAACAAACAAAAGGTAATAATAAGGCATGTCACATAGAAAAATCTATTTAATGAAGATAAATCTCTTTTCTTGTTAAAAAAAAATAAAAAGCATTCAAAGGGTTATAGTAAAGAATAAAACGTTAATCCTCTTTTTATTAAAAGAGAATAAACCAGACAAAAAGTAATAGTGAGCTCCATGGGCCTAAAACATCTATTTAGTGAAAGCTAATACTTTTCAATTAAAAAAAAAGACAAGGAATTAAGCACACCAAATGTGATAATAGTATGACCCATGGACATAAAAATGTCTAGTTAATGAAACTAATCCTATTCTATGAAAAAAGAAATAAAAAATTGAAGACAACAAAATGTAACAGTAAAGTCTACAAGCCAAAAATTGTCTATTTAATAAAAGCTAATCCTACTTCATTAAAAAAAAAAATTAAAGTAGATAACAAGACCCAAGAGCCTTATAACATCTAGTTAATTAATCATGGTATTCGTGAAAACAAAATTGAGGGGAAAAAAGAACTGCAATGGTAACGTTCACTGGCCTAAAAAATCTAATTAATGACAGCTATTTGACTTTTAATCAAAAGGAAAAAAAAAAATTGAATCAGAACAAAGATAATAATAAGGTCTATAGGCCTAAAATAATGCTTTTCAATAATATATATATATATATATATATATATATATATATATATATATATATATTCCAAAGGTGATAGGTAACAGCCATGGGCATCAAGATATCTATTTGATGAAAGTTAATCATTATTTATGATAAAAAAAATTGTAAGGTAACTGTAAGGTATACAAGTCTAAAATGCCTATAAATGAAGATCTAATCCATGTTACAGAACAAGAAAATTAAAGCACACAAACAGTAGTAAGACACAAACTTATAAATTCTATTAATGAAAGCTAATCTTTTTTATTTAAAAAAATAGAAGGAGAGAAAAGGTAAAGGTATCTATTTAAAGAAAGTCAAGTCACTTTTATCAACAAAAAAAAAAAAAAAAGAGAGAGAGTTGAAGTAGATGAAAGGTATTAGTAAGTATTATGAGCTTAAAATTTAATGGAAGATTATATTTTTTTTAACCAAAAAAATAAAATTGAAGCAGACAAAAGAGTAGTAAGACCCATGGTCCTAAAAATGTCTATTCAATGACAAATGATCCTCTTTTAAGGGGGGAAAAATATTGAAGCAGACAAAAAGCAATAAAGTTCCATGGGTTTAAAATTCTCTCTTCAATGAAAGCTAAAGCTATTTAATAAAGCTAAAGCTATTTAATAAACCAAAAATAAAATTTGAAGTAAACAAAAAGTAATAGTAAGACCAATGAACCTTAAAACTAATACTATTTTATCAATACAAAAAGGTAATATGGCTCAAAGGCATATTACATTTATCTACTTAGCTAGTCCTCTTTTATGGAAAAAAAAAGAAAGGAAGCAGACAAAAGATAATACTAAGGCTCAAGGCCCTAAAAATATTTATTAAAGAAAGGCTAATCTACTTTTTATCCAAACAAAAAGGGTTGAAAAAGGACAAAAGGTTTATAAATGAAAGCTAATACAATTTTATAGGAAAAAACAAATGAAGTAGGCAGAAAGTAATGATAAAGTCTATGGGCTTAAGATATCAATTTACTGAAAGATAATCCTCCTTTACAAGAGCCATGAGCCCTAGAACAACTATCAATGAAAGCTAATCCTCTCTCTTTTTTCCCCCTTAAAAAAGGTAATAGTAAGGAAAATGGGCCTTAGAAAGTCTATTTAGTGAATGTTAATCCTGTTTTATGAACAATAAATAAATAAAAATGAAGTAAACAGAAGATAATAATAAGGCTTAAGGTCCTAGAAACATCTATCTAATGAATTCTAATCCATCTTCGTTTTTTTTATTAAAAAAAAAGTAGAAAAAAGGTAGAAGGGGACCAATGGGTCTAAAAACATAATTTTAATGAAAGCTAATACTCTTGTATATATATATACATATATAGAAGCAGACAAAAGATAACAGTATGGTCCACGGGCCAAAAAATGTTCATTTAATGAAAGCCAATCCTCTTCTATCAAGAAAAAAAAATGAGGTAGAGTTTTAGGTAACAACAAGACCATTGAACCAAAGAACATCCATTTAATAAAAAAGTTAATCCTTTTTTACGGGAAAAAAGATTGAAGCATGCGAAAAAGTTAAGGTCCATTACCTCAAAAACGTATATGCAATGAAAGCTTATCCTCTTTTATAGGCTAAAAGAAATGCAGTAGTCCAAAGGTATAGTAAGGCTTATGGGTGTCAAAATATTTATTTAATAGTGAATAGATGCTTTCTCTATAAGATGTAAGGGGAGTCGGTTAATCATGCTCTCCTTAGTGTAGCGTTGCTGATCCAGGGGCATTCGGAAGAGTGCACTTTCCATCTTGAGGCAACAGCAAGCAGTTCCTGGTTCAGTGTGGAGTTGGAAGTTCGGAAGGTAATTCATGTTTCTAAAGCCAAGAGGAAAGTTATGGAGTTGGTCCCTTAGCTATTTTTTTGGATGATATGGAGGGTAACCAATATGAGGGCTTTTGAAGGGGTTGAAGCTCCATTGCGGTTGGCCAAGGATAGATGGGGGCTGCTTAATTTTGGCTGATCAGTAAATATAATGCAAATTATCATGAGTAGTAGTAAGGCCAACCCTGAGGAGTTCAGTTTACATGAATTATCTTAATGAACGCTATCCACATTAATGCAAAAATTTTAAGTTTAAGCAGGCAAAAGGTAATAGTAAGGCCAACTTCGAGGAGTTAGCCCACTGGTAAGCGTCTATTTGTTGGACAGGTCAAGGGTTCAAATTTCCAAACCACTAAGTTTGTTGCCAGTCCTTAAAATTAAGGCCTCGACAAAGATAGGTCCTCTATTTGTTAGCTGGATTCCTCAACCCATATACCTTGGTTATTTTAAAAAAAAAGAAAAAAAACAAGAAATAATAGTAAGGCTCATAACCCTAAACTGTCGATCTAATGAACGTTAACCATCGTCTTTTCAAAGAGAAAAAAGAAAAAATTGAAGCACACCAAAAGATAATATTAATGTTCATATACCTAAAACGCCTATTTAAGCATGCAAAAGGCAATAGTAAGGAACCTTGACTATGATATCAATGACAAAAGCGCAACATGGAGGAAAATGGGAGTCTACCTTCAATCTAATAGTGAGTTAGGTATCACAGTGCCTCTATCGCAAGGACTTGCAAGAGATAAATCTGAATATTGCAGGGCAAGCAGCTCCACTTTGGTATACTTCAGTCTTTGATCAGTTTCTAGTAAAGAACAAACAGATGCAGTTAGAACAGATAATGCCACGTACACCAAAAGAATGTATCAAAAGGATACTTACCTACTAAACACTGAGACATGGGCACTCTTTCCTGCTTTTTGTTCACTTGTTTCATTTTAAAGGACATTCGTGATGGAGATGGGACAGTTTGAGCACTACGGTTAGACAAAGAGGCGTTAAAAAGTTCATGCCTTATTTCAATTTGAGGATATCTCTTACACAACGATAAGATCCCATCCTCAGTTAGAAGCCAACAACCTCTCAAGTCCAGCATTTCTAGTGCTGCTTGGGGTCTAAAGGAGTCAAGACCATGATCTGTCAACACAGCATCTCGAATGCCAAGGTTTACCAGCTTTGGCAGAGATGACAAGTGGTATAGGGAGGCATCTGTAAGGGAAGCATTTCTGAGAGATAAATGGCTCAATTGTTTGAAATTCAACAAAGGATAAACAGCTGCATCCCTAACTTGGGTCTGATCCAAGTTTAACCTTTCCAAATAATTAAGATTTTGCATTGCCGATAGAGAGGGAACTGAATCTGGCTTGGTGTCCACCTGGTAAACGAAGCCTGGAAGTTCAAGAAGTAACTTACACAACTGTGCATGACATAATACATCTAGTAAGCATAAAGAAACAAAGCAGAAGAGCCTTATATCATGCAAAAGAATTATATAGCAGATCATGAATATTATAATTTACTAAAGTTAACAATTATTAAAAAGATGTGGGAGCTTCAAAGATTCATACCTTTAATGTTTGTGTTGCTTAAATCAATAACCTTAAGTGAAGGCATCGTGCTGATATATGAAATGGCAACATCATCAATTGACGTATGAGATAGAGACAAAACTTCGAGATTTGGAACATGTCCAACTAAAATCCCTACTCCAACAGAGCTGACTCTTGTTCTACTCAGGTTTAGATTTCTCAAATTTGCTCCTATGCACGCAACCAATTCAACAGAATCATCCCCGATCATGCTAGAGCTGATATCTAAATGTTCCAGCATTTTCATATGAGCTAAGAAGCAGAAATTTTGGAGAGAAGAGTTCGACACATCCAGAAAGGACAGGAAACTAGTTTCAATGTATAAAAAGGCTTCTGTCTCATTCATGAATGTAACCCCGGAGAAAATAAGTCTTGCTAAAGGAGCTTTATCACCATCGCCTTCAAGCACGGAGTTAATGATACAATTACTCAAGTTTAAGCATCCAAGAGATGAAATATTTGGCAACTTTGTAACTTTAGTCCATGCTAGATTAAGGAAGCTTAACTGGGGAAACTTGTGGAGGACTTCAGCACCTTTATCAGTTATTTTGCTACCCCAAAGGTCAAGGTACTGTAGCTTTGTCAGTACCTAAGAAGAACAATAACCATAGTGGATCAGTTTACCAAGTTACTTCCCCAATTAGTAGCTGATCATATATCTCAGAAAAGCAATGTCTCTAACATAAAACCATCATAAATTGAAAGACAGAAAAAAATCATAATCAACAGCCACGAACAGATGACTAGGATCAGCCCAACTTCTGCAGCTCCACGAAGGTAACAGTATATTGACAAATTCTTAAATCCTAGACAAGAAAGACCACAATCTAGCAAATCACTTCTTGAGAACGAGCTATCCTGTTGGAGTGAGAGGTGTACTGCACCAGTTTGGTTTTTCAGAATAACCATATTTGCCAGTAACGACATCAAGATGAGAACCAAGAATCAATCTCAACAGTATAATCAATGTTTGAAGGGCTATGTTATGAGTGGATAGCCAAGAAAACAGATTCGGCAGATCATCTAGTTCCAAATCAAGATATCTTAAATAGCATAAATAAACCTTAGAATGTCTCATTAGTTTATTTGTTGATGATTGCCAAGGTTTATTATTTTAAATAGACAAACTTATTTAGCAAGAATACACTAGAACAGAATCCACCCTACGGGATGCTTGGAATTAGCATCATCAGAGCAGTCATGGCCAAGTATGAATGACTGAATCACCGAAAACAAAGTACCTGCAGAGAATTTAGCGCCACATCTGTGACGGGTAAACCACCTAAATCCAGGACAGACAAGTTCTTAAGTGAAGAGAGGAGCACAACACCATCCACTGTCAGGCCTGTTTCTGAAATCCACAGTTTTTCCAATGTTGGAATAGACAGAAGATGCCTAATGCCAGCATCAGTAACCTTCAAGCATCTCGAGAGATCTATCTCCTTTAAACTAGTCAATCCTAAAGCATCAAAGACAAGGTGCATATCAGACAGCTAAATTAATTAAACCTCAGAGAGAATATGGACTCGGTTTAGAATTTACAAAATCAAGAAGCCAATAAAATAAGGAAAGCTATGCCCTTTAAGGGGACTAAACACAGGCTATCTGAATGCCTTTCTTGACACATGCAAAGTATAACCAACAGTTTTCCACTTTTCATCAAGAATGGCATGTTTAGGTGGAGGATTACATCAGCTGCCGTAGAGAACTAACATTAAATTTTATTTCAGAAGTACCTGTTATTGCCCAAAGGGCAGAACTAGTGATTCTGTGACAGTTTGCTACATTAAGAGTTCGAAGGTGATGGAATGCTCCTAAGTACGCCATCCATTCTGCATCCACAAAATTCTCACCTCTAAGGTTGATCTCCTCCACGCTATTTTTGAAAACTCTGAAAGAACAAGTGTATTTTAATAATGAAAGGAGACGGTACCACAACCTCTTCCTCCCCTGGCAGAGGATTATTATCAAATCATAACAGAGAGTAGGAAAAAGTTGAAACCTATATGACAGTATTACCCTACATTCAGTACCAAACCACGTAAAAAATCACAACCAAGCTCAAGATAACAATTGTCACTGCTTACTTGTTGAGTCAACTTTCACTACTTCAATTCAGACTAACACTTTCTCTCCTATTAAGATTAACATTTTCATCATCTTTCGCTTTTGTATGTCTCAGTCACAAAATATAAAATGATGAATCATGCAAATCTCAGTGTAACTTCCTTGAAGTGCATGGTATTCCAGCTACAGCAAGTTCATGCAGCTTTTGCCCCTAAGCTATCTAAACAAGTAAATGAATAGCCACAGAAGTAGATAAGAAAAAACTTCAACAAACAAAGATGAACATTGAATGACATTCCTGTATGACTACTGAAAGGTTTGAAAAGAAAATTGATCCAAAGAAAAGGAGGAAATGATAACTCCAATCTCAAAATGGAGCAACAGCAACTTAAACTATAAGCAAGGCTAACAATTACTGAATGTCTGATAATCAAATTCTTTAGATAAACAAAAATCAAGCTCCAAAGAGCAAGCAAAGCTAAAACATAGTGACGAATCAAAATTTATAAACATTTAATTTCTCTGTGGTTCTCCTATGAATCAAATGGAAAACCTGCACAGAAACACACACGCACACACACACACACACACAAAAGAGAGAGAAAGAAACACAGAGTGAGAGAGACAAGGAACTTACTCAAGCAAGGAAGGGAAAAGGAGACGACGATGGAGGAGGCAGCGAAGGAGAGCGTCGGCGAGGTGAGAAGGCATTCGCTCGAGGCTCCTCCGCTGCCTCCTCCATTTCTCCACGCTCTCTCTGCTTCTGCAAGCTTCTTCTATGCATAAACGCACCAACCGGCTCTCACCTTCCATTTCCATTCTCTCCTGTTGATCTTCTACTCGTCTCTCCTGCTCAACCCAATTTTTCCTTCTCTCTTTAGCTTTTGATTCAACTTCTCTGATCTGTGATCAGTTGTACAAGAGCAGGAAATAAATCACATACATTGCTGGCCCCCATCCACCTTGAAGAGCAAGTCAGCCAACATATTTCGCGGGTATTGATTGGCTGGACTTCGCTAAGATGGGCCTATCAGGGCTTTAAGCCCATAATTCGGGGCTTTTTGGCCTATATACCTGGGCTTCTGTCTCATGACAACAGAATTAGCTATTGTAACCCTAACTAATTCTCATGGGCTAATATACATGACCTTTTAAAGCCTAAAGTCGCCCGTCTGAGTCCAAACTTTTTAGTTGGTTTTTTTTTTTTTAATGTATAAAACTTTTTAGTTGTTTTAAGTATAGGATAAGTATCACCTTCTCAATATTTATTAATTGTGCAAATATCTCAATAGTTATAATTTTGGATTTTGTTTGTCAAATTTAGGTGTCTATGCTTTGACTGGGTGTCTAAAGTGCCAAAACAGGGCTAATCAACCTCTAATTTTGAAGAAAGAGAAATGATTTTCTGTTCGTTTTTTGGAAAAATAACTGATTAAAAAAAACATGTTCCCTTTTGAGGTTTCACCTGTGTTCCCAATTCCGTCACAAATATATATCTAGAGAGAGAGAGAGAGAGAGAGAGAGAGAAAGAGATCCTTTGTGATTCATGCTTAAAATCAACCAAGGAACTAGACAGGAAAAGGCACACTGCATGACCGTCAGAGAGAACAAAATGGAGCTTCTTACTTTAAGAAAACTGGAAAGATAAGGCTGTTGCGCAAACCATTTAGAAGTGCCTATAGCTTAATTACAACGTGAAAACGTTAATATAGATGGGGAGAAAGGCAAAAAAGGCAGCAACGTGGGCAAGCTGTTTAAAGCCAAAGACCTGCAATAAGCATGGGCTAAATTATTTGATAGAATTCAAATCAATCAGCATAGGTCATGTTAGATTTGTCCATTAATTCAGTTCAAGAAAAATTGGGATTAGGGCATTGAATCAATCCAAAAAAATTTTGACATGTTATATCATAATTAATATTTAATTCATTTTTTCGTGTCATAAATGTCATTAAAATACATTCTTCAATAAAATCAGGCATATTTTTGCCCGATTTGAGTCGTAAATGATTTTTAAATGATCATAACTAAATAAATATATTTATTATTATTAACATTAAATGAATAGCAACAGAAGTGGATGAAGAAAAGAAATTCAACAAATAAGATGAACATTGAATGACATTTCCTGTATAATTATTGAAAAGGTACGAAAGGAAAATTGATCTGCAGAAAAGGAGGAAATGACATCTCCAGTCTCAAAACCGAGCAACAGCAACTTCTACGATCTCCGAAACTATAAGCAACTCTAACAATTACTGAATAACAGACAATCCAATACTCCCAGATAAGCAAAAAAAAGCTCCGCAGAGCAACAAAAGATAAAAACATTGTGACAAATCAAAATTTCTAAAATATTTAATGTCTCCGTGGTTCTCCTATGAATCAAATAGAAATCCTGAACAAAACTAGAAACAGATAGAGAGAGAGAGAAGGAACTTACTCAAGCAAGGAAGGGAAAACGAGGCAACGATGGAGGAGACAGCGAAGGAGAGCGTCGGGCGACGTGAGACGGCATCTGTTCGAGGCTACTCCGCTGCCTCCTCCATTTCTCGACGCTCTCTACTCCTGCAAGCTTCTTCTATGCACTAACGCACCAACCGCCTCTCACTTTCCACTTCCATTCTCTTATGTTGATCTTCTTACCTTCTCCCCTGTTCCACTCTGTTTCAATTTCCCTCCTTTGCTTTTGATTCAACCTTCGCTGATCTGTGAATAATTGTTTAAAAAGCGGTCAATAAATCACATTAATTGTACAAGCCAGCCACGGAATGAACCTTCATATTTGGCGGGTAATGATACACTTGTCCTATATGGGCTTTCAGGCACATAAACCGGGCTTTTGGCCCACAGATATAAGCTTTCTGCCCATAATCCGGGAATTCGGATCCATATATATGGGCTAAGAAGCCCATAGCTCATGGTTGTTATTTCCCCACTTCTAATGGGCTTTTCTCTTCATGACTTTTTACGCCCAAGCTCGCCAGTCTGAAAACAAATTTTTTAGTTGTTTTAAGACTTTTATCTGATATTATCTTATCAATATTTATAAATATATAGTGCAGAAAGTCTTCAAGAATTATGTAGATAAAAAAATTGAAATAAAAATAAAACTGGAAAAGGAATGCATATATTTTTATACGTATAAATATGTGTAACATTTTGGTTCTTTTTTCTTCTCAATTAACAATAACTAAAAGTAAAAAAACTTATGGTGCTGATCAAGATCCTCCCAATTTCTTTAAAAAAAAATGTTGTTTATATAATTTATGGTATTAATTGTTGAGCTCAAAATTATCAATGAAGATTGATTATTTTATTTTAAGTTTAATCTGGAAGTACACCTTCTAAATTTTAATATATATATATCACTTAAAATAAGTAAAATATAATGAATATTAATATAAATAAATAAAATAATTTTATTTATTCAACTTATTTAGTTTATATTTATCATCAATATCTCTTCAACAAAGATTCTATTCTTGGGGCTGCTATGTGTCGTTAGGACAAGAGTCGTAAGAGGGGAAGGCTGACTCTCCTGAATTCGAATTACATAAGAGACAATTTGGAGAACTCAATTTCCTGTCGGGTGGCACAGCTATCATCTGTTGCCAGCTATATTTTGTACAGGTACGTATACGTGTGTCTCTTGAGATGCACCCCAAATTTATGAATCTGAGAGTAGCAAAGACAGATTCCAAATTACCAGATGCAGATTTCAGAGCAGCTTGTTAGTTCTGCACGCATGGTTTTCGCAAACCACAGACTCCCCTGGTTTTGTGAACCCGCTCATAGATTTGCTCACTGTCTGCTTCACATGCAGCTTGTCTTCGACCTCTCTTTAGATACAAAAGGCCGAAAGAGTACGTACCCAACCTATAGACCAGCTTACATTAATTAACCCTAGTTTCAAAAATTTCAAGTTTCAATGCCATGCATATCTTTTAAGCTAAAGAATAAAACCTTCCCATTGAATTTTTTTACTTATATTTTTTATATTACTTTAAATTTTTAAATTTTTAAATTTTATATTAAATAATTTACAAAGTTAGATAAGTGAAAATTTGTATCTTTAATATCTAGCTAGCTGAGTGAGTTCATGATATCATACAAAATCTAAAAAGAAGATAGATGCTTCCTAGCTAGCTGTTCTCTGTATTCATGTGATATAATCAAGTATACAAAATCGTAGCGAAAGGACTATATACTTTACAAATGTCACGTAAAGTTTGAGACTCTTAAAGCTAAGAATAAAGACGATCGACCCATTAAAGTTTCGGAGAGTTCACGGTTAGGTTAACCAATTTCTCCATGTATATGGTAAGGAAACCGTGAGGGTTGTTGAATATATGCAATTTTAACGCCTAAATCATGAATAAGAGAAAAATCAACGTCACTTGAGTAATAAAAGGAAGCAAGAAAACTCAGCATGCTATAGGATTAACACTCGATCCCAATGTACAGTAAGCTTTTCTTCCTTCTTTATCCTCTATCTTCTTCTAGAAGAAGAAACTTTTGGTCTTGTGCCTTGGGAATTCTTGCTTCTGTTTCTCTCTTGCAGAACGAGTTCCCATAAATCCTGCAATGCCTTTATCTTTCTATGGAATCTTCTCTAATTTGAATGCCCAAAACTAACGATAATCTGATTAATTTGATCTTAATCAATATATCACGGCTCATTCCAGCACTAGGAAGACAAATTTGAGTTGGGTTTCTGTTCTTTCAATTAATTTGATCACAGTAGACCTAGAGGAAGGAAAGAGAAGAAAAGACTGCCTTCTTCGAGGCCCAGAGTTATCAAACGACACTTAAGTATGCTGAAGCTGCGTCCTATATAACCATCAATATAATTTTAGTTGTCTTGGTGAGTGATAATCCCATCGGCCATCTTTAATCAGATACCTTCCGATTAGGGTTTTGCACAGATAAGGTTTTAGCTAAGTTTATGTATTGACGAGCTCACCAAGTAGCGAGAGTTGTCATTCAGTGTATTTGTTCGGGTCCGAAAGGTTACGGTACGGTGCATGCAAACACAGTATAAGTGTCAGCCACACGTAAACCCTATGAACGAACTGGTTGGACCCAATAAATTTTCCCAGCCAAACAACCACCAGGAGTTCATCTTCGTATCTCCTTCATCCACAGATGTCAAGATGCAACCAAAAAGGAAAAGGCGGCAGTGCTTATTAATGATAAACATCGTTGACAAATCCCTTCGTCTAGGTAATCGTGGTAAGCCACGTAAGGTTGCATGGTAGTAATACCTCCAGCCAAAACCAGTCACTTGTGATCACAATCTCAAGCCACGTGTTTCTCTACTACTCTGTCAGCCGTCCACGTGTTCTGTTTGAAGGATCAGCTTTCACAGCTCGCCTTGCCCTGTCACAGGCGGCGCTCATCCAACGGTTAAGTTATCGTCACCGGTGTCCTTCCTGACTCTCGAGGGTCCGACTTGCACACATCTTTCTATAAATACGCGCTTGCATTTTCCGTCTCTCTTCCGAGAGTAAACTTTCAAGAAAGGTGAAGAAAGAATAGTAATATATTTAGTCTATATCGGCGAGAGTGCTTGATAATTTAATGAGAGAGCCTGAGGAGAGGCACGAAGTGGGTAGGAGGAGGATGAAAATCAAGCGAATGAGATTCATCAAAGTACAATCAGCAGCGACCGCCGTGGAAACCTGCTTTGGAGTCGATGCTCATGTGAACATGAACAATAATAATGCCGAGAACAGCAACAACAAGAGAAGACTGAAAGAATTAGTATCTTGCGAAAGTGGTAACAAGAAACCATCTGGGAAACTAAATGATATCGAGCGTACGAACTGCAGTGATAAAGAGAATGATCAGATGCCGGCGGCTGCAGTGTTGGAGAAAGGAGGAGTGGCAATGAAACATGTCGCCAGCACGCAAATGGAGGGAGCTCTGACGGAGACGTCGAAAAGCGTGATGTCCTACGGGATGATATCGATTATAGGAAGGCGTAGAGCGATGGAGGACGCTGTGGTGGTGGCAACCGGGCAGATAGACTCCTACGATTTTTTTGGCGTGTACGATGGACACGGAGGCTCGAGGGTGGCGGAGGCATGCAGGGAGAGGATGCACCTCCTAGTAGCCGATGAGGTACGCCGCTGGAAGGAGTGCGGGGTGGGAAAATTGGACTGGGTCAAGGTGATGGCAGCGTCCTTCGCTGGAATGGATCGGGAGGTGGGCGAAGCATCTGCAGCCTCAGTGGTAGAGGAGACGGACACGAAGACTCTGGGGTCTACTGCTTTGGCAGTAATTGTTGGGAAGGACGAGGTGGTGGTGGCCAATTGTGGAGACTCCAGGGTGGTCTTGCGCCGCGGAGGCGTTGCCCTGCCTTTGTCTCGTGACCATAAGGTACACGCATTAACGTGCCATCCTTGCGATTCTTGCTGCTTGTTTCTTTGTTTTTCTTCATGTCTTTATTCTTGCTGCTATCTGTTTTAAGGGTTTTACGATGATTACTAAGTATTTTAGAGCTCCTTAACTTTTGATCTTTGATTTTTCGTACTTAACACAAGAAGAGGAATTGATAAACTTGTTTGCATAGCCTGACAGGCCTGATGAAAGAGAAAGAGTGGAAGCAGCAGGAGGAGAAGTCGTAAACTGGAACGGCTCCCGTGTATTAGGAGTTCTTGCTACTTCACGATCAATAGGTATATGTGTGTGCATATATATACAGAGAGAGAGAGAGAGAGAGAAAGAGTTTAAGCCATGAACATTGGTATCTCCACTCGATCTTAGATGATGACTTGATATATATAGTTCTCCGTTGCTCACACTTAATGTGAATGGGTTAATAGGAGATCGGTATCTAAAGCCATACGTGATATCGGAACCAGAGGTCACCGTCACCGAGAAAACGGAGTCGGACGACTTCCTGGTGATAGCGAGTGACGGTTTATGGGACGTAGTGTCCAACGAGCTGGCATGCGAGGTCGCGAAGAGATGCCTTGAGGGACAAATCAGGGGGAGGTTCTCAGAAGCAGGCAGAGAAGGTGCGGCGGAGGCGGCAACCATGCTGGCTGAGCTTGCCATTTCTCGAGGAAGCAAAGACAATATCAGCATCATCGTTGTCAAGCTCAAAAACTAGAACGCCAACGTCAGCTAGTTAGTGCGTTCCGGTCTAGGCTTGTTGTTTGCTTTACTTTGATTGTACTGTTCAAACGTGTTGTTTAGTTTTTCCATAAATGGGCACTGAAGTTTTGTTCTCCCGTTAACTTTTTGATAATTGAGTAATACTTAATTAAAATATGTGAATAAAAATAATAAAATATTATATCTTACAGTTTTTTAATTTATAAATATAACTATTTATGTTTTAATAACTGTAGCAAATTTCTTGGTAAATATGAGTTTGTGGTTTTCTTCTATCTTTTTTTCCCTCTTTTCTGTCTATTGGATGTTTGTGCTTGACTCGTGATTTACTCTGTGCAACGAACCTCTAATTTTGAAGAGATAAAAAAGGTTTTCTGTTGGGTTTTCTTTCCTTTTTTTTTTTTTCCCTTTTTAAGAAAGTTATAAAAAAAGGATTCTATTTGGTTTTCTATTTTATGGGAAAATTATTCGTTAAAAAGGTTGTGTTTGGTTTCCTCTTTTCTGGAGAAATTATTCATGTTCTCCTTTAATGTAAGGTTTCACCTCTTCATATACTTAATTCTACACAAACCTATACAGATCTTTTGCGATCCATGATTAAAACTGAGGAATTGGAGAACTGAACAGACAATAATGATTCATTTTCACTTTCAAATGAGTTTAACTTTCAATTTATCCAGAAATGAATTTCCATATGCCTATGAATCATGCAGTTTCTAGTTCAGATAGGGGAAGGCAAACCACATCACCATTAGAGAGAACAAAACAGAGCTTCTGAAGAGAAGAAACAGGGAAAGATACTATCATTGCACAAACTATATTTATAAGCGTTGCAGAGCATAAAACATGAAAACACAGAAGCAAAAGGGGAGAAAGGAAGCAACAAGGGAAGCTGTTTAGAACTACAAGGAAAG
The DNA here is from genome assembly GCA_021397835.1 of Moringa oleifera. Classification (NCBI taxonomy): domain Eukaryota; kingdom Viridiplantae; phylum Streptophyta; class Magnoliopsida; order Brassicales; family Moringaceae; genus Moringa; species Moringa oleifera. The sequence goes on from JAJFZO010000566.1 coordinate 827,824, forward strand.
AAAAGACCCCTTGCGATCTATTTGAGAAGAAAAATTCTCAACTTCCCCACTGTCTCTCAGATCTATCTATATAAACCAGTGAAGTGGAGGAGAAAGAGGATGAGCACATTGTTTAGATAGTCTCTTCACTCCTTTCATCCCCAAGCCTTCAACCTTATTTGATGACCTAATACTTTGGAAACCCTAATCAGTTGCCAAATCAACGAGTAAAGTTGAGATTCCCCTCGAAAAGAAAAGGAAAATAAAAACCTTTTCTGGCCTGCACTCTGTATAGCTGCACAATTCTACATCACAACCCCAGAAACCGTATGAAACACACTCTGTTTTGTAATCAAAGTTTCCTATGCCAAAGTGTAGCTTGAAACTGAAACGTCGGCGGGAGAAGCAGAATGGATGTAGACAAACTCAAGGCTTTTTCCGGCCGGTAAAGAGTTGAGCCATGATGGGAAACTGTAAGAGTTTCCGTACTTTGTGAGACCCCAAATAGGGCCATAAAGCTTGTTAATTGAAAGCTTGAGATCCTTTAGAGTCTTAGCAGACTTGTTGATCACCACAGTTGAGTATCTGTAGTAAGTTTTTCCCTTGGCAGTCCATGAAGTAGTCATCTTCTGTGCTATGGCAATTGGAGCAGAAGATGAAGCTGGAAAAGAAGAAAAGCAAAGCTCAGTTACATTGAACTAGAGACCCAATAAGCCCTTAACCAATCATATGAAGAAAAAGGATAGGAAACAGAATTATACCTGGAGCAGGAGTTACTTTTGGTTGAGGTGCTGATTTTGGTTGGGTAGCAATGGGAGTAGGAGCAGGAACAGCCACTGCAGGAAATCCAACAATCAGGATACATACAATTGAAATCATATGCTTACTGTGAATTCACTGAATTGAGAGAAAGCAGGAAGTTCCAAAACAAGGGTAAGAAACCACAGATACCTGGAAGAAGCTGGTTATATCCACTGTGACCAGCATTTAGACGTGCCAGTAAACCAAGAAGAGGAGCATTATTGTAGGTAGCAGGCTCTGTTTGCTCATAATTGTCTCTTTCATCAGCAAAGTTGTCATAGGCATCGGGTCCGCCAACAATAGCACCAGTGAGGAGATTGGGATCGCTTGCTTTCCTGCTAAACCAAGTAGCATACCCTCCTCGGCAGGTAACAAAGGAAGGGTTAACCTTAATAGAAACAATTGAGGAACCCCTGTGGTGAACTTGGCGAGGGTAATTGTTCCCATATCCAACCATGTAACTTGTAGCTCTTGGGTTGTCTCCGAGAATGTAGTCCACCTGAGCATTCAGAGATTGTACGTTAGAAATCCATATAGTTCATGTTCTCAATGTTCCAAACAAAGACGGGTACGATATGATGCCAAGTTTACCTGAGATTTTGCAAAAGATACAAGCTGGGCTGGTGCGACATTGCCAGCAGCACAGTTCAAGCTTCGTCCAGCAGAACTGAGATAGTCGGAGTAGACCATGGCCAGGAACGAGGCACTTGTCACAAACTGCATGTTGTTCCACCTCTGGCGGTAAAGAAGGCCGCCGGGAGTCTTTTGGACATTCTTGCTGCCCTTTCCAATCAATGAACACATAAAGTACTCTGCCTTCTGCTGGTACCGCTCAAAAACTGGTGAATGATGACCAGATCTGCCTTGCAATAGGAACTGCAAGCAACAAATAATTACCACTTAACGCACTGGTCACTGCAATGCTTCAGTTATAAGGTTTCAATTACTCGGGTTAGATTGTTATTACTAGATGAACAACCATCCTGATCAAAACCAAATGATTTTAGTTTAAATCCCAAAATTTTTACTCTACAATTTATCAATTTAGAAAACTGAATTCAACACATTCAACTCAGAGGTTAGATGCGATATTGCAGGCAAGAGGCAGTCCAATACCTTGGCTGCAAGGGTCTGCACTCCAGCATACTTGACATCCCAACCAAATTCAGTCATGGCCCAGCCGGTTCCTCCCATGGCGTCACCATTGTTTCCGAGGTAGTTCAAGTAATATTGGTTGTTAGTTGCTTGATACAACCATGCAGCAGCCCACAGCAACTCATCCTGCGTGTTCCATATCAATCCTGTTAGCTAAACTAAACATTATCCTTCTTACAATAAAATCATTAAAATGGCTTTCATGTAATACGCACGTTGTAGCCACTGACAGATCGGTAGTACTTCTGGGCGACAGTGATGCTGCTGTCGTATTTGCCTCTATACTTGTCCGCAAAATCAAACAGCTGAAAACGAGAAGATCAAAGTTTCAATACTACAGGACCCAAAAGAATAAACATCAGTGGCAAAATACAGTAATATGACCAAGAGAACAAGGGCAATTTAGGGAATCAAAAACAACTCTTTGCTTTTCTTTAGCTTATTTTTGTAAGGTGAGGAAGGCGGAGGATGAATGCCACGTGGCTCGCCTTTGTGACTAGCACCGACAGTGGTGGCACGTGACAAACTGAGTCCCTATTGCGCTTTGGGTGGATCTTCTACAACAAACGGACGGTTAGGATTTGTAGTACGATAGATCTGTACGATCAACAGACACTATCCGTGATAGACGGTGAAAAGCGTACCCATGAGGGCCACCTAACCTACACGCCGAAAAGTTTTTCTGCGCAACTACAAGCGGTCTCTCCTAGTAAATCGCTACTGATCCATAAACGGCGCCGTATATGGCCGATGATATTTATTTTCTTTTTTATTTCATTTTAGAGGCATGAAGTGCTAATTTGCGCCAGTAGTAATCGTGACAAAAGAGGAGGCGATTCTTTCATAAATGCGGTGCTAACGTGTGCAACAAACAGCCTGACAAGAAAGGGAAGCATCATAACTGCCTAATTACTGCAAGAGTAATGCTAACCTGAGCAGCTACAACCGTTTTCGCTAAAGTACGCCATGGGCGTTGTGGTAGCATGCTTTTTGTTTTGGGGAATAGTGATAAAGACCTCTAAAAATTGTAGTAAATAATAGCCGTAAGGGAACCGATGGCTTTTGGGCCTATATACCTGATGGGCATGGCGGAGGAGCAGATTCGCATAGGCTGGGTTGGAGCGGCGGAACACGATGGATGCAGCAGCCATGGCAGCTGCGGTTTCTCCGGCGAGATCCGACCCGGGGTTGCTTGGGTCGATCTTGTATGCGCGCCTGTCGGTGGTCATGTCTTCAGGCCTTTGCCAGCAGTAGTGATCAGTATTGCCGTCTCCCACCTAAACAGAAACCCACATGTGATTACAAACTCTCCACTGAAAATTTCATCATAAATGATTCATTATTTCATTTTCTGTTTGTTTCTAAGTAAAGCTGCTACAGGTTCACTGAGTGAGTCAAAGTTTAGACTAAAAATGAGGAAAAAGTGAACCCATTATGAGGTGTGAAATTTAATTAGGTTTTTTATATATGGCAATTTTCCATTGATTCCGGCAAACAATGAAGCTGCAGAGATATGTTTTCACTATATCAATCAAAGAACAATTAGAGCCAAAACAGGGTATGTTAACAACTTAAGCCTAGAATCAAGGAATCACTGTGAAACAGAAGCGTTGAAGCTTGAAAGAGAATATTATACAGGAGCAGATAATTGTTGAGGAACTGGGAAGCTACCTCTCCGTAGAGAACATAGGGTTGTGGGTGGGCTTTGATGAAGTAGTCAGTGCCCCACTTAACAGCATCCATGGCGTGACTGAGCTCTCCACTGGCAGCCATTTGCTGCCCGTACTCTATTATACTCCATGACATCATAGTTACTGTGAATGCCATCGGCAAACCAAACTTCACATTGTCCCCTGCATCATAGTAACCTCCTACTAGATCCACCTGCACGTCAACAACCAAATTGATTTTAGCTGCAGTAATCTAAAACATTGTTGTTCCAATCGGAGGAAATGCAAAGAAAACAACGAAATCTCGCATGCCCAGATGTTTGTTTTGTAAGAAATTGTGAAACAGGATGGAAAGAGGGAGAGACAGAGAGAAACTTACCCCACTGGCCTTGCCATCGTTAAGACCGGAATTAGCTCTCCATGTGACTCTCTGGTTACGGGGAAGATAACCGGATCTCTGAGCTTCAAAGAAGAGAATGCTCTTGGTGAGAGCTTGGCCATAGTCATGGCCAGCGATGGCAAAAGGAAGGCAAAGAAGCAGAAGCAGGGGAGCCATTGAGACGAGTCGCACAAACTGCTCCATAATAACGGTTACCCAAACAGAAACACAGGGAGTGAACTCTAAATGCAAAGAGAGACAGATTTCTTCTGTAAACCAAGACAGTGTATAATCTACTCAAATGGGTTTTCTTCGAGTATCTAAAACACAAACAAAAAACTCATTATAATTTCCACAGAGAAGTCGATTAGTCAGAGAAATCAAGCAATGTTGGTAAGATTTATCAGCCAAAAACCCTGATAAATCCACCAAGAGCTCAGGAGATTCTCAAAGAGAAAAAGACCAGAGAGAGAAAAGTGGAGGAAGGGATTGAAGAAGCGAAGAGGAGCCAAGGGCTCCATATATTGAGGAGAGAAAGAAGGCAACAAGAGGCCGGAAATTGGCAGAGAGCAAGGAAATATATTATATTGTTTTTGTATTTTCTTTAATCACATTATCTCTCTGTACTGAAAACGGTTGAGTAAAAAACAGTGTCATGTGGGTGTCCCCTGCCTCTTCCCTGCTAGGGTCGGTGCGATTTAATGTATTTGAGGAAAACTTCAGCTTGAGCCCATCACTGCCATAAAAATAAAAGTTAAAAGTTAAAAATAAAAACATCAGATAAATCTTTTCGACTCACCTGCCGTTTCACATAAGAACAAGCAAAGAAGGAAGAGTTCACGCTTTCACAGTAGCAGAGCTGAGCCTGTACCTAGGTTGTTCGGCGCCAATAAAGCAGATCAATTGACCATTGTGCCCCTGAGCAGAATGTCGAAAAGGGACACTCTGTGGTAGTTAATGGTTTAATAGGCAACGTGGAGAACATGGGTGGGTTTGGAACATGGAGGTAAAGTCTTGAAACTTAGTTGACTTTTCAATGTTTAGAACAGATCAAAATGTTTGAATTTTTAGGGCTCTCATTGACAATGCCTTGTTACTTTTGCCCTTAAAGTAAGTGAAGATGCTCCCAGTTGTACATTTGTTTTTCTTTGTTGCTATTTTTACTGTACATTTCTTGAGGGTTTCTCAAATCTTGAATTTACTAAAATGGAAAATAATATTTAATGTGTAATTTACTTAGGGTTCTATAATTCCATTTGTAGAGTATAATAATTGGATCAATCTTAATTTGACACATAACAAAAATTAACCAATTAATTAATTAATTACTTTTAAAAAATATATCTTGAATGTCTAAGATTATAAGAGAATTTATTTTTAAAATTTGGAAACTATTTCAAAATAATTTTCATAAATCAACAAAAATTCTTTGGACCACATTAAACCAACAATATATTTTAAATTTTTAATTTGTGTATTAAAAATATCTTTATCCATCAATCTTATGATCTCTTAATTACTAATTATAATAAAAAATTAATGTAAAAATATGAAGCAAAAATCTTAATAATTAAATATGTTTGATGATGTTGATATGCTATTTATTTATTTCTCACCGCACCAAAAATAAAAAATATAAACAATAATTATTAAATTTAGGTACTAGTTGTCTCTGTAATTCACTTCCAATTAACCAAATATATCTGTCCTTCCAATACTCCCTATGAAGCTTCATGGCAAATTACACATTGCAGAGCCAATTAATTTGTGGAATTATAATATTACTTATAATATTAATAACAACGTTATATAAAAATAACTAGTTGGGATTTATATTTCCCCAAAAATATGGATAAATTATATATTTTTTATTTTATATTACATAAATTTATTGGCAGAGGATTAATAATGTGAAATGCAGGGTTCTTAGTTAAATGAAATGCATGGTTAGAGCATAAACGTGAAGAAGGTGCTCTATTGTTTTAATAATTGGGGTCACGTTTCTCTTGTTCTAAGATGGTTCATATTTCTGGTACACTGCTAGCATTAATTTCTTGCAGAGAGGAAATAAAAAAAAAAAGATTTTATTACAGTTGTGCCTGCAACGCCAATCAAGCTAACATAATATATTTTTGCTTCCAACAGTTAATGACAGTCGTGAATCTTCCTAGCAAATCATGCACAAATTAGCTAACTAGTTTTTATTTTTATAATATTTTCTTATTTTTATATTTATAATTTTTACAAAAATCATGAGTAATAATAATTTGATTTAAAAATTAACCCTCAAAATAATTTTTTTAAATATTTTTTTATACAAAGGTAAGAGAAATTCTATAAAACTGTTTTTAAAAAAATTAAAATAATTTTAGAACAGCAGGCCACCTTTGATTTGGATGGAAAAATCACTTTCTTAAGCATGTTCTCAGGTGATAACAAGACAAATTACATTAAAATAAACTAATAAAAAGTTATTTAAAAATTTTCAAATTTTAATTAATTAAAATCTGAAAATAAGTGTGCTTCCAGGAAGAAGGGAATTAAATAATTCCGACTAATTAAAAAAATGGGGAAGAAAAAACAAAGAGTGAAGGCTATAGATGTAATTGGGAATGCTGTCTACGACACAAAAACGTGGCCCTGTGGTTTACACCTGGTTTCCGGAAGAGTATCCCTAAAGATTGACCTGTAACCAGGATTCGGTAACCCGACAACCCGACAAACGCCACTCATTTCCATCTAATTTTCGATCTGTATTATTATTTAATTTTCCATTTATTTATTTACATCCGCAAAACTTGAAGTTACTATTTCTAGTCCACCGACAGTACTCCCTGTAGAAAAAATTTACCTTTGAAGGTCAAAACGGCAGGGCATTCATGTAATATACACCAAACTTATGACTAGTTTTGTATCTACATGAAAAGAGAAAAAAAAGAAAAAGAGAAAGAGAAAACGAGCAAATGACAAAGTGAGATGTGGTCAAAAAGGGCACTCCCATGTCAGAGGGCTTTATTCCCAACCGCAATCAACGGTCTCGGGCCTTTTCTTAATTTTCCATTTTTAGTTTTTTAACCTTTATAAAAGTAAAATATAAAATTTATTTTTTTAACGAAGAATAATACAGAAAAGAGACAACTACTTCAAAGTCAAAGCGGCAAAGCCTCCGCAATGACCGGCTGGCGCCGGTTTTGTGACGGCCACGGCAGTACCTCTCCGGTACCGGCTGTCGGAGGTTAGCTGAAACCCTAACTACCCCATATCACGCCAATGAGGCCCCCTACCAGTAAAAACCAGACCAGCTGGTACTACCCAGTTCAGATCTTGCCACGTCATCAACTGGGTTCACTTAACTGACGTGGCGGAATCCGAGTGGGGCACTGGTTAGGTGGCAGAAAAATATGCAGTAAAAGCAAAAAGTGATAGATTACAGTAACATAAGTTGGGGTGGACGTGGGGGTGGGGGTGATGGTCAAGGCCCTAGCACTATCACCCGAAACAATTCTGAGCATTCCCACTGGATCTTACCAAATTCAACTCTTCCCATCAAGCTTTAGTGAATCCAAGACTATACACACATTGGTTCACATTTCATATTGATTATATTTTGACGCTGGCTTTTTCTAAAAAAAGAAACAATACTTTTATAATTTATATGTAAATTTGATCTTTACCCAAATCATGTAAAAAAATAAATATATTTGTGTTACTAACATATTTTTAAAATAATTTACATAAATTTTATATTTGTTTTAAATTCATCCATTAAATTTAAATAATTTGTCATTCATAAATTATTTTTTTATAATTTTTTAGAAAAATCTCACTATCAAAAAATATTAAATTTTTTTATGATAATAATTTGAATATTTTTGTATTGCTTTAATCAGTACTTTAAAATGTAAAATGAAAAATATGTATGATTCAAAATTTTGTATATTTATTTTTACTTAGTTATTACATATCAATATTTCTTTAAAATATTAATACAAAAAAAAAATCCTTTTGTTAATCCATGTAACTTATAAGCATTGCTTGATGCCTAAACTAGACATTAAAGGGAATCGTCTAATTAATTTCTACCACTTGATATGCTTAGTTGGGTTGCCAAGTGGTAGGATTGTGTTGCACTCAATACCGTGTTGCTTTTAGCATATTTTGTGTCCGAAAACTGCATATTATAAGTACCCAAATCGAATCAGTGACCAAAGACTGCCCAATGGTCAAGAATTTGTTCCACGATAAATTATAGCAGATTTTAGGGTTCAAGTTACATAGGCATTTCGCGATTTGGAAACTTTTAATCTAATTGGTTTGCTTGTCAGATTGGCAATATGGGTTTTTATAAAATCATGAGAATCAATTAAAAAAAAAAGGGGGAGAATTCACATTTAGGAAAGATTTTGTAATGGGAGAACTCTGTGAGGTGGGCAAAATAGGGCAGTGAAACTTAATAAAGCAAGGCATAAGAGAATTGGGAACATGTGCTTTGGGACAAATGGGTGCGAAATCTGATAACGAAGGGTCTATTTCTTGCTTCTTTCCTGTAAAAATCTGCAAAGGTAAGATGCTAATCCTTCACGAGAAGATAAGACCACGAAATGGGAAAGGAATACCACAAAACGTGGCTGTGAAGACTACTATGTTCTTGTTATCTCCCGTATTTAAATTCAACGAATCGGAATACTAAAGTATTGCCTAACAAAGTAGATAAGCAAGAAATTCATAGGTTTCCTTTTTTTTTTGGTCACACTTTGTTGCCAAAGTTAACTATGTTAATGTAAATAACACCAACCAAAAGGAAAGACAAGCAAAAGAAAGCTCGTAGCAAGTTAAAAGTTACAAGAGGGTACAATGGAATCAATGCTACCTTCCTTGAAGGTTCACATTTAGAGTATTTGGTTGGTAGCATATTGAAGTTGTAAAATATCAAACTAGAATTAATTTACTAGCTAGGTAAATAGTTATGCTCATTACAAGTAATTTTTGCAATTTTTTAAACTTAAATATAAAAACATTTTTCATTTAAAATTATGATTTATTATATTTTGTAAGAAATCCACTTAATACCACATTATGGTCAGATTTTTTATTAACCGATTTTTAATTGCATTAACAATAATATAAAAGGTAAAAATTATATAAAATTTTAATGTTTACATTATGTTATTAATTAATTTTTTATATTTAAAAAATAATAAAATAAATATTAATTTATTAACTCAATCTAAATTAAATCTTAATTTAAATGATTATAAAAAATTGAAGATACGTTTATTGTTGAAATATCTAAAAAATAATTTAAATAAATTATTCACTCTATTTTTAAGTTCATCAATCAAATTTGAATAATTTTTAATAAAATATTTATTTTTTTATAAAAAATTAAAAATTTAACCGTGTAAAGTTTAAAAAATATATTTTTAACACTCATAAAATTTTAAAATTTTTTGTAATGATAACTTGAATATTCACATTTATAAAAATTTTTACATCAAAGGTTATTGTATAAAAATTTTAATTTTAATATTCTTAATTTTTAAATTTTTGATAAAATTTAATTTACTCTAAATTGGCAAATCATAATTTAATTCATCATTTTTTAAATATAAAAATTTGATTGATAATATGAAATAAATACAACAATTTTATAAAATTTTATTCTAATATATATTATGTTAATAATTGTTTACTTAAATTAAAAAATAAAAAATATATTTTTTGTTGAATCTTTTTTGAAACTTTTTCAAAAAAAAAAGAAAAAAAGATCACAGTAGTTGAGATTTGCTGTGACATATGTAAGATATACATGTAAGCCAAAGGGACCCATAAATCCATCGGTGCTTAAATAATAAAATCAGACACTCTAAAGACAGGGGTTGGTTAACATAAATGGCTCCACAAAACAGTTTATTCATTTGTTCTTTTCTTTTTAGTGTTTCCTCTCTTTTGTATTGCGCCACTAAGTTCTAATTCATAAGTTAATCATCCATGTCTAACGCAATTGATTACGAAGTTGACACATACTTTTCATTTTTTTCAAATTGTGGGTAATTTTATAATTGACAAAATTAAAATACTAATTAATTTTATTAACTTACCTAAATATAATTTTTTAAATTACAATAATGTTAGATACCCAATTAGACAATCTCTCGTCTATTTGCATTATTTTGTTGTTCGTTGCATAAGCACGCAACTTAGAAAGAAGAAACTTACAAATCATTACAATTCATTATACATCGTTTTGACAAACTTTTCAATCCAAAAATGTATAAAATTTAAATGTTACAATGAAGGGCAATAATGATTCGCAATTTTGACCATTCAGCAACATGTCAAGTATTAGGTTAAAAATCTTAATTAATCATATTTTATAATCACTTTCTAATGGTATTGTGTGTGAGAGAAAGTGTTTTATAAATATATTAAAAAATAATGTTTAATTTATTAAATTTAGAGTCATAGATAGAGATTTTTATACAAGCAAAATCTGTACTAGCAGTACTTTTCAATTCACTTAACCTAAAAGTTCAACTTGTCTCCAATAACGTAATATGGTTTTGACATTTTTTAATGGTTATTTGTTAATAAAAATACTTTTATAATTTATTATATTAATATAATAATAATAAATATTATAAAATTTATTTAAATATTTATTATATAAAATCTTAATATTTATTGCATGTTATCAATCAAATAAAAAAAATATTTAATGTTAATCTATCAATTTAATTTAATTTGATTTTAATTTAAATAATTATAAAAAATTAAAAAAAATATTATTAAAATATTCAAAAAATAATTCAAATAAATTATTTACTTCATTTCGAGCTTATTTTTAAATTTGAATAAATTTTGATATAAAATTTATGTTTTTTTAATTTTTTAAAATTATTAACAGTGTAAATTTAAAACAATTTATTTTAAGTACTCAAATAATTTTTTTTTTTTGTGATGGTAATTTGATTATTGCTTTACATATATAACAAACTTTAAGTTAATTAAAATTTATTATATAAGATTTTAATTCGAATATTTTAAATTTTTGAATTTTTTTGATAATATTAATTTAAATCAAATTAATACATCAAAATTTAATTTATCACTTTAAATATTAAATTTTAATTAAAAATATTATGTAAATATTAATATTTTATAAAATATTTATATTCATATTTTATTAAATTAATACAAAGCATCATATTTTAAAATTTCAATATAATTTAGTTGAAATTATTATCCAACTTAAACATCAAAATTTTAGATTCATTTTTTTACTTTAATAATCTGAAGCGCTTCTTAACTTAATCACTCTCATAATATCATAACCAATCAATCAATTTTAAATTCCCATATCTCAATCTTTATCACGATGGACAACATGCTTTGCTCGAAAACATAAGTCGCTATCCCTCCGAGACCGTTTTATCTTGTGCATTGATTAGTTTACTATTTATTATATATTTGATTTACATTAATTTAATAATAATAATAGTAGCAGTAGTAATAATAATAATAAACACACAAGTGAAATCATTTTGAATTAGCTTTTGGGGCGTGAAGGGGTCCCTTGGGCATCTAGTCCGCATGCAATAGGACAACCAGCCTTTTAGCCTTTAGCTTTAGTGATCGTAACTGTGACGGAACCGGACCAGTCTCGATGTAAAAGCAAGCGTGGGTGGGTTGCCTTGCCCTCCATGCCGAACCATGACCTTCCTAGAACTTATGGGGCCCACAGTCACAGGTGCCAATAGTGCCATTACTTAGGACACATGGCCCTATGAAGATCTCGCATGATATGATAGTGGGTGAGAGCTTTAATAGCGCGAGGGACCCTTGTGCCGTTATCCGTCTCCCTCCCAATCTAAGACCCACATCCCCCTTTTGGTCGCTCCAATTCTTTTGTCCCAAAACACGGACAATCCAAGGGCATATATGTCCATTATCCTAAATTATAGCACTTCAGTTCACTAATCAAAATAAAAATCAAAAATAAATATTAAAAAATTAAACTATATTCGTATTTTATTTTACTTTTTAATATATTGATTGAATTAATTATATTTTTAATATTTTAACTTACTTCAATTAAAATTTAGTAAAAATTAAAAACATTTAAGTTAAAGTCATGTACAATACATATTCAAGTTATTATAAAAAAATATTGTATACTGAAAATATTTTTTCTAAAAATTATATTATCAAAAATTACATGAAACATATTGTGTGAATCAAAAATTATTTTAAGTTTGATAATAAATTTAAAATAATGAGTAAATTTCACTTGAGTCATTTTAAAAAATATTTTAATAATAAAAATATTCTTTTATTTTTTATATTTATTTTAACTAAAATATAATTTAAACTAAATAAGAATATTAAAGATATAATTGATTGATAAGTTAGAGCTTAGATTAAAAAGTAAATCTAGTTTAACTTTTTATTATATTTACTTTGAAATTTACATTTATCAAAATATTTACTATATTTATATTTTAAAATAATATTAAATTTTTAATTTGGGACACCACTCTGGTCCAACTCGTAAATCAAGGTAGATTGTTGTGTGGTGCCAATGTGGGGCCCACTTGACCAGAGCCAATTACGGAGAAGCAAGGTGCGTTGGTCTTAGCCCAAATTGTTTTCCACAAATTAATCGCTTAATATTTTCTTATTTGGACTTTGGTCTAACTTTTATTTTCTATATGATTCCATTATGGCATTACTTTTATGGATATTTTCCCACTAGCCAAACAAAAATATCAAAACATGACGTATAAAGATTTGCATTTTATTTGATTGTTACACATATTTACATACCATACCATTAAAGTCATCATCATATCATTTTTTTTTCCAAATGAACAAAAAGATAAAAATATTGGTACGTGAAAATTAATTTGAGCCCCATCTTTAGATATTGCAATGTTTGCCGGGTCATGCATATACAAAAAATAAATAAAATAAATCCAAATCATTGCAAGTCATTACAGGTTATAAAATAATAAATAATTAAATATGATATTTTTTTCAAACATTCCTTTTATTATTTTAAAAAATTAATTATTATGTCTTATATATCATACATAATTAAATTTAATATTTAATGATAATCATAAACAACATAATAGCTGTCATTATACCCATTATTAAGTTAAATGACTATGACAATGCTTTCTTGCTGTCTTGACTTGTTGATCATTCGTACGTAAATTTTTCACAATCACATTTGGACTTTGCAACAAAAACTTGCACAGGAATATATCATTATAAAAGAAAAAATCATAAATAATTACTTAAAATTAATGATATTTTTTTTTGTTTTTAACAAATTTATATATTTAAATTTAAGATAAATATCAAAAAATTGAATCTTATTCAATTTTAAATTTAAATCAAGATATATGAATTTCATTAATTATACACATAATTTTTTAGTTTGATATAAATTAAATTTTGCTTCAAATGATTTTGAAAGAATATTTTCCGTTATTAAAATGCTTCAAAATTATTTTAATAAATTTTATATTTTACTTAGATTTTATTTTTAAAATTTAAATAATTTTTAGTTCATGAAATATTTTTTATTTTTTAAAATTTTAATTATTTATTTTTAAAAAAATATTTTCAAGATGAAATGTTTTAAAATTTTTTTATAAAAGTAATTTGATTTTTTTCCTCTTTCAAGTCAAAATTTGTTGTTGAGTTCTTTTAATTTAATTATCTGAAAATTCCCGTTTTACTATAATATAACAAGGAGCCGCTAGTGTTTATTTCTTTGTGGCTAGTTTTCAACTTTCTTTATGCATCCACCTAACCATGCCATGAGCTCAATCACGACGCCGTATTAGTTTTTGAAAAGGGCATTCACTCATTTAGGGAGTCCCACTCCTATTCTCATTGAGCCCCACAATAGGGCACAGCGTCCTAAATTGCTTGTTTTTCATCCATCGTGATTTTACTGCACGCCCCCTGTAACTTTGTTTTGATTTTTATTTGACACATTGAATAATAATAAAAATGTTAGGTCTAGTAGATTCGAAATGAAATTTTAAAAAGCCTACACCATAATCCATGCTTCCCTTACGTCCCCACTAACTGCACTTTGATTTTCTAGGGATCAGATTTTCCACAACCTTCCAGGAAAACGTTCGGAAGAGGGGGTCGAGTGTAAATATTAGTTTTCGAGGTGTGACACACGTGGCGGATAAAGGAGGCCATTTCTTGTCGGCGGATTTGAACGGCAAAGTAAGACTGGACTTACTGCTAGTAGACAAAATGAACTCGAGAACATGATAAGAATGTCACGTACAGCAGATCTAAACCGTTCGATGATTCCGCAAATCACGTCAAAGATTGTGGGGCCCAGAAGGCTCCAAACAGCGCCACTCTCTCTAATCGCAATCAACGTGGATTCTGCGGCCCTGTGAATGCGGAGCAGTCGGGACACGTGTCTTTCTGGAGAGACCCCATTAAATCTTAGTCATGTGAGTGCACGTGCACCCTGACAACTCTCTTGGGGCCCACCATGTGGTTTCTCCTCCTCTTCGACATCCCTCTCATGCATGGAAAAAGAAAGGGGCACGTGCTCCGTCAAGCTGTCCACTCGTGAGATGCCACATCGTTGAGCTGTGACGCTACGCCTCACATGCTCGTAACAACCCGATTATTGGCTGCATGTACACGCTTAATATATATATATAATAAAATTTTAATTTTACAAATTCAAAATTACAAAATTATATTTATGACAACAAGTTTGTTAAAAAAGACAACATAAAAGAATACAACATGTGGACGGGAAATGCCTTAAAGATAAGATAATGCCATTTGTCTCCTCCACCCACATAAATAATTCAAAAAATTAAAAAAATTGCATTAAAAATATAATAGTTAGCCTTATAATACTTTAAAATCCTCATAGCAAATGAAATCTAAGCACATTAGCCACCTTGTTAATTATGTATATACCAACTTAATCTACTAGACCAAGTGTTATTCCAATAATAGAAGAATAAGATATTTAAAATTGTTACAGATTGATTGCTTAACATGCGAAAGGGAATCCCATTGTTATTAAAAACTGTTTTTTCTTTAATTTTTAATAATTAATTATTTATTTTTTCTCATTTCCACCAAACAAGGAAGGCCCTGGAACAACTATTGCCAAGGTTTTTCTTACTCTTCTTCCAAAAACAAAGAAGGCTTCTTTGTGGACTTTCTGAGCTTAACCCAACAACTCATTTTTGACCCAAGAAAATGAACCCTACATCATCTGTGATGGGCCTAGAGACCCAAAAGTCATGTCGGATTGCTATCTTAGGGTTCATACAAAGCTGAATAGGATCAATCCAGTAAAAAGGTTGCAGAGTTCAGGTGGCTTAGCCCATAAAACCCAACTTCAATGTAGAAAACTTTGATCATAATTCCAGCCAGGCTCCTTATCCTTTTAAGGCTGAAAATTGCAGCTAAAACTAATGTTCAGTGTACCAGTATACAGTCAACAGTTGAATAGCCGTAGAAACCATTTACCACCATCCAGAAGTAGAAACAAGGAAATCTTTTGATCTCTCTTTCAGGGTTTCTATTTCCATCTCCAAATGGAAGAAAGCAATCAATCTTGGATACTAGACAAACAAATTGATAAAGAATCTACATCAAACAACTCTTCCTTGTTTTTCTGGAGCAAAAAGAGAAACAAAATCCATCGTGGGTGTTGTTGATATCAACTGAAAGGCAACTAATCTTTCCAAGCCTCCTTGCTTAGCCGTCGAGAGGCAAGGCCTTTAGATGAAAGACTCGGAGTGACAGGCATGGATGGCGTCTTGGGTGCTTCCTCATCATCCCAACTATCGCCCCAACTGTTATCCCACCCATCATTGGTATCCGAATCTGTTTTTGGTTCAGCAGAAACTGGCAAGTCCATGTCTAACCTTTGGTACTTAGAGCCATTGCTCGAAAGCTGCCTTCGATGGAAGCTGATATATATCCCACCTGATACCAGTATTACAATGGCAGCGAAGATCGTGAATGAAATAATAGGGCTACGGGACAGGATATTAACGTATGAGGAGTTGGGTGAGGGATTGAAGTCCTTTCCAGAACTGTGCGCAATCAAATCCTTGAAATCAAGGCTGCATCGGCCATTTCCGGCTGTTAAAACAATCAAGTTATTGGCTCCTCCACTTCTTATAGAAACCTTCACCTGCACAATTCAAATATCAAGTTCTGCAGGTTGATAATATAAATCCTTCATGAAAAAGCTCACCAGAATCAATCACTGGACAACACTCTACAATATGGAATCCTATCAAGGATCATTCAGGATTTAATAGCCATGTTTTGAGGCTGCAATCAGTTTAGGACTATAAATGAGATAGAATAATATAACAAGTACTGAATTATTTGTCATGTAAGTCATCTAAAAGAAAGAGGGTCTGTAGATGTAATAGTCCGAATCAATCCACATGCACGACACATCAAGACTTGTTTCCCCCCACCTTTCTCTGTCTCTAAGTGACTCAGTCACTACTAAGGGGAAGAACAGCAAGTGAAGAACAAACATAAGTTAACAATTTGAGGTCTTGGTTACTATATAGTTAGTGGATACAGGTAGATGACGGTTTGTGTTTGTTACGGTGAGGCTGATCGAACCATTACAGTTTAACATAATAGATCATCAAAGGAAAGCCTTTTTCTTGAAGCTTTTGAAAAACCATATGATATTATTTATAGGTACCTTCTTGTCTTCTTTCTCTCGGAGTTGAACTTTAGTTTGCTCTAAATGAACAAAATGCGCAGCAGATATTGTGACTGTTAGAGGGCCTTTCCCCTTGTTCTGAATTAAAAGCGAAAGATGTGGAGACTCTGTATCAGAAACCAAAGTAAGATCCAGAATTTTCAATATAAGTTAAACATAAAATAATAAAAAGGAAAGAGAAAGAAGAGATGTAAACAAAATGAAGAGATTTGTACCCATTGAGAAAATAACCGGACTCCACTACCAGCATAGATATGGAAAACTATTTGATAAATGGCAAAGCTACAACCAAGATGCATTAGTTCATTACTCAGTGATATCATAACTTATGTGTTGAAAATGAATCACTGCCACAGTTCCTCATCTTCACATATCAAATCAAATATTTCCTAAATCGACATGAATGTTAAAGTAAAAGTAATTAGGAAGGTTAGGATGAACAGTCCCATTGTCTGGTTGCTATGGGTACCCTCAGTTTGCAATGGAGGAGTCCAGATATTCCAAATCATTCATGTCAGGAAGCCTGACATTTACTTCATGGTTCATTTGTTTTTAATCATTTAAATACAAGCTCATTCTAAAGTATATAACTTAGGGCCATCCAGGGCAAATTTCTCCACGATGTTCACACATAATGAAAGTTTCAATTCTATAGATAAGTAGAAAGATAACAAATATTATGAACTTGCAATGTGAGACGTCTTAAAATGTCACAATAAACAGAAGGAATATACCCAAAAATGACTAATATAAGCAGCAAAGTCATTCAAAGCATTCCTCAGGGAAGAAACTGACCATTTCCAGGAACTCGTAAACATGCAACAAACTCATCCTGCTCATCTGTGCACATATTAGATGGATCACATTCCTCACCCCGAGCATTATCTTTCCTAATTGGTGTCAAAATGGTTGAATCTGCTTCATTGCTCTTTTCTTTAGTCACTTCCTTAGGATCCAACGCATCATCCGGTTTGCCATTTTTTACATCACTTTCGTCCAATTTAGATTTCTCACTTGAGTCTCCTTTTCCCTCTTGCACATTCTCAGCTGCTTGTGAACCCAATTGATTATCTAACTCCGTCTTATTTGTGTCCTTTTCTATTCCCTTCTTCAATCCACCCAGCTGTGTCCCTTCATTTTCATTTACTTCAACTTGAGTAGAATTCAAAACTAAACTGGACTCAACCGTTTCATTTGATCTACTTTTGGAATTTAAGTTTGAATCTGAATCACTGTTTGCACTTATTTTCACCTACAGTAAACAACTACAATCAATGAACACATCCATGATTTGATTCACAAATGAAAACTTCTTCCATATTTACCTTCGTGTCAGCTAGAGAGTAATCAAGGGCAACTAGTACCAGGAAAAGACCCACTGTAAGAACACGATTTCTTTCCATTTCTTAAGACAAGCCCACTTCAAAATGCTACAAGAGGATCCTATTTACAAATAACAACAGTCAAAATTGGAAACCTATACATACTGACAATTAACAAAGAGCTTATAATACTAACATCGAAGAGAGCGCTGTTTCTGGCGCTGTCTTTTCTGTTATTATAGCCATGCTCATTTTAGCAAACAGTCTGCTTCTCACTAAGCTAAGCCATCAGCTAACCCCATTGACTAAGCACAAAAGAAACTAAAATTGAGGGTTTAACGGTAGAACGAGAAGGAGAAACGCAGAGAGAACAGCTGATATATAGCTTAGTCCGTCTCTTCTACCCTCGCGAATCGCGAGCGACGCAGTTGTAAAATCTTGAGAAACAGAAAATGGAAAAGAAAGAGATGATTCTGAGAAAGGAAAACTTGGACTCAAGGAGATTCCCAGATTAGAGACGCATAATCGATGGCCGATGGGGTTAGGTATTGATGGCGAGACCTTCCCTTCCCGGGCTGCTGGATCCCAAGCTCCCCAAGTACCCACTGTATTTTTTAATAATTATAATATAATGAGCATTATTTGATTTTTATGTTATAATATCTGAGCCTTAAGTTACAGATAGGATGGCTATGAATTTATATTTTTCAGATTTTTTCCATTCATTATTTAATCATGCAATTCTTTTATCTGGAGAATAAATCCATAAATAAAATTTTATAATATAAAATAAATAAAATTTGTTAATAAATAATTTTATTTTATTTTGAAAATAAATATAAATAAAAATCTTATATTAAATTCATTTTTAATCTAAAAATCTACTTAACAGTTAAATTTATTATATATTATATATTTAATTAATTTAAATATTATTTTTAATATTAATACAATTATAAATATTTTTATTATTAAATTATCTCAAATAATTCAAAGTAAATTCTGCACATTATTTTGAATTCATTTCTCGATTTTAAATATTTATTTAAAAATAAATTTAATATTTAATAACTCAAAACATTAGCTTGAATATTGTTTAAAATTTTAATTATTAAAAAAATTTCAATAAAAGTTTGTTATATAAAATACTTAATTGAAATATATTTTTTTAAAAAATTAATGATATGATAAAAATTAAACTAAATTAAAACATCATATATATAATTAAATAAATACTTAAAATAAAAAATAAAAGATATATATGATTTAAATTTAAATTTTATTTTTATTTTTATAATTACCTATTTTTTAAATATATGATAGAGATCATCAGTATATGACTTTTCAGCTATCAAACAGTATGCATCCAAAATTAAGGCAAGATGCTTTAAATATAATGCCCAAGTATAGAATATGCTTAACCTCTTTCTTCCTAGAATAAAGCATAAGATTCTTCCATCCCCCTTTTAATGGTCTCTTTAATTTTCTAAGAAATTTTTTTTAAAAAAATGTAAAAAATATTTTTTTGGGAAAAAAATCAAGTTTTTCCAGCCTAACCTCTTTCTTTATCTTTCCCAAAAAAAAATAATAATAATAATGAGCCAGTCGGCCCTAAGGCCCAAATCAAGAAGTATATAGGATTTAGGGCTTAGCCCAATTTTTATAGGAATGTAGGCTTCCACTTTTGGAAATTAAATTAGGGTGGGTTGTTCTTTTCGTTATAATTTGCTCCAAAAGTAGTCTGAATTGGCATCGAATTATAAAATTAAATTATATGACATATCTCGACTAGAAATTGGATAATAATTTTCACCTGTGTCGAGATTTTTATTTTAAAAAATTAAAATATTTACTGTAACAATAAATAAATAATATTAATAATTATTATATTATATATTTTTAAAATAAAAATATTATTATAATTTACATTAATAATTTTTTGAGTAAAAGTATCATAAAATTTTGATGTTTACATTTTGTTATCAATCGAATTATTATATTCAAAAAGTGACAAATATAATTTTGATCTTTTAATTTAGTTTAAATTGGATCTCATCTTAAATGATTATAAGAAATTAAAAATATTTTTATGATTAAGATATTTCAAAAATAGTTTAAATAAATTATTTACATTATTTTTAAATAACATTTAATTTTGATCAATTAATTTGATCAAAATTTAATTCACCGCTTTTTTAACGTAAAAATTTTATTGATAATATAAAATAAATATAAAAAATTTATGAGATATTTACTCTAGTTTTTTGAAAATAATAATTTTAAATTTTTATCTTCTCGTTATTATTAAAGCTTAATTAATTTTTTTTAAATGCCTTTCATATCTACTTAGTTAGGCCGGTTATCAGAGCCCATTACAGGCTTTTCAAACGAACCACTTAATCCACAATTAATTTTAAAAAGAAGAAATACTGCGCTGACTCTCTCGTAGTTAATTGGTTAGGCCTGTTATTAAAAGCCCAATATAGTATTCTCCGAGCCGAAAAAACCCTAATTTTAGGTTGGTAAGCAAACCCTAATTTCACGTTTACCATGTGCTAATGTCAAACACATGCACATAACAAACCCGACAATAATTCAAAATTGAATAATTACCTTTTTGACGATACAATACTTAGATAATAAAAGTAAAAGATTATATAGAAGGTGCACAAAAGCTCTAGGCCTGCCTAACTTAACAAGTTGTTCGCACAATAAAACTCCGTTTTCACTCAAGCATGGCACATGGCACATGGCACATGGCATTTGATTGATTACCATAAAAAAAACTTTTGAAACATGTGATCCAATTGTGTCATCGATGATGATGTTTTGATTCATCTCATGTTCTAAGTTTTCTTCATTTTTATTTAATTTTTATAACAATTTTTAAAAAAATATGTTTATAAAAGATCAACATTTTTTATTAATCTAACTATGTTTGAATTTTTAAAGAATTGATTATATTTTGCAAATTAATAAAGTGGGTAGTTAAAATTTTGTTATTTATTTTTATATTAATATAATAAATTAAAAATATAAACAATAAACATTGTTCATATCAATAAAAACTAGAAATATGTCAAAAATTAAAATTTTTATATATTGCACTGAAAATTTTGAATCATATATAATTAATTTGGATAATACTTGTTAGTAATACATGAATCAAACTCTTAAATTTTATTTCATATGAAAAATCATATTAATAAAAAATATTAAATATTAATTTAATTCATATGTGTAAACAGTTATAATCAAATAATTAAATTAACCGAAAAATCGATTGAACCTTGAATCAAACCTTTAAATATTGACTGGATTTATTTAAAATTAATTTGATTTATATATATCATCAAAAATGAAATAGTTTTGTTATAAATATTTTGAATTTTTATTTAAAATACATTACTTTAAAAAATAAAATAATTTAAAAATACATTACTTTAATTCATACTTTGAATAACTTTTATTTTTATCTTTATGTTATTTATTTTAATGATATATATTAAAATATTATAATTATTTATTACATTACCACATTTTTTGACTTAAATATGACTTTCAATCTTTAATTTATTTTGGTTCAATTATTGATTTGATTTTAAAAACAAAATGACAAGTTATCTCCTAAAGTCTCTTTCAAAATAAATAATATTATGAAGATATGAAGAATAAAACATTAATAATTATTAAAAGAGGAAAAATCACCATCGAAGTTCATAAATAATAGGATAACCAACGACTTTATTTGTTTAATCAGAAGGGTCCAGTTCCACGAGGCACAACCGACCTGGCTCGTCGGTGCTGAGCAAACCGGGCTACCGAGTCAACTTGCCCCGCAAGGAGGGACTGATTAAAATAGGCAAATTGGGTAGAAAAAGTCAAAGCAAAAAGAAGCTATCCACATCACAAATTGAAAGCCTAAATCGACCATTTAGTTAGGAGAACAAGCAGCTTTTAATAATTGCGTTGTCCAAAAGTCTAACTTGAGCTGACGGTTTGGAAGTTGTTCATTTGTCAAACCGACCGGGTCCAGGAGTCAGATCCAGCTGGCTCATCCTGCCACCACATGAGACGCACCAGGCACGTTTGACAAAGCTTATAATATATAGTTTTTTTTCCCCCTTAGAATAATTGCAATTATTTGATGATTGACAAGCATCCTGTTTAGTATATTCTAATGGGTAAGATAGAGTGGATGTGCCATGCCTATTTGAAGTTTCTAACTTAATTATTAAAAAAAGTTAATTATATTAATAAAATATATATTTTATTTAAAATTTTAAATTAAGATTTAAAAAATTATATTTACTAAAATTTTATATTTTTATTAAATTTTTTATATAAAATTTTTATTAATGTTAATGATGCTGCTCACACATATAGTGTATATGTGAATTCATCTTGTGTAATTATTTAAATATTTATTTTAAATACTGTTAAAATAAATAAAATATTTTTTTCGCATTAAATTTTATAATAATATGTAAAATATTAATATTTTAATATAATAAAAAAATATTTTATTTATTTAAAGATATATCAAAATAATTATATAAATAAAAATTATATGCATATTACGTTTGTGTACGAAATCATTAATATTAATAAAAATTATAAATAAAAGTTTTATATTAAAAATTTAATAAAAATTTAAAATTTAAATAAATATAATTTTTTTATAAATCTTGATTTAATATTATAAGTATAATATAAATTTTTTCATATAATTAACTGTCATTAAAATTAATATTTTACGCCTAAAAAGAGAAAGCTAAGTATAAAAGATTTATTTTGGATGATTTTTAAGTTGAAATGAAAATTTTTATGCCTCTTTTAACATTGAAATTTATATTTATTTTAATAATTTTAATTATAATATAAATTGACCATATAACGTTTTGTTTGTTTTTAGTGTTGACTTCGCACGTTAAGTTATTTTAAATAATTTAATCACATAAAAGTAAAATATTAATTTTTTGTATGTATTTTGAATTGATTTATTTTTAATGATTTGCTAAATTTTTTAATAGTGTGATTTGTGATTTATGTTTATTTTAATAATTTTAATTACAATATAAATTTATGAATTATTTTTATAATTAATTATTTTTATCTTAAGCATATAAAATTATATAATTATATTTTTAAATTATATAAATCTTTATAAAATATAAAATAATTCTATCAATGAAAATATAAAATCAACATTTTATATATTTTATATTTTAAATAAAAAATCATAGGTCGTGCGAAGATCTTTAAAACAAACAATATTAACATGTGATTGGAAATCAAAATAAAAATTATACGGTCACTACGGAGCAAAAATACCAAAAAATGGCGTTTTCAAAAGAGATGAGGATGGATTTGGATGAATTTATAATTAATATTTAAAGTATAAATTAAATGATGGGGATCGAAGACAAGTAGCGACATAGCCAACAACAAAATAAGTTTCCAAAATTAATAATAGCCTTTTGAGATAAGGAGGGACCATAGCCCTCACTGTCACTATTTTCTTCCCCTCTCGCCTCCTAGTATATCGTCAACTCATTTTGTTGCGTTTTCAACGCCGAGAGAAGAGAAACAGTACACACACGTGGCAACAAGCGTTCCTCATAAGCCAAAAAAGCGGCTCTGCTCACACTGCCTTTATATCACATTCTTAGCAACAACCTTCACTTAGTTATTAAAATAATACAATATAAAATATTAATTATGATAAATATAAAAAAATATGGACGACTTTATCGATCAAATTATATATATGTGTGTGATATTTTAATTTATTAAAATTTTAAAATATTTAAGTTGAATATTTTATAAAATAAATTTTGATTTAAATTTTATCATGAGATATATTCAAACACTATTGTAAAAAAATAACTTTTTAATATTATATATATAATTTTACATGATCCAAATTTTAAAATTTCACCAAAAGATAGTTTGTGGATCAAAATTTTTTAAAATTTGAGAGATAAACTCAAAATAGAATATATAATATATTTGAATAATTTTAAAAGTATTTTATTAATAAATATTTTAATTTTTTAACAATCTTGTGAACCAAAGTCTAATTTAAACTAAATTAAAAAAATTAGAAATACAATTGATTCAAAAATAATACATCAAAGTTTAAATTTTTTATATTTATTTTATTAATTAATTTTGATGCATAAACAAATATAATATTAAATTATTTATAACAGTTATTTTGTTTCAATGAACTAGGTAATCATATCGTCTTAACTCAATTTACTTTATAAATATTATTAATTTTGAGATATCTTTGTTATTTTTTTCATAATTTTAGCATACATGTACAAAATATAAAAATCAAAATTTCATATATTATTCACCAATTTTTAAAAAAATAATTGAAATTTTTGTTGACGTATCAATAATTTAAATTTATAAAAACAATTGTAATGTATTATTATTATTATTATTTTTTTAGTGATGTTTCATAAAAATTATGTTGACACTAATTCATTGATATATGTAAAAGTGGTTGGGTGAAATTAATAAAATAATTGGAAGGGATGGAATCATTTTAGCTTATTCCAAGATCTAAGTATATGTTCAATGAAGACGGAGAACACCCACTTTTTTTCCGCATGGTTGCCATCAAGGATATCTTATCACAAGCCAGGATTGGGCACAAGGTTAATTTTCCTTACTTAATACTTAGCTTCCCCTATGACTCTACTTGCCAATCAATCACAAACCAAACTCATTTCTTAATTAACAAACTACTTCACCTAACATAATTATCTATTTTATTTTTAATAATATCATATTTATTTAATAAAAATAGTAATATTTACTTTTATGTCATGGGATATATATGTTGAAATCCCTAAATCATGCATAGTTTTTTTATTTAAAATTTAAAATATTAATTATAATAATTATATTTTGAATGTTCCAATTTAATGTCAATTTAGATTTTAACTCAAACTATAATAAAACATTAATATTATTTTTTTATTTTAAAAATATCTTCCAAATGATTCAAATAAATTTTATATTTTATTTAATTAATATATGTATATTTAAAAACATCTGTAATTTAAAGTTTTTTATATTTGTTTTATATTATATTATAAATATCTTTGGTTTTAAAACATTTTTATGATAAAAAACTTTTTAAATTTTAAATTGACAATACATGTGAAGTTATTTTTAACTGATATGATTAATATTATATTTAATTTTTTAATAAATTTAAAGAAAAAATCATTTTGGCTTCTCTTTCCTGAGTTCACTGATTGAGTGTATGATGAAGGTGAGCCCAGCAAGAAAAGTTAAAAAGGAATGATATATAATGATTGAAGGCTATGTATGATATGTGAAATTTTCCTCGTTCAATGGTGACCACGTGGTGCTTCAGTGGCTGTCTTCTACGTGCCACCTTTGGCCACTCAATCATACCCCTTCCATTCTTTTCAACAGTATAAAGTGTTACCCATATAATCATTTTATATTACCAATTGAATAAAATTAAACTTACTATAAAAAAATAATTTGTATATCTTTTTTTCATATTTTCATTCAAAATGTTGTAGTTTTGATTAAACAAAATTTACATCTAAAACATCAATTTAATTCAAATTGATTTTTATTTTTATTTTTTTCTAAACAAATTATTCAAATTTAGGAATTCACTATGATAACTTTTAACTTTTTATTTTCAGATATAAAGTATCAAAATTTATAAAAAATATTGTTAATATTAAAAAATTGATTTTTTGTGATTATTACTTAAATATAACTTATATTTATAAAAAATTAAATTAAAATATGTTGCATAAATTTTTTAAAAAAATTAAAATGCATATTAAATTCAATTGAAAATTGTATACAAAATGATACAATAAACTACAAGATTTTCAGTAAAAACACAAAATACAAGGCTTTTTAAAATATATTTAACCTAATATGAAAATATATACTTTAATTTTTATTTAATTATGAATTTAAATAAAAATAATAAATAAAAACTAAAACCAACAAGAAATGAAAATCATTTAAAGGGGTAAGACAGATTTCCACATAAAGTAAACAGAAAATCAAACCCCTAGAAAGATGTTTTCTTGCGGACCTTCTCAAGAAGGTCATTGAATTGTGATCAAATTACCGACTCTTCGAGACCTCATCTATCATTAAAATCCGGATTTTGCGGATTTATGCTTTGACAATCATGAGTGCGAATTATATAAAGTGTAGGTAGTCTAAGTTAGTGAGAGAGTATTGATTTTTAAATCTCAAGTTAAGGGTATTAATTTAATAACAAAGTTTTTTTATAATAAGATAATAAATGTGAATTTTAATTTTAAAAGATTATCTTATAATTTTATTAAAAGTATATATTTTTTTAGCAACATGAAAGGATTTAGTGAATGATGTATTTGTGACGTCACATGTAGAAAAGAAGTCACGAGAAATTGGGAAATCTATTTTCTCGTAAAAAAAGGCGACACGTTTCGGACAGTGAAACGGCAGCTGTGGGGTTGACGTGTCGAGCTTAGGAGAGAGGACCACTGTATTAGTCGGCGTCGGCGTGTTGCCCCATTGAGACCAAGTCCGAGTGCTGCCAAAACCGCACTTTTTCCAACAGCATAATTACACGAATGCCCCTCTATCTTCCCAAAATTTACACGCTCAGCCCAATCTAAGGACAAAAGACTCCCTCGATTTCCACGCTACAGGCACCCAAAGAGGATAAGATGCCCCCATTGGAATTACTTTTAAGCCCTTATGCAAGGTATGAAAGCAATATGCATAGATTGTACACAAATATGATTTTTGAATAAAAATTTCATGAAGCAATAGGCATATGCAAGATATAATTATCTTATTTAATAATTTTTAAAATTTAATCTCAACAAAAAATTAAAGTAAAAAATGGCTAAATAATGTTTTTTCATATAAATACAAAAATATAATGACTCTTAATTTTTTATATTTATATAAAAATATTGTTCATTTTATCATAATTTCATGATTTTGTTCTTTTAAAATATTATAAAATTGATCTTGAAGTAATCATAGAAACGTGTCTCATAAGAAATAATCTGTTTTCGAACTTATTACTATATTCTATGCAGACATTAAATCTCAAATGATGGAAAAAAATATAAAAATAATTTTTTCAAAAAAATATATTTAGTTTCTATTATGGGTTTTAATAAAGAACAATTTTTTGTTATTTTAAAATAATATAAGAAAGTATCTATTGTCAAATTTATATTACATTTTATGCAGACATTAAATATCAAAAAATAGAAAAAAATATTATAAAAATAAAATTTTAAAAATTACATCTAATTTCAATTATGGGTTTCTATAAAGAAAAATTTTTAATCCACAAACATTATTATAAATTATATAGTCTATTATGGGATAATTGGTGAAGATAAAAAGAAGGGTAAAATGGGAAAAAGAAAAAAATGTGAGAACGAGAAGACAGGGAGATAATGAAACACGAATAAAGACTTGGGTGGGAGAAAGAGTCACATTTGGCAGATTTGACTTGAGTGAAAATAGTTAGGTATGTTCACATGCGAACACGCAAAAAAGCTTATCATGGTCTGGTCCACTCACGATGGGTGTCTTCACGAGCTTCTGTCTCCACGTCTCTTGCCTTTTCAATGCTTACCTTTACGTCTTTAATGCACCACGATACCATGTGACCCACCTTCTATTTGATCACGACCTTTTTCATCTGATTGATGATCATCATGATATGAGAAGAACTGCTCAGCTGCTAGAGATGCGATAGGATAGGAAGGAGTGTACTATGTGAAGTACTGTTTCATCTTTCAACCACTCACAGATGAAAGCTTGTCCTAACAAATTTAGCCAAACTTGTATTAGGTGGCAATGGGTTGGGTTTTACTGGTATTTTATCATATATTATCAAAATAAAATTAATATAAATTAAATTAAATAGATTAAAAATAAATTAGAATTTAAAATTTAATGTTTTAATCAAATCTGAGTAAAATATTTAATGATATGGCACTCATTACTTTATTAAAATTTATAAAATATATTGTATAAATATAATGAAATGAATTAATAAATAAATAATTACAAACCAGTTTGAAATATATTTGCAAATTAAAATCAAATTTCTAGAAAATTTATAAAAAATTCGATTATACATATTTTAATAAATTTTGGGTTTAAAATTCTTTAAATGGATTTTCTCTTTGTTCATATGAGTTTTTTTTTTAATTTTTTTAAGCATAGTTTTATGAAATTAAAAGAAAAAATTTTAAAAATAAAAAAGTGAAAGAGAAGGAGGCGAGAAGAGGCACAAATTTCTCCTGAATGAGACTAGACGATACGAGAAGGAAGAAAGACGCGTGGCAGTTAAGGCGCCTGTGGGCTTTAAATTTAATGCATGGAAGCTGACTCTGCAACGATAATAAATTAAAAAAGTTGCTTTTTATCACTGACTGCACATGTACGGACATCTGTAGGCCTCACACAGAGTTGAAGCCAAGAAAAATCTATTTCTATTAGAATACAATTTACAGGCGCAGATCCAGGGAGGTTTTTTTTTTGGGGATGATTAAAATGGACTAATTTTTTAATTAATATATATATTGAAATTAATTAATTAATAATTAATATTTGAATTTTTTTTTATGAATGGTTTTTGAAGGGTACATGGATAATTTGATTTGAGTCGGTGTTAATTTGAAAATGATGAAATATTTAAATTAATTTATTTTATTAAACTATTAAATAATATACTCAATACAGTTTAAATTACCAGATGGAATTAAATAAAAAATAAAAAAATTATTATGGTATGGGTTTGTGTTGAATTTTTTATATAAAATTTTAAAATATTTTTTAATTTATAATAATAACAATAATAATAATAATATAAAAAATAAGATTATGAAAATATCATATCCAAACAAAAGGCAGTGTATTGTTTTTCGTGGAGTTCTCCTTATGACTACCTGCCTGTCTGTAATTTGGACTGAAAGTTTTCAAACCAATTTAGAGTGTGAAGTCATAGACTCATATGAATTGCCTTTACCTCTGCAGCTATAAATACACCGAGAGGGAGCCCATTTCAGGACACAGAATAGTAATTTCGGTGCCTTACTTTGGACTTCCATTGGAGAAAGAGAGGAAAGAAAATCTAATTTATTTTCCTGGAAAACAACCGAAATATCTCATCCTTCCTTTCTTCCCCCAGTTCTTCCGGTTCGTTTCTCGTCTCTTCTTGAAATCTAAGAGATTATATTTTCGTTGCTGTATTTTCTGTTTTGCAGCAAGAATCATCAGCTGCTGCCATTTTTTAACTTTTCTTCTATGGTCTGTCTCTGGTTTTTGCATCATTAAACAAGCTTTCTTCTGCGAATTGTCTCTCTTGTTTCCCAAGGAAAAGGGACGATTTTAAGTGCCCTGTTCCTTGATTTTGCTGGTCATCTATTTCTTACCTTTTCTGTTTCCAAACGAAATTTCTCTTCGAAGCTCGCCATAACTATCGAAGGAAAAAAAAAAAAATGCAAGAAAACAGCCTTCTTCCACTTAGCTTTTCTAGTACTGGTGTCGATATTCGGTCCTCTCTGTCACAGCTCATAATAGCAGGAGGTACGAACACCTTGGATTCAATCTTCTCTCATTGCACACCATCAACAACCACCACCATAACCAGCCCTGTGTTCGAGCCGCTGGGTTCTTCCGTCTATCTCCGCCAAAGAGACCTCCTCCAAAAGTTCTGTGAAGAAAACAGAGCAAACACCATGTTTGCTTATAACCCACAGAGCTCTGCATCGACAAGCTCATATTTGCCCCCGGTTAAGAAGAAGCTATACAGGGGAGTGAGGCAGAGACATTGGGGCAAATGGGTAGCCGAGATCAGATTGCCTCAGAACAGAATGAGAGTCTGGTTAGGCACTTATGAAACCGCCGAGGCTGCTGCTTATGCCTATGATCGCGCCGCGTATAAGCTCAGAGGAGAATACGCGCGACTGAACTTCCCGAACTTGAAGGACCCCAGCAAGTTAGGATTCGGCGACTGCTCGAGGTTGAATGCTCTGAGGAACACCGTGGATGCGAAGATCCAAGCGATTTGCCAGAGAGTGAGAAGAGAAAGAGCCAAAAGGAGTGCAAAGAAGAGCGGCCGAGGAGGCAAAAGCGCCAGTGTCAGCAACGAAAATGAAAAAGTGAAGAAAGTTGATTATTGTTCATCATCTCCATCGTTATCTCCTCTGGTGTTTGGGGAGAATTGGAGCAACGAATTCATATCACCAACTGTATCGGAAGATGAGTTCTGGAAGAACGGGAACTCGCCGGCTTCCGTTTCGACTGATTGTCCGAAGATGGTGGCAGAGGAACCAGAACATGAAGGATGTTCGCTTGCGAGGATGCCATCTTATGACGCTGACTTGATCTGGGAAGTTCTTGCTAACTAGAGAGAGTGATTCACCAATTCCTCTCTCAGCAATGAAGAATCCTCAATTACAGAGCAGTGTAAATTGGTAGTCCGTGTTATGGCCTTAAGTATTAGTGTGGAGATGGTTTAGTGTTTTAAGTTTTAGGAAGAAAGCAAAAAGTAGAGGTTATAATTGCTACAATATGGCCTTTGATTTTTTTTCGCATGGAGGCAGTAGGAGAGTCCCTTTACAATTGCAGAGGTAACTTAAGGGGCATGAGAGACCTCGTGTTACCCATTATCGTTTTGATTTTCTGAGTAATTGAATGAATTTTACAGCTTTCCTTACTTCTTAATGTGTTCAGCTCCAGTAGATGTTTATTTATATGTTTCTATGATTCGTAAGGATCCCAAAAGAAATTGGCTCAGTTTTATGGGTTTCAATTGATATCAATAATGGGTATGTTGATTTCAATGGCAGAGGTAAAAGAGTGAACAGATTCTGGTTTAGTTATGAAAGTGAAGTCAGCCACGTCTGAGAGCTTATCCTCCAGGCTTCTTGATGATGGGTAGGTGTTGGGAAGGAGGTGCATGTGGTCCTTATCCCTTTCCCTACATGGATTAGGTTGGTCCTTTCAAGTATAACAGCAATAAGGATTTGGACTAGAGCTTAAGGCAAATGATGGAGCTCCGGGCAGCTACATTCTGTTGTAAAGTAACTTTTTATGGTTGTCATTTTCTCATAAGTAACTAAAAGAGTACATGAGAATAAGATAACCAGGAAAAGGAAAATAAGAAAAAGGCATTTTAGAGGGAAGTATCAAGAGACAAGCTCCAGTTCCATAATCATAAGTCAGTTGTTTGAAATATGATTTTAATATCAAAGTCAGATAAAGGATGTTCAGAGGTTACTTAAAGATTACGAGCAATATATTAATTTTCTTCCGTAGACAAGAGATACATAAATGGAGTACGGCTCATCTGTAATAACACTAGACAGAAGGTAATAAATTAACATGGAGGTTGCTACCAACTCAGGGAATTCTTTGATTTCTCCAGTTTTGTGAGGTATGAACTTTCCATCTCTTCCTGCAACATTCATGAATTGTAGAATTGCATGATATATACTACAGTTATACCACCAAGAAGGAAATGCGGCATACATTATCAAGTTATCTTAACAGGTTTATTTAAGAACATAAAGGGAAGAGATCTGCATCAAAAAGAAATTATGAACCCTAGTATTACTAATGGTTTTGTTGAGACATTGATATATATTGATCCATTCCTACAGCATATATAATATAGATTCTTAGTAGCTTCTCAGAGATTGAAGCATATGCCCTCAAGGGTTTATTTCAGGCCTGTTCAAGCCTCAAGTATAGGCTGACTCAAGCCTCAAGTATTGGCCAATGAGGATCTATAAATACTGCCTAAAGTTCAACCGCAAAGCAGTAGCAGGTCAAGTTGATTATGGGGAGAGAAGAAATTTTGATTTTATTACACTAACTTATCCAAGTAGACATCAGGAAGGATAAAACTAACCTTGCAAGATTTTAGCAGAGGCTCCAAGAATGAGGATCTGAAAAATCTGATAGATTTTCCAAGCGAGGTTCTATCTGATTCTGAAACCAAGCAATTTGGTCACAGTAATAGACAAAAGACAGTTCAAAACAGTCAACATTGCATGTTCAATTTTGGTAAACATGATCTCCCAACATTTCTCAAACGAAATTTAGAATATAAATAAAAAGTAGATGTCCTTCTGTAACATAAATCCACCAAGTCTCCTGTCTGTAGATTGTCCTTTGACCCCCAAAACACACACACACACACACAAAATATTATATATAAACATATCAAGGAATTTGGTGTTTCCAACCAGGAAAAGAAAGCACAGCAACATAATGTAATTGTTTCGCATTAGTCACTTACCATTATCAGTATCTGCTCTAAAACCTTCTGCATTAAGTTCTTCTAAAAGCTGCAAAGAGAATGAAGAGAGCAAAATAAAAAATACAATTCATGACAGATGGGAAGAAAATTCCCTACAATGGCATCAAGCAGCATTGCAAGTGGCAGAATAGAGATCATGTTTCATCATCCTATATCCTCTTTGTTTGCAGAAGCTGCAGTAACATGTGTGCAAACAACACGATACCTAGTTAGAAAAATTAGGGCATGCTTACTTAAAAGGCAACCTATTGGAAATTAGAACCATCCAGTTACTGAAGGGGCATGAATGTGAGATAGGTTTATCAGGCACATACAAGAAAGGTAGCTAGTGAGAAAAATGAGTAACAGCAGAAGCCATAAGTAGAGTAGTCTAAATTTTGCATGAACAAATATATAGCTAAGCAATCAATCAGTATTGACAAGCAATAATAGAAACGGAAATCAAAATCCAAAAGTTGACCCAAAAAAAAAAAAGAAAAATTAACACACTTTAATATGCTTCTTTGATAAAACATCAACAAAGAATGTGCCTATGACATTTCAATCTTTTCAGTGGTTAGAAGAAGGGGAAAAAATTTTTATTCATGTAGTACGTGCTTACCTGGGAAAGTGTTGGTACCGTTGAAGGATCAAATTCATCACAATTTTCCGGGTCAATAGGAACACAAACACGACCTGGACAGAAGAAAAGAATATTAAGAATTTAATAACAGAATCAATTTTTCGATGACGAGTTATAACTCTTCAGGTTCAAATATTTTATTGTATGAAACAAAATTCAGCTCTTCGTATTTCCAAATGCCATATCTGAGTTATGATTCCCAGACAGAGCTCTAGACTTCAGGGCACTCACATATAAATTCTTTTGAGAAGTGAAATTCAACAGAATGAAGATCCTACATATACCAACCTGTTTTCGGATGTACACAGAATGGTGCCTTCAGCAAATGGTTCATATGTTTTGACACCTAACAGGCAAAAGGATAGATACAATGGCAAAGATCAGAATAGATATTTCAGATGTAGAATCTTTCATCTTTTTCAAGGGCGCTTAATTCGTTCTTTATACTAAAGAGTGATCCTTAGAAGACTCTGATGAAACATTATCATAAGCTGTTGAAACATAAACGATTGACAAGAAGGAAAAGATGAGGGTGGGAGACAGTCAGATTAACCTCCATATCGAGCCTAGGATATGTAAAAGCAAACACTATCTCCTCAACGCATCTACGCAGCCCTTGTGCCTGGAAAAAGGAATCAGATAAAAGGAAATTAAACTTCTCGAAGTGAATATGGAGCCTCTAAGATAAAAAAAATTTATGAAGGAAATAGATCCACGCTTTTTGATAATGTAAACTTATCAATCAAACATCATATGTAGCATAAGAATACTGATAAGCTTGTATTAACCACATTAAGTAGTAGAAAAGTAAAATGACAGAACAGTTTGCATGTCAAGTAAGATAGAATATTAGAAAGTTAAGATGCTTCATAATTCATTCTACTTATGTCACATTACATAGATTCATGGGTACAGTATCAATCATTCAAGTTAACCCATCTGAAAAAGCACACTGCTTTGAGCTCATCTGAGTGACTTTTGTGAACTTTCACAAACTCCATTTATACCACATGCACTTTTCTGGAAGACAGCAAATTATAACGATGACATACCATAAGAGAAATTAGGAATCGGACAGGAAATTCCCTATTCCCATAACAGATATGTATTCCTTGCCAAAGAAAATCCCAACATATGTAATAGTTTTCCACTATTATGCACACCAGATGCCTTTAAGCCCACCGCAAAAGAATTGATTCCATAGGGATATCTAAGATACATGCATACCTTTTGTTTTCCTGATTGTAGTATACGCTTTAGCTGCTCCCATCGAACAACATTTATGTCTTCTTTTGACATGGAGGATCTCCTATTTTCCTGCCATTTCCCTCTAAGCTCAGATGTAACAGCTGCAAATATAATATATATTATAAACGACAAATGGTTGTAGGATATTATGAGAGTGAAGACCGCAAGAAAACAAAAAGAAGAGCGTGCATGCCTTCATCTGGAATCATTTCAAGAATCTTCTCATATCTCTCCTCAGTTAAAAATATCTTTTGAGTTGAAAGCAACTTCTCCTCAAAGAAATCTTTAAGAACTTCAGTATATGATCTCCTGCATAGCTACAAAATCTCTTAGTACAGGAAACAGTGGTTTTGAAATCAGAAGACCAATAATATGAAGCAACTCTTACACAAGGAAAGGATGAAGTGCAAGACCCGTCAGAGAAACTTTTTTGTTACTGTTTTCGTTGCCCTGAATCAGACACAGAATTGTTGACTTTATTAAACTTCATGAGATAAAAAGGTCAGTGCTGAACTGTACTTCAGTGAAATAGCAAACCACCTTGTACACACGGAAATATTCAGCAATAGCTGCCCTCTGTTCATTGGTCAACCTGTAGGATTAAGGGTAGCCACTTCAGGCCTCATTGTACCATAACAAAGAAAACAATATGATATAATTTTCAACAGCAAACAGCATCACCTTCTTGCTTTCCCATCACAAACCCAACAATGAACACCACGCCGTCCGCTGTACACCCAAAGAATGTGATTGAAACCAAAATCATCTGCATAATAGATGGCCTAAGACGAAGGCAATAACAAGCTCATGCTTGACAAACATATAAGTATTTTAAGCAATACACACATTTATGTATGCGGGCAGGTGCATGAAAATCTCTAGCCCACATTAAAATATAGAGTTCTGAACGACTGATGTTTGCTTTAATCACCTGATGTCACTACATACATGATGTCATATAAAGCTACTGTAATAGTACTCAACCAGTTTAAAAAGAAAATAGCAATTCCGTAATAAGTAGAACATATAGGCATGGTTGCTTTCAAGTGTGTGCCTATTTGTCATCGCAGTCTCATAAGTTTCACTGATAGAAATACCAAAAGGCTTCTACTATAGTTTTGATTGAAAAACATTATATCTGAAATTACGACGGTTTGCTTCGTACCTCGTAAAGCGGCATCAATCACTTTAATAGCAACTGTCATCAGTGGCCAGCAGCCCAAGCAAACATCAGCTCCAGAGCAACAATACCTAACGTCATCGTAATCTGTTATATCCTGGTGAAAGAATGCAATCCAGAAAGTCAACCAACAAACCAGTGGCATTTGAATGTTAAAACTGTTCTGCAGAGCTTAGCTTACAATATCAAAAACTAACTCCCTCTCTAATGGAGTGAAAACATTATCACCGCTTTGTGCGTAGCCATGCCTTTTAGCAGGCTGCAAGCATAACATGTAAGGGGAGAGTTAAGTAAAGTGCTAAAAGTTTACTATGCATTGAAAGATGGCTCTCTTATGTTTAAAGACATTGTGAGCACAATTCAAATTTATGCATGCACCAAAACATGGAGTTAAGTCAGACAGATTCACTAAAAAAATCGACAATGTAATTTTAATATAACAAAAAACAGTATCGAGGCAATATTATTGCACCAAAAGCAATATATATTGTCAGACATAATGCTTTGAGCAAAACTACATAAATTCCTAGCAGTAAGAATGATTATATACACATATCCATATATGCATGCATGAATGTGTGTATATATGTCAACTTACAACCACGCTGTACACAGGCCCGATGTCTATTTTGAATGGACACTTTTCTTTGATAGAACTTTCCAGCTCAGATGCACTGTTGAAAGACTGGAATCTTATATAAATGTCATTCTCAAGTGTGTAAGAAAATTCTCTTCGGCCAAAGTAGGATTTGTCACAGGCAGGATGCTTCCCATCTAAAGATAAGAAATCAAGTAGCATAGTTATACACTCAAGGGTTAAGGAGAGAGAGAGAGAGGCACCGTCAAGTTATTGGCACACGAATATTACCATTTCCATATGACATCCATTTAAAGATATCAGCATGAGGAAAAAGCTTTCCTGCATAAAATTAAATTTCCTTTCAGGCCAAAACATACTAAACTCCCTGCTTCTGCTGGGAGACAATAATAATAAGAGATAACATAAATCAATAATATATTGGTAAAGTTAAAAACCAAGTTACCACATAAATGTCTACCTAAATTTCATATGGATAACCATCACAAAACTCTGGACAGCCACCAGAAATCTAAAACAAAACTGAAGACAAAATAATGATTCATGGCTGTTATCTAATAAGTAGGAGGCCCAACATATATTGCTGTTATAAACAGGCTTCTTAGGTATAGTCAGGTGGTTGTCAGTGAATAAATATGTATTTTCTTTTTCAGAAAGAAAAAAACGGAGCCATTTAAAATATTTCATCAATTTTCAAGTTAAACATTTCCACTTGTAAATACAGTCAATCAAACAGACAAACAGCAAAAAGAGAATGTACGAATTTAAGGAAAAGACAGAAGCAACCAAGGACAATGTGTATATATATGTACAAATATACGTACCATAGTAGACTTTGAGATAATCAGGATTGAATTCATCACGCACACTATTTCTTTGTTTCTGCTCAGTACCCTCTGGTTCACATCCATCGATCACCATGTCATCTCTTCCATTCTCCTCTATAGCCATCTTTCAAGCACTGAACCTACTCTCCAAATCAACAAACTGATCGTTTCAGCTATCGAGCACTATGTTTTGAGTAAGACCGCAAAGAAATATAGTCTAATAATATTAAATAGAAGGTCCGAATTCTCGAAGTCTGTTGGTTTCTTACACCAATTAACTAGAATTCTAAGCAAATCTGAGAAAACAAAAAAAGAAACACCTCGAAATTATAGAGGGCATTGAGAAAACACTAACCCTACAGTGGCAATGAACACAAACAATAAGGAAACAAACAGGAAACAAACGTTGAATAGAGCTTACCGTATGATCAATCCCCAGAAATAAGAGCCGTAGACGGCAGCGCGAAGGTCTATAAAGTTGAAATGGCAGGATCTGCTGAGAAAGGTTTTGACATGGCGGGAGAAGGATGTAAGGGTGAGGAGAGGTGTCTTTTTGGCGGCAAAATGGAGTAGAGTAATGGGCCGAAAGCCCATAAAATAACTGTGCCCAAACAATATCGAAAACCGCCTTGGTAGTATCAAAATTTTTCATTGGCTAAAGCATTTGAACAGACACCACATATTATAAACTAAAAACTAAATTAATTTTCTTTTTAAAAGAAAAGGAAAAAGGCATTTCTTCCTCATTCAGTTGATGGGATGATAGCCTCTGGACCTTTGGCTATTGGAACTTCCCCACTGGCTATACTTTTTGGACGCTTGGTCTAGTAAGGCTCAGCTTCGCCGCCATATCCTTGTTCTCGGGCTTATACTAGGTCGGTTCGCTAAGCTTACCGTGATGGTGGCCGACGATTATATCCCCGTGAATGGAAGGGGTTTAAGCACCATGGAGGAGGAGTATATCAAGAGGCACCACAAGCACGAGCTGAAGAACCACCAGTGTAGTTCTTCTCTTGTTAAACACATAAAAGCTCCTGTTCAACTCGTAAGCTACGGCTTTTTCCCCTTGTTCTAGTTGGTCTCGTTTATTCGCCATTTTGAAGTCGTCGTCATTTGTTTTAGCATTCTGATAGTTATTGATGATGACTGGCATGTAGATCTGGGAATATTTGGGTTGGTATGCATGAGAGTCTTGGGTATAGGCAGAATTTTGGAACCTGTTTGGATGAGCTATTGATAAGTTGAATGCTTAGTTTCCTTTTGTTAGCTTTTGAAGGGAATAATGGGGGGGGTGTCTAGACAATATCAACCGTCGTTAAAGTTTCTTTAGTAATTCAGATTATTGGCAGGACTTCTCCTTGGCAATAAATAGGCGTTTTGATTTAGTAAATGGCCTTTTAGAATTTAATCTGTGTGATGATTTTTAATTGCTGTCAGTTGATCTAAGTGTTATCTTTAACAAATTTAAATTCAGATTAATGGCCTACATAATTCTTGAGATGTGATAGAATGATCTTTGAGTTGATTGTGTTTGTCTAATAGTTTCTGATTTGGGTAGAGGTCGGCTTATGTCAAGGAGCTGCTAATATGAAAAGAAGTCATCCTTGATGATCCTCTAATTAATTAATCATTGGTGATTTGGCATTGGAGCTTTCTGGTGCCGGGTGCAAATGGTCTTTTTGATTTAGTTCCAGAGATGTTTTATATTGACTGAGCTACTATGGTATTTACTGTCAGGTTTGGTCCTTGGTAAGGAGCTTTGATCAACCTCAAAAGTATAAACCATTCATCAGCAGGTGCAGTGTGCAAGGTGACCTTCAGATAGGAAGTGTTAGAGAAGTGAATGTTAAGTCTGGACTTCCAGCTACCACAAGCACTGAAAAATTAGAGCTTCTGGATGATGAGGAGCATATTTTCAGCATGAAGATTGTTGGTGGAGATCACAGGCTGAAGGTATAAACAATTAGTTTACCTTTATGTTATATTTCATCTTCAATCCTCCCCCTCATCTGTCTCCTCTCTTTGTGCAAGACCTAATTGATTATTTTGGCATATAAGCAGGACATCTTCACTCTTAAATCACATATTGAGTCTTTTGTTGGGTTTCAACAATTTGACTCTGACTCAGTTCAACCATAAATTTGGACAAAGGCATTGTACTCTGTGTCTTTTGTAGTTAAATTGGTAGAACCAGCTGGAAGTTAATGCATGGTTTTCCCAAAGCATACTTTGGTTAAGCACTTGACAATGTCTTTCCATGGACGGACAAGAAGGCAAAATTGTCTTCGCCAGTTCTGAGGATGATTTTTGATTTAGGTGACTAGAATGCTAAAACGTCATCACATATGCTGCCTTAAGTTCATCATAGTTCAGTGAATCAGATCAAATTCAATCATTAGGGTTGCAAAAACAAGTTTTGAGATATCGGAACATTTAGCTTCTGATGTCGACTTATCTGTCTTCCTAGCATCATGAAGTGAATCCATGTGCATTCAATGGTTTTTTGTTTTGTGGAAAATTAGTTCAATTAATTGTTTCACATCTATTGCCTGTGTTATTGGCACTTAGTTCCTCAAAATACAATCATGGTTCTCATCCATTTTTATTTGAATGAGGGAATTTATATCAAAATCGTTTTAGCCCATCTGACATATATATCAATGTTTCCAACGCCTCTAATATCTTGATTGGCTGGAACTGCTCTTACTCCTTTTGTCCTTACTTTGACAAATTGGCAGAACTACTCCTCTATTATTACTCTACATCCAGAGACAATTGATGGAAGACCAGGGACATTGGTCATTGAGTCATTTGTGGTGGATATACCAGACGGGAATACCAAGGATGAAACCTGCTACCTTGTCGAGACCGTGATCAATTGCAATCTTAAGTCACTGGCTGATGTATCAGAGCATTTGGTTGTGGAGGCCTAAACAGAGTCCATTAACTGAACCTGAGTGTTTCAGGTCAGGTTGGTGGCAAAATGTTCTCACTAGTGTTGTTTGAAAGCGTTAAGACTGGAAGTTGAAAGCTGGGTAGAGCGCTCAGCGTCCTGTAGATGCAATCTACTTTTATTCTCTTTCCACTTTACTCAAATTCCCCCTTTCACTAAAATTGCTTTTGGGTATCTTGTTCTCTTTGCTACTGATAATGAAGCTATCTATGGCCTACCAGTTTTTACAATTACAAAAAGGGGGAATATTATTTTTAGCTTTGCTTGTCCTTTTCTGTTTAAATAATGGGATCTCTGTTGAAGTTTGATTGTAAATATCTCTGCACATTAAAATATGAAGTTTATATCCTTGTTTCTGTGTGTCAATTGTAGAGGGCTATTGATGCATGTATAATCTTCTCTCTGTCAACTTAGTACTGTGTTACTTCCAATTCATTCAGGTAAGGCTGGAATAGTATGGTTGTGCTTGTCATGGTCAACGTTCCTTTAAGCTAATACACCATTTTAATTAAATGTTACTGACATTTAATCCCATTTGTGGCTCGTGTTTAGGTCCTGAGTTTAAGTTGAACAATCTAAGGATGTCTGCATCATTGTTTATTGAGGACTGAAGCTTGGTGAGTGTCTGACCTTCAGGTAGTCTTAAGCACTACCGCTTTTACCACTCTCTGTTTAAAATGTGATAACTGTGCTGAATGTCTTACGTTACATGCAATAGCATGTAACTAAGCATTACATTAAGTGTAGTTTAAGTTATCCATTTTCATTTGCTTCATTGTTGCTGTTGAGAGGGCCAAAAGGAAACTTGCTGGTCCAATGAAATTTGTTCAACGATGCATTCAACCGTTTAGGGTCATGAAGGCAGGATGGTGATGGTGATTCGACTTGTCATTCCTATCAGATTGAGCAAAAGTCTAAGATGCTTTTGGTGAAATTAGATGGTTTCTACATATCATTCACTGCATGTTCATTGCATCTAGACCCACCACATAAGTCTCCTGATTGTTATGGGTTGTCCACAGTTGGTATGTGGTCAGTAGATAATGTCTAAAGCAGACGAATATCGTGCTGTTCCACCCGGAAAGAATAAAAAGAATGTGCTATTCCTGATCATTTTGAAATGTTATTGCTTGATCCATGTATCTGCTCAATGGAATTTACACTTAATGGCAATTGAGAAGATGCATCAACAGAAGGTTGGTTGGTAATGGGGAATCTGATATGATAAATTCTTTGGAGGTTGGTGGGTAATGGAGAATCAGATATGATAAATTCTTTGAAGGTTGGTGGTTGATGGGAGAATCTGATATGATAAAATGGCAAATTGACAATCCTGGTAATTGGTGGTAGCCTATGAGCTCGGTTTCTTTGTCTGTCTTTCATTTGATTCTTTTGGTTACCACACTGTTTCACTTTTCCAGCTTTCCATAAAGCTGCGAAGAATTAAAGATTCTGCAGAACATGCAAGAAAAGCATGTGACAACAAAATCAGATCCACCCACTTATAGAAGT
Source organism: Moringa oleifera (assembly GCA_021397835.1). Taxonomy (NCBI): domain Eukaryota; kingdom Viridiplantae; phylum Streptophyta; class Magnoliopsida; order Brassicales; family Moringaceae; genus Moringa; species Moringa oleifera. Next base: position 869,204 of record JAJFZO010000566.1, read on the forward strand.
TGTAACACAGGCTGTGAAATGCAGCCAAACTCAGTAGACAGAGATGGATCATTGGTGGTACCTTTTATGTTTCTGTGTGTATTTATAAAGAAGTTTTTTTTTTTTTAACCTTTTCCCAAGCTACCATCTGTTTTAAATCATGATTGATCTATAATCTCTAGTTTGATAATGAATTTCTGGTAACTTGATGATGAGATCATTAAATCCATGATTGGACTTATATAATATGTTGTCAGTGTCCCTAAGTGTAGAAACTTTATGTCAGCACTCAAATCGGTCCTCATTTAAAATTTTATTTTATTTCAAATTTACCCTTTATCATATTTAATTTGCATTTTTCATAAAAATTTAATTACTCTTTTTAGATTATCTTTTTAATATACTAAACACATCCTATGGTATGAATTGAGTTTGTTGATCTCATATTTTTTAAACATTATATTTTAGAAGATATATAAACTTTTAAGTCTTCAATTAATAAGTTTCTGCCGTTTAAAATTTTTCGTAGAATTATATTTACAATATGTATATGAAACAAAATTATTTTTTTAAAATATCAGGCAAGTAAGTGTTTTTTTAATTTTTTTTAATTAAAGTAATATCATCAAATGAATAAAGAGTAAATATTTCATAAAATTTTGATATTTATTTGATATTATTAATTAAATTTTCATATTTAAAAGTGATAAATTAAATTTTAATTTATTAATTTTGATATAAATTAAATTTTATTAAAAAATTCATAAATTACAAGGATTCAAATCGAAATTTTATACAATAAATTTTAATATAAAATTTTATAAATATAAAAAAAATTATTCAAATTCATTGTAAAAATTTTATAATTTTTTAAATAATTATATTATTTTTAAAATTTTTTGATATTATATATATTTTTAATACTTAAAAATTATAAATTTTTTTGTGGCGATAGTGTGAATTTTATATTTATAAAAAATTTTAAATCAAAATTTGTTGTATGAGATATTTAATTTAAATATTTTTAAATTTTAAAATTTTTATAATATTTAATTTAAATTAAATTAATAAATCAAAATTTAATTTATCACTTTTTAAATACAAAAATTTAATTAATAATATAAAGTAAATATTATAATTTTATTAAATTTTTACTTTAAAATAAATTTTAAATTTTAAACAATCATCAAATAAATCTTAAATTATTAATCTTATCTAACTAGAACTTTGCATCCACTCAATTTCTCCATCATTAGCTTTATTGAAGATTTTAGGTTAAATGACAAGCACGCATATTTGGGCTATTTGATTTTCTCCCATTATCTTTAAACTCTAAATCAACAAAGCTCATAGTGCAAGCTCCAAATTATTGGTTGTAATCTCCAAATTAATTGTCTACTTACGTCATTTACTAAGACTGAGACTTAGAATTTTTTCTCGTAAATTTTTTTGATTTATTTTTTAAAATAATTATGTAAACTTAAAATTTGATTTGACCCAGAGGATTTTTTAAATTTTGTTTAATAATTATTTAAAGGTTTAATACGTGTTTGATAATTCAAAATATTATTTGAAATTTTAAATAATTTTTATTTTTCTAATTACCGTAAAAGCACACCTTGTTTTAAATGTAACGTATGATTGGTAAGTTGGTAACATACTCATTAACCAATTATGGAATATATAGTCTTATACTAGTGGAATGAAATTAAATTATGTTGTTATTATTATTGTTGTGGTCAAGACAGTGACGATGAGTAAAGGTGGCGGGACCACTCGTTGTGACGCGGCAATGAACACTTGCTAGCACTGATAAGGCTCAATGGGTAGATGGCCGCTCTTTCTTCTGTCCCTTGAAGACAGCCTAGTTAAGCTCAGCCCATTTACTGCCATTGCCTTCCTCCACCCAGCTCATCACGTTTCCATTTCTCAGGTCTCTTTCTCTCTGCTTTTGTATCTTTAGTCCACGTCTCTCTCTTCTTTTTCCCTTTCTTCAATTAATAAACACAGATTTCTTGCCATTTGCAGCTTCAAATTGGCTCCTTCTTTTTGGTGCTTTCTCCAGATCTCTGACGATTCACACACTCACTTATCCCTCTCTCTTTTTTATGAAATCCAAAAACTCTGAAACCAAGGCGACTCCAGGACTAGTTCTTGTACTGTTCCTCTCGTAACTATCTCTCAAAAGTTTTCTCCCTGTTTCTCTTCTTCCAATCGCCAACTACTCTGTAAAGCACATTTTGTGCGTTTCTCTTTGTTGGTCTGTAAATCATCTGATACTTCGAAAATGAATCGGGTTTTCTTCACGGTTTTGCTCGTTTACTCGGTTTTGGCGTCGTCTTTGAGCGAGTATTCATTTGCTGAGATAGTAACGTGCTCGGGGATAGTACCGTTGAGGTACCGAAACGACAAGATTTCGATAACGGATTTCGGGGCCGTCGGTGATGGGAAGACTTTGAACACCAAGGCGTTCAGGGAGGTCATATATCGAATAGAGCACCTGCGGAGGAGAGGGGGCACGCTTCTTTACATACCTCCTGGGGTGTACTTAACAGAGAGCTTCAACCTTACGAGCCACATGACTCTCTACTTGGCTAGGGGCGCTGTCATAAAAGCCGTTCAGGTAATTAGTAAGTACTCTTTAAGTTTATGTTAAAGCTTCTTCATTAAATTGGTGTTCTCTGCTTGAATTTGATAGTGCCAGAGAAGTTGAAGAATTGATGTGACTGTAATATGAATGCTAGCGCGAATGTAGGTGTGCTTTGTCTCTCTATTTTTCTTTTTCCAATGTGGTCTCTGTTAGCATGATGGAATGCGTCTGTTTGAGACTAATGAGATTGAACACTATTGCTTGTGCATTTTTCTTGCTTTTTTTTTTTTTTGGCTGTTTAATTTGGTTTTGATTGTCTATTCTCGATTTTGCAATCTAGTTGAACTATATCCTTGATTTAGCTTAGCCGGAATGATTGTGTGGAATAGTGGAGTTGAAGAGATGTGTATAAGCTGTGGTAGGTCCAGCTATTAAACAACACTGTGATTCTGGGTGGAGGGTTGCATGTGCACTACATTTATGAAATTTGCAGTTGAGCAAGTTGGAGAGCAGATAGCTGGCAGGTTTTGTCCTCAACTACACTGCAGTCCCACTAAATTAGAAAATTTTCAAGTCTATTCACTTGTAAAGATTGCCGACACAATTCATTGTTTGGCTGACTGCTATTGTCAAATAATAGTATTATACCAAACTTGATTGATTACCTGCAATTAGCAATATTCTTATACTATCCGAATCAAGCAAGGTAGCACTACTTTCTGAGGATAAAATATTAAAAGAGTAAAGGAGCCCATCCTCAATGGGTATGCACCTAGTTAATGTATGTGTCACTCAGCGGAATCGAATGAACTTACCCTTTTCCATTAATAGATGATGCTGAAGCTAATTATGGGGGATGAATTTTTTGAAATTTGAAGTTTATTTCAATTGCATGACTATCCTCTCCCCTCCCCTCCTCCCCCAAAAAGGAAAAAAAGTTTATACCATTGCTGATTCTCCTTGCTATTTGTTTTGTTACCACAACATGAATAAAATTTCCTACAATGACTTAAATTATATTTCTTCTTGATTCATTGGGAGGATATTGTTAAAAGATATTCTGGATGACAATTCTGGACCTTTTTTTTCTTTGGCTGAATGGCTCAGGCCTCTGTATACTGTCAGTTTTCTCTGCTGTGAGTCTAAAACATAATGGCTTAGTAGATAGGTAATATTGTCACTTATACAATTTCACAATTGCTATTTAATATAATGTAGAAAACAGTAGATGAATTGTGGAAAAGAAAGAAAAATATTAGGATTGAAAGCCTCATACGAATGCTTCTTTGTTTATTGCCTTTGCTAAAATCACTTTCATACTCTTTTAAATAAAGTTTCTTCCTGTTTGATGGTTTAGGATACTTGGAATTGGCCTTTGATTGCTCCATTGCCATCTTATGGAAGAGGGAGGGAGCGCCCCGGAGGGAGGTATATGAGCTTTATTCATGGAGATGGACTTCGTGATGTTGTGATTACAGGTAGGCCCTAACAAGATCCTGCCCGTTTTTTCTCTGCTTGCCACATATGTTATTAGATGCTTTCCTTCTGTGTACTTCAAGCATATTCAATCATTTGAAAATATTCAAAGGCGCCACTACAAGACTCAAAGATGCTGCACTGCAGAAAAGCCTGGCATGATACACTTAATCAATTTATGATGATATTGGTGTTCCATTTATTGAATAGTAATTGCAATGTGCGGCAGTTCTGCTGTGCAGTAATAGTGCTCAAATCTGTTATGTCTGGCTTGTGGAATAGTATCTTAATCTACATTGATCAAACGTTCTTTCACAGGAGAAAATGGGACAATTGATGGCCAAGGAGATGTTTGGTGGGACATGTGGAGGCAGGGAACTCTTCAGTTTACAAGACCAAATCTTCTTGAATTCAAGAATTCCAGAAGCATCATAATTTCTAATGTGATTTTTCAGAATTCTCCATTCTGGAACATTCACCCTGTTTACTGCAGGTAATGTTTGAAAATCAGTCTTGTTGCCTAGATAAACATTGGCAAATATATGATACATATCCTTTTCAGTGGAAGAATGTAAAAGCATAGGTTGATGCCTGACCCAAACATTTTGGACTGCAAATGTTTGCTGTATGTTAAGCTGTGTAAATATAAGGGGTTCTGTGGAAGCATATGCACCAAGTTGGCCAAGGTTAAATGCAGTCTATTTGTTATTTTAGCATATTATGCCTCCATGAAACTTGACCTTACCCTGAATATTGCTGCTTTTCGTTTTATACTGAATGCAACTATCTTTTCTCTCATAAAACACAATTTTTCGACAAATTTTTATACCGATCTGATGAGATTTTACATCTGAACTCATTTAGCCCATTTTCGTGATTTTTTCACCACAGCCCTCTGTTGGTTTTTGCTGGAGTCTAGCATGAGAAAGCCCAGGTCATAATTAAATGGGAGCATGTAATTAATCTGTACTTTTTCTTCATTACAGCAACGTTGTCATCCATTATGTTACCATCTTGGCTCCACCTAACTCTCCCAACACTGATGGAATTGATCCAGGTATGGTCTGTTATGCCCTTTGTTTTTGTCCATATGTTTAGTTCAAATGAGGACATAGTCAAGCTGATGACGAGATCGAATAAGTTGGTGCCCCTCTTGAAATATAGTTGCACCCCAAAGTAATCATCCCTTCATCTGATGATATCTGCATTTGTTAACAGATTACAATTTTTTCGTTGTCCAAAAGTCTGTAGGATATTAACTTGTTTTTGCAATTTGACAGACTCAAGCTCTAATGTTTGCATAGAGGATTCTTACATTTCTACTGGAGATGATCTTGTCGCTGTGAAGAGTGGATGGGATGAATACGGAATCACTTATGGTCGCCCAAGCTCTGGCATCACCATCCGCCGTGTTACAGGGTCCTCCCCATTTGCTGGAATTGCTGTAGGAAGTGAAACCTCTGGTGGGGTGAAAAACATCTTAGCCGAGCACATTAGTCTTTACAACATGGGAATTGGCATTAATGTGAAGACCAATATTGGCAGGGGAGGTTTCATAGAAAACATTACGGTATCTGATGTCTACATGGAGAACGTGCGAACAGGGATAAAGGTAGCAGGTGACACTGGGGATCATCCTGATGACAATTTCAATCAAAACGCTCTCCCAATAGTAAAGGGCATCACTGTTAAGAATGTATGGGGGGTGAAGGTCCAGAAAGCAGGTTCCATACAAGGCCTAAAGAACTCGCCCTTCACTGGAATTTGCCTCTCTAACATTAACATTAGGGGCGCAACAGGACCAAGATCTCCTCCATGGAAATGCTCGGATGTAACTGGAGCTGCCCTTAAGGTGAGCCCATGGCCATGTTCTGAGCTCAGCAGCAGCACCAATCAGGGTACTTCATGTTACAGTCAATTCTAAGATGCATGTAAGTCTTCCATTCTGTTCCATTCCATTATTAAAGGCAACAGTCTCGAATGCTGAATGCAAAACATTTATATTATCAATTCTATAAGATGCAATACAGCACTAAGTTTAACACAGTTTACAGATAACACAGCATATCCTTCTCCCTTCCCTACACCATATGTAACCAACAGATACAGCTATAGGTATAAGCTTACTCATCCCACAGGACTCAGGGATGGAAGGTTATTTACACAGACCCATAAAGGGGAAAGCCCAACAGAGCATCTTATGACTAAATATATATTATTATATTTATAGGATCAAACTGTAGATGAGGATATTAATGGCGACGTCCGATCCTCAAAAGCGAGGATCCAGAAACTTGCGAAACTTCTTCATGAACCCGCCCTCTGGTTCCTCTTTCTTCTTCTCTCCTCCTTCCACGTGGCGATGGTGATGGCCCCTCTCCTCATGCTTGGTTCGCGGGAACCTGAAGCCACCGCGGTGGTACTTCACCCACCTGGCAGGAAACTCACGGGCCATGTCGCGAAGCGCTGGATCGAATCTCATGTCTTCCTCCATGGACAGGATCATGTCGTCATCATACGAAAGACCGTGTCCACGTACTTGAGAGCCCAACGGCTGGAGCTGGCGGTGGTGGTGAAGGCAGGGACGACGGTGACGGAACGGTGGAAATGGACGTCTGGAGAATTGCCGGCTAGCTGGATTGAAACTGGCCGCAGTTAACGGAACGGAATAAACATTTGGATTCTTTATCTTATCCAAGGACTCCGTCGCGGCAGTTTCGGTGTCAAGTTCAGTTTCGGGTTCGGATTTCTCGCTTGGAAGGAGGATCGATGTGGAGGCAGTCGATTCCAGGTTAGATTCTGATAAGCTAGCCAATGGATCCAGGACAGTGACGCCATCTCCGGGCTGATCTAACGAAATACGAGCGTTGGAGAAGACAAGGAAAAAGAGGAAAACGGTGACCCTGATAGCAAGTTTCGCCATTTTTCTAGTTAAGCTAGATTTTCGAGTTTGAATGAATACAAAAAGGAAGACGACCTATATAGAGGAGAGAGAGAAAGAGAGTTACTGGCGGGGAGATCGGGCAGTTGGCTATCAGGGGAGTATCTAACCTCTGCCGTGTTGACTGCGCCAGGAGTGAAAGACGGGCAGCGAACAGGGAGACACCGGACACGTGGCGTCTTGCCATTTTCCAGAAGGCTGACCGATAGGTAGAGCCCCGTAGGTCTAGCCCGAGCGTCCATTCACATCCAGTCTAAATATCATGCAGAGGGTTGACTTGGTGATGCTTTTACCAATTCAGGCTTCTTACACTTGCATAATCACGACTTTGCCACTCTCATCTCACGGGCTTGGTCTTCGATATCAAACTGAACTTCTTGGTTAGGCCTCCCTCTTGCACTCTGCTGGGCAAAATAATTGGGCTGAGTTCAACACGAACTCGTAAGGCCCATGGGTACCCTACCGAGCTCCTATGGCCCATTCTACCTTTTCATTAATCTTGACGACCGTGATCTCGTGATCGCCCAAGATCTGATCGAAATGAAAGGACAGAATCCATGAATCTAACTTCATATGCATCCAAAAGATTACAGGAAACAAAGAGAACAGAACTTCTCTTTTCTAAATTTTTGTTAGCCAATCGAAAACGGTGGACAATTGCCATGGATACCTTTTTGTTATTTTCTGTAAGAAAGAACCCGAAAGCAAACACCGTGGAATTCGATGCTTTCCATGCAAAACTGCCAAAAACTTACTTGTCAACCAATCAAAATAACCCCAAGAAAACCCATCAAAAAGGACCTTAACCCATCACCAGTTCTTCCACCAACGCTTCACTTCTCTCAAAAATGCTATCAAGAGCCTTCACGAAACCCAGAAGGAGCTTCAAAGATAGTGATCATGAGAGCAGATCAGTGTCCATCAAAGATGAATACGATGACTGCATCGTGGGGTTCATGGACGATCTGCCGTTGATTTCTTGCGGCGGCAGCGGGACCCAGATGACTCTGAGGGAGATCCTGAGAGCCTCGGTTGGGGTGATCGGAGAGAGCCGCCTGGGGATGACTGAGAAAATTGTGCTGTTGAAAGGAGAAGTGTGTGCACTGAACAGATTTAGGAGAGTCATCGTCGGGAAAAGTGAGTTCCGGCGGCGAGTCGAGAGGTTGGCTCAGGTTTGCAGCCAGTGTGAGTTTCTTGTTCCTGTCACTGCTTATTTGTATTCAAAGAGGACCAAATTCGTCGTTTGTCATTATTATCCCATGGGAAGCTTAGCTGATTTACTCGCTGGTGAGTTTCAATTTTACTCCACCTTAAATAGTATATATATTTATCTAATTTAATATATATATATAAGTGATTAACATATTTATTGATTAACAAAATTATGATACGTGATAATTTTAAAAATTAATAATTATTTTTTTTTCCTCTATTAGAACAGTTTTTCATCTTTTCATTAGTGTTGCAATGACATAAGATTACATACCTAATTAATCGTATAAGAACGCAATCCTTTGATGCCTATGCTTATACAGACTACTTGTTCATAAATTAATCAAGGTGCAAGAGACCGCGGCCACACCGCCTTGAGTTGGAACCAACGCCTTGTGGTAATACTCCACGTTGCAGAAGCGGTTGCTTTCATTCACAAGCAATTCCCTAACGAAAACTTTCATGGAAACATCAAATCCTCCAACGTCATGATCAACGTGGACTTTACCGCTCGTTTGTCGGATTACGGGTTCACTCGCTTGGCAGAGCCGGTCGATGTCACCGGAACGTGTCGGGAGAAGCCGCATCCACGTCTGGAAAATTTTTACGAAGAAAATTCAGATAAAAAGGATGATATATACGATTTTGGGATGGTATTATTGGACATATTAGGAGGAATTAGGGCTCCAGGATTACGGAAATGTATCGTAGAGAAGAAAGATCGGATAATGGAGGGTTCGATTGAGTTCTTTGAAGTTCCGGTGGAAGGGAAGGAGAGGAAGCAAGCTTTGCAGGTTTTGGATATTGCTTTGGCTTGCACAAATAAGCTGCAGGAGGCCAGGCCTTCCGTTGACCAAATTCTCTTATTCCTTAACGATGTTGTGAGTAACAGATGAAGGCATGAAGTAATTTGTTGTCACCAATTTAAGTATGTAACCCCTTCGGAATTTTCATGTTTTGATTTTTAGTTTTATTTTTTTTACAATCGAATAGACGAAACGTATAAGTCATTTTCTGGTTTAAATCAGATCTTCGTCTGATTTAAATTGTATCGAATTTTTAATAAAATTATGGTAGAGATAATTTAATATAACTAATGATTTAAATATTATTTCACATATTTTATTATTTTAAATTTTTAAAAATATTTTAATATTTTTTATTAAAAAATTCACTAGTTGATAACAGCATCTAGATGAATAAAAAAATTTATGATGAAAATTTTATTAATGTTATTAATTTTTTTAATCATTAATTGAAGGTCCCATAAGTTAGTTTTTGATCTCCATATTTGAAGTAATTTGGACAAAGTTTTGATGTAACTTTTTATTTCTTAATTTTTATTTTTTATCTATTAAAATAACTATCAATTTATAACTTAAATTAAAATTAAAATTAAAATTTTATCATCATCATTAAATTTATTTTTGATCGCTAATTCTAGCATCTCGTGCATTAGTTCTCAAAATTGTTAGCTCTAAGTTGATCAAATAAGCCAAAATGGTAAATTTAAAAATAAATTGAACTTTTAAGTGTCAAGTTGATGAAATTTTTTATTCAAAAAATATTTTTTAATTTTTATTTTTTATCAAATCCATTAAAATAAGTATCAATTTATACCTTAAATTTAAAGTTAAAATTTCTTCATCATCATTAAATTTATTTTTGATCCTTAATTCTAGCATCTTGTGGATTAGTTCTTAAAATTATGAGCTCTAAGTTGATCAAATAGACAAAAATGGCAAAAAAAAAAAAGAGGAATATCACTATTATAAAAAAAAACTAAGATGATTAAACTTTCAATTTGGATACAATTTTCAAGTTGATGTAATTTTTTATTTGACAATTAAATTGAAAAAATATATATATTTTAAAAATAATTAACTTTTAATTTGTTACTGTTACAACTTAGGGAAACATTTTTTTCATGTTCAGAGTAACTGAGATCTTGGATCTTATTTTAGTATACTCACGTGCGGGTTCCCAGAGATCGGAGAACAGAGTCCGCGCGTGGAGGTTCAGTTAAAACCAAAGAGTCAATACCCAAAAAACAAAAGAAAAAAAGGACCACATTGTGACTGACGGACGTCAGTACCAAACATGACATAAAGTACTCTGCTTCAATGAGGAGTTTCTCTTCACCTTCCAATCAATTCCCTCCGGTCCCCACTTGATTATTCTATTCTTTAATTTAATTATACATTTAAAATTTTAATTCATTATTAAGAAAATTATTTTTAAAATATTTTTAATCAAGAAATAAAATTGTAACCATATTTAATAAAATTATATTTTTATTATTAAAATATATTAATTAACATTATTTAGATAACTAATATTATTAAGTGATGAACAAGTTTGAAAATTTCATATTTTTGAAAAGTTATCATATTTAATAGTACATAAGATTTAATTCAGCAGATTTATAAATATATTTAAAATTTTAAAAATAATTTTTAAAACAATAAAAATAAAATAAATAATGTTTGTGATATATTAAAAATAATATTTTTATCTTGTAATTATTATTTTTTAAAAAACATCATTACTGTTATGTCATATGTGAGTGCATAATTTTGAATTAAAAATATTTTTGTTACAATAATTATATATTTAATTATCAAAATAACAATTTTAAAATTAATTTATTTAATAAATAAGTATAATATAATGTGATTAACAAGATAAGACTATTTGTACAATGTAAATATTATAATCTATATAAAATTATACAGTGAATTAGGTACCAAGTCTGTACCTGTGCAGGGAATCTGGAAACGGTCCCCTCCTTGGACACTCTGCACACTGACACGTGGAGGATCGTAAAGGTGCGCCCCACCCAAAACGCTGCACTGCCCCTCCTAACCTTGTAAGTTGCTCACGTGCACAGCCTATTGTCTTTCCTTGATAGAGGTACCAGGAAATATTAGATTTAAAAATTAAAACAAATTGCACTTGAACAAATTTTTTCTTACTTATTTGGATATTATTTATTTTATAATAAATTATCATTTTATTTATAATAAACTTTTACGTATTTAAAAATAAATTTATTAAATATTAAAAAATTGATATTTTATATATTATTTTATTTTTATAATATGTTGAATTACTGAAAAAATTAAATATATTTTTCATTGTTAAAATATTTACAAAATAATATTAAAAAATTTAACTCATGAATTATTTATTATTATTTCTAAAATCTATAATTGTAATTTTTTAATAAAATATTTAAAATTTTTAAAAAATTATGAGTGATAATAGTTTCCATATATCTTTACATTCATAAAAAAATTTTAAGTTAAAATTGAAAATACAATATTTTCAAATTAAATATTTTAATTTTTTAAATTTTTTATTAATATTTAATTTGATTATTTTTTTGTTAATTAATATATATTTGAAGATATTTTAAAAATTAGAATAATAATTTAAAAAAAATAAATAACATACTCAAATATTTATTAAAAAATCTAAAAAATCAATTCTCAACTTACATAAATATTACGTTATTTTGATTTATATTACATTGTAGATATTATTTGCGTTGAAATTACTGTGAATGAAATTTTTTATAATTTTTAAATATATAATATAAAAAATTAAAATATTATGTATTTTTTAATAATGTGAGTTTTAAACAAAATTCAAGTGGCATTTTAGATTATATAATTTTATCAAAATATTTTTTTCTATTTAGGTCATACTAAGCTCAAGACATTGGTAAAGGCAGAGCAAATTTGTATGAAGCATAAGGGAATTCCACAAGATATTCATGAATTTTCTCCCATTTTCTCTTCAACCAAACAGCCCCCCTACCTAATTTTATATTCGCATTATTTCCCATTTCCATATATTAAAATGATTAATTAATTCACCCACCAAGAAATATTATTTCTTATCATTAAAAAAATATAATTTTTAGGTGATATTGCTAATAGTCTTTCACCAATTTGCATCGTTTTGACAGGTTGCCCATGTGGCCGAGCCCAAAAGATTATTTGTGCAATGCATTTTTATAACATTGTGACCCGTATGAAATCATTGAATTCCGTCTTTGACTTCCTCTCTTGCCCGGTTTAAAGAATAATTATGGAAGACTAAATAGGTTTAATGTTTCTCTTTATTGATCCCGGCACCAAGATAACGTATTTTATAGAATTCATTGCATTGAATCATGACTCTCATTACTTAAATAAACATAAGTAAACTCTTAATTATTTCTTAATTAATAATTGTTAGTGGGTCCATCAAAATGCTCACACTATATCAATGCATATTTCATGTGTTTGTACATGAGCTATGCCAAGCTTTAAACCGATAATGATATATGATAATTTGATAAAAAATAATTAATATTTTTATTTATTTGCATATATTATATTATATTATAATTTTTTTTTTATTTCTTATGAAAAATTCAATACAAATCATGTTAACATAAAATTTTAATATTTTGTAAATATTAACATTAGTTATGTACCAATAGAGGTCAATCAATCTCCATTTAATTTATTGCTTTAATTAACAAACGATATCATGTTGACTTATCCTGTAATTGCATGGTTAACTAATTTATAATCACCCATTGCAAACCCTAGGTTAGAAACTTCTATATCAATCGATCTGTTTCCTTCTCTTGGAGCATAATACTATTTAAATTTACTAAATGAATTTTAATTTTCTTACTCTACATTAAAATGAAAATATAAATATAAATAAATAAATAACGGTAAATAAATTATATAATTTTTTTTATTTGCATAAAGCATCTTTTGCTCCAAAATGGAAATGTGGGTCTCGTGACTTTATTGTTAGATATAACAGCATTTCATGTATAAATAGGTACTAAGTGCCAGTGGTCCTTCTGTGTAATTCAAAGCACCAACAGTATCAAAGCCAGAAGAAGAAGAAGAGGAAAGGAAGCGAGAATGGGAAGCTCAAAGCCTGAGTTATACTTCGTTTTCATGAACTACGATCCGGAGTATCAACGTCGCCGGGCCGATCGGTTAGTTCTTTCTGATCGTGATATTCCGGTTAGTGTTCTTTTTGCTCATTATAATGTGTATTGCTATTGTTTTGGCATCGTAGAACGGAGGACGGAGCGCAGGAGCTAGACTTGTATCTCAGTAGGAAGCACGATGAGCTCCTGGCGAGTATCCTTGAACCCGGCAGCTACAAGAAGACATCTTCTCTGGTTATCGTCGACGGGTTCGCCGTCGAGATCACAGAAGATCAGGTGATCTTTGATTATCTTAAATAAATCTTTACGTATTCTCATGGAGATCAATGATTACCCATCCCTGAACATTCTTGTTAACTTCTCTCTCTCTCTCTCTCTCTCTCTGCTTCTGTGTGCGTTTGTCGTTTCGTTCTGTGGAGGCAGGCGAATGTGCTCAGATCTGCTAATGGAGTGAGAGTGGTGGAGAAGAACCAGGAGCTTGCCTAGAACTGCCACTGGAGCGAGGAGGATGGAAGAAGAGTTAGGCTGAAAATCTTAACCAGTCTGTAAATAATGTATGTTGGGCTTCGACAACTAGTGATCTAAAGCTCCTTCATTCTTGCCGGATTTCTCTTAGCCGACAATTTACAATCATGCCACTATCATCCCATTCTCTCTCTCTAAAATCTTGACAACCCCATGAAGATTGAAGAATGTGAACTTCTACCAGAGATCTGAATTGGGTCTAATTAAGATTTAATTTTCTTATCTTAAAAAAAATAATTTAAAGTTTCAACCATCCAAAGAGGCAAAATTAGTGGCTGCAACCCAACAACATAAAGCACCAACTAAAGCAAATTTATGGTTGACTTACTGTACCCAATGCCAAATTAAGTGGGTTTAGGTTGAAAATCATATTGGGTATAAAATTATAAAATAAAGTTTAATTCATTTCACAAAACTTTACAATAAAAATATATGATATGGTCATAAATTGGGCGTCCGTACGTTAATTTGAAACCCTCAAACAGCTCATTGTGGTCCAATGAAATTTCCAGCCGCACAGTGAGGGGAAGCAAGCAAAAGGGTGGCAGAGATTGGACAGTTGATTTGATACACCTCACCTCATAGGTGTCTCCCACGAACCATTCGTCCAGTTAAGGATATAAAGGTTCCATTGACGACATGCTTGAACCAGAGTGGCCCGATTTTTTTTTTCTCCAACTCAAAGTTTGAGGAATAGACAGAGTACTATTTGTGGGTCATCTCTTACTGTTGTCACATGCAACATATGCTTTGCTAGCTTGCACTGTCACTGTGTCTGTGTCCGGCACAGTAGCCCATTTTTCAATTGTATTAATATTTTTAAAAAACAAGAATATGTAATAATTCAATAAAACCAATTATTAAGATTTCTATATATTTTTTATTTTTATATTTTCATTATATATTGATAAAATATATATTTTAAATTCTATATGAAAAAACTCATAAAATACTCAAACAAGGAGAATTTTTTTTATTTATTATTATGCTTACATTTATTGATAATTGAGTTTGCTTTAGAGGGTTTGGTGATATGGGTATGGGAAAATGCTGAACAAATAGTTATGGGTATTATTCTTTATTTTATTATTATTTACAAAAAAGATAGATAGATAACTTGGTGTGGTTCATGGATCAAATCCAAATGGGCACTGATTTGTAAGTCAAGATGTCATTCCTAGTTTGGAATTACAAACCAAACGTTACATCAAATTGGTTAGAATTTGACGCAAATTGTTAGCTTGTCAACTTGCCCAAATTATTCTTTATCTATGTATTGTGCTATGATATAAAAGTTTACCACTTAAGGAATGCCTAATTCATGTATCATACTTACCACTATAGATGGTTAGAGTCAAGTGTCGTTTTCTCGACCATTATGGTTATCTGAAGAAACTTTCATGGATATGCACATGGGTGTGCCCAACATGCTCAAGTATCAAATGCACATGTACGTAAGTGCATGTTCATATACATGCATATGTATATATGTATGAATACATAAATATGCGTATATGTATATGTTGTTTTCATTATAATGTTACATCTGTTATAAATCATGATTAAAATAAATATACCTTATTCAGATCACGATTAAAAAACCCGAAGCCCTGGAGGGAGAGTGGGTGATGAAAGACACATGGAAGCTCCTGGTAAGCAAGGCACGGTTTGTTCGATCTCCCCCAAGTGCTCCTATCATTACCCTTTCGAGGAAAACTGTGTTATTAGGCTCTGGTTGATGGCCCAAGACAGAAGCCCTTGAGGGAGAGTGAGCAACCAATGCCTTGAAGGATTCGCCATTTCGCTTGATCTGATTGGCCCTTCTAGTACAATACCCTCACTGCTTAATAACCCTTTTTATAGGCGTGGAAGGGACGATAGAAACGACGACGTTGATGAAACAAATAATGAGCCCCACTTAGTGGGTCCCACATATTGGCACACTTGACAATTAGTGGCCAAATCGGATCCTCTTGAATCTAACAAGGCTCTCCTCAAGTGATCATAAAACGAATGTCAACATAAACCTCCAACCAGAACTTGACACGTAACCGAACCCAATTTGATAGACATGGACTATGTGCTTTTAGCCAATCAAAATTGGACACGTACTGCTTCCAAGTGGATTTAGGATCATTTTTGGTGGCTGTCCCATGACCAATGTGGCTTGGCCTTTAAGAAGCTTGATAAGGAACTTATTCTTATCAGATAAAATAAAGCTCGTTAAGGTCTTATGCATCTCATCTAAAACCTTATCCATGATTATTAAATGCATTAAAGTCAACGTTAAGATAATTCTCCGTTGACATTCGTCATACACTATGGGCAATGGCTTATATATGACAGTTTGAGATCATGGATTCAAATACCTGATCTAAAAATTAAGATCTTTATTGATCTGAGTTATATTAAATTTTTAAAGAAATTATAACATTTGACATCTATCTGGATTGAGTTGAAGCCCGAATTTGTGGACTAATTTCTGGCTAATATTCCCAAACTTGTATGGGTTGTTGGTCGAAAATTCAAGTTCGTGGGCCTAAAAATCCAATTTAGATATTTTTGGGTCACGCTATAGTCTTGAGCTTAAATTTGAGCGGTAAGATGCCGATTCAGCTTAAGCCCGAATCCATATTACATGGGTTTGTTGCTTGTAAACATTTCATCATATTTCATGGGAAATAGTCTATTATCTCACAATTGGGGTTCACGTGCTTCGAAGTCCGACTAGTTTGTCAGGCTATAGCCTTTGCCCTTTGCTCCAGATTTGGAGCTTAAAAAAAAGCTGTAATATCCAGATTGAGCTCAAGCCCTAACAAATATGGATTGAGCTAAGCCCATGCAAGTTTAGGATCACAATTCTGTTTGCAGCAACCCGGCCCGGAGAAGCTATGGGCCCCCGGGGTGAAACGGTCGCGCCAGTGTCTGTTCATATTTGGTAATACTGGACACTGGCGCGAAAATTAGTATTCTCTCTAGGGTTTCATTGCCATTTTCCTTTCCTGGATCGAGAAGAGGGAATAATGGCTTCTTCACCTCCTTCAAAGCGAAGGCGAAGGAACAAAACGGAGCATGAAGGTGGCGCAGATGAAACGTTGTCACCATCGAAGTCAGACTCTGTTGAGAAGTTGTCCCCTGTTGTCGTCTTCGCTCACGGCGCCGGTGCTCCTTCGACTTCCGATTGGATGATTAGGTCTCTTCCTTTTCCACTTTAGTTTGTTCATTGATTATATTACTGTATTATTTTTGGTTGAGACCATTTATTAGTATGTACACAGTGATTGTTTCGGACTTCTTTTTGTACTTTTTAAAATTATAATAGAGGGATGTTGAATTATGCGTGGTTAGTTTGGTCCTTTGATACTTCATGTGCATTTAAAACGTTGAAGAAGTTCATGGAAAATTAAGGAGTTCCTTAGTTTTATGTAGATGGAAGGATATGTTAGAGAAGGCATTGCATGCAGTTGAAGTTGTCACCTTTGACTACCCTTGTAAGTTATATTTTATTTTGTTTTTATTGAAATTGTAACGTTGTTTTCTTTGGATTATGTGGCTCTGGCTGATTCTTTTGTGTCTAAATCTTTTGAAGTATTACTGTTCTAATTATTTAATTTGTTGTCAAAATCAGTGAGCTCATTGTGCCAAGTTTATTGGCAGATATTTCTGGCGGGAAAAAAAGGGCACCTCCTAAGGCAGAAAAATTGGTTGGGTTTCACTCTGATATTGTCAAAAAAGCCATAGCAAAGTTCCCTGGCCATCCTCTGATTTTGGCAGGGAAATCCATGGGTTCACGGTATGAATGGTTTTCCTTGCGATCCAAAAGTTATTGTTGTTTAGATTGTGAATCATCCATACTCAGACAATTTGACTAACCAGGCTATTCTGTACAAGCAGGACCTTTGTTTTACGTAGTTAGTAATGAGTGATGCTTCAACGCACTGAGATTCTGTTGCAAGTGAAATGATGTTGTTCTTTTTTATCAGAAACAATCAGTTGCAAGTGAAATGATAAATGGTTGTTATCTTGTAGATTACAAGATGCATATTTGGGTGCTTACTCATGGTTAGAGTACATTTATATGCAGAGTGAGCTGCATGGTGGCTGGTAAGGAAGACATATCTGTTTCATCCATTGTTTGCTTGGGCTACCCACTTAAGGTTGGTTATCTCTTCTGTGTTTCATTTCGTGTGCATTTCAGGGATCCAGTGTATAAAAGATGATATGAAGTGGTTGTTCTTCCTGCATGTAGGAGATACCTATAGAAACATTTTGTTAAGTGTGCCTGCTATTTCAGGGCATGAATGGAGCAGTACGAGATGAGACACTCTTACAACTCACCGTTCCTGTTATGTTTGTCCAGGTACACCTTTCTACCTTCTTCATGTTTCACTTTTAAAGGATGTTAGTAGCTGATGTATAATTGCATGTACAGTCATACTTGGCTTAACCCCTCATCTAATGAAATTTTTTGCTCTATATTGGTGGGTCACTGGATATAACATTATGTATGTACCTAGTTTTTTCTTATGATAAGCTGTATGGCATCTTATCCCAATTGTATAGATTTGATGTAAGTTGTCATTTCTTTTGCTGATTGTAGCAGATTTTCTTTCTTACTTTTTCTGGGTTGAAGGGTAGCAAAGATGCACTTTGTCCCCTGGAAAAACTGGAAGCCGTTCGCAAGAAGATGAAATCTATTACTGAGTTGCATGTGATTGAGGGTGGTGACCACTCCTTCAAGATTTCTAAGAAGTACCTGGAAACAACGGGCGTGGACCAAGATGAAGCTGAAAATCTTGCTGTTCAGGCAGTAGCTACGTTTGTTTCCACACAAGGATAGTCACCTAAGCACTAGAATTTCATGCATGTAATGGTAAGGGCTAATAATTTTGTTTATATTTTGCTTATTGGCCCCCCTTTTGTTTATATTCAAGGTTTGCAGCCTGTCTGATGTGTAACTGTTCATATATCTTGTGAAAACTTTGTTTTTTTGGAAAAACTTAATCTAATCATGCATGAAAACTTTCTCGGCCAAAATTTAATTTTGGAATCCTTGATGTGTCAATGTTATATGAACCATCAAAATATACCCTTCTTGTGTACCCAAAATACAACCATGATAATATGAAATTTAGCTTCTAGATAGGAGGAATTATGAGATCTTAACATGTGAAACGTATTCATAAATATTGCATATCTTATCATAAGACCCATATCATAACATTCTGATTTTCATGAAAACCCATATCATAACATTCTAATTTTCATGAAACACCATATTTGTGAAGCTACAGGTCTTCACTAGCTTCTGATATCCTTGTAACATGTGCTGTTATTCATTTATTTAATATCTTGTTGTTTGCTACTTGTGTCTTTCAAATCTTCACTTATATCCTACCTGCACCAAGCAAGGAAATTAATCACAAGATAGGAAAATAGGTTGGTATATGCATGCTTTTATTTGATAAGTTAACTAAACTTGCCTTGTTTTTTTCTCATTCGTCATCATGTTTGTGCTTCTTCTTCTCCTTCTTGTGCTCATCTTTCCTTTCCTTCTTCTCCTTCTTCTCTTTATTTTCACCCTTTTCCTTCTTTTCCTTCTTTTCTTTCTTTCCATCCTTCTCCTTCTTTTCTTTCTTCTCCTTCTTGTCTTTCTTTTCTTTCTTATCCTTAACCTTGCTCTCTGCCTTTGCATGACTAGCCACGCCATGTGACACATCATGCATAGCCTGGCTCTGGCTCACAGCCTTGGCCATCTCCTGGGCAACCTGGTGGGCATGGGTTTCATCATGGCTTTGCTCAACAGGCTTCTCACACTGGCAAGAGG
Source organism: Moringa oleifera (assembly GCA_021397835.1). Lineage (NCBI taxonomy): Eukaryota > Viridiplantae > Streptophyta > Magnoliopsida > Brassicales > Moringaceae > Moringa > Moringa oleifera. The sequence continues at coordinate 888,720 of JAJFZO010000566.1, forward strand.
CCATGATCTTTCTTTTGGTGCACTTCCTTTGATTACTGAACTTGACAGTCCCCGGAGGACACACTCATTTATATAAACATGGAGTCAGTGGGATTCCATAACTTCACATCCATCTTTGGATCTGCTTTCCTAGCAAGATGAACCCGGAAATTCTTTACTGGGAATAATGTGTCATACCTTATCTGAAATATCATGAAGAATAAATTCCGTCCCAAGTTGCATTTCTCTTCAGTTTGTCCATATCTAATTGTTCTTGATGTGAAAGAAGGGGAAAAGGAGATGGGAACATGAGAGATATGCATGATGTGTCTATTTAGATAATTAAAAAAGGGCATGGTTTTTCTTCAGATGGATAGAACAAATTAAATTCCTTGCAGCTGTTAATTTGTATGTCAGCATCACAAGTGAAAATAAATAGTTTTCTTCAAAAAAATATTGGGTAAGTGTGATGTATTTGTGATTTTATTTTAATTAAAAAATTTGATTTTTCTTTTTGATATTTTGATTAATGATTCCAATGCCATGGGCTGGATCCGTAATCTTCAGCTTCTCAGTTTGGGTTTTTCCATTCTGTACCAGTAGTGTTTGCTTTCATATGAGAGCCCACAGGTTTTACATGTTTGGGTTCCTTTGTAGCGCATTGTTCTGGTCATGGTGTTAGCAATTGGTATAGTTTTCAGACAAGGTGGTGTCCTCTTAATGGGCCTAGTTTGGGTTGTAGAAGCCATGGCTCACAGATGACCCTAATAGAATTATAGGAAATAAGGTTGTTATGAAGAAAGATATTTATTAGATGAGTGAACAAGGATAGCACTGCACTGACAGCACTACACAATTTTTTATAAATAGCATAGATGACACACAACACTCAGCTTAGCATACATGGACACACCACTCTTGAGGCAACATTTTTCCATTATAGCGATTGCCTTTGTCGCATTTCCGGTCAATTTATTCATATAACTTCCATTATACATCACAGGCAACCGTCGCTAGGTTTCCATGCTCACAGCCGCTACTCTGATCAGTTCTGCAGAACACCCAACGGAGAAGTTAGATTTTGGTTTAAAAGAAAAACGGGTCCTCTTCACAATATTGCAGTAGAAACACTTGCTTTCCTTAGCGGTGGTGATCGTCCTCACTGTCGCTCTCGCTGCCACAGCTGCCATCAGCAGAAAACCTGTCTTTGAACCTGTTGAGTAGACCCTTTATGCGGTCCCTCCTTCTCCCACGCACAGCACCTGTGGCTGCAACGTGCTGCCCATTGGTCTTGCCCGTGAAGTGAACCTGGACATTCCCTTGGGCCAAGTGGTGGTGCTGGTGCTGACCTGAGTAGTGTTTAGGATGGCTCGAGTGTTGGTGGCTGGTGTGTGATCCGGTGAGTTTGTTGGTCGTGTGGTGTGCTCGGGTCTCCACGTGGTGGCTCTGGATCTTGGCCACTCCGTTACTAGTGTACTGGGTCTGGCTGACCTTGGTCTCACTGTAGGCAGCCACTGCATAGCCCTGGTGACCTCCATGGTGTCTGTTGGCTTCCCTGGACTTGACTGCCCAGCTGGCCATGTCCGGTGCTTTCTGGAAGAATTCACTCTTCTCTGCCCTGTAGCATTGCGTTGATGCCATTGTGAAGAATGCAACCTGGAGCTCTAACAGGTTCTCTTTGCCTCTCCCTGCTTGCTTGGTGCTATAAGACCTTGTTAGAAGAAAATATATAGACTTGGACAGGGATTCCGGCAGATCTACCCTCCCAACTTTATATCTGCTTTTTGAGTGTCATGGACCCGGAAAGCACTTATTCTTCTGAGTCCATGAGTCTCTCTTCCTATTTTTTAGCCAAATTAATTCATAGAATAAATTCCGTACATTGTTAATGTTAGTAGTGAGTCCAATTGCCACGTGTTATTCTATTTCATTTTGTATAAATGGAACTATTTTCAGCATACTTATGAAGACTTAGACTTAATTAAAATCTGAGCATTCGTATTTTGAAGAAAAGTGAAACGATTCCATTCATGAACATTAGTCAATTCATATGAGGGCTATGAATACTTGAGGAATTTGTTTTTACGTTTTATCAAGATTTTCTTCCCAATATTTGGCTACCAATGTTGGACCAATTTCAGCAACTTAGGTCTTTATTTATAAGTTGAAGATAGATACATAGAAATCATATTAAATCTATGTATCAAAATTTATAAATATACAATGATTGTCAATCAAAACGATCAATAACATATATTTAATTTACACTGTTTTTATAAATTAATTAATTTTTGAAAAATTTAATATATTTATATTTTTAATTAAATCTTATTAATATTATCAAAATTTATTTTATAATTAAATAACAACATTTAGTACTTACTAATTCTTCTGATTTTAATGTTATACATATAAAATATATTAAATTTATTATATGCTTACTAGCTTAAAAGTTTGAAGTATTAGTTTAATAATTTTTATATTATTTTTATTAATATATATTTAGTATATTAAGATTTATTTATTTATTTATTTAAATAATAAATAAAATGATATATCAAATTGAGTTATGTGAAATTTGTTGGTCTAATTCGCATATGATCTATATTTATTAAATTGATTCATTTAAAATTTAGTAAAATAATTTATTAATATGATTTGATAGGTAAAATTTTACATGAATCATGAATCATATTAATCAAATGAATGATTTTGACCTGATTAAAAATTCACTGAATTTTGTGACAAATTAAATTTAACCCTAATTTTGTGAATAGGAAACGTGAAGTTTGAGTTGCCAGGAATTGACTGCCAGCAGTCTAACAATTTGGCCAGTAATCATTCACAAAGCGGGAAATACAACCGATAGAAATTGGGTGGTGGGAGAGAGATGTGGGTTTAGCTTTGAACTGGCTTTCGTAGTTAGTCTCCGAACGATCTAATCTGTGCTAATTTCGCTAGTGACTGATCGATCAAAGGCTGTGGAATTAAGCTCATCAGAGCTGTGTAACCAGGTTCTGTTCATCCCTTTGGTTTTCTGGATTGTGACTGTAAATGCATAGTGATTTGATGGGGCCTCTTGCTCAAAGAGGCTCGCCATAAATATAGGCACTTTGTCGAATCATGTGAATCTCCTGTTTCCTATTTCGTGTTTTGATTCGTTGCATGATCAGTATGATTACTTGTCTTACCCTGTTTTCTGTTTAGTTTAATGGTTTGACGAACGAAGGCTCTTTGACTCTGCTGAAAGGTTGTTTGCATTGCTTAACGATATCAGTAAAAGGACAAGTATTCTTGAATGTGACTTGGTGTTGCATCTGGCTTAATAGATTGATCAGAATCTGTTAAACAATCAACTCTGAGGTTCAGGTCATGCCAACACATGACAGCCTTGGTGTATAGACACGGAGGTCATGTCTATACTTCACAGGCCTGGGGTTCTTTCTGGTTGACTTAACAAACGAGAAGGAAACTCTTTTGTTCTCTCTGTTCTAAGCTTCTAAACCAGAGCATAAAACTGAATAGACCCGTTTCATTCTCATTTTGGGTCCTTTCCCATAGCCTGAATTGGGTCTCTGGGCTGATTTTGATGGGTTTCTTATTGGGCCTCGGTGCTTAAGCTCCCTGGCTTTACATTGGCCCATTTTAGTGGCTCACTTTGTTTGGGTGCTAGTGGGCCATAACAATCAAGGCCCAATTAGTTGCTTTTGGTAACAAACGTATCAGCAAACAACATCTAATTTGTGTTTAGGAATATTTTTTTCATTTGCAAAAGCTTTAGACGAGTTGTCTGCCTTTTTCGACACTTTTAAGGTTTCTTATCAAACGTGCATGGTGTACTTTGAAAACTATCCATGCATTGGTTCAGCTTGCCGATTACTTCGTATTTGCAATCACAAATGAAATTCAACACAGAATATTAGAAGAAAACACATAACACACTTTTATTTAAGAGTAGGAAACAGTGACACCACCATACAGAGCGAATTGAAGCTACACTTCTCCGTCTGTAATGGCTCTGCTTATTTATGTTACTTCTATTTATAACATTAGAGGCAGCCTTCACTGGGTTCCATTCGCTCACAGCAGCTTCACTTCATTTAGTTCTGCGAAACCAACCACCAGAAAAAGTTAGAAAACAAAATTTTAGCTAAGAAGTTTGTATAATTAACTCAGATAACCATTAACTGAATTGGAAACACTTGCCAAGTTCCTCCTGTGGCAGTGCTCATCGTCGCTCTCGCTGTCGCTGCTGCTGCTACTATCGCCGGTGATGCCATCCTTGATCCTCTGCAGCAGATTCCTCCTCCTGTGGGTCCTCCTTGTCGCTTGGCTGGTGGCATGGCCAAGGCAGTGAGTGCCGAGGCTGTGGCCGGAGTGGTGCTGTTGGGTGCCGACGCCATGGCTGTGGGTGTGGGCCAGTTGGTTGGTTGGGACAGCTGGGTACTGGGTCTCAGTATCCTTGTAGTAAGCCTCGGTCTTAGCCACGCCATGATCAGTGTACTGGGTCTGGCTGTAGGACTTGGTCTCACTGTAACCATAGCCCTGCTGGACCACCGAGCCTTGGCTGTGGACCAAGGTCTGCTCGGCGGGCTTGTGGCAATGCAGTGAGGCCATGGCGAAGAAATGGGCTCGAAGGACTTCTTGTGAGTGTTTTCTCTCTGTGGTTGCCTGGTAACTGACAGCCAAGGCTCGCAAGCCAATATATAGGCATGCAGCGAATGGGATTCCTTCACTTTTATGCCATTTTCACCTTTGAATCTCCTTTTTTGAGGCCTGTGGACTATCCGAGACAGCACTTATTCTTTGGAGTCCACAAAACAGAAAGGAATTCCTCCCTTTTTATTCAATCAAAAAATCAAAATTACTCAAAAGTCGAATAAATTCCTCATAGTGATATCTTAGTAGGCAATTTTACGGCGCCGTGGGATTTCTTTTTCCCTTATTTTTCAACCAAATTTGTTTATAGCGTCCGAGAACAGTGAAATAGGTATCTGAACTTTTGGTTACTAGAGGATTATACCCAGCAATTGAGGATCAATTTATCATGAAAAATATATGATTTTCTATTTATAAATAGCACATAATGACACACAGCACTCAGCTTAGCATAAATACATTCACACACTGCACTCTTGAGACTACATTTTTCCATTACAGCAATTGCCTTTGTCACATTTCTGGTCAATTTATTCATATAACTTGGATTTATTATAGCATCACAGGCAACCATCACTGGGTTTCCATGCTCACAGCAGCTACTCTGATCAGTTCTGCAAAACACCCCACAGAGAAGTTAGTTGGTTTTTTAAAAAAAACAATTCCTCTTTGTAGTCAAAGCTACAGTAGAAACACTTGCCTTCCTTCTGCGGTAGTGATCTTCGTCACTGTCGCTCTCGCTGCTGCAGCTGCAGTTGCTATCGTAAGAAAACCTATCTTTGAATCTACGGAGTAGAACCTTTATGCGGTCCCTCCTTCTCCCACCCACAGCACCAGTGGCTGCAACGTGGTGCCCGTTGGTCTTGCCCGTGAAGTGAACACGGCCAGTGCCATGGCCCGAGTGGTGTTTAGGGTGGTTCAAGTGATGGTGGGTGGGGTGTGCTCCGGTGAGTTTGTTGGTCGGGTACTGAGCTTGGGTCTCCCCGTGGTGGCTCTGGGTCTTGGCCACTCCGTGAGTAGTGTGCTGGGCCTGGCTGACCTTGGTCTCACTGTGGGCAGCCACTGCGTAGCCCTGGTGGCCTCCATGGTGCCTGTTAGCTTCCCTGGACTTGACTGCCCAGCCAGCCATGTCCGGTGCTTTCTGGAAGAATTCACTCTTCTCTGCCCTGTAGCATTGCATTGATGCCATGGTGAAGAATGCAACCTGGAGCTCTAACAGGTTCTCTTTGCCGCTTCCTGCTCGCTTGGTGCTATATGACCCTGTTCGGAGAAATTAAATATATAGCCCTGGAGAGAGATTCCTTCAAATTTAACCTCCCAACTTCGATTAAAATCTGCTTTTTGTGTGTTACGGACTCGTAAAGCACTTATTCTTGTGAGCCCATGAATCCCTCTATTATTTGGCCAAATTAATTCACCGAATAAATTCCTTGTGGTTAATTAAATACTGAGTCCAGAGCCATTTGTTATTCTACTTCATTTTATATAAATATATAGATCTATTTTCAGCTTACTTACGAAGACTTAAATTAGAAAACAGAGCATTTGTATTTATTTAAGAAAAGCATGATCCAATTCCATTCATGAACATTACCAGTGGGATGGCTATGAATACTCGAGGAAATGGTTTTTGCATTTTATCAACGTTTTCTTTCCAATATCGTGGCTGCCAATGTTGGACCAATTTCAACAACTTAGATTTGTATTAATAAGCTAAAGATAGAGACATGGAAATCATATAAGCATAAGCGTTTGGATACAGTCACATGCTTTTGCCATAGGTGAGCCAAAAGACGTCTATATACTGTCCATTATTAAGCATATGTTCTTCCCGGGGCATTGAAATTCTATGTCTGCTTCTCTTTCCCGTAAATCCTATACCTTACCAAATAACAAATAGCAAACTAGCCAATTGCAATAGTTATACTATATATGGTAAGGTCCATCATCTATCTCAGTATATCTATCAATTACTAAAAATAATATATATATATATATTAAAATATATTTCAATCACTAAAATATGTTTTACAATTAAGTTTTTAAAAAATAAAAACGTATAACTATAATTAAAATAAACAATATTTTATAAAAAATGAGATTTTTGTGAATGATTTTGAGCATCAATATTTGTGATTCATACAAATGAATATGTTGAACATGTTACAAACCTAACAACTAAATATAATATATGTTTTTACACACATCTCTTAACCAATTAGATTCCTTCTGAGATTAAATCTTGGACAAAACCGTACAATTATAATTAAAAAATAATAATATTTTGTAAAAACAAGATCCCTATCAATTATTTTAAACATTATTAATACGGTATAATAAATAAAAAAAATTATTTTAAACTTAACAATTAAACATTATATTTATATGTGCGTGCTCATATTATAAAAAAAAAAAAAAAGAAATTGCTGATGCTAAGACAAGATTTAAGTCAATATGATCAATGGGAATTATTCTTGTTTATGCAAATTTACAGTAAAGCCTTGAATCAATTAACCTTGGTTACGGCCTGGTGTGACTTTAGAAAAGTGATTGAGTTCGGCCTTGGATTGGGCCTCTGGGCTGTCGGGTTGTAGGGTCTCAGTGGTGTGCTAATTTGTTGACCCGTTTATCGACCTACTTTGTGCATTTACTCCACAGTGGCCCATTTACACATTTGGGCCGAATTATTTGCTTCTGGTGCAAAAACGTTGGAGCAAAGCCAGTTTCTAATTATATTTAGAATTTGATAATATATATATATATTTAGAAGCCCTGAAGGTAACAAAAAGACCAACAGGATCCATTGAAGAAATGAAATTAAGATGTGTGATAATTTCAGAAAATTAATGATTTAAAATATTTTATTTATTTAAATAATAATATTATAAACTGTTAACATATATTTACAACTTTTTATTAAACTCTAATCAACAAAAGATATTTATCCAAACAAATTATCCCTCCTATTGGTTAGCACACTTGCTGGATTAGGGATCAAGAACGACTAGAATTATCGATCCTCATGCTTCTGTATTGTTCTCAGATTTTTGGCCTCTTTCTTTAATATATTGCCACCTGATTTAGGTGTTTCGGTACACACGTGTCCAATTTTTTTAAAGTATGAGGATTTTTTTTTTTAATAATTTACAAAAGCTTTAGATGACTTGGTTTCCTTTTTCTACGTGCATGATTGCATGGTGTAAGTTTGAAAAGTTATCCATGCATTGGTTCAGCTTGCGATTGCCTTATTGCAGTCAGAAACGAAATTCAGCATAGAATATTACAAGAAAAGCATTAATTAAGCACATAACTTTTTTATTTAGGAGTAGGGAACAGTAACACCTCCGTCCATGGAGAAGCTACACTTCTCCGACTGTAATGGCGCTGCTTATTTATACTGTTTTTTTATTTATTTAGAGGCAGCCTTCCTTAGGTTCCATGCGCTGACAGCAGCTTCACTTCCCTCAGTTCTGTGAAACAAACCAGCAGAAAAATGTTAGAAAACAAAATCTTAGCTTAACAGGTTTGGAGAATTAACTGAAATAGCCATAAACTGCACTGGAAACACTTGCCAAGTTCCTCTTGCGGCAGTGCTCGTCGTCGCTCTCGCTGTCGCTGCTGCTGCTGCTGCTGTCGCCGGTGATGCCATCCTTGATCCTCTGCAGCAGATTCCTGCTCTTCCTGTGGGTCCTCCTTGTCCCTTGGCTGGTGGTGCAGCCATGGCCGGAGTGTTGGTGAGTGCCGCCGCCGTGGCTGTGGGTGTGGGTCAGTTGGTTGGTTGGGTACTGAGCCTCAGTCTCCTTGTAGTAAGTCTCGGTCTTAGCCAAGCCCTGGTCAGTGTAGCTGTAGGACTTAGTCTCAGTACTGTAACCATAGCCCTGCTGGACAACCGAGCCTTGGGCGTAGATCTGCTCGGCGGGCTTATAGCAATGCTGGGAGGCCATGGCGTAGAAATGGACTCAAAGGACTTCTCGTGCTCTTTCTGGTTGCCTGGTGACCAAAAGCCAGTGATCCGACCCAATTTATAGGCATGCAGTAAGTGGGATTCCTCCATTTTTATGTAATTTTCACCTTTGAATCTGCTTTTCAAGCCTATCGGCTAGCTCAGACAGCACTTATTCTTTGCACTCCAGAAAACAAAAAGGATTTCCTCTTTTCTTAATCGATCGAAATTACTCAAAAGTTGAATAAATTCCTTATAACGATATCTTAGTGGGCAATCTTCTGTTGTGAGATTTCTTTTTCTATTAATTTTCAACCAATTTTTTTTTTTTTAATATAGTCCAAGAACCGTGAAATAGGTATCTAATCCTTTCGGTTTCAGAGGATTATACCTAGCAAGTTGAGGATCAATCTACCATGAGAAATAGCCACGTATCACTTGCTTCGTTCATGGGCTCCATGAATTGCGTCGTTCCAGAGGATTATTGCTTGGGCTTGTTTATTAAAGAGTAAGAGGCTGTTAGATAAGTGGGCAGTCCGTATGGCAAGCTTGGGTTTTTTTTTTTTTTTTTTGAAAGTTCAGTATTCATAACCATATCCTTTTTTTTTTTTTTTTGTGAAATTATTAGGAAAGCCAATCCATTCGTGTCTTTGAGCATGAGACACGTGCCACTGAAAGATTGGTGTGTGCACGTGATCATGAACTTTAACAAAAAAAATTAAAAAAAAAAATGAAAACTAAGATATCAAGGGATGAAAAGTTTGGGGGAATAACTGCATGGTAGCATGATTTGAACAATATTCTATTTTACCAATGTTTCTCACTTTAATAAATTAAAGTTCAGGACTAGGATTTGAATAACATTCTTTTAATAGTATGTTTTTATTCTTATCTTTTCAAAAAAAAATTAAAAAATTAGAAGTACTAATTAAAGATCATGATATTATTAATAAAAAATTAAAAAATCAATTTAACAGGTGGGATTTGATTGCTGGAAAATTCTAAAGAGAATTGCACAAATATATATATATAGCTTTTGATGAACAACTAAGCCATTGGGAGATTCTAGTAGAGAAAATTAGGAATCAACAAATTAAATGCCAAAATCTAATATGTATTATTATTATTATTAATTCAAATTTTTTATTTTTTGTAAAATTAATAAATATTTTTTTAATTTTATTAATAATATATCAAAAAATTTTACTAATATGAATTGCCTTGACATTCGATATAATTCACATAATATTTTTTATTAATATTAAAATATAATTATTGGGTCGTTGAGCTAATTGACTATTGATGATTTTATTTAAAAAATGTAACGCACATTCAAAATTATGATTATTTTATTAATCATAAGAACTTAAATAAAAAATAATACTAATAATAGACCAAAGTTTGACTGTGTTTATTTAGTCTTCATTAAAAAAAAGAAAAAGAAAATAATTACGTGAGGTAATGTCCATGTATGAAAGCATGGTCAATACTCTAGAAGTGACGATCACTTCAACGGTCATATGCGTCCGGTAAGGCTCTTTGGTCTCTTTTCACCTCCAGGGAACAAGATAAAATGTCACTTTCAAAATCCAATATTTTCCACAATTACGCGGTTACAGCAATTATTGCATTAGGAATCATTAATGCATATAGTTAGACTATAAAATATATGTGGTGATATAAATTTTGATTTTCTCTCTCTTATTGGTTTTTTTAATTATTAAATATTTAACTAAAATAATGAAATATTAAAACTCACAGTGTATATATATATACTCTAACTCTTACCCATAAAAGTTTATAGATTCATATCTTTGCATGTCATGATAAATTAAATATTTTAGTGTTTGGTGCTTTCAAATTTCATTTACCTAATTATTTAAGTACATGTTTGATCATTTTGTTGTTTCCAATTTAATTTAATTCAATCATAATAAAAAAAATTTGCTAATTATTTTATCATGAAAAGATTTAAAATTTTTTAAGTATTGAATATATATATATATATATATTAAAATGTTATGTTATTAAAAATTTCAAAAAGTTATTAAAAATAACTCATAAATTTACAAATTATTAAAATTAAAAAATTAAAATTAAAATTTGTTTAAATTATTTTAAAAATATTTCAATACTAAAAATATTTTTAATTCTTCATCACCCTTTGATTCGAAATCTAATTAGATCAAATTAAAATATTACCCATAAAATTAATCCAGCCGATTACACCAAAGAGTATAGTTCAGATTTTTTTTTTTCTTTTTGATTATGCTAACATGTAAAATTTTGACTTTCTATTTTAAAGCCAAAAAAATACAATTATGAAAGATAAAAATCCATAATAAATTAAAAAAACTCAAAATAAACAATATTTACGATACAACAAGGATCAAAACAATATAATATCCAAAAATTAGACGCCACCATTAATAATAGATAATGATTTGCAAAAGAAAATATCATTTAGAGTACTCCTGTCAAAATTTTGTCTTTTCTTTTCAGATATGAAAGAATGAGACCCGGTTCAAAGATTTACACTCTTAGACTTGGTCAGTTCAAATAATCCTTGTAGTTTAGTTAAACCCATTAATCAATTGGGTAGATTAATCATAATTAGTCCCAAACCAACCAGAATCGTGAAGAATCGTAAGTACCTGATTATGGTAAAATAATGAGACTATGGTCTTGTCTTCTCTTCTGCAAGGCCTAAAAGAACTGCGGAGCACTAACGCGGAAGATTGATTTTGAAATTTCTTGGTCCACTGCTCTCCTGTGCTGTTTCACCTCTCGACTTTTCTTAATCTCCTCAATCATGTGATGTCTTCAAAGGACCAATCAGAGAAGAGAGACCAAGAAAGAGACCCTTTTTGAATGAAGAATTGGTCAGCCTTTGGGATTTTCCACTCTCCCACTACTCTCTTTCTTTCAGCTACTTCGTGTTTATGGGACCGAAGACCAGTCTTTGCTGAAAAACTCGGTTTCCATCAGTCAAACTTCCACAAAATTTCTATCCTCCCAGAAGGGTACCCCAAAGGGCTTCGCTTTATAAGCCAAAGCTTCACTTTCCTTCTTGACGCAAGACAGATGCTTTTACTCTTCCTGCTCCTTCACACAAAGAACCTTCATTTTCTCTCTTTTCATATTATCAGTCATATACTTCTCATTCCAGTAAATTTCATCATTGTAGCTTGTTACCCTTTAAGATTCCATTGTCTAAAGGGGTATAATCTTCGTTGTCTGCTTCGTGGTGGAAAGGTTTTGCTGCTTCAGACGGGAAGTAGCATGTGCTTTCAGACAAGCTGAGATACTGTATTGCTTGTAGCTCTTGGTCGTTGAAAATGGAGAACGGGTGGAGCTGGGAGCAGAAGACATTGGTCAGTGAGTTAATGCAAGGGATGGAGCTGGCAAAACAGTTGAAGGCGCAATTGGGTACATCTTCTGCAGAAACAAAGGAATTGCTGGTGAGAAAGATCTTGTCTTCATACGAGAAGGCTCTTTTGATCCTGAAATGGTGTGGATCATCCATACAAACTCAAACTGCAGCAGGAACATCTGGCGTGCCTGAGTCTCCGATATCCGCCAATGGAAGTCCTCAAAGTGACGATTTTGATGGTGCTCCTAAGGATAATCCGGAAAGAAAAGATTGTTCAAAGAAGAGGTGAGCCAGTCAGTGGTCCATATGTCCCAAATTCACCTGTGTTTCATGCAAATTTCAGGTTGATTCAGCACAAATCCTTCTTGTGACATTGTTTTTGTATCTGGGTTGCAGAAAGATATTGCCCAGATGGACAAACCAAGTGAGAGTCAGCTCTGAAACAGGCCTGGAGGGATCCCATGATGATGGCTATAGCTGGAGAAAATACGGACAGAAAGACATCCTAGGAGCCAAATATCCAAGGTCAGAAGTCTTTTCTCTTATCCTGTTTCAAAGCTGACAAACAGCCAGTCACTCGTATAATCATTAGCTCAACAGGAGATCATAGCAGAAATGAAAAATAAAAACATTATAGTATAAGCACTTCCCTGCTTTGTACAGATAAGAAGCATAGCTTTCTCATAAGTGGGTGTCTATGTCACTGAATTTTATGATTTTCGAAGGCATTACCATAAAAAGGTTTCTTACAAGAGATTATATTATATCTGCAGAAGCTATTACAGATGCACTTACCGTAACACCCAGAACTGCTGGGCTACAAAGCAGGTGCAGAGATCAGATGAAGATCCCATGGTATTCGAAGTCACTTACAGGGGAACACACACCTGTTCATATGGCAACCAGGGAGTTCAGCCACCAGCATCACCAGAAAAACTAGAAGAGAAAGTCAACAATAACAATAATAATCATCAACAGGCACAAGAAATCCTCTTAAATATTAGAACAAGCCTAAGGGTCAATACTGAGGGCTTGGACAACAGACAAATGGCACCTCCCTTCTCTTGTCCTGCAACGTCATTAGGGTGCAGAAACAGAGAAAACCATAGTTCTTCCCCTTCTGCAGTTGATACTGTCTTGGTAGGCAGCCTCTGTTCGTCATTTTTATCTCCAGCAACACCAGAATCAAGCTACTATTCAGTTTTGCCATTCGAAACGAACAATTCTGGAGGGTTTCATAACATGCAGCATTCTGAATCGGATTTTGCAGAGCTAATTTCAGCCAATACTACAGCCAGCAATTCTCCCACTTTAGACATGGACTTCTCACTTGATCTGGGAGAAATTGATCCAAACTTCTCATTTGACAATTCAGGATTTTTCTCTTGATTCCCTTTTGACATTAGAAACAAGAATAAAGTGGAGTTAGTAATTCGAAAGCAGCTTACCAGATTAACTGGCTGAAGCTGTGCATCCTAGTTTGCATTATGGTAGAAAAAATCATGATTGTAAGATAGACAAAAATCCTACCTGTCTTTGCTTCGAATCAGAGGTTACTTAGTATTAACAAAGATTTGCAATTTTCTTCTGATTGCACTTCTAACTAAATCCATATATGGAGGAATTTTGTATCGGAATGCAACAAGCATCGGATTTTCCATCAAGACATTCCCACAACTTCAGCACAAGAGAAATATGCTTTAAGGAAATCATGGACATGTACAAGGCTGAGATCATTCAGATAGTCAAAGAAGAAAACCATATTGCACAAAAGAGCATGTTCAATTACAACATCACAGAAGAATTATATGAGTAAGAGACCAACTGCAGAAAGATACAAGGCATTTATTCAGAACTCCCGTGGAAGTGGGAAGACAAAGCAAGAAGGTGCAATAGAGGATGGACTGAGAAGAGGGAGAAAAAGAAAAAGTCAAATCTGAAACAGGCAGGGGAAGAGGAAACAGATGAATTCAAGCCTCTATGTTCTACCTAGACAGACGACTTCTTCTGCTCTTCGATCTGTGGAACATTACTTGTGGTACTTTGGCTCGAATCTCTAGCTCTCCGAAGACCTTGTCGCAATCCCAACACGATGAATAGATTGGTCAGTGTAAGAAGAGACTCAGCGCCACCATGTAGCCAGTCCACATTAGCCAAAGAAGTACCATAATGCACCTTTGCTGTCTCAAACACAAACAGAAAGTCACGATAGACACACTTTCAGGAGAAAAAAATTCAGGTTAATCTTGCTCAGTGATGAGAAATTACCATAAATTCCAGCCGGGACTGCTCAATAGACAGAAGAATAGCAAAGCCCAGAGTGAAGGAAATCAGTAGAATTAAAATAAAGCAGCCAACAGCATAAACAATTCACAACAGCAGAAGAAACTGCCAGAAGAAATGTATACTTAGCCCAGAAAATTTCATGTCAAAGGAAGTAAGTCTTGAAATCGCACATGAACTGTGTTAAATTAAACCACATTTCATTTCAGGCCTATTCTATGATTTCACTATAAAATATGCCATTACCTACTCATTGAACTGGTTTATTTTACCAACAAAGAAAAGAGTGCGAGGATGAAATCCCTGCCAACAAATCATGGGTACAAGGAACCAAGAGAAATTCTATAATTTGTAACAATTGTAGAGAGGAAGTGGGTTTGCTGAAATCTATTCTCAAAAATGACCCACTAAGATGGAAGGAAACCCATCTAAGGAAAGAAAAAGGGTAAAAAGGTGAAGAAACTAATCTGTTGATTGAAGTTAGACAACGTATCAGATTGTTGACAGTGCTTACTAATGTGAATATTGACTTATAGGAAACATCATGTTCCAGGGGAAGTTACAGAGAATCTCAAAGGCTCAGAGTTAAGTCATCATGATTGAATTTAGTCAAGGTATCGGCTTGTTGACAGTGCTTGCTAATATGAATATTGACTTAAGGGAAACATCATGCTCCAGGCAGCAGTTACAGGGAATCTCAAAGGCTCAGAGTTAGATCAAAGATGACAATGGCACAATCACCTCATTTCAAGATGAGCAGTTAAAAGCACAAGATGGTTAAACCATCATAATGGACGTTTCACAGCTTACTAGCTGTGACTCCTCAGACATCTCAGCTTGATTGTGATGAACTCAAGGTCCCAAAGTCTGGAAAATGGTATGATTGAAGTGGCATAAACATGATAGAGTTCAAACAAGGTAGAATTGGCAGATAATATGAGAGAAAATGAAAATGAAATGCGGAAAAAAAAAACAAATAGAGGAATTATGGGAGGATATGAAATGATGAAGTATTAAGTTCCAGTGTAAAGAAGACATTAGATAAGAAAAAAAGATCTTTTAAGTGGTAATCTGTTCCAAATCAGCAGATTTAGATATTACATATCATCAACCTAACTAGCCATAATATAATATCTTTGATTCGAAGCAAAATTCACCGAATTGCTAAAATTGGGAATTATTTGAACCCCATTGAATACAACACAAGATAAACAAACCCAAGAAAAGGAAAATTTATGTTTCAGAATATAAATTGAAAATGAGGAAGAATGATGAAGTGGGAAGGAACTCACTTGTAGCACCCACAAAGGTAAGCAAGAAGTAGAAGCCGAAGAGGGTAAGCTTAGGAGCTGACTTGGATTTGGTGATGTAATACAAGAAACCAATATAAGGAAACAAAGAAACTGCAAAAAGCTGTGAAGCAACACTCTGTGAATCAATGGTGGGTGCCCATGGATCAACTGGCAGCAGCCATCCACACACCACTGCTCCTCTGCTCTTACTGGACCTTCTCTCTCTGTAAGACTCGAAATTTCTGCTACCTCTGCATGGCATTGGTTGTGGGAACTGCAGGAAAGGAGAACCCAGATAACTTCCAGGAGGAAAAAACCTGGGCACTTTGCATTGAGCTTGCACACAACTTAAAAACGCCATAAATCATGACCAGAGGACTCCTCCCAGGTTGCAGGTTATCTAATTGCCTATGTATTTCAAGATACATGTACGTTTGGACACCGAAGTAGTGTCTATCTGGATTGCGATACACCAGATAATGGACCATTTTGGGCCTCAAGATCCTTATATATGGGCCTGGTTAGCATATGGGCTTCTCTGAAACACTGGTGGTGACCAACAATGATCATTGTCCAAGAGAAATGTCACTGTAGGGCCTTGTGCTAGTGGACCACGCAAGTCAGTACCAATTATGGAAAAAGTACAATCAAAGCCGTAAATTGTGTCAATGAAGTAGAGTCTGTCTGGTCAACTTTATTTGTTTCCATACATTGCCATTGAAGAAATCAGAGTTGCTTTCATAGTTTTTCAAAGGAGAAACGCATCTGAAGATCAGTAAGCAGCTTTAACATGATCATCTGCAATTTCTATTCAAGAAATTTAACACTCAATCCATTTTATTACACAATCTCTTTAAAACCAGCAAGCATGCCAAAGTTAAATTCTCCAAGATACAAATCAGTTAATCTCTGTCCTCTTTGCCAAGGCAAGATTTGGTTGAAATTTTGTAGACAAAGCTCCCAATCGCCTTCCCCACCGCACACTGTTATCTATTATCTTCTCCGTATCGTATTTGTACTCGAAGCCCATCTCTATCAACTTTGAACAGTCGCATCCATGTCCTCTCTCTTGTCCTCCCATGAACCTAAGATGAAGAAAAACAATAATGAATTATTGCTGCCACTGTCTAGAAACAAAACCTTGCATATCTACAGAGCTTGCTCATGTTGCAAGTCAAATTAACAGTTGTTAGCAGAAAAATCATATGCAATGATCTCTCAAGAGATGATAGCATTTTGATGAGAACCGAAATTGAGTTAAAAGGTATCATTTTCCTGGATTTTCTCAGGAAAAGAAAATGTAGCATTAATTTGAAAATAAAGTTCTTACTCTTCTGGTATGCTGTATTCTGGGTATTTTCTCTGGTAGTAATTCGCCATATCTCTGATGGTTGGGCTGCTGGAAACGCAAAGGAACCTACCTCTCATGGACGCCTTTTCCATGCAGAAGATATGTGCTTCACAAACATCATCAACATGAACTAGAGGAACTGATCCCAAAAGCTCTTCCAAAAACCTCAGTGAATTATAATTTGGTAGATCTTGTGTAATCGGTGATAATATCACTTCCACACTTCCCGATAAGTATGAAAGAAGGCCCTCTCCTCCCACAAGTGCACATACAAGTGTTACAACTTCTAGTTTACCATTATCGATTGAGTTGTAGCTCAGTGCCTCCTTCTCTGCCAGGGTTTTCGATCTTGTATACCCCTGAAACACGGAAGGAACTCTTTACATATAAGTTATTGGTTGATCATAATGAAGAGATGGTTTGTTTCAGAATCGAAGAAGTGAGAAACTAAGGTACCAGGGTATGGTCAGTGCTACAAGGAAACGAGACATCAAAAGGAGTCCAACAAGATTCATCGATGCAAGATTTGTAGCTAAGTCCATCTTTCGTTAATGGTGAAGATGCAGTCACAGAGGAAGTGTATATGAGTCGCTTAACAGTTTTAGATCGAATGCAAGAATCAGCGATGCTCCTCACCCCAGCAACAGCAGCTTCTATTTTGTCTTTGAACTGTTTCAAAGCTTCAAATTTATCATAGACAATTTTTTCTATTTTCTCGAAAAGGAAAAGAAGAAGAGGAAGTGGGTGTTTGGGAAGATTGCTAGTGAACTGAAAAAGAAACTTACCAGGGAGCTTTGGGTGTTATGCTGCATCGGTGTTGCTACATGAAAAACAAATTCACACCCATGAATTGCTTGATCAAACTCGGTGGGATTGTATATATCTGCTTGGAATAACACAAGTTTGGTTTCTGCATGAGGAAGGGACATAAGCAGCCCAACTTTTGATGGGTCTCCTGCAATTTAAATCACAGGGAGCTTCTTAGTATTGCATCAACAAGCCAATTAAACTTATGATTTGCCAGCTCTCTTTGCATCCATGTATGTAAAGAGAACACAGGGAGAGAAGAGATAAAGAGGCCCAAGTTTTAGGCTTTTGATTTGCCTGCTTGTCCATATCCATGCTTGTAAAGAGAGAGAGAGAGAGAGAGAGAGAGAGAGAGACCCAGGTTTCTCAAGGTTGCATGGACGGTGTGGCCTGTCTCCAAGAGCTTCTTAATAAGCAAGGAAGCTATGTACCCTGAACCTCCTGTAACACAGACCTTGCAGGCAGTGTTCTTCATTTTTGTCCCTGTAAGAGAAATAAGGCCTGTCAGGTTTTTATTCCATATAATGGATCATGTGGCTCTAAGAGGTCAATAAGGCACAGCATGTATCCCTAAGGTGATTTGCTCACCCCATTTTATTGTCTTTATCATTGACTACAAAAGAAAAAGACAATTATCATTTGGTGCTAATCAGATGTTAGTAACTCCCATAACTTCTTCCTAAAAAAATTTATCTATTTTTCTCTTTTTGGCTGACGCTGGAAGTTGTTTAGTAAGTTTTGACAAAAAGGGCTGAAAGATTAGACAGCCAAAAGACTCAGGTCCCATACCAACTCCTTAGAGCCTCTCTGGTTCACATGTTTTCGCAATTGCAATTGAGGCTATTTAAAAAATTGCTTATATTTTTAACAAAGATAAAGCAGGCAAGATTTAATTTTTTATTTTATCAAGTAATTTAAATTTTAGATAAAAATAATTATTAGGTTAAATTTTAAATTCAGATTTTTAAGATATCTAAGACAAGTAAAACCTAAAGCTTTTGATTGTTTTCTTTTCTTATTAATAGGATCTTAATCAATGAAATATGCAACTAATTTCAAGCATTTTAAGCCCCAAAACTTCTTATTTATTATTCTTTCTTTCAAAAACTCAACAATGTAGTTTATCAAAATTAACAAAGTGATATCAAAGCTAGTTATTATTTTTAAAGACTTGTAAAATTGAAAAAATTCAAATACAATCCCTAAATAATTCTTATCCATTTTTTTAAAAAATAAAAACTTATACACAAATAATTTACAAAATTCATTCACCACAATTGCATGTTCAATATTTGATGAAATAAATTATCGTTGTTGAAATGAAAACCATTATTAGATGTGAACTATTAGAATAAAAACCCATCTTGACGTAAATGAAATTTCACTCTTGTCAAACAATTCAACTCTTACACAAATCAAAAACCAAAAAACAGAGGAAGTAAAAAAAAAATTAAAAGTAAGAGCAATATTGTTTATAATAGTCTCATCCATTATTATTATCAAAATAATGACACTAAAAATAGTTAAAAAAATTTAAAATTTTTTAAGAAAGAATATAAAAAGAATGAAACGATAAAAAAATTCAAAAAATTTTGAGACTATAATTTTGGTATTTTTTACAAAATAAGACTTTTTATCATTGATTTTTTTATTTTAAAATTGCACAAAAATTTTTAATCATAATTTTTT
Source organism: Moringa oleifera (assembly GCA_021397835.1). Taxonomy (NCBI): domain Eukaryota; kingdom Viridiplantae; phylum Streptophyta; class Magnoliopsida; order Brassicales; family Moringaceae; genus Moringa; species Moringa oleifera. The sequence goes on from JAJFZO010000566.1 coordinate 908,096, forward strand.
AACACTTCGAGACTCCAATTTCTTCTTTGAAAAACTTTAAAGCTCTAACTTGATAGAATTGTTGAATGCCCTGCACATATAAAAACAAAAGAAATTTATAAGATAAGAAAAATTTGTGAAAGGTACTCTTAAAGTCAAATTATAAAACAATAATGAGAACAAAAATAAGAAAAATTGACAAAACAAAAACAAGTTTAAAAATTTTGCAAGCAACAGCAAAAAGAGACAAAGCATTAACAATCAAACCTTTTCATCTCGCTCCTACTGCTCCAAATAAAAAAATCAATCATGGATAGAGCAAATGTTGGCCGAGGCCAAATGTAAGACTTGGTCGCCTGCCCAACCACAAATGCTTAAGGCCTTCCATTGTAGTAATTACACTTGAGCAGCACATTGCTGCCCAAGCAAAAAGGTTCTGTTCTTAACAGTTGCTGCTCTGTCAGGCCCAATAGCTTCTTTGTTTTTCACTTCAACATTGCTCAGCCGAGGCAACTCAAATGGCTTCTTTGTTTTTCACTTCAAATGCTCAGACAAGGAAACTCAAATTGCTTCTTTGTTTTTCACTTTCAGACATTATTTAAACAAGGAAACTCAACCAGCCAGCTCGGTTTTGCAGGCCAAGCTTAGCAATTACAGATAATTGAATGAGTCAAATGTGAGCATTTGTGAATACAAAAATACAATGTGTTGAGACACTGTCAGGTGCTCAAAAGTAAGAATGGTTCAACAGAGGAGCAGGGACAAACAAGGCATTTGAAACTGTGTTACCATATGTATAAGAACAGAAACTTGCCACCACCAGCAGCTTAAAGGAGCAGAAGCTAGCAAGTGGGTTCAAGTGCAGCTTGTTCACGCCAGACACCATTCAAGTTGGCCTGCCACAACCTTACCATGCCATCAGTTCCTGTAGTTGCCAAGGTCATGCCACTCATGTCCCATTCCATCTGCCACACCTAACAACAAATGAAGACATAATTAGTCAATAATCAATTATTTTACAAGGAAAAAGGAAAACAAGATGAAAAAACAAACTTAATGTATCACTTCACTAGAGCAAAAAAAATCCTTGCTACAGAACATTTTTTGAAATTTTACGAATTCATGAGAAAGCCCGCACCAGAGCAGAGGCTTTTACTGCTGATAGGGAGTAAAACCAAAGAAAGAGAATGCTGTAAGAATGCAACTTCAAACATACTATTTAGATCCAAAGATGACTAGAAAGTCAAATTCAGAGTTGTATGTTTGATACCTCGCCTGCATGACCAGAAAGCAGCGCAACCTTCTCTACTGAGAGCCTCCCATCCAAGTCAGGATTTAGTCCAACATGCCATATTGCAATGCCTTTGTGAGTTGCAACAGCTATAACCTCGTATGGCCTGTTAGAAGATCACGAAATTCACTATAATGTAAAGTAAACCAGCATCATTTCTACTATAAATAAAATCGGCATTAGATGAAATGATTTGAACTTGCCCTAACACATTCGATAACTCCTATATTAACAATGCCTATTAGATCTTTTTCCCATTAGTGCGCTTGAAAGGATCCAGTCAAACTTCAGAAGGGTATGCAATAAACATTACATATAAATAAGGAGTCCAGCAATTTGGCGAGGAGCATACCAATTCCTATAATAATTTCAAATGGAAAATAACAACTCCATACCGGCAGATGTTTGGCGCCCATGCAACAGCATAAACTTGATCCCCTTTGTCCTCAGGCAAAGCCAACTCTGCAACTGCTACCCATCTTTGATGAGCCAGATCAAATTCCCACACCTGCAAACTTGACAGCTGAGCCTTAAGAGGAATTTGTAAAAAGTGACTTCCAAAATTCCTCTCTATCATAATGTTCGTTTTTATTAACTTGTTTTTCTTAACCCTTTTTAATACTGTGCACCATGAGAAATATCAAAAACGCCTTTCATATGTAAAGCTCATGCAAACATCATCCCACCTCTAATTTCTTGTTTTTTGACACCATTTCACGTGATGACTACAAAATGCGGAAAAGACGAAACCAAAAGCACCAATTTTCTTCTCTTCTCTTTTGTTTACTTCTCTTGGCAATCTTCCACTTAGAAGATGCACATTTGTGAAATCAAATCTACACATTGAGAGAAAACGTTTGTTCATAGTTGCTTTATAATTCGAAGCTAACAAGTGACATGTAAAAATGATAAACTTTTATTTAAAAAAAAAAAACAGAAAGCATTGAGGAACCTGATTTTTATTTTGTAATTTGGGTTTTATTTTGTTCAGTGGCATCTGGGTTTTGCATGGGTTTTGCAGGTGCTACTCATGATGGTAGCTTTTGTTTTGCTTAAAAAGTTCATTTTGCTTGGAAATTTTGGATAGGCTAGTGCCAGGTGAGTAGAGAGTTGAAAATGGATTTATCTTGGCATAAATTTACAGTAGTCGAGTTTCTTCTCCAACAACTTTTTTTCCTATTCTCAGTACAAGTCAATGACCTTCTATTGCTTTGTATAACCTTGATATAGTGAACTCTATGGAACCTTCTTAAAACAGTAAGCTTTGTCTAACCTTAACAAGATAAACTCAAACATGTGTAAACAATAGGTGTCAAAACAAATACAAAATAATGTCGACACCCACATGAAAGCTTCAAAGATTACACGAAGCCTATCATAAAGGTTACAAGGAGCCCTATTGCTATAGGTTACGCGGAGCTTATTGTGAAAAGTTACACGGAGTCTACTATGAAAGGTTACATGGAGCTTATTGTTAAAAGTTACATAGAGTCTATTGTTAAAAATTATATATAGCCTATTATTAAAAGTTACACCTATTATTAAAAGTTACACGAAGCCTACAGTAAAAAGTCACACAAAGCCTTTGTTTGAGGTACACGGGTTCTATGTTAAAGGTTACACAAAGCCTTTGTTTTCAATTGACATGAAGCCTTTGTTTTCATATTACATGGAACCTATGTTTTCAAGTTACATGAAGCCTTCGTTTTCAGGTTACGCAAAACTTCTGTTTTTCGGTTACACGAACACCATACATTCAAAGGTTACACAGAGAATGGCTATTAGTTCACATTCTTCGTGGCCAAAAAAATCTCTCTCAAATCTTTGTTTATCACATTCAAAAGTAAACAAAAAGCATGACACCAAAAAACATAAAATAGAAATTGTTCGTGAAAAATGGGTATGGTTTCGGATTCGTCACTGACTCACCGATTGAGCAAATAATAGACTAAAGTGAGATACTAACTAACAGCCTAGAATTAATTTCGCAAAAATATTTTTCAAATCGAAGGAAATTTGAAGACAATCTCAAGGTTTGAAGAAGAAGAATGCGCATAACTTGTCTGATACGGAATGGAAAAAAGCTATTGTGGAGAGATAAGAAGACGTTTCATTCAAATCAATGGCATTCTTGTAAATAAACTTGTCCTTGCATATCCGTGTTTGTCCCAAAAATATAAAAAATGTCAGAAAGAATCAAATTAGTAAAACTGAACATTCCGCAAAAGGACATTTTGTTAAGGCCAAAAAAAATAAAAAATAAAAAATAAAATATCCTCAATCCTTAATTATCTTCCTAACATATGGTGGTACACCCTATAAACTTCAAGCATTAGAACAAGATTAAATTTCCTTGTACTAAGTTATATCGATATTAATAACTAGGGATGAGAGACTTTGGATTAGTGAAAACAAATCACAAGATGGTTCACATTAGATGGAAAGGATTAGCTGCACTGTCAATAACAACAAACATCAAAGTTCAGACTCAGATGCCAGATAGAAAGAATCCAGCATACCTTGGAGGAGTTTAGCTGTGGTGTTGTCGACTTGAAACCCACAACAAAGCTAGATTCTTGACATTGCCCCCTGTGTGGATTCCAAGAAATAGATGCAGATAAGCATGAAACCTTCCCAAATGTAGATAATGAATCGATAACATTCTGAAATTCAGCCTGCCGAAAGAGGAAAAAAGAAACATAAGAAGTACACACATATACAGACAGCACCACAACGCAGACACAGAGAGAGAAACACACACTTACAAACATGATAATATGAGAACAATCCCTCAAATCACCTTGGGTATTGATATTCAGAGATTAAGAATTGGTAATTTCAAACAGAATGAACAATAGATATAACATAGATATATGGAAAATCACTACATAATTAGAATTCAAAAATAAATTTCAAACACAATGAAATCAACATTTCAACAAGAAAGCAGTACAAGGAAGTTTAAAACCAAATAAGATCTGGATGATCACCTGCAGTTGCCAATTCTTCAGTTCCAAGGGATCCAGAAGCTCATATATTTTCACATGTCCATCTGAATATGCAGCAACCTGTAAAGTTAACTCAAATAATTAACTCTGCAAGATGTGTTTACTCTATTACTAGGATGTAAATATTATGAGTTGTTGCTGGCCAACAAATGGACAGGCAACAAACTATAGGTAAGATGATTGCACAAGTTATTAACCCAAACTAAAAAAGAATGTAGTAGCACTTTAGTACATGCAAGTATAATCAACAAGTTACCACTTTGCCTCAAGTGTTGGCAACTAATTGGCAAAGCATAAGCAGAAAGAGGCTAAAAGCTCACCATCTTCATACTTTTACCCGAGATTGCAAATTGAACATCTAGCACGTGAGTTGGATTGCTCTTAAAGCTTTTGCAAAGCTTCCATTGAACGGCTTGAGAATCTATACATCAACCCAGGCCCAGGAATAGAATTAGTGAAAATAACAAGGACAAGGGAATCCTTTCACATTTATCTTAGATAAAAGGAGGTGGATATATCAAAAAGATAACTAACAACATTTCATAAATTGATGAGGCACATATAAGTGAAAATCCTCTTCAATGGTTTTCAAAATTCTATCATTTAAAACACTTCAAAGCAGCTGTAAACCAAAGGAATACCTTGTGCAACCTCCTCCCACAATGACAAACTCCCATCTCCACAAATGCAAGCAACGGCATCGCCATATTCCGGAGGCACCCAAACAATCTTCATAATAGCAGCCTCATTCACCTAAACAATAATGAAAATTAGAAATCAGAAAGCAAAGTAAAAAGTGATTTGGAAGCTAACTCTTTTCCAGTTCTAAACTCTCACCAGGAAGATGAAATGTAATCATGAGAAAAGGTCCTAACACTAAAACTGATCAAATTCGTGCAAACTAGGCATTTGCCAATTTGAACAGATCAATAAGCATAGTCTATTAGAACGTAAAAGGAAAGAAAAAATAAGTCAATATCCCTATCAAAGGCCAAAAATAGGGCCAAAGGTACCAAATAGAAAAAAACAACTCGTAACGAACCTTAAATTTGGAGGTGCAGGTGAAGGAAGAAGACCCGGCAGGGTCGCGAGCATTGAAAATGGAGAGGGCTCCGTCGACGGAACCAGCGGCTAGTCTCTGACCACAGTAGTTCCAGGAAGAACACGTTGTGCCACTGTCGAAACTCGCCAATGATTTCTCCATTTCCGTACAGTCTATGCAACAGTTGAAACCACAAGCGCAGGTCGTGCTAAAACGGTAAAACCCTACACTTTGTTTGGGAGGGAAGACATTGAAGGGAGAGTAAGAGAAAGCAGGCGAGCGGTAACTGGAATATCCAGAGCTAACAGTTGGGAGGGAAAGGCCACCAAACTAGAATAACCCCTCTTCTTCAATCCCTCATAAATTGTTTTTTTTTAAATAACCCCTCTTCTTCAATCCCTCATAAATTGTTTTTTTTTTAAAAAAAAATAGAAGTAAAACCTCTAAAGAGAGAATTGCATATTTATTTTTTTTTTCTTTTTGTTTTGGTTTTTCGGTTTAAATTTATTTGTTATATTTCGTGATTTTAAAATTTTATAATTTCAATTAATCCATTTTTTTTCTATGCTATGTTTTAAAATTTAAAAAAACAAAAGCGTTCCTCTCTTAAAAACTACCAAACGCGGTACACGTACAACTGCAGGCTTCCGGGGCTCTAGTCATGGGCTTCAGATTCTGGGTGACCTCAAGCCAGTTTGTATCAGGCCTCGTCCGTGCACTCATGGCTAACAGGTTTCAAAATTTCAGTAAACGATGTCGTTCTTGCTTTCCAAGAACCGAAAACAAACGAGACCGGCCCAGCCCTGTTTACTTAAGACCCCAATATAATATAAGAAAATAAAAAATGTTATTTTTTCTTAATTGATCCAAATAAACTTTATATTAAAAAAAGGGGCCTTCGAAGGGGGGGGGGGAAAAAAAAGTTGGACCGACCATAGATGACATGAATTACTGGAGGAAATCATTGGGTATTAATTGATCTCTTTGTTAGCTGATGGAGTCGTTATACACCTGCTATTATTTTGGATCCAGATTTTTTTTATTATATAGAGTTTTTTAAAAAAATTATAATATGTAATAATTTATTAAAATTTAATGTTCAAAATTTTTATTTTCTTTAGATGTTATTCCCAATGGCACAAAAGAGGGCATAAAAAATAGTACACTTATTAAATCAATTAGTATTTGATTTAATTTTTATTATTTTCTAAAACATATTAATATGCTATATTTTTAATAAAAAAAGACTAACAAATAATAATTAAAGAAAAAATCAGATCAAATTTTGGTTCCTACTGGAAATAGACAAGCGAAACAGTAACTCTCATGTTATTGTGAGTCAACAGGTAGCAAGATCTGAAAGCCCGTTACGGTGTCTGGTTCTTCAAGATTCGTACAACGTTGTCAAGCGACGCCGTAGAGGACCCGTCTTTGCCCAAAGCCCTGGACGCAGCCTCCTTCAACTCTCTCGTTTTGCTCCTAAGCACCTTTCCTTCTTCTCCTTCCATTAAAGCTCTTGCGAATCTTGTGATATCGTCACGGCCCACGACGCCGTTTGCGTTGGCTTTGACTCTTAATGCAACCTTCAGATCATCAGCCAGGAGCACTGAGTTCATCTTCTGCTCAGAGTACAGTGGCCACGCAATTAAAGGGATGCCATGCACGATGCTCTCTAACGTCGAGTTCCACCCACAATGGGTGAGGAACCCACCGGTGGAGTCGTGGCTCAGAATCTGAGCCTGAGGAGCCCATGAAGGCACCACCAGACCCAGCCCTTTGGTCCTGTCGAGGAAACCATTTGGCAAGAAATCAAGAGGGTTCTCGTCGGTGGTTTGTTCGCCGAAGTAAGATGCGTTTGCAGCTTTATTGTCTGGAGTCTTGACGACCCAAAGGAACCTTTGCCGACTCAGTTCGAGTCCGAGTCCGAAAGCCAACTCGTTGAGCTGCTCGTGCGAGAGGGTCCCGCCGCTGCCAAAACAGACAAAAAGAACTGACCCACTAGGTTGCTCACCTAACCATCTCAAGCATTCAGAGCGATCATCTCCTACCGACGATTCGGTCTTCACAAGCGGTCCAACAGGATAAATCGGAGGCCGACCCGGTTCGCTTTCCATTAGAGCCTGAAAAACACCCGGTTCCAAATCTATGAAGCTGTTTACAAGAATCCCAGCAGCTCGACGGTAAAGTTTGTCCATTTTAAGAAATCCTTGATAGGCTATATCCTTTCTAGCCGGAAGTGGAAGATCCCGACCGGGGAGGGGAACACAACCGGGTAAGTTGACCGGTTCAGGCAAATCTCTGTACTCGCAAGAGTATGTTTCATCAAGCTTAGGCAAATGGAAAACCAGAGATAATGACATAGCGGTTGTAGGGAAGAAAATATAGAAGGGCGCACCAACTTCTTCAGCCACATCAATGGCTTCCCCGCAAAAGAGGTCACCCACCAATGCCACCAACCGAGTTGACTCAGCCAGAACCTTGCACGCGTCTCCGAGAGCTGGGAGAGACCGAATCAAGCTGAGAAAGATACGAATCTCGGCTTTGGAGTTCTCAGGCAAGTCAGCGAAGCTCACAGGAGGAAGAAAGATGGAGGAAATGGATGTGGGTAGGGATTGAAGGAGTTGCTTAGAGGATTTCATTGGTGAGCCGTCGTTGGTAACGATGAGAGTGACTTGAAAGTTGTAGTGCGAGACGAGTCGTTTGGCGAACTCAAGGAGCGGGGTTATGTGACCCATGCCTGGAGTGCACACCATGGCTAGGTGGGGTGGTCTCTGCTCCGCCCCTTCCATTTTTGAGTCCCTTCAGGGGATCCACAGAAAGAGCGAGAGTGGTCTGTTCGTGCTCAGAGGCCGAAATCTGCCGTAAGCCAAGGGATTATATACAAGCAGCGGTAAACCGCAAGTGAGTTGGGTAGCACGTGACGCGAGTGTCCACTAAATACCATCAAAAAGAAAATAAATAAATGCTTTTTTTTAATCAAAATGGCATCTTTAATTTTTCCAACAGTTTATATAATTTGTTTGTTTTGAGGGTAAAATCTTTAGGACAAATAATTTAAAGGTAAATATAAAAAGAAAAACTTTTTTTAAATTTATTAGAATTTCAATTTACAATCGAGTTTAAATTAATTTAATTTTATATTTAAAATTTCAATTTGACTTGATTTAAACTATATTGATGTCTAAACTTCATATTTTAAAAATATATTACCAAGATACAATAGAGCTTTTTGCATTGTATTAAATCAAAGATCAAAGAAAAAAAAATTAAAATTAAAATTAAAATTCTTGATTTTATAATTAAATATATAATTATATATTTTATGCTATATTTGAAGTCATTTAAAATAAAATTTTGATATTATTTTTTATAAATTTTCATGTTTTAATTTTATAAAAATAAAATATATTTTAAGATATATATTACCCACTTACAATCAAATTTAACACAAAATAGCATGATTTGTTAATTTAATGGATAATGCCAAACGAAATATAGGATCTATTTATTTTTATGAGCACATTATGCCAGTTCAAGACAGCTAAAATCTGGATTTTTTATTGATTTAAATTACATTAAAATTTTCATGAGATTTTAATGTGTAAAATTCAAATTATTTAATTTAATTTCTTATTTCAATAAAAAAAATTTATAACTTTTTAATCAACTTTAAAAAAATAAAAATTCAATTGGCTGCAGTCACATGCCAGGTCAGATAATTGGGGGGACACATACATATCTTGAGGCTGCATCAATTCAAGCAGGACCATATACTTTTCTAACTTTAATACTTATAAAATAACATTAAATTATGGAGTAAATTTATTAGTTTACGTGGTTACGTTTTTTATGATGTGGGTCATATGAGACCTAATCTGGCTATCATATTCATGCAAGATAATAAATTTGATCCAATGGGTCATATGAGACCTAATCTGGCTATCATATTCATGCAAGATAATAAATTTGATCCAATGGGAAGAGCTCACTATATTTAAGAGGTTCAACTGTCTGACAGCTAACAATTCATTAAAGCTGTTCTCAAGAGCTTTTTAATAAAAAAGAAAAAATTGACGCTTGGAAAAGAATTTCTTTAAAATATAAAAAATAAAAACAACAACAAATATGAAATAATATATAAATGTATATACTATATATATATATACTTCAGCTTATATAGTTTTTTTAACTTTATTTTTTAAACTTAAAGCAGCTCCAAAAAAATTATCTTAGGTACTCCTTCCTTTCTTGGAGATGGGACTGACTCAAGAATCACCAACAATCATCCAAGAATTATCAAGATCTAACTAAGAAATCATCTAAAATCTTTGGAAAATTCTTCAGTCACAATATCATTGTTGCCAATCCCAGTGGACATCGTTTTTTGCCACAGAAATTCATAATTATAGTGTAATAAAAGTTTAAAAGTAAGCACTCTTACAAATCAGAGCATAGATTCAATGAAATAAAATTGCACAAATATAATTAAAGCAGCTCAGATATTATTGCATACGACTTTGGATTGATATTAATAGGCGACAGACCGGTCAATTTGGATTTCCAAAGGTTTTATTCTTTGGGCTTGGTTAGCATATGGGCTTCTCTGAACACCGGAAGCCGTAAACTGTGTCAATGAAGTAGGGAGTCTGTCTTATCAGCTTTATTTATTTGGATACATTGCCATTGAAGAAATCAGGAGTTGCTTTCATAGTTCTTAAAAGGAAAAACACATCTGAAGATCAGTAAGCAGCTTTAACATGATCATCTGCAATTTTTATTCAAGAAATTTAACACTCAATCCATTTTATTACACAATCTCTTTAAACCCAGCAAGCATGCCAAAGATTAAATTCTCCAAGATACAAATCAGTTAATCTCTGTCCTCTTTGCCAGGGCCAGATTTGGCTGAAATTTAGAAGACAAAGCTCCCAATCGCCTTCCCCACCGCACACTGTTATCTATTATCTTCTCCGTATCGTATTTGTACAAGAAACCCATCTCTATCAACTTTAAACAGTCGCATCCATGTCCTCTCTCTTGTCCTCCCATGAACCTAAGATGAAGAAAAACAATAATGAATTATTGCTGCCACTGTGTAGAAGCGAAACCTTGCATATCTACGGTAAGCTTGCTCATGTTGCAAGTCAAATTAACAGTTATTAGCAAAAAAATCATATGCAATGATCTCTCAAGAGATGTTAGCATTTTGATGAGAACCAAAATTGAGTTAAAAGGTATCATTTTCCTGGATTTTCTCAGGAAATAAAAAATGTAGCATTAATTTGAAAGTAAAGTTCTTACTCTTCTGGTATGCTGTATTCTGGGTATTTTCTCTGGTAGTAATTTGCCATATCTCTGATGGTTGGGCTGCTGGAAACACAAAGGAACCTACCTCTCATGGATGCCTTTTCCATGCAGAAGATATGTGCTTCACAAACATCATCAACATGAACTAGAGGAACTGATCCCAAAAGCTCTTCCAAAAACCTCAGTGAATTATAATTTGGTAGATCTTGTGTAATCGGTGATAATATCACTTCCACACTTCCCGATAAGTATGAAAGAAGGCCCTCTCCTCCCACAAGTGCACATAACAAGTGTTACAACTTCTAGTTTACCATTATCCATTGAGTTGTAGCTCAGTGCCTCCTTCTCTGCCAGGGTTTTCGATCTTGTATACCCCTGAAACACAGAAGGAACTCTTTACATGTAAGTTATTGATTGATCATATTGAAGAGATGGTTTGTTTCAGAATTGAAGAAGAGAGAAACTAAGGTACCAGGGTATGGTCAGTGCTACAAGGAAACGAGACATCAAGAGGAGTCCAACAAGATTCATCGATGCAAGATTTGTAGCTAAGTCCATCTTCCGTTAATGGTGAAGATGCAGTCACAGAGGAAGTGTATATGAGTCGCTTAACAGTTTTAGATCGAATGCAAGAATCAGCGATGCTCCTCACCCCAGCAACAGCAGCTTCTATTTTGTCTTTGAACTGTTTCAAAGCTTCAAATTTATCATAGACAATTTTTTCTATTTTCTCGAAAAGGAAAAGAAGAAGAGGAAGTGGGTGTTTGGGAAGATTGCTAGTGAACTGAAAAAGAAACTTACCAGGGAGCTTTGGGTGTTATGCTGTATCGGTGTTGCTACATGAAAAACAAATTCACACCCATGAACCGCTTGATCAAACTCGGTGGGATTGTATATATCTGCTTGGAACAACACAAGTTTGGTTTCTGCATGAGGAAGGGACTTAAGCAGCCCAACTTTTGATGGATCTCCTGCAATTCAAATCATAGGGAGCTTCTTAGTGTTGCATCCACAAGCCACTTAAACTTCTGATTTGCCAGCTCTTTTTGTATCTATGATGTGTAGAGAGAGAGAGAGAGAGAGAGAGAGATACCCAAGTTTCTCAAGGTTGCATGGACGGTGTGGCCTTTCTCCAAGAGCTTCTTAATAAGCAAGGAAGCTATGTACCCTGAACCTCCTGTAACACAGACCTTGCAGGCAGCCTTCTCCATTGTTGTCCCTGTGACAGAGATCAGAGCCTTTCAGGTTTTTCTTATAATGGAACATGTGCCTTTAAAGAGGTCAGCGAGGTAGCAAAGATGATTTGCTTCCAACGGATGTCTTTATGATTACGAAGAAAAAGACAACTATCACATGGCTTACCACACGTCGGTTGACCATTAGATCTTCTACATGAAATAGTTTATTCACTTAGATGTGACTAGGGATAGCAAACAATTGCTGTGTGCAATAGATTCTATGTTTTTCACTTTGAAACATTGTTCAGAAAAAACTCAAACGGCCGGCTCTCTTTGACATGCCAAGTTCAGCAATTACAGAACATTAATCACGACTGCAGCAGCTTAAATGAGGACGCAGCTAGGCAGTGGGCTCCGGTGCAGCTTGTTCATGCCACAGACCATTCAAGTTGGCTTCTCAGAACCTTACCATGCCATCAGTTCCAGTAGTTGCCAAGGTCAAGCCACTAATGTCCCATTCCATCTGCCACACCTAACAGCAAATGAAGACATCAGTCAACAACCAATACTCTTACAGGGAGAAACTTGAAAACAAGACGGAACTCACTGCAGCAGTGCAGCCTCGCTTCAGTAGAGCGACAACCATTTGCTATAGAACAGTATTTATGAATCCAACAGAAGGCCCACACAAGATCATATGTATCTTTACGTATCTTTTAAATATAATTATCTATAATAAAATAAATTAACCTTAAAACAATTTAATTTAACTTAAATATAATTATTTGTAAGTCTAATTATTATTAAGCAATAACAATAATAACAAACCCAACATATATATATATATATATATTTATTTATTTATTTATATTTATATTTTGATCTTTAATGTTCCCACATACCAGACCTCAACTTGCCCATTACAGATACAAGAGAGGTTACAGATTACATAAGCTGATTTTCTGAAAGTCTGTGGTAGCACCTGCTACTGAAGAAATCAGAGTTGCTTTCGTACTGGTTGAAAGGATAAACACATAAATCATAGGATCAGTCAGAAGGGACAACATGATATGCAATTTTTTATCAAGAAATTTATCACTCAATCCATTGAAATGCACAGTCTCTTCAAACCCATCAAGCATGCAAAGATTATTCCCCTCAATCCAAATAATGCATCTCGGCTGTCCCTGCCAAGGCTCCAGCTGGTTGAGATTTAGCAGAACAGAGCTCCCAGTAGCCTTCCCCACTTGACACTGTTGTCTATTATCTTCTCCATATCATATTTGTACTCAATACCCATCTCTATCAACTTTGAAAAGTCACATCCATGTCCTCCCTCTTCTCCTCCTGTTAACCTACAATGAATCATGAATTATCCCTGGCACTCTATAGCAATATAAAACTTGCATATCTATAGTAGTAAGCTTCCTCATGCTTGCAACTTGCAAGTCAAATTAACAGTTATGAGCAGAAAAATCATATGCAATGATCTCTCAAGAGATCTCTTGTTAGTAATTTGATAAGAATCAAAATTGAGTTAAAGGACATCATTTCCAAGCTTTTCTTGGAAAAAAAATGTAGCATTAATTTAAAAAGAAAGCTCTTACTCTTCAGGTATGCTGTATTCTGGGTATTTTCTCTGGTAGTAATTTGCCATATCTCTGATAGTTGGGCTGCCAGAAACACAAAAGGAACCTTCCTCATGGATTGCTTTTCCATGCAGAAGATATGTGCATCACAAACATCATCAACATGAACTAGAGGAACTGATCCCAAAAGCCCTTCCAAAAATCTCAATGAATTATAATATGATAACTCATGTGTGATTGGTGTCAATATTTCTTCCACACTCCGTGACAAGAAAAAAAGAAGACCTTCTCCTCCCACAAGTGCACACACAATTGTTACTACTTCTAGTTTACCATTATCAATTGAGTTGTAGCTCGGTGCCTCCTTCTCTGCCAGGGTTTTCGATATTGTATACCCCTGAAACACAGAAGGAACTCTTTACATATAAGTTATTGATTGGTCATATTGGAGAGATCGTTTGTTTCAGAATTGAAGAAGAGAGAAACTAAAGTTACCAGGGTATGGTCAGTGCTACAAGGAAACGAGACATCAAGAGGAGTCCAACAAGATTCATCGATGCAAGATTTGTAGTTAAGTCCATCTTCCGTTAATGGTGAAGATGCAGTCACAGAGGAAGCGTATATGAGTCGCTTAACAGTTTTAGATCGAAGCAAGAATCAGCGATGCTCCTCACCCCAGCAACAGCAGCTTCGCTTTTATCTTTGAACTGTTTCAAAGCTTCAAAATTGCTACCATGGACAATTTTTTCTATTTTCTCGAAAAGGAAAAGAAGAAGAGGAAGTGGGTGTTGCCGAAGATTACAAGCTTTGGGTGTTATGCTGCATCGGTATTGCTACATGAAAAACAAATTCACACCCATTTAACTGTTTGATCAAACTCATTGGAATTGTATATATCTGCTTGGAATAACACAATTTTGGTTTCTCCATGAGGAAGGGACTTAAGCAGCCCAACTTTTGATGGGTGTCCTGCAATTTAAATCACAGGGAGCTTCTTAGTATTGCATCAACAAGCCAATTAAACTTCTGATTTGCCAGCTCTCTTTGCATCCATGTATGTAAAGAGAACACAGGGAGAGAAGAGATAAAGGGGCCCAAGTTTTAGGCTTTTGATTTGCCTGCTTGTCCATATCCATGCTTGTAAAGAGAGAGAGAGAGAGAGAGAGAGAGAGAGGGAGAGAGACACAAGTTTCTCAAGGTTGCATGGACGGTGTGGCCTTTCTCCAAGAACTTCTTAATAAGCAAGGAAGCTATGTATCCTGAGCCTCCGGTAACACAGACCTGCAGGCAGTGTTCTCCGTTGTTGTCCCTTTAAGAAAGATCATATCGTGTCAGGTTTTTTATTCATGTAATGGATCATGTGGCTCTACGACCTCAGCAAGGCACAGCAAATATTCCAAAGATGATTTGCTCACCCCATTTTTGGTCTTTATCATTGATTGCAAAAGAAAAAGACAATTATCACATGGTGCTAATCAGATGTTAGTTAACCATCATAACTTCTTCCTAAAATAATTTATTTATTTTTCTCTTTTTGGCTGAACCTGGAAGTTGTTTAGTTAGTTTTGACAAAAAGGACTGAAAGATTAGACAGGCAACAGACTCAGGTCCCATACCAACTCCTTAAAGCCTCTCTGGTTCATATGTTTTAGCAATTGCAATTGAGGTTGCTCAAAAAATGCTTATATTTTTAACAAAGATAAAATAAATAAGATTTAATTTTTTTCTTTATCAAGTAATTTAAATTTTGAAAAAGAATAATCATTAGTTTGAATTTTAAATTTAGATTTTTAAGATATCTAGATAAGCAAAACTTTAGTTTTTGATTCTTTCTTTTTTTCTATAAGATCTTCATCAATGAAATATGCAAGCAATTCCAAGCAATTTTAAGCCCCAAATCTTCTTATTTGTTATTCTTCCCTTCAAAAACTCAACAAAGTGGTTTATCAAAACTAACAAAGTGATATCAAAACTAGCCATTATTGAGAGACTTGTAAAATTGAAAAAGTTCAAACACAATCCCTAAACACTTTCTACCTATTTCTTCAAAAAAAAAAAACTTATAAACAATTGCGCCTTCAATATTTGATGGAACAAATTATCGTTGTTAGAATAAAAGCTATTCAGATGTGAGCTATTAAAAGGAAAGCCTACCTTGATATAAATGAAGTTTTATCATTGTCAAACAATTCAGCTCTTCCAGAAATCAAAAACCAAAAAGAGATGAAGTAAAGAAAATCCAAAGTAAGAGCAATATTGTTTATGATAGCCTCATCCACCACTTTTACCAAAATAATGACACTAAAAGCAATTAAGAAAATTTAAGATTTTTTGAAGATGAGCATGAAAAGAATGAAAGGGTCAAAGAAATTAAGAAAATTTTGAGATTACAATTTCGGTATTGTTAACAAAGTAAGACTCCTTATTACGGATTTTTCTGGTTCTAAAATTATTCAAAAAATTCTAATCACAATTTCTTAAAACTTTGAGACTACAATTTTATCTTTGAAAAACTTTAAAACTCTACCTTGATAGAATTGTTGAATATTCTGATGCACATAAAAACAAAAGAAGCTTATAAGACAAGAGGATTTGTGAACGGTACTTTTAAAGTCAAATTATAGAACAATAATGAGGACAAAAATAAGAAAAATTGACAAAACATAAATAAGTTTGAAAGTTTTGCAAGCAATAACCAAAAAAAAAAAAAAAAAGACAAAGCATTAACAATCAAGCCTTTCCGTCTTGCTCCTACTGCACCAAACAAAAAAAAATCAATCATATATTGAACTAGGTGTTGGTCGAGGCCAGATATAAGATGTCATCAGTGTGGTTAGTTAAGAAACATGAAAACCATATGCCAATCCCAACAACAAGAAGGAGGAGTTAAGAATGTTTTTGAACAGCCTCAAGAGTAAAAACTATTTATGGCGTCATACTTTGCTACCAATAATGTACAAACACATGATTTATGATCATGAACTCTTCAAAAAGCTTGACAAAACTGTCCTTTTTAAAGTTAAAATTGAAAATTGAGCATATCTTACAGTAAAAAGTAAATGAATAGTGATAATCAAATGTCGCATAGGTTTGAAATTAACTTTTAATATCTTATATGTTCTTGAAATTAATTAAAAATTTTTTGTTAGCCCCCGAAAAAAATATCAAGATGCTTTTTAAGAACAATCATCACTTGATTATTCATGCACAAGGCAATAAAAGGTAAAAAATTTGTCATAAATATGATAAAAGAGGAGTAAGCTACGGTATACAAAGAAGATAACAATGCAATATTTTGGCAGAAAAAATTGGTTACTTTGATTATAAAACCATATTTTTTATGAAGAAGAACAATTTTGAGAAAGATTTGCCTAAATTAGAGGTAGAACTTCTTAAATGTGTTAGGAATCAATATGGGAAGCAAACTGAGCTTTTTTTTTCAACAAAACAAGGCTTGAAAGGCTACACAGAAACTGTAACTAATTCACACAGATGTGAAAGGATTAATGATGATAGTTGAGAGAAAAAACTTGTCAACAAAGACTTTGCAATAAAGGACTTTATCATTTGGAGTATGGTATGGGTATAAACCAAGGTTACAAGGTTTTAAAACACTTCAAGTCGAAACTCTAACTCCTAAGAGAAATACAAAAAGAATGAAAAATACAATCAAATTTATTGCAAAACAGAAAATACAAAAACACTTCCAAAGATTAGATATGAATTCCTAAATAAACAAGTTGGTATGTGCAGTGAAAACAGGAGGAGTGTTAACAAAATACTTTATTTGCTATATATTTTTAACATAAATAAAGTAAATAAGATCTATTTTTTTTGCTTTACCAATTAGTTTGAATTTTGGATAGGAACAATCCTTAGTTTGAATCTTGATAGGAACAATCTTTTAGTTTGAATTTTTAATTTAAATTTTTAAGATATCTAAATAAACAAAACGTATTTTTAATTATTTAAATTTTCATGAAATATGCAAGCAATTTCAAGCGTCAGAATGTTCTTTATCTTTTTATTTATTATTCTTCCTCTCAAAAACCCAATAAAATGGTATCGTACAATTTGCCTAAGCAAAAAGTTCTGTGCCTAACAATGGCTGCAGTCACATCCAATAGATTCTTTGTTTTTCACTTCAAACAATGTTGAGACAGGAAAACTCAAATGGCCAGCTCTGTTTTGCAGGCCAAGTTCATCAATTACAGACAATTAAATGAGTCAGAATGTGAGCATTGGAAGACACAAAAATACAATTTCAACACAGGACCATGTCTGGTGCTGAAAAGTAAGAATAATTCAACAGAAGAGCAGGGAAAAACATGGTATCTGAAACTGTGTTATCTATGGTTAAGAATAGAAACTCACCACTAAAGCAGCTTAAGGGTGCAGGAAGCTTGAAGGTGACTCCAATGCAGCTTCTTCATGCCGCAAACCATTCAAATTGGCCTGCCACAACCTTACCATGACATTGGTTCCTGTAGTTGCGAAGGTCATGCCACTCATGTTCCATTCCATCTGCCACACCTAACAACCAATGAAGACATTATTATTGATAACCAACATTCTTACAGGGTAAAAGGAAAATAAGAAAACAAGATACAACTCACTGTAATCTCACTTCATTAGAGCAGGAATGTTTGCTATAGAACATCATTTAAAATTTTATGAATTCAAGAGAAGGCCCACACTGGAGCAAGGGTTTTTACTTCTAGATGTCTAGGGAGTTAAAATAAAGAAAATGTTGTACTATTGCAACTTCAAACATATTATTTACATCCAAAGACAAATTCAAAGTCAAGTTCAGAGTCATATGTTTGATACCTCACCTAAATGACCAGAATGCAGAGCAACCTATGATATCCTATAAACATATTATTTAATTTCTTATTTCAATAAAATATTTTTATAACTTTTTAATTGACTTTAAAAAAAAAAAAACTAATTGGCTGCAGTCACATGCCAGGTCAAATAATTGGGCGGACACAAACATATCTTTAGGCTGCATCAATTCAAGCAGGACCATATGCTTTTTCTAACTTTAATACTTATAAAATAACATTAAAATTATGGAGCAAATTTATTATTTACATGGTTACATTTTTTATAAAATAATGATGTGGGTGACATGAGACCTAATCTGGCTAACAGATTCATGCAAGATAATAAATTTGACCCAATGCAAAGAGTTCAATATATTTAAGAGGTTCAACTGTCCAACAGCTAACAATTCATTAAAGCTGTTCTCAAGAGCTTTTTAATGAAAAAAAAAAATTGATGCTTCAAAAAGAATTTCTTTAAAATATTAAAAAAAAAAACAACAACAAATATGAAATAATATATAAATGTATATACTATGTATCTATACTTCAGCTTATAAAGTTTCTTTTTACCTTTATTTTTTTAACTTAAAGCAGCTCCAAAATTATCTTAGGTACTCCTTCCTTTCTTGGAAATGCTACTGACTCGAGAATCATCAACAATCATCCAAGAATTATCAAGATCTAACTAAAAAATCATCTAAGTTCTTTCGAAAATTCTTCAGTCACAATATCATTGTTGCCAATCCCAATGTACATTGTTTTTTGCAGTAGAAATTTGTTACTTTAGTGTAACATAAGTTTAAATATAAGCTCTCTTACAAATCAGGGTATAGATTGAATGAAATAAAATGGCACAAATATAATTAAAGCAGCTAATAATTTGAGACATATTATTGCATACGACTTTGGATTGATATTAATAAGGCTATACAGTTCTGTATATTTGGATTTCCATAGGCTGTCAAATTTCAAGTTGGTAAAATATGAATTGGAAGTTAAGCTCTTCTCCAGTTCTAAATTCTGACCAGGAAGATGAAATGCAATCATGAGAAAACTATAACTTATCAAATTCGTTCAAACTAGGCATTTCCGAATCGGAGAGATCAATAAGCATGCACTACTAGAACTAGAAAGAAAGGCCAAACTGAGGTCAAAAGGTACAAATTAGTGAGAAACAACGCAAGATGAACCTTAAATTTGGAGGTGCAAGTGAAGGAAGAGGACCTGGCCGGGTTGCGGGCATCGAAAATGGCTTGGGTTCCGTCAACGGAACCAGCGGCTAGTCTCTGACCACAATAGTTCCAGGACGAACACGTCGCGCCATTATCGGGAGTCGCCAATGATTTCTCCATTTCCGTACGGTCTATGCAACAGTTGAAACCACAAGCGCAGGTCGTGCTTAAACGGTAAAACCCTACGCATTGTTTAAGAGGGAAGAGATGGAAGGGAGAGTGAGAGAAAGCAGGCAAGCCGTAACTGGAATATCCAGAGTTAAACAATTGGAGGGAAAGGCCATGGTACTAGAATGATACCTCTTCTTCAATCCCTTATAAATATTTAAAAAATAAATAAATAAAACGACTAAACAGGAGACTTGCATATTACTTTTTTTTTTCCTTTTGTAAATTTATTTGTTATATTTCTTAATTTAAATTTGATTAATCTTGTTCTCTCTGATATGTTTTAAAATTAAAAATGAAAAATAAAAGCGAACCTCAATTAAAAACTACCAAACACAGTGGAAGTTAAGGTTCTACAGCTCCAGTCATGGGCTTCACATTCTTGGTGACATCAGCCCAGTTTATGTTAGGATTAGTCTCAGCGGTGATGGGTTGTAGGTTTTAAAATCAAATAAACGACATCGTTTCATAATTTTCAAAGTACGGAAAATAAACGAAGACCGGCCCGGCTCAGTTTGTTTAAGACCCAAATATAACATAAGAAATAAAAACTAAAACATGTGATATTTTTAATCAATGCAAGATAAACCTTAGTTTCCAAAAATCAACTTTCTTTTAATGAAAAGGTTGGAACAACCTTTGCCAGCGCGAATTGTTGGACGAATCACAGGATTTGGTGTCATTTCCAGCCGACCGAGTCGTTATACCAACCAGGATTCCATTCCCTACAAATGTATATCCACCGTTCCTGGCCGCCGGTCACATAGTCACCCACTAGTCAGTAGTTCAATTATTAAAATTTATATTACATTAAAAATTTTAAAAAATTTTAAAATATAATAAATTTATTATATTTAATATTTAATTATATAAAAAAATTAAATTACATAAAAATTTCAACATCAATTTAAATCAATAAAAAAGTTTTTATCTCAATTAATTTGTCTGCTTTATCTTCTTTTCTAAGTCTTGTTTGAAACTTTCCAAAGTACACTTATTAAATCAATTAGCATTGATTTTATTTTATTAATCTATTGAAAGATAGTAACATGTAATAATTTAAAAAAAATAAACAAAAACGAGATTAAGAAATAATAATTAAAGAAATGAATCAGATGAAATTTTCTGTTTGTATTCAATACTGACACGCAATGGAGCAACTCTCACGTGATTGTGACTCAACAGGTCAGCCAAATTTAGAAACTCGTTACGGTGTCAGGTTCTTCAGGATTCGTACAACGTTGCCAAGCGACGTCGTAGATGACCCATCTTCGCTCAAAACCCTGGACGCAGCCTCCTTCAACTCTCTCGTTTTGCTCCTAAGCACCTTTCCTTCTTCTCCTTCTATTAAAGCTCTTGCGTATTTGGCAATATCGTCACGAGCCACGACGCCGTTTTCATTGGCTTTGACTCTCAAGGCAACCCTGAGATCATCAGCCAGGAGGACTGCGTTCATCTTCTGCTCGGCGTACAGTGGCCAGGCAATTAAAGGGATGCCGTGCACGATGCTCTCTAGCGTCGAGTTCCACCCACAATGGGTGAGGAACCCACCGGTGGAGCCGTGGCTTAGAACCTGAGTCTGAGGAGCCCATGAAGGCACCACCAGACCCAGGTCTCTGGTCCTGTCAAGGAAACCTTTTGGCAAGAAATCAAGCGGGTTGTTGTCGGTGGCTTGTTCCCCGAAGTAAGTGGCGTTTGCAGCTCTCTCGTCTGGGACCTTGACGACCCAAAGGAACCTTTGCTGACTCAGTTCGAGTCCGAAAGCCAACTCGTTGAGCTGCTCATGCGAGAGAGTGCCGCCGCTGCCGAAACAGACAAAAAGAACTGACCCACTTGGTTGCTCACCTAACCATCTCAAGCACTCAGAGTCATCGTCTCCTACCAGCGATTCGGACTTCACAAGCGGTCCAACAGGATAAATCGGAGGCCGACCCTGTTCGCTTTGCATTAGAGCCTGAAAAGCACCCGGTTCCAAATCTATGAAGCTGTTTACAAGAATCCCAGCTGCTCGTCGGTAAAGTTTGTCCATTTTAAGAAACCCTTGATAGGCCATATCCTTTCTATCTTGAAGCGGTTCGACGAGATCCCAACCGTGGAGGGGAACGCAACCGGGTAACTTGACCAGCTCAGGCAAATCTCTATACTCGCAAGAGTATGTTTCATCAAGCTTAGGTAAATGGAAAACCAGAGATAGTGACATAGCGGTTGTAGGGAAGAAAATATAGAATGGCACACCCAATTCTTCAGCCACATCAATGGCTTCCCCGCCGAAAAGGTCACCCACCAGTGCGACCAACCGAGTTGACTCAGCTAGAACTTTGCACGCGTCCCTGAGAGCTGGGAGAGACCGAATCAAGCTGAGAAGTATCCGAATCTCGGCCTTGGAGTTCTCAGGCAAGTCATCGAAGCTCACAGGAGGAAGAAAGATGGCGGAAATGGATGTGGGTAGGGATTGAAGGAGTCGCTTATAGGATTTCATAGGTGAGCCGTCGTTGGGTACGATGAGAGTGACTTGAAAGTTGTAGTGCGAGGTGAGTCGTTTGGCGAACTCAACGAGTGGGATAATGTGACCCATGCCAGGAGTAGACACCATCGCTACGTGGGGTGGTTTCTGCTCCGCGCTTTCCATTTTAGGTTCCCTTCAGGTGATACAAACAGAGAATGAGAGTGGCTGGTAAGCGCAAAGGGCTTATATGTATAAGCAGACGTCGAGCACAATTGAGTTGGGTACCACACGTGACACGGTGACAACCTAACATCATCTATATATATATAAACACTTTTCTTTAATAATAAGTAACAACATATTTGATTTTTCCAAGAATTATATAATTTGTTTGTTTTGAGGGTAAAATGGCTATAATAAATTATTCAACTTTAAATAAAAAAATTTTGTATTAAATTAAAGATTAATAGTAAAATTAAAATATATAATTTTATTTATAATTTAAATTTTGTATATATATAGTGATGTATAACATTTAAAGCAATTTAAAATAAAATTAATATTATTGTCTTTCATAAATTTATTATATTTTAATTTTTATAAAAATTTTTTAAATTTAAAAATTTTTATAATAAAAATAATATATAAATATCTTATAAAACTCTGATATTTATCTTATATTATTAATCAAATTTTTATATTCAAAAAATAATGAATAAAATATTGATTTATTAATTTAAATTAAATTGAATTTTATCAAAAAATTAAAAAACTAAAGATAGTAAAAATTAAAAATTTTATATAGCAAATTTTAACTTAAAATTTTTTATATAAAAAAATATTCAAGTTACTACTATGAAAAAATTTCAAAAATTTATAAATATGAAAATATATCTTTTAAAATTTATATTGTTAAAAAAATTTAAAAATTAATAAAATAAATACTACATTGGGTATTATTTTTAACTAAATTATTTTAAAAATATTTTAATAACAAAAACACTTTTAATTTTTTATAATTATTTAAAATATCATTTAATTTAGATCAAATTAATATAATAAAATTAAATTTATTATTTTAAATATTAAATTTTAATTAATGATATAAAATAAATATTAAGGTCTTATAAAAATTTTATTTAAAAATAAATCAAAATAATAAAACTTGTTAATTTAATGGATAATGTGGAGCAAACTAGCTATAGTGTCTTTTCATTTCCACGAGCATGTGCGCCATGCCGGGCCTCAGGACAACATATGCGAATTCTATGCAAGTCCCCACCGAAATCGTATCACGAACTAACTCGATGTGGCCACAGCAGTCAGGTCCTGCGTTTGAGTAAACATTGTGGGCTTTTTGTCTCCAGGAGGGAACCACATCTTCAATGGGCCAAATTTGAAAATGGGTAAAAATTGGACCCGATCCATATATAGTTATTTTTAACATTTTCGGAAGTTGTTTGTTTTGTTAGATTTTTTTCATTCAAATATTTTAATTATTAAATATATATAATAATTTGTAGAATAATTTTTTAAAATAAAATTTATATAAAAAATTTTTAATATTTGTTTGAGTAAACATTTCCTTCCGCATTGTGGGCTTTTTGTCTCCAGGAGGTTCACATCGTCAATGGGCCAAATTTGAAAATGGGTAAAAACTGGACCCGATCCATATATAGTTATTTTTAACACTTTCGGAAGTTGTTTGTTTTCTTAGATTTTTTCATTCAAATATTTTAATTATTAATTATGTAAATTTATTTGTAAATAATTTTTTTAAAATAAAATTTATATAAAAAATTATTAATATTTTTTTTCACTATTGATTAAATTTAATGCTTAAAAAAACATAAATTAAACTTTTATCTATCAATTTGATTTGAATTAAATCTTAATTCAAATGGTTATGAAAAATTAAAAATATATTTACTTTCAAAATTTTTAAAAAATAACTTGATAAATTATTCATTTTATTTTAAGTTCATCTCAAATTTAAATGATTTTTGATGTAAAATCTATTTTATTATAAATTTTTTAAAATTTTGGCTATGTCAATTTTTTAAATCATATATTTTCAGGACTTAAAATTTTTTTATAATAATCACTTGAATATTTTTATAAAATTTTAAATTTATATATCTCAAATTTTTTATTTTTAATAAAATCTAATTTAATTTAATTTAATTTAATAAATTAAAATTAAAATTTATTATTTTTAAAATATAAAAATTTGATTAATAAAATAAAAAACATCAATATTTTATAAGAAATTTACTCAATTTTTTATTTTCTGAATAAATTCATAAAATCACTATAAAATAATATTTTGCAAAATCTCTCGGTTTACAAAATTCAAAAGCCCACTAGCCACATCTTCGGGACTCAATGGCCACGCCTACAATTTTTAAACCCATTTGGACCATTAAGTAACGACGAAGGAGATTGAATGTTTCGCTATAAATCGGCATACCTACCCACAGATTTTTGGAGCCATCTTTCAACAAACAGTAGACCAAGTTATGGGTCATTTGCTACATGGGTTCAGTGTCTTGGCAGTTCGTGGGTCCGCCACCTACGGCCCATCGTTTAAGCAGATATTGCCGGATCCACACGCCCGTACATTTTGTAATTAATGATATGGATGGCTCCGGAAATATTTATTTATCATTTTGACCCACTTGCGATCTTTCCTCTTCCCTTGAACGAAATTATAATAATATTAATAACAAAACTACATCTTTTTTTTCTTTTTTAATAGATATTTTTTAAAAATATTTTTTATATTTATTAAATAAAAATTTTATTCGATTTACAATTAATTATATTATAAGTAATTATATACCATTTTAGATTGAAACTTATAAAAAATTATATTAATGAAAGATATACATTTTAAAATATTTTTAATGTGATATGTTTATTTATTAAATTTCATCAATTTTAACGCTGGTAGTTTTATCATATAAAATGATGAATATACCTATATAATAGTTAATTACAATATTTATCGTTTCTCTTTTTATTTATTTCTTATAAAATATGATAATTACAAAAACACATAAAAAAATTAAAAATTCATTGTCTTTTATTTAGTTAATAAGGAAAAGCCCATCACAAGGGTATAATAGTCATTTTACACTTTTAAATCACAAATGACAGAAATTTTATATTGAGAAAATATAAAAAATTTGTACAAATGTAAATCTCTCCTACTTCTTTAATCTTTTTATTTAACTTTTATTTTTATTTTTACTTTTATTTTAAGGGAGTTCTTATTTTCATCGAAATCTTAAAATTAACAATAAAAAAATTTAATATTATCTGAAAAAGTTGAATATGAACTCAGTTTATTAATGGATATTTTGTTGTAAATAATCTGAAAATCTCAAATTTTTTTAATTTTCACATATTAATTATAAAAAAAATCATTATATAAAACATGACACCTATTATTACAGAGAATTAGAACATAAGTGTTGATACTAATCGGTCCCATGAGGGCATCAACTCGTGATGAATAATAATATGTGGTCTTGTTTATAGCGTTGGGTTAATTTTGATGAGGAAGCATAAAAAAACAATGACGTGGGTTTGTTGGGTAAGTTAAGTGGAAACATCGGCATTTACTTACCACAACAGGTGGAACCACCAGCCTAGCCTGTCCGACAAATATACTTATCCATTGCCAACCCTTATCACCTCCCTTCCCTTGTGTCAAGGTAATTTCTACATCCTATCATATCTTCACATCACACATTAAAAATAAAAATAAAAATATGATAAATTAAAGTTATATTCCATTTAAGCTCAATCATAATATTTTTTAGTTTAAATATTAAATAATACATTAATCAAAGTTTTTAATTTTATATCACTTCAATAATTTCACTAAATTTGTTATTCATCCTTAAATTTAAAGTTTGGTAAATTAATAATCAAAATTTGAAAATATAAAAAAATCTAAAAAATATTATAATATAATAAAAATTTAATTTTTGTTATATTATTGTATAATATGTACAATTTTCATTTTTTTATGCTTTGTGAGTATGGACAAAGATAAGATAAGTTATTTTAGTAAGATAATTCAACAAGATAATCTATTTTACGTTGGGCTGTAAATAATTGAATTATTTCATTAAATTATTCTAAGAGGATAGGGGTTTTTTTTTTTAGGCTCTTATGGAAGTTGCTAGGCAGTAGTACCTGTCTATAGTTTTCTTAATATAATTATCTTCTCATCACATCGACCTTACTGCCTTAGCATTATAAAGAATGTTAAGCCATAATCTTAATATTAAATTATACTTGGTTTTCATGTTACACAATAATTAAATGAATGACATATATATAATTTAATTAAACGTGTTACATGCAATTTATGAAAAATAAAAATTGAGATATCGAGGCATCCAATTAATCCAGCTATAACATCTAAACTATTGTCGATGCATATAACAACAAGAGAAAATCAAAATATAATAAATAATATACTAAATAAAAAGAAGATTAATATTTTATGGTTATCTAAATTATATTGATTTTTTAAAGATTATGACATATCATAAGTTAATAAAAAATTTAATTATATCAATAAAATATATGTTTTATTCATAAATAAATTACATATATTTAAAATTTACGTTTTCATTGAATTTTTAACTTAATATTTTTATTTATAATTTTAATTAATATTATTTTTATATAATATTAATAATTTTGTATAATATTAATGATTTTATAAAAGTATATGATGTTCACGTAACTTTCACTTGTATAATTATTTAAATATTTTTTAAAAATATTAATAAAAATAAAATTATTTTTAATATTAAAATAAAAAATATTTTATTTATTTTGATAATATTTAAAGATATGTTAAGATATTGGTATAAGTGAAAATTTTATGCATATTATGTATGTGTGCAAAATTATTAATATCAACAAAAATAATAGATTGAAAGTCTTATATTAAAAATCAAATAAAAATATATAATTTTTTATAAAAAAATTAATAAATAACTCACGACATAACTCATAATCTATAAAATCAATACTAAAAAAATAAATAAATATTTTAATTATCATATATATATATATATATATTATTGTAATAATTTTTTAAAGATAATAATTGTATTAAATCTTATATATTTATTTTATATTACCAATCAAATTTTTATGTTTAAAAAATAATTTTAATTTATTAATTTAATTGAATTAAACTTTAACTTAAATAATTATAAAAATTAAAAAATAATGTATTAAAAGTGACTAAAATAATTTCTTCAATTTATTTTTGAGTCAACTTTTTTAAATTTAAATAATTTTAAGTGTAAAATCTATTTTTATAAAAATTTTAATTTTTAATAATGTAAATTTAAATATATATATTTTCAGTGCTCATAAAATTTTGAAACTTTTGTGACGGTAGTTTGAATAAGTTTTTACAAATAAAAAATTTTAAATTTAAATCTATTATATAAATTTTTTAATTTTTAAATTCTTTGATAAAATTTAATTTTAATTATAAATCATATAAATAAACATCCAAATTGTATGATAAAATCACTATTAAATAATATTTTGTAAAATCTATTGGTTTTACAAAATTCAAAAGCCCACTAGCCACAGCTTCAAAACTCAATGGCCACGTCTACGAATTTTAAACCCATTTGAATCATTAAATAACAACGAAGGAGATTTTATATTTAAGTCATTTCCCCATCGACATAAGTCGGCATACCTACCTATAGATTTTTCGAGCCATGTTTCATTAAACGGTGGACCGAGTTATGGGTCATTTGCTATATGGGTTCAGTGCCTTGGCAGGTCGTGGTCCGTCACCGACGGGCCAGTGTTTAACAACTTGTCAGCAGATATTGCCGGAGCCACTCGCCCGTACATTTTGTAATTAATAATACGGATGGCTCTGGAAATATTTATTTATCATTTGGGCCCACTTGCAATATTTCCTCTTCTCATGAACGAAATTATAATAATATTAATAAACAAACTATATCTTTTTTCTTTTATATATATTTACAAAATATTTGTATATTTGTATATTTATTAAATAAAATTATATATTATATTTATAATTAATCATATTATAAGTAATTATATTTTTGCACCATTTTAGATTGAAACTTATTAAAAAATTACATTAATAAAAGATATACATTTTAAAATATTTTTAATGTAATATGTTTATTTCATAAAAATTTCATCAATTTTAACTCTGGTAGTTTTATCATATAAATGATGAATATACCCTTACAATAGTTTAAAAAATATTTTTTCTTTTTTTACTTAATTTTTTTATAAAATTGTGATAATTACGAAAACCCATAAAAAATTATAAATCCATTATCTTTTATTTAGTTAATAAGGAGAAGCCCATCATAAGGGTAAAACAGTCATTTTATACTTTCAAATCTCAAATGAGAGAAATTTTATATTGGGAAAATATAAAGATTTTGTACAAATGTAAATCTCTCCTCCTTCATTAATCTTTTTATTTTAATTTTTAATAACTGAAGTATTCAATGAGGTAAAAATCTAACTAACAAACCAGAGTACTTATTTTCATCCAGATCTTAAAATTAACAATAAAAAATTTTAATATTATTTTAAAAAATCGAATATAAACTTAGCTTATAAGTTGATACTTTTTTTTTTTTGTAAAAAATCTAAAAACCTCAATTTTTTTTTAAAATTTCCAATATCAATTATAAAAAGAAATCGTTATATGAAACATGACACCATTTATCGGAGAGAATTAGAAGATAAATGTTGATAATAGTCGGTCCAAGGAGGGGCATCAATTTGTGTTGAATAATATGTGGTTTTGTTTATAGTGTTGGGTCAATTTTGATGAGGGAGCATAAATAAATGATGATGTGAGTTGGTTGGGTAAGTTAAGTGGAAACATCGGCATTTACCTGCCACAACAGGTGGAACCACTAGCCAACTCTTATCACCTCACTTCCCTTATGTCAAGGTAATTTCCACATCCCTCTCATATCTTCTCACCACATATAAATATATATATATGACTCTTTAAATAAATTCATATCCCATCTAAGCTCAACCATAATATTTTTTAAATCTAAATTATAAATAAAGCATTAATTAATAATCACATTATTAAGTAATATATAAATTTAAGGTGTGAACTTTTTTGATTCTTACTCATAGTTAAATTTAAATTTTCGTGAATTAATTATCAAATCATAAAAAATACTAATTTTTTATGAATATTATAATATAATAAAATATTGATTTTTTATATCATTATGCAATATATAAAATTTTAATTTTTATGGGTATGAACTCTATTTAATTCAGCAAGATATTTTATTTCACGTTGTATTGTGAAAAATTGAATTATTTGATGAGATCATTCAAAGAGGGTAAGTGTTTAGTGTTTTTTTTTTTTCCAATATAATTATCTTCTTATCACATTGACCTTACGACCTTAGCATTATGAGGAATAAGTCATAATCTCAATATTAAATTATCCTTGCTTTTCACGTTACAAAAGTAATTAAATGCATTGACACATATATATAATTTAATTAATTGCGTTACATGCAATTTATGAAAAATATATATTAAGGTCTTAAGGTATGTAATTAATCCAATTATAATCTCAAATATTATCAACGATTGTAATAACAAGAGAAATTCAAAGTATAAAAATTAATTTAACAAATAAAAAGAAGATTATGATTTTATATTTATTTGAGTTGTATTGATTTTTTAAAGATATTATGACATATCATAAATTAACAAAAGGGTTAATTATATTAATATATAAGACATGTATTTTGCTCACAAATAAATTATATTTATTTAAAATTTTTATTAAATTTTTAATGTGAGATTTTTATTTATAATTTTTATTAAAATTAACAATGTTTATAATATTAATAATTTTATGCGTATACATGTATAAGTGATTTTTATTTACGTAATTATCTAAATACTCATTTTAAACACTAATAAAATAAATAAAATATTTTTTATATTAAAATATAAATATTTAAATAAAATAAAAAATATATATTAAAATATTTACATAAATAAAAATTTTATGTATGTGATATCATTAATATTAATGAAAATTATAAATAAATATTTTTTTTTTTTTAGAGTTCAGGTTTGACACGGTAATCACTTAATTGAGTATAGAACTTTTGATGCTCTAATTGTTTCCATAAACCAAAGATATTGACCATAAAGGCCATATTATCGTCAAAATGTCAGCTCCAAAACACATAAAGAACGCGTAACTATACACATAACAGGTAATCTAATATATTCAAAGTCTGCCATCGCTACAGTTTCTATATCATCAAGCGCAGGAAATACCAATCATTGAAGCTGGTGTGAACCTCTCCGACGCCGTTCTTCTCACTATCGAGTTTATCTCCGGCGAGAACCCGCCGAGATCGATCTCCGGCACCTCCGGAATCGTAGTAAGCGCACCGGACTTGTCGTAAATGAAGTAGTACTCATGGTGACTTCTCTCGACAAAAACAGACCCAGAGCTTCGCTTGGACTTGAATACGGACTTCAAGAGTTTGTTAAGGGAGCGAGAGATCTTCGAGGATTTTTTGGCCTCTGTAGAAGGAGGAGGAGGAAGAGGAGGAGGAATTCGACGATCGGATAAGTGAGACATGGATAGAGTCCTTGAGATGGCCGAGTCGAGTTGTCGCTTGAACGAGTTGAGCTCGAACGAGTCGTACAGCGTGCTGCCACAGTCCCATAGCGGCTTCGCTGCTTTCTGCTGCTGCAGCGACCCGGTTCGCTTGTGTTCTCCGATCTTCGGCTTCGCTTGTCGGCTCTGGTTTTGCTTCGATTCCTCCATTTTTGTAACTGCCTGTGGTCTGTTCTTCTTTGCTTCCGGCATCTTCTCCATTTTCCCTCGGGTCGGTTACACAGAGAGAAGAATTAAGAGAGAAAGAGAGACGGGTTTATAAGCAGAAGATAGAGAAAGAGAGAGAGCGAGAGGTTTGATTTTCTATAATGGTTGGTGAAGGATCAAACGCGTTTGTTATGAACAAAAAGAGAAAGTCTCACTGATTTCACGGCCTCTTCATATGGACCATTAACTACTCATATTTTCCGTGTTAAAAGCTTTCATGGTAAGTCAGCATTTATTGGAAAGCAATGGCTTGTCTTTAGGCCCTTCTTCTCATTAGGCATTATTTTAATCAATAATTAGCCCCATAATTAATTCATTAAACACATTTATTTTGACGGTGCCCAACAATTACACGTGGCTGCCATAGTCACGATATTGACCGTGTGATGAATTTGATTTCAGTAAAGTAATTAATACCATTAAGACGTAAACGAATAATTCAGCTCAATAATTGCTTTCAGACTTAGAGTTCTATAGTCAGAATTGATCCAATAAATTGAAAATTAATTTCTTTAATTTTATATTGTATAAATAAATGATTATCTAAAATAATTATGATATTTTAAAATTTTAATATAACTCATATCAACATAATCATTATTCTTATATTGAATTATTGAAAATTAATTTGGATACATCATATAAAAAATTTTACACAGATATTACGAAAAAAATATGGAGAAATCATTTTTATTGATTATGGTAAAAATTTCAGATTTCTTAATATTAATATAAAAAATAATTAATAAAAAATTAAATAATTAATTTTATTAAATTATCATATATCATAATTTTTATTCAAGAGAATGTATATTAAATCTGTCATTCTCATTTCATTGAGTTAGACATATATTTGTTTAAAAAAGGCGAGCTAATTATAAAATGGGTGTTTCTTATCTTACTCATCTAGGTCCGATTGAATAGGAAGCTCAGTATGAACTGTACGAACTTTGACAAGCAAAGCTACATGAAGTAGAATATAATTTTAAGGGTTGTTGGTGGCCCATTAGCACCCACGTTGTGACCAATGGGTCATATAATACTAATAAATGTTAGGAAGAACGCAGAAGATAATTTACGATCATGCAAGTTTGACCATAAAATTATTGAAAGCCAAAGTTGAAGTATTGGCAGAAATATTGGAATTTGATTTACATTGAAATTTTTAATAAAAAATAAATATTTTTATTGTCATTTTATTAAAACTAGTTAATAAATAAATATTATAAATATTTATTTATTTTATTAAATTACCATGCATGATTATTTTTTTAATATGATAAAAAATTTTATTTTATGTATTAATATGTGTAATTTTAAAAATAAATAATTTTTTAATATTAATAACTTAAATTAAAAAATATATATTATATAAAATTTTAAATTTCTTATTATGAATTAAATTTTTATGTTTGAAAAATGATAAATATTAACTCAAATGGTTATAAAATTTTAAGAATATATTCATTGTTAAAAATAACTTCAAAAAATAAATCAAAGAAATTATTTTCTTTATTTTAAATTAATTTTTTTAATTTAAATAACTTTTAATTCAACATATTTAGATATATGTTTAATTTTTTCTAATATAAATTTAAAATAATATTTTAATATTTTAATATTAACATTTTTTTGATAAAAATTTGAATTTTTTTACATTTGCGGAAAATTTCAAATTAAATTTCATTATATAAAATTTTTAATTTTAATATTTTTAATTATTAAATTTTTTATAATATTCAATTTGATCTAAATTAATAAATTAAAGTTCAATTTGTTACATTTTAAATATAAAAATTTATTTAATAAGATAAAATAAACATCAAATATTTTATAATTTTTATAGTAAATTAAAAATATCGTTAGATATATTTATACAAGCAATATGTGTACAATACAAGGTAAATGCCAGTCCTGAAACTCACCCTCATGGAGATGTTGCATGAGGCATTGTTCTAATCTCAAGTGCAAAAATCAGAGATTATTGACGCTAATTCGTGGCAGACAATATATAGAGACCTATGAGAATTATATGTAAGCTTAATCAACTACGTCGCTACTAAAGAGCTTGAATTTATAGGCATCAAGAACCAGTTTTCTGATGGAAGAAAATGCACCCATTAGTCCTGTACCTGTGAAGACGATGATGATGGAGATGTTGATCAAATAAGGGAGGGATGATTTGCGAGGCTTGTAGGTCATGTTGTAGAGAAGCATCGGGAGGATGAAATCCAAAGGGATGAAGCCGATAGCTCCTACTACGCTGCTGATGTCTCCGAAGAATGGAAGCATTGCTGCCATGAACCCACAGAACATCATGTAAAGTGTCCGAAGAATGAGCCTTGGAATCAAGTTCCTTCTGGAAAACTTCCCTTGCTTTACGTCGGCTGAGTTCTTTTCCATGATCTCATAAGCCACTTGAGAATAAACCTGCCATATATTTGCAGAACTATCTTGAAATTGTAATGCCAACTAATAAAACTCAAAATTGTTGACAAGTTTTATCGGTTTGACGGTGATAATATAATTTTATCTCGTTTGAAATATTCTTAAATATTATTTATGATTAAAACAAATAATACTTTATAATTTTGAGTATCATCAGTGATTCAAACCTTCATTTGATTTGAAATATAAAAAGAGGATTCCCTTATTTAAGGTAATGCTAATAAAAAAAACTTTTTTAATTTATTATATTAATATGATAATAAAATTAAAAAAATAAAATCATAATTATTAATTTTATTAAATTATTACGTGTTAGTATCTTTTCAAAAAAATCAACACTGATCAAATCAACAAAGAGACTGATCCAAATAAGCAACTTACCAGGCCAATAGCTAAGAGCTGAAGGAGGACGAACACAACAGCCAGGCCTAGAACCACTGTTGGCGCCAAGGCAGGTCCATCATCTGGCAGTAGGCTTTTGAGAATGTTGGAATTAGACTTGTTTCCAAATACCCAATACCCAGAAACTGCAGCTGAGTAGAAAGTAAGGAAAATTACAGTATAACACATCATAAGGCCTTTCACCATCTTCCCTGTAGCAGGTGGAGCTAGAGTTGCCTGTCTCCAAACAAAATGAAAGTTAAAATTCACCAAATAAGATGACATGCCTCCACCAATTTATTTTAGTTCTTATCTGATCTTATAACGAATAAAAGTTTCAGAGTAAATTCTGTAAGAATTTCATAAAAGACTTGAGCTTTTTACCTGTATTTCAGGTAGTATTCCATTTCCATAAATGGAAGCTATTATAGAGATGGAAGTGAAGGCACTGAAAACTCTTGCTGAATCAGATGACTCCAAGGAATAATCCCTTGGAGGAGCATTTTTGGAGAGCCCTGCAGGAAAAATCAGATTGCTTTAAAATTTCCAGAATTACACAATAGAAGAGAATTCAATCCATATTGGCACATAGAAAAATTTATCCTTCAAAGCAAACAAACAGAAACTCGGTAATGGTCACCAACAAAACTTTCAATCGGTCAAAGGCCCACAAGCTCCAGGTTTACTTGCTGCCTCTGGCTAGTAGAAATTTGATGCTTAACTTAAGACTGAACAGTATAGAGACAGTTCAATTATTGGGCTCAATCATAAAATCTTATCCCATCAATAATATAGATTCATTTGTCAATACAATGGACAAAATGGTAGAGATGAGGACCCAGTACAAAGCCATAGCATAAATGTCAAGAACTTCATTCAGAAAACCGGCCGTCCATACAGTCAGAAAAATGAGATATGAAATCATCAAGGCTTTATATGAATGTAATAAATGACTATCGGTAGAGAAATAGGTATCAAGGTTTCCAGATTTAAAACAAAAAGCTGAGACAAGCGCATTTTCTACCTCTTATGATTTCTTGTTGTAAGTTCTTGCTAGGTAATAAAAGATATAAACAGAGTAAAAGAGTTTTGACTGCTGCTGTACCTGCATGAACACAAGCACCGACGACCAGGAAGGTGTAGCCCAAGCTGAAAAGTAGGGAAGCAAGGTTGATGTGTCTGAGGGAGTGAAAGGTTGGCAGCTGAGACAGAACTATCATTACCATTGTCACCATTGCTATGAAATGGTACAATTTCAGGGAGCCATTGGGGGCAAGGTCTGAATACATGATCTTTTCATAGCCCAGAAATTGGGGGTATTAAGAAGAAAAAGAAAGAGAAGAATAATTAGAAATTTAAATTAACACAGAGACTATCTTCCAGTTACATTTGTATGTAAGTTACATTAGCTTTGAATGAATGATCCAAGTCTAACGGAGAAATTCAAGATACAGTTGCAGGTGAGATTTCATTATGAAGGTTCATTCATGAGTTCTTCCAAACCAAAGATGTGACATATAGATTCTCCCCAGCAGATCAATGAAGAATTTACACAAACACTCAATTGATAGTGCATGAGGCACCTTTTGAATGGTAAGGCATAACTGGCTGAGCATCTTGGCTAACTTGGCCTCAGCAAGGTGTTAGCAAACAAGTGGCAATTACATCCTAATTTCAAATAAGCAATCACCAAGACCACTTGGCTTCCATCCAATCGTCCTTTTCTGGTTTCTTCAGCTCTTTTGTTTAATTACTTATATGGATAATGACTCTAAGTTCACAGAGAAGCAAATGAGTAAAAGGATTAGCTATGACCTCATGGGTCAAAATCATGATGGCAGTAATTGACCAAATGACAGACAAGAACAATAATTCTCTGTTACTTTTATCATTATCCCAGGAAAATACGTAAAGATTGCTTCCACTCATCACCCACTAAACTGAAAATGTTTACGTTACAGATAAACCTTATCCTTATAGGGTACTGCAGTAATAAACGCTTTGAAGTTACTGATAAAAGTTTGATTGCCAAGAAAGCAGTGACGATATATATGCATATGCATCCCGTGGTTTATCTTCCTATGTATTAATAGTATTAGAGGCACTTAACAGTCATACCTGAAGACATTGCCCTGCAAGTAAAATTGCTCCTATTCCAACTCCTGTGTTGATAGCCGTTTGAATAAATATCACAAAATAAAACATCCATCCGGACCCTGCAAGGAACATAACGTCATGTTTCAGAGATTGCATTATTTTTCAAGATTTCTGCGATCTGTGTATTTGTATGTACAAGGTAATCTTAATGACATTCACATTGTTCCTTGCTTAAAGAAGGCAGACTACAAGTCCAACAAGCAGAAGCAATGAAGAGAGGCAATTAGACGGAAGAAATCTTTACAAAACATCAGCAAAACGAATTGCTTTTCCATCAAGTTTTGACGGAACAATTCCCTTAAGAAAAGCAAAATTAAAACTCTCCATGTGATCTAAACATCGCCTTCATAGAGACTAGAAAGACAAACTGTCCTTAAATTCTTTGCTCTAGTTTTGATAATTAAGACAAGCTACCATAGGACATGTTGAAAAGGTTAGTTAGGTTCAAAACCATTGATTTGTCTACCAAACATGCATGATTTAGACACTGAAAATACCATATTATTACTATAAACTAGATAAACATGACTCACTGTAATTCTGATAGTACAATAAATTTATTTCTGTCAGGAGAAGGAACAAAACAGCCGCTTTCTTGATAGACTAATGAGTTTACCATCTACGGGAAATTTCAAAAAAGGTTAAAAAAAAAAAACCTAATAGTGAAGAGACTGCATTTGGTTGCTGCTGCTAAAGAGTGAGCTAACCCAAAAATGAAATAAAGTTAAAAACAATTCTGATTATTTTACCCAGAAAACTATTATAGTTTCTTTAACTTTCTTGACAACCAAGCAGAGCACAAGTCTGGGTATGGAGGGTCCACCCAAACCCAGACAACCCGACAAATACAGGTTCCTTGAGTCGTTAACTCACTCACAAATTCATAAAAATTCTAACCCTCTCCAAAAGTGCCATGTGTACAGCAATGTATAAGATTTTTTTAGGACGGAGTCAAGACATTAATTAATATGATCCAAGCTCTACGCTCCCCGAAAAAGAAACATCGAAACCCGACGTTTCTGTCTTTTGACGTTTTCCAGAGGCAACAGTCATTTCGAGGAGAACAATAGCAGCGTTTTCGGAGTTTTCAGGGAGAAGAAACGAAACCAATGTTGTTTTGGTTACCTAAGACGTCAGCGGCCAGCTCGCGAAATCTGATGTGACGGCGACCGGCTTTCTCACAGTGATCCAGCACCTTAGACATGAGATAGTATGAGTAGAAAGTCACCACTCCCATCATCGTTAAGCAAAGGAACCCCAGGCCCCACCCCAACCCCCTGAACGCGAACGGTAAGGTCAGTATGGTAGGCCCAACTATGGCCGTCGTCAGATGAAACCCCGCATGCCACCATTTCCCTACCAAATCCAATATTATTTTGGCACAAAAAGAAAGATAGACAAATCAGTTTTATAATAAAAGAAAAAGCGCGGAGACAACAAAGCCCGAAATCATGGTTTGTTGTTTGACCTTTAGATTCGAGGACAAAGGCAGCTCCGGCGTCGGATTCGACTCCTGTAACGTGCAATGGGTCGGGTTCTATTCCTTGTGCAGGCTGCGCCATTGATGTCTGCCGCCGATGGGGGCCACGGGTGCGCAGGTTAATGAGTTTACAACATCCACAGCTCAGTTTGCTCGAGTTAGTGAGGAAGCAAAGGAAACAAAGAGCCCTTAGCAGACGTTTAAACCGAAACTGACGAACCTGTACAAGTTTGTTTGGTCCCCTTATATAAGTTAGTGCCACCAATAATTTCTTCCCCAAAAAAAAAAAAAAAAGAGAGAGAGATAGAGATTTGAGAAACATATAAATTAACATTAATAGCCTTGTGATCGCGCTGAATTTACGTTTATGCCATCTAAAAAGAATCCATTGACAAAGTTTTGAAGCAACATAATCAAGGCAAATGAAAGTGAAATATGAAAGTACACATTCACTCTTTTGATTAATTTTAACTCCAATTATGTTTGCTAATATGACGTTAGAAAGTCGTTTTCATAATTTATAATTATAATATAAAAATTTGAAATAAATCATTAATGTAATAATATGCATCATAATCTTTTTTTAAAAATCAATTAACATATGATTTTGATCCAAATTTAAAAATATTTTTATAATTTATAATATAATAACATAAAAATAACAAAATGATTAAAATTTTAAATTTAAATTATTTAATAATAAAAATTATATAAAATTTTTTATATTCACTTTATATTATCAATCAAATTCTCATGTTCAAAAAATAATAAATTAAATTTTTATTTATTAATTTGATTCAAATTGAATATTAACTCAAATGATTGTAAAAAAGTAAAAATATTTTTATTAAAATATTCAAAAATAATTTAAATAAAATTTTCATTCTATTTGAATCAATCTTTTCAATTTAAATTTTTTTTATAATACATATTCTTTTTAAAATTTTAAAATATTTAACAATATAAATTTAAAAATATATATTTTCAATATTCATAAAATTTTAAAATTTTTTTGTGATGGTAACTTAAATAGTTTATTATATTTATAAAAAATTTTAAATAAAATTTGTAGTATAAAATTTTTAAATGAAATATATCTAATTATTAATTTTTTGAATAAAATAAAATAATCTAAATTAATAAATTAATATTTAACTTATTATTTTTTAAATATATTTTTTAACTGATAATATATCTTAATTGTTAAAAAATTATTTTTTTATTAAACTAACACGCATCATATATTATTTCAAAGTTAAACATAATTTAAATAAAAATAATAATAATACCTGAATGATTGGATGCCCATTGTCAGTGCAAGACAAGTTGCTGATATTTTTAAATCATGTAATCGAATTCCTTTCTCACTGTTCGCTTCTAAAAAAGAAAGGAAGAAAATAGTGGTGCTGTGCACGTGAGAAGTTTTATTTTTTATTTTGGTAATATTTTAGTGAAAAAACTTGAAAAAAGAAAAGGGAAATGGTTCCTAAATGTGGTTGATCTTATATCATCAAAATGATTTGATAGGGTTTTTTTTTAAAAATTTGATTGCATCTTAAATTAGAAAATAAAAAATAATCATAATCTTTTTAAAATATCAAATCAATTAAAAAAATATTGTTTTTTATTAATTTAAATTATGATAAGTGTTGAAAAATAATAACACATAAAAAATTAGTAAATTATTATTTAATATATATTTTTTATTTTTATTTTTATTTTTCATTACAAATTACAAAAACATCATGTAAATTTTATATAAAAAGTGAATATATTAATTAACATATGATTCTCATCCATGATTGCTAATAAAATAAGATTGGGATTGAATTATTTTTATTCCAATTTCATGTTTGATGTATTAATGATATTAGAATAACTTATCCTATACTTGCTTTTTATTATACTAATTCAAAGAGATAAAATTCTCGTTAAACAAACTTATTTTTAATTAATAAAAAATATTTAATTAATAATTACAATATAATTCAAGCTTGTGATAAGTTTTATATTATATTATTTTTGTTAAATTTTAAATTATCTTAAATAAAAAATTACTTCAGATTAATCTAATCCTTTTGAAGGATATTTATAATATTGATTAAATATTTATAATCAATCTACATTTATTATTAATATTTATAAAACTATTATTTTTGAGTTAAAATAATAATAAATTATATAATAAAAAATTCTATAAATTTTAAATAATTTCAAATAATTATTATTTTTATTAATTACAATATAGCTTAATTTTTATTATTAATAAATATTAAATAAATTCAGATTAATTTAATTTGTATTTTATCTGTTACGTCACATCAAATAGAAAATTATATTAATATCATCCCAATTCAAATAGGATCCAATCTTACCATTATAAATTCAGCTGAAGATGTGTTTCAATAGCTTGGCGGGTTGGGTACTGTGATTCCATTAAATAATCGCAACTAGTAAGGGGTTGTGGGCTCTTGGACCAACTTAGGTATATTATAATTTTACTGGATGTAGGCCCAACTTCATATTTGCGTGTACGGACCGTTTGCAAAATCCAGCTGTCTTTAATTG
Organism: Moringa oleifera; assembly: GCA_021397835.1. Taxonomy (NCBI): domain Eukaryota; kingdom Viridiplantae; phylum Streptophyta; class Magnoliopsida; order Brassicales; family Moringaceae; genus Moringa; species Moringa oleifera. Next base: position 948,131 of record JAJFZO010000566.1, read on the forward strand.
AATCACAGAATTGATACAGACGACAATTTCACATCAGTCAGCAAAGTTGATTAGATACTGTAATGAAATGAAGAAAACTAGTCCTATTTCCAAGCTAATGTCAACTACCCAGATGTTCAATAGAAGACTTGAACATCAAGAAAACACAATTTTAAACTCAAAAAAGCTTTCATTCTTGTGCTTTGTCATCATTCATGGTGGAAACAGACTTGTAGGCTTCCAATTCCTTTTTGTAAGCTTCCATGGCCTTTGCAGCTCTGCAATTCCACACTTGCTTCTCCTCTTCACTAAGTTCCTTCCATTTCACTGAAATCAGTGCACTCAGAGTAGAATTGTTGATTCCTGGTCTCTCATCCAGCAAAGTTTTCCTTGCTTCTTTGCTGTATAAATCGACCAAAAATTACATTCAGCAATTATGTTTTCATCCTGTTTGGTTATTGTTTGAATTTCTGATCTGGGTCTCACCTGAACATGAGGAATGAGGAAGCAGGTTTCTTGGGTTTGTTAGGGTCAGCATTCTGTTTCTTCTTCTTCTGGCGTTCCTCCTTGGTTTTCTGCAATATATTTCACACAATTAACCACCATTGAAGCTCCAAACAACAGCAATCAGTCACATTTCAGGGTAATAAAAGTCAACGAACCTTGATTATGTTTTCTGTTTTCTCTTTCTTCTTGAGTAGTTGCATTGCTTCCTGTCTCTGAAGTTTCATCAGTTCCTCCTCTTCCTGCTTCAGGTTAATTGCTTCTTCATCCTTCTTCTGCTTGTAAACCTCCATTTCCTGTAAGTACTTCTCCTTGTTTTTCTTTGCCATCTGTAATTTGGGCAAAGACATGAGATATGCTCAGGAAGTTCTTCAGAGATTTTGTGAGTTAAAAAGACAAAGATTTGATTATGAAGAGAACCTCCTCATAAGGTAGCCTTTGTTTTTCAGTCATGTTCTTCCATTCTTCACCGGCAATTTTTGCTACCTCCAGCACATTCTTGTTCTCTTCAAGCAGAACTGCTCTTCTCTCATTCGAGAAGAGGAAGAATGCTGACATAGGCTGCTTTGGTTTCAGGGGATCCTTTTCTTTCCTGTAAAACCAACCAAAATGGAAAATATTAATCTTTAATCCTTTGATCAGAGCGAGAGAGAGTGAATGAGACAGAGTAATGGGATTTACTTGGTCTTCTTGTTCTCTTTCTCAGCTTCCTGTTTGAACTGCAGATACTGATCAAGTAGTTCCATTGCTGTCTTCTGCTTCTGCTCCTCGTCCAGAAGTCTCATTGCTTCTGTTTCACGCTTCTCCTTTGCAATCACTTGCAGATAGGCTTCCTTCTCAGCCTGGTATTTCTCTTCATAAGGCTTCTTCTCTTCAGCACTAACATTCTTCCATTTAGCACCCAGAATATTTGAGATCTCCTTGAACTCAGCATCTGGGTTTTCCTTCTTGACCTGCAACCCAAATAATTATTGAAGTGGATACCAGTGAAGATTCTCAGACTGAGCAATGCAAATTTCCAAACCCTAATCTTACCTCATTCCACTGATCTTTGCACCAGAGGATGTAAGGAGGAGATGGCCTCTTCTTGTCTGGGCCACCCTTTTTCTTCTTTTCCTTCTTGTCTTGCTCCTTCTCTCTCAGAGATTGACCAACCAGGAAAGTCTGAAAGAAAAGAAAATTATAACATTTCAAATCAAAACCTGAAGTTACCAATCAAAAACCCTTTAATCTGACTGCGAAATGCCCCATTTGCCCTAAATTTTTTTTTACTCAAAATCGAATCATCGAGATATGTTCTTGTCCCTGATTTTCAAATTCCAATAAATGCATCATTTGGGCTTTCTTATCATTTTCTTTAGAGCCAAACAGCATATAATTTCAAACGCATGAAGTAAGATCCAAAGTCAAACTATACCATGTTGGGCTTGAACTCCTTCATCTTCTGCAACTTCTTCAACTCCAACTGCAGCTTCTCCTGCTCCCTTCCCTTGGTCTCAAGCTCCTCCTCCTTTATCTTCAACATCTCATCTTTCTCCTTCAACAACTCATCAGTCTTCTCTTTCTCGATCTTTAACTTCTTGAGCATTTCCTGCATTTCTAGCAATTCTTTCTCAAAAGACTCAGTCTGCTGCTTGCTCTGCTTCCCTTTCGTACCAGGCTTTGACTTTTTGGGAGAGGAGCGAGGCTGAGAAAGGTTCTCGTGGTTCTCCTTTGCTGGATCGGCGTCCAGCGCAGGCTGCACCAGAGGAGAGACTTCCGAGAGCTTCTGGGCCATGATGTTGGCTTCGTTGCTGGATGGGATTTTCTGTTTCAGTGCTTTTCTATTGTTTCTTGGCCTCTTTGTGGGGACTGGATCTGCATTCATGAGCATCTCTGCAGCAATTGTAGCCATGGCGACAGAGAGGGAGAGAAAGAGAATGAAAGGAAGGTAAAAGGGGAAAGGCGTACAGGTACAATATAGAAGAGAACGAGAAGTCGTGGAGGATTTATATAGGTGGGGATAGAGGATAGGCAAACGGTCACATAATTCAAATTCAAAAAAAAAAAAGAGCCGTTTGGAGTCCAGTTAAGGTTCAAAGAATTTGACCGTTGCCTGGATTTTATACCATTAAAGGGATGTTATATTTAATGATAATGGTTATTAGCTTTATATCATATGTTCTGTCGAAATTTTGGGCCTATTTTAGCTTGTTTTTACCTTTCAACCCCTTTTGTCCAAAATTTTTCTAGTAGACTGGCAGAATTCTTCCAAAAATTCTAACCAATGAAAGCTTCTGTTCAAGACCCAATTCAGAAATATGGGCCATTTATTCAGGTAAAGGAAAGAACAAAAGATATGAAAAGTCTGAAGTCAGGCCCAACAGATGCCAAGAACATCGACTATTACATCAAGAAGACAGACAAATAACCACGCTTGCTGTGTGTAAACCATGTGACTGAAGGACCCAAATAATGACTCTGCTGCAAAAATATTTGAATCAGAGTACTATAGACAACAACAACAACAACATAGAGTACACTAGTTATATACTTTGAAATCTTGTTGGGCTAATCTTTGATCTCATCTAACAAACTCATGAAGACAGCCTGACAGGCAAATTCAGGGGAAAGAATTCAAACCCCATGTGAGGACTGGCAATCTACCATTCATCCACCAGTCCTTGAAGGAATAATTAGTGGCTTTCCTGTTGTTAAAGCCTCGAAAATGAAATTGACAAACCTCTTTGAAGTTGGTAATCTCTGGTCATATTTCTCAACCATTAACAGCCATCTCCATTATCACATCATTCCAAAAGTCTATTGGTCCAGGTAAGCACCAATGAAGACAGTCATTCTGGACTGTGGTGTTTTTGTTCTCTGCAAATGGATGGAATTGTCGATATGGACCTGGGTGCCCATCTGGCCTCAGTAATAAAAATTCTGTGAAGTCGAGAAGTTTAAGATGCACACCACTGCTTGCAGCCTCTGCAGATGCCTTCTCAAATTGTTCTAATTCAATGTCACGTAGAATCCTGTTTAAGTCCTTTAGTTGAACCTCTCCTTCTTCAGATGGTGTTGTTCTTGGACATGTTCCTCCATTATGCCATTCTCCATTCTCAAAGTGATCTGGTGTGGATGTCCTGAAAAAGATCATCCCCTTGTGCCCAGATGTGGCCACATAGTTCATGACATACTGCAGAGTTCTGTTGTAGGCGTAGGCAAATCCTAATTCTGTCAGGTTTTTTCCAGGACATAAGTGGCAGCCCACTGGAGTGTCATTTTCATGGTAGATTGCAGCTTTGAGAAACCATTTCCCAGTCGAGATTATCATATAGTCCAAGCTCTGATATAGATCCAACCATTTCTTGTCAAGTTTGTCCAGGTGCAGCTGGACCTCAGATGTTGAAACACCATTGTAGTCTTCAAAGATAGCAGCCTTTACAAGGAAAGGAGACCAAATATTTGATATGGTGAAATTATATGATGGGAAGTGCCATCTTTTCGACCTGTATTCCTCATCATGGTAAACTTCAACAGCTTGCTCAACCTGAAAGGTGGGGAAATAAACCATTATTAATCCTGAAAGAAAGTACCGCAATTGAACTCAACCAGCAAAATTAAACTAGTAAACAACTGCATGATTCCTAGGCAAAGACTGAACTGTAAGGAATTGTGTTAAAAATTAAAGGAATCGTCAATCTAATATTTAAGACAGAAACTAAGATGCTCAAGCAAGGCTCCAAAGAACCAACCTTGATAAACTGAAAGAATCCTACTAATCGACTCACAACCAACAATGAAGATAATGAAATCCAAGCAATAACAAAACACATTTTACGCTCAAGAGCAACTAGCTAATGGAAACAACAGAAGGGGACACACCAATGCCACTAAAAACCTACGTATCAACCCTTCTGTTCATCTAGATATGATGGTATCCCACTCGCAAACAATGATAGAGAATTCTATTAAACGACTAACCAAAAAGCTTTTCTGAATTGGGTTAAGCAAACTGTATGACATAATCCCATCACGAGCTGTACAACCTCTTTGAGCAAATCACACCGCAGACTGATTTTAGATACTTCCTTATAATGATGAAATGGAATGCACTGACAACTTAGGATGGTGTATCACCAACCAAAAAATCATAAGGTGGTGTAAGAATAACAACTAACTATATTTCAAACGAAGTCCGTGTGAACCAACTAAAGTGACCAATTACTGATACCAATTATGTTGCAATACATAATTACCATAAGATAATTTCTCACTAACATAATCACTCAGAAACATTATTCACCAATACAAACTTGTCAAAAAATTTTCTTCCTTCAGTAACCACCTCAACCGCCTACTATGCTGACTGACTTCATGTGACACAACCAGGACACAGCAGTTACATAATTTCTCCTGATAGAGGCTTGATCCCAGTACTCAGTAATACTAGTTATTGTCCCACAAAAATATTCACTCATCATGAACAGGATAATTGAATAGCTAGAAACCATATGAAAACAAGGCACAAAAACAATGGATAGGAGTGACAAATAATACTATCAAAATGTTTTAATGAGAGATGGGAACCAAAATGGTTTAGCACTCTAAAGGAGTAGATAAACTTCAGTAAATGATGAGAATGGGCTCATCTTGAGTTCTTTATAATATGGCAGAATGTCCCAAGTCAGTAACATAAATCAGATGAAGATTCAACAAAATGATTAATTTGCAATAGAAGTTAAAAAGATCTTATTCAGTAAATTTATTCCTAATCATTTATACAAGATTCACTACTACAACAGGGAAGTCCAACAATTACACATCCTATTACGAAGTAAAAGCACAAAGCAACAAAAAGAACCGAGATCTACTATAAACTAAATTCATATTTGATATAAGAATCATAATACATACCGTGGAGAGCATGCACAACAGTGACTGCACATGGTTGCGCGATATCGAATCACCAATCAATGCCCATGCCTTATTCCTCATCAAGTCAAGAAATCTATGTGCATCAAAAGGAGGTAAATCACAATCACGCGGATGCCACCGCCAATATAGATACCCAGAATCAGGCCGCCCATTCCTCATACAGTTCTGATGCCCCTCAATCAATGGACAGCTCTTATTGGTGTAAATTGGGCCCGATGGGTTGGGAACCCAATGCCCGGTAAGGAGATCACACTTCTCTATCACAATATCTGTTGCAGGCAAGTGTTACTTATGGTCATACACAATTCACAATACACTTCCAAAAGAATCAACAGAATATGAGAAATTGTAGATTCCAGCAAGTAGAGGCACTAGAATATGAAGAGTATAGAACCCTCAGTATCAGAATATTAAGCACAACGACATTCACATTTTTCAACTTTTATGCAACAAAATTCAAATTCTCACAAACCCCATCAAGTTAATTCATAAAACTGTCTCTAAATGCGTAGATCTCAGACTACTGACGTTACTCCAACCAGATTGGATTATCTTCTCCAAGCAACACAAAAACAGTGAGACAATAAACACAGAAGAAACCCGACTAATGTCAGCCAATTTCGATTACCTTGAGGTATCTGATCTTCATTGTCAGGTATAACAACAGCAACAGTCTCTGGTCCATCAACAGAAACAGGTGGCGGTTGTCCTTGAACGACCGTCTTATCAACCAAAGGGGTTTCGAGTTTGGGAGTAAAATCTCTCGAGCGGAAGAAGAGCCCAAAAGCGAGACCCGTCAAGAGAATCGCAACCGTGAACTTAATTAACAAGTGCCTTTGCTTGTTAAGCGAACATAGCTTCCAATTCAGCTTCATTCTCTTCACCCCTTTTTGCCTTCTGCTTCGAGCAAGGTATTTCAAACTTAAATTTTAGTAATTATTAAGTACTTCAGCTAAAATGGAAGCAGCGAAACCAAACCATATGGAATCTTTTATTTAAAGATAAACAGTAGCTGAAGAACTTTGGTAGCAGGCTCTGTACTCTCAATACGTTAAGGAATTTATTAATTATTTAAGAAAGACTTGTAAATTTGGATAATCTATCACCTTTTACTGCTATATATATTTGGTAAGATAACCTTTTTAACATCTATTCATGTTCAATAATTATTTTTTGGGACTCAATAATTATTTTAGAAAAGAGAAAATTATTCGATAAAATTAAAGGTAAATGTCACATAATAATTTGAGTTTTTTTAATAAATTTTGATTTTTAACTTTGAAAGTAAATCATAATATATTAATTGAGTCCAAATAGTTGTAAAATTCAAATAAATTTTTATATTTAATTTTACATTTATCTTTCAACTGATAAATTATTTTTATAAATTTTTGATAGTAAAAATTTTCTAAAAATTATTTTTAATATTTAAAATTTTTTAAAATATCTTTTATAATGATAGCCTGAAATCTTATTACCTCTCTAGAACGTTTTAAATTAAAATTTATTATTAGAGTTTAATTTTGTTCAAATTTTAAAAGTTAAAATTTGTTTTAAAAAAAAGGAAGTAAACTTCAAGTTTTTATATGCAATTACCTAAAACTTACCAATTACTATGAAATATCAATTATTTAATTTTAATGTTATATTTATAACTTTTGATCTTAAAAATAAAATATAAAAAATAAAGCACATAAAAACCATCATAAATAAAGCTATTATTATTATTATTATTATTATTATTATTATTGAGGTTAACAATTAGGATTGTTTGATTGCTATCACTATATTTTTCAGTTTCTTTTGTTCCACAAATGATCTTATAATCATAACATCAATCAATGATCTTAAGCCAGGCTTTGATTAACAGCTTAATTACATATTTTATCTTATGCAAAGTATTTATATTTTATTCTCTCTTTTTTCCCCCAAATCTGCCCCTTGTTTTTTTAATTTACTGTTGGTTGATTTATTCCTCCAGTGATCGACTATACAGTAGATGCAAGTTGGTGGAAAATTACAAAACAGTGGGTGAGCCGATTTAATCTAATAAATTATTTTATATTAACAAGTTTTTTAATAATGTTATTTAGATTCAAATTGATCTGGCAGGCAGTCCCCATCAATTATTTTAATTGGACCTCCTCCTTCCCACTAAATTATAATAATTAAACTTGTCCTTCATAAGGAAACAATAATTTCATTTCACTTCAGTAAAATGTCAGATTAGCAATCCGGATTTCTCATCAAAATATAATTAGAAAGATTTAATCACATGCTCTGGATACATCAAAGAATTTCACCACTCATTTTTCATATTCAAAAATTACAGTAAATGTAACTTGATAAAGATTTTTTATTAATTTAAAATTTATATTAAATTTTTTAATAAGAATTATTAAAAACTTTAAATAAATATTATTTTAAATCTTAAATTTTATTTTTTCTCGTTTATCAAAATTTTACTTTCAAAACATATGCAAACAATTTTTTTATTTTATTTAAATTAAATTTTATTAAAAATATTTAAATTATATATATTTTATAATAAATTTAACTTATAATTTTTTATATAAAAAAATTAAATTATTAATAAAAAATTTTTAATTTTTTTGAGTATTAAAAATATATTATTAAGAATTTAAAAATTCATAAAAAATTTAATTGGTAGAAATTTTTTTAAATTTGAGAAATAAAATTAAAATAAATTATAAATTTTATTTGAATAGTTTTAAGCATTTCAATAATTAAAAATTATTAATTTTTATAATTATTTTAAATTAAAATTAATTTAAATAAAATTAATATAATAAAATTTTATTTAAATATATATTTAAAATCGAAAATTTTATTAAAAATAATAAAATTTTAAATATTAAATAATATTTATCATTTTATAAATTTTAATAATTTATAAATGTTTTTAAGTAAATAAATTTAGATTATTTATCAAGCCGAATGCCATTGATCCACCAGCGGATCCCGAGCCGATAGATAGTATATAATACTGGGCTTATGTGGGTTGACAACAGGGTACCAGGTGGGCTGGTGGTGGTTAAAGCATCAGATTTGTAGCATAAAAAATTGTTCGGTCTATGGGCATGTGCTGCAAGGAATTATTTATTGGACGGACTCCCTTTCTCTGCACCAAATTGCGTTGATTTTATCAATAATGATATTGATATTGTTATTTTGATCTTAAATTACCTAATGCTTAAAAATCGTCTAGATGGCTAGGGACTTGTATAATCTCATGAAATTTAAAACGGCATCGGATTTGGAGACGTGCTTTTTATGGTGGCTTTAGCTTGCTGAATGAAGACGGGACCATGTGATTTGGGCTTGAGAAGTTTGGGCTTTAACTTGGACAGAGAAGTGAAGTGTGCAAAATTAGCAAAGAAAGAGAACTCATTATGAGTTCAGGCCTTATTCTGAGCATTGAATTTTAAATAAAATTATGATTAATGATAATTTAAATAAATTTTTTATTATTTATTATTTATATTATATTATGTCATAAATTATTAAATTATTTTAATAAAAAATTTAAATTATACAGAAAATTATGATATTTTTCATCATGTTTACTCCACTGAGAAGTGACAGCTATATCTGACCACGATTTGATTTAAATCGATGAATCGAATCATAATTTTAAAATTTTTAATCGAATTGAAATCGATACAAATGATTACTATTTATGTAAATTTTGAATCAAAACCAAAACAAATGATTTTGATTTAATTTTTAATTAAATTAAATTTTAAAATATTAAAAATTTTAATTTTAAAATTTTAAAAATAATTTTAATTTTAAAATATATATTTCAATAAAATTATGATTATTTTTAATTTTATTAAAAATTTATAATTAAAATATAAACCTAAACCGAAACCAAATTAAAATTTGAACCGTATATAAATTAAATCTTGAACCAAACTTGAACCGTTTTTAAATCAAACTTTAATCAAAACCGTACTTTAATGATTTAATTTCGCTTTATTTTAATCATTAACTTTGAATCAAATATTTAGAATCGAAATCAAACCGAATCAAAACCATAGTCAGGTCTAATGACAACACTTGGAATCCCTTCAACTGCTAAAAGAGGAAGAATCTAAAAAGCCAACTGGACACTATGAGCACATAGGATACTGTCTGTCACATCTCTTTTAGCATATTTTCATTCCATTAACTAATCATTCTTTTTCTTTTCCCTCAACCAGAAAATTCGTAACTTCACATAAAAGGTAATCCCCACCTTCCTTTTTCCTTTTCTTAATTCTTTTTCAATTTAAATAATTAATTTTTAATATTATTTTTTGATGTCAAATAACTCTTGAAATCAAATTAATTAACATCAGTAAAATGATAAGTTGTAGTACCTTTAATATATGATCGAAATTACGTAACATTGAATATCAAATGATTATGCACATAATGATTTAATAATAATTTTAAGGTAAATATACAAAAGAACTTTGAGTCATGCTCTCACCTTCAATTCGTACCAATTGGATTAATTATATATATGCAATTTTAATTTAATTTAATTTATATTATTAATTATTTTTATAAAAAGTTTAAGAAAATTATTTTTAATTAAAAAATTTCAGTATGGAAAAATGTATTTAACCTATCATAACAAAAATTTTAAAATTTTTTGAATGATAGAAAATATTTTTTTAATTTTATAATGTTAATAATTCAAAAATTAAAAATAACTTCTATGCTTAAAATTATTCAAAATTAATGAATTGACTCAAAATAATGTAAATTTTATTTAAATTAATTTTGATATATTTTAGTAATAAAATCATTTTATTTTTAAATTTATTAAAATTAAAATTTAACGTATATCAAATTATTAATGTAATCGATATATTAAAATTTAAATTAAAAATGAGTTAGTTTAATTATTTATATTGATTTATAATTTTAAATTTCATAATATTAAAAATATATTTTAATTATTAATATATATATATATATATATCTGTTTTAGAAAACTTGAGCTTAAAAACGAACATCCAAATAGAGAACATGGGACATGGAACACAGAACTCAAGTCTTCATATTTTCCTGAACTTATGTGGACACAAATCATCAAGATCAACATCAAAATGCAATGTGGTAAGGACAACAATATGCCTTGCTATCATGGATGCTGGGGACCATATATCACTTTTGTGAAAATATAATTAAAAAAAAAGAAAAAAACAATTGCCGACTTGTTTGGCATTAAATGCCCAAAGTCTCGCCTCTAGTAAGACAATGACTTTTTGGATAATTTGAAAAATCAAAAATAAAAAATAAGAAAATGTGAAATGGAAGATGAAGACACGTGGTGATCTCTTTACTGGACAGTGCAATTGCCCCTTTAAGCAAGCAAAATAATAATAAATGTGAATATTGTAATTTATGTGTTTTTTTTAAAAAGTAATTACAATGCAATTAAATTATTTACATAACAAAAAAAATCCTGTGATTTTAAAATATATTTATAAATTATTAAATAAATATTAAAAAATTGAAACGCATTTTAACTTAAACTATTGAAGTTTTAGATGATTAATTTTAATTTTAAATCAAATGATTTTAGTAAATTAAAGATATTTTATTGTTAAAATATTAAAAAACTAATTTAAATAAATTATATATTTCATTTTCTCTTGATTCATCAGTTCTAAATATATTTTTTTGATTCAAGAAAATTTTAATAAAAATTTGAAAATATAAAAAAAAATACTTGTATACTCAAAAAGTTATGATTTTTTAATGATAAAATGATAATTTTCTTGTAAAAAAATTTAAATTAAAATTTGTTGTATAAATTTATTAATTTTAATATATTTAATTTTAATTTTATAAATTAAAAAAATTAAAAAATAGATTAATTAAAATTTTGATGTTTAAATTAAAATACCCATAAAATTCATGATTCGTTTTTGATATTTATCTTACATTATTTTGTTTTATGATTGTTAATTGATCTGAAATCTAATTACTTATTTATATACCATGGCTTTCTTTAATTCATTGGCTTGCTTAGAGTGCTGTAGGTTTTATTCATTAGTTGCTTTTGATGTGCCTTTCCGTATATAAATCGCAGAGATTTTCTTTTTTTTCCTCTTTTCTTAAATGAGGCTTATGTAATTAAAAGCCAAGTTTAATTACGGGCAAAAGCAATGAAATAAATATTTTTAATATTGTAATAATTGTATATAAATATAAATTGATAAAAAAATATTTGGATAATTTTCTCAAACATTATGCCTTAAGAAAAAAGGCTACATATATAAAGGTAGGATTCGTCTACAGCCAACTCATTTTGGCTTCCTCACTCTACCTGGACGCCTCCCAACTCTCTTTTGGGGGCCAAACACTCAGCAGACACGCGCGCGAATGCGAACTCTCTGTTGACCGTAATATCCGGAGAGCAGTCGCGTGGATTACCGGAGACTGGTTTAGGGCGGAGATTTAACCGTGAGAGCTAGAATTCCGGCGAAGTTGTTCAATGGCGTCGGAGGATGTGCAGAGGAGCGAGTCGGCGGTGTCGACAATCGTGAATCTCGCGGAGGAAGCGAAGTTTGCGAGCGAGGGAGTGAAAGCGCCGAGCGACGCGTTCCTCAGCATCTGCAAGTCTCTCGTCGCGGGAGGAGTCGCGGGAGGGGTGTGAGTTGTGTTTTGATTATTTATGTTTTATTAAAACAAAGGATAAGGAGAATATTTACGTTTTACTTTTCTTTTGTGGATTATTGAATTCATTTCGTATTTATTCTTTGCGTTACTCTATTATATATATAATTAAATTATTTTTTTTTGCTTTTGTGAATGTGTGCGTGTTTTTTTTTTGGTTGTTTTGTTCTCTGTTCTTCTTGCTTTATTTTCATGTGAATTAGAAAACGTAGAGAAAATCGAGTTCATGTGAATAGCAAAAGTCACATGTCTTGGACCTGTGTTACATTGAAATGGCTCCCCGAAGGATATGTACTAGAAACTTCCAAACTATTAGGATCATAATTTTGCATGGCTTATTCTTTAACAGCAGTTCAGTTATGTAGATAAAATCTTGGAAGTTAGGATCTACTTCTGTTATGCATAAGACTATATAAACTTAGTATTCTTTTTCATAGCGAAAAGACATAGTGGTGACAACTCGAAGAAAGATCTGACGGAGAAATGTAACATATTGATGTGTGAATTACATTGAAGCTTAACTTGATATAGTGCTAGGTCTCTATCATGATTCCCAGCTTTGTTATCTCTTTAGATAGTCTGCGACTTTTGCTTGTTTGGGTGAGATTTTCACTCAATAGCTTGCTTCTACTAAATCATGCTAGCTCCAATTTTTGCAGGTCTCGCTCTGCTGTTGCACCATTAGAAAGATTGAAGATTTTACTTCAGGTAGTTTTGATACTGTTTGATTTTTTTTTTTTCTTATTTCCTTTGTCTGCATCTACTTGGTTGCATGCTTATGATATTTAGCATTTCAATCTTCTTCATAGGCAGCTTCAAGTTCATAGTTATTTGTGGTTCTATTGGTCATGCTGCTAATTCTGACATCTCTGTGTATGTGTGTGAGACAGCATGTCAGATGTTTTTGCAGTTTTGATGTTTTATCGTAATTTGTTCTTTTTGTGAATTGATGGGCTTTCTTTTTTTTTTTGGGGGGGGGGGGGGGTGTAGGTTCAAAATCCTCATAGCATAAAATACAGTGGAACAATTCAGGGTTTGAAATACATATGGAAAACCGAAGGCTTAAGAGGGATGTTTAAGGGCAATGGCACTAATTGTGCTCGAATAATCCCGAACTCAGCAGTGAAGTTTTTTAGTTACGAGGAAGCATCTAAGTAAGTGTCATCTATTCTTGTTCCTTTATTTTGAAATTTAGTTGCTTCCGATTGATGTCTATTTCTATATTATCAGACGGCCTTGGTATCTTCTTCAAGTATATATTACCTAGACTTTAATGTCTCTATTTTTCATAGACTTCCTTCATCTTTTTAATGAAAATTTTCCTTTCTCTTTGCTTTCCTTTTGAAATAGGGGTATTTTATGGCTTTATCGGCAGCAATCTGGAAATGGTATTGCACATTCTTTATTTCTTTTTGCTGTCGTGCACTATTGAGTTACATTTGTTAATGTTACTAGATTTCAAACTATTTTGGATGCTTCGATTTTGCTCGGGGGTCAATTCTTGTCCTGATTTTATATTTGGTGGGTTTGCGTTGATCTTGTGTCGTAGTAAAGGAGAGACCAGTGGACTTGGTTGATGATGGGGGTTGTCTGACCGTTAGTACATCTTTTGTGTCTGTACCTGCTTGTGATCGTATGATATCTTAAGGTAAATGGGATTAGATTTAGGAATTTGTCTTGCTTGTGATTTTTTCTAACTGAGTTCTTGAAGGAAACAATATGTTTGCCATTCAGACAAGCGTTGCAGATTTTTCTGCCATGATTTGTTTTCATCCTATCCTATACAAGCTTGTATAAGTACGTTATAAGATGTTTGCTGTTTTCTTTCATCTTTTTGCTTGTTAATTGTCACGTCATGATTAGCGCTCTTATTGATTGTTGCTACTGTCATTTATTTCTCACATAATTTTGCATATTGTGGATTATCGGGGGACTCATGATGAGATTGATGGTACTTTTACTTGTTATCTCCCTCAGAGGAGGCTCAGTTGACCCCTCTGCTACGCCTTGGAGCTGGTGCATGTGCTGGAATTATTGCCATGTCAGCCACTTACCCGATGGACATGGTCCGAGGTCGGCTGACTGTCCAGGTAATCTTTTTGGGTTTCTTGTTTGAATTCATGGTAACTTGTGCTTATTTGTTTACTTAAAGTTGTCTATATGTCATATTTTCACAGACAGAGAGTTCCCCTCGGCAGTATAGAGGAATCTTCCATGCTCTTTCTACAGTACTTCGAGAAGAAGGTCCTCGAGCTTTGTACAAGGGCTGGCTGCCTTCGGTCATAGGAGTTGTAAGTGAAATTTAGAGTTTATTGAGGTCCTCTAGAGCCATCTCTATCATCCTGCAATTGTTTATTTATGAAGGACTAAGAATTAGGTCCTTTCCATGTGGATACTCTTATTCATCGATATAGGATTGAAACTTTACCTAAAATTTGGTTTTTTTTAACCATAGAAGAATTGAGTTCTTGTTCCTAATATTAGTTTATGATGTTTGTAGATACCATATGTGGGTCTCAACTTTGCAGTGTATGAATCACTGAAAGACTGGCTGATCAAAGCTAAGCCATTTGGACTAGTAGAGGATAATGAATTGAGTGTGACAACTAGGCTTGCATGTGGAGCCGCTGCAGGAACTGTTGGCCAGACAGTTGCTTACCCTCTTGATGTCATCCGCAGAAGAATGCAGATGGTTGGTTGGAAAGACGCTGCTTCAGTTGTCACTGGTGATGGGAGGAGAAAGGCGCCCCTTGAATATTCTGGCATGGTTGATGCATTCAGGAAAACAGTTCGGCATGAGGGTTTCGGTGCATTGTATAAGGGCTTGGTTCCCAACTCAGTCAAGGTTTGTGATTTAATAGAACTACTGGGGGAATGTGAATTATTTATATGCTGTTAAAAAAGAAATCCTGTTAAAAAAAAGTTAGCTGTAATCTTTTGCCATTGTTTAATTGTTTGTTTCCGGTTGTTAATAGCTCCATTAAGTTCTCAATTTTATTAATTCGTTAGAAAAGGAAATCCAATCCTTTGCTTTAGAATTATTCTGGTTTGGCAAAATAATAATGCTCTTTGTCATTTGTTTAGGTGGTCCCATCCATAGCAATTGCATTCGTGACGTATGAGTTGGTGAAGGATGTTCTTGGAGTTGAACTGAGGATTTCTGACTGAGCTAAGGAGCTCCAAGATTTTATTGATGTTTTGCTAGTGAAAGGAATACTAGGAGAAAGCATCTTTCTAAAGGATGCATTTTATATCTATAGGTAGGAAGCCTTTTTAGAAATTCACTTTTAGCCAGTGTTGTTATTTTCTTTCAAATACCTTTCTTCATCTACAGGAGCCTTTCTTAAATATCTTCTTGTTCTTCTGTGCTGTCACAATAAATGTTTGTGCGAAAACAATGCATGGCATGAATTGCACCCTCTTAGTTCTGTAGTGAATTTGTAGTTGTTGAGTTCTATTAACAATGATTGCTTTTACCAAATAGAATCATATACTTTATGTACTTGCTCTCCAATGTTTTCAAGGTCTACTTTGGCTTCCTAGTTTGTATTCTGTTGGCCTCATGATCCATAACTTGATGGATGTGTTATTCTTAGATACATCTCTGTGACATGTTAAGCATAGTTTTTTTTTTTTTTCAATTGGTATGGTTGGGTTAATTTGATAGAACTTGATGGGCTTTTTTTTCTTTTTTTTTCCTTTCTTTCCGGGGAATGAACTAGTGAAGATGTGGGCTGTTTGGAGAATTATTTAATAAAGATTTCTATGTCGTATTTTTGCATGAGTAATCAATAATAACCTATTATCTCTGCATATTGTGTCCCGTAAGAACTAATGGAATAATTCAAACCAGTAATTATTGCAGGTACATGCCCAGCCAAACAACCTTGTTCTAAATGCCAATGACATAACGTAACTGTAATGGCCTAGACATGCCAATGCCAGATTGATGACTAAGAAAAGCAAAAAATTTTGAAGCAAAGGCTTTACACTATGCTATAGCTAATCTGAGCCATAAGGCCCACCAATCATCTGAAACCGTTCTTATTCACAGTCCCTTTAGTTGGAAAAAATGAACTAATAAAAAATAACCCCAACTGGAAACCAAGATGAACATACAGTGAAATGACCAAAAAAAAAAGTCACAGTATTCCTAGCTTGGTCTCTGGCCTCTAACAACCCTCTTAGACAGTATTTCCTTCAGATAATCACAGCGACTGCGCTGATAATCAATCCACAAGCAGAGCTGCCTAATGGCTTCCCTCTTCTCCTCTCCAAGCGCCACTATACCCTCCTCCCTCTCCTTCATCATTGCCTCCAATGCTTCTACTTGCTTCTCCAGCTGCTTTACAGCTTTGGTAAGATTCTCATTTTCCCCTTCTTCTTTGCTTACCTTAGCCTGGAGCTGCTCCACTTTTTCTATTAACAGAGATTCTTCTTCTTGCTTATCTTGCAGCTTCGCAGTCAAATTCTTCACATCCTTCTTCAGCTGTTCTTTCTCGTGATTTGTCTCTGTAACCCATTGCTTTGCAACCTGAAGCTCTTTCGATGTCTCCAGAATAGAGTGCTTGTAGATTTGGAAGCGTTCTTCAAACGTTTGGACCACAATCTCGAGTGCAATCAAGGCACTGTTTACTTTCTCTGAGATATCCATGATCATTGTCTGGTAAGCTTCATTAGTGGCAGCAATAACTCCGGACAGCGTAACAATCTTTTCTTCGAGGGTTCTCTGTTCTTCCTGGAACTTTGCCTCTGCTTTCCTGAAGCTCTCCTCCTTCTCTGTCAGTAATTGTTCTGTCACGCGGAGTTTCTGGTTTGACAACCGAAGCTTAACTTCAATTGTCCGGACATTGTCAACCAATGCAATCAGCTCGTCTCCTTTTAATTCCAGATCTCTCCGGAGGTCTTCAACTGTTTGTTCCAAATGAGCTACCACCAGATCTCTAGACTCGACTTTCTTTCTGAGCTCTTCAGCCATTTGTTCCTTCTGCCTTTCTGTAATTTCAAGCTTTGCCTTGCACTCCTCAAATGAAGCTTCAACTTGTTTATACACCTCTTGTAGTTTGGTGAATACATCCTCCTTTTCTTTTAGCATTCCCTGTTTATCTGTGAGCTCACTCATCAATGCAGCATTCTCATCTACTTTAACTTCAACATCTCTTTTAAGGTCTTCAATCATTTGTTCCAAATCAGCTAACTTCTGATCTTTAGATTGCACATTCTCATGGAACTCTTTGGTCATTTCTTCTATCTTTCTTTCTGCAACTTCAAGACTGAACCTGCACTCCTGGAACAAACCCTCAATATGTTTATACTCCTCACTTAACTTCTTGTATGCTTCCTCCCGCTCTGTCAGCATTCTCTGCTGATCTTTAATCTGGTTTGTCAGCTCAGATTTCTGATTCTCCATTTGGGCCAGGTTTTCAGAATATTCTTCTTGCTTTCTCTCAAGCTGCAACCTTAGTTCATTTTCCTGGATCTGAAGGGAGTCTAACTCCTGTTTGAGATTGTTAACTTGTGCTACTAAGGCCGTTATTTGAGCAGAAGCTTCACTCTCTCCTTGAACATGTTTCTCCTGAAAGGCAGAGAATTCAAGCCCACTCTCTGTTAATATTCGCTCCAATTCAAGGATTTTCTCTTGTAGCCCCATCTTTTCCTCCCTCAACTGATTTTTCTCCTCAATTTTACTTCTTATGTGCTCTTCCTGTTCACTTCTCTGGCTGCACAAAGACTCCATCTCCAGTTCTAGATTCCTTACCTCCTCTTTCAACCTTTTTTGCTCTTCCAGGCTTCTCTGTTGATCCTGAATCCTGTTTGCTATCTCTTCCTTCAGACTTCCAATCTGAATCAAGTATTCTTGAGATTTGTTCTCTAGTTGCAGCTCCAGTTCTCCTTTTTGGCTGTACAAGGATCCCAACTCCTGCTGCAATACATTGATTAAGCCCTTGTTGGTGAATGCTTCCTCACTTTTATGTGCCATCTGTTCTTCCAGCTCTGCTTTCTGAGCACATAAAGAATCCATGTTGCTCTGTAGTTTATTGACCTCCGCCTTCAAACTCTCTATTCTAGACAGTGATTCATTTTCATTATCCTCAAGTTTCTTTGTAAGAGCAGAAAGTTCATCTCCTCTCTCTTTTAATGTCATTTCAAGTTCTGAAATTTGGGTCAGTAGTTCTTTATTCTGTTCTGCCAGTTGTTCTATTTTAGTAGACTTGCTCTCAGTCTGCACTTCCAGATCTCTATTATGGGCTTGAAGAGATTTCAGCTCCAGTTCCAGGTCTGTTGTCTGTGCCTCTAGTCCTTTTATCCTAGCTGAAGATTCATGTCCATGCACCTCGTGCATCTCAGCCAGAGTTGAAAGTTCCCTTTCTCTTCCACTCAGTTTCTCTTTCAACTGACTTGACTCAACCATGAGTTCTTGTATCACATTCTCTGCTTGCAGGATCTGACTTGAAATCTCCGAAAGTTTCAAGGATAGTGATTTATTCTCCTCCTCTGTGGCATTTAGTGCATCACTCAGATTCGAAATTTTCTGTTCTGCAGAGTCCAGCTGCTGCTTCATGTTACCAGTTTCTTCTCTCAGAGTTCCCAGCTCTTGCACGAGCCTCATATTTTCATCTTTCACCTGGTCAAGCATGGTTGTTAATTCTTCTGCAAGCTTCGCTCCCTCTTCAATTTTTTTGGCAGCAGTCGCTTTCTCTGTTATCAGGTTATCTTTCTGTCTGTTCATTTCTTCTTGCAGAGACTCCAGTGCCAGTTCCAGGTTTGTCACTTCTGTCTCTAATCCTTTTATCCGAGCTGAAGATTCATTCCCCTGCACCTCATGCATTTCTGCCAGAGTTGAAACTTCCCTTTCTCTTTCTCCCAGTTTCTCTTTCAACTGACTTGACTCACCTGTGAGTTCTTGTATAACTTCCTCTGCTTGCAGGATCTGACTTGAAATCTCGGAAAGATTCATGGACAGTGATTTTTTCTCCTCCTCTGTGGCATTTAGTGCATCACTCAGATTCGAAATTTTCTGTTCTGCAGAGTCCAGCTGCTGCTTCATGTTACCAGTTTCTTCTCTCAGAGTTCCCAGCTCTTGCACGAGCCTCATATTTTCATCTTTCACCTGGTCAAGCATGGTTGTTAAGTCTTCTGCAAGCTTCGCTCCCTCTTCAATTTTTTTGGCAGCAGTCTCTTTCTCTGTTATCAGGTTATCTTTCTGTCTGTTCATTTCTTCTTGCAGAGACTCCAGTGCCAGTTCCAGGTTTGTCACTTCTGTCTCTAATCCTTTTATCTGAGCTGAAGATTCATTCCCCTGCACCTCATGCATTTCTGCCAGAGTTGAAACTTCCCTTTCTCTTTCTCCCAGTTTCTCTTTCAACTGACTTGACTCACCTGTGAGTTCTTGTATAACTTTCTCTGCTTGCAGGATCTGACTTGAAATCTCGGAAAGATTCATGGACAGTGATTTTTTTTCCTCCTCTGTGGCATTTAGTGCATCACTCAGATTCGAAATTTTCTGTTCTGCAGAGTCCAGCTGATGCTTCATATTGGAAGCTTCTTCTCTCAGAGTTCCGAGTTCTTGCACAACAATCGAATTTTCATTTTTCAGCTGGTCAAGCAGGGCTTTTAAGTCTTCTGCAAGCTTCTCTCCCTCTTCAATTCTTTTGGCAGCAATCTCTTTCTCTGTTATCATGTTATCTTTCTTTCTGTTCATGTCTTCTCGCAGAGACTCCAGGGCCAGTTCCAGGTTTGTCACTTCTGTCTCTAATCCTTTTATCCGAGCTGATGATTCATTCCCATGCACCTCATGTATCTCTGTCAGAGTTGAAAGGTCCCTTTCTCTTTCACCCAGTTTATCTTTTAACTGATTCGATTCGGAGGTGAGTTCTTTTATAACATTCTCTGCCTGCAGGATGTCACTTGAAATCTCTGAAAGTTTCAAGGAAAGCGATCTATTCTCCTCTTCTGTTGCATTTAGGGTATGGCTCAGATTTAAAATTTTCTGTTCTGCAGATTCCAGCTGCTGCTGCATCTTGGAAGCTCCCTCTCTCAGAGTTCCTAGTTCTTGCACAAGAATTGTGTTTTCATCTTTCAGCTTATCAGCCATGGATTTTAAGACTTCTGCAGTCTTCTCTCCCTCTTCAATTCTTTTCATAGCACTCTCTTTCTCCATTATAATGTTTTCTTTCTCTCTCTATTTATATCTTCCAATCTTTGGTTTAGTTCAGCTTCTATATTACCAGCAGTTTCTAGCTTCTGATTTAGTTCTCCATTCTCAATCAGAAGTTTTGATTTTTCAATATCTAGCCTTTCGACTTCCAGCTTCAAATTTCTGATAACTTCTTCTGCTTCCTGCTTCTTGCTTAAAGCTGTTAGATATTCTGAATTTATAGCTTCTTTTTCTTCAGTAATTGCCATTAACTTCCTCTTCAAGTCAGCAACTTCAAGATTTGCCGTTTCAATTTCTTGCTTCATACCATCTGTTATTTTCTGAAATTCAATTTCCACTTGTCCGTTTTTACTGCCCTTGTCCTTAGAAGAATGATCAGAGTCTGAGTCTGAGCTAGATGAAGAAGAGCTCTCCTTTTCTCGTTTCCCATGAATTTTTCTCTTTAGCTCCCCTGTGAGATGATCATATTGCGTATAAAGGGACTGGTAATGCTTGTGAAAATCCTCAATTAACTCAGCAAGGGATTCTCTTCCAGAGTCCTCTACTGAAATTCTGTCATTTTCTTGGAGGTCTTCATTCTTGATAAGCTTCAACATCTTCTTCACCTTATCTTCAACTTCTGCAGTACGGAAAATTTTATCTTATACTTAAAACATCTGAAATTACAAGTGGAACTATAACAGTTTAAGGTGCAAACAACAGAAAGAAACAAATCATAAATTCAGCTAAATCCAGGGATTGCTTTCCGTCAACTTTTTGTTATGCTACTCACAACCTTTAAATTCTTTTGTGTTACAGTATTATCAGAGAAAGACTTACCCATTTTAGTTTCCTTAAGCTGTTCATCTTTCTCTGGATCTACATGAGTCCCAAAAAAGGTCTTCATCGACTTCCTCCAGTGATGCTTTGTCATCTTCTCTGCGGGTTATTCTCTAGTTTTAGGCCAATGTATGTCAATGCAAAGCAGCCTCCATTGCAGCTCAAAGTCTTAAGATCAGAATTGAAAATCATTATTGAAATCTCAACTTCCATCAAGCATAATACATTTGACACTAATCCGTCTTCCATTGTTACATCAAGAGTGAACATGTAAGAAAAAACACAGTATAATCTTGTACAGAGAGCTAGCATGATGGTACAATTTCATGATATGTACTCAGGAGGAATGGAATTAATCAAGTACCAGCCAAACCATTAACATGCTTTACCCTATTCTGTTCCTGTAAAATCAAGTTTACTGGCATCACTCCATCCCGATTGAGGCATCATGCTAGCTACCTTATGGTGGAACCTGGGACAAGAATCTTTCTTGGTTCTGCTACCTAACTTATGATGGTTACTTAATTTATTTCTGCTAATGGTGAAGTTTCTGGATACTGGCTACAAGAAATACTAACACAGAAATTGTTTTCTACATAATTAGTGCGGAACTATTCTCAGCATGACATCTGCTGGAACAAGAAATTTAAGATGTCTGGCTGCCAAGTCATAACTTGGTCAACATTTGCACCTTCAGATTTCAATGAAACTCAAAAAGAATAGAATAATATGTCTAGCTCATATCCAAATACAACATCTCAACAAAGTTATCATCCATAAAGCAACGGAATAAGGTCCATTGATGTGCTCCACTTACTGGCCATCTCATTGATGCGGAACCTTAAATTTTTTGAGCTGCTGAGCATTAAAGTTTCATAAATGTTTAGGTCACGGATATGATTGCTTGTAAATATAGTACATAACTTAGTGGTTCCGACTATCAATTCCTTGTGTTAGGTTGGTAGGTTGGGCAAATACTCGAAAGTCCTCTGCTGCATGCACTAATCAGCATGGATCACAGAAAGAGAAGTATTACAAGGATCAACTAGTCAACTACTACATTATCAGCCTATCAGCCGGTCTATGTTTACAACGATGTAACTTCCTAGTAACAGCCAAGCGAAAAGAGAACCGTTGCGGATCACATTTTCTTAGTCCCCTCAATCCAATTTTTCTCTGGTTCATTTACTCCCCATGATCTTAAAGCCCATAAATCACTGGACTAAACGAGGGACAACAATGCGACCCTGGGTCTCACCATTAAGAAGATGGGCCCACATCGGATGCATGCGTTTGTGATATGTGTGGATGAAGGATGAAATCACAAATTCGATTCCTAAGAAACAGCTTAACAGCATTTTCCGCCTAACTAGCACACGTCACTGTGCTGGATTTCAAAATCTCTAATCTAGAGCCACATCATCGTATCTGGGGAATCACCCAGCGCCAGAAGGCCGTTTGGAACATAAAAGACAGCTATGATATCGCCAAAAAGTGAGTTGTTATTTTTTTCCATTAAAAATAAAAAGAGAGCCAGACAACTATCACTAATTTAGCATAGAAAGGTTATTTTAAAACAATCAACTATTTTCACCCTTAATCTCGATGTCAAAATATTTACAAGTAATAGCCAAGCACTATTTACCTGAAAATTTGCTTCACTTTCCCTTTTCTTAGTCTTCCTTGCGAAGCTTCGTCAAAGGTCTGCAATCTGAAAGTCTGAATTCAGCTGCAGGCTAAAATGAGAGGGGAAAAAAACAGTGAATCATAAACAAATTGCAAGAGATTTACAATATTTTCCTTTAACCATGATTAGATGTTCAAAGTTCTGACACCAACCTTTGTAATACGGTGTTTGAATATGAGATAAGTAATCTAATCCAATCCTACAAAGCTCCAAAAACGAAAACTACAGAAAAAGAAGAATTAGGAGTTCGGCCAGCGGTTAAGATCATGATATCAACGAACTTCTTCAATCAAATCATTTTCGAAGTACACATTAGATGTCATATAATCTCGCATCAAGAACTTGATCAACACAACCAGAATTCACGAGGAAGTCCGCATCAAAGTAAACGAAGTATGAACCAAACAACAACGAAGCTAAAACACTAGCAAGTTCAGCGCGGCAAATCCAACCACATCGAATAAGAACATGATCTAACTAATCTTATCTTCCACAAACCGGAAATCAAATCAACCTGTGTCTGCTTGAAGAACTTCAAGTTGAAGATGATAACGACGGACCAAAACATCAAAATCAATGACTAGAATTCAAGTTCGAGAAATCGAAAAGAGCTAACGAACAACTAATCAGCTCATAACCAGAGATTACCTGAAAGCCAGAGCATAGACAGCTCGAAACTGAAGCAAGAGCTAGAAAACGCAGAGAAAACCAAGAGAGGCGAGAGGTTGTCTTCAATGAAAGAGAGGTGATTATGAAATTAAAAAAATATACAAAATTGAATAAAAAAAGCAATTTGGTTTGGATTAAAAGAGGCGCTCAAATGAGAGTTGTGCAGCATGTCTCTCTTCATTTTCAGGAAATGGAATCTTTGGAGCATTCCCCTTCCGATTAATACCCCTGAAGTCTCCACTTATTACAACAATGCCACCATGAAGAGCGGACCTTTCGGTGACGGCGAGGGGAGCGTGACAGCGTGACCCCAGATTCAATATCTCGTCATATGGGTCAAAGTTTCGCGATAAGTCGGAGGCAAAAGAGCGGGAGATTTTACATTTCCGTAAATCATTGGTACTCGCCGTGGCCCACGAGGCCATGATCTGACCCCACGATTCCTGCGCTCGTTGTTTATGCTGTCTGTACATTATAATAGGACTTTTTGAATATCCTGCAGGGTACTACAGGAGTTGCAGGAAATGTTCTTGCTTCCAGTCCTTGTGCCATTATACCCTTTAGAAACTGAATTAATTACCAAATTACTGATGTAAAATGTTACATAACCTAATCTGATGTGACATAGGCCTTGACATAGTAGTATGTTACCTAAGTGTTACATTTTTATACAATAGCTAGTCCGAGTTAAGTCTGCCTTGCTTAAATTTTCGTTCAGCTAAGATTGTTAAATTAAATTTTGGATTAGTTTATCAAGGGATGCTTATATAATTGACTTACATGTATTAATAAATCTTTGACTTTCTCGACAGCATGTTCTTAACTATAAGATTTTTTTTTTAAATTTTTTTTTCCAAGATTCACAACTCAAATAATTCTATTTTAATACATTAGTAACTGGGAATGATCAGCACTTACAAGTTTAAAAAAATTATAAAAAATAAATTTAAAGAAAGAAAATCAACAACTTAATATATACTTGAAGACTCCGCGCTTTCAACTAATGAAATCAAGATACATTACCATTAGCTTCACTGGAAATTAAAACAAAAACCAAATTGAGAAGTCAAGAGAAACGATCGAAATATTTTGAATGAAAAAATTGATTGACCTGTAGTTCAATTCCTTTCCCCTCTGCTTCCTATACGAAATGTATGAATGACAAAGGCCCATTTTTCAACTGTGTACAGTTTATCAACTACAAGAGAACTCATATAACCATTGATGTGTTCAGAGCACATTGGCATAACATGTGAAAGAATTGAATTTGACCTGCAATGCAAACTCAAAAATGTTTTTAAGAGAAAAGAAAGAATTTAAGTGTTTCTTCAAGTTATTGTCTGGGTCTAGAGTTCATCTCTGCAACTGATCTCTTTAGATGATCATACCGGCTTTGGTGATAATCAATCAAGAAGCAGAGCTGCCTAATGGCCTCTCTTTTCTCCTCCGCAAGACCCAAAAATAGTTCATCTTTCTCTTTTATCCTGTTCTCCCATTCTTCCACCTGCTTCTCAAGTTGGTTCACAGCTTTCATCAGACTCAACTTGTCTCCTCCTTCCTTTCTCAAGTTTGCTTCTAACTCAGTAAGTTTCTCTCTTAATAAGAGTTCTTGTCCTTCCTTTTTATCCAATTGTGCAGCTAGAGAATGCACACTGTGCTTCAGTT
This sequence comes from Moringa oleifera, assembly GCA_021397835.1. Lineage (NCBI taxonomy): Eukaryota > Viridiplantae > Streptophyta > Magnoliopsida > Brassicales > Moringaceae > Moringa > Moringa oleifera. Next base: position 973,228 of record JAJFZO010000566.1, read on the forward strand.
GTTCGATTTCTTTGTTTTTATCTGTGATCCAATTCTTTGCAAGCTGGAGGTCATCTGAGATCTTAGAGATGCGACTAATGAAGTTGCCAGTGTCCTCCAACTTCCTGAGGACCAAGTCCAGTCCTGTATACAGCATGTCCTTCAACTTCCTAACTTGAGCTTCATTAGTTGCTACAGTATCTTGACCTCCCTCTTCTTTCGTTTTCCTGTAGTTATTCCTATTCTCAATGTGTATTTGTTCGGCAACATGGATCCTTCGGTACAATAGTCTGATATGATCTTCCATTTTCATGCGGAAATCTTCTGCCAATTCTTCCATCTTCCTTTCTAGAATTTGAGTGTTTAACTTGCAGTCCCTGGACCCTAAAGACCAACGTTTCATTAGTTTCTGATCTTCCATAAACTTGTTGATAATATCATCTTTCTCCTTTAGAATTCTCCGCTGATCAGTAATCTGGCTGGCTAACTTTATGTTTTCGTCTTCCATCTGGATCAGGCTTTCTAAGTGTTTCTTTTTTTCTCTCTCAATAAGCAACTCCAACTCACTTTTCTGGACCTGCAATGAATCCAATTCCTCTTGCAGATGGTCAACCTGCTCATTTAAGGCCATAATCTGAGAAGCTGCATCCTCTTTAATCTCATCAATCTCCTCAAGAGTATGACTTTCATCCCCTCTCTCAGTGAATTGTCTCTCCAATTCTATAATTCTAGCATGCAGCCCATCTTTTTCCTCCCTCAACTGGCTAGTCTCGTGGATTTTACTTCTTATCTGCTCTTCCAAATCATTTTTATCTCTGTGCAAGTAGACCACTTTCAATTCCAGGTCCTTTATCTTTACCAGAAATCCTTCTTTCTCTTCCAGCATAATCTGCTCAGCTTTAGTCTTGCTTGCTAATTCCTCCGTCAATGTCTTCACCTGGATCAGATTCTGAGGAATTTCTTTGCTTTTGATGTCCAATTGAAATTCTTTTCCACCTGTATGGCTCCATAGTGATGCCACTTTGTGTTGCATAATATTTAACTTATCCATCAAACCCTTGAATTGGTCCCCTACTTCATTTTTCTTACTTAGCACACTTCCTGCCAATTCATCCTTTTGACTGCATAAAAAGTCCACCTCCAGTTGCACATCGCTTACCAAAGTCATCAAATCCTCAACCACTGACATGGAATTATTCTCATTGTCTCTAAGTTTTTCTAGGAGATTAGATATCTCATCTGCTTTCTCCTTTGAAACCAATTCAAGTTCCAAAATCCGGGAATGCAGCCCTTCGTTATTCTCTTCCAGCTGCTTAGCTTCAGTAATTTTATTTCCAATCTGCTCTTCCAGGTCTCTTTTTTGGTTACACTGGGATTGAAGCTCAATATTTAAACCAGTTAGCTGGCCTTCCAATTCTTTTATCAGCGATGATGCTTGGTCCTCTCGAATCTCATTCAACTTTGCAAGAGCACAGAGTTCCTTCTCTTTTTCATCTGCTTCATTCTTTAGATGTTTGTTGAGAATCTCTGCTTCCTGTAGCTTCGCTAAAGCTGCCATATAATGTGAATTTAAGGCTTCCTTCTCTTCAGTTGCAGAGGCCAACTTATGCTTCAAGTCAGCAACCTCTAAATTTGCAGTTTCAAACTCTTCCTTTAAGCTGATTGCTACATTCAGACTTTCATTTTCCAAATTGCTGTTGTTGGTTTCCAGTTCCTCCGAGGAATAATATTCGATGTCTGAGCTAGAGGTTGATGAAGAATTTACCTTTTCTTTTCTCACATGACTTTTCCTCTCTGGGTTTGCCTTGAGTTGCTCATAGTTTGAATAGAGTGAATGATACTGTTCCTGGAAGTCCTTAACAAGTGCAAGAAGTTCTTTCTTTGAGTCTTTCGGAATCCTATCTTTATTATGGATAAGCTTCAATGTCTTCGAAATTTTCCTTTCCAATTCTGCAATATAACAAAATCATGAATGCTTCACTTCAGACACACAAGGATACATTCGTGCTGAAGTCTGACAAAGTGTGAGCAAAAATATCAAAGCCGAAATACTACAAAATTGAAAGGCTAAAAAGGGATTGGAATAAAAGTGACATTCACAGGTAACTGGTAAGTTTCTAGCTTTATGTCACTAATTCAAATGTATTTTCATGATTTCTGTTAATCTGATGACAGATAATAAAAAAATTTCAGTAACGAAGGGTTGCACCTGCTTTGGCATCTTCCATTTGTAACTTTTTCCTTGGTCAAGTTGACTTCAAAATGGACTTCGTTCACTCCAGATGATTTTTTTGTCTCAACTTCAGAAGCTCCAGCACACTGTTAAAGGAGTGCCAAGAAAGAAGTAATTTATCTCAAGCAGAAGACAGTAAAGACCTGAAAATGAAATGAAAAAACATGTAAATGAAAGTCACGGTTACATTTCAAAGCATAGAAAAATGAAACCAAATTCGAAGTGTTCTGTAATTACTTTGAACAGCCTCCATTGCTTGGTTAATACATACAAATCCAGAAAATTAACACAGATTATATACAGTAATGAGTACACACATGTAATGCCTTTGCAATCATCTAATTTTAGCATTTACAACAAGGAAAAGAAGAAATCAAAAAAGAGATACTGAAAACCCATTACCCGTGATTATTAGTTTCTAGATTGGACCTGCAATTGCAAACTTTTTTACATCGCTAACATCCTAGGAATAGTTACAGTGGTACAGAATTCAAAGCATTCATCCAATTAGAAGCACATTCTGGACATAAAAATATCTGTTAAATATTAGATGTTACTAAGAACTTTTTTGTCTCCCTGGAAAGGATTTTTTTTTTTAAACGCCTGATGGGTGTCAACAACAACAAATGAAAAGCAACAATAACATGGAGTTTCAAACTATAGAAAGAATGGTTCTGTGTTACCAAAGAGTATTTCAGCCATAAAGATGATTACTTCAGGTTAAATAGACCAATGAGAAAGATTACGGTTTCTTCAGGTTAGATCTACAAATGATAAGATAACAGTAATCTAGATATAGTTAGAAAGAGCAAGAAAACATAAAATCTTGGCAAACACGAAAGGACTGGGACCAGAAATATGGAAGCAATTATGACTCAGAGCAGTAAGCACCAAGAACATTTTTACCATGTAATGGTCTTTCAACAGGAATCACACTGTAGTTCAGTATAAAACTTTCATGGGTTTCAACTCATATGCTTTCTTCCCTCTTTGACTAACATTCCAGAAGTATAAACTGTTAAAATGTTTAATCTTCACAAGGTCCCATTACAATATCACGACAACAGGGCATCAAAAATGAAATGGCTTAATTAAGACCATTCTGGTTTCCTGGATTCCAATATTCCATTGCAGTAACCTTTAGTAACCATAATATGAAGAATCAGAGAAACAGAGACAAGAATGTAGTCCATTACCTAAAAGAGAATATCTTAGAAAGAAAAACTTATCAATGATTGTTATTCTTCAGGCAATAGAGGATCCAATTTATGTGTGATTTTGACATACAAGCCCCACCAAAAAGGGTGGTCTACAAAGAAATTCTTGGGATCCCATTAAATGTGAAGTGGATGAGCTTCCTGTGATGTCAAACTTCATTGGCAACCATAAGGGCCCCAGTTCAGGTCACTATGAAAAATAAATTCAAACAACTTTGCTCTTAAGGCCAACCCACCCGTAAGCCAATCTCATCTATGAACAGCGACCCTAATAAGAAGATTAACGCACTGCAATGCTTACTTCTTCACTATAAAATAGGATTAGTGGTCGATTAGTTGCACGTCGATTACCCGGATTTCTTTCGTTTTCCTTTCATTTTTGGAGTTTCAAATGATGGGACACTTCTTTTTATTGAGCTTTAAAAGTGGAATTTTCCACTTTTTGATGTCATGATGAGAAAATTATGAGATTCAAAAATATTCTATCGTGTTTCCTGCATTTTCTGAGCAACCAGACAAAAGAGGGATTCTTTAACAATTCAAATTAAAGAAACAAAAGAAATGAAAATTACCTGTAAATCGAACGCGAATATTCAGTCTGCAGATCTAACGTAAAAAAGCAAGAAAAAGAAGAGAAGGATAAATTCAAGATTAAGAGGCTTTTCAAGGAAAACAAAAAGAAATTGAAAAGGTAATCAATAAAATTACCTTTTTTTATCATCCCTCTTGTCCTTTACAAGGAGATGGAAATTTTGGCGCTTGTTGTAATGATCTCACCCCTTGACGTCGACTTATTTACGGCGAGAACCACCGAGATACCCACGCAAAATATCGATATTCTTCTATATCTCGGGAACAAGTGACCGAGATAATTCATGATTTTCTGTTTTAATTTAATTTTTTGTGGGACTCATAATGTGATGCCACGTGGCTTACGTCCGTTTGTTGTCTGGAACGGAGGATCTATTACGCTTTCCATGAAGGCCAGTGATTACATTTTAGAACATAAATGATGTTGTTTTGTCACCGATAATGATAAGGGAGCTCTTGCCAATAATGACATTATCGGCTCTCAGAAGCTGTAACTGCATGCGCATTTAAGGGTTTTGTTTTATTTATTAAAAAAATTTTATATTACATATTAAAATAACTTGAATCCCTCCAACCTTTTATTTTGATTTAAACAAAGTATAATAAATTTTAAAATATTTATTTTATCATTTAATTTATTTTTTTGTTTAATTTGACACAGTATATATTAATTTTTAAATAAATATTAACACATTCTAACTAAATAAAATAAATACATACCACGCATTTCAATTATTTTCTCATCACTTGATAAATTATAGAAATTATTTCTTTTTTATTTTTATTAAAAAATGAACATATATCATATCAACAATGAATATTGATTCCTTTACATTATTTATCTTTCCATTTTTTCACTAATGTTTTCAATAATCACATTGAGTTAAAAACTCAAAACTTAAACCTGAAACTCATCCAACAGAAAACTCATTGACTTGAATAAATAAATAAAAAAAATATATATATATATATAGATTTATAAAAACTTTATTTTTTTGATAATCAAATTTATTTATCAATAATTAAAAAAAATCTCCAACTCCAAAAAAATTCAAATTCTAAACCTAACTTATAACTCCACGTCCAATTGGACATGTGAAAGCTTGAACTGTTCCTATCAATAAAAAGGGTTGAATGAGTAAGGGAGTATTTCATCTTAATATTTGCAGAATAGTATAATTCCTATCAACAAAACCTGTTTTCAATATCAGGGAAGAAAGAAGAAAAAGTTGAACAAAAAAGACAAGTAATAAAAGAATAGAAGAAATCTATAGTATGCAGTTTATCCAAAGTTTTTATGCATTAAAGAGCTTCCTGAAGGGTCCATCCTTGCGGTCTTTAGCAGCTTCAGTTAGAGCAAGAAACCTCTTGAAACCTGTTGTGGCTGCTCCGCGACCAAGAGCAGCGGCTCTAGTCAGCACATCCTCCCTAGAAGCAATGAAGCCGACTGCCGCAGGAGTGCTGATTGCAGGAGTTGCAGGGGGAGCTGGGGCAGCTGAAACCACTATAGAAGCTTGTGTAAGGCCTGGGCCATGCTTGTTGAAGTCATCCAGGATGCTCTGCTGGTCTGTTTTCTTAAGGCCCTGCAAATACCAGATCCAGTTAATCAAGAACAAAAGCTTCGATTTTACAGCTTAGGTCTAAGTTATCACATTTTTGTTTACTTAAAATCATTTTCTTGGAATTCAGATACTGGAAACGGGTACAGATTGATTTTCTCTTCTTGACATCTAACAATCATTTTATTAGACATGATACTAGTACCGTGGACACCCATCATGAGATGGCAGTGGTAAATTGATAACCAGCTCTAAAGTGAGCTCTATTTGAAGACAAGCCAAAATGCAAAACGGGATGTGATTATGACCTTGAGCTCGAGAATACGCTGAAACTCCATTGGAGTTCCCTCTGGCAGCAATGCACGATAAGTGTCTGCCACAGAATCAACTGGAGACAGTATGACCTGTAGAGTTAAGAAAGCATACACTTGCGTCATATCGGATGGAATTTAAAAGAAAAAATTAACCAGCCAGCAAGGAAACACGCAAAAAATTGTTTCACGAACCTTTAGAAGAGCTTCAGCTTTACTCATCTCACGGCTTACAAATTTTGAATAACTAGCAGCTGCCGATGCCTGCCTCAGAGAAAAAGTATCCCAGTTAACAGGCAAATGTTGTAATGAGAGAGATGAAGAACAAATATGTTTAAGAATTTTTTTTTACCAAAAATCTATTAGAAGCAATCATGTATGAAGCATGCAGTATGGGAAAGTCTATCTAATAACTAAGATTACTCTGTCGGAGTTGTTCATGGCTCATAAGTGCATCAATGCTGTTCAATACCAATATCACAGTTCGAATAGCATGCCCACAAACAAGGCAGCAGCCTACCTTAAATTCACACAGGTAAAGAATTCTATTCAGCTATTCAGCAACTAAGACCTTGAAGAATTCTTCAAATGTAAGTCATAAAAGATTCCAAGAGTATGTATTTGCCTAAATATTGTTCATACGCAAATGCCAAGATCTAACTATGATCAGTAACTTCATTAATCTTGAACATAACACTGATTTTCTATTCTGTAAATTAATTTAAATCAACTTTTACATAGTTTCTCATTATCATTTTCAAAAGCCTATAGTATATTCATCTCTGGACATGGAAGTTATTTGCACAATAATAGTGGAGAGTTGGACAGTGAGACCAAAATCAAGCACCTATTAAAATTAGAAACTGACTGACCGCCTCGATTTGTTTGCAACAATGATAATTCTAATGCTTAGTGGCCACATGGGAAATTTCAAGCTTTGCACTACTTTTCAGTCATGTCTACAACAAGTAAATTTGCTTCAAATTGTTACAGAACAACTCACCTGTCGACCCAGGGAAGGAATTTCTAGCAGAATTGTCTTGACGGCCTGTGTATCCAATAGCATCTGCAAATAATTTCCAGTTATGCATATCTGAAGTACATGAGTTGAACCCAAAAATGGCTTCTGAAATAAATTTAAGTTTCCAAGTACAGTAGACAGCAGCGCTTTCGTAAGTGTCAATCAGATGGCTATGACATAAACCTCCTTAGTCAATGATAATGGTTATACACTCACTATTAGATGACTTCAAAGCACCACAGAGAGGTGATAGTATCGCAGTGCAATACTTAAAATTGTTTTAAAATACAAGAGAGGAAACAATGTACTGCATCTTTTCATCGAAGGAGGTAAACTTCATGGTGTTGGATCAAAATATCAATGGCAAGACATCTTCTCGCTTTGGACAAAAAAAAAAGAAACCAGGGAGGTAGCCACAGAAGCAAGTGAGCCTTTCCATAAATTCATTGAATCTATCTTGGAAACAAATTTGATACAGTTTATGTAAGTGGTACATGCTGTTTGAATTCCATGTGATACACACACTGAATAGTTACTACCTGTTGAGCTCCAGTTTCTGATATTTGCTTGCATTTGAAAATATTGCTGTAGAACCGTGGACCGAGAGAAGATGCCAGCTGCATCCAAGAAGAAATAAGGGCTGATGAGCCATCATATAAGCTGGAAATGAAAATCCCCAAAGAGCATACTTTAACTCCTTGGCATAAGGTTCAGAATTTGACAACAGATAATTAAATAAATCATTATTAGATGACCTATATGAACAAATTATGCATTATAGTACAAAAAGAAAAAACAATCCATCTGACGAGAAGAATAAAAAAATCTTAGATGCTCCCCAAAATATGCATGATATACCAATAAGAATAAGAATAAAAGCATACAAATAGATGGTGAATATAAATATGCATACTAAGACTAAGATCCATGTCTGCTAGCAAATTTCATGGAATACCATTTTGCTATAATCACCTTGTCCAGGAAGAACTGGAAGTAAACTGGTGAAAGAAGGGATCCGAGTACAGGAATGCTACTGGTGAGGATCATATTTATTCCATTGACATACCTACAAGAGGGTGCATCTTGTTATATGTGGGAAATTGTCACAGCCCCATTCGCATATAGTTCCAAATGTGAACTAAATCTTACTCTGATTGGTCACCAACACTTTCAAGGGTTCCCCATGGAACACGTGTCATGGCAGCCATTTCAGCATCAAACTTGGTTTCCAGGCCAAGCACCAGTGTGACTAGTGCTTTTGTTATAACCGCTGAAAATTCATCCTGCAAAACAGCATGACTCAGAAACAATGAACACAAAAATCACTGTGGTATGGTTAACTAATGAAACAGTTAATACCTGTACTTCCGACATATCCATGCCTTCTGCTAATTGAGGATCAATTATTTTGGACACGCTTTCGGCTAGTTCACCAGACTGTCAAAGAACAAAAATAAGGCAAACTATAACATCTTTCACATATGTATTTACCACAACTTGAAAGATGCACTTAGCTATTGCAGACACCAAATATTTTTGAACAGAGGATTCCACAAGTGATGGACAAGAACAAAAAAGGGGAAAGAAAGTATTGAGAGGTCCTCTCGCGGTTTTCAAGATAAGTATTTATCTTAGCAACATGATAGTAATAACAGCATGGTTTAAACAGAGACTACAGCAACAAGTATGCAACATCAATTAAGAAAATGTTTTAATCAAGCTTCAAATACATGTTTTCCTTAATGCCTTCAACTCAAAGTTTAACTTTTCAATGCGGAATATCTGGCTTAGGCAACAAATTAATTTAGAAACCCATTCAATAACTTTAGTGACAAGCAGTTAAACTGCAAATAAGAACTTGAAAACCACATCAAATATGGAATTATTAGTTCTTTTGCATTCTTTCTTTGCAGAGATGCAAGTCATATCACTTATCCTCGTGTTATAGTTGCACCAAAAATAGGTTGACATGTCAGAATAGCATGGCACATACACAAGGCGAGAGAAAGCTCGGTGGCAGGAAAGGAAATGGTAAAGCTAGAAACAAGCTAACCGTTCTATGGCAATATTCGGCTGAATTTACAATATAACAAATCACCCTCTCATCCCTGTCAGATGTCTGCCCACAAGAAAATCAGAAAGTCAAGAAGCTATCACAGGAATAAAGAAGAAACAAAAAGATATACTCTTTCTTCATACTTTTATCTGCCCATCCATGCCTGTGGCCGCTGCAACAATCCCCGTACCACCCTTAGGAAGTTTTGCAAAAAGCTTTGTTGCATATGCTTTTAGGACTCGTTGAAACACCTAACAACGAACGAGGATCATATTAATGTTCTGCACAGATCATTACTTTCATGCATTTTCATCTTTTTGGGATAACAAAAATCCACATTATATCCATGTCATGATATTTAATTATAATTAAGATGAAAAACTAGTCCATTTTTTAACACAAAGTACTCGTCAAATGAAATACAATGATTTCATCACAGCATTGTATTTCCTGAGATTGTAATTTATTGTATCACCACTCACATTCCCGGCATTGTAGTTTTCTATAGTCTAGGTTAGTGCTAGTATTCCATAGTCTATTAACATTACACAAATACAGCTCTTAATAATGTGGTAGACGGATCAAGAATATCATCTAAACAAATATCACCGTGAATGGAAAACTTTCAGAATAATCTTCTTTATTAAACATGAAATGAATTCTATGCAGCTAGAGCAGGCCTCTATAGTTTTCAGAACAATGGTGGAAACAACAAATTCCATAATATGAAAATACAATCTATTTGCAACTTTATCTGAACAAATCGAACTGTTTCTCCCAGCTCGTTTCGTCCATGCATTACATTTCCATTTAAAGAACTGATTATTTGCTACATTAATGGATAATTAATGTATCAGGACAAAGTTCTTTTTTTTTTTTTTTCATGATATGACAGAAGTGATTTTACTAAGCGTATATTCTAAAGGGACTCTAAATATTGAATTTCATGAAGCACCTTGAATAAATTAAATAAAGTTTGGCTCTTTGTCAGAGCACTGCACCGCTTCAAGCTCCTCTTAATTATAAGAAACAACTGCAAAAGAAACAATGAGGGGGGAATGTTAGAAATCATTAGGACAAATCTGAAACATAATCATGAATAATCTACTTATAGAAATGAGGAGGTAAATGGCATAAAAAGAAAAAGAGAATGTTATTCAAAAAAAGTATCAGCTAAGTTGCAGAAACTGTTAAACATTGGGCTCTTAAACAAATGAAAGCTGCAAGACATTCTCATCAGGATCATAGAATGTACACAAATTTGGCCAAAACAATTACATTCGGACAGCTGCACTCCTAAGGAAGCGTGAAAAGGATATTGGCAATTGATGTAAAAGTTTAAAAGGAAGATTATACAGTTCTAAATTGTACATCAACAATGAAGCTCATTATGTCTTCCATCAAATACCAAATTGTACTTCTCTGGATATGGTAATAGATGCAATTGAGACACAATTGACCAATCCATATCATTTAACAATAAAGTCAAGCTCTAGTATATATAGACCCAGCAGAACAGTAACAAAAATGAAATCTTTCTACAAAACTTCAAATGAAATGAAATGAAAAAGTACTTTATAACAAGAGAATGACACAGGTAAGCTTAACAAAACATATCAACAAAGATGTCGCTCAAGTATAGTGACTATCAGGTAATTTCAAATTAGTTTGCCTTCTTTAGCCAATCTTGCAATGAAGCCTTAAGAACTCAAATGCACAGTGCAAATGAAAAACAGGGATCAATGATCAAGTCTATCCATCATAAACAATAAATCATCAAAAAGAAGCAGACTCAGTAGATGAGGCTGCTTCATTGTGGGTTCTGTGAAGGCCAGAAATAACACAATAAATAATTAATGAGGAAAAGGAAATACACTGTCGGAGGTATTGAGTACACTACTCCAGGAACATCAAACACTAAACCAAAACTCCAACATTGGACTCGATATTTGCAAAAAATGACCAAAAAAGGACAGTGCAAGCATAGCATAGTACTTACCTGCATGCTGCTAGATAAAACATTGTTTTGACTTCCCTCCTCAATGTCCCACGTTTCCTCCTATTTCAAAGAAAACATGATATAAATAAAAACAAAAATGATAGTAAACAGTGTGCATGAAATGAGGACTGATACACCAAAACTACCTGAACAAGTTTGTCCAGATTCTCCATTAGCGTCTTCTCTTCTAGTTCTATGTATACAGTCAAGTGAGGTTCAAAACAAGATGAAATAATTCCACGGAAGTTGAACTGCCAAATAACTAAATGTTAGCACAGACAACCATTGAGGTGTATTTGCTTAAAACATGTAACAGAAAGACCCAGGTTAAGCTAACCTCAGGTGCCTGATCAGCCTTGGTTGGATCAATTTTCACATATAAGCACAGTTTACAATCATTTTCTGAAAATTCTTCTAATAAAGTTTTTATCTTAAAAGCAATAATTTCCACAAAATTAAAAATTTCATACCGGTAAAAAGCATTTTCAGCTTTGTATTAACCATTGGAAAAATTAAAACACAACAAAAATTGGATATTGAAGTCGAAGAACCAACTAAGAGGTCAGGTTAGTTATCAGATATTTCAAACCAACTTGTGATCAACCTTCTCTGTTAATTTGCACATTTAATTAGTTTTCACTAGGCATAAAATTTGAGACTAACGATTCACACACATTTCAACTTTTTCCTGATGGCAGTTCTTAATAGACAGAAGGTTACTTATAGATTGAGACCCATGATCCATGACACTGCAAGTTAGGATGAAATATGACATAACATTGCATACAAAATGGGGTATTATTATCTAAACCTGCGTATCAGATAGTATTGAGTGGTTTCCGCCATGCCAATAATTCTAGTATATTATTTTTTTCAGCTGGAAAAATAAAGATATAACACCTATAGTGCAATAAGGTGGAGAGTCGGGGAAAAAATGGCCAAATTAGCACAACTAGCCCCTTCATATACAAATGAGTGAAGTTTTGTTCCTCAAAGTCAAAAGGAAATTAGATTCAAAGATGTACAGATGTTCCAGCCACATAGTGATGCTAATTCCATTTAAAGATTATAAAAAAGGGCAATCAATAAAAGAGATGAATTAATACCCCAGCACCAGGCACAGATAGATCTTTATTTCCATCCTTTTCCTGTCAACACAAAGAACAATGGTTCAGCTGCAGCAAAAAATTAAATGGAGTTCTTTTCTTAATGATAATATGTAACATTAATGCATACTTCATTGGCACTTCCTTGATGTGCAGCAAGCTTTCTTTCATACTTCTTACGAATGTCTGATACATTCTGACTTTTATTTTCTCCTATACCAATTTCTTCAATGTCATTTGCAATCTCTCGATTTGGAGCACCTCCACCAAATTTCTCTGCCAGTTCATCCTCAAACTCTAGAGTCCGCTGTAATGCCTATTGACCAATTTTGATGCATAAAATATTAACAAAAGAAGACTGACATCCAGAAACCAAATTAGTTAAAGCAGATCATGCTATTATAATAAATTAATCACAATGAGAATATCAATGCAAAATTTTTGTAATTCCCCAGCACCAGAAAAAGAGAACAAAATCTAAAATTGGGTGGTTGCTTTGGGCAAACTGCTTCAAAGAATTACCACAGAAGTGGAAAAGCTGCATCGAAGAGATTCAATACAGTGCAGAAACAATTTAGTTGGTCAAGAAAACCTTACAGGTTTATTCTAGAAACACTAAGCCAACCAGTTCAATTAAAGCTTAACACCTGACAGCATACCTATCAGCTGTCCCTATTCACTATTACTGGACACGACTCCTGTTTGCCACAGAAAAGCTTCCCAACTGAGACCTCATTTCCACCAGCCATACCACAAATGACTTTTCATATACCAATATAAACCTAGACCAATTATATTTTCTTGCTATTTTTACCCATACGTAACCCATTTTGAACTTCAGCATGCTGGTTTTGGACTTAAATTAAAGCAGCTCCAAAACCCAAGTAGTTTAATCATTACTAAATGTGAAGCCTCCAGTGTACATTTAAAGTACTAATTTTCATATATGAAAACCTAGCCAGCCTATGATGATTATAGACGACCCCTACTCTCTCAGCCCATGGGTCATCATAATCACAGGGCCCCATTTTCAAGGGAAAACAAAGTCTCAATGGATAATTACCATGTAGATTCCATATTGAATAAATTGCTTCCTCATTATCAATTGTTGAGCAGCCTTCTCCTTCCTGGGTTGCCTAGCTTACTAATATAGATGCTAGGATGTCAGATTAACAATTATGGTAGAGAGGCTTACAGACCAACAAAGAACACGCTATTAGCTGGAGAGAAGCAACATGGCAACTAGCCAAGTGGACCCAGTGACTGAATCATAACAAGCTGACCCAAGGATAGTACGATTACGGAAAATTGCACTCAAGTATGTGCCAAACAACAAAATAATTACTATAGCATAAGAAAATGTAGGTTAAGGTTACCATCAACAATGTTCCAACATCTGGCTTTTCTTTCAGGTTGTCAAGGATCCCCTCCAATTGTTTCCTGAAAGAAAAATAAAATACTTTAAGTTCCCAACAATATTATCTTAAGCCAAATACCTTGTAAATGGTTCAAAGGATTGAATAAATTTTTGGTCAAGTATTCAAAGAGAATAAGGAGGTTAATTTCAAAATTTATGCCTGAATTGCTTATGATTAGAGGTTATGGCTTCAATAGTAAATAAATTCTTCTTATTTGTATGGTTTAGTTGATCCATAAATATTTAACAAAACTAAGAAATTATATCAAAGATGTGATACCTTGTCTTCTTACAGAACTGGATACAGAGCCCATAAGGAACATGCCATGAAGGAGGAAAAATCTTCCAAATTTCCTCATTTGTTCTTATTCGACGCTTGATCCATGCATATCTCCTTTCAGTTTTATCCAATTTAGCCAGTTCTGGTAACAAAGGGATTTTTAAAAAAAATTTTTTGGGAATAAGAGGTTTACAAAGGAATTGTTAAGCGTTTCAGAAACCACGACATAAGAGATGGACCATATGAAGAAAACATATGAAGTAAAGTAACTTTTGACATACCAGCTCCCTCAAAAATTTGTTCGTATGAAGTTAGCTCTCTGCTGCAAAAGTTATTTACCAACTCTTCCCTCACAGATGGCTCCAAAGCATCAACAACCAAGCAAGCATCAGATAACTGTTGCAATAGATTAGTTTCTTCTGCCTCCTTCCCGGTACCTAAACTGAGATAAAACAGAATGAAATTTAAAAAGAATAGATAGCCTATTTGCTCCGCTTGAAAAGAAAGAAAAAGGAAACTACAAGTAGATACATATCTTGGAAACTATATTTATCAATTCACGCTAGAAAATCATTAGATAGATTACTACATCTATAATAAGAGTAACAAAGTCATTACAGTTAACTCACTTAAGTAACCATCTCACACAATATCAGCTCAACTAATAGTTATTGCTGCTTCTAATCAAATGTTAAAGTCAAACAAGAATATGAAACATAGATGCAAATTTTTTATTATTTTATTGTGACCATTTCCAACAAAAGTTCCAAGTTTCTCCAGTTCCCCTGACCACAGGACTTCAGGCCCTTGGTCCTAGTTAATCACGAGGCTATATACGTTTACATGGGGATATAGACAATAAAACCAGCCTCAAAGAAAGCAGCTTTCAAGTATGTACCCCAAGACATAAGCCTAAATGAAGAGGGGAAAAGATTAGTGAGGCCAAACATAAAAGAAGCTACTTATTAGGATGTATAAATTCTCCATACAACAGCCGAATACCATCAAGTTACATCCTCATCAGCTTGGCGTTCACCACATTAAATGCAAGGCTTTCAGCCAATCAATAAGCACATTCACGCACACAAAATATCAGAGCAACATACATTAAACTAATGAAGAGTCTCATGCAGACGTTAATCCTTAAATCTAGATCCTTTACAGTTGTTATAGATAAATATCCTTTTGTCATTGGCTAGAATTTCCAGAACTGACCAGCCTTTACTGAACTACCTTTTTACTTTAACATCCCCCAACTCGTTTTCATGTCTTCAAGAATTAGCACACAACAGACTACCAAAATATTGATCCTTGGCAAGAACATAGAGATAACTTTACCTTGAGAAATCAGAAAACACGTGTGACTTAAGTATTTGTTTTATATTCTTCAGCTTCTCCCTGAGTTCAGTGATTTTAGGAATGTCCCTGTAGGCTTCAAAATGGCTACATAATTGGTTTACAGCCTGAAATGCATTATGAACCAGCATTAGTAGACATGATACAGTTCCATAAGGATGATATAAGAAAGCAGTTTTCAGAACATAACTGCTATGGAAAAGACTTGCTCAAAGAAATTCAAGACAATGAAAAAAAGTGTCGATTTTGGAGAACATCTAAAATCTGTTTTCTCATATCGCTAGCCAAAATAAATTAAAACTATGAAGCGATGGAAACAGAGAAATCTTCATTTTCACTACAACAAGACTTTTTCATTACAACAAGCCTTTTTTAAAAATAAAAAGAACAAGTGAGAATGAAATGCAATTCAAAAGAGAGAATAAACACTCAGGCATTTTTGGTATTGAAAAACAAAGCCAAGCACTTGACAAAGATGGATAAAGAGTGATTGTCACAAGTCAGTCAAACATATGTGCCATCAAAAAGATAAAAAATAAACCACCTTGCAACCCTAAATAGAAATGAGAAAATGACTGGTTATGCTAACAAATAAAGTACCTCCAGCTGTGCAGCTGCCTCCTTATATTGCCGTTTTGAAGCCATCACCTGAAGCTGCTCAACAGCAGAGACTGTCATAGCATGGAAGAGGTTACTGCCATAAGAATTAAATGCACACAAACATGCACTTTGGTATTTGAAAGCACCCTCTTTACGATACTATATAATAATAGGTTTGTCGTATATAATTTCAGTGCAAATGTCTCGATCATACTCTTCTAGAATATGCAGTATTTTGAGAACCTAAGAGAAGAACCATGGGAAATATGAAAATGGCATGTCGGTCGACAATGCTTGTTTTGAAGGCGATAGCTACATATTTCCTAGTCACCCTGAAATAATACATGATATGTGCTATAGCAGATGCTGCAAAATTATATGCTTTTTGAGCCATGTAAAAGGAAGTTATCCCTGTCATTAATGTGATGTACAATATACTAGTTAATGCAATATTTCAATAATTCTCAACATAGCTCTATTTTTTGAGTTATGAGATTCTTAGAGTTAGAAATGGCTGGACTCTAAAAGCTAGATACCATTAAATTGCATGAATTCCAGGACAGCAAACAAACTCACAGTTTCAAGGCTTATTTTCAAGCCACACTGTTGAATAAACACCTAAATCATACTTTTTTTTTATCAGACACATAACATCATACTTTTCAAGGAAATACTTTCTCGAGCAAGCTAAATATGCATATCACAATTTCCATTTAAGATTGTTGTTAAAAATCAATGAGGCAAGAACATATATGATGACTTCAAGACCTTGCTTTTGAGTCATGACCATTGATATTTTCATATACAAACATTTTCCATCCATTTTGTAAGCACCAAGAAAATGTTTACTGCTCTAAGCTGAATCTGCAGCAATTTTACAATTTTTATTTTTAACCTCATCTAGCAAATATTTATGATTCACAGGAACCTGCTTCAGCAAGAGATTGCTACTTCATTATGAATTATTGTTTCTTACAAGCTTAAGAACAATAAAACAATAATAATAATAGGAAACTCATCGTAAGGCCACTAGAATGAAATGTAAACTAACCTAGCATAGTAAGACGATGAAGAGCAGTAATCGTAGTCGTTATATGCTTCTTGGCAAAATCCAACTTCTTAATGTCACGGCATATTTCTTGAACCATCGCTTCACTTTGTTCAGCTTTAGTTTTTATTTCTTGGATCTTATAAGAGAGTTCCTGTTTTCAGGGGGAAAGAATAAAATGAAAGGAAGAAAAACCAAAAAAGATACAGAAAATATTGATAAGAGGGAGGGAAGAAGGGGGGGGGAGAGTAAAGCCTTTGGAAAAATTTACCCACTCAAACAACTACATAAGTAGTAATTTGGAAAGGTAACATACTGACCTCCACAGCACGTGTGGCAGCAGCGAGATCTTCTTTGGCTTTGGTTCCAGAGTTACTCTGAAGTCATAATAGCTGACCCGTCAAACATATAAATCTTAATCCCATGTAATTGTATCTTTTAAGTGCACAGAGTATTTGCAATAATTCACTGCACCAATGCACGTATGACTCCTATCCCTTTACTCCACCAAACTTCTAATGCAACCTATGAGACAGGGCATCAAGAAATGCACCTTAAAGTAAACAAAAGGATGGGACAAAAAAAAAACCTGTTTATCATAGTATTTCCCTCCTTGGTACACAAAACTCCAGAAAAGAGATCAGGAAGAACCAAGTTACAAGAAACTAAGCATCATGAGTAGAGACCTAGAATTATAGGTTTGCCTTCATTGAAGGTATGTTAGGACCATTTCCCTCATAACAGAAAGAATTTAGAAAAATTACCCCAAGAAACCAGTGGAAAGGTGAGCAAGAAACCTATTAATTACTAGAATCCCAGCTATCAAGAAATCACAGAAAAGATCTAAAAAATGAACAGAGTTGATGGACAATGAGAACAATGAGTACAGAACCCAATAGGATCTTGCTTTGACATCACTAGAAGAATTATACTGCTTTAATAACCTTACCAGTCTTTCATTTCCACAAACTTCTCCATCTACAAAACAGTAATATTCCACCAACTACACGAAATCCCTCTCTTTGACCTTCACTTATAGGTACGGGCATAGCCAAATAGATTCTAAAAAGGTAATCATGGTTAATTAGTTTCCATGAACTTTTTCATGCTTCTATCTTAGTGTTCCAAGCCATTGCAATGGCTGGAATACCTCTAGAGAACCTCCAAATGATATTTAATTTTTACATGTTCATCATTTCATGTAAATGATATTCAAAGCTTCAAGAAGACTGAGCCAGAACAATACAAGCTAGCTATGGTAAACTTCAAACAGATCACACAACACAATCTCAATTTACTTGATTGATAGCTTTCAACACTAGACAGCCACTAAGAAGAAAATATTAACCTGTTGGCGAACAGCAGCTAATATTCCAGCATCCACACGACGTATCTCGCTATGAATCTTCTGCATAAGTGGCTCAACGCCAGCTAAAGATGCCTCTGCATGTTAATGGCATTTAAAAAGTCAATTTAAATTAAGCAGCTAAACATGATTAGCTGGATTACTTAAGTAAACAACGAATTTTCTCATGATCATATTCATAGCTTCCCCTAAAGGCTCTTAGTAAAATCCATATCACAGTTTCGAGTAATTTGTTCTCCAAAAACAAAGAAAATAAATGAATTATGAACTAACATTCACATTTATATGTATGTACATATATAAGTTTTCATTCAAAGTGTACTATAGGATCATATGAAAGAAAATCTAAGAAAAAGAAAGAGTGTTGGACCCGTTGGGAACATCTGATTGATATACTCCAAAGCACTTGACTTGTCCATCACTGGTAGAATAACCAGAATCAGCCAATGGCAACCTATCTCCAGGCAGATCACCAATCAATCTACCCGTTTCCTTCAGCAGTAGCAGAAAGACACTGTCAGAGATCTGTGCGATAGCGAAGAAGGAAAACAGTGTAAACGAAGGGCAGAACACGCTCCTCCAGCGTTGATGCAGTGTTTCCTAGCTTGTGGGTTCCAATCAACGGCAAATTATGCTTGGTGGTCGATCTGAACCATGGGAGCAAAGAAAGAGTTACAAGGAGAGTAGAAAGTAGGAGAATTGGACATGGACGAGAACGAAAATCCAGATCAGGAGGTGAGGGATGCGGGTCGGGTGAATCGGGTAAGATGGTGAACAAAAGGTTCGAATCAGATCGAAAAGGGGACCTGGGCTCCAATTGGAGGAGCTTAGACAGAGGCTTCGATTCAGACCATACATGCTGTTATCAAGTGGAATGGGTTTCAGTCAGGGCCTAATTACAAGGAAACCGAACCTTCTGGTCAAAATTTTGGCGGCTCAACCCGTACCCGTGGTGGCATTTTGGGTCGAAAAATAATTTTTTTAACCGAACCTTATTGTCAAAATGTGGCAGATCAACCAGTTACCCGTAGTAGCGTTTTGGATCGAAAAATAAATTTTTTAAAAACAATTTGATCTTTTAATCTTGGTTCAGTAAAAAATTAAAAATATTTTTACCATTAAAGTATTTAAAATATTATTCATATAAATTTAATGATTTTTTGAAAATTTAAATAGTTTTTTACTTGCAAACTTTTTGAAGTTTTTAAACATATATATTAAAATTATATTTTTTAAATATCAAAAAAATTAAAAATTTGGTCTATGATAATTTAAATAATTTTTTACATTTATAAAAGTTTTTAAATCAATTATTATAAAATTTTTAATTTAAATATCTTTAATTTATTATATTTAATTACTTTTAAATGTTAAATTTAGATTTTTTAAAGTTAATGTTTATTGTAAAAGAGAAAGTAAATGTTATTTGAATACTGTGAGAATATCTTAAGACATGCATACTGTAAATATAATAATAACAATTAATTATCTTCTAGAATAATAACAATTAATTGTTAATATCATAATAAATACCATAAATACTTTCTGCCATCAAGACCCATAATTATCATCCACAATGGCAAAAGAGAAATGGTTTTACCCATTGAAAACAAAATGTTAAGAGTACAAAGGTTTCCAAGTCATTTTAAAATGTAATATTACAAGTAATATTACAGGAGGCAAACTGTCTGAACCACCAACCATGCAGATAAAATCTAATTTCATACAATCTTCTGAGGAGAAAATGTGGGAATCAAGACATTTTTGGTCTTGTTGTCATAGAGAGAAGCTGAGCTATTCCTTGGGCAATGATAATCGAAACAATCAAACAAGACTTTGGGCGTATTTACATATAACCAAAACTAAAGGGTAATGAAAAATTTAGTAATCCTCATCAGAAGTAAGCTTTTGCTTCTTCCATTTGTAGGCAGCTTCCAAGATCTTGAGATTGGTGGTCTGGGTTTCCTCTGGAAACAGGTAGTCGATGTACTCCTCATACCTGTGGAGTCAACATTTCGGAAACATTTTAGGATAAACAACCAAGAACAGCAAAGAGAAACTTATTTGTAAATGAAAAAGACAAATGACAGTATGAAGCATTGGGGCCATATGCATCCATTATGAACTCCTCTAAACCAAGTGAAAGAAACATTTAAATCCAGATTCAGTAATCAAAAGGACAAAATTGGGTATTTTGATGATTTTCGCAACTGAACAAGTCCTGTTCTGCAGACTAAAGGGTTTCGAAACTCAGGACTGCAGAACGGTAAACCCAGTGGAATTCTGTAGTTTCGTATGAGCAAATGGCTTTAACCTGTAAGCCTAATTTTATGAAAAGAGAGAATGGACTAAAATCATGCCAAGAGAGTTAGTGCTGACAAATTGGCATGCAGTCCAACTAATTGGCATATATTTCATGACACAATGAAAAATAGTAAATAATTATATAGTGACAGTATATCAATTCATACCCGGTTAAACCATCCTCGCTTGCTATCTGCCTCCTCTTTTTAAGTTTCTTTGGCATCTTAGACTGGACTACGCTAACATCACCGAGCTCACTGAAACTACTCTCCATGTTCAACCACTCTTCCAAGAGCATAGCCCGTTCTTCCTTCAATTCAGGGGCAGAATCCTTAAAGTATCTATTGGCTCTCTCAAAGACATCTGAAGAATGAAAATATATAGGTAAGACTTGTGTTCTACTAGCTGGAAACCCAATGTAATCAAATCAATTCTAGGCAACAGAAAAGGATCGGCATAACTTACCTCTTGCATGCTTAATGCAGTCCTTCTTTCTTTCATGAAGATATTCCTGCACCTCATCCTCGGGAATGTCTGAAACTCTGCCATCCTCCATAGCAGATGCCTCAAATTTTGCAAAACTGATCCATACCTTCAAGTGTTTTGTACGGTCTAGAAGTCTCTCATAGAGAGCCCTAGTCCTTCCAAACTCCCCTTCTGAGATTTCGAAATCAATGTATGCCTGTTATCAAATAAACATGTGAATTAACCATTTGAAACAGGATCATTCCCTTAAGCCAATTTCTATGCATATGAAAGCAAGGATGGTAGGACTCCTAGGTTTGGCAGAAAACCCTTTAGATGAGTAGCTTACCACTCCTAAGCTATTAGTTTACTGCAAGTTTTAAGAGTAAAATCAAGAAGCATGGATCAATGGAATTAAAAAACCACAAAGCTCAAGGAAAGTTCCTATACAATACCTTCCACAATAACTCTGGCATGTCCAAGGCTGGCTGGGCTATTGCAAGCTCAAAAATAGCTCTGGCTCGCTCTGTTTCGCAAAGAGATCTCTCCAGTTCAGCATATTTGCTCCATGCATAGCAATTCTCCGGTGCCCACTCCAGATACTTCTCATAAAGTTTTCGGCAACGATCAATATTTCCAAGTTGAAGCTCAATCTCAATATACTTCTTGAATATCTGTTTGTTAACAAGCACTGCAGTGAACAAACCACCTTAAAGTAATAAAACTCATGAAAAAACTATCAAAGTAGACCTAAACTTTACCTTATCTTTAGGAGCCTTCCCAATCGCAGTGCCCAAAATTTGTCGAGCACCCCTGATATTTAACTGTCGAATTTCAAATTGGGCAGCTAACAGCCATATTTTCGCGAAAGAGAATTTCTCATGAGGTATCAACTTAAGACACTCCCTGCAAAAGTTTCCAAATGAATGAAAAACTCCTCATAGTATTGACATATAATTGGGAGTTCTTTAAAGAAACCACATAGCATATTTACCAGAAAGTTATTCACAAAAAATAAAGATATACTAATCTTTCCCATATCATGAAAATTTTGAATATCTTTAGCATTGTACACAAGATAACTTATAGACAAATCTAATACACATAGATTACTGAATATTCTGAAACTTTAGTCCTTTTTTTTTCCCCATAGCTCAAGAATGCTACATTTTACTGCCTCTCCCTTGGGGACTAAAATATATGAAATGAATTTAACTGGCACATCCTATTACTCTTACAAGCCCTCTCAAATTTGTAAGCATATATTAGCATGTGCTTTTGGGGATCTATTCACATTGTGTTACACAGTTCTTCCAAATCAAGTAGCCCAAATGGAGGATAGGCCAAACCAAAGACATAATGTATGTTATAAGTTAGAGATAAAACTTAGAAAAGAGAATATTAATGTGTTACACCAACTCATATGTTACATGCAACTATGTGCACGAGCCACCACACTAGTGTAAAATCATGCACAGCTGCGCCAGAAAGTGCCAAACTTGAATAATTCAGCCCCCAAACCCCCCCCCACCTTCTCTTTCTTTTCTTTTTTTTTTTTTTTTAAGGAGATAAGTGAATGCTTCAGCCCTTTTAAATAGCTACCAGTGAAATATACCAAATTAATCTAAATTATATTACTATTCTTTGTAGATAGTATTGCGAAACAAGACCAATTTAAAGATTTTTTTTAAGGAAAAAAAAAAGAAAGCACCAAGCAGGCTACATCAAGGGGGCATAATATTTCTTCATTTCCGCGCAGAAGTAACACCCATCTATGGGCCACATGCTAGATGGATCTTTTTTTAGTTATCACACTATACTTAGTCTGACCCAACATCAGCTATTAACACCACATAGTTCACTAGCAAAACAATAAAAGAATTGAGAACCTAGCATCCTATGTCCTTCTACGCCTCCCCCTTCCATGACTTGGAAAAAATCTCACCATCCAGGAAACTGCAACAAAACAAAACATGGATAATGCTTCATGACACCAACAATAATTTCCTCTTGCTAGAGCTTACATGTAAGAAATCAATTACAAACTTCATCAGCATCATTCACCCTCTACTCAAGGCCATCCACCCTCACAAAAACCATATTCCCAGAAATTCAATTTGACAGCTCACCGTCGCGCAACATAACACTACACCTTGTTTCAAAAGGGAGTTTGAACACTATATTCGATCAAAATTTACTAGACCTGAGAGACAGCATCACCCATTGTCAGCTGGTACATAATACGTCTGAACAATTAGCTTGCAAGGTTTCCTACTAATGCGTGCCTACATTAACGAGTACTAGGTAACATTAACTGACATTTTCGCACTGAAATCACCAACTATATGACATTCAAGCATGCAAGAATTATCGTCTTTCACATTGTTCATTTTGATAACATTACTTATAGAAGGGGGTGCACTTCATATAAAACGTTTCTTAAACTAGAATGGTCATCTATCCTTTTTAAACTAGTGAAACAGCAAATCTCATAAAAAGTTTCTTGGCAGAGGATCAAGGAGGACGACAAAAAGCATAAATTCCAGAAACAACATAGTAAGGATATCTTCATACAACCCTGATTATAAAAAAAAAAGAAATGATATCTTCATACAACACTCAGTTTAGGAAATACAAAAGCATACCTATATACATCTCGAGTTCTCTCTATATCCCCCGCATCAAGCTCTTCATACAAGGCATAATTAATCCTGAATTTACAATAACACGAAATGTCAGCAACAAGTACAGTACACTTACAGTGAAACAAAACAAGATCAGCACAGAAAATACCGACCCCAAATCACCAAGATAAAAGGGAAACCTACCACAAGTAAATGTATCTCTGCCAGTAGCGCTTCTCCTCAGCCGGGGGCACATTAGCAATGGCCCTTTCGTAAATTTCCCTGATCCTATCCTTATTTCCCACACTCTCCTCCAACCTAACATAATCAAACCACGAATCATAATTCAGTGGATTCTTCCTCACCTCATCCTCATACTGAAACCTCCTCTTACCCACTATGGCATCCTCGATGCCCTCCTTATCCCCGTACTGCTTCTCAAAGGCCACAAACTTCCTATATAGATCCTCTGCCCTACCTTTGGGTATGTGATCAAGCGCAAACTTGTAGATGCACCTTGCCCTCTCCACCTCCTTGCACCTCTCTTCAAACTCAGCAAAAGCTACGAACAGCTGCTCAGCGTCCTCATCCTCAGCTAGCTTCTCCACTGCTCGTTCGTAAACGTTCCTCGAGCGTGCCACCTCCCCGTTCTTCATCTCGAACTTGGCATACCGAATCCATGCGGAGACCTTCGGGTGGCATTGCACAAACCGCTCGAAAATCCCTCTTGCACGTTCCACCTCGTTGTATCTGAGTTCAAATTTGATGTATGACAACCATCCTTGCTGGTCAGGGGACCAATTCATCCACCTCTCAAAGATCTGCCTGGCGCCTGCAACATTTCCGAGCATCTCCTCCATGTGTATGTACTTATACCATAACTGGTCCACTCGGGGCAGCAAAGTTACGGCGCGGTCCCAGACATTCCTGGCGTGATTTATGAACTTGTTCTTCATCTCGACCTCGGCGTACTTCAGCCACAGGGTATGGTTGCGGTAGTCCACTTCGAGGGCGCGCTCCCAGACGGAGCGAGCTCGGTTGAAGTCCTTCTGGGACTCTTCCCATTGAGCATACTTCACCCAGACGCCGGTGCTCCACCGTGCCCGCCGGATTTTGTCTTCGAACTCCTTGCGCTTGCGAAGCCGGTAATCAGCAAGCTCCGTGGAATCAGTGATCTTCTGCTTAGGAGGCCGGATTTCAGCCTCTTGCCGCTCCCGAGCCTCTCGGAGGATCTGCTCCGCGGTGATTTGCACCGGCGCTGGGGTCTTGTTCTTGACCCGAGTCGGCCGGGGCAGCTTCACCTCCGTGTCTTTTCGGGTCAAGTACCCAAGAGATGGGTCCGCGTCTTTCGCGGAAGCCATTATCGTCTATCTTCTCAGGGAATCAAGGAGAGAAGATGGTTAGGAAGAAGCGAAGAAGGGTTTTCAGGCTGAAGGCTTATGGATGCTAAATCGTGCTCGGATCAGCGACGACTACCTATCCTTTCACCTGTTAAAAGGAGAAAAGGCATGCCTTCAAATATGGGTCTCTCCCCCGCCTGCCTTGCCCAACAGTCCTCCAGGCCCATCACTTAATGCTGTTCTTCGCGGCCCATGAGAATAATCAGAATGTCTTTGATATCACTGCTCTGATTTCTTTTTTCTTTTTTTTTTTTTCTTTCAACATTGTATTGCTTTTTTCAAATGTAATAAATATCTTTAATTAATAATAACATATTAAATAAATACAAAAAACTCAAAATTATAATCATTTCTAATTTAAATTTTAATGAATTTAATTATAATTTAATATTTTAATTTGATATTTAAAAATTAAAATATGATAATATTAAAGTTAACAAATATCATATAATTAATTTTTATTTGAATTTTTTAAAAATAAAATTAAAAAATATTATTTTATTACAAATCAAATAATCATTAAAAATAATTTATGAGTAATAAATTATTCAAATTTAACTGATATACTTAAAATTTAAAATTAATTTTTATTCAATTTACTTTTTAATATTTTAATAAAAATATTATTAATTTTTCATAATCATTTGACTTATAATTCAAGTTAAAACATTAATAATAAAATTGGACTAATCAATATTTTAAATTTAAATTAAAAATGTCAAAACTTATGGTTCTTTTTATATTTATCTTAAAAGATTTCATAAACTTTTCATATTACTTAAGGTAAAAATCAAATCCTTGCATCTATGTGTATATATACATAAATATATTACATATATATATATATATATATATATATATGTGTGTGTGTGAATCAATGTATTTCCATTTTTTAGAATAATCAATATATTTTTAAATTATTAGCTTTGTTATTTTTCTCAAAATTTTATAAATATAGTTTTTTAATAAATATTTTATAAAATATTAATATTTATTTTATATTATTAATCAAATTTTCATATTAAAAAGTGATAAATCAAAATTAACTTTATTTAAACAATTAATAATTAAAAATATTCAATTGAAAGTGATATATAATAAATTTTAATTTGAAATTTTTTATAAAAATATCAAAAATATTTAAGGTACCATCACAAAAAAATTTATAAATTTACAAGTACTGCAAATATATTTTTTAAAATTTAAACTATTAATAATTTAAAAAATTATAAAAATCAAATATTATATAAAAAATTATTCAATTTAAAGATAAACTTGAAATAGAGTGAACAGTTCATTTGAATTATTTTTTAAACTAAAAATACTTTTAATTTTTATTTTTATATGATATTTAATTTAAATCAAATTAATACATCAAAATTTAATTTATTACTTTTTAAATTTAATAATTTAATTAATAATATAAAACAAATATTAAATTTTTTTGATATTTTGATTGATTTATTTATCAAATATTTTATTTTTTAAAATATTTATCACGACTATGAATCATGAAAAAAATTATTCTAGGTGTTATAGAATAACAATGTACATTCAATTATTTATTCGCAAGGAAGTGTTCCTTACATATCAATAAGTTTATTGTATATCACATTGATGAGTGAAAGCTATCGTGTCGGTTTAATTACTTTATTTTTAATAATTAAAATTTTATATAAATTATTATTTTTTATAATTAAAATAGTCAAAAAATTAATCAACTAATAAGTGATTCTTTTTTATTTTTGAAGATTTTAAAGGTAACAATTAAAATGATCTATCGTGATTTTAAAGACATTCAAACTTTAAGCTAATTAAGTTACAAGTTAATACTTATTTATCAATAAGTATTGTTTTTAATATTAAATTTTAAATAAATTTATTTAACAATAAAAATATAAATATAATAAATCGTAACATTTAGTTTTAAAATAATAAGTACTGATTTATAAAAAAATAATAAGATTCAAATTTCTTTAAATTAAATACAATAAATACAACAAATAAATATAAAATAAATATATAAATATTTACCCTAAGTCATAACTCAACCTAATTTATTTTTAAATGAAAAATACAAAAGATATTTTTAATCTTATAAATATATTTTTTAAAAAATATATAAATATAAATATTTTTTAAATTTAAAATATAAAAATCTTGAAGTATATTTTTATATCAAATCAAATCTCAATTTTCAAAAAAGTATCAAAACAAATTTTAAATTTTTATGCCATTAAGAAAGTATTTTCTCCATTAACAATGGCTATGTTTCAATAAATATAATTTAAAAAAAATATTTCTTTTTCCTGTTTCTTTATTATTTTCTTTCTCCTCTCTTTTCATTTTTTCTCTGTATCTTTCATGTAAGATCTTTAATTTGTTGTTACAATTTTTATTGTGAATCAAAGTTTTTTTTTATAATTTTAAATATAAAATTTAAATGTTAAATTATTATATATAAACTTTTTATGATGATAAAAATAAAAAAGAAGAGATCGAGAAGAAAATCAAAAAATAAATTTATTTTTTTAAATTTTTTAAAAAATCAAAAACTAAAATTTTTTATTTTTTTAAATTTTTAATAATAATTTTTTTATTCATGCGTTCTTCATCGATTAAACCTTACCAAATAAGTAATGATTATTGAAAATAATATATATACTCATTTTTTATTATTAATTTTTAAAGATTAAATTACTGTCATATAAACGAAACATCAAAATTTTATTTTTTAATCTCACTTAAAAAAATATAGGAAATACAATTTTATCATTGACTGAACATTGATTTTACATATAGTTAAAATTCAAAGTGTGTTTTTAATAATTAATAAAAAATTAAAAATGATTACGATAATTTTTAAATAACAAAACTTAAATTAAAAATAAAATTATATTTCATAATTTTTTAAACATCTACTTTATGATTTATTAACTTAAAAAAATAAATATAAATAAATATAAACTGATGAGAAAAATAAATTTGGCTATGGCAGGCGAGCCAATGGATCATTTGAAAGGATATTTAAGATTAGATTAAAGTTAAAAAAAATATTATAATCTATTAGAGAGGATAAGGTAGATCCAGATTCATTTTAGTTTAGCTGTTTCTCTAACGTGATGGGTCCACGATAGCAAAAAACCAAGACAAGCATCGGTTGCACCATTTTTAACGAGGTAGAAGATTCTAAATTTTTTATTATTTTTAATTTCAATCATATTCCGCCCCGGACCAGCAAGTGCTGTTCTTTCAGTTTCGAGCCCCGCCCTCCTCTTTCCCTGAGCACCAAACAACTGGTTTGTTTTTCCTGGAATCTTTTCGCGACGTTGCAGACATACACGTTTTTATCCTTTTTCATCACTCTCATTTCATCTGATTTTTTCCGAATTGTTAGCTCACAATTCCTTTACCTCGCCAGCTCGAAACCCTGAAAGGAAACGGTTGGCTCATAATTCTAAAGCTATTTTGTTTAGACACTGTTGTTGGTTTTGTTTGGGGTTTACGGGCTAATTATGGCTTCTGGGTCTCAAGATGTGATTGATTTGGATAATGACTGTGGCATCAATATTGGTGATAGCATTCCGCAACTGGTTTTGTTGCTGAAATCCGTGGCAGAGGATTTGGGAAAAATAGAAGGGGGTTTGGTCGCTAGAGAAGTGAAATTAAAGCTAGAGATTGAGAACTTGAAGAAAGAAAATAAGTTGCTTAAGGAAAAGCATGAGTCGGAGAGATTAGAGAAGATGGATATTGAAAGAAGCTGGAAAAGTGGGAGGGAGAGTGTTGGGATTTGGGGCGAATGAATACTCATTTGAGCGAAGAGAAAAAGATTGCGGGGGAGAGAGAGAAGAATGAAGAGGGGAGGTGTAATAAGCTGCTGGATGAAATGAGGAAAGTGGGAGAGGGAGAGAAAGGGATAATAATCGAGTTGAGAAGCAAAAACTCCATTCTGGACTGTGCGAAAAGGAAAGCTGAGAACGAGGTGTAGATTTGGAGGAGGAAGTTCGGGGAATTGGAGTCAAGGATTTTGAGGTTAGAAGAAGATTTTGTCATATTAATGAATGTAGAGGCTAATGCTACAATGAATTTAGGGGTTTGTGGTAGTAAAAAGATTGAAGGCAAGAAACTTGGTGATAACTGTAAGGTTTGTAGTAAAGGGACAGGAGAGAAGAGAGTGAATGAAAATGGTGGTGTTCAGAATGGAAATATTGGTGTTCCTCATGAAGAGGATGCAGATATTGATGAGAATGAGAAGAGTAATGGAGATTCTGCACCTGAGGAAACTAAGGTTCACGGGAGTCACTGCGTTGGGAAGAAAGAGACTCCTGTTCTGGAGAAAAGTAGGGTCTGTGGCAGCGGAGGAACAGGAACAAAGGGCGTCAGTGAAAATGGAGTTAAGATTGAGCAGGCTGATGGGAATGGTAGGAGTAGGTATGCTGCCAATATTGAAACAAAAGTTAGTGGGACTGATTGCAAAGCTAACAGCAGTTTGCAGAGTGCAGGTAACGGAGAGTTATATGTTTGTAATGGAGAATATTAGTTTGCCTTATTAGGCTTGTCATTTGGTTTTGACAGTTTGCAGAGTGCAGGTAATGGAGAGTTATATGTTTGTAATGGAGAATGTTAGTTTGCCTTATTAAGCTTGTCATTTGGTTTTGAATTTCTTTTCACTGTTGGATAGGTCTTCTTGCATGCCATGGTAATACTGTTTTTAATTTGCAAATTTCTTGAAATGATATTTAAGTGAGATAAGTTGACACTGAATGTTTTCATGCAGTAATTCAGGGAGTCTAAAATAGAAAATTTTCAACAGTTGAACAATTCACTTTTAGTGCTTTCTAAGGGACCTCATAATATTAAATTATTTTGCGTTTGGAATCAGTAGATAACTTATTTGATGGTTGGCTTCAGATGAGTAATAGCACTGGTGCTACTAATTTAATATGACTGAATATGAATAAGTTATTTGGAATGGTATGGTTACTTGGAAGGTTCAGTTAAATGACATTAGTTGTCATGGTTTAAAGTGTTTGGATCTCCGAAATTCATTTTATATTATCATGACAATTTCCTTCAATATCTTTATTGGGTGCTTTAGCCTTTAGGTAGCAAGTAGCAGAGATTCGAGCAATGATATATTAGGTGTCTAATGGGGTGAAGGGCAGATGGTAGTCATGATGATTTCCGGGTATGGCACTAATACTCAAGTAACAGGGAATTGGAATGAGCTTCTACCAGCTATATATGGGCATCCTAAGTACTTGTCATGTTACATTGCTCAAGGGATGACAAGCGTTTTGCTGTTTATCATCAATATTAATGGAGAGAATAAGATCTCCCCGGTAGTTGTATCCATATATTTACTTACAAGTTGTGCATAATTAATGCACACATTCCCCACTAAATTGGATCTTAATGCATATTAGTAATTCGATTTAGTAAGTCAGTGCACCACTCATTGCATGCTCTTATGCATCTCCATTGTTAAAAGATGGCGACATATGTGCCTGAAATTTTGTCTTTGTGTAGGTCATAGTGCAGTATTGCATTTTAATGACTCAGTTACATTAGATAGGATCAGTTTCCAACATATGATTTCTCTGGTTGTCATGCAGTATTAGAATGCAATATTCTCTGCCTCCAACTGTTTAACGATGAAGGGGGCTACGTTAAAAAGAGGAAAAAACCGCATAACTGGAAAACCTTATAAAATTGGGGGTTCATGGAGCAACCAGACACTCATATATTGAAATAAACAGTTTAAGAAAGACGTCTGATCTTCAATATGCCGGAATCATTGTTAAAATTTTGTCTGTGATGCTGAAGATTAGATTATAGTTCCTGACAATGATGACCTTTTAATTATGAAGAAACTAAAGAAGGAAGTTAAGTTTGTGTTGCTTCAGAGTGGAAAGATACATCCTTTTCAGTTATTTGGTAAATTTAGCTTGGTAATAAACACATCTGCTTTCCGAATGTTTTGAGAACTCCAAAAGCTTTTGCTATAAATATTAGAGGATATGAATTGCTGTAACTTCCAGAAGTTGATAATCTTTTTCTTCACTTTCTAAAAAAATTGTTAACATCAAACTCTTGGTAATATATATATTTCTTCCACGCAGGTGCTGAGGGACTTCTTTTCTCAAGTATTGTTGAGATTTTTAATAGTGATGATGATTGTGCCCCAGGAGGAGATTTGAGTGGAAAAAACATAACTTCACAAGGATTTGTCGAAAATGCAAATTCTGGTCAGAAAGCTGTGGAAAATAGAACCAGAAAAAGAAAAAAAGCTTCGTGTTTAAATGTAGATGAGAATGACAATGATGTGAAGAAACCTAAAGAATCAGTTCATGTGCCTGATGGTTCTCCATCAAATCCTTCCCTAGGTAAATCTGTTTCTTCTGGTACGACTGTGATGAGACGATATGAAAGAAACTCAGGTATGAAGAGTCTAAAATCTAGGAGCATTCTCTTTAGTGAGGAGAGTTCTAGTTCCTCTGACTCTGAACATGTGGTCAAGATTCAATCTTGAATTTTGGCTTTGCTTTGGTTCATACCAAAGGAAGAAAGATCATTGACAAGATTGACACAGTAAGTATGAAAAGGTGCTTCCCTTCGTTTTTGTTTCTTGTTTTTGGGTTTTTTGTTTTTTTTTTGGGTTGGGTGGGGGGGGGGGGGGGGGGGGGGGGGGGGGGGGAGGAGGTTGTGTCGGAGCATTGAGTGGAGGAAGGGGATACAATTTTGCTACTTGTTATTGCAAATGGAGATAAGTTTTGTGTTGCTTGGATTGCAAAAGCTAGTTTTGTTCTAAGTGGTTGTGTGAGGTAGCCCTTCAAAATGGTGCAAGCATGATATAGAAACTGGCATGCTTGGAGAAAGCAGGAAATTAAGAGGCATTTCTTTGTTTTGTTGGGAGCGGAGGGAGAGGCTTTATGAACGCAAAGGAAAAACATGAATATATGTCAAAAAAGAGTATATTATGAAGTAGATAATTGAATTTTGTTTTGGAAATTTGCATCATTATGGGGTCTTTTACAGGTTGCATGCTGAGACGATGTCTTATATTTGCCACAAAGAGATAGTTTCTTTTGATAGTAGACAGATAAGACAGTGTCCTGCATCTGCTATCTTAGACAAAACCAGGCTTGGTTAACACTTGGCTGTTCATGTTGATATAGATGGGTAACCAAGCAACCTGCTGCTGGGCAGCCAAGCAACCTCCATCTAAATTCCGGGTCTAATGGGTGACCGACTCTATTTTTATGGGTGTTCCTCTAGTGAAACAATTGTGATCCATGATTTCAATTTTTTTGAACCTACCAATTTTTTTCTGACTGCTTCAACCTTGAAGAACAGAGATATCGGGGATCACTCAGCTGACAGAATCCAAAATCTGTCAAGTTTGCTTGTAATCTAACTAATACTTTGCTGTGGAGGCTATGGAAATGTAAAAATATTGCAGGGCATGTGTTGCTGGTAGTCGGTATGGGCTGCTGCTGTTACATTACTTGGTTGCGATTTGTTAGTATATACCTGTCTTTCTTGGAGTGAAGACTTTAGGAAACGAGCCTGGAACTGTATTTTGCAGGCGGTTGTCCATGCCCTTGATTCCTTCTTTACCTCCTCTCTGTTTATTTTACTTGCTATGGGTTTGTCCCTTGCGATGTTAGCAAACTCATCTGGCCGTTGGGCGTAGTAGGGTCAGTGAGCATTTGATGGGGCCCAGATAGATTGATGACGTGGCAGGAGCTGAACCAGTGATGGAGCATAGAGAATTCTCCGGTACCCTGAATGGCCACGAGATGTGACCGTGGTCACTTTTTGCCTCCTGCGTGCTGCAGTCGCACGCAGCGCGACGTGGAGCGCGACGTGGACCGCCATTTGCCAGTGACCGCCTCATGGGTTGGTTCCTACAACACACCGTTTCTCGTTGAACTTTGAATCTCTATGATTTTTTAATTTTTTTATCTTATATTTGACGGATTAAAAAAGCGTACTTATCTTTTGAATGAACATTATCATAAGCGTGTGGAGACAAATTTATGCCTGGTAATCATATTAAATTACATGATGCCATTGGCTGATATTAGATGAAATATCCAACTGAATATCAATTGGTATTTTTTTAAGCAAAATTTACTGTTATCCAACACTGTCTTTATAAAATATTTTTAAATTAAAACAAAAATTTTAGAATTTGAGTACAAGCTAATGATATATTTACTAATGATATCAAATGAAATTTAAAACCTGTTGCTCTATATCAGTAAATATGCTAAAATAAATGTTTTTTAATGGTGCAAAAATCGGACTTAATTGGTATTTAGTCACGTGTTATTTACCTGATATAATAAATGCTTTTCAACGGCAAAAAATTAGACTTAATGGGTATTTAGTCACGTGGCATTTACCTGATGCCCACATGATTGATAATCAAATTTTGTGAGACTACGTCAGTTGCATGGCATTTCAGCAAATATCTTGAACACCAGTCCTTTTGGTGGAATTGTCAATATCCATTAATATATAAATATCTGATTTTTTCCTAAAAGAGGAATTTCTTTTTTGATTTCACATTTGATAGATAGGCTAAGCAGACCAAAACGTATTTAAATTGAGACACTAAAAAACACTGAAAAAAGCCCAACACCGAAAGATCTAACAGAAGAATTTAAACTCAATTCTCCACATTACTTTCAGGAAAAGTTATCTATTTCCCGTTTCTGGCGGGTGTCACCTCTTTCCGTCTTTTACTTTGTTCTGCAGGAGTTCCTAGGGTTTTCAGTGGCTGATTGAAATTCTAGTTTTGCCCTTTCTCCTTCTTGCAGATAGGTAAACTCTGCAGAGTCGAGTTATAGTGCTCCGTTTCGGTTCCATTTTGGTACGTTATATGTTTCTGTTGATACTTTGGCATTTAATTCTTATTTAAATTCTATTTTTGTTTAGTTGCTGAAAGAATAGAGGAGGAAGAAAAAGACTTGATAATACTTTCGTTGATGTTGAGTAGGATGGTTTAGAATGGAGTGTTTTGATCTATCGGATTAAAATTAGAGAATTATTTGAATACTCAAATTTTAATTTCAAATTTCCTGCAATTTCATAGCTGCTGAAGAAAAGGCGTATTATATGATTGTTTAAGAACTGGAAAGAAGATACTTGAAAAGGAGAAAAGACCCTGGAAGTTGTGGGTCCTTTTGTTTTGTTCAATTTTTGGAGCATTTCCAATTATGAGTTCTGTTTTAGTAGCATTAGTAATGCCTTTTGAAATTGAAGCTACTGGCTTCTTTTTATGTCTGCTTTGTTATTTTTCTTGAATCAAAATGGAAATATATTAGCTGTTAGTCCATGTTTATTGTGGCTAGCTGAACAAATATGTGCCTCTTCCCCATTCCCCCCTCTCCCTACAAGCCCCCCCCCCCCCCCCCCCCCCCCCCCCCCCCCCCCCCCCCCCCCCCCCCCCCCCCCCCCCCCCCCCCCCCACTGTTGTTTGATCCAATGTGCTATGCTTATAGCTGTTGTATTATTTGTATATTATCTTTTCTACATCATTTAATTATGTTCATGCCATTGTGCTAATTTTTCCCTATTGAAGTATGAGGGATGAAATTGCCATTATCATTTTAACTTTGCTGTGCTGATGATGAATAGTTATTCAGTCTTCTTTTTACTGATGAACATTGCTTTCTAAATGCAATAAGTCTGACTTGCAGATTAAGAAATACGAAGAATGGAATGAGCATTATATGGATGGTATGGATGACGGACTGGGTGATGACGTGGCTCCAATTGATCCAATTGAGGGTGCTCACCTCCAGAGCAAAGAGAGTGAGTACTCACTTAAACCTGAAAACTGTAACATGTTGGAATCCCAAGAAATGGCTGTTCGGGGTGAGAATGATTCTCCTGAGAGTTCATTTGGTATACTTGCTGATATCTTGGAAGGTAAGAATGTAAACAGATACATGAACACTGAGGATGCATCAGAACACCCATGCACTAGCCCTCGTACGATGGATGATGCAGGTGTTATGGTTGAGGAGTTGACTGTTAAAAATTATGACAGTTCTAACTTGGCTATAGTTGGTACATCCAATAATAGAGAGAAAATACATAGCAGACAGAACCAGTGGCAACATCTTTATCAACTGGTGGGCGCATCAGGAAGTGGGAGTTCACATGGTGACATGGAGAACAATAGGGCCATGCCAAGTGTCTGGCGAGATGTGGGGTACACATCTTTCCCTGAGTTTTTGGCTCAAAAACCATTGAATACCAACCGGAACGAAGAAATGGAACATATTATGAGGGGTGAAAATAGTGGGGTTTCAAGCAGTGTAGTATCTCATGGTGGTATTAGGACTAAGATTCTATCCAAGTCAGGGTTTTCTGAATTTTTCGTTAAAACTGCATTGAAAGGCAAGGGGATCATATGTAAAGGGCCACCGCATGATGCATTTAGGGCTAACGATGGGGACCAAAATAACGTAAATGCTGTTGCTGGCCCTTTGGTGGGTTCTAATGCCTCAGTGCAGGAAACCAGTGGGCCTGTGTTGGCTTCTCACGTTTCATTGAGCTTGGGCACCAAAAATGGCCAGCCTTCTTCCTCTGCTATTGCTGCCAGCAGGTCTAGTTCTGAGCATGAAGGAGTTAGCTTGAGAGAGTGGATCAAAACTGAGCGCCATGGAGTAAGTAAAGCTGAGTGCTTGTGTATATTTAAACAAATTGTGGATACTGTAGATGATTTTCACTCTCAAGGAGTTCCACTCTGTGACTTACGTCCATCTTGTTTCAAGTTGCTTCAAGCAAATCAGGTTAAATACGTTGGTTCAGGTGTCCAGAGAGAATTGTCTGATAACGTTACTGGTAAAGAAATTTCCCACTCAGAGAATCATCTGATTAGGAGAAGGCCAGTAGAACAGGGGGTATCTCACTCTATTGGTCTGTGTGCAAAGAAGCAGAAATTCAATGAAAATAGAAACTTTAGGAGGTGGCCTTTATTCTCAGGATCTGGCATCATAATTGGAACCACAAATGACACTAATGGTAGTATAGCTGGCAAGCAGCATTCTGGCAATGAATATCTCGAACACTACTCAAATTCAGATAATGAATTGGTTCGCAAGTCGGGAACCGGTCATGTGTCTCATACATCTCTAGAGCTGTTGACCCTCGCTACTGAACAATTAGAAGAGAAGTGGTATGCTAGTCCTGAGGAACTTAATGGGGGAATCTCCACAATTTCTTCAAATGTCTACAGTCTGGGTGTTCTTCTTTTTGAGGTGCGAAAGCAGTCAATATTATTATGTGCATTTCCCATATAGAATCTCCGTCATGGCTTTCGCAATTACTTTAACTGAGCATGAATTGACAATAGCCGGCATTAAGCTTGACAACTCTAAGAACACTCTTACCATTCAAATTTCAGTGCACAATTTACTTGCCTGTGACAGGATGTTTTAGAAAAGCATTATTTATAGAAATATTTGATAACCATTGTACTTGGATGCCATATCCCAATTATTTCTGCCTGATTAATCTATGCAGAACTGTATATTTTCCTTTTGGTCCACAGACAACTGAATTATTTAGATATATCTTATGTTTCTCAGGCTGTAGCTTTTTGGCGATTTTCTGAAGATGCATCTGATAAATGTTGAATGTCAATATACTGTTGTCTCATGATTTGAGGTATATAAAAATCTCCTATCTTCTCCAGGAGAAACTGTGGAGTTATATGTTCCAAATCTCTTCTTCTTCCAAATTCTAATATTTTTTTATAACTGAAGGGAGCTTCAGAGTTCATACAAAATCATTGCCCTCTTTGTTTTAGGGTCTGCATAATTTTTGTGGTTTTCTCTATCTGTATATATATGGTATGTATTTATGGGCATACAGATATGAATCCACATTACATACAGACAAACACAGAGATATTAGTTGCACTGGGGGTCTATGGATTATGCAACAGTATTAAAATTTGGAGGAAGAGACTATTGATTTCCTAGTTCCTTTTTCCTTTTTTTTTTTGGGGGGGGGGGGGGGGGGTGGGGGGGCTAAAAAACAAAAAAAACTTATTTACCAGAGCACCCGCTTGATGCAACTCATTTACTGCAGCAATTTTGCACTACCTCTCTGTTGGCCTTTCAACCTTATGTTGTCATTTTTTTTGGGGGCACTCCATGGATTTGTCTTTCTTTGGCCCTCTGCATGTCACTGGGAGCATTCTACTTGAATGATGATGCAAATATCTTGATGCTTATGACATAATAATCATTTAGATATGAGTTTCTGTTTATTTAAACTGTCAGCTGCATTTCCATAGTAAGGATTGATTTTTCCCTCTACTTTATGGGTTCATAAGGAATTGAACAAAGTGTTTGATCAGATAAACATTTGGTTTGCTTCTTTCAGTTACTAAGTCATTTCGACTCTGAAAGAGCGCATGCTGCCGCAATGTCAAAAATACGTGATAGGATTCTTCCTCGAAAGTTTCTGTCAGAAAATCTCAAGGAAGCTGGTTTTTGTTTTTGGCTACTTCATCCTGAACCTTCATTGCGCCCAACAACCAGGTGATGCTGAGTTCTTTGACTATGTGATAATTGTCAACATCTAGGAACTTTGAATTAACATTGGATATCAGGGTTTTACAATATAGCATTCCACGGGTGTCTGCACTTGGTCCATGAGGTTGTGAGATTTTATGAGTAAAGAAGTCTTGAACTGAAATATGATATTGATAATTTGTCCAACATTAAGTTACATAAAGAAAGAACATTGCATTACTAGTTTCTTATGTGATCGTCCAGGAGAATTTCTACCTGGGAAGATCCCGTGTTTCTGGGAGCAAGAGAGCATATTGTATGGCTTATTCTGAAGATCTTTAGGCAACAATAATAGCACGAAACATGGCATATGATTCTGAGAGATAAATGGCATTGTTTTATTGGTAGAATTTGTTATCTTTGAAACATGCACTGGCAGATTGGGGTCAATATTTATACTGTTATAGTTTTATGATGTAACATATTTGTATAAGAACGAAAATGTTTGATGGACTCATATTTCCTTTTTTTCAAGTCTAATGTATCTTTTTGGGCTTGTATGTTTCTTATCAAACAGAAAAGATATCTGTTTCGGCTTCCTTTATCTTCTGCAGTTGATTTGCATCTGGCACTCTTCTCATTGATGGCCAAGTTATCAAGCAGTTCTACTTCATTTTACATTGAGAATTTGTTAACTCATATTAATTTTGAATGCTAATGCTTTTAGGATCTTGACTTTTGTAATGTGGATGTGTGACAGGGAAATCCTACAATCTGAAGTAATTAATGGATTTCAAGATGTCTTTGCAGAAGAATTGTCATCGTTACTTGATCAAGATGATGCAGATTCTGAACTGTTACTTCATTTCCTTATTTCACTGAAGGAGCAAAAGCAGAAGGATGCCTCCAAGTTAGTGGAAGACCTTAGGTGCATAGGATCAGATATTAAAGAGGTTGAGAGAAGGCATAAGTCTTGCTTGCTCAGTGACTCCGTAACAGTGACAGCAAGCAGATACCTTAATAAAGAACCTATGACTTCAGAGGCACTTTCTCATTTATCCCCTATTTCTAGTGCATATGAAACGAGGTTGATGAGAAATATCCATCAGCTTGAAAGTGTTTACTTCTCCATGAGATCCAAAATCAATCTCCCTGAGAAAGACGGTATGGTACGCTCAGATAGGGATTTACTGAGAAATCGTAACAAGTGTTATTCAGCAGAAGAGGATGAGGAAGTACAGACTGACCCTGTTGGGGCTTTCTTTGATGGTTTGTGCAAGTATGCTCGTTATAGTAAGTTTGAAGTGCATGGTGTACTGAGAAGTGGGGAGTTCAACAACTCTGCAAATGTAATTTGCTCACTGAGTTTTGATCGGGATGAGGGCTATTTTGCTGCTGCTGGCGTATCAAAGAAAATAAAAATATTCGACTTCAATGCTATTTTTAATGACTCTGTCGATATTCATTATCCTGTCGTTGAAATGGCAAATGGATCAAAATTTAGCTGTGCTTGCTGGAACAACTATATCAAGAATTATTTGGCTTCAAGTGATTATGATGGTACTGTTAAGGTACGTATATCTTGCACATGAGATTTTCATCTGGAAAAGTAATTCTAGTGTCTGCTGCTATTGCCTGACATTGTCTGTGCAACTTATCATAATTTTGGCGCTCATGTTAAGTAAAAATCTTCTTCATATCATTGTAGTGCTGAATTTCGATTTGGAAACATTATACTCGAAGTCATCATCCGCATCTGATAGCTTTGGCATTTACGTACCTTTGTCAATTTTTGATAACAATGTGTGTCTATTTTGTGATCACAAAATTGGTCAAACTCTTAGGATAAGCTGATCATATACTTTAGATCTTAAAAAATGGAGTATTTCAAAAAATTGATTATATAACCTCTAAAGGAAAGAGACATTGGCTGACCATGACAATTTATTCCTTTTTCTTTAATGATGTCAAGCCTAAACAGCTTCAGTAAATAGTTTTAAGCCTTTGCCTTTAGGAAGCACCGAGCTATTAGCCAAAAATTTGTTCATGATTCTAATGTTTGTGATGGTCTTGGAGGTTCCCAAATTTGCTTGAGTCCACTCTGTAGTTGGTGAAATTCTGTCTTGAAGGTTCTTGCCTCTTAATATATTATGTTTGTTTTGTCTTGTTATTATTATTATTTTAATCCTAATAAAAGTAAGTGAATGCTTGATGGAGAGACTGACTTAGTAAAATCAACAAATTGCTGCAAAACAAATAAAAAGCACATCGCTCTATTAGGGGTACATTCATCATTTAACACAATTGTTATTCCTGCTCTTTTTCTTTCAAATCCCATATTTCTTTCTCATTTCTCGTTTGCTTCTTCTCCCCAAAATTCTCTTAACTAGCACAGCTCCTCTGTTGGTTCCCACATCTGTATCTCATTATAATGGTTTTCCTTTTCTTTTTTCCCTTCCACTATTATTTCAATAAAATCAACTCAGAACAATCATACACGCAAATTGGAGATCTAGTGTTTCAAGATGAACTTTACAAAATTGGCCCCTGATGGCATTGACTGTTCTAGGTTCTTGTTTTCTTTGATGCTTATTGTCATTTTTATGTATATATTCATCTTCGTGGATGTTGCACTGTGATCATATCTCTTAATAATTTATTGCTTTCCTGCTTATACTGACTTGATTTGCTTTGATTATCACAGCTGTGGGATGTGAGCACTGGTCAAACGGTTACCCAGTACAATGAGCATGAAAAAAGGGCTTGGTCTGTTGATTTTTCTCAAGTATATCCGACAAAATTAGCCAGTGGAAGTGATGATTGTTCTGTGAAACTGTGGAACATTAATGAGGCATGCATCTTCTGAAACTCTTAGTTAATTTTAACAATGTAAAAACATTCTTAGAGAGTCGAGTTATTTATTGGTAGACATAAGTCCTTCCTTTTCAATCTGTTTTCTTGTTTAGAAGTTTTTTATTCTAAGATGTTGAATATCTGTTTCCAAGAGCTCTTTATATGGGGAATGCTAAAGTAGGAGCTCGAGAAACTGTCTTTTCCTAATGGTTACTTAGCATCTTAGCATAACCACAAAGATTTCATGGCACTCAGGATTATGAATTTTTGGCTTTGCTGCTTCTTATTAGGCTTCTTGCTCTTACCACTGCTCGATAGCTCTTGAACGTTTCGCTTTGGTGAATACTATAGCTGACACTGTACTGTTTGTCTTTTCTTATGTGCATTTACAGAGAAACTGCATAGGCACAATCAGGAACATTGCAAATATCTGCTGTGTCCAGTTTTCTGCTCACTCCACTCATTTGCTGGCCTTCGGGTCAGCAGATTACAGAACCTACTGCTATGATCTTCGAAATATGAGAGTCCCCTGGTGTATATTGGCTGGCCATGGTAAAGCTGTGAGCTATGTGAAATTCTTGGACCATAAAACTCT
Organism: Moringa oleifera; assembly: GCA_021397835.1. NCBI lineage: Eukaryota > Viridiplantae > Streptophyta > Magnoliopsida > Brassicales > Moringaceae > Moringa > Moringa oleifera. The sequence continues at coordinate 1,014,150 of JAJFZO010000566.1, forward strand.
TGTCACAGCATCCACTGATAATACGTTAAAGATTTGGGATCTCCATAAAACTAGTTATAGTGGCTTGTCTACCAAGGCTTCCAGTCTAACTCTTAGTGGGCATACCAATGAGAAGGTTGGTGTCTGTGCAGTAGAATAAATTCTTGGTTTCATAGTCTGAAATCTTAGCTGCTTCTCCCTTCATTCGTTAATTTTCTTCTCTTGCTTCCTTTCAGAACTTTGTGGGTTTATCAATTGCAGATGGTTACATAGCTTGTGGTTCAGAAACAAATGAGGTATGCATAATGTCCTTTTGTCAAATTGGATTTGAATTAGAAATCTCCCTAATAGAACAATTCAGAAGGGGGATCTCTGATTTTTCATCAATTAAAAATGTACTTTTTTGGCTAACCTTACCAATTTCTCTGACCTTTTTGAATGCTGCTGTTTCTTCTTAGGTTTATGCTTATCATAGAACTTTATCTATGCCTATCACTTCCTACAAGTTTGGCTCCATTGACCCGATCTCTGGGAAAGAGACTGATGAGGACAATGGACTGTTTGTTTCAAGTGTCTGCTGGCGTGGGAAGTCAGATATGGTAGTTGCAGCAAATTCAAGTGGGTGTATTAAAGTGCTGCAGCTAGTTTAAGGAAAAGGTTACCTCTGAGAACAGCTATAAAGTTGTTATCCTCTCAACTTCTTTATAGCTTGAGATGCCCCTTCTTTTCTTTTGGTGCCTAACATTTGAGCTGACACTACATTGTCTGTAAAGAGGGAGGCTTGAGATCAACATGTCAGGCAGGTATTCATGCAAGATTTAAGTGTAGAACCACCCTTGACATAACATTTCAGCCCGGAAATCCTCTATGAAGAAACCCTAGCGAGTTGCAAGTTCTTCTTGATTTCCAAGTTACAGAAAGTGAAATACTACTTGTACCATCACTAATTTAGAGACCTAAAGACCAAAATGTCATGATGTTGCCATGGATGGAACAAGCCTGAGGCACTGCTTGAAATGTGAAATGACAAATCTGGCTCTGAAAAAATCAGGGTTAGCATGTCTCGAGGCGAATTTGGCGGCGTCATAAGTTGGAGCAGCATAGTGGTGGAGCAGCATAGTGGCTCATGAGACGAGATAGGGGTATGGCTGTTGAACCGAATTTTGTTACCGCTTCTTAGAACAAAGGTTAGATCCCTTCAAGTTTTAAAAAGGACTAACATTTGTAACAGAATGGTTTGTTCATAAGACAGAATAGGAGAACTATCTATAGTTAAAACAGATTCCACTGAGTTTGCTTCTGCGCTGTGTCTATATATTCATTGCTAAAGGTAAGAAGATATCTGCTGAAAAGTTCTCTGAGAAGTTTGATGTATATGGTGAAGTTTTGTTTTTGAGTGTTGTACAGCTAAATTAGCTTTTGCCCCCTTGTATTAGTCTTCATCTGATCTGGAAAACTCATTGACCGACAAAAGTGAACCAGAAATAGACAAATCTTTTCCTCTCTCTACACTGAATTGTAGCTGGAAATGGTTGCAAATTGCACTTGGATTGTCTCTGTTGATTCATCTGTTTTCTCTCAAGTACATGCAAGGATGAATCTTTCTGTTCTTTCTTTCTATTTTTTCTCTAGTGATTATGCTCTGCTTTCTGGGAGGGTATCTTGCTAGAAACAGGAGATTTTTCCGATTTCTCTTTGAATTTTACTTGTTAATCTATTAGATTTTGAGTTAAATGCAGAAGAAATGTGGCAGGGAGGTCTGAAGGAACCCCTCAATGTAACAAAAAGGTAGGAATCTTAATAATGAAGAAACTATAACTTTTCCTGTTACAATCCACAAGTGAACAGTAGTCCAGAGACTAAAAATTCCTATGCAGACAAGAACTACCCACAAACATGCAGCAACTCCTAAGCTACACCGTCCATGTCTGTATGGACTCTTTTGCTTAATTTTATGTTTGTTTAACAAATATGTATGCAAAATTATAACTCTCGGCCCTTTCAAGTTAATAAACTTCCCAAAAATAAAAAATAAAAGGGAAAGACACATATCCACGTGCCCATTTCCACATCCTGCCTGGTGCCCATATCCAAATAGCAAAGTTGATATCAAGACTACTGTTGTATCTGTGTCTAAAATTATGTTACAAATTCGTGTTAAGTTCCATGATGGCCAGCAACTCTGTTCAGTATGACAGCTAGGAGAGCTCAGAATCTGAGGCATGGCCACATGTTCTTCCTCTGCTCGGCCTTAAGGGACTCAAAGGACTCATACCCATCCGTAAGCGACTCTCTGTCTTTGTCTTTGGACTGCGACCACCTGGATTCAATGGTGATGTTTTAGGTGATATTGCTTTTGCTGATGCTTTTGTTCCAGGTGATCCTGCTTTTATTGGCAACAGGCCAGGTGCTTGAGCTTTAGGTGTCCCTGAATCACCAAATCAATATCAACATCAGCAGAAATACAGTATGCAAAATACCAATGATGGTAGTTTCACAATCACACTCAGGGTCTAAAGATTCAAGCTCTCTGAATCTCCAGCCTGGACAACAAGCCAGAAATCAGATATACTGATAAGGAAACAGAAAGTATGAGATTAAAGGTGGCTTACCTGGACTTTTTCTGGTCGTGATTTTCTTTAACTTAAACATCTTCTTCTCTGGAGCCTCAGAGAAGATTGACCTTGCATCAGAGCAAACTGATGCCGTATCTAAACATAAAGACTTTGTATCCCTTGTATCCCTTGCTTGTGCTGGTGGATCCTCCACAACTGAAACATTCTCAGAGGCTAAATCGCTTGCAGCATCTGAGTTGCTATCTTTACTGCTTGGACTAATCTTCTCTTTCTCCATAACTTTATAAGTAAACATTTGGAATGGAATTTGCGTAACTGATGTCAGGCAAGAAGTTACTTCCACAGGGAACTTCTTCAGGAACCTTGCCTCTATTTCACAGTAATCTACAAGTGGAGACTGCATTTCAGCATGACCATTGTCAGGGTTTGTCACAAGGAATTTCTTGATGTAACGAAGAATCCTGCAGATAGATGGGAAGCTCGGGCGCTGATTAGGGTCAGTGTGCCAGCATTTTTTGGTCATGTTGACAAGGTATTTTGGTGAAGGAAATGGGAAGAGAGGCCTTTCACCTGCTCTTACATTTTGTGTCATCTTGTCTCCTTGAAGATGGCCATCTTCAAAAGGAACTTTCCCTGTTAAGAGCTCAAAACAAATCATGGCAAAGCTGTAGACATCTGCTTTCTCAGTGTACTTGGAAGCAGGAGTGCTTTCTGGGTGTTTTTCTATCTCAGCTAGGACTTCTGGTGCATACCAGATAAAAGGGCTTAGTGTATTAGGCTTTGTTAAGCATCTAGAAGGCTGAGCTTTAATGGAGGATAAACCAAAACCAGTGATCTTCGCATGGAAATACCCATCTGTCCAACTTCTCTCTTTCAGAAGGATATTAGAAGGGTTCAATTCTCCATGGTAGGTCTGTCTAGAATGGAGATATTCCATACCTCTTGCAATTTGCAGCATGAGATCAACCACAACAGGAAGAGAGAACAGAAGCCTCCTCCTCGGTCCACAATTCTCCTTCATGTAGCTCAACAGATCCTTGTGCATCAACTCCATAACCAGAAAACATTCCTTCCTCTCCTCATCATAGAACCCACAAAGGTATTGCAGTATATTGGGATGGCAAAGTGATAAGAGGCTTGAAATCTCAGGACTCAGTGGTTCAACATCCCCAAAGAAATGCCTCAAAGCAAAAGTATCTCCCGACCATTGAATTACCTTATACTGGCTTCCTCCTCCTAATCGTTGCCTCACTTGGTAATCCTTTGCTCCCACTAGAATTGAACTTGGGAAAAGTTTTCCATGAAATGGATCTAACCCAGTTATTTTCTTGGCAAGTAACTCTGCAAGCCGCTTCTCAGGCTTTGTTACAGAATCAGCTGTCAAATTTTTCTTCTCCTGAAGGGCATCCACAAGATGCCATCTATCTTCACTCCAGCAGTGCTCCAAACGGATACAGATTTCTCGAGGAATCAAATACTGTCTACCATATCGCCAGTTGAAAAGCTTAGGATCAGTCCACTCTTTATCATACTTCCTGGAAAGAGCAACTCTCCTCCTCTGCATCTCTGCAGGGTCAAGCCCTGATATCTCTCCAGCTGTTTCGATTGCTTCAATAACAGGAGGGAAGTAGCAAAGCAGATTATGGATATGAAACTCAACGCAGTCCTTGTTCTGGTGGAGATTGATCACTTTACTCCACCAATCTCTGTTGTCCATGCAGTACCTAACGTAGAGTTCTCCTTCTTTGAAGACTCTGTAGAGCTCTCTCAATGGCTGTTCAAGAGACCTCCACTTGGTGTTCTTCTCTTCTAGATTCAAGTTTTGCCTGATTGCCTCTGCAATTGTGTTGAAGGCCAACCCGAATATGTCGAGCAGCAAGCAGCACTGACGCTGGTTGATCTGAATATTGTCTTGCAAAACCATGAGAGCATTCAAACTTCCTAAAACCTCGCCAATCTGCCGAAACTGCTCCATTCAAGGCCTCAGAATGGCAGGAAAATCCACGATATGCAGCTAACTCCCAGAAACCCAAAAGGCAGGTGCTGTTAAATCCTCAAAAATTGCAACAAGAATTCAACAGCACCAAGATTCCATGGGCTGCATGACATGATTTCCCGAAAAGAAAACACCCAGAGAAAATCAGATATCAACAAATACAAGACCAACAAAACTCTAAAAAAGCAACAAGAGGAACCAAAGACTACGTAGATAACCAAGAACGCCACATAAACATCATAAGCAACAGCATGCAAGATGTTCAACAGCATAGCTCATAGTCCTCCAGAGAGTCAATGACATGGGCGACAAGCTAATTGTGTCAAAAGCTTTTATTACCTAAGACGGAGTAAAGATATATAAGAAATGACCAAAATCAAAAGGATAATGCAGACCTGCAATGGGAAAGTCTCCTATTCCTTGACCGATTCCCTTCCAGCCTCCAGGAGAGAGCTGATTCTGATCAAACCCAGAAGAAACCTAGCGGCGCTCTCTCTGATCCAATCAGAGAACAGCTCATCTCTATTGGGTATCTCTACTGGGTATCCATGGAAAAAGAGTAAAAAGAATTAATTGAAGACCATATGTCAATGAAGAGAACTAACCAATGAAGGAAACGAATCTGATTGTCCTAAAGAACACCAGAAGAAACGATCCAAAAACAAGGACACTAAGTACCTGATTTTATCTTTCTCGGTTGTGCACTAAATCTCTTCAAACACAAACAAAAATCAGAAGAATCCAAATTTTCCAAGAAAATTTTGCCAAAATTATGGGTTTCCTGAATTTTTTTTTTCTTTTCCTCTCTCTCTCTCTATCAGTTTCTTGTTAGGCCGTTGAAATAGTCCGATTTCTTTGGGGGTCATATATAAAGTGTTCCCGCGAGTTTCGGTTTTATTTAATCCAATTAATTAGGATTTTAATGAGGTTTTTGTCTTCCTTAAACCATTGCTCTCTTCTTAACGCTCTTTAACTGTTAGCTTTCCGGTTTGTCACACCTTTAATTAAGCCTCTTGACTCCCCACTCCCCACAAAAACACTGCCGTTTTCATCACAAAATTGAGCTGTGTCTTGTTGACAACAGACAATAAACGTGTTCAGGTACCCACCCCATCATATATTTCTTTACCAGAAAATATTTCAGACAATAATTCTAAAAATAGATTATTCAATTGTTAGCAGTCAAATGGATTAGGAGGGATGCATGTAGCTGCATGGCACGTCTTGGCTTGACGTGCTCGGGCGTGACTTTCACGACGTTAGGGTTAGCATTCGGTGCACGCAGAGAAGACCAGTGAGGTCGTCACGTCGGCTAAGAGACTGAACAGGAGGTTCGAGCCATGCGTGAAGGCCTTGCGTGCATGGGTTCGTGGGCTGACGAGATCTTGTTGATACAAGTTATTCAATGCTTTTAAAAGAAAGTTAAGTATGAAAATAACGTGAAAAGAAAATGTTGGCAGAATGATGGAAAGCAATTTGTTTCTAACAATGAAGATGACTTCGCCGTGTTGTTTAAATTTCTTGAAGTTTACGTGAAAAGCTTGTGAATGGAAGGAAAACTGCGAAGATCTGGTCGTTTTGTTGTTAATCTAGTTTTGTTTTTATTTTTTATTTTTCAAATGTTTACTATTTTTGATCATTGATCTTGATTTGGCTGAGTCAATCCACGGAGAATCAGTAGAGCGAAAGGGAAAGCCCAACAAGAATTAGAGCCACACTTGGTAAAAGCTAGAATAGGCGATCACTCTGGCCTCGCCTAAGCCCAGCAGGCCTGAGCAAGGTTCAGAGGATAGAGGCACGCAAGCTGGCTTCTTCGTGAGGGCTTCTTATTTGCATGGCATGGTCTACTAAATTTGGGCCTGGATTGGTTTGGCCCATTTCTGGCCATTGTTGCCTGCCTCTAAGCTCAGACGGCAACAACAGCTCACACCACGCAGAAAAGCACGCAAAGGGCAGCAAAAAACGGAAGCTATATGATGTAGCAGGTGCCAGGCGGTGACGGAGTGACAGCACAAAAAGGAAAAGAGAAAACGAAGGCGAGGAAGCAATATGCAGTGGTACTTTGTTGCCGCTCTTCTCACCATTCTCACTAGTTCTCAGGTCTGATTCAAACGTAATCCATTTTATTTTCACAAGTAGCCGGTAGTTAGGCTTAATGTCTCACTAATTTTAGGTCGTCTGTCTCCGTAACTGCTCATTTTCTTTGCTCTTATTATGATTTCAAATATTCGAAAAATGAATTCATTTGTTTACTTAGTACGGAACAAATAGATCCCAGTCGAGTCATTGCTGCTGTGAGTTTCTAATCAGTCACTGTTCCTTGTTAATATCATTGCATAACTTATTTGTCTATAATTTGTGGGCGAAGAGAATTCTCTTTCTTTTTGTTCAAGGTGTATCTTACATGTTGGGGCATTGCTTCCTCATGTTAATTGATTGACAGAACACCTGATAATTTTGGATAATTCAATCGCTGTAGGAAATATTGAAGTTGCGAAGGGAACTATAGGTACCTTATTCTGTGAATGATTCATGCTTTAGAAGTAATAAATCAATGCCTAGTGTATAGATCCATTGATAGCTACAGTTTTAGTGGAGAACTGTTGAAATGAAACAAAAGTAGACATATGACAGACAAAAAAAACGTTTATGCTAAGAGTATGGTGCTTAGTCCAGACTTCAGGTTACTAAACTGGTCATGAATGGTGCTACTTGGAAGCATGATTGATGAATGCATCTAAGTTGGAACAGAATTGAACTTGTTTTGCAATAGCATGTCAAAAAGGAAAAGAAAACAAAGGTTATGAAGACATAATTATCATGCCAATGGAGTGATGTTTGTGAACTTTCTAGCTATCTCTGCACATATATCATCACAAATATGGTATTTTACTAAATTGTGATATCCTTTATATTGAATGGCTTCTCTTTTATCTTAATGAGGGTTTGGGGTTTAGAGATGGAGAAAACGTGAGGAAGTTATCCTTCATTCATGGTAGCTTTTCTGGTTGAGGTTATCTGCGTTCATACTTAGCTTGAGTAAGATAAATCAGTGGTTTCTTTATACAATTTTCTAAGATTCAGTAAATTCACCTCTCTTGATATATGTATTATAGGGAATCCTGACAACTCTCTCCCAAAGTAATGGAGGGTATAAATATGACTATGCAACTGTTCCATTTCTTGCTGAAGTTTTCAAGGTACTTCTACTGCTATTATATTTTTTTGGTGGATCATTTTGGTTGTGATTAAATGTCAATGATTTCTTACTACCTAAATTGTTTGTGCTAATAGCTACAATTTCCTTTTCTGTTTGCTGAGACTACAGCTGGTGGTTTCTAGTTTACTTCTTTGGAGAGAATGCCAGGTATCACCTTCTCCAAGGATGACTACAGAATGGAGAAGTGTGCGCTTATTTCCCATTCCTTCAATCATATATCTAATTCACAACAATGTTCAGTTTGCCACACTAACTTATGTGGATACATCCACATATCAGATAATGGGTAATCTGAAGATTGTTACCACTGGCGTATTATTCAGGTGCCTGCTCTGTACTTATCCAGCCACATATTAAGTTATGGAAATGAGTCATGCCAGATAGGAATGCACTCTGGTTTTCCTCAAATTTTCTTTTTTTCTCATGTTTTAAAAATTCTAAAGTCATCTATGTTCCCAACTTAATGTGCGATTGTTGTTGTTATTAATTTGTTTATCATTTTGTCAGGTTATTTTTGAAGAGGAAACTGTCTACTCTTCAGTGGATGGCAATTGTTACTGTCTACTCTTCAGTGGATGGCAATTGTTTTGTTAGCTGTTGGAACAACCACAAGCCAGGTGATATTAAGAAACCATTTGATATAGTTCATGAATTTGAGGCCTTTGACCTTAGTGTCTCATCAGCAATTGCTTAATCCTTGTGTTAGTATTAATCTCAAATGCCTTGATTCAGTAGAATGCTTGATTGGGATGAGAAGAAGCTTTGACCTAGTACAGGTACAGCATTGATTCTAGGGAATCAAAAACAGGTTATTTTGTACATTTAACAAGATGCCGTGCTGCAGTTTCTTACAAGTTAAATCCTTTAAAATGTATATTCCCTGCTATAATCTTGACTCCATCATGTCAGCAATCTCCTAATCAGGATAAAAAGGGAATAAATCTGCTGTAGGCAATACACATTGGCCTGAGGACGGCATTTAATGCTGTGACCTCATAATAAACTTGCTTTCTCATTTTTATAATAGGAATTCCCCCCAGTAATCTGTGTGGACACCCAATTTCCTTGCATTCGTTTCTTACGTGACTGACTAGATTTGATGAAAATAGGTATTAAAGGGTTTATATGAAAAATAAGATGCACAGGAGCTACTTGGAGATGGCTGTGTCATACCTGTTTGCTTTCCATTTGAGGTGGTCTAAATGCTAATTTGTGATACAGAGGATTGTGATGGAGAGTGCTGTTCATTTGTTTTGTTTGGAATGTCTAGAGGTAGATCTCCTTGTCCTGGCTGTTTAGTTAGGCTCCTTGTATGTATGCACATGGCTCACAAATAGCTTGCAGTATTTCCCTTTTGCTTGTGGTTACTGTAGTGATACAAACGCGTGGCAGATGACCATTTTCGTGAGGCGTGGTATATTATTAACGAGAATCATTTTGGCCCTTGGAGACATTGTGAGGTTGGGTTAGACAGAACTCAGCTTCACCCATTTGACTTTTCAAAACTCAGGCAAAAATCACATCCATTGCACTGCATGTGTGGCAAATCATAGTGTATATTTGAACACTGCAGAGCACAGTTGGTGTCTGATGTATGATAGTCTTTCAGCATGATAAGAAAATATGGAAGCTTAAAATAAATATGAACAATGCAGGTTATCTTCTTTTATTTTGATTTCCTTTTCAGCTTGTTCTTCACAATCTTATGATAGTCAAGAAGAATGGCATGAGTTATTCCGTATTATCTTTTACCTATTACATCATAATTCCAATTAGGCCTCTGCTATGACATTTGACTTCTCATATTAACATAAACTTGAAAGACCTGTTATATTGTGCAACTTTCAGTTTCGTCTATTTCTTTATTGAATGGTGAGAAGTTTCGGTCATAGAATTTCTAGTATATCCGTTCTCTAATTATTTATCTCACATGTGCTATAATGATTTTTCTTTTTCCCTTCTCTCAAAACTGTAGGTTAAAGGTTGTGGAGAAGCTTCATGTGACTCTCTGTTCACAGCACCAATACAAGGGTATTTGTTAGGCATCCTATCTGCTTGTTTGTCAGCATTAGCTGGTGTTTATACAGAGTTTCTGATGAAGAAGAATAGCGACAGCTTGTACTGGCAGAATGTACAGTTATATACGTAGGTACCCCTTCACAGTAAAACTTCTTTTTCCTTTGAGTAGTGATTAGTTGTTTGATATCCTTCTATGTTATGAGCACTCCCTGCCTTTGAACCTCAACCAGATATATTCCATCTTTGCTGCTCCTCTTACTCATTCTTTGGAATTACTATGAGTGCAGTGCTTTCCATAATCAGAGCAGAAGTGCAGTAAGATTGTGTGATCTTATGAAATTTTCTTGAAATACTTGTAGCATGATATTTGCAGTGACAATATCGTCTTCCTTGTGCTTAAATTATAACTTACTTTTACAAGCTTGTGTTCTGTTCATAATGTATATTTATAGGCATCTCATTCTTTTTTCAGGTTCGGTGCAATCTTCAACATGGCACGACTTCTTCTGGATGATTTCCGAGGTGGATTTGAGAAGGGGCCTTGGTGGCAGCGTCTTTTCAATGGATATAGTGTTACAACTTGGTTGGTGGTTTTAAATCTTGGATCCACTGGCTTGTTAGTTTCATGGTTGATGAAGTATGCTGACAATATTGTGAAGGTACTTTTTCCTTCTCTAGCACCAGCACCAGGATTCCACATCATGTGTACCTGAGTTGATAATTTTTCGCATTGCTAGGGGGTCTTTTTGGTAGAATTGTATTTAGGATTTACTCACGTATACCTGTCTGATATTACTCTATCATAATGTTTACAGATTGCTCCAGAGCCAAATTAGCTGAGAGGAAATTCTTTAAATTAAAATGTTATTATATGCTGTATAGTATTGCTCCTGCCTCCTTTGGGGGGGGGAGGAGAATGCTCCCAGCTCAGTGAGCAGCAGTTGCTAGGAGAAAGTCTTTTTTTAGTTCAGTGGACTACTACCATAGTACTGCAAATACTAACAAAGAACAAAACTATGAAAAGATGCTTTAGGGAGGGTCTGAACATCTTTGTTCATCCCTTAATTCAGTTCCAATATTGACACTTTTCCTTGATATAACTCTTGGTACTTTTTAGGTATTTGTGTCATAACTTAACTTATCTTCTCTATCTACTTGCACATGATTTTGCTTCTTTCAGGTTTATTCTACATCAATGGCAATGCTCCTGACTATGGTCTTATCTGTATACCTTTTCAACTTTAAGCCTGCTCTGCAGGTAAGTCCACAAGTATTAAGAAAACCATATGATTCTTTTTGTCCTCTGTGTATACATCTTTTTCAGACAATTGATAATGTCTTGAACTTCTGCAGCTATTTTTGGGCATTATTATCTGTATCATGTCACTACACATGTATTTTGCCCCTCCAAACATGCTTGTAGATATGCCTTTGACTGCAAAAGCAACTCAAGAGAATCTTAAAGAAGTTCTTGTTGAACGAAGAACAGATTCCTGATGCTCCTTACTAAATTTAGTAAAGTGCCTGCCCTGACAGCTGCACTGCCATTGATTAGATGAAGAGCAGTAATTGGAACATTGCAGAGGTTATGGAGAAGTATCCATTTCTGGAATCAGAATGATGCTTTGAATACTTTGATGCATCACGCAACTCAACGATGACTATTGAAGAAAAGTGTCTTTCACAGATGAGGCAAAATTCTGCCAAATTTGGAAAAAAAAGGAAAATCGAACTCCACTAGAGTAACATTTCGTTCTTCTGTACTATCTGCTGGATATACCTGTTAAAAACTAAAAAAATTTTGTAACCCTTTTCATGTATGAGACAGAAACAGAAAAGTGAAATAGTGTTCAAATTCTTCTTGGAACTGATACTTTGATCTTCTCTATCATGTATTAGTGGGTATTCTGGGTAATGGTCACAATATGATTAGCTTACTGACATTGTGCTTCATGTTAGTGTTTTCATTGTAAAGTGGTGAGGAAAACATTGACCAGCAAATGGTTTCAACTATTACGGAGATGTTCTTCTCGACTGTGATCGGTTGGCAAGAAATTGTTTGATAAAATAGAACACTGATTCTTTAAGCTTTAATTATGGAAACAATGCTTTTAATGCAAGAAATATGTAGAAACTAGCAGTCTCAATAATGCAGTAAGAGAACAAACATAACAATGCACACTGCATGCTGATTCTTTAAGCATTAGATGCTGAAGGTCAATGAGTAAGTTGAAGAGAATGGTGACTTTCTGCCATTACAAGGGCCGCTATGGAACCAGTAAAATCAATATCGATCTTCCACATGCTTCCCTTTCATTACATTAAATTCCCTTTCATGTCTCGATTCTTCTGGCATCTGCTTCATCTCTCTCTCTCTCTCTCTCTCTCTCTAAAAGGCCTAACTTGACATGTTCGAACACTGCTTATAGCTTACAGACTGAGACAGAAGATAAATGAATGGAACCAACTGCTTCAACGCTACTTATTCCATGCCCAGTAGGCACCATGAACAAGCAAGCAGCAAGAACAGCAACAGCTGTAGCTTCCAGATGCCGCTGCACTATCCCAGGTACAAGAAGAGCGACTACGAGACCATGCCGGAGTGGAGACTCGACTGCCTGTTGAAAGAGTACGGGCTTCCGGTCACCGGAGATGTCAACCAGAAGAGAAAGTTCGCCATGGGCGCCTTCCTTTGGCCTCCCGAGAATGAATAGAAAAGTTCACAGGACATGTTTGATTTAGCAGCTCATAAAGCACTTTCATCATTTTGTAACTTTGTAGCAGAAGAATTATAATTAATTTGCAAGTTTAGCTTTGTGGTGTTGCTTTGGTTTATGTATCTGAAACTGGTTTAGGGTTCTTCCTAGCTGTTGTTAGCTCTTAACATAATTAATCAAAATTAAAGATCCAAGATTCTAAAGCATTCCATTTTAATTGCAGATCATTTAATTGTAGCAGAAAGATCACTTCTTTGAAGAGATGATCATGTAAAAGAGATGGGTGCATGAATAATCATTTCATGGTTCTCTTTGATTTTTGATCATCTGGGATCAATCTTTCATCTTTGAATGTGGATGAGAATTAATCCCTCACGAGGATCTTCTTGCTGCCTTTTCACCAACCCTGCAATTGAATTTCATCATTTAGTAAAGCAATATGATTTCCTTTTCTGTTTACCCCTTGATTCTGTAATTTTATTTTTAAAAAATCAGTCCCTTCAAGTTTTAATTATTATTTTTAGGATTTATTGCCTTAAGAGGACACTTATTTTGTTAATAATTATAAATTAAAATTTATAAAAAATTATATTTATTTAAAATTTATGTTTTTGTGATATTAATTCTTGATGAAGAAGTTAATATTAATATATAATTTTTTTTATGTATAGGTGATTCAAATATAATTTTTTAGTTAAGTAATTATTTTTAATATTTTTTTGATATTACAAAAATAAAAAATTATTTTTTAAAATATTTATATTTTATAAATTTTTATTAAATTTGATATAAAAAATTTTTTATTTGTTTATTTTTTAAAATATTTATATTTTATAAATTTTTATTAAATTTGATATAAAAAATTTTTTATTTGTTTTGATAATATTTAAAAATACATTGAGATAATTATACAAGTATAAGATATATTCACATCATATACATAAAACTGTTGATACTAATGAAAATTATAAAGAAAAATTTTATATTTAAAATTTAACAAAAATAAATTTTAAATAGATATAATTTTTAAAAAATATTTTAATTTAAAATTTAAAACAAAATATAAATATTCTTGATATAATTAACTTTTATTTTTATATTTTTTAATGTTCAAATTAAGTTAAGAGATGTACTATTTATTTTGATGGTAATTATATAATTGTATTTTATTATAATATATTAAAAAATATTTATTAAAAATAATATGCTCAAATTTATATTCCATTCAGATAACAAATTTTCACCATGTTGACCTATCAAGAAAGGTTTACTAAATTCATTTTCAATTGAAAAATGGGTCTAATTAAGTCCATCAACTTGCTAAACATTGGCAAATATTATAAAATTAATTATAAAAAAAGAGAGGATAAGAAGAAAATTTAGAGAAGCATGGTCTCAATGATAGTAACATTTGCATCCATATTGTTCTTGTTGGTATGGTTGTCATTAAATATGACAATAATGTGTGACCTCTCTTCCCCGGCATCAACATAATTACATGGTAAGTCTTTCTCGCATAATTAATAATGGTTTTCTTTTGACATTAATTATAATTTTTAACAATTTAATTAAATCAAGAAAATATTAAAAAATTATTCCACATCCAATAATTTTGCACCAACAAATCCATTTCAATATATATATTTCTCAATCATGGCATATGGATATTATTAGGGAGGCAAAGCCACAATATAGTTCTATGAGCAATTAAAGTATAGTCTATCATAATAACTTTGATACTTTAAACATTACATAATTAATTGTTACGTTTTGGAATTTCACTATCTATTTGTAAGTTTTGATTTCGATTACTTATATATATAATTAAAATTCTCAAACTACATATCATTTTAAGAACCATATGCTTTTATTAAATATATAAAATCTTAATCTAATTATATTTTATAAAAATATTTTGAATTATAACTCTGTCACAGTTAACCTTAAAATAAATACGAATCAAAATAATATCATTATTATTAAAATAAAATATATAATAAATAATATGATATCTAAAAAATTGTCCATTTGAAAAGTTCATATGTTAGTCCAACTTGTAAAACTTCAAATATCTGTTTTTTTATAATTTAAATAAATTATTTAAGAATAATAACATTGCTGCCATAATTTATATCAAGGGGACTGAATAGCAATACTAAGTTTGTTTAAAATACAATGAAATCCCATAAGCCGATAACAAATTTTCTTCTTTTTTTTTCCAGAAACAAAAAAGTTAAATAAAGAAAAGACGACGGAAAATGACACGTGGACCAATGAGAGCCGCAGCATATGGTCCCAACAGAGGAGACACACACACCCAACCCGTTCTCTGACCCAAAAAGAAAAGAAAGCGGCCAAAAAAGGGCGGGAGCCAGCGCCCCCACCCCTCACATGGCCGTTCAGTAATCACCGAAACATGCGCCCGGCGCCCACATTTCAACTTTCCCGGTTACCGGATTTACCGGTTTTCTCTCTCTTCGCAGTATTTATATAACCCGTCTAGGCGTTCCTTACCGCACCACCACCTCCACTGTTGGGCAGAAACTCTTCTCTGTTTGTGGTTTGCGTCTCCTCCTTTGAGCCTTTCTGGTTCTCTCACAAGAAAGGCAAAGGAGTTGACGAAAATCCGGCGTTTTGTTTGATTTTTCTCTCTCTGCGCGGCTCTACTCGGGCTACTGCAGAGATATTTCGAGAGACGTTGCAGAGAGAGATTGAGCTTTTGTAAACTTGTTTTTCTCCGTTTTCGTGTTTGATTGAAGTTATATAGCGAATAGAAAAAGGAGAAAAATGGCAGTTTCAAGGGTTTCGTTCGGGGCAGCAGCTGTAATCGTGGCTCTCATTTTTGCTATTGCCTTGCCTGCTGTCCAAGCTCAGTCCTCGGCTCCCGCTCCTGCCCCCACCAGCGACGGTATTTTCTCTCTTTCCCTGAGTACATCAATGTACATAAGTTCTAGATCTGCGCCACTAAAATTTCAGATTAACGGTGGCTCCAAGGAATAAGGATCTTTGTTTGAGATGCATTTGGCATTACAGAAAATTAGAACCAAAAATAATCTAATCCAAGCAATTGAAATTCCTGTTTCCTAATTTCAGATTCTGTGTGGTAATACTTGTTGGATGTTTTAAACTGCAGGGACCTCAATTGACCAAGGCATTGCGTATATTCTGATGTTGGTGGCGTTGGTGCTAACTTACCTGATTCATGCAGCTGACCTCGCCTGCGATTTCTAGATTGAATCACAGAGCGGGAAGTGTGGGGGGGAGAGAGAGAGAGAGAGAATGGGGTCAGGTTGGTAGGAAAAAGACTGTGTTTGGTAGATCAGGGATGGTGGGGATCACATGGGATCTTGTTTGTACGTTCGTGTTGTGAAATCCTGTAAGAACTAATTGCTGCCCCCTGTTGTCATTCACGATATTTTAGTCCGCTTGATTGGTGGCAATCCCATTTCACTTTCATTTTTCTTTTGTTCTACTCGAGAAAACCAGTTGCATTTTCACAGGTTATACACTACTTAGTTTTCAATGGAAATAAACATATGAGAAGTCAAAATGGCATAACACAGTTTGTTTTGGCATTCAAGAAATTAAGAGAGAAAAGTAGGATAAAGGAATTTGGGCAACCAAACCAAAGGAATAATTCTATGGAAATGATGGTTATTTCACCTTAAAAATAAAAGTAATGATTTAAAAAGAAAACCAATACTAAATATTTTGTTTAAATCTTTTGCTATTTTGTATAAGATATAAAAATAAACAGTAAAATTTAAATCAAATACAACTAAGAATCATGGCATTTAAGGAGTTACAAATTACAACATCTTCATTAACTTCAATTGTCAATGGATAAGTGGCGATGCAAGCATGTTCCATGTTCCTAATGATTTCATCTTAAACAGCTACTACCAACGGCAAAAAAAAAAGAATGATTGAGGTTTTTGCAAGATTTATCATGCTCACAAGTCAAATGAAACTCCAGCCATCAACTTCCATCAAGATTTTTTGCTGACTGGATTTGCTTCCTGCTGATTCCTAGTTATCGTAAATTTCTTCACTTTCTGTTCAGAAAAAGATCAAAATTAAAACACAAGACCATAATCAACATGAGGAAAATAATAGAATTATAGTAACCGAACAGGGAGGTAAAGATGTGGGTGTCAAACTGAAATACATGAAGATAACTGACACAAATTTCAGTCACTGCATTCTTCAATAATATCCACAAAATTACAATGGTTGAAGCAATTACAGTTCAGAGGTCCGATCTAGGGGGACATTATCTCACAGACCAATGTGTTCAACCTTCCCCATAAGGTTTATAGGGGGTTGCTTTTAAAGGATGAATATATCCACAGAAAACAAGGGAAATGGATCACAAGTCAATAGTCATCTGTTCTAACAGAAATATAAAAGAGGAATTAGAGAGCACTGGAAAGGGAAACCAAATGGTTAAGAACCAAAGAGGTATTCTAAAGGTTTTGCCTGTGGTGAAAACAGTGGGCATAGGTAAGTCCATTAAGAATACACACATAGCAATATGAAATCGTGCAAGTTGTGAACAACTCCCCATTGAGAGGATGGTTTGTTATTTCTTTACAAACATTCAGATTACAGAGGTTAGATGGAATGAACAGAAACAAGTCGTGCATTTGAAGTTCATTAATCTAATGGCATTATACAATCTTGTTTTTCCACCAAGATCAGAAATGGGAATGGGTATCTGAAACTTACAGAACATAACGTTTCAACCAAAGACTGTGCAAACTTAGGCAAGTGCTAATGCTATCATGTCCTAAATGTCAGCAGAACCATGTCAACCCCGATACAGATAACATAAAAATCAGTAAATGTAGGAAAACCATGATAAAACAAGCATGTGCATTATCTATGATGTATGATTCACCTATTGTTTTTACCCTTTATCAAATAATAGAGAATAACCCATACCCAAATCTCTTAGAACTTGGACTGGATACCACTCACTTGAGTGTGATGCTTTCCAACCAACTCAACCCAAGACTATTCACCAGATGCTAAAAAGGTCTTAGACTTTAAATTATTTAAACTTTGAAAATTTGCACCGGTAAACAAGCATTGAAACAAGGCCATTACCAAAAGAGTACCTCTTCATCCACAGTTACACAATTTGTAAGATCACAAAGCTAGAAGAAGACCTTAACCAGCTATCACAGAGTTCATAAACCCTTGGATTGACATGTGATATAACAAGAAGTCCCCCAAGGAAACTGTTGGCATGAGGGATGAAGCTTTGTTATCAGCAGATGCCATTCTGATCCAAAAGCTTAAGCTACTAGACCATAGTCCAATCCAGTTCTACAGAGAGCAACTGATAATAAGCAATTAAATCATATATGTTCATCTCAATCAAACATGAAAAGGATCTAAAGTAGCTAGTATAACTGCAAGTTCAAGCCCTCATGTAAGAGTATCATCATTGGTGCTCAGATTAGCAGTAAGCCTCAACTACAATTAGAAGCCTTGCCTCCAAAATCCAAGCATGAGAAAGTTCAAATTTTCCACATAATTTAAAATAGAATCACAAACATAACCATACACACGAATGCATAGTAGTAGTACTTTTAACATTGCAACTTATTAACATGATAATCCACCTAAAGAACTTTCAACTATCAATGAAATTTTACTTCAGAATTTGATCAGCATAAATTAAAATCACAATAACAAATCCGCTATCCCACCATTTCCGTTTAACAAAACCGAACTGACTCTCAATTGGACTACCAAAAACCGAAATTCCTCGACAAACAAATTGATCACGAAAAGATTAAAAATAAAACCTGAAGGAAGAAAAAATTTAAAGAGCGATGATCTAGAGCATGGTACCTTAGCAAGCACGCACTCTCTCAAGGAATGCATGAGACGGACGCATTTTTCTTGATCGAAGGGCGACTCGGAGACGCAGTTGAGCAGCGCGAGAGCCTCTTGGCCACAAACTGGCTGAGTACGTGGCTCGTCCATGCCTTCTAGGTATCAAGATTAAGGGTTAAGGCTTTGCAGATAAACCCCAGCCAAAGGATTAGATCCAAACAAAATCAAGACTCTCTCCTCTCCGGACTGTTTGGCTCGCGAGAGAATCATGATAATTCAAGACTCCCGCCCTCAGTAACCGTGGGTTTACTAAGAGCAGCGGCAGCGCCAACAGTTTCTAGCAGGAAGGGAACGATAATAATACCTGTAGCTCACCCTTAGAACCACCTAGCCCTAGTCACCCGTAGCCACGTGTCTCCCAACTAGTGAGGATTTTCTCTTACTAGGCCTCCACTGTCGGCCTACAATTTCGTAGCCCTTAATGACGAGCCCAAGGAACTTGTAGGGGCGATAATAGGGCTAATGTGGGCTAATCTACAGGCCATTTTAAAGCCCGAGAAATTGAAACCGTTAAACTCGTAGCCCCTGCCGTTGTCAGTTCAGCAGTTGGTATTTTGGTAGATTATTATATTAATATAAAATTTTTAAAAATAAATAAATAATTATTTATTAATTAAAGGATAATTTTTGTTTTAAAGCTACGTTGGGTATTCTCTTTTCAATCAAATTTTAATTTTTAAAATGTATTTAAATAATTTTTTATATATTAATTTTATTTAAATTAAATTTTAATAAAAATAATTATAAAAA
The DNA here is from genome assembly GCA_021397835.1 of Moringa oleifera. Lineage (NCBI taxonomy): Eukaryota > Viridiplantae > Streptophyta > Magnoliopsida > Brassicales > Moringaceae > Moringa > Moringa oleifera. The sequence goes on from JAJFZO010000566.1 coordinate 1,033,314, forward strand.
ATTAATGATATTTTTATTGTTTAAATGATTAAAAAATTGCTCAAATATATTTTAGACTTTATTCTGATTTTATCTCTCAAATTTGATTACTTTTTAACTAACAACTTATTTTTTAAGAATTTTTCAAATTTTTGATAATATAATTTTTAAAAAATTATTTGTAATATCTAAAAAAATCAATTTTTTTATGTGATGGTACTAAAATTTTTTTACTTGTAAAAATTTTAAGTGAAAAATCATTATAAAATATCTTTAATTTAAATATAATATATTAAATTTTTAAATAACATTTATTTTGAATTAAATTATTATATTTCATTATTTTTTAATAAAATAAGACAAGTTGAAAGGAGGGATGGGTACATATTAAGTGGCAAAGCAACAAGAATGGCGTGGAATCATTAATACAAGTTCATGGGATACCCATAGAAATCATGGAGAGAGCAGTCACTGTTTTAAGGGTATCTAAGAAAATCTCGACCACATCGCGGCTCATGAGCCATAAGTGCTCCTCTGTCGGTAGGTGAAACAGGGCCTCTGGGGCCGACGCGCGTACCCAAGTTCCCGCGACACGCAGCAGCCTTATCATTTATTATCTCTTATTTTTAAGGGGTATTTTTTTCTGTAGCCGTCCGTATAAGAATATTTGCGTAAATAATCAAAATTAGTAATGTATTTGTTTTTAGCACCTTTTTGACATTTAAGACAAAATTATCCTTTCTTTAACATGTGCAATTACTTATTTGTCCAAACAGAGAATTTGAGAAGTCAAACAAATCAAACGTTTCCCTTTCCCTCTCTTATTACTCTGGCGCTAAACTTCATCACTTAGTTTCGTCCCTCTACATTCGGTATTTGTTCATTTCTTCTCTTTCGTTGTAAACCGACCTTTGAAGAATATCCGCAAGCTACTGAGTCAGAAGAAAATCAATAGCAGTATGTTTCTTAACAATATTTTCAACTCAAATTCTTCATTCCTTTCTGCTGAATATCGACTTAGTTTCATCCCTCGTTTTTCATTCATTGTTTTTTTAATATTTTTGAGTTTGGTTTATGGGTATAATAACTTGAATACACGTTTTGTTTAATATTTTTGGGCTTTGGTATTAGTTTTCCAATCTGCGATGTTTGGGTGAAAAATCGCAGTGTAGTTTTGCATGAGTTTATCAGATTCGTACCATGTTAGGGCAAATCGTTCATAGTTTTAGGAATCGCACTAATTAATCGTACCTAGTTTCATAAATCGTACCTAATTTTACAGAATCGTACCTAATTTCGGTAAATCGTACCTAATTTCGGTAAATCGTACCTTATTTTTGTAAATCGTACCTAGTTTTGGTAAATCGTACCAATTTATCGTATCAAGTTTTTTAAATCGTATCTTATTATTGTTTACTCTAATTTTGATGTTTTTTCGCCCCTGTAGATGGCAACCAGCTCTACTTCTCAGAAGCCATACGTGATCCCCAGAGAGTCCTGGAAGACCGAAAAGATTCTAAAACACTGCGACAATGATGTCATCCCTACCTTGAAGGAAATTATGGATGACTCTCAGAAGGAGAAGTTTGAAGGGACCTGCTTGGGGCATTTTCTACACTTGCACAAAGATTTCAACTTCTCTGGGATTATTGTCCACAATCTTCTGCTGCGAGAGATACAACAAAACCACGAGGACGAAATGTGGTTTAGGCTGGGGCAGAATGAAGTTCGCTTTAGCAAAATCGAATTCTGCCTAATCACTGGCTTGAAGTTTGGCGAGCTACCGGACATAGACAAAATTGCAGAAAATCCATCTGGTATTCTCGCTAAATACTTCGGCGGGCGGGGTAACGTCAGCGGTAGTAGCATCAAGACAAGGCTGCTGGAAGGAGAGTTCGAAGACGAAGATGACAAGCTGAAGTTGGCCTTGCTGTATCTACTAAATGGTTTCATCAAAGGCCATGACGAGCGCCAGTATGTACCCACGTGGCAGTTCCATTTAATAGATAACATTGAAGCCTTCAACTGCTTTCCATGGGGCACATGGGTGTACTGCAACTCCTTGCAACATTTTAAGAAGGCAGTTACGAATCGAGCCATGGACGTTAAAAGGGTCAACTACAATGCCTATGGCTTTATATGGGCACTGCAAGTAAGGATCATACCTTTTTTATTTTTTTTTCATTTATTTAATTGAATACATGTTTTATCTTCATGAAGCCTAACTTGATTTTCTCTTCTTTTTCCATAGATTTTTGCCTTCGAAGTGATTCCTGCTACCAACATGCACGGTAGTAGGTTGTCAGGCTCGAACCTGCCATTGCCTAGAATTTGCCGATGGAGGTTCCATCGGAAGCCACATGCAGCAGATTGCAAGAAGATTTTCACTAACATTGTAAGTATACTTATCATGTCTTCATTTTCATTTCGTACATACCATTCTGATTTCGTGTCTTCATTTTTCAATTTCGTACCTTCATTCAAATTTTTGTCTCATTTTTCAAATTCGTACCTTAATTCTCAATTTCGTACCTACATGCATTCTCAATTTCGTGTCTTCAATTTTTTGTTTCGTGTCTATATTCTCAATTTCGTGTCTTCATTTTTCATCGTACCTTAATTCTCAAATTCGTACCTACATGCATTCTCAATTCGTGTCTTTAATTTTTAATTTCGTGCCTATATTCTCAATTTCGTGCCTTCATTTTTCAATTTTGTACCTTTTATTCTAAATTTTGTGCCTTTATTTTTCAATTTCGTACCTTTTATTATAAATTTCGTGCCTTTATTTTGTAATTTCGTACCTTAATTCCTCATTTCGTACCTTCATTCTTCATTTTGTTTCTTCTATTTTCAATTTAGAAGCTTCATTTTGTTTTTTCAGATGGGGGCTAAGCTAAAGTTAGAGCCAACAATTGCTGAGAGTCATGCCCCCTATTATGTTGGCGTTGAAGATTCGATCATGCCATTGCAGCCACATGCTCAATCCAATGTGCCGGCTACACGATCGAGTGGGGATGAGGACACTGTGGAGGGCCTCATCCAGGACAAGTCAACCAAATTGCCTGCTGCTTTGCCAAAGCAATATAAGGTATGTATTCTTCATAATAGAAATGAGTTTTGTTGTTGTGTTTTATCATTAACAACTTATGTTACATTCAGCGCCGAGTTGGCTTTCTTCCTGTCGAGCCACCGAGGGATCATGCATCTGATGAAATCGTCAGTGACAGAAGAGAGCCGAGGCCACAGATGATGGCCCCTGAGGTGCGGGAGTACAACATTGAGGGTGAAGCACCTGGCGCAGAAAGAAATGCAGATGATTCAGAAGTTTGCCGTCGCCTCACTGCTATGGAGGTGAAATTAGATCTCCTTGAGGCGAGGCTAAACCAAATGGAATCACAAAATGAAAGACGCCATGAGGAGCAAATGGCAATCTTAAAATCCATCCAGCTCTCCCTGGATGGATACGGATTTGGTGCTCGAGACCCTCCCCGCCCTATGTCAGAACCAGTTCCTAATGATGTAAGTAATGTCGTATGTAACAATTACTTTATATTCAATTTTTAATATTGTGCAACTTATTACATAAGGATGAAATCTTTAATTGTGTTCTCTTTCTTTCAGGGTGTCAATGCAGGCTCCACATCAAATCTTCCCATCATTGAGGAAGCTGGGGCTTATGCAGAGGAAGTGGCCACTGCAGGGCCAATGGATGAGGAAGTGGCCCCTGCAGTAGATCCACAAAATGAAGCTGTGGGAGGCTTGGCTATTACCCCAGTTGAGGCAACTGACAGTGTGCTGCCAGTTGTTAGGACCCGTAAAAGGTCAAGACAACTGTGCAGCCCATATGTCAACCTTAACACTGGGGAAAAAAGAGCCAAGTACTCTCACATGCTGAGTACAAAGGCCAAATTCTCAGACAATATCCTCAGTGCATTTAACGAGTTCATGAGTGGCCAATCATAGTAAGTCATTTATAGTTACATTTTATGTTTTATTAGCTAGATTGAATTTTTTAGCCGCAATGTAGGTATCGGCCATTCAGTTAGTACAGAGTGGTTTAAGGCCTTCAAAGACAATGATGAATGGGTCGATGACTCTGTAAGTTAGTTAATTTACAAACTATTGTTCTTTACATTCTTACCATACTCGAATTAGCATTCGTGCCTTCACTTCGTATGCTGATTTAATTTTACATTATTATTTTTGTTGTGTCAAACAGCATATTGAAGCATATTTGAGTCTCCTTCGAAGAAGGCAGAGGGAGTTCCCACAAGAATATGCACAAGATGTTTGCATCTGCGATCCGTGGCTCTATGTAAGTTTTTTGGACTTTAATTGTTTAGATGCTTTATATTCAATTTGTTTATTGACTTTGTTTTGCTCAATTTTGTAGACAGCAATGTTTTACATTTACAACGAATATCAAGCGGATCCAGATGCTGATTGTCCTCCTCCACACTCCAATTTTGAAGCACACAAATGGGAACCAGACTTCCCGGATCGTGTGAGAGGCAACTTCAGTCATGATTGTCCATCTTGGCACACTGTAAATAAGGTATGTATATCTTCATTGGTTGGAACACAAATTATTTTCTTGCAATATTACTTACACTCTTAACTGACATTTAAATAATATTTTTCAATGTAGTTGATGGTTCCATGCCACGTAGGGGGATCTCACTGGCTGTTAGTGGTTGTGGATCTGAAGACATTTTCCTTAAGAATTTATGACTCTTCCCGACAAGAGATCCCCAGTGAGGTGCGTATTCGGCAACAAAATCCCCTCAGATATATGCTACCTAGCTACATGGCTAGCGGGGGATATTTCATGCAGAAACCAGAGGTTAATAAGCCGAATATTCCACTCTCCTGCACACTAGAGCCAAAGAACAAGGTCCCCCAGCAGAGAAAAAGGTAAGAGTCTTTTTTTGCTAATTATTATCCTTATTTAGAAGTTTTATGTTCAATGTTAATTTCTTTTAACTGTGTTGTTTTTTTTTCAGTGGCAATTGCGGACCTCACATGCTGTACATAATAGAGCATTTGCTAACTGGGAAGACACTCAAATACACTGACAAAGACATGCCAAAGATACGAAAACATATGACATTACATGTATTTGCTAATTCAATTGTAGATGATAAGGGTTAAAACATTTTTATTCTTTTTACATTACATTGTATTCATTTGTATATACATTCAAAAATTGTGTATAATATTTTTTTGCAAATAAAAGAATCATTTACAGTACATTGTATTCATTTGTATATACATTCAAAAATTGTGTATAATATTTTTTTGCAAATAAAAGAATCATTTACAGTACATTGTATTCATTTGTATATACATTCAAAAATTGTGTATAATATTTTTTTGCAAGTAAAAGAATCATTTACAGTACATTGTGCAATCATTTTACTTCTTCTCTAATCTACAAAAAAAATTTCATTATATTGTTAGTGTTCATTGAAGACTCTTGAATGTGCATGAACATTGAAGATACGATTTCACTAATAAAGGTGCGATTTATTTACCATTAAAGGTACGATTTTTCTATCAAAGTACGAATTAATGGTACGATATAATACATAAGGTACGATTTTTCCAAAAAAAGGTACGAATTAATGATACGATATAATATATAAGGTACGATTTCACGGCTAAATGTACGAAATGATTGGGAGATTCAATATTTAAGATACGATTTTTAATGTTGCATTTTTGAAAAAGATGGTACGAATTAAAGGTACGATTTATTATTTAAAACATGAATACAATGTACGATTTTACTAATAAACGTACGAATTAAAGGGGTGACATATTATGCAAGGTACGATTTTATGAATAAAGGTGCGAAATGATGGTGCGATTCAATATTTAAGTTACGATTTTATTGTTACAAGTGTGAAAATGACCGTGCGAATTGAAGGCACGATTTTTAATTTAAGATACGATTACAATGTACGCTTTCACTAATAAAGGTGCGAATTAAAGGTACGAATTAAATGTGCGAATTAAAGGTACGAATTAAGAATATCAAAATAATATACCAATCAGTAATGAAAAATAAGTTTGCAAATAATAATAATATAATCAAAACATTAGAATTATCATAAACCATTTGTGTCATCATCTAGTGAAGTTGAATTGAGAGGCATTTTACAAGTTTGTGAATTATGCTCAACTATACCACAATTACGACATTTACGACGCAACTGATCAGGCACCTTAGACGATCGAGAGTGACTCACTCCATCATAATATTGTGGATTCGAGCACGTCAATCGATTGTGTCCATATTGCATGCATCTAGAGCACTTCTTTTGGACCGTCCTCTCCCCACCAGAGGGTATTCTCCGTTTTTTAGGACGCCCTGGTGACTTACCATTATTTGGTGGTAATACAATAACTCTTCTAACTTCCTCAGGTACATCCCAATCAGACTTATCACCAATTGGATATACCGGCTCAGAGTACGCTGCTACTAGTTGATCCTGCTTATAGTAGTTAGAGCAAAGAGTTATGAAGTCAATATTACGTTCCCTGTAAAAAAGGCCAAATTTGTGAAGTTAATACAAGCAATAACAATGAATAATTAAAAAATAGAGGAAATTGTCAAAATTAGCATCAATGTCACCTGGAAGCTGCTAGTGCATGTGCACATGGCAAGAGATCAGCCTGAAACTCTCTACAAGTGCAAGTACGTTCAATAAGATTCACAATTGCCTCCTTACCCTTCTGCCTAACTAAAAATACATTCCAATCAACATTGGAAGCTGTCATTTGTAATGAAACTTTTTGTCTCTCAGTCATCAATGAGTGAGCCCATTCTGTTAGTTGTGACCTCCAAACTTTAGCTCTCTCAAGTCAATTATAGAACCAACGTTGCATCATGTCTCGAATGAATTCCAATAGAGCTGTCACGGGTAACTCTCGAGCAAATCGCAGACACGAATTCAAGCTCTCAGCTATGTTAGTGGTCATGAGTTGATATCGTCTTAGGGGGCAATACACACGTGACCATTTTCTCGGATCTTCCTTCATGATATATTCGAATGCTTTAGGGTGATTAGCCTGCAACTCAGTCATCAATTTATTAAATTCAGACTCTCGATATACCCTTGCTGCATTATAAAATATCTTAGATATATCTTCCCTCTTGAATTTATTCTTTATATTTTGAGCCATATGCCACGAACATAAACCATGACAAGAATTGGGGAAGACCTTTGCGATGGCATTTGCAATACTGACATGACGATCTGATATAATAACCAAGTCCTCAACCGAGCCTATAGCTTCTTTCAGTTGCCGTAAGAACCACTCCCATGCATCATAGTTCTCGGAGTCACCATAACCGAATGCTAGTGGATATATCTGTTCATTCCCATCTTTGCACGCCGCTACAAACATTACACCGTGAAACCTTCCTTTTAAGTGAGTGGCATCGATAGCAATGACCGGTCTGATTACTAAATGGAACCCCCTCAATGATTGCCCAAGAGCCACAAATAAATACTTAAATCGATTAGTTCCATCTTCAATACATATGTGAGCCTTAGTTCCTGGATTAATTGTTTGCAACATGTGGCAGTATGACGGCAATTGTTGATATGACTCAATTGGGTCACCATATGTAAGAGACAACACATACTCTTTAGCCTTCCAAGCTTTACTGTATAAAATTTGTATGCCATAGAGTTCTTTCATATCACCCATGATATCTTTCGGCTTAATGATTTTAGCATTAGTAGACAACTTTTGAGCCACAATTTCTCCAATAATGGCAGAACTTGCTTGTCGATGTCGTCGATGCAACTCTTCAACTGTGCAAGTGTGTGTCAAATCACACCTTCTAATTTGAAAGAATTGTCCTTGTGCAACTCTCACAGCACGAATCTTCCATGCACAATTTCTTTCTCTACAAGCAATCTCAAATAATGATTTGTTAGACCTAGTGACTCTAAACTCAAAGTTCTCAGTTAAAGCATGCACACCCAAAAATCGCTTCAGCTCTTTTTTGTTCGGAAAAAACTGACCTCTAGCAAGGGTGTCAATTGGAGTCACTGATTCCATAGTAGAAGTCGACGTAAGACCGTGTAATTCAGCACCCAACACACCATACCGTCTGACAACACCATCACTTGGATTATTATGTACTTCCGGGCATGTGACTGGGATATAAGGTGGGACAGGACGTAGATTCTCATTCAATTCTTCATTGTCATGTTCTGCTTCTAAAATGGGTTCACATTGATCTTCACTGGTGGGTTGAGTAGGATGAGTTTCCATGATTGGGTATTTACACCTAATATCATAGTCCACCCGCTCATCCAAGTTGATCACATCGGTATGGATCTCATTAGTATGCTGAGTGTCAACGGGAGTCTCACTATGGATGAATGGTTCAATTCCATATACATCTAATTCAATAGTTGGATTACTCCCAGAACAACTTATGTTAATAGGATTGACTCGTCTTGAAATTTCACATTCACATAAACTTTGTCTATTCTCAACAAAATTTCGCTCCACTAGATCAGCAATCACACGAGGAACTATGCTGTCATCGTACAACATAAACTCAACATCGTCATCATTCACTAACTCAATTTTGCTAGCAGTTTTTTCAGATCTTACTATAGTATGCAGTACAACATCAGTCATAGTGAAATCAACCTCCACACAAGATTTAACCAAATCCAGCAACTGCACATATGTCAAACCCCTCCGAACAATATATCCCTTAGTTTTGATATATCTGCCAACATACTCAAAACTACCACTGGACTCAGACCACTCACCATTCCAAGTTACAATTATCCGCATTCTGTAAAGAAAATATTTCAAATTACAACTGAAAATAATTACTTATAACATAAAATAATGCACGATTTCATAAACTTGTTACGATTTCATGATAGAAGTTACGAATTATCATAATCATGTTACGATTTACTAAGACATGATTTTCAAACATATATATTTTTTCATATTCTATATATAATCGAATATTTAAGCTACGTTGTTGCGCAAATGCATAATTATGTTACGATTTATCAATTAAGATACGATTTTTAAATATATATATATATATATATACATATATATACATTCATATATATGGAAGAACACAAATTATATTCAAGCTACATTATTGTTCAAAGGTATACCGGTCACCCTTTTCACCTTCGAGCACGTTCTGATTTTGAAGACAAATATGTTGTGAAAACACACGAGATTGAGAAATATGCACTCAAAAATATGAGCTTTCTTCTCTGCAGGACAAATAGTTAAAAATGTTAGTGACTACCTTCGATTCCTTCTTTGGATCTTGGATACAAAGGAGGGAAGAAAAAACCAAAAGAGAGAGCAAAGAAAAACTCAGACACAAGAAAAAGAGGTCGGAGAGAGAGAGACAGCTCAAATGAAGAAAGTATTCAGACAAATCTCCTCAATTTTTGAATTATTTTAATTTCAAGGGTATCATTGTCTTTTTTAAGGGTATTTTCGTCTTTTTGATACATGTAAGTGCTAAAAAAAAACAATTTAATAAAAGAAGTTTCTTTTACAAAAAAATATTGGCGGGATGCTAATTTTGACAATTTCCTCTATTTTTAATTGCCACATGGCCAACAGCCTCTTCTCGGTTTTTTTTTAATAAAAAAATCGAGAGAAAATATATCCATACGTATTTCACGTGACCACCTCACCCCGGGGAACAATCTTGCATCCCTTTAACTGTTTGTTTTTTTTTTTTGCTTTTTATATTTTGATATTTGATGATGACAAATTCATGATGTGGCCTTCATCTCACATAACATGCATATATCATTCTTTTGAAAATATTTATGACATAAAATGTCTATTCATTTTTATAAAATTTTAAATTACAACAAAAATTATTTATTAAAAATAATATATATTTAAATATATTTTTTATGAATTATTTATATATATAATTTTTAATAAAAATTAACATGTTTATAGTTAAATTTCACAATAGCTCATGAGGTGATCCTTATGAACTTTTTCGAGTACCAACAGCATCAGTAACCGTGGTCCATTAATGATAAGTGTTGATAAGATTCCTCGTCACAATATAACTTAGTAAAAGTAATTACTCACGAAATTTCAAATCACAATTACGCATGAGATAAAAATTTGTTAATTATATATAATATAAATTTAATTTTAAAAAGTTTCATAAAATATCTCAAATTTTATAAAATTATTTGTGTGAGTATGATCAATATAGATAATATTTTATAAATAATTTTTATTAATGATTTTAAATATCAAATATGTGAAACGTCCTCTATTAAGATGAATTAAAAAAATTTAAATGAAAAATGACATTAAAGTACAATATTTCACATCAAAATTTTATTTATTTAGTCTAACATTGATAATTAAGAGAAAAGAAAGTGGGAATATGATCCACAAACTCCTTTTCACAATTTCAAATGATTGCACACGTCGATGTCGTTTTGATGGTAAGGATTGTCAAATGTTACATTAGTGCACGCACATTTGAGACATGTGCTTGCAGATAACACTCGGGTTCAAATCAAATCGCTATTGGACACTGGACGGGTCGGCTTTTCGGGGCACAAAACAATAAAGAAGGCCCACTTATAACAGGACCCCAAGCTGACGTGGATCAGGCCCAGTTGACAGAGAGAGAGAGAGAGAGTTATCCGCAATGGAGGGATCCGAATCAGCGGAAGGGAAGTGATCAGATAAGTGGGACCACATGAGGAACCAGCGGATGTTGAGCTGGATCATTGAGGGTGGGGTCCACACTGGTTGCAAAAGGAAATCGATACCTGGAGAGACCGTTAGGGGATTGGCCCTGACACTTACGTGTACGGTGATGATTGAATTTTCTGTTTCGGGAGAATAAGAAAGAAGACCTCCGCGTTGTTTGCTTTTGGCTGCTTTGGTTCGCGTGGCTGCTCGCGCGGACCGCCTGACCTGACCGCTTTATGTGCCTAAAGAAGCAACGGCAGCATCAGAATTTTTTTTTTTGTTGTGTTTTTAATTAATTTATAGATAAAAGTTTTATAAAATTTTTGTTAATTTATTTTATAAATTAAATTTTATATTTCAAAAAAATAATAAATCATATCATTTTGATTTAAATTAAATTTTATTAAAATATTTAAATTAAAAATTATATACATTGATTTTGATTTGAAAATTTTCATAAATATAAAAAATATTTAAATTATCATTATAAAGGGTTTCAAAAAATTTTGAGTACTAAAAATATATTTTTAAAATTTATACTATCAAATAAATGTAAATAAATATTTAAGCTATCATCACAAAGAGTTTCAAAATTTTTAAAGCATTAAAAATAATTTTTATAGTCTTTTTATCAAAAATTATTCAAATTTAAAGAATAAATGTAAAATTTAATGAATGATTAATTTAAATTATTTTTAGATATTTTAACAACAAATATAAATTTAATTTTTATACTAATTTGAGTTAATATCCAATTTAGATCAAATTCATAAATCAAATTTCAATTTATCAATTTATAAACATGAGAGTTTGATTAATAGTATATGATAAATATCAAAGTTTTATGAGGTATTTATCATAATCTATAATATATAATAATTAAATAAAATCAACAATTTTATTTATTATATTTATCATATTTTCATAATTATTTTTTAAAAAAATTCAATACAAAAATCAAATTAAAAAATCCTTATCTAATACTATCAAATATGAGAAAATAAGAACCTCCTTGCCACATCACTTAATTCAAAAATTAAAAATAAAAAATAAAAGTGAACAAATCAAAATCATTTGCTATGAGGCAAGGAGATTGAGTAACATAGAAAGATGTCTGTGGCTTAATTTTGGTATCTCTGCAACATTTTGATAGAAAAAAAATAAATTCTTACAAAATTTAGATATAATGTGAGATTCTGTCGAGGCTTTTTGTTTTCAATTTTTTTTTCTTCAGCCCGATAATAATCCCACTGAAATGTAAGATTTATTATATATTTGAAGAATATATCCCTTGATGCATGCGGTTGATTGAGATTTTACCTAAGAAATTGAACAAATTATGATATTACTGGTCAAAAAATTAAAATATTCAATGTAAAATAACTTATTTATATATAAAATTTATATATTTTTAACATATATTTAATAAAAAATCTCTTATAAATTTATAAAAAAATAAAAGAACAACCTGGAAAGATAGTATAAAGTCTCGTGGAAATATAGAGACAACCGTATAAATGCTCATAGATATCACAGACAAGATATGGAACGTCAATGCAAATATAAACACTTACAAATATATTCATGCAGATCTTATGATCATGGGGGGCCCAAAAACATAAATCCGAAGAAGAAAATGACCAAACTGAAAGATTGGTCTCATCTATCAATCAACCAGACATGCAACCAAAGATTCAACAAAATCCCAGTTCCATGACTCCCCTTCAATTAGGTGTCTTTCCTGTTTTTTATTTTTTTATATTTTGGGTTCAATTTTCTCTTATTTCTCTTCCTTAATCAACCTATGATTACAAGCTCTGGGACTCTAGCAATCTCTCCTAGCCCAGGAGATCTTGAAGAAAGTGACCTGGCTTTGATATACAACTCACTCAACATGCCTGAAATCTGTCATTTATTAATGGGTTGTGGTCCATTTGGGGCATGTTTTAACTACAAAAAGACCCCAAAAAATGAAGAGATTGCCTTATATTTTTGTTAGAAAAGTGAGGAAACGGACAAAGAAAAGGACGTTATGGGTGGTCTGTGGAGCGAAGAGCATGTTTGTCATATTGGCAAGTAGGAAGGCACAGTATGGCCAGATAAGAGACAGTGGCTGGCAGCTACTTTGGGACATGCCAAATGGAATTTAATGAGGTAAATTTGGATTTTTGAAGCAAAACCCACTTGTGATTTTGTGTGGAGGCTTGTGGGCAGGCAAACAAAATTTCTGATTTTATCAGTGGAGATAGTCAAATTGGGTAAAATCTGCCATGTCAAATTGAATTTAGTGAGGTGAAATTGGGATTTTGAAGCAAAACACGCTTGTGATTTTGCGAGGAGGCTTGTGGACAGGCAAACAAAATTTCAGATTTTAGCAGTGGAGATAGTGAATTGGGGCAAAATCTGCCCTGTCAAATTGAATTTAGTGAGGTAAAATTGGGATTTTGAAGCAAAACCCACTTGTGATTTTATGTGGAGGCTTGTGGGCAGGCAAAAAGTTTCTGATATTTGGCTGTTGAAACAGTGAATTTGGGCAAAATCTACCCAAAAACAAAAAAAAAAACGAATGGGGCAATTTTTGTTTTTTTTTTTAATCTACCGGCTAATAATAGGGGACCAATTTCTGATGTAATTGGTCAATAACCCACTGAAAATTGTCTCTTGATTCTTGGAAAATGAGCCCTATTTTAACTCTCAGAGTAGTTCCTCCCTTGAAACTTGTCTTCCATGCAACTCCTTATGCCCTTTCATTAGCTTTGTCAAAAGCTATACTTGAAACAAAATGAAATATATTTATTAATATACGAAAATTAATTTCATTATATTTTTAATAATTTTTTTATTATAGTAATATTCATAAAATATTTTTCGTTTTTTAAACTATTTAAACATTGAAAAAATTGAAATTTAATAATTAATTTATAAGACTTTAAATTTAAAAATTTAAAATAAATTTAACGGCTTTGAAATGATTCGAATCTGTCAAATGGCAAGGATTTGTTTGACTAAATGTACTTAGAGATTTGGGCATGGAAGATGAACTTAGCAAGAAAGTCAAATCAGTGGAGCTTTGATTTGCTAAATTTCACCAACAGACAAGCACAAGAAAAGGGACCCAATAAGGTCATGCCACCTAAGACAATTGTTCAATCTTCTGGTTACCCAATTCATGTATGTCTCCTGCACAATGATCACTTTCTTTGCCATTTATCAAATTTATCCTTTCTTTATGAGATCTATGGCTCATTTCGCCAAAATCCAAAGCAAGACTAAGGAAAATTGAACTTCTAATTGGAATTATTCGGACCGATAACCCCTTGATTTTAGCTAATTTGGACCAGATTCATGCTAAATGAACTCCATAGTTATTCCCTCTAGATTTAACATATATAGTATTTAAAGTTTTGGAACAATAATATAGCGTTGAATAATAAAACTAATTAGCTGAAGCAAAGTTTCAAATTAAAATATTTTAAGTTTCAAAAATATTTGTAATATATAGTTCAAACAACATATAAGATTTTTAATTTATGGAGTAAATATAATTAGAAAAACCTTTAATTATATTTGTTTTTTATTTTAATTAAATTTAAATTTTATTTAAAATTAAAAAATTAAAAAATATTATACAACAATTTTTAATTTTAAATTTTACATAAATTTTTGTCTTCACAAAAAATTTTATAATATTAAATATCTATATTTTAAAAAATTTACATTATTAAAATTTTAAAATTAAAAATAGTTTATAAAGAAAAAAATTATTCAAATTTAAGAGATAAAATTAAATAAAGTAAGAATTTTATTTCAATAATTTTTTAGATATTTTAATAATTAAATAATTAGAATTTTAATTTAATTTCAACATTTTTTATATTCATCTTTAAAAATATCTTGGGCTACCTTCCATTCCTTAATAGGAGATGCCATAAATTTATCAAGAGCCGGCAGTTGGCTGGAACAGCCAAAACAATTTCTCATAGCTCGGACAATTTGTTTTTATTTTCTGGGGTAAATAATTTTATTTAAAATTTCATATATATGTGTACTATTTATGAATGGATTAATTAATTAAAACATGGTAAGTTCAAGATTTGGTAATAATTTATCACCGACTTTGAACAGACAAATTTATCCTATAAATAAATGTCTAATTAATTGTGGTAGTTACTCTCTAATAGATTCTGATTAGCTGTTAATTTTTTACTTTAATTCACGCTTTTGAATTTTAAGATTTTTATTTTTTTAGGGGAAAAAAAAAAGGATTCAAGGCCTGCACGTGTACACTGGCAGGAGAAATTAGAATCGGAGATTTTATAAACAACCTTTTCAAATGTTCCTGTCACGTGCACTGAACACGTGCTTTCACGAAAATGAAAGGGAAGCAATCAGAGTAAGAACAAAAGAGAGTCACACGCCACGTTGCCAAACAACTCGTCCGTCACCGTTACTGTGACGGAGTTCTTTCTTAATATTCATATATTAAACATATGCTTAAATAACAAAAAAATTTAAAAAAACAAAATCAGAAAAAAAAAAAAACAAAACTGAAAACCGGAAAAAGGGGACACGGAAAACATTGCCGATATTTTCAGTTCCCGCCGATACAAAATTTGCCGAGAATCCGGCATCCACGACGGCTGCCACACAAAACAGTTTTTCTTAGAGGTATGGGTCAAATCGCTACCAGAGGATCTGATCCGAACAAATCCCCTATGTCTTGAAAATGGTCCTCCGCATGCCAGCTCGAGAATCCGAATCCGAACCCGAGGCTGAAATCTTCATTCGTATTGGAGAAGATATTCCCATAATCTTCCCTCGTCGCATCGTCAAATAAATCCGGCACCGAGCTCTTGAAATCGAAAACATCATTTGGAAACAAAGAGCCGAAGGCTGAACCGGCAAACTCGGAGAAGTTCTCCGACACGCAGGATTCATCTCGCGTTTCCCGGACTTCGTTGCTGACATCTCTGGCGCCTTCCTTGAGGCTCTGTGACTCGGACTCTTCGTTGGAAGGTGAGGGACATCGGAGAACAGAAGTAGGAGAGCAGAGGTTGTTGCTGTGGGACTCCTCGCCTGAGTTGTAGCCGGAGCTGGCAAGTGGCTTGTTTTTCTGCGGTGGGGTAACGAAGTTAGTGAGCGCGTCGGGACCACGCAGCTGAATGGCCGCGTTGTCGTACACCATGGCTGCTTCCTCGGCCGTATCGTAAGTACCCAACCAGAGCCGCACACGTCGAAGGGGATCTCTGATTTCCGCAGCCCATTTCCCCCACGGCCGCTGTCGGACTCCTCGGAACTTCCTCCCCGCAGGAGGCTTCGCAGTCCGCACAGTATTATCCGCCGGAAACCGGATCTTCCGCGTATTCCTCTTCCTGCTCCTAGTGGACCTGCTCTTCCATATGTCAGAGTGCTCTCTCGAACACGACTCTATGGTGATCTCGTTAATAAACTTCTTGATACGGTGTCGTATCGGAAATCCGCTTTCTTCATCACTGGAGGAATCCGTGGCATCCGCGTCAGTGACTGATATCCGAACGACTCTGGGTGTCATCTCCCGTGGATTTTCAGGCGGTTGTTTTGACAAAGTGGGTATTAGCTTGACGTTGCTGCGGTGCTCTGTGTACTTGACTGGAGGTACAAAACTTTGATCCATGCTTCAATGGCGATTTATATCAGATTCTCTGGGTTTGCATTGATAGTGAAAGCGGGAGTGGAGTAAAGAGGGAGTGTGAAAAAGAGGGGAGATTCTTTTGTGACCAGAGGAGCAAGGAGAATAAAGAGAAAGGATAAAACAAAGCTGAGAGAAGAGAGAACACGTTAAAGAGAAGCTTGAAACGGAGGGAAATCAACCATTTAATACATTGAAAATACTCTGCTCAAAAAGTTCATTAAAGGAAGAGAAATTTCACGGAAAGTGTCGCACACCCAAAGAAAGTGTGCGTGCGTGCGTGAGAAAGAGAGAGAGAGAGAGAGAGAGCAGCAAGAAATGGTTAGGCAGAGAGAACCTTGCAGTGCGGAAAGCACACAAAGAGTTATCTTAATCCTTCTGTGGGTTGTGCGTTCGTCAATGAGAGAAATCAAAGACTAGTAGTCGAACCAGAAAAAAAGGAATAAAAGAAAAAGGAAAGTTAAAATTTTCTGGGCAAAGGTGAAGGGGAAAGAAGAAAAAGGGAAAGACTGTAGGCAGTAGCTTTACCGGGAAAGGGAAGGGAATAAATGTTCACCAGACACCACCGTTCAAAGCTTTTCTCAGCCACTTTCGCTTCTTTGGGGCTTATTTCCAAACCCTTAACTCAGATTCCAATCGTTTTCAGGTACAATCTATATCGTTTCCCGGAAAATCCTAGAAAGAAAATGAGAGGAGGAGAAGCTTGAGAGAGATAAGAGAGAGAGAGAGAGAGAGAGAGAGTCGAGGAGTATAGTGTAGGTGGGAACCAGAAGGAGCTGTTTTATAGGATCCCAAACAGCCGAATTCGGTTAGCCCGTTTAACTCCAATTTAATTAATTACAAATTTAAAATCCGCAATTTCACATTTCTGTTTCCCTTCGAAACGTTAAAACGTCAGAGTTTTGAGTGAAAACGACGGGGTCCGGGTCCATGAGAGACCGCTCTCTTGGCGGTTCAAATTTCCGGCGAGTCCACAACGTATTCGACGAACCGCCGCATAAGTCGGGCAAGTGGGATGTTGACACGTGTAATGTGGGCCCGAAAACCAAGGTGGAGAGAGTGGACTGGTGCTGACTCGGCAAAAGATTTCTTCTCGTAATTAGGGATACAGGTCACGTGACACCGGACACTCGGCTCAGTCGTGCTTTTGACTGGGAATATTAATCTCCCCACCTTCTCACACTTATTTCTATTTGATTAACCCATTCAAGTCCTCCTAATTAGTTAATTAAACTTCCGTTAGCCAGATTAATTCCCTGGACATTTTCGTCATTTCGTAATATTTTAACCAATTCTTTTTATATTTTTGGTTAATTTCACAGCTGGGACTAACGTGGCAGGCAACGTTAAACAGGGTGCCAATTATAACTACTGTTTTTCTACTTAAGTGTGTCTTGTCTCCTAATGAGTAAAACTTTGTGCTCG
Source organism: Moringa oleifera (assembly GCA_021397835.1). Taxonomy (NCBI): domain Eukaryota; kingdom Viridiplantae; phylum Streptophyta; class Magnoliopsida; order Brassicales; family Moringaceae; genus Moringa; species Moringa oleifera. The sequence continues at coordinate 1,051,141 of JAJFZO010000566.1, forward strand.
ATATTCCTATGTTTCTGGTATCATTTTAAACCCTACGGACCCGCTACGTGTTTCATTTTCATTGGACACAACCGTCAGGTTAACACATTAGTAAAGCATCAGGAGATCCAAGCTGTGTGATGAAGAATGCACCGTAAACACGGTGGTTTGTCCGTAGATGAAAAGTATCGGATTTTAATTAGGTCACGTGATACATCGTTTCAGTTGTTTGGAGGAGTTAGAGCGAGTGAAAAGCCGGAATTATTATGTTTTTTTTTTTTTTACTCATGGGGAGTTTCTTGAGAGTTGTTTGGTTATCTGTAATGCTTTTATGGTAGTTAACTAAAGAAAATTAACAATGAAAGAGAATAAACAAACAGCCCCTCTCATTTAAACTTAATTTTCACTCTTTTTTTATTTTTATTTTTTTGTTGTTGCTGTTGCATCTTCCACTTGCAAAATAACATGGTCACCACCTTATCTTCTTGTCCCTTTGTGGCATTATTATTTGCTAATGAATTTAAAAGAAGAATGGCTCCATCCATTTATTCTTCATTTTCATTATATCGAATAATTTCATTTTGGTTAAAAAATTTATTAATTAGATATCAAAAAATTTAATTATATTTTTTTATAAAAAAATCTAAATATATATATATTCTTAAATAAGACAAAATCACAACTACAGTCAAAGTAAATAATAATGTCTGTATATCATTGAGCATCAATATTAATGGTCCATATAGATAGACGTATTTAGATTTCAAAAGATCATATCATGTCCCACAATTATTTCATGCTATTAGGAAAATACAAATTTTAAAAGATTATGTTACATCTCACTATTATATCACGTTGGATAAAAACTTGTGAATTGTGATACATCATATATATTTTTATTTTATTTAAAACACATTTATATATGGATAATATCATATATTATTTAATTTTATTTAAAACTATGTAATCATCGTTTATTTTATAAATATTTCGATAATAAAATGCTAACATTTTAAAGTATATGCATAATCATCTAAAAATTCATCAATGTATTTAGATTTTAAAAATTATATTACGTCTTGTTATTATTCTATTTTGTAATATCTAAAGTATTGTGTTCAAATATTAATAATTTTATAAATATTTTAATAATAAAAACATGCACGTTTTAAAATATACATGTAAGTTTTGAAAAATCACATTAATGTATCAACCATTATCTTATGTTGGATTAAAATCTATCAATATCCTGCGAGGTATGTTATCGATTTTGTTTTATTTGAATGGTACAGATAGATAATATCAGATATTATTTGATAATGTTTATAATTATATACATATATTATTTATTTTACAGATTAAAAAATATACATATATTTACATGAGTGTTTAAAAAATTGTCCATATATTTAAATCTAAAATAATCATATTACACCAAATTATTATCATTCATTATCGTATCAATTAATTTAAATAGTACAAAGCATCATGTTATATATTATGTAATTATATATAAATAATACGTAATATCAAATATTACTTGATAATTTTATAAATATTTTAATGAAATAATTATTTAAATATCTAAAAATTAAAAAATTGAATTTTAAGTCAAAATAAATAAAATAGTTCAAAATTATTTTATTTTTTTTAAATAGATGTTTGTGGAAAGAAAAGGCATAGTAGCTTGAGCTCCAAGTTTGATAATAAAGGCAACAAGAGAGAGAGAGAGAGGAACCGTCGCTGTTGTTTCTTCTATCGGCTTGGCTCTGTCTGCTTTATGAACGGTAGTTCTCTTTGTTTCCTTTGTTTTACAAGCTGTGCTACTTTTTCTTGGGCAGATTTTTCACGTCTGCTTTCTGTTTATAATAATATTTTTTTTACAAATTAATAAATATTTAATCATATTATATTTTTAAAATATTTGATCAGTGCATGAACGCTGTATGTCCGAAAGCGACAAAGTTTGCAGCGCACTAGCAAGTTGCGTTCTTTTGTTTTCATCTTCTTAATTTATTTTTTATTTTTTTTGTCTTTGATAAAAAGATAAGAAAGAAAGAGAGAAATATGTAAGAACTCAACATCATCAATGATGACTAACCAATTTGATGGAACCAACCACAAATCAAAGAGACCCATTTGTATGATTATGGATCGTGGAATAACCCTTGATTTTATTTTAATTAATTATGACATATGATAAAGAGATATTTAATTTGATAACGACATTGTTTTAATTGTGTCACATTTATTTTATCTTTTATATCAAATAAATATTTATTAATTAAATATAACATAAATTTCAATTTATTTTTATAAAATAAAAACTTATTGATGATTTTGAGCATTAAATATCATAATTTATATATTTTTAAGTATAAATTGTGTAATATAAAATATATATATTTTAATCATGATCTCAATTTAAAATTTATAAAATAAATTACATTAATTTAAAACTTTTTTATTAAATTTTTAATTAAAAATTTTTATTTATATTTTTTATAAACATTAATAATTTTATACACACGTGATATATTTATAGTTTTTACTTATATAATTACTGTAACACCATTTTTAATATTATTAAAATAAATAAAATATTTTTTCTTTAAATATTTAATAAAAATATATAGAATATAAATATTTTTAAAAAATAAAAAAATATTTTATTTGTTTCTATTTAACAAGGGGCGTTGAATTAACTATACAAGTAAATATTGTATATACTATGTACACAAAATAATTAATATTTAAAAAATTTATAAATAAAAATTTTAATAAAAATAAAAATTTTATTTATAATTAATTTTTTTTATATATTTTAATTTAATAAATAATTTATGTTTTATATTAATATAAAAAAAAATTAACTTTTGACTTTACAGGAAAAAAAATCAATGATCACTTTCAGCATGTTGTTAGGTTGATATAAAAGAGGATATGGTTGGTGGAATTAGATGTCACTAAATGATTGCTAGGTGGCTCCTCACTATCACGCAGGTGGACTTCTCACAATGATTAATCTTTTTTCAGACTTAGAATAGGAAAAAGAAAGAATAAAGACCAAACTATTCCATTTGCCGTTTTGTTGCACTTCCATTTTTGGATTATCTTTAGACTATTAGTGCTTAGCCAGATATCTACGTTCTCTTTGTTCTTATTCTTGTTCCATGCCCCCACATTTTCGTGATCCTCTTGGAGGCTATGATACCATAATTGTAAATCTCAATCTAACAACGAATATTTATCATCATAATAAAATTAAAATAACAAAAAAATTATTAAAATTTAATTTAATATATAATATAAATAGGTAAAAAAATAGTTTTAAAATCACGAGAGATTTTATTATAAAATTAATTTTAATATAGGTAATATATGATGTTGATGTTTAAAGTGATTGATTTTTAATTTTATAAAATATTATCTGCTCCGAGAGTAATTATATAATTTTATTTTAAATAATTTAATCTAAAAAAATTATTGTAATTTAAATATATTTTAAAATTTATATTATGCATGATCGATAAATATTTGTTTAATGTGAGATAAATAAAGTATAATCTATAAAAATCATATCATACCATTTGATAAATTTTTTTTAAAAAAATGTTTTAAAAATCAAAATAATTAAATTAAATTAAAAAATATAATGATAATAATGAATGCGTAGGTTTTGAGATTAGGTATTTTCTTCAAACGAAATCAAGGTGATCCCCATCTTGTAAAATCAATAATACATCAAGATTATGGTTACATAAACTCGGTAAAATTCATCAAAATTGAGAAAACCACATTATTTAGATACGAAAAAGACAAAAGAAAAGGTGTGGTTGCCCGATGGGTAGGGCTAATGCAACCATACACATGAAAACAAGTAAAGCAAGTACACCATATTCGACAAATACCCGGTGTAACTCTTGGCTTCGGCCTTACTTTTCTTCATTAATTTACTAATTAAATTATTAATATAATAAATAATATATTAATTTAAGAGAAGACTTAATGTTTTCCCCTACCAAGTCAATGGGTATGGGATTGCAAACTTTGAGCCACAAAATGGAGAGGAAATCAAAAAAATCATAATTTTAAATTAATAATTAATAATAAATAATTTAACGTAATAATTTTGATTATGTGGGTATCCCCATGAGGGTAAGTAGTCAATGAGCACTAAGGCCAAGGTGTACTTGTTACGAGTGTTAATTATTAGATAATCATAACGTTAATGATACAACTCAGACATCTTGGGTTAGGACAAAAAGACAGACAGTAAGTACAAACACAGTAATTACGCATTAAAGTCTTGCAATTTGTTTGTCTTATAACAATCTCATTGGAAAAAAAAACTTTAATTTAATTAATTTACACAAACATTTATTGTTAAATAAATAATAATATTTTTTTTGGAAAAACATGTATTATGTGTTTTGTGTATTTTAATTGAATTGTAAAAAATGCGAGGGTCAATTTGCAAGAATATATCGAAATCAATTAAAATATAAGATATTTATATTAATAATTAAATTCAAAACACACATGATGTAATAATTATTAAAATTTTATGTATTTTTTTATAATTTTTACTGTAAAAAATAGATATACATGTAGGCGTAATTTCAAACTTCGATTATCGCCTAAATTATGAAAATTATGGAGTATTTTTAAGGCATATTAAATATTTTTTTTGAAAATTAAAAAAATATAAATTTTATATGAAAGTGAAAAGTTTTATTCAATAATACGGAGTCACTATTCCAACACTTGAATTATTAAATCGTATCTTATGCTTCTTCTTCCTTTACCTTTTTCTCTTTTTGTGCTTTTTATGCTCATTTTAACTTCTTTCTGTTTCTTTCTTTTAGTTTTTATTTTATTTCCAATTTAAATTTTGATTATTTTATTATTTTGAGAAAATTTTTTAAAAAACTTTATTAAATAAAATAACCCATCATCTGGTACTAATTGGGAAAATAAAAAAAATTAAAAAAAAAGAAAAAAGAAAAAGGAAAAAGGAGAGGGGGTGCTGGTGTACTGTGAACCTCATTTAAACATTTAACGAACAGTACGGTTCTGTCTCGAAAATCGTGGACAGTGAAATGACCGGGTCAGGCATCTGGGCCCACTACTCACCCCATTTATTCAGTTCGTCCTTAACCGGCACCTTTCACGGTTTTCGAGCATGATGACCGACACGTGTCTGGTTCTGATGTGATACCGACGTGGCTTCCGCGCCCGACTGAAATTCTTACTGCAACATCTCTTTTTGCTTTTTCCAAATATAATACTCTTAAAATTTTACGAAAAAAATAATTTATTAAATATAATTAAATTTTTTATTAATTTAAATTGTATTAAATTCTTTAAATGATAATAGTACGTCACTTAATAAAAATAAATAATTAGTATTTTTTTTATTTTTATTGATATAATAAATTAAATAAATAATAGATGAAGCCTGAGTCCTGCTTTGTAAGTGCGGAAAGTAGGCGTTGGGTTCCAATGGCAAAGAGGGCCTGAAATTGAGGAGTTTAGGTCAACCAACAATTAAGACAGACCAAATCAAATTTATGTTCTAACCACTTAAACATGTTAAGTTCAAATTTCCTTAAATGAATACATTTTTTTAGAAAAACATAATTTAAAATATCATTAATGCACCATTAAATTTAGCCATCAAATTGTTGTAGTAGGCCTAGATAGATTTTGGTGCATGTACTTTTTTCTGTCACATGTTATGTTGGGTATAGGTCCTACGAATATGAAATGTATATAACTGTGATGAATTCTTAATATAGTAAATTATTTTTTCAAATAATATATTCCGAGTTTGGATAATACCAAAATTATTTTATTAAAAGACATTTAATCATATGGTATAATTAAGTTGAAAATGACACCCATTGTACCCTATGAGGTCCATTACTAGCAAAATCTTTGTGGGTGTGAGAATGAGAAGTAAAATAAAGGAAATGATTCAATGAATGATTTGAGAGAAATGATCAAGGAATCATTAAGTTGAAAATAGATTAAAAAAGCCATTATTTAATTGTAATAAAGGGGTTATTAAGCTCTAAAATTAGATTAAGCATTGACAATTTAATTGAATCCCAAAACATCTTAGGAATTAATCCAATTTCATGTGGGTACTCTTTGGACAAAGCCTAGATCGAGCTATTACTGTCTTGGATACAATAACGACGAATACCATTATTAACAATGTTAATTCTTTTGTTAATCACAGGATGAGTGATTAAATTAGAAATTATGAAACCTAATTACAGGGGGGAAGAACCTTTGCGACTCGTGTGCACGACTACTTTGTCGGGTTTAACTTAATGTGGATCTCGAATTAGGGTTTACACGTGCAATATTAAATCGAAAGAAAGAATCAAAGGAAAGATACAAAGATAAGATTTTAAAGGGGTGAGTCTTTGATTAAATGCTACAAATGTAAAGTTGTTAGACATAAAAAGACATGTGTTGCAGTGCCCTATAGAGAAGGAATATAATTCAAATTGAGATACAACTAAGCTTTACTCTTTTTCTGAATTTTCTTTTTATGGGGAACAAGGAAACATAAGATAAAGTATTAAAAGTAGAGGAGAGAGATACATGGCATGGTTTGACTCCTTACTTTACGGGGCTCTCTACTAATGACTCATTTGGACTATGTTTTTCATTTTCTATTCCGTATTTCATATAATTAATACTTTCCCATAAACGTAAATATTAATGTTACATTGATTCGCATAATATTGTAAAAATCGGGGAAGGTTGGAGTTTATAATTGAATGATAAGTTGGGGATGGTGGGTTCAATTTGGTCACGGGAAGATACAGTGACCTTATAGTATGATAGACTATTAAGTAGAGTGCATTTAATATGATTACTTTTAAGCATAGGTACCTTGGTAGGGTATTACGCGGTACACAAGGAGCTGGCTGGGAACTGGCAGGCACCCTTGCTTTAGTCCACCAGCCCACCTGATGTTACTGAATAATGTCAATACATTTTGACTTATAAGCGTGGAGTGGCAGACAGACAACTACCTGATTAATATTTTGTGAAGTATATCTAAAGTATAAACCCAGGAGTTTGTCAATCAAAATTAATTTGGTTTGTTAACAAGATTTTTGTATGGTTTTATCTTCAATTCGGAGTATAAACTTTTGGAAGAAAGGAAACTGAGACCTATGTGTTAGAGAAATGGAGGATGCTAATGGCTTAAAAGGGTCGGAGAAAAGGCTATTAGCACTTCTAGAAGAGAGTATACATAAGATGAACTGAGAAGGTGAAGCCTAAGCGAGATTCTGTGGGCTGATTTTTAAATGACCCCGTGATTTATTTAGAGTCGTCGTTTTGTGTACCGGGATGCACTATGTTGTATAGGCTTTGACCCATGATAATTTGAAAAAGATATTTGTTTATCCACTTGGGTTAATAATCACCACAAATCTAGCTGCAGTAGGTAGGCCTTCAATGTTTGTGTTTTATTTCTCACCATTTTGACTTGTTAGTTGCTACACTCATTGGTTAGCCTGGTGGTTAGATTGGGTGAATGCGGTGACAGCAAAACTGTCTGAAATTGCAATGAATGTCTCCAGTAATGCTACCATATTACCTAATTCATTGAACACATATTGCTGTATGAGCTTTCTCTCCGTTTGCATCTTATAGGTTGTGACGGCCAGGGGAGATATTGGATGGATGGAGTGCAGTAGTTGTGTGTCCCAAAGTTAATGGGAGGGACTTTCTCTGGTTCTTTTTTATCTACTGTCTAGGTAGGTCTACCTAACAAAATGAGATGATTCAGAGAAGCAAATATGTGGACTGTGTGACAGAGGGGTAGATCCCATATAGGTTCATGACTCTGCTCTGCAGTCTGTCACCAGGACAGAGCTTTTGTTTTTTCGCATGTGATTTTACTGTATCCAATGTTTTAGGGCAATTCAGCTCAGTCCAACTAACCTGGGCTGGATTCCGCTGACACCCAGTGTCTTGCAGCCAGACAGAGGGATGGTCTGCTAAAGGCTATCAGATCCACCGATCGTGATCAGACAGAATCCAACCCACCTCAGGCCTCACATGACCGACAAAAGTCCAGCCACACTGTCATCAACAAATTTTCTTTGGTTAAGACAAGTTAGATTGACATCCACATATGGGTACACATGTCATGGGTAAGTCGCTTATGGTTGCAGGAAAGTCACCAAATAGAGACAATTTTGGTAAACCCTACCAGATTTGCTGCAGGAAGATCACCTGTACATGTTTAAGGTTTAAAGCAGGCGGATCTTAGGGGGAAGCAATAGTTTCAGTTCCGAACATTATGACAACAGGATGTTTGACAGTTTTATCTTAGTTCAAAGGATAATTACCCATACAAACAATAAAAACAGCAGATGAAGAGGGTAGAATCCGGACTTCTCCGCAAGGTCCAGTCATAAGAGAGACATATCACACTTCTCAGTTCATAATAGCAATTTAAAGACCAAAGCCACAGGGAGAGAAGCCTTCCTCTTTTGCACACAGCAGCACCTTAACCCATGGCATACTTCTGGGTCCAGCTCCTTGCAGTTGTTTCATACTTGCTCCTGTCAGTCTTGTACATGTGGGCAATTTCCGGCACCAAAGGATCATCAGGATTTGGGTCAGTTAGCAGTGAACAGATTGAAAGCAACACCTGAAATAATTAAACATTAGAACCCTTTTCCTGTGCCTGAAGACTGATAGCAGAGTAAAAAGAATCAGCTTGTTGTCCAGACAACTTATTCACAACATACAGGCTTCTAACTGGAAGGAAATATACATAGTTTGGTTTTTTAATTATAGGAATATGGCTTATACAGAAGAAAGGAAAGCAATATCAAAATGAAACACAAGTTCATTGACTTCATTCAGAAATTTCAGCTTAACCTTCGTTTCTATTTGGTAACATGCAAACACATGCACCGGACAATATTGGAAGAAACATGGGAGTTGAACTAGCGTGGCAACAATGTCACAGTGTCACAGTTCTTCCCTGAAATTTCTTATGCCTGGAACTCACAAGGTACATATTCATCAACTATATAGGGGATGCATGTACCGCCTGATACCAACCATGAATCACTAGTTTCCAAAACCCACTATCGCTTTCTACCAAGTATAGAATGGCCTAATCTACAATCATAGGACAATCATCTATGAAATGCAATGTAGCAAGCCAGTCCCTAAAAGGCAACAACAATACAATTTCAACTTATATTCCAGAGTTAAAGTTACCATATACACACACACACACACATATAAATTGCATTGACTAGCAAGATAAACCTTGGATATGGTGAGGGCAGGGCTCCACTGTTCCTTCAAAATGTCAAGGCAAATGCTACCATTGCTGTTGATATTAGGGTGAAAAACCTTTGTCCTAAAAGCAACCTGCAGAAACAATCCAAAAGAGAAAAAGAAAAGGAAATGCAAAGAAAAAGGAACCAAACAAGTAAGCAGAAGAATAAATACCAGACAATTTTCATTGTTCTCAGACCATAAAGAAACTTCTTAAAGCACAAGGATAACCAAAGAAAAGTTACTGGAAAGTATTTCATATGTAAGGTCAGATTCTAGCTGTAGCAAATCTGTGAAAAGGAGATGCTGAACCCTTAAAGCATGGTTCATAACATGTTACCTTAAACCTTGCACATCCAAAGATGATAAAATAGCTATCAACAGATGGACAATACGAGAGGGAAGAACGAACATTTCACACATTTAACAATTTTGTTCAAATTGCACAGGTCGAGATTAAACTTCAAAATATTAAATTATTCACAAATTGAACAATGTAAGTTTTTATCTAGTAATGTTCCTTATATTAACAAAAAAGGATGAATTCATCATGGCATATAAATGGTAGTATAACACCAGGAGATTGCAATAAAACATTAATGTATTTATATTGCATTTCAGCAATCATCAGCCTAACAACAGAAGCCAACTATCAAGCAGATTGTTCGAAGATCCAAGGAAAACTAGATTTTCTCAAACTCAAATGAGAGTGGGAATGATCTTAATCACTTAGCAGTAGCAATTTCCTAAACAAACAGAATACACTAGTTGACACCGTTGGGGTTTGCATGATAAACAGTGAACCCTGACATTAGATTCAGCACACTGGCACAGACAGGCTCTAATGCTAGGTGAAGTAGGAGCCTGCACAAAGTCTTTTTACGTGCTCCACAAGCTTACGTATTTGAGCAACTTCAGGGCTTCAAGTATTGATGTCAATAGATTGGTTGAATCAAAACATAGGACATGTTACACCCATCATGATGTTGACAAAAATTTGGGTGAACAGGGGGAACTCAAACACGTTACAGTGGGCACTAAAGGGCACTGAATGAAATAAAATAGAGAAGTTTTGCATGAACATGTATCAACAGTTTGTCATCCTAGGCAAGCTAATTTGAGTACCTTGGGTGGTTTAAATGGATAGTCTGGGGGAAAATGAATTGTGACTAGAAATACTCCACCCGCATACGGACTGTCAGGAGGACCCATAATTGTTGCTTGCCAGTGAAACATGTCTTCAGCAACTGGGCCTAGTGTACATCAAGTGAAAGCAAAGAAGTCAGATTGAACAAATATCATAAAAGGAGGCAAAATTTTCAACAAAGAAGAAAAAAGAAACGAACAGGGAAATGAAGCCGGAAGGACTAATAGAATGTTTGTAATCGTTTCAATGATATGTCACAACAGCATAAGTTGCCACATAAAGGGTGATAATTTTCTCATTCCCAATAAACATAAATTCCTACAAAACAAATTTACTTATCTAATAAATTAAGGGCGGCAAACATATCTAATAGTACTGGTAAAGAAGTATAATATATTGTGACAGCTAAGTTCACTCATCATTTCCAAATTTTATTCTTAGCACATTTGTACATAACAACTATTTCCTTCCAACTAGAGAGCGGACTATTTTCACAAAGACTTGCTTGATTTACTGAAGATCTATAAAGATTAACATAAATCATATAACATAATTATTTAATTACACAAATTAATTTAATGTACAGAGGCCAACAAGCAACTTTACCATATTTTGTCAGTCTATAATCTTTAAATGACCTGCCATAACAATTCTATTGGCATTGACTCAATATGTTATCTCTTGACGTAATACTATAATTTCAAAGGAAAAGATACTTTTGTGCTTCAACCCTACTTATAGGAATGCCGTAGCAATAAACCTATCGAAAAATGTTAGCATTTTATTGCAGGAGAAAGAAAATTGACCATCCACATCACAATTAATAGTGTACATGGGGAAAAAGACATCCAAAGAATTAATGATCCAACAAGCATACAGAAGCTCAATTATTCAACTACTTGAGCTACTAGCGACAGCTCCCAAAAACACAGATCACCAAACAGTAAAATAAAGGGAGATAAACAAAAATTAACAAGTAAAGCTGCATACAGAATACGCATAACTTCTTCGAATTACCAAAGAATCCAATTCCTAGAGCTCATATAGCTTCTCCTTTCATGCAGTACAAAACATCCAAGCCTATTCATGACCTCCAAAAGCAAACACGATTCAACTCTCTAGCTCCAAAAGAATTTCAACCAAAAATCATCATGCACCAAAACAGAACGACTATGAGAGAAACAAAATACCATGAAATGATAATACAAAACCAAAAGCAATCAAACAGAAACAAAAGAGACGAAAGACACGAAACGTGGAGCTTGAAGAAAATAGGCGAGATTGAAGATGAGAGGAACCTGCGCTGCAAGATGTAGGAGGATCCTTCTGGAGATCCTTGAGCTCCTTCAAGATCCGCTTCGAGGCCATCACTTAAACCCTAGAAATGATTCACAAACCCTAGATCGCCTCAGCTTATTATACGCCGAGAAACAAAGATTCTTCCCTTAGAAAAATTAAAACAATCCACACATCACAAAATTTATCGCATGAGAAAGAGAGAGAGAGCTTATTACCTGAGAGAGATCCTCCTGGCTATTCTAGCTATAGCTGCTTCACAGAGAAGAGAACTTCCTTTGGAATGGAAATCTGAGTTTTATTTTATTCATATATATATAGATATATATATAAGATTTCAATTTAAAGGAAAAAAGAAATAGCTGACATGAGGGAGGTGTACCGTACTCCAACCCCTAGTGATTGGTTGTTCGCGTGGACCCACAAATTAGATATTATTACATTAATATGTTGTTCTTTGTACATGAAATATTTTAATAATTAGTTAATGAGTTGCAAATTTTTTAACTGTATGAATCTATGATTTTAATTATAAAAATTTACTTATCGTTGAAACTTTATCACATGAACATTTTTTATTTGAAATTTATAAGGACGTAAATCTGTAATTTTTTTTTATTTACATCAAGCTCTATGAGTTCTTGTAAATCAAATTTTAAATTAATATAAATATGAGAACACATTTTATTTGATCTTTTAGCCACATGTGTGAATATTATCATCTATAAAGTACACATGTCTCACTTTTATAATTATTTGATAATTTCATAAAGAGTAAAATAATATTTTTATTTAAAATTTTAATAAGTATATTTTTAAATAAAAAATAATGAAAAAATAAAGTTTTTCTTAAAACCACCAAAACATAAAAAAAAAAAAAAAATTATCATTTGTGTGACAGACTAAGATTCATTTATGTGGAAGACGTATTACAAAATGTAATTTTTTATTATTATGTTGATATTTAAAAAATATATATTCATACAATTCTGTCTGAAATAAATAAAACAAAATTTATTATTTTTAAAAAATACAACAAATTATATTGCTTATTTTTTAATTACTACATATCAATATTTTTTGAAAATATGGTCAAAATTATATTATGATATATAAATATTTATTATTTTAATATTTTTTAAAATCTGATTTATAAATAAATAAAATAAATTTATTATTTATTTTTTAAAAATTGCTTTACCGTAAAATCAATATCTTTTCAAGTTATGCTTGTTACATACCATATGCATTCGGGATCGGATAATTTTTATCCTATTCCCATGTTTGGTGCATTAATGGGATTGAAATAATGTTATACCAATCTTTTTTTTTATTATATTAAAATAAGATAATTTTATCCCTTTGAATTGGTGGGATAAATTATCCCACCAAATAGAAGGACAATTCAATATTTTGTTTAGATTATTTAACATCATCAAACAAATAAATTTATTTTAAATTAATATAAATAAATATTTTTTTAAAAAAACAAAAATTTATTTAATTAATTATAATGCAAATAAAGCTTGTAATGAACCTTAAATTATATTATTTTTATTTTATTTACAAGCTATTTGAATAAAAAAATTATTTCAAATTAATTTAATTTTTTAAAAATTTCAACATTATTGACTAAATATTTATAATCAGTTACATTTGTTATTGATTTTTACAAAATTTATTTTATAGTTATGTTTCTTTAATTCAAAAAAATAGTGAAGTATAATATAAAAATTATAAAATTACAAATTATAAATTATAAATTTTAATTATAAAGTTAACACCAATAATTATAATATAATTTAAATCTATTAAAAATATTAAATTATAAAATAAATATTATTTAAAATTTTAAGTTTTATCTTATCTCTCCAATCAGATATTCTAACTTTCAAAAGATATCCAAACAAATATTGATATATTGATTTTGTACAAATTGGGCATTGATTCAACATAAGTATAAAAAATTAATAATATTTTCATTGTTAAAATGATTAAAAACTATTCAAATAGATTTTACACTTTATTTTAATTTTTTTTTAAATTCAAAATTTTTTTCACTAAGTAATATTTTTTATATTTTTACTGACATATTTTTAAAAAAATATTTTCAGTACTTAAAAAATTTTAAACTTTTTTGTTGTAATAACTTAAATATTTCCTTACGAAAAATCACAAATTAAAATTTATTGTAAAACATTTTTAATTTAAATTTTTAATAAAATTCAATTGAAACAAAATTAAAATGTTAAAATTTATTTAAATATATTTTAAAAATAAGTGTTTGATTAATGAAAAAAAATAAAATTTAAAGTTTAAAATGATACTTATCTTAAATTGTATTAATTTTCTAAAATATTAAATTTTTTTAAAATAAATCAAGTTTTATTTTTATTCTATTCTATATTACACCAAACATATAGTAATATTAATATAATCCTTATCTAATCTTATCCCATCATAATAATCTAATCTTATCATCCCTACCAAACACAGCCCAAAAGAGCTGTAACAACAATCAATATATACATTCATGATCCACATTAGTCACCAACCCAACAATTTATATACCTTTGATACCAACAAAGAAAACAAAGAAATCTTGAAACCAGTTTTCACCGGTAAGTAAACATTCAATCTTTAAATTTTCCTGTTTCTTGCTCTGTGTTTATGCCCAAAGAGATGTAGTTGATTGAAAATATGGGGAATATTCAACACTGTTTAAGGGCATCAGAATCAAAATGTTTTCTTTTTTCCACCCAGAAAGTAAAATGATTTTTATATTCTTCTAAGAGCCTGTTGCATTCTCCCAAGCTGGAAGAACAGCTGACAGATTGCCGAAAAGCCTTCGACTAATGAAGCAGTTAAATCAATAGATGTTAAAGCCTTTTTTATTTCCCTGTGTTCTCTCTGTCTGAGACAAATTCTGGCAATTACTTTACCTTGAGACAAGGAAATCAACTGCCAAGAAATAACTCCCAACAATGGTGAATGATGCCAATCCACTGCCAGCCATTCGTACCCAAATGCCACGATACAAGAGATTTCTGTCAGCAGGGTGGATCCCTGTCCATTTCTCAAACCTCTTACCCGGTGTTTTGAATTTCAGAAATTTTCTCTCCATGGCAACAAACTGCAATAAAAGGAAAAGGTTAAGTGATGAGAACCTACGGACAAGTTTTTTGGGTAACTTAGAAGTGCACAACCTCAAAATAAGGCATTAATGCTATCTTATGACAAGTCTCTTAAAAATATGATACCTTAAATTTAGAGGTTATGGCAAGCCACACAAAGAAAAGATTTTGTTGCCTTTTTCTTAGAATTTCCTTTATTCAGTGAGAGATCAAATAAAGATGCAAGGAACAGATCCGTCCCTGAGTGATGATTTTTTCCTTAGGAATTTATTTTTATGTGAAATTCTTGAGGCAATTCAGGTAAATTATATCCTTTCAGTTAAACATTCTTGCTGCATAGAGTGTGGCATAAAAAGAGTTTCTGAAATGCCTGACATAGGGACAAGATGAATGAACTAACAGTAATGATTCAGGAAACATGTTACACTATTGAGGGTACATAGGTGCTAAACTAAATACTAATTTGGCCAATTAAATCACTTCTATAGTGGCCATCAGTCCTAGTAAACGCCATAAGCCTATTGCTGTATAGTGTTACTGCCTAAAATTTTATTATTACTTCACTGGCGAGGAAAGCAATCAGTAAATATTAACATGATTTATAGGGCTATGGAAAAAAAAAAAAAAAAACTAAGAACAAGAACATTTGGAGTATTTCACATAAGCGAACAATGCATTTTAAATCAACTGCGCTAGACAGAACATCTATCTACCAGTATACCTGGAAAGTGAATGCAGGTAAGATGCAGTCAAGGAAAAAGAAAATGGTTCATGGGAAATTCAAGGAGGGAAATTAAAGTAAATTGCAAAAAAACAACAGACACAATTGAAACAGAAATGGAGAACATTCCATCAATTATTCATTAGGTGGTAGTGAAGGTAGAAAGTCTGCCAATCTGCATGTAGTTATACACCATAATTAATAGCATACACAACTTTTTGGTAACAATTTACATACCTTAGGCAGCACTGTACACTGTGATCGACTTTTGGCAGTGTCAAAACTATGAGATGCTGCAGCAGCAATTGTACCTGAAAATCCAGCTGCAAGACTAACAGCTAAAGGAGATACAGGACCAATTTCTTCATCAGACCTGGAAGATTTTGAAAAGAAAGAAAATGGAAAGATATGATACAAAATTTTGATAACTAAAGTCATGATATGTTGGAATAAAAAATTTCACAGAAAATGTCAGGTTTTAGATGCAGGTGGAGGTTGAGGGAGTCATGGCACCCAGCTGCCAACATAGTCACTCACATTATGTCATAATTCTCTTTTGCTTAAAAACATGACCTCATACTTCAACACTATTATCTATTAACTTAAACGAAAGACTTCATTTAAAAAAAAAAAAACCTAAATAAAATCATCTTCTGAGGCCAGATAGCAAGAGTTACTCTTTGTTCCACACAGAAAAGCTTCACTTTGTTTCACTGTCTCTACTATTTACCCCCTCTTTTTTCACTCAAGCTGTTATTCTCTATTTTATTACCTGGGTGGAGGATCCATCCCAACTGCCTTCCAATTGAGCATTGCTTGATGCAAAAATTGCCAACTGGAAAAGAACACGCCACCAAAAACTGAATCTCGAGCAATTCCTGAACGGAGACCTCTCCATAATGCACTGCATCCTTCCAAAGAGATAATGTCTAATGGTCTCCTCACATTGCACACTGATGGTGGCCTGCCAGACCCAGTCATCATCCATGGATACTCTTGTAAGGCACCCAACATATTAGGATGTTTGGCACCAAGAATGGACAAAAGACCAACAGAATGATTCAATGTCTTCATATCAGGAGTATATCCACGCAGTAAGTTTGAAATTACAGGTGAAACAGCCCTCTTTTCTGCAACTAAGGCAGTTCTTGGAATGCGAGAGGCAGCGGTCACCTGCTCACGAAGTTTGATGATTTCAAATGGGGAGCTGATTAGTGACTCCACCGCACCAGCTGCCATTCCAGCCATGAGAGCCTCAGATACATACACATAGTTGTCCTCTCGACCATCTGCCAAAAAGTCAATTGCAAACACCTTTTATAATTTAGAAGTAACGGATGCAATATTTACTGAAAATAATACTTCTATTACAACAGTTTCCTAAGGTACAAGGGAGAGGGAGGAGGTGCGAAGCCATGTTAGTTACCTTTGATGAAGTAATTTGAGAGCACATTAAATTAAAGGCACCACTTCTCCCAATGTTGACAAAAGAAATTGCTGTGGCTGACTATCAACACTTATGTGTCACATACTATTAACACTATTTCTCGACTTTGATCTATGAAATTAAATTTGATGAAGAGAAATACAATATATCTACTAGGTTTTTAAGTTTCAGTCATTCCCTTTGTGTTTTCTGTACAGATAAACTAAGTTAATCTGGCCTTTGGCTTCCCAACAAGAGCAAAAGCTCATTGATTAAATCTATTGGATGTGTTTAACTCCAAAAGGAGACATGTAACACATTCATGAATACTGGAAACACAATGCTGGCAGGAAAGCAACCTGTAATAAAGAATATTCACTGCATATGGATAGGTAAAATGAAAGGGAATACCTTTGTAAAATGCTGTCACGATTTCATAGATCCCAAAGCGAGCACCGAGACCGAGAATTCTAGAGAAGGTAGACCACCCAACGCCACTGTATAAACCTAAATTGTTCAAGGAGTAAACAGGTCAAGATAAATCATGAAATGCATCACTATTGTAGATATAGTAGCAGCAGGATAAGCAAATAACAAAGACAGTAAACGTAATTGTCATTAAAATCAAAAATTAAACAAGAATTAATAAAAGACAGCTAAATTTTCTGCTCTGGAAAAAAGAGAAACAATATTAAAAAAAAAAAAAAAGCGAGAGAGAAATCAAGAGGACTAGCCTGAATTGCCTGAAAAATGTCGCACTCTATCTAAGACTTGTACTGTCGTTAATTGCTTGTTGGAACCTGAACCAACCTGCAGTTCACCTCCAAAGGCAACACTCGTTAATACATTGTAAATAAAGCTGACTGAGGAATCACTCTCTGTCTCTCCTTCTCTGGCTCAAACAACAGTGCTCTGAGAGAGAGAGGGAGGGAGGGGAAGAAAGCAAACCTGTATAAGGGTTTTGATGGTGTCCAGAGGATAAGCAAGAGCAGTCCCAAATGCGACTGAAGCAGAGGCAGCAATCGCATGGGTCGCGAACAGATGGTTTTGCAACAATTCATCCATCTCAAAACCAAAAATTCGATCGAGAACCAACGCACATATATCAAGTCGCACACTATAAACAGACGAGATTATACAAACAGCAGCTCCCTAAGAGGCTCAACCGTGCATACGATGTAGCTGTAAATGCACGAGAGCTGTTCGATTAAATGTCTCCAACAAATACAGAAAGCCGCGAGAAGCAGACTCATTGTTCCCACCTCCAAGAAGGCAAGAGCCTATAGCATGAATCCAATTTTACCGCTATAATGGTTACCTTACATGTAAATAGTCATTACTAAAATGGAATCACAGGACAATATTTAAATGATACTTTTATTTCATAAAATTAAAATTTATAATCTAAACAAATTTAATATGTTGGTTTCTACCAAATTTTGAAAAAATAATTTGGGAATTGGACAATTTATATTTTTAAGCAGATGGACAAAAAAAGGATTTGAAAAAAATAGAGATATTATATATTTATTTTTAAAAAATTAATTACATAAATAATAATTATATCTTGTTTGTAATTTTAAATTAAAATTTTAAAAAATTAAATTAAATTGATATTTATATTTTTTAAGTTTTTAATTTAGGTTTTTTATAATTTTTATTAATATTATCAATTTTGCATACACTTAATATATATATAATTTTTATTTTATATAATTAATGTAACACCTATTTAAACAATATTAAAATAAATAATTTTTTTATAACTTAATAAAAGTATATAAAATTTAAAATTTAAAAATAATAAAAAAATATTTTATTTATTTTAATTTTGTTTAATAAAATATTAGATTAATCAATTGCATAAATAAAATTATGTTATCAAAAAACTTTTAGATATAATTTAACAACAACATAAGTCTTAAATACACATAATATTTTTTTATAAATTTTAGTTGAAAACCATAAAATACATCCTTTTGATATAATTCATTATTTTTATTATTGATTAATCATATAAATAATGTGACAGTGAACTTTTATTTCATTATTAAATATTTACATAATTTAAGATAAAAATAAATAATATGTTTGTTTGACCTAAGAGATGTATGAGATTTATCATTTAATTTTTAAATCAAATTCATTAAATTTAATAAAATATAAAAAATTATGATATTATTTTTATTCCTTTTATAGTTAAAATATTCAAATTAAAGAATTTAAGAGATAAGGAAGCTATTTCTTTTTTAAATTCTAGATTTAACAATCAGAAATAAAAAATGAATATAAAAAAATTAAATTCTGAACTATGTTACTGTTATAAATCGTGATAATTAAAACATATAAAACTTAAAGCTAGATCTAAAATTTAATAAAACAGGGGTAGGGTTATAAATTAAATTATTCTCCAATAACATAATGTTTTGAAAGTTATCTATATTTTATTTTGTGCACAATAATAAGATATTTATATAACACGTATTACATTAAAATTAAAATAATGTACTGACTTTATTGTGGAAAAAAAGATTCTATGTGTAAATATTTTTTGAGTAAATATATGTGTTTTTTAAAAAATAATAAATTTCATAATTTGTTAAAAAAAAAAAAAAGTGGAGGAGATCTATGGATTCATACAAGAACAAGAAATGATCTTGCAGAGTTTTTTCAAAGCTTCCCATCCATTCCTTCAGATTCAACCTTCTACAAGCAATAAATGCCAGAGAAATGGATCCCAACAACACCTGGATTTTATCTGCAGTCCTGCCATTTGCAGGATAAGGTCTGCACAATGTGAGAGATCAGATGAACTTGCCGAAAACTGTTCTGTGATTGTCAAATCCAATCAACGTGTGATCAGAGGAGCCGCTTCCATGTATACAGAGACACAGAAAGAAACCAGTGGGGAGAGAGAAAGGCCACTCTTACTTTTACGGGCAATAATGGTGCAGTGATACAGAAATCATGAACGGACTTAATCCAACTTTTTCCAGGATCAGGCTGTTAAAAACTAATCTGAATTTGTTCACCAGAAGGGCAAAACAACATTGTGTGAAGAATTTAAATGTAGCTACACTGCCTGAATGGGGAGAATAATTAATAAAGATAGACAAATACTTCACTCACTGTGCAATTCCAGGTTCTTTTCCAGGCCCTGGAGGTGGAGTAGAAGTTTCAGATCTGTTTCCAGAAGATGGCCTGTTCTCTGTATCAGTCTGTCTTACATTTTCTATCATTTTCACCACGTCTGGCATCTTAGGTCTCTGATCCGGCATCCTTGTCACACATGCCATTGCTATCTGCAACATCTCCACCATTTCTTCTTCAATGCTTGGATACCTCAGCAGCTCTAGGTCAAATACTTCTGCCGTCCACTCCTCTCGAACCACTGAATGAACCCATCTGACCAAGTGGATGATCTCATCACCAGCAGTTGTGTGGATAGGTGATTTTCCAGTTAGCAGCTCCAGTAAGACCACACCGAAGCTGTAGACATCAGAAGCCTGCGATGATTTCCTTGTGTCTGTCACTTCTGGTGAGCGATAACCAGCAGCACGAGAAATAGGTGTAGCTAGCGGGCTCATGATAGTTGTCAGACCAAGATCAGAGACACAACCATACTGCTGCGAATTGAGAAAGATGTTTGAGGACTTGATGTTGCCATGGACAAGCTTCCCGTTATTCTCTGCATGGATACGAGCAATGCCTTTAGCTGCACCTATGGCTATTCTCATCCGGGTATCCCAATTTAAAGGGGTTGGCCTACTCTCTCCTCTCTTCCCTGCAAAACCCCAGATGTATTAGAAGATGAATAAAGCTCAACAATTACTTCATTGCTTCAGAGGGGAAGATTACAAGTCAGAAGAGATGATTAAACACCTATAAATTGGGAAAAAAAAATGGCAGTAAACATCTGAACTGATAAACATCTGAATTTAAAGAAGTTGCTTCCAAATCAAGAACATGATAACATCACCAGCAAAGCTAACTTTGCCTGATCAGCGAAGCAACAGGAGAGGTGCTCGAAAAATTCTACAACCCAATAATTTCCATATCTCATTTGTCAAGCAAAATTACTTCCTCTTTCAATAACATTGTTACTCATCACATCTAGATGATACCAACTCAGAGGAATTCAGGAAGTAAATGCAAACTACAAGAATGAAAGCCAATTATGGCAGTCTAATCCCATCAGAAACATTTCTGAAGCTGAGTTTTAACATAAAAGTAACCAAGTAGAGAAAGCTGCATTCTCCTGTATCATGAAATCCTCTTAAACCGAGGCCTTCCTAGCGGGCTTCTTTAGTTAATGGGAAACAAGGTCCAGTTAAAAGCCTTGAGGTAAAATATATTTATACTATTACAGTGTGGGCAAATATGAGAATATCTTATATAGCAATCAGAAGCATGCATCAAGGACTTTAAGGTGATAAAAATGAAACGGGAAGTGTTTAATTTTCATATTGTAATCACAGAGATTGAACAGATCAGCATACCGTGTAGCATAGAAGAGACACTGCCCTGGCTGTAATAGTCATAAACCATAAGTTTTTCATCTTTGGAATAGTAATATGCCTTCAGCTCAACCACATTCTCGTGCCTGATACTGCCCACAATCTCCATCTGTTGCTCGAAATCTTTCTTCCCAACACTCACCTCCTTCAATCTCTTCACTACTACTGTTGTTGCATCTTCTAGTATGGCCTTGTAAGCAGTACCAAATGTTCCCTTTCCCAGTACCTCAGCTGAGGCCCTCAATAAATCTTCCAAATCAAATGCATAGTTGCAACCCTCAAAGAAAAACAGTCTGTTATTTGCATCTTGGCTCCTTGAAACCACTTTCTCCGGTGACATTTCTCCCTTCTGCAACTTCCCGGAAAACCCATCATCACTCTTTCTTCTTAAGCAACAAACAATCATCAAGAAGGCAAATGCGATAATCCCCAAAAGAGAACCAGCTATCACAATTCCTAAGAAAGCTGTTTCACCGAGTCTACCAGGAGTCCTGGATTTTGCAGAAGGCTCACTGGAAGGTGCAACATCGGGAGAACCATGGGGGAAGCTTCCCAAAGGAATGTTGTTACCAGCAAATGCTGAATTTGGAAACTTTTGAAGTGACTTTGGTATAGCACCAGTAAGATTATTGTTAGACAAATTAATGTGCACCAAATTGGGCAGATGCAGATCAGGTATTTCCCCAGAAAGGGAATTGTTTGCGAGATTCAAAGCCTGAAGTTGAGTCAAACTGGAGAGCGAATAAGGAATGCTGCCGTTAAATCCATTGTTAGACAAATTAACAATGGTAAGATTCTTCCAAACAGAGAAATCCACTGGCAATGGCCCAGAGAAATTGTTGTATTGAAGATAAAGATAAGACAAATTTCTCAGATTAGAGAAGTCAGAAGGGAAATGCCCATTGATACGATTAGATCTAAGACTCAAAATCTTGAGAGCTGAGAGGCGGCTTATAGTTTTGGGTGGAATCGGGCCGTCAAATCCAACACCAGGTAATCTAACGGCTATTATGCGAGAACCATCTCTGCTGCAAGTCACTCCAGTCCAGTGATTACACACAGGAGAACTCTCATTCCAGTTTAGAGAACGAGAGGGACGGAGATTGCTCACAAAATCGAGCAGAGCTCGCCTATCTTCAACTGGGTCTGCATTTCCTCGCAAGAAAATTAAACCCAGAAAGAAAACCCAAGAGAAAATGTTTAGAGCTTCCATTTTCCCTATTCGAACTCTATCTCTCTCTCAAACAAGCAAAAACGAGCTGTTTCTGCAACTCTGCTCCCTTCTTTCTTTCAGACTGCTGCTGTTTTAGTAGCTGGAGAAAAGGAAATGACCCAGATGATTAAAATAATAAAACAGAATAATGATTTTGAAATATAAGACAGAATTTGAGTAAACAAAGCAGAAAGAGAAAAATCAGATTCCGAGATAATTGTCGACAAAAGTACAGGCGCTTATGTGTTTTTTTTCTCCACTTTAAAAAATGAGCTTGCAGGCTTCGAATATAGTGTTTTCAGTCAAAAGGAGGCTTGCAAATTCTTTAACCAGAAACCCAGCTTCTTTTTGTTCTCTGTTCTCTTCGCTTTTCGGTTTTCAAATGGCGAAACCGAGAACTTATGAGATAAAAGTAAAAACAAAAACAAAAAACCAGACTCCAGTTCTCCACTCCATGAAAGCAGTAACAGAATCTAGTAAAATAAGATTTACTAGTAGCTTGAAACACTACCTCGCTTTTTCAGATCTGAACCACAATAGTTCTCTGATCACGTTAAAGGTCGAGCAACTGTGACTCCGGTGATTCTGCTACCGAAACCAGCCCAGTAAACCGCTTATCAGCGACGAATATTTAAATGCAAGACCAATAACATACAACATAAAAATATAAATATATATAGAAAAAGAGAGAGGTGAAAACAGAGTTGTTATGATACCTCTCAGGCTAAAGCAGCTGAAAAAGTGCATGAAATGGAATAGTAATCATTCAAAAAGTACTCCAGAAAAGCGGAGGAGGTTATGATACCTCAAAAGACTTTTTATGCCAACTAAAAGATTCAAAAGAATTAGGAGAGATGGGAAAACAGAGAATGAGAGAGAGAGAGAGAGAGAGAATCACAGAATGTGATACAGTGACCAATAAATAGGCATTGACGCACCTGATCAGGAAAAACCTCTTTTCACTCCTTTAGTTTTTGGTAGGGAGTTTATGACCAACGGTTATATTTCTTGCTCTGAGTAACTGAAAAACAAGAAAAGAAAACCAGAGTAATGAAGTAACCGACGGCGAAGAAAGAGGAAGGAAAGAAAACCGGCGAGCAAGTGGACGGAAAACCGCTGTTTAGTGTGGGTTCTTTTTGAGTGGGTGATTTTGAGGGGATCGGTGACGTGGCCTGGTTCAAAAGACTGGTAGGTGGGGCCCGCGATGTTGTATCTGTTCTTTCCCGAACTTACGATAACTACAAAAAGCTTAGTGGGACCTAGTGATCTGTGATGAGGTTGTTGTGATGGTGGCCGTTGATGCAGAGATTTTGAGGCTTGTCTGCCAAATCTGGCCGTTCGATGTTCATCTGTTCGACAGTAACATTTCACAAGAATTGCGTTGTCGGGCCTCGACTCTCAACTCTCAAGTCTACTCTTGCCTTGTCGGCTTTTTTTTTTTTTAATTATTTTGATAATTAAGTATTTTAATTTTTATTTAAAATAAAAATAAATTTTAATTTTTTATTAATTTGAGTTATAATTCAGATGAGATAATAATATATGATAATTTAATAAAATTAAAAAATTAATTTTTTATTTTAATTAATATATTAAAATTTTAAAATCATTTAGTTTAATATTTATTAAAAATTAACATTAAATTAACAGAAAATTCTTATCCAATAAAAATATAATATTAAAAAATTTCAGACAATGGTTTACTTGAAATTTTTAGGTTTATTTTTCTTTTAAAGAAATATTAATTTTTAAAAAGTTTATAATTTTTAATCAAAATATTTAAAATACCATTATAAAAGTTTTAAAAATTTTAAAATATCAAAAATATTTTTAAAAAATTATATAATCAAAATTTAAAATTTTTATAAAAATAACACATAAATTCAAAAAATATTCAAATTTAAAGGATAAATTATTAAAATATTCAACATTATAAATATCCTTAATTTTTTTGTCATTCTGAAGCAAATTTTAATTTAAACACAATCAATAAATTAAAATTTATTTGAAGGATATGTGATATTTGTTTTAAATTTTTTTATTATATTGTATTACTTAAATGTAAATATCTAAAAATAATAATTATATAATATAAAAAAATATTCAATATACAATTTATAAAATATCGACTAAACCTTTTAATATTATTAAAAGAAACAATAAAAAAGAAACTCTAACATTTTAAAATTAATAATATTTTTAATGTAACATGCATCAATATAATTTATTTATTTATGTGGTTTTTTTAATATTTTGATTGATATAAATGGAATAAAAAAAAGGAATGGACATTAAATGTATACCCATAATGCACATTAAGGATTTAGGTGTATATAATTTATGAAGAATTATGAGGTACCATAACATTTTGGTGTTTTTTTTTAATCCTCTTAATGCCATTGTGCATGTCGCTATCTAACCTCACCCAATTCTAAACTACCCATTTTGTGTTTTATGGCCCTCACCACAAAGCCATTACATCATGGCCCTAGTTGACCATAAAGAGTTTGGTGCCACAAATTTATCTTTTAATGTGACATGACTTTGAAGGATAACATTTTTTTTTCTCTTTCTAGCATCAATTATATCACAAAATCAAAACTTGGTAAACAAATAAAAGGTGGTGGGATTTGGATTTGTAGAGATATAGTTAAGAACCAGTTAATTTGGACTCAGTTCAGTGCATGAGATGGTAATGGATTTATAGGTAAGGAGGGATTTGAAATTGGGTATCAGGGATTTGAGTTTTTTATATAAAGGGTAAATATAGAAATTTTTAAAATTATATATATATATATTATTTTTAAAAATGAGTGAACCAACTATATTTTAATATTTTAGTTTGATTTAATCTTAATTATAATTTAAATAATTTAAATAATAATAATATTTCTATTTAAAAAAATATCTTTAAAATAATTTAAATAAATTTTATTTTAAAATCATTCTTTAAGTTTATTTTTTTAAAATGAGTAATTTTTTAAAATTTTTAAAATTTTAGTAATATAATTTGTTTTAAAAATAGTATTCAATAAATTATAATTTTTTTATGATGGTGATTTCAATGTTTTTTATACGTTTGACAAAATTTTGACTTAAATATAAAAAAATATTTAATTTATAATTGTAAAAAATTTAGGTTTATTGAATAAAATTTTTAATTTTTAAATTTTTTAACAAATTTAAATTAAATCCAATTACAGAATTAGAGAATCATGATTAGTTAATTGATATTTCAGAATCAAAAAAATTAAAAAATGGATATAATTTAAAATTTTTTAAAAATATTTATATTTATATCAATTTGAAATAAAATTAAAATAAAAAATTATTAAATTTATAAAAAGAAATTTTAATTAATAGAATGACAATAAATTGAGATTTTAAAAAAAAAGTTCCAACTTAATTAGGTGGATAAGATTGCATAAGGGTGACTTCAAAAAAATTGTGTATTACAAGATTCAAGTTATATAAAATTGGGGAAAAATGAGATTAAATTCCTTTTAAGTGTCAAATTTATTGGGTTAATTAAGGAAGAACAATGAAGGGCATGGACATTGAGAAGTATACCATATCCAACAACCTTGATTTGATTGACCTAATTTGACATTATCTGGTTTAGATTCGGAATATATATAAAAGCATGGTTTACAACCATATAATAATGTAACATAAACTCACTACATCATCCAACATAATAATAACCCATTTTTGGTGCCTTATGGGTGTTTCCATGGACCGAACCACTTCTTTCCCATTGGCCCTTTGTGATCAAAAGTTGTTATAATTTTCAAAAATTAAAAATTATTTTTTGAATAAATTATTTTAAATATATTTATTTTTAATTTAATTTTAAAATAATGATTTTTAAATTTACTTTTATTATTTTATATTTAATTTAAATAATTAATAATATTGTACTATTGAAATGAATTTAAAATAATTTAAATAAATTTCACGATCTATTTTGAAACCATTCATCAAATTTAAACAAATTCATATTCACAAATTATTTTTAATAAATGTTTTAAATGTATGATAATATTAAATTTAAAAATATATGTTTTGATGTTAAACAATTATGAATTTTTTATGATGGTAATTTAAATATTTTATTTATTTTTATAAAAAATTTAATTTAGAATTTACTATACAAGGCTTGCATTTAAATGTATCTAATTTTTAATATTGTTAATAATATTTAATTAAATTAAAGTATCAAGTGTATAATTGAACGAATCAATACTTCAAGCTTTAAATTAAAAAATAAATATAATTTAACAGTTTTTGAATGTTTAAAATTATTTGTCTACAAACTTTTAATATGTATGTAGTAAGTATTTAATTTAATTAGGCACAAATTTATTTGGGTTTGAAATGTAAATTTATTAATTAGAGTGGGTTCTTGATAGGATAAACTATATGACTACAGAAATAAATCGTAACAACACTAAAATTTTGGTTACATTTTTCTTTGAGAAAAAATTTGGGTTACTTATAGATAAAACAATATTTATTAATTTAATTAATCATAATAAAATAAATTTTCGATAACAATAAATAAATAAATAACTTCTACTATACTAATTATACACAAATGGACTGAAATCATGTGGCCCAATTAAAGACACATTGGGCTTTTCAGTTTTTTTTTTAAACATGGGTCCAGTGAGCCCATTCTGATTCATTCAGATTAATTAGTATTTATATAATTTCTTCTCCATGATTATGGAAACATCAGAGTGGCGCAGCGGAAGCGTGGTGGGCCCATAACCCACAGGTCCCAGGATCGAAACCTGGCTCTGATATTGTTTTTCTTCTTTTCGTTTTTTTTTTTTTTAACCTTCTTACCTCCATTAACAAGGCTTCCTTACAGGCAGTTTAGTACTCCTATGAGCTGCTTTCATGGATCATATCAGATGCCACATTCTCCTTATGACAGTAATTTCTCTTGAAAAAAAACCCTCAAATATTGTTACTTACACATAAAAAACAGATCTTTACAACTTTTCTCAGCATAAGTTGCAGGAATCATATTGTATAATTTACTGGGCAGTTCATACAATCAAACAACTATCTCCATTTCCCTTACAAGCTTATAATATTATGTTGTTTCGGGTTAGGAGTTGGTGCTCATTACTGAGTCCATTTTTGCATCACAAGGATTAGAGAAACTTCAGATATTGCCACTGCCCATTGGGGGAAATCAAGTGGTTTTTTATTTGTATTGTTTGCCTTCAATCATCAAAAAACTTTTCAGGCATCTGTCAATAATGGAAGAGGGAGACTTGGTTAACTTGAAGGGACAACAGAGAGTTCCAAGCGGCCTGTCCATTCCTCACCTGGCTTCAAGGTGATCGGTCTCTCGATTGCAGCCCCATCAACACAAAGCATCTGTTTATACTCATCGTCCCCAAAATCCACTATGGATTTGGACTTCTTCTCCCATGGATTCCAGACCACTGCACAGAAGTTCACATAAAAGAATATTAATGCCCACCACCCTGAAAATGCTAGTCACTGAGGCCAGTTTCTAACAAAGGGAGTGGCTTGATTCATGAGCATTGGCAAGGCTCAGGAGGAGCAACCTCCTTAAGCCATTTGATGATTAGGAGTTATGCCAGGCGCAGAAAAGCTATGATCATAGGATCCATGAACAGAGGGGCCCTGATCATCTAAGCGCTAAGATTCAAATTCTCAAGACTCAACCCATAAAGTCTTGAACTGCTTAAATTCATGCTCTTCTGCAGGATTTCATGTTTATTCATGTGCTTATGCTCTTCCAATGGCAGATTAACATTATGGGTTTCACTAGGAGCCTGTTAACTTCAAGGAATGTTCACAGAAGTACAAATTTTTGCTCATAAAGTATTATGTGGAGTCCAAATTCTCCAAACCAATTGGACGGAAAAGAAACTTGATTGGATCGAAGCATGAATATAGGCATCCATGAACAGAGAGTTCATGATCATCTAAGCACTAAGATTCAGGTTCCCAAGTCTCAACCTATAAAGGCTTGAACTGATTTAATTTATGGTTTTCTGCAGGATTCCATGTTGTTCAGGTGCTTATGTCCTTCCAATGGCAGTTAACTTTCTAGGTTTTCATTATGAGCCTGTTAACTCCAGGGAATGTTCATAAATGTACTAATGTTTTGTTCATGAAGTGTTATGTGAAGTCCTAATTCTCCAAACAAATTGGACTGAAGAGAAAGAATCTTACCCACATCTGGCAATCCTTCTTTCCTTATGACAAAAGTTCGTTTTCTTTCATGATCAAAAACTGCAACCTCATCTCTGGAGCTAAGATATATTCGATCCACCTGCAAATCAGAAAGCACTGAGTAGATGACCTCAGATTGACCAAAAAGTCACATTCATCTATGGCTAATGCCAATCAACATCTCTGGATTCTGTGTCTAAAACTTCCTATAAACATCTAGGTATCCCAAAACTTGACCAGTTTATGGCAGAGGCTGCAATACCTCAGATTCGAAAGTTAAGGCATCCCCTTGTTCTGTGAAGCGCTCCTTTTCACGTAGATTGTCAAGATAGTCAAGAGTCTCCAAGCCCTCAACTCTCACTTCACTGTTAAATAAATAAGTTTATCTTTAACATCCAAAGCTGCTTGAGGACTACATATAATGATATTAATATAAGCTCTTTTAGTGCTGAAGTAGTCAAGGTGAGTCCAGAAAATAAAGATAGTTTCTTCCGGATTCGACAGAAATTATATTACCACTGCTTTTAGTCTGTAATTCATAATCATAACCAGCAAGACTCTAGCTCCCGATGTACTTAATCTGGAGAGGATAAAATTGATCCATAAAACATATCTAAAACCAAGCAGAATTCCGAATCCAATCAAGATAACTAGGTACATGAACCACCAATTCTATGTCTTGATAAGATAAAATATAGTAAAATCCTTTGGAACTTTTGACTTGAACACTAATGTTGCCATATGGGTATAGTAAAGTTTGCAGATCCAAGAGGAAATCTGAATGATGGAAAGTATAATGCCAGTTCTATGATCAAGATGAGTATTCTGTACCTGATATCAGATATGGAGAAGTATGTATGGTAAGCAATTGAGAAAGAGAAAGGCTTGCAGTTGATATTTCTGATGCGCGATATCAAGGTTAGCATCCCATCTGCTGCCAAAGACACCCTGAGACGGAACTCAAAACTGAAAGGAAACAGAAGATTCATTAATCTGTGAATATGATGTGCAGCTTGAATTCCTCTTGACATGCTTACAACCTTCATTTTTATCAGAAAGAATTCAATATTGGGTATCAAACTGTTTATATAAGCTATCCTCATCAGAAGCAGAAAGTGAGAAAACGATAATCTTCGATTAGATTTGAAACCAGTAACAGCCATGTGCAGCCATATGAGAGGATACCTGTGTGGCCAAATTTTCAGATCCTCTTCAGATGCCTTAAGTAACAAGTCGATATAGGCTTTCCCATTGGAATCATTTGGGTGCAATGGAGGTGGTTTATCATCCATTACCCAAATTTTGTTCCGGGCAAACCCATGTTGCTCTAGTAATCCACGTTTTCCAAACTAAACAGGAAATGGAGCAAAACATGAGATGGAGAATAATATTTCAAGATTTTTGCATTGGGAATATCTAAGATTTGTGCGTGAGTAATACACATAAGCATCGATACATACTTGTGGGAAACATTGGAATCATTCCTCCAATGGAGGTGGTTTATCATCCATTACCCAAATTTTGTTCCGGGCAAACCCATGTTGCTCTAGTAATCCACGTGGGAAATGGAGCAAAACATGAGATGGAGAATAATATTTCAAGATTTTTGCATTGGGAATATCTAAGATTTGTGCGTGAGTAATACACATAAGCATCAACATACTTGTGGGAAACATATGGGAATTCCTCCTCGGACTGCATGTGGTGGCTTGAAGACTGCCTAGATTAGATTAAGTCCATCAAAAAGAAGAGGAATTTAGTTTTGCAGGACAAGAAAGTTAAAAATTATCTGTCAGAGTAAGTATATCAGGAAATATTAAATGAAGAACAGTTCTTCTCCATGAAAAAGCTACCTTTGTACTTGTAAACAGCAGTTCTTCTCCTCGGTCAGTCTTCCATGAAAGTACTTGTCCTCCATGAAGGCTAACCTGGATGATCAACATCACACAGCAACATCAAGATGTAAATCTCAGTTACTTAAGAGAGGTTGGAATCAAGTATCTCATATTACATTTTAAATATCTACTAAGAGAAACTATATCTCATATTACATTTTAAATAGCTACTAAGAGAAACTAAGTTCAAAGCTTCCTCATGGTTATTATAAACAAAGAGTAAAGACAGAAAGGGGAAAGAAAACAGAGGCAGCCATTGGAAAGTTAAAAGAGTGAAAGATTCTGACCCTTGCAGAAGCCCCTCGCGGGTTTCGAAGCAGAACCTGATCAATCCCATTTCTATCCTTGAAGACTTCCACTGCTACTCTCTGATCACAGGCTACCCCAGAATGATTCATTGTTAATACACAACGAGGGCATAAAGATGTCAAGGAAACAAGAATACCCAAAAGACTCTCTCTCTCTCTCTCTCTCTCTCTCTCTCCAAATAATGCTTGAGACAAGCTCTTGCAAAGGCTGAAGAAGGAAAAATAGGTCCTGAGAAGTGCCAAAGGCTTAGCAATGACTGAAGCAGTTGAGAATCAGAGCTTCCCCTTTTGACACGTATCTTGTGAGCAAACCTATTTCTCGTGAACAGACACTGAGACCTCAACAACCAATTTAACTACCTTGTTCTTTCTTCACTGCTAAACTGCCAACAACACAAGTCTGGCAGGTTCTCTCAGACCCAGTGAGGAAATACCTCGAACACTTAACACTCACTTTCAAACAACATCACTATCTGTAATCGGAAATTAAAACAGAAGACAGAAGCCGCGTCTAAAAACTGTTACCCAGATGACTAAACTGCCTAGATCTCCGAAGAACCCACGAAAAAACGATTCATCGTTGGACCCAAAAGAAAGATCATGAAAATTCAACCCAAAAATGTTGAGTTGTCAAAATCATTTATTGTGGGAACACTTATAAAGAACAATGAGAGAAGAAAATGTGAAACAGTTCACATGTGGGAGCAGAAAGTGGGAAAGAAGGAATGGTCAGGAACCTTTTTAGAAGGAAGATTGTATGCACTATTTGGATACGACTTCGTCGCACTAATAAAGAAAGATTGAAGGGTCAGATATGGAGAGATCACGAAATAATCTGAGATAAATCATCTAAGGAAGGTGACTGAATGACGATTTATTGGTCTGATTTTGTGGGTATCTATAAAAGTTAAAAAAAAAAAAAAGAGGCGAAGACCCAGCAAGGATTCCTTTAGCTCTTTCTGGGGTGGAGCTGCAGTGGCAACCATACCCGATGTACAGAAAAGTCTCAACATACGATCATGATTAACTGAACTAACTACCCATTGAAACACATTTGGTATATTTTAAGATTAAAGAAAGAAAATTGCGCCATGAGATCTGATATCTCCCAATGAAGTCTCATGCTTCCACATGAAGAAGAGCTCACTGGATTTTTGGGAATCTCCCTGTTGTCACCAATACTGATTCAATTTTCCAGGCTGCCATCATATTGTTCTGTCAATATATTCTTCTGGGGTTGTCACCTTATTGGATCGTACGCCACCATCATTTTGTCTCTACTGCCGACACTTTAGTTCCTTATTGCAAATCAACTTTGCTCTCATTTTGTCTGTCTTTCTCAGGAATGTTAAAGTATAATCCCTTGTATTGATCACAAAGTTTATAGCTTTATATACATCAATAATCAAGCAGAGTATGATTTAAGCAACCAAGTTTTCAAAAGCAGAGAAAAGATAGCAATTCAGACTGCTCAAGAGACCTGAATCGTTAGTGTCCTTCAATGAGCCAAATTAATAACCAGTAAGTCAATGGTGTACAGTACAGGATATTGTCCTGATTAAGCGTTCCGTGACGGGATAAAACATCTAAAGAAACAAATTATCTTTTCGTTTTTGTAAGAGAAATGCGAAGACAACATTGAATAAAAGAATTCCGTCCTGTAGAAACGTTCGGCAAAACGTGTCTTGGACTAAAAATGCTTGGAATTCTTTCCCTTTCTGGAAGGCCAAACATCAAAGGAAAATGGAAAGAGTTGCCTCATCGAGTACATGAAATCATAACATGGAGAATCCAAGAGATTAAGTTAGACTCAGAAAAGATACCGAGTCTTATCAAGGAATGATTCTATGATTCAAAAGATAGAGATGGTCTAAGCAGGGCAGCCATTGTTTTCTTCAGATTTGACCTGCCCTTAAAGATGAAGACATCTAACAAAACTTTCTAAGAAGAGAATTTCTAATGGATAAAGTAAAGGTTGTAAAGCAGCGAGGGAGTGATAGGAAAGCAATCTCACGAGGTGTCACGTTTAGTTAGGTGAAATCCGAACTCTGTTGGAAGACTGCAGAGTCTTTTCTGGTGAGCTTCACGGATTTTGCTTAAAGTTGCTCCTTTGACTTGGAATTCGAACCCAAGGGCCATAACTCCGCGAGCGCTTTTCGCCAACCTTACCTAAGCACAAAGCAGAAGACTTTCAGAGCCCACATGAGAATTCAAAAGTCACGGTTGGCCGTTGGCAGCCCATGGCTAGTGTGTACAGTAGCCGGGCAACACAGAAGGGTAGTCATGCCTCAAGTAAAAGAAACTACGTGCTGTTTTAAGTTTAGACAAATGAATTTGTATGTTGTTTGCAGAAAAAGCATAGGTTCTGTTCAGATGGAAGAAGACAAGTAACTTTGTCTTTTGTAGTATGTTCTCTGCTGATCAGGTTCACTTTGTAAGAATATTTTAATAATTTATAATATTAATAAAAAAATTAATTATTAATTTCGTTAAATTATTATTTGTCATAATTTTATTAAAAATTTTATATTGATTAAATTAGTAAAAAATTCTGATCCTGACTAAAAAAAAGAAACCCTCTATGGGTGAGTCATTGACTTATGATCCCAATTAATTTTAATTTGAGTCATGACTGAATTAAACTTTTTTTTAAAAAAATTAATTTTAAAGTTTATAGTAAATCATCATATTAGATGGATTTATTTAACCCAACAAACAAATTAAAAACAGAACTTATTTAATTTATTTATCTTTTTATTAAAAAACTCCATACAAAATCATATGAACAGAAGATCAACAACCATCAAGATAGCTTCCCACTTCTTAACTTGAGAGAAGCCAAAAACATATATGCATGCAAATCTACAAGTATGGGTGCATGTACATGCATCATCTATATATGTATGCATGTATGTACATGCATATCTATACATATGTGTGTATGTACATGAATACCTGTAGGCATGTGTGTACCTACATGCATACCTAAACATATGTGCATAGGTAAATTTCTTAAAGTAGGCAGCTTCAACCTCACTTTACTAGAGCAGATCGGCGCCACCGAAAGCTAACCAAAATGTAGAAATGTGTCCAGTTTTATTGGCTCTGCAAGACAACTTTTCCATGTCATCATGCAAATCTATCTACATCATCAGGCAAGCTTGTCATTCAACATCCTAGATGGGTAAGAGCTTGATGCTGAACTAAATTACAACAATCTGACATCTACATTTCCAGGAGTAAAAATAATTGGAATGCCTTCAGGAAGAACTCATAAATGATATATAAGAAGAATGAACTTCGCCTACAGAGCTTGTACCATACATCACTAGCAGTTAAATTCCATGCATTCTGTCAAAGTCATTGGCATGTTAGATCCTTGAATGCATCAGGATCTTCTTGAAGAAGTCAGAGTAGGTTCTCACAGAAACCCCTCTAATCAACCAGTCCACTTTCTGAGGCAACTGGAAACCAAGTCATAGAATGAGGCAGTGCTCAAATCTTTGAGACGCTGGCTATCCCAAAAGAGGCTTTTAGGATGATACAGGAAAAGAATGGCGATCTTTGCTATATGTACTGATTTCATTTGCCGATCACTATTGGCAAAGTCAGATCATACTGCTGCACAAATTGCTCCTGAAATATATAAATATGAGATTAATAAAGAAAGTCAGTTGATGTTTTCTCTTTTTGGATAAAGTCATCATTGTTGAGTTCTTTCTGAAGCTCAATTTTGGATTGTATCTGTTTAAGGTCATTCTGATAGGTGGGAAAGAACTCAGCAATAGGTAGATACAGGAACCCAATTGTTATGGATTGTATTCAAAACTACAGGATAGGTAAGAATCATCTCGGTATTGTGGAAGGGTTCAAGTGCAGTATGCACACACAATTCTTCTCTTTTATCTCAAATATTGAACATCATTATGGGGCCTCTCAGGCTTTTCCTATTCCATATGTGTGGTTTCTTCTTTTTGTATTCTTTTTAATAGGGGCAAGGAGTGGGAGGAGCAAGAAGAAGGTAATCTATGGGTTGCGGTGTCTGTATGTCAAAAAGAGAGAGAGGGAGGGACAGAGGGAGACCTGTAGCTGTAGACCAGGATGAGCAGCAAAACTTCCCTTCATCGATATACGTCACATGAAGCCCAATGAACCATGATCCAGCACTAACATCATCATGGGCATACGTACGAAGAAGAGACCTGCAAATGAAAGTACCAATCAACACTGTCCAGCCAGTATGCGTACATACCATAACAAAGGTTTCATGCTGGGTGGGAGTAAGGGACACTACCTGTTAATCGATATAAATTGTGCCAAAGCTTGTGAAATGACATATATTTCACCTGACGCATGTCTAAAGTATCTGCACCAATTATGGAATACATTTAAGATTTGAATGAACAGCATGCAATTAGCAGTCCTCACTGCTGTGAGCTCTAACTTGGAACTATGTAAAGTAACCAACTAAAATATCATGAGATCTAAGAAAACCAGAAAAGAGGAACTTGATAAAGATAAAATGTGTTCAGATGATTTTAAAATGAAGCAGAAGATATCAGTACTTTAAACATTGAAGCAACTAGAGTTATCAATTCTTAGGTGTCTTCGTAGCTAGCTGACTTGATAAGACTACCATATTGTCGAGTCTTTTCTATTTTGAACTACATGAAAAATCAAAGTATTTCACTACTCACGATTTCTTATCACCAAATTTCCACCAATCTGGTTCGTACCATTTGTGAGTCCTGTAATATGATGATAAAAGTAAAGGGGTGTTGAGGAAATCATGGTCACATTTTATCTCCTAAAGAAATTATCATCAAATGAAACCACACGAGCAAACTCACGGCAGGTTGAAAACTTCGCCAGATTTCATGCACCCAATGTAAACACGAGGCTTATCCGAATGAGCAGAAAGCGCTGCTCCCAGGCCATCTGTACAGGAATAGAGGACAAATTATAAGGACTAGCATGGTAACCAAGGTTTTGAAATAACTCTCAGCATTGCTTTTGCTTTTATTCCAGAATTGTTTTGCCACCCCCTTTCCTGAAGAGTCAAGCATAACAAAACCACTAATACTAGAAGCACCATAATAACATTTAGGCCAAACATCAAGTGTAGGAAACCAAAGCAACCCAACAACAGCACCTCCAAGCCAAGAAAAGTAAACATTTAATATCAGACGAACATCTTACTTGCTACTGTGTAGTTACAGTGCTAATTAATATAATAAACCAGAGACTTGTAGAGAAGTCTGTTGGCAGACTAGAGATTTACATGATTACTTTGTGTCAATATATTCACATGGATGCAGTATACTGCTTATTTTACCTGATGAACTAATAAGGTTGACATACCAATATTAACATAAACATCGTCATTGACCTTAGCAAAAAACTCAGCATCCCAGTTCTCTACAGCATGAATAAAGAACAACTTTGCCTTTTTTGGACGCTCTTCAGGTGCTTCCACATGACCATCCTGTTAAGGCACAAAAAGAAGGCAATGACATGCCAATATTTGCTCTTCTAAAATGTCATAGCTTTTAATATGTCATAATATGCATGATGCAATATAAACTCGCTTGTGTGCAAATGACAGATCTTAGGATCATTATTTGATACATTCTGAATCGGTCACCATCTGATAGGAGAATGATGGCGTATAGAAACAGGCAATTAGTTTGGATGCTGTCTCAGAGTGAACCTGGTCAGATATTTATTAAGTCATAGATAGAAAATACTACATGGTCAAGACCAAAAACATTAAGCATTTCAAAATTACAATTTAAATCTCCTTAGAAAATCCAAATATTAAAGAAACCGAATTCTGACCTAACTAGGAATTGAACTTACAAGAATAATGAAATCATTGGTCTGCATGTTTTCATTGTCAATCTCCCTGTCCAAACTGTCTCCACGATTTGTACTGCAAAAGTTGTAAGATGGATTTAACTAAACAGAAACTCTAGTTATAAACACACAAATACACATAGAGACACGTAAAGAGAGAGTGAGAGAAATCAAAGAACCTTCTTCCTATCACAAATCGCACAAGAATTCCCTTTTCCTCCTCCATTTTTTTTAAAGCAGCACCTGCACATATTGTACTTATAGGTCAAGAACCACGTACATAAACAAAACTTGATATCAAATGCAGTAAGCTACTTAGACCAAACAATAAAAATTGTCACATTAATTGAAAGTGAAATTTCTTTCCATTTTTTATCAGAAACAAAAACTTTATATTAATACTAAATAAAATTAGCACAAATGGATGCCTCCTATATACACATAGACTTAGCTATTTAGAGGTTTGAAGTTCCATGACTTTGAAGTGCCTCCCCAAGTTACATGTCTTTCAATTTTACTGGAAAAGGAAATTGTTGTTCAGCCTGAATTGGATTAAGGTACAGCTTATAAGACCTGCAACTAGTGCATACATAGCAAACTAAACAGTAAAAAATGACAACAGAGACAGGTAAAATCTGTAGTCCTCGGAAATGCTTACATTCTCACAGACCCAGAACTCTCATTGACAAAACATATACAAGACGGGAAGTAAATAAGCTGGTAACTGAATAAGTTATGCATTTTCTTAAAGCCCTCTAAAGCATATCTGTATTTTTCTGTTCAAATGCTATACAGTTCCATGGTTACATGAGACTACACTAAGCCCAGGATCATAAAGTATCCTTTGAGATTTCCATTTCAAATGTTTCCTGTTACCCCCCGTATGCTTATTTATACATTTCCAAAATGAAATGTGTGCAAGAAATAACAAAAGAAAATATTTAGATTCCAAGGCCCTAAAACATTTCAACATCCCACAATTTGTTCTATCAAAAAGTTGAAACTAACAAATAGAGAGCAAGTTCTACCTGTTGACATCCATGCTTTCCGAATAGCATCTCTATTTTTTTTGCGACCAAATGTTGTTACAATTCCTATGACAGCTAAAAGCTTTTTCTTATTATGATTGCCATCATTTCCTGATAAGTGCTTTGAAATAAAACCTTCCTGCTTAGCAGCAGCTAACTCCAC
This sequence comes from Moringa oleifera, assembly GCA_021397835.1. Classification (NCBI taxonomy): domain Eukaryota; kingdom Viridiplantae; phylum Streptophyta; class Magnoliopsida; order Brassicales; family Moringaceae; genus Moringa; species Moringa oleifera. The sequence continues at coordinate 1,089,379 of JAJFZO010000566.1, forward strand.
CTCAACAGCTGATAACTTTTTCTGCTGTTCTCTGAAAATTAAAGAACCACCATTATAACCCTAATCTTCTAGTTTATTAAATCTGAACTAACATGCAGAAAATAATAAGAGGTTATGTACCCAAATGTTCACGATGAAAATGAAAAGTTACCTGCACGATATAATTTTCAGTGTATCATCAACCGATATGGCAGACTTTCCCTGAAATTGATGGCTCATTTAGAAACTGCTTGACTTACTGTATTATATTCCACAGGTTCAATAGCATACAAAACTAATCAAGGCTTTAATTAAGAAGCAGCTTTTTGGCCAACAGATAGGCTCATCCGTACGTCAAAAACCATCAAATGCACATATCATGGCCATCAGGTAAAACAATTTGAGAAGTACATTTTCAACTACCACATCAGACCCAAGTTGGGCACTGGTGAATAAAGCTTGGTTCAATACTTCAGAACTGTACCAGATGAACACATATCAATGCATGTCCCAAAAAAGGAGATGAATATCAAGTCTAATTCCCTGTCATGCACATTCCTGGAAATCTCCAAAAGATGCCACTAGTCACCAAACAATTAAATAGTTCATATCGACGTTCAGAGGTTAAATTTAAATCCCAGTGATAAAATTGGTACTTATTTCAGGACAAAAGAAAGTGGCATTCTGACTCATTGTGGATGAGATACAACACCAGACCTGAATTTGAAAAGGAGAGCGATATATAGATTCTATCATGACAAGTAGAGCCAAAATTTACCTGAGTGGTTCTCTTATCAAGCTCGCCAATCAAAAATACCCTACTCTCTGCATCCTGCCACAGGCTATCAATAAAGCATTCCCATGAAAAAAACACTCCTCAAAACAAAATTACTTTAAATGATTAAATAACCAAAAGTAGAAAAGCATAAGAAGAAGAAGAAGATTAACATATGAAACTGTAACTAGCAAAAGAATCACGATACTTAAGACTTACCGGCCTGCGACGTAAACGGTAGCCATGGTTGCAAACATGGCAAGCATAAGAGCCGCAACCCGAGACCCAAAAGTCGAGCAGGACGGCCGGTGACTCGATCCCCGGCTATGCATTTCCTCTAGGTAAAATCAGACACAATAAAAATATAAGTGTAGGTTTACATGAAAGTCATTGGTTTTTTTATTCTGAATCTGCAATCCAATCGTTCAAATTGGTGTTTTAGATCTCGCGAGATAAATAGCTCAGTTCGACCATTGAATCTTGAGTATGAGAACAGCAAAAGGAGGATTTCATAACAGAGAGAAGTGAGCTTGAAGAATGTCTGTTGATGAATAAGACGTATAGACCGATCACTTCAAGGTCTTCTGTTTATGTGGTTTTTTTTTTTTTTTTCATCGGGAATAAAGTTGAATAATAAAGTAACGGCCCTTTTGCGGTAATTAAAAACGGCGATTAATGTGCCGTTTTATTGGTTCCTTTCATTGATTTACTTGGAGACACAACAGTAAACCTCTGAAGCCTGTATTAATTATTATATTTATATTAAATCTGAAGGAAGTTTCTTCCTACTTTCTCGTATCCAATCAAATATAGACAAATTTATTTATTTAAATATTTACTTTATAATATAATTTATAAAATATTTAAATGTTTAAAATTTTATATAAATATTATTTAAAAATAAAAATACTTTCTCTTTTTAATATTTATTTTAAAATTCAAAACGTTTAGAGAAATAATTAAATTAAATTTTATTAAAAAATAAAATTAAAAAATATTTAGATTAAATTTTAAATAAAATTTATATATAAATATAAAATATTAAGTTACTCACAAAAAATTAAATTTTTTTCTGTGGTTAAAATACTTTTAAAAAAATATACATCATCAAAAAAATTAAAAATTTAAAGTAAATATCTAATAAAATTTTGATGTTTTATTAATTAAACTCTCATATTTTAAAAATAATAAAATAAACTCTAATTTATTAATTTAGATTAAATTAAATTTTAAAAAACAAAAAGATATCCAAATTAAAGATCTTATATAATAAATTTTGACTTGAAATTTTTTAAATATAAAAAAATTCAAACTAATGTTATAAAAAATTTTGAAATTTTTTAAGTACTAAAAATATATTTTGCATTGATAAATTTTTAAAATATTAATAAAAATATTTTTATATCGAAAATTATTCAAATTTGAGGAATAAATTCAAAATGAAGTGAATAATTCATTTGGATCATTTTTTAGTTATTTCAAAAATAAAAATATATTTAATTTTTTATAATCATGAGATAAAGTTCAATTTGTATTGAATTGATAAATAAAGATTTTATTTGTCACCTGTTAATATTAAAATTTGATTGGTAATATATATAAAGTAAATATAAAGGTTTTATATAATATTTGCTTAAATCTTTATGATAAATAGCTTGTAATTTAAAAATTATTTAAAATTAAAATTTTTATTTAAAATAAAATATAAAATTTATTTGAGTGTTACTTAATTTATTTATAATAATTTTTTACAAGGTCTGATTTTACCATTTCTCATCAATTATGATTTGTTTGAAAATATTTTGAAGTCCAGGATAAAGATTAAGAGAAAAATATTTTTCAGCATTTTAAATAATTTTTACTCTGAAATTTTATACATTAAATAATATTTTATTTTTTACTTTTTTATTTTTAATTTGAAATAAAATATTTTTTTATAAAATAAACGTCACAAAAAATTATTAGGTTTATTTTCTCTTTAAACAAATAACCTTGCAAAAAAATTATTAATTTTAATTAAATTAAATTTTATTAAAAATTTTTACAATAAATTTTAATTTAAAAATTGTAAAAAATGTAAAAAAATATTTAATCTACTATCATAAAAAAATTAAAAATTTTGAATACAAAAAATATTTTAAAAATTTGAAAAATAGCTTATAAATCAAAAATTTTTAAAAAGTTTAAGAAATGAACTCGAAAATTAAGTATGAAATTTATTTAAATTATTTAAAAAATATTTTAACAATAAAAATGCCTCTCATTTTTACTATTATTTTAAATTAAAATCTAATTTAAACGCAATCAATAAATTTATTTTTTAACATAATTTATGAAAAATGTAAATGCATACTTGAAATTTTGCAAACTAAATGACCTTTAGTTTTTAACCTTTTTTATTTCAAAAAAAAATCTTTAAATTAAATGAATTACGAAGAAAGTGAAGCAAAACATTAGTTAAACATTTCAGTAATAGCTAATTTAGTTCATAAAAAATAAAAAACAGTAGAAAATTAGAGAGATTGAGAATATGGCTAATACATCTAACCAACCTTTTAGACTAGCTTTTGAAACATAAATTATTTCAAATTAATCATTTAATTAAAAATCATTAGACAAAGTTTAGACTACTTGTTTAAACTATGATAATAATATCATCATTAAATTTATTACTTTAAAATTCTAGTCAATTTCTATAAATAAAATTATAAAACTATATTATATATCTAAGTATAAAACAAATTTTAAAATGTATAAAAATTTTATCTCAATTTCAAAAGGATGACATGATTTGATTGTGCTGATCATGTCTTCAAACAGCACTTGTTTAGTCACAAAAGTATATATATTTTTTAATTCCAAAAAAGAAAAATAATTGATGCAAATATAACTAGGGAGAGAATAACATATGATGTTAATTTTTTGATTTCTTTGAAAATTTTATAAATAATATCATAATGTAAGTCCAAATAGACCATTTACCCATCAAAAATTAGAATAAAATATAAATTTGTGAAAAAATGTAGAAATTCTAACATTAAATATTTATTGCATTTAAAAATATAGAATTAGAGTAATAATTACTATGTTGCAATCTTGATTTATCATTTTTAGTTAAATTTATATAAATATTATGTTATTTGATTTAAATCATATAGTAAATATTATTCTTATATATTAAAAATTAACTTAAAGTAAGATCATTTTGGTATCCATTTTTGCATCATAAATTAAAAAAAAAAAATCTCTATCTTGCAAAACAAATTTGAATTTAGATTTTTAGACAATACCAACTGTATTAATTTTTTTTAAAAATATTTTTTATAATTTAGTATATTAAATATAAATAAATAAAATATATTGTAACTATTTATTTTATTAAATTATTAGGGATTATAGCTTTTTAAAAAAATCAACACAAATTTTTTTATATAAAATATGTATTAATTAAAATATATTTAATTTATATATTCTTAATCAACCGAGAATTAAAAACTTATATTGTGTAAGACATTATGATAATAAATATAAAAATATACCTATTATTTTTCAATTTATGTGTTTTCATTTTATTTTTTAAATTATTGTAAGGAAAGGGGAAGAAATAGCACAATAGGACTAGTTTCTTATTTCAAGAAACTTGAGGGGAGAGAAGTACAATTTCACAAAATATTTAATTATTTTCTTGAAAAAAGGAAAAAAAAGGAAAAAAACATCCCAGGTCAAGCGAATATAATAAGGGGCTCGGGATGATTCACGTTTGCACAGCACCGAGGAGTATAATAACCGTTCTTGGAACTGGGCACCCACTTCTCAATTCACGATCGAAGAAGTAGGGAAGCTCTCTCGCACTCTGCTCTAAACTGTGTTTGATCTTCCTCTGATTTGATATTCCAAGGTCCCCGTGAAAATGAACGACGCAGATGTTGCCAAGCAGATCCACCAGATGGTGAGATTTATCCGCCAAGAGGCGGAGGAGAAGGCCAACGAGATCTCCGTCTCCGCTGAAGAAGTACTCTAATTCTCTTTGATTATCTCAATTTTCCCCTAATTTTTTGTGCATCTTATAGTTAATCGTCAGATTTCGTTGATCTGTGTGTATGATTATCTGAATACGTACTTATTTGTCGAGTGAAAAGTGAAGTGGCTACTAAACGGATGGCTATTGTAGGAATTCAACATCGAGAAGTTGCAGCTGGTTGAGGCGGAGAAGAAGAAGATCAGGCAAGAGTATGAGAAGAAGGAGAAGCAAGTGGAGATTCGAAAGAAGATGTGAGTGTACTTAATCTTCAATTTGGCTATCTTAATCTTTGTCTTTTGCAGTTCATTAATGTTTTATGTCTGTCAATCTGTTGTTTAGTGGGATTATTGCTTGCTTGTGTGATTTGGCCAACTAATTTTCTATTGAGTTGAGATCAATATTTAGGAAGATCTCCTTCTCTTTGGATTTCCTTACTTCAGTGCATTGTTTGTAGAATCACAGGGTGGACTTTCACTATAACTTGAACTGGGCAGTGGATTTGGGGACTTGTAGGATTGGCTTAATTCTGGACAGGCACCTGTTTCAATAGATTTATCTTTATTTGATTGAACATATGAGTGATTTTCCTAGATTATGATATAAGCTACATGCATAAATTGGAAATTCTAAAAGTTCTTGTTGCAATGACTCAGTTTATGATTTGGTAATTTGGATGAAATTGAAATAGGAGCAGAAAATTATCTTTGTTAACTTAGGTTGGTGTCAAAGTGCAGTGAGTTTCTCACTTGCTTGTTTTGGAATGGAGGATAGTTCCTTCTTTTTCTTGATTCTATTTTATACTGCACTTAATTAGAACTTTCTTGTGTATATTGTTTTTTCAGTGAGTACTCCATGCAGCTGAATGCCTCTCGAATTAAAGTTCTTCAAGCTCAAGATGATGTGGTCAATACCATGAAAGAGGCAGCGGCAAAGGAGCTTCTGCATGTGAGTCATGATCACCATGTGTACAAGAAGCTTTTAAAAGATCTTATTGTCCAGGTCAGTGAAATCTAAGTTCGTCAACTACTTGCTCCTTGTTAATAGGTTTTCTTATTCTCCTACTTGAGCAGGGTGGAAATTTTTGTCCTTTGATGTATCATGTAGTTTCAGGTCCTACTATGTTGACTTGTGTGTGTATAAATGGACTTCTGAGGTAATAATCTTCATCAGTTCTGCTGTGGGAAAGGAGGACGTGGTTATGAATCCACTTTACTGATGTTTCTCTTGATTGCTTGAGTTCTCTGTTTTCTTGGCATGCAATAGTTTGACGTCTATGATTGGTTATGCTCTTGAGGATGGAAAATATTTTTTAAATAGAATGGGAAAAGCAACAGACTTATGTGACTGAAGGGTTTTTGTTTTTGGGTTGCAGTGTTTACTTAGACTGAAAGAGCCTTCTGTCTTGCTGCGTTGCCGTGAAGCTGATGTGTTTTTGGTGGAGTCTGTGCTGGATGAAGCAAAGGAAGAATATGCAGCAAAAGTAAATGTTCATCGTCCAGAGATTCTAGTTGACTACAGTATCTACCTTCCACCTGCTCCTACCCATCATAATGCCCATGGTCCATCCTGGTAATCCATTGCATTCCACTTAGAAATTCTAGGAAATAGAAAGGCTTTGTTTACTTAGTGATGCATGCTTTCCTGTTGTTACGGGGGAATTTGCCAATTTGGGATATTATAAATAGGTCCGCAGCTTGTATGACAAGACTATGCAGTTGCTTTTTTAATTTTTTTTCGTGGAGTACTTTCTTGTTTTGCTTCTTCAACAACTTTTTGACGGAGTTTGTCCAGATATAGTAAAGGAAGCCTAACTTCATTTCTAAGTCGGATTGGCAGCATTAGGACGACTCTTTTGCAGGGTTTCCCAGATATTTGAACTGATCTTCCATGTGGTTAGTTGTATTAACAGCTGCTACTTAGGACAAGTCTTTTGAATGGGCTTGCTAATGATTTATGTACAAGGTTCGTTTCTTAGTGAGCAAAAAAGTACTCGATAGGAAAAGGCAATATAGTAGAAAAAGAGGGACTAGAACCCTTTTCTTATTGGAAGTATGGCAAAAGAGTTAGACTTGGTAATTTAAGAGCTAAAATCTAGGACAACAGCAAAATCTAGAAAGGAAAGTGACTGAGTGAAATAATGAGACACATAATGCTTTTGTTCTTGAATCAAAGGTGATGTGGTAACTGATAATATCATACTTTATTGTTGTGCAGTTCTGGAGGTGTTGTGTTGGCTTCTCGTGATGGAAAGATTGTATGCGAGAACACACTTGATGCTCGGTTGGATGTTGTATTCCGTAAAAAACTTCCAGAGGTATGTCACATTAAGATTACAAGCAGCTTTTTTTTTTTCCCACGTTTTGTTACTTGGTTTTTTCTTTTGGGTTTCTCTCCTTATTGTTCTTCCAGCTCGGGGAAAAATGGCTGCATGGGGTCGGGGGATGGGAAGGGTGGAAAGTTTGTCATATGGGTCTCTGTAAATTTTACTTTTTGCCAAATTATAATGACATTTGTGGCAGTTGCAGATTCTGAAGCCTTAAATTCTTTAACTGGGTTGCTTCTTGGCCCTCTTTGGTGCAATTTTAGATGAGATGAATATGTTCAATTGATTTTGTTTTGCCTCTACTTGCATTGCACTATCTTCAATTTCTACTGTCGTCGTATGACCCTCTTAGTCAGAGAACTGCTTAGAGATACCTAATCAGCTGCTTTCAGAAGGGTCATTGAGATGGTGTTTGAAATTTATTTCACTGATGGGTTTCGATATAGCTTGCTTTTATTTTTCCAACAATTAATATGAAAATTAATTATCTACTTTTGCAAGAATATTTGTTGTCATTGTGTATTTAACTTAATTTTCTTCTCATTCCAGATCCGCAAGTGGCTCTTCGGTCATGTTGCTGCTTGAAGGGTTGGACAGAATTTGATTGTTTTGTATGGACAGGATTAAGTCTGAAAATTTAGACAAGGGTAATCGACCATGAAATATATTGTGTAATTGTTTGTTGGTGTACTTGCTATTTTCTTCTTTGAAAACCTTAATTTTGCAGCCGTAGCAAAGCTGTTATTTCATTTGATACTCAGAATGCTCTGCGGCTTAGCAGAGTGTCCGTTTTCTCAATAATTAATAAATTATATGGATTCCTGTTGAAGTTGGTTTGGTCATTTGTTCTTGCGAAATGATAGAAAGTTGTAGACAGCCTTTTGGTGGCCTACTTTTGCGAACATCTATTGTTAAGGTATGGCCACTGAAGAATACTTTGAGCCACTGAAAATTTTGGCTCCCAGAAGGGAAACCTAGTGTTTTTCTCTATTCTTCTGGCATTCCAAAATTACAAGCTTGATGTCAAAAAATGGATATTTGGAGTTGAGAACCTTAGATGTAAGCCAGCAATTTATCCCTGCCAATCAGAGATCCTTTTCATTTTCTTTTCAGAAAATTCAAGTGGGCAGGAATGTTAAGTACCGCAGTAGACATTGCAACAATTAGATTTTAGCTATCCGTGCATAGTATTTATTGGTCCTATGCATCAAATTCATTCTTGACAGAACCAATTTGTAAATCTATTATATATATATATATATATATATGAAAATGGAAGAATTTCAAACATTTTTAAAGATTTCATGGTTAAGTTTATATTCACATCTAAATAAGTAATTTTTAATTTTTTTTTTGTTTTTTAACTTAAAAATATAAAAAATTATTGTGTTATGTTTTCTCTACCTAAAAAAATAAAAATTTCACAAATAGACATGAATTTTAATTAATTTTAAAAAATAAAATTAATGTAGAATTAATAAATAAAAATGATAAAAAATTTAAAGATAAATTATTTACTTTATTCAATTATGCGATGTAATAATCTTTTTAAAAAATATATTATGATAATATAAGATTATGATTATGATTACATAAGATATAAACAAGTTATAAACAAATATTAAAATTCTATTAATAGTACAAATCATAATCATAATCATTAAAATTATGAACTGTTTTATCTTTTTTTATTTATTCTCTCTTTTTTATTTTTATTTTTATGTTCTTTTATCAGTGAGAGACATTTACAACAAAAGTAAGAGGTTAGTGTTTGTTTTTATTATTCTATTTAATGAATAAATATGCATTACTGTAATCTTTTAATTCAATACATATTTATACTATTGATATGAATTATTATTATTATTTTTTTTCATGTATCGCTACAAATTCACTTTTTCTTTATTCTTTTGGTGTATTAAATTCACAACTATTTACATCAACCAATTTGTTTTTTTGAATTAAGGCTAAGAATGACAAATATAATTGTGCTGCCATTAGTATCTGTCATGAAATTCATGCAAGACAAATTTCTCATATTTTAAGATTTAATTTGCAATTATTTTGATTTAAATCCTGAGTATGTTGATAATATATATATATATATATATAATTATGAACAAAGTTGATTATTATGAACTAAAAACCAAATATACAGTATATATTAATCTTCATGTTATTATATGCTGTCAATATATATTATTTATTATTTTTGAGTTATAAATATTTAGTGTTATTATATTTTTTAACAATGAACATGTTATTAAATTTTAATTGTTTATATTTAAATTTAATTATTTATTTATTTTAATTCAAGGAGTAAAAGTCATTTAAAATTTTAAAAATTTAAATTTTTTTATGATGTTAAGTTCAATTTCAAGCCAAAATTTATGGTAAACAATTTTTAGTTTTTTAATTTTTAATAAATTTTAATTTAAATTAAATTTATAAAATAAAATTTATTTAAATATATTTTAAAAATAAAAATCTATAATTTATTTATATTAATTTTATCAAGAAATATTTAAATATGATAAACACAAAATAAAAAATAAAAAATTCCAAGCCACAGTTACGCCTATTCGAGTTGTGATCAACCTGGAACATGCCTAAAGAAAAAAGGAAAGCAATATCTTCCGTAGGGATACGGATGTAATTACTCAAACCAGTAGTAAAAGCCCTTACAAAATCTTAGGATCTCGCCTTTCAAAGCTGATGCAGGCAACGTTCACCGGCCAAAGCTCTGTGCAATAGCGGCAGAGAAAGTGAACGGTGAACCGCGGCACCTCATGCACTCTTAAGCACAAGTCGTTGAAAATCCGAAATAGTTTTAAAATATCTTCTCAATTGAATCTCTTCAGATATTCTGTGCTTTTCATTGTTAACTGAGGCACGTTCCTGTTACCTAATGAGCCGCTTTTGCTGTTAGTTGAATCTTCCTTGTAAGTTTCTTCATCCGCTCCAATTTTCTTTCTCTTTTTATCTTTCCAATTTTTAATCAGTTAGTCTTTGTTGTTTTGTTTTCTTAATTTTTAGAAGATTTTAAGTTATTGGGTGCCTATTTTGTTAATTTTTGATAGAAAGGGACCTTATAATAAGTGAGTTGATTGAATAGAAACTAGTTAGAGTGTTTTAACTGATAATTACTTGAATCTGTGAGTTCTCTGTTTCTCTCGTTCTGTATTGGATGGTATATTCGTCACCGCAAGTTTGGATATTAGTCGCAAAGATGTACTGTATAATGGTGAATATTTGTGAGTTTGCTGCATACTTGTGTTTCTGTATATGTCTGTGGAAACATTAGGAGCTTTGAGTTTTGTCTGTGTATTCATGTTTGGTCATTGTACATTTATGAATACTTGAGTTGTTTTAGGGAGCTCTAATCTGTTTGTTACTCTTGGGGTGCAGTGTTTGATATACGTCTGAATGGCTTGGAGACAGATTGGGAAAAGGGTAAGTTTACTATTTCATAGGAAAGAGTACTTTTCCCTTAACTTTCATATTAAGCTTTTTATTTGACTTCTTTCAGCATTAAAAAGTTCACATTAAATCCATTTAGTAGAATTAGCATTAGATTTTCTTATCTTTCTGAGTTCTGTTGTGTTGTTATTGTTTTGAGAGACATGCTAAAACTAGAATTTCTATGAAATTGAGGATCTCTTGAAAATTAAGCACTTTTTTTGTCGATTCTATAAATGCTGTGGACAATGCCTTGCTGGTTGCCAACTTTCTTTGGGACTTGACTAAGTACTTCGCATTTAAATTGTAGTAATGATGGGACCTCTTGGTGTTTCCTATTATACAGAGCTTATTGGCATTTTGCTGAATGTTTTAAGCTTTTAGTTTTACAGAAATTATGTGTTTTTGATCGAAAGAAACTTTTTAATGCTCTCAATCGTGAATGACTTGCTCATTGGCATGTTGTTGTCCACTGTGGTTGAACTCTTTACTCGACTTTTGATGTATCTTTTCTCTTCATGATTTTAAGTAAAACAAATCTTTAAATGTTTACAGCAATTGCCTTTCTTTCTTGAAAATTCTGGAGATAACTTACTACATTATTAGTTTTTGTTTCAGCATGAGAAAGAGACTATTTCTCTAGGAATAGCATGCTTTTATCATGCTGAATACACACAGAGAGAGGGAGACGTTATAATTATCTAGATCTTGTAATAATAAGAATGATTGACAGTCATATTCAATATTTTGGTTGGCACTTTCAACTTGATACTTGCTGCACCCCCAATTGGTGGCAAGTAATATGTCAATCAGAAATTGGGATGCAGGTTGAAAGTGATTGAGTAACAATTGTTTGAATTGCTTTCTTGATCTGGTGTCTTTTTATAATATGTTATTGTAACTTTCTTTTGCAGGGTATTCATGCCAGTCTCACTAAAATTTCGAGTTTAACGCGACTAGGGTATGCTGCTGGGTCAGTTTCTGCATCTATGTTGGATGTTGCAATGACATCCACTTTGGCAGCTTCAGTTCATTGCCTACCTGGTAAGCCGAGAAACTTTCATGTTTATGTTTTTTCATCCTTTTATTTGGTCCTTCTTTACGGTTAAATCACCAAAACCTAGTTGTTAACTAGTTGGTATCCTTTTGTAGTACAGTTTTGGCAATTTGTTTATCTTAAGGGTTATTGTCTTCTTCAAATTTTCTGTCTCCTTTAATAGAAATGAGTTTCCTTGTTAATGGGTCCTCAACCTAGTTGGGTATGCTATTCTTGCTACCTACATTTAATTATGTATCTAACTAATCAATCCTTCGGCTGATACTTATGTCTTTTGCTCGGTCCTCAATATGGAAATAATTTATATTTATAGCTTGTTTTAGTTATGGAGAGGATTGAGAACATTGAAATTACTACTCAACTCAGCTCAAGCAAGCTTTAGTCCCCATTAATTGGGGTTGACTACATAGCTTGATATATAGTAAATCTTGGAATTTTGGGTACATATTCTTATAATCCGTTACTCAAAACTTTTGTTGCAGGATCCTCTTTCAGCTCATTGTTACAGTTGTCTTGTAGCTGCAAAGTTCTACCAAATGAATCCTTGATAAGGTTAATTGACCTCATTCTCTCCTTGTTTTTTTTTTTGGTTTCGTTAAGTGTTTTCTGATAGCTTTCCTCATTAAGTTATATGGTTATAGGTAGTAATTTTTGGCAACTATAAAGTGCTCTAATATCTCATCATACTTTTCTTCTAATGTTGAAATTGAAGTCAGTTGCTGAACTAGTTTATCAAGGCAAGAGAAATATAGTTATAAATACAGATTAGCAACTATTTTATTCTTTTCATAAATGAGAAGGAAAAGGAAGAAATTACCTAGCGGCCATCATAAAGCCTCACGCTGCAGTTCTGATACTTTATAGCTTACCTTTATACTTGCCTTCACCTAAGTATTATACCCATAAAGATTGATAGGAAGAGGCAGAAGATTACTGATGCATGTACAAAGTCTTTTCTTCCTTTTAAAGAGCAAATTGATTATTTATGAAGAAATGCTCTGTTTAGATGCATTTGGAGTATTCCGAAGGCAATTTTTGTCTTGCTATGTCTTGATTGAATATTTGTACGAAGGAAAGGATTTTAAAGATGGTTTTCTTTGCGTCTTTAAGGGTTTGGTTGTGATGATTGCAAGTCTTTGCATTTCCTGTGAATAATGCATGCAGAAGTATAGAAATATTAGGTGATTGAACTCCATCAAACTGTGTTATCAGGTAGTCATTACAATGTTATTTGAAGGTTGTAAGGGAGTTGTTACGATGTTGATGATGAATGAAGCTTATTTGCCAGAGAGAAAATTGAGAGACTGCTTAGATAAAATAAAATAACTAGAATAAATGAACTGAAGTTTAAGATTATCATTTTAATAATGAAGAGAGAGTTGCAAATGCCAGGTAGGTTACCATTAGAATGATAGATTACAACATTTGTTCCTAGATAAGCATGCTTTCTTGCTGCAGGCTCAGGGTTTCAATTGTCATTGTGGAAAAACCTGATGCTCTCACTTGATCTTCTGATATCCTTAGATGGTATCTCTATTGCACCTGGCGTTTTATGAGCCCCACATGCATTTTTCAAAAGCTAACCCTGGCTTGAGGTTTTTAAGTATCAAATAGATGATTAGAAGCCAAAGTCTAATTACATTAAGGACCTTTCTACTCTGTTTATATTGACTATCAAACTTGGCAAAAATGTTAACCATAGTGTAATGCCTACAATTTCGGTAGTTGCAAAACTGGGAATCTAGAATATGATATGTTGATACCACTTAAGTTTGCTGGGGTATGGTTGTCTGATTGTCCTTCTATCTCTGTGCATGCACATGCCTGCATTTCATCTGTAATGTCATGAATTTCACTATTTGCATTGGTTATCTTTCCATTTAATATGAGTCACACATGAAAAATTTATTTTGCAAGGTGAAATAATTTTTCTTATCATACATTTTGCTGAGATAATTGTTTTACCCACTTTCATTTCTCTTTTTCTTATGGTGATTAAGTGTTTTAGATAACACTTCTCACCATACTCTCTGAGAACATTTTGCAAAAGGTTATTGTGCATGCACAACCGCTAGATGTAAAAGTGTGCTAGCCTTTCACGTCCATACGTATATATGACATAAGTTAATTGAAATGATGGTGCTACTAATATAATTACATATGTTCTGCTAAATATATATATATATATACAAACACACACACGCGCACATATGGAGTTCAGAATACTGCTAAATTTATTGCTTTGGAATGCTGAATTATCTGGCTTTACTACCTGAATGTTCAATGAAATCACAGTTTCCAAATCTTGCTTAGGTGTTTCCATGCAAGTCACGAAATGTTGGCTAGAAGGAAAGAAGATGAATCCCTTGGTTTGAAGAATCGCAAGAAAGTGAATCTAAATAAAGGAAAGTTTTCTAACAGGGTGAAAAAGACCCAACCACCTGTAGAAGCTCCGTATGTGCCCCCGAAACTGAAAAGAACTACTAAATCCTTGCAAGACAAAACAATTGACATATTTGAAGGCATGACTGTTGTCGAGCTTGCCAAGCGTACTGGTGAGTCAGTGACCACTCTGCAGGATATTCTGGTAAATGTTGGGGAAAAGGTTGACTCAGAGTTTGACCCTCTCAGTATTGATGTCGCGGAGCTGGTTGCGATGGTATTTCTTCCTCTTGGTTGCAAATATGTATAATGCTTCTTATGTAGTATAAAGGCAAATTGTTAAGTTGGTTACCTAGGCAAATAGATCATCTCTGCAGAATTCTCTAAGGATAAATTGACTTGGACAGGGAAACTCTAGTCTCATGGATGTTGATGCTGTATCAGTGATGAAAAAATGGTGGGGTAGGGGGAACGGGAATTGCTTAGTCTAAAAAGAAATGTTTGTTGGATTAATTGATTTCTTGGAGTTAACCAATCTAAAGTGGAGTCTTTTCTTGGGATCCTGTTATACTTCAATTTTATGGCATTGATCAGGCCCATTAGATTGGCCGTTGGGGATTTTGTTGAATGGTAATGCACGTTCTTGCTGGAGTCAAATATGATGATATTTGTATTGGTTGCGATTTTGAACCTTCCTCTTATCTCCTGCCTTTCCATATTCTATATTTGATATGACATGCATGTTTTGTGCTTTTGTATGCCATAACAATATTTATATTAATTTTGCAGGAAGTTGGGGTCAATGTAAGGAGGCAACATTCTGGTGAAGGTGCAGAAATTCTTCCACGGCCTGCAGTTGTAACAGTCATGGGTCATGTTGACCATGGGAAAACTTCTCTTTTAGATGCACTACGTGAAACGTCGGTAGCAGCCAAGGAAGCTGGAGGGATAACTCAGCATCTGGGTGCCTTTGTTGTGGGCATGCCATCAGGGGCATCAATTACATTCCTTGATACACCTGGTCATGCTGCATTCAGTGCAATGCGAGCAAGAGGGGCAGCAGTCACAGATATAGTTGTGCTAGTTGTGGCTGCTGATGATGGGGTGATGCCTCAAACTCTTGAAGCCATGTCCCATGCAAAGGCAGCTAACGTACCGATTGTTGTTGCAATTAATAAATGCGATAAGCCATCTGCCAACCCAGAGAGAGTAAAAATCCAGCTTGCTTCAGAGGGCTTGCAGCTGGAGGAGGTGGGTGGGGATGTTCAGGTGGTTGAAGTTTCAGCCACAACGAAAGTTGGATTAGATAGCTTGGAGGATGCTTTGCTTCTTCAGGCTGAGATGATGGATCTAAAGGCACGAATTGATGGGCCTGCTCAAGCCTATGTGGTAGAGGCTAGACTTGACAAGGGGCGAGGTCCATTGGCTACTGCCATAGTAAAGGCGGGCACTTTGGTTTGTGGGCAGCATCTAGTTGTGGGCTGTCAATGGGGCAGAATAAGAGCTATTAGGGACATGGTGGGGAAGTTGACTGAGAGGGCTAAACCTGCAATGCCTATTGAAATTGAGGGGCTGAAGGGCCTTCCAATGGCTGGTGATGATATTATTGTTGTGGATTCAGAGGAGAGAGCTAGAATGCTAAGTGAAGGGAGGAAAAGGAAATTTGAAAAAGATAGGCTTAGGAAGATCAATGAAGAAAAGTTGGAAATGTCAGAGCAATCAGGAGAGATGCCCGAGAGGGCTGAAATGCCAATGATAGTAAAGGCAGATGTGCAGGGCACTGTCCAAGCTGTCACAGATGCATTAAGAACATTAAATAGTCCTCAGGTAGTGAAATATTACTTTTCATTGTTTCTTTTTACAATTATTTTATCATTTGTCTGTCAATAATTTGCCAGTAACTTCTTGCTGCTTTCGTTGCCAATGATTGTTGCACTCTCTTTCCAATATTATAAGCTGGAGCTAATTTTCCATGATAATTTTCTTGAAACCTTGGTCCTTTTAAAGCTACACCAAAGTTTTAGGTGTTGTGTTCCCTTGGCATCCTAAGACTATTAGAATAGGTTCATATTTCTGTCAATGGTCTACCATGTAGGAAAGAAAACCAAGAATTAGAAACGAAAAAAGTTCTGTTTTATTCTAGGTGCTTGCTTGTCTTCTTGCCCTTTGTTTTTGATATGCTAATCAGATTTCACTGCCAGGT
Source organism: Moringa oleifera (assembly GCA_021397835.1). NCBI lineage: Eukaryota > Viridiplantae > Streptophyta > Magnoliopsida > Brassicales > Moringaceae > Moringa > Moringa oleifera. The sequence continues at coordinate 1,105,578 of JAJFZO010000566.1, forward strand.
TTTTGTGAATGTGGTTCATGTTGGTGTTGGGCCCATTTCTCAGTCTGATGTGGACTTAGCACAAGCTTGTGGTGCATGTATAGTTGGCTTCAATGTAAAGAGTCCACCCAGTTCAATCAGTCAGGCTGCAACTCAAGCCAGTATAAAGGTACTGACTTTTGTTGCTCTCAATTCCAATCTCATTCTCTTATCTCCTTATCAGAGTTATCACTACTATTTTGCAAAGAACATGAAAATCTATTTTAACATGTTGGACATGTTTGGTTGACATGATGTTTAATGGTACCTTACATCAGAAAGTTTCAAGAGCCCACTTATTTACATCTGTTTGCTTCTTTTGGATGGCTGTAGATAATTCTTCATCATGTAATCTATCACCTTCTGGAGGATGTCGGCAATTTGATTGTAGAAAAGGCTCCAGGCACTTTTGAGACCCAGGTAGCTGGAGAGGCTGAGGTTTTGAATATTTTTGAACTCAAAGGAAGGAGCAAGTCCAAGGGAGATGATGTGAAAATTGCAGGGTGCCGAGTAATTGATGGTCGAGTCAACAAATCATCAATTATGAGACTTCTGAGAAGTGGGGAGGTTATGTTTGAAGGATGTTGTTCGTCTCTTAAGCGGGAGAAGCAGGATGTGGAGACAGTGGGGAAAGGCAACGAGTGTGGGCTTGTGATCCGTGATTGGGATGATTTCCAGGTCGGAGACATCATCCAATGCATGGAACAGGTGATCAGGAAACCCAAGTTCATTTCATCAGAAAGTGGGGCTGTTCGAATCGAGTGCTGAGAAAGCATTCCTTTCCTATATTTTTTTTTGGATATATATACTCACCTTGCAACTCGACTGTTGTTGTACATGGAAATCCATGTCACAGCTTGATAACGAACCAGCACCTGCTCTATATTAATTGGTTGTCAAAGCTTAGTTGATATTTATCAATTTTGATCGATCGTAGGGGATATGTTTACTGGAGACACCATAAAGTTTTGTTGTACACTTCAGGAACTTACTGATTCTTATGGAAAGAAACTTAAATTTATATATATATATTCTAGCTCTTGAATTGATGGAATACCTGAATTGTAAATGATAGTTTTGCATACATGTTGTAAGCATATATATCTTTTAAAATGTTATGAATATACTTTTAGATTTATCTTAAGTTTTGCATGCATTTTGATAGCCAGGGATTGAGCCACCTGAAGGTAAGAGGTCCTCTGATCCCCTTGACTTGGTTAAAAAAAGAAATTATTTTTAAAATTAAATTTTAATTTTCTGTTTTAATTATAATTATATAATTTTATTTTTGATAATGGATGTATTAAAAACATTTTGAGAATATTTTTATTATATTTCTCTTTGATCATAGAATTATAATCAAAATGTGAGACTATATTAAGACATCACAGTGCCGCCAAGTGTTATGTAGCAACAAAACGCCTGACCTACAGGTCAGCATCACATATTCTTTGGCTACCTTGTTGGGCAGAGCTGATGTGATGGATAACAAAGACTCGTTTCCGAGTCACAGAGAGGCAAGGGTTAGGCAGAGCTGAGGTGATAGGTAACAAAGACGATATCCTTAGGATCTTCCCAAGGTCTTAACGACGCACAGATCCAAGAATCCACCATTAACAACAATGGCTAACCATATTCTCGAAAGGGTAAGTCTACTTCCACACTTTTATCTCCCATGACACTTCCCTTATTCATCTGGTAAGCCATTTCGTCTAATGTGAGCTTTACAATCTCTTTGGAGAAGAACAATGGCACGCATATGGCTTCCATCATTAATGAATACGTTATTGCATTAAATGCAGGAAAGCCGTGAAGATTTTGGTATCGAAAATTTGTAAGATTGAGGGGACAAATGGAAGAGAAAAATGGAAAGAGGTTGATGAGAGATAATCAAGGAGGATTGATGAGAACAGAGCATGAAGGTTAGGGCATACCTTTTATCTTCTTTCTGGATTTTTTTCCTTAATAGGCATTTGTTTGCTGCAACAACATTTTTGGTGGGTATGCAAGCAAAATGTGAAACGGAACGATTGTATTATTAATACAGTCCAAAAACTATTAATGAATGCTGGTTCATCAACTTATTACGTGTCCATTTCATACATGTTTGTGTTTTGCATGTAGAAATTGTCAAGCTGACGATAATTCACTCTTAGGGTTTAGATCTTGTTGAAAGTGTAATGGGTCTTTCTGAACACTCCATGAAAACTCAGAAAGTATTTTGAGAACTCTAATGCAAATTTATTCCAGAAGACGTTCAAGAGAAGAAGATTATTCTCTTAAAAAAAACTTTACTCTTCCTTATTGCTTTGAAATATTGTAATTTGAATGCAATATAAAACATAAGCTTAAGGGTTTAGCTCATTGATAAGCGGTCAGGTCCCATATTTGTATTTCTGAAATTAATTGAGTTTGTTTCTGGTCGTAAAATTCAGTGAATTAGTCATTGGATCTTGAACTTTCTGTTGATCAAGTGATCTGGAATGACAGAAGGAATTCAGAGGATACCACGGTTAATTGAAAAAAAAGGAATACAATGTGCAATACATATTTATACTAATTCTAAGTATATTCTGAACATAATAATTTGTAAATTTACTTAATTTGTTTCAATGAATCACGAAGAAAATCTCATGGACACACTCTTACAAGTCCAATGCATCTTTTGCAACTCTTTAAAATTTAGATTAATCCTCCAACAACCATTTCATAAGTCTTGATCAGTAGTTTCTTCTCATATAGGAAGAACATATCTAAATTTAAATGCCTACTTATGCTCTACTTATTTCAGTTGAGTTTACAGAAAGGAAAAGGCAAAAGATGTATCACTACAAGGTCATGTCAGCTTGTAGCTGATACGAAATTGCAAAAGGTGGTGTAACTTTTCGTGTTGAATGCTGGATGGTTTAGTGGCTCTGGCCACGAAAGCTGAACTACCAGGCTTTTCTTGTTAGTCCATCATTCACATGCCAACGACAGCTTTTAAGAAAGGTTAAAGTATGTGTACTCTTGCAGGCATGATATCCTGTAACTAAGATATCTTTGTGAAACAGTTAAGAGCTTTGACCAGATCTCCATTCAACATCATATAATATATGAATTACTGATTTCAGAGAGAATCACAGAATTTTATGTTGATTGGAGTCAATTTTTGTGGTTCACTAACTTAATTACTTTAAGAAGCTCTTCCGAAGTATCATAATGTCAGGTCTCCCTTGATCAGCTCAGTGGACTGAGGTTATTATAATGAAGTTTCTGTGTTTTCCTCAGTTTAATAATGTTAACAGGTGGAGATGATACTGCTTGTGAGTGACAAAATGGGAAAACGAATAGAAGACTTTCTTGGTGTGAGATTCCACAGGCCCCAAACTACAAGTGAGTCTACTTATTATAAGTTTGTGTCAGCTACAGTTCTTGTTACAGGCCCAGTTGCTAACTGGGAAAGAGCGAGAGAGAGAGAGGAGAGTTCAGTGAATGATCAGGAAACAGTGAGAATCTAGTTTCTTAAAAAGATTTGATCATCTTTTTGTTCCATAGATCCTGCACGCACAGTCAGAACACGTATTATCAGCATGCAAGCTACAGTCATCTATTGATATCTCCATCTTCATTTTCTTGCAACCTCTTCATTTTTGCTTCAACGAGAACTCACTTTGAAGTTGTCTGCTTTCTTTTCTGCCAAACATCCACATGTCTTGCTTTTGTTTCTGCCTTCTGTTGTCCTGTTACTTGTCTCTAGAAGATCTTCAAGTTCCATTATACATTCCCAGGTGGCTCTTCAGACAGTTTGCTTAGCTTCTCATCTCGCATATCGTTTCTGCTTGAACCCAGATTCTTGATCAGAACTGGGTTTTGGTTGAAAGGTCATCTGTACAACATATTTCGTAGTGATTAATTGGAGAGCTCCAACTTCTCAGTTGTTCTATCAGATAAAAAAAGAGAGATTAATTTGCATTTCTATTATCTTCACATATAGACTATAGCACATCTACCAGCTGCTATTCTTTTTGCAACTTTGCATCTTTCATTAGTTTCATGTGTAATTATATGCACTGGGTTAAAGTACGAAAGCTAATGTCTAGTCCTTTTCTTTTGTCCTTTTAAAATTACAGATTATTCGAGTTACAGTGATAAATATGTGGGAGGGAGCATTGTCGTTGCTCTATAGTAACTCTGAGTGTCCATGGGAATATGGAGACAAATACAATTCTGCATTTTCAGGCTTATTCAATCCATATTCCTGTGTCAACCATGCTTTGATAATTTCTGTTGACAGCCTTCTCCTGTCTACATTTCTGTTCATTTTTGTTCACAAATCATGCTCAAGGAAGATTATAGGACCTTCACAATCTCTGCAATTGTCCCCATTGCTTAATTTTGCAGCCATTTTCAATGGTGTTTTGGGTCTGGCTTACTTCGCCGTGGGTTTGTGGATGATCTACAAGAAGCTTGATGCAGGTCAGGCTATTTTTCCTATGCAAGGATGGCTTGTTATGCTATTCCAAGGAATTTCGTGGTTGCTCCTAGATTTATCAATTTGCACTAGCAAGCTAAAGATTCCACATGCCACAACAGTGAAACTTTCTGCAGTTCTTGCTTCCTTAATGGCATGGTTTCTCTGCATTTTGTCTCTTAGGGAAGCAATTCTGGAAGAAGCAGTGTCAGTTCACACTGTTTTGAACATCTTATCTTTTCCTGGATCAATTTTCTTGCTGGTTCATGCTTTTAGGGGACACAACTGTACTGATGATTATCCAGAGATCAATGGAGGTGCTTTCTACAATCATTTGCCAGGTGAGGAAGCTGATGCCACAAATGAGGCCAGTTTGGATGATCATGTTACCCATTTTGCCAGTGCTGGCTTTTCCAGTGTACTACCATTTTAGTAGTTGAATCCATTAATGATGAAGGGGAGAATGGAAGTTCTCGAGGATGAAAACATGCCATAGTTGTGGTAGGCGGATCAAGCACAGACATGCTATTCGATATGCATCAATAAACTGAGCAAAGAGAAACACAATGAATCATCCAAATCCCCTGCTTTATTGTCAATCATACTTGTTTGCCCCTGGAGAGCTATTGTGAGTTCAGGGTTGTTTGCATTTATCGTGGCCCTCGTGCTGTCCAATGCTCCACTTTTCTTAAAGCCTTCATTGATGTTGCTGGAGGCAAAGAAGCTTTTAAGCACGAAGGCTATGTGCTGACTATTTGCCTCTGAGTAGTGAAATGTGTATAATCAGTTTTCAATGGTACACTGGCCTCAAGCCTTATGTGCAATAGTTGAGTTTTCAGAACAAGGGTTTTCTCTGCTTTTCATTGTTTCTGTTTCATTTGATGTTCATTTTGGGGCAAATGATACAAGGCTGCTGGTTGGCTGCTGGCCTGCAGGATCCTTGTGTAAGCAATGCAATACTAATCATAGTTCACATGGTGATTGGTTATATCTTGGCTATCTTTCTGCTCCTAATTAGAACCATTTCTATAGTTCATTAAAGGTGTGGACCATTAGAATCTCTCTGTGATAAACTACTGAGCTCTCTTTTCCGAGCACCAATTTTCTTCTATGACTCAATGCCTTTGGGAACGATACTTTGTCGGGTAAGAGTCACAAAAGAAAAACCTTTACTTCCATGCTTACTTTATAAAGGTCTGCATGTTCACATTTGCATTTAACTTGAAAGGTTTCTTCTGATTTCAGTATTGTTGACACATAACTGGCTTTGAAACTACAACTTACACTGAGGGCAGCTACAAAATCGTTAAACAATCCTTTTTGTCACTATCCCTATGATTTCATCCTCTTACAGGTACACGATTGAAATAACACAAACCTTTGTGTTTGCTTGTTAAGCAAACACTTGTGTACTTATGTTCACAGAAGATATTGTCAAATTATCTCAACGAAACAGAGATATTACTCTGCTTATGCGAAGGAGTTGATACGAATTGGGGGCACAACAAAATCTGCTGTTGATAGCCAGCTGGCTGAATCCATTGCTGGAGCCATGAAAATCAGGGCTTTCAGGTAAGAAGTCAGGTTCGTTTCCAAGCATTTGGGCCTTATTGACACTAATTCCAGGTCAGACCTCCACAGCTTCTCTGCAAACCAGTGTTTAATTCAATGACTGCAGTGACAAAAGATGGATCAAACTGGAGCATGGGGCGGCAGCAACTGTTCTGTCTGGGACGTTCATTGCTGAAGAGAAACGAGACTCTACTGCTGGATGAAGCAACAGCATCAGTGGATAATGCACCAGACTTGATCCTGCAGACAACTATACCGACAGAGTTCGCAGATTCCACACGGATAGCTGTGGCTTCCAGGATACCAACCGTGATGGACTGCAACAAGGTGCTTGCTATCAGGGATGGTGAGTTCTAACAAGCAAACTAACTAACCTGATGCATCAAACAACTAGAAATGAGAAATGGGTTATCTTTTTTATGTCAAACAGGGAAGCCAGTAGAGTATGATTAGCCATTGAAGTTTGTAAGAAAGGAGGGTTCACCATTCAGACAGCTTGTTAATGAATACTGGCCAGCTTTGTCCAAGCTCCAGTGGTTAGCCTGAGGCCTGGTGATGAGATTTCTTCAAGCTCCACTGCAGTATCTTAAAGCTCCAGGGAGGTGAACACTCAGGCCAAATTGTTCTTCACTAGCAAGTTCCTAGGATCCTTCAAAACCATTGTATATTCATGAACTGAATTCAGACAACTGAGCTAGCTCTTGTTGGAAGCACAATGATTCTCCAAAGACAAGTTTTGTAATAATATAGCACAGCTAGCGAGTACGGACAAGAGGAAGCACCATTTTCTTCTAACATGAAATAAGTTAATCGCAGGCTTCCCAAGCTAAGATATCAAGTTATGGTGGTGATGATGATTATAATAATTATTATTTTAAGTATAATTAAAGATAAGTGCCATTAGGCCACATGGTGGTTTGGTAGGGATGGTGGCAGAAAGCAATTTGTCTTTGGCTTGTGGGGGTTGAAACGGCATAAGCTAAAACGGTGTCGTTGCCGGTGTAACTTTGGTGGCTCCCTGGGAATCGCCGTCACTAACAGGCGCAGCCTCTCGTTGGTAGTTGAAGTCAGCTTGCCCCTTCACTCCCTCGATGAGTCCGACGCTCTCTTAAGCCCCCAAAGAAGCTCACCTATAATATCAGATTTTGTATACCCTAAACGAAAATCCCTTCTTCTCTCACCAACCCATTTCTTCTCTCTCTCTCTCTCTCAATGGAAGCCTCAACAGCTCTTTCTCGCATAGGCTTGGCGGGTCTGGCCGTCATGGGCCAAAATCTGGCACTAAACATCGCCGAGAAGAGTTTTCCTATCTCCGTCTACAACCGCACGGCCTCCAAGGTGGACGAGACACTCGAACGGGCCCACCAGGAGGGCCAACTGCCGCTATCGGGCTACTACTCCCCGCGAGAATTCGTGCTCTCCATCCAACGGCCCAGATCTGTTATCATCCTCGTCAAGGCGGGCAACCCAGTTGACCAGACCATCGCCGCACTGTCGGAGCACATGGACGCCGGCGACTGCATCATCGACGGCGGTAACGAGTGGTACCAGAATACCGAGCGCCGGATCCAGGAGGCCCAATCCAAGGGCCTTCTCTACCTCGGCATGGGCGTCTCGGGTGGGGAAGACGGTGCTCGCAACGGTCCCTCTTTAATGCCTGGAGGCTCCTTCCAGGCTTATAACAACATCAAGGACATACTCGAGAAGGTTGCTGCTCAGGTGGAGGATGGCCCATGCGTCACCTATATCGGGGAAGGAGGCTCTGGGAACTTTGTCAAAATGGTGCACAACGGTATTGAGTACGGTGACATGCAGCTCATCTCTGAGGCTTACGACGTGTTGAAGAACGTAGGTGGTTTATCCAATGCCGAATTGGCTGAGATTTTTGCTGAGTGGAACAAAGGGGAGCTAGAGAGCTTCCTGATTGAGATCACCTCTGATATCTTTCGAGTCAAGGATGACTATGGAAATGGGGATTTGGTGGATAAGATTTTGGATAAGACTGGCATGAAGGGTACTGGGAAATGGACTGTGCAGCAGGCTGCGGAGCTGTCTGTGGCCGCACCAACGATCGCCGCATCCTTGGATTGTAGATACTTGAGTGGGTTAAAAGAGGAGAGGGAGAAAGCTGCGGAGGTTTTGAAGGAGGCTGGGTTGAAGGAGGAAGTGGGATCCGTGGCTCGAGGTGTTGATAAGAAGAGATTGGTCGATGATGTGAGGCAGGCATTGTACGCTTCCAAGATCTGTAGTTATGCTCAGGGCATGAACTTGTTGAGGGCCAAGAGCGCAGAAAAAGGATGGAACTTGAATCTGGGGGAGCTGGCTAGGATCTGGAAAGGTGGGTGTATCATCAGGGCCGTGTTCTTGGATAGGATTAAGAAGGCTTACCAGAGAAATCCCGATTTGCGCAAGCTTGATCTGTAGTTATGCTCAGGGCATGAACTTGTTGAGGGCCAAGAGCGCAGAAAAAGGATGGAACTTGAATCTGGGGGAGCTGGCTAGGATCTGGAAAGGTGGGTGTATCATCAGGGCCGTGTTCTTGGATAGGATTAAGAAGGCTTACCAGAGAAATCCCGATTTGCCAAGCTTGGTTGTGGACCCAGAGTTTGCAAGGGAAATGGTGCAGAGGCAGGCCGCATGGAGGAGAGTTGTTGGGTTGGCTATTGCGGCTGGGATTAGCACCCCTGGAATGTGTGCTAGTCTTGCTTATTTTGACACTTACAGGCGAGCAAGGCTCCCAGCAAACCTCGTCCAAGCTCAGAGAGACTTGTTTGGAGCACATACCTATGAAAGGATTGATCGCCCAGGTTCATTTCATACTGAGTGGACCAAACTTGCTAGGAAGAGCAGTGCTGGCATTGGTTCATTCAATTGAGCATTTTTTCTGCTCATGTTGGTAACTTGTCTGTTTCAATTGGATGTTTCAATTTGAACAAGAGTTGTATCTTCTCAATGGGAATTTAATTTTTAGGCATAGCAATAATCGTTTAGCTAAGCAGTTTTTGCTGTCAATAAGAAATGCATGCCTTTGAGTTCCATGAGTTTACTTGGTTTCTAGTCATTCCTTTCTATTGCAATCATTTTGTGTCTCTCTTGTACGATGTAGGTAAACTTAATCCTTGTCCAATATCTTGGTGGAAATATGCATATTCTATAAGCAGGCTGGGTTTGTCGAGTATGTATGGATACATACCTTGTGGCAAAAAATGCTGTTCTCTGACATTGCAGGATCCTTATGCCCTTATTGCGAAATATGTGAACACTCGTGGGAATTAAGTACTTGCTCTGTTGGATTTGATGGACGAGTTCCCCTCAAGACTTCTTTTTTAACTGTTAAGGGAAGACAAGGAAGGGGCTGTAGTTGCAACATTTCTTATTTATGATGGAGAGATATATTATGTTCCTTTACTTGAAGAGGTTGGTCATAGTCTGTTTTATGGACTCAATTATTGTTGTGCCTCTGATTAAGTTAATATGCATGGTGATCTAGCTGTGTCAATAGCTGATGAGTACTGTAGGTTATGGAGAAGCTTGAAACTGTTGCCAAAGAGAGGTGAACATCCACCATCAAATTGCTATGTGTTATGCTAAGGTAAGCTTGTTGCCCCTACCATGACGAGAATTGTCATTGGTTGCTCTCCTTTGTAACTTAGTATGAACAATCTTACAGTGACTTTTGGTCTTCTAAGACATGATTTAACAAACTTTTATTTGTTTATTTTCTTTCTTCTCTCTATATGTAAGAGATTATTGCAAGATGCAGATGGTTACTCTAGATTTGGAGAGTTCTTATAGAGATGTGTAACTTTTGCAGGCAGCTGGGACAAAATCAATTTTCATTATGGTTAAGCTTTAATAAAATGGCTGGTCAGAAAAGTTTATTGCTTATTGGCAATTTGGAGTTGCTTTTTTTTATGTATCTCTGTTTCTTCTTAACTCTGTACAGGACAGAGTGCTAGGATTTGACAATTGGGTTTGTTGCTGAGGCTGTGGTTTCAGATAGTACTAAGAGCATTTATGAAAGGAAAATCAATTGTGAGTTTGGTTGTGGACCTTGAGTATGCAAGGGCATTGAAGGAGAGTTAGGCTGCATAGAGGAGAGTTGCAATATTTGCAATGTTGGCTATTTCATGTTGGAACTAGCACCCTGGGAATTTGGTCTCTTGGCAACCCTTAGAAACTTGTTAAGCTTCTGAAGAACTGTTTGGAGGTCTTGAATAAGTGAGGATTGATGACACAGTGATGAAGTATGGAACAAAGAATTATTTTAGGGGTAAAGCTTCAAACTAGAAAAACAAGATGTATTTCTTAAAAAAAAAAAAAAATCATTAGGATATTGATTTTCTGATTCTATTAAGCACAAGAATTTTAGATTTTTTATTTTTATTAATTTGATTTTTATCAGGAGTGGTTATAAATATTTAGGTCTCATTAATGTTAGACAGATTTGTTATATAATAGTTTGAGAAATTTTTAGTGTTTTTGAAATCTGAGATATATGTTGTTATTTAAGATGTTGCTTTATTTTTTTTCTTTTTAAGATTCTTTTTTTTTTTAATTTATAACTTCTTCTGCTTGTTCTCCTCTGGTAAGTGGCCGATTCATTCATGTTTTTATTAATTTTTATTTTAAATTTATTTTAAATTATATATATATAAAGTATTTCAAATGTTTTTAAAAGTCCGAGTTAATATTTACTTTAGGTTAATAGGAATATTTACTAATTTCTAGATATATAATAATTATTAATATTATTAAAATTTTAAATTAATAACAATTGATAATTTAAATTTGAATATAACGGAAAGTGTAATTTTAAAATATTGATAATTAAATTATTTAATATTGATTTTATGTAATATTATAATATTTTAAAAATATTAATATTAAATATATTATAAATTTTTATTTTTAAGATATAAAAATAATGAATAACTATTATCTACATTATTTTAAAACAATTTATTTTTAAAAAAATAAATATTAATGTGATGATATTTTAAATTAACATATTTATAAAATATATTTTAGAATTATAAATTATTATAATAAATCATAATTAAAAAATAAAAATCTCGTAAAATCATAATATTTATCTTTTATTATTAATTAAATTTTTATTTAAAAAAATGATAAACCGAATTATGATTTATAGATTAAATTAAATATTATGAAAAAATAAAAAATTAAAAATATTTAAATTAAAAATTTGAAACAATAAATTTTGATCTAAAATTTTTTCACTGTAAAAAAATATGAAAGCTATTATCACAAAAAATTTTAAAATTGTTTTGAGTACTTAAAATATATATTTTAAAATTTATATAATTAAAATTTTAAAAAATTTATAAAAAAATTTATATTTTATCAAAAATTATTCAAATTTAAAAAATAAAGTTAAAATAAAATAAAAAAATTTATTTAAGTTATATTTTAGATATTTCAACAACAAAAATATCTTTAATTTTTATAGTCATTTTAAATAAGGTCTAATATAAACCAAATTGAGGTATCAAGATTTGATATGTTACTTTTTCAATATTAAGTTTTGATTGTTAACATGAAGTAAATATTAAAATTTTATAAAACTTTTTATCTTTTAAAAAATTTTATAATTTTGATAATATCACAATATTAATAAATTGTATTTAAAATATTTTAATCAATTTTAATATTATTAAACTTGTATAATATAAATTACCAATTAACAAGTTTTTAAAGATTTGTCAACATGCGTACAAAAATTGTTTCTCTTAATATTGATATATAAAATCAAATTTTAGTATATATCCTTGAACAAAAAATAATGGAGCACAAGGAATAAACTTGAAGGTACACTTCTGACCTAATTCTTATCAATTGTAATCTTTTAATTATTGAGTTAAAGTATGGTTTATCTTAAAATATTGGTTTAAAATTTATTAATTTAATAATATTTATCTTCAAATATTTGAATTTGAAATCACTGTAAACTCATCAACTTATTTATCATATTTATTATCATAGATTTTATGTGAATATGATCTTTAATTATTTTTAAAATTTTTTATTTCATAGATTTTATATTTGATTACTAATTTAGTTGAATTTTAGTTTATAATTTTAAATAATTTATTAATATCATTAATAAATTTATTAATACATATTTAGTATGATAAAATAACCGGCATGAGTTCATGAACAAAGAATTAGTATCTAATAAAATTTTAGTATTAACAGAATTACAGTATAAAATTTAAAATTTTGAAATTTGTTAGATAAAAATTATCCTTAAATTAAAATTTTAAAAAATATTAGATAACATTATCATTAAATTAAAATTAAATATATATATATATAATATTATAAAAACGAAAAATGGACATCAGCTAACTGATTTTAGGATTCCTATTCGTAATCCAAGTGAAATTCCACTCTTAGTTGTGCTTTCTTAGTCTTCCTAGGTTTTTAATTCCTACTCTAATTTGATTTCTTGTCAATTTGTTTTCCTATTCTTATTAGATTCCTTATTCCAATCTATTTCATTTATTGTTAGCATTATAAATTGGAAGTTCAATGCAACCTATTAAAATTATTTTCTAAGTTTCAGATTTTATTGTTGATTTTTAAAATTTGTTCTTTGCATTATTTTGCTCCTTTCTCGAATCAGACCTTTCATTCTGCCATTGTTTATCGAAGAACTTGAGCAAGTTCTTTAAGCAATAGTTTTTTTTTTTTTTGGTTTTCTGTTTCCGATAATTTCTCTGTGACGAGAATGGAAGGATATAATTTCTCTGTGATGAGAATGGAAGGATTATACCTCACATGGGAGGAGGGGTGGTCATGTGTGCAGGAAGGGATCACAAAGTTGATGACGCTGGAAGGAGTAGAAGAGGCAGAATTCATAGGCTCAGAAGAATACAGGAAGGCCGCCTCTTCCATCTACAACATGAGCTATGACGAGTACACTGATTATTCCGTCAGGCTCTATGGCAAATTCCGGGAAATCTGCGAAGAACATATTCACTCGAAGGTCTTGCCAGCTGTACAAGACAAGCATGATGAGCTTCTCCTGAGGGAGCTTCTGAGCAAATGGAAGATATATATCTTAATGGTTAACCGGCTGGCAGACCTCTTTCTTTACCTTGATCAACGAATTCAGAAGCAATGGGGCCATGGGCTTACGCAACTTGCAGTAACTCGCTTCCACGATATGGTTCTTCCAGAGATTAACGATGAAGTCAGAAATATTTTATTTACTCTTATTAGTAAAGAACGTGAAGGAGAGCAGATCGAACGAGTATTATTGAGGCGTGTTATCAGTATATACGCTGAGAACGGAATAGTACCATCCGATAGATACGTTCATGATCTGGAAACACAGTTTATTGAAGATACTTGTGCTTATTATTCTCGCAAAGCATCCAGCTGGATTAATGCTCAGGACACTTTCCCACAGTATATGTTGAAGGTAAGCCTTTTTGCTTCATAAAATTGTTACCAATCTGGATCCTGGTATTGTTTCTAACTTGTTTGAGAATTGCAGGTGGAGGAAGGGTTATTGAAAGAACAGGGAAGAGCGAATTATTACCTAAAAGGATTCACTGCCATGGAAATCATGCGGAAAGTGGAACATGAGCTGTTGGTTGTCCATGCAATTCAGCTCCTTGAAAGGGAAGATACAGGATTCGTTGCATTGCTTAGAGATGAAAAGGTGGGGGAACTTTCAAGGATTTACAGGCTTTACGGCTACAATGTTGAAGTAATGAAGCTGTTAACTAAATTGCTCAGAAAATACATTGGTGATCAAGGTGCAGTGATCGTGCAACAGGCTCAAGAAGCAGTTAGTAATGAAGCTTTAATGGGATTTGGAGTAGTGTGGGAAGAAGTCTTTCTGGGAAAGATAGTTGAGCTTCGTGACAAATATATGCCATTGGTGACTAAATGCTTCCAGGAAGTACACCAGGATTTATTGGAGGCATTGAGGGAAGGGATTGAAAATATTTGCAGTGAGCAGGCTGATCCTGGTAGCTCAGGCCGAGAATTCATTGCGACGATTTGCGACAACGTGATCATGAGGAGTGGGAACGAGAAGTGGATCGATGATTCCATTGACAAAACACTGGAAATGGCTATGGAACTTGTTTCGTTTATGTGTGACAAGTATGTTTTTACTGAATGGTACAGAAAAAAGCTTGGAAGACGACTTCTTCATGGTGGGAGCTTCAAGGAGGAAATTGAAAGGACCACGTTAACAAAACTCAACAAGGTTACTTGCGGACTGTTTACATCGGAGATAGAGGGAATGATTGGTGATTTCGGAATGGCTGGAGAAACTCAAACTACATTTGTCGAATATCTTGGTAACAACCCCTCTGCAAATCCTGGAATTGATTTAACCGTTTCAGTTCTTACTCTTAGATTCTGGCCAAGCTACAAATCATCTGATTTCAATCTCCCAGAAGAATTGGTTAAGTGTGTTGAAGCTTTCGAAGCATTCCATGCGACACAGAGGAGAAACAGAAAGCTTACCTGGAATCACTCTTTAGGATATTGCCATGTCGAGGGTAAGTTTGAGCAGAAAACTATTGAACTGATTGTGTCAACTCACCAGGCTGCAGCCCTTCTGCTGTTTAATGATGCTGATAGATTGAGTTGCTCAGAAATCATGACTAAGCTGAACATGAGCGATGAAGATGTTGTTAAGGTTGTCAGTTCCCTGTCATGCTCGGAGTATAAGATTCTCATTAAAGAACCCCACACTGAATCGATATCCGAAACAGACGACTTCGAGTTCAACTACAAGTTCACTGACGAGAAGAACCAGATTGAGATTCTGCTCCCACCAGAAGATAAAAAGAGAAAGGTTGCTATAAACCAGCTTGATAAAGATGGATCGTTCGTCATTGATGCTGCAATTGTGCGCATAATGAAGAGGAAGAAAGTCTTGGAGTACCAGCAGCTAATTGACGAGTGCGTTGAGGCGTTGAGCCACATTACTTTGAGGCCTGACATCAGAAGAATCAAGGAACGAGTTGAGAAGTTGATAGTTCATGAATATCTGGAGAGGGATAGCAAGAATCCAGACATCCTTTATTACTGTCCCTGATTCAATCTGTCAAATAGGAAAAAAAGGAAATACATCTTGTATCTGAAATTCTTAATCTTCTAATTCAATCTGTCAAATCTGTCCCTTTGGCACTCTGAAGAACCTGAAAATGGCTTTTTAGGAACTTCAGCAGGACCAATTTGTTACAGGCAGATAGCTGGACTGATATCTTTTCATTGACTTAAAAACTATATTGTGTTTTTTCATATACTTGGATCTTTTTGTTTGATTACTGATTCAAAATGTCAAATATGCTGCTCTTGGGATTTCACATAAGGAAATGAATGTCAGAAAAGCTACTGTTTATATAAATAAATCACAGATCCTGATTTCTGTTTGTAATTTAAATAGTAAGTCTTAGTTTGGTGAATTCAAATGTTACAGAGAGTTCTTAGATAAAGACAGGGCAGAATATGAACAAGATGGCGGAGAAGTATGGACAGACCAAAGAGCTATGGAAACCCTCCATCCTCAAGGACTGGTTGAGTTCTTGTTACTGTTGCAAATGGCATTTTGCTACTGCGAATCCATCTGCTATCAAAAACCTCACCTTCATCAGCTTCTCTTTCCATTACCTGAATCTTCTTCGAGGTCAAGACTCTGACGACTACAATACCCAGGTAAGCTATTGAGATCAGCCCACCAAGTGCAAGCAGAAACCCAGTTGCCCACAAGTACCAGAAGCTCTGGTTCCTCTTCAATGGAAGAACAATGGCGAAATGACCTTGACTTGATGCATGGCATGCATTTGAGAAGCTCACCCGGCTAAGCTGAAACGTGCTATTGCTGCTGAAAGCTACACATCTTGCTGTTGAAGTCAATGTTGTTCCAGAAAAGTGAATCGATATAGGCTCCCTTGTTGTGCTGAGATTGATCTTTCTGATACTCTTTGCTCTTATATCTGATACATCGAAAACCATGAAACCAACTACTGAAGTGATGAATGAATAGCCTGGAACTGTGTAATAGCAAGAAGACCAGTTGCCCAAGTCTTGATAGACTATAGCCAGCCTCCTGACATAAGGCACTGGGCCAGTTCTTGGTGGGATGTGGAAGTCGCTGAAATTAGCTCCAATTCTCCAGTCTCCGGCTCCTGAGACGTACAATTGAGACGTCCATGCCTGAGAGATTAGCTGGAAGGATAGCTTTGTATACAGCACCATGTATGAGGTGAAGTGACCAGTGAATAGCTGAAAGCAGAATCCTGGAGAAGACCAGAATCCCCAATCCCCATATAGACTATAGCCAGCCTCCTGACATAAGGCACTGGGCCAGTTCTTGGTGGGATGTGGAAGTCGCTGAAATTAGCTCCAATTCTCCACAGTCTCCGGCTCCTGAGACGTACAATTGAGACGTCCATGCCTGAGAGATTAGCTGGAAGGATAGCTTTGTATACAGCACCTGTATGAGGTCTGTGCCTGACCAGTGCTCTGAAAGCAGAATCCTGGAGGACTGAATCCATTGAATCCCCATAGCTGTCCAAGCTTTCAACTACTGAACATGAGCACAAGCTGAGAACCAACCAGATGAAACTCCACCTCATCTTGGGTTTCAGAGAATCAGAACATGTTCAGCAGGCACAGGGCTTCTCTGATTTCTTCGACATGAACTAGTCAGAACACAAGGGATCTGAAGCAGGATCAGTCTTTAGGGGAGGGACCCTGTTGGCGCTTTGCCCCAGTGATGATGCTTCTTTAGCGTTTACAAAGGGATTAAGCATGCTTGTGCATGGACCCCAACCGAGGGAGAACTAATGACTAATAAGTCAGATTTAGAACTTTTTCCCTTGACTTTCAAGGGAGTAAATCATTAATTTCTGCCAATCTGTCATAAGGAAAACAAGAGAATCTTGATTTAATCCCTAAAATACGGGGACAACATAAATAGTGATAATAATAACATTGCGGAGATTGCTCCTCTCTTCCAGGCAGCAGATGCTAGGTCAGCATCTGCTATGATACATATTGCAATAAAGCAGCGATGGCAGCAACTACATTTCAGACCAATAATCATATTATTGAGAAATCAAAATTCCCTGTTAATTTGAGCTGTACTGACTTTTCTGAAAAGAAATTAAGATCAGCTTAAAATCCATGATCTATTATCGAATTGCTGCTATGGTTTATTGATAGTTTTTGGACAAGAAATTTCTATCACCATAGAAAAGCAAAATCAGGAGGACAAGATACACTAAGAAATATACCCAGAGCCAGCTCATGTAATCAGAGTTTAAACAGGTCAATATAAACTTTAGATTCAGAAGAGTTGTTAAATATGAGGTTACGAGGTTCAAATGCTCTACAGGCCTTTCTCAAAATGAATTCACTGCCTGATGGTGAGCTCAGCCCTTAGATGAAGTACACCATTGATGAAATATAGGCTATCATCAGCCATGAATGCTGTCTAGGTATGCCTAACAGATTGCCATATCCAACAGCTTTCCCTCCTGTGAAGGTATAGTTTCCTTTATACTTGCCCACATACTCTTCAGTTGGCTTCGATCTTGCTGCAAATTCATAATGGATGGCGAAACTCACTGATCTCTTCTCTTGCATCCCCAAAACAGTCCAAAGCAATGAAATGAGCTTTGTTGGTCCTGCCCACCCAAGTGAAATGCCTGCCAATAAACCCTTCCAGTTGGAAACAGATTTGCACATTCCTCACACTTCAAGTCCAATACATTGCTAACGAGGCTGTTCAAACTCCACCACCTTGACTGGTCAGTACTTGCAAGCTCTTTCCACAAAGTGACAGGAGGTATTATTTGGCTCATCTACTCCAAGAAAGCGTTGCCAGTATGATGTCTCAGTCTTGAAAAATAGAGCTTAAAGAATGACCTAGGATGACAGCTCAGAGTCAAAGTCATTGCAGGCTAACAACTTATCTCAGGTTTCTACAGGTCATGTATGGAAAATGGATAAGCCAACCTAGCAGTGAAGCAAGGATTTCCCCTTCTTTCCTCCAATTTTGGGTAATGAATCCTTGCCCACTTCAGCACTAAGTCATAAACAGCATCCTCCGAGGCTACCTGGATATCATCACTGGATAGTACTGCTTCTAAACCAGCCAAAGGTAAGTTAAGCACATCTTCATGGAATCTGAAAAAAACAAATCAATAGTAGGCATCAGTAAAACAGGATATTGAGTGCCTGAAAAGACCAAAAATGAAAACAAAATAAAACAAAAAAGCCAACTGATGGCACATTTTGAGTTTAGCCCACTGGTGCTCAAGAAGCCAACAAAAATGTAGCTAGGAATACTAGTTTTACACATTTTTATTACGCAGCTTAAGTGCTGCCTCTGCCATGTAATATTTGTGTTCCACAATGCTAATAAAATAAAAATGAAGATATGACGTTATAGGATAAGGGAGAGCATTTAAAGAATCAAAATACATATCAATGGGGAATTTGCAATACATATTAAGAACACAAAGATAAAAGAACAGGTTTACAAGAAACAAGAGACTTACTTAGCTATGTCCTAGTATTTTGCAGCAAGAAACTGCTTCGCAGCATCTGTTAGTGGCTGAACAGCTTCAGCCATTGGAACAGTAGAAGGAAGATCCAAATACAGCAGGGCAGATTCACAGCTCATGGGCATGTCACGCAGCAAACTGCTGCAGTATCTCATGCAAGAAGCAACCTGGATCTTGTCAGCAGCCATCAGCACATCCAGCAAACCAGCGGGTGTGCTTGTCGATGAGGTATTACTATACATAAAATTAAGGAGATCCATGAGGGCTGCTTTGCTTGAGAAAATAAACAGAAAAGAAATATTAAATCAATATTTGATTAGTTCAAAATGAAACAGAAGAAGTAATATTGATAATTATCATGACAATGATGAGCAAAATGGATGTAAACCACTCCAAGAAATGGGCAGATTACTCGACTTATTTACAGCTTACAAAAACTTTAAAACTATCTAGAAGAAACCATGCCAATTTCATCGCATATGAAAACAAACCAACGTGCAAGATGACCAAAAATAGAATATGATAGTTTCAAGCATTGCATGAGTCATGTATTCATAGAGTTACATGTCACTGCTCCGACTCTTTCATCCCATTTCAAAAACAACTACAAGAATAACACAAACAAACAAGTCCACTACAATACAACCAGTGAATGAAGACAGACAACATAAACCATGCCAACTTACCTTATAGAAAAATTGACTCTTGGCTGCTAAAATTGGAGAGCGAAGGCGTAGAGTCTTAACTCTAAGAACTGTTGAACTGTCCATGCTCCAGGATGAATCATTGCCATGAGTGGCTTCTTCATCACCAACAGAAGAATCTGACAGATCTCAGTAAAACCCATGTCACCAACCAGAAATTAAATCAGAACAAGCTAACAAAGATTATCAGTGAGTGTTTGTCAAACTGAAAAACTACAAAAATCGGAAAAACAGTAAAACCATTTGCTTGGCTAGTTAGATATACATATACATACACATATATATATATATATATAGAGAGAGAGAGAGAGAGATCTACCATTTAAATTCAAATTCATGTGAACATCTACTGGTGATTCCTCAAACATTGCGAATACTTCCTCCACGATATTTTCACCGGCCACACCATCATCAGTGTCAAGCATAGTACAGTTTAAGATCTGCTCCTCTTGTTGCATGGGAACATCCACAGCTAATTGAAAAGCAGAAGTCAGCTTCTACATGATGAAATTAATGGTCAAATATTATCAGAACCTAAATAAACACATTAAAGGCCTACTAAGGACAAAGTTGAGAAAGAGGACATTCCTTTGCACTCCACAAACCCGATTCTCAAGCAGGCTTAGATGTGTACTGGTCCTTTCACTAGTCCGTGGAAATACTAAGATACAGACATCACCACTTGTCCCATGATTGCAACTAAGAGACATAATGATGCCCTCAATTGATAAAAATTTTGTGAGAACTACACTTCGAAAGCTAGGTATTAAAGTGCCATGATACTATGACATTCAATCTCTGACATCAAGGCATTTATAGTATGTAACTAATGAAATCTCCGGCAATTATTTTTTTTTAACAGTAATATAAAGGGTAATATTCTATATAATAGCACCAGGTGCAACTCTTGTACAAAGGTTAAAATTCTAACATTTTAGAAGTTCCACAAAGTCAAACAAATTCCCCCTTATTTACAAAATCATTCTCAATATTCCATGATTTCAGAATATGAATCCGATTGGGTGCAAAAAACTCCTCAATGGATATTCCTTTCTTAAAAACTCTTCTATTCCTTTCCTTCCAAATCAGCCACAAAACCAACAGGAATACTTTTCTAAATAGTTTTTTTCCTAGTTTTATCCCAGCAATGCTATTCCATGCCAGGAGCACCCCTCCACTGTCCCAATAGCCACCCAGTCTACCCCCAACATTTGTCACACCGCCCTCCAAATCTGTCTAGCCCATTCGCACCCCAAAAACAAGTGTTGGACTTAGTCTTCTCTCTCTTTGCACAAGACCCACCTGTTCATTAAGGTCATACCCCTTTTTTTCAAGTTATCAATAGTAAGCACTTTCCCATAGATTACCTCCCACACAAAGAAGGTCACCTTTGTCGGGACTCCTGCTTTCCACACCAAATTCCATGGATACAACTTCTCCAAGTTGATCCAATAGCCTATACAATTCTCTGACCTTGAAGTTCTCCAACCTACAACCACCCATGTTTAGTACTAGTTTATCTGGTTGGTCCAGATTCACTTTCGCTTCCTGAATCTTACCATAAAGCTGCAGTAGGCCTTACATCTCCAATCCTCTGCGTTTCTTCTCATAACCATTGTCCATTCCATCATATTCCTTTCTCCCTAGATACAGTCGCTACCGAGGGCATTCTTATCAGCTGCCATAGCAAAAATAATTTGGAAATACTTCACACAAAAGGTAAGTCTCCACACCTTTTGTCCTTCCAAAAGCTAGCTGACTTGCCATGCTCAAACTTACATTGACAATCCCCTCAAATCCTTCCACCGTGTCATTATGGCCTTCCAAACGCCTGTCCCAAAGGTTTCTCCACCTATTCTGGTCATCCACCGTCCTCCCCCTAAACCATACTTTGCTGCAAAGACTTTTTTCCATAATTTTTCCTTTTTTTCTCATGAATCTCCGTAGCCATTTACCAAGCAATGTCCTGTTAAACAACCGCAGTGGCTTTATCATCTTTAATCCTCCTTTATCTATAGGCTTTGTCACCATGTCCCACCTGACAAGATGAAATTTCTTTACCTCCTCTGAGGTGCCCCATAAAAGTCTCCTCCACAACGTTTCGAGCTACTGCTCGTAGAATTGAAAAAAGAGAGATGTAAATGATGGGAAAATTTGACAATGTTAGTTAGCATTAATCTACTTTCTCTTAAGAGAAACGGTCTCTTCAACCCCACTAATAGTTTTTCTATTTTATCCATAATTCCATTCCAAACAGTCAAATCCTTCATTCTCACACTTAAACCGAATTCAATTGCTAAAGGCACGAGCTCGTCCCGTATCTCCTCCGCCTCTTCATCACCTATATCCACCAAAGCAACCTTGAATTCACCTTCTTCATTTTTGGCAAACCCTAGCTTGGTTCACCCCTCCCCCCCATCACCAGTAACAAACAACCCTTTTACCTTAGATGCCGAATAGGAAGAACCCCTTAGATGCATTACTAACTCATTAACTCGAATTGCACAGTCTGCCTGACTCCTAAGGTTCCTTTCGCCCATACTAATTCTTCTTAACACCAAAAAGAGACCTCGTTGACCGTCCTCTTCCTATGTCGCAAAGCTGATCAAACTCTCCTCTTCAGAATGATGACTTGAAGAAGGAACGAGCACCTCATATCGTGAAACCCCTTCCACTGCTCTTTTATCCCAATTCAACTCCTCTTAATTACGCAATCCACACCTCCTAGCCCCCAACCTAGACTAGTGAAAGTGCCGCCCATCTGTTCGATTCTGCCCCATGCCCCAAGGTTAAACAATCTTGGATTTAGGCCTAAGCACCAGTTTCGCCCAAATCAACCCCCGCCGATTGAACACAAAAAATTTTTCTTTTCATCCCGATTAGATCTCTTTTGGTCAAAAATGGGACCCATTCTATTACTGTGCATCGATTCCCTCTCCACAACCACGTCTCTCCAGGACTTACCAGAAGTCAGATTTAGTTTTCCTGCCTGTGCCGTGACCACTAATAGAAAATCCAACTTGCATCTTTGGTTATAGCCAACAGTATCTCCTTCTATCTTTGAAACCTCGAGCCTTCCTCATATTTGTCAAAACTTCCTCCTTTTTCACCGTCGAAAAATATCCCAAATGCCTTTATCTTCCTCCACCGATTGAAACCATTCCTTCCCTTCGAGAAGACTAAGCTCCCCTCCCTCTTTCTTTGTATCTCAAAGGCTAGCACATATCAACCGCTAGGGTTTTCCTTCATCACTATCAACACCTTCCTCCTTCAATGCCTCCACCATCTGATCTCGCATCTCTTTGAAGCCACCCAATCCATGGCAGTTGACAACCATTATGCTTCATCCCAACCCAAATACAAAGACGATCGTCTACTCCGACTTTGTTACATGATTTTACCCTTAAATTCCTCCCTTATCTCCACTGATAGCTCCAATATCTTGCCCTCGACTCTAATGGTGAAGGATGCCATCAAAATTGAAGGACACCACCTTCCTCTTACGATAGCTAAAGGCTCTCACTCTCTCACTTTCTCACTCTTTAGAAAGAAATTCTCAATTGTGGTCCTTGTTTCCTATATTTGTGTCCAAAAAAAGCATAATTAATATGCTTGACAAATGGCTTCTAAACAAAAAACATATTAAACCAAACCTAACCATTACCATCAATTTAGTTTGATTTGAGTTTTTTTCTTTTCAATCTAATTTGGGTCAAATTTCTTAAACTGAGCTATGTGGGATCGTCTCCTGCCTTGCAACCAAGACCCTAATCATCCCTCTGCGCTTTATAGGTCCACGCTTACACAGTTTGGCTCGTGCAATTAAAAGACATAATGAATGCTCTCACTAATAAAAACCGTGGGAGAATTACACCTTAAAAGCTAGTTATTGAAGTACCTTATAACCCCCACACAAGAAACTTATACATCTAATTAGGGATCAAATCTCATATCTTGTAACAAGGACCTAAAGCTATAATATTAAATCTCTGATAATGAGATACTAAGGCATTTATAGCATATAACTAATGAAAATCTCAAATAATTTAAGAGTAAGACAAAAAAAGATCAAACTAAACTTAACCTTTACCATCGATTTAGTTTGCTTCGAGTTTTTTTAATATTATTTTCACTTCAATTGGGTTAAAATTTCTTAAACGAAGCTATTAATCGACGTGGCTATGCTTTAGAGGTAAAAACAAAATGATCAAATAAACCGAACCAAACTATATATATAAAAACTGATGGACTTTTATAGGTAGGCTTGCTAATTAATATTCCCAAACCCATGTCATAATGTCCAAATATAAAACTGGCGCTTTCCCGACTTTCTTCGTCCCTTTTTTCCTTCTTTTAATAGCTATCATATTTGATGGATTCACTTCGCCTCTCTCTTGCTTGAGGCCCAACAGACTAATCCACAAGGCCCTGGGTGTGCCAAGAACAAGCCCTTGTCCCTAGGCAAGGTAGTGCCTACATAAGGAATAGAATGCTAGCCTCTTTCAACCTCTTGCTCCACGGGACTAAAACCAATTGGGTTTTTCATGCCTGCTTTCATTTACTACTTTCATTCAATTTATTCTCTACAAAGCATTCAATTACGAATAAAGTTTTCTTCTCCCCATTCCAAGTAAGTTTTAATTTTTACTCAATTAATTAGCTTTTATAACTTTTGGTTTAGGATTAACCATAGTGAGCAACTTTCATTTATTAGGAATTTTTAAAATAAAAGTCTTTTTGTTATTTGAATGTTATATATTTTGAGAATAAAATTTGGTTCAAATGGTTTTTTATGTAATCTTCTTTTCTTTTTTCTGGATCACCGAGATATCAGGAAATCCTAGTAACGGATCCTTGAGGTCTGAAATCAACTATCTAAAAACCCTGAAGGGATTCAACCATTGGACTTGGTCTATAAGTCGACATTTGCTTACCAGTAGGCTAAACCCTTTAGGGTTCTTTTCTTTCTTTTTATGTAATCTTACACTTACGAGTTAGATTTGGATTGATTTGGAGTCTAAACCAATCCCAACATTACTCTTGACTTTTATTTGTTTTTATTGATTAAAATATACTTAACACAATCATTGTTTCCGTTAAAGAGCCCAATCAAACAAAATTTGATTTGGTTCCGTCTCTCAACTTGATTAGTTCACTTCAAGTTTAATTTTTTCATAATACATTAGGATTTGTTCGATTTGGGTTTAGACTCCAAAGCAATCAAAATCCACCGTGATCACCTATATTTGCTATGACATAAAAATGGAATATCTAACAAAATAGGAAAGAAAATCCAAGATATCTCAATTTACTAAACAATTTATATATCATAATCATGATATAACTAATTAACACAATGAAAATATTTAGAATCGGCTTCTATAATACAAAACCATGAGACAAAGACTTCAATAATAACAACTAAGAAGCCCCAAGGGACTCCCGACACCCATCACAACATGGACTAGGTTGTCACAGACTACAGTTTCTTGCAAAGAGGGAGATAATAAAGCACCAGAAAGCAAAGTCAATCAACATAAAGTTCAAGTTTCAGATTATTTGGAACAAAAACATGAACAAACAAAAAGTGTTTTGCAAAAGGTAGACAATAGAGCACCAGAAACCACAAGTAATCAAAATAAAGTTTGATTTTCAGATTATTTGGAACCCAAACATGAACAGACAGAAAGTTCAATACTAATGATCAACATAGAGAAAGCTCTTTAAAAACTCAGGATTTTGAACATAACTAATCCCACTTCAAGTTATTTCCCATCCACACTTCCTATGCGTCTCCATATTTGTTATTGATGCCTGAACAAGCACAAGTGCATTAGTTCACACAAGTGCGTCAGGTAAGGAGAACTACTCCGGTTCTCTGTACTCAAATTCACTATTGTTCCTCATTGCATAAGCAGTAGTCAGTACCATCCGCACCAGACAGAATCCAAAATTATTAGATTACTAATCGTATAGGCAACATCACTCTCTGCTCAAGAATATAATCAGATACTCAAGCACCAATAGTTTTATACATGTTCATTTTGCTGTCCATAAAAGTAGAATTTGTATGAGTTCACATAATTAATCACATTCTCCACGGTTAAAATATTGTTGTATAGGACTCTTCAAAGTGAAATCATCAAAAATATCAAATATCTTAGAATCTTCACAGGAACGTCGGAAATTAAAAGAAAATAGAAAATTATATATGCATCAAATCTTCCAAATTTCTCCCACTTCTAGCCAAACTGATCCAAATTTAGAAATTTTAACAATATCACAGAGTTGAAAGACAAACAAGGAATTCACGCAGACGGTCGATGTCAAAAGTTTCCTCTTTTCTCCCTCAGTCTCATCATCCAAATTGAGGATATACACGCTCGTATAAAAAATCAAAAACTTTAAAATTTTATTTAACAAAAAAAACTAACCATTCTCTTTCTTGATATCCTTTCTGTGACGCTTACGATTGCGAGCCCAATCAACGATGGTGCAGAAAGTCTCACCCTCGGATTTACTTTCTAGCAAGTCGGGTATGACCTCGATCCTCAAAACCCTATCAGAGAAGTTACTATCGTGGAAGCAACAACAAAGTTCGAGTCGAAGACGGCCCCAGCAGTTTCATCAAATCGACGTCTAGAGCTCTCATTGCCCAATCCTACGCCCTTGATCGTAAAATCTGACCATCTATAGTCTGATTTTGAAACCGAGAGGAAACGATTTAGCTTTCAGTGAAAACTGAGAGAAAATCTCGGCATGCAAGACCCATGTCCTATTTGTAGGTCGGTTCTTTCCGTTAACGTTGTTGAATTAACAAAATACCCGCCATTAATGTTGAATTTATTAATGTTAATTTTTTGCCCGTTAATTTATCACGTGGCTTTTTGGGTTGACTCACTTCTTGTTTCTTTATTTTTCTCACTTAAAAAGAATACACCACTCAAAATAAATTTTATTTTCTAATAATTTTATATTTATATTTTTGTTTTATTGATATTGAAATAATTATAAAAATTCATGAAAAATATATATATACATATATATTTTTTTGATCCGATAAATTTTTAATTGCTTCATTTAAATAAAATATATTATATTCTTTTTTATATAGTTATAAATATATTTTAAAAGATATATTAATATTAATATTATTATTTTTTATTTTTTATTTTTTAAAATATTAAATTTATATTTCCAAATAATGAGCTTAGTTTTTGGGCCTTAAAGAAAAGCAATAGTTTACATTTGGCCCATTATTTCTTATGATGGCCCAGCCATTGGTCCAGCACTAAGAATAAGAAGTTCAGATGGGTTTTCGGCCCAAAAAAATGTACTTGATTTTTTTATTAATTTTGAAATTCTTGTATAATTTTTTTTACAAATTAAAAGGTCAATTAAATATTCATAAATTATACATAAAAATTATTTAAAAATTAAAAATATGTTTTATCTTTTTAGCAATCACTTAATCATGAAACATCATAAAAGAGATTTTAATTTAGCCCGAAAGATTTCTTAATACTCTAATTCAATATAATTCTTTTAATAATGTGATAGAAATGATATGTCTCAATACAACAAGAAGAATCTTGTTATTCTAAATGGAATGAAAAGATATTAATCATTTAATTTCATATTATATTTAATTAATTTTAAAAAAGTTGATTGATTTGCCATCGAGCAATTGCAAAAGGTTGACTTTTAATAGGAATATTTCAATTAATCATAACATTAAAATCAAAATTATTAAGATCTAAAATGAAAAGGAGGAAGAATCAAAAGAAGAATGTTTGTTTTTTAGGTACAAACAATTCTCCAATGCCGATAAATTAATTGAATTTTTATTATTATATTATTATTTTGTTTAATCAATTTAAATCATAATTAATATAAATTATATAAATTTTTTAAGAATAACAATATAAAAATTAAATTATGTTATTATTAAAAAATAATATCAAATAATTTATAAAACTTTAACTCATCATAGTTTTAAAACTGTAAAAAATAATCTTAAAAAAATAAGTCCATGACAATTAAAATATCAAAATGAATATATTTATGATAAATCAATATCTTCTATTGATTTAAATTTTTAAAAAATTTATGACACGTAATAAAGTATTTATATTATTAAAAATTAAAAAAAATATTATTTTAATATATGTTTTTTACTGATTTATAACAATAATAAATGGGGTGAAAATGTAGTGAACCATTAATTTGTTTACGTAAAAAAAATCATTTTTGAAGTTGATTTTGGGCACGAAAAATTTATTACTGTTGGTCTAATACCAAAAGCCTTTAGAGCTTAATTCACATAATTAAAGGAGTGTAAGCATCTTAACAAATGGAGTTAATTAAGGAAAGTAGGTATATTTTATAGCTTGTTAAGTCAAATCAAGGATTCCCTTGAACAGCATTGACATGACTACTATATTGGGTTTTGGCACAACATCAAGAAACAAGAGGTATCAATGCATTGTGCTTTAAATCCTAATGGATATGGAACAATGATTAGATATATATAATTGAAGTTAATTAAATTAGAGATTTTTATAATTTTAAATTAAAATATTAAAAATTTGTGTTAATTGAATTTCATTAACTCTTTAATGTTTATATTTTATATATATAATGATGATTATATCTTTATAATAATTGATAATTAATTATTTTTTATTTTTATAAAATATTATAATTAAAAGCAGAGATTATATAAAATTTTAAACTATATCTATGGCATCACAGCATTGACATGACTACTATATTGGGTTTTGGCACAACATCAAGAAAAAAGAGGTATCAATGCATTGTGCTTTAAATCCTAATGGATATGGAACAATGATTAGATATATATAATTGAAGTTAATTAAATTAGAGATTTTTATAATTTTAAATTAAAATATTAAAAAATTGTGTTAATTGAATTTCATTAACTTTTATGTTTTATTTTTTTATTTTTATTTGATAAATTTTATTAACTTTAATGTTTATATTTTATATATATAATGATGATTATATCTTTATAATAATTGATAATTAATTATTTTTTATTTTTATAAAATATTATAATTAAAAGCAGAGATTATATAAAATTTTAAACTATATCTATGGCATCAAATGAATTTTTATTTAAAAATGATAAATATTGACATATAAATTATTAATTTAGGTCAAATTGAACCTTATCAAAAAATTAAAAAAGTTAAAAGTTTTTAATTGAAAATTTTATACAATAAATTCAATTTGAGATTTTTTAAATTTATCACAAGGGGTTTTCAATTGGGAGTCAAGTGCTCAAAGTGACTTAAAAAATGTATTTAGATGAATTTTTTTATATCGAAATTCATTTATTTTCAAAAATATAAATAAAGTAATATTGATCTTTCGAAATTAAAAAAATAAGTTTAGGAGTCGATTATGTGTGAAGAAGAATTATGCTCTAATGACATCTAAAAGTTAGTACCAATTAATCATAGTTATTTCTTGATTTAAAAATTTATGTAATTTTTAGAATTAATTTTTTAAAATATGTCTCAAAAAAAATTTGCATAACATAAAAACAAGTAAAGTTTTAATGTGTTGAATAATATAAGGGTTTAAGTCTTATTTTACCCTTAATTTTTGAAATCATTTTGTGACGAAAGATGTAAAGATTTTACTATTACTTACCCTTTAATCTTAAATATTTTTTATTATTAAAAAATATGAAAATTTTACTCTTATTCAACTCTTAATTCTTAAAGCTTGAAACATATATTTTTATTATTTTTAAAACATAATTTTTATATTAAAAAATATAAAAATCTCACTCTTGATATTTTTTCACACTTCTCAAATTTTTGAAACATGTATCTTTTATTTTAAAAATAATTTTTTATTAAAAATAAAAAACATCTCTTTTGAATTATTTTATACTTTTAAATTTTTAAAATATTTTTTATTTTTAAAATTTTTAAAATAGTTAAAATTTAGTAAAATAAAAATAAGACAATTTACTTAATAATTTTATATTATAAATAATATAAATTTATTATTTTAAAACAATCCCAACATGTTAAAGTTATCTATCCTTTTTTTTTCTCTATTTATTCTTTCGAGCAAATACTCTTTATTTCACACAAATTTTTCTTTTACTACATTACATTTTTTTCTCATTATTTTCGTACACTCTCTTTTTTTTCATAATTTTTTATGTATTCGATATGAAAGCATAAAAAATTATGTATAGATATAAATAGAAGAATATAAAAACGTCAATGTGTAAGGTAAATAAAAATACAAATGAAAAAAAAAAGAGTACATGTGTGCAAAATGAATAACATATATATATATATATATATATATATAAGAATATATTCACAAGAAACAAAGATAAAGGGGTGAATCAGAAAAAAATTATATTATTCTCTAAAAGAAAATTATATTTGATTTAAAAATTTTTACTCCAAATCTCTTTTTATTAAAGAAAATCTCTCAAATTATATATATATATATATATATACATATATACGTGTGTATCTGTGTATTTGTGTGTAAATTCTCTATTCTCACTTCAACAACTTCTTTCAAATATTTTCTAAACTCTCTTCAAAAATTTTTTTACATCCTTTTAACAATCTTATCTCCCTTCATCTTCAAGTTTTTGATCAAGGTAGGTATTTATAGATCTTAATCAAGCCTTTATTTAGCGTAGCTGAAGATAGCTTTACTGCTGCATTACTATAGAATGCTACAACAATTACAGTATTGTTGCATTCTATAGCAATTATAGCAGAATGCAACTGCAATAATTATAGAATTTTTGTAGAATGCTATAGCAATTGTAGCATATGCTACAGAATAATATTGCAGAATACTACAGCAACTGCAGCCATCTCATTGCAATAATGCTCCAGTACTAGCAAGATGTTGTAATATCTTGAATTTTTTTTTAATTTTTAGTTAATAATTGTTATCTTTTAATCATTAATCTTAATCATCGAGCATTTTATCTAAACTGATATGAAAAAACTAAGTTTTTATAAAATATGTAAAAAAAATTCAAACTACCATCACAAAAAAAATGAAACTGAAAATATTTTAAAAAAATGTATAGTATCAAAATTTTGAAAAAAATCATAAAAATTAACTAATGAGTCAAATTTTTTTCAAAATTTAAGAATAAACTCGAAATAAAAGATAATTTTTTTAGTAATTTTTTAAATATATTGATAATAAAAATATTTTTATTTTTTAAAACCATTTAAGTAAAATCTAATTTAATCTAAATTAATAATTCAATGTTGGAGTTATCACTTTTCAAATATTAAAGTGTTTAAAAATGTGAGATAAGACGTAAATTCAAAATTTTGTATATAAAAATATTATAAATATTTTATTTTTATTAATTAATAAAAACTCATTACTTTTCGTTTTTTTAAAGTATATGTATGAAGTTATGAGATTATGATCATTATTTTATGAGTAAAAAAATTATAAACATTAATTAACGAATTCTATTAAATGAAAATTTTTTATTGAAAAAATGTTAAAATATAAGTTTTTGATTGATATATTTAAAAAAAATAAATATAAAAATTTGCACCTATATTTTCTAAAGTGAAAATCATGATTCCAATCAAAATCAATATGAAACGATGATCATTAATATATTTTCTAATTGTTTAATTTTGTTTATTTTGATGATCACCAGCCCTTTGGATCCTTAGGTAAATTGAATCTAGTTCTTGATGATCAACTTTCACGTTTCTACCTACCATATGTATAATTTTTTTAATTTATTGAAATTGAATATAAATTAATATTAAAAAATATTATTTTATGAACACATCACATCATCACATAATATGATAATAAAATTCTATCCGAATTAACAAGCATCTCTATGGAATTAATTAAGTTCATAAATTAGGGTTTTCAACATTAATTTATAACACATGGGTTTCAATCAAAATTTTACATTAATGTAATTAATCACACCATTCTCTTTGTAGATAAACACAAAGATTAAGAACTCATCATAAACAAAGAGTGGAGATGATGGAAAATCCAAGAAAACCACTTGCAAGCATATCTACAATTAATGCATAGAAGAGGAATTGGGAAAGTTAATTAATTTGATTTGTGTTGAATTTTTTAATAAAAATATAAAATGTAAAAAATGAACAAAAAAATTAATATTTTTTATTAAATTATTTTTTATAATTTAAAATATTTAATATAGTTAAATTCAGGTAAAGATGGTGATCCCTACAAAAGAAGATAATATAAAAGGCTTGATGCATGTGGGCAGCCATGAAATGATTCTGCAAAACCATAATCACAAAAGGCACGAATTTAAAAAAAGGAAGGGAAGAAAAGGTCATTACGTGACGGCAATGGTGGATAACGAGGGAAAGAAGAAATGGGAAAGAAACAAAAGGGCAAAAAGGAAAACAGCTGTTGAAGCACAACGTCATTTCATGGGACAGGACCCACTTGTCCAATAAAGCATCGAGTGCTTACTTGCTGCTGTTGTGTGCTTATGCTTGCATCGGTACTTGTCTCCGCTCCTGCCTGTTGCTGACCTTGTCTGCTAGTAACCCTATCATCTCCATCGTCTCTCTTTCTTTCTCTATCTGTTCTCTCCCCCGTCTATTCAGGGAGGTGTATGTGCTTTGGGCAAGAAGGTTTTGTGATTGCATGATATGGAAACAGTAGTAGCTAGCAGTTCTACGAACTGACTTGAAAGTAAGACTGATCTCCATTGACGTATAGGAAAGCAGGGTTTCTTTTGTGTTTATAAAGAAGCAAGCAGAGAATGGGCTTATAAGCTAAGCCAGAAAATAAGGGGAAAAAAGAGAAACGCCTGGTTTTACGTCTGCAGAGGATTCATGTGAACACACAGTAATGGAGAAGAGATGTATAAATCAATTCAGTATTCTTTAAATATTATTATCTTAATTTTCATGTTTAGTAATGATAATGGAAACATTGAATTAATTTCTTTTCATTATAAGTATCTATTATTAATTTCATTACGCATAAGAGATCATAAATCTTCCTCTAAATATTTGATTTTTTTGTTGATCTGAACTGTAGTATAATCTGATCATGTCAGCAAAATAGAGTCTACAAAACCCCAAGCTGGGCATCACCCTCCTCAAGATTCTTCTTCTTTTCTCTCTTCAAACCTGACCAGTTTTAAGCTTAAGCAAAAACTACTGACTTCCAACTTCAGTCTCAAAAACACTGTATCTATCCAATTGCCCTGGAAGATCTTCAAAAGATCATCCAATGCCCTCCTGATATCAACCACGTTGAATTTACCCACCAGTTTCCTTCTTTTTTTCCAGTTTACTTTTTCTTCTTGGTTTACTGCTATTAAATTAACATCCAGGCAGCGAAATTGTATTTTTGAGTAATTAATTTCATGTGAAAGAATCTATCTGAGGGAGTCCATGAAACTAATATTCTCTCAGACTTTCTTTAATTTTCCTTTTGAGCCTTCACTGCTGTTGTATAGGTTTTCTTTTATAACTTTTCTCTTGCTGAAGATAGAGATTCAAAGCTTTGAAGATCAATGGCAGGGAGTGAATGTTCTAACAAGTACTAATGAAATATTATATATTCTACAAAGCTTTTCACATGTTGTGTGCTGTGCCTCAGTCCTTTTACCTTCAATGAAGAATCATCCTATTCAAACACATGGAACTTTAAGATAACAAGCGAGAGCCTCTGATTGGCTGTCCAGAAAGTAAAATATTGTAATTTCTTGGAACATTTAGACATGATCATCTGCATCATGAAAATCTCCAAGAAAGTGATAAAATTTCTCTACAGGAGAGAGATTTCAAATACCCAACACAAGACAGTGATATGAAAGAATATCATTGTAGTATCCCAGAAAAGCAAGACAATATTTCATATCAGGTTGATCTCATGATATACCATAGACAACAACTTTAATTAACATAAAATTAACACGTAGCTCTTATGTCTTTTTTTTAATAAAATAATAATAATCGTAAATCTAAAAATTAAATACCCAAAAAGGGTTAATCAGAAAATAATAATTTCTTTTGGAAAATGATAATAAATGATTAAGTAAAATATATGAAAATTTATTAATTATGTTCAATTAATTATTTAAAGCTATATAACTAACAATATTCCTAAGTAAAGTAATTCAAGATGTCTAAGCTTCTTCCTTATTTGTCAAATAATGGGACCCCGTGTTGTCTTGGAGATTGTATAGCCACGCTAGGGCATAGAGATTGCTATAAATACAGTAGCAAGGATGTGAAAAGACTAAAGCTACAATATAGACTTAAAATCATATGAGATGACCTTTTTTTTTCATTTTTTCTTCTTGGTTTGCCCAATTAGTATAATTCAACATAGAATCTCATGTAATTTCAATAAAAATCCTTAATTATTACTATGTATTAATTAGAGAAAGAAGAACATGTTGGAAAATGAAGGAGGTGGGGGTTTGATTAGAATCAAAGGGGTTTGATAAAAATCTAGTCAAGGTAAATACCCACAAAAAAAATGATAAAATACATATTGAATACAGTGTGGAAGTATAGGAAAGATTGGATGGATGGATGGGTGGATGGATGGATGGACGGATCAGAGAGGGGAGAGGGGAAAAGCAGTGATTGGACAAATGGAAAAGAAAAGAAAATGTGCTGGAAAAGAATGAGAGAAAAAATAGGTTATGGAGACGGAGAAGGAGGGTACCCATTTTTCGTGCAGGCAGGCTTTTTGTGTTGACAAGACAGTGATTTCAGTAAGTGACTGAGAATCTGATGCGATCTTTCCCAACAAAATATGTTTTAATTTCTTGGCTGCCATCATACTCCCATTGGCTCTTTTCATGGTTCTCCCACCTCTCACTGTCTGTTTCTCTGTTCCATATCTTCTCTAATTCTTTATCATATTTGCACCCAAAGTTTTTCTTTTTTTTTTGGGTATTTAATTTAAGAATATAGCTCTATCTTCCAAGCCACATCAAGTAAGCTTTGATTTGGAAATTACATGATTGATTTTTTTTAATTTCTTTATGTTGATTGACCTAAGTTCACAACAATTTAATCAATTGTAAGTTTGAATTTATTATATATCATTCAAATTTTCTCTTGTTTATATTTAAATGTGATTCTTACCATGATATCGAACCTAAATTGCTATATATACTAGCCATAGAAGAAATGAAAATTATTTCACTTGAAGAGAAAGATGCATGAAAGAGTAAAATGAATGATCCAATTTTCTGCTAATTTAAGTTGTTTAAAATTTTAAAAATAATACAATGATATATAACAATTTAGTAAAATTTATGTCTTTATCTTTTACATTAATATTTAAAATTATAAAAACATCTTTTTAATTTTTAATCAAAAGCTCAATATAAATTCATGTTAAATTTAAAAAATTATTCTAAAATGATGATAAATAGTAAAATTAAACTGAATTTAATAAAAAACAATATCTTTATTAAAAAAAAGAGTGAAATATTGGGTGTATAGAGAGAGTAAAAACAATAGATTAAGATGTTGCTCTAGTTTTTATGGGGAAACCTTTTGCTTGAATTTAAGTTGTAATCTCTGATAATAATTGAGGAGATTTTTCTAATATCATAATTTTCATAATTGTTAATTGATTTGGTAAGAGAAATTTATCTATTTTATTTTTTATTATGAAAATAATCATGGACCGGTCATTTTTTGTTTTATATTTATTATTTTATTTATATTTTTGACAATCTAAAACAAGTAAACGCATTCTAATTGCGCTATCTTTCATGTGAATGTATTCAATTTGATCACTCATACTCTTGTCTTTTCAAATTAATTATAAATTTTAAGCTAACAAGACTTGATTATGAATTGTTTGTAAGGATTAGTAGCTTCAAAATTTTTGGTAAACAAAGACAAACACATAATCTTTTTCCTTTTCAAGAAAAAACAGAAATAGTTCATGTAGTTGGACACTGAATTTATGAGTCATGTCATGTTAAAGTATGTATATAAAGTTGGACCCATTTGTTATGGAACACTTTAATCTTTTGTAATGATATATATATATATATATATAAGATTTAATCATATATCTTATAGAAGACATATTCAAAAATAATATGCTAAAAAAAGAGAACAACCCTTCCCATTTGTCATTTACCATAAATAATGATAATAATAATTATTATTATTATATTTCCTTTATGTGAAATTAATCATATAAAAAGAACAACTAAAAATAATGTAAGAAAAAAGCTAGAACACATTAATTAGCACATTGGCTATATTATTGGATTACATAGTATTAATGGAATATATATAGAGAGAGGCATAAAAGAAAAAACTAAAAAAGAGAAAACCAAGAACCCTAAATTTATATTTTTCTTGTTAAAGCTCTATCAAATTAAATCTTTTAAATTGAGCATAAAAAATATCAAAATCCTCAATTTGATTTGAGTTGTTTTATACCATAAAAACCCAACATAAGTTCAGATCAGCAAAAAAATTTTAACACAAAAAATAATAAAAATTTTAAATCAAATCATATTTATTTATTTTTCATTCAATCTCTATCTAATTATTAAGCCTTGTGAATATCCGAATATTAATTGCTTGAATATATATATATAGAAAAGTACTTTTTGGATAACATGAGGAACAATGATCTGGTTCCCATATAAGTAGTGCTTATTGCTTTAGATAAACAAAATGTTTCCCTTGCCATACTTAAGCAAGCAGCTTTAAGATAAATATTCAGACAAGAACCACAAAGTACGGAGGATATGGCACATGAACCATTCCCTGCCTGAAAGTACAATGAAAAAAATTCTCTGAGTTGATCTGAAAAACCTAATATGACATGCATGGTAGATTGTCTCTTAACCACTTTTCTCATTCAATATAATAATACCCTTTTCTCCCTATTAAGATTTGTATTAATTAAATTAATCACTCTCTTCTTCACTTAATAACATGTCCATGATGATAAACAGATTTGATGTGCCCCATAAAATTTTAATTATGGGCTTGATTGGACAAAGCTGAACTGTACACCCTGGCTTTTCTTGGACTGATTAATACAAGATTAAGAACTTATAATTCCCTTTTAACTCTTGCCCGCATGTGCTATGCTACAACATACTAATATTAATCAGATTAAGGATTGCATGTTCTGATAATAGTAGATCAGGAAAGTACACACTAAAATCTGATTTAAGATAAATTAACTTTCATATACCCATGATCATACAATTAAGTATACATTATATAGTGAAAAGGGGAAGTCCATAAAAAACCAGTCAAAATAAAGACAAGAAAGTGCTATTGCTCTGAATAAACAGAAACCCTAGATAAGATGAGATAGGGTTTCTTGAATCTCTAGGGTTTAGTAGCCCTGAAGATAATTATATTATATTAGCCTAAGTTATGCAAATCTTAGTCCACGTAGCTACTTTTTTCTGTCAACTATAAGAAGCATACATTGTTGACTTGACGATAGGTATAGGCCTGTATGGTTTCTTTTCCCATTTACATATCATTATATGCACTGTTTGCCAGCTGCTTTGATTCAAAGAGAAAGGTATGACTTAATCCGGCTTTCTTTCTTTCTTTTCTATTTTCTCCTTTTTTCTTTCTCTTTCTCACCTTCAGAGAAAAACCCACCATCTGATTAGGTAGGAGAAGAAGATACAAAGTGAAAATTCTTACTGTAATCTCTTGTTTAAAAGTGTACCTAAGTGCTTACTTATACATAATGACTTGGTAAATGTAAGAGAAGAAGCTTTTAATTAGTATTTTGTGGTGAGAAAATCTTGGGTGTAAGTACGATTGTGATTACTTGATTGTGGATGAAGATATAATAAAGAAATCTAGGGCATATGCGAAGGAAGTGATGGGCTATGCATAATGCAAGTGATTGGTGGGAGGGTTTCTGTGTGGAAACAGGAAGAAAGCAAGAGAAGAGAATATGAATAAAACTCCTTTTATTTTGTTTATTGTTTGTAAATACAATTAAAAATATATGATCTCTGCCTTTCTCTTAGCTATAAAAAGCCTTTCCTCCACTTACAGGTTCATAGGATGCTTTGCTCAGTTAGCCGGTGATTACTGCAAGCTCTCCCCCTCATTCTCTTCTGACCCTTTTTCGGAGATCTGCCCTTTGAACAGTCACTTTCTTCCTCTCTCTCTCTCTCTCTGTTTATTTATCTCTCTCTGCTTAGATCTCTTTCTTTGCCCACCTTTTCCAGCAGTTTCATCTCGTTGAATTGATGGTTTATCTCATGTTCTTGAGGTGCAGTTCTTCTCATCCTTCACCTGTGCTTTGGAAGGACTGGCTCGGGTGGCTGCTAGGGTTTCATGGGAGATGGTTCATCTTGACTTGCATCCATGCATCTATCTGCACTTAAAGAGCTCATAGAATTCCATATTCTGAGATGGTTCTACCAAATTTTCATCTCTTATTTTCTTTTTTCATCACTTGCAGATGATTAAACAGCTAAGAGAGCTTTCTTCAGTCCACTCATGGGTGGCAATAGGATTTAATTAGCTGCCGACTCATTCATCCAAATACTGAGTTATGGATCAGCAAGGGAAACCCAGTAAATGAGTGAATGATGCGGGAGACAAATTGGATCTTATGCTTCCTGTGCTTGGACTGAAGGGAGCTCCCTTTGCTTCTGCTTATGTCTCTCTTGGATCTGCTTTATTTTCTGTATATTTCCTTATGAATTCTCCTGAGTTGATGATATAGATAAAACCTTTGAGCTTATCCATTTGGGTTCATCATATATCCTTTTATTCATCAACTTTTTGTGGTGATAATCTTGTTTGGTAACCTAGAAAGTAAGGTATATACATCTATCTCGAAGTTATGCATGTTCCTAGCCAGAGTACCCATTATTTTATTCTAAATTTGCTGTATTATAATGTAATAATCATCTCCTTTGTCTCTCTTTCCCCTCCTGTTTGTTTTTAGAGAATTTCAACTTTTGTGTAGCTAAGAAAATACCATTTCAACTTTTGAGTGCTAAAGCTATGTCAACAGCCTTACATAATTAACTAATTTAGATTTGTTCTAGGGTTTCTTGAGCTGAGCTGCTGCTGTTCTTGTGAAAGCGATCACCCACTAAAGGCAAAGAGAGAGCTTGAGTGGACAAACTTACAAAGTTACGAGTTACGAGTTACAATCTCATCACGCTCATCGACAACACCACCTTCTTGGGTCTTGCTCATCTTGCAGAAATACAAGTTCCTAGACATCTCTCTCTCAGGATTGTGAAAGTACCAGAATGTCCCTTCTTGCAGCATTGAAGACATGTAATAGCAGAGATTGATGCAAGGGTTCATGGGTATATTCAATCCATCACGAAAGTCTACCAAGATTTATACGAATCAAGTTCCACTTCTTTTTGTAAGCAAAGTGTGTCTCTCGCTGTGTTAGATCTATGGGTTTTGGTTCTTTTGAGTATGGAAAAAGGAAGCAGTGTGATTCATGTTTTGATGCCTAGCCTTTTAGGTAGAGATCAGCCATGTCCTGTCCTTGTTTTCTTAGCTTTTGCTCCAATAACATCAATTCAGATCAAACTTTAGGAAAGTTAGATAAGGTTATATGGATTTCTGATCTAAGTTATCTGACTTTCTTGACACAAGATCTTAGATTTTCTCCTCCTTTTCTCTCACTTTCCCTCACTTTCTCTCTCTCTTTCTCATGAATATATGTGAGATGATAACCCACAGAGATTGTCATGCTAAATGTTGTTAATAAAATAACATGGAAAACCAGAGTATCACTGAGTTTTGTATTGTCACTAACACAATATATTTAATCAAGCGAGAATACCCACTTTGACTCTTGTTTCTTTTTGGGTTCAAATGATCATATTATCTTATTCCAAATAATCTTAGTTCATACACATTTCTAGTGGGAAAATTCCACTTATCCTAACCCCTTGATTGGAAGGCAAAAAAACTGTTTGGGAGGCAAGAAAACGAGCTAGTCTTGCAGCTCCATGAGCTGTGTAGATGAAACCCTAGAATATGAAAGAATAGTTTATACAGTGAAGTGGGTTCTCTATCTTTTTGTCTGTGTAGTATATTCAGATAAACTAAAAATGAGAAATCAGAAAAGTTAGGGTTCATCCTGTAGTGCTTCCATGGCTATGATGATTGAATGACAGGTGCCCACATTCAGGGGTTGCCCTTTTGCTAAAGAGAGCAAACAACTCCCCACCACAGATGATCCTTTACAAACCCTTTATAATATAAGTCCCTGCAATGCCTCCTTTTTATGCCTCTCTGGGCTCTCTCACACTATGCCTAATATGGATACAAGCTTTTCTTCTCTCTTTTCCTCCCACTTTTCAAAGTTCAACTATGGCTGTTTCTTCTGCCATGATTGATCACTGCACCATCTTTAACAAACATTAGTGCCATTTCTTTCTTTTCCTTGTTGTTTCACAATTATAATTTTGATTGAATATTGCCATTTTTCCATCAATGCTCTAGTGGGTTTCAAGATTTGATTAAGACAAGAAAAATAAATGAAGGGTGATGATATTGATGCATAGTTCTTACAAAGATAAGATTATGAAGATTTTGATTTTTTTTAATATTTATAAACTGATCACATTTTATTTACAATGACATTCATAAATTAAAAGAGTAACAGTTGGTTTGGTTTTTACGAATTATCGACTGTTGAAACATGAACATTTGATGCTGTTTTCTTGGGTAGTTTTCATATTTAATTATAAACTGATCATCTGTTTATTTCACAATCAATATTAAATAACAGTAGAATATGATAAAAAGAATCATAAAATTTTAAATCTTCTATTAAATAATAATAACAAAAAAGATGTAGATGGTTTTATGAGTTTAATCTTACATTTTTCGTGTAGGACAAATAAGTAAAGATTTAAAGCTCAAAGCAAATAATATTTTATGCCAAGAAATTAATGATCACTTATAAAAATCACTGAAGATTAATTTTGATTTCAGGTTATGAAGAGCCAAGAAATGTACAAGTTTTTGATCTTGCTTTATTCTATGGGCCCTGCCTGTTCCAACTGAGTTGGAAAAGCTTTGATTTTAAATAAAGTGGATTAATTTCTTAATCACATCAGCTCGCTCAAAAATCATCCAAAAAAAAAAGATTATGAAATTAATTAATTAAATGTTCTAATGAAGGTGGTATTTGACCCTTTTCTGAATATGATATGTAAAGAGAATATATCTTTTTAGTAGCATACTTGCATGATGTGACAATCACAAGATTTCTGTCATAATCAACGAAGTAAGAAACCTCTAATTAAACATGTTTAGTGGTGAAGAACGATTAGAGAATTAGAGATAGCCCACATTATTAAAGCTAAACCATCTTGTTCTGTGATAATATTATTTAACCACTATAAGCCCATATTGAAAGTGGCAATTGTCAAATTTTCATATCTTGCATTCAAATACATGTGTAAATAGCACATGCATAAGCAAATTTATTACAAATTATCTAAATAAATTTTATGGATCAAAATTTTTTAATGATCTTATGTACTGATTTTTTTAATATATATATATATATATCAAAATAAATTAATTAAATTATCATGTCAAAATCCTTCTGTGAAGAGTCAGCCCTGGAGAGCTGCCATTTCAGAGAGTGGATACCTTCTTTTTGATGGAGGAACCCTCACCAAAAGCATCAGAGGGAACAATGAATCTTTAGAAATCATAGAAAGGGTGACATGAAAAGATACGGCCATCATCTTCCTAAACCAATTAAATAACATAAAATGAATAAAGATTTAGATTAGAATGCTATGTCACTTTCAAATTCTGATTATAAGTCGCTTTCATAAGGTTTTCTTGGAAAGTGAAATGTAACTTTGAAACAGATATAGCATATATGTGTGAGAATGTGAGGAAAATGAAAGGGATCAGGTACTGCTCCTTTCTGACTGAATTTAGCCGCAGAAAAGGGTGAAGTGCTACAGAGAGCTAGCTCTTGACCCGAAGGAAAAATGGTTGAATTGTTTGAAGTCGGGCCATGTGAAGATGGACACCAGATGGGATTCTTGATAGGTCAGAGGTTCTCTGATCCGATACCAAGCAGGTTGGCTAGAGACCTCATTCTTCAGAACCAGCTTCTCCCCTTTGCGCAAGCTCACCATGGGCCACCCTTCATTGCATCACTCAGGAGAATAGCTGAAAGAAATTCCCAAGATACTGGGATGAAACTTCTGGGCACTGCAGAAGGAAGTGGCGTGCCTGTTCTTGATGTAATGATCATGATTCGGGTCTAGCAAAATGATTAATTCATAGCCTGTATATGTTACTAATGTCGCAGCTGTTCACTTGCAGATAATACTTATCAACTTCAGGAAGGAGATTCTACAATTCTTAACAAAGACAGGAGTACCTTTGGATGTGGATTCCTTGCATGACTACTCCGATGTTCTCGTTGTCAGTGACTCCATGGCCGTTGCAGCACACAAAGAGGATGGCAACGTTGCTCTGGTTGGGCACAAGCATATATCAATTCAATGAACTCTGCTTCTGTTGTCACTATGCAGGGACCTGCAAACCCAATGCAGCGGTTCTTCATAGCTTATTCTGTTTGCTTGGGACTTGCAGCTATCTGATCAAAGCAACTCTGTCAAATGGATTAGTGTTCACTGCTTACACATACGCAGAGGAGCTTCCCAGCTGTGATTTGGGTTTAACAATCAAGGACTGGTAAATGTTCTTATCAATCTTGAAAGAGGTTCCAGTTTTACCTGAAAATTGCAGAAAGGCATTCAAGACTTCTCCGAGGTTAATATTCAGGCATTCATACTGAATTCAATACGCCTGGCTGTAGATGAGTTGAAGCTGGTGCCATTGGCCAGAACCTTATCACTCGAGACCTACTTGAAGTAACAAGCATAGACGATGCATTAACTGTAAGACTAAGTAGTGTTTCCATTCTGTTTCAGCATACCAGTTGTTTCTTCATGGTTTTCAGAGCTTGGATTCTTCTCAGAGAATATTTGCATCAGATGTTTTCTGTGGGGCGTAGCTACAATTTAATTCATTGGAAGAAATGGAAGATATTGAACGTTGAAACAGCATCAAGAAGCCGGGTTTCAGTTCATGAAGTTGGGGTAACACCATTTTTCCATGCAAATGTGTTTCCCCATCTTCAGGTTCCACAGGTAAGTAATAAAGTATGCTGAAACAGGAGGCTCATCAAAGCAGAAGCTACCACACCAACACTCTTAATGAAGTTCATTCCGCTCAAAGAGAATTGTGGTTTGGTAGCTTCTACAACAGAGGCAGATTCATCTTATAATGAAAGACAGAATTATCAAGAAGTTGGATTAATCAGTCCCATTATGATAAAACAGTAAAACTACAGTTGTGTTGACGGTACATGGTGAACACTCAATAAGCAGGCAAAAAAGAGCAGCTATGCTACTGAAGGGATAAAAAGACGATTTCATGTCACTCCTTGGAGATACTGAAGATGCAAAATATCCCATCCGCTCAACAGGTAATTTTGCCGTGACTTGCTACTTCTCTTTCAAAGCTCACATGGTTACTCTTATTGGCTTTGTTTTCTTCAGGTCCAACACTTTACACGCTATGCATAGCTGTGGTAGATTTGGATGAACAAAAACTCACCATAATTGAAGGGAATCCAAGAAAGAAACGAGTGGCTCATGTCTTTTCCATGTCTTCAGTTAACCACAAAAAGATCTCTTTTTGACAGCCTGTAATCAGAGTTTTGGGTGCTATGCAGGTTCATAGAGGCCCAGCATGTGCCCATCAATGCATCGTATGGCTGCAACCTGATCAGAAGCAAAATGGCATAAGATTCAGATCGTTCAACAAGGCTTCAAGGAAAACTTGCAATCAACTTGTACAGGAAGTGGAGGTTTACTACCTTCCCATGGATCTCATACTTGATGGGACCGTCTAGTTCTGCTCCTAATGCTATTAATTTTGTCACTGTACCGTTGATGTCGGCCACTGTGAATGATAGCATAGAAGAGTACCCTTTCTGCATGACATGATCACTGTAAAACTGGGTCAGAAGCTGGTACATCCAATTGGAATTAGAGATCAGAGGCATGTACCTTTAAAAATTAAGATATATGATACCATTTTGGCTGCATATCAAAACTATTTGCAACCCAGTTAGCCATATGCAAAAACTAAATTAATTCTTCATAAAGTTGA
The DNA here is from genome assembly GCA_021397835.1 of Moringa oleifera. Taxonomy (NCBI): domain Eukaryota; kingdom Viridiplantae; phylum Streptophyta; class Magnoliopsida; order Brassicales; family Moringaceae; genus Moringa; species Moringa oleifera. Next base: position 1,149,121 of record JAJFZO010000566.1, read on the forward strand.
ATTGGCTTAAAAATAACAGCATAACTTCAGCACAAATACAACAAATCATTGCCAACTACCCAGGCATTTCACACCATCTGAGCTGCTTAGGACAAATCCAGCATAAAAGCATCAGAAAAATACATCATCAAGCCTGTCTTTGGAGACAACATTAAAGAGCACATACTTTCCCTTCATTAAGGTCCAGAGACCACATCTTGCAGGCACCTTTTCCAAGCTTTGCAGCTGATGCAATTTCGTTAGAATGCACTAAAGGATTTCATTGTCCATAGCATTTTGCTAAAGTACATTTCTAGTCCTATACTGTTAACAGACAAAACAAGTTACTTAAAGTTTGGATCAGATACTTCTATCTGTTTTCATATCACTTATTTAAAATTTAGTGACCTATACCCGTCTCCACTCATCAGATTCTTATACCCACCATCCACCTCTTTTCCTACTTGTAAACAAGAATCCCTTCGGATAATCCATACCATACCCAGTTAATTTTCCATATAAAATCATATGAATAATAAAGAATAAAAAATAAGAAATATCCACCAACACATGGTTACAAATGTCTGAAAATATATAGTACATAAGAGAAGCACACAAAACATATAAAAATGTAAAAAAGCATATCTCTATAAATATACTAGACATCCATAGTACACCTGACCTGGTATTTAATCTTCATAATCATATCTCTGTCAAATATATGGATTAAATCATCCCAATATCACTTGGCTTGGGGCATCCAGGTTAGCATAAGATAAGTGTAATGATGAATTATGACGCAACAAGATTCTTCATGGGTCAATGCATAAACAGAAGACTGGAGATTCAATGCATGCAAACAAGCACGGAGACAGTAAGAAAACAGGTTTCCAAAATCAAGACTTTGATGGGTCCTTAACAAAGATGGATCCCTCGAAAACCCGAAAGTACTTTGTCTCAGATGAACAACAAAGTGTTCCAAATCGAATGGAACCAAAACCTATAACTATCAATTGGAGACTAAATGGTAATATGGTTCTCATAGGCAAATAATCAAACAGAAGCAAGGCATTGAAGAGATAAGAGAAGAAAGAGTAATCACTCCGGAGATTGCATGAGAGCGAGCTTGAGAGGACCCGATTGGAGTTCGGCCCAGCGAAGAGTGCAGACGTTGAGAGTAAAGTCGAGTCCTTGCGAGTAAAAACGAGCAGCTTTCGGCACGTCCTTATGTAGCTGCAGTATCCACCTAAACGACGCCGCTGCCATCTCCTCTTTCCGCTTCCCTTCAATACCTCATTCACTTCTCTCCCCAAGATCAATTGTTCCTCTGTGTGAGCGTGTACGAGAATGGAAGAGAGAGAGAGAGAGAGAGAGAGAGAGAGAGATGAAGAGGAAAACCAGGAAGCCATGAGCCTAAGTTAGTTTGACAAAGCACCAAAACGACGCCGTTCTAGACGGAAGACTAAGCCCAGCCCAGATTGTCATGCTTTCATGTCCAAGAAAGATCAATGATTCAGAAACATCATTTGCCAATACAACCTGTGTAGGTTGTAATTCAAGAAAGGAAAAGAAAAGCTCAAATGTTACAGGATGCTCATTTTCTTCAAAATTGTCGTTGGGTCTTGAAATTCATCTGATTTTGCAGCTATGTAAGATATTACAACAATATACAGACTTTAAACTGTAGACCAGAGATGAAGATAGGATTGCAGGGAAGCCTGCACATCCAGAGAGGTATGCAGCCAGTATTCAGATAACACAACTTAGTGACAGCAAGGAAGGCAAGATGCAACAAATCCATGAGCTTGACAGGAGAATGTTCTTCATTCTTTAAATTGATTGGTTGTTCAAGAAAATGAGCCTTTGAAAACTTTCATGCGGGAGCGTTGCCCTTTCGTCCTTGCTTCGAGAAGCTTGGCCTTCAAAGTATTGTCCTTCAACCCTGGAGGTAATTTTGTAGATGACTCAGATATGTCAAGATCTGGGGTCATGATCTTAGACATCCACTGCCGTACAGGGCTAGCTTGATTCCTCCGTGCGGGGAAACTGCTAGAACCCTCACCATACTCATTCTCAGGATGTGTGTTCCCACCTTCTGACAACAATAAATGATTCCGTATCATGTTCTCCATCACGTAATTTGAGTTACCATGAATGTTGTCAAGTTTATTCTTCCTTTCATGACTGCCCTCTTCAGTGGCCTCCAGATTATCAGATCTTCTGGAAATGCTTATTTCACCTGGGTTCCCCTGACCAGTGTTCCCCTGTTCCTTATCCACCACCTGGGACTTTTTATTTCCATTACACGACATTGCCCAAGCCATCTGCTCTTCAAACCTAACTTGCAAGCTGGATGGACTTCGGCCTTTTGTCTTTTCATGAGACATAGGCTTTTTGTTTGCATTATAAGATTTCACAGTCTCATCCACAGGACCATCTACATCTTCATCTTCATGAGACTTTAGGTCACCACCAGTAGGTTTTTGAAGCTCAAAACAATTTGAATCACTGCCTGCAGAATCATCTTCATCGCCCACATCTTGAGGTGCACTCACAGCATCATTAAGAGGGACAGATTCTAGTGAATTGCGACGATCCCTTGGCAACAGATAATCAGTGCCCTTAGAATTAACCCTTCTCTTCTCTTGAAGGAAGGTCTCTATTTCAAATCCTAATTTGTCTACAATTGAGTCGTTCTCAACAAAACCAGACTCAGCTTCTTCCAGCTTCATTTGCATCCTTTCATCAAGCCAGGATTCAGATATATGGAGAATCAAGCGATCATGATCAGCCCTTCCAGCCCATTCCTTGTCTGATTTCTGTTTCAGGGCATGAACCTCCTGCTCATAGTCTTTTATTTCTTTGGCAAACTCATCGCAGAGGTCTTCCAACAGCTTCCTTGATTTTCTCTCTCTTTCCAGATCTTTCAGAGCATTAGAAAGAGAAGATTTCACCTCAGAGAGCTCCCGAGCTAACTTCCTGTGTAGGCTCTCTGATCGTTTTCTTAACTTCCTCTCATCTTCTAACTCTTCCCTCACAGATTGTACAGCAGCATGGACCCTGTCATGCTCCTTAGTCTTCCTCACTGCTTTATCTTCTGCAATCTGCTTCATCAAATCATCTATTTCATGTCGATCAGCTTGCTGGTCTCGAAGCAGCTCTTTAATTCTCACACGGGCATGGTCTAGCTCCGTTTTCAATGCTTTTATTAACGAGATGTTAGATGCGTGCTGTTCTTCCAGACTCCAGATTCGATTTAATACTTTTAGCAGCTCTGTAGATGTTTTAAGGTTGTAATGTGACCCACCAACCCTTCCCCTGAAGTCCAAAGAACTGGTAGGAGTAATTGCAGGGTTGTAAGGTGCCACCTGCTAAGAAAACACATGAAACTGTAAGGTCTCATCAGGCAAGAGAGTTATTACTGCAGATGGGATGAAAAGACAACAGCAAGACTAAAATCCTATTAGGAATGCATTTCAACTTGTCAAGCACAACAAAGGCAATAATGCTGTCTGAGAAGCAAGTTTGATTACATATTACAAGAAAGATCACCAAAATTGTAAGCTTCCACAGACAATCATTCTATTTTACCAAGGATTCCTACACCAGCCTGATGATCAGAAATCTAGTGGAAATTCTCGTATCCGATAGGTTTTCTTTCTCCGATCAAAATCTACTATGGTGCATCGACGATGAAAATGGAACTTCTCCATATCCACTATATAGTTCTCAAGAGCACAATTCTTCATCATCCACAGGATCATTTTGACAATAAATAATTACACAAAAGATGAAGAATAAAAGATGAATTCAAGTAAGAATGTTCATGCAATCTACACATCTGATCATAGTGCCTCAATTCAATGCAGCATTGATTACAATCATTGTCACACACTCAAACTAGATTCTATTGAAGAACCAGCTCTAGTTAGAACAAATTTTTCTCAGAAGAGAAAACTCTAATTTCATCGCCTCAAAGACATTACCATTCCAGTTTCTGAAGCATTTTTCAAGGAACTACAGGAAGAAATAAGAAGAGAAAAATTTAAAACAACAGAAAACAATGGTTACCTCCATTGAACTACCATAACTAGCAGGAGAAACAGGCTGCAGGGCATGATTACTTCTATCAATTGATCGATGATGTTGCATCAGAGATTGAGCAATATGCCTCCTCAAGCTACTCGCACTCTCTGGCTGAGAAATAACGAGAAGGCTAATGTCAGAAGAGAAATTATAATGTTTAAATTCCATCCTTATGAAAATAGTGAAACAAACCATACGAAAGCCCACAAAAAAAACAAACGTCAGGTTAACTAAGTTTACTCATAAGGGTATCAACCGAAGAAATTCCCATTGTTCAATGTAACCATTCAACTGCTTAGCCAAGCAAGAAAGCAAGTACCACTTCTTAAAATTTCAAATTTTTAACATAATGTTAAATGAAGTTAGCAGCCAGCACCGTTCTGAATTGTATAACATATTCAAGAGACTAACAACAGTAGAGTTCGTCACCAATGAATCAATGATTGATATCATATTTCCATTGAGTATCCTTTCTTACTTGGTTAACGAAATAATCTAATAGACAAAAGACTCAAATTCACACAGTGAACATATTAGTATTGAACACAAGACAGCAGATAAATTGGACCACCAGATAAATATGATCAATTAAACAATAAGGACAATCTAAAACGAATTCAATGTGGAGAATATCAGATTAATTCATTACGGAAAGAAGAAATAGCAATAACCCCTTAAGTGTGAAGAATGATTCTCACTGACATAGTTTTATTTGCATTCTATTTTGGGATAAGTAACATGCTAATCTCAACATGGAATATACTTCAGGGATCTCGGGAACTAGTCAAAACTTGCTTGAAGGCAGTTTCTTTCCTTTTCAGAACATACACAGAAATCAACAACCAAAGTTTGATATTCATAGGCAAGCAGCTCCAGACCAAAACCCAAAATTCCATGAATTGTAAATGAGGACTAATTAGGCCAGACCATAGAAATGGATGATAAAAATTATTCCCATAAACATCACTCATCCAAGCATGGTCCTCCCCATACGAAAGGAAAATATAAGCAAATATTATGACAGCCAAATCCCTAATCAGTCACCATCCATCACACAATCAAAAAGAAAAACAGAAACAAAATTCTAAAACACACCCAAAATCACAGAACTGTTCAATACCCACAACAGAAACCTCCAAAAACTAACATACCTTTCATGCGCAGATACACAACAGCTATGAAGACACAGCCATCTAAGCAGATAACAAGAAGCAGATGTACCTGATCAGGGGAACTGGGGCAAGGATCAGCTAGAAAGTGAGAGACGTCAAGAGCCTTGTCTTTAAAAATCTGATGCTTCTGTTGATGCCGGCGGCGAGCAAGTTTAGAATCAGCCGAAGGACCAGAGTTACCGTGAACACCCCGGTGCATTTTCGTGAGGGGAAGGTTGTAGTGATGAAACTCCCAGAGAGCAGCAGCTAGTTTTCTAGCAGAAACAGAGGCAGCGTGGTCCTTAGCGACGCTATGATGCGCGGAAGGAGGAGGGTATAGTCTCCAAGAGGGCAGTGGAGTACAAGGGCCCGCCCTTTTCCCTACCAATAACCCTCTTCTCAACTTTTCTCCCAAATTTTCCTCCTTTTCTGCTCCCTCTCCTCCACTTTTTGCCTCCCTTTTCATTTTTTTTCTTCTCTCACCCCCTCTCTCTCTCTATCTAAACTTCTCTTTCTCTCTCATGCATGGTTTTACTTCCTTTTTTATTTCAGTTTTTTTGTGGGTTCAAAGCCTGGTTTTCCAGGGTGAATTCTCTTTGTCTTGCAGGTGGGTTCTTGAATTCTTGGTTTCACAGTTTCAGGGCCTGATCTATCATGACATAAAAAAGAAGGGTTTCATGAGAACCTCCCTGGGTTTACCTGTCCAACATCTAGTTAAGCCACCCGCCATTTTGATATTGCATCAGTCACTATTTACTGGTTCCACTTAACTTTTTCTCTTCTGGGTAAATAACAGTAGAAGTGAAATTTTATATAAATGCTCAGTCACTTATTATCACTACATAAATAACTTATTATTTTATTTTATAATTATACATAGAGAAATTTTTTAATATTTGTATATCATCAAAAACATAAAATCTTATCTGATATAATTTTTATTGATTTTTTAAAATGATTTGTTATATGAATAAATAATTTTAATAATTTATTTTATTATTCTACAAAAATCAAGTCAATAAAAAATTCTGTTGCCATTTAGTGTGACACCTGATATTAAATTTTAATATTTATTTTGCATTTAATGCTTAGGCTGCGAGCAATTTGGTGTCAAAGCAAGTGAACTTTTCACTTCTCCTCATGATTAGTTAATACAAATAATAATCACATTTAACTGCCAACAACTTTGAATTCTCACCTTTTTTCAAAAAAAATTACAAATTATATCTTATTGTTAACATTTAATCAATCATTCTATGTATAATAATGTCTAATTCATATGAATTATGATAATATTATTTGATCCATCATTTAAAATGTTTTACTAATTCAATTCATATTAAATTTTAATTTAATGTTAACACATGATAATTTAGTAAATTAAATTATTATTATTTTTATAATAATAAATTAAAATTATTCAAAATTTTAACTTTTAGGCTTTTTTCAAACAAATTATAACTTCTAAGACGTTTTTAAATGAATTTTAATTTATCAAATTAAATTAAATTGAGCTATAAAAAAATCAAAACATTTAAATATTTAAATTAGAGTTCTGTTGTAATGAAATTTAGTTTGAATTTTTTTCACAAACATAAAAAAATATATAAGTTAAAAAAATTCAAAATTTTTAAATACTAAAAAATTTAATAAAAAACATGCCATCAAAAATTTTAAAAATTAAAATAAAGTATTGAATGTATTTGATTAATTTTTTAAGCATTTCAATAATAAAAATTCATTAATTTTTCATAATCATTTAGAATTAAAATCTAATTTAGATAAAATTTTTAAAATTTTTTTGAATAGGTTTCTTTAATCAAAATTTGATTATGAAAATAAAGATTTTAAATTTTAAATAAATTTATTTTAAATTAAATTATAAAAATATATTTTTATTAAAATTTCTAAGAAAGTTTAATATAAAAATACAGTAATCATTTTTACTTTTTTCAGTAATTTGTTAGTGATGTGATTTGAAAAATAGGAAATTAATAGGCAATTTTTTCTTGGCTGTTGAAAATTTTGCAAAAAAGGCCAGTTTAGTCAACATCATTTGTAAATCAATCAAATTTCTTACACAGCTTCCCGGGTCAGAACAAGGAGGAGGGGGCTGTCTTCGTGGAGCCCGAGAATTGGTGGAAATAGCAAAAGCAGGCTTGGAGATAGCCTTTTTTTGCCGCATCATCAGTTGCCGTGTTGGTTCGGAGCTTCCCTGATTTTATATGTACTTAGTAGATCCGAAGCATTGGATTCTCTCTGCCAGATTATTTTCTGTGTCACTTAATTAAATTATAATTTATAATTTTTTGTTTATTTATAAAAAATATATGTAGTTATATAATAAATTATAAATTATAAATAGATAAATAATAAAATATAATAAAAAAATTATAGAAAGAGAGGTGGTAACCACTGTATGTTTGGTAACAATTTACACTGTTGAAATTAGATGAGGCTGTTAAATTTGTTTTGTTGATCAGTGTTTTGATTACAACTCATCATTAAAACCATGGCTTGTTTTAGTTGGATAAATTTTTAGTGCAGCTATTTTGATAAATGAATTAAATTATATTATATGTTTTATAAATAGATAAATCATAAATTTTAAAATTTAAATTAAATTATCTGTTGCGTCGACTTGTTAAAGTTAATTAAATAAATTAATTGAATAAATTTATTTTTATTTTATTTTAATTATATATATATATAAATTTTTATAAATATATAAAATTAATTAATAAAAATAATTAATAATATATTATTTTTTATTTAATATATATTTTTTATAAGTTAATTCATCTTTAAAGTTAATATATTTATTTTTTAATTGAATACTATTAATATTATTGAAAAATTATCTTATAATTAGATGTCAATATATATTACTAACTAATTTGCTTGATTTTAATATTACACACAGAAAATACATTAAATTTATTATATACTTAATAAATTAAAAGTTTAAAATTATTAATTTAATGAATTATATACATTTATTAGTATTTATTAATATTTTAATATTTAATTATTTATTTTATATTATTTCAAAAATAAAAAAAAATATTTATCAAATTTATTTATATAAAATTTATTGTATCAACCTTCGTAAGCCCATTTAAAATCTAGTAAATTAATTTGTTTAAAGTTCAATAAGATAATCCAATATCGTGAAAAACCCGTTGAACTTTACTATTAATAAAACTTGAACTATGATTTAGTAGATCCAACTAACTGATTGTGAACTTGAGTTTTGATCCGCATTACCTCATTAATATTATATATTTTGATGTTTTTATGATAAAATTTTTATAACATTTTGTTTATATAATTTTAAAAAAATAAAATATTATATATTTACTTGCACGCTAATGTAATGTTTATATGGGTATTATTGAGATTAAGTTGGGTCCAATAAAACTTAATCCACTTGACCTCAGGAAGGAGAAAGGGCCAAGCCAATCCATGACCTTACAACTTAAGCCCAGTCTTACATAAAATCCAATTGATTTTCATATTAACTGATCGGTTTAATTATGTCTATTTGGTTGACAATTTATTCACAAGCTTAATTTATCAAAATTTTTATGAATTATTTTATTAAATTTTAAATGAATTAATTTAATAAATTAAGAATGAATAAATTATATTTTTATTAATTTAAATTTAAAATAGGAAAACCAGCTCCACTCATTAATATGCTTAATTGAAACTAATTAATCAATTTATCAAATAATATATTTATTGTAAATAAATAATTTTAACTCGATTAATTATTGTATTAAAATTTATTCAATCTGAGTCACAATTGGACCAGCTTGTGGGCTGCCGACACTGTGATAGCCTGACTCGACGGTCACACAAAGAAGATGGTTTAGCCCGAAGATAAAGGCTCAGCCTATTTAACGCCACAAATAGTTGGGCTACAACAACTTTCAAAAGCAATCTCCCTGAGAATTTTGTTACCCACAGAAAGCATGTTGACACTTCATCAGAACCTCTCATAGTAGTAATATCAAGTATTATTAAATAATTTAAAATTTAAAAACTTGAATTATGTATATCATTGATATATTATTTAAATATTATTTAAATTTTATGTCAAAATAGTATTTAATTAATATATTTTTCTCAAAATGGCATGAAATTTTACGTTCAAATGAATAAAAAATTTTATAAATTACCAACGTGAAAATTTTATATTTAAAATTTATAAAAAAAATCCTAGCAATAATTACTTATATCTCACCCTAGTATTTCTAATTAAATAAATCATATTTCTAATTTAATATTAAATTCTCATATAGAATAATTATTTATATCTCACCCTCCTATTTCTAATTAAATAAATCATATTTATAATTTAATATAAAATCTTGTATAGAATATTTACCAAAATGTTTTGTCGTTTTAGGTAAGATTTTCATATTTTATTTAAGATACTCAAAGTTTGGCAGACAAAATGGTTGGTCGCGACAATATTTTATTAAAAGTACCAATAACTTTGGAATTCATTAGAGGGGGACCCCTCTGCCCTCTTCATGCATACTACCAGAGAGTTTCTTAAAACGACGTGGTATTTATTAGTTGGTCCTTTTGAATGGACCGTCAACACTTGCTTTGCTTTTTATAGCACGGAAACGGATATTTACTTTATTGATTTTAATTTTATAAATAAAATCTTCATTTTTATAACTTGTCATATTAATAAAACAATAAAATGCAAAAAACTCTCCTGTATATGTGCCTTACTAATTGAATGCCATTGATATTCTCATGTCATTTTTTTATCAAATGAAAAATTATGGATCAATAATTAAACCTTTTGTTAACACGTTTTTTAAATAAAATATTTTTATAATTTATTATATTAATATAAAAATTAATAATCTGTAAATCATCATTCAAAAATATTTAACTTCTTTTGATACTTAATTCGTTTATCACATTCTTTTTTATATTATATATATATTATCTCTCAAATTTCTTCCATCATTTTATTATAAAAAATTAATAAAAATTTTAAAATTTAATATTAGAATGCTAAATTAAATAACTATGAATAAATTTAATAATTTTAAAAATATTTAAATTTAAAATTTATTTTACAAATCGATACTTAATTATTAACTGATTAAATTTTTATTTCTTTTAATATCAAAATCTAACTTGATGCATCTCAGATGTAACCATAAAAGAGTGCAATCCAGTCCCTCCTAAGGCTTGTTGTCAAAGAATGCTTCTTTACACATAATTAATCATTTTATTTAAGTCCGCCTTAACATTTGATATTATTGACTTCCAACTGATAATGCTCTTTAACAAAATTATCGACAAAAAAGTCGGTTCCTCTTACTATTTTTGTTAAGCGTTGTCTTCCTTTAATTAGTACCTTATACCATGCATGTATACACATGTCAAGTTCATTTTTCAAATCGGCACGCTTGCATTGCCGCATGACTTTAATTAATCCTCACTTAATTAAATTCACATTCGTACCATTAAGATATTATTTAATTCATGAATGTCAAACTTATATGCACAGTGTCATCAACATTATTAAGTTAGGCACGATCAACCTCATCATACTATAGTTTATGAGAAACGAAAAATGATAGTTTTAATATAATAATATACGGAATGATTTACTAAGAAAAGGAATGATGATTAATTATGAAAAAAAAATTGTTGATAATTTTAAGTATTACGACATATATATATTTCATGGATATGCATGATTAATTGGTGTCATCATAGTTTAAAAGAAATTAAAGAAAAAGATAATTTAATTATGAAGAAGATGAATCATCAAAGATGCATGACCTAAGTTGCCGATGCATGTCGATGGTGCCTTCTATAGATTAAGAAATAACCTTCTTATCTGTTACGAGTTAATATTTTATACATACATGTATATAATCATACTCTCTTTTTGTGCGTGTGTGTGTGTTTTTTTTTTTAAATACATGTCACGTAGGTAAGGAAGCATAGCAGCCATACTTGAATGCTAAATATTAATGTGGCCGTTGAATAATCTTCAATTATTGTTTTTTTTTTATTTATCACTTAGTAACGCTTCATTTGTATAATTAATCTATAAACTTTCTATGATTTTGAAAAGTCCTAACCGATGGATATCGTGTTCATTTTGTAGTGATGCGGTGCCATGTATTGCTTAGTCGGTACTTTGAATTTTCATTCGCCTTAATTTATCCTTTAATTAATTACCTTTCTCTCGTGATATCGATCGAGTTTTTATAATCATCTTACTAAAGTTAGGCAAGCAAAAAAACTACAAATCTCTAGATGGTTAGGCAAGTCGAAGCCTAAAGTTGAGCATATCCGTCGATTTAATTCGAATAAATCAGATTATTGTTTCGATTAGATTCTATTTTCTATTTTTTATAATCATCTTATTTTCGTAATATACTCATATAATTCATATTATCCCACGAGAATCTTATTCCCATTACATCTTTTGTTTCCGAAATTATTTTTGGGTACAACCGAAGAATTATTCGTCCAACTTGCCGGATAAATCATCAATTATTAGCCAACCTATCTACTTATCAAAATGCCGAGAATTTTCTTTTTTCATGCGCATATTGCCACTAAATCATCTTTTTTTTAATAAGTGTAAAATTAACGACCTATCTACGTTACATTAGGTGGGATGAATATTTCATGAATAACTTGAAAATGATATCTACGGTATTTTAATTTATTCACTTAGATTAATCAATTGGAAAAAGTCATGGGATCAAATCATCCTTAGGTTTCCTAATTTCGTAGCACACGTAACTTAAGTTGAAAAGAATAGAAAATCATTAATAATGCAAAATCAGATAAGAAGACTAATTACCCACGTTTAGTTTTTGCATTACCTCAAAGTATATACTTTGTCACCCAATTTTTTTTATTAGGGTTCTTAATGATTGAGCCTTGAAAAATAAATTCACATAATTTAGGCAAACTTTTGACTCTATTAAGGCTTAATCATGATCGTATTACTTATTAATGTGCTAATTAATAAGGTGTCGATGATTGATTGGTAATGTGAGATTTGTTGGTTATGTGAGATTTGTTGTGTGAGATTAAGGTTGCGTTTCAACCACAAAGTTATAGTTAAAAAGATGGTCCCACGTTACACTTATGGTGACATTAATCTTTTTAATGTTTAATAAGGTAAAAGGTAGGCTAAATATGATTTAACATATTTTTAATTTGTTTTTTTAAAAATATTAATTTAAGAATTAAGTATTTTTTAATTAAAATATTTTAAAAATAGTTTAAATAAATTTTACACTTAATTTCGACCCAATAAATCAAATTAGAATAATTTTACACTGTCAAATAATTTTTTACAAAATTATTCATAATACAAAATTTTTTATAAAAACATTTTTTAGTGTTTAAAAATTTTAAATTTTTTATGATAGTAATTTAAATATTTTTATATTTATTAAAAAATTTTAAATTAAAATTGATTTTACAAAATTCTTAATTTAAATATCTTTAATTTTTAAAAATTTTAATAAAATTTTATTAAAAATATTAAATATAAATCAAATTGAAAACGGATATATCTTAATTTTTTATATTATTAATATATGTAATATTATTTTATGCATGTGTCTTCATTGAGCAAATAAGGCGTATTATTATGTGATTTAATTTTAAAAATTTCTCAGATAAATATAATATAATATTATCGTGGAGAAGGATTTTATGCTAATTTGATTTCTACTTATATTTTGAAATATTATGACACTTGCATTAGATAAAACAAATGGATAAAATTTGTTTTATTTACAAATTATAAAAAATAATTATTTCCTTTTATCTTAAAGAATAGACATAGACTAGATTGGAAGAAGATAAAATATATTTTGATGATATATTAAATTTTAAAAAAATTATAAATAAAAGAGTTATTTAAGTTTACATAATTTTCTTAACAACAAGAAGAGGTAAAAAAGAGAAGAAAATCAAATATGAAAGCCTAAAAAATCCGGTGTTTTTGACAAATGTCATAAATTGTAAAAATAGATAATTTATCTTATCTTAAAATAATGGGTAAAATTTAGTTCATTATTTCTATCAATATAATAAATTGTAAAAATAAATATTTCATCTTATCTTAAAATTTGAAAATTAAAAAATCAAAATTTTTTTGATAAAAATTATCTTTTAAAAAATAAAACTTGTTTTATTTTTTATTGATATACTAAATTGCAAACATAACTGTTTTATCTTATCTTAAAGGATGAACTTAATTCAGATTACAAGAGACTGAGATTTTTTAGATGAGATATTAAATTCGAATAATCCCAAACTTAGAAAATTATAAATTAAAAATCTTATCACTGTAATTTGAGTAATTTTCTAATGAAAAAAAAGAAAAAAACAGAGATAAAAACAGAAAAAGTGGAAAAAAAAAATCTAAGTATGGAAACTTAGAAAATCAGATTATCTTAACAAAAATGGACTGTAAATAAGAGGTTTAGATCCAAAGTGAGAGAAAAATTAATTAATTATTGTAAATATTGTTGACTTCTGTGGTCATATCTTCTCCGTGATGGTTTCCAAAACTAAGTAGGAACAGTTCTGAATTCCTTTCGGGAGGGCATTGTGGTCAGTGTGAGAAGAAGAAGAAACTAATAAGGCGTCATTCAAGCGACGCCCCAAGTGCATTGTTGGTATTTCAGTAAACGCGCTGCTCTATTTATCTGACTCGCTACTTTCTCTGCGAGCTGTATCCTTCTCCTTCTCTATCTCTACCTCTATCTCGTGTTTCTCTCCTATTTGTATTATACTTTCTTTCTTCTTCTTTTTAAGATCCAAACAAGAAAAGGAGGGAAAAAAAAAAACGGGGTGATCTTCAAGATCTTCGAAGTGGGAATATCATTAATCAGTGAATAGGGAACTGGGTATGGCACAAGAGCTCCAGTTATTTTGTTTTTCTCTTGCGTTACGGTTCTCTTATAAGAGCTTATAGATTATTACTGTGCCTGATTCATTGTTATCACGTCATGCAGGAACTTGGGTGAGATCAGAGACATCTCATTCGTCATTATAATGGCTGGGGAGGCAACAGCTGCTGGGTTATGCCCGAAACCCATGAAGGCCACCTCGAATGGGGCGTTCCAGGGAGATAATCCGCTCGATTATGCTCTTCCTCTTCTCATTCTGCAGATATGTCTTGTGGTTTTGCTCACTCGTATTCTTGCTTTTCTCTTAAAGCCTTTACGCCAACCTCGTGTGGTCGCAGAGATAGTTGTAAGTACCTCTTTCCACATCTAATATATTTCTTGTTTGCTTTTTTATTTTACTATGATGAGTTTATTTCTTTCGAATATATTAAGTGTTATAATGTCTGTACCTCAACTTTGCATGACACAGAATTATTAAGAAAGGTAAATAAAGGGCATTCTCTCACTTTCTTGGGGGTATATTCTTTTCATCATCTAGCTTTGAATGATTATACCATGAAAGGGCTTAGATGCATCGATCTTCCATCCTTGGGTAGCTTCTGTTTGTTTTTTCTCTGTTGAAAGGTCTATATTGTCAACCTTACAGCATGGTCTGAGCATATAATAACACATGATGTTTGAAACTTTGACACCAGATTTCGCAGCTTACTCCATGTTTGGTTATTTTATTTGGAAGATATAACAAAGTTTTTGATTAAGATTTATTGGGTATTGGTCTTCAATCAATGTTTGTTTTTGGTATATGCACGCCATTGACATTGATTGTCTGTATTAGATGATCTTCTACCAGTCAGAATATATTTAGTCTTATTTAACTTCCTATTTTTTCAACGTTGTTGAGCTGAAGAATTGAGGAACTCAAATTCATTTAGATTTGGATTACCTGTCACGTTTTGTAATCACCTGGAGCAGCAGTGTTTCAGAAAGTTGTCACTACTGATTCTTCTAAGCAAGGCCCACTAATTGGAAAAAAGTGAAAAATCTTGGCTCTACTGCTTCTGTTGTGATTCAGGCTCTCTATTTGACTGAATATTTGATTCCTCTCTCTGATTTTTCTATTCTAAAATTATTCTCTCGGCATTTAATGTGAAAACTGTGAAGCGAGAGCAATGGTAGCTTACTTACTGAGCCTCTGAGAACTATTTGTTGCTGCTGCAATTTTTCCTGTAATAAGACCCACTTAATGTGGCTCAATGAATTGCGGATAACCTGTAAAAAATACCAGTAATGGAGAAAAAAGCTGCAGATTCATGTTTTAAGTTGAGAGCTTAAATTTTTATAATGTTTTGCAGGGTGGAATATTACTTGGACCATCAGCTCTGGGAAGGAACACCAAGTATCTGAATGCTGTTTTTCCAGCCAAAAGCCTTACTGTGTTGGATACACTAGCCAATCTTGGCCTCCTCTTCTTTCTCTTCCTTGTTGGCCTGGAATTGGACCCTGCATCCCTCCGCCGCACTGGAAAGAAAGCTTTAAGCATAGCCCTGGCTGGAATTAGCCTTCCCTTTGTTTTAGGAGTGGGAACTTCATTTGCCCTTCGTGAAACTATTTCAAAAGGTGTAGATAAAGCCCCATTTCTTGTGTTCATGGGAGTAGCCCTTTCGATCACTGCCTTCCCTGTCTTGGCTCGTATCCTGGCTGAACTCAAGCTCTTAACCACTGATGTTGGCCGAATGGCAATGTCTGCAGCAGCAGTCAATGATGTAGCTGCCTGGATCCTGCTAGCCCTTGCCATTGCCCTGTCTGGAACTGGTCACTCTCCTGTTGTTTCCTTGTGGGTTTTCTTGTCTGGATCTGGTTTTGTCATTTTTTGCATAATTGTTATTCCCCGCATCTTTAAATGGATGGCTCAACGATGCCCAGATGGTGAGCCAGTGAAAGAGCTTTATGTCTGCGCTACTCTGGCTACAGTTTTGGCAGCCGGGTTTGTCACTGATACTATTGGAATTCATGCCCTGTTTGGCGCATTTGTGGTTGGAATTCTTGTCCCTAAAGAAGGGCCATTTGCTAATGCTCTTGTCGAAAAAGTTGAGGACCTTGTCTCTGGCCTGTTCCTTCCCTTATACTTTGTTTCAAGTGGATTGAAGACCAATATAGCTACCATTGCAGGGCCTCAATCATGGGGTCTCCTGGCTTTGGTAATCTTTACTGCATGTTTCGGAAAGATTGTTGGCACCTTGGGAGTTTCCCTCCTATGTAAATTGCCTTTCCAGGAGGCTCTAACCCTCGGCTTCCTGATGAACACCAAAGGCCTGGTGGAACTCATTGTCCTCAACATAGGCAAAGACAGAAAGGTAAAAATCAGATTCTGCTCATTGTGAATATGAGATTAACAATTTTGGGGTCATAACCAGTTTTTCTGATTGAAATTTCAGGTTCTGAATGATCAAACATTTGCCATAATGGTCCTGATGGCTATCTTCACAACTTTTATCACGACACCTCTGGTTATGGCAGTGTACAAGCCAGCTAAGAAACTGAGGAAAGCTGAATACAAGTACAGAACAATTGCCAGGAAAGACCCAAGAACTCAGCTGCGGCTTCTGACTTGTTTCCACAGCACAAGGAACATTCCCTCCATGATTAATCTCATCGAAGCTTCTCGTGGAATTGAGAAGAAAGAGGGTCTCTGCGTTTATGCAATGCACCTCATGGAGCTATCAGAGAGACCTTCTGCGATTCTGATGGTCCACAAGGCAAGGAAGAACGGGTTGCCCTTCTGGAACAAAGGCAAACAGTCGAATTCAGATCTTGTTGTTGTGGCTTTTGAGGCTTTCAGACAGCTAAGCCGAGTATCCATACGTCCAATGACCGCAATCTCAGCATTGTCAAACATTCATGAAGATATCTGCACAAGTGCTGATAGTAAGAGGGCTGCGATGATAATTCTACCGTTTCACAAGCACCAGAGGCTTGATGGGTCCCTGGAAACAACCAGGAACGAGTTCCGCTGGGTCAACAAGGGGGTTCTTGAGCATGCACCATGCTCTGTTGGGATCCTGGTTGATCGCGGGCTCGGTGGAGCCACTCACGTATCTGCAAGCAATGTTTCTTCCATGGTGACAGTCCTGTTCTTCGGAGGCCATGACGACCAAGAAGCCCTTGCCTATGGCATGCGCATTGCCGAACACCCTGGTATAAGTTTATCTGTCGTTCGTTTCCTGGCAAGCCCTGAATTTGCCAGGGAGGCTTTCAAAGTTGATATACACGAAGAGTACACCACTTCATCAGAATTTCTCGATGAACAGCTTCTGGGTGAACTCAAGAAGAATATCACAGACGAGAGCTCAATTAATTATGAAGAGAGAGTGGTCAAAAACGCAGCAGAAGCTGTTCAGGTGGTTCAGGAATTCAGTCGCTGTAATCTTTTCCTGGTTGGCCGATTGCCAGAGAGTCAAGTAGCTGCAGCATTAAATCCAAGGAGAGACTGCCCTGAATTGGGCCCTATAGGCGGCCTGTTAACTTCACAGGAAGTCTCAACATTAGCATCAGTGTTGGTGGTGCAGCAGTACACCGGTCGAGCTCCTCCTCCTGTGACCTCAGCCAAGATTGCAGTGACAGAGTCACCTGAAGGAGATGAAGAATACAACTGATATATACAGATCTGTACAGTACCCTGAAAACCTATCATATAATGGGGAAGAATCAACCCAATGAACAGTTCCCCTTTCATTGGATGCATAGTTTATAGGTCTCTAAATTGTAAGGAGCCATTGTTTTCTTGCAGAAGGGTTTCTATCTTCCTTACCCAGTTGAATTTCATAATTTTTAGTTCTTTTTTATTGTGATTCCCATTGATTATTGACTCAAAATCAAATTTTTAGGGGACAAAAAAGTAAATTACTTTGCAATAATAATTAAGTTTTAAAGTTTGAACAATTATACAGAAAATAAATTTCAATTTCAACAAACCGCCATACTGTATGGCGTGCCTTTTATTTAATAATCTATTTATATTTTTTGATAGATTTTTATTTTTATTTATGAGTTTGGAGTCATAAATTAATTATGCATGTTAGTGTTAATTTTCTTTTTATCTCATCACAAATTTTTGCATTCTCTCTTTAGGTGTCCTTTTTAATTTAAATTTTTCTTCTTTATCTCTTCAACAAATAACAAAAACATCAACCCAATTGGGAACATTTCTTTATAATTGCTCTCTAAACTTAGCAATTAACAATTCATCTAAATCCAATTTACCGCTAACCTAAATTAAATTAACATAAGCCCTACCAAAATGTGAAATTTTTAATGGAGATTTTACCCAAAATTTATTTTTTTTGTAATTAAATATGAAAATTGTAAAGTTTAGCAAGGAAAGGCAAATGGGCATTGCTTATTGGCCCTTTTTATGTATTATTCCTTCTAGTTTTGGATTAGAAAAAAGCGGGGATTAGCTTCTATCGAGTGAGTGGATGGAAGAAATTGTGCGTCCTCCACACATTAAAACAAATATTCAATTACCCTTTTAACATATTAAGTTATTTTGAGAATATTCATGAGAAAAGATGTATGCTTGAGGTCGGTCCATAGCATTAATGGTTGAGATGAGACATTGAGATAGGCCCACACAATTATTATATAGTTGATGTTTCATATTAATTTTAAATCTTCTTTTGGAAAGTGTCCAAAAATTATCTTTTTGTAAAAAAAGAAGAAAACAAAGAAAATGGAGAAGGAGAATCAAATGGGTTGTTGGTATGTGTTAGTGCTCTTAACATTTGATTAAGTGGATTCCTTAAATCTAGTCATAACTTTGGGTTCACCAATTAATTAATTAATTCAGAAAAAGGTGCTTTAATATCCATGTAAACTAAAGTTATGACTAATTAAATTTAAAAAATTTACTTAATTAAGATTAAGAGCGCTAACACGTACCAACAAGCAACAATCTTTTTGGTTAATAGAAAGATTCTCCATTATGCTTTTTTTTAATAAAGATTAATTAGTATTCATAACTTTGGGTTCACCTTTTAATTAATTAATTCAGAAAAAGGTACTTTAATATTTATCTAAACCAAAGTTATGATTAATTAAATTTTAAAAATTGCTCTTAACACATACTGGCAAACAACAATCTTTTTTATTAACAGAAAGATACTCCATTATGCATTTTTTAGCAATGATTATTTAAAATTTTGATTTATCAATTTGAATCTTATCTAAAAAATTAAAATTAAAAATATTTAAATTAAAAATTTTTTACAACAAATTTTATCATCATAAGAAAATTCTAAAAAGTAAGTCAAAAATTCTTCAAATTTAAGAGATGAAACAAAATGTAGAATCTATTTGAGTATCTTTGATTAGGTATTTTAATGATAAAAATATTATTAATTTTTTATAATTACATTTTACCAAATTGACTAAAATCAATAAATTAAGATTTTTTTAGAAAAAGTTTAAAAATTAAAATTTAATAAAAGAAAAAGAGTAAAATTTAAAGTTTAAAATGATATTTATTAATTTATTTTAAACAAAAAGAGAATATTTAAATATAAACTATCAGACTTTAAAAAAAATGTTTAATATTATTATCAAATAGTATTGTATAATAATTCTCATATCTTTATTTAATATATATAATATATATAACTAACTTCATTTAATTTTAATTTATTCATAATATTTATTTTTAATTTTTTAATTTTTAATTTCATCTTCATTGATAGCATCAATCCTATTTAAATTTGAAATCATTATAAACTTTACATAAATTCATGGATAAAAATTATATAAACCCTTAATCTGTACTCTCGTATTATCAATTAAACTCTCATGTTCAAAAAATAAAAAATCAAAATTTTCATTTATTAATTTGATTTAAATTATACTCAAATGGTTATGAAAAATTAAAAAAAAAATTAAGTATTGAAATATCTAAACAAAATTCAAATTAATTCTTCACTCTATTTGAGTTCATCTCTCAATTTTGAATAATTTTTTATGATAGATTTATTTTTTTATTTTTACAAAATATTTTTTAGTCAAAATTCGTTATACAAGATCTTCGATTTCAATATATTTACATCAAATTTTTATGTTCTACACCATTCCATTTGTTTGAGAAAATATTTTTTATATCATTTAAATAAATTCATGAAAGATATACATTAATAATATAAAATCAAAATTTAATTTTTAATTTTACTATGTATATAAATCCAACTTTATATGCTCTCAAAATACCTTAAAATGTTAAAAAGGTATTGGAATATGAGCTGCATTTCAACTTTATTTTAATGTGAGGAGGAGGTTCAATGTCAACTCCCACTTTTCTCCAATCCAAAACTAAAAAAAGTGTACATAAAAAGGGCTAATGAGCAATACCCATTTGCCTTTCTTTGCTAAACTGTACAAATTCCATATTAAATTTGGGAGAGAAAAAAAAGGAAATTAGGGTAAAATTGTCATTCATATTTTTGATAAATTTTATCTTAAATTTGATTTGGGTTAGCTATAAATTGAATTTATATGATTTTTTTAAGTGCTAATTTCAAAGAGCAATTTTAAAGGAAAATTCCATATTGGTTTTGATATTTGTTCTTTCTTGAAGAGTGAAATAAAAAAAAAAAAAAAGGAAAAAGGTGCACTGAAAAGGACACCAAAAGTGAGGGTGGATGACACAGACCCTTCAAAGTGGACTATCTCATACTCAAGTAGGCTCCACTATGGATTTAAAGAATAAAAAATCACTATTAAGATTCTCTTGGACCCTATTAGATTTGTCAAAATTATTTTTAATTTTATGATTTATTAATTTTCTAAAATTATTATTTTTATTATATTTTTGCAATTAAAATATTTTAGCTTCCATGTCTCCTTCTGTCTTAATTACATTCTACCAACTAGTGTATCAAAATTTGAATTTGCATGTATTTAAGATCACCCTTGTGAGGATAATTTAAAATAATAAAATATTGTGTTATAAAAATATTTTTTAACCTATAATATTCAAATAATGCCTTTATTTACTAATTTCATTGTTTATAATTTTTTTATTTTTAAATAAAAATTTTCTCACAATTACATCAATGTTTACAAATGTGTCATAAGCTTTAAGAAAAAAAAAACTCAACTTTTTCTTGATTATTTGCTCTTCTTCGCATGCAATTGTCATTTTCTATTCTTTGTAATTTGCGCTCTAAGTTTTTTTTTATTGTAATTTTGATGAATTATTAATTTAAAGTTTTTTCTTTTACATGATCAATTTTTTAAAATGATGAAATGGTAAATTATTTTACAAGGATTAATTATTTTGAAGTTATTGAAAATTATTTTAAAAATAGGTATGTTGAATTGGTGATATGTAGAGAATTTGGATGGTCATTGTGATAGTACATTTATGGGAAAATAAAAAATTAGAAATAATTAAGTTATTAATTTATAACAATTTGCAAAGTCAACTATTAAAAAGGTTAAAAATGTCATCCCCAATATTTAGATGGGATTTGAAATCAATAATAATATATTTTTATGTAAAATTACAAATTTATAAATAAAAATATATATTATAAAATAAATATTATATAAAACTTTCATATTTAATTTGTGATATCAATCAAATTTTTATGTTTATAACATAATAGATAGAGTTTTAATTTATTAATTTTATTTATTAATTTTAATTTAAATAATTATAAAAAATTAAAAATATTTTTATTATTCAAAAATTTTAAAAATAATTCAAATAAATTTTTTATTTTATTTTGAGTTTATTTTTCAAAATTTAATCCTTTTTAAATCAAAACATATATTTTAAAATATTTTTAAATTTAAAAATATAAATTAAAAAATATACAAAATTTTTTCTAAAAAATTTTACTTTAAAATTCGTGATATAAAGATTTTTAATTTTATTTTTTAATAATATAATTTAAATTAATATAAAGATGTTTAATTCATGTTATCAATTCAGAATCTCATGTTTATAATGTGATAAATAAAATTTTAATTTATTAATTTTGTTTATAAATTTTAATTTAAATAATTATAAAAAATTAAAAATTATTTAATTATTTTAAAAATAATTCATATAAATTTTTTATTTTATTTTAAGTTTATCTTTTAAATTTTAATCATTTTTAACTCAATATTTTTTATAAAATTTTTAAAATTTGAAAACTATAAATTAAAAATACATAATTTTTACGATATTTGTAAAAATTTTAACTTAAAATTAGCTTATAAAGATTTTTAATTTTATTTTTAATAATGTAATTTAAATTAATATATTAAAATTTAATTGATAATTTAAAATTTTATATAATGTTTATTTTTTGTTTAATTAATAATTGACCATCACAATCTTTAAAAATGATTTTGTTTTAAATGTCTTTTCTGTCGTTCGAAGGCTCCTTAGTTCGAGAGTTACAGGAATACCCGACTTTTACGTCCTCGCGCTCACCATTCCTGAACTGCTCACTCTGCCGCTCTAAATAAAATGCTCCTGCCTGAGAGGTCAACACCGCCTTACTGTCGTCAATTTCATTAGTGCTTCTTCCTTCCGTGTGACCATAGCCCTTTGTTTTCTTGGTTTGTTCTTCTTTCTATTGGTTTTTTTTTTCCCTCCATTACTGGCAATACAAACTGCACCCACCATCAATCAGTAATTGGCGACGGGGACTGGGGTTGGATTCGACTTGGCACTACTGGGGTAATTATCTATCGAATCTTTAACAATGCTGTTTTTGTTTTTGTTTTGGTGTAATCTTTTTTCTCGTTGAGATTCTCCATTTGGGTTTTGTTCGGTTGCGCGCAGATGTATCTGTCAGTAAGAGAGAATATACAAGTGCCGTGTGTTATGTTAAGAGTTGGATTTTTGAAGAATACTGGGGTTGGATTCTTGACGTAACCGCTGCTCTGTTTAGTTCAATATAAAATCTCGTGGTGCAAAATGGTGTAATTTGTAATGATAGATACTGATTTTTTAGTTCTGGATAGAATGACCCACTGAAAATGATGCATGGACTGATATTCGGATTCCCTTGCATTTCTTTTTCGGCACAGTGGGTCTGATCGATTAGCTACTTGTATACAGATAATTAAATTTGTATCCAAAGAATTTATTTATTTTTTGTTGGGTTGTTGGGGCGGCGTTGGGTGAGGTCTGACCCACAGAAATGTTGTTGAGATGATTTTTGATGATTGAATTTGGGTTGTAGGGTGATTGAGAAATCAGTAATTGGTATTCTAATTGTATCCTCCAGAGAGGTTCAAGACAGCTTCACATGTAGAGAATGAGCCATCTGCGTGTCAAAATTGTGCATATTGGAAACTGCATGTTGTTAGACAAAATCAAGATTTGCTCTTTACTGTGGTTTCTAAAATTTTTTTAGGTTCAAAATTGAATGTTGTGACATAGTTGATAATGGAAGTCTAGCAGCCATTGTATTCACTAGATGTTAAAGCATAAGAAAGATTGCATAGCTTCTAACCGTACAGCCCTCTGAAAGGAAGACATAGATGGACCCAATAATAGATTGGTGAAGGTTCATTTGTGTACCTTTAGACTGAGAGAGCTTGCATGCTGTGCCCAGATATATTGTTGGTGGCTGAGCATAAGATATTTCTGGGTGCTTTTATTTTCCTTTTCCTTTTTCTAATGGGTTATATGGATGTGAAGTCTGACAAGATGTCCCTTTGCAGGAACTGAAGTACAAGTTTTCTGTTTGTTGTAGGCACTTTCTTCTGAGAAATGGCTTCCAATGCTACATGTCCACCTCCAATGAAAGCCACCTCAAATGGCGTTTTCCAGGGTGATAATCCACTTGATTTTGCTCTTCCGCTAGCCATTTTGCAAATATGCATTGTGATAGTTCTGACACGAGGTCTTGCTTTTCTTCTGAGGCCATTGAGGCAGCCACGTGTTATTGCAGAAGTTATTGTGAGTTTGCCTTTTTCCTTTTCTACCTTATCGTGTATCTTTATGAATGCTCCGTACCATACTAAAGCTCAAGATGCTTCAATGTGGAATTTATAGTTGCTAGCACCCATTTCACTTTTTTGTTAGTTACACGAAGCTTGAAAGCATCCAGCTCTTACTATAAAAATCAATTAGCAGTTTCTAACACGTTGTCAAGCAATCCATCATCCTATTACTTGTGAGGTCATGTTGATTCATGGAACGTGATAGAAGTTGGTTTTGATAGATACCGTGCTTGTTTGAAGATCATAATTTCATTTTTAACTATTTTTTGTGCTTAATTTATTAGTTCCGTTGTTTCACATTTGGATACATCAAATTCAGGCAGTACTTCCAATTACAGTGGATCTACATGCTTCATGTTGTACTGATTTTCTGCATGTTCTTTTAAAAAAATAAATACTACTTCACTTAGGTGTATGATATTAAATGATGGACTGGAACCATGAGATTGACTTCATTGATTTTATATTGAAAATCTAGTGGCACTCCTGGTGAGCATATTGTTGGTAAGTTTGCCTAATGCTGTGCTTTTGACAGGGGGGAATTTTGCTGGGGCCATCGGTGCTGGGTCGGAGTCAGAGCTATCTGCAAGCTATATTTCCTAAAAAGAGTCTCACAGTGTTAGATACTCTGGCAAATCTTGGCATAGTTTTCTTTTTATTCCTTGCTGGCTTAGAGATAGATCCTAAATCCCTTCGCAGGACTGGGAAAAAAGCCCTTTGCATTGCTATCGCAGGAATTACCATTCCTTTTGCATTAGGGATTGGGTCTTCTTTAGTCCTTCGTGCCACCATATCTAGAGGTGTAGATAGTGCTGCATTTCTTGTGTTCATGGGGGTGGCCCTGTCAATTACTGCCTTCCCTGTCTTAGCTCGCATTCTAGCTGAGCTTAAGCTTTTAACAACTGATGTTGGCAGAATGGCTATGTCAGCTGCAGCTGTCAATGATGTTGCTGCGTGGATTCTGCTTGCTCTTGCCATTGCCCTGTCTGGAACCAACCATTCTCCCCTGGTTTCACTTTGGGTCTTATTGGGTGGGTGTGCTTTTGTGGCCTTTTCAATAATCGTTTTTCCTCCATTGTTCAAATGGATGGCTCGGCAATGCCATGAAGGTGAGCAAGTTGAAGAGACCTATATCTGTGCTACCTTGGCTGCTGTTCTGGCTGTTGGGTTTGTAACTGATGCTATTGGAATTCATGCCATGTTTGGTGCTTTTGTTCTTGGAGTTCTTGTTCCGAAGGGAGGACCATTTGCAGGTGCTCTCGTAGAGAAAGTTGAGGATCTTGTTTCTGGTCTGTTCATGCCATTATACTTTGTGTCTAGTGGACTGAAGACCAATGTGGCTACAATTCAAGGGCTCCAATCATGGGGTCTTCTGGCTTTGGTCATCTGCACAGCTTGCTTCGGGAAGATTGTTGGCACTGTTGCCGTGTCCCTTCTCCTCAAAGTGCCTCTTCCTGAGGCTATCACGTTGGGGTTCCTCATGAATACTAAAGGCTTAGTAGAACTCATCGTTCTCAACATTGGTAAAGATAGAAAGGTAAAACTTACTTGATTGCTTCTGAGGGTGAGGATTAGTTGTAGTTGTTTTTCATTTATCAAATAATCCAATGCATTTTCCTGTTTGCATTTTCAGGTTCTCAATGATCAAACTTTTGCCATAATGGTTTTAATGGCTCTTTTTACAACCTTCATCACAACACCAGTAGTTATGGCTGTATATAAGCCAGCAAGAAGAGCAAAGAAGATGGATGATTACAAGTATCGGACCATCGAAAGAAAAAATTCGAACACTCAACTTCGGATCCTTGCCTGTTTCCATAGTGCAGGAAGCATTCCGTCAATAATAAATCTCCTCGAGGTCTCACGAGGGACTGAAAAGCGTGAAGGACTTCGTGTGTATGCCATGCACCTCATGGAACTCTCCGAGAGGTCTTCAGCTATACTAATGGTGCATAAGGTGAGGAACAATGGATTACCTTTCTGGAACAAGGGCCGATCCAACCATGTTGTTGTGGCGTTTGAGGCTTTCCAGCAGTTAAGCCAGGTGACTGTCCAACCTATGACTGCAATCTCTTCAATGTCTGACATTCACGAAGACATTTGTACCACTGCTGCGAGGAAGAAAGCTGCAATGATAATTCTTCCATTCCACAAGCACCAGAGGCTTGATGGCATCCTGGAGACCACTCGAAGCGACTTCCGGTGGGTCAACAGGAGGGTTCTTGAGCATGCCCCATGCTCGATTGGAATTTTGGTTGATCGTGGGCTTGGTGGTACTTCCCATGTTTCTGCAAGAAATGTTTCCTATACCGTTACAGTCCTTTTCTTTGGTGGGCGTGATGATCGCGAAGCACTTGCTTATGGAGCTCGCATGGCTGAGCATCCTGGTGTTAACTTACAGGTCATTCGCTTCATAGTGGAACCAGAGATTGGAGGAGAGATTGTGAGGGTCGACGTAGATGACAAATCTACAACCACATCACAATCTCTGGATGAAGAAATCCTCACTGAATTCCAGCAGAAAATATCAGGGAATGACTCCATAAAGTACAAAGAGAAACTTGTCCAAAATGCTGTAGAAACCATTGGCATGATCCAAGAGGTTACTCGCTGCAATCTTTTCCTTGTTGGCAGATTGCCTGCTGGTGAAGTAGCGTTAGCTCTAGTTGACAGAGCCAAATGCCCAGAACTGGGGCCTGTAGGCAGCCTGTTGATTTCTCCAGGTTTCTCAACAACAGCTTCTGTCCTGGTCATTCAACAATATAACAGTACAGTAACTTTGAATTTGGCTTCAGAAACAGAGGAAGAGCTGCATGATAGAGACTCTGAATCAAACTAATTTCCCTGGTCTGACATTGCTCAAGTATAGGATTCAATAAAGCTATAGATCTCCTGATCACAAGGTGGCCTCAAATAAAAAAAAGCACCCCTTCTTCAAGCTCCACGGTCTCTCCTGTTTCTGGTACAGTTTCGTTTCCAAGGTTGTAAGATCATCTAATCATCCATTCATGTGTATATGGTGATGTTTACCAGTAGGGCTGCAGAAATTTCCGAGCGTGGAATAGGTCCTTTTATTGAAAAGAAAATAAAGATAAATAGTTTATTTAGCAGGATAACTTAAGAAAAATGTCATATTTATTTTTTCTTGTTGGATTATGGAACATATGAAGAGAATTAAATTAATGTTAAGAGATGAGATATTTAATATCTAATATATGAATTTATAACAATGGAAGTATTTCGAGCTTTTTCTAATACTTTTACATTAACATCTACATGATGTTAATGTTAACTTATATATATATTAAAAATTATTGGTATTAAATATTTTTATAATTTTAAAAAGTATATTAATATCTATTCCAACAACATACTAATATTAATAATTTTTATTTCTATAATTTTAAAATTTCAATATAATAATATTTATCTACAAAAATTTAATTTTTATATAAATTAGATAATTTTTATGTATAAATTAATATAAATTTTATCAAAATATTATTAAGTTTAAATTTAACGATAAGTCTAATATTAGAATAGAAAAGTTTGTAACACATAATAATTTATAATTCAAATTTAAATTTAGCAATGCATATAATCTTAAAATATTAATGTTATTAAGAAAAATGGTATCAATAGATTAATATAATTGTATAATTAACAAAAAATAATACATTATGAATATTATTAAAAAAATTTAACATTATAATAAATATAAATATAAATTTAACACTATGATAAATAAAAATATAAATTCTTATTTTCAAAAGAAATAATATTAAATTATTTCATATCCAACAAAGATTTTCAGTTAGTATTAAATAGAGAATTTTCATACAATTATTAATTTAATTTGTTTATCTGTTTATAATAATTTTGTGGTTTAACTATTTGCCCAATTGATGTTCAAAGCAACATCTATCTTCAAATATGTAATCTAAGATAAATTTGTAGCTATAGTCAGACGCAAATGTCTTGGTCAGCGTAGCACGTGTCATTATTCTATTTGCAGTTGTGGCCGACTAAACGTAGGCCCGTTACAGTGAATCATCAACGATAGGACATCAAATGGGAGGGACGTGATAACACAGAGGCACTTCTCGGTCGGTCAGCTAGGGTTTAAGGATAAGATCAAAAATGCTTCAACTTTGCTCCACTCTCCACCCTCAATTTCACCCAACGGTTTTCGTACGCCAACGTGCATTATCCAGTTGCTTCTTGGTCAAGTGAGTCATTTTCGTTCCGTTTCAAATTCATGTCTTTTTTTGTTTTAATTTGAATTTTCTTGTTCTAGCCAGTTCCTTTGTGTTGCCTGTATTATTCATGGTTTCCTCATATATTAGGAGTGTATTTTTGTATCTTTTCCTGTTTCCCTTTCATGGTAGCTATCATATACTGTATACAAATAACTTCCGAACACAGATTGTTTTGTTCTTGTTCTTGCTCCTGCTCATGTCTAATAAGTAGGAGTAGCTGTTATGGTTGGCTGTCTTCCATTTTTGAAATTGTGTAAGGTCAAAGAGGGCTTACAGTTAAATTTGTGTTGGAAATGGATATTATTGATGTATTTGTTAGATGTTGTGGCCTTTATGCAGCAGACACCCAGCTCTAAGTCGTTTCCTGTCTTCCTTTTTATCTAGCAGCCATGTAAAATTCAATTTAAACAAAGAATTCAGGAAGATGCCGATGAAAATATGTTGCCAGAAAGTGAATAGAAGGCAGACTAGAGGAGATAAAAGTATGTTCATTAGACAGGCCGCAAAGCAAGGGGACAAGAAGTCAGTTCTTGAAGGTCTAATTACTGAATCACTTCCAAATGGTATGTTCCGTGTTAGTTTAGATAACGGAGATCTCATTCTAGGTTATATTTCTGGAAAGATTCGGAAGAATTTCATACGTATACTGCCAGGTGATAGAGTGAAAGTGGAAGTAAGTGCTTATGATTCATCAAAGGGACGCATAATATTCCGAATGAGCAGTAAGAATTAGAATGGTCACTGTGTTTTCTTTGAACCTCAAATTTGCTTCCAAAAAAAAAAATGCAAGATATTTTTTAAGTTTTCTGGTGATTAATTTCTTTCGGTTAATGGATTCTGAATTATGGAATACCGTGAAAGTCAGGTGTGTTTCTTGTTCTTCCTACAAGCTAAGGCAGCTGCTGCTGTTTTGTAGACTGTTTGTAGTTTAGTGGACATTCAAGCTGCAGTTTTTTGCAAGCTTTAAGGGAGATGAAAATTTTATAAGAATTAAATGGTGTCTTTCCAGAAGATCGAGTTTGTAAGGCTGCTGATATTGAAGAATATAGTTAGAAGTAGTAGCATAAGAGGAAATCGCATGAGCTTGTTTGGGGTTCGCAAGCAAATCCAGTGTAAGAGGAACAATTTTCTGGATTTGTGACTTTGAAATGCTAACTGTGGTTATAATAAAGCTTTGTGGGTGCCTAGTCTAAGTAAATTATCCATTTCAAGGTAGTTGGAGATTTCAGGAGGGAGTATGAGTGGGCTATGACTTATCTCCTGGAATGCTATTCTGCCTTTGCTCTCTTGATACTGGCTTGCTCTGCTTTTTATCCTGTCTGAAGGATTCAAAATTGGAGACTTTCAAAGCCTTTCAGCTGATATTTGTGATTGTAAATTGATCTTGAGTGACCAAGAAGCACCTGGTAGCAGAGCAGAGACTTTTTGACATTTTGAAATATGAACAATGGAATCTTATTTATCCTTCTGTAAACATGTCATTTGCCCATATAATGCTAATATCAGGTTCAGTTTTTGTGTTCCTATCACTTTCACATTAATAGCAAAGTTGTCTCCCCTGTGTTCTGCTCTGTTTCGGTGGACTTTATAACTCTGTAATGGGTATTCCTCGTTGGGGTTTCATGGATTGTGCTGAAACAACTTCTATTGAACAAGTAGGCTGTATGGGCTGCTGAAGGTGCTGCAGAAGTTACAGAAATCGATTTGAAAAATCGATGTGAAAAGCTTTAAGTTGTGTTATATGATGTCGTTTTCATTTAGATTTTATTTTATTTTATTTTATTTTATTTCAATTGTAATGTATAAGTGTATGCAAATATGTTTTGAAGATGCAATGAACTTTAATTATTATTATTATTTTTTTGAAATATAGTAAGTCTTTCAAGAATTAATAGAATATTAGTTTTGGTTTTTGAAAACTATGCAAATAATAGTAAAGCTCGTGAGAAATAAAAGACTTTCTAACTTGAACCATGCTTAAATGTTTGAATGGATGAATTTCGAATGGTCATAATGAAGTCTTTATATAGACTCTTTGAATATGATTTATATCCATTGGGGTTGCTTATGTTTTTTCATTGTCAACCATTAGATTAAAACCAAAGATTTGATCAAGGATATATATTTGATTGATTATATCATTTAACGTATCTTCAACACGATCTTTACATAGATGGTGTCTTTTTGCATCAAATATAACCTATCATCACTGTCCCTTTTTCTTTTTAATTATGCAACACATTGTTCAACCTGGGAAGCTTGCCTTTGTCATTCCTGCATTAGAAAGTGCTTGATTCCTTTTGTAAGTTAAATCAGAGATTCCTCTGCTGATACCTTGCTTAGGAACTGAATCACTGAATTATGCCCATGTGCTAACCCCTATCTGTTGAAATTTATCTCATTTAGGACCGGCTCCTCATAACCTTTAGGACTTCAATTACTCTAACGAAAATAGCCGATATCATTGTCTTTAAGTCTATTTGCTTGGCTGATTCATGGAATATATCAACAGATTAAGTAGAAGACAATCATTGAGAACATCTCAGTTACTACTCCAAGAACTAATTTCTCTTAATGGGTAAAGACCAACTGGAATGCTTTCTTTCTGGTTAGTAAAAACATTAGCACTCACTCCTTTAATGGCCAGTTCTTCATGCTTAATCACTCTGATATTCTTCTGTTGGGTTTATTGGATAGACAAGAAAAAGCTGTTCACCTTTCATTCTCTGTATTTTCCAAGATTCAGAAAAACACGCAGGTGGTCAAGTGAAGACAAAGCGATGCTCGTGCACTCTCTCTTTTGAAGATTCACTATGATGTAAACATCAGTGAATCATCAGGCTGTTTGGTAACCAAGAAAAGTGAAAAAGAAAGGAAAGACAGATGAGAAAGCATTGTTTTATAATGGATAACTTAAAACATAATTCATGAACTAGTTTCCTCTTGAAATGGAGCTGTATCAGGGACATCTCATTATGCATGCAGAAGAGGCTATGAGTTTTCAGAAACATTATCCACTTTCTGTTGTGAAAGCTAATAACAAAAGTTGGCCATATGCAGCAGAAGCTGGTCAGGCATTGCATGTGGCCAGTCTGTGCTACTTGAAACTTATCTACCAACCAAAGTATAGACTCCTATATATCTGTCAAACTAGTATAGGATGATTTTTTCAAGTTTTGAATACCAGTCATAAGATTTTTTTTTTTTGGTTAATTTAAAGTCGGCAAGATGCCTCCTTCATCGGCTATTTGAATTTTTATTTTAATTTTTTTTAAAAAATTTGTAAGATGAATTTTAAAGGCAAAATTTTTTATATTAAGTATAAAATTATAATACAAATTTTTTTTTTTCAATGAGACATCTTTTAAGGATCAAGATATTATTTCAGTATTCAAAGACTTAGTAATTTTATTAGAAAATCGAAAATTGCACTTGTTTATTAATTGAGTTGGTTAACGTTAATATTTTAAACATAAATAGATATTTTTTAAAAATAATTTTAATTAAATAAAATTGTATAATTACAATTAAAGTAAATAATGCTTCATAAAATGAAAAATTATGATTCAAACGAATAATATCTCATGAAACACCCTTTATCAATAATTTTGAACATTAATAATTAAAAATTACATATCACTTAATCTCGTTTCTCATTCTTTAAAATTAATATGTTGCATTTGACAGTTCAACACATGGACCGTTAACATCAAGAGTAATTCCAAGACTCAAGTGGAGTTTCATTGAATTAGACAGCAAACAAATAAATAAACAAAAGAGTACTGTGGATTTGTATATGCGGATTCAAAAAAGATGGGGAGGCAGCTGATGTAGATGTAGATGTACATGTACATGTACATGTAAATGGTCCTTCAGGAGCCTAACTCTTTGATTAATTTATGGTAGCAGTCTTGACCATATCCCACCAACTACCTAAACTTTGTTAGCTTAGTTGCTTAAATTAATTTTGTAATGGACTAATTAAATCAACCATTTGGGTCATAGTAGAACAAATTATGGAGTGGTTATTATAATGCAATTTGGCTTGCGTTTAGGCCCTACTCATGTTTCTTTTGGTACCTTTTTTCTTGCTCGAGGAAGTGTATTATTGCACAACTTGCCTCATTCCATCCCCTTTTTGTTTCTCTCAATCATTTTAGCCAAACTTTTAATCTTCCTCCCTTTCTAAAGAGTCTACTTACCCATTATATTTCCACCAACTTCAAGCTTTCTTTATTCGTTGGAAACAGAAAGATGGAAGATGATTTAATTTTTAATCCTTAGAAATGAGATAAAAAATGATTTATTTTAATTTTTTTTTACTTATATGAAAATATTATTTATTTCAAGATATTGAGAAAATAGTTTTTAAATAATATCATATCTATCACGAAATGAATCATTTTAAATAAGTAAATTAATCTAACAAGAAATCCTTTTTTACTTTGAAACGATCAAGACACCCGAATCATACCCATATGATTAAAATTGTGAAATAGTGAAGTACCATGTATTTGAATTAAATCCAATTAGGTAGAGCTCAAATTAACCTATTGGTTCATTGTTTAATTTTCTTTTTAATTTTAATTTCTCTGTTGTTGGGTGACATGGAGAGAAGCAAAATGCTTTTGGGATTCCTCAAGGCATCCATGGGCAAGAGCTTACCTACCAAGAATGTGGTAAACTCACATCACTTTTCAAGCTAGACCGATCACTAAACACCAAAATCGACACCTACCCCCACCAATCTTCCACCCAAATTGACTTCAAAAAGTGATTTCATAACTATTTGGCAAAAAATATAGAATACCCACATCCCCATTTTCTTAATTAAACCAAAAAATTTACATAATTCAAGCTTCTTATACCCTTCAATATTTCTTCACTTAACCGGCTCCTAATATTAATCTTCGAGCCCTTAATAGTTTAAGACAACGATACAACAAAGCATATGCTCCAATCCTTTGTTTCTTCCTCTTTTGCTAACTAATCTAATTATTATAACACGACTAATTTGTTTAACGTGTCAAATTATTGTTGTTTGGTAGCCGAGATTCTAACATGGCTCCCATTAATTAGTTATATATGATTAGGTTAATTTGTTAATCACCCTCAAAAGCCTCTAATAGTGACAGGATCCAACGCTAATTATTTATGATATGGTTAATTAATTAATTTGGTAGGTGACTATCACAAGGAGAGAAAAATTTAGACAAAAAAGATCTTGAAAAATCTGCCTATAAGATTATTAATTTGAATGCTAATGACAATGCTCTTTCGTTAGTGCTTATAACCTGTTTCATCTCGGATACGGATTGGTTGGAATCCTATATTGACTCTAAGTTATCTCTAATTTCACATTTCAACCCTAATTAATTCCTAGTCGTTATCAATTAAACTGTTACGGAACATATAATTTGACTTAAACAAGAAAATTTGCTAGGAAAACTTTATTGTTCAAGCTCAATAAATGTTAATTTCCAAGTGGGTCGTAATTATTAATTAATTTAAGAGTAAAAATTATTTAAAATTTAAAATTATATCTTATATATTAAATTGAATTTTATTATTTTAATTTAGATCAAATTAAATTTTATTAAAAATTTAAAACTAAGATATACAAATTTAACAAATTAATTTTAATAAAAAAATTCAAAATAAAAAAATTTACACCGTCAAAAAGTACATAAAAGTAGCTAATTATGAGTTAAATTTTTTGAAATTGATAAATAAATTAAAAATAAAGTGTAAAATTTATTTTAATTATTATTTTTATACATTTTAATAAAAAAATTTTATTGCAATCGATTTGAGTTTAATGTACCATTTCAACTGAATTAATAAAATAAATTCAAATTTTCGCTAATTCTTTAATATAAAAAATTAATTTAAGATTAATTTAATATTGGAGATATATAGATGTTGGTGATATGAAGCTATAATGACAGTGGTAGGTGGAGAACGCAGCAGCCTTAAAGAAGAAAAGTCTGATTATTAAAGCAAAATGGCCTCTCCTCTTGATTCCTATTCAAAAAGATCTGCCATTTTAGGTTTAGTTTTTTAGCTCTTGGACTCTTTAACCAGAAGCTTCAAAGTCATTAACTAGTGCTTATAAAAGGCCACAACTGAGGCTGAAGAGAGTCACCACTTCCAAGCTCTTCTCCCTTGTCTGGTTTTGCATCTTTCTTCTCAGATGGAAACCAAAATGGGAGCAAGAACTTCCGTCGTCCTTCTTTGTTTCTTTTTGATGTTTCTCTCTCTGTCTTCTGCCTACCCAACAGGGAAGAACAGAAGTTACAAGCCATGCAAGCATCTGGTCTTGTACTTCCACGACGTCATCTACAACGGCAAGAACAAGGAGAATGCAACTTCCGCCATTGTTGCAGAGCCAGCAGGAGCTAACAAGACGATCCTAGCAGGCGAGTTCCACTTCGGAAACATAGCTGTTTTCGACGACCCGATCACTCTCGACAACAACCTTCACTCCAAACCGGTGGGCAGGGCTCAGGGCATGTACATCTATGACACCAAGAACACCTTCACCGCCTGGCTTGGATTCTCGTTTTCCCTCAACAGCACAGATTACAAGTACAAGGGGACGATCAACTTCATGGGAGCTGATCCGATCATGGTGAAGACCAGAGATATATCCATCGTGGGTGGCACCGGAGATTTCTTCATGCACCGGGGAGTTGCCACGATCATGACTGATGCCTTTGAAGGAGAAGTTTACTTCAGGCTTCGTGTAGATATGAAATTTTACGAATGTTGGTGAAGAAGAAGAAGAAGAAGTCATATTGACATTATTGAGCACCGACAAGGGATGCTTGCCTTTTGCTATTTTGTTTTAGAAATTTATGCGTCTGTCTTTGAATCAATAAAAGATTGATGTTATCATCTCTACTAATATACTTCCAATTTCGCTAATCAATTCCTTGTTCATCGTTTTGACAAATTCGCAATTCAATTGCATTTTGAGTCTAATAATTAAATTTGATTACTAAATATAGCAGTAATAATTTTTAAATATTTTTCAAATTAAATTATTGATGTTAATTGTCCTATCCACTTCATATCACAAAACAAGAAAAAAGCCTAAGTTGAAGTCAAATAACAACTACTTAAATAGGTGAAGACAAGATTTAATTTCTATGTGGGTTTTTGTCAAAATTAAATGGACCCAACAAGATTAGATTTTATCGTTTGGTATTTTCCAGGTGCCATTTTGTATATTAATGTAATCGAGATTAATATCTTGATTATGTCATTGATTCTCCGACATTGTTAGTCAAAAAGCCCATCACAATTTAGATTGTACTGACCAATCCCAATATGGCGGATCATTCAAATTATTGCCTAACTTATCTAATCATGCGATTTTATCAAGATAAGAACTTTGGTTTTTTTTTTTTTTTCCCGCAATGATAAGAATAACCTGCCTTTTTCTTTTTGTGGAAGACCCAAAAAAAAAAAAAAAAGACTTAGTTATGTTCAAGTTGACCCAATTTATCTTTGTATTGTAGATTCCATGGAATTTATTTTAAGCATAGATCATAGAAAAAATATATATGTTTCATAATATGAATTAAAAATATTTTTAATTTTGAAAATTATTATTTTTATTTTTAGGGTGAAAGCCATTTTAAATCTAAGTTTTATTCTCCCTCATTAAACTTTTACTTTTAAAATATCTCTAAATAAATTTTAATCTATTGATTTTGTTCAAATCAGACTTTGATAAAAAAAATTTAAATAATTAATAATTTTTTTATTGTTAAAATACATGAATATTATTTAAATCGATTTTACACTCCACATTGATGCATATCTCAAATTTAAATAATTTTGAGTAATTAACGAACTATTTTTTATGCGTTTTATTAAAAATTTGCTACATAATTTTTTAAAAACTATTTTCGATACTAAAAAATTTTTAAATTTTTTTACCATGTTACTTTGAATATTTTTTTATATTTTTAAAAAAATTTCAAGTCAAAATTCTCTATAAATTTTTTTAATTTAGATATTTTGTATAGAATTTATTTGATCTAAATTGATAAATTAAATTTTATTTAGAGACATTTTAAAATAAAATTTTGATTTTAAAAAAAAGAGAGTAATTATCAAAGTTTTAAACGATCTTTACTTTTATTTTTAATTTATAACTGCATAAATGTTGTTATTGCCAAAATCGATAATGTAATATTTCATTTTGCATATATAGAAATATGCATAAATTTAAGAAAATAATTCTAGTCAATAATAATTTTTATAGTTAATACTTGATTTTTGAGAAATTAACAAATATATATAATTTTTAAAAATTCAATTATCCATAAAGTAATAATCAAAGGAAAAAACTTGTTTGGTGAAAGTTTCAAATGCGGCCCAAGTTCAGCCCAAAGGCCCAGTGCCACGACCTTAGACCCGACCCAGAACCATGCCCATGGTCGCAATGTGTGTGGTTCAATTAGACATTGAGTGACGGGCTTTTATCTATGATTCTTGCATTGTCCAAATTACTTTTGAAATATGAACGGGCCTTGCAATTATTAAAAGGGAATGAGTTTTTTGACTTTTTTAAAAAATAAAAATATTATTTTGGGAACAATAAATTCAAGATTGGTAACTTAATGTAAATAATTAGTTCTTGTACTATTAATTCCTAATTTTCTTATAACATTTCCGTGAAGTTCAAACATTTATGATGCGGAATCATGCCCGAGTTACATACCGAGTAGTCAATTTTGCTATTTAAGTCCAATTTTAAATTAAATTAAGTTTTTATTATGTAAGACCATATATATATATATATATATATCAATTAGTCGCGTAAATTTTGTAAATTCAACGGAAAATGGAATCTCCAAACGGGTGAATTACTATGATTGGACCTTCTACCAATAAGGTTAGTGGTCTAATTGCAAGTAAGGTTGGTGGGGATGTCATGGAGAGTAGTTAGGGGTGAAATTCTCTTGCAACATGTGAAGAAACGAGTGAAATGGTAAAGGTAGATGAAATATCAAAAATCATATAATTTTTTAATTTTTTATTTTTATAAAAAAATTTAAAATCATAAATATTTTTATTATAAATGTAATTTTAAAACGAATAGTATTTGCAAATATAATACAAACCAAATAACCCATATATCATTATTAATACTAAATATTTTCACTTAATAAATGATTAAAGATTTTTAAATTTTTATTTAAATATTGTATGTCAAGATCATGAACAATTGATTACATGGTAGATGCCCCATAAACAATAGGGATTAATTAGAGTTGAAAACTAAAAAATTAAGATTTTGTTGATTTGAGTTGTATTAAATTTTTAATAAAATAATTTTTAAAATTAATTATTAAATTTTTAATAATATTAAAAATTACTGAAATATTTTAATATTTATTTATTAAAAATATGAAATCAAATCAATAAAAAAATTTAATCCAACTAAAAGTTATTTTTGATGATGTGATCTAATTATTACTTTTTTGCGATTTTCGCTTTTCCAGGACCTTGCATGTGTTAATGTTCATTTGTGGGGATATGCACATGTAGGTTCCTAGGGCATCCAATGATTATGTTATTAGCCTTAGAAATGAAGCTAGCAAAAGGTAATTCAATATGGACAATGTGCTGTTAGCTCAACTGGTAGCTACAGCCACCATTCCTTCAAGCTCAAGCTTTAGTAGACGCTATCAGATAAAACAAAAGGATTCAGGTATCTTATATATAAACAGGAAGGCATTAGGAGCATTAAAGAATCTCTTCTCTCTCCTTGATCCTATTGTGTTTATCAGAGAAATGGAAGCCAACAAAGCACCCATTTTAGCTCTCTTTCTCCTCTTCTTCTTCCTCTCCCCATCTTCTTCTTCACATGTGAAGAGAATTCCATCACGTAAACCATGCAAAACCTTCGTGTTTTACTTCCATGACATTATCTACAATGGCAAGAATGCCAAGAACGCAACATCAGCCATAGTAGGGGCACCGGCGTGGGGTAACAAGACCCTTTTGGTCGGCCAAAACCATTTCGGCGACATGGTAGTCTTCGATGATCCCATTACCTTAGACAACAATCTACATTCCACCCCAATCGGTAGAGCTCAAGGGTTTTACCTCTACGACAAGAAAGAGATCTTCACTGCCTGGCTCGGTTTCTCTTTTGTGTTCAACTCCACTGAGCATAAAGGAAGCATAAACTTTGCCGGGGCTGACCCATTGATGAACAAGACTAGGGATATCTCGGTGGTTGGTGGCACCGGTGATTTCTTTATGGCTAGAGGGATTGCTACTTTGATGACGGATGCCTTTGAAGGGGAAGTATACTTTAGGCTTCGTGTTGATATTAAGTTGTATGAGTGTTGGTAACAAAGAATAATTCCCTTTGCTTTGGTGGATATTGTTAACACTATCATTTCTTCATTTACTTTATTCAAACTTTTTAATGGCTTCTTTGTTTTAATTAACCATATTTACTACTAATTGAAGTAGTTCATCTTCATAATCATAAGTGTGTTTGATAAATTAAAAAAAAAAATCATTTATCATCTTCATAATTAATCATATTTTTATTTTATCAATAAAATAAAAAATAAAATTCATAATCATTAATTTAAATGAATTGACATATGTCAATACTTTCTTAAAAACTTAATACAAATCAGATCAACAGAAGATTTTAATTTTAATGATACGCATGTGTATTTAGTTGGATCAATAAAAAATAATCACAAATTAATCAAAATGTGATAATATAAAATTTATTTGTCACATTAATTCAAATACATATGTAGAATCATCATAATAGTCCAATCAAGATTTTTAAGATAGATTAAACGTTCAATCAATCTAAATTATTTCGAATTTCATCATTTGATCTAATAACATCACAGCTCCTTCAATTCTTAGTGTCATAATAACATACGATCAATCATATCATTTTTTGAAATTCAATATATTTAAATTAAAAATATCTAATAATTAAAAGTAAAAATCTTCTCCTATAAGAAAGATCCAAGTATCATACATTGAGCACCCTAAAAGAATTAATATGGCCTGTACCTTCGAAACCTAGAATTGCCTTTCCAAGAACTATATCAATGACAACGGCCACGCTTACCTTTTCTTGTATCCTAACAAGGAAATTACACAAATCCGGCAATTTGACAATATATGCAACTTAATTAATTAGTACTTCTCCAAATTGATTTCGCATGTAAATGGCTCTTACCCTAATCATGGTCTTGGGTCTCTTTCATTTATTTGTATTTAGATTTCTATATATATATATATTGATCTTTTTAGATACCCACTTGATCACTGACCTAGAAAATGGACCTCTGGTCCCCAACTGAGCAAGTGCCTTCCATGATAGATTATGTTAGTCCTAGTATGAAGCTACCTCTACTTTTCAGGGCAGCCCCTTAACAAGATGACTTATAACCCAAGCTTAAGCAATCCCCATTTACACTTGCAGGATCCCTTATATATTGCCATTGTTATGCTATACTGCCAATCCCACAGGAAATACACTACTAGCTTATGATATTATGGAAGCTGCCAAGCTCAATATTTCAGTTATTTTCCTCTCCTTCCTTCTCCTCTCCACCTCCACCACCACTAGCAGCAAGAGACCAATCCAGAAAGCTCACCGACCATGCAAACAGCTTATCTTCTACTTCCATGACATTATTTACAATGGAAAGAATGCAAAGAATGCCACATCTGCCATAGTTGGTTCACCCCCTTGGGCCAACAGGACAATCCTGGCAAGCCAAAACCATTTCGGAGACCTGGTAGTGTTTGATGATCCCATCACCTTAGACAACAACCTGCACTCAAGGCCGGTAGGACGTGCACAAGGGTTTTACTTGTATGACAGAAAAGGGATTTTCACTGCATGGGTTGCTTTCTCTTTTGTGTTCAACAACCCTAATTATAAGCACAAGGGTACCATAAACTTTGCTGGGGCTGATCCGTTGATGAACAAGACTAGGGATATCTCTGTGACTGGTGGCACTGGTGATTTCTTCATGGCAAGAGGGATCGCCACTTTGATGACTGATGCATTTGAAGGAGAGGTCTATTTCAGGCTAAGGGTTGATATTAAGTTATATGAATGTTGGTAATTGATCTATAACTTAGTTATATAAAAGCGATTAACTTTCTTTATTTGTTTGTTTGGGACAATTATGTTGTGTGGTGTTCTGGAAGCTTTAGATTTTCTATGTTATTGTTGTTATAATTAAGTTGTAAGCCTACAACTTATTACAACTTATTAGTGTTAGAAATTTTTTATTCGCCCATTGATCATTAACTGTTTTGCTTAATAAAATGTGTTGCTTCTCATTTCAATTGAATAATTCTGATAGCTCAATCAATATATATAATTGATCTATTTGATATGTGCTTGATGGATCTTTTAATGAAAATATAGATAAACATTGATAGTTGTAAGAGAAATCGATTTTAAGAAAATTATGAAAGATAGATTACGATCTTTTATTGATCTGAACTGTATGAAGTAATTTAATAAAATTATAACATGTTACAATTTGAAAAATCTAATGGTTCAAATATTTTGTTAATATTATAAATTATTAAGATATTTTTATAATTTTTATTAAAAAATTCAGTATAAAACTCACATCAACAGATGATTTTAATTCGTGAAAAACATATATATTTTTTTTATTCTTGAAAAATAAAAAACAAAAACCTTTTAAAAATTGATTAACAATAAAAAAAACCATATATGAATATCTGTTAAATTCAGTGTTTTAAATTATATATAGGATATCTCAAATCAACTTATGTAATCATCATAGTTATATTTCATTTCTTATGGTTTATTGGTATTGCATTCTTTCACGGAATAGCGATCAATAGACTTGCTGGGTATAAGTTTGGGCTTCACTGACAGTAAGGGTCTGATATTCAATGGACTAAGAATCTTCAAATGCCGACAGAGAGGGAGAGAAAATGCTTCATTCTGACCCAAGCTTGAGGAAAACTACATGGCAATTGGGCCTTTGATGCTCCTGGACTGGTTTTGTGTGAAGAATGGTCCATGAAGGGGAGCTAGAGATGAATCTTGCAACGAGATAACCACCAGATTCGTATTGGCGCTATAATCCTATGGCCAGGTAGCTTATTTCACTATCAGAAGACCATCTTCTCGGAAAAGAAACTGAAACCAGAGGTCCAGAGTGAAAGTAGACAGACTCAGCTGGACAGTGAGAGAGAATGCGAAGCATAACACTCTCACATGCACTGCCTCCATGTCCAGGACCTCCCACATCTTTTGCTTCTCATTTGCTTTCTTTGAACTTCAATTCTTCTCTCTCCAAGAAGCACTCTTCAAGGCTTTCTCTTGGGTACCCTAGTCTTATTTTCTCAAGGCAAGTTTTGATTTATATCTTTTATGTTGTTACTTTCCATTTAAACCTTATGGGTCTTATTCTGTTAACAAGAGCAAGTTTTGAGCTTCTGTCAAAGATAATAATGGTCACCAATTTTCCATTGTAGTGTATATTAGTTTTTATGAGCTGCTTTCTTTTCTCTTATCAATTGCAATTGATTGGGGTGGGTATTTGAACTTGAGACATCTTCTTCAGAGGAGGGGCCTGGCTATCAATTGAACTGTGCCATTGCTACTTGTTTTCATATGTTAAAATACTGGTACAGGTGAACACTTGTATCTCATAATATAGTGTAGAATCAAGTACTGATTGAGAAGAGAGGGTTTCTTGTGCAGGCATTCAGGTTACTGGTCTAAAGATAAATGTCTGCAATGGTTTGAGCGCATTGTACCAATGGTGGCTAAATGTCAAGATGACCTTGTAATATTTCTTGATATCCACTCTTTTGCTTTCTTTGTTCTTTAACTCTGGATATACATTTTGGAGAATTTTGAAGGTTTCTTTGATTTTCCAAGATTTTAAAGTTCATCTATGGCATAGAATTTCTTGGACGCTTTGAGTAGTTAAGTTATGCTTTCCCGAAAATCCTGATCAAAAACCAAGAACAGACACATAATGTGATTTATGATTAGATGCACCCTGCCTAAAGTAGCATTGATCTGCTAATCAAAATCTGGTTACTCTTGGTTGTTTAGCTCATATTTTAGGTCCAATTTTCATGCTACAGGAAATCGGAAGGACATAATTTCACCCCATTAGCTTACCTACCCTGACAATTGAAATCGTTTACTGCATGTCATATTGAAAACTTTAGAATTTCCGGAAGAAAAAATGAAATAAAATAATGCACAAACACAGCCTATACATTTTTTAATTGCTATGTGGTTTCTGGTGATGTTTGTTTTCTACTTAGCATAACTATGTGGTTTTACTTCCATTAGAAATAATGTTGGAAGGTTACTGGTTAAATTTTCGAAGTATTTTATCATAAG
Organism: Moringa oleifera; assembly: GCA_021397835.1. Classification (NCBI taxonomy): domain Eukaryota; kingdom Viridiplantae; phylum Streptophyta; class Magnoliopsida; order Brassicales; family Moringaceae; genus Moringa; species Moringa oleifera. The sequence continues at coordinate 1,191,941 of JAJFZO010000566.1, forward strand.
CTTCACCAAACAATATATGTCAACTTTGTTCCTGGACTCTTATGTAGCCTTGCTTTACTGTTATATATGGTTGACATGATGCACAGGAAGTTAGGTACCTTGATTTCAAGAGTTGCAATTCGTCTACTGAAACAAAGGACATTTTGGATTATTGTAGTTATTCAGTTAAAACACCCAGAAAGAATAACTCAAGAAGGGACAGTCGCACAGATAGCTTGCTTTCTGAAATATCAGTTGGTAGTTTGCTGAAGTTTATGGTGCTCTTTGGGTTGGTTACCCTTCAAGGCTCCGAACCGGCATTTGCTGTTTCAGATATTGCTAGTGGGTTGCAATCAATTCCTTATCTTGGAGACCTCGGAGATATTAGCACAGGTTTTGCTTCAGTTAGGAGAATCTCCCTGTAACTGTAACAATAATTAATATTTCAGATAAGAATGCATGCAGCTAGAAAATAAGGTCACGGATGCAATTTCAATTTTTGCAGGCATTTTTGCTGATCTTTTTCTCTGAACTGGGAGACAAGACCTTTTTCATTGCAGTAAGAGCGCACCTCTCTGAATGATACTAGCAACTGAACATACTTACTTGCATATACTAGTTAATGTCTTTCTCACTTGCTTAAAGTTTTTATTTTTATATTTACTGAGAGGTTCATTCAACTGAGGTACTTTCTCAATGACCAGTTGTACATTTCATGATCTGTCTTTCATCCTCTTTCACTTTCTCACTCTAATCTATCTCAGTCGGATATCGTCATGGAACTTTAAGTGTTTGACCTGAGAACTTCTCAATGCTTTTATAAACTTTGTAATATTTCTGTCTTATCCTTAAATGGGAGCTTGTATACAGCCCTTGTATGCTGGGGAAAAAAATAAATAACATACAATGATTCAAGGGCAAAACTGTATCTAAACAATTTTGTAGTTAATAAATTTCTTTCTTTGTTACCCTTAAATTTGTCATGAACATATTTGAGGTAGGTATCTCTAGCTGTCTATTAAAATAGTACATTGAACATGCACTTAAATTGGTGCTTAATGCCTTTTGCAGGCACTGTTAGCAGCCAGAAACTCTGCCGCAATTGTCTTTGCAGGGACTTTTGGTGCTCTTGCGTATGTTATTCTGCTCATGCACAGTGATTTAGATGTCCTCTGCATTTTCAACATTCTGCACATTATTACATTAAGTTATCTATAAGATTGTTAAGACCATTCAAACTGCCTAGGTACTATATATTGGAATTTGTCCTCCTCTACCCAGAGATATGGCAGACAAATCTGAACTTCTATAGTAATATAACTAATTTTTCATGAACAAAATGGTCTGTTGAAATGGAGTGGGCATTAGGTGGAGTTGTCACTTCTCCTTTCCCTAAAACGCTGTCTTAATCTTCCTAACAAAAAATATATATATATATATATTAAATACCTGACTCATTTGTTGACCTGAACTGGATAAATTCCTCGTAAGGTGATTCATATAGCCCAGGAAACCAATATCTGGTATGCCTCTTTTGAAAAAATATTGGAAATTTATGAATCTAAATGGAAGTTTTTTAATGTTGGTGACAGGGCGATGACCATCATATCTGTTGTCCTTGGAAGAACTTTTCACTATGTCGATGAAATTCTTCCATTCAGGTACTTCTTGGGAAATTATTTAGGATCTTTGAGCAATAAGTACAGCAAGCATGGCAGGAGATTAGGAACATGGTTTGATTAATTCAAACGGGCTATGTCTTGATCTGTTAAATAGTGTTCATGCACTTAGATAACGCTCATAGGCCATTCTGCAAAGTTTTCTAAAGTGGTTATAGCTTGTCTCGTCTGCTTGCTCAAATATATCTCATTTTCTTGCAGTCAAATCCTCATATGCCATCGGAGATAAATTTTTGAATAAAAATGACATTTTTCTATTAGTAACCCGTTGAATGATATGCTGTTTGTGCATCTTTCTTATTACTTGAAGATCATATTGCCAATGGTAAGGTATCATTTTAATATGTTATGCTGAAACACAGGTTGGGTGAGACTGATTTGCCAGTGGATGATATTGCTGCAGTTCTCCTGCTGGTAATCCTCTCTCTCTCTCTCTCTGGTGAAATGATCGGGTCTGCACTCAGGGTTATTGATGACAGTGTTGTAGGAAGCTTGGAGACTTTACCACCCAGACTAGCTGGGACATACTCAATCACGTTCCAATCATGTCTACCATGAGGTAGATGAAAAGTTTACCAAGTCCATTCTCAGCTGACTGAACATTACCACTAAATTTTAGGTTTATTTTGGAGTTTCAACATTGCTCGATGCCACTTCAGATGATAGTCAAAGAGTAGAAGATGAGCAAAAGGAGGTGAACTTTCAATTTCATCTGATCATATATTACTTCCTGGCAGATTTTCCAGTTTTCAGCGCATGATAAAGTTGATTTCTTTACAGGCAGAGCTGGCAGTTTCAGAATTTTCAGGAAATGGTGCTGGCATTTTAGCTGCTGCTAACACCGTCATTAGCACCTTTGCTTTGGTCTTTGTTGCTGAATGGGGTGACAAGTCATTTTTCTCCACGATAGGTTAGTGTCAATGCTGAACATTTTATCTTTCCCGTTGTCTGTTTCCTGGAAAAATCCTGCCCTGCTCTGTGATCCAGGCACTGACATGATTTCTATGCTCTTCTGCAGCACTTGCAGCTGCTTCTTCACCACTTGGAGTCATCGGAGGAGCACTTGCTGGCCATGGAGTCGCAACTCTGGTAACGTTTCATTTACATTCAAATATTACCAGAAAGGTTACACCTTTATACACACCCATCAAAAGGCCTAACACGGGCAAAAGTTCCTTTTTCATATTGAAATTGATAAGCCTAATAATGCTCAGATTCTTCTGTACAGCTTGCTGTTCTTGGAGGTTCTTTGCTTGGGACATTCTTGTCAGAGAAGGTAACTTCTGATCCCTGATTTGGGTATTTGATATCTCTGTCTTGCAACTTTGTCGAGATGCATAGTCAGTTTAGCAAGGCCTATAACATGCTAGTTACAGATAATATGCTCTAAGATATTCCAGTTTGTGTTAAGATCATCATCCTTGCAGTTCGATTACTATCAAAATTCTTTTCAAACTCGAAGTTCCATTTTCAGCGTCTTTCCCCTTTTCTGTTCCTTCCCGTCTTTGACTCTAATAACCCACAAATCATTCCGATTCACGTGTCAAAAATGTATTCTTCCTGTAGAAACAGCGAACCAGGCCAATAACTTCAATGTAGATTCCGGTCAAAAGATCAAAAGATCTCTCCTTTAGCAAAAGATATGTACCCTCAGTGATGAACGATTGGCTCGAACAGTTCCTTACATGTAATCAAGCCAATGGGATCGATTCTCGGGTATCGAACGTCTAGTCCAATAACATAAAGTCAGCAACTTCATGGTATTTGTACCTTAAAAAGTTCTCAACAATGTTCCTCAACCACATAAATGTTATCTCTTACAACTTCATCAGTCCCGAATATCTGCACAGTGGGCCTATACATCTCCTAGTGGGAGATTTTTCCTTTGCCCTTCCAGCCGTACTGTTTCAACGTAATCTCTGCATAGCAAACCTTTCTTGATGTCGAAGAGAAATCATTTCTTCCGTTTTTCATGCAGGCAATAGCTTACACCGGAGGTGTTCTGTTTCTCGTCTTTGCTGCCGGGACATTGCTCGAGATAGTGAGTTAAAATTTGCAGAACTTATAAATTCATCCCCATGTTTTCTTCTTCCTCGTTGACTTAAAATCTCTAATTCTTTGTGAAATAATTGAAAATGGTATTGGAGAATCATTCCAGCCATGTAAAATTCGGTATTTGTTTCTCCTAATAGCTATAATTGATTTCTCTTTCCCGCCAATTAGCCATAGACTAATAAGTTGACCGAATAATAGCATAAAATGAATGAATGGTTGTATTTGCTTTGGTTTTTCATTGAAATACTGTTGCATTTACCTTTTTTCAATTGTGGCAACCCACAATTTGCATAATGACTATGTAATGTGACGTAAACGAGGATAGTTGAAATATTTAGTCGTTGCATTAACCTTTTTGGACAATTTGCATATTGACTATATAATGTGACGCAAATGACAATAAATTTTTCAACTCATAAAATTTTTTATAAGTAATATAATCATACCGCGTAAGGTAATACGGAGGAAAAAATTTTATTTTAATTTTAAATTTAATATTGTAGTTTTAATTTGATTAATTCTATATTTGAAATTTTAATTTATATAAATTAGGTTATATTAAAAAGGTTTTAAAAATTAAAAATATTTAAATTAATAATTTTATACAATGAATGTTGATTTAATTTAAAATTTTAATTTAAATAAATTTATATTTTGTTATAAAGTTTAATATTAAAAATATTTAGATTAAAAATTTTAGATAATGAATGCTGATTTAAATTTTAAAGGGATGAAATGAAATGTCTGAATTATTATTGCAAAAAAGTCAAATTTCTGAGTATTAAAAATATTTGTTTATTACTTTATATTATTTGAAGTTTTAAAAATTAATAAAAAACAATTTATAAATAAAAAATTAAACTTAATAAATAAATTAAAAATATAAATATAAAAATTATATTTGAGTTTTTTAAAATTATTATTATCTATGAAAATATTATTAATCTTTTATATATTCTCAAGTTGAAATTCAAACTGAAACAAATTAAATTTTATAGACACATTAAAAGTTTAGATAAAATTTAAAATTTTTATATTTATATTAACTAAAATTTTATTATAAAAAAAATCATCTTCCTGTCACGGGTATAAGAAATGATTGGCAGGGTGGAAAAATTGAAAGATGAGGTAGGTAACAAGGTATGACGCTTAGGAAGGTGGAGATAAAAGAGGAAGGAAGAAATTAGGCTGACGTGGCAGAGCACAGCCCACCCTTTAAAGCTTTTACACAGATTCTGATTTTTTTTTTTTAAATGGAAGTTTACCTTTCCGCTTCTAATCTTGTTCCGTTCTCTTCTCAATTTTATTTCAAATATAAAATTTAAAAATAAGTATTAATTTTTTATATAATTATTATTTTAAATTTTTGACTTTCTAATTAAATTTTTAAATAATTTTTTATTTATTAATTTGATTTAAATTAGATATTAATGAAAATAATTACAAAAAATTAATGATACTTTTATTATTAAAATAACTCAAAATTTCAAAATTTACTTGGATTTTATCTTTTAAATTTGAATTTTTTTACTAATGAGTTATTGTTCATGAATTTGTAAAATTTTTGACAATATAATTTTTTTAGAAAAATATTTTAAATATAAATCTATATAAAATTTAAAGTCAAAATTAGTTACAAAAGATCTTTAGTTTGAATATATTTTATTTTTAATTTTTTTAAATAATATTCAATTTAATCTAAATTAGTAGATTAAGGTTTGTTTGCAAATATTTTAAAAATTAAAATTTGATTGAAGAGAAAAAAAAATCTAGTTTTAATGATGTTTATAAAAAAAATTAAACTAATTTTTTATTTTTAATAATTTAATTTTTATTTTATTAAAAAATTTTAAAAAATATTCAAATTAAATTTTTATATAATAAATTTTAACTTAAAATTTTTTTATCGATATAAAAAACATATTGAAATTACTAGTACAAAAGATTTCACAATGTTTTAAATAAAAAATTAATTTTATTTTATATTATTAAAATTTAAAAACTATAAAATGTTTATAAAATTTTAATTTATAAAATAAAAAATAAATTATAAAACTTATTTGTATAATTTTAAAATTATTTTAATAATAAAAATATTATTTATTTTTTATATTTATATAAACTAAAATTTAAAATATTAAAAATATTATTAAAAAATGTTATAATTTAAATATATTCTTTATATTTATCATAAAAAATTATTTAGTTGATTACCATTTTTAAATTTTATTGGACAAAAATAAAAATTCTTACATCCATGGGCTCAGTTTTTTTTTATAAGAAAAAAAGAAGCACTTTCTCTTAAAAAAAAAAAAAGAATGTGATAAGAAAGAAAAACTCACATGCTTTGCTGTCTAATATATTATTTAAATTTTAAATTTTTAGCTATTTATATTATTATTATTATTATTTGAATCTTAAACTTTTGAGTGGATAATATAAATCATTAAATTTTTTTACCAATACAAGAAAAAGTGATTTGCTTCATTAGCTCACTTAAGTGTCTTGTTTCATATCTTCGAACGTGGCGTAGGAGGAAGAAATTGCCGGCATGAGATCTTGTGGGACCCGATCGACAGATGGGTGTCCGGAACAACAAAGACTGTTGGGCGCAGACATCCATGCAGATGCAATAACAACATTAATCATAACATCTGCAACACTTAAATAGAATATTTAAAGTAATTTGGGTTTGGTAGTCACGTGTGTTCGCACGTGCACCTTTAGCACCCCGAATATTTATCAGCATATTCTTCATCAAAAGCTTCTGCTAGCCACATCCTTATCCCCCCACTACCACCCCCTCCCCAAAATTATTATATATAAATAAATATAAATGATAAATATATTATTAAAAAAAGAAAAAAAATACAGAAAACGATTGATGTATACCTGTATGAATCTAGACGCTTTTATTTCTTTTAATACAAGTTATTTAAATTAGATGATTAAGTTTTTAAATTTCACATTATTGAAAAATTAAATTATAATAAATATAATTATAATTTTATATAGCTAAGTATTTGCGTTAATTCATAAAAATCAGATAAGTTATAAAAACATGAATATTTTTCATTTATTTTTTTAGGTTTATTGGGATATTATTTTATAGTGATTTTCTTTAAGTATTTGATGCAATTTTATATTTAAGAAACTTATTGAAATTTTGAAAATGTTCGTTTTATATTTATGTATATATTTTATAATATTTCATGCACCCAGCAACGTGGTGCAAAATGTTGAGAAAATGCATGCAGTGTCAGGGACCACTGTTGTCATTCGATGAGGATCAGACGGTCGGTGTTCATTTCAGTGGTTAACGTGTCAACATCTAGCGGTTACTGATCAGAAGATAAGGGAATCAAATCAATTGTTTGATTTTTTCGCGTTCTGTTTTTCTCTTTCTTTTTCCTTTTTTGCCATGAATTACATCTTCCAAATCTTTCAGTGCGGTTAGCTTTTTACACGAACCACTATTTTTTCTCTTTCAAATTAAGCTTTTTCTTGTTTGGAGGCAAAAGATCTCAGAGGAAATCTATCTTTTCTCGAAATAAGAAACTCAGAAAACGACGTCGGATCAGTTATTTTGGGTGATACACGCGCTTGGTTTGACAAGCAAGTTGAAGGAAAAACCATAAAAAACAAACCGATAACCGCCGCGGTAGTAGAACCGAGGAAATCGTGAAGTGGGACCCGCAATGCGCTGTCTGTTTATGTTTTCTTGAACTTTGTGTGTGGGGCCCCATCAAAGGGGGTGAGCACAAAGAACGGTGACGAGGCGCTGCCGACTGAGGAGACATCACGTCACATTGGCAAGTCAGATGGTGGGACCCTTGGAGATAAGAAAACAGCGCAGCGGAGTGTTTTGCTATCTCTCCGACGCCGTTTCCCCTGGCCAACCAAATCTTGGAAGGTTAAAGGTAAAGATACAAACAAATTTTACAAACCATTACCTATTTTTACAAATTAGATTAATTCTTTTTATATTTTTTATTGAGTAATAATAAGAATTTAATTAATTAATTTGACTCTATTTTAATTAAAAACTTTAATTTAGTATGTATATTACTTGTATTGTTACATGATGTACCTAAGCATGGTTTAAAGGTAATTTTTTATTTAAAAACATTAAATGTGCAACTCTTTTTTAATAAATTTTAATTATAAATTATTTTTTCATTATTTTGGCTAATGTTACTTAAACAACATATTATTTTTATATATCTTTATTGTAAATAGAATTATAATTATGTAATATTATAAAAATTAAAATAACCTTGTCGGTAAAAGTTTAGCAATATTAATTATTTTATAGATAATAGCATGTTTTTGTTTCATCAATCTCTAAACCCTAAGTTCTGCACGTGCACACCGATCTCTCGGCTCTCGGCACGTGCAGGGTCCTCTCCTCGAATTCGATAATTCCACTCCCCTTTTAGGCCACTCTTTCCCTGTCGCTCATATTTATGCGTCTCCTAGTTTTCTTTCTCTTTCTCTTTCTCTCCCAGTCTCCGCCTCGTCTCCTTTCATGCCGGCGCTCAAAGCCCTAAAAAGCTAAACTTTCAATTCGCAGAACCCCAATCTTTTTATCCGTACACCTCCTTTTTTTTTTCACTTTCATCGATGGTCGTAGCAAATCAAATCCAATTTTAAGGTAAAATTTGTCAAAATTATCTATGTTTTTCATTTCTGAAGAATTATGATTGTTGTGTTTGTATATCCAATTCATTTGTTTCTTCTGAAGTAAAGAGGTTACTTTTGGTTGCTCAGAAACTATAATAACTAAGAAGAATTTAGTGAAAAAAGTTTTTCTTTTTCTTTTTGTTTAGAAATTCTTATCATAAAGAGACGTGAGTGAAAGGAACTGCGCTGAGCTGAATCCATTGCATCTCTTTGATCTATTCAAGGTGAAAGTTGGATGTTTTAGCATCCAGTCATCATTATTTTGATTTCTTATATTTCTTTATTTCTTGGGCAACCAAGCAGAGTGTGGGAGCACTGAAGTTCTGTCGCTTTTTGCTATATGCTATGTGTATGTGTTGGTACATATGTGAATTGGTTTATTAGTGTGATTTATTTTCTTTTTCCAGCTTAAACAATACCAGCTAGCTTTCAATTTGTTATAGTTATGGCCTTACTATGGCAATTCTGTTGAGGAAATCTTATGCTTTTAGCTCTGTATCAGTTTTATCATTTCTTTCCTCCACATTTCTGATTATCCATGAGCAAATTGAATAAATTGAAAGGGAGATCTTTTTTATTCTTCATTTTCAGCTTTCTAATAAATATTTAGGTTGATTCAAGTGCTTTGTTTTATTATCAAATCCTTTTTGATCTGTTTTGTTTAAATATACCTAAGCTTGGACTTGCTCTACTATGTAATTGTTCGCGTTATACTCTTTAAAAAATGCTTATCGTAGTGCATCTTTACCTGCATATTCTATATACTTGCCAGATCTTCAAATTGTTTTTCCAGTTTTGTAAGTCATTGCTTGTTAATGGTGTATTTTTGTTTGATTTTTGAAGTATACCTTTTAGTTAGATTAACTCACACTGAGACAATATCTACTTCTTTGATGTTTATATATGACGATGTTTTCCTGCTTTGATTTTTTCCCCTATGATGGCTATGATAATGGATCTTTTAGTTCTGATTAAGATGATATTTCCTTTATTTTAGTTAATACCATCTATTCTTATTCCTGGAATTACTAAGGAAAGGAAAACATGATAAAAAAGTAAAGCTGGTGGGCCTTTTCATTTCCCATATTGTTCTTGTTTTTTTTTTTTTTTTAAAATTTGTTTGCTGGATAACCAGATAAAAAAAGGAAAGGAGAAAAAAAAAAAAAAAAGAAAGGTGAGAAACAATCCTTATACCTTATAGTTCGTTGTCTTATTATTTGACTGAAGTCAGTTTCTTCTGCTTAGGCATCAAGGCTATAGTCTGGTTGCCCTGGGATTTCATGTAATTAAAAAGCTGAGTTATTATTGTTTATGTGAAATCCTGTTCGTAACTTGTTTTCACATATCTTTTAGTTACCATTCTTTTAAAAATTAATTTGTACTAAGAGAATACATCTTTCCTTTATCCCGTTTCCTGTAAATGATTTCTTACAGAAGTTTCTCCTATCAGCCATTTCTAGTGTTCTTTATTCTTATGCAATTATAATTATTTATGCTCTGTATTCTGTTTTTCTTCATTTTAGTGGATTGCTTCCTCCTGGATACCTTAAGCTTTACCTGCTTTTTTCTGGTCATTGTCTTCAATTCTTGCTTCATTTTTGGAGTAATAAGGTCTGTAAGTTATCTTTCTCCTCAATCTGCATTTTCCTTTTCTTAATATTTGTCTGCTGCCTTATTATCATCGATCTTGTGTAACTGCTTTTTATTTATTTGTTCATTCATTCATCTATTTATTTGTTTCTTTATCTATTTACTAAATAAACTAATTAATAACTATAGTAAAAGACATGTAAACACTATTAAAAAAGTATTCATCACTAGTGGATCAAATATTTGTTGCACTTATTGCGAGTGTTCAAGCAGTTGAATCCAAAGTGTAGGATGTTACTCTAGCATTTTTTTAATTGAAAATTCTCAAACAGATTTTCTAGACTTGGGTCTGAATCTCACCAGTCTTTTCTGGTGTACTTTTAAGTATTCTGCTATGAAAATATTTGTGCCTCGCCTGCTCATTATGTAATGGTTCTACTTATTCTGATATGACAGATTCCAAATGTCTGTTAGAGTTTATTATTATTATTTATTTATTTATAATAATAATAATAATTATTATTATTATTAGTATGGGTCGTTGGGAAGCAGTTGTTCAGGTGCTTGTGGGCTCATGCACAATCAGGAACAGGCTCTTGTTTTTCCTGATAGTTATAAGAGTATAGCTTCTGGTTCCTCATATGCATTACTTACCTAATCAGGCCAGAAAGTTCGGCATGATTTCTCAAGAAATTCTTGCTCCTCCCCTCCTTTTTTTTTCCCTAGATATGTTCATTTAAGAAAAGTTTCTTGGTGGATCTTCTGTGTGTGTTTCTGAATGCATTATAATAAATGTTAGAAGTTTATGTGTTATTTCTCAGAGAAGAAAACTTACACACACTTAGTCTCGATTAACTGTGATGTTTCTGTGAATTATTTGTAGTACCTTGCTGTTCTAACATTGCATGGTTGTTGTGTACAGAGCACCTTTAACTTTCTTTTTGTATATAAGTAAAGATAATGAACTGGTGATGAATGCAATGTAATAAGAAAACCATTGGGCATCATTAAAGAGGTTGACTACATTGCCTATGAAGACCTTACGTTGATTTATTGTCATTTAGTTTGTATGATTCATAATATTCAGGCTTCTTATACATGAATCTATTTTAATCAGATGATGTGGGAAAGTTGCTGGTTGAAGAATCAAGGGATGTTCCTCTATGATAACCAGGTCTGGTTTCTTGATGTCATGATGTTAAATAATCACTCTATTGGATGCTGCTTAATGTATTACTGCTACAACATGTTCTTACTGGCGATTTACTGTAATGCAGGATGATTGATTGTAATGATATTGTTGTGAAGGTTTATAGTCAGCTGAGGTTCATCGCCTTCTCTTGCAATTGATTGACCACTGTTTGGGTCACATCTACTTAGTAAATGGACCGGTGTGATACTTCTGGATTTGTCAGCGGAGGTGGGATGAACACTTCCAAAGACATCTAACCTTAGTTTTGCGGCTAACATTTTTTTCACCCGGAAGTCAGGTGGACTGTTCTATTGCAACTGAGATTTGGTTTGAATAACTCACTGAAGTTCAGCTGTAAATACATGGATACTAGGTTCCAGAACATTGGCTTTTCTGGTAATTATTCTTCAAATGCATTCAAGATTTTGGGCTGTTCAATGCAAATTGGAGGAGCTGGGCCTGAGTATGGTGCAGATACCGTCCTACGTCTCGATTCCCCTGGTTCTTCAATTCCTTGCATGTCTGCCTCAAAAGGAGTGAAACGTAAATGGAGTTTGGTTGATAGATCTATGGAGCATCAAGTTGGTTCTTCATTGTCCCTTGGGCTTGGCCGCTCATCAAGTTCCTCAGACAGTAAAGGGAGCTCTGCAACTGCTTGCACTACAATGTCTTCAGCCAAAGAAATAGACGAGGAGTCCTCAATGGACATTGAGTTGGACTTTTCCCTCCATCTGGGCAGTGACAAGATGCCCAGCCCAAAAAAATCTGCTACTTCAAGCATGAGAAGTCTGATATTGAATCCAAAAGTTGACCTGGAGCTAAGTCTTTCTACTGGCCCCCCTGAATCTGAGATCACAACTGTCCATCCAAGCTCAAGTTCTCTTCAAATTGGGTCACCTATGCCTGTGGCTGCTGGTGTGGCTCCAAATGCTGATGAAGGATCAACATCATGTCATTGGAAATCAGGGATTGCATTGCCTCCATTATGGACTCCAACTGAGAAAGCTAGCTCCTTTTTCACCCAGGTTGCAAGAAATAACAATTCAGCTCCCATTTCTCCGGACTTGTCATCAAGCATGATAACAACACCAAAAAGCTCAGTCACCTGTACTTCCGGGATAACACAACAGCAACAGCAACAGCCACAGCATCGCCTCTGTAGCTCTAAGTTGTGTCAGGTTGAGGGATGTGGAAAGGGAGCCAGAGGTGCTTCTGGTCGTTGTATTTCACATGGTGGTGGTCGGAGATGTCAAAAACCTGGCTGTCACAAGGGAGCTGAGGGCCGAACTGTTTACTGCAAGGCCCATGGGGGTGGCCGGCGTTGTGAATTCCTTGGCTGCACAAAGAGTGCGGAAGGTCGCACTGACTTTTGTATTGCCCATGGTGGTGGTCGGAGATGCAGTCATGAGGGGTGCACTCGAGCTGCCAGAGGAAAATCAGGACTGTGTATCAGGCATGGTGGTGGCAAGAGATGTCAGAGAGAAAATTGCACAAAGAGTGCAGAAGGCCTGTCTGGTCTTTGTATTTCACATGGAGGAGGCCGCCGATGCCAATATATAGGATGTACAAAAGGGGCGCAAGGGAGCACGATGTTCTGCAAGGCACATGGTGGGGGAAAAAGGTGCACTTTTCCTGGGTGTACCAAGGGTGCAGAAGGAAGCACACCGTTTTGTAAAGGACATGGTGGAGGGAAAAGGTGTGCCTTCCAAGGTGGTGGGGTTTGCTCAAAGAGTGTACATGGGGGGACCAACTTCTGTGTGGCTCATGGAGGTGGTAAGAGGTGTGCTGTGCCTGACTGCACAAAGAGTGCAAGGGGACGGACCGATTTTTGTGTCCGTCATGGTGGGGGCAAGAGATGCAAGTTTGAAGGGTGTGGCAAGAGTGCACAAGGTAGCACTGACTTTTGCAAGGCACATGGTGGAGGGAAGAGATGCTCCTGGGGCCACCCTGGGTCAGAGTATGGCAACCAACATTCTGGTCCTTGCAACTCTTTCGCCAGGGGGAAGACAGGTCTCTGTGCACTCCATAGTGGCTTGGTGCAGGATAAGAGGGTTCATGGAGGTATTAACCTGGGACCTGTTATGCAGGACCCAAAACCTAGCAAACCTGAGAAGTTGAAAGAGGTTGTCTGTTTTGAAGACATGAATGTTGACATTGTGAAGATGGGAAGTTCTTTAGGAACTTGTTCTGATTTGAAACAATATGAAGTGCTGAGCCATATCTCAGTTGCAGAAAGGGGTGCTTCATCAATGTCAGTGCCTGTTCCAGAAGGTAGGGTGCATGGTGGAAGCTTGATGGCAATGTTGACAAGCAGCTCCGGTCTCAGCTCTAGCAATAGCAGCAAAGGTGTGGCTGGTGATCAATCAGACCCCAGAAAATCTTATGTGATGCCTCAGAACTGGATGTAAATGCAAGATGCTACTCTTGTTCTTGATTTGGTGTTTTAGTCTGTGTAGTAATTGGCGATCAAAAAAGTTGCTGTCATTTATTGGTTTGAATGGTGATAATATGCAAGTTTGGGGAATCAGGTTAGGACCTAGTTAGGATTTGAGTCAGTCCTTTAGTCTTGTTTCATGTAAATATCTATGTAATCTTAAGCAGCTTGTTGTCACACAGTTTGCCGCCTGTCTGTTCGGTCAGTTTATCAGACATTCTGGTTAAATAAAGTTTTTACTGTGATATATTTGCTGCTAAAGTGCCTCTGAGTTCTTTAATACTGTTGAAATTAATTGCCCTGTAACTGCTTCACCTGGGGGCAAAATTGTGAGGAGGTTATGTACCTAGACATGATTCAGAAGCTGTTCTTCTGTCTGTTGAATAACTTACATCTAAAAGATTTGGTTTCTACAGTTTATGATGTTTTTGTATTATGACAAAAATAAGTCTATGCCTTTATTTAAGTCAAGCTACCAACTTTGGACTAAGCAAGCAGAGTCATAACATTCATCGGCAAAGTCATACTTGAGATGCTTTGCCTTTGGTAAAGCCACTGGTGGTCATTCAGCATACATTAGACCTGCTAAGCGAGAATTTGAGAACCAAATGACAGAGTTGCCAGCCCAAGTTCTGATTGATGTATAACAGGGGCCTCTGTCTCTTGCTTTGGTCAATGGCCCTGCTTTCATAGATGCTGGTGACTTCTCTCTGTTCTACTAGTTTGCAGATTCATGTCCTGCAGAATTTCCTTACAGAATTTGTTATTGATAACTTACTTTTTCAAGAAATCAAACTTTATTTTTGGTTGAATACAACATCTTCAATTTAGAGACACTGATCTATTCTCCTTGGCTCAATAGTATATCTCTGGTACAAGATTAATATGCTAGTCTGTATACACCTATATCCCCTGCTTCTATACAGGCTCATGCTTGAACTTGGCCAGCTTCGAGAGCTCATCAACTGCTTCAACCAAGTGATCAAGCCTCGCCACAAACTCAATAAGCAATGAAGTGAACGTGGCAAGAGACAATGCTGCAGTGCTCTCAAGTGCCCTCATCCTCTGCAAGGTAACCCCTCCCTCTTCTTCAAAAGCATCCACTTCTCTAGACGGCCATGAGTACAGCCTTCTTGACTGCTTCCTCATCATCTCAGGGTATGACTCTGCCTGCGTCCCTGACTCTGTGTTTTGTGTCATCAGGTTTAAGTTCTTCCCCAGGCAACTGCTGTCCAATTCAGCCAGCTTCTTCGAGATATTAGATGATGGAGCATGGGAGAGCTTGGAAGCGTACTGATCAGGAGGATCACAGTTGGGTGTGAGGAGGTAAGAATGCAGGTCTATTGCCCGCTGGAGCCGTTCTGTTGAGCTGTGAACTCTTTTCAGTAGGGAAGCTTTTAGGCTTTGCTCCATGGCACTAATGTCCTTCCCCAAGCTCCTTACCAGCGAGGCCGCCTGGCTTGTCACCTCTTGAATCTCCGACTGGAATGTGATCCGCAGATTGTAAGGTGCCTGAATTCAATACAACAATGAATCCCATGAAAAACCGATAAGAAGATCACAACTTTATGCAGTATCACTACCTAGGAATCTCAATTAGGTGATTGTTTGTGACAGAGAACAAAGAATATGTGTTCATGTTTGTCAGCTGTGTTTCGAATAAATCCTTCTCACCCCAAAATTCGCACCACATAAGAACAAGAACATGGTGTAATCCATATTGCTTGGATCCTCAAGCCCTTATCTTTATATCATGGCCTCTTCTCCTTTCGTATTATTCCCTTTGCCAGAAATCTGGACCATTGACCTAACTTTACGCAAAAACTTTCTATTCTTTTAAGTCAAATGTGAATATCCCGTTTGTTCGTATATTTAGATGGACATATTTACAGGATTGGTTTCTCTGAGAGAATTTCATACCAGTCGTAGAGAAGCAATACCTCTGATAGAAGACAACAGGAGGGAGAAATTAATACCTGAATCTCTGAGTGTAGAACACCATGAAGAGCCATGACCTCATAGGCACAATATCGAAGAACTGCTCCAACTTTGACGTACTCATTCCAAGGATAGAAGAAGTGTCGGAACCTGCCGTGTGGTGGTTCCCATTTTGCGAAGCTTACCTTAATTAAACCAGTGAAACCCAGACTGTCATTTCTCTGTTAGTGTTGTTACTGAGAAAACTGTGAGGATAAGGATTAAAAAAAAAAAGAAAGGTGATGAGGAAACTTGAGAGAGTCTACCAGAGATTCCAGTTTTGCTGAGGAGTTCAACGTGGCTTGGCATTTCTTGTAAGCAGTCTCATCTGGGAATTCATCTAGGACGTTCTTGCAGAACTCTGAATGATGAAAGTCTTCATCTTCCAAGTAGTTCTTCACACATTCTGTCAAAGTTTCAGAACTCTTGAATGTTCAGATATATGATAGACATTGATGATTTGATGGATGCCAAATTATAGCTTACCTTCAAGAGAGTCAGCAACGGAGTTGAAGCTGTTGACTAGCTCCTTGTGGAGTTGCTCCCCAGCCCAGATCGGGAAGACAAGCACGTTAACGAGGACTGCTACAATGCCTCCAATGGCGATAGAGTAAAGCCTATCCATGGCAGTTCTGAGGGGGGAACCCATTCTATATCCGGACACTATGATTAAGCAGTAGGTGAAGAGTATAACCCTGAAACCATACTCATATGGCACCAATGATGGCCATAACTTCAAGAATGATGTAACAGCGCCTGCATGCATAGAATATCAGGATCATATACTCAGCTGATCAATACCAAGTTAAACTTTGTGCTTCAATTCACATGGATGAAATCTGGAATAAGTCGATCGTACCAATTACAAAGATGCTGATGCCAATTATGAAAGGCTCAGCCACCCGTCCACTTTGCAGAGCCAGCTGAGCTATAGAAATGGCCAAGATTCCTGCAAGCAAGCTGCCAAGTGCCCGGTTGAGTCCTCTGTTGAATGTTGAACCTTGGGAAGCCAAAAATAAAAAATAAAAAAAAAATCAGGCTACTGTATGATATGCTGAAACCCTGTGATGAGAAATTAATTATTATGCTTTTATGCCATTAGCTTCGGCCATTTAAGTTCTTAGCTCACATAGAAATGAAAGAATAATCAATGCTATATACCGACTGTATATTCGAACATGATTGCAACTGTAAGGATGGACCAGATGATATTGGTGCCAAATACTTCATAAGGTGCCCGAAATAGTATTAGCAAAGACACCAGCAGAACAGCTAGTCCCACTTTGAATGAGAATTTTACTCGGTTGCTATCTTCTTTCGCAAATTCCCATATTCTTCTAAACGAAGCTTTACAGGAGAAACCTGATCCCTTCCCAGCAGCTGCTTCCAGCTCTTTTGCTTTGGCAGCTGATGGGATATTGATCTTAACACTACTACTGCCCTTTTTCCCATTCATTCTCCAGTGATTATGAACTCTCTCTTCCAACACTATCACCAGTACAGGTTGCCAAACAAGGTAAGATGGATTAGCTAGTGAGAGGAAGATGGATGGAGCGAGCGGAGGGGATGATAGTTTAAGAATATATAGCAGTACTTGATATTCAGTTTGGATATGTTGAAGACTTGTGTGATGAGAGGAACAAAGTAACACGAAGAGCAATTGGTGTGGAAGGAGTTTAAGTTGCAGGTTGCAACTGGGGGAAAGAAAGTATGTCTAGTCAGAATATGAGACATCCAGGAAGCGAATAATACAGCAATAATAGAAGAGAAGATGGAGAGGAAAACTTAGGATAAAGATGCTTAACCTCAATAATGTTGCTTTAATGGAGAATTAGAATTAGAATCTTACGTTGCATGGCATGGCATGGCAATTTTCCTATCTCCACGTCTGCTCTCTTGAAAGGTGGCAGTGACAACAAGAGCTAGCAACAACGACAACACGAGCAAGTTATAATCACTAAAAACTCCATAGCTATGCTGCTATGTATTAGCATGCATGCACAAATTTAACTATTTCATAGAGAAGCCTCTTTGCTTACTTCATGTGGGGGGTTAGGCGATGATTAGGACTAGTTGGTTCTCGATTGTTATCTTGATCCGAGAGAGACACACAAGTTGCTATTATATCACGTTGAAGAATTTTCCATCCCTCTCTCAATGGCAAATTTATTGGTGCCTTCATGGATATATGTTGAAAGATTAGTCTAGATTTTTTAAATTTTAAAAAAATATATTAAATTTTTAAGACCGTTTCATTCATATATTTGTTTTATCTATATTCGCCACGTTATCGAATTAATTGAAATGTATATCTAAATAATATATATATGTTAATATTTTATGTATAAATTAAATTATTTTCAAAATAATAACAAATTATAAAGTTTTTATGAGAAAACAATATTCTTATTTTCTTAAAATTTAAGTAAGTTTTTATGAAATTTTTTTGCGAGTTTTCATTAACGTTTGAGAAAACTCATCAACCTTTTAACAATGATTATATATATATAAATGCTTTCCTTGCCTTTAATCCGATCCCGTCTAGGGTTTTATGTTGATGCCATATATATTCATTCTTAAGTATTCTCTATCAATCTCTTCTATCTTCTACCTATTTGTATAGTTAATGTTACTTTAGAGTGGAATAGATGCTTAGAATATTTTGAAAGCGCAAATGGGGATTAGCCTATAGACTTCACATTTTTGCTTACCTCATAACAATTCATCAAGAGAAGTATAACAAAGAAAATGTTATAATATTCTTCAAAATCAAATTTGAGGAAGGTACTAGTCCATGCAAATGATCGATCCAAAGGAACATATTCCATATCCATTTAGGGTTTAATTTCATCTTTCTTGCATGAGAAAATATGTTAAACCCTAGAAAATCCGAACCCATATGCTTATAATTAAGCCCTTGCAATCCCATTTTCTTGAACTTATTCAAAGTAAGGCGACAAAGTAGAAATCTTATGACAATTACCCTGCGACAATTGATACCGGCAACCTCATTGATGCTCTAGGGGGACAATTCATACTTTAGGGTTTTCAAAATCTTTTGAGGTTACCCGGTGATTGAAACCGGCAGCCTCATTGACATTGCTATCAAGGGATAATTCATATATACTTTAGGGTTTCCACTTATTCAAATAATTGAGCTGCATCGACGAGTTTGAAGAGGATCCGTAAGCTCATTTGAAATGTACAACCACTAAGATAGAGTGATTTAAGACGTTTTTGGTATTTGATTTTGAAGAAGAAAGATAATATTAATATTCTGATTCTGATTCTGATTTTGCCACAAAAAATGTAGCCACTACAAATTATATATATTCCATGGAGATTGAGATTTGCATGGCGAAACCTATTTTGTTGCTTTAGTGGTTCAGTGTCTATGAAGATTCTTATAGTCAAAAGGTTTAACATTTGAAGAATTTTTCAAGAATATTAAACAAATATATATTTTTTTAATAATTATGATGCTCCTTAAAATTTGGGAGAGCAAAAACTCAATGACTAATACACGAAACGTTGAATTTAATGACAATAAAAATTTAATACCCATAAAAAAAGATTTAAATTTTAGATTTGATCTACAAGTCGACCATTATTTACTAATAAATTAAATAACTTAAAGTTATTTGTTATTAAAAAATTATCTTAATTATTAAATAATATTTAATTTATTTTCTTATATAGAGAATCAATACATTTTTTGTTCTACTTGATTAGATAAGATTGAACTGAATTTTTTGTTTCAGTTATGGGGTTTTATAAAAAAAAAATATTTTCAGAAGAAAGATTATTACAAATAAAATAACAAATAGATACTTAAAATTAGAAGCTTCACTTTATGTTTTTTTTCCCCTAAATTACGAATTTACATTTTCTTTTACAACAAATTAAAGTTGAACTTACAAAATAAAGATAAAATATATAAACTAAATAAGATAAAAATAAATAATTTGAGTTCAATTATATTTTCAAAGCAATAATAAAGATAATAACTCTGCCATAGCGTCTGGCGTTTGTAGTCCAACGGTTAGGATAATTGCCTTCCAAGCAATAGACCCGGGTTCGACTCCCGGCAAACGCAAATTTCTTTTCCATTTTTTCACTTTTGTTCTACCTGGGCTTGTTCAGTACTGGGTCGGCCGATTCTATTTGATGAGCTTATTGCATTGCATTTATAGGGTTTGCTTATTATTTTTTGGGGGGAAGTCGGCTTTTGTTTTCACGATCTTAACAGAAAGAAGCCGACCGGGCCGAATGGCCCGTAAAAGAATTTTAATTACCATCTAGACTTGTAGCTTTTTTGTTCATAAATTGTATTGGAGGGGCGTGAGTTACACTGACTGTGCAAGCGCGTGAATGTATACGGTCATTCCCTTCCTTCTTTGCCATCTTCCCTGAATCACCGCCGAATCTATTTTTGCACTTGCGAAATAGGATAATTGTAATGACCATATTGCTCCAGACATCGACCGGCGGTCTTCTTATCTGCTGCGGTAACTCTCATACTAACACACAACGAGAAGTGGAAGTCTGACTGCCACATGGAAGAAAGATTTCAAATAATTAAAATTATTATTTTTATGTATATTAAGATTAACATGCGATGATACAACACAAAATTAATGATTATATTTTTCATTTACAAGTTTTTATTAGTATTAATATAATAAATTATAAAAATTATCATAATTTTATTTATTTAATTTTTTCATATTAATTTAATAAATAAGAGAATAAAAATCAACAATTGAGATCAGCAAAAACATTTTTGATCACCTTGCTCAACTTACGGTGCTCACGACCACATCGTCACTTACCCTAGTGAAGCCCATTTTGGTAATCTACCTCCTTGTTCGTGCTTTCGGACACGGACCCCTAAAAACTCTCCCTTTGATCTCTCCGTCCTGCTCTTTGTGTTTCTCTGTGGGTCTCTGTCTGTTGTTTTACTCTCATTGACCACAACCCAAATGGGGAACTGCAACGGCCTGCCCTCTTCCCATTCCCAACTCGGCCAAGACTCCTCCGCCACCAACTCCGATGCCGCTGCTACAGCAAAGCCCTCCCCTGCACAGCCCTCTGGCCATCATCATTCATCACCAGGAAACAGCCGCTTGTCCGCCGTATGCACTGCCGCGGGACCTACCACACCGCCAATCGGCCGGGTCCTCGGTCGTCCCATGGAGGACGTCAGGTTCATGTACACTTTCGGCCGGGAACTCGGACGCGGGCAGTTCGGCGTGACCTACCTCGTCACCCACAAGGACACCAAACAGCAGTTTGCATGCAAGTCCATCGCGACCCGCAGGCTAATCCACCGCGATGACATCGATGACATCCGTCGCGAGGTCCAGATCATGCACCACCTTACCGGCCACAGGTACCACAATGACATTCTTGTTTATTGACTAGGACACATTGAATGCATATTGTTCTTCCAAAATAACAAAATTCAGCTTTCGATTTGTGTTCCTTTGTTGATAGGAATATAGTTGAGTTGAAAGGAGCCTATGAGGATAGGCACTCCGTGAATCTGGTGATGGAGCTGTGCGAGGGAGGGGAGCTGTTCGATCGGATCATAGCTAAGGGGCATTATTCGGAAAGAGCCGCGGCGAATCTATGTAGGCAGATGCTCACTGTGGTGCACCACTGTCACTCCATGGGGGTGATGCATAGGGACTTGAAGCCCGAGAACTTCCTCTTCTTGAGTAAGGACGAGAATTCACCACTGAAGGCTACAGATTTTGGACTCTCTGTATTTTTCAAGCCAGGTGATTGTCTTTCCTTCATGTGGGTCTATTTAGTGTCATGAAACGGATGTTCGTTTCAGTTAATGAGAGAATGTCATGAATCGAAGTTGGTTGAATTGAACAGAGATAGTGTTAAGCTAGGGTTTGTTGAAATGGAGCTAGATATAGTTGTAGGTATTTATGGCTATGTTCATGTCAGTGATCTAAGATGGATTCTTCTGTGATATCTTAAAGACTGTCTAGATCTTTTTACTGTTTTACTATGATTTGAGATGTCTGTACAGCTAGATTTTCGAAGGATAGCATTCTAAGTTAGTGTATTTTAGTTACATTCCAGTATATTTTAGTCACATTTCGTTACAATGTGATATAACCAATTAATATATGGTTAGAAACGGGTGGAAAAGAAGAAAGATAGTGAGGAAGAAAGAAAAGCTCATTGTCCTCTTTGATAGTGATGCCTTATTTTTATGAATGACAACCTTATTCAATACTAAGATTTTCCAGTCATGCTGGTCCATAATTCTCCACCCTCGATCTCTTACATTAAACAATTCCAGTTTTTATTTGCTTTCTGGTTTAAACAGAAGAGCCCCTTCTTTATGTCAGTGACGAATTTGAGCTATAGAGTTTGTTTGTTAGTGCAGGAGATGTCTTCAAGGACCTTGTAGGAAGTGCATACTATGTTGCTCCTGAAGTGTTGCATCGCAATTATGGCCCTGAAGCTGATATTTGGAGTGCGGGGGTGATCTTGTACATTCTCCTTAGTGGGGTCCCGCCATTCTGGGGAGGTATGACTTTTCTCTTCTGAAGGTTAGCCAAAATTGTGACACAATCATTACCTTATTGGTTGTGATTTAGCCATATATTAGGACTTCAGTGCTTGTGCAGTTTCCTAGCTAGCTAAATGGTCATTGTCGATAGATTAGTAGTAGGTCCTTATCCTTCTTGGTCCTTTTCCATCTGCAGAGAACGAACAAAGTATCTTTGATGCTATTCTTCGGGGCCATATTGACTTCTCATCTGATCCTTGGCCATCCATCTCCAGTAGTGCCAAAGATCTTGTAAAGAGGATGCTACGTGCTGATACCGAAGAGCGAATTTCAGCAGTTGAGGCTCTGAGTAAGTTTAATTTTGTTGGAAAGAGTTTATAGACATGGATTACTTTATTGCAAGTCCTGAAACCTAGCTAGAATGGTAAAATATGCGTCGTTTTGATCTAAGTATGTACATATAATGTGAGCTTTTTTAATAAGGCTCCATTGAAAATGGCATGCAGATCACCCATGGATCAGAGAAGATGGTGATGCATCTGATAAGCCTCTTGATATTGCTGTTTTGACTAGAATGAAACAGTTTAGGGCAATGAACAAACTCAAGAAAGTAGCTTTAAAGGTGAGACTGTCTTTTAATATTAGCATTCTCATTAGCATTGCCATCATCATTCAAGTGAAAACTGGAAAGTTTCACTGATAAGAGGACGGATTTGTTGTTGGATAACTATGACCTCTTATATTATTCCCTTTCATCTTAGGTTATTGCAGAGAACCTTTCTGAAGAAGAAATCATCGGCTTGAAGGAAATGTTTAAATCCATGGACACTGATAACAGTGGAACAATCACCTATGAGGAGTTGAAAGCTGGTCTTCCAAAATTAGGTACCAAGCTTTCTGAGTCTGAAGTGAGACAGCTAATGGAAGCCGTAAGTCCCCAGTCTCATTCCAACAAATGTACAGAAAAATTGATGAACAAGATCATTTTCCTCACATAATCATGATCTTGACTATTCTTTTTCATGCTTAACTAAGTGAATGTTGCTCTTTCAGGCTGATGTTGATGGAAATGGAACAATTGATTACATCGAGTTTATAACAGCCACCATGCACATGAACAGGATGGAAAGAGAAGAACACTTGTTCACTGCCTTTAAGTATTTTGACAAGGACAACAGCGGGTAATTTTTCTGACCTAATAGACTCCTAACACAACCGTAGCATTTGATAGCTCAGTGGTCAGTGACTTGTCCAGTTCTTGTGATCCTTGCTATTCATTTTAGGTATATTACCATGGAAGAACTGGAGCATGCCTTGAAGAAATATAATATGGGCGATGAGAAAACGATAAAGGAGATTATTGCAGAAGTAGACACAGATCATGTATGCTTCTGATTCTCCTCTAGAGACAGCTTCCTTGTTGATCTTTTTTTTCTTTTAATTGTTAATATTCTCATTCACCATTCTGTTTAAAATTAGGCAAATCGGGTGTGTTTACACATGATTTTGATATGGTGCTTGAATATTTTCTGGAATATTTATGCTTGCTTGTTTTCTGTATTGAACTTCTCCATAGAATTTGATGAAAGATAATGGTGATTTCCTTTTCAAATCTAATGTATTTCGATCTTTTTGCAGGATGGAAGAATTAACTATGAGGAGTTTGTAGCTATGATGAGGAAAGGCAATCCAGAGTTGGTACCAAACAGGAGACGCAAATAGGCTCAACTCATTTTACTTGTTTGCTGGCTTAAATTCATGGATTGACTGGGTTGTTCATTTATCCGGGCTTTATGGTCACTGGGATAATTCCTTCTAATCTCAGTTTGTGGCTCGTCTTAATACCACATGCCCATCATGCACAAAAGTGGATATATACTCCTTATCACAGAGAATGTAATTATCTTGAGGTTGGCAGAGTTTCTTGCTGGTTGCATCGGGTGTAAATGCTATTAAACTTCTTGCTCTTTTTCTTAATTTGACCACTTTCCTTTAGCCAGGAAGAAGAATCTGTGTACCGAAATGGCGATGACCTTTATGGACTCTGAGTTGCTTTGATTAGGTCTGTTTGCTTGAAAGAATGTGTTCATGATGCTTTTTTAGAAACTCTGAGTTGCTTCATTGATAGTTACATGGGAATTGATTTTTGAGTTGTTATGGATTGTTTTAGCATGAAGTGTACCCTTTGAGCAGTATCAGCTGCAGACTGAATTTCAGGTTGGTGGACAGTTGATTGTTGTTAAGGTCTGATGAAATGACATTTGCTCATTTGTGCTTGAATATGATGGGTTCAGGATGATCTCCAGGATCTGCTCTAACAGCTTAATATGCATTCAGGATGATCTCTGATTCTAGCAGGATCAAATCTAACAATGTAACATGTAATCAGGATGATCTCTGATTCTATCTGGTTTCAGTTCAGTGAAAACAGGACTGTCTCTGATTCTACCAAGGTTCAATTTTGGCCTGTTCTTCTAAGCTATGAAGGTAGGTATAATTCTATCAGGGTTCAGTTTTGGCCTGTTTAGTGGAAACAGGACCATCTCTGATTCTAACAGGGTTCAGTCTCCATTCATCTCTGACACTAACAGGGTTTAGTTTTGGCCTGTTCCTCTAAGGTCCCCTGGATGAACCAGGATGATAGCTATAATCGTACGAGGGTCCAGTCTCACAGCATAATACCCAGAAATAGTGAAAACAGGATGACCTAGGTTGGCCTGATTATCTGAGGTCAGCTGTTGTTCATCTGGCAAAGTTACAGCCCATTGATGAATTTGAGGATTACAGGGCCTTGGTGATGAAAATAATGGCTATATAAATATTAGATTTATAATTATGACCCAAATCTTAAATTTAATTTGATACCAAATTTAAATATTACAGTAAATTTTGTGAATTATATATAAAATTATTTAATATGTAAAATGTAATTTAATTTTTAATTATATTTAGATTTCACGTAAAAATTGGTTTAATTAGACCATCTCTAAAGCAGCTCCAAAACATTAAATTGATGTTAAAAAATTACTTTTTTATCTTCAATAAGCATTAAATTGTAAGTTTCAAAAATACGAAATTGATGTAACGAATGATGTTAGGCATATTTGGTGCAACATCATTCATAGTATCAATTTTTTTATTATCTTTAATTAAATTAAGTTTTAATACATAATTAAATATGTGAAATTATATTAATATAAAAAATTTTAAGGTAAATATCATTTAAAACTTTGAGTTTAACACTCTCTCTCCAATCAAACATTGACTTTCAAAATGTATCCAAACAGACCCTAATTTATTGATTTTGTCCAAATTAAACCTGACTCAAAATAATTATAAAAAATTAATAAGCTTTTCCTTGTAAAAAATGACTAAAAACTTATCAAATAGATTTGACACTTTATTTTAATGTTATTCCTCAAATTTGAATTTTTTTTTAACTAATTCACTATTTTTTATGAATTTTTTAAAATTTTGATGGTATATTTTTTAAGAAAAATATTTTTAGTACTTAAAATTTTTTGAATTTTTTTATAATGATAGCTTAAATATTTTATTACATCCATAAAAAATTATAAGTCAAAATTCGTTGTAAAATCTCTCTAATTTGAATATTTTTAATATTTAAATTTTTCAACGAGGTTCAATTTTAACAAAATTAAAATACTAAGGCTTGTTTGGATACTTTTTAAAAGTAAAGGTTTGATTGGAGAGAGAGGGTAAAATTTAAAGTTTTAAATGAGATTTACCCAAAATTTTATTATTAAAGACATCTCGTTACAAATTTTAAATAACACTCATATTCAATATATAAAATTTATTTTATTTTATTAATTAAATATTTAATTAATATGAAAATTGTGTAAGATATTTATTTTAAAATATTAATTACATCATTTTAATGTAATATGTTAGAAATGAAAAATTTTAGTATCAAAATATTATTAAAAAAATATGTTTTTTCATATCAAAATGATGTAATTTTTGTTGTCCACCATTAAAAAGGGTCTTAATCTCCAATAAATACAAAAAAAGATTAATAGTATTGAAGGATAAAACTTACTAATTAGCTGATCTAATTATTTAAATAATTTTATAATTATGATGATAGATTACTTTAGAAAATATTTAATATTCTAAAAATATAAATAATATTCTTCAAATAACTTTATCCTTTGAAGAAAAATGTTATTTCCTAAATATTATTAGTTTTAGAAAATCCAACTGAAAATCGAGATCCAAAGCTCATAATAAATTAATTTTTTTAATTCCTTTCTGTGGCCCCCACCAAGATTAGAACGCAAAAACACTGTGAAAAAGACCCGCGACACTTGGATCAAGTTCGTTTCCAAGCACCTTCGACGCATTCAATTCAGGTTGTTTGCTTTGTCTTGTTTGTGATTGATGTAGAGAAATCTATCGTTAGTGATAACCTCTCTTCGTATTCTGTATGAGCTTTGATTAGACGACGCCGCAAGAGGAAGCGAGCTCCTGCGCCAGCCACACCTAGCTCCCACTCTCTCTGCAGCCAATCATGGTATGCTTCTCTCAGTTTGATTTCGATTTTGATTTAAGGACTAAACCGTCTCGGGAATCCTACCTTTCTGTTTGATTCTGGAAATTGGCTGGAAAAGCGGAAGAAAATGAGAATGATCGAGGAATCAATTAATCGTCATTTTTTCTTGTGGAGAATCAAATGGAGTTTAATTTTATTAGTTTTTTCATCTTTTTGTTTATATGATTGGCCAATATATAATTTGGATGTCTGTTTGACCTCATTTGACGAATTTTTTGTTCCTTGGAGTTCAATCCACTCTTGACTTGAAGTTAACAATTTATTATTTTAATTGCATAAATAAATGGTCAAACATAAGTTGTATGTGCAGTATGGGACTATTGTATTCACTGGTTTGAATAATAGCTTTTTAAAATTACTGTTCAATAGGACATAAGCTTCCAAGGTTCAAACTAACTCCTTTTGTAATATTCTTTGGTGGGGGAAGAGAGTTTCATGCAAGCAATGGTTGTGATGTAAACTCTAAGATTTATGCTAATATTAACTAATGCAGTGTATAAAATCCATCTGTTATTTGCTCAAAATACTTTTGTTTTACGCACAATGTTACTGTTCTCTTGAAGCAGGTTCAGAGAAGAAATCAGTATAAACAAGTCCTCCTTTTGGCATATCAGAGTTTTGGAATAGCATTTGGTGACTTGTGCATTTCTCCTCTTTATGTTTATAAGAGTACATTTTCTGGAAGATTGCATCACTATCAAACTGAAGACACAATATTTGGGGCATTTTCATTGATTTTTTGGACTTTCACTCTTCTGTCACTGTGCAAGTATGTCATTTTCGTCTTCAGTGTAAATGATAACGGTGAAGGTAAGAGCTAATAAGTGATAGCTTTGCAGTTGTGTAACAGGTCCTTTTCTAACTTTGTTTACCATGGATTGGTGCTGCTACTGTTGGTTTCATTTCCAGGAGGAATTTTCGCCTTGTATTCTCTACTTTGCAAACACACAAAGTTTTCTTTGCTTCCTAATTATCACGCAGCTGATGAGGAGCTTTTCACATATCATGGTCCGGGTTACGCAAATAGACATTTACCTTCATCTAGATTCAAAAGGCTCATTGAGAAACATAAAAAATCAAAAACTGCATTGCTTCTTCTAGTGTTGTTTGGCACCTCCCTGGTCATCAGTGTTGGCATCCTTACACCTGCAATTTCTGGTAAAATACTTCTTTTCACCTCTAATCTCTTATGCCATGGCATTCCAGCCAGTCTTGGTGCTGTTTATTTTATGCATGTCATCAAACTTTCTTCATCATCTCTTTAGGAGCAGTGTGTTAATAGATGCTTTCTCTTTTGCAGTTGGTTCATCCGTTCAAGGGCTGTTAGTCCGATCAAAGAATATGAATCATAGTGAGTGTAGCTCTCTGAAAAATCAAATTTGACTTATTCTATATATATGTTTGATATCCTGATGAAATTTAGTTAGTGCTAAGTCATTTTTTCTTACAAGATTCTATCAAAAATTTTTGGGGGAGGGGACACCATAACATAAGATTGCACTGATTAGAAAAAGGGATGAAACTGCAACCTCTGTTCAATTGTTTCGTTTCAGATTATTTTAGCATCAAGAGAGAAATTAATGCAAGAGGGGAAGAGAAGAAGCAAAAAGGGAGAATTGCCTGAATTTTTTTGTTTCCTCCACCGACTAGCATTTTTTGTTGGGATTCATGTATCTGCATTTTATTTTATTTTATTTATCACAATTCATGTATTTCCATTTTAAGTTACTGATACTTCTATAAATATGCAGGTCTTGTAGTTGCAATAGCTTGTGTTCTATTGGTTGGGCTTTTTGTCCTGCAGCACCGTGGCACCTCTAGAGTGGCCTTTTTATTCACTCCTATCATGATTTTGTGGTTACTGTCCATTGCAACTGTTGGTATCTACAATATTGTTAAGTGGAATCCAAGAGTATACCAGGCCCTTTCTCCATATTATATATATAAGTTCTTTAGGGATACAGGAAAAGATGGTTGGATGTCTCTTGGAGGAATACTTTTATGTATTACTGGTAATTTTGAAGGTCCAAACTTGTTAAATTTTTCTTGAACATCATCTGCAATCATCTACTTAATGTAGGCTTCACCTGTCATCTGCAGGAACTGAAGCTATCTTTGCAGAACTAGGCCAATTCACAGCTGCATCCATAAGGGTATGGAACTAGTGATTGTCAGATTTTAAGTGCATGAGAAGGAAAGTTAACCACTATGCAACTTTTTTCTAGTAACACCATGAGAGCTTTCGGGGCAAAGTTCTTGGGCTTTGGGTCTTCCAGTATAGACATGAATAAAGCTTCTAGGAGTACTACATGAAAAAAATTGGAATTTAACATCATCATTGTTCCATAAGTTTTGCTCACTTTTCTAGCCAGCTAAGTGTCCACCAAGGAAGTTGCTTAAATTTTAACACAATCACTAGAAAACAGGGATTCTGAATGAAATTTTGTATTCAAAATGATGGCTCCTGAGTTGTCAGTTAGTTGGATTCAATGATTTGTGCTTACTATTTCAGTAAGAATTAAGTTGGAAACATCTATCTGTAAGTACTATACTATCAGTACGTTGAGAAAATAATTAGGAATTTCTTCCCATGGAGCATACATGAATGGCTTAGGTAACTCTCAGATAATGTTTTGTATACTTCCTGTGTATGCTTTTAGGCCTTTCTTGGGTGCTCTTCGATTGCATTTTGTTAATTTTCAAATGAAAACAACTCTTGGCTAGTCCAGAATTCAACTTCTGTTGGTCTCACTACAATGTTATCATGCCCAAGTATACAAAAGGTTTCGATGTCCTTAATACTTTTGGCCCAATTCATTTTTTCATGGTTGATTCAACTTATCATCTTCTTGTTGTTGTGGTTGAGTTTTTTGTTATTTTCACTTGGGTATTGTGTATTTATGTATTTTTTTAAGTGGCAGTTACTGCTGGCTATCGTTGACATTTTATTTCCTTGTGTGTATATTTTATTTTGTCTAGTAAAGCCTTAAAAACTTGTTGCTAGTTGCAGTTTGCATTTTGTTGTGTTGTATACCCATGCCTGGTGCTTCAATACATGGGTCAGGCTGCATTTCTTTCAAAGAATTTTTCTGCAATACCAATGAGCTTTTATGCTTCCATTCCAGGTAAGCCTTTGCAAACTGTGAGGCATTGTCCATGACTTAAACTAATTCCTACTTCTATTATTTTTGAGGGCTTTAAGCTTTCTACAGTTAGCTCTGGGGGAGTTTCATATCACTTGCAGAAGTTGAATAATGCCTTGAAATGCCATATGGTACTGTGAGAACTCCAACTTAAATAGCATCGAAGTCTCATTTAAGCAAAATTAAAAATATGTTTAGAGTAGAGACAATAGATTAGCTATTTTGCCTGCATGGTGATTCATCAGGATGTTATGAGCCTGTCCCCCATCAGTTCCCTATAATTAATAAAGAAGAAAGCATTCCATGGTATAGCTTCTGTTTAGCCGACACTAGCATTTATTCCCCTCTTGTCTGTTGTTTTCTAGTAATGTCTTCCTTCTCACAGATCGACCTTGGAATTTCTGTAGGTCCATTGTTTTGGCCAGTTCTTATGATGGCAATAGTTTCTGCAACAGTTGCAAGTCATGCTGTTATTTTTGCCACGTTCTCAATCATCCAACAGTGCTACGCATTAGGATGCTTCCCTCGTGTCAAAATTGTACATAAACCAAGATGGGCCTCTGGTCAGATATTCATTCCAGAGATAAATTGGGTTCTTATGATTCTCGCTCTGGTCCTCACGGTTGCTTTTCGAGACATAAATCATGTAGCAAACTCATATGGTAAGCTTTAGTTTGTCAACAATGAAAGTAGAAAAGACATCATGCAAACAGATTCCTTAAGCCATAGATTGTACTTTTTTACTTTCAGCTGAAAATAAATGTTGCTGTCTTTAATTTCAGGACTAGCCTGCATGACTCTCGCATTTGTGACAACATGGTTGATGCCACTGGTAATCAATTTTGTCTGGCATCAGAATTTCGTGTTCTCCATCCTATTCATCCTATGCTTTGGGTCAACCGAGATCATCTTGCTCACTTCATCTTGGATGAGAATCCCTAAAGGTGGCTGGGTAACTCTTGCACTCTCAACAATTTTCATGCTTATCATGTATGTGTGGCATTATGGTAGCAGGAGGAAGTATTTATACGATCTGCATAACAAAGTACCTATGAAATGGATCCTCACTCTAGGCCCTAGTCTTGGAATTGTTAGAGTCCCAGGGATTGGCCTCATCTACACTGAATTGTTAAATGGAGTCCCAGCCACATTTACTCATTTCTTAACAAACCTACCAGCATTTTACCAAGTGGCTGTCTTTGTCTGCAACAAGACTGTTCTTGTGCCACATGTTCCTCATAAAGAGAGATTTCTCATTGGCCGCGTTGGCCCCAAATCTTACCGGCTTTATCGCTGCATTGTTCGAAATGGTTACAAAGATGTCAACAGAGATGGAGAGGATTTTGAAAATGACCTTGTGATGAGCATAGCAGAGTTCATCCAACTCGAAGCAGAAGGTTCTGCAACTGCTGAAGGGTCTGTAGATGGTTGGCTAGCAGTGGTGAGGACATCTGAGAAGTTTGGAAAACGATTGGTAAGGTCAAAATCTGAAGATTGCGGAGAAGGCAGCAGTTCAGAGCCACCAATGACTATGACTAGCAGCAAGTCAGCTGCATTGCAGAAATTGCAATCTGAGTATGAGCAGGAATTGCCCCGACTCAGGCTGACACGACAGGTTCAATTCAAGTTAATGGATACGAAATACAGAGATCCACTTGTCAGGGAAGAGCTCTTCGTGCTTCTGCAAGCTAAGCAAGCTGGGGTGTCCTACGTGATCGGCCACTCTCACGTAAAGGCAAAGTGGACTGCACCGTACTTGAAGAGGTTTGTGATCAACGTGGCTTACTCGTTCTTGCGAAAAAATTGCCGAGCACCTGCTGTGATCCTGAACATACCTCATATTTGCTTGATTAAAGTGGGTAGGAACTACTACTTGTAGTGCAATTTTTTGCGGAGTAATTTTGTTTGTTCTGTTGATATTCACCTAGGCAGAATTCAATTGTATCTTGTCTTAGCTTCTGGAAGACATTATTTTTCTGTAGGAAGGACGTTGGTTACAGCGGATTGGAATGTTTATGACAAATTTTGGTCTGAACAGCTTGTTTGGCTTTTCACAGTGATAAAAGTTTTCTCAGGAAAGTTGGAAGTAAGTCTTATGGTGCAAAATTATCTCCTATATTTTCAGACATTGGAACTTTCTTATAGTTGTCATGTCTCAAAAGTCAAAATTTTTTTTCCTTTTTTTGTAATTTTTTACCAAAATGATTGCAATATTTTTATTATTTTCTCATCTCAATATTATTACAAATCTTAACAGTAAAGTGAAAAAAAGAATTACTCAATAAAATTTAAGACAAGAAAATTGGAAAACTGTTAGATCATTTTGCTTAATTAATTTTCGATTTACCAAAAGTAATAAGAAAATAAAGAAAGGGAAGAACTTAGCTGGTAAAACCTTATCCTCCGCCGCAATTAATAGAATAGCAAGACTTGACCGCATAAAATTAAAAAAGAAAAATATCTGTTTCCGATCCGTGGGAAAAGAATTCCGCGTTGCCAAACACGCCTATCGATAGTCCTCCTCTCTCTGCTACCAGAAAATTGAACTCACAGCTGCATTTTCGAACTCTCACATAGGAACTGCAATTCCTTCCCTCTCCTTCTCAGTAGCTTCCTTCCATTAGAGAAAAGGCAGAAAATTCACTTCTTGCTTATATACGGACCAAGTTTGTGGATTAGGGCTTCTTCCTCTTCCTCTTCTTCTTGTCTCTCTGTCTCTCTCTTTTTTCTTTTTTCTTTTTTTTTTTTTGCTTTTTAAAGTTATTTGATTTAGAGAAGTTGAAATCTACTTAGCATAGTTCATGGTTGATGCAATTAATTAGGTTATCTCACACGGATTTGCTCTCATGTTAAGCTCTCTTTGTTCGCATTCTCTCTCTCAGCGCCCAATTCTTGTATCGTCGCCTTCAAAATTTAGGGTTTCGAGCCGACCCGGAGCTTTATTACCCACCCGGTATTCTCCTATCTCTGAACCTACTTCCAGGTTCCCGAAGAATGTGAGTATCCGTGAAGTATGAAATCTTTTGTTTTTTCTGTTCAATTTCGGTTTTTGCTATCTGTTTTAAGTTTGATTGTTGAAGTTAGGTTCTGTTTGGTTGCCTTGGAAAGAAGAGGAAAATAGAATGAAAAATGTTTTGGGAGCTTTCTTGTTAGCCTAAGAGAGATAGTTCTCTTGGCTGTCTAAATTAGTATGAAGTTTTGTTTCCTTCTTTTATCCCTTCATATTTTTGGGAGCTGAATCAAGTACTCACTTTTAATTGAAGCTACGATGGTTTAGATATTATAAAACTGCAATTGGATTACTTTTTGTGCTAGAATTGGTCAAAGACTGGTGGCTAAGTCTATTATGCAATATTGCTGATTTATTGATTTGTTATCTTCTATATATTGTATTGCTTGACACATCTTTGTCATTTATTTTGCAGAAATGGAAGATTTCATGCTTTAGGCATGGGGAATTGACCCCACCAACTCCTAAGCCGGAGTATATCGAGCACATTGTGGCTGAGGAATTGGTCAAGCCAGAGCACGATAGGCCAAGCTCTGTTAACAGAGATTGGACATCAACTCTCCGAGAGGTGATGGTATCTCAATCTTTTTATGGTATCTGTGTACAAGAAAAAATTGAATGGATAGTTTATTGAAGAGAAGATGCAGTTTTTGGTGATACTTATACTTGTTACAACAGTAGTTTTGCTGTATAATCCTTTAAATACTACTAGGAATTATTGGTATTTTTTTGTTGTTCTCGTTTATTACACTATAGTAGAGTAGCAGTTCCTAAGATGGCAGTGACCTATGGTTTGTAGATTCATGGACTTCGTTTATTATTATTATTTTTTATCTGTTGTTGAGTGGGTTTTGTATAGCAGTTGGTAATGATATTAATACAATGCTGGAAATGATCTTAATACAAAGACTTCTGCCTATCATCTTAATACTGAAGCTTCCGGACTCATGATAATCTAGAAGCTCAACTACAATATTGGACCATACATCCAACCTAAAACAGTTAATCATTGATGCATTATGATGACAGAATGTGATTCCTATAAGTTTATGGTCATGCTTCTTTAACATTCTGGTTCTAGGTTGGTAGAATTCACCATTTCATCCACATCCTTGTCTTTCTGAGCTGTTGAACAGAATATTATTTTTTCCTGATTTCTGAAATTGCAATATTTTCCTACTATTAACAAGAAAATAGGTCACTTCTATTTGTGAATTATAATTTCAGATATTTGGAAATGCTCTGTATGTCAAGCAGTTTACCGATCTACTTCATCATGTTTCAGGCTGCAGATGCAGTGTTGAGGGCTGTTGGTAGCGGATGGACTGTACCATGGACAGCAGAAACCATCCTGCAGGTAACTGTCTCACACTTAGTTATCTATTGATGAGACATCTGGTAACTGCAAACTGGTTGTAAGCTTTTACATTAAAATTACTTATGAAGGATATAGCTTCAATTTTGGGAATTATATCAGGATATAAGCTAGTTAAGGATTTCATTACTATGCTTCTTGTTTTTAATAGATTGTTCTTTTATTGTATTGAATGACCAATTCTTGGTTGAAATTAGATCATAAGAATTTTTGTTTGCTTTACATGAAACGTAGAGTTATGGTTAGCTTCCGGTTGTAGTTAGTGGGACATTTTTTTTTTAACTAAATTTCTCCATAAAACAGTCATCTCCCATTTTCTGATGCTTTAGATGAGAGCTGGATTACAGACATTTTGTTATTTGCTATTCTGAACTGGTATAAATGTTACCAACATGTTTTTTGTAGGGTATATTTCTATTACTGACAAGTAACCCAGAAGTTCACTATTGTAATTCAAACAAACCATGAAAAGCTGTAAATTTTACCTCTAATTTGAATCTGTTAATGCTGATCTAAAATTAAAACTTTAAAGTACCCTGATGACAGTATGCATGATGATGCAGGTAATGCTTCTCTGGGTTGCTGCTTTCTGGTTTATTGGGTCCTGGATGATTCCTTTTGCAGCTCACATGTCAGGTTTTAGCAAGGAATCTCTGACATTCAGAGGGCAAGCCTTATTCAGCCTTGTGACTGATGTAACCGAAGGGCTTGCTGGAATTGCGATTCTCCATCGTTGTCTCACTCGGTTTCGTCCTCTTCCACCTGATTGGTTTAGGTTTAGCCTTAGAGGAAATTGGCACTTAGACGTTTTGTTGGGATGCCTCATGTTTCCGCTAGTTAACCAACTCTCACAGTTCAATCTTAACCTGTTGCCTCTCATGCCTTCCGGTCCTGTCACCATCTCAAGCGTCGAGCAGTCAATTATGGCACGGGATCCAGTGGCAATGGCGCTGTATGCAGTGGTAGTTTCAGTTTGTGCTCCAGTGTGGGAGGAGATAGTCTTCCGGGGTTTCCTTCTGCCATCACTGACAAAATACATGCCTGTCTGGTGTGCTATACTGGTGAGTTCGGTTGCCTTTGCTCTAGCTCATTTCAATGTACAAAGAATGCTTCCGCTTATTTTTCTTGGGGTAGTGATGGGTCTTGTATTTGCACGGTCCCGGAATCTATTGCCATCCATGCTCTTGCACAGCCTGTGGAATGGTTTTGTATTCTTGGATTTAATGAGATAGCTAATTTGATATGTTCACTTCGCATGTTGTTCTGTCATGTATTAGTCCAATTCATTTCAAATGGAATCATAGGTTGAGACTTTTTCTATTAGCATATGCCTCTTCCCTGGCATTCCAGACTGATTAATTATTGCTAATTGTTATGATAGCTAAATATTCAACTTTTAAAAAGCTAATGTGTGATGTGAAATGTTTTTCATTCTTTATGGACTTCATATTTCATCAAAGTGTATTCAATGTGGAATTTATTTGAGAAATTTTTGGCTATTGAAAACTAAAAATTCATATTTATCTTACGTTTTTTTAAAAATTTGAAAATAAATGTGAAAAATTAAATTTTTATATTTTTTAATTTAAATTTAAAAGTATTGATCAGCTTAATTGCAATTGTACAATGTTTTAATTTGATTTAATTTCAATTTTGATTTAAATGGTTATAAAAGTTTAATAGTGTTTTTGTTATTGAAATATTTTTAAAATGATTTAAATAAACTTTTTATAAGTTATTTTTTATTAATATTTAAAAATAAATAATATCAAATTAATAAATATATATAGTATTAAAAATTTTGAAAGTTTTTTATGATAATAGTTTGAAAATTTTTTATTGTAAACGTTAAGAAGTTAAAATTTTATTTTTATTTTTCAAATAAAATTGAAAAAAAAATTAGCAATGTAATTAAAGTAATGCATATTTTAATATTAAATTAAAAATACGTGTATTATAATTTTTATATTTATTTTATGATAACTGATAATTAAATAATAATAATTTATTTATTTTAATTTTTATTTAATAAATTGAGAATATCATTATCCTTTGGGCCACTGTAGCATTCTCATGGGAGCTCAAGTCTGTGCCTTGCCAAGGCCCATAAAAAATGAAAGAAAAAAGATAACCGATGGTGAATGTCAGAAGTGGGATTTGAACCCACGCCCTCTTTCGAAGACCAGAACTTGAGTCTGGCGCCTTAGACCACTCGGCCATCCTGACAGTTGGATGCTTGGTTAAATTTTATCTATATATTAATTCATTTAATGTTTTGCTATGGTATATGATTGCCTCCATTAATCTGTAATAACAGAAAATTGATTTGCAGAGAGAGTAATACACATCATATATTTATATATTGATCCATTTGTGGCCATTTGCTCTATTATATAATAGCAGTTACTTAGTACCAAAGATTTTGAAAGAGGAAAGATTTGATTGGCCTGGTTAAAAGTACTACCCATTCATGTGCCTTTCATCCAACTTATAGTGTATGACATACTGTATCTTGCATAATGGAGATTCTCTTTTATTTGCTTCATATGAAAAGCTCTCTCACTTGTCACCACATCCTAATCTGGGCAACCAAGTTGTTGCCATCAACCTGCTTCCTGTTCATCATCCCCTCGTTATTATGTACTCATCTGCAGCGTCATTTCCATGTGAGAGTGATTTGGTCAACAAAAATTATTCTTATCTAATTCAGAGTAGTGAACTTCATACACTTGCAAAGTAAAAGAGTAGTTTTTGACCCTCAAGTCTTAATTTGTATTCCAAATGAATCATCAAATAAGAACTTAATACACAAGGGCGCACACATATACATAACATCAAACATTGACAAAGTCTGTGAAAATCATTTGTTGGAGAGGCTTTGGTATGTACGTGACATCCTCTTGGTTCCACTTCCTCAAAATCTTTAAGCATATAAGTATTTCTACGACGGCATCTCTTAAAGCCATTGAACTTGATATCAACTTCCCTTCTTTTACAAAGTGGGTCTAGACAAATGAAAACCTGAATGTTTCCTTGCCAAATTTGGTTTCACAAATGGAATGATATTAGGAAAGATTGATTCTTTTATGTGTCATGATCTTGTGCATGATTCACGGCCCTACGTGTAATCGCACAGAACATATATATGGATAGCTGACTAGGATAAAACCAAAACCTAAGCTTTTTGAGTTCACATTTCCTTGCTACCCAATCTTCACATTGTTGTTTTAATACAAGCATGCACATCAAAGCTGATGATGTTTATAGTAGGTGAATGAGATTATGTGTCAACATCATATAAAGTATCATCCCGTTTGATGTAGCACTTTATTATCATAATTCATACGATTTCATCTTTAAATTTTATTTAATTTAAAAAATATATGAGATTAATAAGTATTTAAATTTTATATGGCATTCTGATATATTTGAACAGATATGAAATTTGTTCTATTAATTCTTTACCGTCTTAAAAATGAAAGAGTATCATTAATCTCTAAACTTAAGTATACTATTGACATATATCATATTATTTTATTTTTTAAAATTTTTGTTTGTTTTAAAAAAATATCTTATGAAATTAGATATATTTTAAATTTTATATAACATTTTATTAACTAAATCACTTTAAAAAAAAACATCTTAAGAAATTAAGATAGGCCTAAATTTTGTACCATTTTATTTGAAGGTTTGTAAGCTAAAGTGAGGTTTATTAATCCTTTCCAACTACTTCGTGGGGTTGTTCTCTTGTTATATCTTTCATGAAGGGCAAAGAAACCCTAGACCCAGATCCCATTATTGAGAAAAAAGAAAAATCTGAAGAAGACAGTCTAGAAAGCTAAACAAATACCGTATGGGCAAGACTCAAAAGTTACTTTCCAAATGGCTCATTGCATAACCAAAAAACATCCATGGTTTCCTCTTCATGGGGGCAAAGGCGAGGAGTCTTGAGTGCAGCACAGCTGTACCTGACCTCTGCACTCACCGGCCATTTTGGTCGCTGTTGCAGATACAGTGCGTCTCTCTTTACAACTCCAACGTATATCTATATAAAATTATAGGTGCGCCCACTTGCCCATTTCGGCTCCAGAAATTTGAATCATAGATGGCTGCCGCTGAGCCTCCGGCTCTCTGCTCTCCTGCCCTCTTCTCATCCATTCCCCGTATGCATAGAATCTGTTGGTGGGTGTCACTTCTTTTGCCTTGGGAAAACAACCCACTGCGTTGCTTCCAGAGGCTGGCAGGCCGCAGCTGCTTTTGCCTTTTGATTTGACGTTGATTTGAGTTTTACTTTAAAAAAATATTATTATTATTATATAATATTTTAATAAAATTAATAATTAAAATTATTTATGTTTATATTTTATATTTCATGTTATTATTATTATGAGTTATAAAAATATTTTTTAAATTTTTTATAACAGTAAATACTAATTCAGGCAGTCTACTTTTGATATGGACGGTTGATCTCCTTGCAAAGGTTGGGTCACAGAGACCATTTGACGGCTTGATGGAACTGGATCTCTGGATTGCATCGGACAGGATCAGAACCCACAGATGCAAATGGTTCTGCTACATTTGGGCGCATCAGGCGACAGTTATCAGTAAAGCCCGTCCTTTTCTGTAATTTTGCGCCAAATACCACCCCTTTCCCTTTTTGCCCCTTTCTGTGAGAAAATGGTTTCTATTTATTTTTTTAATTAAGAAAAAAATAAGTAAAAGAGAGAGAGTGTGTGTAAAGTGGGCATCAAGTGTAATGATTCTTTAATGAAGCTGTCATCACCGAATCATAAAACCGTCAAGTTACTGCAACGTCAGCATTCTTTGTATTAACTCACAAGATCCTCTCTCTCTCTCTCTGTCTTTCTTTCTGTTTAAAAACCAACACAGAGAGTGAGAAACCTGAAAAGCGGGAACCAAACCGACTCTCTTCACTCTTCTCTTCCACAACGTCGTTTCTTTGCCAGCAAGGTCGCCGTTTTCAGCCCTCCTATCCGGCGACTCTTACGTGTTACCAGATTCGTTTCTTTCGCTTCTCATATATTTGTCGATAAATAGAAACTTCACTTAGAGATAGATAGAGAGAGAAACGGTCGAATAAAGTCGAAGAGATCGGAGGATTGTCGATTTGGTCTCTTAATCAAAGTAAAGTTATTGTTTCTTTCCATTTCTAAGCGAGAAAACTGTCCGCTGTTTGTTTAACGGGAAAGAAGAGGACACGCTTTCGTTTTTTTTTTTTTCTGTTTTTTTGGTCTTTGTCTCTGTTCTTTTGCTTCTTCTATTTGTGAGCGTGAGAGGTGAGTTTTTGAGGGATCGAGATGGAGCAGAAACACATACTGTTGTCAGCGTTGAGCGTCGGGGTTGGAGTCGGGGTGGGGCTCGGGTTGGCTTCGGGCCACACTGTTAGCCAATGGACCGGGAAGGCGTCGAGTGAAGGCATCACTGGAGACAAGATGGAGCAAGAAATGCTACGGCAAGTGGTTGATGGTAGAGAAAGCAAGGTTACCTTCAACGAATTCCCTTATTATCTGAGGTCAGTTGTTTATTTAACCTCCTGACGAATTCCCTTATTATCTAAGGTCAGTTGTTTATTTAACTTCCTGACGAATATATATATATATAAGAAACTCCTTAGTCGCTCTGTTTCTGTTCTCGATCATTTGAAAATACCGTTTATTAGACGACTAAAATTATTACATATCAGTTTAATAATTCTTTTCGTATTGCATCTTTCTTTTCATGCGATTATGTTTACCTTGCCATTTGGTTTGTTTCATATTTTGCTACTCTCTCTGTTTTTGCTTTCCCTCTCTTCGCCTCTTTTCTGATGAATGGATTGGCTTTGGCATTAATTGCTTTTGAAGAGAACAATTCAGCAGCTTGGTCTCCCAAAGCAAAGATTTCTGTTTTTTCTTGAACTTAATTTGAAGAGATGTTGCTATGATAGGGTCGCACTCTGAAAAAAATGAAATTTCATTGTTCTGTTTAGTGTATGAGTGCTGTCCCACTTTGATCTCGAGAATATGGAGTGTGGTTCTCGGTGAAAATCCTAAACAAAGCGCAATCGACTTTGGTTTTGACCATACTAGATCGATATTAACGGGTCTTCCAGTGGATAAAGACCAACACCAGAGTATAATATTGTATTGCTGGTTTGCATGTTGGAATTTTAAGGCCATGCTGATGTCAGGCTCTGAATGTTGTACTTGTTTAACTTTGCCAAGTGTACATATATTCTGACTGCACGTGAGCTGCTGCTTTCTTGGACCTTGAATTGAGAGTTTTCTTGGTTTGTAATATTATATAATATATTTTAGATATTTGTCTTTCCCGATGTTGTTATCGTGTCGTTTTCCGAGATGCAAGGGTGTGCAGAGAATCATTTCTTTCTCTGGAAGTACTTACCCTCTGCCACCCTCTTGACTCCCCTGTTACTAGGACTTGTTAGGGTTGGCATCTGTTTTTTCTCTATGCAAAAACTGGGGAATAAACAGAGTTTTACTCTTAATCATCCAGCCAGTATTAGATGTTTTAAACATGTTTAATGTTAAACAAAGGATTAAAGAGAGCCTTAATGATTTTTTCTTTCTGGGGCAATTGGGAGATATGTGTGTGCTTATATTGTCAATCATGTGAACTTGATTTGAGTGGCTCTGCCTCAATTTATTTCAACAGCCGTATACCATCATGGTTTAACAATGAAGATTGTAATCAATATCTAGTTCATAAGATGTCATCTCTATCATGTCGTCCATAGCTTAATGTAGTGTCAACTAAATCTGTAATGGTCGGACAGTAAGGTAATTTAGTGGTCTGGTGTAATATTTGCTTGTGGTAATCAATGTGGAGTCTCACAGCAAAAGCTGAAGTGGGGCAATTATTTTCAGTGAAACAGCTCCGTAAAATTCGCCGTTTTCTTTAAAGAATATGCAATCGCATACTGATGATTTGTCACTATTTGCATGAATATGACCTTGTTATTGAACTATACTTGGTTTGATGTGGTTGTCTCGCTGATTGCAATGACAGTGAGCAGACTCGGGTGTTGCTAACGAGTGCTGCCTATGTCCATTTGAAGCATGCTGATGTTTCTAAGTATACGAGGAATCTTTCCCCTGCTAGTCGGGCTGTTTTGCTCTCGGGACCTGCAGGTTGATATCCCAGAAGTAGTGATCTAAATTCACTATACTTACTTTTCCTCATTGGCATCCTTGAACAAGTAATGATTGCTTGTATTTTTCTGACCTTGAAGAACTTTACCAACAAATGCTCGCTAAGGCTCTAGCCCACTACTTTGAAGCGAAGTTGCTGCTGTTAGATTTAACTGAATTTTCATTAAAGGTGAGTAGGCAAAGTTACTTCCTTCTAGCAACCCACTTCGGTTTTTAATTTTCATTTCTTGGTAGTTGAAGTGCTGTCCTGTACAGGTCCAGAGCAAATATGGTAGTGTCAACAAAGAACCTGTAAGTATTTATCTAATGCCCATATTCTTCATGTGTATTACATGCACTGGGTTAGTTTTTAGCAGTAGAGAGCCTCGCCCTGTCTGTGGAGCTTCAAAAAGCAACACATTTACTTTTTTCACCTTTTTTTTTTGAAGAAAAAGAGTCCTTAATTCAGCTTCTATATTCTGTCCTGTAGTCTTTTAAGAGGTCCACTTCTGAGTCGACACTGGAGCGGTTGTCCGGTCTACTTGGGTCATTTTCACTCCTTTCGCAGAAGGAAGAACTGAAAGGTACATTGAGACTCTTTGCCTTATATTTATTCTGTTTTTCATGTGAATTAAACTAAAGCAGCTAAAAAAGAGTCAGTTACAAAGCTTCATGTGCTTGTTCTTCGGGGCTGTGAATAGCAGAAAGTTGGGGCCAATGTCCTGGATGACTTATTTTAGATTTTTTCTGTTCAGGCACATTAAGGAGGCAAAGCAGCGGAGTGGATATCTCATCAAGGTATTCTAGCAAGATTTATTTTATTAATAACCTACAAGTTTTCAGATTAGCTGTGGTTTCTGTCTTGTTTATTCTGACAAAAAGAGTTATCGTGTTCCTCATTGCAGTGGACTGGATGGCTCTTGTAATCCTGCAAAGTTACGTAGAAATGCTTCTGTCTCATCTAACATCAGTAGCCTTGCATCTCAATGCACTCCTGCAAACTCAGGTTTGTTCCTGGTATTTATATTACATGAACTCACTAGTACATAGGTTCTGAAGAAATGAATTTTGGTGAACTATGCTTTCATTTCATGCGTACATAATTGTTTTATGCTTGGTATTCCAGTTTTCTGGTTTCCTTTTGCTGCCTTTAACTTCCTTCATTCTTTTTCCCCCACAGCTTCTCTAAAGTGCACAAGCAGTTGGTGCTTTGATGATAAGCTTCTTATACAGTCTCTTTACAAGGTATTATTCTTCAGGCAATATTATCAAATATAAAGTACAGGTTTTTGGCTTTGATTTCTCCGCTAGTACTAGGAAATGAATTATCTGTTATTGCTTTAGGAAGCAATCAATGGGTGAATATAAATTTTGAGTTGACTTGCAGGTCCTGGTTTATGTCTCCAAAACCAGTCCCGTTGTGCTGTATCTCCGGGATGTGGATAAGCTCTTATTTAGGTCACAGAGGATATATAACTTGTTTCAGAAAATGTTGAAGAAACTTTCTGGATCAGTTTTGATCCTTGGTTCACGAGTTGTAAATCTAAGCAATGAGTACAGAGAGTTAGATGAGAGGCTTACCGCACTTTTCCCTTATAACATTGAGATCAGGCCCCCGGAGGATGAAAACCATCTAGTCAGCTGGAAGTCTCAGCTGGAGGAGGACATGAAGATGATCCGAGCTCAGGATAATAGAAATCACATCACGGAAGTACTTTCTGCAAATGATCTTGATTGTGATGATCTGTATTCAGTCGCGTTTGCGGATACGATGGCCCTTAGTAATTACATAGAAGAGATCGTGGTTTCTGCAATTTCTTATCATTTAATGAATAACAAAGATCCTGAATACAGAAATGGGAAACTTGTTATATCATCCAAGAGGTAAGATCAGTACTTCTGTGATTGCGACCCATAGTATTCACTGCATGTATATACTAACTGTATCTTTCGCAAACCAGTTTGTCCCATGGATTGAGCATTTTTCA
Source organism: Moringa oleifera (assembly GCA_021397835.1). Classification (NCBI taxonomy): domain Eukaryota; kingdom Viridiplantae; phylum Streptophyta; class Magnoliopsida; order Brassicales; family Moringaceae; genus Moringa; species Moringa oleifera. Next base: position 1,235,308 of record JAJFZO010000566.1, read on the forward strand.
GGAAGGCAAATCAGATGGCGAAGGTAGATTAAAGTTGGAAGCACAAGCGGAGGCATCTAAGGTCTGTAACACGCGTTCTTTCATGAATATTTAATTGATGAACTGCACAGGTAGATTACTAATGGGGGCTGTTCATGACTCCTGTCAACTATATAGGGAGCGGGAAGTGAAGGGGCCACTGGCATGAAGCCTGAAGCCAAAGCTGAAAGTGCAACTCCTGAAAACAAAAATGAAACAGAGAAAACTACCTCTGCAGCGAAGACAGGTGCAGAAAATCCAGCAGCAGCCTCAAAAGTTCCTGTGAGTTTTTTTTCCCTCTCTTAATTTGCGCCTGATACGTAATGCCTGAACACTGTTGGATTGAGTCTAAAGAGCTAGCAGATCTCATGGAGAAGGTTATGAAGAATCAAGTGATTATCTTTTAATTGTTCCTAGGCAGTCATTATTCTTGGTTTCACTTATACAACTTAATTGTTTCTATCATTTATATTTCTCTCCTTGATGCCTTTTCAACAGGCATTTATGCAAAACGATAACTCCTATTTTCTTAACAGGATGTTCCTCCCGACAATGAATTTGAAAAGCGCATAAGGCCAGAGGTCATACCAGCAAATGAGATTGGCGTATCATTTGAAGATATAGGTGCCTTGGAAGAGATCAAAGAATCACTTCAGGAATTAGTGATGCTTCCTCTTCGAAGGCCTGATCTCTTTAAAGGAGGGCTCTTAAAGCCCTGCAGAGGAATCCTGCTGTTTGGACCTCCTGGCACTGGTAAGACGATGCTGGCCAAAGCCATCGCCAAGGAGGCTGGAGCAAGCTTCATTAATGTATCTATGTCTACTATTACATCTAAATGGTTTGGAGAAGATGAGAAAAATGTCCGAGCTTTGTTCACACTAGCAGCCAAGGTTTCTCCCACTATTATTTTTGTAGACGAAGTTGATAGCATGCTGGGGCAACGTACTAGGGTGGGGGAGCACGAAGCCATGCGGAAGATAAAGAATGAGTTTATGACTCACTGGGATGGGCTCTTGACAAAGCCAGGCGAGCGCATCCTTGTTCTTGCTGCAACCAATAGGCCATTTGACCTTGATGAAGCAATTATCAGGCGTTTTGAGAGGAGGTATGCGCTACTGCCTATTATCGCTTTTATTATGTGAGGAAGAAAAGATATCACAGCATTATTTATTTTCTCTTTAATTTAACTCTTAAAATCCATAAGAAAGGATGTAGTAGCACATGCTAGTTAATCAAATTGTTTGATAGTAACTTTCACCTGTTCTAATTATTGGTGTATGAATCAGGATCATGGTGGGACTTCCATCTGTAGAGAACAGGGAAATGATAATGAAAACTCTTTTGGCGAAAGAGAAAGCAGAAGAACTAGACTTCAAGGAGCTTGCAACTATGACAGAAGGGTACACTGGAAGTGACCTCAAGGTTTGCATTTCTGTTGGTTTAGTATTTTCAAATTAATTCGTGAATCAGGGGTTTTTAACCGTAGGTTGCTTCGTAAACAGAACCTCTGTATGACAGCAGCATATCGACCAGTTAGGGAGCTAATACAGCAGGAGAGACTAAAGGACATGGTTAGTGTATCTCATCTCCCATGGTTTTCTACTCCTGCTACCTTTTCTCTATGACCAAAGAAGGACTTTATACTTGTTTGAATCACCTAAGATTTGGTTGTGCGTGAACTTCTGTTTACAGAAAAAGAAGCAAAGAGCTGTGGAAGAGCAGAAGTCAGACAATGCTTCATGTACAAAAGAAGATGGTAACGAGCAAAGAGTGATCACTCTGAGGCCATTAAACATGGAAGATTTCAGGGTAGCAAAGAATCAGGTAGAAACAATCTCTTTCTCCCTCGGCTTGCTCAAGGATTACACCATTCATGATGGTATATATATACTTGCTGTAATGCAGGTTGCAGCCAGCTTTGCAGCTGAAGGATCTATAATGAGCGAGTTAAAGCAGTGGAATGATTTGTATGGTGAGGGGGGTTCAAGGAAGAAAGAGCAGTTATCTTACTTCTTATAAGGCACCAGCTGGTACACCCATGCTCACCTTCCCAACCATGCACCAGCTAGTAGAACCATGCTCACATTCCCAACCACGTTTGAGACCAAAGCTCTCCCCTAAGGCAGCAGGCACTGCAACCATGCTCACATTCCCAACCACGTCTGAGGCCAAAGCTCCTCAATCTCTGTCACTTTTACTACAAGTTAAGCTTTAGCAAACATGTAAACTTTGAGAGATGATGAACAGACAAGAATCAAAGGAAATGTTAAAGAGGTTTCTAGGAAGACAAGCTAAGTTATGGCGTTTTATCAGACAACTCGTCTTTATTTGAGTCTGTGTACTGTACATATGGCAGAAATATTTGCTTGTGATTAGGGACTCTGTGTGATTCCATGTCATTTTCAGCTATGAACTAGTAAGATAATGGACTTTTTCTAGAGTAAGAAAGATAAACATAGAAAAGAAACAGATGATAAGACGTACCTAGCTAAGTCACCCTTCATCAGTCCTTCCAGAGCTCATTGCCATTGGATATGAAAATCAAAGAGAAGCTCTGCCGAACACCACTTTACAATTGAATATGACGAGTATGTGATTTGTTCTTTATTTTGTCTCATTTTGACCATCAAGAAGGTTGGAAGGCTTATGGCAATTCGGGGATAATTACTACTTGCCCTATGAGAGTTTGCACGTGGTGACTTGGTGGCTATGTGGGCGTCAATAACAACCTTCAGACAAAGTCACAGTTCTTTGATTAAAACAGCTTCTATTTTCAAGTCCATGCTAGAGTATCTTGTTATTCAGTAATTTGCTCTCATTAGTGGTGCCACTTTTCATACTCAACATTCATTTTCTATCTTATATATATGTGTGTGTGTTTGTCTTTTGTTTGAGAAAAGGGGCAGATTAGCCTTCCAGCTTCTAGACTATTCAGACACTTGAACCTAATTGATCAGGACCATGTGACTACACATTAGCCACTGTACCTTGTGTCTGCTCATAATGAGATTATTTATGCATTGTGAATGTGGAAAGTCCTCTTTGTCTACAGTCTTGATGCATATCTTAAGGGGCGGGATTACGATTTCCCAAAATGTCTTATGCAGCTCCCAGAACAATTCACTCAGGTCATCCTAAGGCAAGGTTCACATGCTCGATATAATTGAGTATGAAAAGTTAACATCCTGCCTCAACCCTAATCAGTCATCACTCGGGTAACTCCCATATGTTAAAGTTCTGCTCAGACAGACCTAACTTCTGACTGAAATCCTTACCTCCTGTTAAGGCCAACATAAACCATCAAAGCTGCACTCCTAATCCCAATGCACAATGAGACACAGGACCTATGGCTTGCAGCACCTCTAAATCCCAAAGCTGCCTGTGGTGAAGTTTACTGCGGAATTATCATCACAGTTTTTACCTTCGAATGCTTCTTTCAACAATAGCAGCAGAAGCATGCTTCTCATTATGAATCCAGGCATCCAAAAAATGTACATGATCTAAACAAGTCAAAACTTCAAAAAGAAAAGTTGCAAGTTAAAATTCATTGTACAATGAACTAACTGATAAGCAATATGATAAATATATCACTGACCACTCATAGCAGATAGATCCATGGAAGAGCTACCATGTGCGCAGCACAACCAATATGAAAAATCCATATTCATCCACATCGGGAACCCAGACTCCAGAAAAACAAAACAACAGAACAGGGTTCTAGCCAATACTGGATAAGATTTCACAACAGCTTCACGAAACACAGCTACCAAATGTATGCAAGAACCTAAGCATGAGCAAGAACATAAACCATCCTAAGCCTTCTTCTTGTCCTTTGACAGTCCCCTGGGAATCTTACTCAAAACCTTTGCATCAAAAACTGCATACTGCTTCTTGATCTCAGCCATTGCCTTCTCAGCAAATGAGTCAACATGATCCTCGTACTTCTCATAAAACACAGGGACAGTATGAAGTAGCACGAAACCTGATTTGCCAGACAAAAACTCTATGTCAATAACTATTACAGACTCTAACATAAAATAAACAACAATAACACATGAAGTATTACCTATATAGAACAAGGTCAAGAAGTTGCACCAGCTCCCCACAATAGACAAAACCCACAAGCCAGCAATCACCTAATCAATCACAATAAATTTCTGTTATCATGAGCTACACGATGTGCATGTTTAGAAAGCATATTTGCTCAAATCTTCAAAGCCATTACACTACAAAGATTGCCAAGTGTGCCTAAATTTCCAACAGGTACTACTAAGCATTTTTATCCACAAACATGGATATCAACAAGCAAAAAGTTATAAACGTACAGATAGGAACTTCTTCAGATCTCTCCCAGATGCAATATCCCTCAAAACAGCAAAGGCACGGTTGATCTCAATCCTAAGTGCAGAAGCAACCTGTAGAACTGGATCCTCAGGGATATGAAATTCTGGAATGCGTGGTGGGGACCTAATGTTCAACAATTTTAGCAAAGTGAATCATGAAAATGCAGACATGTAAATAAAAACACACATTACCAAATTTAATGGAATATGAACACGAGACCAATAGCTTACTTGTTAATGAAGGTGCTTGCATTAGACCATAAGAACAGCACTGCAAGAGCAAGAATCAAGCAGTGGCAGACCAGAGTGAGAAGGTGATATTCAAGCAATTCAAAGAGGATCCAGATTGCGGTTGCACCACCAAGCACTCCTCCTGATATCTTCTTGTTCCTCCACAGGAAAATATCAGCCGCTATTGCAAATTCCATCAAACCAAATCCATATTAGACAGAGACAAAGATTGATAGCAAGAAAAAGAAATGGCAGGCAGTATATGTCTACCAGTTTGAAATATGATTAATTAAGCAAGGTAAGAGAACAAACCAAAAAGCAAGATAATCATTAAGCTTTAACCATACCTATTCCTTTTTCTTCAAAAAAGAACTACAGTTAATATTTGGCTCAACTTTAATAAAGCCTGAGAACACTGGTAACGGTTTCTACAGCTAAAGTAAAGCTTTATTAAAACCAAAGGCATCTACAAACTTTAACACAAGCTCAATCTAACAATAGAGCTAGATCTAGATGTTTAATTACCAGCACAAAAATTATAAAACGCATAATAAATCGGGGGAGCCAGGACAGTGGATAGTGTGTTTAAGCATATTCAATCCATAACCCCTCAATTTCAGATTTCAACTTAAAGCATAAGATTCCAGGAATGTCATTTCTCTTTCACATCATCAGCCAAAAAAAAAATGAAGAACGGAAATAAAATTTTTACTCGCTAGAACACTAAGCTCCGGATTACAGCGCCAAATTGATAATATAAACAAAATAAAATAAAAATGGAGATCGACATACGTTTTCCACCACCGAGAACCTTGTGAACAGGCTTCTCCCTTCCAAAAAGCCGATAAATCTTCGACTTGATGGAGGATTCAGATGGCTTCTTGTCGTCGTCAGAATCAGAAGACGAGGACGAATCGTGGCCGTGGATCTTCTCCGATATCTTCTCCATCATCGATTCAACAACCGATTCCTCCTGCTTATGCTCCTCCGCCATGGTCCCTCTCTCTGTGTCTCCCCGAAAACCCAACAATCTGATCCAAAAACCCTAGCGTCCGTTTCGAAACGAGTTTAACGCCAGAAGAAACTCCCAGAGAAAGCGAGAAACACACTATCCTTGCTCTCTTTCTTATGGAGCAAATCGGTCTAAATAGGGGAGCACGTAACATATACAATCTCTTCCGTTGAAACTAGATTCGATCTCAGCCGTCCATGGTTCGGATCCGGAAGCTGCCAGTTTAGAGTAACCCGAAACCCAAAACGGAGGATTAACTCCCGTTTTCACTTGGACGGAGACGCCGTTAATAAACCCTCAAAACTATACACGTGGCCACGGGAAGATCATTGGTAATTTGAAACGGGAGTGCGGCAAGGTGCAGCAGAGCTGGGTCAGCCGTATGCTGACACGTGGACTTTGTCAATGCCATGAATATCCAAATTTGCAATATTTTTCTCAATTTTGGTAGACAGATGAGATCACATTATTGGGCTCTGCAAACATGGAATGGAAACTTAAGCATTAAGAAAAAGGAAGGAAAATAAGACTTGACTTACCATACATCTAATTGGACTTACTGTATGTTTAACTGGACCGACAGTTAACAGGGTTAGGTGATTGAATTAGTATTTTGCTTGAATTTCAATATCTTATGGCTTTTTTTCTTCCTTTTTCTTTTTTTTTTTGGGGGGGGGGGGGGGGGGGGGGAAATACGTAAATCCAAATACCGAAATACGTAAATCAAATCACAAAGAGATAACAAATGAAAGCTTCTTTGCCCTTTTTATCAAACCAAATTATTAAAGTTTTAATAGAAACTAAGAGTTACCGAAGTTCTCTAATTTGTATAAGCAGCAGGATTTTGTGCAATTTAAAGCCATAACCTATGGACCTAACCATGCACATGGAAGTGATCAGAAAGAGAAGCGCCCCACCAAATTTGTGAAGGACAGCTTCCTTCCAGAGAGTCACTAATTATCTTCTAGTGGGTCCAGACAGGAGAACTAATCCTCTTGACCAACTTGATATTAAGAGCATCAGAAGGAGAACTAAAGGGCAAAAACTATCTTTAAGTATTAAGGTCCTAATCAGCCTCAAAGGAAAGCTCTTGCTAAGAAATTGAGTCACTTCAGTATGATATGAGTGACCCTACAAGAAGTTTCGGTGTGTCAAAGTGTTGATGGAAAGAAAGTGCACACATGAGTACAACCAGAAGAGGCAAGCATGGTAGACCCCGAGCAAGGTAAAAGGTGGGATGGAATGGCCAATGCCAGCTTCAAAGCATGACAGGAGTTTATCTTTTCACTTGAAAATGGAAATGAAACAGTTGCTGATATCTGCCTTATCTAATGCTTTTGGCATTCCACATTCATGTTGTTTCTGCAATTTGGTGCAAGGAAACTTATACTGAAAAATCTACAGTAAGGTTGAGCTTTCTTTCTTTCCTTTTCTGCTGGAATGCCAACCAAATTTGAGATGAATTTGAAAGAGGAGATAGATCAATTTCATTTAATCAAGAAACCTGTTCTCTCTTTTTGTTGTGCGTGGGGGTGGGTCTGTGTGGGGTTGTGTGTGTGTGTGTGTGTGTGAGAGAGAGAGAGAGAGAGCACAACATCAAAGACATGCCCACTTCATGCTGAACAGAGACCTTTAATCACAGGTACGCCACAATCCTTTGTCCTTAATTATGTGGTTAGCTATGCGTTCAAATTCAGATTTCTATACGTAACTCTTTCACCTAAATTACTCATAGGAGAAATCACCATAACGCAGGAGCAGAGATACGAGAATGAAGACCAAGAGGCTTCATGAAAGAAGAAGAAGCAGAGATGGATAAAGATTAAAGCCTTGGGAAAATATATAAGCTCATAATGGTAAGAATGAATATAGTTCTCATGTCCATTAGCTGGATTGTATGTGTTGGTTTCATCGAGTACTCAGCCTACAGGACAATCCTAAAGCAAAAGGCTTCAGTGATAGAACTGGTTGGTGAACTCATCTTAAGATACAAGTAAGGCTGTATAATTCTTTCTAAGGCTTACTTTAATAGGCTGTAAAATTCTTTCTAAGGCTTACTTTAATACTGACATCAAATCATCTTTCATATCCCCATTCTGTAGCTTTTGCTCTCAATCCAGATACTGAAAACTTGGTGCTAGATTAGAGGGAGCCCAGAATCGCAAGCAAGGTGATGGAATATTAGTAAAACTTATGAGTTCCAATCAATAGGTTTCAATATTCTGCATCCTTAACGCTAGGAAAGGATTATCATCACTAAATGTGTAGTATAATTTTCATCACTACTAGCACGTAACTCAATACTCTTGCAAGTATTTTGAAAACAAGATAATAAGGTTGGGAGTTGTTGGCAGGGCAATCAATCCCACCTAACAAGCTAGGGCATGGATTGTTCAGCAACTAGTCAAAAGTTCTTCCATTACTATACACCTCTATTTCCATAAGTTTTTATTTCATGTACTGCCAATATTAGATGATATTCAAGCAAATATTTTTTTACCATCTTTCCTAACATCATTGCCCTCATGTGCCAAAGCCTTTGTTTTCAGATTCTGAAGGAAATCCCAATTGAAGTAGGTAGGAAACAAAATTGCCGAAGAGCATTTATGCATTCAAATCACTTACTCACACAACTACATATTATAAATTAGATGACACTTAATAAATGATAATTTTATTAAAGAAAACATTATTAAAAATCAATTGAGATTAAATGACACAGAATGGAGCACTGTTAAACATAATTCATCTTGCATCAAATATATACATGTAGATTAGAAGCAATATAAATCTCGATATATCTCCTGAATTGTGAGGTGATCAAATCTCAAACTAAAAAAATGATATGATTAGGATCAAAGCGGATAATATCTTGCATAATTTTGAGTATCAACATTGACCATCTATGCAGATCAATATGTCAAGATTGAAAGGCCTTGTCACACCCAATTCATTCTTCATTGGATATATACTTACAACACATCTTTTAATCTGTAGGCACTTTTAGGCCGTGCAGTTATGACATAAATGAGCAATACCTTGCAGAGAGAAAATTTCTGTCGACAAATTTGAGTCAACACTGACTGAATTTAATCTCGCTTGCCTCATCTAAAATCTAGGGTCTTGTCTCCTCACTTTCTCATGCATAGGGCAGTGTAGTCCTTGAAGATTAGCTGTATTCAGTTGTGGGTGCAGACAATATTTCTATGCTCAACCTTTACCAAACACTTACTGTGAAAACTCAAGGTTTGATTTTCTTTTGACATGCGCATATATTCCCTAATATAGCGCATAAAAAACAAAGTACATAGTAATGCATACAAGATTATAAAGCTTTTTCCTCTTCAATTGAGTACAACAGACATAAGCTCAAGCGGCATCATTGAAATAGTCTTTTCATGATTCTCATTTCTCTTATCTTCTATAAATACTATCCTGATGCCAACATCAACTACCAAATAAATAGATTCTGTGCAAAATATATCCTTGAGCCCTCTCAGAGAAGTCCTAAAGAAAGTCTTTATGATGGCATCTTTCTGGTATCTAATATCCCACAACTTCCCATTTTCTACCATCATGAATTGCACAAACCTTCAGATCTCTAATCATATTGGAAGGTCTGGGCAGCCATTGACACATACACTGCATCTAGCTCCAGTTGGCAGTGGGATCTTTACCACTAATAAAACTTAGCTAGAAGTTTTCTTGAGAGTGAACCCACTGTGTCTTGGTTGGATCAATCTGACTGATAGGGGAAGTGCCTGTAGAACCTTGTATGAGCAAGTTTCATAGATTCTGAAAACCTTTTGGTTAATCAGTACTATTTCTTTTGAGTTAGAGAAACCCCTTATATTAACTCTCTGAATTTCATTCACCAACCCATTGTCAATCCAAATCCTGGTCTAATTGGCACAAACTTGATAGAAGAACTCCTACTATCACCACTACCATAACATGTGCATCCAACAGATCACCAACAGAGTCCTTGTAACAAATTGGACGGGAAATTTTCTATAAACTTAACATATTTGACGAGTCTAAATTTTCTATAATCATTAACTCCTTTATTCTTGATTCTTTTCTAAGACTCCTCTATTCATACAAATCCAAGGCAGACCCCAAGATAAGTAAATTCCAACAAATTTCAAAATGGCTAACCAGTGACATTGAAAAACTCAAAGAAACTAGTATGAACCACAAACAATTGCAGTTTCTTCTCTACATTTCAATGAAACCTAACCTATCATAACTTCAGCATCAACGAAATGAGTAGATACGGGAATAGATTGCCCTATATGTATACGTTGTTCCTCCTCAAACAATCAAAGAAACATGAACAGAGAAAAAGCAAGAACAATATATGAAAACAGTTACCATATAAAAACAATCTTCTGAAAATGAAACGATTACCTCATTATACAGAAGAGGCTAGGCTACAGATAAGAGCTGGAGAACAAGGCTGCCTTCTTTCGAAGCTTGCAGAGAACAGAGAAGCCTTACGAGATAGACACTCTAGCTTCAGCTTCAACGACTCTGAAGAGTCAATTACCATGACATAAAAACGCCAGTACATCTTGGGATTGTCATATTCTTTTTCAGTTGGACCAATTTGGCCATACTGTGTTGTCATAATTACAAGGCCCAATAGCTGCTCTGGTAGTGAGGGAGGTGGGTATTTTCGTCATTAAAACCAATATCTGTTTCTATATTTGGTCGGTTCTGGGCATGAAATATTGTCTAGCGTATGCTTGTTGCTTGCACCAAACAGAACATTTTGAGGAATATGCTGATGGGTGCCATGTGCCCTTTCATATTTTCTTTTTTATTTTTAGGATTTTCCTTTATAACAACCACATGTTTTTTGCTTTTTAAATAGATTATTAATTATTAAATTCATCAAATGAGATAATGTTTAATGGATCCGATATGATAATAAAAAAATTAATTTAAACCAACAAATTTAAAGTGATTTCATGGTTTCATTATTTGAGCTTTTTAGTTAAAAAATAGTTTTTTAAATTATATTTTGGTTAGAGATTATATAAAACTCTAGATTTACTTTTTTTGTATAGTGAATTTTAATTTTAAAATGTTTTAAAATTAATTTTAATTTATTAATTTAAATTTGAAAATTTTCGTTGATTATAAAGATCAAGCTATCCTTTTTTAAAAAAGAATTAAAATATTTTTAATGCTAAAAATATTTTTTAAAAAAATAAAAATCACATACAATTTTTATGTTTAATCAATCTTTCATGTTTAAAAAGTAATAAATCGAATCGTAATTTATTAATTTATCTAAATTAAATTTTATTAAAAATTAAAATTAAAATATTCGAATTTAAAATCTTATATAATAAATTTTGACTTTATTTTTAAAATATAAAAAATATTTACTTTACCTTCATAAAAAATTTTAAAATTTTAGAACATTAAAAAATATATTTTTTTAAATTTATGCTGTCAAACTTTTAAAAATTTTATAAAAATATATCTCACATTAAAAGATTGACTGGAAATAGAGTGAAATTTTAATTTGAATTATTTTTGAGTCATTTTAATGACGAACATATTTTTAATTTTTTATAATTATTTGAATTAAAATTTAATATTTATCAAATTGATAGATTAATATTATAAATTTTATTTAAATTATTTTTTAAATATTTTAATAATAAAAATACGTCTAATTTTTCATGACCGTTTGGAATTAAAACTTAATTTAAATGAAATCAAGATTTGTGAAATATTTATTTCTATATTTAATTATATCTAAAAAGCCCAATTATAGCCCAATCCTGCTAGGATTTTAAGTCCGAGACTAAAATAAAGGCCCAAATGTAGGCTCAATAGGCCGAACTTAATAATGTGGCTGCCCGTCGTTTCCTCCTTCCTTGCAAAACCCCAATTTTCGTGCCCAAAACCCCAGTGCCAGTCTACTACGCTCCTGGTAGCCTCTCTCGAGCGCACGCAGGCAGGCGTAGCTATGCTGATCCCGCGATCAAGATTACTGTGCAAGACCGTACACCTGCGCTTCTTCTCTCAATCTGCAACCGCCGCGCTCGTCGAGGACCCAGCCTCGGATCCGCTGACCTATCTGGACGGGTTCCCGAGACCGGACCCGAAGTTCGCGGATACCATTCTTGCCGTCCCTCGCTCTGCTTCGGGCAAGAGCATTGCTGCCAAGGAGCGGAAGGCGGGTAGAGTGCCTAGTATCGTCTTCGAGCAGGAAGACGGGCAACACGGTGGCAACAAGAGGCTCATTTCGGTGCAGACTAATCAGATCAGGAAGCTGGTTAACCATCTTGGTCGTTCCTTTTTCCTCTCTAGGCTCTTTGATCTTGAGGTCCGGCCCGAGTTAGGCTCCGATGAAATCGTGGAGAAAGTCCGAGTTTTGCCTAGGATGGTACTGCCTTTACTTTATTAGGTTAGATGATTTTATTTGATATACTTATGTGGAAAGGTGGAAGTGTAACTTTCAGCTAATGAAGGGAGCTCAATCAACGTTGGTCCATTATCTGATTTTGTTCCTTTCTGACCCTTGGTTAAATGAATTTGCGGTACGATATGTGGAATTGTGAATTGAATAGGAGAGCGGATAAAACCAGAGCATAAATTTGTCTGCTTGTAGTTTATTAAGTAGCACTTTGGTCCATTATGTGAACATTGTAGATTACTCTTTCTTTTCTAATTTTTTGGTGTTTCTTATGGATTTTATCTGCTTTACATTGTGTCAGCTTCATTTGCATGCTGGGACAGATGCACCACTGAATGTGACATTCATAAGGGCTCCTTCTCATGCCTTGTTGAAGGTTGATATTCCACTTGTATTCAGGGGTGAAGATGTGTCTCCGGGACTAAGGAAAGGTGAGTGGTAATAAATTTTGGCCATACTTTTGTGCTGTAAATTGTTTTACTTGTGCAAGAGATGAGGCTTTATCTAAGTCATGTTGAGAATCCTCATTCCAATTATTTGGTTGGTAATTGATTTGGTTTGTTTTCTTACCTTCTTGATTGCATGAGGTCTTAATTCTGCAAAAGATGAGGGTTGTTGTGCTTTTTAGTTTTGTTAAGTCAAACAAGTTCAAGCACTTGGATAAAGCACCATGCCAATTTCCTGCTAATCCAATTCCCACTGAGAAGCTGGGGGTAACATGAGAATGGTCTATGAACAGTAATGTTATTATCAGTGCAACTATCAGATTTGTCATCTTCTTCCTTTCATTAATGTGTGGGGCTGCCGTTTTTTACCACACTGACTGATATGCTTAAAGGAAAGGGATATTAATGATATTTAGGAAATTTATATCTAGAGAACTTGAGATTATTATGTCGAATGGTTTACCCGGGTTACAGGCCTCCATCTAATGAGAAGGTAAAGATGAAGCTTTTCTTTGGAATTGAATTTTTGAGTTAAAAACTGTGTACAGATACTAGATGAACCAATGTTAAATGCTTAGCCTCTTGACCAGAAAACTTGAAAAGAAACCAGGGCGTTTTCTTTTTTTTGGGTTTTTTTTTTTTGGGGGGGGGGGTGGGGGTGCGAGAAGATGTAGTGGCTGTAAAGTTGTGTCATGAGCATGAAGCTTAGTCTTGCTGTTACTTGATGGAAGTTGACTTAGATCTGTGCTACACCACCAACAGATTAGTTCAACAAGTTTGCTTTTGTCTAATCCTAATTGGATTTTTGGAGTCAGTTGTCGGCAATCCCCTGCTGAATTGATGATTTTTTTTGTTGTCAAGTGTTTGCTTGGTTTCAACATACTATTATGGTTACTTTGCATCAATTTATTTTTCCTGTTAGATTTAGGATATTCGCTAATTGTTAACCAGTGGGGTATTAATTGTTACTTTTGTACTTTACAGGGGCTTATTTGAATACAATAAAGAGGACGGTTAAGTATCTTTGCCCTGCAGATATCATCCCTCCCTATATTGATGTGGATCTTAGTGACATGGATGTGGGCCAGAAGTTGGTAATGGGAGACCTCAAGGTTCATCCAGCTTTAAAGCTTATTCGATCAAAAGATGAACCTGTCTGTAAGATTATGGGAGCCAGAGTTTCTGACCAACAAAAGAAGAAATAAGCACTTCCATTTGGATTTTGGTGAGCCAATCATTCAAAAGAGATCGCCTCTAACCTTAGTGGGGATTTGGTTAGGTAAAATATTCAACTCCGTTCTTCATGAAATATTTGTAGCCCTGTAATACCGGTAGAGGACAGATTATGCATTTCAAGAGTAACTCTTTTGGTTGTTTCCCTTCATTCCATCCAAATATAAAATTTTCCCTATTCTTCACTTCCAGTGAACAGGTGTGTGGTTGTGGTGGAGGTGAATGGAACTATCCAACGAGTGATTTCTTACCGTTTTGCCTTTGATTTTGTTACCAAGTTCACAAGGACAATTAGATACTCTTTTATTCTATTAGAGTGGATTTGTAGATTAGATTTTCAGCATTTCCATTCTTCACATATACGGTGATTGCAGTCTGTTTTTCTGGAGTTCAAAATGGTGTTGCTTTTTCCAATAAACATGTAATGGGAAAAACATCTATGGTACTTGACGGATTGTGCTCCTGGTTTTCTTCAAGGAAGAAGAAGAGTTGAGTATGCCATCTAAATGGCTGAGGAAATATCTTATTGTTGTCATAGAGGGTTTTAACTTATGACCTCCCAAGTTGACAACTGTAATCTGTCATTTGTTTCAAGTCTGTACATGCTTTCCTTAATATGCTGAATGCTTTGTATCTTTTATTTGAGTGGAGTCACATTGGAATCATTCAATGGCTTGGATGCCAGAAAGGACATCAAATTATTTGTTAGAAAACACAGTCTACTTGCCAGTGCTCATCTTTGCCTCTTGTTTAGATAGTATGTGTAATTCCAAAGCTATTAGCAATTCTTTGGGAAACTTTGCTTTCAATGAAATCTGTTAAATACGGAATCAGAAATCTCTGTTTTAAAGTTCCTTCCAAACTTCTCATGGAGGCTGAACGTGGTCAGACACAACCCTGGATGTTTCATTACTGGCCTAAGCATCTATTTAGTCATCCTTCTCTGTATATGCTGACCCAGTCTGGGTTTTGAGGCTACCTGTGAAAACCCAAATTGTTAGGTTCCTTAACTTGGGAGCTGAATTTGATCTTGATATCAGATGTGATGTGAACATCATAAATCTAAAGGACCTGGAAACAGAGATCCTTGCCTTCTTGGCTGCAGGTTGCTGAACAGTTTCAGCTTTTGTCAATTTTATCAACCAAACTACCTTGCAAGCAACAGGTACGAACCTTTACCTTTATTTGCTTCAAGATTAAACTTGGCTTCTCAATATTGTAGGATCAGAAATTATTGTTGATTCAAGTTTTGTTGATTCTTTTGAAAAGATATTGTTTCATTTAGTAGTTTAGAAGATATTGATTGTTGATTCTATTTTTGTTAATTCACAAAGTCTTTGAGAAGTATATTGTCGTTCACAAGGAAAAAGATCAAAAGGAAAGGAAAAAAGAGAGAATGATGGGCCACTCTTCATACCCTCAAAGAAAGTGACAAATAATGCCAAAGTTGTGATTAGCCTCATAATTTTATAGTTGTTGTAGTCTCTCTTTTCAAAAAGATTGAAATGATTTATGCAGGGCAAGCCTCAAACTTATATGCTATTTATTTTAATATTTATTTTTGTATCATTTATAGTCAAGATATCTGAAAATTAATCCGATTAACATATGGACATTCATCTTTCTTGTGGTCTTGACTTGCTTTAAGCAGTTAATAAGATATAGATGTATTTTATCATAAAAATATTTTCATAATCAACCATATCTTGAATGCATGTTTTTTATTGTAATTTTTTTGGGTTTATATTATTAACCATTTAATAAACTAGTTTAGTGTAACCGAAATATTCTTTTACGCAAAATAAAAGGTTTCAAAATATTAAAAAATTAGGATTTGTCAGTGATGATCCGAAAGAGAACAATAATAATAGGGGAAAGTTGGTTGGGGAGTGCAACAGTGTCAGATTTGGTTGACATAAAAGAAGCTTAAAGTCACATTGCCAAAATAACAAAGGTGACTGTACTGGGAACATAAACTTGAAGCTTTGTTGCATGGTTTGAGCCCAACCTTCAAAGTGCACCTGAAGCAACCCTTTAAGTTAAGGGCAACCAACCCAACCGTAGGGTCTTTGACTTTGCCTTTTCCAAAGAACAGTATACCCTTTAGAAAAGTTGTAAAGGAGAACCTGTCCCTTCTTTTGCATCCTTCTTTCTTTGTTATTATTCCCTAATTATACATATAAGACTTTAAGCCCTTGCTAAGCTAAGCACTTCACTAACCAAATTTGGGACACTTATTTGTTAAATCTTTTGTGAAAGCGACTTTGAGCCGGTGGAATTGATGTTATTATGATCTCTTATGACTAATTTATCGCATTAACTTAGTGTATATGATAGGTGTCTATGCTTCTAAGTATAAAGAATAATGTGAATGTTTAACTTTTAGAGATTTTGTCAATTAGTAAGTGTCAACTTGTAAGTTAGGTTCAAAATTCGAAACTTTCAAAGTTATTGGTTTGTTATTGGTTGTTAAATTTAAAATTTGAAGGATGATGAGTTCTCTATCTGTTAGTTGAATTTTTCAACTCAAATATTTTGATTATAAAAGAAAAAAATTGAATGTCATATTTATTAATGAATTCAATAATTAATTTTGTTTTATGAATCTTGAAAGGTTCAGTCTATATGTAGGGATCATGGTAGATCAAGTTTAATGTTTGAATTTTTTTTAATATTATTAAAGGGTTTTGTTTGATTGATAATTTGAGGGTCTTGAAGAAAATGGATTTATCATCCTCTGGTCGGATTTCTTAACCAAAGATTTGGTTATCACAAGAAGAATTGTCTATAATAGTTCAATTAAAAATTTATTTATGGTTATAATATCATATCATGTTTTATAAATATGAACATCTTATTGTGGAATGTAGGATCGCACCATGTTTAGAATATTATTTACTATTTCAAATGTGCTTAGAAAGATGCTCTTAATTAGCAATTAGTGTTAAATAGTAAAAAGATTTTCGGTCGGTTGCGGGCTTTGACCATTGAAGGTTAGCTATGGCTTAGGAGCACAAACAAGACTCGGGACTTAATTTGATGCTATATATCGGGGGACCCACATTGGTTCCAAAAGTCATCACATCATTAGTGTTCAGTAGATCCAACGGTTGCTATCAAATCTCATTCTGGTCAAAATTAAGAAAGGGATAGAGTTAGGGAGAGCCCCAATTAGATACGGCATGGGCTCCTTCGTTGGTCACCATTACCTCTTCACAAGTACCGTCTTTCTTTCTTTGTCTCTTCTCTCTCAGCTGTGGATCGTGGGACCCTCTCGATCAAATATTTAATAAACCAGTAAGCCGAAACGACGACGCACGCCATCTCCGTGTCACGTTAAATGGGACTGCGGAGGTCAAAACTATTGGTTGGGTCGCCTTGGCTGACTTGCATGTCTGCCACGTCACCTTACAATTAGCCTCAGCTGTAGCCTGTAGCCAGTACCCTGTAGACAGCAGCCGCCGGCGGAGCCCACGCACCGTCTCAGGCTCCAAGGAGAGGAGGCTGCCTCTATATTAGCAAGTGATCAGTAAACGTTGACCCAGTAATTGGTAATTTGTATTAAATTTTCTTTATATAATGTTTAATTTGAGTACTTTAATTTTAATTTTTAAATAAATTTTAAATTTTGAAATGATGATGAAAAAATTAAAACAGTAAAATTAAATTAAAATGTAAACAAAAATTTGAATTTTTTTATATTTATAAAAATCACATTCCGAGTTTTACTTTTACTTCTACTTTTAGTCATGAGAAGTAAAAGTAAAAATTAATATGATTAGTATTTTGGAGGATACAGGCAATAATGTGAGGGTGGTGGTACGGTTCTTCTTCTGGGTCTAAAACAGTACTGTGTTACCAGTAGCTCGCTGTCTCTACATCTGAGTCTGAGCGCGGCAGTCTGCTCTCACATGACTGCTCTGCAACCACCATTACCAAATCCCCCACCATCAAAAATTAAAACCCTAACCATCCTTCTTACTGAAACTCTCTCTTTCTCTCCATTTTCAGTACTCTCTCCTGCCACCTTCCCACCACCCATTAACCCCGCCCCTCAAAATATCCCCCCCTTTTTCCCCCCTCCCGTTCTTTCTTTCTCTCTGTTTGTTTACTTTACCTTTCTCTTTTACCCTTCTCTCTCTCTCTCTCTCTCTCTCTCTCTAGTGCTGTCTTAAAGGCGACACAGAGGACATTACGCCCATAAAGTCTTCATTTTTCTACTCTTTGCGCACCGCTATTATTCTGGCTCTCCCAACCATGGAAGCTTTCAGCTTGCTCAAGTACTGGAGAGGCGGTGGCGGCATTGCCAGTGAGACTCCCGGGAATAGCCTCCGGGGAGCTGTATCCGCCGGGGGTACGGCTACTACCATCGTTACTGCCGTGACCCATCACGCGGTGGAGACGGATGGCGAGGATGGGGATGACGACGATGGCCCTTTCTTCGACCTGGAGTTCGCCGTCCCTGACGAAGATGAAGGCGACGAGGAGGGAGAGGAGAGGAAGAATAATAACCAGGGGGACGAAGATAATGGTAGTGAAGATGAACAAAACGACGACATTGAGTCTGAAGGTACGGATGGTGAGCGCGAGTTCAACTTCACGCTCTCCTCTGGTTCTAGCAACGACCGTACGGATCCGAATCTTTCGCTGTCGCCGTCGGACGACTTGTTTTTCAAAGGCAGGCTAGTTCCTATCGAGCCTGCCGTGAACGGCGCCGACCTGAGCGCTAAGCCTCAGTTCCCTGTCTCGTTGCTGAAGTCTGCGACCAAGTTTCGGGTCTTCATGCTGGGATTCAAAAAATCGAAACCGACGCAGATCAGAAACGAGAAACCAGAAGCCAACGGATCTGTCGCTGAGAATCCCAAGCAAGGAGGAGAGGCGAGCAAGCAGCAGCGGAATTTGTTTACGGTGAAGTTCAAGGTGGAGGAGGTACCTATCATGTCTCTCTTCACCAGAGACAACAGCTCGAGAAATTCATCATCGACGAACAAGCAGCAGAAGCAAAGCAGCGAAGAACCCGTCCCCGATGAGAAGCGGTTCTCCAAGGATATGATGCAGAAGTATCTAAAGAAGGTGAAGCCTTTATACGTCCGCGTTTCCAGGAGGTACGGCGAGAAGCTGAGGTTCTCTGGCCAGTTGAGCTTTGGTTCGGGGCTGACATCCTCCTCCTCTTCCTCTTCGACTGCAGCGAAGTCGACTGCAGAGAAGACCCAACCGGAGGTAGAGGTAGCGGAAGCTCCGGCGAGGAGCCAGAAACAGGGGAATATTCCGGCAGGACTTAAAGTAGTGTGCAAGCATTTAGGTAAAAGCCGGTCGGCTTCGTCCGCAGCAGTGGCGGCGGCCCCTCCGGCTGTCCTTCCCTCCAGGAGACGCGACGACTCTCTACTGCAGCAACAGGATGGAATCCAAGGTGCCATCTTGCACTGCAAGAGATCCTTCAATTCCTCTCGTGGTATACAGTTCTCCTTAACATATTCTTTAACTAACTCTCAGAAAACTTTTCAAGGTATAACTTTTCTTTCTTCTTCTTCTTCTTGTTCCTTTCAAATTTGCAGAGTCGGAGTCCTCTGTATTACCCAGATCAGTGAGTGACCCATCTCATGAGAAATCCATTGATTTGTCGAGAAAATCCTCAGATGAAGGGAAAATTTGAGACAAACAGTAAAAAAGCTGGAAAGTTGGTCAGCTGTGATGGGTCCAATTCTCACATATCAGAAATCATTCTCAAAATCACTAGCAAGACCAGAAAATAGGTTACTATCAGCTCATTAGCTATCTGTCTATTTAGTTTCCTGTAAATGTTTTGCTCTGAAAATTTTAGGGTTCATAAGTAGCCCTGCTAAATCAGTAGTTAAGTGATCAGGTAGGTTGAAGAAAAGAGAGTAGTGAGTGTTTGTGATGATGACTGATGAACACATGAAGCTCCAAAACTCTCTTTCTCTACTGTCACTCTGTAAAAAGATCATCTTTCTGTGATAGTGAAAGAAGAATCAGATCTTTGTATATGTTTACCCGAAAAAATGTAGCAGCAGAAGCCGCAGGGCAAAAGCAAATGTTGACTCCGCCATCAACACAAACGCCATTGATACTTAATTAAGCAAGCTCATAAGATTAATTAATTTTATTTCTTTGATCGATCAGAATCAGAAGTTTGGGTTTATGGGTATCGATCCTATTGGGTTTCTGTTTATGGGTTTGCAGGTCAGCTTATAAATGCTTTGTCTTTAGTGGTCAGCGAAGTGGGGAAAGTGGAGACCAGAACAGTGAAAAATGTTTTCTTTTTTCTCAAAGGAGGAAAGAGAAGAGAGACAACAAAGTAAACAAAGTAAAGATGTGTTTGTCTTTTAATTTCTTTCTTTTTTTACGCACTTAAATTAACATAAAAATGTGATTAATCCTTAAAAGAATGGAATTTTTCTTTTCTTTCATGGGTATTTCTCTTTGGAGCAAGGGTTTGTCCTTTTAATTTGTTTTTCATTTCCCACTAAAATCAGCATAACATTGAAGCAAGGGTTTTCTTTCATGGGTATCTTTCTTTGTGGGTATTTTCTTTTGAGCAATATATGAATATTCTTCAATTTTTCTCTTTGCCCACTTGTATCAACCTAGAAATTCATTAATCCTTCAAAATGGCTCCTCTCTTTTGTGGGTATTTCTTGACAGAGCAGCACATAAATTGGATTATTTCTTCAATTTAAAAACTTAAATTAACATAAAAATAGATTAATCCTTCTGAAAAATGGTTCTTTTTCTTGTGGGTATTTCTTTTCAAAGCAACAAATCAATTGGGTATATCTTCAATTGACAATTGATTAAGCATTCAAAAATGGTACTGTTCTTTTGTGGGTATGTCTTTCCAATGCAGCAGTCGGATTGGGAAGTCTTCCGTTACCATTGCATCTAAAAGGAAAAAAAAAACTTAAATTACCATGAAAATTGATTAATCCTTCAAAAATGGTTCTTTTCTTTTGTGGGTATTTCTTTTTGAAACAATACATCAATTGGGTGTGTCTTCAATTTAAATTTTGATTAAACCATTGAAAATTGGTACTTTTCTTTTGATGGTATTTCTGTTTGAAGCAAGATATGAATTGGGTATGTCTCAATCAATTGATATATTTGTACAAAATATTGGGAATGGTGAGTGAGTCCATTGATGTTGATGAAGCAACCCATGACCCTGTTGTTTTGTGAAATAACATAAGAGATCCAATTTGTCTGGTTGTGGACAGGCCTGAGGTCCTACCAAAAGGCTTCGGGTCCTACCGAAGGGCAGGAATGGGACCTCACAATCCGACTTCAAACTTCAAAGTGGTGAAACATTTTGTCGTTTTGGTCAATAATCATGGATTCTTGTCAAAGTTCATGCTTCCTTTACAAAATGGCGTTGTTTGTGTTAAAAGCTGCTAAATGTGTCTTATCCTCAAGCCATAAGCTAGTGTGTATTTATCCCTATCCCCAAGTGAACAATGATATTTCCATGATTTGGACATTCATCATTATTTTGTCATATTCAAAAGAGACTTTCAAAAGTGGTGGATAAAGTGATTTGTGCAACATTATTTCAGATAGATAATAATATATAATTTAAGCTTTAGATAGTATAGAGATATACAAGAATTTGTCCATTTTAAATTTTTTCTTTAAGAAAAACTCCCTCAGATGGAAAATATTTTGTTATAACAATTTTTTTAGTTTTCTAATTATTTTGAATTACAATGTCATTAGGTTAATCTATTGTAATGAAAAAACATAAAAATTAGATAAACAAGATAAAATTATTGAGTTTCAAATTCAAAAATAATACGAGAATAAAATAAAATAATTTATTCAAATTTTAAGATTCAAGTGCATAATAAAATTAAATATTAAAGTTTAAGTCATATCTTATAAATAAAAAATAAAATCTAATAATATATTATGATAAATTCAGTGTGTCAAGCTTTACGTTTTTACTATTATTCAAACACCTAAATAGCAATTTATATCTCAGCGTTTTTGTGCAAAATCAAATGTACTCAGATTTTTTTTTTTAAGTGAAACTGTGATTTTTGTATGGTTATTAATAATATATGTTTTTATTACATTTTATTATTCTTCTTATAAAAATATAAAAGAAAAAACTTTATAATTTAGGTTCAAATAAATTAAAACTCAATCTGCAATAAATTATTTTAATCTTAAATATCACCCAACTCGTTTTAGTATGCAATTCTATAAGTTCACTCAACATTAACAATAAGCTGAAAATATCATTTTTAACTCATAAAATCATAAATGACTTTTAACAAAACATTATAACTAACTAAATTGAATAAAAATTTAATCAAAATTCATATGAAAGTATTTTTTTATTAATTTTTGGGCAAATCACTAAAAAAACTTACCTTAATATGTTTCTCTAACTTTCAAAAGAATAACATTATCTCTCTCTAAATTTGTGGTCGAAACTTTATGTTAAGCTTTAAATCTACAGCATTTTAGCTCTTTTGACGTATAAGTACTAATTTTTGATTTACCAAAAACAAATTATCTAAGTTAAATAGCAAAGATTTTGCTCATTCTTGACCTATGAGCATAATTTTTTTTTTTTTCGCTTAGACATATATTCACTAGCTTTAACCTTACCCTTTATATTGTCTGTCATAATCGTTATAAAGATTTAATATTTTATACGTTGATTATATGCATAATTCTTAAACATACAAGATTTAAGAAAGTTAAATCATTTATCATGGAGAACTTTAATTAACAATACAAATTATTTTTAATATTAAAATTATTATAAAATTTCATCATAAAAATATTTTAAAAAGTAATAGTAGTGTGTTATTATAAATAAATAAAATCTAGCATTAAAACATATAATTCTATTATTTGTTAATATTATTGTATTACCATGACACTTCTATTATGTGAACCAAGAGTTTTTTTTAAAAAAAAAGTTAATAAAAAAGTTAATGTTTAATTAAATTTTTTAAAATTATTTTTTAAATTTTAATTAATATAAAATAAATGATTATCTTTTTGAAATACCAAAATTTTCCGATATTCATGTAGATTCATGAATACAACAATTACGAATGACTCCTCCTATTAACATTATTAGAAGGATACTTAGAACATATGTTATCGAAAAAGGGAATGACATAAGATACAAAGGGAACTACTAATTCATGAACCAAAACAAATGTCTTTACCTTTTTAGTTAAAGAAAAGAAGGATGTGTGTGACAAAATTGTAATCAAAGATTACAAGTGTTGCCAAATTAAAGGACAAATCCCTAATTATAAGCGGGAAGGTTAGCCTTTGTTTACTTAATCAGGATTGTGATAAAATGGCAACATCTTTAAAATAGATTTTTGTGTATTTATCCCAAAAAAAAAAGAGAAGAAGATTTACATTTTCTCTTAATTTAATTTATGCCAATTTTTTAAATGATAAAAACTAGTTTATAAATTTAAATTTTAATATAAAAATAAATAAACTATATCTTAATTATTTATTATATTAAATTATTATGTATCCTGATGCTTTAATATTTAGATTTTTTTATTTGATTTAATTTGTAATATTTTGTAAATCAAAAATATTTTTATAATATTTTATATTAATTTAAAAATAAAAAAGTAAATATATATTTTTAAAACTGTTATGTATCATTATTTTTTAAAAAAATAAAGATAAATTTATGAACAATGGGTACCAAGCCCAATTGGCCAATATTTATTGGCTCAATGCCTATGTCTTGCATGCAAATTGGGCCTAAATTTGATTTTAATCAAAGGGACAATTCATTAAATGATATGTTTCGTTAACTTAGATCAATTCAATTTGAAATTAGCCCATATGATTTTCATTGAAATCATAAATTATTTTTTTAATGATCACATATTAATATTTTAAAAAATTAACAAAAATTAAATCAATAAACCATTTTGATTTTTTAAATTAAATTTTTAGCATCAATTGCAATTCTTGAAGCGGATAAATCAAATCAAGTCCATTTTAAATGTGTCGGACCTAAATTTATAATTTGTATGATCAATTTGATCCATTAAGAAAGTTGCAGGTTCCATGCATATTAATTTCCCACACTTTCCTTCGGTCCAAACATGAAATTTCTCAACTTGACTTGCTAAATCAAAGCCTTCATAAGTTTGGTCAAATCTCTGCCTTTGATCATATACATTCGAATTAGATTATATTTAATCTTATTAAACAAAATAA
The DNA here is from genome assembly GCA_021397835.1 of Moringa oleifera. Lineage (NCBI taxonomy): Eukaryota > Viridiplantae > Streptophyta > Magnoliopsida > Brassicales > Moringaceae > Moringa > Moringa oleifera. The sequence goes on from JAJFZO010000566.1 coordinate 1,259,257, forward strand.
AATTACTATTTTAACCAGAAAATCAACCCAAAAAAAAAACCTAGATCGGAAACTGCGGCCAACACCTTTCGTTTTGAAAGGTCCGGCTTGAAGTATTGTACGTCATGGTACAATTTATTTTAGCAGCAACAGACTTCTTGATAACCCCAAGAACTTTCACTTTGCCACCAATTCTCGTCTTGCTGCTTATAGTCAATCCCTCCGAACTCACTCTTGGAAGAATCAAATCCGCCGTGAAGTTCACCTGAACCGTCCGCATCGCCTTAGCCTCCCCCGCAGGACTTCTTCCCTCGCCGACGACCACGTCACCGTAGTAAACGGTGGTCGTGGCTATATTGAACTTGAATGAGGCTGCGTTAGGGTTTTTCAGAGAAACTTCCATGAAAAGTACCGTCTTCGTATCAGTCATTAGAGTTTGAGCTTTGATCGAATTCATCCTGATCTCGGGATGATGAATCTGGAAAACTGTGAAACTGAGAACTAGAAGTACGACGAATACGATAAGTAAGAAAGCAGTGACGCAACCGCAACACTTGATGTATCTTCTCCGGTGAAGATGGTGCTTGAGTTGCATCGACAAAGCTTCATCTTCATCGCTGCGAGCCTGGTGTCCCACCGGCGTCAATGGCTTCGCCTGCTCCTTCTCCTCCATGACCAACGCTTATAGAAACTAATCGGCAACACAACAGTATATATATACACACATATTTGATTAATTTGTCCCATTTTCACGTCTTGCATGTAGAGAGTCTCTTGTATTCTTTCATCTTAAACGCGTTTGCACGACTTGACTATTGACTCCATGGACATTTTTAAGAAAAATTTTATTTTAAACTATTAATGGTCCGCCATTAGAAATGAAATTTTAAAGATCATACAAACTTCTAAGCTGATAGGCAAGGGTCGGCATGTAAATTAAGTTCAAGATTTAATTTTTTTTAATCGTGCAAAAATTAATCAAATTTTTTTAATTTAAATATCTCAATTATGTGTATGATAGGCATGCAGCAATATTATTAGCTTATTCTAAAATTGATATGAAACTTAATCTATTGTTTTCTTTCTCCAATTATCTAGATGGTGTGGACTTGTGAGATTGTCTTTATTTGGTATTGTACGGGCACGGCATGCAAGTTTCTTATATATAATTATAATATATGATAAGTTCATAAAACGACATTGACATGCCTAGAAATTCAAAGGGCTGGGTTAATTGGTTGGCCTTTTTCTTGCCGTTTTGTTTTGGTTATTGTAAGTATAACCCTTTTTGTTGATTAATTCTAAGAGCACAAAAAAGTGAGAATCATGGGCCAAGAGAAAGGCCCAAAAGGGATGAATCGGTAATTGACCACCAATAACCATGACAACATGGACGGCAAAGGCTACGGCCCACTAGCTCTTAAATTAATATGGCATAGATGAAGATTTGATTTGATTTTTGTTTAAAAAAGTATTGATTAAAAATAAGTCAATAAAGTAAATGATTAAAATTTATTTTATTTATGTTATTTTTATATTAACATAATAAATTAATTAAGAAAATCAACATTTTGTATTGAATTTTTTTTAAAATTATAATATTTATCAATTTAATAAAATTAAAACTATTTTTTATTTTATACTTTTTATATCACTATTATAAATTATAAAAATACTCAAAAAAAAAAAACTAAGAACACAAGCACAGTTCAGTAAAGGAAAAAAAAAAAAGATGTTACCCTTTCCTTCCACTTTTGCTTTTGGCCAGTGAACTTCTGTTTCAGATTTGCACCTTCTTTCCTTTTGGCTAGTGAGCTTCTAGTCAGATTTGCCAATTTCTAATTACATCTGAAAACAAAAGTTAATCCACATGGGGTAGTCTCAGTCGCTTGTTATGGTATACATAGAAAAAGGTAGAAATAAACCCGAGAAGAAGAAGAATGAATCACCTAAAGAAGATTTGGCAAGAATATGCTCTAAACATGCATGGCCTTCACTGTCTGTCAATGAATCTCATCAAACAAGAAAAAGAAAAACCCCTAAAAAAAATGAAGCAAGAAAATATCATGTACAGTGTAAATTCTGGATCGATTGGGATGTCAAATTAAGTTCCATGGTGCAACTCATCTCTGCAGTCTTCTTCTTCTTCACGATGTTTATCAGATGAACTTCTCCGCTCAACTGGGCATGACTGCTCATGTTCAACATCCCTGAACTGATGTCAGCACTCAGGTTCTTGGTACCTGAAAGGCTGTACATACGCACGTCTACTGCAAGGTTCATTCTCTTCGTCTCCCTTCCTTTGGCTCTTCCTCTGCTAATCTTCAAGTCGCCGACAGCTCTACTGCCGTACATGATTTTTCCGGTGGTGTTGTCGAACTCGAAGTACCCGAAATTCTTGTTCTTGATCGTCATCTCGGTAACCAGCGTCGCGTTTACATAAGGCGACGAGGAGTTGCCTTGTTTCAGGTTCTTGACGGCCACGGAGCTGAACTTAACCTGAGGGGTGCTGGCACGCAAGAAGACGATCGCAAGAATTAACAAGATTGCACTTACGATCACGATCCCGCAAAGCACATGGACAGGCCATTTGCTGGTCTTTTCTTGGCGTAAGGCTCGTAGTTTGAACATGCCAGACTCTTCGTCGTCATCGCTTCTTGGGTGGATCTGAGGAGGCGCTAATGGCGTCACCTGGTTGTCTTCCGTCATTTTTCGAGAATCTGATGAGTTTTCTTGGCTTTTTTTTTTTCTTCTGGGTCTGTTTCTTTTGGGTTTTTCTCTTCTGGGTTTCTTTTCTTCTGTTTCGTTCTCTTCTGGGTTTTTGTGGGCAGAGAGAAACAGAGAAGGAAAAGAAGAAGAAAAGTTGAATATGGCGTCTTAAAAGGAAGGCCTGAGAGCTAATATAGGATTATTGCTCTATGAGCATGGAGTATTTGATATCTATTTCTTTTTCACTTCCGCAATAATATTATTAATAATACATAACGCATGACACAATCAATCTAATATAAGGATTAATTAGTACTTAATCGGTTACACGAGGTGCAGAATTACACAAATAAACAGAGTTATCGAGATGGAGAGAGAGAGAGAGAGAGAGAGAGAGAGAGAGAGAGAGGAGAAATCTTGGCCGTGTTGAAAAAGTGTGAGTCAAGAAATGTGTCCGCGTTAAGTAATGAATAAATGTGAGTGTTTATGGTATGTGGAAGTGCCGGCCCCTCTTGGTTATTGAGGTTGCTAGGAGAGATTAGTCTCTTTGTTTCTTGTTAATCCGTATTCTTATTGGAAATGTCAATGTTTTGACGAAGTCATGTTACTATTTATGCATGCCTCGTGAGACTTGAAATTCCACTTTCATGGAAATTCAAAGGAGGAAAAGTTGGGACGAGAAAAGAAGAAGAAGGAAAGTGCCTATGTGAAGAACTTGCTAGGTGTTTCCTGGAAAATTCCAATTAGGGTTTCACATCAGAGATTATGATCTTGATTAATGTAAATGATATATAGTTGAGAAACTTGGGTTTTTAAGAGAAGATTGCATGCATGACGCGTACCATAATTGGGTTAATATATTAATTAAATCAATTGTCAGGGAAAAAAAAGAAATCATCTATTTGATTTTATGTATAAAAATTTAATGCAATAATAAAAGGGATGGAATGTTATGCCAAAATAGATAACTAATGTAACTTTAATTATATATGACCGCAATAATATATGTGAATATTCCTGCATGTCATTGTTGTACGGAGTAATCGGATGGTGAAATTTCATTTGGTCCCAAATTTAATTAGTGTAATCCTATCATTTCTTGCAAGTTTCACCATCACTCATATATTTAATTTCCATCTAGTTATCATAAAAGTAAATGAAAATTAATGACAAAACAGTTGGATCAAATTATTTGAATTATTTTTATTTTTATTTTTTAAGAAATATTAACTCATGATAATTTTATGAAATAATTATTTATTTATTTTTTAATTCTCATGCTAATATGATAAATTAAAAAATAATATTTTTATTTGTTTAAAAAATCAGTAAAAATTAGTTCAAATCATTTTCACATGAAAACTCAAACTAATTAATTATCAACTTTCACTCCCTAATCTCGCTTTGAAAACTTAAGAAGGGTTAAAATATTCAAATTTACATCTAACATTACATCTCTTAAGCATGAAAACATAAGCTCGATGAAAATCATCTTATGAGCTTCCAATTAAAATGATCAAGAGTTTCAAATATTATAGGTAAGTCCTACCATTTTCCTAGCAAGAAAAATGGAAAAATGGAAATTCTTTCCTCCCAATCAATCTTTGGGGTTACTTCTGGCCTCTTGAAACAAAATCTTGAATCCTAGGCAAATAGGTACAGCTTACTACCCACCTCCAACACTGTGACCACAGACCCATCTTGCTTCTCACTCTTCAATAGCCTCCGGCTACATATTTCCAATACTCAGAAAATAACAAACACTGACCTTCGAAAGAAAAGAATCAATGAATGCACAGCTAGAGAGGGACAGATGAGAAGACTTTGCTGACCTAGTCTTCATATATATAGCTTACCATGTAATTATAACGGAAGTCTCACTTTCTGTGTAGCACTCACTATCTTGAATTCATAGGTAAAGACTAATGACAGCCTAGTTTATATCTAGATCATCAATACATCCCCAAATATTTCTATTTTAATGCAAGTGGCTACTCATACCCTCAAAGTGATCGTCATTGATGTCAAAGTTTGCCAAGCACTGTTGACAACTTGTATCATATCAAACACTAAACACAAAGTCTAATGGTCAGCCTCTTAGCAGGGCCCGTGTATCAACGTGATATGACCATTTTAACTAGGACAACCCAATGAGCTATTCAGAAAATAATTTCATCATATACTACAAAACAAGCTAATTTAATTACCCTCTCTTGCATACTACAAAACTATGAATAGTAGCATTTACATATTATATGGTTTCCTGGTTGTAACTAAAGCAATGTAGATATTGACCTCGTCAGAAATCAGAATCTGCACTGTAGAAGGATTTGCTTGAGCTCCCCGGAGAAAAAAAAAATTGAGAGAAAATTACAAAGTGAAATAAGTGGAACAGACAAAACAAATGGAATCCTACCTCTATGAGAAGGCCTCTCGTTTTCAAAACTGTCTTCTTCCAGCTTGTTCTAGAATCTAACCTATGAAGATCTACCAATCATGCCTGGCCTTATCATCGTTGTTTAATTGTAGCTGTACCGCACTCTCGCTCTCCAAATCATGTCCACTTACCAATTGACACAGGCTCACAGCTGCACTGGGGTTATGTCTACAATGACGTGCAGGCTCACTTTCGAGTTCCTGAACCATCTCTTTGTCATAGCAGACTAGTTTTCCTGGTTCTGCTTTGCTATACAATACAGCTAAACAGAAATATATATGTATACATCACATCTACATCCTGTTTTCTTTTTCCTTATTATTTATTTTCCTTTCCTCTTCATCTGCCTTTTGTATCCCATACTGTACAGTGCCTCTTGCCTCTGGCTGATTGCAAAGGCTTTTATTTTGCAGGTAAAGAAGGCGTTAGAGATGGGTGTTGAACTGTGAATAGGGTTTTTGATTATTAGAAATGCTCCTTGTGGAACTCAAACTTGGTGGAACCTTTTTGATTGAACTCATAACAGAGCTTGCTGAGTTCTTTGGCCAGTACTGGTGCTCCACAGTAGAAAACTCCTGCAACAAGACATCAAAATCTCTACTGTTTATATTAAAGCAAAAGTGAAATTTTCAGTGGTAAGCTTAAGGATGCTGGAATTACCTATCCTTGCATCACAGTGCTTGGAGCTTAATTTGGATAGGACCTTCTTCCAATTAGGCCTTGCAAAATGTGTTCTTACCTGACGGCATGAATGAGAAACTGTTAGTGAGTATACTTCTGCGGCCTCTATGGATCAAAAGGGTCTAAAGCTGAAAGAACGAAATATACAGACGTCAAGGCTCCTACCCTTGTGCCAGAAACAATGTCGAGTCCATTCTTGGCATGATTAAGTGCCTGGACCATTGTGATAAGAGCTGAACGGGCATCCCCTTCCTCATACACGCTAGTTAAGTAATTGTGCATCTCAATCACACCCTGAAGTCCCGAATGACGAGTAAACAACCAAGGAACTCAAAAAATGTAAAACCACGCAAGTGTAAAGTGATTCCAAGGAACATTATATAATACCCTCTGATCAAGCTCTGCAACTTCATTCATGACTCCTTTGAACCAATCAAACGAACCTTGCTCCCTTGTTACCCAGTAGAAGTAAGCATTAGTGGTCTTCAGGACTTTTCTTCTTTTAGGACAAACCTTATTGGGAGTGTTAGAATCACTGCTCCCAGCACTGAGGTCTGATGTCCTACTTATATCTAAGGTTGAATCCTAAACAGAGGAAAGTAGAAATATGATTGCGTTATGTTTACTAAAGATATTCAGTTGGTTTAAAGACATAATCTAAATTTAAGGAACAGGATGAAAAATTTGATCAGGAAGTAGTAATCTTAATTAGCAAGCATGATTACTTACTGCCTGCTCCTCCATTTTAACGATGTTGTTGAGCAAATCTTTTAAGATGCTGATGAAAGGTGTTGCCCCAATTCCAAGACCAACAAGTAACAGGACATCATATTTCCGATAATCTTGTGCAGGGGCGCCGTAAGGCCCATCTATCAAGAGCTTTGGCAAACTGTCATTGGGAGAATAGTAGCATACAGCGTTAACCACAATCACAAAATGATCCACAATGTTGAGATTAAAATATATAGTGTAGCATACCTTTTCTTTGTCGATTCATCAGCTCTGAGAAGTCCACTCTTTCCTGCTACAGGAGGCTCACAGGCCTCTGAGAATAACCTTTTTAGCTCCTGCGTCCAGTCACCAAGCTGCCGAATGTGAACACTTAGGTAGTCATCGTCAGGAGCAGAGGTAATTGAAAAAGGATGCCTGGGCAGTAACATTAAAGCACATTAGTGTTAAGTGCCCAAACAAGATAGGAAATCAAAGAAAAAGGACTCACACGATCATTCGTCACTGGAACACCTCAGTGATCAAGCCATTACCATTTAAGAGTCTCAGAGTATCTTATAAAGTGACCAAGCTTTTAGTAAAGAGTGAATTGCTGCAGTAATATAATAGCTTTTTCTGCCCGTGGAGTTAAAATCTAAGTATCATAGCTCTGAGGAAGACGTAGAAATACCGAGAATATATGATTCAAGATATCCTTAATAGGGACTCACCACTCAAATGGAGAAACGGCAGGGCACTGAACAAACATGTATTGTCCACTCTTGTACCGAAACTGAGAAGGCTTGGACATTTGCAATGTGAGAACATTTCCAGGGTAAATGGCAACCTAAATATCAGTAATAAAAGCAGACAAGCTATAAGAAGATCAGATACATTTTTGGAAGGAAGGGAACAGATGAAGATTTGTAGGTTTGGACTCAAATTTCACAAGTTTGCAAAGCTTATCTAATGCAGTTGCCTTGAGAAGTCATCAAATCGATGCAGAAATAAATCATTTTCTTTCGATGTTGGATGGAATTGCTTAAGCATTGAATTGAACCTATGAGGTGCTTACCTTCAAAAGTCGGACAGTGTAAAGACCAGAACGGAAAAATCTCAGAGTCCTTTCTCCAGCATATAATAGAACTGGAACAGCAAGGTACATCCATGTCTGCAAGAACAATCTCAAATATCTTGGATTAGAGTGAGAGCAATGCCAGTTGAATACTCAATTCTTGCATAAACTTTTAATTGATTAAGAAAAGCTTTCAAAATCATACCGTCTGGAAATACCATCTGTGGACAAGGTAAAGGAATACCCCATGGATGATGAGCAAGATGTAGACAACAACAAACAAGTGGTGTGAATACCAGAAAGCATTGAAGCCAGTGAGCCTGTCAAAGGGCCTAGGAAGTCTGATGAGGTTCCGCCTGAACCATCGAGTTGCTAGTGTGAATGCTACAGCCATGAAGATCACCATTAGAATCCCAGTAACTCCTTCAATACCTTTAACCAGGTCTAAGTATGTAGGCTTTGTTGATCCAAAGCTTCCACTCAAATAGCTGTTGTAGTCGTCACGGGAAGAATTTAGAAGTCTGGGGAAATCACATGCAAGGTGGTTTCCAACATGTAGAATGACACCAACTACAATTGCTGCAGCAATCGTCTGCATGTAATCGTTACAACCAGAGATAAGACATGATTAGATTCATCGTTGCCATTGCATGTAATTGAGTTAAGTTTGGATGTCAGGATAAAGTTAAAAAAGAACTAGAACAAATCATTCTCTCTTTCCAGTCATCTGTCAGCAATAACTTTTTCCAAATACTAACCAAAGTCACCAGATTATATGTTGCATAGTTTACTTGCCTCTTGAAATGATTCTGCAACTCATTAACTTGATTATATATTGAAAGAAAAAGAATAGACTGTACAGTAATTTTTAACCCAGTAAGCTGATGCATTTGTGTCAGCTTACACCATTATCTGCTCTTAAGAAACGTCACTACAAAGAAAAAACAAATGTCCCGGACATAATATGTGACCTTCACATGTTAGCTCTTTGTTGCATAACTCGCTTAGGCCGCTTTTCAATTCTCTTCGCTTTTAAACTCCTAAGTGGAATAATTAACTAGTTTCGTGAAAGTCAGTGGTACCGGAATCCTAGGGTTAACCCCCCAAAACATCAAATTAGTTTTCATGTCTCCCAATTTGTCTTAACTTAAAATGCCGAACTCATTTACTATATTTGCATCTCTATTGTAAAAAGAAAAAAGCAAACGAAAATGAAAAAGAAACAAAAATTTACTACAACTGTTTATTTGTCAACTATTGCTGCTATTATATGGAATGCGCCCCACGTGTCCTGATCATCAACATTTTAAATGTACTTCAATCAATAAAGTCATGATCAGATTCTCTCTTATTGGTTGTGATTAGCCATTATTTTGACTTTAATCACAAGCACTGTGTCTGTGGGGTCCAAATATATTAATGCAGGCATAATTTACAAAAATATCTCAATTTAAAAGTATGCAGACTTACATCCTTGTTCTATGTTAGCTACATGATGATTGTTTGTTCAATTCACATGATACATGAATATATCTATAAGTTTTCTTGTTAGCTACAAAATAAGTAGGGACAAATAAGAGGTACCAACCTTGTGAAAGTTGATGTTGTCGTCGAAAGGCACGAAGAAACCCAACTTGGTAGACCTGAGCCAAGTAATGGTGTTTCTACACACGGGCAAGAGGATGAGAGCCATGTTGAACTTTAGTGTCTCGGCTGCACCCTTCGCTGTGAGGAGACAATAACCCATGACTTGGAATGCACTTTTTTGCTTATACTGAAAGAACTTCCAAGTAAATAAGCCAATCATGATCATAACCCACAATGACAAGACCCAAATCCTCCTCCAGTTCTCTTGTAAATAATAAAGCAACTCGGTGCTCATTCTTCGTATGTGGCTTCTGTTTCTTAGGCCTTGCAGGTTCTGGCTCAGGGCTTGACTTGTGTAACTGAGTGCTTGACTGTAGTTCAGATATGTGTCCTTTTGCAGAAGCAGTGTCTCCAGTTGCCACAGCTGCATCATTATCATGGCCAGAAAATTATTTCGAGAAGTTGAATGAGGCAAAGGGACAAAACAATCTAATAGTTTTTCTTTGATCATGTCAACTCATAACACTAACACTACAAGTGACTCATAAGCAGCACGCGTGTATACGCGGACTGAGGAGTAAGGGAGACGCGTTGTCCTGAGAGTAATACCAGAAACCCACATGGAACGGCACTTTGTATGTCAGACAGGCCATTGGCACTTGACATGAACATTTAGTTCAAATAGTCAATCATTAAGTGTCCAGTAGATCAGGACAAATTCAATCTATGAACCAAATAAGGACAATACCTTCGCGGTATTGAAGTATGCTCTCAAGTTTTCGTTCTGAAAATTATAATGGACAAACTCAGTTTACTGTTAATTGTGCAACCCCGCTATGTGAGATTGACAAAGCATTGGTAATAGACTAACAATAATTCAATAAAGTCATCAAATAACGGTGAAGTAGAATTGGCCTAGCTAATGAGATTGACTATTATAGTTTAAGACCGATGACATATAGTTTAATTAATCTTTTATATGTTTAGGTTCTATCTTTCTTTGGTTGGTTGAACAACATGGTAACCCCAATTGTTTGGAATATTTGGTCATTTGTCCCTTCGCCTAACCTTAGACTTGGGGAGAAAAAGTCCAACTCAAAAAAAAAAAAAAACTGTACCTTCAATTATACTTAAAAGACCCTAAAGTTGAGGTCAATATTGCCCAAATGACTGTATTTCCCTAATATATTAATGTGTAGGAAGTAATTTGCAAATGAAGTCATACTAAGAAAAATACCTCTCAACTTCATTGAATTCTAGATCATCTTTTAAGGGTAATATTATATAAGAATAGTATATGTGTCAGGCAAATTTACAAAAACTTTAGATAATTAAAATATCACTGTTCTATAAAAGTAAAGCGAGATAGATAGAAGGACCCACCTCTATGTAGCCAAGTCTTTCAGGGTCTAACTCTTCCATGATCAAAGCTGCATATTCCTCTGCTTGCTCCTTCAACCTTGACAATTTGTTTGCGGATGCGCTAAGCATGATAATCTACAAAACAAGTCATTTTTTTTTAAGGGTGGAAGATAGAAGGAAAAATAATTAGAATATTCCATAAACATTATGGTTCAAGTTAAATCAAGAGTTAATGGGCGAAAATGCCCCCACCAACCCCACCAAAGGACATCATAATTATAGTGGAATATCAGATAAAAACTGATTAATCTGAAAAATTAAGGACGCCATCTGTCTGAAAAATCGAATCCTCCAGAAAAAAAAGAAGAAGATGAAAGCGAGGTTTCCTAGCTATTGAATGCATATTCATCCATTCAATTGCAGATACAGGTAAGATAACTTGCCAAAATGGGTGACATGGAAGACCAAGGGAAAATTGAACATTTTGATTCCTTTATTTATATTGGAGTGGTTAGTATTGGAATTTTAAGTAATTGAGGTCACCAAATCCCTGCCTAACGCTGATTATAATAACCCGAATGGACACCCTGTAAGCTACCACTGCCAAAGTAGTAGTATGCAAATTGTTTATCTAAAATGGAAAATGATGAAGTGATGGCTAATTCATGCTCATTAATTAATGTGGCTGCTTAAATTTAATCAATTAAAAATTAGATTTAAAAAGCATGAAGGATTTTGTCATCAAAAATTTAATTTGACTATCTATGTTTTTGGTTTAGAGCGAAAGGTCTCAAATTTGAAAGCTTATTACATGAGTCTGCCTAATTATATTTATTTGTTTGTAAGAAAAAGAGTTCACCTCTTTTACTTCCTCCTCCGTGATTCTACCGTCTTCATTCTTGTCAACCCTGCAGAATGAGTATAAGATTATTAAATTGAAATAAAATAAAGGTAGATAACCGTTTAAAAATATTGTAACATTCATTTATTCAATTGGATACATGTGTAAAGACGTTTTTGTCCTCTCCTCGTCGCCTTAAAACAACTCTGGGTTTTTCACAATACTAGGGAGAAAATGTTAACTTCCATTAAAGAAAACTTTGATCTATCAAACAATAAAGTAAGGTTAGACTAATCTAATGTTAAATTACTGCGTACATGTCGAAGAAGATCTGCAGTCGAGAATCGAAGCTCTGATCGGTGATTTGGGACCAGTATTCGTAAAGCTCATCCCTGTTGATCTTGTCAACTTTAAATCTCCTTCTCCTGCTCAAAGCATCGAACACCTCCAAGGCAAACTCCTTCGAGTCTCTCATCCCTTCAGTTCAGCCATTGGAAAGCCGGAAAAGAAAAAATAGATTCATTGACATTGAAATTATGCTTTTAGAAGCAAGAGAAACAATTTGAAAATGTTAACGAATTAACAAATGTGAAATCAGAGAAGCGAAAATGGAAGTGAATTCATTAATTAACCTATGCATTGAGCGAAGTCGGAACGGTAGAGGTAACCGTCTTTGGCAAGCTTATCGAAATTGCTTTGTACTTCGTTCCATGCATCGACGCCGTTGTTTTTCTTGTTGCTAATGAATCGCAGACCGCGAAGTGCTTTCTGAGCGCCAGACCGAGTCCGATCGAGCTGAGCTCGCTGCTTCCTCAGAGCTCGAGCTGCCAGAGCCGAATCGAATGCGCCTCCGTTCTGTCCAGCCGCCGGCGAGGCCGAAGTGGAAAAAGCACGAGCCCCGTGGCCATGACTCCAAGAGAAACGCTTGAGTTCGGCTTTCAACTCCTGCGAGAATTGCTTCGCCTTGGCCACCGCCTCCGCTTTGAGCTCCTGAGAGAACTGCCTCAACCGATTAGACGAGCTTCGCCTAATCGTCGGCGACCTCGACACGGACGCGGACGTAGAAGCGGAAGCAGAAGCAGAGTTCGGAGTTTCGGCTCCTCCGTCGTCGAATACATTGATAACCGTAGCCGGCTCCACGCTCCGGAGCACGATGGTATCATCGTCTTGGAGATCAAGCGTAACCTCGACGAACTCCTCGGCCGAGTTGGACTCAGTCCCCGGCGACGTCTCCGTGCTCACGGCGGATCTTCCTGGAACAGTATCCGACGCCCACCGGCGTTCGTGCTTCGGAAATGCCCTCATTGATCAACAAGACTGTCCAATCCGATCAGATATTATATACTAATGCAAGCACATAACCACACAAACACACACACACAGATATAAATATATATATATATATGTGATTGTGAGTATTATTATAAATGTCCTGAAGGTATTGCGAGTGAGAGAGCAAGAGAGCCAGAGAGTGAAGGTCCTTAACAAGTGGAGTCGTCGAACGCGTAGGGAATCTGAGAGAAAAAGGACATGTACGCGTTCCTCTTTAAATTCTAGACTCTATAAAGAGAGATAGAAAAAGCAAGAAAACGACAATGGCGAAGCAAAACAGAGAATTTATGCACAGAGAGAAAGAGAGAGAAAAGCAAGAAAAGGACAACGTGCAAGCAACGGGAGAAGGAAGAAGAGAGAGAGAGAGAGAGAGAAGAAAATGGACCCAAAGCTAGGGGACCGGAATAGAGAGACCGAACATTTATATCCTGTGCGTGTGTGCGAGAGAGAGAGAGAGAGAGAGAGAGAGAGAGAAAGCCTTTGGGCACTACGTGGAGGAGGTGGTGTGTTTGATCTTTTAGCTTTTATTGGCTTTTTGGCCTACCCTGTTTAAAGAGGTCCCATGGACGAATTTGGTATGATGAAACTGCGATATTGAGAAAGGAAATAATATAGATAATTAATTACTCATTCCACAAAGTAGGACCAGAGAATTTACCATGTCCCACTCCACAGCAGATCCATCATCCAAGGCCCAATTTCTCTTTTTCCTTTCCGTTATGAAACCCCTTTATGTTATTATTCAAGTTGTGGCATAATTATTATCTATTTTAAAGTTTTAAATTCATGGGCCTTTTTAAACTATAACCACTCTTTATTAAATTTTTTATATATTTATTTTTAATTTAAATTAAATTAAACTTAAATTCAAACATTTATTTAAAAAATAAAAGTATTATAGTTGCTGAAATATTTTTAAAATGACGTAAATAAATTTTATACTTAGAATAATTTTTATGAAGTTTTTAAAATGTTATAGTGTAATTTTTTAAAAAATATTTTTAATACTTAAAAATTTTTAAAATTTTTTACGATAGTGATTTGAATATTTTATTATATTTTTAAATCAAAATTTATAGTACAATATCTTAATTCTCTTGATAAATTGAATCAAATTTGAAACTTTATATGTACAATTGATTCATACGGTATGTAAAATAAAAATCAAGTATAGCTCAAGATTTTTTTGTATTTATCCTAAATTTATTTAGTAAAATTTTTATATAATTTTAAAATATATTATTTAATATTATATTTTGTAAATGATATAAGATTTAAAAGTTTGATGCCATATATATGTTGTTAATTTAAAATTAAATATATAAGTCGAGGTGAAAACATCTTTGATTTTCAGGCAAGAAGACTATGTTTTACAAAACCTAAACTAATTTTGTAATCTTACTATTTAATAAGATGTGAATGACTTAGGTAAGGTCGATTTAGGGTCAATTTCTGCACCAAATTAAAGAAATATATGGACTTAATAATGTCGGCTTATCCCCTAATTGACAAATTATGTTCAAATTTGCTACTTCCCCTCTTTCTTTTTTTTTTTTTTTTGGGTTTGATTATGACTTTGCAACAAATTAATCTCATATTACTCTTACCTTGATTAGGTTCAATTCACATTATACCCAAAATGCAAGATAAGTGGGAGTGTGAACCCTTCAAAATTGAGTGAATTTTTTTTTTTTTGGTAAGAATCTATCTTTGGATTAAAGTCGGTGCCACTCTAACAAGACTAGCCTCCCTAAGGTTATTATTGGATCATAATTGACAACCCTAGAAGAGAAAGATCTTTAAATTAGGGTTTTTACTATTAAGGAAATAGAATTTGAAGGGATTAACAGCAAGATCTAGCTAGCATGTTGATTTTGTTTTGAATAACCAGAAGCTCGATATACAAATTAGCATGCCAAAATCGAGTTTCTCAGGATGTGATCTTAGTAGTAAGTTCATTTCGACTATAAGAATTTTTTGTTCATTTGATTTGGATCGACGTTTTGAAGAAATATTAACATTTAATAATCAAATAAATAAATAAGTATAAATATGAAAATATAAAATAAATCATAAACTATTTATTTATTAATTTAATTTTGATGTTTGCATTGAATTAATTGTATTTAAATAGTTTAATTTTAATTTAATTTGATTGAAATAATTATAAAAAATTAAATACATTCTTATTACTGAAATACCTAAAAAAATGACTTAAATTTTATTTTGAATTCATTCTTTAATTTTTTTAAAAAAATATTCAACTCATGAGTTATTTCTTTATGAAATTTTCAAATTTTTAATAATATAAAATTAACAACATACATATTATTTAATTCATTAAAAAATTTAAAATTTTTTATAATGATAACTTGATATTTGTTTAGATTTGTGAAAATTTTTAAGTCAATATCTATTGTATAAGATTCTTAATTTGAATCTCAATTTTTAAATTTTTTGATATGATTTAAATTAAATAAATTAAAATATTAAAAGTATGATTGATCTAGTGGAAACTCCAAAGTGTAAAATTAAAAAAAAAATCTATCTAATAAATAAATATATATAATTTTTATAATTTTTAGCTTATTGTTATAATAAATTATAAAAATAATTATTTAAAAATATTAATTTATATTATGAGTTAATTACATTAAGATAATATATATATTTTTAATGTTTTTAAATAAAATCTATAAAAATAATTATATTTATTTAAAATTTATATTTTTATTAAATTTTTAATATAAGACTTTCATCAATAATTTTTATTAATAATTATAATTTTGCATTCACATTTTATATGCATACAACTTTTACTCGTGCAATTAACTCAACAATTTATTGAATATAATTAAAATAAAAAATATAATTTTTTATAATTTTTTAAATATTTATATATTATAAATTTCTTTAAACTGTGACGTAAAAAAATAATATTTTATTTGTTTTAATAATATTTATAAAATATTAAAATAATTACATAAATTAAAATTATATATATATCACGTATACTTGTAAAATTATTAATATTAATAAAAATTATTAAAAAATGTCCACATTAAAAATTTAACAAAACATAAATTTTAAATAAATATAATTTTTTTTTTACAAATCTTAACTTAAGACTGTAAACAAAATGTAAATCTTTTTAATATAATTAACCCTTATATTATATCATAATCTAATAACATCAAATTTTTGACAATTCAAATCATTACAAATATATTTAACTATTTTTTTATGCACGTTTATATAATGCTTATCATATGTGGATTCTAATATTCAAATATTTATTATAACAAAAAAAAAACTCAACTATTGATTAAAAAAACCAAATATTAGTAGTTACCCTAACATTAAAAGCACAATGAATTTACCCCTCCCACTGAGGCTTCCTTTAAAGATATGCTCTGCAAACTCAATATTGATCAATTTTTGTATTTTTTATTAATATATATAGACTAAAAAATTAATTAATTTTCAAATTAATAAAAAAATTTATAATAATATAAAAATAAAAAAGTAATTATTAATCTTATTACCATATCAGGTAAAAAATTGATACAAGGTCTCAAATCAATCGAAATCTTAATCCCCCATATATATATATATATATATGAATATTAAAAACTATTAAATATTTATGAAGATAAGGATATAATTTTAAAATAAAAATAATTAATATATGTTAATGATCTGCGATATGATTTGTAGAAACAGAGATGTGACCGAACTCAACCTAACGTGGACCAAAACGTTATATAATAAATGCATGTGTAAACATTAAAAAGACTAAAAAAAAAAACTATAAAGGTATATGAAATCAAAGATTAATACAGTCAAAACATGTATTAATGGTGACAATATGGGTAGGCGATTTTGCTTTCTTTTTGTTCTTGAATTTAAATGCGAAGCTCATCTTGGCCGAAGACCATTAATTTAATCTATTCATTGATATAATAATACCTTGTCCCAAAAGACGTTTCTTCAAGAGAGCTAGAAATTAAACCAGTGTTCATTTTTCTTGAGAAAGAATTTTCTTCCTAGACAAACATCTTCCACCAACCGTAATCCTTAACTGAAAATTTTGAAATCTCGACCGAATCTTAGCTGTTCAACACTACAAACTTTAATATGGGTTAATTATAATTATCTAATAATTTAGATATTTTAATTAAAACGACTAAATGAGTAATTAAAAAATTGTAATAATATTGACTTCTAGAGATTGAAAGCTCCTTTACGGCTTCTCCGTAACCACAAAATACTTCATTGAAAATTCATGGAGATATGATCGAGGAGTTCACCCACCTTCGGACATTTCAATTTCTTGCACTTTGGCCACCCAACAAATTAAATTTTGCTTAATTAGGCAAATTCCTTGAGTCTCCAAGTTCAAATATATTAGGTAAAGCGAAAGGAAAATCGATTTATTCATAGGGACGTAAAGAACCCTAATCCTCTGGATAATCGACTATTGTTGCCAAAACTAATAGTGTCATGGGTAAGTCGAGGTAATTTTAGAAAAATCGATTTACCCAATAATTATATTATTTTTTGTTAAATAATAAAATTATTAAAAAATAGTTACAATGCTTAATATATAATTCCAAATGTATAATATAATGTATTAATTCTTAATAAAGTTATAAAAAAATTAGTTTAATATTTTATTGCGAATTTAAGTAACGGGCAATGTTGCCTTTGGCCGCCCATGTTTGTCACTAGGAAAACATTGGAAGTGTTTTTATAAAATATAGTAATTATTTTGACTTGTCTATGTTCTATATATTTTTTAAAATAAATATCATATAAAAATATTTAAAATAATTTAAATAATTTTTTTATTTTTTAAATTTAAATAATTTATATTCATAAATAATTTTTATAAATGTTATATGAATTTTTTAAAAATATTTTTAGTATTAATTTTTTTATAATAATAGTTTCAAATTTTTTATACATGACAAATTTTAAATCAAAATTTATTATGAAAGATCTTAATTTAAATACACATAATTTTATGAATGAATTTTATCTTATTATTTAGTTTTTAAAAAATTTTATAATTTAAAATATTTATTATTATATAAAAAACAATAATTTTATGTGAGATGGTAACTGAAATTTTAATTTGGAATTAAAAATAATTTATTAACGGTATGGTGGGCCTCTCTAATTTTGTTTTTTTCTTCATTTTCTTCATTCCTTATAAAAGAGAGCGAGGAGAGAGGGAGAGAATGGTGGATTACGAAACAGGGGGGCCGGGTGGCTGGGTTTCTAGAAGATGTAACACGTAAAGACCCCACGAGCTGTCAATAGGCCAACAAGTCCCCTGGGAATCTCCTAAGTCAATAACCCACCAACTCTTTTTTGGGAAATTGACAAGTTTATAACGTCATTAAACTTCCAAATTTTGTCATTATTGTTCACTAATTGGTCATTTAATGCTACTTTGATCACATAACACTGTTTAATTAATAATGTTAGAATATGTGCTGATTTGCTTTTATATAAATTTTTTAAAAAATAAAATTTCATAATTTATTAAATAAATAAATAAATAATAATCTTATTTTTCTTATTTTATTTTATTATCATGTGTTAATAATTTCTATTCAAAATATCAGTATATATCAATAAAAAATTCATGTTCAAATAAAATATTATTATTTTCAGCAATAATATTATAAAAATATAAATTTATTTACAATAAATATAAAAAAATTAAACTATGGGTTTTTTAACCTAAATCCTAGGGCACCAATTGGGGTAATTTTGCCTCAAATGTTTCAATTTAGATTTATCAGAAATTTTAAAAATTAAATATATTTAAATTAAAAGTTTTACAAAATAAATGTTAATTTAAAATTTTTTTAAAAATGTAAAAATTATTAAAACTACCATCAAAAAGAAAAACTTCACATTATATAAGTATTAAAAAATATTTTTTTAAATTTACATTCTCAAAAATTTTAAAAAATCATAAAAATAACTCATGAGTAAAAAAATTCAAATTTAAATTATAAACTCAAAATGAAATATAAAATTTATTTAAGTAATTTTTAAGCATTTTAACTATAAAAAATTATTAATTTTTTTAAATGTTTACCTAAATTTAAATTGAATAATTGAAACATTGAGAATACAATCATTTCGTTTGATATTTTATAATTTAAACTAAAAAAGTGTATATTTAAAATTTTATTTTATATTTACCTATTTTATACATTTGATATAAAAAAAGGGCAAAATAGCTTTATGATAAAAATAAGAATTCCCTTTTAATAAGAATTGAACTGTTAGAGAATCTTAGAGTTTGCTTCTAATTAGCTTCTAAGAATTTGTTCTTGCAAGATTTTTGGACTCAAAAGTAAGAAATTGCTGTTGGTACTAAGTGATTGTTCCTTCTATCTTCCTTACGCCATACGTTCCCCAAGACTTTTGAGTCTCCTTTCACGGTGAACTTACGTGCAATACTATTGACCTACAAGCTATTCTATTAATAAAATAAAAATAATAAATTTATAATATAATAAAATCAATTTTTTTATTAACTTAAATTATATTAATTTTTTAATAAAATTATAATATTTAATAATTTAATAAAAATAATAATTTAATCTTTTAATTTAATATTTTAATTTTTACATTAACATCATAAATTATCAAAATACCTTTTTAACTATTTGTTAAAAAGCTGTGCATAAAATTCAAATCAACATATGATCTTTATTCAGCATAATATAGAGTTAATTTACAAATTTTGTCACTCAAAAATTATATTATCAAGTAATGTATAATATATAAATATTTAATATTTAACAAATGTTTTAATGTTATGTAAGCCATAAATTTATAATAATTTAAAATCTAAAAATAATATATATAAATTATATAAATTCAAAATAATATAATATTTATTCAAAAAATTATTTTAAAAAAACTTTCTTAAAAGTTTAAATTCAAATAATTGTAACAAATTTTTTCATTTATACTATCTGATCTATTTTTTAAAAGACTTTGAAATTGGACGGCATAAATAATTTTATTTTAAAATTTTTTATTCACTTTAAAAATATATTTTACTTAAATTTTATATAATGTATCTTTGATGAATTTATACTTTCGTATGAAATTTAAGCTGTTTTTATGATCCTTCAAGCTTGCATTTTGAGTCGGTTTAAGTGTCGCAATAGATCGGGCTATAATTCAAAAAGCAAGTCTTTGTTATGAAGTCCCATTCATTGCATCAATACCACTTTGCTTAATGCTCAAGGCCCTTATCCCCTTCCCTTCAGTACATATCGCTTTGTCAGCATGAAGATTTTTTTTAATTGATTTGAATTTCAAATTTGTTTATTAATATAAAATGAAAAAAATATTTTTAGAATTTATAACGATAATATAAAAAATAAAAAATTTTAACAACAGATTTCATTAAACTAGTGCATGTTATAATTTTTTAAAATATTTAATACAGTTTAAATTAATAAAAATTTGATTTTAAATTATTATATCAAATTTTATTATTGATATAAATTATGCTGATAGTAAAAAAATATTTATACACAACAATTTATTAAAATAAATAATTGAAAAATATATTTTTTTGAAAAATAAATGATGATTTCCAAATTAGTCATATGAAATCAAGCAAATTAATTACGTAATTTTGAGGGGTATTGACTTCGCAAGTAAAATGATTAATTTACCCTTGCTGGGGGGAGTCGGTGGGATCAACTTGGAAGAAAACAAAAACAAGAAAAAGGGTCATCTCAGACCAGGGGGCTTCCTGGGTCAATGATGCCAAAGTAATTAAAAAGGGTCCAATTTCGTGGTCTCTGGTGCGTCATTGTAAGCATCAATGCACGTAAATGACAGGGGGGGGGGGGAGGGGGGTGAGAGTAGGTGAAGACCCAAATTAATTAAGTCAGTTTTATCTTATGGAAACGCAAGACTTCATGGATTACGTACGTACTAGCTTCCACCGTTTATAGAACAGCGAGAGGGTTGGTGATCGTCTTATCTCACTGCTAACATGCCTATTTTGACAAAACAAACCATAATGTCTGATTTTGATAGATAGAGTTGATGTTGTGTTAATATAATTTGAGGTTAATTTTATCCAAAAAACTTTATATTTCACTTATGATTTTAAATCAAAATATGTAAAAAAATATTATATTTATTTAATAATTATTTTTTATTTTTTAATAAAAATTTTTATTTATAATTTTTTGTTATCATGTACGATTTTACGTACACAAATGATATGTATATAATTTTTTTTTACGTGTGAAATCATTTTGTTATCCATATAAATATTATTAAAATAAATAATTTTTTATATTAATTTTAATAAAAAATAAAAATAAAAATATTAAAAATAATAAAAAAATAAATTTAATTATTTTTATAATGTTTAACGGGATGCAAGAGTAATTATATAATTAAAAGATTTGTGAACGTAAAATCATGAATGATAACAAAAATTATAAACAAAATTTATATATTAAAAATCTTATAAAAATAAAAATCTCAAATAGATATGATGTTTTTGTAAGTCTAATTTGAGATTGTAAGGTAATTAATTTTATAATTTGAGAGCTCTCGATTTTTTGTGATTTATTTGGGTTTTTATAGTTATAAACATAATCATCATTAATGTATAATTCATTATGATTTTTTGATAAATAGGTTGAATTTGTAATTTTTTATATTAATTACTATTTTTTACAGTCTTATATAATTTTTTTAAAAACTATTTTAATTATTTAAAATTAATTTATTATTATTTTATTAAAAAATAATGATTTATTTTTTAAAAATGGTAATCATAAGTTGATTAATGATTCTTATAAATTGAAATGTTACTTTCATGAAAAGACATGATAAAAGATATTTATCATCAAATTATTAGGCATTAATTAAAAAAAGTGATTTTGTCTTAAAGATAGAATCAAATTGTAACATTAATTTGACAAAAAGGATAATTCTACTTTGCTATGTTTTAATGTAAGTTTATTTTAATTTATTTATTTGATTATCTTATTAAAATAAATCAAATATCATTTTAAGATTTCGATATGTTTATTATATTATATATAAAACAATAGACTCACTTTAAACTTCAAAAAGGAAGCACTAATGTTGTAATCTCCCTATCATGCTTTTATAGCTTTGAATTTATGAATGGGAATGCAACGCGCCATGCTAATGCGCCAAATTAGGCCAACACGTCAACACTAGGGCTTGATTATTTATGTCAAAATGATAAACCTTAATGACTCCAGAGGTCCACGACAAGTGTCAAAAACTTGGCCTCGAATAATCCATGGCAGACAAACCATGTCACAAAGGGCAGCCATGGCAGACAAGGTTTAAGGATTTCAAACATTAAATTTGTGTCACAGAGAGAAAGGAGCATTCTCCACTGATTGCTTTTTAGGGTTCTCTTTATAAATCGGTTTTGATTTTGAAATTAGGGTTTTAGTGATGGGAGATGAAGATTTGATGAATGTGACAGATACATTCTGATTTGATTACTTAGGTTTTTGCTTTTTGAGTTTATTGGTATGAAAAGAAAATTAATTCAATCCGAAGCTTCTAAACCTTGATTAATAATAAAATTTAAGATAAACATAAAAATATATGAATTATACTTTTTAAAAAATAATCAATTTTATGTTTGATATTTTAATTTAAATTACATTAAAAAACTTATAAATTATGAATGTTTGAATTAAAAATTTTATACAACAGATGTGAAAGAATATTTAAATTATCTTTAAAAAATTTTAATATTTTTTAATACTAAAAAATATTTTTAAATATTTTAAAAATTTATAAAACAGTTGGTAATTTAAAAATTATTTAAAATGAAGGATAAACTCGAAATTAAAAAATTCATTCGACATGTTTTTTTTTTAACATTTCAATAACAACAATAACATCAATTTTTGACACATATTTAAATGAAAAAATTAAATTATTAATTAGATAATAAATTCAATCAAGACATAACTATTTAAATTAAAAAAATAATTATAATTTAAAATTTAGTCATATATTTACTCTAAATTTTATTTTGACAAGCTTATGATTTTTAAACGCGTTGGGTTCAGCAGCGGATGTAAATAGGCCTGATTTCCACTGGAAAGAGGGTGCACGTGGCAACAACCCAATTAATAAAATCTCCAAGCCCAATTGGCCCAAATTCAACTGCAAAAATGAGCCAGTGGGTGCTCGGTTTCAATCTTGAAGGGTTGCTGGCCCATGAAGCCCATCGTTATGACTTCAGCACAAACTTGGATTTATTACCTACCTAGCGCTCTATCATGATCATCTCTTGATTTAGTTTTTATTTTTTGCAAAAAAAATCTTAATGTATAATAATATAATAATATATTATTAAATTATTTTATTTATTTTTAATATTAATATAGTAAAATCATCAAAAAATATTTTTTTTAAAAAAAAATCAATAAAAATCATATCCCCAAAAATTACTTATTGGATTTTAATCAGAATTTCATAATTTTAATGACTCAATTTTATTTTAAAAATAAATAATATTATCTTTACTGACATGAAATGAAATATAAAACAACAAATCTCTTGTAAATTTCAAAGAAAAACATATCTATTGTAATAACAAGTTCCTAATAATAATAAAAAAAATTCCTAAAAACATTTAACTTAAGGTTGCCAGAACATCGACACAACCAATTTCCTACCAAAAGCCTGTCGGGTCACTGACAAGCAACCAGACCACCGTCAACAATACTGAACCAGCAAATCGCCACGTAGGCTTTTCTGTTTTATAAAATTTGGCAGAGAATAACATGTCAAGGGGACCCACAACGGTCGACATATTCATGGCTGTAAAGAAGGCCACGTGGTTCACGCGCGATTTTGTTACAGATCGTAATCCAATGCGTTGGTAGCGAATCCCTGAAGCAGAGAGACAAGTCCACGGCGTACATGAGTTGGCTTCTCTTTTTGAAGAAACAGGCCTTGTCTCATCTCCGGTGTCTCGATTGACCAAAATTATCAAGATCTCCCAAGATTCTTGCCTATAATGGTTAAAAGACAAGAGATCATCTACTAATAGGATAAATATTTTTAATTAATTTAAATTTTTATTCATTTTGAATATAAAATTTTAAAAATGTTTTTGTAATTTTGAATGATAATATATAAAAAATAAAAAATTGTAACTATTAATTTTATATATTTAATATGAACTTTTTAAAAATATTTTTCCTAGTATTTGTTTTTCAGGAGGAATCAATGAGATTTTTTTATCTACTATTAAATGCTTAATGAGATAGTGGATCACAGATCAGTTTGATTTTAATGATACTTGGAATTTGTTTATTTAAATTAACAATATTTGTGATCTTTACATTTTTAGATAAATATAAAAAATTTAATATTTAATTTATAATGTAAATCATAATATATTAATTTAATCAATTTTATATTTATTTTAAATTTAATTTATATTGAAATTTATTTTTAAAAATTATAAAAAAATTAAATAAATTTTGTTATTAAAATATTTTAAAATAATTTAAATAAATTTTACATTTTATTTCAAGCTAAATTGTTGAATTTGAATTTTTTTAAAGCATGAATTATTTTTATGATTTTTTAAATTTTAGTATTATAAATTTAAATATTTATTTAATATTTAGTTTTTTATAATTACAATTTGAATATTTCTTTATAATTGTAAAAAACATATTAAATTTGATTGGCACAAGATTTTTAATTTTTTAAAATTTTAATATAGTTTAAATTAAAATATATTAAAATAATAAATATGTAATTGATTCAATTAATATTTTTAAAATATATATATAAAACGGTATAGTTCATGTTCTTTGACATTCATCTAATTTCTTTTTATTTACTATAATTACATGTCATTCATTGGTTTTCTTAAAACAACCTATTTAATCAATTTTTTATAAATTTAAATATTTTTAATGCTTATTCAGCATAACTATGACAATTTTTCAAAATCAAGGCTCATGGCATCAAATAATTCAAAATTGGAAAAGTAATTTTGAAAAAATAAATAAAATTCTAAGTGGGGTTATTTAATAGTCTTGGGCGGCTCCAAAACGACGCCATTAAAACAGTTTGAATTGACTCTTCAGTCCTCCTCTGGCGGTCCTAGTCTCACCGTCTAAATGCCTGCCTTGCTTTTCCTTCACACAGCTAGACAAGACTTACAGTCAATGTTTCTCAAATCCCACGAGTCGTTGAAATCGGAAAAAGAAAAGATCAGTGCCGAAGTTTGGATAAATATTAAATAGTGATTAACGTAATAAGTTATTATAATATTTTAAAACATATTATTAAAATAAATATTATAATAATAATTTAAAATAAAAAATAACGTGATCAATATTTTTAATTTTTTAAATAACGTCTTTCATTGAAAATAAATAAACTTAACACATTTTAATAAAATTGATTTGCTAAGAGATAATTACTTTTATTTATAAAATAAATTATGACAATATCATCACATTTACTCTCTCATCTTGTAAGGCGGATCATGATATTATAATTAATGAATATAAAATTTTTAAATATTTTAAATAAAAATTTAAATTTTTTATAATAAAATAACTTAAATAATATAAATAAGTAAAACTCATTTTAAATTAATTGAACAGATCAAATACGTGAAATTAATAATTAACAAATGAAATCAATCGATTCAATTTAATTTTTAAAACACTTGTTGCAACCACAAATCATTTCTATTGAAATATATATTTTATAATATTTTTCATACTAAAAAGTTTTTTGTAATTTATTTTTTATTTGATTACATTTTTAAAATATTAATAACTTAATGCCTATTTAGCTTCTTATCAAAGTTGTTTACCTTCACAAAATTAGTTCTAAGCAATTAGAGTTGGTTCAACCATAATCCGACTTTCATACCAAAAAGATAGAGTTAACGATAAACTAATTAACACGATCTACATTCTAGTTTTAGAATTTTTAACACAAATTGATCATGTGCCGAACCAAGGAGAAAGCATTAACGCCACTAATCCAAATCGGGTTAGATTCTAATTATAATTATTAAAAACAATGAGGAGGAACATTTTAACAATTATCTCTTCAAATAATAATTTTTTTTGAGAAAATTACTTACTTTAGTCTAAATTAAAAATTCCACAATGACTCCTTCTATTATTTTTGACACTTCAATAAATTAAGGAACTTCTCAAAAGAGCCATTTACACACTATGCTCCCTCTCTCCTTTTAATATATAATAACATGATATTTTCTTTTTTATGTATTATTTTATATTTTTTATACTTTATTCTGTATATTCCATGTTTTGTTTTGAAAGTTTAAAGTATTAATTTACAAGGTCCAATGCATAATTTTATAAATTTTCTTTATATTTTTTAATGGGTGATAAAGATACTAATTTTGAATGTTATTATGGAAGATTTTTGTTTAAAATTCAAATAAAAAACTAAAAAGAATCAAAATACTAATTTTTGACATTCTTCGAAGGCTCCCATAAGAAATCTAAAAAAAATGTTTATTTTTTCTAATCTTTAAAATATCTTTGAAAAGCTTTTTTCGTAAATTTTACTAATAAAAATTTAGATTATTTTAATATATATTTTTTTGTGTGATTGATCTAACTTTTGACTAAAATTATGTGACTGTTATATATATAGCGACAAGAAATGTCATAGTCTCACTAGAGAGATTTCTCTACGTTACTCTATTTTTTTTATATATTATAATGTTTGTTTATTATGGCATGTGTTATCAAGAAAAACAAATGCTCGATTGACTCGTGCTAGGACATATATATATATTATAGCATGTTGTTTGTATTTCTTTAGAAAGATCGTTACAAGAGGTTGAAAAAAAGCCCTAACGAGAGGCATAATTTCATATCCCTCGCATATACAATTGGTATTGTTTGATTTCATATATTGCTAGTAGCATAGTGGCAAATGTTTTAATTTACTTTATGTTATAATTTTATCAATTTTGAAATCATCTTTATAATATATGTAGGCTTTTTTATAATTTTTTAAAATATGTTTCTTAAATATAAAAAATTAAAATTTTATATATCATTTATTCTAAATAATATGAGATTTGAAAACTTCAATTATGTTCTATAAATATCTTATAAGTTTATTCGCATATTTTTTATATGAATATCAATAAGTTATAATTCATAAGATAAATTCACGATAATTAATATTATATCTATTGGATATTAACAAGCATTTGTAAGCATTGTAACTTTGTAAATATAAATTAACTCTCTATTTGGATAGTAACCCATAATAGATGTGCATATTAGATTAATTTTTTTAATTTAATTTATACTAAAATTTTAATACAAAAATAAAAAAATAATTAGACCATAGAAGCATAAATTATGGTCTTGGATATTATTCAATATATTTATATGGGAACTTGTGATGGCCAAAGGTCCTACAATTGTATTGGATATGATGCCTTCTTTGCCTATTTCCATTCATTAATGTCCCTTCCAACCTTCACATAAACCTAACTCACTAGAAATTTCCCTTTAGACTGAAAAAAATTATTTAAAATCTTAAATTTTATTTATTTTTAAATAAATATTAACTTTTAAAATATCTTTAAATAAATCTTATTTTATGAATTTGAATCATATTAAATTTTATCAAAAAATTAAATATATTTAAATTAAAAATTTTATATAATTTTTGATTTAAAATTTTCTACAGATCAAAAAGAGTATTTAACTTATCATAAAAAATTTAGAATTTTTTAAATTATAAAAATATTGTTATAAAATTTATATTATCAAAAATTTTAAAAAAATTTATAAAAATAACTCATTTATCAAAAATTATCTAAATTTAAATTTTTTCATAATTTTTAAAAATAATATTAATTTAAATAAAATCAGTAAATTATGTTTTCTTTTCAGAATTTACAGTTTGATTGAAAAAAATAAATCTCAAATTTTGAAATAATTTTTATTGCAAAATTTTATATATTTATTATTATCATATTAACATAATAAATTAAAAAATATTCTATTAAAAAATTAACACAGGTTTTATATAAATTTTATAATCAGTTTTAAGGCACACAGAAATTAAAATTTATATGTAATAAAATGAATTTTAAAAGTGATATAAAAATAAAAATATGATAAATTAATTAAGAATATATTTTTAAAATAATATAAAAATTAAAAACTTGAGAGCTTGTTTTCACTCATGAGCTTGCCACGTGGGCTCAAATGTGTCTCTTGAGGAAGATGAAGCCTATAAGTACGCAGAGTGACCTAACTTCTTTGAATGTTGAACAGGCTAGAGAAGGACGAGGATGTTTTTCTTCTTGAAATCTTTGTCAAGGTCAGTCCACGAAGAGCACCAAGAGCCGGAGTTCAAGACCCATGGCGCCACGTGTACGACGTTAACAGTGTGGAGAAAATCGTTAGTTATTAGTTGCCGTGGATTCACCGTGATCGACTCCGACGGGAACTTAGTCTATCGGGTCGATAACTACGTCGGTGGATGCCCCGATGAACTCACTCTCATGGACGGTGACGGAAGACCAGTCCTCACTATGCACCGCCGCAAGGTAATAACAGAAATTAATCTAACTTCTTTCATTAGTTAATTAGCCAACTTGGTCGGAGATTAATCTTGATTTCTCTGATTTGCAGAGGCTTAGATTAGGAGAAAGCTGGGTCATATACGAAGGAGAGGTGGGTGATTGTTGTTCTTCAACGGCGAAGTTATCGAAGAAGCCGATTTGGTATGTACGGAAGAACATCGGCATTAACATTTTGCAGTCTAACCAGAATGTGATTGCGTGGGTTAATAGGCGGCTTTGTGATAAGAGGAGTGCGTATGTGATCGAAGGATCGTATACGCAGAGGTCCTGCAAAGTGTTAGATGAGTCGAACAGAGTGGTAGCAGAGATAAAGAGGAAGGAAGCCGGAGTCGGAGGAGTTTCTTTTGGTGCAGAGGTTTTTGTTTTGGTCGTTCAGCCAGGATTTGATTCTGGTTTTGCTATGGCTCTGGTTTTGCTCCTAGATCAAATGTTTTCTTAGTTTTTTTTAATGATTCTTTATTAGGCCTGTAATTTTTTAGATGAATATCATGTTAATTTAATGAAAGAAAAACATGAATATGATACATAATTTAAACCCCAAAGTCTCACCTTTTCTTTTTCTTTTTTATAAATTTTCTTTTGAAGCAAACAAGAAACGGAAATTGGAGGAGAACCAGTTGATCAAATAAACATAATGGATTGTGGGGGAAAAGAAAAGAGATAGCGAGAAAAGGAAAAGGCAAGAGTTCTGAGATTTTATTTTCCTTTTCTCAGTCAAAAAGACCAAAACATTGCAACTTTTTCCAAAGCTCTTGCCTGGTTAGGTCCCTACTTGGATTTAACAGTCTTTCAATCTTTACAAAATACAACTAAGTTTTCTCCTCTTTCTCTTTTATGGCAATGCTTTGTGCTTTAGCAGATGATGTCTTTAAGCTGTAGAGTTACAAGTTTTAAAGGTAAAGGAAACACCAGTGGTTGTAAATTAGTCCTTTCCTCTGCTGTAAGTGGGTGGTCTATGCCATCTGCAAGTAAAGGAGATTTTCAGGTTGTTGGTTTTCCCTTCTGAGGATTATATACCCAAGTCCTGGATTCTTCTATTCCTGATAACTTCTGAAAACATCATTTCACATGAAAATACTGGCTTAACAACAGGGAAGAATAGTCATCACTGATCAAAAAGTGCACGAGAGAGAGAGAGAGAGAGAGAGAGGGTGAAGTGAAAATTTCCATTGCCTCATCAAATGCTCTACACAAGGCAAAGAATTCCCTGTCGTGTTGTACAACTCTCCTTAATGTTACATATTGGAACCGAATTCACTCTTTTCTGAGTGAACCCTAATGACAAATCCTATCCACCTACAACACAAGGACTTACAACAACACCTACAGCATAATATGTACAAAGCAACAAGTTCTATGGTAACAGTGGTTAGATAAAAGAACAAGAAGAAGCTTCAGTAATGAAACAGTATGAGATTATTCCTGCCTACCTCTGCCCCTATCCCAATCCATGGGGATCATTTGTCGCAGCTTCGGTTGACTGCTGCAAGCCTTATCTGAAACCCTTGGAGGTGGTGGTGGCATCATGCATGATTGCTTTACTGTATTTGCAGAAGAATGTTTTCTTTCTGCAATTGATTCCCTGACTAAAACGCTTGGCGATAACCTGCTTGATCGGGGACTTGACCAACTAATTGATCCTCTGCTTGATCTTGGACTTGACCAATTAATTGGTCCTTTTCTAACAATATCGGTATGAGTGGGATCCCTCTTATCCTCAGTTATGGAAAGCTTTGGCCTTTTAGAGGGTTTTACCTGGTCCATACTCCTTTTCTGACGGTCAGATCCCAAGACTAAAGTTGATGTTTCATATACTTCCTCAGATTTCTCAATCAATTTTAACTTGCGAGCTTTCATGGTTTTCTGTGAAAGCTTCTTTGGCCATCTCAGAATACCATCGGCGCTTGGCCTCAAGAACTGAGTTGCAATATCGCACAGTATTTGAGCAGCACCTAATGCTTCTGGACAATGTGCAGCTGTCACAAACAAAAATACATCACAAAAAGATAGAAAGGAAACATTCAGCATGAATTGGAACCCAAATCGAGTTAACTCCCAGAAATTCTTTTGAGTACACTATACAAAAAAGCAAATATAAAGAGTTGAAGTAAAGAGCCTGACATCAATATCTTGCTGCCACATTAACTGCATCAAAGTTATGAAGCTGATCAGAGTGATTTCTACCACTATACTTAATGAATGGTAGCTCGATAAAGATAGACATAACAGACAAATCAAAGAAGCCTATAGATTCAATTTGCAGAGGCAGGAGGAGTTCATTTGCAGAGTGACTAGTATTTACACAAAGAAAATTGTCAGTAGGCCAACTACAGAGTGCTCATCAACAATTTAGGTGGGCCTATGAGAGCTAGATTGATGCTAGACAGATTATAGAAGCATAAAAGCTTATCATTTTCCATTTTCAATGGTTCACCTACAAGACAAGTATATACGTAAAGAAAGTTGAATCAATCATATGAACAAGACTATGGTAACCGCAGACATACCATTCTCTTGATCCTCCCGCTCTATTTGGTGCTCTGCATTTCATGAAAATTGGCGTGTTCTCAATTAAGCAAAAGAAAAGAAATAAATATTTATGCATAGATGTGTAGAGGCAAAGAGAGACAGAAAGAGATTCTTACCTAGAATAACATGGGAAGCATGAATACTTGCAGCAACAAATGATGAACCCAACTCACACCGACAATGGTTACCACATCTAGATAAAATTTTATTTTCAACATTAGCCGGTTTTGGTCCTCTGAAAGGAACTAGGCTCTCATCATAAGTGAGTGAATCCAAGTCTAGAGAACAATTAGTTGCATTCCCAAAAAAACTGGCAGTGTTCCCTATTCTTCCCCATCGACCTTGGCATGTGCTCCTACTTGTTAAAAGCTTAGCTGCATCAGAATTGGTTCTACCATGCCCACCAAAACTGTGTGACCAGGGAAAAGGTGGCAAGCTAACTCGGCGACATATTTGCTTGGCTGAGCGTTGATCAGAAGTACTCCTTGAATGTTGAGAAGCTCTGGCTGCATCTTGAAGCAAAGACTCCAAATCCTTGGGTGGAGGAAGTGCTAAACGTTCCAAAATATGTTTAGGTTGACACAGTGGAAAATCAAGCAGAATAGCACGAGTTTCATGCATGTCACAACAATCCTGGACCAATCATAGAGAAGACTACATGATCAATCATTAATGTTCAACATTGTTTCCTAAGTAGCAATGCCATCAAAGCTATAAATAAATCTGAAGATCCTTAGTAGAGCAGCATCGTATGTGCACCTTCAGTGAGTCAAATAATTTAGACCGAACCATAAGGGAAAAAAACTCTTTAACATTTCTTCTCAAAAGGCATGTCATGGTGGTGTTTCTTTTCTTAACAGGGTAGGAAGGGAGGGGAGAGAGGAGGAGGAGGGGGGGGGGGGGGGGAAGAGAGAGAGAGAGAGAGAGAGAGAGCTATTCAATTGTTTCGTAAGTGTCTCATCTTTTAGACGTTTGTTAATAAGCTACATAAAATGCTCTACCAAGCACTTCATTACAGGATCTGACCAGTCAACATCATAGATGTTTGTTCATAACTAACCTTGTTATGTAAAGAGAGATCTGTTGGGCAAGAATCTCCTTTATCACTGTTACCACCACTTGTTACCATAGAAACAGAGCTTGGTGGGCATGGGGCCAATTTCTTGTCAGAACAGCTACCTATCTCAGCAAAATTTTGAGATATGGCAGGCCTTGTGAGTGGAAGAATAGCACAAGCTTTTCGAACTGAAGATAGAAAATTATCATTTGTGCTCTCTGCTTTCTTTCCTTTCTCTTTTACCAAAGTAGGGCAATGGTAAGAGCCGTCAAGGAGTTCATGCAATGACAAATCATCTACAAGCTTTGTGATGTCATTTATATCTGACTTCAGACCATAGAGTCCTGACATGAAAGTTTTTTTTTTTTTTTTCCATGAAAGCCAAACAAAACAATGAATAATTCGCATACACAAAAACCAGAATAAAAGGAAGTGTATTATGTAAGGAATACACCATTATCTTGGATTTACCATCTAAGGGACACTGACAAGATCACATGTTATATCAAGAAGCCATGTTTAACAGACATCGGGTGATATGTTTGCCTTAAAACCTGAAACTTGATTATTTGAAATAAATTCTTCCTTTCATGGATCAACAGTAATAAACGAAACCAAGATTCCATGTGGTCCCCATATACTCCAGCAGTAATTCACAGCCA
This sequence comes from Moringa oleifera, assembly GCA_021397835.1. Classification (NCBI taxonomy): domain Eukaryota; kingdom Viridiplantae; phylum Streptophyta; class Magnoliopsida; order Brassicales; family Moringaceae; genus Moringa; species Moringa oleifera. The sequence continues at coordinate 1,291,907 of JAJFZO010000566.1, forward strand.
AACAAGGACAACAATGTTATATGAATTCTGATGACATGCAGGAATCAAGATGAAACTAGCTTCGAAATACCAGTAATTGATGGTACGAACCAAAAATTGATGGTAACATGTGTTATTCTTGTTCTTCTTGGGAAATAAATCATGCCCCAAGGGGCAAAGATGGATTACTTCCCCCACCCCCCATTATTTTGGTAAAATCCAATCTGCCACATGATATGAGAGGGGACAAAGGAGCATACCAACATGTAGTATCCTGACAAACAAATTTTAGTCAACTGACATAGTTGAAAGTAAAAACTCCAAAAATGCATCTAAGGATCTCTAACAAAGTGGAAAACATCAAGACTAATGCATATCACCATAACTACAAACTATTTTTGGCAACAATATCATACCAAAAAAATTGTTCCCCCCAGCAGCTGAAGTGAAGCTCGCCATAATTTTCAAAGGACCTTTGGAATTTTTCCTATCACCTCGCCTGTGACCGAAGCTATTCTTCTGTTTCACCATTTGAGCTTTATCTGAAATGTATAGTAGAGAAATGAGAAAAATATACAAGCACTATGAACCCTAAAAAATAGCAGAGAGAATCCAAAGCATCTTCTTACACGCAAGGGCATAATATATTATATACATGCATTTAAATATATACTATTTTGTTTCTAATCAAACAAAGAAGGGCACAGAAATCCAATCGACTCCAACGAATGCTCTAGTTAGAAAATAAATATTCATGCGCAACATAATTGCCAAACCAACTGATGAATAGCTGCCCGGCGACAAATGGACTATATTAGATTGGCCACAAACAGCTAACAAAACCCATTACAACAGAGAACTAACTACCTTCAGGAAAAGAAACCTTTTTTGTTGACCTTAGCTAATTTAACACACAGCACCAGTAAATTTCATGAGATTCTTCATTTACTATTCTTTTCCTCTACGATTACCACCCAAAACTGACTTGCAAACTTCAAAAAGTAGATAAAGCATACAAAAATTTGGATCTCCTGTCAAAAACCAAGTGATGCTTTATACAGTTAAATGTATTTCCTTTATGAAGTGGATTGTTTACATGCATGCCATAATAGGAGAGCTAGAGATTTGCTTCAATGAACCAAAACAGTAACATTAAGGAAATGCCAACAATACATGATAATTGATAAACATATGCACACAGATGAAAAGAAAATAAGTTCGCCTTGAAACCATCAGAATCATCACCAGCTTATTAAGTTCAGAGCAAGAAAGAAAAGCTACTACCTGGAGAGCCGAACTTTGTAGGATATGATCCTTGTTTATTAGAGATATCCTTTATGTCATCAACTCCAGCCGGATTTACAATATCCACTGAATGAGCAACCCTTTGTCTCTTAGAAGCTCCATTACTACTTCTTGGATGCTTTCCAGCTTTTCGTTGCAATTGTACACCTTCAGGCCTCGAACCCGTCGAAAGATGATTTGTCCCTCTAGAATTAAGATGTTCTGATGAATCTTCATCGTGCAAACTGTTAAGCTGATCAGGTAGCCGACAGAGTTCAGCTTCTGGAATTTTTTGCCATGAAGCTAACCCTGAAGAACTGACACTGCTAGTTGCATCTGGAAAAGCAGAATTCCCAATAATATAAGTTTAAGCACAAAAGAATGTACATCCATGAACTAACAATTAAAAGCAGGAAGCTGTATAATGTTTTAATTGACCCAAGTTCTTTTAAAATAATGCAATAAGCTAACATTGATCACTGTGTTGCATGGCATGTTTATACCAAAAGAAGCATATGGAGAAATCATACATTAATTCGCTACAAAATAATACCAAAATATTTTACTCAAGTTACTCAGTTCTCTGGCAGGGCAAAGAGAGGGATTAAAAAAACTAAGAAATGCTGTTTCCCATAAAGCCATGCTTAGAAATCCACAGCTTTCAAGCTTACCAAGACAGTGTAGCGCTCAAGTGAACTATTCATAGCTGCTCAAATGCTACAACAAATAAAACCAACAGCAAAATTCAAGCTAAAGTGGACAACAACAGAAAAAGTGAATGAGAGTTAAGGGGCATATGAGCAGTTTAGAAGCTTCTCAAACTTTATATATGCATGTATATCAAAAGTGTATCCTAAGTTCCACTCATACTCAGTGACTCACAGCCAGACTATAGGCAATTAACTGTCCCTGGGGAAGCTATACACATGCCCACTTAACATCCAACCATTTCTTCCACAAAGAGAAGCCTAATAACACTGAAATACTTAAAACATCAAGTTTAGACGAATTAAGATTTGTCTGTCCTAGATGAGCTAAGAAGTCAAAAAGAAGCTAAATAGAATAATCCACTGAAAAACAGAACCTTTATGTGCTCAAAGAAGTAGAATCACTTCACCTTTCTGTTTAATTAGAGTGTTGCAACTCTGAATCGAAGCATTCACGAGAATGGAAACACGCTTCGGGTCACAATCCTCTCCCACCTCCTTTATAGTAACCCTAGCTCCACCAAAACCCTCAGATCCCATGAGTTTTGATGGCACCGCAACATCCACTGGATAAGGCAACTCTACTGCATCCATCTCCAGGAAAGAACCCCCTAAACAACACGGCAATAGAAAACAATAAACAAGCTTCCTCCCAAGAAGCCCCTGATCATAAGCTTGCTAGAGTGAGTGAATTGAGCTGCTGAATAGAATTTGGTGACAGAAATGGGATAGAAAGCGACAGAAGGTTGCAAGAAAATGAAGGAAAATGAGTGAAAATTGGGGGGTTTTGGATGAGGAGAGCATGTTGCGGCTGTGGAAGGGGGGGGTTTTAGGGCAAGAAATTGGTGAGAATGAGTAGTATTTATAGTTTTCGGGAAAATAAGAGATATGCTTGTGAATAGCCCGTCGGTGAGGGATATTCCGGTGAGCTCGTCGCCAGAGTAATCCACAAAACACCTACTTTTAGCTGTGTGAGGAGCTTGACGTGGCATTATCCGATTGACGTTTCTCCAGAGGGGCAATCAAGTAGGTATTACGGATGAGTACTACAAATATTGAGCAATAGTAGGCAGACACGTAGCATATTTTTTTCAACGGTCCAGGGTTTAGAGTAGATAGTGGAGTGGATTTACTACATTGTCCTTGAACAGCCGGTATTAAATTGCATTTACAGATATGCCCCTGAAATGATTTCACACCGTGAGCGTTAAGATCAACCTTTGACTTCCTAGTTCTCTAATCTCCACATTTTAAAAACAGATTGACAAAAAAAAAAAAGGGGACAAAATATGTTTTTTATTTTTCCTTTTTTTCAATTTTATAATTTGTAAAAATGAAAAACACAAAAAATTCAAAATTGTACTCATCATTTTTAATAGAATAAAATATCATCATTTAGCATGTAATTTTTGATAATTTTTTTATTGATCTAAGTTTATATTAAAATTAACTTTTTAATAAATGTTTAAAATAAATTTTTATAATTTATAAAAATAAAATAAAAATATTAGAAATTAATTTTATTAAGTTGTGAGAAATTTTTACATTGGTCTAAATTATACTTAAATTTTTTGAAAATAATAAAATGTAACAATTTAATAAAAGTAAAAATAATAATTATATATTTTTCATTATTATCATAAATTATTTAAATTATTTTTAATTTTACGTTAGAAAAAACCTCAATGTGAATTCAAATTACTGACAACTCCTTCCCTTATTTAAATTACCCAACATAATTCGTTATTCAAATGGAACCGTAAGAGACAACACAAATTCAACGATGTGCCACATGTGACGGAAAAAAATATTGAATTATTATGTGGATTTTTTTTTTTATATAAATGGGAAACATTTATAATGCTGTTAGGCTATTATAGTCATCTAACATGGAAAGTGATTAGTGAGCTAATCAAATAGGATCAAATAGTTAGTTAAGCTTTCTAAATCATGCTTGACAAATAATTTACTTCAAAAGGTAAAAGTATTGTTTTCCTACCGCATTAAGCATGTCGGTTTAAAATAAAAATAAAATCCCAATAATATTATTCATATTTATATAAGTGTAAACTAATCAAGCATTATAAGCAATAATAAATTTTATTCATAGTTAATGCATTTTAGTTACCGAGCTTGTCATATTTGTCCCTCCCGTTAATTTTCTATTCATTTACAATTATGTTGATATTTTATTAAAAATATAAAATAACTTATTTTAATTAATTATATTAATATAATAATTATATAATTACAATCATTAATTTTATTAAATTATCATGTATTAATATTTTTTTAAAAATAAATTAACAAAAATCTTATTTTATGTTTTTTATTATTTTTTAAATATATATTCTGTAAAATTAATTAATAAGTACATATATTATTTAATGTTATCGTAAAGAAATTGTATGAATTCAACGACTTATTAACTCCACAATTTATACATGGAAACACTTATGCTTATTTTATTATATATATAATAAAAAATTAACAAATATCTTACATGTAATTATTTTTATCAAAAATGACACAATATATCAAACATTTATATAAATGTTGAGAAAGTTTATAATTGATAATAAAAACATAATTTATTTTTAAATATTATTTAATTTTATATGTATAATTAAATTAAACTAATTTATTATATGTTATTAATTATTTAATCGACTTGATTGTATTGTTGATGTTCAAAATCATCAAGTTTCGTCCTTATGCTTTGATTATGCTTTCACGATTTTATTTATTTTAAAATTTAATTTTTAAAAATATTTTACAGATTAAAGATATGTTAAGACTTATATTATATCTAAGGATTTATTCGGCCATAGAATGAGTAGATGCAACATGGTTCTTTAATTTCGAGATATCCATTTGCAAAAGTCAAAAATATTGATATTTAAGATAATTAATTTTTATTTTTATAAAATATTATTTATTTTAATTTTCATATAATTTTATTTTTATTTAATTTTAAAAAACATTTAATAAATTTAAAAATAAATTTAAATTTAAATTATTAGTAAATATTTATAGAATGCAAAATAAATGAGTGGTAGTTAACAAGGATATAACTGGAATATCCGTTGGGTTATCAAGGTAAAAAAAAAAAAAAAAAGGAAAACTGAGGAGGGATGGTGAGGAGGAATAGGAGATATTGTGCAGTAAAACTACCATCATGATTCATGAGTGCGTGATACGGGCATTGTTGTTAGAAAGAGTTGACCAAGAGCCGTCTGCCACGACGCACGTGCGTGTCGCGTGGACCTGATTTCCAGATAGGGTTCCACAAACAACCTTTTCAGGGCTTCATTTTAAGGGGCCCCTCATCACAATTCCAACCAAGCAGACCGATATAAAGCAGGCTTGTTTTAGTGCCATTGCCAATATCCTCTCTCCCTCTCTGGCTTTTTCCCTCTTGTTTAACTCCGTCAACCACTGCGAGCGGGAAATGGGCGGCACGCACCCGGTCTTTCTTTGTTGTTGATCCTCAAGCCCCGGTATCTGTCGCTGGAATCTCGTCTACAGCGGTTGGATTTTGCGGTATATTGTCCTCCTCTTACTCATTTCTTAATCTAGAGCAAAAGTCCTCTCGTTTTTACAGTCAGAATCGGGTATTTCTCCCTTATCCTAAAGAGAACCGGAGGAACAGAGAATAATTTTCTTTTGTTTTTGTTTCTTTTGGATAGTTTTGTTTAATCGAGGGACAGAAAATTAGGGTTTTTGGTGTAGACTTGTAGTACCATTTCGCGTTGATGGATGAGGCCGTTCTTGACGATGTAATAAGGAGGTTGGTAGAGGCGAAGAATGGGAGAACAACGAAGCAGGTACAGCTGACGGAGGCTGAAATTCGGCAGCTTTGCTTGGCCGCGAAGGAGATTTTCCTTAGCCAGCCCAATCTTCTCGAGCTCGAAGCTCCTATCAAGATTTGTGGTATAACACTGGCAAACTTTTCATGATAGTAAATTCTCAAATTTCATTTCTTTGCTTGTTGCTTGATTTTGATTTGAATTGGATGCTTTGGCGTTTAACAAATCATTGTGGTTTTAACTTTTAACTACTATTGGTATTATTTGGTTTATGTCTTTGGGTTGAAGGCTTTTGAGCCAGCTGTTATGTAGGAGAAGAATTTAATGAGTGACAGAAGGTTTTAAATTAAAGGGAGACTGTTGTTGTGAGATTCATGAAGATTGTGTGTTATGTTATGAAGTAGTTCCAATGATAATTTTCTTCCAAAATTTTGGGCAGTTATTTCTGGAATGCAGATGATGAGCATGTGCTTCATTGTTAAATGGGGCTAATTATGCATTGAAAGAGGTTCTTGAAACTTCTTTCATGTTTAAATGATTTTAGAGGAGGAAGCAGAGGAGCAACTGCAACTAAAAGCTCTCAGTTCAAAATAATACGTGATATGTGCTAACATGTGTATTTGACATGGAAAAAAACATTGAGAATTTTTAATTTAGGTTGGAAATACTATTCTCTAAAAGCTTTGAAGCTAACTGTAAAATAAAAAGTTATGAAGAAATTTTTTTTGCTAATGTTGATACATTTTAGAATTTGGGACATGGTGTGTAAACAACTATACCTTCCTACAGGTAGTTCTATGTGCATTTTCTTTAAGTGACTGTCATATCCAAGCTATCAATATGGTTGAATGCTGCTTATTACACTCCATATTGTGCTTCGTGCATGATCCATGCAATATCTGAGAGTAATGCATTTGACTTGTAATGCTAATGTTGTTCTCTTTGGCCTTGCTATTAATGAAGTAGATTGAAATGACTAGGGTGGTCGTGATGAATGTGGATGCATTAAGGATATGAATCTATCATATTTCGTTGGTGTTTTTCTTGGTGAATAACTCATTTTGACAGAACATGGACCTTCTAATGCATGTGTGTGAGTGCATGCACGAGTGCTTATGCATGTGCGTATGTGTGTGAGAGAGAGCAGCATGGGCATCCTTTCCATTTACTAGGTGATCTCCCTTAGGTTTCGAGGAGAACTTTGAATGAATAAATAATTTTTTTCATAACTTTGTTATGTACTTGATTTTCTGGCTTGTTTAGGCTTACATTTATGTGTTGCTCACTAATGAATCAAGAGCGCTTTTTTGTTTGTGAACTATGCTTAAGTATGTTTTTTTGATTTCACTTATTAGAGCGTCAACTTGAAACCTCAACGGCACTGTGATGATTGTCTAAGTACTTAGGGAAATGTATTGAATAGCTAACAATGTTTTGATATCCTTGTTGTTGTCTTGAATTTCTCTAGCCTGGTGCCATTTTGCTTTGGCTTGTTTATCAATGAATTGGCCCTAGCTCGCTAGAGAGTTGAATCTGGCTTGTTTATTGGCTAAAGATTTGCTCAACTTGCATTTTTCCTTTTTTCTGGCAAGCCTTTATGCCTTTAATCTAAAGGATGAACATGATTGTCTAACTACTTTGTGATAAGAAGATTGAGGCTCAAGTACCCATCTTTGTTCTGGTCTGTTAAGATTCAAATGTTAACATGCTTAAACATGTCTTTTGTACATGCATGTGTTTTGCATGATGCTCAGTGGACATAATAAAGGTTAAATGGGAACTTGTATCCAACTGTTATGAGACGTATTTTGATTAAGTTTCTGCGTACATGATAGAAAATTGCATAACGATGACAAATAAACTCATAAACCGAGTGAGATCTTGTTGCTTAAAGGGAGGGTAATCTTTGTCAATTTTAGGAAACCGAATTTTGTATTATCTACTTAAGTGGAATCTTTTCCATTAGTTTCTGTCCTTTTCTTTTTCAGATGGTAGGGGTTTGCAGTATTTTAAGATATTCGACCTATCCTGGATTTGGTTGTATTATTTTTAATTTTATTGATATTTGAAGAAGTCCAGCCAGATAGTATGCATAAATGGAATGTGATGGTTGGCTTAGCTGTTAATGCAATTTTAGTCACACCTTACGAGCTGCATATGATAGTGAATGGCAGCTTCAAAATTATATCTAGTTCTTTTCACCTTTTAACTAAGGTTTTTGATTTTTTTTTCTCGTAAAGGGAATGGAAGTTCCTATGCTTGTTTCTTGAGGATCAATTTACTACATTTTGATGATGCCTGCTCTAAATGTTCCCTGGCCCCTCTAAACTGCTAGTGGGGAGCTTGTTTGCTAATCATGGAACTTTATTTTGCGTTTTGAACAAGGGCTAAATGATTTAATGTTGGTGGTGTTATTTATTAAGCATTAATTCCAAAAAGGACTGAGTATATGTGTTGGATCTTAAAGAGTCACGTACGGAGATTTTCATTATACCAAGCCTAATCCTCAGCACAGTTAAAATTATGTCATTGTATGAGTATCCTTGAGACCCAGATATGTGGTTTATTGGATTAATTGATGAAACCTGAAGGCGATCCAATATGGTGAACAAATAGGTCCATATTCCAATCATTCTAAGGGTATTAGTTACATGATTGTATTTTTGATTATTTGTGGAGGTGTTTGTGTTGTCATAAAAGCTTGTTCCTGAACATTTTTAGAGTCCCATTAGGTATCTTTCATTTTTCTTTTATGAATGGTTTTGATATGTTGTGTTGTCAGTGCACCACTTGAGAATAATTTAATTTCTGGCCAACTGAATGTGTTTGCTGAGAGGATGCATGCATGTGTTTATAATATGTTATCTGCAAGAGAAGGCGTGTGCATGCACATGAAGACTGAGTGAAGGAAATCACTGCCTTGTTTTTGAGTTTTTCATCTTTTGGAGGGTTGGTGAGATAGAGAGATGGAAGCAGCAGGTGTCGACCTGGGTGGTTATTTGAGTGGTATATTGATACTTGGGCTTTATCAGGCTTTCAGAAGCTTGCTTGCGTGAGAGGGAAGTTGTTAGTATTTACATGCATGTTAATTTTATTCAGGGGAAATGCATTCCTACTGGATACTTGACTTCTTATTTAGCTCTATGGAGGCGACTGTGTAATTTTCATATTGCTTTGGCAGGGGATGTTCACGGTCAGTTTTCTGATCTTTTGCGATTGTTTGAGTATGGCGGGTATCCGCCAGCTGCAAACTATTTGTTCTTGGGGGACTATGTTGATCGTGGTAAGCAGAGCATAGAGACAATATGTCTTCTCCTTGCATACAAGATCAAATACAAGGAGAACTTCTTTCTTCTTAGGGGCAACCATGAATGTGCTTCCATCAACCGTATATATGGGTTCTATGATGAGTGTAAGAGGAGATTTAACGTCCGTCTCTGGAAGGTTTTTACTGACTGCTTCAATTGTCTGCCTGTTGCTGCTCTGATTGATGAAAAGATCCTCTGTATGCATGGTGGATTATCTCCTGATTTGAGAAACTTGGATCAAATCAGAAACATTGCTCGGCCTGTTGATGTGCCGGATCAAGGCTTACTCTGTGATCTGCTGTGGGCTGATCCAGATAAAGATATTGAAGGCTGGGGAGAGAATGACAGGGGCGTGTCGTATACCTTTGGGCCTGACAAGGTTGCTGAATTCCTTCAGACGCATGACCTTGATCTCATATGCCGAGCTCATCAGGTAACCTAACTTGAATAACCTTCCTTGTTGGCTTGGCATGTATCCAGGTTAATGTGTTCATCTCTCTGGAAGTGTTTGTGGACTGATCCCATGTTTATTAATTTGGTGGACTTATTCATGTTTGGTTAATGAAGTGGTGTTTGCTGTGTTGCAGGTTACTTGAAATGAATTTTGCATAGTAATATTACTTATAGGGTCTCATAGCCAACATCTTTCTTTTGCCTTATGAAGTGACTGTGCATGTTTATATTTGTTCTTATCTGTTTGGGTGGAAATGCCTTAACAAATGATATGTTGCCATGTACCTCTACTTTGTTGAGAGCTTATTAGCAGTACAATTTTCTTCTGTTGGTGCTTGGCATTTATAAAAAAAGCAGCTGGTTGCTCTGGACTCTGTCATATTGTGCTTCTTAATACTGAAGGCTTTACATTTGTGAAAACTTTATTGGAACTTGGAGTTTCTCTTGTTCTGATGTTGCTGAACTGTTGGTATGATGGTCTGCTATATTCAAGGGCCTGCCCTGCAGTGTGTTTTCTTACACATCTGTAGAGGCAAGACCCATATCTGAATTTACATAGTGATTTTAAACTTAAGTTTTGCAACTTTTTATTTGCATGTTTCATTAGGTTGTGGAAGATGGCTATGAGTTTTTCGCGAGGCGGCAGCTGGTGACCATATTCTCTGCCCCAAATTACTGTGGCGAATTTGACAATGCTGGTGCAATGATGAGCGTGGATGATACTTTGACGTGTTCTTTTCAGATCCTCAAGTCATCTGAGAAGAAAGGAAAAATTGGATTTGGCAGCAACATGTTGAGACCTGGAACTCCACCCCACAAGGTAACAATCTCTTGTTGTGGACATCTTATACGTGGACCTGTTTGTGCTGTTATGATGATGAGCTTCTCAGTTTAAGGAGGTTAGAACAGAATTGACCATGGAAGATTAAGATTAATAGTCATCATCTGTTTTAGGACTAAAGCAGTGTCAAAAAAACAAACAATTTATACCCTGTGCGTTTTGGAAGTCATGGTAGTTTAACAAAATGATAACTTCAAGTCGCCGCTTGACTGGAGTGGTTGCTTTATTTTATGAAGCTTAATCTTCCAAATCTGTTTATCTTCCAGGGTGGGAAAGGTTGATTATCTGCCCCAACACTAATCTAAAGACACAAGCTGCATGAGAAGTAGGTGTTGCTCCATTCTCTGTCAGTTGTCTAAGCTGTATGCAAAGATCCTCCTGTGTGGCATCATTGCCACAGACACTAGGAAGTTTTCAAGTCTGCCTTCTTTGCCACCAAAGGAGAAATATAAAGACCGGAAGTTACTGAAATGAAAGTATTAGACAAGCCCAGTGATCCCTATCCATGCACCTCCTGGTGGTTTGGCTTTCCATTGTGTAGAATGAAAATTCTGACTTCCTTTCATGTCTGTTTCGTAACTGGGTAGGCGTACCATTTTCAATTTTATGGCAATGCTCAGGAACTTTTGTTTGCTAGTAGGTGGGATCATTTCTTTTTTAATTTAGGTGCACTAACACACTTAACGTTCTTTATACAAACGACACAAATCCTAAGAATCAGGTTGTCCACCAGGCCAGGTTGGGGTGGGACTGGTTTGAGCAATGTGTGGTGAACAAGGCAAAAAGGTTCAATGGGCTGGTTTGAACCAGGTTTGGTGCAAAGCAAATTGTTGGTGATTGTTACTGGGTTGGCGCTATGGATTTTGAAGGAAGCTTCTGCGGAAATACATCATATGTTTAGTGATTTCAAAATAATTTCCATATAAATTATGACTGTAACAAACAATAAGCTTTTCGACTTCCCCATTTAGCATTAGTAAGCAGTAAGCACCCTTGTTATGGATCAGCTTGGACGAATTTACGAGCCCCAATGTTCCAGACGAAAAATTGAAGTTTAATGGGTTTCATGTCTGATATAGAAATCAGTTTGTCCATCACTGGTTGCCAAACTTCCGTTTGTCTTTGCTACTAATTCTTGCAAACCAAACAACGCCGATAGAGAATCATCTGGTTGGCTTCCAAGAAAATGGCAGGAGAAAATTCACCTTCAGAATGATTTTTTAAGGGGTATATCTTGAATGTCAAAATTTTAATTACGGATATTTTAGTCTGAAAACTCATCACATTAAACCCGATTCTTGCAAAATGTGGATTTTCAGTTTGTATCAGGAGAGGACGGAGACTAAACAATCCTAGTAAACCAAGCGCTCCGAGTCGAGGAGACGTCTTCATTTTCCTAAAGGTAAAAGGAAATCGCGCCATTGTAACCGACAAACTTTTTTTAATAAAAAAAAAGTTTAAATAATGGTGCCCATGAAGACCTTTCAGAACAGAACCAATTGAAGCGCAAATTGCTTATTTGAACGACGTAGACTCAACAGAGCCAGCATTGACGGGTACGGCGATACCGCCGACAGCAGGACTGACCACGGGGATGCAGCAACAGCAGCAGCAATTAACGGCACCGTTTAACAACGCGCAACGGGTGGCTACTGTGGCTAAGTTGTTGGCAACTCATATCCTACCTGGATACCCTAGCAACGCTGCCGATTTCTTCAAGCTCTGCCTCTCCCTCGCCAGGTATCTACATCTTCAAATATGCAGTTTGCTTGTACATTGTTTGTGATGGCAGTCTTTTTCTTCTTTCTTCCTTAAATGCTACCCTATTTGTTTCATGTTACTGGATTTTGTTTTCTCTTTCTAGAAGTGCATTGGTTTAGAATTTTCACTTTTGGCTTGGTTGTTGAATTCTTGCTGATTGGCTTCTCGTTATATTCTGTTTGTGCAATTGCCAGAAGAGGCATGTCTGCATATGTGGTAGGAACTTTGTTGAAGAATTTGCTATTTGTTTGGTTGTTGAAAGGATGAATCTATTGTTTTACTTTTCACCAATTGAAGTTTAGAAGAGCAAGAAGTTGGGTTAGTAGTTGCAACATTTTGTTTTCTTTAATTAGTGCAGTTTTGAGGTCGATTGAGTTTATCTCTGGATAAAATTCTGTATTACTGGCAATCCTTGCTGAGTGTAAATGGGAAATTGCTAGAAAAGGAAATTGGGAATGAAGATGGGGTTTGAACTGTTTACTGTTAATTGAGCATGGAGAGTTGAATCGAGAAACTAAAGAAATGTAGACGGTTTTACTCTAGATTGTCAATGGAATGAAATGTAAGTTGCTGGAACTTAGGATGGTTCTATGATCAGGACTGTTGGCTTTGAGTTACTTTTGATTTTCTGTGGTCACTACACTCAAGAAATCACGAGTCTAGATCATGTGTGGAAGGATGTGAGAGAATATGCATGTTATCTGTCTTTGTGCCCATGTGTCCTCACGTATTGGCATGTGCTAACATATTTCTTGCAAGAGAACTCTTTATACTGAAGTAGATAAGGGAAAGAGAAGAAAAATCTAAATGAAAAAAAGAAGAAGAATAGAACTTGAATCTGAAAGATAAAATAAAGAAATCTGCTTTTGCTCTTGTTTACCTTGAATATCCTTGATAAACCTTTATTGGCATCCTTCAAAATTTATGCAGCAGCATTAAGATAGATTACTCAAGGAACTAAATAATGATGGAGTATTACTCTCATACGTTTATGTTTCTCCAAACAAGAACCTCTTTTGGTTGGTTGCATACTGCAAGTAGTTATTCTGCTTTGCTGACTGTTGTGAGAATGATCATTTTAGTGTTCACAACTTCCTTTAGTAATACTTTATCTCCTTTAGGATGGTATGTATGTGTTCCCTTTTCTGTATATATGGCCATAGGATTTGTCTTTCATCTTGTGTTCATCATTTGTTCCCATCCTTTTCCACCCTAACTTTCAAGGCTGTAGCTTTGTGAATCATGCATGACAGACTGTTCAATTTCAATTATCGTTCTTTTGTGATCTTTAACTATCGCTTTATATCTCTCCCGAGCTTTGTGATGACCTGCTGTCCTTTTGGTTTGGTTGTCTAAAATTTGGTTATGATGTAGTATGTTTTCGTTGCTTACATGTTCCACTCCATTTTACGTGATACCAATAAGCAGAAGTGGAACTTACTGTTGCTGTTTATATATTTAATCTTTCCTCTACTTGACTAGATTAATTTTGACAAATACAGAGGTATTGATTATGCGGTTGCTAACAATGAGATTCCAACTGAAGCTCAAGACTTGCCTTCATTATTGAAACAGGTGACTACTGTCAAATGACATGGCTTTTGATACAGATTATGTGCATACGGGTGTCTATTATATAAAGGGAACAGTGCATGGATTGATGATATGTAATGATGCATGGATTGGTATTGGTTTTCCGGTTTGCTATGCAGAATTGGCCACGATGTTTGATATGCAGAACTTGTTCATGGATGTTGGATAGTATGTAATTAAAATAATTAAGATTGTTGCCTCATTTTCTTATTTGAATGTTATGTTGTCAGTTAATTGAATTCTAGTAGTGTTTGGTCATAGTGCATGTGGCCTTGTAGGTTATGCAGTATTGTCTGGTGGGTTCAGGAGCCCAACTGTACTAGCATTTCCTGCCAAAAAAGTCCTTAGTAAAAGGTGTTAACTTTGGTTTTCTAAAGATGAAAGCTGTTATCCATCTGTGTATCTCCCACTGTGGCTGATATTACTAGCATCTTCTGCAGAGTCAAGTTTACTAAGTTCTATACAGAATAAACCTACATGCCGAGTCTCAACAATATTATCTGCCACTGGGCTTCGGATGTAGGATGAATATAGGATATGAGAAAATGAAACTATGCCTTTATTGCTATGTTTTATTAATGATAATCTTTTGCTTTGCTTGATACTCGACCTTCTCAATTAGTGACTGAGTGAATTCTACTGAATTTGTGATTATTATTTTTCTTCTAAGTGGATTGTGCTCCTTGAGTTTCTCATGCCTGTATTACCTGTGCAACGGATAGTGTCCATTCCCAGATAATATTATCCTTTGGGCACATCGAGTTGTAAATTTGTTCCTTTGAAAACATATGTAACTTCAAAATGACTAATCAGCATGCTTCTTTTGCTTTCCGTTCTTGCATATTTATCTAAGTATGGGAGTTTGTCACATTCTTGGTTATATATATTTTTTTCTTGTACTGCGTAGGTATGCCAACGTAGAAATGATCAAGTCTTAGCTGGTGCTATCATGGTGCTTATGATCTCTGTTAAGGTAAATTAAACCAAACCATTTACATGAAAGGTTGCTTCTAGTTATGTAAGCTTCTGATTTTGCATCAATGATTTGAAGTTGGTTGGGTCTAAATGTGTTTGCATGTTGACTATGATTTGGCATGTGTATTGGAAGGACTTCCTTTTCCATTGTCTTTTATTTGATTGGGAATCTGGACAACATTGATAGTGTGTTTTCACTCCCCTCTGAGTTGTTCTTTTCGATGTTATTAGTTGTGTCATTGTCGGATCAATGGCTTGGAATTTCTCTGCAAAATGTTAGCTATGTGATATATGCACCACATGGTCCTAATTTACCATTTACATAAATTTGAGGTTTTCGTTCTGGTGCGGTTTCATTCCTTTGTATTCTCTTCGGTGTCTACTTATGTCATGATTTCCCACCCCCCCCTCCCCCCTTCCCCTTTTTCTTGTTTCACACTTCATGATAAGATTACTTAAATATTTTTTTTCCTCTCCTCTGCCTTTAGTATGCCTTTCAGAGTATACTTAAGTTCTCGAGACTAGTTATTAAAATATTTTTATGTGCTATATGGTGATATTTTTGCTGACTTTATATTTATGTGGTAGAATGCTTGTAAGCTCGGATGGTTTTCGGATAAGGAGAACCAAGAACTCTTTACTCTTGCCAATGAGGTTTGCTTGGAACTGCATCCAAATTTTATGGTAAATTTCTTATGCAGAACTGCTGATAGTTGTCTTTCTCCACATTTAGGTAGGGAGTAACTTCTGCAGTCCTGGAGATATTAGCATTGGACCAAGATATCCTATTTCTAGTATTTCAACAATTATGGCTAGGTGGGTTGTATTTTTCTTGTATTTATTGATAAATGGTGGTCACATACCTACGTGGTTATGTTGTCCCATGCAGTCTTTTGTTGGAAATGATCTATATGGCTCATGAGGCTGCACTCATGCTATGAGGCTTAATAAACTATACAATAGTAATTTTTGAAGTTCATTTTTTAACATGACATACCCCCATCTATCCCTGGAATTGTAGTGAGTTTTCTGTAAATCATCACTGACTTACTCGAGCCATTATAAGAGAGAGGTCCGATTAATTCTTTTTCCTTCTTTTTTTGATGAGCCATTCTGGGTTCCAGCAGCAATTTTAAATGATGGTATGCATCTTCACATGTTAATCTTCACCTTTTTCCTCTGCCAAGAGATGGTAGAAAATGTAAGATGACCAATTATCTTGAAAGTTGAAGTTGATAAGCTTGGAATATCTTTATATTAGCATGTTGAACCATTATTCATTATAGTTACTACTATCGATGAATATTATCTGAAACTCTTCCTCTCTTGCTTTTCCCCCTCTCTTTTATTTTTCCTCTCTGTAGATTCTATCCACTTATGAAGATGGGGCAAATACTTGTTTCTCTGGAAGTGAAGGTGATCTCTTATTCCATTTTGAAGACTTATTGTTTGCTTGTTCATCACATGTATTTATCCGTATTTCTTGGCAATGTAGCCTGGATATGGTGCATACATGAGTGATTTCCATATCTCGAAGAATACAACACATTCTCCACAAGAAAAAGTAGTAAGTATATCATAGTCAGTTTCGATTTTAAATGCTGGTGTAAGATCTCATAACTGTTGAATGTGGAGTTTTGCTCTGCTTTTTAACCCTTTTTGTATCATATCTTTTAGACATTTACTTGTCTCTCTGTGAGTATTGTGTGCATGTGAGTGTATGTCTGTGTGTGTGTGTGCATGCATTTCAGTGCATGTGTGTACATATACATGTAATTTATTGCTTGGATTTCTTGGTTGCTGCATGATTTTTTTTTTTTTTGGGTGCCTTGTTACTTGAATGCGGATGTGGCTGCTCGACTCTCTTTATTTATTTATTTACCTTGTTTTGATGTTCATACCCGTTCAATTTATCGATTAATGCGATACACCATTTTTCAACATTGAAAATATAGGTCACATGGTTTTCATCCTTTATAGTTATATTTACATTTCTAGTTGTAGACCTTGCTAGTGATTTTTATCTCATATGTTTTCTATGAATTGGAGACCATGTAGTTTGAAATTAATCATTTGACTCTTTTCTAAATGTATCTTTGCAAGTCTTTGTATCATGTTTTGTATTGGTAATTAGACGTGTTGCTGAGCAACTCTTTTAAGAAATGGCATGGAAAATTTTTGAGTGGGGAAAATACATGTTATAGTTCTTATGTGGTTGATATTGTAAATGCACGTGGCTGCACTTCTGTGTCTTCTTTCTTGAAGTTAACACTGTCGTGCAAATCAGAGCATGTACTCTGTCTAGTAAAGGCTACCTGATGCAGTTTTGTTATTTGCACATTTTTATTTACAGTTCTATTTTCTTTCTAATACTCAGGTTTGATTTTGTGAGTACTGCATCTTACTCTGACCTCTCTTTTCTTTTTGGCATGCAGCGGTTATTTGTAGCACAGACAGATAGCGTAGAGACATCTGCTTGTATTATAAGTCCCCAGCAAGTGAGGTATAAATAAACCTGCTGCTGGTTTTGTTTTTAAATTTCTTTTTGCTGTAGGGTTATTTCATGGTATTATGGTGATCTTTGCGTTGACATCGCAGCTTTCTGATGAATGGAAAGGGAGTTGACAGAAGAACTAATGTGCTAATGGTTTGTGTACTTTGCTTGATTTCTGGATTAGTTGATCCTGTAATGAAAATTGTTGCAAAAGTATGATGCATAATTTTTCCTGTGTTATCCTTTATCAGGATACTGGACCTCAGATGCCAACAAATATCACTGGAATACTTAAATATGGAACAAATCTTCTTCAAGCAGTGGGCCAGTTCAATGGTGTGCTTGAATCAGATCTTCGTGATATTAGTATCTTGCTTTTCATATATGATCCTGCTCTCACAGAAACTCTAACTGTTTAAAGGTCATTATATTATCATTGTTGCCTTCATGAGCATGACATCATCACCTGACACTCCCATGCTGCAAGATTATGTGCAGTCAGATACTGTTGAACCAGATTCAGGTATATATGGAGGGGGAAAGAACTAAAGAAAAAGATAAATGGCTTCCATTTGTCTTCAATTTCTTTAGTTGGTTGCTTAATTCTAAGTTAAATTACATTGAATTTTAGATTTATGAATATACTAATTTTGTCATTCTTTTGTTTGCCTTCATAGATTCTGACATAATTGAGGGCCCATCACGAATATCACTTAATTGTCCCATCAGGTATGCTTTGATCTTGTTGATTGTAACTTTTGCTGTTGGAATCTTTATGGGATTTCCTTTGTTCTGTCTGGTTAATTTCTTATTGCTCCCTATAGGAAACAATCACTCCCCACCCTTCACCCAGAAGAAAACAAACAGTAAAAAGGGGGACTATTTAGTGGTTACATTATCTCTTCAAGGTCTCCTCCTGCATGGGGAGCAAGTCAATATTTTGTTCTTTAAGTCTTCTTTCCTGTATGATTAATTTTTGTTGTTATTGCTTGCTCAATTTGTCCCTTCTTTCCTCATGCTTAACGGGATTCATATAGAAATATGGTTGCCTTTCTTCAGGTTTTTGTTTTTCTCCTTTTTCTTTTTTCTTGTGTGTTTGAAATGGTATGCATGTATGCATTTGTGCATTTAAGAGTGTGTTCGTTTTTGCATGTGCATACATGCACGGCTTCATGCCACTTGCTTGTGTACGAATAATGTTGATAAATATGTCACTTATGTTTTCAGCCTGCCTATCTTGTCTTGTCTTTAATATTAATCTTTTTATTATGTCATTCTATTAGTTCTTTCTTGTAGTGCTTTTTTTTTGGGTTCTATTATTAAATAGTTTTTCCATCTTAAACAGCCGAACACGTATCAATATTCCTGTCAAAGGACATTTGTGCAAACATCTGCAGGTTAGTTCTTCCTTCTGGTAAACATCATGAGGCATAATAGATTTCTTTGCATCTATGAGATAATTTTACTGGGGCCTTGATTTCGAGTTGATTGTTTCGGGTAGGAATTGCACAAGTCACCAAGAACTTGAAACATTCGTTAAGTACTGTATATGAACAAATTTGCAAGTAAATCCATGACTAAAACCATGGAGTTGTTGTCACCAACAGAATTTATTTGCCTTTCATAAATTCTGTTGTTTTAACTTGCCCAAAACCCAGCCCACCTTCTCTGTAATATCACTCTCTCTGATTTATTTTGCTCTAGTGTTTTGATTTTAGTAACTACATTGATATAAATTCAAGAAGACCATCCTGGCGCTGCCCACATTGTAATCGCAATGTCTGCTACACTGACATTCGTGTTGATCAAAATATTGTTAAGGCAAGTTGCTATGTGCTTTGGCTCGTCATATTTTACTGTGAACAGCAGTTAAGACCAATGCCTTTTTCCCTCAGGTCCTGAAAGAGGTGGGAGACAGTGTTGCTGATGTGATTATCTCTGTAGATGGATCGTGGAAGGCTGTACTAGAAGGTGATGACAATACGGATCAGGTGCATGATAAGACCCTAAGCTGCCTTAGAGATGGGTCTGGCCAGCAAGAACCTGGTAGCTTCTCAGATGATGTTGCTGTTTTGGATCTTACAGAGGATGATAATGAAATGGACACAATTGGCATCAGTGAAATTGAAGACAGGAAACCTATTTTAACTGATCTTCAGAGTCAATCTGCTGATGCGAGTTTAACTATGCAATCAAACTTGACCAATACTTCTCAAATCGTTCAAAATGTTGCTGCTCAAACAGGGCATGAATTTTGGCATGGGAATGGCCCTGTTACCTCTGCTGCTAGGTCAAATGTCCAAGTTGTTGGTAACACCTTGGATTCTTCTTCCAATTTTATGTCATCTCCTTTGTTGCCTGACGTTTCCTCTACACTGAGTCTAGAAGCTGAACTTCGTGGGCATACTTCAATAATGCAAAGTCAGTTCTCTACTCCCAGTAACGTGCCGTTACAACAGTCACAATTCATGAATCAATTAGTCAGCCAAGAGCATGGAAGGTCACCAACAGCACCAAGATATGTAAACAGAACACCGTTTGCAGTCCAGGCCCTTCCAGCCCAGTCTCTCCCACAAACTTCACAACAGAGATCAAGAACTACCTTTAGTACATCAATCCCCAGTGGTTCCTATTTTTCTTCTCAGGCTGCCCTGTCTGCTGCGCCCACTTCAAATGCTCCAAATGTGGTCTCCACTGATATGGAGAGGCAGCATCAATTCTCTAGATCCCATGTCCATCTGCCTCAGGTGCCAGATATGGCTTCATCTTCACTGCAGAATCGCTTGGTGGCACAGGTTGGTTCTTTTCCCCTTGTTCATTTAAGAAAATTATGAAGATAGTTGCTGGTTCTAATGCAATCAGAAAATTTTCTGACTGAAAATTTGAGTTGATTGGATAACCGGTTACACATTAATAAGCAAGGTTTTAATATTTTACCTTCTTTTTTAACTTCTTCCTTGCAGAACAGTGGTCATCAAGATCCTTCATTCATTTCAGGTCAATCCACACAACAGGTTGTTAACCTTCCTGCTCCGAGTCAAGTCCCTACTGCATACGGAGTATCTTCTTGCCCCCCAACTGAACACCAGAATCCAGATCTGCAAAGGTTGCAACAAACCAGGGGCCAGTCTCCAGGCATTCTCAGATCATCCTCCTCTCTCCCAAGACCTCAAACTCCACAAGGGGGTCTACGAGTTGGGATTGGCCGTGCAACAGGCTCTGGAAATAACCAACAGGAAAGGTTTATGGTTGCGCCGCAACAAGGAGTCCAGATGGGTAGACAGTCACCAACATTGCCAGTTCAAACTCAAACATCCAGAACAGGGCCTTCATACCCAATAAATGTCGATGGTATTAGATCAGGAGAGCAGAGAGGAAACTCAGGGAATATGGTTCAATCAGTTTCAAGGGGTGATGCTTTGCTGGATGTTACCATAGAGCAAAATTGGCAGCCTACTGGACGGATGCGTGGAAGCCTCACACCTGGGGCTTATTGTGCTGCTATGGACTCAATGATAATTAGGCCAACCCAATCAGCTCAAGCAGTAAGACTACCAAACCAACCGACTCAAGTTGCAAGACGATCAACCCAACCAGCTCAAGTAACAAGACCATCAATGCAATCAGCTCAAGCAGCAAGGCCACAAATTAATCTGCCTTCTCACCTGCAGATGCTTCTTGCAAATAGCAGGTATGGTCAGGCTCAGGCTCAGGGACAAAATAACTCGATGACCGAACCGACTGGCATGATCGGAGCATCTGGTATGCAACCTGGCAATCTCCGGTGACCTGTTTATGTTGGAGTTTTGCTTTGTGTAGTAGGATGGGGATGTACATGAAATATAGCATGGCCAGTTTTGTATCATGAGGTCACCTTATGAACTTTTCACTTTGCTCATATAACTGGTTTGAGCTTCACCTGCCCAAATATGTTTAGGTTTATAGTCCCAACTTATGTATTTATGTTTGTCTGTTGGGTGTTATTCTTTATTAAAAAAAAGGTTATATCTTTACTTCAGAATCAAATCTTCTACTCTGTTTTTGTCAGTTATTGAGATGAGGTGGATTAGGTTATCTGGATGTGGATATTCCCATAGAAAGAAAAAGGAACTACCATGTTTCGTGTCATGTGATTGTAATGACGATAATATTGTCTATGGCAGATATCCATCTGCTGCTTGGAATTTAGTGGATTATCCCTCCATTGGGTAATTGCGTTCCCTCTATTTCGATTGCCTGGGACTTGGAAAAATAAGGGGTGTTTTAAGAACAACAAATAATCCAATGCTAAAAGCTGAATAAGGACATTTACTCACTTCTTCATCATGCTTAGCAAAATTATGATTAGATGAGGTATACAACTATTAATTTGCTCATTTGTATAATATCTAAGCTTTAGGAAAAACAGAATTACATAAATGCCAGACGATAATGGCAAACAGCTCCTATCAAGTGACTGGGACGAAGAACCCATGTAATTCTGACTATCATATCTGTATTTAGCTCCTTGCGATTCTATAAATTGTTTAAAGAACAGGAAGGAAGGACAAAAATCTATAGCCATTTTTAGCAGGCGATCCAGTACACTCTGCAATGTCGTTCAATGGTATGCAGCCTCAATGCAGTAGGATTATGACAGCTGCTGTGTCAATATTACCATTTCTTCAACTCCATGCCCTGGGGCGCACCACCTTCCACTTTCTTCCCGCGAACATCCATCCAATTTGTTGACAGCACAGTCCCATTTGACTCCACCTGGTATGTCACCAATTGGAGCAAATGTCAGTCTTTCAAAAAGCTACTAAAATTGCTAACAAAGCCACAAAAGATTTTTATCTTGAATAATGCCCAGAAACAAACAAACAAAAAAAAAAAAGAAGCTTTCTTTTATGATTTCAATTCAACAAGATCTGCTAAGAGATCATCAGCAGTTAACAAGATCTTGTCGAAGAAAATGGCTATGGATTTGTAGCTGGATTTACTAGCCACTATAAAAAAACATATGAATGAACAAAAAGATGGATTAACAGATGTTACTTCTCCCAAACTGAGACAGGGAGCAGCAGCACTCTGGCAAGAAGTGTCTCACCAGTGTGCCAAGTGGACAGGTTCTGAGACTTGAATAAACATAAAGCTCAAAGACCAACTCTGTGAATGTTAGCACTCTACTAAATGCAAATGGACCTTAAATTAGACATGTTAGTAGTAAAATGGGTGAGAGCATAGGATACTTACAAAGGATTTGCTCATAGCTCTCCTCATGTCATCATCACCACTGAGGTAAATGTCCTGGAAAAACTTGTGCAATTCAGCATCATCGCCCAGCTTCTCTTCATTCTCCTAAAAGTCAGACAGACATATGTAACTAGGTGAGCTTGAACAAAGCAAAGCAACCAATCACTGAGTCCTTGTTCCAGGTAAAATGGAAAATATCTAAACATTTAACTACTGGAATGTGGAATAACCTGTTTGTTCAGGTCAGCTACCATCTGGTCCCAATCTACTCCTCCTGATTTAGAAGAAGGATAGGCAGGCCTCTGAGATCCAACTGCAAATTCACAAAAATGAGGAAAGCAATCAATAAGAAAGTAAAAAAGATTTTTTTCCCTAGTAGTAGATTAGACTTTATTATGTCCCATCCTGAATCCACAAAGAAAACCTCTTATGGCTCTGAAGTACAGCAGAAATCACTCCTTATCTATTGCGATGATGAACAGTGTGGTAAATGACTTAACCTTCACAAAGACAAACAAGTTAATGTGGCCGACCTGACGATACATATGTTTGCTGCAGCACTGTGGCCTGGCTGTTATATTCAAGAGATGGCCAGTGAATCAATTCAGCTTTTAGAAGACGGATTTCAACTTTGGTTGACAGCCCTTCGTATCTGCACTCTTTAGGTATTATCTGTTTTCCCATAAGGCAACCACCAGAAATTACATTTCCTAGAAAAAAAAATTATAATACTTTTTATGCATTCGAATGGCTAACACAAGAAATCACCAAGAATAGCGCAGCTTAGCAGACACCTTCTAGCTCTGTCGATATTGAGCTCATTAATATAGCAAGATAAGAAGATGAAATACAGCAAGTAAGATGGCATAAAGGTTATAAGCACGAGTGTCTCCAACACTGAACTCAAGGATAAAAGAAGGGCTAATTGATGCAGATGAGTGTGCAATTGGGTGAAACACCCTCATGAATATTAAACCCAATTAAGATTTAAATCACTAAAGAAATAATGCCACTATACCATGAAGTTTAGGCAATACCTTTCCAAATAATCGAGGTTGAAAACAATAAGCATCTTCCCCAGGCACATCAATTGCAACAGTTAACTGCGTGGTTAAGATGTATTACATTTCAGCACCAACTATGGTATAGAAAAAAAAACTATAACTTGATTTAATTAAACAGGTTAATGTACATACAATCTGTTCACCAAAATCAACAGCCACGTTTTTTGCTGGTATACCCTTTGCAAAAATTGTCACAACCACTTCTTGCGGCTTCTGGTAATATTCGTGTCTGTTAAACAATCAATTTTCAGCCATGAATCCAAGGAAGTAGTCATGGAGGAAATAATTGGCAAAAAATTAAAAGAACAATTTGCAAGATCACTATACTTGCAAAATGAACGCCTACATGTGACCACTGGCTTTTATCTCATTAACAAATATAAACAAATACAAGCCAACACCATGAGTAACAAGGTGGCAGAGGCATTGTCAGTATGAAACACAAAACTAAGCATGGGAAAGTGTCGCGACCTATATTTTGGTTTGAATGACGTTGATGAGTTTGTCTGTTGGGAAGCTCGAGAAGCTGGTATTGGATTAGATGGCAAATTTGGAGTCATGGACTTAGACGAATCAATAACCTCTGCTGAACAAATATAAACAATGCATCATATAGACAGACATAAACATAATTTAGATTGTCAACTAAAATTCGAAAGTCAAAAGCAAATCGGTTAAATCTCAAGAGCAACTTTAAAATAAACACTAAAACTAGCATGAAAAGACAACAGGAACTTTATCATATCAAGAAAGGTAAATCTTGACCAAAAGACTAAAATCAAATTCTGATGGAAATGGCCTTATGAACATTCTAAAAGCTTAGTGTAAAACTGCAAACTGTTGTTCCACATACATTATTTGCAGCATTATGATAAATAAATGCATTTCAAGATATCCCCATCACAACTGTTCATAAAAAGAAAAGCATCAATTTTTTTAGCAATTGAAACTAAGGATCTGGCCATTATGCTGTTCTAACTTTCTAATAGGCCCTATCAATTAGTCAGTCTATCTCACATGAGCTTACAAGAGGAATGTGGAATGTGGTTGCATTACACCTTTTGTTCAAAACTGCATTGTCAACTCAGCTGCAGTACAGAGAGGTGTTTCATATTTTGGGTCACAGACATCATTTTTAAGGCACCTCATGATATCTACTATAATTCAAGAAATCATAATAATGACAGAATTTTTCACCCCTTCTTTATGCACATTCATATACATAACCAGACACAAAGGCGAACAATCCAGTCAAAATCAGCAGTGCAACATATGAGCATATGATATCCATTGTAGTTTATAGCCTCTATGGAACTAAATGGTATCTCTTGCTAATACTCCATTAGTATTTTAAGACTATGATCCTTGCAAAAGTTTCATATATTGGGGAGGGTGTGCCACCTTTTAGTGAATTCTCGTTAAGTTTTTGTTAGAAAGTCTTACGTTGAAAATTAAAGTAGATTATTTTTAGATATGCTAGCTGTAATATTATTGTCTATAATAGGAAAGGAGTAATCTACTCCTTGATTGGTAGGCTGCTACCATGTATCAAGGAGTAATTTACTCCTTGATTGGTAAACTGCTACCATGTATATATAGGTGTTGTATTTCTATTGAGAAGTGAGCAAGGAATAATATTCTCTTCTCTAAAATTATGCCTGTTTACATGGTATCAGAGCAAGGTTCATTCTAATCTAAAACTTTTTTTCTTTGTGAGGGTTAATCAATCCCCTCTTGTGTGATTGATTTCTTGTACCTCTCTTTTTGAGGTTGTGCTTTTTATTTTATTTTTGGGTACTTGAATCTATAATTTAAGATGTCAGACAACATGTCTCACTCTGATTTGCGTGCTTCTGTTGGAACTACCATGAAGTTTAATGGTAGAAATTATGCTCTTTGGTCTCAAGCATTTCGTACCTTTCTTGGTTCTCAAGGTCGTGATCATCATCTAGTTCAAATGATGATAGACACTAAGGATTCCAAATATGCAACTTGGCGTCAATCTGATTGTGCCCTGAAAACGTGGCTGCTAAATTCTTTGGAACCTAAGATTGCTGCCACCATTGCATTGATATCAACTGCTAAGGAAATGTGGGACTCTATTAAAGAAATGTTCTCAAATGATGGTAATAATTCTCAAATTTTCTCTTTGTTTCAACAACTTGTTGATAACAAACAAAGTGAAAAATCTCTTTCAGAATTTTTTACTGCCTATAGAAGAATTATCAATTAATTTCGTGAATCGCAGTCTCTCTCTACAGAACTCAAAAACGTCAATGAAAAAATCTCTTTGTTTGTAGATTTCTTATGAATCTGAATGACCAATACAATACTCTCAAAAGTCAACTACTTGGAGAAAGTACAATGTCTACTCTTCAAGCAGCCTTCTCTCGCTTGC
This sequence comes from Moringa oleifera, assembly GCA_021397835.1. Classification (NCBI taxonomy): domain Eukaryota; kingdom Viridiplantae; phylum Streptophyta; class Magnoliopsida; order Brassicales; family Moringaceae; genus Moringa; species Moringa oleifera. Next base: position 1,317,808 of record JAJFZO010000566.1, read on the forward strand.
AATCAGCCTCTTTAACTCTATCATCTCCACCTATTACTTTTGAACATTTTGCCATGTTCGCACAAGGACGTGGGCACAATATTGAAAAGAGTAAAGGATCTAATAGAAAATGTGATTTTTGTGGCAAAGAAAATCACAGTGAAGATGCATGTTGGGACAAACATTTTAAACCTGAATGGGCTATCAAACGTACCAAAAAGCACAACACTCCTTAGGTAGCTGTTGCTACATTCACTTCTGATGGTTATGTTTCTTCAGTTGGACCTGATGATGTTATTCAGATTTCTAAAGTGGAGTATGAATGGTTAATTCAATCACAACCGAATTCTATTGCCTCTCATACCCTCCAAATAGGTACCGTTGCACTTACAACTCTTTCTAGTAATTCTTGATTAATAGATTCTAGTGCATCAAATCACATGATTGGACATCAATGTCAGTTTCATACTTTTACTCCTTTTCAATCTCTGTCACCGATTACTGTTGCTGATAGTTCTGTTTCTACTATCTCTAGGTTCGGTACCGTTCAAACTCCTTCTCTTACACTAAATCAAGTATTATATGTTTCCAAATTATCATTTAATCTTCTCTCAGGTAAATCAAATCACAAAATCTTTAAACTATTCTGTACCCTTCTGTCCTACTCATTGTATTTTTTAGGATCTTCAGACGAATACATTGATTGAACACAGCTCTGAATCAGGAGGCTTTTATTATCTTAATTCTTCTATTGTTGGTGGTGTGTCTCCTTATGATTGGCATTGTCGTTTAGGTCATCTTAGTTTTTTCAAGCTAAAAAAAAAATAGTATCTTTTGTTGAGTTTGTTATTTTAATAAACTGTGATGCATGTCAATTGAAAAAACATCATAGGTCGTTTTTTTCTCCTAGAAAGAGTCGAAATTTAAGTCATTTTGATTTAGTTCACTCCGATGCATGGGGGCGTTGTCGTTATTCTATTTTGTTCAGTCATAAGTATTTTATCACTTTTGTGAATGATTATTCTCGAATGACTTGGATTTTTTTGCTAAAATACAGGTCTTATATTTTTGATATATTTCAAACATTTTATAATGAAATAAAGACTCAATTTTCAACCAGTATTCGTATTTTACGATCTGATAATGCTTTAAAATATATGAAAACTAACTTCTCTCATTTTTGTTCTGCAAATGACATTATTCACCAATCATCATGTGCTCATACTCCATAACAAAATGGTGTGATAGAAGGTTAAAACAGACATATTCTTGATATTGCTCATACTATTATGATTCAAATGAATGTACCCAAATACTTTTGGAGTGGCTGTACTCACTACTGAATTTCTCATTAATCAGACGCCATTATGTCTTTTTCCAAATTGTCTAGTCTTTTCTATAACTCCGCGAATTTTTGGGTGTGCTTACTTTTTTCATTTATTTGAAAATGGTATGGATAAATTGTCTTCTAGTGCTGTTCGTTGTGTTTTCTTAGGATATCCTCGAACTCAAAAAGGTTATAAATGTTATAATCCAGTGTTAGAAAGAATTTTTGTTTTCGCTGATGTCACAGTTTTTGAGTCGGAATCTTTTTTTCAAAACTCTAAACTCAAAGAGTTAGTTCCCCTTCCTAACACAGTAACACCATCTCCCATGACTCTACCTTCTTCCAAACCTATCCAAGTTTACACCAGAAGGAATAAGTTGCAAACTCCTCCTGTCTCACAGCCATCTCCTTCAATGCCTTATGCTGATGATCTTGATGGCTTGCCAATAGCTCTCCAAAAAGGTAAATGCTTTTGTACCTAACATTGTATTGGTAATGTTGTTTTCTTTAATCATCTTGATCCTGTTTTTTTTCGCTTAACTTTATCCTTGTCAACCATGTTTATTCTGAAGAATTATCTAGATACAGTTCAAGATTCTAATTGAAAACAGGCCATGAATGAGGAAACACACAGACACCAGGTATCGACTTCTCTGAAACCTTTTCACCTGTTGTTAAGTTGAACTTTATTCGTGTGATCATCTCAGTTGCAGTCAATCGTGATTGGCCACTATATCAACTAGATGTCAAGAATACATTTCTCTACGGAGATTTGAATGAGGAAGTTTATATGAAGCAACCACCTGACTTTGTCGCTCAGGGAGAGACTCACTTAGTATGTAAGCTCAACAAGGCTATTTACGGATTGAAGCAGAGTCCTAAAGCTTGGTTTGATAAGTTTCGCCAAGTATTTGCAGTAGGATTCAAGCGAAGTCAAGCTGATCATTCGGTTTTTGTAAAACATAGTTAATTGGGGATTGTAATACTTATTGTTTAGGTTGATGATATACTCTTGTCAAGTAGTGATGTAAATAGACTTGAAGCAACTAAGAAACACTTGCACCAATAATTTGTCACCAAAGATCTTGGTCAATTAAGGTACTTTCTTGATATTGAAGTTGCTCATGGTAAAGAAGGTGTAGTACTGTCTCAAAGAAAGTATGCAATTGATCTATTACAAGAAGTGGGTTTACTTGGTGCAAAACCATTGGATACACCAATGGAACCTAATCTTAACTTATGGAAGGAGGATGATGACTTTGCAGACTATGGACAATACAGAAGACTTGTTGGGAAGCTTATTTATTTAACAGTTACTAGACCGGATATTATGCATGCCGTGGATTTGATTAGTCAATTCATGGACAAGCTTAAGAAAGGTCTTGGGAGGTTGCTTGCAATATTTTGAGATATATAAAGAAATCTCCAAAAAAAGGATTATGGTTCAAAAATAACAATCATGTTAAATTAGTTGGCTATTCTGATGCTAGCTATACTGGTGACAAGAGTGATAGAAAATCTACATCTGGATTTTGTACCTTTGTGGGTGAAAATCTAGTAACTTGGAAGAGTGAGAAACAGATAATTGTATCAAAATCTAATGCTGAAGTAGAATATCGTGCCATGGCTCAAACAACATGAGAGCTGATTTGGTTGAAAGATCTCCTCAAAGATTTCAGTATCACCTATTCATATCATATTCCTATGCATTGTAATAATCAAGCTGCAATTCATATTGCAAGCAATTTTGTTTTTCATGAATGAACAAAGCATATAGAAGTTGATTGTCATTTTGTGAGAAATGCAGTTACTGACAAGAAGGTTTGCACTCTTTTTACACCTTTAAGAGATCAAATTGCTGATATGTTTACTAAAGCACTTAAGAAGGAAGATTTTCACAGATTGATTGACAAGCTTTGCATGATAGACATCTATACTCCAGCTTGAGGGGGAGTGTCAGAAAGTCTTATGTTGAAAATTAAAGTAGATTATTTTTAGATATGCTAGCTGTAATATACTAGCTATAATATTATTGTCTATAATAAGAAAGGAGTGATCTACTCCTTGATTAGTAGGCCGCTACCATGTATCAATAAGTAATCTACTCCTTGATTGGTAGGCCGCTACCATGTATCAAGGAGTAATCTATTCCTTGATTGGTAGGCTGCTACCATGTATCAAGGAGTAATTTACTTCTTGATTGGTAGATTGTTACCATGTATATATAGGTGTTATATTTCTATTGAAAAGTGAGCAAGGAATAATATTCTCTTCTCTAAAATTCCGTCTGCTTATAGTGTTATTCATCAAAATATGAAACTAAAGATCCTTAAAATGTCTGCTGGAAATTCTAATTAAGCAATGGTAAAAGAACTTTCTGAGAACAAAATCCAAGTACACCTCCAATAAATAAATGATATGATAACATGCACCTCATCAAGATAAATGTAAAAATGCAGTGTTGACATCTAAATACCTGTAATGCGAAAGGAACATTCTTTGATCAACTTCTCAAATCTAGAATCATCTTGGGCTAAAGAAGCACCCATTTCAAGGGCTGCCTTGGCAGTATGATATTCTTCAAGCTTCATACAGGAAGTGCTACAAAACAAGATTTAACACTGGATGGATCAATGGCCGATGTAACTGATAAGAGAAGGGGTATTTTTAAGATCGTGAAAACATGATGCTGCTGAGAATAAAAGATTCGATCTTTTAAGCGAAAAACCCCTAAGATAACATATGCATATGACTATATGGTCTCCATTGAGAACTGAGTATACAAATACTAGGCGAAGATGCCCAACAGAATATAGTGAAAGACCCCAAAAAGAAAAAAGGTTGGAAGAGGGATGATACAAATGTGAAACCCCCAGTAAGCAGCATAGGGATTGATGCAGCAGCAAGAATTTTCCCTGGAAACAAACAACCCGGGAGAGAAAGAAACTCTTCGTTTCCCAACTCAACAGAAACACGGAAGAATCCAGCTCAAGTTTTTTTAAATTTTCAAAAATTGTGGTTGCTTTTACCATGGACCTTGATCGCCTTGAATGAGGCAGTACTCTCATCCAAAACGCAGCATTTTTTAATAACCGACTAGAACCACATGAAAACAACACGAAAAAACTCAAAAACAGTTTAAATGACACCAATGAAAAAAAGGGTAATGATAACAAGTACATAGGAAATGACTGCTAATTCCGATAATCAGTTATCGATATCTCACACTGTAAGACGTACACACAAAAACAACTAACTTAGGATGTTGGTGCCTTTAGAATCTCAGAAGTAGTGGTAGTGCAGTGTTAATCTCATGCATTTTCTTTGGCAGAACAACATGGCCTTTTTCTTTTTCTATTTCTTTTTCTAATAGGTAAAAGTGCATGATTTGAGCCTAGAAAAATTACAAATTGTTCATGATTCAATGGCATCATTACAAGAAAGGTAAAAATAAAAAAGATGTAATTATTACTATAATTAACAAAAAGACAGGAATACATACCCCTTGCGTAGGTATGCCTTAGACATTGTAGGATTTAACTCAATTGCTTTATCCGCATCAGAAACAGCTTCTGCTCAATAATGAATACCACATATGGAAGTTAATTTCATAGGTTTAAAGGAATCAAACCTTATATAGCTCATAGTGAAACTAATAGCCAGATTGTTTCACTGGTTTACATGCACCAAAAATGCAAAGATATATTTTTTTCCCTTTAAAAGAACTAAGATCATTACTTCAACCAAGCTCTGTATCAATAGCAAATAAAAATAAACTTTTTACTCCATAATTCACAAGCAAACAAGTTAACCGATGATGCAGTTTATACACACACGTATATTCATCCTTAGGTAGTTGTTTATATGCAGAAAAGCGAAGTACTACCAGTGAAGTTGCCAAGCTTTATATTGGCCTGAGCTCGGTCGGCGACAAGATTGGCGTTGCTAGGGTCCAAGTCGATGGCCTTGGAGTAGAACTCATCAGCACGTTTGAAATCATCATCGAGAAACGCCTCTTTGGCTTTCTCTGCAAACTCCCGCGCCATTGCTGGATAAGCAAGCTTTCAAGAGACAGAGCAGCAAGCCGCCGGTGAGCGATAGATTGATTAGGACTTGAGAAGGGGAAAAGAGACAGAGAGAGTGAAAGAGAGCAGGAAAACTAAATATGTTCTAAGAGGATAATTGAATTCACTTGACAGGTTTGAATTCACTTGACAGGTATGAACACTCTGCTTTTCCACGCATGCATTTATAATGAAGATGAGAAGTTAGAGCGGGACTGCAATGGACTCCTCAACTTCCCAATTGGTTTGGGTTCCTCTTGTAATTTTATTTATGGTAAAGCTTACATAAGAAAGTGTATCTCCAACTTTCAAATCGAATTTTCATATAAAAAATGCAAATTAAATTTACAATTTTTTAATATTAATAACAATTTTAAAATATTTTAATTATTATAAATTTATGAAAATAACTTATAAATAAAACATTATTTAAAATTAAAAATAAACTTAAAATAAAGTATAATTATTTAAATAAAATATCTTAATCAATTAAATTTTTAATTTTTTATAACTATTTAAGTTAATGTAATTTAAATTAAATTGATGAATAAAATTTTAATTTATCACTTTCAAACATTCATTGGACACATAAAATCTAATTCAAAATTTTAAATAATTTTTATTTATTTATTATATTTAATACTAATTTATAATATTTCAATTTTATTCTTGTAAAATTTAAATTTTAGACTTATGATAAATGCTTAAAATATATAATATAAATAAACTTATTTGGAAAAATATGAATTGTAATTTTCTCTGGGTGCTTATTTTTATCACATAATTTTTTTTAAAAAAATTGATCTACTAATCTTTGGAAAATAGCATTAACCAAACTCAAACTCTATGTTTTATGATATTATAAATCTTTTTTGTAAATAAAATAATGTAAACATCCTTATGTATAAATTATTATTATTTTTATTTAAATTTCATTCAAATTTAAATTTATTTTTTATTTTCAGATTTCTCTTTATTGCGATAATTACTATTTATTTCAACAACTTCTTATAATCGATTTTTCACATTAACTTCTTTTAGAATCAAGTTTTCTCTTTATTTCAACTTCTTGCAATCCAATTTTAACTCTTTTCTGTGATCAAATTACTCTTTGTATCCACTTCTTCTCATAATCATTTTTTTAATCCAAAATTTTTTTATAATCATTTTAAATTAAAAAATTATTAACATTTTAATCGACAATTTTATAAAATAATCAAAAAGTGGATGAAAGAAATATTTATTGTAAAAAATATTAACAATAAATAATGTTTATTTTTTAAAAAAATTTAATATCAGTTGATCGGTTAGACAAATCATTCATACATTTGATCGATTTTTGTGACTACTGATCAAAATTAATTAATATTTATGATACATAAATAATTAATAATATTAAACAATCAAAATAAATATTAAAAATTAAAATAAGCAATAAACTTGAATTTAATGGAACCAAATTTTTGTTCATTCTGTTAAACAAAAATATCAATTGCTTGAAAATCAAAATTTTTGAATTTTGATATTTGAATATTAAAAATCTTAAATTAAATCCTAAAAGCACGTGGGTTTAAGAAATTTATAGTTTGATAAAAAAAATAATTGATTTTGTAAGTTTGAAAAATGAAAGAGAAAGTAGAAGGAAGAGAAAGATATATTTTTTAAATTTCTTTGATTTTGAGTTAATAAAATCAGAAAATAAAACTTATATACAAAAGTAATGAATTGTTCTCACAATACAAATATGTTAGTCCAAAATAAGAATTAATTAGATTTAATTAAATTTTTAAAATTTTAAATTTTAGATTTTTAAACAAATCACCTATCCCTATAGAATTCATTCGAAAGAAAAGAATTTAAATTTTCTTTGAGTTGTTATGTTTATCACATAATTTTCTAATTATATTTTAAAATATAATTGTTTAAAATTACGATTTGGTCACTCAGCCCATCAACAGATCAGAATGGGTCCAGCTGGTCGTGTGGCCCATGCAGTCCATGAAGATCGGGCCATGCAGCGAAACTCTATTCACTACTCTCCGGTTACATTTATCCGGTTTGTCAACTAGTTAATTAACAGAACAGTTGATCTGTGTGTTCGGTCTCTTTCTCCCTCTCAAACGAACAAAAACTCGTTTACTGACTCGCTCACGAACGCGATCGTGACTCGCTGGGATTCATTAGGCCAATGAAGTGCAGCCAGGTGGCGTGCATATGGTCGGGCGCGCCTCCATCTCACCGGGTCACAGCCACCGCCGCGCTGACTAGTCCTCCCACTCTCTTCACTGGCGGATCCGATGGCTCCATCATCTGGTGGAACCTCTCCTCGTCGTCCGGTTCCAACTTGGTAACTTTACTCGGTTCTCTATATCCTTCTCTCATTTGCTCGTGCGCTTATTTCCCAGTTCTTGTTTTTTTTTTTCCCTAATAATCGAAGGAAGAAATGAATAGTTTTCCTCTGAGAAGCAAAATTAGTAGATAATTCATGGCCATATCGTTGTCTCTGACCAACTTGAGCATACTCTTGGTTTTGATTCCTTTTTTATTCTTCTTCTTCTTCTGTATTCTATTCGAAAATTTGAGTCATAATTTAGTTATATATTTTACTTTTGAACGATTGGAGCTCTCTTCAAGAATAATCCTTTGCATTACACTAGACAGAGAGCATAATTCTTTTCATTTAGTTTTTTGTTAGTATAACCAGAGAGAGTTTTAGTTTGATGCTTTGTTTCTTTCTTTTTCTTATATCTGACGGATTCTTATTGTACTGTGTATTAGCATGTATGATGATGCCTCAATGCAGTGAATTTTCTTGGTGTGACTAATGATGCCTCAATTCACTGAATTTCTTGATGTGATTAACTTATTGCTTTGGTTGTCAGCATAATGATTTAGTTATTATATATGGAAAAAATGCTACCACTCTTTTTGTGTAGTAGGATACCTTTGATTAAACTGTTATGTGACAGGAGATTAAGCCGATTGCTATGATGTGCGGCCATGCTGCAACTATAGCCGATCTGGACATTTGCTATCCTGTCGTGGTTCCAGGAGATGGAAGGGATATAGATCATTCAAGTAATGCTGCATTGAACTCCGCTGTGGACCACTCTGGCGCCTTGATAAGTGCATGCACTGATGGTGTGTTATGCATTTGGAGCAGGAGTAGTGGACACTGTAGACGCAGAAGAAAGCTGCCCCCTTGGGTGGGTAGTCCAACCATTGTCTGTACACTACCTTCAAACCCTAGATATGTATGTGTTGGATGTTGTTTCATTGATACTGCCCACTTATCCGATCATCATTTCATTGATTCTGTTGAAGGGGGTGAGGTTTCTGGAAAACCATCAAAGTGTACTGTACTTATTGTTGATACATATACTCTTACTATTTCCCAAACCGTTTTTCATGGAAATTTATCAATTGGGCCACTAAAGTTTATGGAGGTGGTTCCGTTGGCTAAAGATGAAGAGAAGCATTTTGTTCTAATGGCTGATTCATTTGGTAGGCTACAATTGGTTCCAATATCAAAGGATTCTCAACCACATGACGAGGGTGTGGCTGGCTCCGGTAAAAGTTGTACTCAGTTGGACATAGCTACTGGGAAAGATGGGCTGGTTGAGGGAGGACAGGCTGTAGCAATGGTAACCTGTCAAAATATTGTTGCTCTGATGTTGAAAGAAAGTTGCATATTTAGGCTGTTGACCAGTGGTAAAACCCTTGGGCAGATCTCTTTTGTAGACAATCTCCTTATTGGAAATGGTTCTACTCAATTGCATGTCCTGGGGTGCATTTTTCTTGAAAGTGGTGATGCTGGGAATACATTGAGTACCAAGGAAGGCTTTGAAGGTTTTTCTGAAAATTTTTCTGTGTGGAACAGTGAAGGATCTGCTATTTTGTATAATATATCATATGACAATGACCTATTTAAGTGTGAGCCTCTTGCTGAGATCCCTGCTGCTTCTTATTCTGTTGACGTGATGTTGTCATTTTGTTTCGTTAAGTTGGGGCGTTATCTTCTCCGTGTTGAATCAGCTTGCTTTGATGTCGAAGAACCTTTTCAGTGGAGACCCCAGGTCACAATATGGCCACTGCACCTGGAGTACAGTGGCAGTGAAAAAGTACGTCAACAATGCAGGTTACTTGGAGAAGTGGGGTATTTTGTTGACTGGATCTCAAACTTAGAGTGTAACAGTCAGTCAACTTCTAAACAAAGCTCTATTCCATGTCCAGAAAATCTTAATAATATAAACGTTGATGAAGAAAGTTCTGGTTTTCTGCAGAATGGAAGCATTGTATCTTCTTCCATGGTTATATCTGAAAATCTGTATGTTCCTTATGCTGTTGTGTATGGCTACTTTAGTGGTGAAGTAGAAGTTGTTCAATTTGATTCATTTCATGGACCTGATTCTGCTGCTGGAAGTCCGTGCCTTGAAATGGATTCCCTGGTATCTAGACAATACTTTTCAGGGCACACAGGAGCTGTACTGTGCTTGGCAGCACACAGGGTGGTGGGGGCAACCGAAGGGAGTTTCAATCACGTCTTAGTTTCAGGAAGCATGGATTGTACAATTCGTATATGGGATCTTGAAGGTGGAAATCTTGTCACAGTAATGCACCATCATATTGCTCCAGTGCGCCAAATAATTCTACCACCAGCTCGGACTGAATACCCTTGGAATAATTGCTTTCTCTCCGTTGGGGAGGACTTTTGTGTTGCTCTTTCTTCCCTTGAGACTTTGCGGCTGGAGAGGATGTTTCCAGGACACCCAAACTACCCTGCAAAAGTAGTGTGGGATGGTGCTAGAGGTTATATCGCATGCCTCTGCCGGTACCATTCAAGAACATCTGATGCTTTTGATGTTCTGTATATTTGGGATGTAAAAACAGGAGCTCAAGAGCGTGTTCTTCGTGGGATAGCTTCTCATTCAATGTTTGATCATTTCTGTAAAGGCATTAGTATGCATTCAACTTCTGGCACTGTATTGAATGGAAATACTTCAGTTTCATCATTACTTCTCTCGATAAATGACGATGGTAGCTCGTTTCATTCAAATTTAAATAGTGAGAAAGGAGTCACTTTATCAAATATAACTGAGCCTAATACTTTACAAGCAAAGAATATCAAGGGAAATTTTGGAAAAGTATTTCCAACAGCAGCATCTCTTCTTGAAAATAGAAGATATCCTATCAAATGCTCTTGCCCTTTCCCAGGAATTGCTACTCTGGGTTTTGACCTTGCATCATTAACATTTCCTTGTCAGAAGCATGAATTGATGGTGAAGGACTTCAATAAGCAAGAGATGAAACAAGAGGTAGCAGAGACGCCAAGTCCTCACCAGAAGACTTCAGATGATGGTTCTCCTATTCAAATTTCTTCAACTGATTCTATAGAAGTGCTTGATAGGAGAAAGGCACTTGAGGAATATCTTGTTCGATTCAGCTTATCATTTCTACATTTGTGGGGTATAGATTCTGATCTTGATCAGTTGCTAATAACTGAAATGAAGCTAAGGATACCAGAGAACTTTGTTGTAACTTCTGGTTTGCAGGGGGACAAAGGATCTTTGACACTGGCATTTCCTGGTCTGGGTACAATACTTGAGGTATTTTGGATGAATAGTGTTCATTATTGGGGCCTTTTTTGGTATTGGACTTGTTTCATTTTCTCCTGAGACATTAATTGGCATTTCAGCTTTGGAAATCGTCATCAGAATTCTGCGCAATGAGGTCATTGACAATGGTGTCTCTTGCACAGTGCATGATTAGCTTGTCCCACTCCAGTACAGCAGCTAGCAGGTCTTGCTGTTGCTCCTTCAGTAATTGTGCTGGAAATCAGTTTATTATTTACTTTTACATTTCTCAATTTCACTCTTGTGCAGTCTCTCTTTAATTTTGATATTGGCTTCACATGTTACTACCTTAGTTGAACTTAAAGCAGCAGTTTAGCACACCACAAATAATGTATAGGATGATGGATCAAACTATTTAGTTGCTACCAATTTAAGAAGTCAAAAATTCAGAAATTCTGACAGAGTGCTGTTCTTGGTTGATATTCGAAGTTTAGTGTGGACAATTTTTGCCTGATATATTTTGGAACCGGCATTGCATTATATTCTAGCTGTGAAATTGGTATTAAATCCATTATAGATTCCACATCTGTAAAACTAAACTATTTCAGTGAAAAAGACTGATGCCTTTCCTGGATGATCTGTGGTCTAGGAGACATTGAGGTGAGACTGATTTTCGGTTAGTCAGTAGTGACATGTTATGTAGCTCCCAGTGCCAGTGGCATAGTTGTTTCTTCTATTCATACTTCTTAATAAGTATAAAATCTTCTTGCACAAGGTTTCTAATTCAGTGATCTAATCCCCCAAGTATTATCATGCATTTAAAATGCCAGTTTCTTCTTGTGAAAGTTGTTTGCATCTTGCTGCCATTATATTAATCTCTTTCCTAATGAGTTCTTGTTTACAGTGCCTTAGCAGCATTCTATACTCGGAATTTCGCTGACAAATTTCCAGATATGAAGCCACCTTTACTCCAGGTCACATATTTTGTTGTGCTAAAGGCTTCATTGTTCTATCTGTTGCTATTTTCTCCAAATATATGAACTTATGGAGCTGAAGTAGAAATATAAGTTGCGGTTGTCTTGGTGTCGTTTTGGTACCAAACGCTACGTGGTTCTGAATTAGTCCCTTCTATCTGAAAGCAGTGGCAGAACAGCTGCCTGAGGTCCTCTTCCCCCTCACGAAACTCCCATAAACAGTAACCACTGCTAGAATTCTTATGAAGATTTACAAAGTTATATGGCATATGATTGGTTTTCTACTTTCCATGTAAGGTATCATATAGTTCATACAATTCATCTAGGGTGGTCAGAGGCATGAACTCCCTGTTATCAGCAGGATCCATATCCGTTGTCTTAGTTTATGTAATTATGAAGAATTCTTTTTTTGATAGAAACAAGAATTATAGAATTCTTTGAAAAGCACTGGGTAGCGATGGCTATATTTACTTATAAGATCCATTTCGATAAGTTCAAAGTGTCATCTTGGATAAACATGTGATGTGGGATAGTTTACAATTTTTTCACCTGTTGTTTCTCTTAACAAAAGGTTCACATCATCTTTTACATAGAATTTTCAGATTGAAGCTTGTGAAAACCTAAAGATAATATGGAGTGTGAAAATAATAGATGAAATATGCATGTACTGATTTGTAGACAAGTCATTAGGTATCTAAGAAGATGAAAGAAATGGAAAGAAAATTATATTTCATGAAACCATGATTTTAGGCCAAATTACATTCATATTTCAGTTATTCCTGAGTTGTCTCTTCTTGCTATTGAATGTCCTGTTGAGGTGAAGCGTTCTTTTAAAGGTTGAATGTTAATAAATTTTGGAATAACAACACTTCTAACTGTAAGGAAAAAGGTCATTATGTAGACAAGTGGAAACCAGACGGTGGTTTGCAGTCCACTATAGTTGATGTTTGTTAAATGCTTGGTTACCTTTACTGCATTCTAGCCTAGATGTTTCAATTCTTGTTCCATGAACTTTTCTATTCATCATTTAATCCTCTTCTTTACAGCTTTTGGTGAGCTTCTGGCAAGACAGAAGTGAACATGTACGTATGGCTGCACGTTCTTTATTTCATTGCGCTGCTTCACGGGCAATACCTCAGCCAATATGTAGTAAACAAGCAAGTGAGCATGCAAAACTAATGAGATCTCTGTCTGGAATTGGAGAAAGTAAAGCTGAAGCAAGTCTGGGAGGAACATCGACAGATCAATTGGATTCTGAAAGTTCGCTGGAGACTGAAGGCATTTCTCATGATGAGGAGGCTAAATTGCTTGCATGGCTGGAATCTTTTGAAATGCAAGACTGGATTTCTTGTGTTGGGGGAACAAGTCAAGATGCAATGGCATCTCATATTATTGTCGCAGCAGCATTGGCAATTTGGTATCCTAGCCTTGTGAAACCCAGTCTTGCCATGTTGGTTGTTCATCCATTAATGAAATTGGTTATGGCCATGAATGAGAAATATAGTTCTACTGCAGCAGAGCTACTCGCAGAAGGCATGGAAAGTACATGGAAGGCATGTATTAGTTCTGATATACCTCGTTTGATTGCGGATATATTCTTCCAGATAGAGTGTGTAAGTGGTCCATCAGCGAGCTCAGGTGGACAACGTCCAGCTATACCATCCTCTATTCGAGAGACTCTGGTTGGTATTCTTCTTCCAAGTCTAGCAGTAGCTGATATTCCAGGATTTCTGACCATTGTAGAAAGTCAAATCTGGTCTACTGCATCTGATTCGCCTGTACATCTGGTATCTCTGATGACTCTCATGAGGATTGTGCGTGGTTCTCCCAGAAATATAGCTCAGCACCTTGATAAGGTTAGTGGATTTCATTCCAGCTGGGTGATGCGTTGTCTTTCCTTACATCAAATTAAATATAATAATAATAATAATAACAACAACAACAACAACAAGAACAACTAATGGAATCACAATTGCATGTAAGGATAAAAAGATTCTAATATTAACCTTCGTAAAATGCATTCTTCTAAATATGTCGGTTCTCTATCAGTTAAATTAAGTCAGCTATGTTCACTGAATGCTCTAGTTTGGCACCACAGCATGACAGTTGTATGCCTCTTATTGCATGATGCATGGGATTTCTGGTTTGTAAATATATCTCAAAAATGTCTTCACTGGCAGTACTTTTCATTTGTTTCATCTAATCCCCCAGTCTCAAGATTTCGGTTTCCAATTTTAGTTGCCTATTACTTGGAAATGTTCAGAGTTCATATGAACTTTTCAATGACATTTAGACAGTTTTACAGGTGGTTAAGTTCATTTTACAAACTTTAGATCCTGGCAACTCAGTCATGCGCAAAAGTTGCCTTCAAAGTTCAATGGCAGCATTAAAGGAAGTTGCACGAGTATTTCCAATGGTAGCATTAAATGATGCATCAAACAGGTTGGCTGTTGGGGATGCAGTTGGAGAGGTTACTAATGCTAGCATTCGAATATATGACATGCAAAGGTATCAGAAAATACAATACAGCTTTTGAAGTGAAGAATGTTTCCTCTTTTCCGCTTATCCCCTTGTTCTAAAGTTAGGTTTAGTAAAATGCTATGCAGCATTTGTATCTGCATTTTATCATGTTAATCGCTTGTCTCTACATGCTAAGCCTGTTTGCTGTCATTTGATTTGAATATTTTGCTGTTTAAGGTTATTTGGCATGGTGGAGAACCTTATACCAGTATCTGAAAAAAGAACTTAGCCAATTGATTTGGTTTTAGCCAAGTTCCAAGTTGATGTGGAATGTTACAAGGTGCATACTGCGTTTATGGGGTTAATTGAATGGATCAAAACGAAGTCTTTGTCTAAAATATATCCGAGTAGAACACCAGAAATGGTGATTGGTTACTACTTGACATTGAAATATGTCTGAAATATCACAAGTTACTTCTAAGTAATAGTTTGCATGTTCAGTTTTCTCTACATTCAAGGAGTACTGTTGGATAGTATGCTAGAGCTGTGTGCATGTTCAAGTTATATGTGATGTTGCTAATCTGTTCCGTAGCTGGTGCTTACTACGTTTTGTTGTGTTTGAACGTCTTGATCATCTTGCTTTCATCTTTTTTCTGTCGTATAATTAGATAAATGTAGTCAATTCAGCATAGTGTGTCTCGCTTTCCTATGTAGTGTGACCAAAATAAAGGTTTTGGATGCAAGTGGACCTCCTGGGCTTCCACATTTGCTATCAGGTGCATCAGAAACAGTAGTTACTACAGTGATTTCAGCTCTGAGCTTTTCCCCTGATGGAGAGGTATGTACTTGATGAACCTTATAAAGACAATTTTTCTATACTATGGCAGCTAGTGATGGCATGACCAACCCATTCAGTCATTGTTATCTAATAATAGACATGGGCACGTACATTTGCACAATGGATACATCAACTGGGATTTAGTAAGAGCTAGCAGAGTTTGTTTGCTCTAAAATTCTTAGCAGGCGATATTCTCGCCATTTGTTGTCTCTGGTTTTGGGATTGGCATTAGTTAATGTGTTTTACAATGACCTGAAAATGATGGGTATAGTAAGTGGCAACATGCTCACTAACCCTGCAAACCCTCCCCTCAAGACAACCTTTTGCAGCGAATATAAGTACGTTCAAACTTGGGGTTAAATCTTAAGCTCTTATTTCATTTTTTGTGATGCTGTCCAAGTCATGTTTCCCCATGTTACTTCTGGTCACAGTTATGTGAATTGCTTGGAGCGTTTTCAACTATTTGGAATAGATGGAATATATTAAAGTATGTATTTCCATCATGATCAACGTATCTAAATATTGTACAATTGGCAGGGACTGGTTGCTTTCTCTGAGCATGGGTTGATGATCAGATGGTGGTCACTAGGGTCTGGTTGGTGGGAGAAACTGAGCCGAAACTTTGTTCCTGTCCAATGCACCAAACTGATATTTGTTCCTCCATGGGAGGGATTCTCACCCAATTCTTCTCGGTCTAGTGTAATGGCAAGCATTATGGGATATGAAAGAGAGGTCAATTTGCAGGTAAGTTTCCTTTGTCGATATCAGCAGTAATTAACTCAATCTTTCGATACATTGTATATGCTCTGTTTCTCTGTTAAATTTGGTTCCATAAACCTTGTAGGAGAATGCTGGGAATTTGAGTTATGCAGACTGTTTGAAGCAATTGATTCATAATCTTGACCTCTCTTATCGGCTGGAATGGGTTGCTGCACGCAAAGTACTTCTTGTAAGACATGGCATGGAATTAGGCACTTTCCAGTTATAGCCACCTCATTCCACAGGCCATTATCATCAAGCTTCTATAATATTGCGAGAGAATTAAGGAAGAAAAGGCTTCTGTCTTGCATGATCTGCAGCTGTCTTGCAAAGGACAACGTAACATTTTGTCCAGATAGAAGGAATCTAGTTGATGTATATGTTATCCTACAATCCATACTACCCCAAAATCCTTACTCGGATCATGAGCTGATGCTTCTCCTCTGCCATTCCAGAATGGTGAAAAGGGGTTGGTCGTGGCATCAACAATACTCCACACATAATGTTACAGATTTTGGCTACCAAAGTAGATACCGAGCTTAGGCAGTGAATGTATTATTTGTTTATTTGTTTCATTCAGGAGGGCAAAGACAAAAGGGGATGTACCAATTCTGTATATTGAGTTTCGACTATCAAAATTTTATAATGCAGGACTCGATTTTACCGCACAAATTCGTGTGGTAACACGTGTTGGCTGGAATGTTTTTGGTAATTAATCATTTCCGGACTTGCATAGATTCTGGCATAATATGAAAGGGTACAATAAAGACTCAAATACAATACAAGAGAAGAATACAACAAAGGACCATTGGCACCAAATTTTCAAATTTCGGCTCAAGGTACATTTCATTGCTTCCCCTCCTTGTGAAGCATATATCTATATATATAGATATTCCATTCTCCTTTGAACTTACAATGTCATCAAGCAAACAACTAATGGTCAATTTTTCTGTACAATTCAGCTCCTTGGTAGGCTTACCTATTCTTTTATTCTTAAATCTTCTATCTCCGCGTCAAGCTCCTCAGGAGGCCTTAGAGTCTCGTGAGGAACTGAAGTTGCCTAAGAAGTGGGCTTAAGGTCTCCATTAACTTCTCACAAGGATGATTGTGAATTCCCTCATAGGTCGTCACCACGATGCTCGGATCATTCGGCAGCCTCTGTATCTGTTTCTTCACGTTGCAGGTATGATACGAGCAGCGGTAGTAGCTCCTTCAGTTTCCATTCCAAACAGAAACCATTAATCGTAAAGTCCACGATTTCAGAGAAATCAACAAAGACAACAAAAGAGAGCTGCCATTAATGGATGCAGAAAGCAGTTGTAGATACCTGGGGTGTACGTTGTTCTTCACAAATTTCTGACCATATTTTCGCCATCTATACCCATCGTCAAGAATATCATCTCCACTCCTCGTATGGAAGGCAATCCTCGGTGGTGTATCTTTCTTGACTTTGCTGATCTTCCCTTTGTTTCTGCTTCCATTAATGGTCTCTACACCTCCATTTGTAGGCGACGACGCACTTGGTGATGAAGGCCTTTGCCCATCACCTCTTTGAACCCAGAGGTTATTAGCCCAATCGGTATCCAATACCATTTCTGAGCCTTGCCCAGGTTGGCAGCCCGTCGGAGGTTGAAGCTCTATTAATGGCGGTGAGTCTGTGAGATAAGGGACTATGGTCATTGGTGGTGTGATCAGCTCTTCGTCCATTAGGGTTAACCAGTTAAGAAAGGCTGAAAAGCCTTCACATTGACAAGGAATTTATTTAAGAAGAGAGTTGCCAAATAGTCTCATGCATGCGAAGAGCAATACTGTAAGATTTTTAAGACAAAACTTTGGGTTAAATTCATAGCGATCGTTGAAGCCAACTACACTTCACCTACTTTCTGTTCAACCCCCCTTGTGAAAACAAAGACGTACGTGCATGCCCAAAAATCGCATCGTCATCATCGAAGCATGCAAGAAAACTCAATCTCTCTCTCTCTCTCTCAGATAAACACACAAGATGAAGCAGAGAGAGAGAGACAGAGAGAGAGAGAGAGAGTAAGTTTAATCCATAATGAAGTAAAAGTATGTTGATATGACAGATGATTGGCTCTGAAATGGCTTAAAGTACAGGGTTTAGATATTGTTAAGCGGCTAATCCAGTATCTGAGGTCTGGTTGTTGAGGTAGCTTGGAATAATTCTGGACTGATAGACTGATTTCATGTGATCAATACAACCCTTTCCTTAGGGCACATGCATAGTACTATGTAGTTTCCATATGTAGATCAACTTGTTAATATTTCATGTATACTTGTCGTGTGAAATGAAATGAAATGATCAATATGATAAGTTATTATAATAAAGCTGTGGAAGAGCCAGAGTTCTAGATGATCATTTCTTACGGAAGATGCTTGTTTTGTAAGTTCATTAATTCTAGAGTTGAAGGTAATTAACACCATCTTTATCTTCTTGTTTGGAGGTTTACTAGTGACATGCAATTGTTATTATACTTTGGCAAACAAGCAATGCAAAAATAAGAAATTATTGCCCATGCACATCAGAGTTTTGGGCTAGCTGGCTGGGCCAAATGAGACATGAAGATTAAGTTGAAATATATATATATGCCACATGGTATGCCAAGAAAATTATAACATGCATGTTATTTTTAGAACCGGCTCATGTTGACTAGTTAATTAAAAAAAATTATATAGGTTTTTCAATATTTCATAATATTAATGTAAAAATAGAATATAAGAAAATAAATTTATTAATTTTATTAAATTATCATGTATTATAATTTTATTAAAAACTCAAATAAACAAAAAAATCTCTTGAGACTGATTCTTTTTTTATCAGAAAAAAAAAATTGATTATAATTAAACTAACTCTTTTGACCTTAGAGCAATGCTATTGAGCCCAAATCCATATTTATTTGATCAGGTCACCTTGTTGTTGATTATGTTTCTAATCAATGGGGCTCCAATATATGAAAAAATGGCAGATAGTGCCAATTTTCTATGGTCATTTATATGACTGCAAATTATGAACACAGCAGAAACATCAGCAAATAAAGCAACTAGAATTCATAATCCATATCTTATCCATAAACCTACATGATGGTAAGTGAAGAAGCTAGATATAAAGATTGCATGCATATGCGTACAAGGAAGAATTAAAGGACAAAGAAACAACCACCCATCTTGCTCCCCATGCTCATCTTTTCGTGTCTGTTAAGAAAATATAACCCAACTAAGGAGTCTTCCAGGCTTAAAAACAAATGAATTTCTTTATTAATTAATCTAATTGAAGTTATTAGAAAAAATTGAATAGCTTGATGTTGACACATGAAGAAGAATCTTCAAGAAAGTAATTAATAATGATTAAATTAAAAAATTATAAAATAAAAAAAGTCAGATCTTCATTAATGCGATCAAAATGCCTTCCAACAATAAAATTAAAGACGAAATTAATATATTTTGATTTATTTATTTAAGTTGAAAGACATATTTATGTTTTTAGTGAGATAACTGTTTATATCATACAAGTTCATTTGTTGTGAACTTTAGTGCAAAATTCAATACAAACCTAATCGTATTAATAATTAGTAACATCACTTTTGAATAATTTTTGTAATCTTAAGACTATTCAATATATCCACTTGTAAGAGAAATACGTAAAAGGCAAAGAAAACAAAAGAAAAATGAAAGTAAACATTAATTTGCAGATGGGTGTGGCAAAATATATAGCATGATCAAGAGCTCTCTTCCTTTGCAACTTTGGGATACCTAGTTATGGGGTGGTTCATATGTTCACTGGATATGGGAGAGTGGCAAGAGGAAGGTCTCATGATCTTTCATGAATTTGGAAAAGAGATCACAGATAATTCTTTAAGATAAAGCTCTCATGAGAAATGGCAAAGGAAGATTCTCAATCAAGATCATTTTTAAAGGGTATCATAATTCGGTTCGAATTGATTAATCGAATCAAAAATTTTATATCTTTTAATTCAATCGAAATATTTTTATTATAGTTTTGATTTTGATTAATTAACTTTTTAATTGAAATCATTAAAGTTCAATTTCGATTGTTTTATTTTATAAATTATAAATTAAATTGGTAGTTTTTATATAGTCACTTTGAATTAATTTTCTTTTAAATAAATTTCAAAAATTAAAAAATAAAAATTATTTATTTATTTATTTAATATCATTAATTTGTGATCTTCGTTATATAATAAAAGTTAAAGAACATTCAGTTACTTTAGTTTAAATGTATTTTAATCAATTACTTCTTAATTTTTTAAAAAAAAAATCAACTTCAAACCAAATAATCTTAAACCCAATCCTGAATATAAAACCTTAAATTGATTCTTCCTAAAAATTCCCATTCTTTCTTTTCCATAACCCTAAATCAATGGTCCGAAAATTAAATTAAATGGAAACTCTATCGGACCGTGATAGTTTCTTATTGAACCGAGTTTTCCTTGAAGAGCTAAGCCATTAATTTGGTAATTACATTAACACTTATGGTGGGAACATTAACTAACATGATCTCAAAGAGATGGAGGCAAGTGATACATAGTATCTCACTCTTCCGATTGCATGATCTCTCAGATTTCAAGTTCCTCACGCCATATCTCCACTCCGCCAGCTTTGCCATTCCTTGCTCCATTGTCAAATTGATGAACTCATTTGTTAACGTTAACGTGAAAAGCATCTACCATCCTTAACCCTTTCTGTGAAAAGCTTCCCTTGGGGTTGACAATGGGTCGGATTGATCTGAATATTTGATTTGATTAATTTCATATAATTTTTAATAAATTTGATTTAAAATTTTATATTCAAATCAGATTTTATTAGTTTAAAATCTTGGATGATGAATCTGTTTTTGTAATTAGATTAATATATTAAATTTTAAATTTAATTATTTTAAACTTTTAATTTTAGATTTCAAAAATGTATCACTAACTTGTAATTTTTAATTTTATTAATAAAAGAATACATGATTTTTTTATTTTCATTAATGGTTATTAATTTATTTTAACATTTAATTATATTAAACCAATGGAAATATACATATTTAACTAATAGGATATCTCTTACCTTATTAAAATTCATGAGATATATGTAAATATAATAAAGGGGTTCAGACATTTCAAGTAATATATCCGAGTAATTGACAGATTTGACATGATTTTCATACAAAAATTAATTTTTTAAACAAATTTGAGATGAATTGGATATTTTAAACAATTTGGGTTGAAAATTTCCTAAATAGGCAAAATAGCCGGTGCCATCTCTGAATGTAACCATGAAGGGCATTCATAGTACCATAGGTTTATAAATTCCGACCCCCAACTTCACCCATAAGCTGTTAAGAGTAATTCAGGAGCCATGGAACGTAGAGTACTGGTGGCCTGGTGGGGTCTGGTTAGCTTGTGGTGTCTCTTGGCTAGTCGAAATGGACAAGCCATGGAGGATCAAGGGTTGTGTTATTTTCAAGCTGATGACTACGGAGATGCAATTGGGAAAGCGATATTGTTCTTTGAAGGGCAGCGTTCAGGGAAGTTGCCGGCGAACCAGAGAGTGAAATGGAGGGGAGACTCCGGACTCTCCGACGGCAACCCTGATAAAGTATGCTATCAAGTGCTTGGATAACATCAAGTACTTACTGTTCATTAATGGAAGCAATGCCTTCTTCTTTCTCAGGTTGATCTGACCGGCGGCTACTATGATGCTGGTGATAACGTGAAGTTCGTGTGGCCGATGGCATTCACGACGACCTTATTGAGTTGGGCTGCTGTTGAGTACCAGCAGGATATTTCTTCTGTTAACCAGCTTGGCCTCCTCCAGGGGGTAATCCGCTGGGGCACTGACTTCATTCTGCGAGCCCATACTTCACCCACCACACTTTATACCCAGGTTTCTTTCTCCTTCCTCTTGTGTTCTGTAAATTGCTTTGGCATGATAAAGCTACATAAATGATCAATTCTTTAGGATTACTAACTTTATTTGTTTGTTTGTGGTTCTTAAATTTAAGAGTATAAGGAATAAAGTCGATCTTGATATTTTAAAAATTCGAAGCAAAAAATAATAATAATAATAATAAAAAATTAATGAGATCATGACCAAAACGGATAATACCAAGAAATGTTTCTGTTTACGATTTTAAACATTACTACTCTATATTATGAAGCTTAAGACATGCTTACAAATATTCATGCTTTAATGATTTCTTTTTACTGACCTTAAAGTAAGCACTGTGTGGCCTTTTCGTAGGTAGGAGATGGAAATGCTGATCACGAGTGTTGGGAGCGGCCTGAAGACATGGACACCCCTCGAACCCTCTACAAGATCTCTCCTGCTTCACCAGGCACTGAAGCAGCAGCCGAAGCTGCTGCTTCTCTTGCTGCTGCTTCTATTGTCTTCAATACAGTTGATTCCAACTACTCTTCCAGGCTATTAAGCCAATCACAATCAGTGAGGATCTCAAATCAATCTTCTTATTCCTCACAATCTCTTCCACCCACTTATATCTAACTCTTCAAGATGTTACACATGCAGCTGTTTGAATTTGCAGACAAGTACAGAGGATCTTATGGAGGTTCTTGCCCGTTCTACTGCTCTTACTCAGGCTATCAGGTAATTATAAGTGAAGAAGCTACAGATAGAAAACTTTTCCTGATCTTACGCTGACTGATTATTTCCATGAAGGATGAATTGTTATGGGCTGCGGCTTGGCTGTACAAGGCAAGTGGAGACGGCAAGTACTTGAGCTATGTCTCAGGTAATCAAGGCTGGAGTAAGACAGTCTCTGAGTTCAGTTGGGACGACAAGTTTGCTGGTGCTCAAGCCTTACTAGCAAAGGTATCTGAATAAAGAATTACAGTTCTGAACAAAGAGTTATAGAAATGGACATGGAAGTGATAAAAATTTTCTCCAGGAATTTCACGGAGGCAAGAAGGATCTGGGTAAGTTCAAGACTGATATGGAGTCGTTCATATGTGCATTAATGCCAGGAAGCAGCTCTGTACAAGTCAAAACAACTCCTGGTAAATATCATAAGATCATCCAAATTCAATTTCTACTGATGTTAATTTCAAGGGCCTTTCAAGCTGAATTTCTGCCTGTTTACAGGTGGGCTTCTGTATACTAGAGATGGTAGCAATTTACAGTACGTTACAAGCTCTTCCATGGTGATGTTTATCTACTCCAAGACACTGAATGCAGCTCATATTGATGGAATCCAATGCGGCTCTGTCCACTTTTCTGCCTCCCAAATCAGATCCTTCGCCAAATCACAAGTAAAATCGCTAACCTTATCTTCTTATAAATAATCCATTCAAGCTTCATAAAGATATCTGAACCAAAGTTTGCAATTACTCGATCAGAATATCCAACTCAAAAAACTAATCTGCGAGCTCTCCAATGCATATCTGACGTGAAATTATCGAAAAATTTTCTGCTTTAGGTGGACTACATACTTGGGAAAAACCCGATGAAGATGTCCTATATGGCAGGCTTTGGCAGCAAGTACCCAACGCAGCTGCACCATAGAGGTTCATCAATCCCTTCCATCCACAACCGCCCGGACAAGATTGGCTGCAAGGAGGGCTTCTCGAGCTACTACTCTTCCAGCAAACCGAACCCTAACACCCATGTGGGCGCAGTCGTCGGAGGTCCTGATTCGACCGACCGGTTCAACGATGTGAGGTCAGATCCCTCTCATGCAGAGCCCACCACTTACATGAACGCTGCTTTTGTGGGTTCACTAGCTGCTTTGCTTAGCCAGAAGGAAGAGTGTATGCAGTTGGATAGAACTAAAGACACAGTCGATTTTTATATGTAATAACTGTAAGGTGAATCTAATTAGCTAGTGCTTAATAAAAACCCCTTCCACAGGATGAAATGAGATAATATCGGATGCTATGTAACGTTAATTTTTAGCCTAGCATGATCCATGTAATATTAAGCAATAAAAGAATCTAATAATTATTGAGTATATCATCAATCACTAGGAACGTCGGGCTAATTTTGTTCATAGTTCTAAAAATGTGAATTATCTCAATGTGAATAAAAGTGGGTAAGAATAATTTACACATTTTCTGAACTATTAATAATTAATGGTAGAATAATTTGCAGAACATCTTAATGTTCTTCAGGAATGAAAAATAAAAATATAAAAAACAGATCTAGATCAGATTTTAATAAAATGATCACATGTCATAATTTAATATTATTAATCAAATTTTTTTATTTTTTAATTTTATATTAACATATTAAATTATCAAAATATTATTTAAATTCTTTATTAAAAACTCAACATCTAATTAGATTAGTAAAGGATCTTTATTCATTAAAAAAAAACCTCTTTTTTCTACTGTGTCCTTAATATCAAGAAGGTTTTTGTTACAAATATATATGAACTTTAAAATGCATTTTATTATTGATACATTAGGGTTTTCCATGCCTATTTTTATCAGAATTGATACATTAACAAAACGTAACATGTGATGAATGAACATTTAACATTGGCCATAAGAAACAATAGTTCAAAAATATGTTAATTAATTAATTAACCAATTTTTGAAAAGAAATTTTCCAGAGAAATTCAATTCGTGGCTCTAATTAATTAATCAAACGGGCAGCTCCTGATTGCCAAAAAAAAAAAAGAACCGTAGACTAATATGTACGGCGTGTTGGTTTTTATTGCATCCGTGATTAAATCAATTTTGCTATAAAATAAACTTAGGTTGTCGTTTTCACTTCTAGTTAGTCGGTGGTGGGTAGGCGATTAATATTTACACTTGCCTAAAAAGAAATTCAATCATATCCAAGTTGATTGCATATAATATTAATAGGAATTATTGAAAAAATAAGAGATGACGTTTTATGTTAACCCTCTTCTGCTGCAGTCTTATAATATAAAAAACTATGAATTCCTCTTTATGGTAAGTAAATGATCGGCCAGCTTCGAGCTACATATACATACAACTAAGGAGCTCCTTAGGTTATAAAAGAAGAATTAAAGTAGGAGAAGAAGAAAGATAGCTAATCACTTTTGATGTACCAACACAAAATATTTAATGATTTGTATTTTCAACAAAACATTTAAGTAAGCTGAGTTTTCCCCTCATATGCATTTTTTTTGGGAAAAAATTTTGAAAAAAAAAAACTGATTTGCCTTTGTGGAAGTGGAACTTACAGTTGCAGAGCAATTAATGGATTAATCTGAGAAGCAATTAATGCCATTAAAGAAAAGCTCTGCAGAAAACATTCCATCTAAGTCTTCCAGGCTCGGAAACAATTCATTGCTCATCATCATATCCGGCATGGCGATATCATAACCTTGAAGATCTGCAAGCAATATTTGTTCTTCCTCCTCTTGTTTCAAGCTTTCTTGTTTCGGTAAGTCGCCTTCAATGGATGTGACTGATGAAGAGGTTCTCGGAGAGAGAATTGTCTGGCTATCTCTCGATAAAAGGGTGTCACTCGCAGCCGGAGCTTTCGGTGTGGATGACTTGATTCGGGTGCTTCCAGCAAGAGAGTTTCTTCTCGTCGGCTGTTCATGGTTGTGCTCGGCAGTGTACGTTACGATGAATATCTCTGGGTCTGAACGGCTCCTTTCTACTTGTTTTCTGGCCAGACATCCTTTCGTGCTGCTGCACCTGTAGTAGCTCCTGCTTAATTCAAAAGAGAGCTCATGGGTACAGAAAATTCGGCACTTTTCTGGCTTAAATCTTATTTCTAATTAATGATCATAATCAGCAAAGAGAGAGCTTGGTTAACCTTGGATATGGCGACCCTTTGATGGGTTTCTGTCCATATTTACGCCAAGCCCACATATCCGATGAGAGACCATCAGCTGTTACGTGCTGCACCACTCTTTTCTGCTGATTCTTTCTGCTGAAAAGATAAGAAAGACTCCTCAATACTAACGAGAAAAACAATTTCAAACCATTAAGATTTACCAAATTCTTCACAAGATCATCTCAGACATAATAAATTAATGAACTAACCTCCTCTTCGATTTGGCTGCCTGAACGCCATCTTCATCAGAGCTAGCCATTCCTGACGACCGAGATGGAAGAGCTGGCTGCAGCGTCTGTTGCCCATTTTGTGGTTCTTTGTGAAGAGAAATGGAACTCGCAAGAAGGGTTTGTGAAGAAAGGGGATGAAACACAGGGTAAAAAGGCTTGTAAAGCTCTCGCAAATCATCTGAAACTTCTCTTGCTGCAGCCTCAAAGATTTCAGAAGAATTACTCCAGAGAAGGCTTTCTTGCCGGACACCAGACGGTGGGTTGCCTGTGATATCGACGCAGGAGTCCCCACAGGCCCCGCTGCCTCTCACTACTGCTTGTAGATCCCAGTCCTCCATGAAAATATACTCAGTACTCATCAAGATTTCTGTTTACTAAACAAGATCGATCTGAGAGAAAAAGGATAACTGTTGGGCTGACTTTCAAGACTTTTCAGAGAGAATCGTGAAGAGATAGACATTTGCCAGAGGAAGGTAAGGTTTGTTTATATATATTGGAGAGAGACTCAGATTTCTTTACGGCAAGTATCCATATTCAACACCTCTTCTCCTTCCATGTGAACCAGGATATGCAGCATTCGTTGAGTTGACTTGTCATAAAGTCAACCCAAAAATGATAATTCATACCAAAAGTTTAATCTTAGAGTACTGAAAACTTTATTGTATTAGGACTTGCACATAAATCTTCATTAATCATCACCGTTGACTATTTCTTTACAAAAATTTTACAATTTTTAATAATTATAAAATCTCAATCATTCATCATTTAAAAAATACTAAGTTTTTTTTATCAAATGGGAAAGATTAAGAAAGAAAATTGTGGATTTGGTGATGCAAGAAGGGCATGATTGGTTCCTTTGACTTTCACACTCTTAATTAGAGTGTGAATTTAATTTTTTTATTTATCTGAATTATGTTAATTTTTTGATAAAATAATAATAACAAATAATTTAATAAAATTAATGTAATTAAATTTTTTTATTTTTATATTAATATAATAAATTATTAAAATATTTTTTAAATATTTTAAAAAGACTTAACGTTAATTTAGATGAAGAGAAGAACTTGATCGCCAGGGAGCATAATTTGCTCGAGAGTCTTACCTCGTCTCTATTTGTTTGTCGGAGAGCTCCTGTTTGGCCAATGAGATAAGAAGGAAAATTGCATTGGCAGAAAGGATTTCAAAGTCAAAGAAACAAAATGACGAAAAAGTCAGCCACCGCATGCTGCAATTTGCAAGGCCCCAACCATCTTTTTCCAATCAGATTTTGTCATCTCATATATATATATATATATAGAAATAATTTGTTTCAAAATAATCAAGTTTATATATTAAAAATAGAATAAAAAATTATAAATTATATTTTATTTTTATTTTACATTTTAAAATATAATATATATATTTAAATAATTTTTAAAAAATTATTTTTTTATAATTATTTGAAAAAAATCTAATTTAAATCAAATTAAAAGATTAAATACACAATAAATTAATTAATAAAGTAAAATCTATATTAAAATAATTTAAATTTTTATTATGTTTACTTCACATTAATAGATATATGATTCTTGACCAATATAAAATTATATCAAAAAAATGTAATGTCAAATTTTTAATAATAATATAATTTTGACTTTGAAACGTGTAGCTATCAATTGCTCTGAGAAAAATTTTATTATAAGTTCGTTCATAATAATATTTAAAATATCAAACTTCATATATCATAAAATTATTTTTAATCTATATAAACTTTAATAAAAATATATAACATCATAATTTTAAAAGTTGAATTACGAACTTTATTATATATATACAAAGATCTCATAAAATTTTAATATTTACTTTAAATTACTATTCAAATTTTTATATTTAAAAAATAATAAATCAAATATTGATCTATCAATTTAGTTTAAATTAAATTTTATCAAAAATTTTAAAAATTAAAATAATTTAAATTAAAGATCTTATATAATAAAATTTAATTTAAAATTTTTTATAAATATAAAGAATGATCAAATTATCGTCATAAAAAGTTTTATAATTCTTTGAGTATTATAAATATATATTTTAAATTTATAATTCAAAAATTTTTAAAAATAACATAATTATCCATAAAATTATAAAATTTTTTGACTGACAGCATCTTTAATATTTTTTGTATTTATAAAAAATTTTAAATCAAAAATTATTGTATCAAATGTTTAGTTTAAATTCTTTAAATTTTAAATTTTTTGATAAATTTTAATTGAAATTAAATTAATACTTAAATTTTAATTTATAATTTATAATTTTTAAAATATAAAAATTTAATTAATGACATAAAATAAATACTAAATTTTAATAAAATCTTTTATCTTAAAAAAGATTCTGACCTGATAAGAGCCACCAAAAGCCATTACCATTGTATTGTCTTTTTCTTAGTTGAGTGTAGAGTGACGGCAGCTAATTAAGTCGATAGAGAGACAGAGGTTTGACAAAAGGAAATATGAAAGCTCTTGTTGTTGGTTGGGGGGACCGCACCACGCGGCCCACCGCATATATCACCAAAGTCTTCCTTTTTGATTATTTTGTTCAATATTTTACGCTCCCTGCAGCTTCTTAGTATTAATATAGTAATTTAGTAATATCTATCACTTAAAGTTTCGTGAATCTTTCTGTAGTTTGATTTTCTTTTTCTAAACACAAATTATAAATATAAATATTTATATTATGATGATATCTAAAAAAATGTGATTTAAGTATTTTATATGAATGAAAAATAATTTAAAAAGATCATTAATTATAATTTTTTTTAATTTTAGATTTTGAAATATCAATTGAATCAATTATAAATTTAATGATTCACTTAAATTCAATTTAAATATTATAAAAAATTAAAATTTTTTATTTTTTATTTTTTGCAAATGTAAAGATAATTCGAGTTACCATCATAAAAATTTTAAGCTTTCTTTATAAAAAAATATTTTAAAAATTTTATAGCATCAAAATTTTTAAAAATTTATAAAAAATTTATTTTTGAAGCAAAAATTATTCACATTTGAATAGACTTGCAATAACATGAAAAACTCATTTAAAATATTTTAATAATAAAAATACTTTTTAATTTTAACAATCATTAAAATTAAAATTAAATTAAACATACAATTGATTCCATCAATGAAATTAAAAAATAAATTTAATTTTTATTTAATGAGTATTTATTAAGTATTTTTTAAAAATATATAAATTAAATAAATATGTTATTTACTTACCCTCGTTCTTGACTTGACGGTGGCCGCCAATATGACATAAGCATCACGTGTATAATACGTAATATGTAGCACCGATTCGAAATAAGGCGTAGGCATCATACATACATATACATGTACATATATATATAAAATAGTAATAATAAATATAGATTTATATACAAATTGAGTCCATTGGACCTGTGTGAAGCCCATTTCAGCTTTAGCAGTGGTTTTCCATGGCCCTTATAAGTAGCAATTCAAACTCACAAGAGCTAGCGCGGGACCTCTTTTCTTCTCTTGAATCAAACAGCTCTCACAAAATTCTCTGTTTACGTCAGTGAAGAAACGTTCGAGCATGGAAAATCTGTGTAAATCATCGTTGAAGTTCTTCTCCGATCAACATCTTTGCTACGCCGACATCCTCTCCCCTCTTGAGGTAAATTTCGTGTCGATGCCGTATATTTTATTCTTCCTTCTTCATTCTCGGTTTCTGTTTCCATGTTTTGGATTCACGGAAGATTTTGGTTCAGGCTCGAGCGAGAATCGAGGTGGCGGTCCTTAATTTCCTCAGGATCTTGAACTCTCCCGATCCTGCAATCTCAGATCTTCCTCTGGTATAATAATAGAACTTTCGTCGCTCTGCCTTTGCGATCAAGTCATAGTATAATATTTTTGTAACTTTATTTTGTATATGTCTGAATCTCGTATATTACACTGAATTGATACTTTTATTTGTTTATACAAGCATCTGATTCGATTTTGAATTAGATTGGAGGCAAAATGTTTATATGAAGCTAAACAATTATACGAGGCAAATACTCAGCGGAAATAAATTTTTGTTCATATGAGCTCTGTTCCTTCCATTCCTGATTTTACTCGGTGCATTTTCTCGGTAACCCATCGAAACGACTAACAAAAAGAACACTGAATAATCGATTGGCAGATAAACAGAAAATCCAGTAACAGCCAAGTCAGCCTAGGGTTGTTGACAGATATTTCATGGATTTTTCTCTCTCATTCCTTTGGTGTAAGGTCCTTGATGAGAGCAAACGCTGCTAAAGCCTTCGTCAGAGGTTTGGTTCACAACCACTTTGGTTAATTGCTCTCAAGTTTATGCGTTAATATTTATTATTTGGGAAAACATAGTGTGGAAGGTGATGGAGATGTGCTTTCAGATTCTTCTTCAAGAAAAGCGAGTGACACAGAGAGAGCTCTTTTATAAGTTGCTATGTGATTCACCGGAGTATTTCTCATCCCAATTAGAGGTCAACAGGACAGTCCAAGGTTGATCCTGTGTGTGCATGTTTGTGTCCCTGTGTGACAGTGTATTGCATTTCCAGTACGGATGGTGTGTTACTTATACCCTATGTTTGTTTGGACTGATCAGAATACTTAAAATGCTCTGTCTGTTATAGATGTGGTAGCATTGCTCCGGTGCAGTCGATACAGTCTTGGAATAATGGCGTCTAGCAGGGGAATTGTTGCAGGGCGACTATTGCTGCAGGCATATTATCTGATCTGTTGCTGATTTTCTTTCCCTTTCAATTACATTTCACATTCTGCCTTTTCCTATACCACAGATTACAGTCAACTACAAAAACTTCTATTCTGAGACTAACTTGCTAGCTGCGAAGCTTTTGACTTAGCTAAGAGTATAGGCTGAGGACAGCCAGTTGTTCCCTTCACCTGCTTATGTGTAGCCTCCTACAATGAAGCAGAGACCTTTTTTTTCTGTGTACGAGATTTAATTTTTAGTTAATTATTTTAGCAAAGCTAGGCTGAGGACTTGGAAGAAATGGTAATCTTTTGGCATGATTTTAGTTTCTTTAGCATGATGTATGAAAATCGAAATCTGTCTCTGTTCTCAGTACCTTAGGCTTCATCTGCTTCATTTGTTTACTTTCCTCAATGAAATCTCACTTTAAGTCAGAAACAACTGTAGGAACCAAACCAGGAAGTCGTGGATTGCTCAGCATGTGGCTCTTCTGGGTATACTATTTCTGGTGATCTGAATTTGTTAGGGAAGTTGGTAATGAGGACAGATGCTCGGTATATCATTGTGGTGGAAAAGGTATGGAACAAACGAATATGCATTGTTCAGCTCCTCTGTCAATAATATTTTTTCTGTTTTGGATTTGTTTAGCATGCAATATTTCAGAGGCTAGCGGAGGATCGTGTATTCAATCATGTCCCTAGCATTCTTATCACTGCCAAAGGCTACCCAGATATTGCCACAAGGTAACTCTTAAACAGATCAAAATGCTTCTAATCAGGGTCGACAGTTTTATGGGCGCCTAAGCTGGTGCTGTTAACCATTGGTGGGATGGTCACGTTTCATAATCCAAGCGTTATATAGGTTTCTTCTTCATCGAATGAGCAGCGAATTGCCTCATATGCCCATTTTGGCTCTAGTTGATTGGTACGAATTAATTTTATTCAGCTCTGTCATGAATGTGTTAGCACTCCTTACTGATTTGAATAAGCAAAATTTTTCAAGGAATCCGGCAGGACTGGCTATACTGTGCACCTTTAAGTTTGGAAGCATAGGGATGGGTCTGGAGGCATACAGATATGGTGCTTTCTTACTGCTAAACCCTTTTCTTGTCATCTAGAATTAAACTGGTCCGTACTAAACCAGCGCAATTATCATACAGCTTGCAATGTGAAGTGGATGGGACTAAGGGGGGATGATCTACATCTAATACCTGAACAATCCTTACTGCCATTGAAGCCAAGGGACCTACAAATCGCCAAAAGCCTGATGTCCTCAGAAGTGTTGCAGGTATAGCACCAACCACCTCAAGTCATCGTTTATAGCCCAGTTAGGCTGATGACTGATCATATCTTTGATGAGTTCTATCAGAAAATTCACCAAGTTAAATGGCTTTTGACAGGATAACTACAAAGAAGAGTTGTCAGTAATGGTTCAGAGGGGCCAAAGGGCAGAGATCGAAGCTCTGTTTTATCATGGATATGATTACTTGAGGAAATACATAGCAAAGAAGATTGTACAAGCAAATTACATTTAGCAATGTGAAAAAGAGCATATCCATAGTCAAACTGAGAGAGAACTGTAACTGAAATGCACGCTTCTGGCAAACCAAAAGAGATTTGGTCACTGAAATGCAAATATTGTATAAGCAGCACTCTGTTAC
The DNA here is from genome assembly GCA_021397835.1 of Moringa oleifera. Classification (NCBI taxonomy): domain Eukaryota; kingdom Viridiplantae; phylum Streptophyta; class Magnoliopsida; order Brassicales; family Moringaceae; genus Moringa; species Moringa oleifera. The sequence continues at coordinate 1,350,189 of JAJFZO010000566.1, forward strand.
AAGCACATGATAATTGATTATTGTTGGATTAGGAAGTCTTTCTTTTCCTAATAGCAATAACATGTCATCACTGTGCCTATCTATCGTAAATATCTCATAGAAGTACATAAATGCATTATAAGGAAATAATTGCAAACTAATCACCAGCCTACAAATCTGAATGAATGCATCACATATGATATCTAATTTTAATCGTGTCTCAGCTGCCATATACAGGCCGTTACAGACATTTCCAAATTGCCACAAAAATGGTTGGCCTCCCTTATGAGGCAAGACTGACTCTCTTTCCCTCCACAAAGAACTTCCGACTGCCCTCCAGCTACAAACAGAAGAAAAGTTGTCAACCAACTTGTATAGGGCGCGAAAAGCAAGAAAGTTCTAATAAATTATATAAGCAAAAACATGCTGCATCTTCAAATTCGAACACAAAATGCATTTTCAGATTCGAACACAAAATGCATTAGACAACCTCCACTTTTTCATTGAATAATGAGTGAATCACTATTTACCCCCAAAAAAATTGAAAACCAAAAGGACAAAAGAGATGTTCCCTATCAGAATTATCAAATATGATTCCTGAGCTGGAAAGACTGATCTGGAGAAGATTGATATCCATACCTTCTGTTTCAAGTACGCAAGCGCATCCTTTCTGGAAGAGAACTCCGAAAAAACTACGGATGCATGTTGGTCAATAAGGACTTTAAGCTGTTTCAGCTTTAAGGACTCCCCAGGCACCTGAAATAAGTAGGTGTAAGAGAAACAATACTGGGAGATTAAGCAGTTCTAAGTTATTCGCAATGATAGACGGTGCACCTGACGAAGAAACTGTTTGCATAATTTTTTCAATTTCACTTTTGGTTCATCGATCTTCTCCATTTCAAATGCATCATCATGTTTTCGTTTCACAGAGCAATTGACGTCAGTAGATTCCTCATCATCACTATCATCAAAACTTGTTTTTTTCCCTTGGAAGCGGACACCAGCTATTTTCTTTGTCTGATCCCTAATGCCCAGTCCTTGCTTTCCTGTTGTGGCATTATCCTAAAACCAGTTAAAAAGGAACAAATCAGTCGATTTTCATGTTTCTCTGCCCTTACATCACCACCAAACAATCACCCTCAAGGGAACATTTTTTTTAACCCCTCTTTGAAGACATACAGCATTGTTAATGACATGCTATTTTATTATTTACTCATTTGGCTACTGGAAATGCTTATAAAAATCAAAAACATAATTATTAATACCCGCCAGAGACTATTTCCATCCCACATACATATAACCAAAGCTTGGAATATTACATGTTAACAAGAAAGAATTTAGGAAGATGCATACTTGGACAAGTTTGTACAGATTCTCTTGATCATCTTCACAAAATACTCTTCTCTCATTACCATTTTGAGCATCTCCAATCTTTAGCAACTTCTTTCTAGCTCCTGCTCCAAGAAAACCCCCCGAAACAAAACCATACTTAAAGCCCCACCAATTTGGAGAAACTTCTTCAACTGGGTTTCCTGTTACAATGAGCTGAGGTTATGCCAGGAAAATTCAATCATGACATTTGTAAGAAATTCTAGTAAAATATGGAACCTAATTATCGGGAAAAACAAAAGGCTATGAGGTATATCCATAAAAAGTGCGGTATTATTTTCAGGGAAAAAAATGCTGAAACGTTACAGATAGTATGTCAAAAGAACTCACATACAAAGCAACATAAAACAAACTACTTAAGCAATATATATAAAGGAGGAAGGAAATAAAGCAACCATATAAACATCAATCATAAAATGCATTCCATAGGCATATCAAAAAACCACAAACACTTACCGCCACTTAAATTTGATCGTCATTTGCCATGAAAAATAACAATATGGGCCAAAGAGGATTAATTAGAATTTCTGAAAACATAACAAACATGTAATAAAAAATGCAGTACCAGAAAATGATCTCTATCTAGCAAGACATTTTATATATATATACATACATATATATATATATATATATATATAGAGAGAGAGAGAGAGAGAGAGCAATATTATTACCTTCAGCACATAAATCTTGACTATCATATGCTTCTGCAGACTCGAAAGAGCCATCTACATCAGGATTTGTCTCAGGCAACTCCTCTGTCTTTTTGACCTACAGTACAGCTTGCATAAATGAGCAGCAATTTAAACTCAAAATATATTAAAGATGATAGCATCCTACATTGACAAGAATTAGAATAGAATGAAATGACTCAATCAATGACGATTACTCTTTACACATTTTAAGTTCATTAGCATTTTTATTTTCCTTCTGCTTGCCAGTTTACACATGTACAAACTCACTACAAGCCCATGGGGCCTGACCCCAGCCCTCATCATTCACCTATCTCACAAAAGAGAAGGTGATATCAGGACCAAAGATAATTCTGATTTAAGTTATTAATGCATATCAACTATAGGGTTTGGCCTTTCATGCCAAATCTGCCTGTCAAAGTAAGTCTGAAGCATTTTGAACTAATGGAAGTAACAAGAGGCAGAAGGTAAAGCTGATGCCATGAAAAATCTCGAGCATAATGTTGACTTCTCGTTGTTGCATGTGATGGAAAGAAAGAAGCAAGTGCTACACTTGAACCCATAGCCAAAACAAAAGGTGGTCAAGCAACCAGCCAAGGATGTGGCACAAGATGTCATGATGTAGGTAGTAACAATCTATTTCAACAACAAAATGTGCTAATATGTTACAATTCCTACACGAGATGCAAATATCTTACTTTTAGCTTATGGTATATCATAAATGATTATTGTTCTCCACATATGCTTACAAATACAACGGTATCTATATGCCAACGGACAGATTATGAAGTACAATAGTTGAAAACTTGCACTCTCATTACATGACTGTATCTTAGAGAAACATGATAGTTACCTAAGCACATCAAGACCAGCCAATGCGATATTTAACAAGATGATCCAATGTAGGAGTACATCCAAAGTGTGCTTCAAAGAATTAGCATAACGACCAACTAGTGTTAAGAGGTAGAATACCATGCATGGAAGAAAGATATTGACCAGGGTATGAATTTTGAAACTTACCAGAATTCCTTCAAGATCCTTTGATGAATATGCATGGACCAACTTCCCTCTCTCTCTTTTTTTATATCTAATAACCATAAAATAAATTAAACAAAAAAAAAATGAAGCAGTAGGGAAATGTTTTCCCCCAGGACATAAGAAATACACAAACCATAGAACACATATAACTGCACACCAACCTTCCTTGTGGTCGAGTAGCCTTAATGACTGGATCCAGAATGTCATTAGACACATAAACTTCAGTTTCAACTTGAGTGTTGCTCTTCTCAATGCCTGCTAGATAAAGAGATTAACAGCTGAAACTAAAGGCAGTAAATAACAAAAAAGAAAAAGTTAAAGAGTCTATATATTTCCTACCTTCAACGGTGTTCTGTACTGCTTGCTGCCAATCGAACAAACAAAAATTACATGAATACCTCGTTGGGAACATCAATTTATAATGATTGATCAATATCAGAAGGAAAGGAAAAGGTATTTACCACTTTCAGTCTTTTGAGAATACTATCAAATTGAGCTGTATCAAATGCCCATGGATTTGGCTTATCTAATCCAATACCTGTTTAAAATGAAAAAACAAAAAAGTACACAATCAACAGCCAAACACCAATGCAACAGAGCAATTCAACCATACACAGAACAATTTCTTTGTAGTTTATAGGTTAACTTTGCGCATAGGTCAGCTTAAGTAGAATTTCTTTCTCAATCATACAAATTCGAGCTCGTATTGTAAATTTTAAACTCGTTATTGTTCTTTTTTCCTAAAAACTTCATCGGTAATCAAATCAGGCATCAAAGAAACAAACAAGCAAACAGAAATCGAAAGAGAGGGAAATGAACCAGTAGTGTCCTGCTTGTTTTTGACTCTAACGTATCCTTTGATCCCTTGCTTATCCTTCCCTAGCCCTTCTCCTTCTTCCCACCCCTAAAACACACCCAAACACACCATTAAACTTATAGAAAAACGACTATACATACACATTTACGTACATATTTACACATATGTATATAGAGGGGGAGAGACAGGGAAAACCATTTGTTTCATGAGGCGGAAAGCAGCGGATTCACGCGGAACACCGACATAGCGGAGAGGTGCTTCAGGAGCGGCCATCTTATCTTCTTCTTCGCCCAGCCGCCCACGCTCCAGTGACGTTTTCTTGGAGGTCGAGGTCGAGGAGCTAAACAGAAAAAAGAACGTGAGAGTGCGAGCCCGAAACCTAAGAGCAAGCGAGAAAAAACTACGATGTGTTGTAGTCTTTAGAAACTTCGGTGCGGATGCATTACTTTCGACGGTGGAGATTTGATCTCCGGCTGCTTTTCCATATTTACTGGTGGGCCCCACGGTAAGACTTCTACAGTTCCCCTTTGATTTATTAGTTTTCACCCACAGCAAAACGTTAAAAAACAAAATATATCCATATATTAAATAACTAATTCTTCAAGAACTTGAACTCTTAAAATCATACCAAAAATTAGTTTGAATTTATATATAAATCTTTTGATGATTTTTAAATAAATATTGAAGTATGATAAATTAATAAAATATAAAATTAACATTTTTATAGCAAAAGTATGTTTATTCAATATTTCAATTAAATATTTTCTTTTAAAATATTTTTAAACAAATATTAATACATTGATTTTATCTAAATTAAATTTTGATTCAAAATCATATAAAAAATTTGTATTATTTTTATTGTTAAAATATATTAAAAAATTACTCAAATAGATTAAGTATTTTATTTCTAGTTTATCTTTAAAATTTGAACAATTTTTAAATAAATTATTTTTATTAATTTTTAACAACACAATATTTTAAAAAAATATTTTTTTAATATTTAAAAAATTTAAATTTTTTATGATGATAACTTTAATATTTTTTTTATTTATGAAAAAAAATTAAATTATAATTTATTATAAAAATATCTCTAATTTAAACATTTTTAGTTTTTAAATAATATTTAATTTAATATAAATTAATACATTAAAATTTATTTGGTGGTATTTTTAAAATTAATTTTACTTTAAAAAAAGTAAAACTCAAAATTTTAAATCATTTTTATTTTAATTTTTAATTTTAAAAATCAACACCTATGATATATTATTGTCTTTGAAGAAGGTTCACTATCCTTCTGCCCTCTAGGCTTTAGCATACTAAACAAGACAATTCAAGTACTATTAGACTGCCATAGTTAGTGCTATAGCATTGTATTATTGTAATTAATGATACATAAATGGCATTTTTAAATTTAAATCACTAAAAAGTTATATAATTAAGTAATATATTTTTTTTAATTTTTTAATGTTTTATATACACATATAATGCTATAAAAAATTGCATCAAATATGGGATATCAAAATGGACAAAGATTATGAACTGATATTTTTAGTTTTATAAATGGAAATCAAGCATCAATAGTAACTATGTAATTATAAGTATTTTCTCTTTTTCTATTTCTTGTAAAAGGTTTTACTCTTATTTATAATGTATGTTTACATCTTTTAGGATTTTGAATAGGTGAAACTTATCTTTTGGAGATTGACAAATAAAGCTTTAGAGAATAGCAAGTATTTAGATGGAAAATAATAATAGTACTTGGGGGATCCAATGTTACTGTTTGATTCTGTTAGCCTTACCCATGTTAGAAGAGGTATCTATCTGTTGGCAATCGAGTGGGAAGGGAAAAAGATGGGTCTCAGACTCTCAGCCCATCTGGATGCTCTCTCTTTCTCTATATATGGGTGGATATACGGATGAGCACTAAATTTTTTACCATCGTACTCTACAAAGGGCTGGTTCTAGAATCAAGCATTGTGCTTCCTTTTGCCTTCTCTTTCTCTCTGTAGAGAATTTGGGTGCAGGAAGAAGCATTCAATGGGGTCTATGCTTGGGGACCTGCCTTCTTTTGACCCTCACAATTTCAGCCAACTTCGACCCTCTGATCCTTCGAATCCCTCTGTAAGTTTTTCAGAATCTAAATCCAACACACTTCAGCTTTTGGTTATCTCCAACTATTTAGTATATGAAAAGGTACTGACCTCCTAGGATCTGCTCAAGTTTTTTCGTTCTTAATCTCCTATTTATGTGCATGATTGTTGTAAGAAATACGCCCAAGTTGTTGAGATAACATTTACTCACCTGAGAAGTGAAAGCAGTTGATTCTTATAACCATCTAGATTAGGTTTTTGGTTTATGCAGATATGTTCTTGTCCTGCTTAGGATTTTAAGGATTTATGGGAATCATTGAACAAATAAATTGAAATCTGTAGTTTCTGTATTTGGGACCCTAATGCTACTTTATATACCTGTTGCTTGAGTTGGAAGTACAATTAGTTTGTTCCTTACCCATGGATAATCTGCTGCTTTACATGAACAAATTAAGAACAGCCATGGATAATCTCCTGCTTTACATGAACAAATTAATAGCAAAGAATCTTTTCAGTTTTGTTTTCCTGTTTGGAAATCTGGCATGGTTATGATATGCTTTTGTTAGTGTTTCATATGTTTAGTTTTATACGGTGCTATGTGTTTATGGAAACTTAAGCATTTGAATTTAAACCTTCTTTTGGATAATGCAATGTGCTCAGTTCCTGGAAATTGGCCTGGAATTTTGTCTGGCTCATGTTTCTGATGCTAGGAGTTACTGAATTTAGCTTAATACTTCAGAAACTATAGAAGTTGCTGTGGACAAGATAGTTAAACTTGAAGCAAGATCTTTCTCTTAACTGTTGTCAAGATTGCAGATGGGCCCTTGTTTCTGATGAGTTATCTACATTGCATTTGCCTATTGAAGGCTCCATCCTTTCTGGGAGTGTGAGGCCCATCTGGCAGATATATGTGGGTGTGAGTTTGTGCTTTCTGGAGATTCTTTGAGTTTTCCCTTATCCCAACAATCTCAGAGGTCATGTGGACAGAACTATAAAAATGAGTCTTTTGTCCTAGTTTGGTACTTTTTTAGGGTCTTTGTGCTGAGATAACAATTGGGTTGATGAAATGTTGAAAATTTGAGTAAAATTAGAGGTCATGGAAGAAATACCTAAAGTGGGACATGGAGGAGGTAATGAGAGTTCAATTAGGGATGTTTACATTGTGTTTTAGCTTCCCCCCTTCTGACCTTTCTTTCCTTTGGAAAATTCTTCTTTTGTCAATCATTTTCTAAAAAAGAGTGCAACTAGAATAGTAGCAAAGAAGCAAGATTAATTGTGGTATGCTGCCACTTGCTGATGATACACAATGCAGAGTCCAACATTTTAGGATATGCTTACACGTCATGGATATCTAATTGTGTGCCATTCTTCTCACTATTGCAAAGAGCACCCTTAGCCCAGATTCTCAGCAATGAATGTTAGGGAGTTACTCATTCATGTCTATTTATGATTGCTCAGCTGGTTAACCATTGATCTAATTGTTGACTTGGCTAATCTCTTCAAATGGCTTTTGATATGAAACAGCATATACATTCCAATAAGCAGAGTTTTCCTTCTGAGCTTATTTGAGCTGTATGCCATATAACCTGCATTCATCTAGCTTGAGAGTGTGTGTTACTATGCTGTTGATAGAATCATGTACAAGTTTCTAGAATTAAATGAATTGTACAATATATGACAAACTAATATTTATTTATTCTGATTTATGGATTGCCCTTAAAAAAATTGGATTGACTTCCTTGATATGTTTTGCTACTTGTCCGTTTTATGAGTTTAAAATGCTTTTACAATGAGAATTTAGGGGCTCTTCTCTCTTATACTTGCACTTCTTCTTTTTGCTAGAAAATGACTCCTGCTACCTATCATCCCACTCATAGCCGGACTCTTCCACCGCCTGATCAAGGTAATGAGAGATGTTTATCTCTGTTTGTTTTATTGTGGGTAAGAATGTTATATTCCTTGCGTCCTAAATTGTTTGCGAGAAAATTACGGTTAACTTTGGTTGGTATTATCTAGATTTCATCTTATTTCGAGCTTGATAATACTTCTGCCAATGTAATGTCTTACCGTATCTCTGTTGGATGATCCCCTGAAAACTATACACGATAGCATATGTTGTACAAGGAAGGACCACCTCAAGCCCATGTTAAGGCTGCCCCACGCCGCAAAGATCTGACTGTTAGGCTGGTTCTTTAGAACAGTTTTTCACAGGATTCACATTAAGCTGTAAAAAGACTTCTAAATATTCTCTTTGTCTTCATTGAATATCTCGATGTTAGATTTATAACACTTGATAACTATGTATAAGAGACAGCTTTTGTACTTTGTTCTCAATGAATTGCTGGTAAGTATTGTAACATCTTAGTTTTAAGAAATATGAAGTGACCTTTATGTGTGGTATCTCTTTTAGTAATCTGGTATGAATGTAGATTAGTCATTTGATTGGAAGTAAAGATGTAGATCATGTTTGTGTTGCTCAAAGTTTTACACTTTGGAATGTGATATCTAGGCAGTTACAGATTAAAACAATCTGTCTGTCTTAGTACCCAGCTTTTCGTGAAGAACCTTTGCTACCAAAAAAAAAAAAAAGAAACTGTTCATACTCTTATGGCGTGGTGATCCAATTTTGATTAGCTGAACTTCATTGCTCTTTTATGAAATACCATTCATTGGTCTAGTTGATGCGGGGACATTTCATCATGTGCCTATTCTGGGTCTAATCTTTTGGCAGTGATAACTACTGAAGCCAAAAATATTCTCATAAGAAGTTTCTATCAGCGGGCTGAAGAGAAGGTTAGTGGTTAATATGTGTTTCATGCCATGTTTCTACTTCCTCACAAATCTGCACTGGTGAGACAGGATATCTGTTGTAGTTTCTTATTGGCTTTCTCCTTGCAGTTGAGACCAAAGAGAGCTGCCTCCGAGCATCTACTACCCGAGCATGGATGCAAGCAACCTAGGGCCTCTACCTCATAACTGAGCTTCTCTCTTTACTCTGAAGCTCTCATGTAAATATCCATCATCAACTCGAATGATGTGTTCGTAAGCTGGAGAAGGACTTGCTTGCCACATTGTTGCATCTATTTGGCCATACATGTAGATTGCATGTACACATCAGATTCACGTCTGGCTGAACTCTTTACAAGGACTAAGCTTGTTATCAGCTATAATTTGCCTATGCCATGTATCTTTAGTTTGTATTACTACTCGCATGTGATCTTAGTTACCAAAGTAAATATCTAATTTGCTGCAAAAAGCAATTCTGTTTTGGTGTGCCCTTTGGATTCTACTCAAGGGACAATAGCTAGGCATGTGATCATCACTAATTTCAGGTCTCATGGAAGTAAACCTTACGAGATGAGTTTTCAGACCCTTGGACAAAGAACTTCTGGCAAAAATTTTTGTAATCATATAGGACGTGTATGCATTCTCTAGAGGCTCATATGCTAAAAGCAGGTTTTCTGTTGCTGTTAATGTTGGCATATTGTTGAAACTTGAGGAGTTCAGTCTATTAGAAAACAAATGTCAATTTATAAATGATTTTAATTTTTTCAGGTGTTGAGTTTATTTTTGATAATTTTCATTAGATTTTAAGTTATTTTTTGTTGATTTATTGCAGTCAAATCATGAAAGTTTTTTTATTAATTTATCACAATAAAATCATGAAAAGCATTCGAAGGATATTATTATTATAAAAAAAAAGATCTATTCATTTTGTTGGACATTTATATTTTATATAATAAAGTTTGAATATGTTGATAAAGTTTGTTATATATCAAGCCTATCTTCAACCAAGACGGTAAAATGGTAAAATATCATTTAAAATAATATTGCTCAAAATTGATCATGTAAGGTGATAAATTGGCTTTTATAGTTTAGTGAAACAATAAAGTGAATTTTACAATTTGATGTAACTACAGTATTGTATCAAATTTGGTGCAGTAACTACACCAAATTAATGTATTTTTTAAAAAAATTAAATTATTTTTTAAGTTTTTCAATCAAATATATTTTTGATCAATAACTTAATAAATATATGATATTATTAGAAAAAAATTATACCATTAAGAATATCTCATTAAGATTTTTAAAACAAAATCAATATTTAATATATAATTTTATTTTATTTAAATTATTAAAAATAATAATTTAATTAATAAATATTATTATATATAATATTAAAATTATTATTTAAAAATACATAAAAATTTAGAGTAATTTATAATTTACGATATAATTTAAATTTTTACATAAACATAATAAAAATAAAATTTTTCAATTGATAACATAGTATAATAAACATAACAACACATTAACGATTACAATTTAAACTGAAATTATGTCATTAATTAAAATTATAATTTATTATATAGTATTAATTTTTTAAAAAAATGTAAATTAAAATTTTAAATTATATTAATTATTTTATTATTTTAAATTAATTAATTAATATGTATAAATATTTTTATTAATAATTATTATTTATATTATTAAAATAATATTTTAACACTAATTTGATATAAATGAGTTAAAGATGAAAAAAATTTGATGTTGAAATATTCTGAAAAGATATTTTTTAACATCAAATTAATATTAAATTTGATGTATAAGATAGGAGATGATCTCATATAGTATCTTTAATATAATATTTTTATATTATATATTTTAACAAGGACTTTTTTATTTTCATTTGATTTGAGAGTTTAAGCAATCACAAATTAGACAACAAAAATTCCAAAATGGCCACAAATCAAGGGGTTGGCTTCGCGCCAAGAACTTGTATCACATGTTAGCCCAAAGCCCAAGGGCCACAAACCCCTTTTTCTTTATTTTTTTATCCTCAAAATACCAAACTGATAATTTTTCCTCCTATACAAACAGAGCAGCTGCTTTTTATTTTTCGAGGCCAATTGAGATAGTCACCACTTTGTTAGAGTAAGAGTCAGCACCCAACTGATACCTAACAGCCACACCTACAGAGAGCTCTGCCAGAAATTTGATGGTCATGGCTACTCATCTATGCAGTTATGCTCCAATACCCATCAAAATTACTAACAAGTCACTCTCTCCTCCTTCCACTCCTCTTAATTCTCGTCGTTCTGTAATCAGGCATCATGATTTGCTCCTTCGGGCATTCTCACCTCTTTCGATTACCTCACGAAGTTACGTTTCAGCTTCAGCTGCTGCCACCTCTGTTGAAGTCCATGAACCCACAGCCTCGGTTAAACCCTCGAAATCCTTGCCTTTCCGTGTGGGCCATGGGTTTGATCTCCACCGATTGGAGCCTGGATACCCGTTGATCATCGGCGGCATCGATATCCCACATGATAGGGGCTGCGAAGCTCACTCTGACGGTAATTTCTTGGATTCCTGATGGGTACTTGATTATTGCCATCTTCGGGTTGAGTTATTGTTATTGTTGGGGTTGCAGGGGATGTATTGCTCCATTGTGTTGTTGACGCCATTTTGGGCGCTTTGGGGCTCCCTGATATTGGGCAGATATTCCCTGATTCTGATCCTAAGTGGAAAGGAGCACCCTCATCTGTTTTTATCAAAGAAGCTGTAAGTTCCTTCAAATTTTATAAGAATCTTTGATCTGCTTATGTAATTTTGAGAAATTCTGCAATGGGTTCTTATATATTGGTTTCCCATTTGCTGCTTGTGATGTTCCACATGAGTTCATTGTGTTTTAATCATGACATATTGGCATGCTTTCATGAGCAGTGCTTTTGTTTTGGAAAAATGTAGCTTGATTTGGAAGGACAAAAGAATGGGTTAGATTCTGCCATAAGCAATGAAAATCATGTATATTAAGTGAATCATAAGTAATTTCGTTGAGTTGCCTGGTACTTTTTGTTAAGCATGAAGCAAAATGGCACAAGTTTTGCTGTCTGAATTTTGGGCATTCCAACTGGATCACTGTCCCGTTCTTCGTAAGAAAGAGTGGAGTTTTGATGTATGAATATCAGAGACACATTGCACCTTAGCTCCTACGAGTTAAACTTGCTTGAACTGATTCCTGAACAAAGCAAATGGAGTGATGCTTTCGCATGAAATTCCTGTGAAACCATGCTGCATTCCTACTTGTGCTTACTATGGCCAGAGAACTAAAAGAATTCTCATTCGAGAGGCTTTATTTGTTTCTAGTTAGAAATGGAATTAGGGGCTTTGCTTGCTAACTAGGCTAGGAAGCCTAGAAACATACATGGGTGAAGGGGAAGAAGAAATCACCTTGTTGTAGTCAAAGGAAACGGAAAATAAGATCTTAAACAGATAATGATAATATTTCTCTTCTGGGTTGTGCTCAGATTTATGCTTTACATATATTTCCATTATAGTTTTCCTCTGGTGTATTATGCAGTGCACCTGTGTGCATAAGGAGAGAAATAATCAGGAATCATTCATGCAATAGATACAGGATATCCAATTAGACAGAAAATCAAAAGGTTTTTAGTCTTCTTACAAAAGCCTTTGGTAGTCGAGTTCTCTAGTGTCTGAATGTAGAAACACATCAACTTACTCTGGCGGGATCGTCTTTCTCTCAGCTCGTTGCAATTTGTTTGTGAGTAATAGAAAGGAAACATGAGAAGTAAATGTTCAACGGACAAAAGAATTTAAAACAGGGAGGAGAATTGACAATATTGATAGGATATTCGAACTTCGAAATTTCTGGTTGGTTGATTGGATTGAAGGAATAGGCTTCTGATCACTTAGTTCTGCTGAACTGACATGTTTTGCTACAGACAAGGGATTTCCATTTGATGTCTTTAACATAAAGGGACCATTCTTAATAGAGATAGATGATTACCCGGTAGAATAAATTTATTTTGGGAGTCTGTGGAGATTTGTTCTGATGCTTACTGTTTCTAGAGTTAGCCGTTCAAGGGACTTTTCTTCTACCTACATATTGTCTCCTTATTTGGGAACCCTGAGAATATACAAGGATACTTTTATATATATCATATTATGAAACAGAGCTGATGTCAGCGATATGATTCATTTCCAGGTGAGACTCATGCACGAGGCAGGCTATGAAATCGGGAACCTGGATGCCACCTTGATTCTGCAAAGACCAAAGCTAAGCCCACACAAGGAAGCTATCCGGACCAATTTGTCTGAGCTGCTCGGAGCAGATCCCTCTGTTGTAAACCTGAAAGCAAAAACTCATGAGAAGGTTGATAGCCTTGGCGAAAACCGGAGTATTGCAGCTCACACAGTCATTCTTCTAATGAAGAAGTAAACAGAGCCCTTTCCTGGAAACTGTATAACATTAGCATATACTTCTTACAGGGACCCCATTTGTTGAATTAGATTATTTGTAAGAATCTGTTTCGGGCAATTAGACTTGGAAACAATAATGGAATGATGGACCAGCCACAGATTCTGAAATTGCCAGAGGAAGAGATCTTTTTCAGTCCGCCAATTTGGAAAGCGAATTTGTTCTCTCAGCATAGTAAAGATAAACATCTGGTTCCACGTTTGTGTTTTTTCCTGTCTTGCTGTCACATTTTCCATGCCTTCTCCCATTATTTCAGCATGTTTGTATTACATTTATCACTCTTCATTCGTCATTCATCATTCATCGCCACGTGAAATGGGGGCCCATCAGAATTTGAAATTGACTCAGGTAAAAGGTTTTCTCAGCACGTAACCTCGTTGAACATCAAGGACTCGTGGAGTATCAGACTTTCTTGATGGTTTTGATACCTGAGAAACTCAGTTGGATTTGATACTTGAGACACACGGGAAAATCTGTGGAACCAAAACTACAGCGTTTTACCTGGTCATTACAAAGCATGCAATTGTTTCTCTGCCAGCACATCAGCACCGACCTTCTTCCGACAAAGTCACATCAGTCCAGCAAGAGTTCTTGTCTGAATAGTTGTCTGTCTGAGCATATTTTCATTGACAACAGCATCCCAATTTCTGAGTATCAAGGCTTATGTTATTATACAAAAACAAGTCCAAAATTGCATCAACACTGTAGGGAATTATCCCAACTACTATGATTAATTTGTCTCCTTTTTCATAAAAAAAAACAACTCAATAATTCAAGATCTTACCCAACATGAACTTAAAGCAAGATATCACAAATTTATAAATCCAGATGCTGCCTCTTCAAGTTCAGACAACACCGTACTATCAAGCAACATAAGTTAATCTAATTCAATTAAAAATGGAGGAATAAAGTGTATCAATCCTCAGCTGTACCAACAATTTTGATACTCCTCCAAATCGTTTTGTCCATTCATGATACGATGATTATGGTATGGCTTTAGATAATGCGAAAGAAAAAACCTGGAAGCAGAATCAGTCATTAGTGGATGCAAGCAAGGAGGAAGATTGAATTTTTTAAAATGGTGAAGGAGAGGTGGTCCTGTATCAACCTCTTTTATTGATTTGAATTATATTAAACAATTTAATAAAATTAATATTTTTATTTTTATATTATAATTATATATTATAAAAAAATACTTTTAAAATTTTATGTCAAAAAATTCCTGGTAATTCAGATCAAAAGAAAATCTGTGCCGGTTGGTCATTAGTGCACGCTAAGCAGCAGGGGTTGAACTGAAACTCTTTGTCGCATTTGAATAAAAATTAGGTGAGATTGCTGAATAAATATTTCAGAGAGGAAGATTCAATCCTTTTGAACATCCGTGTCTGGTTTTGATTCCTATAGAGATCCGTTTTGGTCGGCGACGTCTGTCTGAAATCCTCGGCACGTGTGTCTGCTGCATCAGCGGATCAGAAGTTGTCCTCTTAGTATCTTTTCTAAGTTCATTGGATCAAGAAGCAAATCAACTCCTCGTGTTATTTCCGGTTTTAGATTTTCTAAAGTTCTGCCAAAACCATTGCATCCACCAAAATATGAAGTTTCCTATGTTGCATATGCAATTTAAAAGGGTAAGAAACTATGAAGTTTCATATTTTACATTATGCTATTTAAAATTGTAAAAAACTATGTTTTAAAAAATAAATATTAAAGATAAATGCTAGATAAAACATTCGAAATTTATTTTTTAATTTTTTTAAAAAAGTTTTAAAATAAATTTTGATTTATTAATTTAAATCAAAATACATCTTATAAAAAAATTTAAGAACTAAAACCAATCAAATTAAAATTTTTATAATATATTTGACTTGAAATTTTCATAAATATAAAAAATATTCATGTTAGCATAAAAAATCAAAATTTTTTAAATACTGATAATTTTTTTAAAAAAATATATTTATAAAAATCAAAAAATTATAAATATAATTCATGACTCGAAACAAACTTAAATTAAAAAATAAAATCATAAATTACGTATTTATATATTTTAATAATAAAAATATTTTTAATTTTTTACAATCATTTTAATTCAAAATTCAATTTAAGCTAATCAAAATTCATTAAAAAATTTTACCATCAAATTTATTCAAATATAATAATAAATCTCACGATTTTATATCATATTTATAACATGATATAAATAAAAAATATTATTTTATATTTTTATAATTCTTTTATTCTAAATAATGCACGTGCCTGACTTTATATTCTTCATTAAATTAAAATAACTTCTTTAGGCCTTAAATATTTTTTTGAACAAGAAAACAGTCAGTGAAACGACTGCATAAATTGTTCAAAGTGGAAGTTATAAAAGATAATATGATATTTTAATTATAATATTGGGAAGTGATCTTATGCAAATTGGAAAGAATTTTCAACTTTCAACCTTCCGCATGCGGTAAGACTTTTCCGACAAAAAGCAAATATTCAACCGAAAAAGTAGTGTAAGTCAAACCGGGCCGGTCTGGTTGGAGGCTTCAACATCCACATTTCCACCTCACAAAACCTAATGAGACCAACTGTTGCCGCCGTCTTCATTACCACGAGGAGATATTATTCATTTACTTGAATTTTGTCCGAGTATTTATATATAAAATTTAAAAATATTTTTATAATTTATAATAATATTATTAAATATTTAATAATTAATTTTATTATATTATTATACATTATTATTTTCAAAAAATTAACATAATTTTGATCCATTATATTTATACATAAATTTTATTGACCTATTAAATTCTCATACCTCAGGCATTGCTTTTTGAAAACTCTATTTTTTTAGAAGAAGTTTGGGGTTTTTTACAATAACATAAAAATATATTTTTATAGATTATTATATTGATGAAAAAATTTTACAAAAAATAAATATGTATTTAATTAAATTATCACATATTAATATTTTTTTAAAATATAATATAACTCAAATCATTAAAAATAAATAAAATCCTATCATGGAACTAATTAATTATAGTTATTAAAAAAAAGATAACATTTTCCAAAATTTTTGTAAAATAATTGATGATAAATCCTAATTAAATATCTGTCTAAAAAATAAAGATTCTAATCTAAATTTTGTGTTCAATTTTTTAACCAACAAATTATAAAAATATTTTAATAATTTAAAATATTAATATAAAAATAAATAAATTATTTAAATTGTTAAAATAAATAAAAAGGTTAATGTTTTATGTTCTAGCATGCATCATAAATAGGCCTACTAGCCCTACAGTAATTCAGGCTTTGCACTGAATTCTTACCAATAAAAACAAGCTCCTGTCGGGAACATTAAAGTGTTTCTGGTCCCCACCAGGGCTTCTGTGTCATTTCAAGTCCTCAAATTCGAATATAATTTCCACAACTAGACATAAAATTAGGGTATTGTCTGCACCCTGTACACTGCATTAACAGCAAACTCTACTAAAAAAAATAATGGCAAGTACTTCACTTGGGACATCAAGTCTTTTCCGAGCAATAGGGTAGGACCATTTCCTTTCCTTCTCGCACAATAATTTTTTATTTATTTAAGTTTATGATAAATTATATATAATTTTAAAAATATTTTTATAATTTATAATAATAATATAAAAATTATTATGTATCATCAAAAATTTTAAGTATTAATTTTATTAAATTAACCGAAATTTTTGATTTTTTTCTTTACAGGTGTTATTGACTCTTATAAGGAAAAGACAATAAAATTATAAAATCGGTATTTGTAAATGTACAAGTGAAAAATGTAAAGAGAGTAATTCATGAAAATTACCCTTACAAATATGTTACAAGTAGTCAGTGCTTCAAATTGAGATTTTTAATTTTAAAAACTATTTTATTAAATAAAAATAATTTTGTACGATATAACATCTTTCTTTCATTGAAATAGATAATATAGTTAGAATTGATTTTTTAATAAATTTATATATAAATTTTAAAATCATAGATTTAATTAAAAAATAAAATTTTTGACATGTTTAATTAAAGATTTATACAATTAATTTCTTATCAAGAATTCAATTTCATTTCCCAAAAAATTAAAAATTTGAAAATTTTGTTAAAAATTTTATGATAAAAATTATTAAATTAAAAATGTTTAATAGAAAAAATATAATTTATTGATATAATTTATTTAATTTATTGATAAAAAATTAAATTAAATTGATGATTTTAATTTTATATTTTTAATGTTTTATTAAAATTAATTTATGATTAAAAAAATTATAATTTAAGTTGGCCGACATGTCCAATGACCTTTTTGACAACTAATGGCTTACATGTAAACTGAAAACACAGAATGTTGACGTAAAACTCAAATCAACGATCAAATCATTGCTGAAATTAAGAAAGCAAGAAATAAGTGGAAATTAAACGTGTACCGGAAAGAACCGCTGTATCCATCAGTGGTTAACGCAGATTTGACCGTGAAGAGATGTTTACAGTGATAAGAATCACGTGGGATCAGACCCACCAAAGAGGAAAAACCGGACGGCTCTTTCAACTACGCGTGTTTCAGCCATGCCATGCTCATTCAACGTGACACTTTCACAAAATTTTAATTTTTTTTCGTTAATTTGATTTTTAAATTTTTAATTTAATTTTTTTTACTAATTCGATGTTCTATCAAGAACGCAATTTTTTTTTCAAAATTGTTAACACTGTTATGTTATTAGAGTTCAAATTGGAGATTTTGATTAAGAAGAAAGAGATTCATCATTTCGTTTAATTATTTTTAAATTGATTTTATTTTTATTGAATTTTATTAAAAATGATTAATTAATAGTATATTAATTATTATAAATTTTAAATTAGTTATATATATAAAATATTGATTTGATTCAAATTCATCTATTGTATTTAATTTTTTATAACAGAATTTTAATCTGAAATTTTTATAAAATATGAAAATATATTTAAATTATCATTATGAAAAATTATAAATTTTTTAGTATTAAAAATATTTTAAAGTTTTTATAAAATTAAATTTAAAAAAATTAAAAATTTATGCTAACTTAAATATTTGTTATATTTATAATAAATTTTAAGTCAAGTTTTATTATATAAAATTTTTAATTTAAATAATTTTTCAAAAATTAAAATAATATTCAATTTAAATCAAATAAAAATTCACACCTATAATTGGTATGAAAATTATAAAAATTTTAATTTATAAAAAATAAATAAAACAAACTTTATTTTAACATTTTATTTAAATAATTATTTTGTGAAATTATTATATAACTAAGAAAAGATTTTGTTTGAACTTAAATGACGAGAATTATTAGCTGGGAATGTTCTTCCTTCTCATCTTCCACCAAACCACCCATTAGTAAAATGAGGGAGAATTCACTGTGAGAGTTCAAAAACGCCCACCAAATCCAACTAATTTTGTTCAACGATGCATTTATTATGTCCTTTCATGGAACTTTCATTTTAGTCCGTGATTCTCACTTAAAAAACCCACAACAATACAGCCAAAGCCATCCAAAGGACGACAACACAACTATAAATACAAGACACTGAGGGAGCTGAAGTCTTAACCTTGGTAAGATTTCAGCTTGTTGTGCGGGAAAATCGGAAAGTCCCTCAAAAGGTCAATCAATTCTCTCTATAATCTCCTCGTCGTCTTCGAGCTTTTCTCTAGGTGCATTCAAGAATGGTTTTCGTGGTGAGAAATCAAGAGCTGTTGTCCAAGATGGCAACTGGCAATGGGCACGGCGAAGACTCTCCTTATTTTGACGGATGGAAGGCGTATGACAGTGATCCTTTTCATCCCACGAAGAACCTTGAGGGAGTCATCCAGATGGGTCTTGCAGAGAATCAGGTGAGGAACTGAGGAAAACTTAGTTTTAATCGTTTAGGTATTCCAAAGCAAGGTGATCTGGAAAAAAAGAGAAGCAAACATGATTTCTAGCTGTTTGTTGAAATTTTTTGTGTTCTGCCCTGCAGCTGAGCTTCGATTTGATTCATGAATGGCTGGTAAACAACCCAAAGGCCTCCATCTGTACTGCAGAAGGAGCAAATGAATTCAGGGACATAGCCATCTTCCAAGACTATCATGGCTTGACAGAGTTCAGAAATGTACGGAACTGATTCACATCCAGCTTGTAGTTCTTCATTAGAAATATTCATCAATTAGTTTTATCTCTAACAATTGATGAATCAGTAGACAAGTTGGTGCTTACAAGGTTGTTGTTGAATTACGTCACAGGCTGTTGCTAAATTTATGGGAAAAGTGAGAGGAAACAGGGTTACATTCGACCCAGACCGCATTGTTATGAGTGGTGGAGCAACTGGAGCTCATGAAATGATTGCTTTCTGCTTGGCTGATCCTGGTGACGCTTTCCTGGTGCCCACTCCTTATTATCCAGGGTAAGCCATCATTTTCTCTGCCATTTCTTGATTTTCATCTTCTTTTGTTCATTATTATTGTATAAGTAGGTGGGTTAGTTGAATCATTACATGGCCTTAAGCCTAATTTATGCTTTGAGCCCTCTGTGGTCTCTATCCACCTGGTTGGCTCTGAGCTGGTTTGTTCAACAAGCTTGACCTCTGCTTGCCTCCATCCCCCATCACAGGAAGGGGACAGCAAGATAGGAAGAGAGATTTTCTATTAAATCAAACACTTCAAGACTAAAATAACATCTGTGGATTTTGTTCATCGCACTGCTTAGGTGTTCCAGTTTTTTATTTGGTTGACATCCTAAGCTCTTGGTTGTAAAGTAATCCATTGGTATAAAGAGTTTTGAACTCCACCATAAAATTTATCCCATTTGGTGACAACCCCACTTGGCCGAGTATATGTTAATTGGTGGGGCATGTAAATGACCAATTTGTTGGAGAAGTTGCAATCAAGTACTCGGATTCTCTTCCATATACAAAGACTCTCACTATATAGACGTGTCAGAGCAATAATTGAGAGCATTATATGGTGAAACATGCAATTCATTTGGATTTTACCAGCTTTGTCCTCTCTTCGCTGCATGATACTTGCCATTTGTCCAATACCTAAATATGAACTGGCCATAGTTGGCTACCTACTGAGCTCGATACCAGGAGTTTTCTTCTTTTCTTCTTTCCTCTTCTTCCCCTTCACCTTTGCTATTGTTCAATGCATCAGATTGATTTTTGGGTTCTAGTTGGATGAAAATGGTGTTAAAGAATATCATGGAAAATCTTTGTTCTCTTAGTATTGTTATGTGTCATTCAGCATACTAGTCAAAATGAAAAGTTTTTCTCATAAATTTGGCGCTCCATTGCAGATTTGATCGGGATTTGAGATGGAGAACAGGAGTTAAACTTATTCCTGTTGCTTGTGAAAGCTCAGATGATTTCAAAATCACGATAGATGCCCTGGAGTCTGCATATGAAAATGCCCAAGAAGCTAACATAAGAGTGAAGGGTTTGCTCATAACCAATCCATCCAACCCACTGGGTACCATCATAGACAAAGAGGGACTGAAAAGTATAGTGAGGTTCATCAATGAAAAGAATATCCATCTTGTTTGCGATGAGATTTATGCTGCTACTGTTTTCACGCAGCCTGCTTTCACTAGCATCGCTGAGATAATTGATGAAGACCCTGGTTGCAATCGGAATCTCATCCATCTGGTTTACAGTCTTTCGAAGGACATGGGGTTCCCTGGTTTCAGGGTTGGCGTTGTGTATTCATACAATAATGCAGTGGTGAGCTGTGCGAGGAAGATGTCCAGCTTTGGGTTGGTATCTTCGCAAACCCAACATCTGATTGCATCCATGTTATCAGATGATGTCTTTGTGGAGAAATTCATTTCTGAAAGCAGAAAGAGACTAGCAATGAGGCACAGCGTCTTCACACAGAGACTTGCCCAAGTGGGGATTCATTGTTTAAAGAGCAATGCTGGCCTGTTTGTCTGGATGGATTTGCATAGACTTCTGAAAGAACAGACACTCGAAGCAGAAATGACACTGTGGCGAGTGATAATCAATGAAGTTAAGCTCAACGTCTCTCCTGGTTCTTCCTTCCATTGCTCAAGCCCAGGCTGGTTCAGGGTCTGCTTCGCTAACATGGACGAAAACACCATGGAAATTGCTCTATCAAGAATCAAAACCTTCATGCTGCAGCACAAGGAAGCTATGGTGCCCAAGAAGAAACTCTGCTGGCAAAGAAGCCTCAGACTCAGCTTCTCATCATCTCGTAGGTATGACGATATCATGATGGGTCCTTCCATCTTCTCCCCGCACTCACCTATAACTCAATCACCCTTGGTTCGAGCCAGGACATAAGTGCATACCCAAGTTTCAAGAATTCCTAAAGAGAGACAGTCTGATAGGTAAATTAGTCATCTTCTTCAGGTTTTCTCCACCTGCCTAGTTTGTTTATTAGAGTGTAAATAAACCGAAAGTTGACAGAACCAGTGCCATATCCCATTTGATAAATGCACAATATCACATGGGATTCTTCTGGTTCATGCATACATCTGTTCCTTTGTGAGTTTTTTTTTTCCCCCCCTTTAATTTCACTTACACAAAAGTGCAAGTGAAACAAGTTTATGGTTTGTGAGCAAATTGCAAATGCTCTGATTACATGTATCACATGATGATCTTGTTCTTATCTAAAGATTTCCCAAGTTGACTCCATTCATTTCACCTCTTTGATTTTTCAATTGGGTAAAGATTTAATTTGCAAGAAAGTATATCTAAGTGGGAGACTTTGTCAATTGTCAAAGTCTTCCAACTTCATGAACAATATTTTTCTCTTTTTAACTCTTGGTTTGGTCAGCTTCCATTAAGCTGTGGATCAAAAATCTGATTTTCAAATGGACTACAATCTGTGCTAAGCTTTTTCATTAAAAAAATTAAAGGGTTTTTTCGTGATTTATCATGCTAATATAAAAAAATTTTAATCATTAATTTTATTAATTTGTTGACTCAAAATTAATAAAAAAATGATTTTTTTAAAAAAATATAACTAAGATCATAGTTTAACTCTTAAATTCTATTAATTTTTTTAATGAAAATTTTTATTACAATTTTATCACAGACAAATTTATATGACAGTCTGTATTTTGATATCAGAGTCTAAAATACCATCATTATTATTATCACACAAAATTTGAAATATGAAAATAATTTAAATTTTAAATTCTATTTCCTCTCTATTAATACAGAGAGGACCGGAAGGAAGAAGCAGTCAGAAGTTGCTGTGAGATTAAAAGAAGCCTCCCTGTTGACTTCAACAAAGAGTTCAAAGCTCAAGTTGCAAGTCAACAGCCATTAAATCTAACCAACAAGTTAAAAAGTGAAATGATCTTTCATCGATTGGGTTCTCGCTCAACCACTTGTTCTTGGTGATTATGAGTTCTCAATCTGAGCAATCTGACTAAACATCACTCACTGGGGATGCTATAGCTGTATTGATTCATACGTGAAAGTGATTTTTTTTTTAATTTTTTTTTATGATATGACTGGTTGTGATAAAAATCTGCAAAAAGAAAATGATAATAAAAATTAAGAAATGTCAATTGGCAATCCAAATTAGAGATTTGAAAAAAATATATATATATTAGTAGAGGGTTAGCTTAGTAATTTCATTGTGCTAATATATTGGTTAATGTTTTAGTTTTTTTAAAATATTGATATTATTAAATTTAATTATTTTTTAAAAAATAATTTTTTTAAGCCTTAGACTCATCCGTAAATTATAATGAATCGTTTTTATTGAACTCTGAATGAAATAGCTTGACTTTGTGATCTTGCTAAGATGTTAGGTTTTCACTCATATTTAATTACATTAATAAATAATTTATCAAATAAATAATTTATTTTTAATACAATATAATTAAATTTAATAAATTATATTAAAATAAAATTTCAGAGTTATTTTTTTATTAATAAAGAATTTGAGTGCATGTGATAAGGGTTATATCAATTTTAATAAGTAAAAATTATCGCAAAAATAATTTCTATTTGATACTTAATAGATTAATAGTTTGAATCAAACATCTAACAATTCAGACTTTACAAGTAAGAATATCTAACCCTTTGTATTGCTTCGTGAGCCAACAAAATAAAATATGACCTCTCCTTTATGCGGTGGAAATGGGCATTGGTGGAGTGGGCTTAGATGCCCAACTCTTACCCCCAACACAAGAATCAGAGGGTTTAGCCCGTTATGTTTTTCAAAAAATATTAAAATATTAAATAATATAATAAAATATTAAATAATATCAGTAGTGTCAGAGTAATTAAAAATTAACAATTTTATTTATAGTAAAAACAGATTCACATATCACCCATCAAAATTAGGTTAAATCTTATCAAATTGAAAAATTAAAATGATCATTATTTTTTTTATTTAATTATATTTTATTTAAATAATTTAATTTATAAATAAATTTTAAGATAAATATCGTTTAAACCTTGAGTTTAATATCATCTTTTTAATGAAATATTAATTTTTAAAATATATCTAAACAGATTATAATTTATTAATTTTATTCAAATTAAATCTTGAATCAAAATTATTATTAAAAATTAATAATATTTTTATCATTAAAAATGACTAAAAGCTTCTCAAATAGATTTTACATTTTATTTTAATTTTATTCCTCAAATTTAAATTTTTTTAACTAAATGACTATTTTTTATAAATTTTTAAATTTTTGGTGGTATATTTTTTAAGAAAAATATTTTAAGTACTTAAAAAATTTTGAAATTTTTTTGTGATAATAGTTTAAATATTTTATTACATTTATAAAAAATTATAAGTCAAAATTCGTTGTAAAATATCTCTAAATTGAATATTTTTAATATTTAAAAATTTTAATAAAATTTAATTTTGATAAATTTAAAATATTAAAATTTATTTAGATACTTTTTGAAAGTAAATGTTTGATTAAAAAAATAAATAATATTTATTTTAAATTTAATATTAATTTCAACGTTAATCAGTTGGCGAGAATCCTTTTATTCTCGTTTTCTCTTTTAAAAATTCTGTTTTACCAAACGACATTGTTTTGGTAACATCCCAAGTATACTTGTGTTGACTTTTTTGAGTAATAGGGGCATTAGAGTTGAGAGGCGGTGGAATTAAGATGTAATTAGCTGTTGATTTGATGTGATGGAAGTTTATGAGATTGAAAATAATTGGGTTACGAAAAAGAATTAGAAAGCAATCATATGGTGCACACGCAAGGATCCTGATAAGCTCTGCTTAAACAAATGAAAGATTAGTTAGATTTTGGTGGGCAGATTCCACGACAAATGACATCACGTGCTACAGCTTATGACTTATGATACAATCATCAAACTGTGTCATCTGAAGTCATGGATTTGAATTTCTTTTTTCTAATTTAATGAAAAATGTTTACCAAAAATAATTTTATTATATTTCAAAAAATATTCAGAAGAGTTATGCAATCTCACTATTATTCATCAAAAATGCTATTAATAATCTTGCAAGTTTAATTATATGTCACAATTCAATTTAAAAGAAAAAAAATGATACGAGAAAACAATTTCTAAGCATTAGGAAGTCGTAAATATTATTTTTGACGGATGGGTATTTTCATTTAATTTGATTTTTATTAATATTTTTTAAAAAATGTTAACCCTTGATAATTTAACAAAATAAACAAGTAATTTTTTATATTAATATAATAAATTATAAATAAATATAAAAAATCATATATTAAACTTATTTTTTAATTTAAATTTTACTATATCAACGAAATTAATTATATATTGAATTTTTTAATTTAATCTAAATTAAATTTTAACTCAAATATAGTGAAAAATCAAAAGTATCTTTATTGTTAAAATATAATAAAAATAAATCAAATAAATTTTATATTTAAATAATTTTAAAATAATAAATTATTTTTTATAAAATTTAAAAATTTTTAATAATATAAAATTTATTAAACAAATAAACAAAAAAAAATCCTAATTCATTTTGAATATGAAAGTTCCTAGGCAATTCTAAAATGAAAGGTCCAAAGCATTTGACAAGTCTTAATCCATGCAATCAATTTGGTGGTTGACCGGCTTTTAACTTGAATTTATTGAGCCCCATTTCCCATTTCCTTGATCATGAACTCATTGTCCCTTTTTTTCTTTAGGGCTTCGCTCTATCCCAATGTGCACAAACATTGAAAAGCACATTACCGTTCAAGTCAGAGACTTCCTCTAATTTTTGAAATGTCCCTTCCGACTTTCAGAAGCCAGAATTGTAAATTTAGGGTACCAAAATCCTCATAGACCTCTAGCAGAACAAACCCAGTAAGGTTTATGCAAGATCAGAAAGAAAATTTTCCTATGGAAGCAAAAGAAACTCTCTGCCTCTAGAATTATCACTGTAATGCTTTTCAGCCCAAAATTCATTTATTTATTTTCTCGCAGCCAAACACTGAATCTCAGTCAAACCAATACAATCATCTGTATATTAACAGTGGGGGTTAACCCCCCTGCAGGATTCAACAACATGAAAAGGTCATCAAAACCTCAGACCCTCAACTCTGTGTCACATAAAAAGTTACAATCCTTTTAACAAATAACACAAGCATTAGGGTTCTCTTCTGCACTTACCACATGATAGTATTTGGTCAAATGAGGATTGTAAGCTTGGTAGGCCTTAACAAGTTCAGCTATTTGTTCATCTGGGTTTTTCTTCTTCCCTTCATCTTTCGTCCCTTCATCTTTCTTGGCTCCTCCATCTTTCTTGTCATCTTTCTTGTCATCCTTCTTCTCCTCTTTTGGCCCAACTGTCAAGATCTCTGTGTACCATTGCTTTCTCAATTTGCTTACTACTTGGATTGGGTCAACGTCTCCGATCACTGTTAGTTTCTTATCCTTCATGTCCATGGCGATTGACTCGATCCCTGGATATATTACAGAACGTGAAACATGCATGAGAAAGAAGAGCTCGCCAACAAAAGAAAATTGGTTTCTGGGACATTTTAACAAACAGATTTGAGCATGTACTAAAACAACTAGGATTCTTCAAGAAAGCAAGCAGTGGCAAGTGAATTGGCTACCTGAAAGGCCAGAAACTGCTTTCATGGCCTTCTGCTTCCCCTTGTCATCATGTAAGTCCAATTTCAATACAACTTTCTGCAACAAAAACAACAGGGTGACATGTCAAAAAGATAATCAGACAATGATTCTCTCCATGACTTCTCAAGACAAAAGCATTAACATCAGTGTCAGAATAGAATCTGAATGATTTGAAACCTCCTCCACAACAAAAAACAGCAGTAAAACTAAGACCAAACAAGAAAGCAGAACCCATCAAGAAAACAGCCTGAAACAGCCCAATCAAGCACCCGATTTCTGTTCTAAATTGAAGAAAAACTCATAAAAGAATGATGCTTGTTATTGTATTTTATCAGGGCAAAAGGCAGGGCCAAGATATAACCAACTCATAGAAAACACACACACACACACACACACACAGAGTTACGTATAAGTAAGAAACAAAGTCATCAACCGATCATGATGTTGCCTTAGTGAACACCAAAATAAAGAATCTTTGCTATAAGAAACTGGGTGATAAGATTATCTTAAGAGAAGGAAACTTCACCTTCATTGTGAGGGGTCCTAAACGTGGAGGCTGCGACCTGGACTTGGAAGAGGACTCAAAAAGAAAAGGATAAATTAACAAAGAGAGAGAGACCCAGAGCACACGTTTATATAAGGAACAACAAGGAGAATACAGAAGGCCTGACACCAAGGAAAAAGAAAAAAAACTGGAAAATTTTCAGTGACTTTTCGTCGTTGAACAAGGGGAAGAAACTACATAGAAAGTTGTATTAGTTATCTATTAAATAAGGGTTTAACGTAATGCCAAGACAAGTCGAACCAAATGGGAGTAATCAAAGTAATTTGCATCCAGGGAGAGAGAGAGAGAGAGAGAGAGAGAGAGAGGGAGGGAAGTAGTTAGCTCCTTCGACAAGGAAGCAAACAAGCAGTAACACGGAAACCGAGAACAAGTCCTTGGTCGTTATTGTCCGTCTCCATCAGTTCAAGTGCTCCGCAGAGAGTCCGCCTTGCTGCTGTACCTTTAAGACTCGATATTTCCCTCCCTCGCGAGAGTGAATAGACAGTTTTATCCTATGGTACAACATTGACGAGCGTCCACTCGGAGGGAGTCTAAGCACGTGGAGTGCACGCAAGGAGCCCTGTGTTGGGGGATATTCTGGAAACCGTCAACTTTGAAGTCAATACTTATTACTCTCTCAGATGTTAATTAATTTTTAACTTCCTTTTTTTTTTTCCCCTTGACATTATCATTTATATGATTTATAATTTTAATAATTCATGTAAAAATATAATGCACACACGACATCGATATGTGTATATGTATACATATATATATATATATATGATTCTGAAACTATCAATATAGAAGTCAATTCTCACTATTCTCTTAATGTTAATTTATTTTGAACTTCCTTTTCTTTTTTCTTGGCATTATCATTTATATGATTCATAGTTCTTAATAATTCATATAAAATATAATGTGCATGAATATATATATATATATATGTAATGTGACATAAGTCTAGAAGTAAAAGATCATTTATGAGCTTGTGCAAAATATGATTATGTCATCTTTCTATGCACAACTTTTCTTAATAAATCTTTTAACAACTACCACTTATTAATACTATTCTTCCTCTTTCACACTATCCATTAATACTCTCATATTATTAGCTCATTTTTAAAAATAATAAATATAAAAAATTAATTATGCATATTTTTTTATTATTTTTTAGATCAAAATTCAAATTAAATTTTTTGAGTTAGTTGAAATCTCAATGATTAAAATGAAATCCGAGTAAATTTAATTTTTTTATAAATTTTCAAAAAATGCTAATTAAATATTATTCTAATGTTTCCCTCCTCAGTTAGTTGATTTTTTCTAGCTGAAATTAATTTCATTGGATTATGGTTGAACATTATAGTTAATGGAATTTTGCTTAATCAGCATCATCTTTCATAGCACATGATAATGCTTGTTTTTCTTTTCTTTATTTTAATACAAACAGTGTTTCAATAATCGACTCCTTTCTGTTTTGTAATGCCTATTTCACAATCCGCCAAAAAAATCTTTACATACCCACATCTTGTCCCAACCTCATCTCTTGAATTAGATAAAAATCTCATTCTTTCATATATATATATATATATATATGTTGGTTTTAAATATCTTTTAATGTATTAAAATTTAATAATTAAAAATTTACAAAACAATGTCATTGATATCAATTTTTTTCTGAATAAACATAAATATCATGCTATCTTAAGCTATTTGTCTTCAAATTTTAGTTATTATAAATTTTTGTTTTTCAGAATTCTCTCACTACTTTACAATGCATCTACAATATATGGAGAGTCAAGATATTACCTTCTATATAATAATGTGAGTTCCGAAGAAGGTGAAATTTGTAGCCATCTCTCATCAAATCAATTATTTAGAATCTCTTGCATAATTGATCTGCTCCAACAATTAGACTTGCCTTTCATGGCCACTAGTTATAATTTAAAAATATAAAAATAAATTAATATAAAAAACCAAACAAATTTGACACCACAAGGACATTTAAATAGTTTTATGTCTAATAAAACGTATAAAAAAAGGGTTGTCGTTTCATTTCCAGCTAGGTTATACTGTGAGATTTTGAATGGATTCTCTATATTGTCTTACTTGTTTCATAAAAATATATAATTGTATGGATACATCACCTAGAATACACCATTGTACTGAAAAAGATAAGCTTTGTGGGCAAAGCTAATATTATAATATTTACTTCATAATCAACTGGACTTTGTGTCTCTGATTGAATATGCCATACTATTTCTGCCTTTTTCTTATTCACTGTATAAACTACTAAGGGCGGCAAGATAACTAAACAGTTAATTAACTAGATGAAGTCTATGTGCTCCAATTGTTTGACAAGAATCTCAGCTATTGAATGAAAGTGCCAGAACAACAACTGTTACTATATAATTTTCTCTTCCGTCTTTATTTTTCTAATCAACAATTCATACGTGTAATTGGAGAAATGATCAGTATTACAGGACCCAAAAATGACCTGAGGGACTTCCGTTTTCAAGCCAGCAGCAACTCATACCCTTCAACCGATGACAGTTTCCTTTTTCATTTAGGATGATTTTAATCTTGAGGGTTCAATCTGCTGACAAGCAATTTGTAAGACAAATCCCAGGCTCAAACCTCCTCATAACCATTGGAAATTTTCCTGAGTCGTTAACTTCAAGACCCCCAAAAAGATGGATCCTCATCCGTTAATCAAATTCCTCATAATATGGAGAGTCTCTTCTATGATTAACTACAAGATTGCATGGATCTCCACTTCAAATTGTCATCTAATATTTAGTCAACATTATTATTTTTTCCTGAGATAATGAGACAATTTCAGATTCTACAAGTGAGCTCAAAGTCAGATTTAAACTAAATCTACAGCTAAGGTGAGGATGGGTGGTCAAGAAGCAGATCAACTACAATAACTGTGCAGTACTTTTTCATGGGAGATAAGAGGCAAAGTAGAATTTACATGAATATGCAAAGCATATGTTGTGATAAAACTTGTCTTTCTTAGGAGTCAGTGTTTTGGATTATGTGAAGAACAGAGAAATCACAAGTAAATTTTGAGATGAACAGATGTGATTAGTTACGCAAGCATGATCAATACAACTTGAAGGTAATCAAATTCCAGCATGAAAGCTGCAGCACAAGTTTTCAATTAAATACAGATATGGAAACAAAAGAAAACAAGTCATCAAGTCAGCTTAAAATATTTGCAATATGAATTGATTAGTTGTGTTACCTCACCACTTCCCTTTCAATAATTAATCCAGGCCCCTGAAAAGAAAAATGAAATATATCAGTTATCAAGACAGTCTTTCTCATGTAACAGGATCTCCAGCAACGAATCTTTATCTCCACTGTCATCAATGGATTTGCCACTACATCAAATAGACAAATAATGATTTTTCGATAATGACAAAAGGGCTCAAAATGAGATGCTTCAATTCCATTTTTCCACCCCAAGAAAAGATTAAAAGACAATTACATATTTCAAACATGACAGAAGAAAGAGCATGGTCCAAGCCCAAGTATAGAACTTGATGACATGAGTTGTAGGCCAGGACCCTAATAAGTTTGAGTTGCCAAAAAGGTTGTTCCACTTGTAGTTATTACTTACATAATATGCCATAGGTCCGTACAATACTAAGTTAGACTTGGTACATAAACAACTCAAAATCTAACTGAATTGTAAACCTATGCGCATCATCGTAAACCCAAAACCAAGACAAGCATTGACATCAAAGATGGACATTGGAGACATTCTGAGTTGACAGGATCTTCATATCTGATTCAGTTCACCAAATATTAGGAGAGACCTCATGCAATTATTTCACTAAAGAAGGATCAGGGGTGAGATGCAGGGACACCAGACAAGGAATAACACCTTGGTGCCAGGATTATTGTAAATACAACACTGGAAGTAGAAATTTTGCACCATGCTTGGCACTTAACATCAGGCTGCATATCCTGAACTAAACTGCAGCTTCTACCTGTAGTGATGCGGTTGCAATCTCAAGTGCCTCTTCAACTGAAGATGCTTTTTGAAGCTTGGCTTTGTCAACAACAGGTTGGCCCCTTGCAAGTTTAGGAAGGAGTTGAAATTCCTGTAACAATATGATATGGCACAAATTTACAGTTCAGCAGGTAAGATGTGAAATACAAATCATAAAATGTTTACCAGCAATTAAGAATATTAACAGTATTTCCTTTTTTATGAAAAAGAAAAAAAGAGAACAGTACGTGTCAGGTAAGTATTTCGTCCATGTCATTTCAGCTACTTGACAGCTTAATAAATGCGGAAGGGAAAAGAGTTGAAAACTAGAATAGTTTCTCAACCTAATTAAGTAGAAATGCTTTGCTTTTTAATTTTTCTTTTCAGTACTTCCAAATTCTGAGCAATCATAAGAGCTTCAACGAGTACAGAATATGAGGATCTACATCATACTGCTCAAAATGTCCTAAATCCCTTCAGAAGTCAAGTAGGAGTTACAGTTTACAGGATTAGACATGACTAATAAAATGATTCACACCTTACTTGAACCTCGAAAGTTTTTCTTTCAGAAATTTCATTTCACACTCTACAAATTGATGATGGTTTCACATCGCAACCATCCACATCAGGGTTAGTTTGATTATCTTTTCAATTGTTTATTTTCCTTCATTCTCTTCTGCATACAAAGGGTATATGAGAACATTATCTAGTGCTGTTCTAAGTTCAGGGATACCATCTTGTTACATCAAACAATTTTTTCACAATCCCACTTTCTCATTAAAAGCTTTTGAAGTAGAATGCGGCATAATTCTATCATAAAGATTCCTTTGCAAGTTCTTTTTCTATCATTTATTCATCTCTCCAGTCATTGTTTCATGTTTCTTTATCTGATATCTATGCAACATTTTCAAAAGAATGTTGAAAGTAACCATACCTCAGAACTTCCACTTTCTAGAAGAACGCCTTTCAATTTATCTCCTGTGAGAGCAAGCATGACTAGTTATATTTTATGAACAACAAAGCACAAATATGTGCGGCATGTGAATGGTGATATAAAGTCGTGACAGACACACAGACACACACGCACAGACAAATACACACTAAGAGCGTGAGGAGAGGGCAGGAGAAAGAGTGAGAGAAAGAGTGAGAGAAAGAGAGAGTGCAAAGACAATTACCAGAATCAATCCAGAAAGTAGCAATTTTTGGATCAAAGTTACCAATTTCAATCGTCTCTCCAACTGCCCAACAAGATTTCAACAGTGACTTCTAAGTATGACATTACGCAAAGATGACAAACAAATACAAAGTTTCTAGAATACGGCAAAATTGCATGCGAAAGAGCTTCTTACCATTGTCTCCAAAAAACTGCCACCATATTTTTCTGGGGCTCCCTTCATACTCAAAAACTCTTGAGTAGAAATATGGGAGATAATCATATCTGATGTCACGCAAAGATGGAAATCATTTTCAAGGATGTTTCAGCAGGGAACAAAAAAGCCTACAGACTGTATCTGATTTATACAATTCCATCAAAATGGAAAGACTCTAACATACGTGTGAGTTTGAGCACTAAGTAATGCTTTAACACAATGCTGTGCAGATCGACGAGCATGATCTACATGTTCAACTCGAGCTACACGGTCATACATCTGCTCATTGTAAATCATATGAACCTTTAGATAATGAAAGGAAGAATAATTTCTTTATCTAAGAACAGTGTACCTCCAGTGGAAATGCTGCTACATCTCCAATTGCAAAGATTCCAGGTATACTTGTCCGGAACAAACCATCAACCTGTTATTCAAATGCCTAGGTAATCACCTTCGGTGCAAATATAGCAACATAAAGAATGAATGTCCTGATAAACTTCTTTTGGAGCTAACCATATAATTATATCCCGATTGTTTGAATCAAAACACGCTCTGTGCCATAAACTTTGAGACATTAAGTTTATTTAACAAAGTAACAATAATATCTACTAAATGGCACATCGAACAGAATCCAGATCGCGTAGTAGACTATATAGAACATATTAAAGTGACAATAACAAATTCAAGTATATCATAATGCCAAAGATGATTAATAACAGTTACAAAAGGGTCACACAGAACGAAATTTGGACCATGCTCACCTCTATTCCACCAACAGTGCTGTTTAACCCCACCACTTCAAAGGGACTGACAGCAGGTTTGGCACCAATCCCAATGATTACCTGCACAATGAACACAAGGAGTTGAAGTAGAGAGGAGGACCTCAGTTTTTATTATGTTACCCTGCTTGATCCTGATGAGGAAATAATGATGGATGTTTTACTTAAAGAGAATCTTGAACACAAAGCAACTCAATACCGTGTCTGCTTCTATGGTAGACCCATCTCCAAGTTTAACGGCAGCAACACGTCCATCAGAACCAGCTTCTAAGTTTTTGATGGAGGCACCCTGGTCAATAATCAAGCAAAATCAGAAGGCCCGGTGCACCTATCTAGAGTGAGATGCACGCATTTGCTAGCTGATAAGCAGATACACAGAAATGCAAGTGCTCTTGGGACCTGGTGCATCTATCTAGAGTGAGATGCACACATTTGCAAGCTAGTAAGCAGATACACGGAAATGCATGCGCACGTGAGATGAAATATAGATAGATAGATACTTACTTTTACAAATTTCACACCATTCTCTTGGTACAGTTCTTCATATCTCTGAGCAAGGGAAGGAGTAAACAGTCTTTGCAAAAGATGACTTTCTGGAAATATGACCTATTTTTGTGGGGAAAAGGCATCAAATTAAACTTAAAAAATCAGTAGATTGATAAGAAATCCCCGACCTTTAAAACAGAGTAAAATATTCAAATAGAATGTCTAGCAAGTTGAATTTGAATATTTCCTAGCACAGAGCCTTGTTTATTCTGCATATGACTTAATTCTCTAGTTTTATTCAGATATCCCAATGGTAGGGGCACATACAGTGGTGTCTAGTTTCCATCCAACAGCTGCAGCAGCAACCTCCATACCAATATAACCACCACCAACAACTACTACTTTCTGAGCTTTCTCCTACAGAATATAATGGAAAGTTCTGTCACAACAAGAAATACAGGTCTTTTCCATCATAATTCGCATCTTACAAACACATCCAAAGAAACATGATCTCAAGAAATTAATTTAAGAGCAAAAGAAACAAATCTCAACTTGTCAAAGCAATAGATAGGTTTTACTTATAATCGGATTAGATTTTACACTTAAGCACCCTTAAGCTTAAAAATTCCCTTTAGTGTAGCCTTAACAAAACAAGAAGATAGGAGCCTTCAAAATGATCACTTGAAAGCAATAAGCATTATTTCTTCCCAGATTAACAGAAAATTAGAAAGAAGACATTTGTTGTGAATTCAGAAATTCTCAAATGTCAAAATTTGCAAATTCTTAAATCAACATATAGTAACATGCACCCTGGAATACTGAGCAAAGTCAGGGTCAAACACAATATGATGATTCACATGTTGATCAGACTAAGGTTTTCCGTCCTAATTCCAAATACATGTGGCAGAGCCTAAACATTTAACTGCTCCAATAAGTACATACTTTCAGTTTGAAACCAATAACTTAGAATTCCAATACCAATTTACACACTTGTTATTTAAAAAACTCTAAACTTTTGATTTTATTCACATATTGTGGTACAGATAATTTGGAACAAGAGTTGACAACAACATTAAGAGATATTAGAAGACAAAGTACAATTAAAAAGAAAACAGCAATTACCAAAGATGATATTAATGAATCGGCATCAGCAACGTCCCGGATATAGTGAACACCAGATAGGTTTCCTCCAATTTTCTCGGGAAATCTAAGACAAAGACATCAGACAAATGACGTTCTCTTTACGTATTATCATATAGGATCAAGAATTGTTCCTAAGTACACGAAGATTTATAATTAGTCAAAATGTTAAGAGTACCTTGAGGCTGTACATCCTGTAGCAATTATAAGAGATCCATACTTCAGCAGTTTACCAGAATTCGTTGCAAGGGTTTGCTTTTCAATATCCACACTTGTTACCGGATCTTCATACAGTGTCTATGAGCAAATATTAAAAGATCAACTATATCCACTGGATTCAATAAATAATTGGCAAGCAACAACACAATGCATACAGGGAGACACAACATTAACTGCCAACTCAAACAGGGCAGTTTTCTATCACAAGCACAAGAACAATTCCTTCACAATTTCTCTGGAAGCATGTTCACAACACACATGCATGTAGAGACTTGCCAGGCAAATCCACAAGCTCATGTCAAAAATTTAACCCTTACACATAAGTTCACCATAACAAATCTAATGGTGATTGAAGCTAGTTTTAATGTTTGTTTTTTCAAAAAAAAAAAATCCTGGATAAAAATTCAAAAAGAAAACAAAAAAATAAATAACATAATGCATGGACCCACACAAAGTAAGCATTTTAAACAGAACCAGAATAGTAAGTACCTCTATCCCTTTCTCCTTATACCACTCAGGAGTTTGCCTTTCACCACCGGATCCAACGCAAGTATGAAAACCCTATGATAATTCCAAACCAGACCATTAAAAAGAGCATTAACATACATGAGCTTTAGATAAAAAAAATAGGAAATTTCTTCTAATCAATAACAATGTGAACTCCCATCTACATAAACAGAACCAAGTAATCCAAACTGAGAATAAAGGCCCTACATTCTCACTAGCGAAAGTGGCAATATGCATGAATAGAGCTCAGCACTTCCATCAATCACGCACTAAACATCACTTAGGGAGAAATAAACAATAGATTTTTTCTATAAAAAAGCTATAAATGAAGCAGATTATTCTTACAGGTAAGCGAGCTGGCTTCTTGTCCAGAGGAAACAAGTAACCTTTTGTCAGAGCTGGTCTCTCATACGGCGCATAGGCCTGCCAAAAGAAAAAAGCACTTCAAATTAAAACGAACTGACACAATAACTGAAAATTAAGAAGACGAATTAAGATTGTCACCTCTTTAGAAACAATACACAGCCTACCATCGGCCATTCCATGTTCGACGAAAGTCCTCGCAGCATACCCCGCAGCATTGCCTCCACCAACTATCACAAACCTATCACACACAACAAAGATCAAAACTCAAAATCCAACTCATTTTACTACGTACGCATAAGCCGATAAAGCATCTAAATATGTAAACAGATTAAATTTAGGGGGGAAAAACAAAGCGGAAAAGAAAATTGAAGACTGACTCGCGATTTTCGTTGGCGAAAGCAGAGGAGGCGACGACAAAACTCCGGCGGAAGCTTCTAGATCTGATCGAAGAATAAGTGTTACGCTGAGAGAGAGACGGAGAGTGCGGGCACCAGAGTGAGAGTCCATGCTTCAGTGCGAGCAAGTTGGATACGCTGGCCATCACTTTCCGAACTGTAAAACGTGGAAACAGAAGCAGGAGATCAGGGATTGACGATGATGATAGACAAAGCTGACTGCGGCGAGTGAAGAGAACGGACCTGGAGACATTTCTTATTCACTTTTTGTATATTTATAGTTATAAGATGGTGAACAGAAAGAATAAATTATTGAGCAAGCATTTGGCTCTATAAGAGAGCCAAGGGCCGTTACAGTCAAGTTTTGAATGTGAAAATAGCCACACAGAGAGAGAGAGGCAAATAGAGACGAAAGTGCGCAGACAGGCAGAGAGAAATGGCGTCGCTTCACAGTAATCAATAATCAAATCGCGTTTCCCTTTTGGAGAACGACGACGAAGGCCAAACTTCATGAGCGATATCCAAAACGATGCCGTTTACTGTGCTAACACATAAGGAGCTCTACGACACTGAACTATAATGGTACAGACAGAAGCCAAAAATTATGAAAACTTTATACTATGGATGAAACAGAGGTCCCATCCAAAAATGCTTCTAACAGTTTTAAATATATATACATATAAAAAAAATTAATTAAACTATCTTTAAAAATTGTGTAAAATTTTATTGAATAAATATTATATTATCTTAAACTGCAAAAGAAAATTATCAAAAGTATCTAATTTGAAATCACTTTTCTGACAAGTTGGTATCTTACATATTATCTGAAAGAAATGATTATGTAATTTTGAGTAAGTTAGATTTATGGGTCTTGAATAATTATTATTAATATTAAATAATTAAATAGAAAATTGGAAGGAATGAAGTCAACAAAGCGGTGGTCTCCTCCATAGGCAATGTTGTCTCTGCTTTTAGTTTTTTCTTGCATGCAAATGCTTCCCATGACCCGTTTGTCTCTAGTCACTGCTTTACTTTGTGCATTTTGTATCATGCTGAGAACCCAAGCAAGCAGGAGAGTCAAGTTTGGAACTTCTACTGACATTTGTCTTAATTCAGACCCAACAAGTCAAGATTCTGCGATGAAATCTTAGCCTCTCATGAAGACAAAAGCAGCTTTTTAACTAAGCTCTGCAGCCAAGAACACAGAGACTCGTAGAAGATTGAGAAAAATTAAGAAAGTTGTTTATAGGTGAGAGTATTTACAAGCTCCTGAACTGGGAAAATATGAGAATTAAGAACAAAGAGAAAATGGAAGAAAGAAGAAAGAAAAAGGGTAGATTTCAGAAGGAGAAATTAATGCATACTTCACCACAACCTTAGTGGCTGAATCCATAGTCCTAAAGGTAACCTATGTGATGAGCCGAATATGAAAAGTAACCATAAAGAAGAAGACCTGGAGCTTCTTGGATTTTGAAGCAATTCATCAGGTCTTCTCTCCTGTCTGTAAAGTTTTTACACAGTTGGTGCAGAGACCTTCCCGGCTTGATCCAAGGCGTCGAGAATCTCTGCCCTGCTCCTTACGATCCTGTGGAAGACCTCCCTTATTTGGAGCTGGAAAGGCATCAAGCCTTCCTCCATCCTCCGGCAGATTTCAGCCAAGTCCGCCACTTGTGCCGCCACCTCCTCTGCTTTCTCGGCCTCCACCGGGAATTTGAAGGAATCTGCGAACTCGATGAGTGACTGACCCAACTTCTCCATCTTCTGCATCTCTTCGAGTAATCCGGCGGATCCTTTCTTCTCCTTCTTCTTCCACTCCTCCCCGATTTTATCTTGCAGCCCGATCACGCCCTGTGCCCAGGTCAACTGCTTAGGCACAGGTAAGTGCGTGGCCAAGCCGTTCCGCTCCTGGCAGGGAACCGCAGCCACCATTGCCCACATCACAAAAACGATAACTGTACTCATTATGTAAACCAGCAAAGCCAAACCAGAGGATTCCCCTCCGCGCGGTGCCACGAGATTGGAAGACATGGCCTGAATCTGCTTCGCTGCAGACCAGTTCTTGGCTACGGCCCATGAGAGTAACCTGAATTGGCCTATGGGTCCGGCCTTGTTGGCCGACCCACCACCGCCTCTGCGCCCAAAGGACCAACTTCGCTCGGTCGACTTGCTATTGCTGCTGTCTTTGTCCTCAATGGTCATCGCTGTCATCAAAGAGCTCAATGCCTTTTTGGCTCTCCTCACATTCCCGTCACATAAAGGCTTCTGCTCCAAAGCAGACAACGCAATCTCAGCGAGCTTTTGGCAGTGCTTGATGGAATCAACGCCGCTGACAACAGCATTACAGATGTCCAACGCTTTCACCGCACGATCGAGTAGCTCGGGAATCAAACGATCGAGCGGAGGCTTTGAAATCTGAGATGGGTCGCGGCCCATAAGGAGAACGGCCTTGAACTCGGCCTCGCAGCAGAGAAAAACATCGAGGAGCTTGCGGAGCCATGAGATGGAGAGGACGGAATCAACCGGGTGAGGCTGTTGATCATCAGAAGAAGAGGAAAACAAAGCGGAGGAAGACGGAGAGAGGAGTTCACTGAATCGATCGGCCACATGCTTCTGAAACAGCTCGAGGTCTTCCAGCTCTTGCTCGTGGTTACCATCCATGGAAGCGATTTGGTTTCGCCGGATACTGATCCGGCCCAGGAAGGTATTCGGATACTCCGTCGCAGGCATTGTCACGGTATCAGAAATTTCTCCAACAAAAGATCAGATTGTCGTACACAGACCGAAAGAGAGAGAGAGAGAGAACCAGAGGGAAAATGAAAAGGAAAAGGAAAATAGAGAGAGAGAGAGAGAGGGTAAAATTGCTCGTAAAGGATTGGATTGGGCAGTTATATTCGGTAGCGACATCAAAGGACATACCCTGTCTGGTAAGAGACCGATTCTTCTTCCTTGTTTGGACAGATGACTCGGCAGCTTGTCTGTAGTTTCATCCGCATCTTATTATGTTTCCCGAAATTGCA
Organism: Moringa oleifera; assembly: GCA_021397835.1. NCBI lineage: Eukaryota > Viridiplantae > Streptophyta > Magnoliopsida > Brassicales > Moringaceae > Moringa > Moringa oleifera. Next base: position 1,389,382 of record JAJFZO010000566.1, read on the forward strand.
TGATATTTATTGCAAACGAACGCTGCCTTTGACAGTTACGTTCCATTCTCATATCAATGCACTGCACCGCCTCCACGTGGACTCCCTGATTCCGTCATAAGTGACATAAAATGATGCCCTCATTGTATATACTTTTGAAACTTAAAATATATTTTTACCATGTGAGGTTATATACCTGATGCTTTTATAATTTACTCCGCAAATTAAAATTAGAACAGAAATATTGTGACAGTGGCATATTTCGTAAAAGGTATGCTAGCAAAATAAAATGTTACATTACTTTTTAATTATTAAATATAATCATGAAAACTTATAATCATGTAAGATAAATTTTTTTATTAATTCTAGTCTATACCGAGCTTTTATAATAAGTTCAAAAGATAATTTTTAATTTACATTATTAATATAAATTAAAATTAAATATATAAATCTTAATTATTAATTTTGTTAAATTAATACATATCATTATCTTTAGAAAAATTTAGATCAACCAATGATTATGATCTAATCATTTATGTGACATGAGAAATTTAATTTAATTTATTTATTATTTCTAAAGTTAATTTTTAAATATTTTATTTTATTGTAAATATTTTAATATTATAAAATAAAATAAAATTTAAAAGACTAAAAAAATGAAAACTCATGAGGTTTTTTTTTGGGTAAAAAAAGGACAAAGAGGAGTTGCTGAGTCAGACGGAGCAGCTAGCTGATCGCGGCATTAGACGCGTTTGTTCTTTGGGACACACCGATGGACCGGTCTCGGTCGGGTGGAATGTGAGAGCCAAAATAAAGGGAGAGAGAGAAAGAAAAACAGAAAAAGTTTTTTTTGGAAAAAAAAGAAAGTGGGTCCTACCGAACTTGACTGGGTCGTTGCCCATGGGGCCGTTCCCTTCTTTCTCGGGATGATTCCCTCCTACTAGCCTGTATAATTACACTTCTCTCACAGCCGCTGGATCTTTTGACTTTATTGATGTCATAAGCTGTTTGGGCTTATTCCCTGCCGTCGTTAATTGTGATGATTAAGTGGTGGGGCCCATACCGCATTGCTGGCTAGTTAGACGGCCTGGATTCTTCATTTGAAATCACGCTCTCTAGTACGTTGAAACGAGTGAATGGACCCATGGGCCCATGGAATCTCCGTAAATATGAGGGTAGGCCCACTCTTGAGGGAATCGAAAAAAGCTATAATAATAATAATATAAAATTAAATTTATTTTATAAAATATATGACCTTAAAATTCTCCTAACCACAATTTGGTACTTCTTTGATGAAAATGAAAACAATTTAACTCATACTATTGAAAAGTATTACACAATAATTTTAAATTTATTTTTCAAAAATAAATAAGTAAACATAAAAAATTAAAATTTGTACTTGTTATTTTAAACTATGAAATATCAAATGAAACAACTGCATTTCAAAATGTTTCAACCTTGTTAGATTTGCACATTGATTTAGATTGTTATGAAAAACCAATAATAATTTTATTATTAAAATATTTTTAAATAAATTTATATTTTATTTTCAGTTCATCTTTAAAATTTAAATAATTTTTGACTCGTGAACTAATTTTTATAAATTTTTCAAAACTTTAAAAAATAAAAATTTAAAAATATATATTTATAATGCTAAATAAATTTTTTATGGCAACTCAAACCCTTTTTTTTTGTTGATTAAAAATTTAAATTAAAATTATTGTATAAAATATTTAATTTAAATATTCTCAATTTTAATACTTCTTAACATGATCTCAATTAAACTAAAATTAAAATATTTAAAATATAGTTGCTTTAATTGATGTTTTAAATTTTAAATTAAAAAAATGTAATTTAAAAATTTCTTTATATTTTTTTAAATAAATTATATAAAAAATATAAATATAAATGCATAATGACTAAAAACTTGAATAATGTATACAATATTAAATGAATCAAAGTAATAATATATAACTTAAATAACAACATATATTGAAGTATAACAATTTTAGTTAAAAATAACAATCAATACGAGCTTATTTCTTAAGAAAAAAGGATTTGCAAACTATAATCACAAAAAATAAAAATTCCATATATTTATTTTAATGGGATAAATTATCTCAAGATACTTATATACTATTGAAATATATATATTGGTAGTAAAGACATTTTATGATGATAAAGAGAAGTGTTACTTTGAATTGAGTGTCAAAGTTATGTAAGCTCTAAACTAGAGGTCAAAATAGATGGAATATTTGCCTTAAATTCAGCATATGGATGATGCATAACCATTGCCCGGCTTGAACTTACTTGTCAATTCCTTTCATGTTGGCAAAAGCGTAAACCATTTGGGTATTTATTATTTTTTTCTAATTATAAGATTACGAAGTGATTTAGCCGGCTTAAGTCCAATACCAAATTATCGAGTAATTTACCATTGACGAATTCTCATTTTCTCAAATATTCTCCTTCGCTACTAGATTAACAAATGAGAAGATTGAAATATTCAAATGATTTGAAAAAATGTAAATGACGCAATACTCTTAAGAAAAAAATATGGTTATTTTAAAAAATATATTATTATGTGATAATTATATAAATTAAAGATAAATATTAAAAAATTAAACTATATGCGTGGTAAATTAAACCATTTGATTAATTATATTTTTATATTTTAATTTGATTTAAATTAGATATTGACTTAAATAATTATAAAACATCAATGTACATAAAAAGATTAATTTAATAAATAATCATGATCTCAAGAAGTTAAAACATTTTATTTTATTGATATAAAGTTTATATTTTTTGTCATATTAGAAGTGTTTATAGGGTGCAGGAGCCGCCATTCCATGTGCTTAATTATTATGAAATTATATACAAATAAAACAATCAATAGTTAATGAGGCTCAGGCAAATCTATGAATGCAGACAAAGATTCTTAAATTAATAAGACAAAGTAAAACCTCTCAGGATGTTCCAAGATATTTGAACATCAAAATTTTTTATTTGTATTTTTAATATAATTAAAACCTTAAGGCATGACTTATGTTCGGTTATGTCGCTTTTGTTAAGATCCATTGTTTCTGTTCTAATGTTCCGTTGTCTTAACAAACTTGAGTTTGATTAATTTAATGTTAGCTTATGAGCAGGGCAACCGAGTTTAGACTTTATAATTTAATTGTATATCTTTGTCAATTCATGCACCCAAGAGGCCACAAGTTACTAAAGTTTGATGTGTTCAATTGGGTGTGAGATCATACACCGAGTAACCATAAAACTAACTAAGGTGTGAAGAATTTATTCATTTTATAATTTTAAAATTATAAATTTTTAATAATTTTAAATTATAATTTTTATTTTTATTTTTTATTTAAATCATGTAATCAATTTAATTAAGTAATAATTTTTTAAAGTATTTGATAGATTAAAATTTGATTTTAATTTACACGATTTAATTCGTTTTATTTGATACGACAGTTATTCGAACTGAATTATTATTAATGACTCAACGATTCAATATTTTGAATTTATATCATTATTTAAATTAAGTTGAGTTAAATATAAATATTATTATATAAATATATTAGTCAATTTTTAAAAATTTTATATTATTTATAAATTATATTAATTAATAATATATAAAATATTAATTTGACATATTTTGAAATATATTTTTAAACAATAAATTTTTTTTATCATAAATAATATTTATAAAATGATATGAATTAAACCAATGTTAAAAAAATTGATGATAACTCATTTTTTCTGTCAAGATAACACAACATGATAGTTTTATTAAGAGGACTTCAATTGAACCCATGTTTGTTATTTTAAAAAAAAAAAAATTACCCCAACCAAGTTAGGTGATGAAAAATAGAAAATAATATGATGGTCCATAAATTATATTTTTTTATGCTCAGATATTACGTGTAATGATTCTGTTGTATGAAGAAACATATAATTCAAAGTGACAATGAAATATAAAAATTAGTAGGAGGAAACGCGTTTTTTTGGAATTTTTGTAACTACAAAACAAAATTTGTCATCTTTGTCACGAAAAAACTTGATAACAAAATTGTCGCAAATACATCCAAGAAAGTCAAACCCACGTGATCTTGCTCTCTTGGTATTTTTTTAAAAAATGTAACTAAATTTTAATTTTACAATAATTATTGTATAACATATTTTATGATTATTAATGTCTGGGATATTTAGAATTATCTAATTTGTTGAAATTTATGAATATTTTATTTGGTTAAAATTTGTTTAAAAAAGAAAAAGGTATATATGGGCCTGATATTGGAACGGGCCGCCATCGACTTATAGTAACGATCGGCTCGTAATTGTAACTATGCTGAGCCCAAAATCCAAGGTGAGTTGAGAAATATTGGTTAAGTTCAATTAATATTCTAAAATATTTAATTGGATAATGGATAGAAGTTTCTTATGTTTTTTTTTTTGTGCACATTTATAATTATTATCAGATTATTCCATATTTTAAAATTATGGGTTGGATCTCTTTCAACTACATAGTATTTATATTTTATGTATTTTATTTTGTTTAAGTTAATATTGAGTTAATTTTTCAGTATGTTCCATAATATCTAAACGTTAATTTTATAATAAGTTGATAAATAAAATATAAAAAATACTAATTATATGTATTTTTTATTTTACACATCTTGATTAAAATTGATTTAATTTAAACTTATTAAAAAATTGAAAATTAAAAGATTTAAGTTAAAGATTTTTTACAATAAAATTTGGATGTTATTAAATTTTAAAAAATTTTGAACACTCGAGAATATATATATATATATATATTAAAATTTAATTTATTAAAAATTTAAAAAAATTATAAAAAAAATAATTTTTGAATAAAAAATTATTTAAAAATTTTAAAGATGAACTCGAAAATGAATTGTATAATTTATTTAAGTTTTTTAATAATATTTTTATACATTTTTAAAATAAAAATATTTATTTAAATCAAAATAAAAATCTTAAATATATAATTCATGAAATTAATATAATAAAATTTAAATTAAAAAATAAATATATTTCAAATAAAGATATTATTATTTAAGTGACTAAGGGAGTTAGGGGTTGTCCTAATATCGGTCCAAAAGAAAATCACAAAAAAAAAAAAAAAGAGGAATTGTATTAGACTGATTTGCTCAGTTACTTGGAATAACAAAACCATGACAAAGATTCTTTGTCATGCCACTTTTACAATGACCAAGCAACTTTAAGGATTATCATTGTATTGCATGTTCTTAACAATTACAACACTTTTAAGACCATTGTCCTATGCTCCCTCTCAATCTTTGCCGTGACTTTCGCAATCATCCCCCTTCATCGTTCCATAATTTTCTTTTGATTAATTTCTCAAGAGACTTTTATCGATCAAAGCTTTGTTTAGGCATCGAGAAGCAAATAGTAATGATAATTAAATATTTTATTAATTTGATTTGTGTTAATCTTTTAAAGAGTTAATAATAAGTGATAATTTAATAAAATAAATAATTAAAATACATTTTATTTGTGTTTTTATTTCATATTAACATTAATTATAAAATATATATTTTAATTTTTTAATATTAATTAAAAAATCAACATAAATCATATCATTAAAAAATTTAAATTATACAAAAATATTCATCATAATGAAAAATTAAAAATATCCATATGAAGATTCAAAGTAAGATACGAGCGACAAAATTCAAGATGAAGACTTGTAAAATGATTATTTAGGAAGAATTAAAAACAAGGCGGACAACCATGAGGAACATATTGAAGAGACAACTTAATTAATAAACTTGGTAGAGACATTTCATCGATCACATAATAATCTAACCAACCATGCTTTAAAAGGCAAAATCTTATTATATTTCGTTCACTAATCAACACTTAAATTTTCCGACGGGGTAGGCCCTATTGCCACTCATATCACCCATTGCTCCTCCTTAAAGCTAAGTATAATCATTTCCACTTTTCAATTCCTCCTAAAAAGGTCTTTTTTTAGAATCATTTGTACATTACTTTCAATGCTTAGTTTGCGATTCATCGAAGCAAAAATCACCTTCTTCTCTTCACATCAATGTGGTAGATGATTTGCATCAATCAACAGACCCCCCTTTGCTTTCGCAGCCGTCTCGCAAACTCTCTTGCCATCTCTTTAGCTCTACGTGTATCTAAGCTCTTCTATGTATAAGAACTTTCGAAATTCCGTATCTAGCAGTACGAAGAAATATCCCGTCGGTTATCAATTTAAATAGTGTAACGAAATCGATCACGTGTTATAAGATCAAAAAATACAAATTTAGACTTTGTTTGTTTAGCACGCTTGTCTCTTGTTGAGATTAATTTTGGTCAGAGGGGATGATTGAGCATTTTGTACACATATAGTTTGATAATCATGCCTTGTTGTTAAGACATAGCTGTATTTTTGAGTAATTAAGAAAAAAAGAAGGTTAAATGATGATTTTTGAGATTAAACTACACTACTTTACCGCAATTTGATATTTATTAATATCATATAAATTTAATTTAAAATTTGAATTAAATCAGGTTTCATTTGAAAACTGTTTTGCATTTGAATTGAATCAAGTCAGAAGTTCGGATCAGCTTGCAATAGAAATATTTCTGACACTTAAGTCACAATATTTAGGATTAAGTATTCAATTATCCATTCAATTTTTAAGCATTTTTGACTGAAAACAATATTAATAAAGTTATCGCAACATTTAAGAAGATACCCAAATCATGAAACGCATGTTTGATGATTTGTGATTGAAATTTTAAGTAAATTATTTAAGAAGCCGGGCTAAAAACAAACTAGCTGAAGTCAATTTGATGTTGAAAAATTATAGGTCATAGACAAATTTCGAGTCCATAAGAACGGTCGGATCATGCAAATTGGTAATTAAAATAATAGAAAACTAAGAAGAAAGCTAATTAATTAGAAGGTGATAGTCAATATGTACATGATAATTAAGTTCTAATGTATTTATGTAAACCACAAATGTAAAATTAGGGTTTGAATTCATGATTAGGGGTCTCATCAAAGAGTTGTTGCCGATCAACAACCAATCGGATCGAGTGATGTTAACCATGCTACGTATATAGACGTTTTTCCTACTTAAGGAGCATTATTTCTTGTTAATAAAGCAAGTTAAGAATTAAGTCAAGCTAATAGAGAGTATTAAAGCATGAAAGGATATCTCGGTCGTTCTCAATGTCTTTGGATTTTATCATCTTGATGCCATAAGAAGATAAAATTAATGCGATTTTTCGATGGAATATGATTCGTATTACGCGATGCAAGCGTCACCAACATTACCAACATAACAATCAAAGAATAGATACCGGGCCGAGGTCTTGTCGTTAATGGTTGAAATTAATATGTTATAGTAAGTATTAAGGAAAATCACGAATTTAAGTGATGATTTCATTTTCATCATGTCTCGCTGTGTTCCCTAACTAAACGTAAACCCTTTATCGGTGCAATGATAATCCCTTCTCTTATAAACATTATATATATTGCGTTGATTTATGCTATTCTTATTGTTAAGAAAATAAACCTTACGATCCAAATGTTAGATTTATGTGAACGGTAATTATGAAAGTGCTATAGTTATAATCTCCGACCGTGAGTTACATTATCACGGCATGGTTTAATTTACTTCAAAAGTATAAAGTGCAAAAATCAAGACACGTAAATATCAACCGACAAAAAGTGATTAATTTAATATATGTTTTATTTAGCTTTGTAATCAAAACATATATTATTGATGTTTTATTATTATCGTATGAACAAAATTAAAAATCATATTCACTTGATTTGATAAGTTGGATCATAGACATTGTCTATTTTGAAACTAGTTAGGGTAAAAGTTATTTAAAATTATGAATTGTATTTTTTGTGCCCAATCGAATTTTAATATTCAATAAATAATGTCAAATTTAACCTTAATTTATAAATCTGATTTAAATTGAATCTTAGTTCAAATAAATTTAAAAAATATTCATATTTTTTAATTAAAATATCTATAAAAATGACTCAAATGGAATTTAGTTCAAAAATTAAAGATATTTTTGTTATTCATTTCAATTATATATATATATATATTTCAAATTTGAATAATTTTTGACTCATCAGTTATTTTTTTATAAATTTTTAAAATTTTGATGTTGATGTAAATTAAGCAAAAATCAAGTCAAAATTGTTTTATAAGATATTTAATTTCAATATTTTTAATATTAAATTTTTTTCACAAAAATTTAATTCTATTTAAATTCATAGGATAAAACTTATTTTATCACTTTTTTTACATTAAATTTTAATTTGATACACAAAACAAGTTAAAAAAAGAGTTTTAAATAAATTTTATAATTAAAATTATTTTTCAAGAATTTAAGAGTTTGGCTAACATAATAAATCATTGTTTTCTTCTCATTAATCCTTCATGTTTATGTATATAATCATTTTCTTTTAACCGATCGCTCAATAATTTATATATATATATATATATTGATGATAAAATGAAAATGCGAAGAACACTAAGATCAAAAGTTTACAACAATGCAAATTATTTGCTTTGGGAACTTGGAGAGAGAGAGAGAGAGAGAGAGAGAGGGAGAGAGGTCTGGGAACAACCGGCAAGGTCATGAAGGGTACGTGAAGCATGGTTACGTAATATTACAAGTCTACGTAGAGGGAAGAAGTGAGAATAACAAAAGCCGATGAAACGTCGTTTTAGGGTTAGATGAAAAAGGTAGGTCCCGTTTCATGGACCCCGAATGTCGGCTCATTTGTACTTTGCTCTTTTTAAATAAGGGACAGAGAGAGAAGACAGAGATCACTGCAGCCAACCTGCAAATTAAACCCCAAATTCATCATCAGCTTCGATCTTCTCTCTATCCTCTCTTGCATTGCATAACGTCACGATCCAAAAATAAAATAAAATCGCAGCCGAGAATACGGAGAAGAAGAAGAAGAAGAAGATTCAGAGAGAGAGAGAGAGAGAGAGGGGTTAGATACCTGCTATGGGGCACCATTCTTGCTGCAACCAGCAGAAGGTGAAGAGAGGCCTATGGTCTCCTGAAGAAGACGAGAAGCTCATTAGATACATTACCACTCATGGCTATGGCTGCTGGAGTGAAGTCCCAGAGAAAGCAGGTCCTCTCTCTCTCCCTCCCTCTCTCTCTCTCTCTCCACCATTTTATTTATCAATGATTTCAATGCCATTTTCAGGTCTTCAACGATGTGGGAAGAGTTGTCGCCTGAGATGGATTAATTATCTGAGGCCTGATATCAGAAGAGGAAGGTTCACTCCTGAGGAGGAGAAGTTGATCATCAGCCTCCATGGCGTTGTCGGCAACAGGTTAACCCTAGCTAATTTATCCTTACAATTTTCCACATTCTTCCCTCTTAATCCTTCAATGTTATTAACTTACACAATGCCCCCATCACCTGAATTTCCGTGGGTATTCCTTAGATTTCTTAGAAACTCAAAGAAAAACCAAAAATCATTTATGAGTTTAATTAACCACAAAAAAAAAATAGAGGTCTCCTAAAATTGACGTTGTTAGCAAAAATTATAGACAAAAAGTGAAGTAAAGGAGCATAGTTTACCATCAACAGAAGGGTAAAATTTAATGGAGTAATTGAACCTTAATTAGCTGAATTTGGCAGCAAAATAACAATAGTCTTCGCATTTGGTAGCTAGATTTTCTTTTTCTAGCACTATGGAAGCAAGCTCACTATTCAGTAGTTGCTAAAGCAGCTATCAACGACGTTAAGAAGGTGATGTCGGAGGTTGAAATTGGAGTTTTCCGTTGAATCAATTCACGTGTTATATATAGATTGCATTGTAAATTAATTAATCTACAACCATATTATATATATAATTTATGGTTTTTTCCTGTTCATTCCCCTCCATTTAAGGAATTAAATATCACTCTCATGTTCAACTTTTTCTTGAATTTCATGCTTCCGACATATCTAATAAGTGTACTTCAAGTTACTTTAAAAGCTTCGAGAAGTTTAATTATTAAATCAATTTGGATCGTCAGAGCTTTTTTTATATTGTTAATCTGTAATTTCTAACATGCACGAGGCAATTGTAGATGGGCTCATATAGCAAGTCACTTGCCGGGAAGAACAGATAACGAGATCAAGAACTACTGGAATTCATGGATCAAGAAGAAGATACGAAAGCCTTCTGCCCCGACAACCACCACTTCATCTAATCACGACCAACATATAAATTATGGGTCTAACAATCAACTAGATCACTTAGTGAATCAAGAGTTGGCCAGGCCGCCGGTCGTAGAAACCTTATTTTCTTCTTCGGCTCCGTTATTTATGTTCGAGACTCCTCCGATACTAGAAGGGATCACGGACTCGGCAACCTTGAACACGGAGGGATGGAATCCGAGCCAGCATAATCATCAAGTGGAGGTCGTGCTTCCTCCTCCTTCAACGTCTTTCACTAGTGGCGCCGCCATGGACATAAATTACTTGCCTCCATTGATAGAGAACATCGAAAACATGGTGCCTATTGAAGTGCAATCGTGTAGCATAGACGAAGAGGGAGAGATAGCACTAGAGTGCTTACGAAGGCAAGAGCTCAACGAATGGGTTGAATCGCAACAGTGCTCGAATTTCTTGTTCTGGGACAACGTCGAAGGATCGCTAGGCGGAGAAGAGATAACGCCGGCTGCTACGTCCAGTCTCGGGACCGCAACGCTTTCCTCTTTCCCTTCTTCTTTATAAGTTATTGATCATCGGGTTTCTAAGAACTGTTTGTTAATTTCTTTTTGGTTATCTGATTCTTAATTTTTCTAACTTTTATTGGTGAGGTTTGTGAATTGTGAGGGAATGAAACATAAGTAAATATGTATGGAGTAATGGCTTCGAGGTGTTTGTGAGCAGAAGACAAAAGAAATAAAAGCAATTAATGCAACAAGGAGCAAAGTTTGATAATATATTTTGCCCATTCAATCTGTACATTTTTTCATCTCCGTATTGAATTATTGTTTATATTTAATTTTACATTGTTTGATTTAATTTTTTATTTGAGTTCAGGCCGCTGATACGTAAGTCAATGCTAACTCATACATTAGATCTAGAGTTCATTTTTTTTTAAATCATTAAAAAAATTATCATAAACTTCACGACCTAAAAAGAATAAATTTTTCATCCGTTAATCAGATTTTTTAATTTAGATACTTTGATTATTGAAAAAAAAAATTCTTACCGATAAAGAACAATGAATTGATATGATGATTGAATCGATTACATATATATATGTTATCTTGTAGCATTTGAAGAAGTGATGGTGATTTATTACCTTATGCATGCATAGATATGCCCACGGAGCGATTTTCTCCTTTGATCAAAGAAATAAAGCAATGAACCCTAAAGAAATCATGAAATGTAAATGATAACTCATGGAAACATTGATCAACCCACTTAGGTTGTCTATTGAATTTTGTGTTTCGGTGAGTTTCGGTCATTGATGCTTAATTACCGTATCTAAAATTAATCTTGTATATATAGTTGCACGCAAACACGAGGTAACAATCAACGACAGCAACGAAAATAATAGTAAGTCATACTCATTATTATGCATTCGTCATGATTTAAGGCAAATGGGTTTGACAAAAAATTATGGTTAATTACATTAAAAAAATTTGTATTTTATTTAAAATTTTAAATTAAAATTTATATACAAAATAACAAAATATATAATAAGTTTTTTTACATTTCAATTCAAGACTTCTATCTACGCATTTTGTCATTTTAAGATTTTGGCACAAAAATACTCTTGATGCATGGTTGTCTCCATTTATGAGGATGTAATAAGGGTACTTTGAATTATTTTATGTTAAAAATTAAAAATAACAAAATTCATATCTAAAATTTGATTTGAGAGTACGGTGATCAAAATATAAATTGTTTTAATAAAATTCATTAAAAAAAATTATGAATACGAAACAAAAATCAATGTATGATGATGGACCCAGTTGTGTGATGAGTACACTGAAATTGAAACCAAAAGTTTAGTCTGCACCCACCAGGCTTGATGAACAAGAACACCGGGCTATCTGTCGGCCATTGGCAAGCCATGATCACTTTGTACGGCTCCTTGATATGACTAAAAGAAGGAGTCAGTGCGTTGATGCTTCACTTAATTAATATACATCAAACTATAAAAATACAAATGACTCACTTCTCTCCTCAAACTATTTTCCCTTTCGAAGCAACAACGTTCTTACGTCAAGTTCATTACACGATGCAAATTAATTAAAGATTTAATGTTACAAAAATGTTTCGTTAGTATATTTCTAGAAACTTGCATGATTTTCAATCATGTGAGTATGGCAAAGAAAAGTGAGATATCTTGAATCAATCCTCGTTAAAAGCTTATTGGATTTTTAACTTTTGTTTTTCATAATTTGCTCAATTGACAAATGTAATAAATTTTTAAATAAATATTATATAACCGATTAAATTTTAATTTATTAATTTAATTTATTAATAATTTTAAAAATTAAAAATATTTAAATTAAAAAATTTATATAACAAATTTTGATTTAAAATTTTTTATAAATATAAATAAATATTCAAATTATTGTCACAAAAAGTTTTAAATTTTTTTGAGTTTTAAAAATATATTTTTTTAAAAAAATTTACGTTGTCAATAATTTAAAAATTCACTAAAAATAGATATTACATTTAAAATTATTTATATTTGAAGAATATATCAAAAATGGACTGAAAAAATCATTGGTTATTATTGATGTATTTTAACATAATTTTTTTTTTAATTTTTTGTAATTATTTGAATTAAAGTTTAATTTGATACCAAATTGATAGATCAATGTTTGATTTATCATTTTTTGAATATAATAGTTTAATTGATAATATAAGGTAAACATTAAAATTTTATTTAATATTTTGATATTTTTTATCTGCATCAATTAAATTTTTATTTTTTTGGTTCTATATTTGTTATTAGGTGTTGTAAATTTGTTTGACCAAAATCAATACTCCCATGAGTATTATCATTCATCCTCTTTCTTATGATTTGGAAGGTTTTTTTTTAATAAATTTTATTTTAAGATAAATATTATTTTAAATTTTAAAAAATATTATATTTCTTAATAATTTACTTTAAATTTTAAAACATTTTAAAGACGATTCTAATTTATAAAAAGTAGTTAAATTAAATATTAACTCAATTTATTATAAAAAATTAAATATATTTTCAATAATAATTTAAATAAATTATACATTCTATATTGAATCAACATCGTAATTTTGAATAGTTTTTGACTTACAAGTATTTATTTATTATGAATTTTTAAAATTTTTGATAATAATTATTTTAAAAAATATTTTCAAGATTAAAAAAGCTTTAAAATTTTTTATGAATGTAGTTTCAATATTTTCTTACATCGCTTAAACATTTCAAGTCTAAATTGTATTATAAGATCCTCAATTTAAATATTTTTAATTTTTAAATTTTTTACTAATTTTAATTTAATTATTTTTTATTAATTAAAATTTATTTACAAAAATATTTTAAAATTTCAAGCAAAAATTAAGAGAGATCATTTTTCAAAATTTAAAATAAAATTCATCATTTATGTTATAAAATTTGCGGGAGTGTCTTCTAATATTTTTTTTTTATAATTATAATTCAACTTGATTAAATTGAAACAATTGGAGTGAAATCTTTTAATTGGGTGAATTCAGATATTACACAACATGAAGTTTGTGTGGTCGCGTCATTTAAAATTATATGTGATGAAGAAATGAACATTCCTGTAATTTTGATAGACACTAATCTTGTCACACAAATTCGCACAAACCATGCATCCATAGAACAAGCTTCTACAGAATTATATGAAATGAAACAAATATGATATTATTTGACTTTCAGATCTTAATTATTGTTATAAATGTTATTTTTTGAAATTAATTTTGATTATTTTAAAATGCATTTACAATTAAATATTATTTATGTAATTTTTGTAAATATATAAAATTGAGTAATTTGGTCGTGAAAAAAATTGAATTAAATATTATATATGTAATTAAAAATTGAGTAATTTGATCATGAAAATTTTTGAATTAAATATTATAGATGAAATGTGAAAGTTGACAAATTTGCATGGATAACATTGCCCAATATTTGTTAAGGGTAAATGCATTAACACAAGATTGTCAAAGAAGAATTACAGAAATCCATATATTCTATTTTTTCATTGGCTTGAATAAATTTTATTCAATTTAATTGGTACAAGTTGAAACTATATATACATAAAAAAATTGTGATATTTTTACTAATCATGATAAGATAAAAATTAAATAATATGTTTGTATTCAAAAAATAATAATTTCTGAGCATCTTATTGGCCCATCATATCGGAGCAAGAGTGGGGGAAAAGAGAAATAGCGGGCCCAAGAAATGGAAGCCCACAGCCCCAAATCCACCGAAAACGTGCTATAAATTTCATGCAACAGAATTAGGGTTTCTGCCAGATGCGATAAGAGAGAGTGGGAAGCTCGTTTGGGTCTCTTCTTTGCCGTCTCTTATTGCAGTCCACTGCTTCTCGCCGCAGCCATGGTACCTATTTGTCTCTTCTCTGTTACGCGTTGTTTGGTTACCGAGAACGTTATGGGGAATAGGAAAGAGAGGAAATTGGAATCTGAACATATCAGGGGAAAATATAGGGGCTTTCAATTTTGAAAACATATTTGGTTTTAGAAATCAATCATTCCTAACTCAACCTTTTGTTTCTGTCTCCAGATCATTCCAGAGAAGAACCGCCGCGAGATCTCCAAGTACCTTTTTCAAGGTCTGCCTCAATATCTTCTTATGTGTGTGAATACATGCTTTGAATTGGTATATTGTTTGCATAGTTTGAGTTATTTTTGTTTTGTTTGTTGATTGGTTCGCTTGGATTGTTTGCCAGAGGGAGTGTGCTATGCTAAGAAAGACTTCAACTTGGCGAAGCACCCGGAGATCGATGTCCCGAATCTACAGGTGATAAAGCTGATGCAGAGCTTCAAGTCAAAGGAGTACGTCCGCGAGACTTTTGCTTGGATGCACTACTACTGGTACCTAACAAACGAAGGGATTGATTTCCTGAGGACTTATCTCAATCTCCCATCTGAAATCGTTCCTGCCACGTTTAAGAAGCAGAGCAAGCCTGGTGGCCGGCCCATGGGAGGCCCACCCGGTGACCGCCCACGGTAATTCATTGCTCTAACTTTTGTTTTGATGTTTTTGGTTTCTCATTTAGCCTTTGATTGTATGGTTGATTGTTATTGCTCTTTGGATTCTTTTAGAATGCTGCATATGCTATACATGTGCTCCACAGCTTAGCTCACCTCAATCTTGTTCATTTTGTAGTACAATATCCAATACATGCACTCCACAGCTGGTTTTGTTATATTAGGTTAATGTTACTGTTGTTTAACTTCTCTGTTTGCACAATCTATCGATTCTGGCTTGATTCCATCCCAATCTTGAGTCTTTTATATTGCTCTGTTCAATTTTTCCTTAGTAGTCATTGGTATTTCTGTTTTGACTCATTCTTATGGTTTTAATTTTATGATTGATTGCTTGCAAAACAATTTTATCTTAAAGGTTTTTTCTTCTGAGCTTGTATATTTTGTGAGCTAACTTTGGGATTTTCTGTTAATATATCTTGCTCTTTGTTAATGAACGTGTGACACTTTGTTACTGGTGATAATGTTATATTGATATTGTTTTTGGAATGTCTTTCAGTGGTCCATCTCGCTTTGATGGAGAGAGGAGATTTGGTGACAGAGATGGGTACCGTGGAGGTCCCCGACCTGGTGGAGACTTTGGTGACAAGGGCGGGGCTCCTGCTGACTATCAACCTTCTTTCAGGGTAATGCCACTCTTTTTCCTTGGAAACACATTGTTGATATCTCTAATGCTTAATGCTTAATGCTTAAATGGTGCTCATGTTATTTGCATTGGGCATTTCTTTTGATATGTTCTGTTACAACGTTTTTTTCTCTGCATTCGATTTGGGAATAAGAATTGAAATCAACCCTTTTGTTTCTGCCAATTCAACTGGACACCTTTAGTCATATTTTCAGTGTTTTTACTGTGACCCTTCCCACTTTAGGTACATATAGGCTGTAAGGATATATGGTCTGCATATAATTCTTATGCATAGTTATAACTAGAATCTGTTTAGAGTTAGTCTCTTCTCCAGTACTTCCGATATATTATGATCTTTCTCTTACTGTTTCATTAACGGCGAGTACGAGCTCGTCTAGATATTGATTCTTGGTCATTATTCACCTTTCAGTAACATGTAAAGCTTGATTACACTGATTACGTAGGAAGTCCGCTTTTGTATTGCCAATCTGTGATCATCTTTCTTTTGCTCTTAAACTTGATACTGGCTGGGGTAACTCACCATATGTTCAGATGGGTGCTTATTTATCCAGCGTTTGCCTACTATCATTTTTTATCATACACGAGTCCGTTTCTTGTGAAGGTCATTACTGTAATAGCAAGTCTTATGATCTGTCTGTTTGATACCAATTCAGCATATCTGCATTTGGTCATGGTGAATTGTTAATCTAATTTGTTGTCTCCTACTCGCAGGGTCCTGGTGGCAGGCCTGGCTTTGGTCGCGGAGGTGGTGGTTACAGTGCAGCTCCAACAAGCTCAAATCTTCCTTGAGGCATTGATGTCCTTTAATTTCATAATTTTGTCAGTTTAGATTTTCAAGAACTAATGTGTTGCTGTGCCTCGAGTTAATAGCAGTTCTTATTTTATTTTTTTAGCCTTTGAGAATTTTGCTGGATTCTTAAAAAAATGTTATTTCTCCTTGATTATTTGAATTGAAACTTGGAGATCGAATCTCTCTCCTTACTGTTCAGCATGAACAGTTTGCATTATCAAGCAATTTTGAGTCCTGGTTGCTGTAGTACCATCAAGCATAGCACGGCACTGCATGTCGATGAACCTGAAGACGTCGGATCCTTGGTTTTTTTGATTTATTTTCAGTAAACCTGTGTTTGGGAAAGGGTTTTTTAAATAATTGGAATTAAATTTATTTTTAATTTAAATGTTAAATCAATTAATTAGATATTTTAAATGTAATTTAGATTTTAATAAAAAAAATTAAAATAATTTTATTGTTGAATTATTTTAAAAATAAATTAGATAAATTTTATAGTGTATTTTTTAATTTGAATATTTTTTATTTATAAATTTATAAATTCTTGGTTGTATAAAATTTTAAAAATATTTTTTATTTTTCATATTTTAAATTTTAATTTTTATTAAAATAATATGTTTTTTGTTTAAAAATATTTAAATTAAAATTCATTATATGAAATCTTAATTTAATTTTTCACTTTAGAAGAATTTTATAATATGATCTAAATTTTACCAAATTGAAAAAATTTTAAGTCTGTGTTCAATTTGAATGGTATATTTTTTTAAAAATAATTATAAAATCTAAATTGAAATAAATTAAGATATTATATATATAAAAGCGTAAAATAAAAGATAGTTATAGTTTGGAGTTTTTATTTATATTTACTCAAATGAAAATTATTAAATTTTGTAATAATATAAAATAATGAGTTTATATATTTATTTTGTTCAATTATTATCAATATTATTGAAAAAACTAGTATATATCTAATTAATAGAAATTATTTAATCATATTATTTATTATACTGAGAAGATATTTGTGTTTTTGAGTTCATTTCTCGTTTTTTAAGTCAAGTGGAGTAGGCAATTAGCACTGTCTTGGACGGACAAACTTCGTCAGTCATGGATCTAAAGTGACCTTGCAGTAACCGGGTGTTATCCGCCGCGTTTCTTGAGTTCGGCCTACTTCTTAGCCCATATTGAATAAAAGCTCCAAACTACAATTAGGATTCTCGGCCTGCCTTTTCTCTCCTTCTAGCGTAATGGAAAGACAAGCTTCCTAGTGCGTACGAAGCTTGGGTCAGAGCCAGATACCGGTCAACGGCGGGCAACAGTATGAAAGGCGATGAGGATGAAGGGAACTCCGTTATGAAGACAATATCTCGGCATTCTTTCGGCGGCGACTTGGACGAGCCGGAATTCTCTGTTTCAATCATCGAGGTGCAGAAGCTACTCTCTCATTAGTACCAATTACGCCATTTAAAAGCCTAAACCGTTTCCTTTTTGTGCTTATGTGTTTAATTTAATCAGAATATGAAAGAGGAGTACGGGCTATTTGTATGGCCGTCTAGTGTTATCCTCGCCGAATATGTTTGGCAACAGCGGTCGCGATTCTCCGGAGCTAGCGTTGTCGAGGTAACTACATCGGCTTAGCTTCAGTTATTTTTTTTCCATAAATAATAGCTATGAAGTAATTTTTGTAACTTTGTGTCATTTTCTAGTTTGTTATGCATATACTAAATGTTAGTTGTAGTTTTCTAGCAGCTTGGCGCCGGAACTTCCTTACCCGGATTAGTTGCCGCGAAAGTCGGTGCTGAAGTCACTCTCACAGATGACTCAACTAAAGTGCAGGTATTGGTTACGAGACAAATCTTCCTTCAATTATTTTGTTTTCCTTAAAGAGTATTGTTTGGCGGTACTGATTCCTTTTTCTACAAGTTGAGAAATTTAGGTAGGCCATAGGGTGTTGATCTAGATCAATCAAATGTTATATCAATTCTGTTGTTTTTGGCTATTGCAGGTGTTAGACAACATGAGAAGGGTGTGCCAGATAAATGAAGTAAATTGTAATGTAAACCATCTTTTCTTATTGTTGTTATTAGGGTATATCAACAATTTGATGTCTGCATATGATTGCTTTACAGTCTCAGCTTGTGTTTGTAGAAGAGGTTTTTACTGGAACTTAGATTTGTTTTGTAGGTGGTAGGACTCACGTGGGGAGTTTGGGATGAATCCGTGTTCAATTTACACCCCAAATTTATTCTGGGTGCTGATGTGTTTTATGATACAAATGGTAAGTTCTTTGTTTCTTTTGCCTCTTTTGTTTTCTGCTAATCAGTTCAGTGTAGATGCTGACTCGATTTCCCTTGTGTTAAGCATTTGATGATCTGTTTGCCACTGTGACATTTCTACTTCAGAACTCTCCCGGGTCAGTCTTCATAACGACTTATCATAATAGAAGGTACTTTCCGTCAATTCAATGTGCATCTGATGGGTAGCATCTGTAAGCAACTGATTGCTTTGTTATCTGTGAAAATGTGCAGTGGGCATCATCTTATTGAGTTTTTGATGGTGAAATGGGGCTTAAAGTGTGTGAAGTTGCTTGACGGCTTCTCATTCTTGCCATCCTGCAAGGCATCTGAACTTAGTGGCAACATTCAATTGGCAGAGATCGTATTGGATTGTGAAACAGCTGTGGTCACCTAGTAGCAATGGAATGGAATCTCAAAACTTCTAGCTGTTCAGCCACTCTGGTTTGCATTCTCCTCTCTACCAAAATGCTAGTACCATTCACCCATACCAGCAAGAAGGTTATAAACCTAGGTTCCTCTTGTGATGACAGAATGTAATTTTCAAGCTAGGTGCCTGCTTAGACTTAGGGATCTTAGAGTTTGTTTATAGACTACTAGATAAGGCAATTAGTTTTTGTTAGAGTTACAGAGCAACCATATCTCACCCGAAGTTCTGGAATTTTTCCTGGATATTTTTATATTGATGTCCTGATTGAATCCAGAGAACTACTTCAAAAGTTTGAGAGAAAAAAGGATTTTACACAGAGTGGATTGCTGTCACTGTCCAGATTTGACTCTATAAGATGCCAAGCAAACACTTGATTGTTGTCTATCATCTCTGATATGCTTTTTCATTGCACTCAAAACCTTATAGATCAATTTACTTTCGGGATGCCTGCTATCGTTTACCATGAACTTGAACATATTTCTGCCTACCTCTACACTACTCCATCCCCCCTCTTTTCGCATCCTTTCTGATCCCTTCATTTCTGCTCTAACACTTGCTGCATCCTTCCATCTGCCCGTACTTGCATAAACATTCGATAACGTGACTCTCCAGACATTGCCTTCTGGTTCCAGAATTGAGAGTTCATGAGCTGCCCTCTCTGCTATTTCAACATTGTGGAAGAACCCACAAGCTCCCAAGAGAGCACCCCATGCTGCTGGTCCTGGAGTTACTGGCATGTTTCGTATGAAAGCTTCTGCTTCTTCAAGTCTCCCTGACCTCCCCAAGAGATCCACCATGCAAACCAAGTGTTCCATAGTTGGCTCAACCCCATACTCTCTTGCCATGGATTCAAAGATCTCAGAGCCTTCTCTAACCATGCCCGCATGGGAACATGCAGAGAGAATGTTAACAAAGGTAATTGCATTCAGTTGATAGATGCCTGATCTAAGCAGTCCTGTAAAAGCCTTGATAGCACAGGCTGCCTTTCCGTTGAGCCCATATGCAGCGATCAGTGAATTCCAGGAACCAATTTCTTTTTCAGGCATTTCCTCAAAGACCATTTCTGCTAAGTCTAGCCTTCCTGTTCTTCCATACATATTTATCAAAGCATTCTGAATAAAGATATCACAAAGCAAGCCTGTTTTAGTCAAATACCCATGAATTACTTCACCTACCTGCAATGATGCTAAGTTAGAGCAGGCTTGAATTGATGTCAACATTGTTATAAAATCAGGACAGGTGGCATCACCTCTTCCCTTTCTGTGAATATCTCTAAGCAATGTTAAGGCCTCAATAAATCGACTGTTCTTCACAAGACAAGTAGCCATGCTATTCCAAGAAACTATGTCTCTGTCCCTCATACTTGCAAAGACTCGCAATGCTAAATCACACTGTTCATTTTGTGTATACATGTCAATAAGTGAATTCTCTACAATAATGCAAGGATAAAATCTGTGTTTAATTAGGTACCCGTGGAACTGCTCCCCTAGCCTCACATTAGGTAAGTGACCACACCCTTGAAGAAGAGTGGCCATGGTCTCTGGACAGAGACACATACCATTTCCTTCAAAGTAAAACTCACAGAAAACTCGCATCCCTTCATTGAAATATCCATTAACCACGTACATCTCAACTAACGAATTCAATACAAGATCACTGTTGCACCATCCAACTTTCGTCACCAAGCCATGAACCCATTGAAACATTCTGCAGTCATTAATGAAGGAACATGCCCGTAAGATGCTTATAATTGTTACCTCATTTGGTATAACGCCTTCTTGCTGCATCCTAAAGAAGAGACCAAGTGCTTCTTCCATCATCCCATGAATTATGTAACCCGAAATGACAGAAGTCCAAGAAACAACATCTCCGGAATCAAAACTATCAAGAAACTTGACTGCATCTGGTAACAGCCCAGATTTTGAATATGCTCCTACTAAAGAATTCTTCAGGAAATTATCTGAGGAAAACCCGCTTTTAACAACATGGCCATGGATAACATGAGCCAATTTGTTATCACCTTTCTGTCCACATGCCTGCAGAACTGCAGCAAGAGTAAACTCATTAGGATAAACATTCTCTATCATCCGCAAGAAAATGGATATTGCTTCACCAGCCAATTCATTGTGACAGTAACCAGACATCATTGACGTCCATGTAACCACAGTTCTTTCAGGCATAAGCTCAAACAGTTTCTCCGCATTTTCAATGCATCCGCATTTCATGTACATGTCCAGGAGAGAATTGTTAACAAACACATTGTTGCCCAATCCAGATTTCAGGATCTTGGAGTGAATACAAGAACCAAACCCCAGGTCTCTTGATGCAGTGCTTGAAGTGAGTGCATTTACAGCCATCACAGAGTCAAATGCCATGAAATGAGAGAACTCATTGCATGGCGAGGATTCCTGAGGCGGCGGAATGCTTCTGACCTCTGCTGACCGAGTTCTCTGTGTAGGAGCCGTTAAACTGGCACTTGGATGCCACAGAGAGAGAGAGAGCTGAAGAGTAGCCATTTAGGAAACAAATCCGCTTATGAGGTTCCTCTTTAATTAGCAGCAGAGTACTGTACTGAAAACAGACAATCGAGTGTCAGATAAGGCTTTTCACAGGAGCACAATGTATTTATGGCAGAGGAAGTAAAACAAACGATGACATAGTTATGAATAATATTGAAAGATCGCAATGCAACATAACTTGGATTCTGCGCCCAGCCTTCCTTGTTGCAAAAATGCACTAGATATCTTCAGCCTCTGTTTCTAGCTCGAAGCACAAGGTCGCGTCTTTGCAGTGTTAATTATGAAAACTGTGAATCACAACATATCAAAACCAAAGAGAAAAGAGAAATATGAAGAATATGGAAGAACAAGGAACATATAGATTTATATCTCGAGGTTGCATCTGATATTATGTTTAAGAAATCGCACAGGAGTACATGCTAACTTTGCCAGACTCTACCAGTCAATATTACCCTTGTAGAAAAACGAACAGCAAACCAAAAACCACAACTACACAACCAAAACCTAAGATTTAGACAATCACAAGGGTGAGACACACCCTACTGACTCAGACTTCCTGCACAGCAAACTCAACATTTGTACTCTGCACTATCTCTTTCTTCCCTTAATCGACTTCTTCCATCATGTTCTCCTCGTTTCCATCTTCCTCCAATGGTGGCATATCAGCATCACCATCAGCATCCTCATCCTCGTCAATGCTCAAGCCCAGTTTCAACATCCTGTGGATCCTCGCAGCACAATTGTTAGGATCATCGAGACTGAAACCAGAGGTCATAAGAGCAGTGTCATAGAGCAGCAAGACCAAGTCCTTCACCGATTTTTCATTCTTGTCGACTACAGCTCTCTTCCTCAGCTCCTTCATGATGCCGTTATCTGGGTTAATTTCCATAGTCTTCTTACTAGACATGTAAGAGCCCCTGCTGTTGTCTCGAAAAGCCTGCGCTTTCATGATTCTCTCCATGTTTGCAGTCCATCCATGTTGTCCGGTTACCTAGCAGCAAGGTGAGTCCACAATTCTGTCGGACACCCCTACTTTCTCAACTTTGTCCATAAGGATGTCCTTGATTGTCTTGCACAGGTTCTCAAAGGACTTCTTCTTCTCCTCCTTTTGCTTCTTCTCTTCCTCAGAATCATCATCTAGTTTCAGTCCCTCCGTGGTTGCAGAAACCAGCTTCTTTCCATCTTACTCCTTCAAATGGTTAATGCCATACTCGTCAATGGTATCTATCATGAAAACCACCTCACAGCCCTTCTTCTTGAGCCTCTCAAGCAACGGCGAGTTGTCAACAGTTTTTCTGCTCTCACCAATGACGTAGTAGATATTTTTCTGGCCTTCCTTCACCATTGTGACAGAGTCTTTCAAGCTAATCATCTCATCGCCACTTTTAGTAGAGTGGTACCTTAGGAACTGAGCAAGTTTAGCCCTCTTCTGGCAATCATCATGAATACCCAGCTTGATGTTCTTCGAAAAAGCTTCATAGAATTTGGCATAATCCTCCTTGTTTTCCGCGATCTCAATGAACATTTCAATACACTTCTTCACCAGGTTCTTACTGATCACTTTGAGAATCCTGTTTTGCAGCAGCATTTCACGAGAAATATTAAGCGGGAGATCATCACAGTCCACAACACCTGTCACAAATCCAAGATACTCGGGAATGAGCTCTTCGCAATTGTCCATGATAAACACCCTTTTAACATATAGCTTGTTGTTGTTCAGCTTCTTTCTTGTATCAAATAGATCAAATGGAGCCCTCCTTGGGAAAAAAAGAACGGCCTTGAACTCCAGCTGCCCCTCAACAGATAAATGTTTTACCGCTAAGTGGTCCTCCCAGTCATCGGTGAGGCTTTTGTAGAAAGCAGCATACTCCCCCTTGGTGATCTCCTCTGGCTTCCTCAGCCAAATAGGTTTCTGTTTGTTAGTTAGTGTATATTACTTCCTTCACCTTCTTCCTTTTACCCTTGCTCTCTTTCTCCTCATCAACATCCTCCACGTTCTCTTCGTCGTCCTTTTTGACTTCTTTATCTTTGTCATCACTAACGTCCTTCTCAGTGGTCTTCTCTGTCCAGACGTAGATAGGGTAGCTTACAACCTCAGAGTGCTTCTTCACCAGATCCTTCAACCTCCTCTCGTCCAACTATTCCAACTGCAGTGACAACAGTGAGAATCAATGATGAGATAGAAATCCACATATATATTTGATTGAAAACAACACGATATCAAAAGCATAATCTCTAGAGCAGGTCGACTAAGTCAGGCCTATTGCACATAGTTAATTGATTTAGGGTCCAGTCACAGATAAGAGGTTCCTAAACTTTCCATGGATGGCGTCGCGTAGGTGGCAAGCAGTTATATGGATACGATGCTTTAACCAGGAGAGACATTAACAGATTGACTTAGAAGCTAAAACGCAACCAATTTTGAGTTTACATTTGAAAATCCTCAATTCAAGCGTTAACTAATTTTGTTTTGGAAGTAAGGAGAGAACTGCTATACCTGGTCATCTTTGAGGAAGAGGGTGATTTTAGTTCCTCTACCCAGCGGCGCACCACTGACATCTCTGGTGATAGTGAAAGACCCACCAGCCTGGGACTCCCTGATGTACTACTCATCATCACTTTGCTTGGTTGTCACAATGACTTTCTTTGCCACTAAGTAGGTGGAGTAAAAACCAACACCAAATTGACCCATCATGCTAACATTAGTCCCGGCTTCCAGAGCCTCCATGAACTCCTTAGTTCCAGCCCTCGCAATAGTTCCCAAGTTGTTGACCAAATCTACACAACAAAACATGCCACACACGTAATTCAAATGATAATCCATGTGAATCAACATGGGATTAAATGGAGAAAAAAAGGATGAAAGAAAGTTCGTAATTGCAAACTTTGAAGCTACTCAATTAGTTACCTGCTTTGGTCATGCCCATACCCCTGTCCATGATTGAGAGAGTCTTGTTAACGGGAACAAGCCTAATGAAGAGCTCCGGTCGAGCATCAAGCTTGCTCTTTTCTGTCAAACTCTTAATCCAAATTTTGTCCAACGCCTATAAAACTGAGATCAGACCATTACAATCCCAGAAATAACAGAAAAGAAGAATAAAACAAACAGATACAGGTATCGTACTTTTCAAGTAACCTCGAGTGTCAAAATAAAATGCAAATCAAATACATTTCTCAGACTACACTTCTCAAATTACATGTCATCCCATATTTCTCTACCACTCGAAAAAGGGGAAAAAAATGAATCAATGTACACATTGCTTCCAGTTCTTTTCAGTTTCCCTTTATTTGTTGCCAATGCGCTCAAGAAGAAGAGTTGTTAGACTTCCCCTTAGATATCCTCTCTGCTCTGTTTTTCCCATAACCAACAGAAAGAGGGAAAAAAAAAAATCACCACAGTTACTTAGCAGCAAAAGCATAATATACATTGTTTTGTTCTGTTCCAAAGTTTTGTCAGCAACCGAAACCAACACAAATACTAGCTACTCAAATTATCGAATAAAGAAATGACACGCATAATCAGGCCAAGGCTTTTGAGTTAATCACACCTGCTGTTTCTCCCTAGATTTCAAGGCACAAAAAACAAGCATCAATCGAAGACACCTGCACAAACAAACAAATATGCCAATAAAAGTAAGCATGCAATCTGGTGGCGCGAACTTACATCAGAGGCATTACAAATGAGCTCACGGAGGAAGATCTCCTAGCTCCTGTGGAAAGTGTTGACAATGAGACATAGCAGCCGATTGATATGAGTCTGAAAAGCAAAGGTCTCAGACTCCCCCACTTGCACATCCTCCATTGATCTTGGCTAGCCTCTTTCGCAAAATAGACGTGGAAGCGATCGGACGATTGAAAGAAAAGAGCGCTAAAAAGTATACACGGCACAGAATCGCTGGTTGCTTAAACGCTTTAAGATATGTAGGTACGAGAGAGAGAGAGAGAGAGAGAGAGAGAGAGAGAGAGAGAGAGAGAGAGGCTCTTGGCCTTCTGTCAGTTACTGGAGAAGGAGGTAGAGTTGCTTGAAGGCTTTGGAAACGGTTTTTTTGTTTGGTTGTTTCAATTCCCTCCCTTCGAATATTCAAACTTTTATGGTTTTCCTGTTCTACCCTTCAAAGCCGTCCTGCTAGCTACATTGCTGATTCAGACTCTTCGTCGGAGTCGTGAGCCCGAACATCATTTAATCCAAAACGGCGCCGTATGATTACAATGGGCCTAGCCTACAAACTATGACAAAATCAATGGAAAATACAAGTCCGGTCCGAATAAGCATCTTCATGAAGTCGTTTGGGGTTTTATGTTTAAATTTTTTTTAATTAATATTTATATAAAATATTTATTTTATATTATTAAATTAATTTTTATATACACAAAATAATAAATCAATTTATTAATATATTAATTTTTATAAAAAATAAAATTTTTTTGTTATTAAAATCACTTACAAACTACTTAAATTTTTTTCAACCATTTAGATTTATTATTCAAATTTAAATAATTTTTAGTTTAAAATTATTTTTTCAATTTAAAATTTTATTTTTTATAAAATTTTTAAAATATTAATGATATAAATTTCAAACATATATTAATTTTGTAATATTTATTTTTTCAAAAATTTTTACAAAAATTTAAATATTTTTTATGTTTATAAAAGACAATAAGAAAATTTGTTTGAATAAATCTTTACTTAATTATTTAATTTTTAAATACAATTTCGTCCACATTAACTTAATAAATTAAAGTTTTATTTACCACTCTTCAAATATAAAACTACATTTAACAACATAAAATAAATATTAAAATTCTATATAATTATATTTTTAATATGTTTTCAAAATTAAAAATTATTCAGGCCACTTGCTAATTAAAAACAGCATAAAAGCGCACAACGTGCAGGAACCACCTGAGGCAGACAGCGATGGGCTTTCATAGAACTGTGGGTCTCACTGAGTTGATTTAACCCTTGAAAACTTTCCACTTTTTCCAAAAATTAAGTTCAGACATTATATTCATATTACAATATGCTGGCCACAGGCGACCAGTCAACATTACCTTAAAAAGGCAACAGCGACAAACACCCACATCCACACAAACAAAAACAAAAACCTAAGCACATATTAATTTATACTCTCTTTAATTCTCTCTTCCCTCAATCGACTTCTTCCATCTTGCTCTCCTCGTTTCCATCTTCCTCCAGCGGTGGCATATCAGCGTCATCGGCGACATTCTCATCCTCATCGATGCTCAAACCCAGTTTCAACATCCTGTGGATCCTCGCAGCAAATGTGTTGGGGTCATCAAGACTGAAACCAGAGGTCAACAGAGCCGTCTCATAGAGCAGCAGAACCAAATCCTTAACCGATTTGTCATTCTTGTCAACCTCCGCTCTCTTCCTCAGCTCCTCCATGATACCGTTGTCTGGGTTAATTTCCATAGTCTTCTTACTAGACATGTAAGAGCTCATGCTGCTGTCTCGAAGAGCCTGCGCTTTCATGATTCTCTCCATGTTTGCAGTCCATCCATATTCTCCAGTAACCAGGCAGCAAGGTGAGTCCACAATTCTATCCGACACAACTACTTTCTCAACTTTGTCCCCAAGGATGTCCTTGATTGTCTTGCACAAGTTCTCAAAGGACTTCTTCTTCTCCTCCTTTTTCTTTTTCTCTTCCTCAGAATCATCGTCTAGTTTCAGTCCTTCCTTGGTTGCAGAAACCAGCTTCTTTCCATCATACTCCTTCAATTGGTTAATAGCATACTCGTCAATGGCATCTACCATGAACAGCACCTCATAGCCCTTCTTCTTGAGCCTCTCAAGGAATGGCGAGTTCTCAACAGCTTTTTTGCTTTCACCAGTGATGTAGTAGATATCTTTCTGACCTTCCTTCATTCTTGTGACATAGTCTTTCAAGCTAGTCATCTCATCACCACTTTTAGTAGAGTGGTACCTTAGAAGCTCAGCGAGTTTAGCCCTATTCTGGCTATCTTCATGAATACCAAGCTTGATGTTCTTCGAAAAAGCTTCATAGAATTTGGCATAATCCTCCTTGTTTTCAGCGATTTCATTGAACATTTCAATACACTTCTTCACCAAGTTCTTCCTAATCACCTTGAGAATCTTGTTTTGCTGCAGCATTTCACGAGAGATGTTCAGCGGGAGATCATCAGAATCCACAACCCCTTTCACAAATCCAAGATACTCGGGAATGAGCTCTTCACAGTTGTCCATGATAAAAACCCTTCTGACATATAGCTTGATGTTGTTCAACTTCTTTCTTGTATCAAAGAGATCAAATGGAGCCCTTCTTGGGACAAAAAGAATGGCCTTGAACTCCAGCTGCCCCTCCACAGAGAAATGTTTCACTGCTAGGTGGTCCTCCCAGTCATTTGTGAGGCTCTTGTAGAACGCAGCATACTCTTCCTTGGTGATTTCCTCTGGCTTCCTCAGCCAAATCGGTTTCTGTTTGTTAATTAGTTGCCACTCATGGGTTACTTCCTTCACCTTCTTCTTTTTACCTTTTTTCTCTTTCTCCTCATCAACTTCCTCCACGTCACCTTCCTCCTCCTTTTTGACCTCTTCATCTTCATCATCACTAATCTCCTTCTCGGTGGTCTTCTCTGTCCAGAGGTAGATAGGATAGCTTATAAACTCAGAATGCTTCTTCACCAGGTCCTTCAACCTCCTTTCCTCCAAGTATTCCAACTGCAGTAACCACAGAAAGAATCAGTCATTAAAATAGAATCAACATATCTATTTGACTGAAAACAACACAAAATTTCAGTAGATCGACTAAATCAAACCTACTGCATCTACTTGATCGCGTTCTACATACCCTTCTATTTTTTATTGACCAAGAGAGAAAATTAACAGAATGATTCAGGAACTACAATCCAACCATTTTTGAGTTCCCATTGGAAAAACCTGCTAAATCAGACCTACTGCATATACTTGATCGATTTAGTCCTACCTACCCTTCTATATCTTTTACATTTTAAAAATCCGCTATTCCGATATTAACCAATTTTGTAATGGAAGCATGGAGGGAACTGCTATACCTGGTCATCCTTAAGGAAGAGGGTGATTTTAGTTCCTCTACCCAGAGGCTCACCACTAACATCTCGGGTGACAGTGAAAGACCCGCCAGCTTGGGACTCCCAGATGTACTGCTCATCGTCATTGTGCTTGGTGGTCACAATGACCTTCTCTGCCACCAAGTAAGCGGAGTAAAACCCAACACCAAATTGACCGATCATGCTAACATCAGCCCCGGCCTGCAGCGCCTCCATAAACTCCTTAGTGCCAGACCTTGCAATGGTTCCCAAGTTGTTGACCAAATCTACACAACCAAAAATTAACACCAACACCATCCAATTAGAATCCATGGGCTGAAATTTTTTTTTTTTTTGGGGGGGGGGGGGGGGGGGGGGGGGGAGAGTGGTTGGGAGAATGAAAAGGAATTGTAATTGCACACTTTGGAGCTACTCCATCAAATACCTGCTTTGGTCATTCCAATGCCGCTGTCAATGATCGAGAGAGTCTTGCTACCCTTATCGGGAACGAGCCTAATGAAGAGTTCCGGTTGAGCATCAAGTTTGCTCTTGTCTGTCAAACTCTCAAACCGGATTTTGTCCAACGCCTACAGAACCGAGATTAGACTATCACAATCCGGAAAAGAAAAAAGGGGCATAATAATTTCGCAATTAAGCACGAAGGTCGAAATAAAATATTACCCAAATACACTTCTGAAATCATACTCCTGAAATTTCACCTCACATTTTCTACCTAAGGAAGAAAGGAATAATCAACAGTTCTTCTTAGTTTTCATCTACTTATTTTCAATTTGCTCAAGAGGAAGAGTGAGTACACTTCCCAATCAGATTTCCTCCTTCCTCTGTTCCACAACCAACAGAGCAAAAAGATCACCATAGGTACTTAGCAGTAAGATCATCAAAAATACACATTTCTTCACCCTGAGTTTTCCCAGCAACCAAGATCAACACAAATACTACCTCTCCTATTTATCGATCATACAAATAATGTACCTAAGTACGCTAAGTCTTTTGAATTAATAAGACTAGCGGCTTCTCTCCATATTCCCAGGCACGAAAGAAAAGCATCAGCTATTTAACACATATGCACACAAACACATGTATATAAAAGGAAGTATACAATCCGGTTATGCGGCCTTACATCAGAGGCGTTACTGATGAGCTCGCGGAGGAATATCTCCTTGTTGCTGTAGAAGGTGTTGATAATGAGACTCAGCAGCTGATTGATCTCCGCCTGAAAAGCAAATGTCTCAGGCTCCCCCATCTGCACATCCGCCATTGATCTTGCTAGCTTCTTCGCAGATCAGACGTTAAAAGCTATCAAAAGATTGAATGAAACGAGCGCTACAGTATGCACAGCACAGAATCGCTTGTTGCTTTCATATCGATGCGTTGCCTGCGAAAGCGCTTCAATATATATCTATGAACAGAGAGAGTAAACGCGAGAGAGGTTCTAGGGCCTTCGGTCAGTTTCTGGAGGAAGAGGTGTTGCTTGAAGGTTTTGGAATCGGTTTTCCCGGGTTCTGGACTCTTCTCCTCTGTCTAGTTGTTTCTTTGCCTCCCTTTTCCTTTTTTTCCTTAATATTTCAAAATTTTGTCGTTTTCCTGTTCTACCCTTCAGAGCGGTCCTTGTAGCTTCTTCGCTAATCCAGATTCTTCGTCTGAATTGTGAGCCGGATCGTCATTTACCCAAAACGGCGCCGTGGGCTTGTAATGGGCTCGGCTAGTTTAATTGACTCTTAACAAAATCAATGTAAAATGCAGGCCAAAATGAACCTAGGTAATGAACATTTCATGTCTTATTTCTATTATTCTCAATTAATATTTTTTAAAAAATTATAAATTATTTTTAGGACCTAAAATTAAAAAAGAATGGGCAGTAGGGCCCAAGAATTGCTTGTGGTAGAGAATAATGGGCTTTACTTTATAACGGGGTTTGGGCCCCAGATACCCCGAACAATATCCCGATCTAGATCCAAGCCGGCCCTGGACAGTAATTAACCAGCCGAGAATTGTCATCGGCGCTTGAATTTGCTAGTGTAAGATGTTATTTACTACTAATTTAACCTGCACCAATTTTTAAAAGGCTGCATGGCCTTCAATTTCATATGGAAAATTAAATTTATCAACTTGATAAAATATAAATTTAGAAAAATATAGGTAAATATCAAAAAAAAAATTAAAACATTATATACTATTGATTTTTTTTAAGATAAAATTATTTAATTACAACGTAAATATTATTTTTTTAAAGATATGAATATTTGTAGATGATTTTTTTTGAAATTATTATTTTTTAAAAATGTGAATCTTTCTTGATGATTTTAAGTATTAAATTGATGGTTAATATGTAAATTAATATATTTAACCTTAAAAAAGCATGTTAAACCTAACCATTTATGTCACATTGAGTATAAATCTAACTTGATGCAATATAAATTTAGATACATTTTGATCATGCAATTTATTTTGAATTAATTTTATTAATAAAATCTGTATTTTACTCCTTCTTTAATTATGACCTAAAAAATATATTTATTTAAAATTTATATCGATATTGAATTTTTAATGCAATATTTTTGTTTATAATTTTTATTAATATTAAAAATTTTACACAATGATATATTTAATTTTTGATTTAAATATCTTGCTAAACATTGTTAAAATAAATAATTTTTAAATATATATAATTTTATTTATAATTTGTAATTTAAAAATACAAATAAAATAATTTTTTTAATATAATCAAGCACTTTTTTTTATTGAAACACTGACTACCATCATAACATAACTATTGATAAGGCAAAATCGTAGGAATGATTTGGATGCAAGCAAGTAATATATTGAATCCATGGAATCCATGATTTTAAGCTGATATCAATGCATGCTTCCATTTTATAACTAATTAATTGATCAGTTTTTGCTTTTTCAGGGGTTAAATGGATGACTGGATGCGAAGCTCTTTTTCTTTAGAGGGTTGGGATGCAAGTGACATGCCAAGCAGGAAAGGCTAAAAATATCTGTTGCTAAGTGATGATGGTGCTCCGAATCCACCAAATGGACCGGAGATGATGGAGAACCTTCTTCTCCATTCAATTTTCAGAGAGTATGAGCAAACATCCCGTGACCACTTAACCACCAAATCCAAAAAGCATTTCGGGATAGATTTGCGAGAAATCATCAACCAAATTCAGAGATTGAGAGAGAGGTTGAAGATGACATGTTCTTAAAAGAGATTAATGAAACTTATCACATGTCAACTTGTTGATGGGGTAAGTGAAATCTTTGCATTTGCAGCTCTCTAAGGTTATGGTTGTTCCAAAAATTGCATAAGGAGAAGAAAGAGAGAAAAGAAGAGGAGAGAAAGATTCAGAATGAGGAAAACTGAAAAACAATGAAAAGATTGATTTTGGTAGGAAGGAGAAACTACAATGAAAGTTGGCGACTTTTCTTTTCTATTACATAAGACTAAAAGAGAGAGATTTCCAATACATTCTCTTTGTTAAAACTTAAAAATTATGGTTTTGTAGTTAAAATTTTCAATTTTTTAAGTTTTCTCTGTGATGGTTTACTCTAATCAAACAACAAATGGGTTTTTTTTTTATACTTTAGGTTCTTTTTCTTAGCTCATTTTCTCGTTTGCCACACATAAACTTTGCCAATGAATTCTCACTTACTTCTAATGACTTGATCAAGATCTGAAATTTAATTTGGTATTGACTTTAATGCTGCATTAATGGGTTGAACTTTCATGCCCTCATGGCAAAATTTCATTGGAAAACCAATGCCTTTCTTAAGGAGACGCCAATGCACCAAACTGAGTCTCTCTCAGTGTCTTTTCAACTAAACCATTTTAAATTTCAGAACTCTGAAGAAAAAGTCTTCTTCCTTTCACGGGTTTTCAAACCATTTTCGGATCAAAAGTTTGTGTTAGAAGAGAAAGTGATTAGCTTTTTCGTTCACATTTTCCCAACTCCCTCTCTCTGTCCCTCTCTATCAGAAGAAAGAAAACAAATAATATCAATGAAAGCAGTATTGTATAACCAAAAATCGAATCGCCGACAATGCTCCTGGAAATACAGAGAAACCATAGCTAACTTGTAATAACAATAATAATAACCCAAAAACAAACATCTGGGTGTCTTCTTTTATTGTAGAAAAATGGCTACAACGAAGGAATCGAGTTCTGGTTCAGCAACAGAAGGTGGCAATATCAAGGGAGTGCTCACTCATGGAGGCAGATATGTACAGTATAATGTTTACGGTAACTTGTTTGAGGTGTCCAGTAAGTATGTGCCTCCTATTCGACCAATTGGCAGAGGTGCTTATGGCATTGTCTGGTACGTTTCTCTCTGATTATCCACACCTTCTTTTAAGTTCTTTACTTTCTCCTGGGGCCTCTGGTTTGGTGGTTTGGCAATTTCTGTTTCTGGGTATTGCCTTTTTCTTCTATTTTGTCGATAGACCTGAAAAGCTAGGTGATTTGACAGTCTTTATTGGTCTCTTTTTCTCATAGAGGAACTAGGTTTCAAGGGTTTTGGGTGCTATCCTGTGAGATTTTGTGTTGGCTCTTGTTGTATTGTTTTCTTTCCTGAATTTATGGTTTATTCAGATAAACATCTTTTTTTGTCAATCTGTAGTCTTTAGGAAACATCTTTCTGTTAATCTCTAGTCAGAAAGCTTCTGTTTGTTAAATCTGCTTTTTTAACCATGTGAATGTTATGATTAAGTGGACTTTTAGCTTGTTAGAAACTTCAAATGAAAGTTCATTTTATGCCCTAATTTGGGCTTATTTGATCATATCCAGAAGAAATGAAACCTTGCAGTTCTTGAGAATAGTTGAATCAAGCATCACAGCCTGTATTTGTGGGGCGTAATTCTTTTTCTTCACACCAGAATTAAGTGATGGTGCCATAGACAAGCATAGAGGAGCTCAGATTAACCCACATAACATTTCTATGTATATTTCTACAATGTTTGTTTGAATTCCAAATGTCACAATGGTATGAACTCGACTGATAAGCTAGCAAATTTAAGCCACATAACTGTATAATTGGATCTTCAGAAAGCTTGTTTCAATGCACCCAACTGTCAGACAGATGAGGAAAGCTTTACCTAGATGTATCTAATCAAGCCTGAAATGGTGGATAACATAACTCCATTTTTTTTCAGTGCTGCTGTGAATTCAGATACGCATGAGGAGGTTGCCATTAAGAAGATTGGTAATGCATTTGACAACAGAGTAGATGCCAAGAGGACATTGAGAGAAATCAAGCTTCTTCATCACATGGATCATGAAAATGTAAGTTTTGGTCACTTCATAATTTCCATATAACTTCCTGCATATATTTGTTTCTTCATTGCCATCACATACTCGCTAGCCCTGAAAACAGGTCCAGGGATTGAAATATGTTCACTTTTTTCTTAATGCATTTTCTATATAGTAATGTGTATTATGCTGTTTACTTCTTCTGAATGTCGTCCATAATTTCTGTATGCAAGTGCATCTGCAACACAATTGGCAAAAGCAGACAGCACAGAAGTTGAAAAGTGCCTGTTGGAACTAGATTGATTCTGTTATCATTAACATATCTTCTTTTATCTGGAAGTGGCCCTGCTTGGTCACTGTCTGCTTGCCTGCCTCTGGAATTACTGGCTAAAAAGATCCTGTTTTACAGATTATTGCCATAAGAGATGTTATACGACCACCTAAAAAGGAGACCTTCAATGATGTGTACATTGTTTATGAATTGATGGACACTGATCTCCATCAGATAATTCGTTCTGACCAGCCACTCACAGATGATCATTGTCAGGTGGGAGTCATGTTACTTTTCTGACTTTATACCTTGTCACTGTGAATTTTCATGTCATATCTTCATAGCTTATCAAGTTCTTGCTCATAGTTTTCCGTCAAGCTCTTTTGGGACTTGTCATTTTCACTTTATCAATGATAAAAGAATGAAAAAATAAGTAGAGCAATAGTGTGCTTGAAATTGACACTAAGATGAAACCCTTGCAGTACTTTCTGTATCAGCTGTTACGAGGACTGAAATATGTACATTCAGCAAATGTCCTGCATCGTGATCTGAAGCCCAGCAATCTGCTTCTGAATGCAAACTGTGACCTTAAGATTGGAGACTTTGGGTTGGCTAGGACGACATCTGAAACTGATTTCATGACTGAATATGTTGTCACTCGTTGGTACCGAGCACCAGAGTTGCTCCTTAATTGTTCAGAATACACTGCTGCCATTGATATCTGGTCTGTTGGTTGCATACTTGGTGAGATCGTGACTCGTGAACCTTTGTTTCCTGGGAAAGATTATGTTCATCAACTGAGACTCATCACAGAGGTATCATATTAGGGACTTTCAGACTAATTTTGTTTCTCTATTTTCAGAAAGTAACTTGATCTGTGTGTTGTTTTCCTTTGTTTAAAGTTGCTAGGTTCTCCTGATGATGCGAGCCTGGGATTTCTCCGAAGTGACAATGCTAGAAGATACGTTAGGCAGCTTCCCCAGTGTCGGAAGCAACAATTCTCACCCAGGTTCCCGAACATGTCTCCTCTAGCTGTTGATCTGCTAGAGAAAATGCTCGTGTTTGATCCCAATAAACGCATAACAGGTAGGAGGCAAAACTGAAGATTTCCAAACACGATTTCAAAGGAATTCTTGTGTTGATGGTAATGTTGTGTTTTTTTTTTTTTTTTCTCATTTGGTTACAGTTGACAGGGCACTTTCTCACCCGTACTTGTCATCTCTTCATGACATCAATGACGAGCCTGTCTGCTCGAGGCCTTTCAGATTTGATTTTGAGCATTCATCATGCACTGAAGAGCACATCAAAGAGCTTATATGGAGGGAATCTCTGAAGTTCAATCCAGAACCAACCCACTAAGAGAATATGCCGTCCCTGTGCAACTTTGCTGTAGAAAAATACTAGAATAGCTTCGTCTCCTTAATGAATGTATTGCTCACTTCATGTGGATTGAAAATAGGAATAACATTAGATTTCGTTTCTTTGTTCCTGAAAGTTTTAAGTCTTACCGATCTAGCAGGAACAATAAGCTTTCCTCTGTCAGATTAGGTTCTTGTAGTCAAGCCCAGGAGTTGAGATTCAAGCAGAGCTCTTTCCCATCAGTACTTGATATGAAGCTTTAGACCTCCAAAAACATCATGGATGTTGTATTGATCATGTTTCTAACCTGTTTTTTCATTACAAGGGAACTATTGGTGAATGAATATATTCAGGGACCATTCCTAGCTGTTAAACCGTTATTATTTGGATCTTTCCTGCCTGTTAGACCACCATTATTTGGACTTTTCCTGCCTGTTAAACTGTTGTTTGTATCTTTCCTGCCTGTGAACCTGTTATTCAAATCTTGTTTATTTCACTTTCTTGCTGGTTCTCCGGTTTTGCATATTCTGCTGTGTTCAGGTTCTGCTGGTTTTGGTAAACTTGCTGTTAAGAAGTTGTTATGGCACAGATTTGTTAGAAGCTACTAGACAGTATCAGCACAGCATCAGCATCTGCTCTGTTTTCTAACATCCAAAAAGATTTTTCTGCTTTCAACCACTGAAGTTAAATCAAACATTTTGTGGTTGTTTTGGATAAAAAGCGCGTTATTACATTAAGAAAACGAGTTCCTGGCTGCAGAAATTTTCTGCAGCATTACAGCTTCTTCCAATGGCAGAAGCATGTTTGAAGTTCAATGTTGTCAATCGACAGGCTTTCTTCTGGAAAACTGCACGGCACCAGCGTCTCTGGCTGCTGATCTGGCAACTGTTGGCAAGGTTCAGGAGTCACACCACTTGTGGTCCCAACAATGTCAGTGCAATTCCATTGAACTTTCTTCGGTTTCTTTGCTGGAGTGATGGTCACATTAGATATGCAGATTCCAGTAAAGGCATCGCCTGGAATTCCCTCCAGCTGAGCTGCCATTGTCACGTTCTCTGCAACCATGTCACGGTAATTGATATTCTCAATCGCTGGAAGTGCATCAGGATCGTACTTATCATCCGGGTGAGATCCATAGTTCCCCGTGATCCAAAACACCCACTTCATAGTCTTCATGGACATTCTTCTTACATATATGTCTTTCACGTAACCTCCTCTTCCTCTGGCAGTCTTGATCCTCACACCTGATTCAGAGCTGATGGCAACAATGTCCTCTGCTCTGACATCCTGGATTCCGCCAGACATTTCACTTCCCAGGGCAATCACTGCACTCGATGGAGAAATGCAAGTGAGCCGCCTGATCACCAGCTGCTTGGTTGGCATCCCGTAAGCAATGCCATACTCATCCCAGCCACTCTTTACAGCAATACAATCATCTCCAGAGACAATGTAACAGTCCTGAATCAGGGTATTTGTGCACGAGTCTGAACAATACACAGGAAACCAAAATCAGATTCTTCAATAAAATATGCATCACCAAAGCAAGTTTCAACTCTGTATTTGATTTTCTCAGCCTGAGAGAAACAGGAAAATATCTATCAGAGTACAATGACTGAATCATTTTCCGGAAACTCACCTGGATTGATCCCATCTGTGTTTGGAACTGATACTGGTGCCAGGATTGTCAAGCCTTTAACAATAACATGGCTGCATGCGTATCAAAACGATCAAAATCAGACAGAGAAGTGTTAAAAGGATCAAACTTCAATCAGAAACAAGAGCAAGCAAAGCGAGTAACAATATTATCAGAGATGAACCTGCTATAAATAGGATGGACATGCCAAGAAGGAGAGTTCAACAAAGTCAGATCAGAAATCTGAACATTATCAGAGTACATGATCTCAATGAGGTAAGGCCTGGTGAACTTCAGCTCCTTATTGTGAAACTTTTGCCACCAGGGAGCACCCTGGCCATCAATGGTGCCATTGTCACCTGAAACAACATAAAACCCTAATGATTATCCACATGATTACAGGCCTGATGATTGTATTAAAATTGATAGAAGTTAGTACCTGTTATGACAACATCAGTAAGGTTGGTCCCGAAGATGAGACTGATATACCTTCCACCATCTGCATCTCTGCCTCTACCGTAGGACGGCAGTGGATTGATCACAGGATATTCGTTCTCATCCTAACCCATATTTTCAATTGCAGAAACAACAAGCTCAGTTGCTGTAAATTTAACCAGGATCACTAACACTTATACAGACAGAAAATGAAGAACTTCAGGACAAGGTATTTTCTTTCTGCTTCCCTATACAAAGGAACACTTTGAGTCCAGGCCCATAGCTAAAGCCTTCTTCAAGTAAAGACCACAACCCAAGTTCAGGGAAACTGATTTAAGCAAGCCCAAGTTTTTCATGTCTACTGTTTTTTTCTAGGAAAATGGATGGTCCAGATTTCAGGAGCTCTGTTTGCCATGGACACCTAACCCTTTACCTAAAAGCTCCGCAAATGGTGCAGCTGTTTTCGGGAGGAAGGTAATTCTTGTCCACAACTTCCACTTTGTAACGTC
Source organism: Moringa oleifera (assembly GCA_021397835.1). Lineage (NCBI taxonomy): Eukaryota > Viridiplantae > Streptophyta > Magnoliopsida > Brassicales > Moringaceae > Moringa > Moringa oleifera. The sequence continues at coordinate 1,427,873 of JAJFZO010000566.1, forward strand.
TGTGACGTCACTGACTTTAATGGTGCTATCAATTAACAGTTGGGACTTACTGAAATTGTGACTTAGTTTCATTGTCTTTTCAACCAAACAGGGAAAGCAAAAGCCCTGTTGAGTGAATGTCTTCTGGGTCTGAATGTTTAGAACTTGACCCACAATTTCGTAGATGGGTTTCTTTGTGGTCGTACTGAAAAAAGAAAGAAATTGAGAAGACAGTATCAGTTTCTTACCTGAGCTGCAAGAAGAACGGCATCCCTGTGGAGATAAAGAGTGAAGTGGCTGGTGAGATTGAAGCTTCCAGTCAGCCATTTCCCTGGAGGAACGAAGAGTTGAGAACCACCGTCTGATGCGTACTGACTTAAATTCGCAACTGCATCCTGAAAGGCCTTCGTGTTCAGGGTCGTCCCGTCGCCAACTCCTCCGAAATCTGTGATTGATGCACTGTGAGCCCTGCAACTTATGGCAAAGTACTCGAAGGAGTCTGTACTCTCATGGGTCTTCGGCTTTCGGCTGTCAACTCCATTTGTGCCCAACAGAACAAGAAGAACACCCAAGACTATAAGCACCTGTAGTGAACTTCAATGGAAAATGTTAGAATTATATTATTCATATGGATATTTTCTGATCATTACCCAAAAAAAAAAAAAAAAACAGAAGAAGAAATGGGTATCAGAAAATGGAGATTTTCCATGCGAAAAGGATCAAAAAAGAGTATACCCACAAAAAAAATAGGAATCAAAATCAAGAGAAGTTTTTGTAAACGATACTGTTTCTCATTTTGATTCTTTCATGATAATTTAAAAATGGGAGGGTGTGTTTTTTACCTGGCTTCTTCTGGGACTTGTCCAGAACTCCATTAAGCAAAACAAGGCTGGTGGTCTGTCTCTGACTCTGTGTGTCTTCGGTATAAAGAAATGGGACTATATATACAATTTTGGACTTAATTTACGGACCTTATTTAACAACAATATTAAGAGTTGCTGTTTGGTTTCCTAGAAAGTCACGGACGCAAACAGAGAAAATCACATGAAGATACCACTCCCTGAATACACAACGCTGCCACTGTGGAAAGTATCCAAAGAATACTATGAAACTCCAAACTTGGCAGCTAGCGCACTTAACACTTTCCTTGGTGGGTGCTGCTGGTTTGGTCCACTAACCTATCAACCCCTTATAGGGTACCCTGCAACTCCACTCAACCAAGATAATGGAGACCCATGCGTGTGCATATGGCATGCCTTGTTTAACCCCTAAGCCTAATGATCAATTAGGCAATTATAGTATTAATCATAGTGACATTCTCTCAAGGTAAGTGGAGGGATCAATTTGAGTTGTGCTGAAATTTTAAAATAATAATAATATATTATAATAATATATTTATTTATTTTTAAAATAAAAATTATATAAAATTTTAATATTTATTTTAATTATTAATTAAATTTTTATGTGTAAAAAATAATACGAATCTCAATCTATTAATTTAATTTAAATTAAACGTTATCTGAAATGATTACAAAAATTAAAGATAAAAATCTTATAAAACCATGATATTTACTTTATGTGACCGATCAAATTTTTATATTTAAAAAGTGATAAATTAAATCATGATTTATTAATTCGATCTAAATTAAATTTTATTAAAAAATTTTAAAATTAAAAATATTCAAATTAAAAATCTTATACAATAAATTTTAATTTAAAATTTTTTATAAATGTAAAAATATATTTAAGTTATTGACAAAAAAAATTTTAAAATTTTACGCGTATTGAAAATAGATTTTTTAAAATTTAGACTATCAAAAATTTTAAAAAATTATAAAAAATAAATTTTACATAAAAAATTATGTAAATTTGAATGATCAACTCGAAATGAAGTGAAAAATTTATTTGAGTTATTAAAAATTATTTGAACAATAAAAATACTTTTAATTTTTTAGAATCATTTGAGTTAGAAGTTTAATTTGAATCAAATCGATAAATTACATTTTGATTCATTATTTTTTAAATATAAATATTTAATTGGTAATATAAAATCATAAAGATTTTATGATGATTAGAATAAATTCTTCACTTTATTTAAAAATCATCTTTTAAATTTGAATAATTTTTTATTTAATATTTATTTTATAAAAATTTTGAAATTTTGATAATATACATTTTAAAAAATAGATTTTCAATCCTTAAAAATTTTGAAATTTTTTATGACAGTAGCTTTAATATTTTTTTGCATCTGTAAAAAATTTTAAATTAAAATTATTTATATAAAATTTTTAATTTATTATTCGATTTATCACTTTTAAATATGAGAGTGTGATTAATAATATTAAATAAATATCAAAAATTTATAAAATTTTTTACTTTTTATATTTTTTATAAATATAAAAATTATGAAAATATTTTTGATTTTTCAATTAAAAGTCTTAACATAGGATCTTAATATATATTGAGAATATTTTTTTGTGGTGGTCTGAGATTTTTGATTTGGTACCAACGGGTTCATATTCAAGCTCATAGTGAATTATATTCAAAAAAATGTTCCATGTCAATATGACTTTGTTATTTTCCTCTTATGGTGGAGTTCGTGTGAGGATATAAAATTGCACGCTAGATTGAGTGATTCTAAGGTGGAATGCAATATGTGATTAGTGCTTCATTTGTCGGCTTGCATGCTGATGCTTCCTTTGTAGCCCATGAGTTATCTTATCCCATCTCGTGGATCTAAATGTTAATATAAAGAAAGTAATAAAGTTTATCTTTTTAATTAATACGACATTGATACACATTTTCTAATAAAACATGACTAATAGAATTTATTTGCTCTTTATACATATTATATGTTACTAAATTATGACATGAATTGATAATATTAGATTTAATAATTAGAAATTTTGATGCATATATTGTATAACTTTATTTTCAATTTTATATAGGATTTAAATTTGTTAATTAAATGTAAAATTTTAATATGTTTTGATTTTATGAGATTTTTTCAATTAAATTTTTAGCTAATTATAATCGTGCAAATATCATTAGAACACGAACTATAACTCAATAAAACGCTTATAAAAGAAAATTTCTAACATTAACACACACATTTAAATTTCTTTTATAATAAAAATGTTTTTCTTTTCATAATCAATATTAAAATTTATATTTTAATTTACAAATTAATATTTATTTATCTGTTAACTAAATTTTAAAAAATTATTAAATATAAAATTGTGACTGATTTATTTTTATTTATATCGAACATGTGAGTCTGTAAATATAAATCAGAGAAAAAAAGTTTAATATAATACAAGACCTAATATGAACATGGACCAAAAAATTTGGAGCCGACCAACCAAAAACTATATAGTGGATCACATGAGTCCCATTCGGGTTAAAATATTCAAAATACATGGTTTTTGGTAGGGCAATCATCCTAATAGAAGCATGTTTGCTCTATGCATGTGTCCTAGTGCCCGCATTAATCCTCGTGGGTCTATAAAGAGGAAACGATATGACACAAGAAGGCTACTCTCAGCCCATTTGCAGCCTACTTTCAGCCAATTTGAGCTTGGAAAGTGACCTAAATATGAGTTCTTGTGAAAATTGGGTTGATGATGAGCTTAATCAAACCCATTTAAATTTTATGCGATTGATTTTTAAATTTTAAATAATTATTAATTCATAAACTATTTATTTTAATTTTTTAATTTTTCACATGATTAATGTTAAAAAAATAACTTCATAGAAGGCTTAGATTTAATGCACAAGAAATCACTTTCAATATTGAAATGCCAATTCTGATTGCCCCCTTTTCACATATATAAAGTTTTATGGTGAAATCCAAACAAAAATGTCATCAAAATATATTTTGTCACGGGACAGAACAAAAAGGTAGAAACTTGCACTATTGTCACAATCTAATAATTATTGCATTCTCAAAAATCCCATAATAACACACAAGCTAAGTTTTTAAATTAAAAAATCAAAATTATCTGATAATTCACATCGTTACAATTAGCAGACTACAAAATGATTCAAGTAAATAATTGATTAAGAATGAGATACCATAATTTTATGAGTTTAGAAAATTGTGGGTATTATGTTTCTTTGAGGTAATGAAAAAGAAAAAGAAAAAACAAAGCATGCAACAATCATTTTATGAGTTTGCAGTCGCAAAACCATCTATAGTAAAAGTTTACTAAACTTTCACATGTAGCAGAACCATTTTTAGCTAAGAGTTTGATTTGTTTATTTGATTGCTACGCAATGAGAAAGAAAAAAGAAATCATTAAATATTTTTAAAATATAAATAAAAACAAAAATTATAAATTATAAGATTATTTTTTGATATCTTGTTCTGATAATGATGACGATTTTTTGTTTTCGTAGTTTTATAATTATAGAAAAAAAAATTAAAAAAATAATGCATGTATGACATCTTATTAAATTTCATTACAAGCAAACAATCAATGATAAAAAAGACAAAAAAAATTACCAAATACAAATTAATTCAAAAAGACGATAACGCAAACAAGTCAACAAATAAGTAATCAATATATAAAAAAACAAAAAAAAAGTGTAAGTCAACTCAAAAAATAAAAAAATCATAATAAAAAAGTAAATGTTCATAATTAAAAGGATAAAAAATAAAATTTTTATAATAATATATTTTTTGTTATTATAAATAAGAAAAAGAATGAAAATCTCTTTAAATATTTTGTAGGTAAACTTTGTAAGATTAAATATTTTTTATTTTATAAGTGAAAAGGCGATTTCTAAAAATCCTTTATCTAGCTCTAGTGACTCCCGTTAATATTCCAAGAGACAACATCAAAATCAAAAAGAGTGGGACAAAAGTGATGGCAGCTCGCCGAGAGTGAAAGACAAGAAGATGGAGAGAAAAAAGAAAAGGAAAAAGAAGAGAAAGAGAAAGGGAGATAAGAGAAGGAAGTTGAGAGAAGAGGATCAGAAGAAGAAGAAAAAGTTATGAAATTTTTTCGTAGGACTTAGATCCATATGGGTATTAAAATATTGAGTCTTTCTAGAGATCTTCAAACTCATGCAAACTTGTACTTGCAGATTGGATGAGTACTATGCTATAACAGGCTTATAAATGCTTCCTTCGTGGCCCTCAGTTAGGTCTTGGAGGAAAGTTACGAACGGCGAAGAGTCTCTCTTGTTCAACAATTGATTCTACGCGATGCGTTCAAGACAGCAAGTTTATCAAAATCTACATAACCTTTCCTCCTTAGCAAGCGATCCAAGGCATCAATCCTATTAGCCTCTTTAGCTGAATTTGTAAATTCGTCATCGGATTAGCATGATAGACTGCTCGGAGAACATTCCGCTATTTCTTGCGATTATCTTGGGCTGTGTTTGGTTCATTTCTTAATTTCCTCACCTGGTAACAGTTGGCATTCCTTCTCCATCTGTTGTCTCTCCCAAAACTCCATAACAAAGTACATAGAAATTTGACTCACGAGAGAGAAGAGAGAGAGCTTTTAGGGCAAAGAACGTACGAGTTCAGATCTTCTTCTATCGTCTCCTCTCCTTCCTCTCATTGAGAAGAAGATTGAGTACCTTGATGTGCCGGCCGGTTTCACCATTTTGCATGACTAATGTTGGAGAAATAATCAAATTAATCTTTGACTAATGTCGGACAAATTTAGAAATATAGAGATGGATAAAGCGGCCAATATCATCGATCACTCCCCAAGAAGGAAAGGTCATGTAGAAGCTAAACCCTTTCTTCACGCGGAATGGAAATCCGAATTCATATTTATTTCTTCTCCGATCATATGGTAAATATATATATATATATATATATATGAATCACCTTTCCATCTGTATTTTTAAAAGAAAATCAATTCAAAAGATCCGAGAGATTATCTTTATCAAAAAATCGGATTCACTTTCAAGATTATACTTCAAATATGATCAGTTAGCTTTTCATATTTCGATTTTATAATATGCTAACGATTGATTAATAAATCTTCGTAACTCCATGGTTATATATAAAATCATCATCAGCTGAAACATGCAAAATATCCCCATGGAAGGGAGACATTAGGTACCTAGAAGAGACACATAAAGAACTAAACATACGAAAGCAGCTAGCCGAGAAGTACTTCAGCATGCAGTATATGTGCAATCAGCTGTTTCGTTAATGGAATCCAAAGATAACAAAGCCATATAAGCAATTATGCTTTAGGGGGTCTCTTTCCAACCATTTCCTTCGTACCCATTAAGAATCAAAGGTTTCTCTTATATACAAGAAAAGTGAAAGGAAAGATGCATATAATGCGGTTCAAGGTTTTCTGACCAGCTTTTCTTTTCCGAGAAAAACTAGTTTTTCCAGGAAAAAGTACGGCAATATAGTAAAGATAGACAAGAAAGACAGGTCCCAGCTACTGGCCTGGTTTCTTGATTTATCTTTCTTCAAAGTGTCCTTTGCCAAAAGAAGGTTATCAAATGAATGGTGTGGGGAGAGTTATCATGACGAAAAAACTCAAATGGGAAAGTTTGATAGAATTATAAACCCAAAGCTTCATCACTCAATACTTGAACATTATTATTATTTTGACATTCGCATGCAAGTATATGAAATAATCTTAGCTTATAGGAGATTATTAAATCACTAATCTTTAGTTTCTCTAATTAATTGTACAAAAAAGGGACATGAAACATTAAAGACAATAATTAATCCTTCTTATTAATTCATCAATAAACTATATGAAATTCACACACTAAATCATTAACTACCAGTCTTTTTTAGTCTTGGAAACTTACATAGACAATCAAACACAACATACATACAAACACGAAAGAAACCAGATAGGAACTAAAATCCCTCTTATTTGAACATTTTATTCAAAACCCACATGGCTGCTATGCTTAATCCAATTAACTAGATGAGGTAGGAGGAAGAAGCATCACTTATCTCCAAACAAGTAACCGAGAGATGAATTCCCACCAGGAACTGATTTCACCTTCGTCGTAGGACGATCCTGAAGAATCATATTAATTTTACTTGTTAGGTTAGAGCTGTTTGATCACAAGGTCAAGATGATATCCATATCATGCTTAAAATGAGCAACAGCTTACAGTGATGAAGTTGCCTGAGTTCTGGCCTTGAGCTCTATGATAGTTATTGGAGACATTCTTCTGTGGAGAAGTTTCAGGGGGCTTGTCTATGGTGGTATCTATGCCATACGGTGGTGAATAAGCCGTCTGCACCACCGGCGGTGGATTTGGTTGCTCATCAGACCCAAAGAGATAGCCTAAGGAACTCTGCCCGCCGCCATAGCTTCCACCTCTACTCATGGTTCTTGCTTACAGGAACTAGTTATGATCTGAGTAATCACTATTTAATTACAAGCAAACGGAACCATAAGGGAGCCAGCTAACTAGACAACCCTAATTAATATAGTCTGCTTGAGGTTCAAGGTATGTATATATGTAAGGATATCCTTTCTGTCTATGCTTTTTTGGATACTGAAGATCAAATGTACTACACCCACTTGGCCTTTTGTCCTCATTACTGACTGCTTAAACTCCTGTGCTAGGAAAAGAGTGTCTATGGATTCATAAGCCTGATATGTATGTATATGATGTTTTGAGAAAATTTGAGGTAATTATAATAATGGAATCAATGCTTTCATCATCCACAGGAAAGATTATAGTTACAAATTGACTTATTTTCAGTCATGTTTCAAGTAATATATACATGCAGTGTCATATATCTGAGTATAAAAATTTTAGTGGCCAACTAAATGATTTTTTGGGGTTTTGTCCATGAATAAAAGTGACCTAAAGAAGACAATACGTTTCTTCTTCTGCCTGAAAGAATGACCTCCATTATGTCCTTAATGGCTGGATGTCTCTTCAAGGCAAAGAGAATGCACTTCTTCTCTTAACTAAAAAAGTAATTAATGGAAATTCTCTCTGAGGAAATTAATGCTGCCTGTTTCTTCTCCTAATCTCTTGAATTCTCACTACCCACTTTGTAATCATTATGCAAATTTCAGTAGATATTTAAATTGATCATATCGAAAGCTTGTATCAATTTACAAAAGAGATGCTAATCAGCATTTATACAAATATAAAAAATATTAAGAAAAAATAATCGAAGATTTGGGGTTTGGTTCTGATCCGAATATCACCCTACAACTTAGGTGTCATGAAGTAGAGTACTATTGGAAACTATAGATCTTTGCAGAATAAGTAGGCTGAATGTCAAAATCAGTGGGCTCAATCCGGAATTTATTGGGCAATATTAACCATAATCTAGCACTAGTGGTGTTGGGTCTGATGCCATTAGCAAGCAACCAAGATGTTGAAATCCTTTTGAGCAAGATTGATTACCCACAGAGATTGTTACTAAGACAGGTGATTAACATGGGACCCCTTTGCAGCTCCTTTAAGGCATCTAGCTTGGACTAATTACTGCATGATCATTCAATTTACAATCTAATCGACCAATTCAATTCATAGTACAAAAAGTTGATGGTACCTCACTATTAAAAAGAAGTACAAGCAAAACATCCCAACTTCACAATTTGGGTGTACTGTAACCTATATATGATCTAACTATCATCAATCCAAGACATGATGATCTGGCAATTAGGCTTGAACCACATCATTTAAAGAGCTAAAGAGATGCTTAAATGGTGTTAAATCAAGATAATTAGTGACTTTGAACAGCAATGATGTACAGTGAAATAATTGTAGAAGGTTGGCCTAATGCTGCAATATGCTGTTGGACCCATCACTTGTTTTCCTCTAGAAAAGTTAAGATACTGGTCTTAATTCATGTAGACACAGCTCGGTTGGAAGGGAACTTGTAGGCCAAAGGGATCCTTTCAATTAATGAATTATTAACTAGTCTTATACCACCCACAAAACTACATACCTTCTGTCAATTAATTGATGTTTAAAATCATCGATGAGAATTTTATCTTCATAAAATATCATTCGTTTTGATTATGATTATATAATTATTTTTTAAAAAATAAACTTAAAATATGTTTTGTAAATTAAAAAATATACTGAAATTTGTATTATATTTTGATCACAAATATATAGTCTCATAACATAAGATCCGTACTGATGAATACAATTCTCAAGACAAGATCCGTAAGAAATGCCAGTTATTGAGAATCTTTTGGCTATTGAAAGACTGGAAAGAGGTGAGGATTGATGATATAAGTCGAGAGCAGAAGCTTGAGGTGATGAGGTATAGCACAGTTGGCAAGCTGAGTTTGATGTGTGGCCGTGAAATTATAGATGTCTAATCAACTTAATTATGCGGTGGCCGTATGATTTTGATCTTTGCATTAGGTGATGGAACAGACTATGATGTCTATGACACTCAAAGGAATATCTAAATGTCAGTTTGTCAAGCAGTAGGCACATCTTGAGTGTATGGAAAAGGCACCAACAGGGATCATAAAACCCTAAAAGAGGCTTCAAACGACAAATGACGAAACCCTTTGGAGTGATAAGCTTTTTTTTTTTCTTTTCCTTTATGATTCATTGATTTCTTGTTTTCTTTTTTATTTTGAAGTTCTTGGCTAGTAGCGTTGAAGAGATTAACAACCACTGGAGAGTAGTTGTCAAGCATAACAATGCTAATTGAGTGTCATTTGAACCTACCACGACTTGATCTTTTGATTGTAATTAAACAAATTAACTGGTGACCAAATCTAAAGAAAGTGAGATTGTAAACTTTTTGTTAGATATTAAATATAAATTTAATTTAGTTATTATATATGTATATTATATTGTATGATATCACTTAAAGATATCTAATAACCTAAAGTTGACACATTGAAAAAAAATAATTGATAATAAATGATGGATGATTTGAAAGGAATCTAATAGATAAAGACAAAGGTTAAGGTTGTCACAATATGATCGGGGTGTCCTTTAATGTTTAAGTCAATATCGAGTTCAATAAAATTTTGTTAGGAGTAAATAGCTTGAATGAATCATAATTTGATTATTTTTTTATCAGCGGATCAAAAAGTATTTTTTTCATTTCAATCTGTTAGGGCTTAACCTAGTCTTAATAAGTAGGGTACTGCCTTATTTACACTATGATTAAGGTACATAGTTAATCTTTTGATACTTTGACAATGTATGTATCTTAGTATCATAATATATCGATGACCGCACTTATTATTATGCTGATAAGTAAATGCTAACTTTGTTAACACGTGACATCAACGTTCAAGTCAATATCGAGTTCAACAAAATTTTGTTAGGAATGGATAGCTTGAATGAATCATAATTTGGATTCTTTTTTTATCAGTGAATCGAAAAGTATTTTTTTTAATTTCAATTTGATATGGCTTAACCTACTCTTAATAAATAGGAATTGACTTATTTACACTCTGATTAAGGTACATAGTTAATCTTTTAATGCTTTAACAATGTCTGATTTGCATGGTATGCATTTTAGTATCATAGTATAACGATGCCCACACTTATTATTATAGTGACAGGTGAATGCTAAGTTTGTTAACACGTGACATCAATGTTCAAGTCAATATCGAGTTCAACAAAATTTTGTTAGGAATGAATAGCTTGAATGAATTATAATTTGGATACTTCTTTTTGTCGATGGATCGAAAGGTCATTTCAATCTAATACGGCTTAATCTAATCTTAATAAGTAAGGTATTGACTTATTTACACTCTGATCAAGGTACATAGCTGATTTTTTGATACTTTGATAATGTCTGATTTATAGGGTATGTATCTTAGTATCATAGTATATCGATGATTGCACTTGTTATTATGCTAACAGGTAAATGCTAACCTTTTTAACACATGACAATCTGTTACTTTAACCAAGTTAATTAATGTTAGTATATCTTTCAGCTTTTATCTTCATCATGTAAATCTTTTTATTGAATTAATTTCAAAAGAAATAATACTATACAAAATACCCACATCAATTAATTAGGAAAACACTTTAACAAGAATTAACCAATTCAAGATTTGGTCATGATGTGGATGCATGTCATATTCATTATTGTACATGATAATAGTAATCTTTTGCATGAATAGTACCAATTTTGAAGTTTAATGTAAATGTAATTGATGTCCACATGCCTGTTTTAGATATCAATTGAAGATGAAATGATTGGAATTTCATGGGTGATATAAATAAGGTAATGAAAGTGATAGAGATACCGATATCAATATTGGACCTAGAGAATTTCTTGGTGGAAATAAGAGGATAATGGATGGAAATCTCTATGAGGGCTATATATGCACCCTCTTTATTAAACATGCCATGTAAAAGCAACAAAAAGATGGGTTACTACATGACATTATGTGGAGCCCACCTTGGATTAATCCAATAATCAAGTTGCCCCATCCACTTAGTACATTTTCTCATGAAAAAACCCTGCTCTTTTAATTGTTGAATTACCAACTAAATTCAATTTCCTCCTTTTAGAAGAAGAGATACAATGTTATCAAAGCAGATATCTTTCATTTATATGATTTTTGTTAATTTTTTTTAAAATAAATTTTTAAGATTTATTATAGAATAAAAGTTATATTAATCTTAATGTTTATTTAATTATGTTGTCAATTAAATTTTATATTCAAAAAGTGACAAATTAAACTTTGACTCATTAATTTGATACCAAATTGAATCTTAATTCAAATAGTTATGAAAAATTAAAGGTATTTTCATTGTTGAAATGTTCTAAAAGTAATTTCAACGAATTTTTCATTTTATTTTGAGTCTCTCCCTCAAATATAAACACTTTTAAATGCAATATCTATTTTTGATGAATTTGTTAAAATTTTGATAATGTAAATGTAAAATATATATATATTTTTTCAATATTCAAAAAATTATAAAATTTTTTATAATGATAAGTTGAATATTTATTTACATTTTGAAAATCTTTAACTCAAAATTCGTTGTATAAAATCTTCAACTTAAATATCTTTAATTTTTAAATTTTTTGATAAAGTTTAATTTACTATAAATTGATTAATAATGATTTAATTTATTATTTTTAAATACAAGAGTTTAATTAGCAATATAAAATAAATATCAAAGTTTTGTATAATATTTATTTTTATATTTTTATTGATAAAAAATATTATTTTAAATTATTATGTATCAGCATTTTTTAAAAAATAAGGGGACAAAACGAGTTAGTAAAAAATCTTAATCTTTAATATATCATGCAGAATTTCACGTGAACGTCAAATTTAAAAAGATTTGTAGATCAAAACCATCATTTATCAAATAATCAAACATATTGAGGAATCAAAAAAAGAAAAATAAATAAAAAGAATCATACTTATATAATTGAAGGCCCAGAAAATCGAAAAGACGAAACCCACCCCTTATTGGGCTTTTATGTGTCCTTATGATTGGTCGGCCTAATTTCAATTTGCAAGTAATATTTTAAATGTTAACAGAAAATATTGATATATTAATAAATTAATAATTATATATTATTATTATATTAATATAATAAATTATAAATAATATCTTAGATATTTCGAAAAAAATAAATGCAAGCTCAAGAGCTAATTAAAATGGGCTTCTCACTGCATGCCTGAATTTGGTCCGAGGGCGTGATCTTCGCTGATTACAATAGTTGACGATAATAACGTGCCTCATGTAGATGGCAAGATCCTATCTGGAAACCCGAAAGCCAATGGGTTAGATGGCCCAAATTCAGGAAGGGCATTTCAGTATTTTCAAGATTCCACCCATTGAAACTTAGCTCGCAAATAGCAAAGCAGAAACTTGGAAGTCTCAAAGACATGAATATCACGGAAACTAAAATACGAAGAAACCCCGAAGCTTTAGATGTTTCTGTCTAGTTCACCTCCCCCTCTCTCTCTCTCTCTCTCTCTCTCTCTCTCTCTGATTTCCGAGATTTGGGTTACTGCTGAAACTGTTGCAGCTTGAGTTTGGGTTTTCTTGGGGTCACCATGGCGACTCCAGGCACTGTGATGCATATTGATCGAAAGACTTTCTTCGCATCACTACCAGCTTCTGCAGAAACTTCTTCTTCGTTGCCAACTCTAGCGACCCAACTGCGCAGGAGATCGCTCTGTTCGAGCAGGAAGAAACAGAGCTTACGCTTGGCTATGGAGAAGAGAACAGAGCATGAACCAAACGACGCTTTAAAGTCCACTTCTGGTGATATCAATAGAGAAGCCACAGTTTGTCGCATGGTAAAGAGGATGTCAAGAAAGCAAGCGGAAAGGCGAGCCTACTTGGTCGCTGCGGTCATGTCCAGTTTTGGGATCACTTCGCTGGCCGCCGTAGCTGTTTTCTACAGGTTTTCACGGCAATTAGAGGTACTAAATCACTGATCAATCTCCTTCCGCAATACCCATTTGATTAAATCGATAAATTAATCAGTTTTTTTACTTTCTCTGTTGATTTGAATCTTGTTCACCAAGCAAACGGGCGGAGAGTTTCCAGTTCTGGAAATGTTCGGTATATTTGCTTTCTCCGTTGGTTCTGCAGTGAGTAAACAATGAACTATTAGTAATTAAAACTTAATTTTTCTTCAGATTTCGATGAAATCAATGGGTTTTTCCTTTCTGGGTGTTCTTCGAGTTGCAGGTGGGCATGGAGTTCTGGGCCAGGTGGGCACACAGAAAACTCTGGCATGATTCCCTATGGCACATGCATGAGGTTGCGTTCAGACTCGTTGAAAGTTCTTTCTTCCTATTCAAAAAAAAAAAAAACGAGCTTAAACGAAGACAAATTTGCTTTCTTTTCGTGATTTCTGCAGTCTCATCACCGGCCAAGGGACGGCCCTTTCGAGCTTAACGATGTCTTCGCCATAACCAACGCAGCTCCGGCAATCGCTCTGCTTCTTTACGGCTTCTTCAACAGAGGCCTTGCTCCTGGTCTCTGTTTCGGCGCAGTGAGTCGTCCGTCAAAACGATGACGTTTCATCATTTTACGTCACTGCAATTTTTCTTCTTTTTTTTTTAAAAAAAAAATTGCTTTTTCATTTCTCAGGGTTTGGGAATTACGGTTTTTGGGATGGCTTACATGTTCGTCCATGATGGCCTCGTACACCGTCGATTTCCAGTGGGGCCCATCGCTAAGGTCCCTTACTTACAGAAGGTCGCGGCAGCTCACCAAGTAATGATACACTTTATGGATGCTAACACTCCCTTTTCTTTTCCTTTTTAAATTACCCTATTATTTTACAAAATTGAATTATACCCAATTTTATTTTATTTTCTTTTTTTATTTGAACCTTAATAGCTCCACCATTCAGACAAATTCCACGGATTTCCATTCGGCTTATTCTTGGGACCCAAGGCAAGCTTTAAATCCATTTTATTTTTTTCTCTAAAAAGTAAAATATAAAATATAAAATATAATGTTAATTAATTAAATTTCATATCCTTCTGGCAGGAATTAGAAGAGGTGGGAGGCACCGAAGAATTGCACAAGGAACTTCAGCGGAGGATTAAGTAGTCCAAAACCGTAAAATGATTTGTTAATTGTCATCAAGGAAGATTATTTCTGCTCTCAAGTTTATGTAATTATATTTAATAATATTATTATAAATTTAATAATCACCACCATTTGGTGCAAAATAATTGTTAATTGTTTTGGCTATGTTAATTACTCGATAAAATATATATAATTATATAAATTTATTTTTTATTTTATATTAAATAAATAAAAAAATAAATCATACACATTTTCAATTTAAATTATGAAATATCAATTGAAGTAACCGAATTTTTTAATTTTGTTTAATATAAATCCCAGCTCAAATAACTATAAACAATTAAAATTAACTTTATTGTTAAAATATCTAAGTCAAATAAATTTTATTTTTTATTTTAATTAAGAGTTTTTTACTTGTAAACTGTTTTTTATGAATTTTAAATATTTTGACAATAAAAATTTTTTAAAAATACATTTTTAGTATTCAAAAAATCTTGAAATTTTTGTAATTGTAACTTAAATTTTCTTTGAAGATGTTGCGACCTTTATGAAAAATTTTAAATTAAAATTTATCGTATAAAATTCTTAATTTAAATATTTTCAACTTTAGAAATTTTAATAAAATTTAATTAATATCAAATTAATTAAAATATTTAAAATACATATTTTAAAAAATTTAAACTAAAAAACACATAATTTTTTTTAATGTTTTATTATACCATTGCATAACAAATTGATTGGCTGGCTTAGGATAGATAATTCCATGTGTAAAGATATTTGGTTGGTCCATGTACATAAGATAGTAGTCATGATCATTTACCAAAATTCACTAATTTTGAAAGTGTTGCTATAATCTTATAAATGCGGAGCGAAATAACATGACGTGTGGGAAGCTCGGGGTCCTTCATGCAAGATTTGTGAAAGCGCGAGCGACCAACGAGCAAAGGCAACATTACTCGTCGGTGACTCGTTTTTTGCTCGTGTCAGCGGTCCATGCACATTATCACAAATTTGATTTACTCACATGAATTTTTTTGATAATTTAATTTAAATTGAATGTTGATTTAAATACTTTTTAAAATTATTTTTAAAATATTATAAATAATTTTTTAATTTTAATACTAATTTATAAAATTAATTTTAATTTCTAAATTTTTTAAATAATAATTTAAAATTAAAAAATTTAATTCAAAATTTATAATATTTTAAATTAAATATTCTTAATTTTTAAAATTTTACGATAGAATTTAATTTGATTTGAAATAAATTATAATTTTTATAAGTAATTTTTTGAATATAAAATTTGTTTTGTAATATGAAATAAGTATTAAAATTTTTCTATAATTTTTATAGTTTGTATTGTTATTTTTTAAATATATATATTTTGAATCTGTTATATTAATAAAAAAATTCTATTAATCACTATAGAAGGATCAGATGTGGGTAAACACATGAAAGGAGAGACTTATTGAGATTGGGCAGAGGAAGAGAAGACGTGGAAGCAAACAAAGGTGCAATCTGGCAAGTGTCAGTGTTCGCTTGAAAAGAACCCTTCACGACCATATGGGTTACGTACAAATTTTTCCTACTTACAAGAAGTCTTCAAATTGGACCTTACAAAAGAAGGTAAGGAACAAAAGAAGTCAGAATCCACAAAACTGAACAAAACAAAAAAGATTCAGAATCCAAACTTGGGCTTGATGGGCCTGAGGTTGGGCTTTGTACCTGGAAGAGGAGTCCACGCTTGATCCAACAATCAAGCCACGTGGCTCAGAAGGGCCTGAGATGATCCAAGCCCGAAACTTCGCGAGGGTTCTTTTTGCTCTCCTCATCAATTGGAACTCCAGTGACATTGTCGGTCTCGTTCCTTTGCTACAGAGCAACGGTATGGCTACTGTTTCTCAATTTCTCTCTAATCACTTCGTGACTTATTATATTCTTTTTGGTTATCGATTTCGTATTCGTGATTTGATGCAGATAAGTTGCTTTTATTACCTTTTTGTTCGGTTTTTCTTTCTTGATTTATGTATATGCAATTTACACGATTTGTTCGGTTTTTCTTTCTTGATTTCCTGTATGGCAATCTACATGATTCCATGCCAAATTACTAAGAAGAGATGCTTGCAACACAGTCTTTCTGTTGATTAACATGCTTCATCTAAAGGCTAACTTGGCATCTTTTCGCTTTGCAGGTCTGGTAATTTCTGTGTGTTTAGGTACATGCGACGAGCTGCTGTGTTATTACCTGCAAAATACAAATTCAAGCCGACATACCCAGGGAGAGGATCATGGGGTAAGGTTCCTTCTCTTTTGAACTCTCTTGCATTTTTCTGACTGTAATTTATAACAAAATGTAACTTAAATATGATATGTTATTGCTTATTCCACGCAGGTAGTCTAGGCATTACAACACCAAACGAACAAGGAAAGAATGAATCTAATGGAGGAAGGCCTCAGGGAAATGAACAGACCGATCCAATTGTCACCTTTGGCAGGCCTTCACCACTCCCTCCTGTTCTTGGACCTTTGGCTGCTCTCTCACTGTTGGAAACATGGTCTAGTCGTGATGGAGAAGATAACTGACTGGTAATGTGAAGTTGTTCCTTCTAATGCAGGAGCTTATGTATAGTAAAGAAAAACCTTTGTGGATGTTCCCATTTACTTTGTGAAAATCTTTGAAATCTGGATCAATATTCTGAGTGCCAAGGCAACCAATTGAACCAAGAAATCCCAAATTTTGAGGTAGCCTGCAAGAAGTTGGTTGATCAAAGGCGCCAAAAGCATGGTGTAAATCTTTAGGAAGAGCTGTAACATAGGACTCTCTAGAAATCCTGCACAAGAGACATTATGAGAGACTTTCTGTATTAGTTTATGATTTCTGTGTTTCAGTTTTGAAATGTAGTATCAACGCTAACATACCTTCTGTAAGTTTTGGGGATTCATCGAAAATGGAAGTCACAGTCTTTAGCAGGGACTGAATTCCTCAATGGGGTAATAGAACACAAACAAAACCCGAATTTAAGTCTAGATATAGGAGTCAATAATAACGGAAACAACTTCATTTAGAAAACCCTAAAAGAAATCTGCTATCTTTGTGATTACCAGTACTAATCCTCCTGGCTTGATTGGTGATTCTATTAAAACCCTTGCTTGCCTGCATGTAGAGTGTGTGTCAGTAATAGATTCTTGTTTAGTGAACACGTTTGTTTATTCTGTGAATGGGTTTGTGTAATACTTTATAACCAGTCTCTGCCCCTCTTCAGAGCATTCATAGAAGCTGCATCCTCTGGTGAAAGGGATTCGTATCCCTTTCCATTCTGTTGTGACAGCGAAGGAACTTGTCAGAGTCAAGAAAAACCCACTGGTGTACAACATATCAGTGAAGGAGACACTATATAGTTATTTAATGGCAGATAAGAGTACCTAAATGCCAATTTACAGCTGCTGTAAAATCATCTCCTTCACAAACACGTTCAATGCTGAACTTCACGTTCTGACCCATGCTTCTTATTAGTTGGTCAAAGAAATGAGTAGCTTCCTGCATTTCAACATTGTTATGTTTTCTTAAGAAAGAGGAATAAATGTTTTCTGGTGGATTAAAGAAGCCAATAAAAAAGGAAAGAGACCTTTCTTCCATGAAATGCCCTAGGAAAAGAGCATTCCTCAATGTAGCATTCTTCTGAGATACATCCTTGCAGTTCCTTCAAATCCTTATCGTTGATAGACGAGTAGAACTGGATTATGGCGTGAGATGCAGAAAGTGGACCTAGAGAAAAGTCACGATCCGTTGCTGATGCCACGATCAGAAAACCTCTGTTCTTAATCTGGTCCTTATCTTCATTCCTTCTCATGGATGTGCCCTGCTGTTGTATCTTCGATTTCTTCTCTTCACCTCGATATGATCTTTTCAGGGGCAACGAGTCAGCTGTGAGCCTTGCCCTACTTTTGTAGTTCATATTTTGCCAGGGGAATTGACATGAGAAATTGACAGTAGCGGCCATTGCCTAAGTGAAAAGATGAGATGGGCAGAGGATTAATTTTTCGGTCTTGAAGCATACATCTAGGAGGAACTAATAGCAATGACAATTTATGACAAATTGGAGCAAAGAATAAAGTGAAATGTCTTGCCTTGAGCCATGGTTTTGTAAGTTTTCTTTCCCATGCATAACTTTTTATGCTGGTAGTGCCTTAACATGAACTCCAAGAATCATCTCTTCTTGAGTTTAGCTTAATTACATCTTGCTTTTTGGGGTTGAAAGGAATCTACCATTGTAAAAATGTAGATGTCCATAACATTTAAGGCTTCAGTAAAGTTAGCACACTCTTGTAAGGTTCAGTAGTTTTTTTTTAAAAGATAAAAATAAAAGAGTGTTCGTGTTGAAGAATCTGTCTATCGGATGGAATTCCATCCTCTTCAAAGTTTTGAAATTAACAAAATTAACAATTAAGAAAATTTCTAATTAATACTTATTTACTATTTCTCAGCCTAATTGAGGAGTTAGAAGTGAATAAAAACAAACGAGAGAATGAGTTATGCACTTACAAGAGTAAAAGTTAAATTTAGTGAAGAAACGCACATGGATCTAGGTCACTCAATACTTTAGTTTCATAGTTTACTAAGAGGGCTGATATCGTGGCTAATGCTAACCAGTAAAATTGTTTTCTTGGCTGGCAAACAGAAATAGAAAACAAAAGGAAAATTCAAAGAAACCCCATTTCTATGCAAGAAGCATGCTATATGTTATTGCACAAACATTGATCATATATTAATGATTTGGGAATCCATATAGCAGCAAGATGAACTCATTAGCAATCGACATAGCCTATATATAACATCATAAGATAGCCACTGTAGCACGGAATGGGGGTTAGGAGGCATGCCAGCAAAATATCACGAGGGACATGATAAAAATATAGCTTGTGGAAGTTGGGCTACGAGGGCCTCTTTGAATTAGCAGCCAACTAATCCAATATACAAATCTGGGAATTGGGTGATTTTTCAAAGGGAGGCCCACTTGATTGTTGTCTGTGTTTCCAAATGGCTTAGGTGGATGAGGAGATGTTGGAGGATAAGCATTGGCTCTAATCATATATCTGTCTGAAATGGCTGACTAAGACACACTAAATGACAAACTCAAAATGATCAAATGTGTGCTTTCAGGCCTACAGATTAATATAATGTTAGCAATAAATTATCATGCATGTTGAACTCCTGATGTATCAGCACATTCCTGAGAGAGATAGAGAGAAAGAAAGGAGGGTAGCACTAGAATCTTGAAATCTACCTAGACAAGCAATAGATATAATTTAGCTTCAAATCGTTTTAGTCTTCAAATTTTCAGTTTTTAATGGCAAAAGTTCTGCAGTATATTTGATCAAAATATGATAAATT
This sequence comes from Moringa oleifera, assembly GCA_021397835.1. Lineage (NCBI taxonomy): Eukaryota > Viridiplantae > Streptophyta > Magnoliopsida > Brassicales > Moringaceae > Moringa > Moringa oleifera. The sequence continues at coordinate 1,447,722 of JAJFZO010000566.1, forward strand.
GATGCCATCTAAATTAAATTTTAATTTAAATATTAATATTAATTAAAAAATTAAAAATATTTCTTGATTATACTATTTAAAAATAATTTAAATAAATTTTGTATTCCTTCTAAAATATATTTATGAATAACAATTTCATGAGTTATTTTTATAACTTTTTTGAAAAATTAATAATAAAATATTAAAAATACATATTTTTAATAATAATTTAAATAAATTTTTACATTTGTAAAAATTTTAAATCTAAATTCACTGTCCAAGGTTTCAATTGAATATTTTATAGCTTTAAATTTTTTGGTAAAATTCGATTTTATCTAAATTTATAAATCATGATTTGATTAATAATTTTTTCAAACATAACACAAGATAAAAATTAAGATATAAAACATAAAACAGAAAGGAAATTTCTTGCCTTTTCAGCTGTAACATGGCAATTTGCCATTCCCTTGGTCCCTTCTCGAAGGTACGCCCAGAAGTTTATGCGGGAGGTGCTCCATGGAAAGCAACCAAATTGCATGTAAACAAACTGATATACCCATTGAAAAGAACAAAAAGAAAATTTATGCTTTCAGGCTCTTATCTTTTCTAATTCTTTTACTGAAGACACACCAGCCAACCCCACAGGCAATTGCTGACTTTTGGGATCCAAATGAATACTGTCGTTTGCTTAAGTATGCAATAAAAAATTGAGAAACCAGAACCAAGATCCACCAGGAGAGAGTTATACGTCTCAAGCCCGCACGTGTTCATGATCAGACAGACCCAGAAGAGTTCATAATCAGACAGGCTCAAGACCATCAGTGCACATTGTTTAAATTAACAGACCATCTCATTCAGTTAATCAGTCACCAAATCATCCCATGAATGCAAATTGTCTTGGTGTAAGCTGAAAAGAATCTTGTACAGCCAGACAAATTGGCTGGCATGCCTCCCAACCAACCCCGACCAATCAGAAAAGGTCAGTTTCTAGCTTTCTTCCTTCTTCCAGATCAAACACACCACATTTTCAGGCCCTGGAGCTGCAATGGTATATATAAGCACCCTGTAGAGCAACTGGGACATATATCCACAACCTCAAGACCAACAGCTCTTGAAGAAAAAGAGAGAGGAGGACATACATTGCCTTGCGTCATGAGCAACAAAGTAAGTGATATTCCTGCCAGAGCAATTGGCAAAAGTTTCAGGAACACAAGGCCCCTGCCAAGGAGAGGACAGATAAAATCCAGGATAGCAGCAACTGCTCTTCACTCAATTGTTTCAATGCTATCCAAAGCCTCTTCACATCATCATCATTCCCACAGAAGAACCCATGGTTGATGATCTCGTGTCAGAAGGTCAGAGAGTTTTAGAAATTGATGTCTGCATCAGACACTGTTGTCAATTACCTTCTTGATGTAATTAGTAATGTTCCTTCTAAGTTTTCCTTTGTTTTTGTTATCTGTCTAGCAAAAGTTCAGATCAGACTGTTTATTCCCGGTCAGACGTTATATAGTTACCAAAAATTAAAAGCATAGACATCCATAACCAGATAATCCATGAAACAGGAAACAACATCAAGCAATTTCATGCGGTAATTTCATGGCAAATCCTATAATTATAGTTGTCACCAGTTACAAAGGCACGTCAAAAAATAAAAAAACAAAGTTGATGGTACAAGAAAAATACCATACATTGGCCCTGAAAAATATCACATCAAATCAGCAGAAACCAATTTGTATGAAACAACCTGTAGAATATTAAGCACTCAATAGAGCTGAGATATCTCTATCTCATTTCCTGTGGAGGGAACAAGTGAATCCAATCAATTGAAAAAGATGAGAAGATTTGATCATCAAGTGATCTCCTGCTTACAAATATCAATTATTAGAATCAGGGACGTCTTAAAATGAATATACTAAAGAGGTTGTCATCGACATGAACTAAGTAAATTTACTACAATCCGTATCCACTTTAACAAGATCTACAAATTTACAATGCAACAATTGAAATACAATAAACGTGCATTATTTAATGTTATAGCAGACTCCTGAAAGCGAGATACTACAGAGAGCTTCAATTCCTCATTGAAAGACGAAAAATGTCAAGCTATACATCCATAACCAGCCAAATGAAGCTTACCATAAGTTATTTCAAGTTCAACCATTTTCCCAGCAAGTTTATAAGCGAACAGTTAACAATAATTTCATACAGCCTAGGGACCCTGGATGAACAAGTACACAACCTTTGTAAAATTAATCAGTATAGCAAATTTTGAAACAGTGGGGCCAACATCAGGAAGAATGACACTACAGTATTATAGATGCTAAATAAATTGTTGCAAACAGGGAAAAGAAAATTCCGACCCTTGTGACTTCCCTCAATTCTAATTATTTTCCTCGAAATAGTAATATTTCACAACACAACTTAATAGCTACCGCAATGATTAATTTGTATCAATTATCAAGGAAAAGTCTAAAACTCTGATACCCCAAATAACATCATAAGTACATCAATCCTCAGCCAAAGCAAGTGACCATGATTCAAGTAACCCTACTGCCAATAAATCACTACCATGTAAATCACTGGTAATGTTATCTTCAGAGTCTCATTCCAAAAGAATAAAAGGAAATTTTTTTTTCTAAAAAAGCTACTAGGTGAATGATTGTATATAGGAGGAAACAGTGCCCATTAAACAATTCTTACATCCATTAATTTGAACAACCTCCATGACTCCAAACATAATACCTGTCTCCCCAAGTGAAGGTATAAGCTCACAAGGTCAACCACCACGAATCAGCATTCACATTAGTCCTCATCCTCTTTGGCCAAACCACCAGAAGATCTGACAAGAGATCTGCATATCATACTGTTACCCACACGTGTTCATAATCAGTTAACAGCCATTGCAATACATAGTTTAATACCAAACATAACCAGTCATAGCACCAAGTCATCCTATGAATTCAGTCTGTCTCCACATGGTTTAAAGGGAATCTTCTACAACCAGAAAATTTTGCTGGCATGCCTTCCTAACTCTCCACTGATCTAACAAGCCTAGCTATCAAAAAATAAAAGAAGAAACTCTCTTCCAGATGTTGTACACCCTGACACTAATTTATGAAAAACTGACAAATAAGGAGAGAATTATCAACATCCAAAAAATCCCTAAAACACTTCTCAGCTGACCCAACTCCCCATTTTTTGCCCAATTCTCAACCAACCCCATCAACTAGTAACCACCAGTGCTCCATAACCAAACACCTTTCTCAAACAAACCCCATGGGCCATAATCTCATTCTCCTCCAAACCTCACAACCCATAACAACTCAGTATGTGCACATCAACAGCAAACCCATACACATCATTGCATAAAAATCTCAAAAACGCATCTGGGTCCGCGCGAATCAGCAAGACGCAGACATAAGAAGAAAAATCGTCATCTGCGTGTGGGAGATGAGAGTAACAGATAGAAAGGGGTTAAGAGAATAACCCCACTTGATAGACAAAGGGTAGACCAAAACCCTCAGGAGTAGATGGACATGGTAGGGTGAAAATTTCGTAAAGAGAGATTTGATTAGTTAGATATTCGACCGGCTGTTTGTGGAGGTAGAATGCCCATCTTAGTCGCTTCATGCACAGTGATCTTGTTCCTGGTTCCCTCTGCTTCATATATATATATATATATATATATATATATATATATATATATATCAGAGGTTTTCGCAGGGTTTAACTGAATTGTGGCGAAGATCCTCTACAGCTCGAACTTCCTCCGCGCCCCCCCAGAAGTTTGGGTCACAGAGGCACGACATTGCCTTGTCCTGTACTTCATGCAACGAGCTTTGACTTGGGCAGGCTTGGTCCCCCCTATCAGGGCTCTGGAACACTGACCGGCCCAAGACAGAACTTTCCATTTGCCAATTTGTGCTTTTATAATGAATTTTTTTCACCTAGTTTTTTTCTATAATTTTATATTTATGCTAGTTTTTCAAATAAATATTAACACATAATGTTTAGGTAAAAATAAATAAAATTTATTTATTTTTATTAATATGAAAAATTATTAAAAACTTTTTGTTATTTAAGATATCAATATATTTGTAATTTTGCTATTTAATTGGTACGATGTTATTAATACATGTTATGATCTAAATTATTTTTGTTTAAAATTTTAATTATTATTTTTGTATCTTCACTTTGGACTCTTTGATTAGAGATTGGAAGGTTTAGAGTCATATCTTGTTAAGAGGTGGAATGCACTTTGATATGAGATTTAAGAGATTTGATTTTGAAATTTGATACTTTTTATATTATTAAATAAATTTTAATATTTTAAAAAATAAAGAATCTATACTGAATTATTAATTTAAATTAATTCTAATTTAAAATTTAGATCAAATTAATTTTGATTTGATCTATTAATTTGGGTTAAATGAATTCAACTTAAAATCGTTTATAAATATAAAAAAATTATTAAACTATCATTATAAAAAAATCAAATTCAATTTTTGTTTCATAAAAAAATTATATTATTAAATTTTAAAAAATTTTAAAAAATTTTTTTGAATCAAAAAATATTTAAATTTAAAAAATAAACTCAAAATATAATGTAAATATTATTTCATTTTTAATAATGAAAATACTTTAATTTTTTGTAATTTTAAATTAAAAATAAATTAAAATAATGAATTAAAATTAAATTTTAATTAAACATTTTTAAAAAATAAAATTTATATGTTAAATGAGATAAGTATATAAATTTAATTTAATTTAATTTTTATTTCATAAATTGATACTGATCTTTAGCACGTGAGATCACAGGAAATAGACACAAAGTAATGAATAGGACCACACCCTTGAACTGGAACCTTCATCTGAGACAGACGCCAGAGAGTGCCAAACATGTGGGCCACACTTTGCTCCGTAACGGTAAAACTGGGTCCCATGATTCAGAGCTGGAACAGTGGGCTGGTTGATCAAGGGAGAGCAAGTTGTACAGCGCGGACTTGAGGGTCCTTCAAGGTACAACCAGTAGCCCAGTTGGGTTTCTCTCAGATACAACTGAGGCCTTGAGCTCTGGCTTTGGCCCATTGGACACGCAAACATTATTTTTTTGAAAACCGTAGGCATAAATTTGATTTTTGTCTGATAAGAAGCAAAAGAAAAGATAATTATAAAAAAATTTAAATTGCATCCGAATTTTGATTTTAATTCTATCATTTCAATTTAATAAATTTTATATGTAACATTTTAATTTAATTTGATTTGATTTAATTTAGATCTTGGTTCAAACGATTGTAAAAATAATAATTTTTCATTCTTCAAATACTTGAAAATTGATTCACATAAATTTTATATGTTATTTCAACTAAAAATTTTTAATTTAATATATTTTAATTCAAAAATTATTCTTTTATATTTTTAAAAAATTTAATTGTACAATAAAAAATTAATTTTAATACTAAAAAATATTTTTTTATGATAATTTGAACTTCTTTTATGTTCATGAAATATTTCAAGATAACGTTGGTTATATAAAATCTTAATTTATAAATTTTTTTAATAATATGTAAACTGATTCTAATTAGAACTTGAGTATAAAATTGATCAAATTAAAAAATAAAAATTTATTTTTTATATTTATCCTAAAAATTTCTAACGGTATGAGTTTACTTTTTTATATATATTTTGTCACATGGGTAAAATGTAAAAACAAAATGAATTTAGTCCATTTTAATTTTTTTTTTCATTTGGGTATGTTGTAGAAACCCTAAAAATGGCTAATAGATATGAAATTCAAATATAATCTATAGTTTAAAATATTAAACCACCACAAAATGCATGTACCCACAAAAAGATTTGCTTCTTATGAATATTTTTGGACCGTTAAAACATTAATTATTCTTCTTCTTTTTTTGGGGTGAAAGTTTGATTAGCAATGGCCTAGCTCCCCTGTGGGAGGAAATAACACTAAGGCTGTTAAGGAAAATGACAACCGATGTGTCTTCCTGGCCTTGGGGTCCATGGTACTAAATTCACTTCACTTTTGATGACTACTTTTATTAAATGTTTTTTTTTTTAAATGATGGAGTCGGTGCCTTTTTGGGAAAGTAGTTATAAGTCATGAATTTCTTATCATATGATTATTTTTAAAAAATATTTATATATTAGTCAAATTTTTTAAATTTTATATTATTATTTTATATACAATTTTTAAATTTTTGCATATTATAATATGTTTTTAAATATATTAAATGATAAGTTTATAATGCTTTTTTCAATGACCTTCTCAATATGTATCAAATGAAAACATTATTATATATATATATATATATATACACACAATTAAATATTAATATTAACAATATTTATGCAAATCAAATGGGTGTATTTTAAAATCAATGCTGGGTATTTGAAGAGATGAATGTATAGCAATTAAAATTTTAAAATAAATAATATATGCAATAATTACAACATCAAATCAATTATTTTGATTTGAAATCAATAGTGAGCATTATTAAACTATATATTATACATCACAATATGCTATAGCATGTAAATAATATTAAGCACCTAAGTTGATTAATCTTACAAATAATAAAGTAAATTTGTTTATTCATTATTTTTTATTAATTATCTAATATAAGAAAATTTGCTAAAAGAAAAGTAAAAAACAACAAGCTTAATCAGTAATCATAATAAAAGTTACCGTTATAGGAAGCAAAATCAAGAAGCCTTAAACGGGAAGTTTATAAGCCAAAAAGCATCTTAATTATTCGAATTACTAAGCGAGTATAGTAGGTCGAGTGTCATTAACATCACTAAATAATACAAAAAAATAATTTTTTAAACTAAATTATTTAATTAATTAAGTGGCTATGACCTTTTAGTTCACATCTTGGATTTGGATAGATAGCAAAGGAGGAAATTAATTAGGCTACATAAACATAATATTAAAAAATTATAAAAATAATTTTATAATTTATAAAATAAAAAATATATAAAATGTTAATACTTAATTTTATTTAATTACAAGTATTATAATTTTTTTAATAACTCAGTACAACTCAGATAAGCACGAAATTTTGATTCAATATTAAGATTGAAGGAGTTTATGTTGATTAATGAAATTACTTCCTTACCAATTTTACCACTTTTTGACAGCAAGATTTGATATAGACAATCAAAAGATCAGTATTTATTTGGATTTTTTTAAAATTAATTATTTATTTGGAGAGACGACAAAAGTTAAAATTGTATGTGATATTTATTTTATTAAATATTACCAAATGTTACAATAAAATAGGAGTAAATTTTTATTTGAACTTATGTATTATAAAAATTATGTCACCAAATATTTATAAGATTAATTTTTATATGTTATATTTATTTTAAATCAATTAACTATTTTAATAAAAATAACACCAAAACAAATAATATTTATATTATAACCCGAATGATAATATTATATTTATTACAAAAAAATTAAATACCATAATAATTTTATGATACTTTTGTATCTATTTTTATGTTATTATATATAATAATTAAATGATGTGAATTAAAATATACTTATATTGTTCGATTAAAAGTGTTACTATATTAAAGTAAATATAATATATTATTTTTATGAATATAAAATTATAATTAGTAATGTAAAAGAAAATACCATGCCATGCCATTCTTTCTTGCCACTGACAAAGAATTACTGGCTCTCCATCCCAAAATGGACAAACATATGTACTACCAAAAATGAATCTTTCTTCCTTTTCTATTGTTTTTGGTAGATTTAGTTAATTTTTAAATTTGATTTAATTTAAGTTTAATTTATAAGTAAATTTAATTAATTGCAAAAATAAATGTTATTTGTTTTTCCAATGGTTTTTAAATTAAATTTATTTTTATTTTTAATTTTAAGGGCTTTTACCCTTTTTTTCAATTTTACTTTTGCCATTACATCCGATAAGACACTGAATTCCCGCCTTTTCCACAAGCCGACAAGCGGCTCACCCATATTATCACTCAGCTGTCCATTGGGTCCCACACAACAAAGTACTCCAAAATTCATCGATCTTCATCACCACTTACAAATTCGCTCACACGATATCTACTAATCCGAGCATCTCACACGCAAGACATTCTCTACATAAAAGAAAACCCAAAAATCACAAACATAAGTATTTGCGTGTGCGGGCCTCCCATTCTCTGCAAGGGCAACCTGGCAGCAATGCATGCACTGACCTTTACCTCTCTCTCTCTCTGCAACCCTTCTTCTTCCCCATTCTCTCTCTCTCGCCCTCTCCCTTTCCCTCTCCCTCTCTGTTTACGCACCTCTGCTTTATCTCTCCCAAAAATTCTACCTCATTTTCCTCTTCTGGGTCTCGTCAATTCCACGTCTGACTCCAGTTTTTAGCTGCTATATATTGATCTCTCTTGCCAAATCTAGGCAAAGATCCCCCACTTAGCTTTCTCAAAATCTAACACTGGTTCTTCGAGCAATGCACATGCTCTAATTTTTCTTTTTCTTTCTTGTCTGTTCATTCGTAGAGACCCGAGAAGAGAAGATTGGCGAAATTTTGACGTAGATTGAAGAAATCAGAAGAGACCCAGGAAGAGAAGTATACAGTATTTTATTCTCTTCCATTTTATAAATCGTGGGTCGGATAAAAGATAAAAGGAAAATGAAAGCAGCCCAGAAAGATTCGGAGAAATTAGTATGGGATCGGACCCCGTCAGCCAACGCCATTGCGGGATCCGGGTCGACTACCCGACCCATTCCCAAGCTCATGTTCTGGCTCATCCTCTTCGTCTCTGTCACCTACGTTGTGTACACGCTCAAGCTCGTTTCCACCTCACGCGCCTGCAACGAGGAGCCCTTCTCCCCCCATCATCGTCAATCCATCTCATCCTCATCACCGCTGCCATCCTCTAACACATCAGAGCCGCTGATTCAAACAGGAACCAACGAAACCATACACCGACGGCGCGATTTTCAGGAACCTCACCAGCAACACCAGCGGCTGCAGCTGCCGCAGGAGGAGCCAACCGACATCAATCACATAGTATTTGGTATCGCTGCGTCCTCCAAGCTGTGGAACCAGAGGAAAGAGTACATCAAGATTTGGTACAAACCCAAACTTATGAGAGGCATAGTTTGGCTCGACAGCGAGGTGAAGACCCCTAGCGCCGAGAAAGACAAGCTGCCGCCGGTAAAAATCTCGAGCGACACCTCCAAGTTCGCCTACAAGAACCGACAGGGACACCGGTCCGCAATTCGGATCTCTCGCATCGTGTCCGAGACACTCCGTCTCGGTCTCGACAATGTGAGGTGGTTCGTGATGGGTGATGATGACACCGTTTTCGTCACCGAGAACCTTGTCCGGGTGTTAAGGAAATATGACCACAACCAGTACTATTATATCGGGAGCTTATCGGAGTCTCATCTTCAGAACATATTCTTCTCTTATGGGATGGCTTATGGCGGTGGTGGTTTCGCTATAAGCTATCCGTTGGCTAAGGCGCTTCATAAGATGCAAGATAGGTGCATTCAGAGATACCCTGGATTATACGGCTCTGATGACAGGATGCAGGCTTGCATGGCCGAACTCGGTGTTCCACTCACTAAGGAACTCGGTTTTCACCAGGTCTATTAACCCTTCTCTTTCTCTTTCGCTCGCTCTGTGTTGTCCTCTTTTTCCTGCGTTCTCTCTGTTTTCATCTGACTACTACTGTTTTCCATCTCTCTGTATTTCTTCGTTTTCTTTGACTTTTGGGTCATTGATTTTGCAAATTTCATATGAAATTGGTTTTGCCAATCTGGGTTTGAAAATTAATCTGGGTTTTCTGGGTTTGAGCTTGAGCCACTCTTTCCAGCGAAGAAAGGCTCTTCCGCTTTGAACCGCCCACGGGTCGAGCTTGAGACCCATTGATCGTATCTCTTCATTAAAGTCGTTATCAATTAATGTTGATTTTAATTGCTGACGTGACCTGTTAAGTCAATATCGGGTGACTTAATGCAAACCTTGCCTGTAGTTTAACAAACTAATTTAGAAATCGTCAACCTAATTTTTATCGTGTCGAGTTTCCCGGGTTCATCTCTTTGCAGTTTCGGGTAAATTGCAGGGTAAAGATTTTCCTTTTGGGTTTTTTTTTTTTTTTGTTTAACTTCTGGACCATCGGATTGGTGAGGACCTGACACAAAAGCAGGTGATTAGTTCAATGTTGTCCGTAGATGAGATCTTAGGCGTCGGTATGGGACCCACGTGTGGTTAGACCTGGACCTACTTTGTCATAAAGCAAACGTCTACACCGACTACCATTCTACAGAGCGTGCGTTTTACGTCTGTTGAACAGAATGCCCTGCTTTCTACTGCTCCATTTTGATGAAAGACTCTGTGTTTCCTTTTTAACTCTTGAATAAATCATTTTACTCTTAAAAGTTTTGATTTTTCTTCCCTTTGTCCTCTTTCTGTGAAATGGGTTGAAGGGGAAAGACATTATGGGTACAGTTTTAGCTTTTAAGGTACTATAATTGAACCTGCCTTGTCTGTTCTTGTGGGGGCTGTCTTTTGATGGGAAACTTTTTGACTCATTCTCAGGGGGATCCAATTTGGGCCACATTCTTCTGAATAGAGATTAGTCTGAGGTGTCTGATAATTTCATTTTACCTATAATGAATCTGGTGCATCTTTTTGTTGCTTGATCTGCTGCCCGGAAAGGAAATCGGAATTAAAAGTGAAAGCACAGCTTCCCACTAGATTTAGAAGAAAATTCCTATAAGAAGTGGCATTGTAGTTCAAATTTATGAATGAGAACTCCAGTTTGCTTCTTTTCTTGAATTTGGAGAGGCTGCACGGTCCAATTAATGTGGGGAAAGGATACTCAAAGCAGCATTTCTTGCAATTTCGATCATATTTGCTTGTATTCTAGAATTCATGGAGCTGTTTGCTGATTCTAACAGTATCTTCTTTGATTGGTGACGATCAGTATGATGTGTATGGGAACCTATTTGGTCTCCTTGCTGCCCACCCAGTTACTCCATTGGTGTCACTGCATCACCTTGACGTCGTTGAACCCATCTTCCCCAACTTGACGAGGGCTGAAGCTCTTCAGCGGCTGACAATTCCGATCAAACTGGATTCGGCAGGGATTATGCAGCAATCTATCTGCTATAACAAGGCAAAGAGCTGGACCATCTCTGTTTCATGGGGGTTTGCTGTTCAGGTTTTCCGAGGAATCTTCTCTCCACGCGAGATGGAAATGCCCTCGAGGACCTTCCTGAATTGGTACAAAAGAGCAGATTACACTGCTTATGCATTCAACACCCGCCCTGTTAGCAGAAACCCATGTCAGAAGCCATTTGTGTTCTATTTAACGAAGGCGAAATTTGATTCCTCCATGAACACCACAGTCAGTGAGTATGATCGGCATCGTGTTCCTCACCCTGACTGCAGATGGAAGATGGCTAATCCTGCAGAACTGAACACGATTTTGGTGTACAAAAAGCCCGACCTGCATCTATGGAACAGAGTAAGTAACTTGATCAAATTGGAGAGATATGCTTCACTAGATTTCAAGTTGGTTTAATCTGAATTTCTTTTCTTGTTTGTGTGGAAAGCAGTCTCCGAGAAGAAACTGTTGCAGACTGATTGAATCGAAGAAGAAAGGGACAATGGCGATAGATGTGAGCATATGTAGGGAAGGTGAAGTAAGCGAAATATAGAGGAGATACTACTTTGCAACCTTTAGGAAGTTAGCTTCTTCTTCTTCTTCTTTGAGGATCTTTCTCTCTCTCTCCTCCCTATTTTTTTGTTAATTTTATTTATGAAATTTCCAATTTTGTTAAGTGTATCTGTGGAGTAGATTGTTGGGTGGGAGAAGAAAAAGAAAAAAAGAAAGAGCAAATATATGTCGGTGTACAAAATTGTAATTTTACACGTTTGTTGTTGTCTCATATCGCTCCTTTTGTTTTCAGATCTTTAGTGTTGGTACGCAGCAGGGCAGTGGCTTGCTTAGCTCCTCAATTAATTCATAATTTCCTTTTTCTGTCTTGTTACGGAATTTTTAAGTATGTCTCAGTTTTTGTTGGATTCTGTTAGGAATAGTTAATTATTAATTGGACATGATGAGTGTAGGAAGGAGGAATCATATTATTAAATGAAACATTATTATATTTTAATCTAATTTTTTAATTCTAGTAATCTATGTTTGATTTACCATATAAGATTGCATTACGGTGGATGTCAGCGCAATTTGTGCGATTTTGCACATGATAATATACAATTTTTGAGATATTGTAAATAATTGTAGGTAACCCCAAATTTATGTGGCATTTGTAGTCGTTATAAAAATTGCATAAAAATAGTGAATTATATTTTGTATTATTAAATAAATTTTAAAATAAAATTTGTAGAAAACTCTTATATTTAATTTATATTTTCAATTAATTTTTTTAAAGTGATGAAGAAATTTAATTTTTATTTATTAATTTAATTTAAATTAAATTTTATCAAAAAATTTAAGATTTAAAAATATTTAAATCAAAAATTTTATAGCATGAATTTTGAATTAAAATTTTCACTTAGGTAAAAAAAAAAAATCAAGCTATCATGGTAGAAAATTCATAATTTTTTGAGTTCTAAAAATATATATTTTTAAAACTTATGATACCATTCAATTTTAAAAATAGTGTAATTATTTTAAAATTATGAAACTTTTTGTGGTATTATCTTAAATACTTTTTTATATTTGTAAAAAAATTTAAATCAAGATTCATTATGTAACTTCTTTAATTTAAATATTTTTAATTTTTAAAATTTTTGATAATATTCAATTGATATCAAATTAATAGATTAAAGTTGGATTTTTCACTTTTTAAGCATAAAGATTTGATTAATAATCTAGTGTAAATATCAAAGTTTTGTGAGATATTTATATTAAATTTTATTATCAAAAAATATAATAAATTAATTTTAAATTCATTAATTTGATTTAAATTAAATATTATAATAATTAATTAAAAATTAAATATATATTGATTATTATAATTGTTTTAAAATAATTTGAATAAATTTTGTGCTCACAATTAAGTTTATCATCAAATTTGAATAATTTTTAAATTATAAACTATTTTTATGATTTTTAAAATTTTTTAACAATATGATTTAAAGAAATATTTTTAGTATTCAAAAAATTTTAACAGTATCTTAAATATTTTGCCATATCTTTAAAAAGTTTAAAGTCAAAATTAATGATTTTTTAATTTAAATATTTTTAATTTTTAAAATAAAATTTGATAAAATTTAAATTAATATTGTATATATATATAAATAATTTATTACATAAATTTTATCTTATAAATAATTAATTTTATAACTTATACTGCACTCAATATAATTTGAGTATAAATTTCAGAATTTTTTATTAAAACTTTAAAAAATAAAGAAAACCCCAATCTGGGAGTGGCCAGAATAAATTCGGTGCCATAAAATGGTAAATTCCTTATTTTTCTTCTAGAAACCCAAAATTTACAAGCCAAAGTGTCGGTGGTATTTTACATTTTATTTTATTTTCGAATTTTTGGGAAAATACAACAAACTCACAGCCGTGCTAATTTACAGCAGTAGGTGACCGTCTAGAAATGTCTATCCAATAATCAACTGACACGATAGGAGGCCCCTCATTATATCGCTGGGGTAGGTGAGATGAAAACGGGGTCCAGTTGGCTCGCCTCCCGAGGCTGTAGCAACATAAATCAGTGGCCCATATTATTCTGTCAATGCAGTACCCACTTACCCGTACATGCAGTTAATTTTAGTTACGGCCACCATATCTTTTGCCTTCTATTTCTTGTATTTTTTTAATATATATTTTAAAATAAAAATAAAAAATATTCTAAACTCTGATTTTTATTTTTCTTTTATAATTAATTTTTTTATTCTTTAAAACTAAAACAAAGTTTAATATATTAATTTTATTTAAATTAGATTTGATTGTGAAAAACAAATAATATTTTTATTATTAAAATACTTAAAAATAATTCAAATAAATTTTATATCTTATTTCGATTTCAACTATCAAATTTGAATAATTTTAAACAAATAAACTATCTTTAATAATTTTTTTAATTTTTTGATATTATAATTTTTTAAAAAATTTTAATACTTAAAAAATTAGTTTTTTTGCAATAGTCACTTGAATATTTTTTTTTATATAAGTAGAGCTTTTAAGTTAAAAATCACTGTAAAAAAATTTTAATTCAATTTTTTTTAATTTTTAATTTCTTTTATTAGAGTTTAATTTTATCTAAATTGATAAATTAAGATTTATTTGGATATATTTGAAAATTAAAACTCAAGGTTTTATATTACCTTTGTTCTTAAATAAATTATGATTTTAAAAAAGTTTATAAGGAATTTCAATTTATTAATTTAGATTAAATTATTTATTAACTAATTTAAAAAATTAAAATTATTTGAATTAAATTTTTTCCAATTAATTCAAACTTAATTTTTTTAAATATAAAAAATATTCAAACTATCATCATAAAAAAATAAAATTATTCAAAATTTAAATTTATTTTTAATAAATTTTATACTATCAAATATTTAAAAAATTTATAAAAATAACGCATGAAGTCAAAAATTATTTAAATTTAAGAAATGAAGTTGAAATAAAGTATAAAGTTTATTTGAATAGTTTTTTTTTTAAAAGAAATTTGGATAACAAAAGTATGGTTAATTTTTTACAACTATTTTGAATCAAAATTTAATTTAAACATAATCCGTAAAGTAGATTTTATTTGAAAAGAAAAGATAAACTTCAAGCTTTTATGAGAAATTTTTATCCAAGTTTTATTGATTTGAAGTACATCATTTTTTTAAAAAGTATTAATATGTAATTATTCAATAAAATAAATAATTAATTTTTTATATATATTTTTAAATTAATATATTAAATTATGAAAATATATTTTTAATAAAAATTAAGATAAAGAAATTATTTTTTGTGAAATTATCTTAGCTTTAAGCATGTGTGCGAAAGGCTTGTGCAAGACCCAAATAAATAAGACGAGCCCAATTAAGAAAAGTTCATTTGCAATCAAATGGGCTAGATAGTAGTTCTGGGTCGGTCCAATTTCATAAGCACTCTTTA
Source organism: Moringa oleifera (assembly GCA_021397835.1). Lineage (NCBI taxonomy): Eukaryota > Viridiplantae > Streptophyta > Magnoliopsida > Brassicales > Moringaceae > Moringa > Moringa oleifera. Next base: position 1,462,854 of record JAJFZO010000566.1, read on the forward strand.
TTCATAGGGCCCTAAATCAATCATGTAATATATGTGTTTTTTGTTTTATATTCAATTGGGTGATTGGGTCCATTTACCTGGTTGGATCTTGGATCAGGACCGGCCCAGCATACCAAATTGCCCTATCAAAACTTCTATGTACAATATCACGAGACCAGCCTAAATGTAAAATCTATGTTTGGGCCAATAATGGGTCACATCGGGTTAACTTGATCCATGGCTTAGAAGTTCAACCTCCAAGACTCACCGATTAAAATTGAGATAATTTATTTATTTTTGAATAATTTTTTATTTAAATTGTATTATTTTTAAAATAATGATATATAATCATTTAATAAAATTAATAATTAATTTTTTTAGTATTTATGTGTTAATTATATAGAAAACATATTTTATTTATAATTGTAGATTGAGATTGATAAAAAAAATTATGTTTATTTACAACTTATATTTTTGTTGAATTTTTAACATCAAATTTCTGTATATAATTTTTATTAACATTAACAATTATATATATAGATATGTGACGTACACAAAATTATTTCTTATGTAATTACCCTAACATCTATTTAAATATTATTAATATAAATAAAATATTTTTTATTGTTAAACTTAATAAAAATATGTAAAATATAAATATTTAAAAAATAAAAAATAAAATTTATTTTTGTAAAAATATTAATATAATTAAATAAGTAAAAATCATATACACACCAAATATGTGTATAAATCCGTTAATGTTAATAAAAATTATAATATTAAAAATTTAATAAAAACATAAATCTAAAATAGATGTTTTTTTTTTAAGTTTTTGAAATTATGAATAAAATATAAATTCTCTTAATATAATTAAATTTTTATTTATTATTTATATTTATGTTAACATAAATATTTATAAAAAATATTTTTATTTTTAATTTAAAAATTTAATACAAATCAAATCAATAAAAAATCTTAAAATTTTTTCTTACATGTACCAAATTAATACGGCAAAGGCAACAAAGAAACGTAAGGAAAAGAAAGGAAGTTTCGTAACCTTGTTTGCATTTTGGGTACCCACCGGTGAGTTAATGTTGCCTTGCCATTGGGATAACGGCCTCCTTCCAAGCAAAACGAAAGTTCTTAACTTTGTGCGTATTATCGGTATAATTACTATTGGTAGGTATATGATGCAAATAATTAAAGACAAGTAGAAAGTTGGGATACAATAAAGTTGTGGCTAAGAGGAGAGAGCCACACAAATAAGAGGGTTTGTTTGTTTTGATATGCCACATTGCCACATTCAAAAAGACATACAAGTTGGCTATAAAGGGTTGTGGTCACACAAAAGCATACCAAGAACTCCCCTTTATAGTGGAAAAGATTGGACTCTCCAACATTTATATACATGTGTATGCATATATGGAAAGTACAATTTTGCCACAATTGATCTAATTAATTCAAGAAGAAAGAAGAAAAAAAATTTTGTCGGGTAGGACAAAACTCTTTTTTTTGATTTTTTTTTTCAACACGTATCTGATATGGGTTTTTAAAAATTATCATTTTAATTAATTTTTGATAAAAATTATTTTGTATAACTACTTTTATAAAAAAAATTAATTGATTAAGATTTATAGTATGATTTATATTAAAAATTTGATTTATCATCAAAATCGTTTTGATCAAATCGATGACATTGACATGGCATTACTCAAAATGCCGACAATGCCCTAATGTAGAAAAGAGAAAATTAAAATTAAATGGGAGAAAACTTAAGCTCCTTAATTAGGGGAAACAACATTTTGTTTCATTCACGACCATAAGAATGCTTGATCCTTTTCAATATGTCACCTTTCAAAGGAATAGTCAAGCTAGGCATAATGTTGTTCATATTTATCCAAATCACTAACGCATTAGACCATTTTATTGTCCAACCAACCACAAGCATTTAACTAATTCAACATGAGTGAAGACTTTCATTTTCGTTGGTTCCACTCTCCTTCATTACGAGTCTTTAGATCGTGCTCCAATGAATCTAATGGTTGATTAATCTTCAATACTTGTCATGGATTTCTTTGCTCATTATGGCATCATCAAGCCAGAGAAATGTGTATCCACTTTTAACTCGATATAGTCAAGACTTGAACATCAGCTCGAGTTTTGAAACCAATTTTAAGAGTAGAACTTGATTATTGTACAGTTTAAAACGAACTCAAACATTCTAATTAGGACTTGATCTTTGCAAAATAAAATTTAAGAGAAATTTCACCAATCAAAATAAGTTAATCATATCTAAGGATCATGTGAAGATCTCAAAGATCGCGCATGAATGACACTTTTAATCACTCTAAAGCTTATATAAAGGCTAAAAATATAATATTGTTTAACAAAAATAATATATTTACTTGATTGTTGAAGGTTCTCTATTTTTTTTAAGTTCTTCACGACTTAGATTCGAAGAAACTTTTACAAAAATGTAATATATTTTTTTAAAAATAAAAATTTATTTACAAAATCAAAATTGTTGCCCAACCTCAAGAATAAGGATGTGATAACTTGTACAATAAAATTTTGGTGTCGATTAGCAAATGGGTAAATTTCCTGTGGCTATTATGCATGTATTTAACCTTGCAAACATTGAATCTTGAGCTTGAAGAAGCAAATTAAGCCATCCGAAACGTTTCAAACAATCTAAAACCAAAGTTAGTAAAAGCACCTTTTAGTCAGGGAAAAGCAATAGCATAAACAATGGCAAGAGTGGACAAATCATAAAAGTAGGCAATTCTTATCATCATCTTTATGATCAAGATGAATTAGGGGACCACGAGCAAAATGACGACCCATTATCATCATATTCTCAAATTTCATCATAAATTGTCCTAATCACTCTTATATACAAGCACCCAATAACCAATTTTGTAGCTAATTCAATTTGTCTTTATAGAGAAAACCGAAATATCTTCATGAGTAGAAACTTCATCCCTACCTCATTACACCCACATAGAAAAAGAGAGAGTGACAGAATGACATGAAACCAAAGGAAAGAAATTGATATCTAATTAGCAAAACTATTAACTATCACCGAGTAATGATCCATAGAGTATATGTATGTATTTAGTATTTTATGTGTACCTAAGGACTATTTTTCTACCATCACCATTCTTGACAAGAATTCCGGCGAGTTGATCAGTTCTTCTGATCTGTCACTTTTCTCTTTTCTCTTCTATCCGGCCAAGTCGTGAAGTAGCTGAGCACCCATCAAGTTTCTATAAGGCAAATTCTGGCCTTCGCCGTCTAAGAGTGAGTACTGGACAGGTTGGCAATCTTCCATATGGTCTCTAGTGTAAAACAATGAGCTTTGTGATGCGGGAGAGAATGCGAGGCTTACTCCTCCTCCGCCGTGCTGCTGCAACCCTAATGTCAGTGACACTCCTCCGCCGTTGAAGCTCTGATGGGTACTCTCTCCACTGTAAGAAACCCCACCTGGGTTGTGGTGGTTGTAGGAGGAGAAGTCCAGTTCCATGGCCCCGAATGACCCGAAACTTTGGTGGTGATGAATCTGGTGGATTTGCAGGGTACTTTTGGTGTTTTTAGGGTCAGTCTTCTCTGGGTTGTTATTGATAATGGAGGAGAGACATTCCGAGTCTATTCGAACTAGTTGGTCCGCCGTCGGCTTCTGATCAGCAGGAGGGTTCTGATTAGGCCTGCCGGTGTCGTCAAGATCATGAGCTCCATCTGAGCAGACCTTGTTGATATCGTCGGCGTCGTTGTTGTTATCATCGTCGCCGTCTTGCTCCTTTGTTTCTTCTAAATACATCTCTTCCACCATCGGCTTCCATAGCCTCACTCTTGCATTGATGAACCAATTGGAAACCTATTAACATCACATGTAAGAACAAATCGATACGGCATGGATTATTCTTAGAACCTTAGAAGATAAAATATAAGATAAATCCATGAAAGGATTATAATAAACAGTACTATAATGAAGAGATAGGTACGTGCCTGGCTTCTCGAGAGACCAGTTTGGCGGGCCAAGATGTGTTTATCAACATCGCTTGGATACCTGGAAAATAGTTTCCCGAGAAAGTACACTGTTATCTTGAGAAAGATGCATAAATCAACCTTTTACCAGAGAGAGAGAGGGTGATGGGTCCTATGTTGCAGAACCAAATCCACACAAAAATAACAGAGAGAGAGAAAGAGGGAGAGAGACGGCGAAGCAAGATCAGGAAACGAAGGAAGCTATATGATTTGGAAACAATATGACAAGAAAATGAAATATGGAATCTTAATGGTGGTGGTTAGAAACTAACAAAGGACGGCATTGTTTTTTCGAGAAAAGATGACTGAGACGCTACATATACATACGGGAAACATTCAGTACGATAACACTGCAAACGCTGGCTTTTCTTCTTTTTAAGTGGAACATTTATTCTCTCACTAAATCTACTCTGCAGCTTTCTTTCATGAAAACCATGGTCCAATTAAAGAGTCAAAAATGGAGAAAAGTCAGAGAGAGAGAGAGAGACTGACGGGTGGAGGAAATGCTCGAACAGCCAAGCTCGAAGAACAGACACAGATCTCTCTGGTAGGCCCCGTTGTGGTCTCCATGGGTGACTCTCCATCATGCTCATCTGCTGGTAAGCTCTTTGTTGCCTGAAAGCTTGATCAAGCAGTCTCAGCCTCGGCGTTTCACCTCTGCTAGTGCCTGGTGCAACCGGGTCTTTCTCTCCCATGGCCTTCTTCGTTGCCTGGATTTGATTCACGATTCCATCTCTCAAGCATCTGAAATGCCTTGACATCGCCTTGGATGCTAAAGCTGAGTAAACCGATGCGGCTCCGGAACCGGCCACCGCTTCGAAGGAGGACACCACCGCTTTCATTTGATCACAGTAGTGCCTGTATCTTCTATCCACCTAAAACCCAGATAAACAGTGATTTTTTCTTCAGTTTTGGCCAGAGGAAGATGAGAGTGACATGAGAGACACAGATACAAGATAGAGTAATACAAGATGCCATAAAAGAAAAGGAATAGAGGTTTCTGAAAGTGAACGAAAAGTAAGAATTGTCACGATGTGGGCATTAATGGGGAGGTCCCAAAGTCGCTAAATTAGCTCAAGAAACACATCCCCGATGCCTGGAATCAATCAACCACCAAGTTTAAGAAAAAAAGTTGAAAACTTTATTTTTCACTTATTTAGATGGAGAAACTTGTTCATCTTGTTTTTCATTTTCCTTTTCTTGAAAAGAAAGGGATCAAAAGAAAGGATTTTTTAAGGAGGCAAAGCCTGAAATTGAAATTAACCCATTTAGACATACCTCTTCGAGCATTGAAAGCAGCTTTGTTTTCCTTCTCTGCAATTCCATGAATTCAAGGGAGTGAAGGGATTGCTTTTTGGAAGAATTGCTTGCTGTGTTATCATCCCACTGTTTGGCTTTTTGGGTCTTCGGCTTTGGCCCATCAGTTTGCTTAGTTCCAAGACTGCAAAACTCATTCAAAAGCTCCTGAGCAGGTCCCAGATACTTTGAGTTCCTAAGCTGGAACTGTCCTTGATTATGAATCATTTGCTGCTGTGGCTGCATATTAGCAGATTTGCTGAAGAAGCCATCTCGAGAACTTGAACCAGCAATAAATCTCATATCATCTCCTTGATCGTGGCTGCTCTGATTCGTTTGTCTCAGTTCAAAAGACTGTAAACCTATACTTGTAGGATTGCTTGAAGAAAGAGAGAGCGAAAGGCCTTGACTTGGCCTTTCATTTCCTTCACAAGGGAACACACACCTCAAAGAAGAATCATCCACCAGGAGCCTGTTCTCTTGCCAAGAACCTGACTCAGGTCCAACCAGTAGATTCTCACTACTGGCCTCAGAAATCCCAGTTGTGAAATCAGGGTGCTTGTTGAACTCGTGATGATAGAAATCGGCCGTTGGTTCATTGATTGCAGTTTTGGAAGAAGAAGGAACAGCTGGGCTGTTTCCAGGCTTGTTGAAGAAAGTTCTCCACATAGCAGAGTTGGTGCTATCACTTGGCTGATGATGCTGCAGGTTCTTTGAAAACCCTATCATCTCCATGCCTGTAGTCAAGTTGAAGATTTCTGGGTTGGATTCAAAGCTGTGGATCTGGTTAACAAGATGGGTCTGGATTGCTGGGTTGCTAGATGAATCATCTGAGTAAATGAAGCCACTTGCCGACACCATGTTCCTTGATTTACTTTCACAGAGCTCCCTCGCCATGAAACCCCAAAGTATCTCTTCTTTTGTCTGGCTTCTGGTTTACTGCAGCTGAAATTTCATCAAGATCCATCCCCACAAGACAAAAACACAAGAACCCATCATCGTATGGCACAATTAAAGACCAAAAAACAAAATCAAAACACAAAAATTCATGAGGCACAACGAATTCAATCACTCCTCTTGGTCACCCAAATCATAAAAAGAAAAAGACGAGCTTTGGGCTTGCTTCTTACAGATTCATCAACACGCCTAATAAGAATAAAGAAGAAAGAGAGGCCTTACCGGTCATATAAGAGGAGAAAATCCAGTGGAGTACTCTGGTTACTGGTGGAGCTAGATGGAGAAGAAAAGAAAAAGAGGAAGAAGATGATGATGAGGAGGAGGGAGAGGAATAACAAAGCGTGGTCTCTCCTTTTCTCTTCTCTTTAGACTTGTTCTCTTAATAAGCCAACATCGTATGCCATGAAAACCAACCCAGTTAAGAAAGATCAGACTATATATCTTCAGAAATAGAAGATCTGGGTATAGGTGATGATGACCCTCTCTAAATGGCCATGATCATCATTTCACAAATTACTTTCTCTCTCTCTCTCTCTCTCTCTTTCTCTCTCTCTCTTTCTCTTTCTCAAGAGGGTCAATGCATTTAGATATAAATACATCCAAAATAGACTTCCTAGTAAGAAAATCAAAGTAACCCCACTTCAATTATATATCAATACTCAATAATAAAAACTGATGATAATGAAGCAGAAATGATCAAAACAGTGTTTTTTATACTATTTTAAAATAATATTCATAAAAAGATATGAATCCCCTGCTTCACAAAGCAGTGAATCAGCAGGAGCAAGAAGAACAGAAAGCAACGATCCTCCTCTGCGTGGTACACAACCTACAAGCCGCCATGCAAATGACGTGTGTTCTCTCCTTATTTTAATGGATCGATCCTTATTCGTTTAAAAGGAAAACACAATACCCATATCATCAAAAACCCACAAGAACCCTACACGCCAGAGAACACAGAACTACCTAGCTAGTAAGCTAGTAGGAGAAAAACGATAAATAAACTAAGGCGAAGAAGAGAAGATAAACAGCAGGAGGAAAAGGAGATAACAGAGGAAAAAGGGGTTGTCCTTGTACGGACACGAATCCCAAGAAAGAATTCCTAAGTAAGAGTAGTATCCAGGCTTTTTCAGATGGGTTTCAGCGAGGCTTCTGCTTTTCTTGTTTAAGAGGTGATCTTGGTATTTGGTTTCTTGGCCTTTTGCTTGGACAGAGAGAGAGAGAGAGAGAGAATAGATGCGCCTGGTGGGTGTGGGGATGGGGGGGGGCTGATATGCAAAAATGTTCCCAAAATAAGGGACTGTATAAGAAAAGAGATGAGGTGGTCCAATCTTTCCCCATCTAATTCCAATTAATTGCTCTATTAAAGTACTCCACCCATCCATCTGCATCCACATTACCCTTCTCTCCCTCTATCTCTCTCTCTCTTTCTCCCCCCTCTTGTCTCTGGGACCAAAACTTGTTTTTTTTCTTTTTATTTTATATTATAAAATAATATTAATGTTATTATTAATAAATTTATAATAAAAATGATGATAATGATGATGAAATATGCTCTTCCCACGCGCACCACTGTCAATAGGCTGTCACCACCCTTCACATGAGCCTATCACCAAATGGGTTTCTTTAGGTGACAACGAATGAACACCAGAGCTATATATCTCTATTTCACACATTAATTTGGCATTGGGTAAATTTGATAAAACCATGAAAGGCCCATTTTATAGTATCCTTTTCATAAAATCATATCAAAACATACCCTTTTGAAAATTAAAATGACCCATCAAATCAAAATCTCATTTTTTTGATGTGCATTTTGGATAAATTATAAAGCCAAACAAACTTGATAAAAATATGAAAACCTCATAATTTATAATACTGTAAAAACATACCTTTTTCACATCAGCAAATACCTTTTTGAAAATTAAGACAGCCCAACAAGTTAAAAACTTGCTTTTCTTTTTAAATTTTTATTTTTCATAAATGATAAAACCCAAGTAAATTTGATAAAAATGAAACATGAAAAACCCTATAATTTATGGTATCATAAAAACATAACCTTTTCATAAACATCAGGCCAAAATGTACCCTTTTGAAAATTAAAACGACTGACCAAATCAAAATCTCATTTTTTTTAATTTCCATTTTTATAAATTAAAAACAGAAGTATAATAGCCCAAATTTGTTATATTAAATAAAGGGTAGTGTACACAATACGCGCCAAATATGTAGTGGACATAAGAAGAACCCACAAAGGACCTTTAATTTTTGTCCATTTAAAGGGAGGTGGTCCAATGCCCAAGCTTACTCCGCCGCTTGCCAAATTTCTATTCCATCCCTCTCTCTGTCTCTCTCTCTCTCTCTCTCTCGCCCCTCCTTATACCCTACGACCCGCACCACTCTACTCCTTCCCTGTGGAACCTCACGAACCTTGTGCTTTAGCCTGCTTGTACTTTCCCTCAGCTTTACACTCAACCCACCGCGCACGTTAGGACCGACCCCTCGTCAACGCTCTGCGTTACAGGGCACGGCCTCTTCCTCGTTGGCATCTTCTTTGCTTTTTTTTTTTTTTTTTCCAATTTTCTTAATCTTCGAAATTCAGTATTCCATCAGAGACCTGAAAAGGCAAACCGTAAGGACATGCATTAATGAATATCTTTATTTCTTTGAGTTCTTGCTGCAGGTGATATTTAAGCTTACGAAGCCATGGCACCCGAGAAAGCCGGGGGAGTGGTGACGAGAAACTCAGACGACTGTTTACGTAAAAAAAAAAAAGAAGATGGACCTGCGGAGTTCTGCGTGCGAGAGAGCAGCAGGGTTCGTTTTTGAGCTTTTTAGGGGGTTTTCTTTTTGAAACTTGGACTGGCTGTGTAAGTAGTCATGGCGTGGTCCAGTGAACAGAGAGAAAGTCTTTCTTTCTTTCTTTTACTTGCATGGACCAGACTAGCTATCTCCATTGCTGCGCTCAGCTATACGCTTCATTGCCTCTCTGCAACACATATAGCTTCTTTGTCAGCTTTTGTTTTATTCCAATGGGATACCAAAGAAAACATTGTACCAACCAATAAGAAGAAGATGAGACGGGTGGCTTGGTTCCTAAAGTGACTTTCAAAGATACTTGAGTTTTATAAATTAATGCACAAATTTCATACCCGTCGATGATGCTCAGAGCCCGTCGCACCAATCTTATATCGAAATCATGTAAGATATTATTCACTTTGATATTGATCATTGTTAATATAAATCATATAATTTTATGATCTCTTAAAAACATTATTTACTTTAAAAAATACTTTAAAATATTAAGATTTATTTAAAATTTAAATAATATTTTATCAATAAATTGACGATTAATATGAATTTGATTAAGATTTTAGAACTCTAAGAAAAAGATCGGTAAATATCAACTTTTTAATCAATTGACTTTTCATCAAACATGCAAATCAAAAAATGTAACTTTTCTAATAAAAACAAAAATTCTTAAATTATAATAAAAATAATTTTAAAAAATTTTCACACATTGATTTACCAGATTTTTTTGAGAATCCTAAAAAGTACCTTAATGGTGTGTACATGAGAATCAACGTGTGGCTATGAACCAGTCTTGCTTGGGACCAATATGGTGTTTGGCTATGACCGACGAGTGCATAGAGTTGAATTGCGGTTTGGTTAATTAGGTCCACATTGAAGATGTGGGTGTGCTTTGAATAGTACGATGTTGATAAAAAGGAAATTTTTTGGAGCTCCATTTATTTGGTTTTTAATTTTTGAAAATGGGTATCTCATCGAGATTTTTCATTCAAATATTTTGATTATTAAAAAATATAATAAATATTATTTAATGATAATATCTAATTTTTATAATTTTAAAACGAGTTTAATTATATAATCACAATGGAAACTTGATTTAACCAATTTCAAAACAACTTTTTTTTTTTTAATCTAAGTTTACTATATATAGATCTTGTCCTTTGAATAAGCTACAACCTTAGACTAAGGTAGCTAGCTTGTGATCTTATAGTATAGGGTAGCTTTGTCTACAAAGAAGATAGAGGGTGTCGGTGCATATATAATTGTCTCATTATCAAGAGGTGATCTTCTCATTTAATTTGCTTTCTATATGCTAAAGAATATGGACAATGATTTGGCAGACACAGTCAATTCTTGCACTAACAAGATGGGTGCATGCATGCCTTTCTCACATTTTCTTAAGAATTTGCATTTCCATGATCATCGCTTCGTGCCTTGCGAAGGGTAGGGTCCAATATTCTATTGTCCACATGAAAAATTTGGACCTACTATTCACATCCGTATAATTAATTAATTAATTAAACTTTTTTCTTGCATTTATTTTGTGTCAATTATTATCATATATATAGATATTATATCACACAATTTTCATAATTAAGAGTTAGTGAAAATAATTTTTTGATTGACTAGTTATATATCAAAGCGTTCAAATACATGATGTCAGATTTGGTATCGGTTGTGTTATATTGTTTCAATCTCAAAATTACATATAAATGTTATTTTTTTAAATTACGATAAAATGTTTAATAATTAAAAAATAATCTATAAATATGCAGAAGGTCAAAGTTTTATATGTTGGTGAAACTATTTTTATGCAATGTGAGATCTATGAATTGAATGATTTATTTGAATATTAAATATTATTTTATCAATCGAATGGTAACGGTTACTTATATAAAAATAAAAATATCATAAAAAAATTATTTCAATAAAGATCATATGCTAAAATATATAATTATAGTATTAAAAAAGAGTAAAGATTATTCAAAATTTCAAATGATATTTTGTACTTTAAATTGAACTTTAATGTTCAAAGAATAATAAATTAAACTATAATTCATCAATTTGATTTGAATTAAATCTTAATTAAAATATCATAAAAGATTAAAGATATTTTCATTATTGAAATATCTAAAAAATGACTTAAATAAATTCTATATTTTAATCAATTTTTTATTTTGAATAATTTTAAATAGTACAATTTTTTTCAAAAAACTTAATGGTAAAAAATTTTAATTTTTTTATGACGATAGCTTAGGATTTTTTTTTACATTTTTGAAAATTTTCAAAGTATAAAATCTTCGATTTAAATATTTTTAATTTTTAAATTTATTGAAAGAGTTTAATTTTTTAAATATCAAAATTTAATTTAACATACACAAAGCATGATTCATGATTTTTAATAATTTTTTTAAAAAATTATTAATGTCCAAGATGAAATGATGATGTATTAATATCAATAAAGATTTTGCGGAGTGGGTGCAACGAGCTTAAGAGTCAACCAATGAGCATGACCTTAAGTGTAGAATCTCCAAAGCTTTTCCTGTGTGAAACTCACCATCATTTGGCATACTTTTCATTTCCAATTTTTGTGGGAATTATATAATATAAAGTAATAATAAAGGGCCCACAATATAATTAATTATCACATGATTAAATATAGAAATTAATTGTTTTCAATCCGTCAAAAAAACCCATCAAAATTTTAACCCTTTTCATCTTCCTTAATATATATTCATGACTTGACTGCCATGATCTTACTCTTAATTTCTCTAAAAATCATGTAATTCACCAGAGTGTGCAAAACTAGAGATTGTTAATTACTAGAGGAGAAGAGCTTAGCCCTCGCTTAAAAAGCACAAATTAAAAGTGAAAAAACGGATTAGAATCCCTATCCAAGAAACCGGCTTCTTCGTTGCTTGATTATCTTAATCGAAAATCAATTTAATGTACCTCAGGAAGTTATGCTAAAGTTATGTGTACATATATTTTTTCATATATATGTATATATAAACTGATAATCGAAGTTTCCAAATTACGAAATGTGACCAATAAATATATAGGAAATTCATCTCTCGAAGTTTAAAATTAATGACCAAAGAAACCCTCTTGTAATTTTGAACAAATTCAAATTTTAAATTTAACATACATAATTATTAATGCTTGTTCATTAGGTTTTATTGCAAATGTCATCTAATTAATTAATAATAGAAAAGCATAGTATTACCCTAAGAAGCTCTTTAGGGTAAGTGAAAATCAAATTCCACATTTTAGTAAAATATGTCATATAGTATACTATTCTATTCAACTTTAGCATTAATTTGCTTATTCAATGGGCATGTCGTAGTTATGCCTTTATCTATTCCATTAACGAATTCAAGTGGGGAAAGCCTAAAGTAAGTCAAAATTGGCTCATCAAAAAATGCTTGAATTAAGGTCATTGTGTTTGGGAAATTAAACCCTAGCTAATAATTTAGTGACGATAAAAAGAGGAAAGAAAACGACGTTTAACATTATTCAACTTCACTTTGTTGTATGCATTATGATCCTTTTTCAAACCCTAGTTTTTGCTTTTTATGTTGCCGAATCCACTAATCACCAAAAATAGTGCCCCGTTGACACCAACTATATGTATGTGATACACACTAGCGTGACTACTAATCATAGCCCGGCATTAAAATTGGAAATTCGAAATGGTAACAACTCAAGCTGATATGGGTACCGTGTCATGACTCTTATCTCCATATAATTCTTTTTTTGGTTTTGCTCGGACAAAAAAATAATTCTCATAAAGCAAGTGATGAAGTTAATATTGGCCTAAATGAGCACGTAACCAACTAAATAGCTCTTATTATTCTTATAAATGAAATCAATGAAACCCTAGCTACGTGTATATAACTTCTCCATCGTATAATATCAAAGACAAAAAGATATAAGCAGAGGGTGTTTCTCAAGATATTTTATCATGAATGAGTGATCCTATTTTTTTTATTTTTATAATTCAATGTAATAGTAACATAGTTAAAATTTTTAAACCTTGATGAGTTCAGTAAGTGGATATTAATTTGTAAGTTAGGTTTAAGTTTGAATCTTCTCAAAGTTATTAAAAGCTTTTTTGATCGTTAGTTTTAAGATTCTGATGATGATAAATCTTTTATTTATTAATCAAATTCTTTAATATTTTTTTATTATTAAAAAAATTTAAAAATTTTAGAGTTTCTTTGAAAATTCTTTTCTACGTTATCATAAAGCTTGAAGGGTACTTATCATTTTGTAAACTTTCTTCTCATGGTGGTGGCCAGGCAGCACTTAATTAGCACAATGGCTAGGTGTGGTTCAAAGAAGGCTCACGCCATCAATGAAGGGTCCAAGCTAGCGACCAAATTAGTCAATACCCAAACTTGACTAATGTGACAATCATAAGGGTGGTGATCACCAAGAGAAATATGTACACTTGGTGGAATACGAGCAACACCGGTGCGATTATCTTGTGATTATTAGCTAACAATAATGTTGTTTTACGTCAACTATTGCCTTGTGGTGGAGACGATGCCATGGAAATATATTTGAAGCTTACACGGGTTGATTTTCCAAACAATCGGAGAAAGGTTTTTTGCTCTTAATATCGAGATTATTTAGCTTAGCAAGCCATTTAGAAGTGACACCATTGAATTAATAAATTCTTATGAATTAAATTTTTTTTTATTTGATCTGTATTGAATTAACTTTTGAATAAAAAATTAAAAAAATATTTTTATAATTTATTATATTAATATAAAAATAAATAAATAAATTACATGTCTTAATTTCTTTAAAAAATTAGCACAACTCTAGAAAATCTCAATGTTTATTTTATATACTCATTTACCCTTTTGATTGATCTAAATTTCTAACTCCGTACACTAAGTGACCCTCTATGCTTCCGAATTCACGTATGATTTGATATCTTGATTTCAACTTTTCAAAGCATTCAATTCTTACAATGACTTTACTACCCATTAATTCGATTCCTTCTAAGTTGGATCAACGCGATATTCGTCAAAATCTAATATAAAAATCTCACCAACCACAATGACTTTGTCAATTGTTTTAAATCATGAATTATGGTCTAATTGCTAGTATGTTAATTTATTGTAAGTGATCTAAGTTTATCATCGACAAGAAAATGGTTTTCTGCTTCTTTCTCGATAGATTATTGTAGGAGCTTATACTCGTTCAATAAGACTCGAAAATTCCTTAAAGGGTATTAATGAATCAAATGGTTTGAAGAGAAAATTAAAGAACTTAGTCATGTAGGTAATGGACTCCAAATTATAAGATATGGTATCCGAATTTAATAAATGATATGATTCTTCTCTATCGTATAAGTTACAGACAAGAATAAAGTCAATGCATATGACAAAATCAACAAGAAATTAATTAATTGCATCGGCTTTTTATGCCAATTAAGATTTTGTCCATTAATGCATGTAGTTTTGTTTCCTAAGTCTCCATTTTTTTTCCATTCTATTTTTCTCTTATCTTTAATCCCTCTAGTAGCGTACACACACATTCATACGATTTTTTCAAATAAAGTTTCATTGATTAAATAAAGCTTAATTGCACGTAAGCATAGCAAAGCATGATCGATCCGTTTTGAATTGTCGATCACGAAGAAGTTTCTTATGGGACCTCGCTACCATTTTCATTGGGTGATTAAGAAAAACACTTTTCTAGTAAGAGACAAATCAATTGAAAGCTACTTGTTTTTGTTAGTTTTACCCACTTCTTAATTCAATTGTAAGAAGATGATTAAAGATTTATGAAATTAATGATTTTTTAATTTTTTAGAAACTTTTTTTTTGTTGAATTGATTTCGTAAGATGAAATTCTATCAATGAGTTCATAACATTAATGTTCTAATCATTGCATTTGTTGTTTAATTTATACATGGAAATGGGCGATTAATCATAGAAGTTTAGGCGTTCTAACCTAATTATGGGAAGGACCCAGTGAAGATTTATCGTACTTTTTGAATCCAGCAGAGATGGACTCTGATACTTAGTCTGATGCCGTGAGCTGAGCATTTTAAGGACTTGGTTTAGTTGAACTTAGGTTGAAGACTTAAGTATATCAAACACTAATTTATTTAAGATTTGGTTATTGTGATTTGGACCGAAATACTAAGGATTAGAATATGAGAGACTAATCTTCCAATATTCTTGCACTAAAATAATGACCCCAAGAATTTAAAGCTCTTTGTCTGTCTGTCTGTGTCTGCCGTGGGGACTATATGGAATCAAAGACCAAAGGAAATAACCTTTGTGGAAAATTCAAGATAGTTGAAGTCTGAATTGAAAGATTTGAATGTCAACAAAGGGCAAAGAGAACAAACCATTTTGTATGAGAGATTAAACAAAGGGCCTCAACAGATTTCTTGGTCAAGTCGGTCCATTTTAAGCTTCCATGGGTTAACAGTTTTTTAAGTGGAAAAAATTGGCCTTATCAGATTTCTAAGGGTTAAAGCTCTGGCTTCCGCACTTAGAAAATGGGCTTGCTTGATGGGCCACATTGTCTTCGCATAGACAAACGATGAAGCCTAAAGTTCGAAGGGTTCTCTTTTCAATTTGCACCACAAGTCTGGAGAAATCAGACAAAGCTGTACAGTGAGCATTCATGACGGACAGGAAACCAGCTTAGCTCCTGAAAGTGATGGGCGAACAACAGAGCTCCACTCAAGAGAATGGAAAAGTTTGGTAAAGCTGCCAAGAATACTGGATCTTGACGGATTAACTCCATCGTTTTCGTTGTCTTCTTTGCAAACTGATTGAAATGTGCTGCATTCACCAAACCCCACGTAGCAGCTAACACTCAACAGTCAGCGCCACTCACGAGGAGAGATGAAGGCTCAAGACTTCAGATTTCCACTGCTCGAGTTTCTCCGTAGCTCTTTCTTGCTTACCAGGCCATGGCCGGGGCTCTTTCCTTCACAGTCTCCCCAGCATCATCTCTCACGTTTTCGCGACGAAAGATGGAGAGTCCAGGTTCTATTCAGTGCCATCATGAGAATCCAACAGGAACAGTAGAAGTTTCCGGCAACGGGAAGGCCGGTTTCCTGGAAAAGAATCTGGGTTTTCTCCCTGTTAGCAGGAGTCCTCCTCCGAGGCCTCGCCGGATTATCCTGGTAAGACATGGCCAGAGTGAAGGCAACGTTGATGAGAGTGCATACACAAGGGTTGCTGATCCAAGGATTGCACTGACAGAGAAAGGCAAAGCTGAGGCTGAGGAGTCCGGAAAGAAGATCAGGGAGATGATTCAGAAAGATGGAGCAGCAGACTGGAAGGTTTACTTTTACGTCTCACCTTACAGAAGAACACGTGAGACATTGCAGAACCTGGCTCGAGCATTTGGGAGACCAAGAATTGCTGGTATGAGAGAGGAGCCTCGTCTGCGAGAGCAAGATTTCGGTACATGCCTGTATCTTTTATCTCCATTACGTAGCAGCCAGCTTCACAGGTTAATTACTTCAGTTATACAGCTTAGATAGTGTTCAATGTGATAATGTTCATGTTTCCATGGAAAGGGAATTTCCAGGACAGAGAGAAGATGAGGCTAGAGAAAGCTATGCGTCTGCTTTACGGTCGTTTCTTCTACAGATTTCCTAATGATGAATCTGCAGCGGATGTTTATGACAGGATTACAGGTACCCTTCTAACTTCGATCACTTGTTCAGACAGAGAACAGAGTACTGATTCATACAAGGCTTCATTTCAACAGGATTCAGGGAAACACTGAGAGCAGACATTGATATCGGAAGGTTTCAGCCACCAGGGGAACGTAGCCCCAACATGAACATAGTGATAGTGTCTCATGGTCTTACTCTGCGAGTGTTCCTGATGAGATGGTACAAATGGACTGTGGAGCAATTTGAGGGACTCAACAACTTGGGAAACGGAAACATGATTGTTATGGAAAAGGGCTATGGAGGAAGGTAGTCAATCCTCTTCTCTTTCTCTCCTCAATATGATCAGAATCCTGGCTGAGTGCAAGATCCTGATTTGTTGCCCTGTCTGAATATCTGACAGGTACAGTTTGTTAATGCATCACACAGAAGGAGAGCTGAGAGAGTTCGGATTAACTGATGATATGCTGATTGATCAAGAATGGTAAAATTCCTCTAGAACTTATTTTAAGTTTCTTCAAAGATCTTACGCTAACATTTGTGTGTGTGCTAACATTTGTGTGTGTTTGGTGCTGATCAAGGCAAAAATTTGCAAGACCTGGAGAATTAAACTATGACTGCCCCATGATGAATTCTTTCTTTACGCACTTTGAAGATGTGAGTGCAAAAAGCTGAACTGAGACTGTTTAACTTGGCAACATAGAGAAATGCTGTGAAGTAGGAGAATATCATACAGATGTTACATAGCTAGCTCTTGGTAGACAATCACCATAGTTTCTTTTGGTATCTGCAATTTTGCAGTCTTGTTCTTTCAACTCTGAGGGCTACCAATATGAAAGAGCTGATAACAACATTATCCACATTCGGATCTAGCCCAAGTTTCTCAAGAACAGCAGAAAAAAAGAGGTTATAATCATTTTTCCTGTGCCCATAAGTGAGCAAGACTCATATCATTCAATATTGACTGCTAAATAATCTTTCACTGCTATGATACTATTTTAACTGCCACCTAAAAGAGGTAAAACCACCCAGCACTAGCCAGAAATAAAAAGAATTGGAAAAAATTAAAATGAAGAGCACATCGCTTGGCCCTAACCTCAACAAAATTTTCCCTGTCAAAAGTGCAAATACTGCTCCATCAAAGAAAATGAGAAAATCTCATCAGGCCCAGTTTTGTTTAAAATATGTTGTCTACCTGCAGATCGCATCCTGTACGAAGAAAAAAGCAAAAGCTGTATAAAGCTCATGAAGGTCTTCGCCTACCGCCTACTCATTACATCTTCGCATTCCAGATGACTGTGAATTACTGCCTCCATATCTTCGAGGAACATCATCAATCCGGCTCCCAGTGCCTCTATAATAGTTCTCAGGACTTTCCCTGCCACGGAAACTAGCATCATCATGATAATGAGAATTATGTGGCCCAGTACTACCGTCTTCAGCATTAGCATTCCGAGGAGATACTTTCAAAGCTTTATCCACATCATGTTGCTTTGTAGGATTGAACATCCGATACCTAAAGCCATGTTCCCTCCTATCATCATCACTCTCTCTATATCTCAATCCTCTACCAACTCCAACTCCACGCATTTCTGAAAATCTTCTAGGACGCCTAGAGCGATCTCGAGAAGAATCAACAAAATCAAGCCTGTCATCCCGGAGGGAAAATCTATGTGATGATTTCTGGTCTAAGTTTGAAGAACCCTGACTGCAAGCGTGGTCCCAAAAAGGAGCCACCCCATCCTTCCTGTTGCCAGTACATCTTGAATTATGTGAAGGAGAACCATGACTCCTGGGCATTGAGCTGAATCCTACCATATCGTCTGCCAAAAAGGCAGGTTGCTGATGGGGTAACCTTGCTTTCAGCCTTCTGACCCCAGCTCTGAAATTAGGGGATTCATCTTGATGCCTCACACTAAGATTTCCAAATTTAGGAGAGTGAGTTCCAGATCTTGATGGAGAGCTTGTGCGAGACCAGTGTGCATGAGGATTCCCTCTTCTTTCAAAGGGGAAAGAGCTTCTTTCTCTCTTTGCTGAAGAATGCGAATGATAAAAGGAAGGTTCAATGTTATCATCAGGTATGGACCTGTGGTACTTCCCCCTAGGGCCTCTCCCTTCAAGTTGTGGACCATAATTTAGGGACCTCCCCCTTCCAAAACTCCCATACCTGCCAGGACTCAGCTCTCTAGCTGGTCTAACACCCACATGGAAACTAAAACCTTCGTCTCTATGGGCTGGAGACCTGTTTCTTGGAAGACGACGGTGTACACCTGGTGAAGAAGCATCCATTGTTCTTCTGCCAATAGCACCTTTTTGTGGCCCATTACAACGAAATGACTTTGATTTATGATAATTAGGTGCAGAATGGCGTTTAAGGCCCCTAGGGCTGTCTGGGGAATGAACACCGCAGTCACCTCTGTCATGAGCATGCCGAACATATCTGCCCCTAGGGCTGTCTTGGGAATGAACATTGCGATCACCTCTGTCACGAGCATGCTGAATATATCTGCCCCTACCAGAGAGTTCACCATGTCCTGACTCCTTTTCAGATCTAGTTTTCAAATCACCAGCATCACTGCATTAAAGTATGTAAAATTTATCAAGAAATCAAGCAATCAAATAGATAACCAGTTACTAGCAAGTTCATTAAGAAAAAATCCACAGGGAAGTTGAAGTTCAGAAGGTACCTACTTTCCCGCAAGCATGGTTTGTCCTTCCCTAAAAATACATGGTCAGATGCTTGTCTGTTGATATGTGATCGCGGTGCCCTCCTTATCCCTCTTGATCCAACCATCCTTGTCTCAGCATCTTTAACATCATGTCCATGCATACAATCACCATCAACATTCTTTCTGCCCAGCGCTATCACTGGAGAATTATGACCACGTTGATCCCAACCAGATGTTTTCATTCTTGAATCAGTTAAATTATCTGTCCTAGCAACAAACTTTAAAGCATTGACCTCATTTCTTGAGTCTTTGTCTTCCAATGCCCTTAAACTAGACTCCGTAAAATCTTCTTGTAAATCATTCATAAGATGCTCTGTATCAGAACCCAAGTTATAAGCATTGTCAGATCCATAGTCCACATGTTCGGCTTCCAAATCCTCAGCATCATATTCTTCCCAAGCATGAAACATTGATTCCCTGACTTCTCCATCTTCGTACTGAGAACCACGATCCTCCTCAACAGGACCACAATCATGATGAGAAGTCTTGGAATCATATCCATTTTCAGAAGGTTTTTCCTGCAATATCCTATCAGAACTCTTTATTTGATCATCGAAGATGCTTTTGCACAGGTCCTGCAAGTTAGAAACAGATGAAGGAGGTAACAATGCTTCAAGCTTGTCTGAAGATTTCATCGCAGGTTCTTCACCAATACCATGCATTGGGGTTCTAGGTTCGGCTGTATTATGCACAGAAACTTTCTCCTCTTGAATCTTTGTATCCACAGGTAAAGTTGGTTGTTCTCCAACAACTAAACCTGGCATAGACATCTGTAAAGCTAAAGGAGAACAGTTTGACAAGACCACTTCATCCAACAGATGAGTAGGGTTCCTCGGCAACACAGTTTCCTCTGGCTTACACGTGTCCGAACTAATAATATCCATAAGGGCATCCTTGTCATCATGCAAATCAGAAATTCCATTGTCATTTTCAGTATCTTTATCTAAGGCAGCCCTTATCTCACATGTAACATCACCAGACAAAGCTACAGAAGGAACAACTGCCTGCTTCTCCATAGTCATGCCTGTAATGGCAGCACAGCCACTAGCTCCACCAAAATTTCCCTGAGATAAACATGTGCTCATAACACATGTGCTCAAGTAATTAGCATTAGGTGGAAAAGTTTTATCTGCAGATGGACCAAAACTTGCCACCTGGTCTGTAGATAAGCCCTCACTAATCTCTGCAGGGCACAAGGTTAAGTGCTGGCTTGACGCACTTCTATCTTCATATTTACAGGCAGAAGACCCACCAGTATTAGCTGCAATGACCTGAGAAAGAACCTTCTGCTGCACACAATTTGGCTCGTCAGGATCAGAGGATATTTCCAATTTATTCACATTTACTTTCTGTTGTTGAACTTCATCAACAATCTTTTTGGGGTCACTTAATGAAAGTTCCTCCTCAGCATGACATGTACTCCTACCATGTTGGCCATGCAATTCATTGCCTTCAGAGTTTCCCTTCTTATCATAAGAACTAATATCCTTATTCTGATTACTCTGAGAATCTGCATTCTGATAATGAAAAGGATGTCCCCATGCATCAATCGCAGTATTCAAATCCCAGTGTGACCGATCATCTTGAGAAGAGAATTCTTGTATTCTAACTCTTTCTCTATCTTTGCTGGTTAAGGGATAAGTACATTCGATACTTTTATCATTTGATAAACCATTTGCACTCAGAGAGGTACTTCCTTCTTCTCCAGGCACTGAAGAAATACAGGTAACAGTTCCTTCAGGCAAAATTTCAGTAGAAATCGGGTCTACTACAGGAACTCCCCTTGATAAGGAACATGTTTCAGTATTTGTCAAAACTTCGAAAGTGCCCCCATCGCGAAAAGATTCTTCAACCTCCAAACTGTCTTCAGCACTACCATCATCTGCTCCAAAAGTTTTATGTGAAAAAGCACCAGCAAGTATTATAATACCTGATAATCGCTCATTGTCATCTTGAGGTCCATTTACCCTCACCAAGTTCTTCTCACCAATATGATGTTCCTTATTAACAATCTGATCAGAGTCATTACAGGAACCAGCAGAATTAATTGCCAGCGATTGACTCTTAAAGGATGTTTCATTCTTGTCCAGAAGTGGAGATGTGGTTCTCGAAGGCGGTGATTGTGACCGAAACAAAAATCGCCTCTTCTTAATTGGCACAGTTTCCACCTTCTCACTTAAGCCGCACCCTGAAATGCCACCTCCAAGCTGCCATACAAAACAGGAGATTACAGAATCATGTCAATATGTGCAATTTATCTTGTTAAAAGGAAAATATAATATTTGCTAGTAAAAATCAGTAATTTCAGCTTATATGGCAAACCTTCTCAGATTTAATGACCGGCATATCCGCAGTTTTCAGACCTTCTTGTCTGACTCCAAACTGGCTTGCAAGCTTCTTGAAAGTGGTTTGCTACACCACCTAAATGAACTCCAAGGACCCTCTGAAACCTTTCCACATCAAACTAGAACTGATAAATACAGCAAGTTCCAAACCAACTGTGCCTGACAAGCAACCAGGTGGTGAACCTCCCCTACCAACCAAAGGTTTGCTTCACAGATCTAGCAGGAAGACTATGCTGCTCGCTTTCCAGTTATCTCAAGAATAAAGGTTGAAGCCTCATAGCAGGAAGATGAGTCAATCTGCAATCAATAATAAATCAGAATCAAGCTGTTTGGGACATTGACATGCATAAGGAGTTTACATTTCTCGTGATCAAAGTATAAAGGATGACAACAATTGAAAGCAAGACATAGAAACAATTAATATTCATCACTGATTGCTGCAAAGGAACTCGGCTTCACACTCTCCCTCATTAAGAGTACAGTCAATAATCCAAATTGACAATGTAATTGCTATATGAAGCCCAGTGAACAATTTAGATAACTTTAGCATTGAGGGAGAGATATACTTAAATTCTAGAAAAACCAACAGGGGAGATACAGAGACAAAAGATACATTGAACACCCTGTATTATAAATATGGCACATGGAACAAATCACACTAGCCAAGGCAACCACGATTTGCATTCTCCAGATCTTGATCAGTGCAATCCCAGAATCAAAGTTTTCTGGCTTGATATAAAGTCATAGAAAATGCAGGCAATCCCAAACAATTCGACAATATATCTTTTGATTCTATGGATCAAAACATCAGGCAGCATGGGGAAGAATCAAGGATCCAATCATATTAGCAGAATCAAGTATATTCAGATGACCTATCAACTACTTCAGAAGATGAATCCCCAAAGACTTATGGAATCTCTATCAATTTCTGAAGGTCAACAGATGATACAACCCTCAGCAGAGTAGAGGTGAACACAGATGATTTGAGTCATAGGCACAAACAATTCCCTTGGAACACAATTAGTTGCTTACAGTAGAGACAAGTCAAATTGGCATATCTCTCACTGACGGGGAGGAAATATACTAACATGGTTTCCCTGTAAACCAATCAAGCACGATAAACCAACAAATTATAGACAACAAGAAGCGAAAAGCAGCGCCTGCAAGAACAGAGCAAGCAAGTCTTCCTAGTTTCCTGTTCTTTTTAGACAAAATAAATGCACCTTCGTCGGAAAAGAAATATCGGTCTCCCAGTATCAAGCTTGAGTGACAGGCCCTATATGACGATCTAAAAAACGAATCACCAACAATCAACCGCTTCACTTCTCGGACCTATTCAAATCCCAGCCCCTGCCACCTTGCTCTCCACAATGAAGTCCAAACAAAGACGATCAAAATGATTCTCTCCCTCTCCCTCATTATCCTTCTTCGTTATCTCCCCTCAATTCAAACAAACACACTGCCGAACGAGCAAACCACACAAACAATCACACAAGAAAAAATCGAAGAGAAAACTGAGGTTTGTAATTACCTGCACAGTCTCCTCACTGATTCAACCCAAAATCACCACAGTAAAATCAAAAAACAGAGAAACGCAGACAATGGCGGCGTTTCTCGCATCAGAGAGTTGGAGTATTTCACTCTCCCCCTAATAATGCTTCAGAATGCAACAAGACAGGCCTGTTTGTGCGAGTTATACACAGTAACGAATCAGTCTCTGTATCTCGAACTTTCTAAGCGATTTCCTTCCTTATATTCCTTCTCCAATACGCCAGAGGCCAACACCACGATCCCTTGCTTTCATTCCACCACTCTCTCACTTATCTCGCTTGCTTCCCTTCAGTGCACGACCATAGTGCGTCCGTTCCCTTCTCCACGTATCGTATGCCATCTTTCTTTTCCTATACGACCCCTTCTTTTTAATCATTATTTCAAAAATACCCCTACCGAAACGCACGTAATCCAGCAATCCGAGCTATTCTGACATTCGAAAAAATATTATGACGCATCAATTTAATAAAATTAATAATTAAAATTATATCTTATGTGTTTTTTAATTTTTTATTATTATAAATTATAAAACACTTTTAAATTTTATATCAAAAATTTTAAGATGATGTCCAAAAATTTATTTTTTTGGTCAATTGATTTTTTGAAATAAATTTTAATTTTCATATTTATCCTTTTATTTCTTTTTTTTAATTTTTGTCAAAATTTGTGAACTGATTAAGAAATTTCCATACTCCTTCTGGGTTTGACTTTGAAAATGCCAAGTGGGTTATCTGGCATTTTCTATTCTAGTTGTAAACCAGTAATTTGTTTGGATGCCAGGAAAATTTATTCATAGATCCATGAGTCAAAGAGAAAACAAAAAATGTAATGTGTCAATCTCAACCACCAACCTAAGGTTGATGTCATATGACAGTCAATGTTGTTTTCTGAACCTAACAGGGTTCCTACTAAGTGTTTCTGTGTACACATTTGCTTTAAAAATAAAATATAAGAAAGTTTTGTGGCAGTGGAGATGCGGGGTATCGATCCCCGTACCTCTCGCATGCTAAGCGAGCGCTCTACCATCTGAGCTACATCCCCAAGATTTGTTATGGTAATTTCACAAAAATTAGAATAGTGGTGATATTTTATTACAATTTTTGAATTCAGATTTTTTCTTTTGATAAATTTCATGTAAAATTAAGATGTTTATTCTCTCTTTTAGATAAATTCAAATTTTAAATTTTTTAATAAATCTTACTTTTTATTGTATTTAAATAAATTTTCATTTAAACAAATTATATGCTTCATCAAATATATTTATTAAATTTAAATAATTTTTTATTCATGAATTGTGTTTTATAAATATTTCAATTTTTTGATAATATAAATTTTTAAAAAATATTTTTAAATCAAATTTTTTTGTAAAAATTGTAGTTTAAATATATTTGATTTTTAAATTTTCAATAAATTTCAATTTATCCAATTTGATAAATCAAATTTATTAATAATTTTTTAAAAATTAAAATTTATTTAAAAATAAATCTCAAATTTTGATATAATTTTTTTACAAATTATTTATATAATTTATTATATTAATATGAAATTAAAAATAAAAAATAATTATTTACTTTATTAAGTGTATATCTGAAAAATTCATCACAATTGAAATCAATATAAAAACATAATCTATTATCTTATGTATGAAGCCATTAATGCAAAATAGGATAAAAGTATTTCAACCCCACAAGCATCTTCTACCACTTTCATTTTCCTTTCCCCACTTAACAAGGAATAACTCTTGACCCAGAAAGCAGACCAAGCAACCTGACACAAATTCAGAAGAACATTGTTTGCTTAAAGTCATGCCAGTGTCAGCCTTGTAATGGCATCAACATATAAGTCAGATAGGGCATACCATTTCTACCTTCTAGCATCACATGAATAATCCACGAGATTCGAATTTAACGGATACAAACTCAATGACCCTCTCAGGAGAATTTGACTCCTGAAAATAAGTGTCGCTTTCAGTCACAAACATCTAAAAGAATTGCAACAATAGTCTGTGTTTCCATGGGAATCTGGCAGCCAGAGACTTGAACATAAAGATCAGAACCAAAGTCATCAACAAAGAGGGAAAGAACATTATATATTCCCACAATAAATACCACTAAGTTATTCCTAAAGTTTCGCAAAAGGAATTTGGATCATATTGAACCAGACAGTGTCCTGTTATTCCTATATTACTCGGACAAGAAAACCACTAGACAAGTTATTCTCCACTTTTCGCCACCTAACCAAGATAATTCAGCTTACATTACATAAATCACCTTTGAAATAACTGTCATGAGCCATCCAGAGTAGTGAGCGTCTATCTTGTCTTCAACATCGTGTAGGATTATTCACATCATCCTCTTAATAGATATCCATAGACTCACCTTCATTGTTGTGTATCTAGCACAAGAATCCTGGTAGAATCAGTCATAGCAGAATCTTAATATATACCTAGGGACAAACCTCATTTGAGAAGCTATGTATCCGAAGTCCCCTGCAAAGATTCTCACCCGGGCATCACTTAAAAGCAACCTTTGTCTTGGAGGCTCTGCAAAATTTTAAAAATTAACACTCAGATCTTTGGAAATGCAACCAACCCATTGTTAATCTAATAACTTTGAAACAAGGAAATCGTTATGATGGCAGTGCTAAACGTTTCCTGAAAGTTCATCACCAATAGCCTAAGCAAGTCAGGGTAACTCAGTATAAGAATAATGCATGCTAATTGTGCAGAATCTACATGGTTCATGAAGTAGAGAAATACAGTGGAGGAGGATGCAAGTTTCTACACTAAGAGAATCGTATAATAGCTGAAAAATTATGAGACAAGTTCAAGCACATGGAATAACTACTAATGCAGACAAAGCAAGGGACAATTTCAGATATTCTCCAAATGGTTTCATGAAGATAAGTATCATCAACTAATATCACCACAAAACTCAACTATTTTCTGTGCATTAACTAGAACAAAAATGCATGAAGTGCAAGTAAACTTGAATTATGCACAGCGATTTTCAATTGGTCGCGAAGTAACAAACCAGGACTACTTTCCAACAACACTATAAATGCCATACTTTCATGAGCTATAACACTTATGACAAGCATTTTAAAGCTATATTTTTATTGAAATTGGTCGTCTTGTTTCACCAAATTATGCTATATTTTGATGTTGCTACATTTAATCCACTCAATACAATGGCTCCAAACTTTGTTCACCATTGATAGAGTGAGATATGTTTCCTTCAGGGAGAGCAAGGCTATCTTTATCCAATCAGATACTAAGATCTTGTGCCAAGCCAAATAACTTCATACAAGATGAATATATGGTCACCAAGTGCAGTATATTGTAACAGTGAGAGATGAGCACAAATTTAACATCAGTGAAGCAATTTTTACTGTGTCCATTTTAAACAACATAAGCAAGCTGCATCCAAGAAACAGTGTCTTCTTCCAGACTAAACCTGGCCATATCTACTTGAGTGAACACACAATCCACCCATGCATAGAGGTAAATGGTAACAGACCCGTAAGACTGCATCATCTTTTGCATTCGTGTAACAAGTAACCTTTATGAATTCTCGATGGTTGCAGTTGTAATTCTTAACTGTCTTGGTGGTTCCAGCTCACCATTGCGTCTCCAGAATGCCCTCCTCCACCAAATTTCAAATCCTCTTTGTATATTTGGACAATCTTCACCAGAGTTCAAGAACCGATTAAACCAAGAAAGCAAAATTTCTTGTTGCCAAGCTAGAGGCAGAGTGAGAATTGTATTGCTAAGACCATCCTCAATTAGATGTCGATCAAGGCCTTTTGCTGCTCTTCTCATCCACCCAAAATCATCATAAAATGGCACCAACCATGTCTGTAAAAGCAAGCACCTCACATCCTTTGAAGCCAACAATTGGCCTTTCCCGATTCCAACAAATAGTCTAGCAGTAACTCTGCTAACCTCATATCTGTGAACAGCTGGAACTTTAGAATGTGCCTCAGACAATTCAGTTTGAGAAGCCCATGTTTTCAGAAAATCCTCAGCTATTTGTCTGTCAATTAAAATATCCAATATCCAATGCAAATTATCTGCCTGTCTAGCAATCTGACCCACATCCTGTAACTCGAAAGCTGCTGCCCGGAGAAAATGATGGCGAAGCAACTGCAAACATCCATCACAAGCTGAGTACAAAGACTCCTTACGAAGATCATTTTGAGATGAATTCTCACGAAGCATTTTTGAGACTAATCCTTTCATCTCACGCCTCGCCTTCTCATCTTTGCCTTCGAGAACTACATGTAAAAGCTTGAGAAGCACTTCCTCATTGTCACTACCCTCTTCGGTTCCCTTAGTAACTTCAACAGAAACTCTCTTTAAAACTTCCCCGGCCCCAACATTTTCAAGACGTAGCTCTGACAGCAATGAAGCCACTTTCTCTTCTTCATCCTCAGCCCATGGGGCAGCTTCTAAGTACTCCAAACAAGACAACACCCCAGCATCAAATCCAATTGCTGCTGAAACCTACAAACACCACAAGACCAACCTGTTCAAAACCTTAAAATACTATTCCTTCCTTGAGAAGTTCCAGACAGTACAAACTAAACAAACATGAATTTTACTATCTGGATAATGTACAGGTGGATTCAGAAGATGTAAAAATTAGTCACTATATAAGGGAATATTTCATACTTAAGTAAAGGTGTTAGGTTTCTCAAATTCCAACGAGAAAATTAAAAAGAAAACAACTAAATCTTTTAGCATATATTTCTACAGTTGAGTCAGGAACTAAGCAATGCACAGCCCAAAACATCCAGAGAACAAGTAGAATAAGGGATCACCTTCAAATTCTTAAATCTACAGTGTGATGTTCTTAAAATCCCAAACAACTAAAACCTCAAATTCTAATATCTTAATTTCCTTTTCTTCCAGCAACCAAAAAAGCATAATCCCCGTAAGCACAATTCTGAAGGAAAAAGCAACTTTAATTTACCTTCAAAATCCCAAGAACTCTTGGCACATCCTCCCTCATGAGCTTCTTCCTCAGATCTTTGCAGTACATCAGCCTCAAGGTCTCGATGTAAACCTCGACGTCATCACAATCCGCAATCTCCACAATGTATGGCACGGACGATGTTCTCTGCTGTTTCGCCCATCGATCCGACAACTTGACGGCGAAAAATCTGCTGTGAGCCACAAGAATCTGCCTGTGCACATTCATGGAAACGCTAATCCCATCCTTCGAGCTCAGAGTGAGCTTGATATCACTCGATGTCGGGTCGTTAAACTGGTTCCCAGGGCTCCGAGTCGCCAAAAGCTCTGATATTCGCTGCATCGCCAGCTGCTGTTTGTCTTGAACCGAAATGACAACGTGAGTCGGCGTTCTTTGCGATGTTATGGCAATGTTGTTGGACTGTGGGATCTGGGTCGTTGTTCTCGGGTGAATATCGGGCTCGCTGGCCATCATCTCGAAAAGGGTAGGGCTGGATCGGGTCTTGTCCGAAGGAGGCGGTGGAGACATCGGATTCAAGAGGCCCGCAGAGAGTGCGGAGTTGAACTTAGTGAAGCTCGAAGGGAAAGAATCATGAGAAGAGTGACCGTTCGTCGATGCTGCCGAGAAGTCCATGACCGGTGATAGACTGCCCGGAGAGAATCGGATCCTGAAGGTCGAAGGAGAATCGCAAGGTGAAGCTGGTGCCGAGTCGGCTTGATATTGGTTGGCGGCGTTTCGTCTGGGCGGTGGGGGCGGGGGTGGGGTAGGGATTGGTTTAGAAGCTGCACAGCACCAGGAGTTCTCGGATGAGACAATGGTGGGCGGCTCAAGTTTCCGAGCCAAGTTCCCACTGGCAGGGTCGCTGCTGTTCTCGTTCTTGGCGGCGCATATGGTGGTAGCAGAGGAGGAGATGGTGGTTTCCTTGCACTTGCGGCGTTTGGGCTTGGTGGGCTGGGTTTGGATTCTGAGTTGCGCTGTGGTTGTGGTTGTTGTCGTTGTTGCCATGAAATGTAAATTTGTGTACTAAACCAAATATAGTTTTTATCGTCTGCTTATTGTCCTTTAGCTCACGACACTTAGCACCAAATTAGAGATAAAGATCAGCGAAGCAACAGAGAGAGAGAGAGAGAGTTAAAATTGGCGGTGTGCACGAGGAAGAGAGCTGGCCAGGTGGGTGTGTGAATTGAAGTAAAGGACACAGAGACAGAGCAGGGACAGAGAGAGAGAGAGAAAGAGAACATTAAATGTGAAGAGAGAAGAAACCCCCAATATAAAACAGACCCTCGGCCTCCATTAGCAGTAAAATAATAATCAAATCGTGTTTCTTCTTTAAGACTTTGGGTATATGCTTGGTTTGTGACTTTTCCTCTGTGTTCTTCCTTTATGGTGATGAGTCTCCCTGTGAAAGCTCTAAGGACTGTTGTCA
Source organism: Moringa oleifera (assembly GCA_021397835.1). NCBI lineage: Eukaryota > Viridiplantae > Streptophyta > Magnoliopsida > Brassicales > Moringaceae > Moringa > Moringa oleifera. Next base: position 1,492,625 of record JAJFZO010000566.1, read on the forward strand.
CTCTCACGCACAAGAGACAGTGAAGGGGAAGGCGCAGAGAGGGAGAGAGAGGGCCACACTGCAAGTCGGGTTCATTGTTTACATCATTTATGCTGTGCATGCGTTCATGTCTTTTGTTGGGTTCATTACTTGAAACGGGTGGCATTGTGTGGTTGGAATGCCAGCTGTATTCTGCTCTTTGGTTCTCTTTTTTCTTTTTTTTCTTACTTCTCCTTTTAAGTGGTAATAAATCATTTTTCCTAATTGATTAGGGCACTCCCTCTTTATGAGTAAAAGTCACTGATAAATATATATGAAATCATTAATTAATTTTAATAATTAAACAGTTTTTATTTATGTAAGGTGGTATACTTAGATTGATATGTTTATCTACATGACATCTAAATAAAATATCAAAATATTTAAATTATATTGAATTGTATAAAAATATATGATAATTTAATAAATTAATAATTAAAATTTTTTTGTAATTTTTAAATATTGTATTATTATTACAAATTGTAACAAACTTTTTTAAATTTCATTCACAGTGGCTTGAGCTTCCAAATTTTCTTTTATCTTGCAGATTTATCGAGCACATAACATCATTAATTTATTATAATTAATAATTAAAATTGGAAAATTAAGTAAAAGACCTTTTTTGGTCACGGGGATCATGTGATTTGCAGCTTTGCCCTATTTTTATGTGATTAATGAGTGGTGGACACGTGGCGTGTGGAGGATACCCTTAGAAAAAGAGACTCCAGGAACCTTTGTCATCTCCTTCTGTTCTACTGTCTTATTCCTTCTTGGAGAACAAGCAGAGTGCACTGTTAGTGTGATGAGTCTAATGTACAACGCAAGAGTTGTCTTAAGTGGGCCCGGGCCACATATGATGGGCCCGACAATGTGATATCTATTTGGATGCTTCTCTAAGGAAACATGATAAAAAAAAAGGGTTAAAAAAGTAAAAACACATCATCATTGGAAGTCATGAAGTGTTTGCACTTGGAGAAAAAAAAAAAAAGCTGCCTTACTTGCTGGTTGTTGACTCTAATGCTTTTTCTTAAAGAACGGTCTTACAAATATAGTTATAAAAATCTTTTGTTTGTCTAATTTAAACTAATGTGGAAATACCATATTTTTAAAATTAAATTGAATCGGAAAAAAAAAAGTTCAAACTTCAGAGGCCAAATCCATATGAAATTAAAAGTAGATTCATGATAATTTAATAAATAATTATAATATTTCAATCTATATTCTTATAAAACAATATAAAAATAATAATGACAATGATAATGAAAATTATTTTTCAAAAAACTAATAAAAAAATTAAAAGAAATTATTTTTTAACTTAGTGTTTTTATTTTTAATTTTTTCAAAATAATAATATTTTTATAAAAATACAAAATTTGTATAATAAAACGACTTCATTTCGATAATATAAATAAATCAAATCAATGTTAAATGAATTAGTTTATGAATTAGATCATTCGAGCGGTAAATTCATGATTTACCCAATCTAACCAATCACTTTGATTCGTTTTTTGAAACATGATTGATATATGATAAATTAAATAAAAGTTATTTAATATTAATTTAAAAATTATTTAAAATCATATAAAATTCTGTAATATATTATTATTTTTAAACAAAACATGACTTTTTAAAATTTTTAAATAAATTTAATTTATCAATTTAAATTAAAAATTCCAAATATTAAAAATATTTTTAAAATATAATATTACTAAAAATTTATAAAAATAATTATGTAAAATTATAAAACTTAAATGGTATACTTTATTATTTTTATATATTTTAATAATATTATTATTATTTTAATTTTTTATAATAATTTATAATTAATATTTAATTTTGAAATAATTAATAAAAATAAATTTTATTTAAACATTTTTTTAAAATAGTTTATTTACCAAGAGAAGATAGATATACGGAATTCTATGCAAATTAATCCGGCTTAAAATACCGGATCCACATCAAACTCGTCCCTTTAGATGGGTTGAAACTAAGCCCACCAAATATGGGTCGGATCCTAACCTTAAGTTTTCTGAAGACCGAGTCTGTGGGTTGTAGAAATTTGAGTTGATTGCATGAATTGGATCAAATGGGTAGAAAATGGATCTTTTGCTTATGTGCAAAGCCCAATAAAACAAAAATTGTCCAAAGTCCAACATATAACAGATCTCGGGTCCATTCACTGTCGGGTCTATAACAAATTTCGAAAGCTCTTTGTGATCCAGCACGGTTTTAGGACCCTGGGCTGCAACATAATGTTGTGTCCGCCTTTGGGCCCCATAAGGTGTTGGACATAACTTCGGAGCTAATTAGCACTAATCTGGGTTATTTAAATTAATCACTCTTCACATTTGAACTAAACTGAGTTTCCAAGGACCACAATGTGGAAAACTCAATTTTAATCAGCTTGTTTACAAAATATTTTTTGAGTAAATATTTAAAAATTATATATTAAATCCATTTTAGGTTAAATTTTCTTATATAATAAACTCAATTTTATATTTAAACTTTTAAATTGAATTATTTTTAAAAAAATCAGAGAATTTTTAAGATAATTTAAAAATAACAAAACATATTATTTTTTCTTGGAGAGAAAATAAAAAATATATATGTATATAAAACTAAAAAAAATTCTTTTAATATTTTGTTGAATAAATGTCAAAAAAAAAAAACTTTTAACTATATCCATTTTCTTTATATTAGACTATGATGTATCATTTTGATTTAAATTAGACCTCAATTTAAGTGATTACGAAAAGTTAAAGGTATTTTCATTTTTGATGTGTATTTTACACTCTCTTTCGAGTTTATAAATTTTTAAAATTTGAATAACTTTTTATTCACAGGTTATTTTTTATTATAATTTTTTTAAAATTTTAATGATGTAAATTTTAATGTATATATATTTATTTTTTAAAATAAAAATTTTTGATGATAATTTAAATATTTTTAATATCTATGAATAATATTATAGTTAAAATTTATTGTATTAATTTTTTAATTTGAATATCTTTAATTTTTGATAAAATTTTAATTAAACTAAATTAAAAATCAATATTTCAATGTATAAAATAGAAAGCAAGAAATTTTTAAGTTTTATTTCATATTTATTTTTTATTTCTCTTATTTTATTACTATTTTTATTCATAATTTAAAATCTTATTTTTGTAAAAGTTAAATATAAAATTGGATTAATTAGTAAAATAAAATCAATTTGAAAATCAAACTTAGTAAAGATTTTTTAAATATATTTATCGCTACCTAAAGGTGTGAATTTGTCTTATATTTGTCCCACATGAAATTTCTTTAAAAATATGAATTTAATGCACTGAAATTTGATTTGCATATCATTAGTGTTTGGTAATAATAATAGTAATTATTGCATTTGACTAACTTTATCTAACAGAAAGAAATAACTTACAATAATTACATAAGGTAGTTGAATGTCTAATGTTTTACCCTTTTTCTTTTTTTAAAAAAAAAATTGTGATGAGTTGTTAAAAGGAAATTATATCGGTGTGACGGTCACATGCATAATTACCATTTTAAATAGTAATTTTATCACATGTAAGATCTATAATTAGCCGTGAAATTAGACACCGCTCCACTAATGATGTATAAATTATTCTATTAAAAGAGAAAAAAATATTAATTTAATTAATTTTTTGATGTTTTATTAAGTATTATAAAATATCTATAAGATATTCTGTCAATTTGATACGTGTTAAGTTTTCAATAAAAAATAAATATATTTTGTAATTTATATATGTCAATATAAAAAATATAATTAATGATTTATCAAAATTCCGGTGTGTAAATTTGTTTTCCATATTTTGATATTTAACATATTAGCAATTTTGATGTTAACTATATAATTTTAATTTTTAAATAATATTTTTTAAAATAAAAATATAATTAATTTTATATTTTATTTTATTAATAAATCAACGATCAAAAGAGTTAGATTTATCATCGTAACCCAAACTTTCTCATACTAAAATTCTAATCACAATAATATATTTAGAAAAAAAGAAAAAATGGTTCGGTGGACAAGAAAAATCACATGAAAGAACATATATATATATATATATATATATATATAAAGACAAATTAATCAATATAATAAAATAATACACACGAAGAGAGAGAGAGAGAGAGGGGCAATTTTGGAAATGGGGAAGAGGGGGTGGGGGGTTAGGTGCAAAGAACAGCAGACAACCCACATGGCAAGGTGACCACACCTCTGACTCAATTTCGTTATCATTTCATGTGTCTCACAACTCACCTTCTTACATATTACCTCCTTTGGCATCTCCCATTCACTTGCAGGAATATGGCCTAATTAATTACAGATTAAGATATTAGGTTTATTTGAGTTTTTTAAAAACTTATGATCTATAATAATTTAATGTAATTAATAATTAATTTTTTTATTTTATAAGTATTATGATAAATTATAAAATTATTTTTTAATTTAAATTAATTATATAAAAAAACTTTATTTTGTTTGTAATTTCAAATTAAAATTTTAAAAAAATCTATTTGAAATTCTTATTTTTAATTTTTTAATTTAAAATTTTTATTAATATTAACGATTATACTTATATATCAATACACGTTATATGCATGTAACTTTTATTTATATAATATATAAATTTAAATTTTTAAAAAATTAAAAATAATAATATTTTATTTATTTTAGTAGAATTTAATGATGCGTTAAATTAATTATATAAAAAAATTCAAATATATTATTTGTATACGTAAAATCATTAATATTAATAAAAAATTTTACATTAAAATTTTAACATAAATTTTAAATATATATATTTTTTATAAATTCCAATATATTTACTGTAAAACTTAAATCAGCATAAAACTCTTATTTATTAAGTACTCACTCTCTTATAAATTCATCTTTTTAAAATTTAAATTATTAATTAATTAAAATAAAAAATATTGAAATGAGTTTTTGTTGATTTTTTAAAGAGATAACAGAGTTAATTAAAAAAAACCATTAATCACAACCCAAAAGGGCAAATTTCAGAGAAACCAAGAGGTACCCAATTGAGAGAATCCAATTCAAAAGTCAAAGAGAGACAAAGATAAATGGGTTTCATGGGTGTTGTGATTTACTTTGATTTTTGCGTACTAAGTGCTTGTCATTTTGTCTCTTAGAAGTACCCTTAAGCTGTATTGGTCCCCTACTCCCTCCCTAAACGTTTTACTGTTCTATTCGAATTTATTTATTGAGAGAGATTCAGACATTAATTTCAGAGGTTTTGGTCAGAGACAAAACGTGGGTACACAGTGAAACAGCAAGTGAGCTGTTCAAAAGAAAGCAAAAGTTGGTACAATCACACACTGGAAACCACATTCTTTTGCAAAACACTAAGGGGGACAGTAGATACTGCCTGTTCATGTCGCTGTTTAGTGGCTTTTCTTTTGTTTTTTTACTTCACATTTTGGCATTGTCTTGTTTACCCAACTTGTGCAAATAAATTTAGTAATTTTTTTTCTCTAAACAAATTTGCGATATCTGATTTAATTTTTATATTTTATATATTTAAATAATTATTTCAGTGGTTAACATATATGATCTGTCACCATGTTTTTTTTTTTCAATTTTTATGATTGATAATTTAATAAAATAAATAGTTATTTTTAATTTTATTTTATATTAATAAAATAAATTATAAAAATACTCTTTACCTTTTGGTTGAAAAGTTCAGCACATAATAAAGACATGTTTGATTTTTATTTTCAGAAATAGTTTTTTTTTTTTGTTTTTAAATATAAAAAATTATTTGATAATATTGTTTTATAAAAATAATTTTTAATTTTTAATTTTTTAAAAAAAATAAGGAACGTCTTAATATTGTTTTTGTTCTGTTTTTTAACTATTAATTCTTAAATCAATTAAAAACACATAAAACATGATATTTTCATTAATAACACTGTGAAAATTATCAATCACTCTAAAAACTTTTATCAAATTATTTTTAAAATAATATTATCAAACAAATTATTTTAAAAAATAATTCTTAAAAATAATTTTTTAAAAACAAATAAAAACTAAAACACAACAAAAAAAATCTTAACAAAAAGATAAAATATGTGGTTAGTGGTAAAACAAAGGATATTTTGAGCATTACCAATCTCGGTTTAAGTGAAATATTTTATTATAAAAATATTTTTCAGAACAGAAAAAGTATTTGCATTTGTATTCTAGATAATTTCCAAAATTTCAGTACATTATTTATCAAAACTTTGGTTATATTAATTAGGGGTAGACCGATCTTGATTTTAATATGTGCCCTTATAAACAATGATTAGCCATTGGATACATTCCCAAAAAGAAAGGAAAAAGGGCATAAGACATAACCAAATAGGCCACATGGTCCTAGTCAGTCCATATCCTCAATGATCAACATGCCCTCACATGTTATTTTCGGATCAAGATTTTATTTTTAAAAGATGATGACAAACAGTAATTTAGTAAAATAAATTATTCAGATTTTTATATTATTATTATAAATTATTAAAAAATTAAATTTTATATAAAAAAATTAAACACAAGTTAAGATCAATACAATATATTTATCTATTATTTTTAAAGTGAGCAAATGAAAATCCTTTTTACAATCCTAATTAGCTTTAATCCGTAAATCACGGCTCAATTGACTATTTTATTAACTTGCTCTTAGGGTTTTACATTTTTGTTTTAACGGGTAGACAATTCCTGACAAGCAAAGTTGGGTAATCGTGTTATTCTAATCATAGTAGTAGACATGTTTGTGACGCTTAATCTGATGATGATTATCGTGGGTAATTTTCTAATACGAGACTAATGTTAATATAAGGGTCAAAATTAATCGTCCCACAAATCGTGATTTAAGGAGTAAGTAATTATCGAAAGAAAACAAAATCGACTCCAAAACGAGGATTAGACAAATGAAATGTCAGTGATTAAGTGGAATAATATCGGACTTTAGGTTATAAAAAAAATTAACACTAAAAATAAAAATTAGGGTTTAAAAGTGGATCTCGGTTGGATTTAGCTGGCTCACCGTACGGTACCCGTTAATGTGTTTCCTAATGCGACCAAATGCTAAGTGTTCTAAGAAGAAAGTGTTTATTAATAGTCACTTGATCTTGTTTGCATAACCAAACGTATTATTGACCACAAATTATAAAGTTATGTGAATATTAAAAATATTATAATATATATATTTTATTTTATTTTATAAAACATAATTTTTATTTTTTAATATTTATATTATAATGGATGTATTTAAATTGAAAGAAATAATTGACGGATCAGAAAACCCATTAATTTTGAAATCTTAAAATTAACAACAAAAAAGATATTAGAAAATCTTGAGAAGATTTTGAATTATAGTTGGATGCTTTAATTATAATTATTTTTAATATATTATAAATTATAAATTATTTTAAAATAAAATAAAAAATTGATGATTTGATATTTTTGATTTCATTAAAATTAATTTTAAAAATACATATGAAGTATCATGAATTTTTATAATATACCAAAAATATTAATTATTTGATATCTGATAAAATCGTCTTAGTTGAAAATATATGTTTTTTAATAGCATTTTATGATAGAGCCCTCCCACATAAGTTAAATACCATTTTTAAAAATATAATTTATAAATGTAAGAAAAATTAAATTTTTTATATGATATTTAGTAATTAATTATAAAATTATAGAATATGAAAATTAAATAAATAATAATGCTTCTAATATAAATTAATAATATAAAAAAATTACAATATGATTGAGATTAGAATGGGGACTGCATCGTATGGAGAGAAGGACAAGTAATGAGACGAGACAGAAAACAGAGGTGGTGGTGACTGCTGAGAGGGCTCCGCTCCATGCGGTCGGCCTTAGTGGGGTGCCCCACCTCTATATGCACAATTAACCTTAATAAAATACACATATTTATATATAAATATAAATACTTTTTTAAAAAATTTGATTCATATTAAATTTACAATAAAATATTAACATATTTTAATTTAATAAAATAAATACTTAAAATATATATTTTTTATTTTTATTAAAAAATTCAACACATTATGTCTAAGCAAAAGATTTTTATTTTATAAATGTATAAAATACAAATATATTCAAATGGGTATGTGTTAAAATTTAAGATTTTTAAAATTTTTAATTGTGCTTAATTTTTTTTAAAAATTATAACATGAGATAATTAATAAAATTAAAAATTCAAAGAAGCTTAGTTCACTTGTTAGTAAATATTAACTTATAAATTAGATTTAAGGTTTGAATTTTTTAAAATCATTAAATCTGTTTTTAGTCTTAAATAAGAAGCATCGACGGTCTCCCTCATTGGTTACTCGAATTTTTTAATTTAAATATTTTAGTTATAAAAAAATTTCTTAAAATGATATTAATTTATTTTTAATGTAAATGTATAAAAATAGGGTTTGTATGTAAGTGGGCATGAGTTAAAACGGTGTAAAATGGGTGGGGCAGGGGGTGTTGTGGAAGTATTAGACAAGGTGTCAGAGAAGATGGGCAATAAGGGCTAAGGTGCTGCCATGGCTCATGGATGGGCATATGAGCCCCTACCCACATTGCCTCCACAACCTGCCAAGCCCTCTCTCTCTCTCCCCCATCTTTGGTTGGCTGTGTTAGGCCATAGGACTCCCTCTGTAGGGCACCCTCCCTTTCTCTTCTTTCCACAGCTACAAAATTCATTGCGTGGCAGTCAGATCAGAATTTATGGCAATTTGGTATCATTGATTCATCAATGCCCTCTTATTCTTCCCCTTTGGGACCATTTCTCAACCCAAAATTAATATTTTTATGTTTATTTTAGTACTTTTATTTTTTAAAAAATATTTTATGTAATCGTTTAATAAAATAAATAATTATAAATATTATTTTATTAATTTATTAAAATAAAATTTTGGATAACTATAAAAAATTGTAAATTTTTTTGAGTTTTAATTGATTTAATTTTATATTCACAGTTTTAAATTGATTAAACATAAATTTTATTTAAAAATTAAATATATTCAAAAAAAATTTAAAATGAAATTTGAAATTTTTTTTGATGAATATAAAAAATTTTTAAGCTACCAACATAAAAATTTTTAATATAAAAATAAATATTTTTAATTATAAACTATAAAAATTTTAGAATTTTTTAATAAAACATAATTTTTAAATAAAATTATTTAAACTCAAAATATAATATAATATTTATTTAATTTATTTTTAAAATATTTTAAATAAAAAAACTTTAATTAAATTTTTATAACTATTTGAATCAAGTTTCAAATTAAATAAAAAAAATTAAATATAAAATTAAATTAAAAAAACTTAGATATCTAAATTAAAATCCTAAATAAGGTTCATTTTTTTATTTACCATTAAATTTTATAATTATATCAATAAAAAAACTGAGTCTTTGAAACAAATTCTCACTTAATTTATATTTCAAATATTCACTTTTTTTTAATGATACATTCAAATCAAACAATATTTATATGATCTGAAATTAAAACAACAGCTACATAAAGCAAGATCTGATATTACTTAATTTAAAATATAATTACTTATATAATAATTAAAAAAATTATAGGGACTAGGAAATAAATTAAAAGTGTTTCGGACATTAAAATTTTCTGGTAAAGGAAATTAGATAAAAGGGTAAGGAAGAGAGGGGTTGAAATTAAGAGTGGTGATGCCATATAAGGAGAGACAATGACACCATAGATTGTATATCACTCTCCCCACCTTCCATCACCACGCCATTCTTCTCCTCTCTGTCAATTTGTTGTTTGGTTAATGTCTATTTTCTTGCTTTGTCACCTTCTCTTGCCCCACTTCATGCCTACCTCTTTTCAACACTAGATCCCCAAATGTGATTTAATTTCCTTATCTTGCGTAATTTACATTTTGTGGGTATAAATGTAATTTCTAATTTTATATTATTTTATTTATTTTTATATTTATGTGTTTGTTTTATTATAAAAAAAAATTGTCACTGAAACATACATTGAAACAAGATCGTATCTTAATTATAAAGTTATTTTGTCATTTAAAATAAAAAATATTAAAATTTTAATTATTAATATTTTTTAAAAAATCAGCACAACTTAAGGAAGTAACATCTTTATTCCAAGTCATAGTGCTATTATGTAAAACTTAACATTATTTATCATTTTTATTTTGGAAAACTCATATTTTTTATTTTATAATTTCACTTCCTTGATTTTTTTAATTTACAATGACCCGTTACCTTAAATTTGAAAATAACAATAAATGTTAAAGAAAAATCACATTGATTTTTTTTTTTGGGGTTTAGCACATTGTTTTTATAAGGGGTGGGTCCGAAAATGTTCTTAGATTGATTAATTGCTTATTCAAATCACATGATGTTGAGTGCATTCTTTAGATTGCAATGACAATCATCACAAAGGTACAAGGTGGCTTTATTCTTTAAGACTACCTAAGAAAAGCCTCTCTTTAAAAAAAAAAAATATTATTTTTTATCTTTAAGTATTATAATATGAAGTAACTAAATAAATAATTAAATAAAACCCACATTAGAAAATTTTAATTTTAGTTGCATATCAAGTCAAGGGAGGCAAGTGTAAATACGATATCAAGATGTCCTAATTATGCAAACTTGATGGATTGTACGGAGACTTTGCAAAGAGAAATCTATTAAATTAATTAAAAAAAGTTATGGGATTTTATAATATTTTAAAAACGATGCCAATGAAATTATAAGAATTTAGTAAATAATGTGAGCATAAGGACATAATTAATGATATAAATTAGATCCTCCAAGGGAATAAAAATCTATTAAATCCCTTATTAGTAATTTTTGGTACAACTCAGAACCATTTGTGACATTTCACTCTCACCCCACTCCTACCCTCTTCATGTATATATTTCCTCTCCCGTCTCTCCCTCTCTCCTTCCTTCCTCCTCATCTCTGTCTTTCTTCTGCGGGCTGCCCTCTCTCTGTCTCTTGCTCCTCTTGAAGCCATGGGTTTTCCTGTAGGCTATACAGAGCTTCTGCTACCCAAAGTGCTTCTCCACACTCTTTCCTTTCTGGGTTTCATCCGTAAGCTAATAGCCACCCTCTTCCGCTACCTGGGTCTCCCCGATTTCCTGGAACCCGACATTGCGTGGCCTGACCAGTCCGGTTCCGGCAGAGTCCCCGACCTCCAGTTCCAGTCCGTCTCCGCTTTGCTGGCTCGGGAGATCCTTCCAGTGGTGAGATTCTCCGACTTGATCGACCCTCCTGACTGCTGCGCTGTCTGTCTCTACGAGTTCGAGGCGGACGACGAGATCAGACAACTCACGAACTGCCGCCACATCTTCCATCGGAGCTGCCTGGACCGCTGGATGGGCTACCACCAGATGACATGTCCCCTCTGCCGCACGCCATTCATTCCTGATGAGTTGCAGGAAGCCTTCAATGAGAGGCTCTGGGCTGCTTCTGGGATCCCTGATTTTTACGGTGAATATTCTCAGATCAGTGGCTTATAACAGCTTCTTTTTAGATTTTTTTCAAAGAAAAACAATAAAAAATGAGAAAATATAGTTTTCTTTTTGGGACTTTTTCTTTTTCTACTTTGAAGTGGAGAGGATGTTAGGCCGGTTGGTGACTGTCATGTACATACTGTAAGAAAAGAAATCAATCTCTGAAAGAAAATAAAAAAAATGAAAATTTTGGGTTACTATCATCTTCTTAAATAATTTCTCTCTTTTTCTTCTCTGGATCTTGGTTCATTCAGATATATCATCTCATAATTCTATCATTATGTTTTTTAAATTAATTTTTTGATTGGATTTTGGAGTTTGGCTTGTGGGTTTTTATTTGTAACATATAAATAATGGAATTACCTTAAGAAATGGTAATATTTTATTGGGTATGCCACATACACTAATGCTTAGGTTTGTTAATTTAGTTCTTGTACTCGTTTGGGTGATTGGTTGCTGAGAAAAGAAAAGAAAAGGAAAGAAAAGAAAATCGGTTTTGGGTGATTGGTTGCTGAGAAAAGAAAAGAAAAGGAAAGAAAAGAAAATCGGTTTTGGGTGATTGGTTGCTTAGAAAAGAAAAGAAAAGAAAAGAAAATCGGTTTTATGAGGTCAGTTAACTGAATTCTTGTACCTATTTGGGTGATTGGTTGCTGAAAAAAGAAAAGAAAATAAAAATGAAATTCCAAATAAATGAACTTTAATCTTGTTCTTGTGAAGCTTGGATTTGATTCAAATTTAAAATTTATGATAATATATGAATGAAATTTACTAATCCCACGATACCATGAATTATATAATTAAATAATACATAAATCTTAAATTTTTCCTATTTTATAAATTTTAAAAAATACGAAATAATGTTAGGAGACAATATCTATAACTAAAAATTTGATTTTTCATGTTTATAAATTCATTTTAAAATCACATAAAAATTTCTGTCAAAAAAATGGCTTAAAAATGACAACATTATAAAAATAAAAATAATACAACATTTATTATTATTTCTTCAATGACTTGATTTGATGATTTCTTCTTGGATATATAAAGGAATATTAAATTAGTATATAGTTTTTTTTTAAAATTATGATAGTGTTAACCTTATGAATATAGTCAGTAGTTTGTGTGAGTGAGCTGGGCCAACGCTGGATGTCAAAGGATTGAGCGAGCTTATCCTTCATGGCAGGAAATTGGCTGTCTGCCCATCATATTAAATCTGCCGGCTTTGAAATGTATAACTTTTATTTTCTTTCTTTTAAAAAAATAATTTGCTGTCAATTTATTAACTTGGTGATATTATTTCATGATAGAAGTGTTTAATAAATAGAGTTAAAATAAATATGCATATTAAATTATTTTTTAAATTAAATGCTTTAAATTGTAATATTTTTATTTATTTACGATGTAATAGCAACTCCAGAGGATTGTTTAGATCACTCTTTAGCATATATAGATGAGGATTTCATAAATTATAGTATGATTAATAAATATGATAAATATTTGAATGAAAAGTTGGAGATTGTTGTGCTTATAAATAATGTAAATAATCTTTCCATAAGATAAAAAAAATTATGTTGACTTAAATTGATTCTGAGTTTTATAATAAAAAAATATATTTTTTGATTATTTATAATGTTATTGTAAAAAAAATATAAAATTAAGTAAAACTGTAATAATTAATTTTGTTAAATTGTTCTCTACATAATCTTTTTAACTATTCAATGCAATTAAAATCAATGATTTTTTTAATTCGTTTACGTAGTTTATGATAAAATAATAAAATGGTAGGAAGAAAATGAAAAAATAACCATAAAATTATAAAATAATGTGTGATTTATAAGTGATGCTTATGACAATTAATAATGATAATATGGTTTTAATAACTGTTATTATTAATGTGATATGGATGGTCCAGCCAAAAGAAGAAGTGAGATGTCTGCGTGTTGCGTGAAGAAGGCTAGTTACGTGGAACAAGTGGGAAAATGGCAGCTGCAAGGTGTTTCCGCGTGTGCTTTATATTTTCAAATATGAAGAGCCCACACGAAAGGTTTCAACATCTCATATATTATGCTTTCTTACGATAACAAATACCTAATCCTCTCTTTCTCTCTCGCGATATATGATATATCTATGTAAATCTTTTCCTAAAAGAATTAGACTTTATGATCTTTTTGGGTTTCTTTTTCCTGGTCCCATCATTTCTATATTGTAAAGCAAGAGTCAAGGCCCACATTTACTCAAAGAATACGAAGAGATGCTTAAAAATTATTCCTTGGATACTATTATCTTTTAAGCAAAGCAAAACAAAATTCTGAAATCTAAGACCCACCTTCACTAAAAGAGCTACTTCAACAAGGAAGAAAGAAGCTTCCGTTTGCTACTTAAAGAAGGAAGAAGAAGAAGCTTCCTGTTGTAGTCCCCTCCAGCCTATGTACGCTGAAGAATTTTCTAGTCAAAAAATGTAACAGTCAAGTGCCTTTCTTCTCTTCTCAGATCTAGGTAAAGAGGAAAGATCATCTTAATTTTGTGAAGGATTCAATTACTCATAGACTGGGACAATGGCAGTGAGAAGTTAGTTAGAGATTAGGCAGAATGGTTAGCTAAAAGAGGACAGGTATGTTGGATCGGCACGGGTTTGGTGTGTGTGCATGCAGTGACTAATCAACTGCATTGCTTTCCAGATAAGTTGGGTGGATAGGTTTGATTTAGGTTCATATATCATTTGTGAGGGTCCCAATAGTTTCCGAATCAAAAAAGCAGAGAGCAAGAATGCATATGTGAAGGAGAGGAAAGAAACGGAGCCAAGAGGGAAGAACGTACGTACTAACATTTTAAATTAGATTTAGAATATAAGCTGAGGAATCCAATTGGCGGATGAAAACAACTCATCCTAGAGATCTTTGAAACTAACAGAAGCAAACATCCAATGACATCGAGGAAATTCAAACACAGATCTGAGGCTTGCTTACTAACAGCCTAAAACCATAAGGATTAGCACAAACTAAACGACAACAAAAGCTCAAGTACACTAATTTGCAGCTTAACATAGCATAACTAACAATCCCAGAAGCATGATATATTTTCTTCGAATTTATTTTTAAAATGTTTTGGTTAGAAAAGAGCTTAAAAAAAAAAAAAAAGAGGAGATGGTGAACCTACAAAAATGAACTTTGTGACGAGGCATGACATAATGCAGATAGGATATCTATGCAAATCCATAAGTAATCAACAATCCATGGAAGAAAAAGAGGACGGGGAAAGGGTGGTTTGAAGGACTGTCCATTTCATGATTATACACTTTGCTAATTTAAAGACAGCTTACAAGCAAAGTGGAAGGTACCTCATGACATCAGAAATCTGGCTCCTCAAGTAACCAAAAGTTGAAGGTACTCAAAGATACAAATCTACACTAGCAAATGACGATATGAAGACAGATATAGACAATGAACAGGAAATACCTTGCAACAAAATTTAGTTGTTCAATCAATAATGTGAAGAAAAAACCAAAGGCACAAGCAATGTATCAATATATTAAAATAGTACCAGCTCCATACATGCCCCAGGTGAAGACAAGACTCTGGAAGTTCAATATAAACACTGAATAAATCACTTAGCACTAGCAATAGTATATAAACATTGAATAAATCACTTAGGATAGCCAGATGGAGGATATGTGGGTGGAGGGTAATGAGCCGCAGGATATGCAGGTGGAGGGTACTCAGCTGGAGGATAGCCTGGTGCTGGGTAGCCTTGAGCCTGAGGGGGAGGGTAACTGTAGGGCTGTGCATATGCCGGCTGTGCATATCCGACTGCGGGAGGTATCGGCTGATCAATTCTTGACATCTGCTGAACTGGAGGCACAGACATTGGTCGTGGACCAAACATTCCATCTCGTTTGTCCATTTCAATCTTGTGCTGTGTCTGTTACAAGTTCAATTCCATCAGAAATGATACTTCAACAGTCAATCAATACATAACCTGATCAGCATTTGAACCATTTGCATACCTGCATACATGCACAAACCCTACAAAAACAGAGAAAAGAAAACAATCAATAGGATATTTTCAGCCAGTTTGTTCCCAAGTATCTTGATGGTGAGATCAGGAAAGAAAGCCATACGTGCAATAGACCATATCAGCCAAGCATGACAGCAACTGAGAAGCTTCTTGAATTTCATCACTTCCAACAATCATTGCAACTATAGAGAATATGCATGCAATTTGTTGCAGGCAGAACATGAAACCCTGCACATTAATGAGCAAGGAACATTACCAATTGCAGAAAGAGTGTATAGTTCAATGTGGGGATGTGTCTCTGCGTCTGTGCATGAGCCAGCCTATGTATGTGTGAGAGAGATCTGGACAGAGAGGGATGGATGGAGTACAATGATGCAATTATCACACTGTGTTGTCTGTATGTTGAATTCATCTTGCAACAGAAAGCGGGTAGAGGCCACTGAATTCCCAAAGCAGAGTAAAACCTGGAAATTTCAACATATAAATTAGGAACCACAAGAAGAGCATAGTAGTCACATCAAATTATAAAATCATTTAAACCTTACTGATAACTTAAGAGGATCCTTGAATGGCTACTTGAACAGAATGTCTACATCGCTTATTACAACTTCCATCATTTAAACCCATATATTGGTGCTAAGAACACTCAACTTATCAGCAAAGCACTTCTTGAAGAATTTAAGATGGAACGGTATGTCAATATCACATTACATAAGTTCAAACAACACTCTTCCTGATGAACACCCATTAAGCACCATAATTTCAAAACAGAAAATGGAGAAATGTGCTCTGTTTCCTTGATTTTTATTCACCACAGCACTACATTTGCTATGTTTGACATCATATTGCCTTCATCTTTTGGATCATTGAAGAGAAGAGAAAGAATGTCCATTCTAATATACAATATTGGGTAGTGCTAACCTCTAGGACTGGATACCAACTTCCTCCATATGCTACTAGACCAACAAATGGACTTCACAAATCTAGACATCCCTACATGTCAAAATCTCCTTCTCAGTTCCCTAATGACCTAGATAACCAATATACAGAATGACCTGCCAGCTCCTACCCTCTCTCCTGCATCCAGAATGACCTCCCAGGAAACTGCTTCACTTTGTTCTTTGCTTTTATTTCTCTCTTTCTCCAGTCTCAGTCTCTTTTTGCTTCTCCTTTGCATTCAAGTTGACCTATGTTATTCATCTTCCAATAGTTGCACTCAACAAGTGACCCATTATCTTCAGGTATAGTTCCCTAAAATTGAAATCATGGCCCAAAGTTAAACACTAGCCTCCCTACTGCAGACTGATACATGGCAACTGCTACATGGAGCTGACTTTAGAGAAGGTGAATTGAGGCAAAGGAATCCCAAAAGTTGGGGAAGGTAAAAAGAAAAAACTATGCTTGCTTATCAGGCACTGACGCTTTTGAAAAATGTTCTCTGTCCATGGATAGGATTGATCATGGAAGTTTTAACATTTGATAAATTAGGTCAAGGACCAGAATGTACATTAAGAGTTGTCTCCGGGTTTACTTGATTGATCACAGCTAACTCATGGCAAAGAAGGGAAAATTCACCCTAGAACAGAATATCTCTTAACTAGAATGCTCCTTTTCACTTGGAAGGGAAGAAGGGACCAGATCAGTCTGTTACCCTCACCAGTCTAGTTTATACTCCACATTTTTGGGTGAGGTAGCCACAAAACTAATGCAAATAGGACTCCTCGCTGAAAGGCAAAACCTAAATACAGAGGGAATGCAAATTGACGTTTTTAAACTTGGAAGTCAACACTTGTACCTCCTTACCATGCCTGCAAACAATGAGTAAGAAGTGGACATAACGGCAAGCGAATAATCAACCACCTTTAACTAAGAAATCAACTATAGTCCAAGCAAATTATTTTCACCTCATTCACATCCAGTTTGCTATGCTTGACTAATAAATCATATCCTCTCTCAGCATTAACCACAAAAGAGGTAAGCAGATAAAAACATACTCCAAGCAGAAGCATTATGTAATTGCAGTTATGGATCCTTGATAAAGTGTTTGACTAGCTTGCCATTGCTAAAATTTGCTCGGACAGGAGAAAAGTACCTTAAGATAGTAACTAGTAACATGATTAAAAGGATGATTCAAGCCAAATTTCACCAGTGCTTACAAATACATTAGGAGCATATTTATGATTAAGAGATGCGATGGCGATCCTTGATATTCAGACCTCCTGTTTTCCCAAAATTGAAGGGAGACTTAACCTATCCTAATTGTAGATCTCTACTCCAAAGTTGAGAGACAAACTAGAGACACAACCAAAAGTCTATAACGAGAAAATATCATAGCTGAAAGAAACTCCATACCTCAGTGCAAAGGCAAAATTCAGGGCATCGACTTTCTCCACACCTGCCGCTACAGGGCATATAACCGGCACAGCAGGTATACCTATGCCACAACAGATACTATATTTACTCCAAAAAAAATCATCAATCAAGCTCAGACATAACAGCAAACTGCAGACAAAGATTACCTTGACATATCATTATAAAGAGCTCGTTTGCGGAGCAAGTATGACACACATGGTCCACTACAATGAGGGAAAGGTTAATTAGATATACTCCAGTAGGCAGAAGACTGCTACCTGAGATAAGATTCAGATAGCTTGCAGACTAAAAAGATATCAAAACAGAACAGGTTTAATGATAATCTAGTGAAGGATCAAAGTAAGAATGGCTTATTCATTGTGTGGCAAGAAAACGAGTTCAAGGTGGTATGGAGAAGCACAAACACAACATAAGAACTTTCCAATTAGCTTGAAAATGTGATCTTATTCAAAGAGGCTAATTTCTTGGTTTGCCTTGTACACACACACATTATGGCAATTATAATATCTCATGTCAACAATGAGGGGTATCTTTATACAGGAACCAGTAAATGAAAAAACTAAAAGTCAAAGATCCAAAGGGCTTATGATAATTTTCTCACGTCAATAATATCAATCATGAAACTCTATGTAATAAGTTGTCTGATAATATTATGCATCTCTCTCTAGAAACTTCACGTTTAATGAAGAAAAGAATCTCATTGAGGAGAAGAATAAACATAGAACAATACTAACAAGGAAAATAGTAATGATAATTTCCTCAAAAATCTTAAAGTGTTTAATCATCCTCCGGAAATATTAGCATCCTCATCATACTAATGAGATGTGTTTCTTGAACATTCAACTCATGCAGATCATAAAACCTATTTGTTTTCCCGGAGAAATTATAGCTGTAATTGAGCTATACTGGCAGTTTATGAATTCTACAGTGAGAAATTCTAAAATTCTCAGCTCTACCCATTTAGAGAGCTACAGAAACATGACTTGCTGGTCATTCAACAATGTACATGAAACTGACTTAAAATAAAATGCCAGAGAGCAAACAGCCTAATCATTGCATTTGCACATGGAGAGCAGTGCAAAATATCACAGACTCCTTACAAGCTTCAAGCTACAGGCTCAAGTGCTTGACAAAGGGAATGGCACTTGTAGTTCCAAGTTGTCCTGCTTCAGAACTATCTCATCTCTTTTCAGTTAGAAGCATTACATAATATGACAGAAAGCCAGTAGAAGAACTCATGTCCTCAATCATTACGAAAACCAATATACTGTTTCACAATTCTAACACAAACCAAAATTAGTTTTAAGTTTCGCATTATAAGTTGCTTGATCGTGCTAATTTTTCAATTCTCACTTTCAAATCCAGTCATACATTTCCTTCACTATATTGAATCATGGAGAAATTTTTCATTAGTATCTTATAAGGGACAATTCTCAGGAGTTATTATTATTATTTTTTTGTTTTTTCAAAGAATCACATTGACAGGAAGCTGAGGGGCCATTCAAATTAAATGCTATGACAGATGAATTTGAATGTCAATTAACTAAATCAAAATGTTCAAAAAATGACATAATATACAAATTTAGGACAAACAACAAATCATGCCAAGTCAACCCGCACCTCACCTAGTCAACAGAGTCTCAAAGATTAAAAATAAGAAAAAACAGAACCACAGATCTAAAAAGCCATTGGCAACCAAATCCCGCATAACAGAAAAGGGAAATTTAGGGAAGTAAAAGAACAGATTATACACAAAATTGACAACAGAAATCAGATCTAATCGAAAACCAAAACAAAAACATTGCGAAATAAACAGAAGATCAGGCGATGCTTACCACCAAAACGCGAGGCAGCAGTCTGGAGAATCACAAAGAGCACCGATCAGTACTCAAAGCAACCAAACAACACACTCATACACACATACGCATCAGAGATGGAGAGAGGGTGATTACATGGAGTATCCGCCTGAATCGTGCCCATGAGATCAGTGTGCCACAGGTTGCGATAGTTCTGCCGCAGCTGCATCTTCTCCAGGTGCTCCTGCGACGCCATGTCCGTGCAATCTCACTCGTCCTCTTCCAATGGTAGACAGATAGAGAAGGGAGAGAGAGAGAGAGAGAGAGTTCACGAATTTAAAGAGAGACGACGACAATCACAACGTTTCGAGGAAAGATAGCAATTAAGAAGGCAGTGATTATCCCTTTTTCTCTCTCTATCTTCAAAAGGAAGTACTTAGAATTTCAATTCTTTTGTTTATGGAAAGTCATTTTTTTCATCAAAGCCGAAGATCGCAAGAGAAACGAGCCAGTTGGGCTTTCAGAGTGGCAGACCACTCCCCCTGGAAGACGGGCCGTGTTGAATTTTCTCGGTGATATTCGAAGCATTACCATCTTGAAACTGTTTCCTCGCGTTTTCAGTGCTCTATTTATATTATTTTAACCCCTCACAGGAACTTTCACCAAAATTCACGCGCACAAAAGTTTTGGGTCTCCAACGGAATTATCCGAAAACTATGGTAAAAGCAAAATAAGAGCTTTTCCGTTTCCATTAATAATTAAGGTAAAGTTTAGGGACTTAATAGCAATAACTGTTTCTATTTATATGTCTCGCTCAGAAGTCAGAAGTGGACTGGTCTCTGCTTCTGCTTGTTTGGTTTCAGAGAAAAAGAGAGAGAAAGGAGAGAGAGAATGGCATTTTGTTTGTCATGTAGCTTGTGGTAAAACAAGCCTCGATGAAAAAATCAGCAACCCAGGTGGCACTTCTGCTTGGTGACGTCTCCATTGTCCAAATACACAAAACGGAATAGCAACAAAAAGAGATTTGTTTAGAAGCATCAAAAACAAGCAAATTTTCAGAAAAGTCTTCAGTTTTTCTATCTGATTTTCTAGTGGAAGTGGAGGACTTGTTTTTGGGTCTAAATTCATTGAAACGAATTGTTTCAATGTCTTCTTACCTCTGTGAACTTGATGGGTCTTCTTCTTTCTACTGTCATTCAAGCCCAGAAATGGTTTCCTCCGGTAAAAACAACGCCGCCGACCATTTCTTCCCCGATCCTTTCTCTGCTTTCTGCAACTCACCGGTTGACATCCTTCAAGAACTCACAAGCAACCAAAACCAGCAAAACCCAGTTGATGAATCCTACTCTTTTGACCAATTTGTCTCGACCATCCTCTCTTCATCTCCTCCAAGCCACCAACTTGAAAATCTAAGCCTTTACCAGAGTACGCAGTTGCAGTCTCAGGAAAATTCTTCGAGTTTAGAAAATGGATATGAAAAGCTCGTCGGCCTGAGTGGATTAGAGGTGAAGAACGAGGAATGTCAATTTGGACTAGATTTTGCTTGTAATCAGACATTTTTGCCTCACAGTTACAGCGGGGCTGAGAATGTGATGAAGTATATGCAGAGAAGCTTGAGCAGCAAGTCGTGTGATGCGAAGCCTGGATTTCTCTTTCAACCGCAGTTCGATACTCTCATGGAGTCACCGAACTTCCATAACCAGACCTTCAGCTCACCTGAAAACAGCTTTTTCTCCGGTCAAATGAGAAGGGTCTGCAGCACAGGAGATTTACAAGTAAGCTCTCCTCCCTGTTTTGCCTCTGTCTCGTCCATTTTTTTCTCTGTTTTGTCAGTAAATAAACACTGGAATCTTCGTGTTTTGTTTTATTTATTCTTTTTCTCTCTTCTCTCTCTAGAATACAAGAAAGAACCGTAACAACCAGAGGTCTTTTTCAAGACCTTTAGCTACAGAGAGCTCGTTCATGGAGGAAGCGAACTTCAAAGTAGGACGTTACAGTGCAGAAGAGAGAAAAGAAAGAATCTCCAAGTACAGAGCAAAGCGTACCCAGAGAAACTTCAGCAAAACCATTAAGGTACTCATCGTCATTACTTCAATTAACAGAAACCTCCGTCACTTAATTGTTCGACTGATAATCTAAAAGAACGAAGCTGGTTTCTTCTGTTTATTCCAGTATGCTTGCCGGAAAACCCTTGCTGACAGCCGTCCCCGAATACGCGGCAGGTTCGCACGTAACGATGAAACAGGGGAGATTCAGAAACCAACCTGTTCAGCCAGAGACGAAGGAGAAGACGAGCTTTGGGTACTATGCTCTGTTTCTGTTCTTCCTTTCCCTTCACATTTCATAAATCACGATATCATTCAACCTTGGTCATTGTATTCTGAAACTTCCTGCCATTGATTGCAGGTTGATGGGCTGCAAGAAGAGGAGGACGAAGGGACAATGAGAGGAGGAGGAGGAGGAGCTTTCGTTAATGGTTACGGCCAGTCTCAGTTACAGTACTACGGCTGCTTTTGATTATTCAAGGAGGAGAGAGTTTCTGCAAAGACCGACAAAACGATTCGGTGAATGCAAGAAACGTTTCTTGCCGGTATAAGGAGATTTCAATAAGTGAAGGGGATGTTAGAGGAGGTTAAAATTTCAGTTGGCAGTTGTACTAGGCTTAGCAGCACTTATTTTCCTATAATAGTCACCCACCTTTTTTTTATTTAGAAAATAATTTGTCACTCTTTTTGTATATAATCTCAATCAAACATTATTATTAATAATAAAAATAATAAATTTCATTTATAATCTTGAATTTTTTTCTCTCCAATCAAATCTAAATTTTAAAAATATTTTCAAATAAATTTAATTTATTCATTTGAATCAAATTGAATTTTATCAAAAAAATTTAAAATTAAACATACTCAAATTAAAGATTTTTTACAATAAATTTTAACTTAAATTTTTTTTTTATAAATGTAAAGAACTACTTTAAATACCATCACAAAAAAAAAAGAAGAGAGAATTGATTAGCACTAAAAAAAATTTTTAAAAAAATTTATATCAGTAAAAATTTTAAAAATTCATAAAAATAAGCTATTCAAATTTGAGAGATAAAATTAAAATAAAGTTCATAATTTGTTTGAATAATTTTCAAGCATTTTAATAATAAAAATGTCTTTATTTTTTTACAATTATTTTTATCGATGTTTAATTTAAATAAAACTAATAAATAAAAATTTATTTTAACACATTTTAAAAATTAAGATTTAATTAAGAAGAGAACATAAAACTCAAGATTTAAAATAATATTTACTCTAATAATAATGACTTTACTACGAGTGATAAAGGATTTGACTTTGAATTACATTTTAGTGGTCCTCTAATGCAAGTATTTAAATGTCAATCATGTACATCTAGTGATGTGTTGGATTCTTGGACCAAAAATAAAATAAAATAAAATAGAGGTGTTGTGTTAAATTATTAATAAAGAAAAAAGTGGGTTTTGCTTCCAAGCTTTGCCAAAGTGGCATACAAAATTTCACTTGTAATATGCTCATGATATTGCTTAATTAAAATATATAATATTTATTCTTCATAAGAAAAATACGATTTGTTAATCTTTTAGAATGTGCCTGAAGCTTAAATAATATTTATAGGAATAATGCTTTATTAATTTCTTACTAGTTGGCTAGCTTACTTGTCAATATTTTGATTAATTAGTTGTCATCGACGCTTTATGCTTTCTTTTCTTAAGCGCTAGTGAAATTTTTGTAAAGGCATTAACAAAGGAAAAAATGAATTTGTGCAATATCATCGTATTATCTGCGTTATACTTTTGTAAATTTTTTTTACCATCATGTTATTGATACAATTTTTAAAATTTTTAATTATACATTATTCAAAAGCCATTTTATTTAATCAAACAATATATAAAATTTAATTTATATATATATATTTTTATATATTTTTAAATTATTTAATATTTTATCATCAACATAATATGATGACGTTGGGCAATACTCTTAGTACACAATCAACCTTCTTAATACAATAAACACCAAGAAAGAGACAGAAAGGTTAAAGCAAATACAAATAGAAAAGTAAAATGCTTACATGCAGCAAGATTTATGAAAACCTATTCCAATTTTTTAGTAACTATGAATACATATAAGAAAAATGTAGATATTTATTCTAAGTGTTATCGCACTAAAACGTTCACAAAACCTTTTTTATGATCCCCTGAACTCAATATTAAAAACTATTTTATGATCTTATAAAATATTATTTGTTTTGATAGTAATTAGATTATTTTATTTTATCGACATTGTGATTTATGAAACTCAATTCTTTAGTAGCTCTGAATACACATAAGAAAAATATAAATACTTATTTCAAGCATCATCGCACTGAAACCTTCACAAAACCTCTCTTATTATTCATTGAACTCAAAATTAAAAATTATGTAATTATTTCACAACATATTATTTGTTTTGATCCTTTGACAACTCTCAACACATATAAGAAAAATGTAAATACTTATTTTAAAGATTACTGCATTAAAACCTTCACAAACCTCTCTTATGATCCATTGAACTCAAAATTAGAAATTATATCATAATTTCATAAGATATTATTTGTTTGATCATAATTAGACAATTTTATTTTATCGAACTTCACATTGTGATTATAATCGATATGTTGCATCTTATTGTTAAATTTTTACTTGATCCCAAATTAGCGATACCTTGCAAGTTGTTGGATGTTTCTTGAAATTAATTGACAAGAAGAAAAGGCAAAGTTTTTCAAGTAGTACTTAGGAGAGGAATATGATTCTTGGTAGATTCACAAAAGGGTCACCTCTTTAAATTGAAGTAATAATAAACAGCAGCAACCTAACAAAGCTTTTGGTCACTAAAAGTAGAGTGAGCATCTCATTAAGAGGTAGCTTAGTTGGTCTTCTAAAGCAGTCTCTCTTCTTGTTTTGCTGTCCCACTACTTTCACAAACCCTCTCTTTATAAATTATTCTGTGACCATACTCTGCATTCAGATGTTGCTTTTCTAAATTCTAATTTGGGAACAAGAAAAAAAATATTCGTCATTGTATAGTTATTATTTTTATATATTGATCGATAAAGTATTTTTTAAAGTTGAATTTAATAATAAAATTTATCATATTTTTGAATTATATTGATAAATGTGTAAAAATTTTATGGATAAATATATAAAAAAATAAATTATATTCATTTTATTATTTAAATTTGATGCATAGATTGAATTTTTTAATTTACTTTAAATTAAATAATAATTCTAATAATTATGAAAATTAAGAGTATTTTTATGATTAAAATACTTAAAACATAATTTAAATTAATTTGACATGAGTTCATATCTTAATTTTTTAAAAATTTTCAACTTAAGAAATATTTTTTTATGTATTTTTAAATTTTAAATAATATAAATATTTAAAAAATATATATTGGGTACTAACAAATTTTTGAATATTTTTATGATTATAATTTGAATATTTTTTATATTTATAAAAAATTTTAAATCAAAATTTTTCGTACAAAATATTCTATTTGAATAACACTTTTAGAATAAATTAAATTAAATTGAATCAACTTAAATTAAAATATTCTATGCACAATTAATTCAATTAATATTTTAAAATGTAAAACAAAAAAAATATATACATGATTCAAAAAAATTTTGTACTTATTTAAAAAGGTAAAGATTATATAAAATCTAAAGATTATATAAAATCTTAATATTCACTTCATGTTACCGATCAAACTTTTATGTTTAAAATATAATAAATTAAAATTTGATAATTTAATCTAAATTAGACTTAAATTCAAATAGTTACAAAAAATTAAATATATTTTATTTTTAAAATACCTAAAAAATACTTAAATAATTTTTTCATTTCATTTTAAATTCATCATTCAAATTTAAATTTACTTATACTATATTTATTTTATGTAAATTTTTAAAATTTTTAATAATATAAATTTAAAAATATATATTTTAAATATTTAAAAAATTTTGAAACTTTTTATAAAGATAGCTTGAAGGTTTGGAAAAATTTTGAACCAAAATTCCTTGAAAATATATTCAATTTGAGTATCTAAAATATTTAAATTTTTAACAAAATTTAATTTTGATTAAATTAGTAGATTAAAATTTGATTTTTTATTAATAATTAATTAATAATATATAAATAAATATTATCAATTTATAAATTTTTTATTTTACTTAAAAATTAATAAAATAATTGTTAAACAAAATTACATTCTAAACAATGTAGTCAAGTAGGTGAATAAAGAAATGAAGTAGGAAGGGAACTTGCACTTGTTCTTCTCTTTGTCAAGCAGCAGTCAATGGAGCAGCCGACAGTGGAGCATCAACCATCAAAATTCACATCATTACTACTAAAGGAATCTACCAAATTGAGCTTTATTTAACTATAATCACACCGTATCTCATTGGCTACACTTTCTTTCAGCACTAACCTCATTGAAATTTTCTTGGCCTCACCCATTTTCGCTCCTCTTTTCTAGGCAACTCAGACCCAGAAAACCACAAAAGAAAACAGACAGACCCAAAAAAAAAAAAAAAAAACCCGGACATTTGCATTTGATTTGAATTATGTTAAAATATTTAAAAAACGATAATACATTATAATTTTACAAAATAAATAATTATATTTTTTATTTTAATTAATAAAAACTCAATACAAATGAAATCGTTAAAAATAAAATAAAAATAATATGAGAAAAAGGACAACTGCATGCTGTAGTCAAAGGGGAAGTTCCTAGGGTAGAGGTGTGTTATAATGTAGACTTCATGTGTGATAATTAATTAAGTTAATGTAATGAATGGTTTATAGTGTTGTCAAATCCATGGCCACTATGATGCTTAGCAGAAAGAGGTTTGAAGCATCCAGGGAGTCTGGACAGCATGCTCTGGAAGTCCTTGTCACACTAACATTATTTTCCTTTTATTTTTTTATGGAAAACATTATTTTCTAATTTATGCCTGGAATCACATGAAGACCATATATTTCTATATATATATATAACTGATAAATTCACTGTCATAAAATAAAATTTAAATTGTAATAAAAATATAATTTTAAATCATAATTTTAAAATTATCATTTATATTAATAAAAAAAAGTAATTGGATATAAAACAGTTTTTTTAAAGAGTTTTATCGCTTGAATTTGATACCTTTAGTTAAAAAGAAAAAATTTGTAACTTCGAGTATTTTTAAATTGTTATTTAAAGTGATTTTAAATGATGGTCAAAAATAATTTTAAATAATGATATTTATATTAATAATAAAAAATTAGATAAATGATGATTTTTGACTCACCATCTAAAATAATTTTAGAGAGGGGTCACTTTTATTTTAAATAATAATTTTTTCTTTAAATTTCAATTGCAAAAAATCATTTGAGATATTTTATTTTTATATATCATTATTATGCATTCAAAATCTTGTTTGCATAGAATTTTTGTCTAGTGAATTATTGTTCAAATTTCCTCTCGGTTTTAGCCAATTTTACAATGGAATTAACTAGCAATTACTCTATATCTTCATGGCCATCATTGTCATAAGTGGCTTCGCAATTCTTCTACGAGGGTTGCATTGGGTCATTATCTAATGGTAGGAAGTTAACGAGCATTAACAAGGTGAATTTCCTCGAAAATCTATTAACCATAGCACCGTGTATTGATTGGATATGCATCACAAATAGATCATTAACGCATGGATTTCCGTATTTATACATAGTAATAGCAACTTGTGATGTTTAACTACCCACCTTATTGATATCATACAATGAATCTAATTGATAAAAAACACTATATGATCATAAATACTGATGAAATATTTTAAAATCATACTTAAAATATAAAAAAATCGAGGGTTATATTTGTTATATTAAAACTTTGAGACACATTACATAAAAATACTGAATGCAAAGTTTGTCAAATCTTTTTTAATTGAAAAGGATTAGGTTTTACATACTCTCGATTTTATATCAGTTATAAACTGGTTAACTCGATACACTATATATAATAACTTAATAAAATATCTTTTTTAGACTATCAGTTATACTCATTATATAATTTTTTAAAAATAAAATCATACAATTATTATCAAAATAAGTAATATTTTATAAAATTATGTCTGTCGATGATTTTCAACATTAAAAAACAGTGAAAAAATTAATTTTTTTAATGCCCATATGAGCAAGAAATTAATGTTGTCAACAATGCTAACCAAACAAACCATCAGTTATAATTTTCAGCCATCCACAAGATCTATCAACCGACAAAGAGTAGATCTCATGGCTATCCTAAAAGTTTCAATGCTCGAATCTTAGCAAGCGAGGGTATCGTGGCATTCGTACGTGCAGTATATTTAAACAATGGGAAGAGAGATATATGCTTCCATTATAAAGCTCTTATCGTACTAATGAATTACTTTGATCAAGCTCGCTTTGCATCTTCTATTAGCATTTATATCATTATTTGACTGTCTACTTTATGAAAAGATATGAACATTTTCTCACAGAAGAACCCTAATTTTGATGTTCGGTTTGACAGGCTATGATAGATAAAAGAAAAAAAAAATGGTCTCTTGTAACCCTAAAATGGAACAATATGAGCATCTAATAAAAAGGTGACAAAATGGGCTAAAAGAAGACCGAATATCTTCAATATCTACTGCTCCCCATTTGCTTTTCTTGGTCTTGAAATCCATAATGAAGACGAAGTCACTAAGAAAATTAAATCA
Source organism: Moringa oleifera (assembly GCA_021397835.1). NCBI lineage: Eukaryota > Viridiplantae > Streptophyta > Magnoliopsida > Brassicales > Moringaceae > Moringa > Moringa oleifera. The sequence continues at coordinate 1,521,174 of JAJFZO010000566.1, forward strand.
TCTTCCTGTTGTGTTAAAAGTGGGGTGTGTGTGTGTCTGTGTGTGTGTGTGTGAGAGAGAGAGAGAGAGGGAGACAACTCAATGGAGAGAGCAGTAGAGAAAAGCATTGCTTCATAATAATGTTTGATCACAGGCACCCAACCAAACAATGATTCTGATTAAAGCCTCACTTTTGACCACCTCAATATATATTAAACCAAGTGTTACTAAAAGATGTTCCATTGTCCTATCATTGCATAGCTATAGATTATGATGAGATGTGTTGATGCTCATATTCCCGAGATTTTATTTTTATAAAATATTATTTGTTTTAATAATAATTACATATTTTTTAATTTTAAAAATATTTTTGATTATTAGAAAATATTATAAAATTTATATTACATATAATTAATAAATATATATATTTTAAAATAAAATCAGTGGATCTAATATCATTTTTAATTGTTGATATTTAAAAGTTATTTATAAAAATCTCGTTCTTATAAAAAATTATTTACTGACATAATTTCATTATTTTCAAGATTTAATTTTAAAAAATTCAATAAACTAAATATTATGTTAAAAAATTATTTTATAGCTAATTGAAAAGAGTATCCTCAATTTGAAATGGGTGATTGGACTATCCCTCCCTAGGCTTCATGAGAAAGACACCCAAGAAGAAATTTTCTAGAGAAAATGTGTGTATCATTAGAAAAAATTAAAAAAGAATGAGTGATCGAAAAAGGCTGTCCTTTTGGTCATCCCAGAAAAAGGTTTCTTTCTTAGCACATCAAGGGTAACTCCAAGCGAACTCTTTGAGATTACTTGGTGATTTGTCTTACAATAATTAAACAAGAAAAGGTACTCAAGCGAGAATTTTCTCACAAAAGAGAGGGAAAAAAAGTGATAGAAAAAGCAAAAGGGTTTCTTGTTGGCACATCAAAATTCCATGTGCTTTTTTCACATTTTCTTGGTGATTTGTCTTGCAATTATTAAACATAATATACAATATCATTAGTATGTGCACGAATGGTATATTATGATTATTTAGTGGACTGGTTATTATAAAAATCGGCTGTGAATCAGACAAGGAAGGGCCATATGTCATATGCAACGAAACTTTAGATTAAAGCTTATGAAGAATAATCAGTAAAGTTGAACAAAAGAAGAAAAAATGAAAAAAAAAAAAAATCGAAAGCTATTATTTCCTTTTGGTTGGTTAGAATAGACATGAACCAGCTAGCGGTATACACAATGGTTTTAGCCTATTCAACATATAGTAGACTTAAAGGTGAAGCATAAATTGACCTAGCCGATGTAGTAAGATATACTCTATAAGATACATAAGCATTTAAAAAAATATACATTAAATATAATATAAATTTAATTAATTTAAGATTCACGAAGCATATTATCTTCCCTCGAGAAGAAAGAAACAATACCTCTCAACACTAAAAAAATTCTCTAGGAGGCATGTTTTCTCTCAAAAAAATAAAACCTTACTACGGAGCTAATAGGTCACAACTACTAAAGAAACAATATTTCTGAACACAAAACATGTTATCTTTAAAAAAAAAACACTTAATAACAAATTAATAACGTCACAACTACTTAGAAAGAAAAAAAAATATATTTTAACACAAAAAATGCAGTTCATGAAATGACAACTTTATCATTGAGCTAATAGGTCACAATTACCCACGAAAAAAGTTGACACCATTTAACCAAAAAACGTGCCTTTTAAAGTTAAATCTTGAAAACTAAAAGACTATATATACCACTCTGACTAAATTGTAATAATGCACAATCCAAATGAAATATCTAGGAGAACAAGTTGTTAAACTATCATGCATAGAAAAATTGATAGACGTATATGATCTAAAAAGTTGTATATTGTACGCAATGCAATACTTAATTTGCTTCCGATTTGCACAATTGATACACTTTACTCCAAATAGTTTGTTTATTCCACCTGTCTCCACTACTTAGGAGATTCCACAGTGATGCCCATGTAGCTGAAGCAGCAGCTTAATTGCTTTTTCCACTATCTCTCTTTGGCTTTTCAAAGGCTTGAATAAGCATAAGAAGTTAAACAAAAAGATATGCTCATGGAGGGGTGGAAAGTGAATCTTTGCCTTGTTGGGGTAGTGGGCTTAGCTTTTGTTTTTTCTGTAAACCAATAGAAGGAAATGAACCCAAATTTTGTTATGGAGATGATGATGATGGTGATGATCATAAGAGAAAGAGAGCAGAAAGGAATGTCCCTAAAGCAGTCAAACGCTAGGGTTCCTCATAGGTCTTCGAAAATGGCTTGAAAAGAGACACCCTAAATTCTAGAAAAAGGATAAAAATACTAAAGAATTACTCCAACGTGTCAGTGTATGCGGGTGTGAAGATTCTATTCAGTAAAGGCATCCATTGATCCATCAACTTTCTTTCTGTCCAAAGTGTGTCTGTGGGGTCTTTTACCAACTTCCAGATGGTGACAGGCTTCATATTCATGGGAGAAAACAGTTTCACAGTAGTGGGGAGCAACAGAAATGCTAGAGGATCCTTGTGGAAGAAAGTTTCTTACCATGGAATCAGTGGGGGCCTCATCTCTTCATCTTATTCCAGTTAACAAAAACAAAAAGTTTCTGTAAAAATTGCGATGCATAAGTCATTGAATACAAGGTAGACAGTAAAAGGTGTTTGAGTTGACATAGTCATTGAATACTAGGTAGACAGTAAAAGGTGTTTGAGTTGACATACGTCAAAGTAAGAAACCAAAGAGAGAATGCATGAACTAGTTTCCTCTAAAATGAAGTACATTTTTGCCAATTCAATATTAAAACATTTTTCTCCCCAGGAATAGATAGCTTTGGTAATACAAAGCTCAAGTAGGCATGAGATGACAACTTGTTTTAAGGGGTTGTTCTGTTCCTCTAATAATCATTAATTCCAAAGACCTTCAGGCCACTTGGACTCAGCGGTATCATAAGCAAGTTGAGGTAAAACCCAAGTGTACACACTCTTCTTCAAGCTGCAATTTGCACATCTAGCAGCAGCGCTAAAATCTAGCCAGGGCAACTTTCCAATGCCTATGGTACAGTGTAAAAAATGATGCTTTATAAGAAATAAATTAATATTTTTACACATGAAAAATTTATTTTTTAAAATGAAAACAATTCTAATCAACACAATTCACAATTCAAATCAGCAAAATATATTAATTTTTTCCAAACAACCTCCATTGTTTCTCCAAATGTATGATTTGAAAAATGTACCCGGACACACAAAAGAAAAAGGGCAACATGAAAGCTCTTAACTTTATCCCAGCAAAATATAGAAGGTCATTGCTCAATTTTCATAATGACACAAACTGCACATCTAACAGAGTGAGCAGCAGCTGGGTATCTCTTGAACCCAGAGAAGTAAGAAAGAATACAATATGTTTGAGGCTGGGAGTAAAACTTATCATACAGGGTGAACAGAATTGTCGGATTTCCTTGAAACAACATTCTCTCTATATAAGAATTACTGAATTTGTGACATGTTGGCATACCATTCAATGATAATATGATAGAAAAGAACCAACAATTCTGCGTGGTTTGATTGTCTCTCACACGTGGTTTGGTTGTCCCTCACACATATCGTCTTTTGAACAAATAATGCCGCTTGGAAGGATCCTTGGGCTTACTCTTTTGGCCCTGCCCAAGAAGTTTGCGGCCAGTACTGCAAGCAAGCGGAATCATGTAAGTACAAAACGATCTGAATAAGTTGCATTTATTGAATGCCAGAAACATAAATCCAAATCAGGAGGCCGCAAGAGAGTTAGATGATTATTGGCATTTTTACCAAAGGAGGCACAACAGAGTTGCTGTATTGCTGGGAAAATAATGGGATGCAATACCTGTATTCCATGTAAACCATCCCGTTTGCACCTGACATTGCACTCATGGAACCCATAGAGCGACGTGCTTTGTGAAGAGCTATGTCATCTGCATCTTCTTCTAACTGCTCTAAACCAACAGCATCATCACCTGCGCTCAAGACCTAATAGATAAAACATGTTAGAAACTCCCAACTTAACAAAATGAAATTCTAATAATGAAAGAAAAGAGAAAAACCTTCCCAAGAAGAGCTAATTGCTCCTCGCGACTGTGATAGCTCAAATCCGCGCCGGTATCAGGAGGCGGCAAGCTTGTTATTACCTGTCAGAAGCATATTCATCCAATGCCAATTACAAAACAGTTCAAAAACAAAAGTGATATAAAGCACTAATTGGCTACTAACAATCATATTAGGACCATGTGAAGTTTTCAATTTGGTTGATGTAATACTTACATCTAAACCATAAAGGTAAACCGATACAAAATAAATAAATAAATATATATATATATATATATTTTCAGTTTAAAGAGGAAGAATGAGTTCCTCTCCTGCCCAAACCCCCTGACAATTTAAATTTTAGCGGCTAAATTGGACTTGCCCCTTCACACATGTAAACTATTTCGAAATATTAGTATAATATACCTAGTTGAGAAATTGATAACCTGTATGCAATATATAAATCAGTCTTTGATCATCAGATTTCGAAAACGATCCACCAGTTATAAGCACTGGATTTGATAACTAAATAACAAAATGATGTACCTTAAAGCTATAGCCTTGATCAATCAAAAACTGCTGCCTTTTTGTTGAGTAGTACATCTCCTACATGCAATAGAGGACTGGTTAAACATTAAGCTTGACCAAAAAATAAGTATGTCATATTTCTAATCAAATAGTTGCATACCTGTGTATCTGTAGAAACAAGGGAATAAAAGAAGGCATTATATTCCTCTTTGCCACCTGCCATCCTATCTTGGAGTTTACCCTGTTGATTGGAAAAGATCACTTTATCAATATTCCATTCATGAACATTAGAAGCTTAGGTAAATTTGGATCGTATTTGGTGGCTCAGAAATTGAGGAACATATTAACAAGAACCCCAATTTCATGCCTTCACAAATTCAGAACAACACATGTGGTTCAATAAAATTTCTCAAGAATCTTCAAGTAGGAGATATATCAGACTCCACCAAGCTTTTGGTCATAGCTCACGACTATAGAAACATGTTTAATACATTATATACCATAACAATGCCACAACAATGCAAACCTGCAACACCATGATCTGGCATATCGCAACTATTGCCACATACGACCACAGTGCATTGCAGTAGAGTATCCCTACTGATGGAAGAGTCAGTCTCATAAAACGAACCTTCGCCCTAAGAATACGACCCAAACGTTGGGCTTCTTGACGTCTTGACCCAGCATGTGATGAAATCTGAATTATCACATTTGCTTCAGGAATATCTATTGAGTTATCACCCACCTGTAGAGAACAGAATCACTGGATGAGGCTACCGGATAAGCTGCACTTTCTTTTACGTTTCTATTTGAAAATCTACTATAGAAGCATGGCCTTTGCTACAGGTCAATTATATAAAAGAAATTCAATTCTCCTGCTCAAACTTGGAACATATTTCAAAGTTTAAAGGACTTTCAAAATAAACAAGTTACTCAGTTCTAATATTGACAAGGAAAAATCATCTAAACCAAATTGTAATTACTTAAAATATAAGGTGAGGATTTTAACTTCAAAAACTAAATACCTTCGATAAGAAGATAGTGTTTACATCACGACTAGTTTTGAAAGCCTCGAGAATTTTTGTCCTCTCAACATGACTGCACATTCAAAAACAAATTACTGGTCAATGATGCAAGAGAAGACAAGTGAAAGCAAACTTCAAAAAGAAGTTCATGTTTGCAAACAACCTGGTAGCACCATATATCATAGGTTTGCGGAGTTTCATTGCGTACTCAGTCAGTGCAAAGAGATTGTCAGCAAACACAATTATTTTATCGCCACGCTGCTGTTCATGGAATCGTATGAGAAACTCACATGCTCTGAACTTATTAGGGTTCATCACGTAAAGTGCCTGAAAAATGTTACACCAGTCAATATGTGAGAAGTGTTTAACTAAGTAACCAACAAAACCTAATAAAAAAGAAAGTAGAAAAGTAGATCTAAACCATTAGTCAAGCAAAACATGGATTTACTTTCAAATAGAAGTGAAGCAAGAAAACATAAAAACTAACTATAGATTATATATTTATTAATTGCAGCTATTAATATTATTTTATACTTATTATTATCATGATTATGATGATGATGATGATGTCAGACAGCACCAAATCCTATTTACAAGATTTCACAGGATCAGATGACAGAGTTACATCTCCTGTTGATAAGATTGTCACTCACTATACAATTAGAGGAGCAAAATTTAAATTTGCAAACCTGCTTCTTCTTTGAATTTTCTTTCTTCAGATATTCAGCAAAGAATTCCTTCGTCATTGGACACCATACCTCAGCACACTGTACATTTGCTATGAATCCTCCTTTCACTAAGTCTAACCAGTTAGCTTCATACAATTTGGGACCAATGAGGAAGTTCAGATCTGTAATCCTTTCATCCTCTCTCACAAGTGTTGCTGCAGTGGAAAGAGTAAACAAGATTTTCTTTTCGGCAAAGTAACTGAAGATAGAGGCAAAAGCATTAAAACCAGATCCATACCAGTAAGCCCAAGTTTGCAGTGAGATTTAGTGAGACTGATAACCTTTCGAAACATATGAGCTGGAACCACATGCACCTGAAAGGAAACGAACACATTATCCCACAGCCCTATGAAGTTTATAGAATCCAATTATTATAGTGTCATGAAATCCAGACTACCTCATCCATAAGCAGCAGTCCCCATTCTCTATTTCGTATTTCTTCAATTATCTTCTCAGATTCCTCAGAACGTTTACCACCAAAAGCAACCATGTTATATGTTGTCACGACAACCCCAGCATTGCCACGAAATCTTTCTTTGCTATCAGATGTGAAACGACAAATCTGATCTTCGCGTATAGTTGACCATAGCCTAAACTGGAAGGCCCATTGATCCACTGAAACAGCATTTGTTGCTAAACAAAGGCAACTCTTCTTAATGCGGGACGCTGCAGAAACTCCAACAAGGGACTTTCCAGCACCACAAGGTAAGACAATAATGCCAGATCGTGCTCTGCCTGCAACATCAAGCAATCACACGTTGTACTCATAAACTCCATGATCGACTTTTTCCCTTGTAAAACACATCATAGTCCCATTCATGGAACAAACAAATTTTAATTTATCTTAAAATATTGACAACATAATAGGACTTGCTAAATGGATGAAACTACAATTCAGTACTTCCAAACAGAAGGCAACCTTACCATTTCCAAACATTTTACTAAGACTCTTTTCCTGATATGGTCGTGGTTGTGCATGAGGCTTCAATTCCATGTCAAGATCGGGGTTGACCTGCAGTAGAAAATGGATTCTAATCAATGATGAAAAATATACAGCATGCACCTGTTTTCACAAGATGTTGCCATCTTTCTCAACATTATGGACTAATCATAGTAATACTTTATATATTAACTTCTAGCAGGAATGTTGAGAAATGTTACTCACAGTATCATTCCTGAAATCGTACTCTTCTAACATGGGATAGTTTAAAGCATTTGGTAAGCAACGTTGCTTTACATTTTCAACCTGCCCACCCAGAATAAATAAAATCACATAACTTAAAAAGGAAGCATAAAGCATGAGTTACAGCACATGATCAACTTATTCCATGAAAACATATGCCCCACTTGGCATTAGAGAGGAACCAATGTTATAGAGTTTCAGTGGGCATTTCCAATTTTCTTTACCACAGCATACCAAGTTGGTATTCCATTAGACATATCAGTTAATTTCAATCTTAAAATAGTAAAAATTGCATGGATATGTGAACGCAAGCATTCAAGTGGTAAAAATTTACAAAAACAAACCAGTCTAATGCCCCGACACATCTGATAAAAACTACACGTTTAATAACATATTCTGTTCTTTCTGGTACGAAAAAGACTAACATCATATTTCTGAGCTTTGGCCCTTTATAAAGACCTTAAAGAAAACAGAAAACTACAGGAACATTATCTTAAACCGACTTGCCACACAGCTGAAAAATCTGGGTTGCCTATTTACCCAAGATCTGTATAAAATGTCTAATAAGATCAAGAACGGGTTATACATGCCAGCAACTCCAATATCAATTTCTTTTTGCGATTTCTAATCCCATGGAGGGGAATAAGAAGGAAGAAAGAAAAATGTGGCATCCACTAACATGATATGCTCCTTCACACAATTACCTGAGAAGGATCAACTTCAAATGAGTGTGTTTCCTTCTCTTCAGCTGCAGCTGCCAATTCTGCTTCATTTAGCAACCCGTCATGACTGCTGGTAATTTCACCTGCAGCTTTGCTGATTGTAAATTCGTTACTCCCATGAGAACCCTAGACAAAACCGATATCAAAATATATTCAAAACTCCGGTAAGAGAAAACAAGAATAAAATGAGAAAAGATGGCTAATACAAATAAGTTATCCCCACAATACCAATTCGTTATTGAGGCCCTAGAGGTGGACGGGATGATGGTTGAGGATCCAGCAGAGTTAAAAGAGCATGTTAGGGGATTTTATCAGCAACTTTACAGTGAGGATACAGAGTGGAGATCAGGTTTGGATGATTTGGCCTTCAATATGATTGACAAGGAATTACATAGATGAATTAAAAATGTGATGGGGAAAGGCCCCTAATCCAGATGGTTTCACTATAGCTTTCTTGAAAAATCAGTGAAGCACTGTGAAAGTGTGATTTTGAAGGTTTTCCAAAAGTTTCTTGAGAGTGGTGAGATCGTGAGCTCGTTGAATGCCACTTTTGTGGTACTTATTCTTAAAAAGAAAAGAGGCACAAAGTGATTTTCGACCGATAAGTCTAGTGGGTTATACTTACAAGTTGATAGCCAAGGTGCTAGGAGGTTGAGAAGTGGACAAAGTGGTGAGTTTGACGCAAAATGCATTTGTAAAAGGTAGACAATTTTGGATGCATCCTTGATTGCTAATGAGGAAGTAGACCAACAAATGAAAGAAGGAAGGATAGGAATGATATGCAAACTTGATACAAAGAAGGCTTATGATAAGGTGATTTGGGACTTTATGCTTTACAGGCTTCAACATCCTTTTCTGGGATGGTAAACGAAGAACCCACCAGTTTCTTTCATTCATCCGGATGCCTTCGTTAATGCGACCCTTTGTCTCCTCTCCTCTTCAACTTGGTTATGGAGACTCTAGACAAACTGTTGACTAGAGGCGTGCAGCAAAATCTAATTGAAGGATTTCACGTGGGACAGGAGGGATCTAAGTTGATTGTGTTGCACCTACTCTTTCTAGATGATAACATTGTATTTTGCAAGGCAAACGAGGCATATTTGATTAATCTAAGGTGTGTTTTGCTTAGTTTTAAGGCGGTTTAAAGGTTAAGGCTTTACATAGGAAAGAGTGAACTCATAACCATCAAAGAAGGGATGAACGGTGAAAATCTTGCGTGCGTAATAGGGTGTAAGCTAGGTGCACTCCTTATCCAATATCTCAGGTTGCCTTTGGGAGCTACACATAAAGACAAGTATATGAAATTCGATAGTGAAATGGTTTAAGAAGAAGCTTGCGAGGTGGAAGAGGAGGTATTTATCAAAGGGGGGAAGGTTAACTCTTATTAAGAGCACATCGTCAAGTGTGTCTATCTACTTTATGTCTTTATTCACTATTCCAAAAGACGTGGCACTTAAATTGGAGTAATTGCAGAAAAAGCTCCTTTGGAGCAGCTTGGGTGATAACTTTAAATACCATCTGACGGGTCATAACTTCAAATACCATTTGGTGGGTGGAAGACGGTACAAAGGCACCGGAAGATGAGAGCTTAGGCATTAAGCCACTTTAATCTTCTAATGTAGTACTGTTAAGCAAATGGTTGTGGAGGTTTATGATAAAACAAGAAAGCCCTTGGAAGATAGTGGTGGTGGCTAGGTATGAGGTGGATGAGGGCGAATGGGTTTTGGTAGAAACGTGGAAACCGTACGGTGTAAGGGTTGGCAAAGCCATCTGGAATGGTTGTTCCGAGTTTATGCCATGGGTTCCCATTTAAGATGTGTTAAGGATAGATAGTTGCATGATGTTTGGTGTAGAGATGTGTCTTTAGTTGCGGATTTTTTGAGACTAAATGGCTATAAATACAAGGATATGGGTTACTGATTGCATGAGGTTTTTTTTTTCTTTATTTTTTTTTTTGGGGGGGGGGAGAGTTTACTTGGGAGGTGGACTTCAGAAGGTTAGCACAGGATTGGGAGGTAGAGATCTTTGGGTAGTTTTATGAGAGGATATGTAGTTGGAAACCTAATGCAATGATTGAAGATATGGCTATTTAAAGAGGCGATGGTTCTTAGAAGTTTACTATGAAATCTTTTTCAAGGTGACCCAGGAGCTTCATCATAATGGGAGGCCATCATTTCCATGGAAACTGATTTGGAAAGTGAAAGTGTCCCCCAAGGTGGCATTTTTCACTTAGGAGGCGGCATGAGGAAAGTCGTTAACCATTGATAACTTAAAGAAAAAAAGGGCATGTCTAGATGAATAGATGTTTTCTGTGCGAGGCGGAGGAGTCAGAGCACCATATTCTATTATGATATGGTTGGACTCGAACTATTTGGGAAATGTATTATTGGTGTTAGGCATATAATGTGTGGTTTTTGGGTTTGTGGCAACTGAGCTGAGGGCTTGGCAAGGATTTCCTATTTCTCACGTTAAGAGGAAGGTGATGGCACTACTTTCCCTACTGATTTTTTGGATGGTGTGGAGAGAGATGCATAAAAGGGTTTTTGAGGGGGTGAAAACTCCATCGGAGTACATGAAGAATAAATGGGAGTTGATACTACATTATTGGGTTATCGGGAATTTATTGTGCAAAAGAGATAGAACTAGCAGAGTTCCTAGAACCCCTATTTTTGTAAGTAGCCTAGGATACTTATACATGGGAGGCACATGGACATATATAAGAAATAACTTCGTTTCTACTCAAAAAAGTTATCTGAGCAATATAAGCAACCATCTTCATCAGCACGTGGACATAAGCAGATATCGAAGGACCACAATGTCAACCTACATGACACTAAGACACAAGAAAGTCACATGACATGGACAAAACTCAATAAAAAATTTCCCTTGTGTCAAGTGACAAACCAATTGCTTGAACTCATAGTGAAAAACAGTGCAATGAAACAATCCTTCAAAGAAAAAAATTGTGAAAGCTTGTCTGATCATATTCAACATGGCTTTGCAACAATGAAGAGTATACACGCTTATAGTCAACAACTTCTTTCCTTTCCTTCTTATCGCATACAATCAACAAATTCAACGCACTTACAATAGATAAGTTTGTTTTTTTTTCCTTTTCTTCTTGTTGTTACATAAGTAAACATATTCAATAACATGACACACACCAACCTCAGAATTTATCCTTGCTTTAGATATCACTTCATCTTGTAGCAATCTCTTCAGCACCTGCAAAGATCATTAACCAATCAGAACCAATAAAAACCTAGAAACAATCCAAATCATTATAATGCCCGACAAATTAAAAGCATAACCAACTTACCTCTGGAAATGGGGATTCAACAAAGTACCGATTCTTCTTCAGCACAAGCTTCACTTTGCCATAATTGGCAGTAGAAGCATAAATAAAATCAATCATCTCCTTAGGTAGCTTCGTCTTAGACAACTTATTCAGTACAGCTATAATAGTTTCCGTTTCCAAACCAACTGACACAGCAGCATATAATGAGTGCGGTGTCAAGTTATACTCATGCATTGACTCTGGCCTGTAAATCCAATCCACATTCATAAGGGTTCACATCCATACATGTGTTTATCAAAAACATATATAAAACTTGGAACCTAAAAAACAATTATGAATGGGTGTCGCCTAACAAATGGGAACCTGCAAACGGGCTCAGCAATAGCAATGAGGAAATCATAAGCTTGTTTGTACAGAGGAGAAAATGTCTCAAGGAAAATTCTCCCATCAGCACAGGCCCATAAAGGCCGGTTTGCATGATCAGGTTTCAGTTCCAGTTTGCTAAAATCCCTCTTCTTCCCTTCACCTTCAATCAATCACAATTCTCCACTTAATTTTCTCATATCGATTCAAAATCAAACAATTAACACAGATAATTCTAAGAAAGAAACACATATTCTTAATAACAACTCGGATAATACAATAAGTACCATCAGGATCATCCTCCCTTTCTTCCCCATAATATGCATCCTCATCCTCCACGTTTGTGCTCCTATGTTCATCCTACACGAATAATGCTATATTCTTTGAGTACAAAAGAAAATTTGAAATATAATCCGTGTATCAATATATATACATTATGTTTGAAATGAATCACAAAGAAAAGTTTAAGAACCTTCGTTGAAAATTTAAGCTTCTTGCTAGGTCTTCCCTTTTCACCTGAAAATTACAATGCTCAATATTACAAAAAATCATTGTTGATAGTGCAAAAACAGCAAAAATTATCACCCACAGCCTTACTAAATTGGGCTTGAAACTTAAGGTCTTTAACACAATAAACAGAAATCAGAACCCAGTAAATTACCGTGTCCCATGTTTCTGTCGTGTTTTGTGACCCGATCAGATTCGGTTTCTTTTTGGCGATTGATCAGAGCGCTATCCGTGGCAGTTGCTGGGTATTTAAGCACGAGAAAGGAGATTAATTTATAGGGGGATCGAAATCAGGACTGAGGAGTCGGTGAAATGAACTGGGACCCACGGATAAGCCACTGGCTGGGGCCCTAATGAGAGGTATTTCTATGCCACGTGCGCTGCCTTATTGGGCTCAATTTTGAATGGACCATTTTGGCATTAATGGGCGTTCCTAGCTCTCAGCTCAGCCCAGTTAAGTCAGCAGGGAAAAAAATTTTTGTTTTAAAATTATAAAAACTAATTGGTGAATAGGGTTCCATTTCATTTAGTGAATTTAAGTAGATTTTTTTTAAAGAAAATGGAATCCAACAACCGTAATTTTAAATCAAATCCATTATTAAGGTTAATAAATCTGGCAGCTTCGGATCACTGTTTTGTTTTGCATAGATTTTTTTTAAATAATTTTTTTTAAAAAATAAAAAATTATTAATAAATTTAATTTAAAATAAAATTTCATATAATTTTGATATTTATTTTATTTTATTAATTAAATTTTTATATTTAAAAAATAATAAATCAAATTTTTATTTATTTATTTAGTTTAAATTAATTTTTATTAAAAATATAAAAATTTAAAATATTCAAATTAAAAATTTTATACAAAAAATTTTGACTTAAAATTTTTTATAGATATGAAAAAATATTCACGCTACCAACATAATAAATTTTAAATATTTTGAATACTAAAAATATATATTTTTAAAATTTATAATGTTAAGATTTTAAAAATTTATGAAAAATAGATCTTATATAAAAAATTATTTAAATTTAAAAAATAAATATAAAATAAAATAAATAATTTATTTGAATTATTTTTAAATATTCAATGATAAAAATATTTTTAATTTTTTATAATTATTTAAATTAAGATTCAAATAATCAAATTAAAAAATTAAAATTTGATTTATTATTTTTTAAATATGAGAATTTGATTGGTAATATATAATAAATATTAATATTTTATGATATTTTTATCTATTAATTTATAATTTTATATTGAAATTAAATAATTAATTATTTAAAGATAAATATTACATAAAACTTTGAAATATACCTCAAGTTATCAATCAAATATCAAACTCTAATATTTAAAAAGTAAAAAAATATATTTTAATCTTTTGACAATTAACGAATAAAACCTTAACTTTTAACTCTTGAAAACAAAGCGTTGACAGAGAGTTAATATCGTATTTGTTACTTGAATTCTTTTTGCTTTGACTTTAAAAGCATAAAACTCTTCTTTTGACTTTATTTTCTACATTAATATTTTTTTATTTTAGTATGTAATAAGAAATGTAGGTTGGAAATGAATACGAAAGGTCTTCATCAATGAAAGTTCTACGTGAGCTTGTAAAAAGGGGCTGAAAACAAAAGGATTTGCTACATTCTCTAAAAGCACCAATCAGCCATGAGATAACCAATGCACTAGATATCATCAGTAGGCACCTCCTTAGCCGTGTATTTAACCTTGAAATTTTTTTCTTTGTATTATTATTAAAAAAAATAAGAACTATTGAATTTACTTTTTTTTTTCATCATAAATCATGAAGTTCAGGGAATAACTTGTAAGAAGAAAAAGTATGCAACTTGACAATAAATAACCAAGAGGATCAAGTAACTTTGAAAAATATATTACTCATCTAATTTAAATAATAGTAGAAAGTGAGAGAATTAAATGGCGTCGTCTTTCAATAATACCTGATTGCTTTCCTTTCATCTTCCCTTTTAATTTTCCTTTTATATATATATATATATATATATATATATATATCTCTTGCAACCCACCACCATTTACAAATGTCATTAAACTCTCTCTTTCTCTTTATGCAACAATAAAAAACCCACCACCACAAATGTTATTTCTTTCCTAACCATGAAAATTTGCATTAGATTCCTCTTGGCCAAAGTACACTAATAATCCATCAACTTCCTATCACGAGTTCTTACAAATACACTTTTCAATTTTTCTTTCATTATGAAAAAACACTAAAATAAGATTTTTATTTTGGATAGGATAAATAGATTTAAACGGCTAACCCAATCATTTTTGTCATTTTCTCCTTAAAACCAAATACCAATCATGTTTTACATGCAACTATTACCCTCTTAGTTCTTGTTCTAACTATAAGCTATTGTTGAGAAGGTGAAAATGATACAAAATTATGATATTGAGTTTTACAAAGTCAAGCAAAAAGATTTGTTACTAAATGTAACTCTTGAAATAAATAATAAACAAAAAAGATATTACCAAAACTCTAATAGACTGAGTCGTGACTAGGTTACATTTTTTAGACATTTCGCGACTTTACCCTTGATGCATCATTCCCAAGATAAAATAGTATAGAAACCTTGTTTCAAATCTCTTATGCATAGTAAGAGACCAGAAATGCCACATCTCTAATAGTATTGCTCGAAATCAAAATAATGATTATATATATACATGGAGAGAGATAAAGTATTTAAGGGAGATGAAAAACTACCCTTAGGAAGCTTGAGATCTATGGCATGAAAGAAGAGAATATGAGAAAATTGAATGCTTTATTGTGTTTTGAGAAGAGGTGAAAGAAGATATTTATAGTGCATTTGGGTTAAACTTTCATGGAAAAAGGAGCTCTAGTTGTGTCACTTATGCGCTTGCATGAACGTCATATGGCAGAAACTCCTTCTGCTCTGCGATGTTGCCGTGTGATCAAGCGAGGTGGTTGTGTTAGGTTTGTTGACTGGTAGATGACTTATTTTGACAGGTTGACACGCTGACAACAAAAGACTTGATCTAATAGTTGTGGTGGTGAGCTAATATTGATGTGACTGCGCTGAATGGACTTAAAAAAATAAAACAAATAAGTTTAATTATTTTTTTTAAATAATATATATAGGTACTATCCAAACCTAAACCTAAGCTCGAGCTCGAAACGTTTGTACGATGATAGCACCATGCACGCATGTATGCAATGGACTTTAATGGGTCTAACTTTTTTCTCTTTCACAAAAGTAAAATATCCCTCAAGGATTCAAACCCATTTAAAATTTCATACCTTATATACAACTCAAAAAATAATTTCTTTTAAATGTGAGATTTTTTAAGGGAGTATATTTTTATAGCACTTTAAAAAAAATTAAATTTATTTTTTTCAACAAGATACATGAAGACCATCATGAGTTAAGTCCAAAAAAGTAAAAATTTATGTCAACCTAGAAAAACAAAAAGTTATTAATGCTTTATTTTTTTCATAGAAAAAAAATATATAAAAAATTATGGAAAGAGCAAAAGAAAGGTGACCATGGAAGAAAAAAGATGGAAGTTGTAAAGAGAAGAAGGCATATACGTAAAACAAGAGAGAGATTACCAAATACATGCAAGCTCCCAAAAATAATCCCAGTAAAATGGGTCTCTAATAAAAATTTTATATATTTTGATTCGATACAATATAGTGTATAATTTTTTATCGTGGATACATTTTTTTTTTAATATTGTACATGTGTTCTTTTAAATTAATAAATATTAAAATCTCATTTTATGTTTAATAAAACACAATCAGTTATTAATAAAATTAATTTTTTGTTAATGAAAAGTTTGATTTGATCTGACATGAAAGTTTAAGGTTTATTTTAATATTTTTAAAAATCAAAATTTGATTCAACATTAAGAATAAACTTCAAGATTTTTTTAAATTTTTATTTATTATTTTAATTAATTATTATTTAATTAAATATTTTTTATTTTTTAAAAATTAAAATTTTAACAAAAATATTTGAACCAATTTGAAACTGTACCTTCTATTGAATCTAACTCAAACTTTAAGTCGATTATGAAGTGAACCTTCATCAAAAGCGAAAAAATTAATTTTTAAACTTAAATTCATGATTTTAAATTGAAATCGAATGAGAGTTTAGATAATATAATTCAAGTAAATTATTTTTATTAAAAAATTATATATTATTATATATATGATTATTTTATTAATTTTTGAAAACTAAAACGTTATGATAGCAATATCTAAAACTTCAATAATTAATTTACAAAAATATAAATAATAAAAAATGTTGGTGAAAATAATGGCTTCTCTCCAGGAAATACAGAGTAAAATTTGAAAATTTGCATTGATCAATTGAATTGGGCTGGGCTTAAGCTGTAGCTCAGGACCGGTTCACTGATCGGTTTGCTAAAATGAAATTTACCGGTTCGCTCTCTTTGAAGAAACAACTCGATCTCCTCTCCAGCATTTGATTCGCCATTATTTTTCTCCTTCAGCTATTCAAAGAAGAAGAAGAAGTGGAAGCAGAGAGCTCATAGCCAGAGGGAGAGAGAGATGAGCGGTCACGATTCGAAGTACTTCTCCACCACCAAGAAGGGAGAAATCCCTGAACTCAAAGAGGAACTCAATTCTCAGTACAAGGTATCTCTCTCTGTCTCTCTCTCTAGCAGATACTCATGCGCATATGTTTGTGCGTGACTTTGTTGATCTATGATCTGTGCCTATTAGGTTTCAGATATTGGTGCCTGTTGTGTATTACATCTGCTGACTGATTGGCGTTTCTGGTAGATCTAAGCTTTTTTGTTTGGATGTGTTGCTTGTCTATTACCTTGATGATTATTGTTTGGGATTTTTCGGATCAACTAGAAATGTTTTGTTTTATTGTAATGAACTTTATGTTTTGTCTGGTTGCTTAGGATTGGCTGGAAATGGAAACAGAATTTTGTAATACAAGTGAAACCTAATATCCTACATGTCCTTTACTAAGTAACTAAAGGAAGCATTGTGGATCGGTTTGTGTTGTTAGGTAAGGAAGTTGCTCATTGAGGGGTCAGATTTATAAGAATTGAACTTTGTCTAAGTTGGTCTGGGTTTTGGTCACTGTCTGAAACTTTCTGTTTCCGTGTGTGTGCATGTCTGTTGCCATTTCTTTCATTTTTTCTTACAAGCCCATTCAATTGGATGGTGCATCAGATGGTAAATACTTTTTCTGGTGGACAAAAAATTGGTGGTATAAGGATAAATTCCATTCTGGGTTTTCGGACAAATTAAAGAGGTGGCTATTGATCTAGAGGAAAGGTGCTCTGCTTAGAATGCTTGTTAAATAGCTTAAGTTTAGAAGTGATAAATGCTTCTGTTGAGAGGAAAGAGAGGTTTGTGAAGCTGTTGTTGGCTTCTTTCTAACCTGTAAAATTGATTTTCAACCCAGACTAGGCTGCTGGTGACAGCAGGATTTATTTTGAAACTGGTTTCTGTCATAGGGTTTTATAATTGAAATATTATCATGGTTTTGTATAACTTTTTACCCATATTATGACTTTGTTTACAGTTACTAGCTCTGAACATTAATATCCATAATGAATATGATTGGTTTAATTGGAGAGTGTTTAATCATCTCAAGCAGCTTTCAACGTCTTTCATGGACTATAACACCATGCCCCTCTAGTAGAGCAGTTTCTGGTACCTGTTAGTTCTCTATGTGTGCTGTGCTAATGTTTTGATGACTATTTCTTTGCAAACTCTTGACTAGGATGCTTATGTAGTTCTCTCTGGGGGGAGTTATATTTATCATGTTTTGTCATAATGTGAACCCTGCATTTTTCAAAATGAAACAGGACAAGAGGAAAGATGCTGTTAAGAAGGTAATTGCTGCAATGACCGTTGGGAAGGATGTCTCATCACTTTTCACGGATGTAGTAAATTGCATGCAGACTGAAAATTTGGAGCTGAAAAAGCTTGTTTATTTATATCTTATAAATTATGCAAAAAGCCAACCGGACCTAGCAATTCTTGCTGTAAATACTTTTGTCAAGGTATGTCCTGTGTATCTCTTATTTGTTGTAATAATGACTTTTCTGTAGTATGGATATTGACATTAACTCTCAATTGCTTCCATTCACTCTAAAATAAAGAATAAGCAAAAAAATTAGGGGAGGAAAACAACAAAGCAAGAATAATGGGTATTGGATTTGTTGGCATGCACATATTTTTCATCAAACATGTTCATGAATTTATTTATTGAATGGTTTCTCCATATGCAAAAGTGATGCTGAAGTATTTACGAGAGGGTGATGTAGTTTGTTGGACACTTAAAAGATGGCCCCTCCCCTACGTAGAAGGGCAAATTATTTGCTAGTCCAATTTTGTGTTAGAATTAATAGTTACAGGCATTCATCAGTCATTTGCTCGTTGCATTCTTATGTCATCTAATTTGGATAATTTAGTTGTATCTCGTGGGAATAGAGGAGCTTCCATGTTTGGATTATTGACTCCTATCATGTGAGGCTTAAGGTTTTGAAGTACAAATCATATGCGTCAAGTTTTAACATGCTTATATTGATTTGTAGAGATAGTAGTTTCGCTCGAATTCTTGATGGAGATCTTCTCCATCAGAATCGAGAGGGAAGCTGTTGGAGTTAGAGGGGAATGGAGGGAAGGGGGAAACTCGCATCACTGAGTAGAGCAGTGGGGAATGTAGCTAGATCTTTTTGAATGGAGATGACCGAAAGTGGTTGTGGATATTGATGAACATCCTAGTGGTGGCTGAAAGGACAATGGGGTGGGTGAGGAAGAGGAGAGAAGGAAGTGTTGCAACAAAAACGAGATGTCGTCAAGTATGTCGAAGTTCAAGGATAGGAAGGAGAGGGTACTCCTTGTTCTAGAAGGAGGAGACGACTTTAGTTGGTGGAAGGAGGTGAAAGAATACTATGTTAAAAGAGTGGGTGAGGAGGCGAGTAAAAGGGTAGGGGAAAGTGGTATAAGTAACAAAACTAAACTGGTGGAGGAGTCGAGGAGGGAGTCATGTCCTCTGGGTTCTGGTCGGCACATTGCAGTGGCTGGGAGAGAGTTAGGTGGGCGGGGGTTCGACAAGGGGAAATCTTGGAAAGATGTGTGAGAGGTGAAGGGTGACAAAGGAATGGGAGGAATCTTGGGTCGGATCATTGGGAACGGGTGGAGAAGATGACATGAACGGTCAAGTCAAGATTAAGGCTATCGAACTTGAGTCATGAAAAGGGTAAAGGCCAAAAGTAATGGAAGATTTAGGGGCAGTTGGATCGAATTTATTTGGAGCAACGGGCAGGGTGCTAATGGATATGGGCTTGATCTAGTTGCATAATGGGGTGAGAGAGGAAAGTGTGGCCTGAGCTAGACATACAGTGTTAAGCCCAAAGGAATAAGGCTTGGGTTAGGTCGAGAAATATGTCATAACCAAGCGGGTGGATGTGTTGTCGCGACCCAGCCCGTTAAGCAAAGACTTGGGTCGTCGCTAGGGCGTTCGATTCGGTAAAGATAAAGATCGAGAGTGAAGGTAAAACGATGATGATGGGTGTCGATGAGGCCATAAAAACGATTGATAAGGAGAATTTGATGGGCGAGAGAGGTAGTCGAGGTATATCGGTGATAAGAGGAAGACAGACAATCCTGAAGGCTGAAGAATTGAGGAATGAGATGTCTCAAAGGGTTTAATTGAGGAAGGGTTAGCAAGGCCATAATAGAAGCGAAGGACGAAGAAAATGTGGAAGAGGTACCCGGGCTGGATATCCATCCTATTACAATATGTTTTGAGGAAGAAGATGCGAACGTTGTGGGCAACTAGATGGGCTTAGGCAAGAAGGAGAGGGAGGAGAATAGTGAGGGTTGGTTGATGTGGGTGTTGGTAGTTAATCACCAAGTGGCTGCGGAGGTGAGGCACTAACAGGAGGCTTTAAAGTGGGTCTCGGAAATCTTAGCCAAAATTAATAAGTCTTTGGGTATTTCTTTTGAAGGCGTAAAAAAGGAAGCTTTTTCATTGTTTGAGTCAATTATGAGTGGTAAAACCAATGCAAAATCAACTAAGGAAAAATAGGAACAAGGAGGAGGAACCAAATAGAGAATTACAAGGAACTCAAAAGATTGGAATGAACGGTGAACTATGAAAAGAAAGACAAAAAGAAATCCAGAAGCATTGTTGGAACAGAAACGAAGATCATTGACAATATAAATGGTTTTGAGGGTTCTATCTTGGAATATTAGGGTGATGGAAAGTTAGTGAAATAAATAAGGTATAGAATGGGAATTTAAGGTGGCACAAGGGAGCACAGGCGGTATACTAGTGTGTTGGAATGGGAGGTTGGAAAAATTGATAGATTGTTGGAGAGGAGCAAGGTCAATATCATGTCACTTTGAATTAGAAGGAAAGGGGTTGGAATGGGTGTTTACTGGTGTTTATGGGAGCAGCAGTAGAGAAGAAAGATAGGATCTTTAGGAAGATTTAAGAGAACGCAAGAGAAAGTGTGGATCAAAGCCATGGGTGATTGGGGGTGATTTTAATGTGGTGCTTTATTCTTATGAAAGATTGGGAGTAGTTGGTGGTGGGGACCACTCAAGAGAATTCAGGGATGTTATTATAGAGTTTGAATTGCATGGTTTGCCTTTAGGAGCAAGAAGATTTACTTGGTCTAATTTAAGGGATAATTTATCGTTGTCTCGACTAGATAGGTTTTTAATATCAAGGAGTTGGGAAGATGCATTCCCTTGTATACAGTAGTTACTACCTAGACTGGTTTCGGATTATCCTATCATGTTGGTAATGAAAGGGATGAAGTGGGGTCCTTGTCATTTTAGATCTGAAAATTTGTGGATGCGAATCACGGGTTTTTAACAACGGGTGAAGCAATGGTGAAAATGTATGAAGGAGGAGGGGCATGCAAGCTTCGTGGTGGTTTGTAAGCTGAAGGCAATGAAGGAGGAAGCCAGAAAATGAAGGAGAGAGCAGTTCGGGTCCACAGGGCAGCAAAGTAAAACTTGTGGAATACTCTACAAGAACTTGATAGAACAATTATAAAGGGTTGGAACAATGAGGAACTTCAGAGGAAAGGGATATAATTGAATAATGAGTTGGTTTAGCTGATGTAGATGGAGGAAATCTCGTAATGCCAGTAGTCATGACCTTTATGGTTGAAGGCAGGGGACAAGTATTGCCTTTTTCTATAGGATGGCAAGTATGCATAAGAGATTCAATTTTATTGGTAGTTTCAGATGGGTGACAACATGATAGAAAGAGGGGATGAGTTAAAAGGAAGGAATTAATGGATACTACTAGAAGTTGTACATGAAAACAGTAGGGTGCCGACTAGTATTGGATGGGCTGAATTTGCAGATGATTTATGGGAACTTAAGCCGCAAGTTAGAGCTCAATTTGGTGAAGAAGAAGTCTATAGTGCTTTCAAAGAATGTGATGGCGATAAGGCATCGGGATCAATGGATTTTCAATGGAATTTCTTTAGTTAAATTGTGCACCATTAAAGGATATGTATTGAAGTTTTTAGATGAGTTTCATGAGAATGAGAAATTCGTCAAGTCATTAAATTCCACATTCATAGTATTAATTCCTTAGAAAACATGGGTAGTAAGTGTTGCTTGCTTTAGGCTGATAAGTTAAGGGGGTTATGTGTACAAGTTGGTATCTAAAGTGTTGGCAAAAAGACTTGGACAGGTGGTAGAGGTAATAGAATGCAGTTTGATAAAAGGCTTCAAAGTTGGGAGGCCTAATAATGAGATGATGGTATCTCATCTTCTATTCGTTGATGATGCCATTGTTTTTTTGTGGTGCAAAAGAGAAACAATTATTGAACTTAAGGGCTGTTTTGGTAGGCTTTCAGGCAATATCAGGGCTGAAAATTAACATGAAAAAAGTGAGTTGGCTACAATAAGAAAGGAAGTGAATGGGAGGGAACTGGATGCCATTGTGGAATGCAAAACAGTTAGTTTTGTTAAGAGAGATTTGAGAGGAAACTAGCAGGGTTTACTTATCGAAAGTTGGAAGGCTCACTTTGATTAAGAGGACATTATCTAACCTGTCGGTGTGCTTTGTCTTTATTTCCATTGCCAAGAGAGGTGGCCAGCAAGATGGAGATGATCTAGAGAAGGTTCTTATGGGATAGTATGGGGAACACTTACAAATATCATCTAATAACACGAAAATTGTCAAAGCAGCCTGGACAAATATGGAGAATGGCTGGATGACAAAAGTAAGGAAAAGTGTTAAAGAGAAGTATGGAGTGTGTACATGGAAGTCCATTAGAAATGGGTAGGATGATTTCAAACCGTGAACAAAATTTAAAGTGGGAAAAGGCGACAATTAAATATTGGAAGGATAAGTGGTGTGGTGATACAACTTTGAGGGATGATTACCCCAGCATTTTCCAGTTAGCACTCAATAAGGAAGCTTGGGTTAATGAGTGCTGTGAGGTGAATCGTATAAGTTCAGTCATGGTATATCAGATGCCGAAGGAATGCACATGATTGAGAAGCTCGACAAATCAAAGATTTGTATGCCAAAGAATCATATGGAGGATACTGCAGTGTGGAAGCTAGGCAGTGGGGACAAGAAGCAGTTCATTGTAAAATCTTATTATAAAAGTCTCAACAATGGTGAAGCAATGGGAGGGTTTCCTTAGAAACTAGTATGGAAAACAGGGTGCCTCCTAAAGTGTCTTTCTTCACATCGAAGGCTATATTAGGAAAAAATTTAACTATAGATATGAGGAAGATGGGGAAATCCTGATGCCTTCTAAAGTGTCTTTCTTCACACGGGAGGTTATATTGGGAAAAAATTTAACTATAGATAGGAGGAGGAGGGGAAAATCCTGATGGTACCTATGTAAAGAAACAGAAAAGACAGTTAATCACTTGCTGCTAAGTTGCAACTAGACGGCTCAGCTGTGGGAGAGGGTTTTAAATCTGTTGGGATTGGCTTGGGTTCAGGTAGGGACTATAGGGAAGGAATTCTTGGCTTGGAGTGGATAGAGAGTTGCAAAAGAGAAGAAAAGACTATTGTGTATGATTCCTCAATTAGTATTTTGGGTCACATAGAAAGAAAGAAATAGAAGGGCCTTCTACGATTTGGAAACACCTATAGCATTAGTGAAAGAGTCGTGGATCAGCCTTTTAAAGCTGTGGGTCTCGGGGAATTTTTTTTTTTTGTAAATGAGGAGGATGTGATAGAGTTCATTGAACTACTAATTCCTATGCTCTTAACTAAAATTGTGAAGGGATGCACCCCTTTGGTGCTATGTAAATAATACTACACATTTTGTTTCTATCCAAAAAATAAAAAAGAAAGAGATAACTTGTTAGGTTTGGAATGGAGTTCTCAAAATCTCTCTTCTCTCTCTTTTGAAAGGGGCAAAAAAGCGAAAAGATTATGTGTTTAATGTTGCTGTGACATTGTTTGTGTACACATTTATTGAACTCTTTTTTTATGGGCCTTTATGCAGGATTCACAAGACCCAAATCCTTTGATTCGTGCTTTGGCTGTACGGACAATGGGTTGCATTCGTGTAGACAAAATCACTGAATATCTGTGTGATCCCCTTCAGAGGTGTCTTAAGGTTGGTGTCTTTGGCTTCATGTGCCTTGCTGTTGGAACTTAACGTGTCAATATTTCCTGTTTTTTGCTTCTTTAACAAAGTTGCAAATCTTATTACTAGCATCATACATGTATGCCCTTCTCTAACTATAACATAACGTTTTGTTAGGATGATGATCCATATGTTCGCAAGACAGCAGCTATATGTGTTGCAAAGCTTTATGACATTAATGCTGAGTTAGTTGAGGATAGAGGTTTTCTTGAATCTCTGAAGGATTTGATATCTGACAACAATCCGATGGTTGTAGCAAATGCTGTAGCAGCCCTTGCAGAGATTCAAGAGAATAGTAATAGACCCATCTTTGAGATCACTAGTCATACACTCTCAAAGCTCCTTACTGCTCTAAATGAGTGCACAGAGTAAGTTCACGTTTGACAATCCCTCTCCCTCTTTTCTTAATTTGTAGTTAAAAAGATTTAGACAAGATACACTGTGATTTGGTCACTCTAAGCTCTACTTTATTTTTTAAGTTGTTTTACTTAATATTGGCATAGGGTATTTTGAAGTCAGATTATTTTTTTAATTTGTTTTCTGCTTTCTTCTTTGAAATTTTATTTTCTGAACACGAGACTGGAATCGGTCTTTATGTATAATCTAGCGCAGTTGTTTTCATCCATCTTTGGTCTGGTGGTAGATGCTGTACTGGCATACCATGTTCATGTAAATTAGTTTGAAGCATTTGTTGGTGTTAGGATATCTGAGCGTGCAAGTTAGATGTTTTGCTCAATAAGATCAAGGGCTTGCACCACCTTGTTACTTTTTCTCAAGGACAAGCTTTTGCTTATTCTTTTAATGCAAAAATTCTACTTTGTGCAGGTGGGGTCAAGTTTTTATACTGGATGCTCTGTCTAGATATAAGGCAGCTGATGCCCGTGAAGCTGAAAACATAGTTGAGAGAGTGACACCCCGTCTACAGCATGCAAATTGTGCCGTTGTCCTTTCAGCTGTTAAGGTGACAATTATTTTCCATAATTGATTGGTGTTCATACTTGGTGATGTTGGATAATTTTTTATCTTGTCATTTTTTTCGTTGTTGCCTTTTAGATGATCCTTCAACAAATGGAAATTATCACCAGTACTGATGTGGTTCGAAATCTTTGTAAGAAGATGGCTCCTCCTCTTGTGACATTACTCTCTGCAGAGCCTGAGATTCAATATGTTGCACTGCGTAATATCAACCTTATAGTACAAAGGCGGCCTACTATCCTTGCCCATGAAATCAAGGTAGATGGACATAGTCTTGCCTACTTTTCATGATTATGCTCATTTTTGCACGGAGTGCTAGTACCTGTGTTTCTCTTTAGTTATATCTTGATTGAGGACAGCGTGCTTATCAAAGATTTAATATTCTGCTAGGTCTTTTTCTGCAAGTACAATGATCCGATTTATGTGAAGATGGAAAAATTAGAAATCATGATAAAGCTTGCTTCTGACCGAAATATAGACCAGGTATCTCAAACACAGATGAGTGGTTATTGGCACTTCAGCAGTTCATTTTTGCTTTACTTTCAGTTTTTTTTTTTTTTTTTCTTTTTGGGTAAATAGGTACTTATTTTGTCATGCTCGATGGCATATGCATCTTTAGGTTCTCTTGGAGTTCAAAGAGTATGCCACAGAAGTTGATGTTGATTTTGTTAGGAAGGCTGTTCGTGCCATTGGCCGCTGTGCCATCAAGTTAGAGAGAGCTGCTGAACGGTGCATTAGTGTTCTGCTTGAGCTGATAAAGATCAAAGTAAACTATGTGGTTCAAGAGGCTATTATAGTTATCAAAGACATCTTTAGAAGATACCCTAACACGTGGGTTATGTTATTTTGTGCTTTTGACATGATAATTGCTACAATGGCATTTAGAAAGAAAAATCATATTGTAAGTATTTTGTCCTTCTTTCTTTAAATTCTCAGTCTTGTTTCAATCTTCACAGCTATGAGTCCATCATTGCAACACTTTGTGAGAGTTTGGACACTTTGGATGAGCCAGAAGCTAAGGTACTTGAGTTTCTTTCTAGATTAAGACCAAATCATAAAGCTTGCTATTATTTCTTGTCAATGGGGTTTTCCTGAATTTATACCTTGTGAATCTCTAAATCCCCTTTTCTCTGATAAGGCTTCAATGATATGGATAATTGGAGAATACGCGGAAAGAATTGACAATGCTGATGAGCTCCTTGAAAGCTTCCTGGAGAGTTTCCCTGAGGAGCCTGCTCAAGTCCAGTTGCAACTGCTAACAGCAACTGTAAAACTCTTTCTTAAGAAGCCAACTGAAGGTCCACAGCAAATGATTCAGGTCTGGCTTTTGTCATTGAGAAGCTTACATTTTGATTAATGTGTGGACTGGCTTTTGCACTAACTGTAACCATTTATGTTTGGAGAATGGCATGAAGCATAGTCTACATAATTTTTTATGCAAAAATAGACACATCTGTGGTGTTAAAATTTTCATATGAAAGACCAAAGCATCTGATCAATTATGACGTGCTTACTAATGTTGGAGCTACTTAATGATGGTTGGGCTTTTCTAGAAAAATTTTACTCTTCCTCTATGTCAAGAAAACATGAAGAGCATTAGATTTTTATTGAGATATATTTTTTTTTGGATAGAATGGCAATTTTTTAAGCACTCTTGATTCAGACATTTAAAAAGTTATCCCTTTTTGTTGCTTTTTGTAGAACAATATTTTAGTCCTCTTGATTGTTGATAAACTCAGTTGGCTGGTAGTGTATTTTCAGATATGTCAATTATGGGTCCTTGTTTACAGGTTGTCTTGAATAATGCTACAGTAGAGACCGACAATCCTGATCTCCGAGATCGTGCATACATATATTGGCGTCTTCTGTCTACTGATCCGGAGGTATGTTTTTCACTGTGACACATTATTTTATAGTTCTCTCTCTTTGTTTCAACACACGGGGCACCTTTCTACGTTTGGTATAAATACCTTGTTATTATGGAGGATGGACATAGGATAATACGTTGCTCTTGGAATCTTCATTCATTTGCAACTGGATAACTTTTCATGTAAACTCCTACAAGAAACTCCAATTATTGGAGTTTGTCCTCAGCTAGGCTTTTCTCACTATGCATACAACCTGCTCAAGTCTTAACTCTTTTGCTTGTGCCAGAATTTGCATCTTTTCTATGGATTTAGCCAGTATTGATCCATTGCGGAAGGAAGTTTGCAATAGATAGAGAGTTGGTGTTGAGCCTTAGGTGCCTTGATGTTTATATGTTGACTGCATGTATTTATATTAGGAGATTCTTTAGAACCACAAACGAGCTCCAGATGTAATGTGCTTACTTTTCTACTTCCCAGGCAGCAAAGGATGTTGTGTTGGCTGAGAAGCCTGTGATTAGTGATGATTCCAACCAACTTGATCCAACTCTTCTTGATGAACTTCTTGCCAATATTGCTACGTTGTCCTCTGTGTATCACAAACCACCAGATGCCTTTGTGACACGTGTGAAGACCACTACTCAGAGAACTGAAGATGAAGATTATCCTGATGGGAGTGAACACGGGTACTCTGATGCTCATCCTGCTAATGGAGGTGCATCACCGCCAACTAGTTCAAGTAGTGTTCCATATGCTGCATCAAGACAGCCAGCACCTGCACCAGCTGTTACGACTCCTGCTTCTGCTCCTGTCCCTGATTTATTAGGTGATTTAATAGGATTGGACAACAGTGCAATTGTCCCTGTTGACCAGCCTGCCACTCCTTCTGGGTAGGTGAAAGAATGCAAAAAAAATTATCTTATTTATCCGTGATGCATATTATATTATTATTATTATTTTATTGAACTACACTCATATGGTATTATAAGTGTCTCATAGATATATGAGACAAGACACGTGTACCTGTGAATAGTACTTACTGGATCTGTTGACCTTGATTGCAGCCCTCCTTTGCCTGTTTTGCTACCTGCATCAACTGGTCAGGGTTTGCAAATCAGTGCTCAGTTAACACAACAGGATGGCCAAATATTTTACAGCTTACTCTTCGAGAACAACTCACAAGTTGTGCTTGATGGGTTCATGATTCAGTTCAACAAGAATACTTTTGGTCTTGCTGCTGCTGGACCTCTTCAGGTAGTTAATACTTTATATGATCTTGAGTTAGATTTTTTTCCCCCCTCTTAGAATTGAGGTTTTATTAATTTTTGTTGTCTATCAGGTGCCTCCACTGCAACCTGGAACATCTGCAAGGACAATGCTGCCAATGATAATGTTCCAGAATATGTCTGCTGGTCCTCCCAGCTCGCTTTTGCAAGTTGCTGTTAAGAACAATCAGCAACCAGTTTGGTACTTCAACGATAAAATCTTATTTCATGTCTTCTTCACTGAGGATGGCAGAATGGAACGCGGAAGCTTCCTAGAGGTAAAACAAAATATTTTCAGCTTCATGCAAGTCAATGTTAATAAAGCCTTGCATTATTATGATGATGGCTGCTTAACATTCTTTTAGCTTCGCCCTCTTGGAGTGATAGTCATGATGCTTCACATGTCCCTTGCCTGTTTGGAATTGGCTGATGCTAGGTGAAAATTTCTCTATGATTTTAGTAAAGAAGGGAACTCTAATATTGATGACAATAAACTATGAACGGATGAAGTTGAAGATCATCTGAACTCTCGTAAAACAAAATCTGGAGAATTTTGATAGAATAGGTGGAAGAGGTTTCTTTTGCCTTGACTGTAGCAATGGAGACTTCATAATTGTGTTTCTTACCCTCTTGTGTAGACATGGAGGTCCCTTCCAGATTCAAACGAGGTACAAAAGGACTTCCCGGCCACCGTGATTAGCAACGTTGAATCGACACTGGATCTGCTGGCTGCATCAAATATGTTCTTCATTGCAAAGCGGAAGCACGCAAACCAGGATGTGTTCTACTTCTCCGCAAAGCTCCCACGTGGCATACCCCTTTTGATCGAACTCACAACAGTCATTGGTAACCCTGGCCTCAAGTGTGCCATCAAGACTCCAAGCCCCGAAATGGCTCCGTTGTTCTTTGAATCCATCGAAACCCTCCTCAAGGCTTAACCTTCTCTTTTTGTTTCTCGAGATAAATATTTTTGTTAGCGAATGTAAAGTCTGTCCTGGTTACGGAGGTTTTGGCTGGTCATTTGTTTTCCCCCCCCCCCACTCCCTCCCTTTGCCACCTGTACACTGATTTCAACTTTCCATCTACTGTAAGTGTTTCTTAGTTGGGTAGTGGCTTTTACTACATGTATTCTTTCTAATCTGAAACATTTATGCAGTGATTCGTGAAAAAAAACAGACATATTTTGTTGTGATAAATGTACCCATCTGTGTTTCTATTTAATTGAACAATATGATTGGTTGCCTTATTTTGTTTAAGCTTTCTCTTTTTGTTCTTTTTCATTGTTTTGACCCGCAGCTAGCCTAATGGAACCCAAGAAATGAATCATACCCATTTTGATCAAAGGAAACTCAAACCAAAATATAATACTATAGAAGAACAAAATTATTTTATAATTATTCTTTTCTGTTTTTTTCTCGAGGCTTTTGTTTTTGAATTATTAATTTTGAGGGGTCAAAAGTCAACCAAAAAAGAATTGTGTTCATTGCAAAGATATAAACAAATGAAATATATATATGTATATATATGGATTAATATTAAAATAAATTTTATATTATTTATATTATAGTTTTTCTCAAATTTATATGTATAATAGGAATCTAGTTGAAATTGATTATTGTTTTTATTTTTTAAAATAATTTAAATTAAAAACTGTATATAATTAATTTTACTTTGAAAATTTTCATATATAAAAATATATAAATTATAACTACAAAATTTTAAGATTTTTGAATATTAAAAATATTTTGAAAAATATATAATATATAAAATAAATCTAAAAAATATAAAAATTTAATTGAGAATCACAAATAATATACATATTTTTAGGAAGGCTAGTGATTTAAAAAAAATATTTTAAAAGGCAAAATAATAGATGCATAGATATTGGGCTACTTTTTTTTATCCGAATAAGCCCAAATCATTCTGCCCCGGGTCCATTACTCTGTCAAGCACGTGCCACCATGTGTTACTTTATTCGGGTTTTTTATCCTTCTGCTCTCCTTTGTTGTCCTTACCAGGAAGTTCATCAACAGCTTTTAGGGCGCATACTCGGGGACTCACGAGGCAAGGTGTTCTTCCCTTAATCGTCTGCGCTGTTCTCATATTGGGAAATTAAGCGTTTTTAGTCGTTGAATTCTCTTAATTAGGAGCAAATAATGTAATTTTATCTGCAATCTCATAGTTGATTAGTCTTACAACGCGTTCGATCAGTTTGATAACATAATTCATGTGGTGGAATTTCTTGTTTTCATGAAGAGCTTTTCTTGTATTAGGCGTTATGAGGAGTGATTTTTAAGGCTTTGGAAAAACATTTTGATGAATATCGAGGTTTTTATCTGGTTTAATGTGTTTTGTCATAAAATAATTGGAAAACAGAAAGAAATACGGATTGTAAAGTTTACATTACTTAGGAATTTGGGAACTAGAATTTTCTGATAATTGTTTCTTTTTAGTTCACCAAAAGTTTGGTCTGTAGACTGTTAGTCTGGCAAAACTATGTAGTGGATTCACATTTTGAGTGAAAGATTTTAGTTTTTCCATTTCCCGTGTATTGAGCATAGGTTTACCTGTACATAAATTATTGATATTAAAATGAGTGATAATGAAAGGTGTCTGATATTTGGTGCTCTTTCTATGTTTTGTAGATGTCATATTCAAGGGAAGGAAGGTTAGTCATGGCTTGTGATATTATATTGGTTAAGAAATTGTTTCTGCTGCTTTAAGTATTAGTTTGAACATAATGCTTTTGCTGATTATACTTCCAGGTCTGTTTCACCTCGTGCTTCTGATTCACCTGGTAGAGGTCATCGCTCAAGATCATTGTCAAGGTCCCGGCGAAGCCGCTCCAGGTATATCAGTGATTGTTCGTATTAACTTTTTCCTTTGTCTTTATGATAATACAATTTATGCATTGTGGCAAATGACATGTATTCGAGGTGGTTATTTTTTCCAAGCAGTTCAGTTGTGTGACAGTTTTTGTTTTCTTTTTTGGATAGCAAGTTTGTGTGACAGTTGAGTTTTATCGCTTCAGGAGTCATGATTCGTCTGATGCATCCAATCCAGGGAATAACTTGTATGTCACAGGTTTGTCAACAAGAGTTTGTAACAGTGATCTGGAGAGGTACTTTGGCAAGGAAGGGAAGGTATGGATTATTCAATCTCACATTCTGCAATGTACTCTTGTGTTGTTAAATTTTTTAGGTAAGTGTAACCTTGAGGATTTTGCCCTTCATCACTATTTTGGCTTGAAATGTAATCAGTATTGTGGTTCTAAGCATTTTATGTATTAAAACATCTTGATGCGCAGTTGTTTTTTTCTTTCCTTTTACTAAACTCTATAACGTAACTGAATTTTGTGCCAAACATGTTGGTTTTTCTTTCATTGGCTTTTCCAATGTCAGTAGGTAGAGATTGGTTTATGCAATAACATCGTGCAAATATATTTTCCAGGTCACAGAGTGCCATCTGGTTACAGATCCCCGCACCAGAGAATCTCGTGGTTTTGCTTTTGTCACCATGGAAACTGTTGAAGATGCAGAACGCTGTATCAAGTACCTAAACCGTTCAGTACTTGAGGGTCGATTAATCACTGTGGAAAAGGTATTGGTTTTCGTCAAAAGATTCTAACTGCCTACCATCTAGTCTGACTGAATCTTTTACATTAAAATTTAAGGTTATGCTTTCTACGGAAATGTTGCCTGATTAATTTTGGCAGCAGGTTTTGTATGTGTAGCTCCATCGAATTCACTATCTAAGCTCTAAACAGTTGAACCTATCCCTTCACGACATGAGTTCTGCGTCGACATTCCAAACTCATCGAATCAAATTCAACTAGTTTGCTGAGAGTTGGATGCCCTTTGTCCCCTTCTTCATCAGTAATAGTATCTGACATGACTTTTTATGTATTTTTTTATTTACATTCTGAAATATTGTGGCACATAAATCTCCTATTATTGGTTTCTTCTCATCGTGTGCATTCCATAAAGATTAATATCTAATCTTTTTGTTGAAGGCAAATTTGTGTTGTGGTGTTTCTTTTATTTTCTTCTTTTTTTTGGTTTTGTGTGTTTTTTTTTTTGGGGGGGGGGGGGGGGGGGGGTAGTGGAGGAATTGTGCGGGGATTTTGGGTCTCATCTGTGGTAACCAGCGGATGCCATGGTATCTAGGATAGCTTGATAATAGTCTGATATTTGAGAGGTACATTATTATCGTATCTGCATTTTTATTGGTAGTTATCTTATTTAAATGCAAACCAGGTTCAAAAACAGAAGTGCGTAGGAGGCATTGCAGTTCTTCATAATAATTTTTTATATTGCCTCATCTTCCAGGATGATATCTTGTCTTTTATGCTAAAATTGCAGGCAAGAAGGAGGCGTGGTCGGACACCAACCCCTGGCAGGTATCATGGTTTGACAGATAAACGAGGTATGAGCTATAATTACTCATGCATGCATCTATAATCTGTAGTATTAGCTTTATTTTTGTGTGGGCTAGTGGTGAAATTGTATTTGCCGAAGAGATCTTTAACTTGCTTGGCCTTCATTTAGACATTATTGGCTCGAGTGGTACATCATTTGTTTTGTCCTATACTGGATGTAATTGTTAGCTTTATGGGTCAGGATCCATTCCATTTGTCTCTGTAGGTCTTTTCTGGTATCTTCTAGATTTAGCTTTGCTTGGTCTGGCAATCGATACTGCAACCTTCCACCAGCTTGTTCTTGATCTTGGTCTAGTAAAACTGGACTGTGTTGGTTTTTCCTTCTTAGAAACACTCATGGCTCTTAAATTTTGCCCCGCTTCTTCATCTTTCATTGCTTACGCTTACCTCTACAGACTTTTAAGATTTGTCCATCTTGTGTTCTTTCCAAAGTCCTTAACTTAGTATCCGTTTTCACTTACCAAGAAATGAAATCAAGTTGGTCCCAAGCACATCCACCCTGGAAAATTGGGCAATGCAGCCTTCTATCTCTTTCAGTTTCTATGGCTGAAGTTTTGAACTTAAATTCAGAAATTTGGACAAAAGATTTGGTTATCTCTGTTCTATAGCATTCTGTATTGATTGGGTGGTCAACCTATGCAGGACGCATTCGTAGAAGGTCTCGAAGTTACTCACCTCACCGATATCATGATAGAAACCCTTATTCAAGAGACAGGCGGGGAAGATCACGATCCCCATATCATGGTAGGAGGACTGATGATTATTCGGACTCATACAGGCGTCGCAGGGAACGTTCCTTGTCTGCTGGTGGTAGTGGTTATCACAGATAGTGCAACTAAGTCAGATTGCATGTCCAATCTTCTTTGTCCATGCCTTTAATCACCTGTTCATTAGACTTTACAAGAGATTCTTACTTGTCCTGGAATTATTATTGTCATCACCCTTTTGTCTCCTGTCTTGATTGTCTGTATTCTGATGTACCTTCAAACATTTTATATTAAGATCACATGCATCTGTCTGGCTGTATGGATTTACCCCATTTTCACTAGCAGACTTGGAAAAGGCTTTTCCAGGCTAAACCTAAACCTCAACAGTGATTACTGTCTGAACTTTTGGTATCCATCAAAGATACCTAGCTTTCTAAGTCTAATGCCCTTGGAAAGAGGTATGCATGCATCCCATTTAGAAAACTTATTGGATGCTAGATTTTCCCTTACAGAGATTATATCTTTAAATTCTTAATTTTGTATAGAAAATTTATTGACAATGCTAATGTTTGCCTCTCAGAAATCTTAATCTTTTGGCTTTGTTTGTTAATAGGATTATGATTTTTTTTTCTTGTAATTGGTGATTATATTTTAATTTAAGGGATTTAGTTCATCGGGAAGCCGGTGATGATTTCCAATTCAGAATTAAAGATTGTATTTCTTTGAATGATTAAATGTTTAGAGTAATAGTAAGAACTAAATCAATGTTGCGAGGTTTTTTATTTTTAAATATAATATTTAAATTAATCGAGTGGTTTGAAGTACTAGTAAGAATTTAACAATTATCACAAGTTTGTATTTAATTTTTAATTTAAAGTTTGAAATGACCAACGATTTTAAATTATTATGAAAGTTTGATGGCTATTACAATTATGAAAAAAAAAAAAATAGTTCACATCATAATGACAGTTAAAGTTCAGTTCGTCACTTGCCGATCCGGGTAACTTCACTGCTTTTAACCATGCTGTGAACGCGAAGCATGTACGAGCACGTGTGAGCAGACCTCTGAAAAAATGAAGGGAAAGTGGGGTGGGGCCCGAACCTTTGAATCCTAAAATCTGGAAGCGGGCTTTGGAGTGCGCTCCAGCTGCAAGAGAGCGGATTTCAAATCAAATTTCAAATTTATTCATTTTTTGTTTATTTTACAACTTTTTATCTTTTTTGAAATAATACTTACAAAACAGCTTCATAACTTTACTAAGGTACAATGTAGGCTTTGCTAGGATAAGATCCGACAGGTCAGTCTCTGACACGTGTACGTTCCTTTATTGGACTCAATCCCACCTCCGGCTCGGCTGCGTTCGGCTCGGCTATCTCAAATCAACTTCTCAACTAACAGGTGCCTCTCGTGTCATCTCTCATCACCCTGATTTCTGTAAAAATATCATCGCCAGAGTTAATCCTGGTCGTTAATATTTGTTGTCGGGTTTTTGGCACGCAGGTTCTGCTTCAAGCTCTAGTTCAGGAGGCACATAACACATTATTTAATTTTTTTCTATTTTTAATAGTTATTTAAACATCAAATAAACTTATTTTATTTAATCTTTATCAATGTTATTACTCTTATTATTTTCACAAATTATTAAAAAATTTATGAAATGAACAAAAATTAATAATATAAATTTTAATTTTAGTTTAATATTTTTGCAA
The DNA here is from genome assembly GCA_021397835.1 of Moringa oleifera. Lineage (NCBI taxonomy): Eukaryota > Viridiplantae > Streptophyta > Magnoliopsida > Brassicales > Moringaceae > Moringa > Moringa oleifera. The sequence goes on from JAJFZO010000566.1 coordinate 1,556,197, forward strand.
GAAATTAAATATTAAAAAATTATAAATTAAATTAATTGAAAACTTAATTATTCAATCAAAGTATTTTCAAACTAAACCTCAGTCGTGGTATAAATATCTATATTGAAAATTTATCAAGAGATTCAATCAGAAAACCGTTGAGCATGTATAATGATTTTTATTTTAAAGATTATAAAAAAATTTGAAAAATTTTAAATTATATATATTTAGATTTAAACTTTAAAACAATGATTTATTTAATTGTATTTTTAATATTTCAATATAATTTAATTTAGCTTTTAATTTAAAGAATTAGAAAAAAATTAAATTTTATAATTAAAATATTTTAAAATAATTTAAATAAAATTATATTTCATTTTAAATTTATTCATCAAATTTTAATAAATTTTAAATAATTATTTTTTGTTTTTAGATTTAAATTAAATAATTTTTTTAAAAAATTAATATTGATAATTTTAAAAAAATTTGGTGATAACGACTTCAAATTTTTTTCTGCTTCAGTAAAAAATTTTAAACCAAAAATTATATTTTTAATTTGTTTAAATTTGGAGATGGTTTATACTGAAATGTTAAGATACAATTCAGTCTAATGATATTTCAAGACTAAAAAATATTTATAATTTAAATTTTTTATATTTATTTTTATTAAATAATATCAAGTGTGATCTAATTTTTAATCTTAATTGGTTAAAAACTTTTAAATAAAAAAATAACACAAAAAAATAAAAGAAAAATGCTGAGTATCAACCCATTTGAGGCATCATGTGATGGGTCTTTCTTAAGGCTCTCTTGCAACGTTCATATAATCCCTTTTATAGATACAGCACCAAACCTTATCCGTGGTCTCGGGTCCCACAGGATCATAGAGTCCCATTTCGGTGGGTCCCATCACCGATTTTCCCGCTTCATATACTGACAAAACATCGTGCTCGAAACAGCTCGGTCGCAGCCGAGCCAGAGCTCGGATGGAGACGCAGAGACTGAAACAGCCTATGACCCGGGAAACTGGTGAAGCCGGTGACAAAAGGCGTGACCGTACGGGCACATGGCAGGTCGTTTCCGTGGCAGTTGGTAAGCATTTAGTGTGCTTGCTTCCTGCCCTCTCTGTCTCTGTCTCTCTCTCTCTCCCCTTTCAATATTATCTCTACTTGATGATTACATGTTTATCTTATAAACACTCTCAAAAGCTGTGCATTTCCAGTTCTCACTGCTCCATTTCAAACAGTAATGTCCACAGCTTTCTTTTTCATGCATAAACTCGCAGATCGGATGCAATCCTGAGAATTTCCACTCCGAAATCCGATTCTTCGCATCCGGAAACGTCTGATTTTTTGTTTCTCTACTTTGAATCCTTCGCATTTCGTGGTGCTCTATTTATTCCTCAAGGTATTATTGAATTTCCTTTTATTTTTCGATACTCTTTCTACTGAACTGCAACTCATCGATTTTGGTGTACAGCAAGAGCTCTGCATATCTTAGCAACTTAATTCATTTTATTAACGGGCGAGGGACTCCGTGTAGCTTGTCGTTTTAGTTGATTTTGAGATCAAATGCATTTTGTAATTTTTTTTAGTAATTTGTTCGTGTTTTGATAGAAAAACCCAGAACCCAGATTCAAGGCCTTACTTTCACATTATATACGTGCTTTCTTTTATTTTTTGATAATCTGTGGATAATCGGATATTTTATTTACGAAATTCGGAGACTAGTATTTGTGTTAGCAATTGCAGAAGTCGTTTTTACTTTTCTCTTCTTCCTTCTTACTTTCTTGGAAATGCAACAAAAAGCATGGAACAGAGAATTTCTCTTTTTCCTTTCTTTTACGGAAGATGATAAGTCACTATGAGGTTTGCTGCTGGAGATTCTTTTTTATTTGGAAGAAATCTTACTATTGTGTTTGTTATCATCAACAGTTTTATTTTCTTATTTGGATATTCTCTTCTCTCTCCTAATCGTTTCCTCTGCAATCAAACAAGTCTTTGGTGTACTCAGGTTGAGTGCTTAAATAAAAATAGTTTTCAGAGTTGAATTAAAAACCTGCTGTCTCTGTTAACTGTTGTTGGATTGTTGAAAAAATTTGTTCGCCGGAGTTCCCATTTGAATTTGACAATGGAGCTGTTCTTATTTAATATTCTTAAATGTTAGCTGTGGCTTAAACCCCCCTTACATGGTGTAATTTCCTGGTCCAATTGTGATGTCATCATGGCTTGAAAGAGAAGTACGATTTTGTATTCTGAAAATTTATTGCTATCAACCTGAACCCGTGAATCAGTGAAGGCAATCTGCATTCAACAATTTCTCAAAGTATTCGTGTCAGAACAGGTCTGCCTTTGCACTTGTGTGTGACTGTGTGTGTTAGCGGGTGAGTGGGTGGAAATTAATGTCTATTTGAGCGAGTTCACTGTGTGTGTTTGCGGGTGAGTGGGTGGAAATTAATGTCTATTTCTGTAAGGGACTCAGCGGCTGTACGTTCCTTCTACAGGAGTTTCAAAGGGAGATTGGAATTTTCTGATGGAAGGACCATTGTCTACTCTAAACTGACTGATTACTGCATTATGCAAAATTTCAGAGATTTGCAGTACTGAGTTTGTGTCAACTTGGCCTCATTTATTTTGTAATTTTTTGAAAAATTGGTGGGTGAAACTGAACAAAATGCTGGAGCCTGAATTGTGCTCATCTCGGGTTCTTTCACCTTTTCGAGAGGAAAGTGGTGATGAAGAGCTCTCTGTTCTTCCTAGGCATACTAAAGTTATTGTTACTGGAAACAACAGAACCAAGTCTGTTTTAGTGGGCTTGCAAGGTGTGGTGAAGAAGGCTGTTGGCCTTGGCGGTTGGCATTGGCTGGTATGTACTATTTTTTCTTTCTTTTTTCTTGGCTCATTCTTTATCCAAATATATGCAATGGAATCTCTCTTTGTGGCATCTTTTTTACTTATTTCTTATGCATGCTAGTTTAGTCATACATTTTTCTTTCATGATAAGGCATCCCATAAAGTAATCAAGGATTTTGGGTTTTAAGTGCTATATTTTTCTTTAACCATATGAAAGAATTGATTCCAACAATAGTCAGAGATTTCTTACTTTAGCAATCGAATAAAAGCCTATTGTTTGGGAGTTAGTATTTGTTACTGTTCCAACTGGATACCTTACTTAGCAACATCCAGCTTTCAACCCAGAATTTGACAGCTTTTGGGTGAATTCGCTCCAATTGGTTGCTCCTTTTGAGGGGAAAAAAATGTCATTGTGGTTTATTTTATTTCTTTTTCTTTTTCTTTTTTCCCTTCAGATTTGTAATGCTGCATGGGATCCGGAGCAAGATTTCATTTCCATGTAGTGACTTTCTATAATTGCTTTTATTTACTTTATTAGATTAGGGTTCTACTGTTTAGGATTATGGCATTAAAGCTATTGGGTTTTCCTCACTTGAGATTTTGATGAAGCTGTATCTTATATCAGATCTTGTTCACGGTCCACCATGCGTAAAGAAGTCAGCAGCTCTTCATGTGTGACGGTGTAAATGAGTGCTAGAAATGAACCTTTTGTTGTTTATAGACTCAAAATCTGAAAAGAGCTGGGTAACCTGGCCAACCACCTAGTATTGTGTTACTGTTGTTTATACATGTTTCCTGATATCCTCAGAGCTTGTTATCATTGTCTGTTTCCTTTATTTGGAGGGGTGTTTTTGTGAACCTTTCAATTATCATTTCTGCTCCTCTCCGCATATGTAGTCAAAAGATATTAGGGTTTTTAGTTGCTGTCCTTACCTTGAGCCTGATGGATCTCAGAATTTAGAATGTAGAAATTTGGGAAGGTTGCTAAAAGTTATAATGTTAAGTATAGTCTTCATGTTATTTTTAATTGGATCAGTGTTTTCTTGTCATGTGATATTGGCGTGTTGTTTCCTCAGTTTCTATGTGCTGCTACTAGCTCTCTCACCATGTCTTACTTGAGATGAATTTTTGAAATAACAAGGTTTTAAAGAATGGAGTTGAAGTGAAGCTGCAAAGGAATGCATTGAGTGTCCTGGAACATCCCACTGGGAATGAAGTAGATGAAGATGATTTTGACAACTCTAGCAGTGGCTCAGATATTGTTGAAAAAGACCATGACTTCTGTAAGATGATCTCTCTGTGCCTAATAACATTACAGTTTAGTTCATCTGTGTAGTTCATTCGCACTTGTTCAAACTTGTCTTTCTTTTTAAGAGCATCATGGTCTCTCTGTGGCAGCTAGTGGCATTGAGTTTCACAGATTGAGCAAACCAAGAGTTAGGCAAACAAGGCCTTGGCTTCCATCATCATCAGCAAAGACAAATCGGGGCAGTTACAGAGATGTTCAGTCCATTATTCATGCACCTCAACTGGTGAGGGTTTGGAATAAATTGTTGTATCCGTGTAGTTTTGAGCATCTCCATTTGCATCTTGCATCCAAGACCCAAAAAGAGACATGAGATTGACCCCCTTGACATTTCTTGCTTTATTTAGAAATGCTTGCTGAATTTTCCAAGTTGACGTATATGCCTTTTTCTCCTTTCTTATTCTTATCTTTTGATGTGTTTGTGTGTTTATCTTGTTGTTTTGGGTTCTCATTACTTTCTAATGACCTTAATTATGACTTCTGTGTGCAACTGCAAAGATCGATGATGTGGCAAGTGGAAAATGAACAGCTATATTAATTTGATGTGTTTCTTACTACTTTCAATTTCAGAAGGTGAATCTGGCAAAACTGGAAACAAGCTCATTGTGGAGATATTGCAGGCACTTTAACCTTGTGGGTTTTACTTGATTTTTGAACTCAATTTGCTTTTTGTTTCAGAGGATTTGGCTTATATTCAACTAAATCGTGATCAATTCTGAATTGTAGGCGGGCATCAATTCTGATTCATCAAGGGAACAAATGCTCAATGCTGCACAGCAACATTTTGCACTAAAGGTCTCCAACTCCTCTCTCTCTCTCTCTCTCTCTCAAGTGCATATAAATAGACACGATCACATACACACGTGCATACAGCAGCACTTGCAAAGACCCCCCTGCAAGATGTGTCTGACACCATTTTTCTGCACAGCTGCGACCTAACGAGTCACAAGTGATCTCAGAGTTCATCATTGCAGCCAAGAGACTGAAGAAAACTGCTGACTTACATACAGAGTGAGGAGCTCTGGATGTTCAATGTATTGTATTAGTATGATCACATCTTTGACACTCTAACCTCTAGATCAGCTCTAATCATAGATCAGCCTGGAAGAGTGGTCCATGAGCAAACCATATTTCCTCCCCGGATCCTAACCGCTGTTCTGGACTGCTTCCCTGATTAATTTCCAGTAGATGTTTCACTATATATATATTACTATGTAGGAATGTGAACTTGGGTGTAGATAGTGAACATTTGGCGTCATGTAGAATGGAAACTGGTATATATTTCCAGTTCTTGTAGAAATGCTTTCTTTCCTGTCTTCTTTGACCTTTCTCTACACTGGCCCTTGATCTACCTTATAGAAATGCCAATCAGAAGAGACTATAGGGTTTACTGATTGTAGCCATGTAGAAGATTGGTTGAATAAGCCAAAACCTTAATAATATGATGCTGATGCCTGTTGGGTACAAGGGCCAGGCTGGCATTTGATGTGTAGGAATCTGTGCTACAGTTGATGTCTGACATTTGGTGTACAGAAATCCCCACTTAAATGTTCCCATGCTTTGGTGTCTCAGATTTCAAATTCTAGGTCACTACTTCATGATAATTGCTAGGGTTTGTCTGAGCCATTTTTGGTTTGACAATCATTTCATAACTGTAATGCCATTCAACTGTTTTCCAATAAGCTTGGGTTTTTGACATGAAAAGATAAAGTGGTTTAGTGAAACAAGCTGGTTTCCATCTTCTCCTCCTCTGCCCATAAGGCTTGGCATTGGGCACTGAGTCTTACTAAATTTTGCGAACGGGGCAGCGGCTAAATGAATTAGAATCTTTTATTAATTTAATGTTTATAAGTTATTAAAAAATAGCATATCTTTTTTATAATTTAAAATAAATACAATATAAAATTTTGATTTTTTTTGTATTATCAATTAAATTTTCAAGTCATAGTTTAAATTAAATTTTATTAAAAAGTTAAAAATATTTAAATTAAATATTCTTTGGTAATAATTTTGAGTTAAATAATAAAGTAAAATTTTCATAAAAATTTAATATATATTTCGTGTTATTAATTAAATTTTATTTTTTATATTTAAAAATGATAAATATTATTTTAAATATTAATTTAAATTAAATTGAATTTTATAAATAAATTTAAAAATTAAAGATGTTTAAATTGAAAATTTTGTACAATGAATTTTGATTTTAAATTTTTTTAAAGATATAAAAGATATTTAAATTATCATTACAAAAAAGTTTTAAATTTTTTAAGTATTAAAAATATATCTTTTAAAATTTTAATATTAAATTCTAAAAAATTCACAAAAATAGATTTTATAACAAAAATTATTCTTGAGAAATAAATTTTTAAATGAAATGAATAATTCATTTTAATTATTTTTGAGATATTTTATTAGTAAAAATATTTTTTTATTTTTTATAATTATTTGAGTTAAGTTTTAATTTAAATTAAATTAAAAGATTAAGATTTAATTTGTGACTTTTTCAATATAAGAATTTTATTAATAATATGGAATAAATATCAAAATTTTATAAAACTTTTATTAAAAAAATATTCAAGTTAAAGTAAAAATAAATTTTAAAAATTTTTAATACTGAAAATACTTTTTAAAAAATATTATATCTTAAGTAAATTAAAAATTTTATAAAAATAAATTAAAAATTAAAAATTATTCAAATTTAAAAATAAATCTAAAATAAAATAAATAAGTAATATGATTTGATTTTTAGGTATTTTAACAATACAAATAGTTTTAATTTTTATTAATTATTTAAATTAAAAAACAATTTAAATCAAAATCAAAATTCCATTTGTTATTTCAAAAGTTTGATCATAACATGCGTTCCTGTTTTCTATAATCTTTATTCTATAATTTATTATATTCATAAACAAATTTTGAAAAATTATTTATTTGTTTGGTCACGTTGTGGTGTGTTTTTTATTAATATTAATAAAATTAAACAAATAAAGTAACAAGTCTCATGAATTAACCAGAATTATGAGTTACATTTTATTGGTAAATGTAATGTTTCACATATTTATTGAAATTTAATAAAAATTGGATAAATAGACTCATGGCTACTATCAATAATTAATATTTTTAAAAAAAATTGTACAAGTTTGTGATATTTTATAAAGTATTGATCTATTTTAATTAAATTGAATAAATTGATATAATTTTATTTAAGTAAGTAAAAGAAAAATGAAGTATACCTATTTTTTATTTTATACTTTAAATTATGAATTAAATTAGTTTTATATTCAAAATTTTAATTTGATTTGATTTAGTTTCAATGAAAATTTTAAAATTTTAAAAATTTTAAATTGATGATGTTATACAAAGAATTTTAATTTTAATTTTTTATGATTATAAAAAATAATTTTGTAAAATTAATAATAGGTAATGTTAATTTCATCATACTTAAAAATTAAAAAACTTATAAAATACAATTCACGAATTAAAATATTATTCAAATTTGAAAGATATGTTTTGAATTGAGTATAAAACTTATTTGAGTCATTTTTAAGTGATTTATTAATAAATAATATGCTTAATTTTCACCAGTATTATTAAATAAAGATTTAATTTATTTTAAATTTAAAATTTAAATATATAATTAATTCAATCCATACATCAAAATTAAAATATATATATATATATAATTTTTTATATTTATTATTTATTTATTTATGTATGTATGTATTATTAATATGATAATAAAATTATATAAAACAAAATTCTCTCCTTCTTGGATCTTCATAGTAAAATTTCTGGCCTGAAACTGATATTTTTCTGTTGAGTTTGGGCCATTTCTGACGAATAAATCCTTTTTTAAAAAAAAAATCAGTCTGTCCATCTCAATATTTTCAAGTTTGGGTTAGAAATGGGCTTCGATATTTTCTAGGGTAAACAGAAAGGCTTACGTTACGTGTCTGTCAATTACAGCGAGTAGCCTAGACCGGTACAGTTAGGGAGCGTACGGCAAATTCATAATTCATTCCTCCTTAAACGCAATTAAATGTTTGTTTATTTAATTATTCGAACTGTAAATGGAGAGTCCACCTTTTTGAGGGAAAGTCGTTCTCGCACACGAAATCAGCAAGCACGCACGCATAGCAGGAAGAGAGAGAGAGAGAGAGAGAGAGAGAGAGAGCTAAAGTTTGCTGAAAGAAATCAGTTATAAAGTCTTTTCTATTCTCCTTCGCATTTATTCCTTTCCAGATTCTCCTTCCCGGGTAATTTTTTCTCTCTCTACGCAAAAAAAGCTGTGTTTCTAATGATAAGCTGGTTTCTCACCTCTAGTTTTATACTTACATGGATGCTTAGCTTTCTTATTTTCTAATTCTGCTTTTCCGTTGGTTTCCTTTTGCGTTGAGATAGTTGTTGGAATTATGGGTTTATTTTCTGTTTTGATCCTGGGTTCTACTATATTTAATTGGTTTGTGTATTCTTTCATGAACTGGGTTGCTAAATATGGATGAGAATCGATTAGGGTTGTGTTAGACATATGCTGACAACTGTTGTTGGTTTAATTTATTGATGCTTTTGAATACATAGCTGATACTTCATTGCTTTAAAGGGTAATGTTTATTTTCTCATGAGTTTGTGTCCTTTGTTTGGTAGGAAGGCCTTGGTAATCGAGCTATTATGTTTACAAGATGCTTTTGGTGTTTTAGGATTGTTATTCTGTAGGAATTGTTTTGATCGTTAATAGTTCTTGTTAATTGGGATGGGTGTTTCTATTTCCCCAATAGGTTGGATAAAGTGGTGTGAGTCATGAGATGAGCATGCTTAAGCGAATGCACAATAGTTTAATGGTTGAGGGCCTCTATGATTTTTGTTTATGGAGCAGTTATATTGAATCGTACCTAATGGTTGAGTATGTTTTTGTATGATATGTTCTATTTGTTAAGAACTACTTGTTATAGATATGTGAAAGTGACAGAATTCTACTTTATTATATTTAAGAGTTTGGTTAACGAAGATCAACCCAGTAAATGGTGATACAGGATTCTGGATGGACTTGGATGCTTAATTGCGTGAGGACTAAGTGATAAGACTCTTGTTGCTTGTGGCATTGTCAAACTGGAAATATCCTGTCACTGGCAAGATCTTAGTGTCAGGCTCTTCTGTGATTCACAAGAGTGGGCTTAACAGTCATAACATCTTTTTGAAACTTTTCTCGAATTGGATTTCTCATTTTTCTCATTTGTTTTTTGAATTTTTTGTTTGAATATATTCATGGTGTGCCAGGGTTGCAAAGAAAAATGACATGATCAGTCTCTTGCTGAGTTATCTTTGCGTCTTATATTCTTCGTCTTAGTTCTGGTGTTACCTAATGTCCTATATTCTTATTATCTTAGTTATTCCAGTGTAATCCATATGAAAGTGTTTCAAGTCAATGTCAGCTTGAAGCACGGTTTTTATGTTTGCTATGGCATTTATGTGTATTTTATGTGGTTGTGCCATATTTCCTGTACTGTATGCATTGTGTTGATGATCCCGTTTCCTACTTGTTACTACATTTATTAGTCTTAATCTTTTGCTAAGTACAGATTTCAATGAGTAAGTCTTTGGCAGTATAAAGTTGTTAAGCTTTGTGCTGGTTGTCATTCGTATAACAAATTCTCATATTCTTTTTCTGAAGAGCAAGATATGGTGCACCAAGTGGCTATGCTTTCAAATTGGCAGTGGAGATAAGTAAAGCAGAAATGGGAGGTTGCTGCTGTTGTTCTTCCAGAAGAGCTGAACTAACCAGCGCGCCAGCATACTATTATGTCAGTGTTATTTTCAAACTCCTTTGGATGCTCTTTTTCTCTATTTACTTGTATTTACCTTGAGCAGAATGTTAGGTTATTGTTTGTTGGAACATAATGCAATGAGTAGTTGCATTGGAATTTTTTTGAGTGCATTGTTCAAGCGCATAGAACTTATTATGATTTTATAGAAAGGCAAGTTAAAGTAAAGAACTTGTTTCTATTTTCTCGTCAAAACTTCTAAAGAAAATTTATCTGCATGTCAAATGAATTTTTTTGCTTTGCAAGATCTTGTGGTGTTTCCTGCTGAATGCAACTCTGGTGAAGGCCTCTAATCTAGTAAGCTCATGGGATAAATAAATCAGCAGAAAATGTGAGTTGTACTTGTTAGTAGACTATTTAGGTAGTGAATTTTATTAGTTAGCTGTGACCTATGATGGTAGGAAATGCATTTACTATATCCCCATATTCACTGCTTTATTTTCGTGTCTTGGTGGTACTTAATAATGTCTGCAGTATCCAAGAGCATCAGAGGAGCACGTTCCGTTGTCACCTCATTATGGGGCTTCCTCTGCGCTCTCCACAGGACTCCTTGTAGACACAAATCTGGAAACATCAGTCCTTGATGCATATAGACCACCTCCTGCACCTATCCCTTTTGATGTGACTTTGGGGCATCCTCAGACTGTACAAGGTTCTCAAGAAATTTGCACTGATAAGAGTGATGCAGCACTGGGAAGCGCAAATTCTAATTCTGTTCAAGAGACAATTGGTAGGGAGACTTCAGCTAAGTGTGAGGACTTAAAGGAAACTGACTGCAAGGCACATCTTGATGTTGAATCGGCAAAGGAGGTAGAAGTAGGGCTTTCAAAGTCAGTTGAGCCAGTTGCACTAACAGAAGAGGAGGATGTCTGTCCAACTTGTTTGGAAGGTAATGCTTTCTCGAACACTTAGATAACTTTCAATTGTCGACTTCTTATGGTAATTCATTCTACTTCTGCTATCGTAGCTGTATTATGCACTTTCCTTGTGCCAGTAAAGGTATCGTGTATTTCTACCGACAGAATGATGGGATTTCTCATAATCCACTGTGTTTGGAGTATAAAAATTATCTTTTCATTCGTTCTTTCCAGAGTACGATGCAGAGAATCCAAAAATTATCACAAAATGTGAGCATCATTTTCACCTCGCTTGCATTCTTGAATGGATGGAAAGAAGTGATACTTGTCCTGTTTGTGACCAGGTTTGTCACGAAAAATATTTTTATGTCTTCTAACTGGATGAGGTGGTGGCATCTATTTTCCGGAAAAATAACTAGAACATCTGTTTTGTGCAGGAAATGGTGTTCAACCCTCTGGTTAATTAGTAGCTGTCTGGTAACTTTTCAAGGTTTCACAACTATTCAAGTTTGCGGAACAAAGGAAATATTAGAGATTTTTTGTCCCTCTCTCGCCTTTGCATTTTCTATTTTCGGAAAGGAGAATTGCTGATCCCAGATGTGGCGTTCTTGTCCGTTCACTTCTTTTGAGGTTGAATAGTTTGAAAGAAAAGAAGAAAAGTGAAAACAAACAAGAAGAGAAAAGAACCAAGGAAAAAGATAGCAGATACAAATGGGCATTTTGCCACTTTCATGTCCGTACTTGAGTGTCCATGCATTCATCCATTTTTTTCATTTTAGATCAGCATAATAGATAGCGCACTGAGTGGCATGAAAGGAATGGGATCCTAGTGACCTGGATGATTGCCCAAACCAAGTCAGAATCCACCCTCTTCGTGCTCGCCCTCTCTCCATGTTTCACCATTCTGTCAACACAATCTTAGATCTTCTTGTTCTATCTTACTTTGTGTCGGTTCTGTAAATTACATTTCATTCCTATTCTGCATTTTTGTGGCATTGTTTGTGATTTGGGGAAATGAGTCAGTGTAAGTACAGGAGTTTGCAAGATTGTTTTACAGGTTTCTTACAGTGTGACGATATATAGAACCAAAATGAAAGAAAAAAGGGTTTCTTTATTTTACCCAATTTATGTACATAACGCTATGGCTTTTCACATTGAAAGTTCTGCAAGTTACAGATTTTTCTAATTGATCACTGCTCATCTTTATTGACATTTGATAGAACCAAAGGTGGATGGCAATTTGCAGCTGGAGAAGTGAACTTAACACTTATGTGCAACTACTCATCTGGCTTTTTTTTACAATGTATATTTGTCTCTCTTTCTTTTGATAAAAGTAAAAGTGGGGATGTAGAATCTCAGTTTGAGGGATAGAATCTTGATTTTAACTTATATACTTGATTAGATGATTATAGAAGGGTTGATGGAGATGAAAAATCCTCATTTTGCTTTATGCCAGGGCTTAAATAATTTAACCAAAGTTTTTCAAAATTTTTTTATTATTTGACTAATAAATTTATTTATGTAATTAATTCAGAAATTTTGAATCTTTTTTCAGGGATTTTGAATCTTTTTAAGGATATAAAGTTTGAATAAAATACAATATAAAATAATATATAATGATATGAGCTTATGTTGGATGATGGATTTATGTTTGGGCATCTTCATTATAAAATAATTTATTTAGTGTGTATATATATATATATGGTATTTTTTACTAAAAATTTTATTAAATAAGAGTAAGGTGAAAATTATAGTTTTTATTTTGTTTAAGAACAAAGTAAAAAAAAGAAAAGATTTTTTGTGGCTGATTAATTTTGAATCTCATTAAATATTTCATATTTATTTCATTAAGGGATCAAATAATTTTGTTGATCTAAATTTGTACAGAGTTTTGTTTATAAAATGGTAAAAAATATATTTTATAATTTATAATATTAATATAAAAAATAAATAAAAATTTTAATCATTGATTTGATAATTTTATGATGCATCATAATTGTTTTTGAAAAAAAATTAGTATAGATCAGCAGAGGTTTTATGAGGGTGAATTTCTATTAGGTTTTAATTTGACGGATTTTTCTTTTTTTCTTTTGATTTTTCCACTATGGCTATTATGGAATATTTATCTGAATAAGTTAGTTGCCATTACTAAAAAAAATACCAATTTACTATGTGAATATCTATAAACCCTTTTAGTATTTAGATTGTATGATATAATATTTAAATAATTATTTTTTTACTTCAAATATGAAAATGAACAATACGATATAATTAATAAATATTTTTTTACTAATTTTTAGGTGACAATATGTGCAGGCACATGATTGTATTCTTGTTTTAAAAATTAATATTTTTTAATTGTAATAACAATTATATTTGATTTATTATCAAATTTTTAATTAGTGTCTAACTCAAGAACAATGATTATGAGATCGAAGTATTAAATTTGAAAATTTTATTAAAATTAAAACTTCTTTCATTATTTGTGGGTCAAAATCAAATCTAAAGTTTAAATCCCTTGAAGATTATCTTTTATAATCATCCAGATATTTTTTATAATTAATTTTGAAGTCTCAAAAGCATCCGAATTTTTAACTCAAATATTTTAATTATAATAATGTTTATATATATTTATTTACAGCCAAAATGAAAAAGAAAACAGAGAAACAGAGACCCCTTTAATATTGAGTTTATGCTTCTAAATCTTTCTTATTGATGCCCTCAATTATAGAAGCTTCCTTCTCTCTCTCTCTCTCAGACAGATTTTGATTGTCAGAGACCTTGAAAATTTTCCATATTTGGCTGGCACCCACTGCTCGTTTTCAAAAATCCCAAACATCAAACCTTAATCTTGGCTGTCCTCACTTAATACCCTATTGTCTCTTTGTCGTCTCTGTTTCAGTTCTGTGGGATATATCTGGCGGATTTTTCAAAACGAAATCAAACAAGGAAAGCCCCAATAGCCAGCAGCCGAAAGGAGTTAATTAACTGCGGTGATGATATGCCAAAGGTTCTCCTTTCCTTCTGCCCCATAACCATATCATTCTGATTTCGAGATTCGATATTTGTGATACCTGTTGCTCTGTTTTCTTGATATCTTTTTGTTGTCGATTATTCTTTCTTGTATCAATCTGTGGACAAGTGTCGTAAGATTTTTTTTTTAAGTTGATTTTTGATTGTAAGAGTGAGAAGGGTAGGAATAAAATCTAAGTACATGGCAGGATGGTCGATGTTAACAGATGGCTCCGCTTTGGATTGTGTTGTTGTCGGCGGTTGCAAGGATAGCGGTGGTTGCCTACCTGTTGATCATGTTGTTGGTAACTCTAATGAACATGAGATTAGACTAAGATGCCTGTTTGATCAGGTTCTTTCAGTTTTCTGGAAAGAGGCTGCTAGCAGGGGTTGTATTAGGCCTCTCCCACCGATGCTTGGTGATGGGCGATCACCAGATTTATTTGAGCTTTTCCTGGTGGTCAGAGAAAGAGGTGGATTTGATACCGTGTCAAGGGATAGTTTGTGGTGTTCTGTGGCAATGGAATTGGGTTTGGATGATAGAGTTTCGCCCTCAGTTAAACTGATATATTTAAAGTATTTGAATGAGTTGGAGAGATGGTTGAGGGGGAATTTTAGAGATAGTAGATTGGGAAATAAGTGTGAATGTGGTGGGCATGTCAAATTTTTATCATTGGAGCTAGAGACAGAATTCAGAGACTTGTTAAAAAATGCAGCAGATCAAAAAAGAAATGACAATAGATTTGATCTATTGGAATACAAGAAAACTGGCTTTGGCAAGGATATCAGGGGGAGTGAAATAAATTTACCCAATTCAAGAAATGGCTGCAAAAGATATGGGGATAACAAGAAAACTGAAGATGATGATGAAAAAGCTTGTAAGGATCCTAGTCTTGCGAAGAAACTAGTCAGTACACGGAAGAGAAAGCGAGAATCTCTATCAGGGATGCTAAACTGGGTGACCCATATTGCAAAGTATCCTTTTGATCCTTCGATTGAGGCAATACCTGATGCTTCAAAGTGGAAAGATCACAAAGGCAAGGAGTACTGGTTCCAAGCAATTAGGGCACGGGAGGCTCTGCTGCAAGGAAGGCATCTTGGTTCAAACATTGAGCAGCCTCGGTTGCAGGTACTTATTATATGTTTTGGTGTTTCCTTTTACCTACGTTTTCAGTAATAACTAAGCTACTCAGATATTGTAACATCCAAGTTCTTTAGCTTTGCTGCTGGCCTTTTCCAAATTTCAAATTGTAACCCACATAAAGATAGACTAGTAATAGTATTCTGGGGATCTTGCTGCCTATAGTTATTAGACAGGTTCATAATCCATTTTCTTGATTCTTTTTTCTCATTCAATGCCAAGAGGAATTCCAGTTAAAATAATTTTAGGAGCCCCTATAAAATCTAATCTGTATAGAGCACAGAGCAGTTATTGGTATCCTTGCAGTCTGTTTTAATTTGGTCGTGGCTGCCTAGATTTATTAGGCAAGGATCGTGATCCATTTCTTGTTTTCTTTCTTCATGAGCAATGGTAATTGAATGAGACAATATCCACCATAAAAATCTTATCCTTTGCTGTAGCCATTTTTAAATTCAAAGCCACATCTATCTTGCCACCTCAGCCTCTTCTCGATCATTTCGACCAGATCACTCAAAGGACATTATTATTATGTTCGGGTCACCATCAATCATGATGGTAAGATAATGTCATTCCATGAAGTTGTAAGAAGTTATATGAGAACATCCAATAGGTTTGTTCGTTTATGAAGATAACAGTTTAAGATGAATCATAAAATCACATTTGTTTTTGTATCCGATGGATATCAAACCTATTTTACTGTACTTAACATTTTTGGAGTGAGAGATCATGACAATACATGAGAAACATCCAATGATTTGTTCTTTTATGAAGATAACACTTTATGATAAATCATGGAAATCATATTTGTTTTGGTATCCCATGGATATCAACCCTATTTTGTGGTACATAACATTTATGGAGCGAGAGATCATGATAACTAATGGTTGTATAAGTTTAAAATGGAAACAAATCAATTTCAAATGGCATAGGAAATGAAATAAAATGTTGTAAGCTTTTGAGATGCACGTTGCATTGTTTACTATTACTTTTATGCCTTTCATTTCTGTATTGTAGTCTGCAGCTTTAGATTTACATTCTACTGATGGACCTCTACATTTGCCCCCCCCCCCCCCCCCCCCTTTTTTTTTCCTGTTTTTGGGGGGGGGGGGGGGGGTTTGGGGAGAGCAGCATGAAGGTGGTTTGTTCTGAAGGATGGGTTGTAGGATTGGATAAAGGATCACAAGATTGTACCAGCATTGAGGAGTAATGTTTCACATGCAATGTAATAATATAAAAATCTCAAAACTAGTATCATTAAGATCAGATGCTTATAATTCACATAAATGTTTGTGGAGCAGTTCCCTGGGTGAAAGGATTTCTGATTAAGCAGCAGTAAGAGTAATGAAATTTAAGCCTGACAATTCTGGAGAAAGTGGGGAGAAAAGGGTGAATAGATGGACCAGAAGAATCCAAGTGTAAATATTTTCTATATCTAGTGTTTGATAACGTAGAAGGAGAGACGTTAAGGAGTGCAGTTGCCCTCAGAATCAAAGTTGGCCGGTTGAAATTAAGAAGTGGTATATGAGAGCTAGGTTTCACAGGGTCAGGTATCCAATTTATAAGACTAGCTTATTGAGTGGAGAGATTTTTCTCTCTTATAAAGCTTAAGATCTCCCCAACATGTATCTAAGGTGAGATTTGGTACCTCTTACCTACCCATCGTTGCAATTTGGTACCCGTTACCTACCCAAGGTGGCATACCTACTTGGTGTCGATGGCTCATACCTTTGTATACGGTTGTTTGGTGAGAATCGGATAATGGTTGGAATGTGATCTGATATTACTCGTCATGAGGTTGGAGTATCCAACTCAAAAGATTAGCTTTCTCTTTAGAGCTCTGATCTTCCCAACATGCAACCGATGTAAGACTTACCAGTCACCACATTGGCATGTATGGTAAAACTAATATTTTATTTTTTACTTGTCCGACTCTATAACGCCTTTAGCACACCCTACTTTTTAATTGCTTTTGGCAATGACCTTGGGCACTATCCTTCCCTCTGTGGATGTTAGATATGATATTTTAGTTTTTTTTTTTTTTTTAAATTCTTTTTAAGGTATGAATAAACTTCATAGAACATTTGATGGGCTAAACTTGCAGAGCAATCAGAAGATGCATCCATCCATGTATGAGGACCGCCAAGACTCCACAGGGAGGGTAAGATGTAACGGAAGGCTTCCTGCCGTGATGAAATGTTCTGCCTCTCAAAGTAAATCAAGGAGTCCCCAGAAAACAGAGTCCCAGAATGGCTTCAAGGAGCAAGCATCAGAGGAGCCATCAAATACAACTCTAGGCCTATCTGAGGATCAATGGCTGGTAAGGCATGTTCCCGTGGGCCCTCGTTTTCAAGCTGAAATTCCGGAATGGACAGGAGTAGCCTCCGATAGTGACTCTAAATGGTTAGGTACTCGAATATGGCCTTTAAAATTTGGAGAAGGCAGTTCCTTGCATGAAACAGATTTAACCAGGAGAGCAAAGCTAGATTCATGCAATTGTCATCTACCAGGTTCTGTTGAATGTGTTAGATTTCACATTGCTGAGAATAGGATGAAACTGAAGCGTGAACTTGGTTCAGTGTTCTACCAATGGAGATTTGATCGGATGGGGGAGGAGGAGTCACTTCGATGGACAGCTAGAGAAGAAAAGACATTTAAAGATATGGTAACATTACACTCTCCCTCCCCAAGTGTACGCTTCTGGGACAAAGCATCCAAGTTCTTTCCTACCAGGACGAGGGAAGAATTGGTGAGTTATTATTTCAATGTATTTCTTGTCCAACGCAGAAGTTATCAGAATCGTGTGACCCCAAAAAAAATCGACAGTGATGATGAGTCGGAGTTCGGATCAGTAAGTTTCAGTTTTGGGCATGAAGCAGTTAAAGTTCAAGCCTCCAAAAACTTGATATGTTATCAGAATAACCAGCTCACTGATTTGGAGTAAACAGGAGTATGGGTAAGGAACAAGTTACTTTGATCAGATATTTGAATCATTGTGGCTTGTCGTATACCTCACCAAAGTACTCCAACGGTTATTTTACATACAAACTGCATACAGCATCATCGAGCAGCCCTAAAATTTTCTTTAGGATGAGGTCATCTCATCAAATTCTCAGTGTCACAGTTTTGAAATACAAAAGGTTGCTCTTGCTATGGTGAAAGCAGCCAACAGAGTACTTCATAACTCTTGATAATGAGGAAGCTTTTTGTGCAGCTCATATAGAGTATGCACTGCATTGCAATTTGTTGGCATAGAAGACCAGATGCCATGGATTTTGGCTTGAGGATTCGCTTTGGGAGAGGAGGCAGGGGAGTTAGTCATAATGTGGTTAGTGGTTCTTGAAACTTACCTTGTTTCCTTCTTTCTTCTTTTCATAATATGTGCATAGGCTCTGATCTGACTACATTTACTCACATTTGAGAGAAACTCGCTTTTTAGTGTGAGATGCAGATCAGTCCATAAACAAAGTTCGGGATAGAATTTAAAGCTTCAAGATTTTTGTGTGCTCATGACCCTTTTACAGATTTAAGCCGTTATTTTTCTTTTATTTGGAATTGTGATTGCTTTTGGAGTTATTTTGATAATCTCTATCATCACCATTTTTTTAGCAGCTTTCATGATCATATTTAGTTCTTTGAAATGCGATTTTCATTTGCATCCCATGATGGAGTGATTATCAAGGAGAAGATAGTATTGCTTTGAATCCTTGATGCGTAGGAAATATATGAATTTTATGAGATAAATAAGTTCTGCTCTCCAGTAATTAGTTTTTTTGCTACTTTTTTAGGTTGAATATCTTGAACTCTATGCGAGGGCAAGCATTGGCTTGACATGTTTTAGTTCAATCCATTTAATAATTTGGTTGGGGTGGGGTACTTGTTTAAAATACGGTCAGGTGGGTGGCTTTATATTTTTGAATCGGACGATCTGATGGACCAGTCTATTAAGATGATTCTAAACAGGCTAATGGGTTATATATTAGTCGAGTTTATTTAGTTTATATATGTGTGTGTGTGGTTAAGGCTCTCTCGGAACAGCCAACTCTATTGCTGCTTCATGTGCTGTGGACAGCGGTGATTAGTTTTTTTGATGTCACTTTCACTTAAATAAATATCATTAAAAATTTTAAATTATAATATAAGTTAAATAAATAAATTTAAAATCTGTTTTATTTTTTTAATAATTAATATCGTAATCAAAATGTTGATTCAAAATTTATTTTGATTAATATATAAATTTAGAAGTTCATAAAAATTTAATGAGATTTTTATTAAAAAATAATTTATATTATTATTTTAAATAAAAATTTTATAAAATTTTGATATTTATCTTATCTTACAAATTTAAGTTTTATGTTTGAAAAGGAATAAATTGAATTATGATTTATTAATTTAAATTACATTAAGTTTTATTTAAAAAAATTTAAAAATAAGAATGCTTCAAATGAAGATTTTATAAAATATATTTTAACTTTTTTTTAAATGTAAAAAAAAAAATGTTCACGCGCTATCACAAAAGAATTTCAAAATTTTTTTAGTATTAAAAATGTATATTGTCAAAATTTTGTAAAATAATAGATTTTATCTTTAAAATTATTTAAATTTGAAAAATAAATTTAAAATAATATAAAAATTTTATTTAAATTATTTTAGAGATATTTTAATAATAAAAATATATTTAATTTTTTACAGTTATTTAAAATTTAAATCTAATTTAGATCAAATTGATGAATTAAAACTCGATTTGTTACTTCTCAAATATGGGGGTTTGATTGATTTTTTATTTTTTTATTTTTTAATTTTTATAAGTCAATTCTTCTTATAATTAGTACTATTTTTTAATCTTATTAATTTCTTGTAATATTTGTTAGATATTCAATATTTTGAAATTTTGAAATTCTTAAATTAATAATTTTTTGATATTATTTTTATTACGATTTAGGGTAAATATCAAAATAAATTTTGAACTTTGCATATTTTTAATTTAAATTTGATTGTTTTAATTTTGGATTTTAATAAAAAAATTAAAAAATTAAAAATAGTTAAATTAAAGCTATTATAAAATAAATTTTAGCTTAAAATTTTATATGGACGTGAAGAAATAATAGGTTACAATCAAAAAAAAATTTAGAACTTTTTATGTACTGAAAATATTTTTTCATTAACTTTGCACTATAAAAAAATTATAAAAATTAACTCTTGAATTGATAATTATTTAAATTTAATGAATGGACTTGAAAGAGAATATCAAATTTGTTTAAGTTATTTTCAAAGTGCTTCAATAATAAAAATATTATTAATTTTGTATAATCATTTGAGTCAAAGTTTAAATTGAATTAAATTAAAACTTTAGATGCACAATTAGAAAAAATTGAAACAAAAAAGTTTAAATTAAAATTAAAGTAAAGTTCAAAAAAGAATTTCAAATTTACCCTACTATTTTTTTTTTTGTATGTAATTTATTTACTTGTTTATGTTTTTTACTAAGTAATAAGATTGTTTATCAAATTAACTCGTATAAGATTTACTCGATTGCCTCACTTATGGCTTATTTAAAACTCATTAAATTGATTCGTTTAAGATCTAATAGACCATAAACATAATTCGATGAACTAAGCTCATAAGTAAATTATGTATCACATATCTTTCAAACGAAGTATCAATTTAGAAAGTGCATTAGGCTCTTTTTGGATCAAATGTGAGCCACGAGTTCATCAGTTGAGTTTATCCTGTCGAACTTAATGTCGACCATGAACTCATCACAAATGATATTAATATCAAATTTGACATGTTATATGATGTTTTAATAAATTTTTAGTAAAAAAAGATATATTTATTTTTAAATAATTTTTTTAATTATGACAAGGATCAAGATGAAAAAAGAATATCACAAAAATAAAAATTTTTAGTAAAATATTACAATGAATATGCAGAAAGAATATATGATTTTCGAAAGCTAGAAAAGATCTTTCATTTAGTAAATTAATATTTTTCAAATGAATATGTTAAAATTATAGTTAATATTTATAGTATTTAAACACATCATATATATATACATATATTAAATTTTTTTATCATAACGAGAGTTCATCTAGAATAATATTATTTCGTTACTAATTTTTGTATAGTAATCTCAGGAAGATAATTTTAACCTTGTAAAATAATCTTCAGAAACAATATGATATTTGGTTTTTTTCTTTTTAAGAAAATATTGTTTTAACGTTTTGAATTTAAGTAAAGTGTTAATTTTTTCATCAAAAACAGGGTCGAAGATGAGAATTCTTCGAGATTTTTTAAACAAGGACGAGATAGAGATGGAGATTATGTTCCTTTGCTTAGTCTAATTTTTTATTATATATCTGTATGTACATAACTTAAACCTAAAGTTAAATTAAGTTCAATCTAAATTTAAACTAAATCTAAGCCAAACTTAAATCTATTTAAAATCAAACTTAAAATTATAATAAAATTTAAACTCATAATTATTTAAATATGATATTTTTTAAAAAAGTAAATAAAATATTTTAAAAAAATATAAATAAAAAAACAACATGACTAAAAATTGAGATTTTTCATTTATCCATATCTTGAACGGAGATTCCTCACCTCAATCTCTTTTTTAAAATAAAGAATAGATGGAGATGAAGATTAAATTTATAAAGAAATATGAAGATAAAGAAGATATTCTCGATGTAATTTCGCCTTATTTATATGTCTAAACTTAAAATCTTATCCCTTATCACTTCATTTTTTATCATTAAAATTATCTCATGTGAATTATATCAGATAATAAAAATTATTTTATTATATAAGTATTATAAAAAAAGACAAAAAAATATTAAAATTCATCGCAATATAGTAAGAAATTGATGAGAGTAGGATATTTCAACTTTACAATGGTGTATCACAATAAAAATGGTGGGGTTATGTCATGTTGCATCTCCTATGCACTTTATTTACTTTGTTTTTCACTTTGACTTTTTCTCGTTATGGAAATGAACCACCAAAATCAAGCATTTACCAAATTCAATACTTAAATTCACAAGGTGCACTCTATATTTTTTACTTAATTTTACTTTCAAATTTTTTATTACGATATTCAATAAGTCCAAAGCATATCGTGTTGAAAATTTTACATTATGTATCTCATTAAAGGGATACTTTTAGGGTCGGTTTACCTATAGGCTTAGCCTTATCATAAAAGTGTTGATTAGTTTCGATCTGTTTTGGCCTCGTCAGGAAAATGGCTCCAACTTTTAACCAATTTTTTTTCGTGTTTAACACACTAAGGATCCTATTTGCTTGTGTTATATTTGTATCATAATATATTATGTTGGTTATTTTATGATAAGATTGTTTGCTCATTTAATATTTTTATTATTTTTAATATCTATGATTTTTAATACATAAAATGATGATTATATTTATGTAATATTTAATTTAATTTTTATTTTTGAATTATAATAATTAAAAATATAAAATTACAAACATGATATTTTTACTTAATTAATAAAAAATTGATTTTTTCAATATATATAAATTATAAAGATATAATTATCATTTTTGTATTAAAAATTATGAGCATTAAAATTAACAAATTTATTAAAGATAAATTTCACGTTAAAATAATAATAAAATATAAATTTATGATTGATAAGTTTTTTATAAATTTTAATTTGAAAATTGCGTGACAGGTGGGCATCAAATGATTGTAACACAGTGAAAATCGGTTTGGTGGCATTTGGGAAGAGATAAAGAATGCCAGATGAGCGGTGCAGGTACAAGCTAAATGGAAGGAATCTTCATTCTGCAAGCAACAGTAATTCTTTTTCTATTATTATTTTTTAAAATTTTTATTTTATTATTAGGTGTTTTCACCAATGACCCCTGAAATTTTGTTATATTGCATCTAAGTCCTTATATTTTCATGATTTCATCTATTCAAATCTCATTTTAATTGAGAAAAAAATTAAAAATGTTGGAGACAAGAGAAACAACAGGGATTTGTATGAAAGGTAAGTCACACTTGGTGGGTGTGTCCAATACAATAATTTCATGACCTTTTTATAGCTATAGGGGATGTATACATTTTTATCTGTTTACATGTTTATATGATTTGTAATATGATCGGATTCATTATACCCATGATGTCAATTATGAGAATATATGTAACATTAATTTAATAAAAAATTATTTATAAAAAAGTTTTTTTTTTTTTTGTTGGATTTTTTTAAATAACAAAATATCTTAATTTATTTGTAAAATTTTTATTACTTGAAAACTGAATTTGATTTTTTTAGGTGAGATTTGAAGCACGGGGTAGCATGAAAAAAAATAGAGTTTTGACGCTAAAATTATTATTTAATAATTAAGTAACTATTAATGATGTAAAAATATGAGGTGCCTGGCTGGAGATGTTTTAGCGTTATGATGATGTATCATAAACACATGATTTAGGGAGTTTTTTTTTTTAATTTATAAAGAATCATTATCGTGATAAAAATTATGAAAAAATTGAAAGTTAAATATGGTAATTATATAAGATGTCAAATCTAAACTGAGCTACGGTAGTAATTTTTTATATTTTAAAAATTAATTTTTTTTATCTGAGCTGTGTTGAGCTTTTGAGGAAATGCTTATACGTATTGATTTACTAAAATCAATTATTATAATTTTTTTATCACATTAATATAATAAATTATAAAATATCATTTGATTTTCTTAAAAAAATTAATATCAATTTAGATTAGTAGAAAATTTTCATCCATATTATCAAATATAATAAATGGATCAATGTGAATCAGATCTCTTTTTTTCACTTAAACATAAAATTAGAAATCAAAATTGTGAAAACTGTTATGTTTAATCATCAAAAAATAAAAAATAGAGATTATTTATATTTTGATTAGTACTACCTAACTTACCTTATCAAGATTTTTCAAATATTTATCCCTTAGCTGTCATTGTTATTTTCATGGCTACCAAACATATGAAAATAAATGGATGTCACTATCATAAAATAATTTTTATATACCTATTTTTTTTAAAAAATATAATTCATAAAAAATAAGAAATTAAAGAAATTAATGTGTTGTCATATGTTGTCATGGAATTATTATAGTACATAAATGCAATTTCCACACATAGCATGGACGTAAAATAAATGTAAAGATTGAGCCTCGACCCAATAGATTTTTGCCCGTGTAATTAAGATTTTCATGTCACGCTTATATTAATTAGATACTTTAGTTATTAATATCATTTAATTGAATGAGAGCTACAATTGTGAAAGTAGCCAACTTTTTGATTAGATCTTGATTGAAAGATAAATTGGGGAAATGGGTTCTAATAATTCATTTTTATTGGTAAAAATTGGTGATTAATTTTTGAATAAATTTCCTATAAAATTTTTAAATTTAATTTTTAAATTAAATTTTAATAAATAATTTAAATTACATTAAATATTATTAAAAAATTTAAAAATTAAGTTGTAATTTTTTTACAATGAAAATTGATTTAAAACTTTTGAAATGTAAAAAAATAGTTAAATTACCATAAAAATTTAGAATTTTTTAATTTTAACAACATGTTTTTAAAAATTTATATAATTAAAAGATTAAAATATTTATAAAAATAATTTATGAATAAAAAATTATTTAAATTCAAAAAAATAAAGTTTATATGAATTCTTTTAAAAAATATTTTAATAATAAAAATATTTTTAATCTTTTATAACCGAATAAAAATTCAACTAAAATACAAGACAAAATTTGTTTTGAAATGCTTTAAATATATGAGATTATTTGAAAAGCAAGTAATCTCAAAATTTTATGAAATATTTGCTGCTATTTGGTCGACTAGGATTTTCATTTGCAGGGAAATTATTTGATTTGCGGAGGAAAATTAAGAAAAGATTGAGAAATTACATTTACTTGGGCTTTAAATTGCAGTGGAGGAAAACTGGCTCCATGTGTGCGCCTATATATAGTCCTCGTTTCACTCATTGATGTCTGAAACCACTTTTGGGTACTCTTTGTTTGTGGAGAAAACTCTTTACTACTCTGTCTTTCTTAGCCTTTCACCAAATCTCAAGAAAGGAAAAGAAAAAGTAAGGTCCAAGGATCCAGAAGAAAGGGGGGAAAAGATGTCTTCGCCAAGCAAACGCAGAGAGATGGATTTGATGAAACTGTAAATAGTTGAATTTATAATCGATTCTTTCTTTTTTTGTTGGTTTTTTCATGGTTTTAGTTTGGTTTGATTTGATTGTGTTTTTGTCTTTTGATTGATATGAACTAGGATGATGAGTGACTACAAGGTGGAGATGATCAATGATGGCATGCAAGAGTTCTATGTGGAATTCAATGGACCAAAAGACAGTAAAATCATCAATACCCACACCTCTTCTTTCTGTTTCTTTTTTATTGAAAGAAGAAAAAAGAATAAAAAAGAAAAAAAGAAATGGATGATCTGGGTGTCTCTGTATAAAATTGAACTATCTCAGATGTTTTCTATGAGGGTTTGTCTTCTTCTTTTTTTTTTTTTTTTTTGTTTTTCTGAACTTTATTGACTGATGCAGATGCTCTGAGTTGATTCACCTTGACCTTAATTTTTTCATTGAGCTTCCTTTTGTTTTCTTTGTCCTTTATTATTAATCTGGGCCTGTGTTTTCTTGATTTGATAATTTTGATGGTAAAATAAGCACTTATTGTATCAGGCCAATTTCCATTTCTTGTTTTCTCCTGTTTACTACTGGCTGCTGCTTCTAATCTGAGTTGCCATTTGGTTGTTCACTGATTTAACCCAATGAGGACAAAGCTTATTGGTTTTTCCTGGTTTTCTTTACTTTTTGAACTAAAATAAGGCATCTTTTTTTGATTTTCCAATTGTTCTATGTGGAATATGATAGGTCTTTATCAGGGAGGTGTGTGGAAGATAAGGGTGGAGCTCCCGGATGCTTATCCTTATAAGTCTCCTTCTGTTGGCTTTGTCAATAAAATTTACCACCCAAATGTTGATGAAATGTAAGCTTCTGGGTGTTGAAATTACAGTACTTTAGCATCTTCAAATGCTAGTATTCTCCCTTATGGGGCTAATTTTGACTTTGAAACACCAATTCAGTGAGCTATTGGTTTTGAAGCCATAATTCTTGCTTGTCCTTTGAGTTTCAGGTCTGGTTCAGTTTGTCTGGATGTTATCAATCAGACCTGGAGTCCCATGTTTGGTAAACCTACCCCACTATCATCTTTTGAAAGATAAATGCAGATAGGCTGATATTAATTCCTTACACCATAGATTGTTTTTTGCTTAATCAGTTAGCACCATGGTCTTAAGAAGTTGACAATCAGACTCATAATTCATTGTTTCTGTCCCTTTTCAGATCTGGTGAATGTGTTTGAAGTGTTTCTTCCTCAACTTCTTCTGTATCCCAATCCATCAGATCCATTAAATGGAGAAGCTGCTGCCTTAATGATGCGTGATCGTCCAGCTTATGAACAAAGAGTAAAAGGTAGCATATTCTTATCAACGTTCTGTGCTATGTTGATATATTGCTTGCATGTTTTAGTGGCTTGAGGAGAACTTTTGATACTTTTTTGAGTTTTGTTTACCTCTTCCAGCTTCTGTGAATCAGAGTTCAGTGGCTCGAGTTTGAGAAGTATCTTTTTCTTAGTCATAGTAACTTGGGGTGTTGGGATGTGGAAATTGTTTTCAATATTGGATAAAGTCACTCATTCTGCATAGTTTGAAGTTCCTTGTAAAAAAAGTGTAACATTAGTAACTTCAAACTTGTGTAGGAATTGAAACTCATTTGTTCCTAGTAGTTCTAGTTGCTTTGCATGCCGATTCTATGTTTCTAGGAGTCTTCTCTGTTGCAGTGACCTCTCTTCACTTGTCACTGTTCACTCCCTGCGTCTCCGACTGAGAATGTCTCTTGGACTTTGTCACAAAAAGTCTTTGAGTAGTGATCTTGTGATTCATTTATCACTTTTGTCAATGTACATTACCCTTCTCTTTATATTTTCTGATTCAGAAACGATCCGTTTCTATTTGACTTTTGATTTGCAAGTCACTTTCCAACTTCAATTTAGAGTAGTCATGCAAACTTTAGATAATGAAAAAGACAATACCTTCTTTTTCTTCTGTTTGTTCTGTTATGGTGACTCTACTCCAAGATTTCCGAAAGGTAGAACAAAATAACTTGCACATTCTTTATGTGATTCCAACTCTCGACTGACATTCCGAAAGGACTAGTAATTTATACATAAAAAGAAGACTCTTTTCTCTTCAGGGGTGAGAACTATCTATGTTGATTTAAGGTTAGAGTCACAAGGATCAATTAGAACGTAGGTGCGGGCAAAGTTGATTGATGGATTATTTTATCAGAATATCATCTGCTGAGGAAAAATGAATGCCAAGCCTTTGCCAACAATTCGGCGCTTTGTGATATGTAGCATGAATGGCCGTTTCTAATTGTTTGAACCTACAAGATGATCTTAAAGGTGCCCATCTGATATCAATTCTGTTCAATCTAAATGAGATAATTCTGCACAGGCAACACAATCTGTTGTAATTGTGAGCCTCATGGGCCATACATGGACACCCAATGGCCAAACATATTAGCTAACATCTTTAGTTAGTAACTTTTGGTTTTGGGGTTAAGAGCATATATATGAGGATGCTGATGTCGCAACTGAAAGTGGAAATGGTGCCATGTGTAAAGACCCGAAGGTAGAGATTTTGGGATTTTTTATATTGAAAGAATTAAACCTATATGATTTGAAATACCAGACTAGCGGAAAGGATTGACAACATTGATTTTAAGCTAAGTTTTCACGAAAAAGAAAGTAGAAATTGATCAATGCCTCATTCTTTGGTGTCATCGACCTCCTCGGTCTCTTGTAATTTATTTGTGTTCTCTTGAAGCAGGTAGTTTATTGAAAATACTGAATTTGTTATAGCAGCCTTACATGAAGAACTGGGTGATAGTCTCAGTGCTCCAAGATAGAATGTGAAGCAATGGCTGCTCTCTAAATATTTTGTTACAAATTCTTATCTGACAATGTAGCCTGAGACTATACGATATCTCGTTACCTGGATTTCTATTTGACTAACAAGTTATATTCTGTTGCTTACAACTGATATTGTGATGAAGAGTTGGTCATAATTGTTTCATTATTCAGAGTATTGTGAGAAGTATGCAAAGCCAGAAGATATTAGGGGGGCCACTGAGGAGAAGTCCAGCGACGAGGAGCTAAGTGAAGATGATTATGGCTCTGATGATGAGGAAATTGCAGGGAAACCTGATCCATAAGTGGAAAACTGCTACCTGTAGAACTCTGCTTGTACATGATATCAGTTCCTGGAAAAATTGAACATGTTGAAAGGATCATGGAAAAATTCCTACCCTTATTCTGTCTGTATTTTCCATGGAGAACAAAGACGTGTAAATTAATTATAACTAGAGAGTCTAATGCTTTAAATATTCATTTGCTGTTGGGGACGATATGATGGTTCTGTGTATGCATCTTGCATGCAAGTGTTTGTGACCTTGTCTGGTTAAAATAACAGATTGATATCTTGATGAAGGTGTTCTGTCATGTCTCACATTATGCTTCTGCGTTTAGACCATTTTGCATATAGGCCAGATTATTAACTGTTTTTTTTTCTTTTTTGGGAGAAAAATTCTTCGAAAAAATTCAATTATTTATTATTTTTGTTGGGTAAAAATTCGGTCCGTATTATTATAATTTTTGTTGACTGAAAATTCAATCATTATTTAGTGAGTGATTGGAACCATTCTTTTTCTTCACCATCTTTTCATTTTATGAAATTTTGTGAATGTTCTTTGAACAGAAGATTTTTAACCTAACTGTTAAAATTTTGTTTTTTTAAAAAAAGTAATAGGATTTAATTTAATATGATTAAACTTATGATTTTTTATTTTATATAAATAATTAATTATTTTAATTAAATGCATTTATTAATAATTACTTGGTATATTGAAAATATAAACAATATCAAAATTAGCCTTTCAGTTCACGACCAAAAGCCCTTATGGCTCAGTGGTAGAGCGTCAGTCTTGTAAACTGAAGGTCCGTAGTTCGATCCTGCGTGAGGGCACCCAGCTATTTTATTTTTTCATATCCTTACGGATTATTTTTTCATATCCTTACGGATGCCAATCACAATATACCTGACCAGAAAAGTGGAGAAACAGGAAGCATCCAGACCAGGGCTTCAGGCTGTCAGAAGTTTTTCATTATAAGTCAATAGAATATGAACAAATAAGAAACACAGGAAGCCGAAATCAGAAAACAGACACCGCAACTCCACAAAGTTTTCCTGGAAAAGCTTAGAAGTCACAATGAGAAAACAAAGGAATATACATTACAAGGAAAAATATCTTCCTTTCTCCTCCCAAAATTGATTTATTTCCCATTAGACCCTGAAGAACAACGCACCACATGTAAATTATACATTTCACTACCCCTTGGGGAACCTTGTCTACTCCTATCCTTCAGCATTTTCCTGCAAAAAACCAGTGCAAGTGCCTGATCCCAATGACGTAAACCAAACCCATCTCTTCTGCTTGGCAGCCAAGATTTTTTACCGTTTCCATTCTTTGTTCAGTCCCTCCTACCCTCTGGAGTTCATCATGCCCTGGACTAGACAGTGGACTCAACAAGCATCAGCTAATGTACACAGAGACTTAGAAGAAATAGAAGATGATGCCAGAAAGGAAGAAACTTAGATGCAGAAAGAAATATCATCCAGAGTTAAAATGGCATTAAAATAAATTCCTCTGAATTGTTTACAGCTGTTTTATTAGTTAACTATGTATAATCTAATGTAAAATTTTTTCTTACAAAAAATGTAGAATCTATGGTGAAGTATGAATCTGAACATTAGCGAGAAGCCTGGTGAGTTTGCTCAGAGTTTCGCGAGCAGATATGGTGTCTGGATGATCCTCACCAGATATCGATGTTCTAATAAATATAGCCTTCCTAATTAGATCGTCTCCTATGTCAAATTGCCCCCCTCTTAGCATTAGTTTCGCTCTAGTTTCTAGCACAGTCGCTCTCGATAACGCCAACTCCTGCCAAAGACATGGATTCAACTGGGCATTTGTCTGAATCGGCCTCCAGCAGAGTGATTTGTCCAGCCACTTCTCGACCGGAGCAACAAATGCCTGCTCCGCTGCTTCCAATGCGTTGGTGCAGAGCCGCAAGAGTTCTAAAGCCGCACTGCAACGGGAGAATGTGATGAATGTCCGAATTGCAAGAGGCAGAACGACCTGTTTCACGAGGTACAGCAACTCTGTTACCTTGAGCTCGACAGAACTAGGTTCACTTCCAAATCCGAAGAGCATGAAACAAGCTGCCCAAATATGTTCTGGATGTTCTGATATTGACCCGCGATTCATTATGGCTTGAACTACAGCATGTGTAACTCCGTTACCTCCTCTTTTTCTGGCGTAAAGCTTGACAAGCTCGTTGACATGGAGGTAACCCTGCTTGGTACCACTTCTTGCAATGTTAAATCTCAGTAACATGGAAGCTGCTTCTGTTTCTGATCTCTTTGTGTACGATGAAGTGAACCCACAACTCAAGGAATGCAGTAGTTTTCTCCATAGCTTGGTTCCCTTATGCTTTTCGGGTATTTTGTTAGCAGCCAGGGAAAGAACTGAAACAGGAATTGCAGCTGGTGCAAACCAGGCACTTGCCTGAACCATTCTGGTTGCCAAGCTCCTTGGTCCATCTGCATGATCGAATATCGAGAAACATACCTCGAAGAGTTGCAACAGGAAAGTGTTTCTCCTCAACGAGTTAACTTCCCTACCACTCCATGACAGGTCTCTCGAAGGCATTCTGTTGATAGTATCCAATAGCCTGCTTGGGTTAATTGGCAGCTCAGATAAAATCGCACCCACGATTGCCAGGCCTAAAGTCAGTCTTCCAACTTTCTCCTCGAGAACCCTGAGGGCGTCAATTTCTGCTACCGGGTAGTCTTTCCCATTTCCCAGCATTAAAGACATTGCCTCGACCCCAGAGAGGTAAGAGAGTTGCAGAGGTTCCAAATTCATTACACGAGGAAGACAAGTGGATATGATGATATGGGTTTCTCCGCCGAAACGGGGAAGAAGATCCATTACAAGTTTGCGATCCCACCAGTCCTTTTCACTCTCTAGGTTATCGATGATGACCAGAAATGGTATGTTTCTCATGAGCTCTTTGCGGACTCTGGAGATAGCTGCTTCTTCCTGTTCTTCGAAGCTCTTTATCCTGCTTTTCTCCAAGCAATTCTCGACCCCGATATCAACTTCCAAGTATGACCAGAGATTCAAATAGTTCTGCCGGACATATCGATTTTCCCCACCAATCCAGAGAACCATCTTGTATCTCTGGTGATATCTGTACGCAAATTCAAGAAGAAGTTCAGTCTTGCCAATTCCTGACTCCCCTGATATGCAAGCAATCCCCTTTCCGTACAAAATCTTTGTTGACCTTTTTCTCCTTGTGTAACAGCCACCACTCTTTGGTCTCGACTGGTTTTGCCTTCGAGGAAATTCATTACCTTGCATCTCGATCTCCTTCTCTGACTCCTTCCATATTACCTTCTCTTTACCCTTCTTGCTGCAGCTTTCATTCATTAAACTGCTCTTATTCCATCCGATCGTCAAGTTCTTCCTTCTGGATCTGGCCTTCAGGTCAAAAAAATCTCTTTCAGAATCTCCACTAACATCACCCAAAAGAATAAATTCTAGCTCAGAAAATTCTTTTTTCCTGCCAATGAAATTCTCGTTCCGAGGGAAAGGAAACTCCTCTTTGTCTACCTTTTCTCTCCACTTTGTCAGCCTCTCTACGACACTTCTCCGTCCTAATCTCATCGCAAGCAGCATGACGGCTCTCAATATACAGTCTCTCCAGTTACCATCCTGAGCTTCGAGTTTCCATTCATCAACCCTTGAGAGCCCGTGAACAGCTTCCTTCCATTCCTTTTCTAATCCTCCATACAGAACCCATAGCTCGCCTCCATGTTTTTCCCACAACTCTCCCCGCTTTTCAACTATATCTCGCACAAGGCAATCGCCTGGACTCAAATCAAAGAATATCGGAACCAAATTCTTCTTGCTTGAAAAGAATCGTAGCTCCTCAATAGTATATGGATTCTTGAATGACTTCCTTGTTAGTATCACAACCCCAAATGAAGAAACATCCATTGCCCTCTCAACAATTCCGTGTTTCCGCGAGTTCCTACACCGAGCTCTGTCGGATACAAAGCAACTTATTCCTTGAACCTCCAACTCCGCCCGCAGCCAGTTAGCAAACCTCATTAACGAAGGTTTACGACCATGCAGACCAATGAAGACATCACAGCACCTCAGTCTATTAGAAGAGAGCGAAACTGAAGCAGGAGTATACGGCATTTCATGGCTTCTCAGATTCTTCCGTCGCTTCCCTTTAAGCCCGAAAGATCCATAATCGAGGTTATGGTCATAAAGGGTGTTGTTAGAGGCACCAGTTGTGGAAGACACACGGTCAAACTTCTGGAAATCGCTTGATATACACGCAGCAGGAGTCAATGACATGTCTGACAAGGCAAATCTGACATTTGCCAAAGTCTCAGGCTCTCGAATTCCCGAGCTAGAACTGAGAGGCTCCGCGCTTAAAATGCTGTCACATTGAGCATCGGAACGTGTTGATTCTGATAGCTGGCAAGTTGGCGATCTCGGGGAGAAGAAAGGCGACTGGTTAGCTGAAAAGAATGCAGAAGACGATGAAGACATGTTCCTCGAGGTCATTGCTCGCAACGACCCAAATCTGGAGCTGTCTTCCAGTGGATCCATATGAATAATAGTTCCTCTCCTCAGTAGATTTCAAATCCAAATGCATAAACTCTACATTTCAGAAACTGCTACGGAATGAAGAGAACAGCTTTAATCAGTAAAATAGTTCTGTAAAACAGAAGACAAAACCATCGAATCATGACAAAATTGAATGTTATCTTCATAATAGTCAAGTTCATATTAGTTAAGAAAACCACCTTGCCATTCTAGCAAACAAAGGCACCATAAAACCAAAAAGTGAATGCAAAGTTAAATTTCATGCCACTAGCTAACAGAAGGAAACTCAGAGAGCCTTAACAAATTCAACTAAACCCTAAATTGATGAAGCTTTGCAAAATCGATAAGAACAAGAATGGGAGATGGGTAGCAGAAAAAATCCTCTGGAAACAACATTTAAGTAGAGAATCTACTTACCCTAATTCAAACATAGCAGAAGTCAAAAGAACAAAAAAGATTCACTTTCTAAAATTTAACAGAGGAACTGCAAAGAAGAATAAGTG
Source organism: Moringa oleifera (assembly GCA_021397835.1). Classification (NCBI taxonomy): domain Eukaryota; kingdom Viridiplantae; phylum Streptophyta; class Magnoliopsida; order Brassicales; family Moringaceae; genus Moringa; species Moringa oleifera. The sequence continues at coordinate 1,589,505 of JAJFZO010000566.1, forward strand.
AAGCTCGAAGTTTGGGCACTATAGATCTAGAGAAGGCATTCAACATATAAAGAAGCTATCAAACAGGAGTATAAAACTGAGGAGGCATCTCAGTGCAATAGAATAAGGTAAAATTTCAATGTAATTCAGATCTGAGAACTAACAATGGTTTGAATCTCAAAATGGGTATCACAGATTTAACTTTGCCGCCAAACGGATGGAACCCATAAAACCAATGATAAGCCCAGAAGTTTCATAAGGAAATCCAAATCTCTCTGTATTCTATGCAATCAGTAGTTATCAAACCTGCAAAGTAAGATAATGGGGTTTATCAGCAGAAGTAGCGAAAACACATGAACCAGTGCATCTCGAAGCTAAAGCTCATGAGTTTCAATCTGATAGAGAAAGATTTGACAATGAGCGATAGCGAGAAAGACACAGAGAGCCACTTACAATTGCTTTCAGTCTGCAATTGAAAATAATGGAGTATGACCATTTACAGATAGATTTGACGGAGACCCAGCAGCAAAATATAGACAAAGCAAAGATTTTTTTTTAATGGAAATTGGTATTTATCAACGCCAAAAAATTAGCTTACCTTCACAGAGGAATAAAGACGAGGTTTTTGAAATATCTAAAAGCCTTAACACCCTCTGGCTTGTTTTCAAAAAACAAGAACACCGCACGCTGCACAGCCTCAAGACTTTATCTTTCTCTCTCTTTCTCTAGAAAGATTTTCCCTTTCTTGTCTCTTTCTCCAAATATTTTTTCCTTTCCTGGGAGAGAGCGGAGTACAGGCACAGGAGCACCTTTGAAGAAAGGAAACTAGGGAAAATTGGAACCAAAAGGATTGATTTGGACTGAGGTATAGTTGGCAGGCTCCATTACAGTGAGACTACTAGGTGTAACTCAAATGCCCTTTATATATGGGACTGATTTGGCTTTTGAACTCACATAAGCACATGGGTTTTTGTCACTGTCACTGTTCCTGTTTGTTGATTTAAGGTTTGTGGGAAAGGCAGCGGCTACTTCCATGGATTTTCAAAGCAGTAAGTATATAGGAAGACAAGTCTTCTACATTTAGCAAATTTGAAAAGAAAAACTTTTTAAGTTCTTTTGATTTTAATCTTTTCATGTCATAATTTAATGTGAATTTATACATGTTATATTAATTTTTTAAAAAAATTATAACAACTAATGATTCAATAATTGAGTGGGTAGACGAAATTTTAAAAACAAAATTGGAAAAAAAATCTTTGCTTGTAAATGATTGGTGTGATAAGATGAGATCCTGTCCTGGGGTTCGCAGAAAAGACTGTTAAGTTGACTTGAATGAATGAGATGGTATTGAATTGGCATTTTCAACATCAGTCCAAAGCACTCTTTTGGTTGTACTTACAGCCACATGGTTCCATGTGAAGCCACACACACAGACTTAGTTCTCCATGAAAATTTAATTTATCTGTGTTTACATTAATATTTTTTAAAAAAAATTAAAATATTTTTATAATTTATAATATTAATATCAAAATTAAAATTTTAATTATTTACTTTATTAAAATACATATTAAAAAATAAAATTTTACCCAAATTTCAATTTAAATTTTATCGTTTTATTTTTTTCAATTGGTTATTTACTGTTTCAATTTAATTAAATTTAGATTTAAATAATTATAAAAATTAATAGTATCTTTAATAAAATATGTCATATAAATTTGGACTTCTTTTCAACTTTATTTTTCCTATTTAAATATTTTTATTCCTAAATTATTTTTAAAAATTTTAATAATATAAAATTAAAATATATATTTTTTAAAACTCAAAAAATTTAAAAACATTTTGTGACAATAACTTGAACTTTTCTTTACTTTCACGTCAAATTTTAAGTTTAAATACCAAATTTTTTATTTTTTTGATAGAATTCATTTTGAACTTAAATTGAAAGTTTAAATACATAATTAAAAAAAATTAAAAGATTAAATTAAATTAAAATTTGTATAAAATTTATATTTTTATATTTATTTTATTAAATTGTTACTTATCAAATTTTTTAAAACTTAAAAAACAAATAACATCAATATATTATTATGATGCAAGATTGAAATTAAAAAAAAAAAAAAGGGAATTTGGGTGCTGAAGTGTGAACTTGAAGAGATTCACTGAGGAAGAGCCCATGACTTGAAGAGTACAAAACATGCAAAGCAAAAACAAGCATGAAAGTTTTGGTTGTCTAGTGGTTGGTGGCTGCTGCTCAAAGGACAAAAAATGTTTGTGTTGTCTTCCAACCTGCAATTCATTTTCTTGGTGGTAGAACCAAACCCAAGTGGGCCAAGAGGAAGAAAATTGTCACCATCATAAGCTTAAGTTTGATCAAATCACTTCCACATATTTTAGTGTCACTTGTCTACATCATGGCCATACCAACCAGTTGAGAAAGATTTTAACTTTCAAAATCTTATTGCTTGCATGTCAGAATTTCAATGCAACAGAAAAGGAAAAAAAAATATTTGTTGATCTAAATTGGTATTAATTAAATATTTTTTAATTTATTATATTTATATGTTAATTATTAATTTTATTAAATTAAAATGTATCTATATCTATTCAAAAATTTAATATAGGATTTGAAAGAAAACTCATACTTAAGTTTAAAATACTTTTACTTGAAGTTTTTTTATAAACACATAAAAAATCTAAAAAATTATTTTTTTGGTAAATACTTAATGTCTAAATTTATTATTTTTTTATTTATTTTACTTATAATAGCACAATTTTATTTCTTTAAAAGTTATAAAAAATTTTAACATCTAAAATCGCAACATAATTTTGAAAGCACATAATAAAAATTATTGATAAGTTTTATCATTGAGATTAAATTGTATTGAACTTTCAAAGGGATTAAAAATATGATGATTAAAAAATAATTAGATTATTTTTATTATTTTATATTAACATGATAAATTGTAAAAATATTATTTTATCTTTTTATTAAAAATTTTAACACACATATTAGATCAACAAAAAAAATTGTAATCTTTTAAAATTTTAAATAAAAAAATATCATAGGTGCAAATCTAAATAACAACATCAATTAACACTTTAAAAAATTAAATGAAAATATTTATTAAAAAAAGGAAAATGAGTCTAGATTGATTTTTTTCTCAAAAGCATGTTTTTGTGTCGCAAATTGGATAACCCAAAGATTCAAAATTGTTACACTTTCTTGTTCATTGACACCAAGAAAATGGAGGAACCCATGTGGAAAGTGTCATTTTTTAGTGCCTTACAAGTGGGGAGTCTTCATTACCCATAACTAGGTCCATAATGAGAGGAACCTGCCTACCTTCTTTTAACTCTATGATACTTAAATACAACTTAAGTGGCTAAGTCATTAAACAAATTCAATTAGGTCTATGCATCCCAAGTGTCTCTTGGGTGGTTCCGTTTAACAACAATCTTGTAGTCTCTACTTATAATATTACCCACATCTGCCCACTCGATAAGAAAGATTAGCATTCTTAATTACATCTACACTAGCTTTGTCCATATGCTCAGTTTGAATAATTGATGACGGAAAAGAATAGAGAGGTTGAACATGTTACCATGCTTCGATAATTGTATTAAATTGAACAAATCCAACGGTCTTATCTCTTTATGTAATATTAAATTTTAACAAATACCCATTTTAAATTAATCATTTATTATTTAGTAATTCAAGTAAATAAAAATTTAAATTCTCATATAATTTAAACTATACTAAAAAAATGATAACATATGATAATTTAATGAAATAAATAGTTAAAATATTATTTATTTATTGTTATAAATTATTCTTTTACAAAAGATCAACTCAAATGAAATCAGCTTAAAAAAACTCTCAAAAGGAACAAGACAAACTTGCCCATTAAAATAAAAGTAAAATTAAGGCTTCCAGATAAAGGGTGCAAATTTAGGGTAATAGAAGTTAGATTTCTTAGCCATGTTGACCAATTTGAGAGTTTGACCACATTAGACCAATTTAAGTGGTCAAAACATTAGGGACCCTTTCAATTCAACTAATATTATCAAATTAGGCATTTGTTGACTACTAGGGCTACACTAATACCTTTTGAATTGATTGCTTGTTGGTTACACAATTGACATTTTAGCAAAACAATATTCTTATTTGAAATCATGGAAATATGGGTATTAACTCTTTGGTTCGGTTCATTTTTATCCTTTTTTTTAATATAATTTATAACTCTAAATTAATCTATTTTAGTTTTAATGTTCTTGATTTGGTTAAGAATTAATTAAATTTTAAGAGAATAGTAAGTAGAGAAGATCATAAACCTTTTTGAGAAGATAATACATAAAAATATCACTCATTAAAGTATTTTTAGCAGTGTTTTTATAATCAAATTAAATTATCGAATCTACTGATTGAATTGTGAATAAGATATTTAGTTGATTTAATTTTTTTTATTTTTTTTTAATTTATTTATGTAATTAAAAAATATCATTTTGGTATTGAAAAATAATTTGTTCTATTTTCATTATTATTTTTTAAATATAATTATTATTGTTATTTTTATATTATTTAGATTAATAAAATATATTAAAGTATTATAATGATTTATCAAATCAAATTCAAATGTTTTAAAGGGTATGGATTTCTTTGCATTTATTAGGAAATTCAAATGAGCATATAAAAACTTACACTAAAATGCAAAGAATCAATCAGTTTTTTTTTCCCATATTTTTTTTAAAAAGCAAACACATTTAATGGGCCTGACCCAACTCAGATCCGACCCAAACTAGGCCTAGCCCATATTTGACCCAACATTAGGAGCCCATTTTCTCCTACACTGGATTACGATGAAGGCCGCCGAAAGATGAACGCGACTGGATATCTATCCATCCATCCCAAGACGGCGCAATGAGGTGACAGGTCATGTACTAGGATTGTAAGTACGGCAAACTAGCTCACTATTGGTCTAAAAAATCATTTTTCCTTTTTCTGAGACCTATGTGTTCGGTATTCTTTTTGGAAAGTAAGTACCATACATTGTGGGGTTAATCTTTTTCTTCCTTCGAGATTGTCATTCTCTGTTTTCTGCATCTGATCGGTAATTGATTCTCTCAATTTTCTTATGGTTTCCAGTTTTTATACTGCATGAGTTGATACCAGGGTTTATTTTCCTTTTATATTTTATTTTTATTGTGATTTTTCTTGTCCATATTTTTGTGTTATCTATATATCCTCATTTCAGAAAGTCTTGTGTACTGTTTTACTCTGTTTTCTCACTTGGGTAGTTCTGGTTTAGGTTTGAGCTCCTTTTTTTTTGGGGTTGGGACATCTGGGTGTCTTTCGTTTCCATAAAAGATTTGTCCCTTTTGGCAGTCATCCTAATAGAGAATAATAGATTACATTTACTTTAGGATATATTTTCAGTTGAATGGCTCGGTTGATTCTTCCTTGCAAGAGTTCGAGTTTCGCAAGGGCCAGTTTTTTGGGTTTGATCTCCTTAGCTCCTGTGATTACCCATATCTCCTTTCTCATTTATGTCTCTTTGTTTGTTGATATACCTATATGTGTTTGTATATGTCAACATACCCATATATTTATCAGCATAGAAAATGCTTTGATTTTATTTGGTTACTTTTTTCTTTGTTACATAAGAGTGCTTGGGCAATCAAAGAAAGAAACATAAGGTAGGAGATGTTATTTACACTATTGTTATTAAGAAAAACTGCACTGCCCCTGTAGTGTGACTTACTAATATATTTGGCGAATAATTCTCTTAACATAGTGAAGGGGGTTTCTCATTTGTTTGGAGGTGGCCAAGGTTTAAATTTGAATTGTGTACTGGAATAAGCTCCAAGTTGGTCTTGGGCCTAGCTACTGCAAAGTCTTGTTTTCTTTTGTCAGCTAAATTAAACTAGTTTGTACTTTTTAATGTTTTCATCTTGACTGGTTATTTCACTCATACTATAGATTGCTTTCCCTGTGTTCCTCTCCCTCATATGTGGACTTCCATAGGGATATATACGCTCATTTACTTGTGCAATCAGTCATTTGCACATATGCATCTGCACACATTCTTCATCTGTTAATCTTGATTTTACAGTGCACTTACATAATTTTTTCCATCTGTTTTGCAGCTTCAGGCTAGAAGGCAAATTAGTCCCTTGCAAAAATCAGCGAAGAATCTTTCTCAATATAGGCATTGCCTTAGTTCAGAGGTTTGTATTTCTTTTGGTGCTCCATATTATAAAATCTTCTGGGATTTTTTTTTTTTTGCAATTGTGTTTCAGTGATGCTGTTGTGCATTTCAAGGTTGAAAATTTTGATTTAAGTGTCTACGCTCTGACTGTCAATTATTTGATCCAGGTCACGTGTCCAAGGAATTTGCGGTTTCCATACCATTTGGTATATGTAAGTCTTGAAAATCTTAGACATAGATATGCGCAGATTCACAGAATGGTTCAAAACTTTCAGCACTGGCTCCTACGCAGGATATTATATGGTCTGTTGTGATTAATTTTATTGCTTATGTGCATTCTTCAACCATATTTCAGAAGGGTGAGCACAGTAGCAGGAAGCTAAGTTGTTCCGTTGCAACCGACTCCTCGCCAAAGCAGGTTGAAGAATCCAAAATGGACACTCCAAAAGAAATATTTTTGAAGGATTACAAGTTGCCTGATTACTACTTTGACTCGGTATGGTGGCAATAATTTGGATTAGAGTATGCATTACTAAGATTTTTTAATGTCTTATGGGCTTTTTCATTTACCTCTGTGCATTTAATGGAAATATCATGTAGGTGTATTTGAATTTTTCACTGGGTGAGGAGAAAACAATTGTTAGTTCAAGGATAACCGTGCTGCCCAGAGTTGAAGGTAGTTTTATGCTCATGCTATGCTTTAGTGTCTACTAGCATCATCTTTAAATGATGTTTTTTGTAGTTGATAACTGGGTCTTTTGCTCAAATTACTCATGCTTGTTAGAACTACTTTTCCTGCAGCAGCAGGGATCTTAATCTTTAGTCTCTTTGTCTCTGTTTCCTTTATGTTTCTCTCTCGCTCTACCCTCCCTTTTTTTTTCATGCAAAAACAATGCTTGTGTATTCCTCGAAACAAATCCCTCTATTCGTTATAGTGTTATTTTCTAATCAGCCTGTCTTGTGGAGCAGGCTCTTCTTCTCCGCTGGTTTTAAATGGACAAGATCTGAAGCTACTTTCTGTCCAGGTTAATGGAAAGAAGGTATGTAGTTTCATCATATCTTATTCAAAGTAAGCTTATCACTATAACTAATTAGAACTGAGCACCCTGCTGGACTCTGTTAGCATCATAAATATGCAATGCAGAGATGCCAGACTTTGCAAATTCAGGGTCATTTAATTTCTTTTCTCTTCTATATTGGTGGCTTGGGGGGCAATGGATGGGCTGGGGGGAGGGTGTGTTAAATATCGGGTTGGATATATAGGTCATGACTATAATTTATTTACGTTATTATTTCTGCCAGGAGGACGATTACCACTTAGATTCACGCCATCTGACAATCCTATCACCACCAGCTGGTTCATTTATCTTGGAAATTGTTACCGAGATATATCCTCAGAAGAATACATCATTGGAGGTAAGAAAAAAAATATTTCTCATGTATTGCCTTGATGCCCTTACCAAAAATTTTATTTTATTGCTATAGGGGCTTTACAAATCATCTGGGAATTTCTGCACACAATGTGAAGCAGAGGGTTTTCGCAAAATTACGTACTATCAGGTTCATTTTTTTGAAGCACATACTGACTTGGGTTATCCTTGATGGGATATATTAGTCTGACTTCTACTCTTTTTTGTTGCATTTAATTTCTGACCAGGATCGCCCTGATATCATGGCAAAGTACACGTGTCGTATTGAAGCTGATAAGTCACTGTACCCTGTGTTGTTGTCAAATGGAAATCTCATGGAACAAGAAGATCTCGAGGTGAACCACACCTTTCATACAGTGCAGATGCAATCTTCAGTCTTCTCTTTCATTGGGGGAGGGAGAGGTCATTCAGTTAGTAATTATTCTTATTGCTAATTTTTGGTTCCACTACAGGGAGGCAGGCATTACGCCTTGTGGGAAGATCCCTTCAAGAAACCTTGCTACTTGTTTGCTTTAGTTGCTGGACAGTTGGAGAGCAGAAATGATACTTTTGTTACCCGATCGGGTAAGCAAGTGTCACTAAGGATCTGGACCCCTGCACAAGATGTGCCCAAGACTGCACATGCTATGTATTCACTGAAGGCAGCTATGAAGTGGGATGAGGATGTCAGTGTCTTCATTCTTGGCAGGATTTTTAATTGTGATCTCAAGTTTTATTGTTCTTGATTCTATAGTAATGTGTGCTGTTATATATCTGTACAAACAGGTATTTGGTCTTGAGTATGACCTGGATCTCTTCAATATTGTGGCTGTTCCAGATTTCAACATGTAAGTTGAACTTTTTTTTTCCCTAAAAAATTGAGACCGTAGATATACATTTCTTTTGCTGTTGTTACAATGTCCTTTGTCTTTGTACTTTGTTTTTTTGGTTTCTAAAGGGAAATACTGTATTTATATGCTGACACTGCTTGTCTCAATTAATTGTCAGGGGAGCCATGGAAAACAAAAGTTTGAATGTGAGCATCCTGACTTATTTGGTCACTATAATCTTTTTCTCATTTCATCTTGATAAAGTTATATCTTGGTTGTTTCTTTCCAGATTTTCAATTCCAAGCTTGTTTTGGCATCTCCAGAGACTGCAACAGATGCAGATTATGCTGCAATCTTGGGAGTTATTGGTCATGAGGTTTGTTAATCTGCAAGATTAATAATTGGAAACCCTAGATTTTCATGCACTCAGTTTTGATATATCTAAAATTTCTAGTGATTTGGAGTTCAATTTTTGTTTACCATGCAGTATTTCCACAACTGGACTGGCAACAGGTTAGCTTCTATTCCAACAATATGTATTATTTCTCTGTGGACTAATGCTTGTTGCCTCCTTTGGGCCCATTCTCGTTCACATTGTTGGTCTAGGACCATTTTATCCTTCTGCTACTCTAGTTTAATACTTGATATGTAGCGGTTTTCTCTAATATGGTTTAAATGCTATTCTGAGATCATCATGTCTGGATGTGGTTTTATTTTGTAGCATCATATGGAAAAATTGTGTTGTCACGATTCTATGTTGGATTTAGGAATATATTGTAATACACTGATTGTTGGCTGAAACAATGACAGGGTGACATGTCGTGATTGGTTCCAGCTCAGCCTAAAAGAAGGTCTCACTGTTTTTCGTGATCAGGTATTGCTCATTTCTTTTTTTCCCTTAATTGAGTGACAAAGTTACCCTCATAAGATAAATCCTTTGTTTGAGTTACAAATACGAGAAATCATTTGTAATTGGTAGGAATTTTCATCTGATATGGGAAGTCGTACTGTAAAGCGGATTGCTGATGTTTCAAAGCTTCGGATTTATCAATTTCCACAGGTTCTTCATTTTTTTTTTCCTGTTTCTGATAGATTGTCCTTTTTGTTATTTTTGTCACTAGTTATTATGTTATTATATTACTACAGCCATTTTATAGATTTCATGATTTAATAAGAACAAATGTTAAATGTGATGTGACTTGCTTCTATTAAATTTCAACTTACATATGTTTTCAACTTTCTAGGATGCTGGTCCCATGGCTCATCCTGTTCGTCCACATTCTTACATCAAGGTCATAAGTCATTTCCCTGTTTAACGGGTAGCACCAGCTTTTGATGTTTGAATTTAAGCTGTTTTGACTTTGTTTCTCTTTTCCACTTGACAGATGGACAACTTCTATACAGGCAAGTTTCTGTTCTTTTAATTTGAACTGAGTCAATAATTGGACGAGGGCACTTCCATTGGTGACCAATCTTCATTTTGCTTCTGACTTATGATGTTTGCCTTCTTACACAATCATGTTGCTTATGATTCTAATATGGGGCTATCAACTACTTCAACCTGCAGTGACGGTAGGGCTTGGCAATTGCCATTTGCGTCCTTTTCTACTATTCATTTTCTGTTTTATTTTGGTAGCATCTAATTATTCCCTTTGTTTCTTTGTTGTTGTTGGCAGGTCTACGAAAAGGTTTGAGTCTTTTTCATTACAAATCTCCCTTCCATTCCTTCTCTATGCTTGCAGAGGAACTAGTACTAATGCAGTAATGCTTTAACCTCAGGGAGCTGAAGTTGTCAGGATGTACAAAACCCTACTGGGGAGTCAAGGATTCCGAAAGGTAAGTTTTTAGCTAGTCTCTGAGTTATGCTGTTTGCACTGTGAAGAAGTTGGTCATCAAGTACAATTTGTCTACTTCAGGGCACGGATCTCTATTTTAAGAGACATGATGGCCAAGCTGTAACCTGTGAAGACTTCTTTGCAGCCATGCGAGATGCAAATGATGCGGATTTCGCTAATTTCTTACTATGGTATATATTACCATCTTTTTGCTGGAGTTTCTCTCTGATAGTTTTAATGTTTACACGCTGGAATGTGACAAATTTTATCAGGTATTCCCAAGCTGGGACTCCCACTCTGAAAGTAACCTCATCCTATGATTCTGAAGCTCATACTTTCTCCTTGAAGTTCAGGTATGAGCTATTAGACTTTGTTAAAAAATCTTCCTCCCTTAGGATCACTACTAACTCTGTTTGATGGAACATTTTGACAGTCAAGAGGTACCACCTACGCCAGGGCAACCAGTTAAAGAGCCAATGTTCATTCCCGTGGCAGTTGGTTTGCTGGACTCAAGTGGCAAGGACATGCCTCTTTCCTCTGTGTATCACAATGGCAGACTGGAGTCTGTTGCAAGCAACAATCAGCCAGCTTACAGTACAGTAATTCGAGTAACCGAGGTCAGTTAAGAACCTTGTTTTGAAGCTATGCTTGCGCTGTTTACATACCTGTAAGTCATGATTTATCCAAAGATCAGGTCAGGTGTGGGTCTAAGTTTTAGCCTTATCTTTCTCCTGTTTCAAGTCTTAAGGAGAAGGGGGCAATGAATTGGCATTCATAGAAGCCACTGATAAAATACATTCATACGACATAGTAAATTGGCATTTAGAACTCTTTATTTTTCTTTTTATTCTTTTCCTTTTTGGCCCTTCTATATGATGTCTAGACCCAATGGAAAATGAAACCCAGGAACAGCTCTCCTGTTCCATAGTTGTATCATGGAATGAGAACGTAAGAGGAGCCACATATATCTTGCCACAACTTCTAACAGTGGTTAGGATAGTGTATTTAGGTCAAATGCTGTCCCTTTTTTATTCTCTCTCAAAAAGGGCTATACTTTTATGTTTTCTTGAGCGCAAAGGTGTCTTATTGGAGAAATGTAGGTTCCCATTAGAGTATGTTGCCACTGCTTCTCTTTTATCATTCTGTTATCAATTTCATCAGAATGTTGCCGCCTTCGTTGCTATTATTTTATTTTTTAATTTTTGATAACCGAAGTATCTGGAATGACAAAGCAGCCTAACGGATAGGGGATACATTTTCCTCGGAACTCCGAATTTAACTACCAAGAACAAACTTAGTGGCCCTGAGGGGATTTGAACCTTGGACTTGACCCACTGAACCTCTCACGATTTTTTTGTTGCCATTGTTTGATAAGTTATTTTCTCACACAATATTAACTGCTCATCTTTGTCTAAATTTTGCATTTTGTACTTTGCAGAAAGAAGAAGAATTCTTGTTCTCTGACATACTTGAGCGGCCAGTTCCATCTCTACTGCGGGGTTATAGTGCCCCTATTCGCCTTGAAACTGATCTTTCAGATGATGATCTGTTTTTCCTGCTAGCTCATGATGCAGATGAGTTCAATCGGTTTGTACTTCCTCAACTTATCAGCGTTCTTTGATGTAGTAATTCAGAAATTTATGGAAATTGACTGGATGATTCTCATGTTTCAGATGGGAGTCGGGACAGGTCTTGGCAAGGAAGCTGATGCTCAGCTTAGTGGCTGATTTCCAGCAAAACAAACCATTGGTTCTGAATCCAAAATTTGTGCATGGCCTTAGGAGCATACTTTCTGATTCAACCTTGGATAAAGTATGTTTTAAAGATTCCTTCGAAATAAATGTCATCGAGACTCCTTTCCCTTCTACTTATCCTTTTTTCTCTCTGGGAGGGGTGACGGAATTAAAGGCACTCATCATCTTTCACGGGTTCTTGTTATCCAGGAATTTATTGCAAAGGCAATAACTCTGCCTGGTGAGGGGGAGATAATGGACATGATGGAAGTTGCAGATCCTGATGCTGTTCACGCTGTTCGAACTTTCATTAGGAAGCAGCTTGCTTCTGAACTGAAAGCAGAGTTGCTAAGCACAGTATGATCTTCTTTGAAGTTGCACAGAATTTAATGAGTGTCTTCAATTTCTTGTTTTCTGATCACCATTTCGATGAAGGAACTTGATATATCTGTACTCCACAGGTTGAAAACAATAGGAGTTCGGAAGAATATGTGTTCAACCATGCTAATATGGCCAGGCGTGCTCTAAAGAGTACTGCTCTTGGTATGTGTTCCTCAAAACCATGTGTTCTTAGTATTCTTGCGATATGATTAAACTACATTAACTGATAATGTTCGTGCAATTATCTTCAGCTTATCTTGCGTCACTTGAAGATCAAGAGTTGATTGAGCTTGCATTGCACGAGTACAAGACTGCAACAAATATGACAGAACAATTTGCCGCTTTGGCAGCCATAGCTCAGAACCCTGGTCAAACACGTGATGATGTTCTAGCTGACTTCTATAGCAAGTGGCAGCATGACTTCTTGGTAAATTTCCGACTCCATAGCTCTTGGTTTACTAGAATTAAGCTTTTTTCTGGGTCTTCAGTTTCTCTGCATTCCCATTCACACCTTCAATCTATCTCACTCAGTTTTTTCCAGGGGAGATGGGTTTAAATTCGAATACTTCTGTTGTTAACCACTGTTTTAATAGCAGGCGTAAGTTATCATGAAAACCTTCATATTGTTGAATAATTTCGGTTTTCTCTTTCCTATCAGGTTGTGAATAAATGGTTTGCTCTTCAAGCCATGTCTGACATACCCAGAAATGTTGAGAATGTTAGAAACCTCTTGAGTCACCCCGCATTCGACCTGCGTAATCCAAACAAGGTAAAAGAACTCTCTCTTCGGCCCGTGCATGTGTATCGAGTGCATAAATCTCTGAAAGTTTTCATCAAATTTAATGTCTCTTGGGAGATAGGTCTACTCGCTCATCGGAGGATTCTGCAGTTCTCCTGTGAATTTCCATGCCAAGGATGGATCGGGCTATAAGTTTTTGGGAGAAATAGTTGTGCAACTGGACAAATTGAATCCTCAGGTTAGCTTCAGAACATAGTCCTCTTGGGCTTTGTCTATTGCCATTTTCTTCTTCTAGTCATGAACCATTCCTTATTTGTCACTTCATCAAAATGTCACTGGTTGCAGGTGGCCTCCCGCATGGTATCAGCCTTCTCAAGATGGAGGCGCTTCGACAAAACCCGCCAAGCCCTGGCTAAGGTAAGCTGCTTCTCTCCTTTCATCTATTTGCCTTCTCGATTCTCGCACCCTACAAACGTAATGTCACGTGTATATTAACCCGAAACAATGATATTATTGTAATATTATTATTGATGTTCAAAATCATCAACAGAAACCATCTCATGAAAAATTATCTGCACCGATCATAATCACAGTCTAATTAAGAGTTTTAAAGGGTAAAATTTTATCAGAGTAAATAAGTCTCAGAGACGAGAATAATTTTTTTTTAAATACAAGGGGCATCCTTGGAGGTAAAAACTCTTAATTAAATAAAATCGTGTGATTATGATTAAAGCTAGAAATATTTTATTTGATGATTCGTGTCGATGATTTTGATCATCAATGGTTATTATACCTTTTTATTTGTGGTTGATATTTGACGATTTCTGTAATCTGTCTTCTTCTTCCTCATGCATCTTACCAGACGAAATGACATTCACGGTGTTTTGCAGGCGCAGCTGGACATGATCATGTCTACCAACGGACTCTCTGAGAATGTCTTCGAGATTGCCTCAAAAAGCTTAGCTGTTTGAATTCTTGAATATCAAACCATGCATCACTGACAGCAATAAGCATGCATCTGGCATAACTTGCAGGCAGAGGCTCTGCAAGTATATGCTGTAAGATCGATCAATAAATTATCAACTTTATAATTATCTTATGCCGGTAAAATTCTTTGATGTTTTAAAAAATTTTCTTTCTTTAGCGTAGTTTGCACTGACCCACTTGTCTTTTCTACTTAATTGGATATAAGAGAGTCAAACATAAACCTAATAAATTCTATGTATTAACGTAAGAGAGTAAAACGGAAAAGAAATGAAAACTTTTAACAAAATAAGTGACCATAATGTGGGTTGTTAGAAAGGGGCTTACCAATGCAAGGAGGTTGTGATTAGTAGAGTTCATAGCCATTATGATCTCTGGTTTTCGGGGAGATTTTGTGTCATATTCTCACATCGAATTAAAATTGTTAATTAAATGTTGTATAACATGTTCAAGTTTGGATTTTTTTTTGGAATTATTGGGTTTTTTATTATTAAATTTAACGTTTGATAAATTAGTGGTTGGATATCAATTTTTTTTAATGATTTGTGGTAATTTGACCAAGTTGGGGTAATGGTGCGAGGAATGTTGAAGTTTATTAATTGGATTTGAAGAGTGTTTTTATTATTAAAATATTTTAAAATAATTTAGATAAATTTTATTTTTTATTAATTTTTTAGACTTTGGATGGTATAATTGTTACAAAAATATATTTTTAATATTTAAATTTTAAATTTTTTTATGATAATAGTTTAAATATTTTAAAATATTTAAAATTAAAATTTGTTATAAAAATTTTTAATTAAATATTTTTAAAATTTAATTTAATTCAAATTGGTGAATTAATATTTTTTAAAAAAATTAAAAAGTTAAAATTTATTTTAAAAAATTATATAATTTTTTTAAAAAATTGCACTGCATAACTATAAATAATTTTTTATCATATAAAAATTTGTGAACTCAATTATAACAATGGATATGAATAAACTTTTAAGATAATGATGATTAAAAGTATTTCAATTTGTCCAAGGGGATCCTATTTTGTTCACCAAAAACCTTTTTGGAAAAAATGCCCCCGCTTTGTTAGGCACATGCAGCAAATGGGTCTGCTGACACTTGTCAAGCACATAGCCAGCCGTGTGTGTGAGTCGATAGCCTACCTCACCAATTTTCTTCGAAGAGATACTTAAAAAATATCAACTTTGTACGCTGAAATAATACCCTCTTTGCCCAACAAGGTCTTGTTCTTATCTTCGAAGGGACAACGGCCCCTTTGCCAAGCCGAAAATACACATTACGAAGTCAAAATCGACAAGCCGAGAAACCCTTTTCACTTCACATAAAACATACATTTTTCGCTACAAACTTATGATAATTTTAAATGGTAACAATAAGAATTGAATCAAGCTCTCAATGATTTTTGTTACCTTTTGGGTCCTCTAATCATTTACCATTTTGTGTTTGTGTAAGCTTGGTGAAAAAGCAAAACTTTTGGGAGGCCGAAAAGTCTAAGCTTTTGGGTGTGAAAGATATCTAGTTATGGTTGATTTCAGTGGACCCAATAGGCCAATTGTGACCTTTTGAAGATTAGGGTTTTTCATATATGCAAGTTGCAGCACAGTCAATAAAGAGAACCCACAAAAGAAAAGAGAGAGAGAGACCCATCATACAAACTGTGATTACCCAACAGTGAAATCTTGGTATAAAGTGAAAAATCATTGATCAAATCACAAAGATAGACTAAAAAAATAAAGTCTTTTTTTGCTTTGTGGGTATGAATTTCACCAAGACCCAAAAAGATGATATAATGAAAAATCACATGTAAAGCATCGAAAGCCACCTTCAAAAAGTCCCTTTTTCCCTTTGTAAGTTAGTCATGGAGAGAGAGAGAGTTTTTGATGCCTAAATTTCACACAAGAAGAGCAAGCAACCTGAGGATCAGGTGCTGCTTTGAGTTTGTGTGAATTTATTAAAAAATTAAAAAATATTTTTTTATGAATTAATCATGAAAAATATAATTTTTTTAATATTCAAAGTTTATAAAAAATAATAAAAAATAAAATCATATCAATAAAATATATCAATTCCCAAGCACGACAAAAAATCACATGCAAAATGGGTCAAAGTTAAGATTTTTTTGTAAAAAAACTCTTTTATTTTTTTTTTTATTTTGCTTTGGTGGGTTCGGTTGAGTTAGGGGACATAATAAATCTTATGCAAAATTTAATTGAAAAAAAAAAAAGGAGAAAAAGAATGGGGAAAGGAAGGGTTTAAGGGAAAGAATGGACAAAACGGTGGCGGGTGGAAGAATTTTAGGGGCCTATCATCATATCATATGCGCACAAAGGCCATTCATAAGTGGATGCCCACACGTGCACACCCTTTTCCCAATTACAAAAAGGAAGACAAACAGGCTTCATTAATTAATTAATTTATATAAAATATGCGACTAAAACCAGCCACTATTGCTTACCGTGTATGGTGTTGTATGTTGTTCCCGTATTGACCCAATTACCCTCTTCACTCACAACAAATTACAACCTCAATGCAACTTACACTATTGTTTGGGTTTGGATTTTTTTTATTGGAGTTATTTTATTTTTTAAAAATAAAAATATTAATTTAATCTTTAATGATTGAATATTTTTTAATTTTTAATTATTTGTTAAAAACTAAATATTAAATCAATTAATAAAAAATCTTTTTTATTATTTATAATGTAATAAATATTAATTACAATATCTCATTACAATCTTATATTCCTATAAAAATATGATTAAAATCTAATATATTTTTACTTTTATGATTAAGCTAAGTGAAACAATATTTTTAAATTCAAAAAAAATATTAGAAGATATATTTTAATAAAATAAATTTATACGATTGTGATCCAAGTAGACAGTACTTTAACTCTAAATCTCTAATAAGGTATTTTTTAAAATATCAATAATAATTATATATATATATTAATATGATAATATTATTGTAAATATAGAATAATAAAAATAAGAAAAATATTATGTAAATATTTCAAATTTTTAAAGGAAAAAAATCCATTTTTGGCCATGCGAATTTGACTTTAAAATAAAAACATAAAAAAATAATTGAGGTCATTTTAAAACTGAGTAATTTTTTGTCTTTTTTTTTTGTTTTTTAAAGGGTAATTTAATGTGAGGTGTAAATAGAAATGAATGAAAGGGATATATTAGTAAATTGGAGGGAGCGGTAGATTAAAGAAATTAAACCTTAACATAAGATCGGGGTCCTCGATAATCACAGGGAAATAAAGTCATTGCCGTGTTTGACCTCCAAGCCGTTACTTACCTCAAACACGTATGTATAAGAGAGAGAGAGAGAGAGAGAGAGAGAGAGAGAGAGAGAGAGAATCTGATTTTAAGGAGGAAAAAGAATAGAGATTGATAGTGTAAAGTTTCTCATTTCATTATTAGAATTGGAGTTAATTTCGTCGATAAATCGTAGAACCTCTGATTCTCTCATTCTTACTGCTTACATGATTTTCTTGTGAAATTTCTGTATTTATTTCCCGGGAAAATTAAAAGTGGAGACAGCTGTTTGTTTCTCGGGAAAATTTGGTGTTTGTTGAGCTAGGAATAAAGAAAAGGAAGCAAAGAGAAAGCAGAGATGAGAGGCTCGAATGGAGAATCGAGAACTGTGGACAACGCCGCTTTGGAGACTATACACGCTGCTGCTACTGCGATCGCCTCAGCTCAGACTCAGAGTCGTGTTGCTCAAGCTACGTTTCAGGTTGAAATCATTTTCGAGTTGTTTGTTTAACGTTCTTAATTGTGAGGCTTTAATCCTTTCGATTTGATTTCGTTAGTTCATTTGACTAACCACAGTGTTGTGAAGTGCTAAGTTTTGTGAGATTCAATAACGAGGTTTGAGATCTGTTGATTTACTTGTTCTTGATATTGCTCTTATTATCTTGCTGTCTAGGATTTTTGGCTGCAGCAGTTTTTCTGCTTTGTTGTTCGATTGTGTTATAGTGTGATGTTGATGTAACCTGCTTTGGTTCAGTGTTTCAGAAGTATTGACCTTGCTCCTTGATATTTCTTTTCTTTTTTTTTCTGGAAGAAAAAGTCTAGGCAATTTTTCTCTTAAAAAGTGATTGAAGTGTTTCCAAATTATCTGTTGCTCTTTGAGAACCGACTTGTTTGAGTATCACGTTTGTGCCTTTGGCTCCTGAATTTACTTGGCTTTTAGAGGTATTTTTATTGCTCTGTTATATGGACTTTTTAAGCTATTTAGGTCTTGTTGTACATAGATCAAACAGTGCTTTTGAACTTATGGATTTCTGTTAAGCATTGTCCACCTCGTAGAATGTGTATTCGTATTTCCTATTTCAATCTTACAATAAATGTAAGATTTTTCTGAAGGATCCAAACTCCCTGCCATCTAGGATGTATTAATCTTCCTGGTCTTTCAATATTGTCATTGGTTTAGTCTTATAATTTTTATTTAAAAAAGAGCAGTTAGTCTCTGTGGTGGTAGAAAATCTAATTAACGAGAAATTAAACAGTGAAGCATACTCAGTGGAAGTGAAATATTGATTAAGGATAGTCATGAATTAGAACAATAGAAATCCTGGAATTCTTTATTTAATTTCATCTATCATGTTCTGTTGCAGCTCTCCTGTGCGTTGTGAGAGTTGTTTCATAATCGATTTTTCTCTATTTTTCTTTTTTTCTTGTTTTCTTTTAGAGTAAATTTACTTGTAGACCCTCTACCCAGACCATCTTCCTACACAGGGGGGGCAGGGAGGGCCATGGTTGGGGGTTTAAGATTTTCAAAAGCATTTGTTTTTGGATGTCTAATCAATTCGCAAGGTCTGTTTTGCAGTATAATTGACTCCCTGCTGATCGGAGGAATGAGTGATAAAAAATGCACTTCAGTTGGGTTCTACATTTAGATCCTGGGAATCTAAGTTGGATTCTACTCTTAGATCTTGAGAATCATAAATTAGAGTGGAATCGTTTTCTTTTTGGGGAGTTGGAAGACTTGTTCATTTGGACACACCATTGGTTTTTGTTCTTTTTTCATGTAGGAGCAAATGCATTTAGCACTTCGTGTGCTTTCTGTGATGGTTGAGATGCAAATGCCCTCTATGTGTAAGACAAATATTTGATGATGCTAATAAAAGCATAAGGTTGTGAAACGCTTATCTAGTGGCAATAAGTCACAATCAATGCTATTGTCATAATCTCCTGTTTTCATGGAGGTTATATAAGTACTGCAAGCCAGATATACCTGCTTTACGATCATTTGCAACGACAAATTCAAGAACTCGTTTAGCTAGGTCTAAGGAGATGTGTCTTTCATTATATATCTTCTTTTTTTTTATTGCTGTTACATCTGTGTTACATATATGGAATAATAGTTAAACAATTTCTTCCAATTATGCTGTCTAGGGTAGTTGGCCAATTGTTTATATCTTCGAATATGAACATGAAATATCTGCTTTTTGTACAGCAGTAGTCTTTAGCTTCCACATCTTTAGTCTGATTTAATTAAGGAAATATCATATCCTGGTACGATAGTTTCCTTCTAGCTCTTGATTAGTTAGATGCTTTCAGCAGTTAGATCTCTTCTATAAATTACCGCGCAATTCACAATTCTATTATTTTCCCTTCTCATTTTTTAAATTTAACCATAAAAGACCATTATATCTCAGTTAAGAAAATTGCTTTTATGTCTTTGATCTCTTTTGTAAATGCAATATGCCCTCTTGATCAACTGTCTGGTTGCCGCTGCTGTCGGTAAAAATTATCTGAAGTCCAGGGCATAAAATTAGAAAAGTGATGCTATATACTCCCACATTGGTTACAGTTTGAAACAAAAAAAGAATCAGGAGACTGGGGATTGAAGTCTTAAGCCAGGGAGAAAAGAGCCATCAGAAGGGGGCTCTAGAAGACCGTTTGAATTCATAATGGTTCAGTCTTTCCTTTCCGGTCAGTACCCTGTTTCTTTTCTTTTTTGCTTCTCCTTTCTAGGAGAGCTGGTAATAAACTCCAGGATTTACCTCCTAAATCCAAACACTTTTCTACCTCTCATGTACCTTGTTTGCTAAGCAGAGAAAACTTCTCCTTCAATAAAATCCTCAGATCTACCATGTACTTTATTGGAAGTTAATGAATCTTTTGAGTCATCTATTTCAAATGTAGGTACTTTAGAAAGGGAAATATTTCCATGTTGCTCATCTTTTTATCATTGAGAAGTTTAAATAATTTTGATTTTAGTATTCTCTTTTTGCTGGGCAGTGGAATTTTAGAAGTCATGTTAGGTAAGCAAAGGTTCTGAAATTCCTAGGAATGTCAGATGGAGGCACCTTCCATAATCTTATTCTCCCCTTCCCCCTTTCTTTTTGGACTATATTTTGTGGTTCTTTGTAATAACTTTTTGTTCAAATGGATTGACTTTCATGATATGTAAATGTAGATGAACTTAAATTTATGCCGCAAATAATAGGAGATGTGGTTAAGTTGTTCTTGTTTTATGTAAGAGTGATGAGTTGGATATAATTATTTTGCAACTTGATAAGTAGAGAGAGTACATGATTAGCATTGTCTTTCAGTAAATTGTTTGTGCACACAGTAATTGGAGCTATCCTTCTTATTTTGTGCCAGTTGCTCATTTCTTACTCTAAAAGTGGGTGGAGATGGCAAACAATTCCAGTTGGGTGCACAAGGGAAATTTTCAAAATAACTAAGCTTAGTATTATTCACATTAGAGAAGGGTGGTCAAAAAGTGCGTGTGGAGCTCAAATTAGACTCAAACCAAGTATTGATCAACTTTTCCATGGTAGAATTGTGAGATTTGATACCTTGCAGACTTCTGAAGTCAGGCAGTCGCCCTATTTATATTTTGGCAATCTGGGACTTCAAATGATACAGATTTGCAATTACAGTTAATTACCATGAGGATTTAATGTTATCATTAACTAATCCCTACTTTCATCAATGAAATGGCATCTAGGAATATTTTGTAGCTTTTGTTGTGTGTGTTGAAGAATTGAGCTTTCTTTCGATCCTTAATGCTATTAATTGTCAACTATTTGATTCTTACTGACAGTTAGAGTAGTGCATGGGTACGGTTTCTGTTATTCATACATTTTTATCATAGCTGTTTATGCTTTACAGAAGAGAAGATGGCGGAGCTGCTTTCAGTTATATTGGTGTTTTGGATCTCATAAACATACAAAACGAATAGGGCATGCTGTGCTTGTTCCTGAAACAACAGCCCCTGGAACTGATGCTCCTGCAGTTGGAATCCCAACCCAAGTTCCTGTTATTACACTTCCTTTTGCTGCACCTCCCTCATCTCCTGCATCTTTCCTGCAATCAGAACCTCCTTCTGCCATCCAGTCACCAGCCGGCATACTGTCCCACTCTATGTGTGCCAGTATGTATTCACCACCTGGGCCTGCTTCTATTTTTGCAATTGGCCCTTATGCTCATGAAACCCAATTGGTGTCACCACCTGTTTTCTCAACCTTCACCACCGAACCTTCAACTGCGCCATTTACTCCTCCTCCTGAGTCTGTCCACTTGACTACACCTTCCTCACCTGAGGTGCCATTTGCCCAGCTGCTTGAACCAAACCTCCAGAACAGTGACACAGGTCTGAGATTTCCGATATCCCACTATGAGTTCCAATCTTACCAACTACACCCTGGTAGCCCAGTTGGCCAACTAATCTCACCTAGCTCAGGCATCTCAGGTTCGGGCACTTCATCTCCTTTTCCTGATGGTGATTTTGCTGCTAGCATCCTCCACTTTCCTGAGTTCCGTATGGGTGACCCTCCCAAGCTCTTAGACCTTGATAAGCTTTCTAACCGTCAATGGGGATCACGTCGGGCTTCCGGCAGTTTGACACCAGATGCTGTAAGGTCAACACCATACAAGGGTTTTCTGCTGAATCATCATATTAATGAGGTTACAGCATATCCACATTCAGCTGTTGGATGTCGTAGTGACCAAATGGCAGTTGATCATAGAGTTTCATTTGAGTTATCTGCCGAAGATGTTGTAAGATGTGATGAAAGGAAGGCTACAAAACTGTCTGAAAATGTACCATCGCCTCTGAAGAATGGAGCAACAGCTGAAAGACTAGAAAATGCAAGTGAAGTGGTAGACAAAAATGAGTGGCGTCTAGGTGAAACATCCAACGACAAACCAGTAAAAGCGCCCCCAGCAGACAGAGAAGAGGCACCACCACAGCACCCAAAGCATCAGTCCATCACGCTTGGTTCTGTTAAGGACTTTAAGTTTGACAACGTAGATGGAGGAGATTCCCACAAACCAATTATTGGTTCTGACTGGTGGGCCAATGAGAAGGTTGTGGGCAGGGAGGGCGAGGCCAGAAGGAACTGGTCATTCTTCCCTGTGATGCAGCCAGGTGTCAGCTAACTGTAAGCTTTTCCCTTGGTCCCTAGGTTAAGGGAGCGTGGTAGGACTTCTGCCCGTCAATCCGTCCAAATCTGTCAGTCACTAAACGACACCTTACTCTCCAATCAAAATACCAGATAAAATGTAGGGTTTTGCATCAGAAATCACATGGCTCACCCATACTCAAAAGTCAGAAGGCTCTTTTTGTAGTCCTTCAACCTGAAAACATGAACATGTAGGAATACTTTTGACTTGTTCGGATAGTGTACTTTGTCTTTCTCTAGGCAGAAACCCATATTAACAGCAGCTTTAGGTATCCATCTTCATCCCTTCTATATGTATGCTTCTCTGTTTTTGGCAGAAATTCAGATTAGCCATCTTCCCATTTCCATGTGTAATTAATTACATTGCTAATAATAATGCAGAGGCGAAGATGGATTTTTATCTTTCTTATCTGATGATAACTTCCAGGTATGCTTTCTGCATGTTGATCCATGCTATATTGTTTGCCAGCATGATTGTCTTTCAAATCCAATGTTATTTCTAGTTCTGCAATTACAGTGCTTGTTGGGCACTTTGAGGCTTTCTGATCCTGAAATTCTCCATGAATTTTCTATAGTCAAATAAAAGATTAGCAAGCAAATCTCTTCTCATGTGAAGCAAATTCCGGGAAACAAATACCATTTAGAAGTCCACAAGCACAAACAGCTTGAAGATCGTTCTATTTGTTTTGTTAGGAGCAGGAGAAGTTGACCACTATTGATTGGTTTAAGAATAACCCTCCACTTCTAAGTTCAAAACTCAAATAATCTATGCTCTAGATTCTCATAAGTCTCAATTGTTTGAAAATGAAAAAGAGAAACACCAAAAGCCATGGGACCTTGCTGTTCTAGAAGTCAACCAACCTGAACAGTAATAACATCCTCTATTGTCCACCCGGACGTCCGGTCCAAGTTGGACTGCTAAAACACCACATATTAGCTTAATTAATACTAATTACAACCTAATTAATTAGTAATTAATTAAATTTTTATTTAGATTTAATTAATTGGACCCTATTGGACTTATTTAAGCATGAAATTGTTACCCTTTTTGTTGACCAGAGCCATCTCCAGTCTCTCCTTTTTATATGGCCTATCCTGTTCTCTTTCCGTCTTCTCCATTCCCAAATAATTCTTGAAAAAGAGGTTTCCTATTTACTCTAATTAGGATTTTCAGGGAAAGTTTTGGGGACGCGTTATGCCATCATTTGTTAGGGCTATGCAATCTCCTGACGGGTACCGCCAACCAAAACCAGAGTCCGACATAGTCACCGTTGATGTGGGTGGCCAAGTTTTTCAATCCACGAAGCAGACTCTGAGCCTGGGTGGACCCAAGTCTCTCTTTTACAGCTTGGCCGAGTCGAGCCACCGTTTCGTTGACCGAGACCCTGAGTTGTTCTCTATCCTCCTCTCTCTTCTCCGCATAGGCAATCTCCCGTCGAAAGCGAGAGCCTTTGATCTTCAAGATCTCATCGAAGAAGCTAAATTTTATGGGGTAGAGCAGGTTTTGGTTAGTTCTTTGTCGAACCCATCTCAATTTGATGCCTTTAATCTCGAGAAATCGCTGATTTTGCCCTTGAACGGCCGGGATACGCCTTCGACGATCGCGACAGCGCCATGTGGGACTCTACACGTGGCCCATGGGAGCAAGATCACCTCGTTTGATTGGTCATTGAAACGGAAATCAACGATCTTGACCCAGTTCTGGGCTGTTGATTCTCTGTTAGCCATATCATCGAATATTGTCGCAGCAGGGGCCACGGATTTTTCAGGTTTGCAAATTCTCGATCTTGATAATGGGTTTGTAAAGGAGACTTTGAACTGGGAAAATGTAACTAGGTCTAGTTCTACAGTGCAAGCCATTGGTTCTTCACCTGAATTCCTGTTTACCAGTTTTGAATCGGGTAGAAGGAACTCGAATTCCATAATGGTGTATGATTTGCCTAGCTTAAGACCTGTGACTGAGATTGCTCATTATGAGATTTATGGTGCTGATCTTGATTCAGCTATACCTGCCACAAAACTGAGTTGGGTGTCTAGCTACAATTTGGTTATGGCATCTGGGTCTCACAGTGGCCCATCAGGTGTATTGGGTAACATCAAGTTATGGGACGTAAGGTCTGGAAATGTAGTTTGGGAGATAAAGGAGAAGGTGGATTGCTTTGCAGATGTCACAGTGTCAAATAGTTTATCAGGGCTCTTCAAAGTTGGTGTGAATTCAGGGGAAGTTTCCTATTCAGATCTTAGGCGTTTGGGAGCTGAGAATCCATGGATTTGCCTTGGTGATCAGAGGAATGTGGTTAAAGGGAAGAGGGAGGGATACGGGTGTAAGATTGAGAGTCATGGGAATCAAGTATTCTGTGGTAAAGGAGGGGACATAGAGTTGTGGTCTGAGATACTGATGGGTTCTTCAAGAAGTAGTGAATATGGATTGCAAGATAGAGTGTTTAGGAAGAATTTGATGGGTAGATTGAAGGATTTGAGAGGCAACAGGATAACCAACTTGGCTTTTGGAGGTAACAAAATGTTTGTGACTAGGAAGGATCAGCAAGCTATTGAGGTTTGGCAAAGTTCAGTGAAAGGATTCTGAAAAAGGTAGTGAGCATTGGTGATTAGGAGTTTCGTAGTCCATTGAACATACATCTTCTTTTTTTGTATATTAGTTCTTGGTTTGATGCCTACTGTAGATGTTGTTGTATTCATTGAAGTTCCATAGGGTTGATATAGAAAGTTTCCTGTTTGCTACTTCATCTTTTTACAAACCATCAGTGAGAAGATGCTGATCAATGCTGTTCAATTAGACCCTTTTCTTGCCATTGATGAAATCAGTGAGATTGCTTGATTGAATTGAATTGCAATAAATCGATACTTGATCAAATTTGTTAACTTCCTTGTTCTACTTTTACTCTCCAAATCAGGTCTTAAACCTGCTAGCTCTACTTTTCTAGTGGGATTAAACGTGTTAGCTCCACTTTTCTTCCATTGGATGCTATTTAAAAGGTTTGGTGTTCTATCATCTTCAAAATTTATTCAGGGGTTGATGGGTTGTGTTGAGGGGTGAGTTGCTTCTACCTCTCCTCTCTTCTTCTACTGGTAGCCAATAGACCCTTTTGATATCAATGGTTTAACATTTGCTCTGCCTCTTACATTGTATCTTAAGTCTTTTCCTTCCTCATAAATATAAACTGCACCTTGACCTACTCAGTCTCCCTCTTTAGACACAACCGATTACTTTGGAAAAAGTATAAGCTCTCCGTCGGCTGCATTTGGTTTTCTGATGAGCAATTGATCATGTAATATTGTCAACTTTATCGAATGGTTATTTATTTATTTATATATGTTTAAAATATAAAATTACATTTAGTTGTAGCTTAATTTTAATACAGTGCATGGTTAATATATTTTAATTTAAATGATTGAATTAACAGAAAATCAGTCGGATTTATCAAATCACATTGAAAATTAAAAAAATAAAAACAAGTGATTTTTATCAGGTTGCTTGCATGTCCACATTAAAAATGTCAATATTATTAAAATAAAAATGAACCACATTATAAAAAGAGATCACGGATGAGTTTTTAGTGCATTATTATTTTGGTAGATTCTTAATTGACTTTATTGTTGGGAACCTCTTCAGTCGATTAGAGATTCCTCTTCTATTTTTTAGTAAGTTCTAATAAAGTCACTTAACCTCATATAAACCGAACAATAAAAAGTGGGTACAAATGAATTTGGACACGCATTAATTTTAATAGCATCATTATATCATATTTTAAATTTGATTTTATGTGGACCGTTCTTTGGACTTTTTTAATAATGTTTATTTTATCATAAAAATCATTCAATATCACTTCTTGCTAGTGTTTCCTTCTCCCAAATTTTTGGAAACTGTTCTCTAAGCTGAATATGTCAAACCCAAATTAACATGATATGATGCTTGGGTAACCTTTAATTTTAAGAGTATTGAAGATTGTCATGTATTGTAATAAGAGGATGAAACATGAGACCACCCTAAAAAATAATAAAAAAAAAGGAATAGATCGAGACATCAACATTTAACATCTTAATTAGGCGGTAATGCCAACTAAATTCTATCAAAGTCAAAATCATATTGGGGTACACATTTTATGGAACACAGGGTTTATTAATTGCATGATAATGCGAAGTAATATGTTGGAAAAAGTTGCAATCAGAAAGATGTAAACATGAAATTGTGTGGTTTGTTTAATTTTTCATATGAGTAAGGGTTGATCGATGTCCTCGAATAAGAAATCAAGAAAAAGGAAGATAAGATATGATTTTTTTTATATGCTTCAATTAATCTTGCATTTTGTGGTAATGAGCTAAACAGCAATATCACTATGATTACGGAGCTAATTAGATGTTGATGGGTTACTAATAGGATTCAGAAGACCTAATTTTCATTAAAAGATAAACAACAAAAATTTATAGGTACCACCCAATTTTGTTGAAAGAAAAAGAAGATAGACTCATGAAGGTCCATCACGCGTGCACTGTCATTGTCCGATCAATCAATTTGAATTCAGATATCACTTAATTATTATTTTTTAATTAAAGACATTTTATATTGATATGATAAATTATAATTTAAATTAACTGAAGAAGAAAATTTTGATTTCCAAGAATAAACAAATCCTATCTAAAAATATATGAGTATAATATGATCATAATGGTTAAAAATTTATATAAGACCGTTAAATTACTATATGAAAAAATAAATATCTTCTTTAAAATATGAAGGGTCCATCTAATTATAATTAATACCATGTATAAGACAACATTGGTACTCACTGAATGATAATATGAATAAGGTAAACTTAATAATTAGGTGCTTGAATGAAGGTTTAATTATTTTATATTTATAAAAACATTTAGTCAAGTTATTAAATTCATATCGGCCAAAAAAAACATTAAACAATAGATAATAATTTTGACTATTTCTACGTTAAATATAAATACATTTTAAAATAATGAAAAACTTTATCATAAATACAATGACCAATTGGGATATTATCTACTACGATGTGAAAATGATTTTTTTTTAAAAAAAAACAATGCTCTATATATAGCGCATAAAATCAATCGGGATAATATATAATTTAAGTATCAACAATACGCGGTCTTGGTGCATCCTGGTAACCATTATGGTGACATTAATTATGCATTATTTGCATAAAATTAATACTCGTCGGTCAGTTTATTACCATTAATTTTGTTATATATTTTGTGGCACAATTAATTTATGGCTTTCTTATTGTTGGGAGATTGCAGCTAGGAAGAAGACAAATACAAAATATTGGTGTATTAAGTCAAAATCAAATGATCGCCATAGATTTATGGCATTGTCGCATCGAAGACTCCAATGCCAAATTGAAATTGGGTGAAAATAAAATCTAAAAATGGACATGTGACTTTGTCAATCAGCTTGCTGGAAAATTGAATAATCTAATTAATCAGTTAGGTTCTTGTTGCTATAACACGGAGGAACTTGGAAGCAATATTCGGCCATTAATTAGACTACATTGACTTATTAAGAACCAAATTTTATGGTCCTTAAAAATCCACATGCCAAATTAATAAATTGCGAGAATTCAATGATGATATAAGAGGGTACTAATTAATTTTAGCTTATTGTGACGGTGAAGGATGAATGATTTAGTTTTTGGTACGGCCTTTTTAAAAGAGATATATCTTCATTTTAGTATTATAGATATAAAGGTACATTAATTGACTCTTCATGAGCATAAGTACTATAGATATAACGCTTGTTTTTATAACAATTTAATCTTATCATAGTATGTTATTAAAATAAAAGTTTAGTGCGGTTCGTTTTGGCCGTTTATGACAAATTTTTTATTATTTTTTATTAATATTTTTTAAAAATTAATGAGTTTATAAAAAATTAATGATATAGATATCAAAATTTAATGTTACTTTGGGTTTTTTTTTTTTTTAAACAGTCAAGTAGTGCAAGAATATTCAAAAGTTGACACACCATGAGAATTAGCTTACAAAAATTCATGGTTAATGAAAGATTCAATATGCTGCTTAGGAACCCTAAATTATAGCTAGCATCACGTTGGGGAAGAAACCCATTTCTTTATTGAAAGAAAAAAGAAGAAAATATGCATTAATTGACGCCACCTAAACATAGAAAACTGATCATTGGGGATATATTATGAAGAAAAATGCACTAACAAAATTACCATTTGTTATAAATGAGTAGTTTCTCAACTAATCTCATTAATTTCTTGATCGACATTAAGGGCCGGAAAATAGGTTATGTGCCAATTCTTTCTCTCATAGGGAGAGCTTTTAATATTAGGACCAAAAAAGGGATTTGTGAATATTGTGTGACTTTTTAGGGCATTGTTGTGTTAATACACTTAAAGGGCATGCCTTCCTTCATATAAATAAAAAGAAAAAGTTTACATGCAAATGCTGCAGTGTTCTCTTAATGAACCCAACAACCCTAGTCGACATTAATGGCTCCATTTTTATAAGCTGGTTTATCTGGTCCATGAACAGAGTGGAGAGAGAAACCAGAGAGAGAGATAACACAGAAGAGAGACGTATGATTCATACAACAATAATGTTGCTGCCGCATTAAATGCTTTTTTGCTTCACTTCTTCTCTATAAAATAGCTTCCTCTTCGTCTTTTCTCTCATTCACAGACTTTCACAGACTTCTCGTCGTTTCTTCTCTCTCTCTCTCACTCTCTCTCTCGATCTTCTTCTCCATAACCAGTTCTTCGTGTATGCCTCTTAGGCACTCGCATTATCATTTCTCTTCGTAAAAACTCCAAAAAAAAAAAAACCCGAAAACCTACGAGTTTTCCTCTCTAAATCTGATCTGGGTTCTGCTCATCATCTCCATTTTCATTTCATTTCTTTAGGTTTTGCTGCGTTCATCAAATGCAGTGTCTTCTTCTTGCGTGTTAGCTTGGTTTTTCGGGTTTGAGTGAAATTCGGTTCCCTGTGCTTACGTGCATTGTTATTACGGTAGGGGCAAGGATCCCATGGATGCATCAACAGCTTTAATGGTCTTCACAGCTATAGCGGCTTACCTACTGTGGTTCAAGTTCCTTTCCAGGTCCCTCAATGGTCCACGTGTCTGGCCCTTATTGGGAAGTCTTCCAGGTTTGATAGAGAACTCCAATCGCATGCATGAGTGGATCGCAGACAATCTTCGCGCGTGTGGCGGCACCTACCAGACATGTACAGCTTCAATTCCCATTTTAGCCCGCAAGCAGTGTCTTGTGACAGTCACGTGCGATCCCAAGAACCTGGAGCATATACTGAAGGTCCGGTTCGATAATTACCCAAAGGGACCTAACTGGCAGGCTGTGTTTCATGACCTGCTTGGTGATGGGATCTTCAATTCTGATGGTGACACGTGGGTGTTTCAGCGTAAGACCGCCGCATTGGAATTCACCACCCGAACGCTGCGGCAGGCTATGGGTAGGTGGGTGAACCGGGCCATCAAGAACCGACTTTGCCCGATTCTTGATACGGCTCGGATTGAAACCAAGCCGATTGATCTTCAAGACATCTTACTCCGGCTCACCTTCGACAACATTTGTGGCTTGGCATTCGGAAAAGATCCCCAAACCCTATCCCCAGAGCTCCCGGAGAATGTGTTCGCCACCGCTTTCGACCGAGCCACTGAAGCGACGCTGCAACGGTTTATTTTGCCGGAAATCATATGGAAGGTGAAGAAATGGCTCCGGCTCGGAATGGAAATCAGCTTGAATCAAAGCCTGGACAGCATAGACCGCTATTTATCCCACATCATCAAGACACGTAAACTGGAGCTGCTGGGCCACCCGCAAGGTGGGCTCCCACACGATGACTTGCTGTCTCGGTTCATGAAGAAAAAAGAATCCTACACGGATGAGTTCCTTCGACACGTGGCGCTTAACTTTATCTTAGCTGGACGTGACACGTCATCCGTCGCTCTGTGCTGGTTCTTCTGGCTCGTCACTAAAAACCCAAGAGTGGAAGAGAAAATTCTTGTTGAGATCTGCACCGTGCTGATGGAGACACGTGGCAGTGACACTACCAAGTGGATAGAGGAACCTCTAGAGTTCGAAGAAGTTGATCGATTGATATACCTGAAGGCAGCATTGTCCGAGACACTCAGGCTATACCCATCGGTGCCGCAAGACTCCAAGCACGTAATCGCCGACGATGTCTTACCCAACGGAACCTTCGTCCCCGGAGGATCAAACGTGACATACTCTATATACGCCGTTGGCCGGATGAAATCCATATGGGGTGAAGACTGCCTGGAATTCAAGCCGGAAAGATGGTTGTCCTCCGACGGCAAAAAAATGGAAGTACAAAATCAATACAGCTTCGTCGCGTTCAACGCCGGTCCACGCATTTGTTTAGGGAAAGATCTCGCGTACCTGCAAATGAAGACAATTGCCGCCGCAGTGTTGCTTCGCCACCGGCTGTCAGTGGCCCCGGGCCACCGTGTGGAACAGAAGATGTCGCTGACACTGTTCATGAAGTATGGACTCAAGATTAACGTGCACTCAAGGGACTTGAAGCCTGTAATGGAGAAGATACATAACAAGAGTACTAATTTGGAGGCACAATTATGATGCCTTTTTTTCCTCCTTTTTTTAGAAATATTTTCTTTTTACTACATTAGTATTACTATTGTCGTAATTTTACAATAAAATTGTATGTGTATACGGTCATGAGACCGACAAATTGTGTGGTTAGAAAATAAATGTTCATTAATATATAGAATATGATATATGGCATGCGGATTATAAAATTTTCATGATCTTACTTACCCGATAATATTTATTAAATATTAATTGTAAGAATTTATAATCATTGTCATTATCAAATCTGATAATATAATTAAAGACAAATAAAAATATAATATGTCATGTGTATTTAATTATAACAATTATTTTTACAATAATTGTTTGGTTCACAAAATTTAGAACTTTTATAAATTAAAATTAAAAAAAAAAAAGATATTGAAACAAAGATGTGCCCATATCAGTGTACCTTTTGTCTTGTTATTGATATATGTAGAAACAAGTCTACTTCTGTCTTTATCATATACAAGCATGCAATCTGTACCTCATGATATTGACTTTGACTTATCATGTATTATCTACATCCCTAATGTGTTTATTAAAAAATAATTCAAAAAATGAAACTAAATCTCACACTAATATTGATTTTTTTTTCTATTTATAGTATTTATTTTTATTTTTATTTTTATTATATACCATTTTACTTTTTAAAAAAATATATTTTTTTTGTGTATATGCGTATTATTGTCCGTGAATCTGTACATAAGATGCAATAGTCATAAATTCTTTAATTTTAAAAGTTTCAAAAAATATATATTTATATGTTTATACAATTTTTAAAAAATTAATTTTAATGAAAAATTTATGGAAATTGAAACATTCTAAATGATTTTGAAACCTTATTTATATTAATTTTAAATTTATATATACAATACTTTTTTTTCTTTACAGAAAATTTTATTTAAACTTCAATTTCGATCTTCAAAAAATCGAAACTCCCCCTATATCTATATATATGCAATAATTTTCAATAGATATTAAAAATGAATTTGGATCCTTGGCGGTGACAGGACTTGTATCATGTGAAAGTTGATTATATTAATGTCCAATAATATATATATATATATTAATTTTATTTTTTAATAAACAAATTTACTTATTTTATATATTTTTAATATTTATAAAAATTATATTATATAAGACATACTTAAGCCGCCAGGTCAAATTTAATGGTGTGAATGGTGTCAATTTGTAAGGAAGAGGAGAAAAGGACTTCCCCATAAATTAAATCCATGACTCTAAATTTCCATTTTTTTTAATTTACGATATATATGCTATAAATGTGTTGGTGTACACGCATAAATTTCTCATCATATTTAATGCTAAAATGATAGCGAAATCCCACAAACTTCGCTACCCTAAATCATCGGAGGAATAGGATACCCACGACAGCGTTAACGAGGATATTATTCTTCTAATTTGATCATATGATATTTAATTAAAAAATAAATTATTTAAAAAGTTAATGACACTCAAAAGCCGATAACTGAAATCACTAAATAGAGAGAAAATATGGTAAACTCATCTATCAATTTATCAATGGCAACTATTAAAGATTTTTATACACTTATCAATCACATGTGAAAAAAATATTTTAACATTATACTTGGCGTGAAAGAAAAGTAAATAATTATTTAAAAAAAAAAAGAACATAGAGAACAAAAATGAAATTATTCTATTGGTTTCGTAAAAAAGATTTAAAAGAAAAAAATTTAAATATACTTGATAAACATAGATTTTATATAAATTCTGGGAGCCAAAAATATTATATCAATTAAAAAATATATTTTAAAATTTTTTTAATGTAAAACTTTCATATGGTAAATGTTATTAATTGTAATATATATAAATTTGTAACGTATGAAATGATACTTACATTTTTATAACTTTGTAAAAAGAGTAATATTATCATGTACTAATTGATATTTTAATTGAAATACGTGAAGATAAATCTATTCAGTGATGCTTTGAGGAAGAAAATCTATAAGAAAAAAAAGTAAGATCAAGGGGAGCGTCAATATCATTCAACGCTTAAGTTAATAATAGATTTGATAACATTTTGTTATGAAAAATTCTTGGCTTGTTCTCTTTATAGTTAGGTCAAAAGGCAAATCCGTCATTTGATCTTGTTGGGCTTGCTTGGGTCTAAGTAGGTGAGATACTGATTTATCGACACTATCGACATAGTTATTGATATCTATAATCTTTTGATACCATGTTATTTATCAAATACCGGCATCTCGGGATCTCATTACTTATTATGTTGACATTGATATACGGTTGCCTTGCTGGCACTTAATTATATTTGTTGACATTTCATGTTATATCACATTGTTAGCAGCTTTTTGTTATGGGCAAGCTTCTTTAAGGAGAGTGTTGCTTGTGGGTTAGAATTTTCGTAAACTTGGTTGTGGATCATTTGCTATAAACTTTAGATGATCTTTTATAAATTTTATTGAGGAGCCTGAATCTAGTTATATTTAATCACGTGAAAAAAGGAAATTTGATTTGTTTTATTATTAAATAAATAAAGATAATATATTTATGATCATCTTTTGATATTTTTTTAATCATTATATTTTATTTTAAAAATAAAAAATAATAATAATTAAATATTATAAAAATATAATCATCATTTTATATGTTAAAAAACCATTAACGTTGAAGTTAATAAAGTCTATTAAATGAAAGTTTCGTATAAGAAAATATGAAAATATAAATTTTTGGTTAATATAATTTTTTGATAAATTTTAATTTGAGAATATATACAAAATGTAAGTATTTTTTTATATAATTAACTTGAAAAATTAATCAACAAAATAAAAAATAAAAATTATTCACTTAAACTATATCATTTATGTCAAATTAAATAATAATATTTAAAAAATAACAAATACAATTTTAATTTTTTAAATTAAATATATATTTATTGTTAAAAATATCTAATAAATAATTCAAATAAATTTTACATTCAATTGTTGCTAATCTTTAAATTTAAATAATTTGTGATTCATAGTTATTTATCATAAAATCTTAATTGTTTTTAAAAAAATATTGTTGATATTTAAAAGATTTTAAAATTTTTTATGATTGTAATTTGAATTTTTTTAAACTCTTTAAAAAATTTTTAAGTTAAATATTTGTAATTTTTAATTTTTTGATATAATTTAATTTAATTTAAATTAATAAATATTAAATTATAATTAAAAATTTTAAATAACTTTTACAGTAAAATAAACTGTCATTTAATTTTTTTAATTTAATTTAATAGAAAAATATTTTTTTATATTTTTCCTCATTAATAATGATGGGTCAACTATGAATCCTGATTTGTCCTAAAGGCTACAAGTCAACGGGATCTCACACAAAAACACACAACTTGAGGTACCACCAAGCAAATAAAAAAAAAGGTGAGGCACCAAGTTCAAATTATCCAAGAAAAAAACAGAATGTTAAGCACATACCAAAAAAAATAAAAATATAAAAAGAAATAAAAAAATCAATGGCGTAAAGCATATGGGATAAATCATATAAACGATAGTGGGGGAATATTTTTATTTTTTTCAGTTAGTGGTATTCAAAAAATTGAGAAATTTAACAATCCCATGTTTCGCGTACCACAGTAACACTGTAAGCTGACAGGGACACCCGTTCCCTGATTCGATCAAATGTGTAGTTGCGTCAAACAGGCGGCCATGATTCAACAGCTCACAATATAATATGATAACGCACACCATGGGAGTTCTTCCTATCTCCAATAATTAATTAAGTAATTGTGTAATTTTAAATTATGATTCTCATTACAAATTAAGGGAGAAGACGCTTTCTCTCTCTAACACAACTTCACCTCTCTCTCTCTCTCCATCCCCCCAAATCTCTTTCGCTCTCTCCCCATTCCCTTAGTTTCGTTGCCTTTTTAGCTCATTCTCTGCGCCTTTTCTGCGGGAGCTGACCCTTGGCGTTATACATATACTGCAGTGTGACTGATGATTAGGGTTTGAACTTGAATTTTAAGCTGCCTATTGGATAATTTAAGCGATTGAGCTCTTGATTTGGCTGAGTATAGATTGTTTTTGTTATTCTCTTGAGCTTGTTAAGTGCTGGTGACTATGTGCTGAGTGTTATTACGGCTTTGAGCTTTTGTGTCTTCCAATTTCAAGCAAGTTCCTTTCTGGAAGCCAATATGATCTGTTTTATGAGAATTTGAAGATGGGTCTCCAGTATTCTAGTAGCATTAGAGTATAGCTTGTGATAATTTAACTAGATTTTGGTAATTTTTCTAGCTTCATGTGTTTATATATATATGGATTGTTGGATTTTCAGATC
The DNA here is from genome assembly GCA_021397835.1 of Moringa oleifera. NCBI lineage: Eukaryota > Viridiplantae > Streptophyta > Magnoliopsida > Brassicales > Moringaceae > Moringa > Moringa oleifera. The sequence goes on from JAJFZO010000566.1 coordinate 1,625,012, forward strand.
CATGTTGAAATACTGTCTTTTGGTTTTTCAGCTTGACTATATTATCTTGGCTTATCTATTGAAAATGGGTTGTTAAAGGATGGATCTGGTAGGATGATGATAATTGAGTGCCATGGTTTCTCATGTCAGTTTAATTGTATTGCTTTCACAATTCAGTGGTAGAACTGGATCTAAAAAAGGCCATATATGTATGCAAACTGGTTCTGTTATTGCTAGGATGCGAGGATGTGTTGAGTGGCCTTTGGTTGGACGGTAGTTCAGCATTAAAGTTGACCTTTGCATATGTTTCTCACTTAGAGCAAGCATAAAGCACTTAATTTTTTAGTAGTAGATAGCTTAAGTTTTTAAAGTTAAATCATTTACACCTTTCTACTCTTTAACAGGAGGAAATTCATCTGTTTTGGGCAGTGACTGTTATTATCTAATAACTTCTTCAGGTTACTTTTTGAAAAGTGATTGGCTATAGCTTGGTTATATTGAGGATGAGTTTCCTGGTCGTGATGAACCGTTATTCAGGCCATCTAGAGAATTAGGAACTCATGTTGGTGGTTGTTTGGTTTAAAATCCTGTAACCTAGTAATGTTTAGCTATTCTCATAGACAACACGTGGAGGCATGACCCATTCCCTACTACAGTTACTGCATACTTATAATGAGTTCCCCTGCTATTTCCATAGGAATGTAACGCTTTACTCTTGAGATTCATATATGTGACCGTTGTTCCATTCGTTATGATTTATATTCTCAGTATCATGATGATCCTTAGGAAATCCTAATAAATGAACTCTTTTGCAGGTTTATTGTCTACTATAGCTCTTGGGATTCTGCTTACTTGGGCTGACACTCAGAGACAAACTTATGTTTGTCGTTTTGCGCCCACATTTTAAAAAATTTTGTGATTGGATCAACATTGGCAGGTTTTTATGTTGGTATACTCTTATGATAGATTATTCGTAATTAAGCAATAAATCTTCGAGTTGCAATTTGCTCCTATATATTGTAAGTTTCGTTTAGGAATATGCCTTCCTGGTGGGGAAAATCTTCCTCAAAAGATGAAAAGAAGAAAGCAAACAAGGAAAGTTTCATTGATGTGATAAATCGGAAATTTAGGACTGCATCTGAAGAAAAGTCCAATAGTCGATCAGGAGGGTCCCGGAGATGTTGTAATGACACAGTTTCTGATAGGGGATCTCCCTCTCGAATACTATCAATATCGACATCTCCCTCTACCCTTGTATCGCGCTGTCAAAGTTTCAATGATAGGCCTCATGCACAACCACTTCCGCTTCCTGCTAGTGTTGGTTGTACTGATTCTGGCATTGGTGCATCTTCAGAACCTGGATTTGATAGAGGGTCTAAGCCATTTCTCTTTATTCCTGTTCCAAAACCTGTTGGCATCCCAAGCAGGCTTGATCATACTGATGCCAATGGTGATTTAGGTACTGCTTCTGTTTCTAGTGATAGTTCCATTGATAGTGATGATGCATCTGACTCGCGTCTCCTAAGTCCCCTCACATCTGACTATGAAAATGGAAACAGGACTGCAGTGAGCAGCCCTTTGAGGTAAGTTTCATTAATGTGGTTGAAATTGCAAGTTCTTTGAGGTTCTCTCTCTGTCTTTCTCTCTTTTCCCCATGCTCACTCACTATTTTGCTCTGACAAAACTTTTTTTCTGTCTTGCTGAAGCATACTGCACAAGGATCACTCTCCAATTGGCAGTCTTAAAAACTCAAGAGAGACATGGAAGCCAGCTAATCAGAGTCTATCTACATCACCTAGGGGGGAGTCCCTTGGTTCTCATGTGCAAAATCTACAGATTCCTTGTCGTTTTGCTCTCTGTAGTCCACCAAACAGCTCAATGTCAAGTCCTTCTAGAAGTCCAATGAGTGCATTTGGCGCAGAGCAAGGTTTAAACTCCGGTCTGTGGACAGCAAAGCCTTATTCAGAAATAGCCTTGCTTGGTTCTGGACACTGCTCAAGTCCAGGTTCCGGTCATAATTCTGGTCATAATTCAGTTGGTGGAGATATGCCTGGACAGCTGTTTTGGCCTCATAGCAGGTGTAGCCCTGAGTGCTCCCCTATACCTAGCCCCAGAATGACAAGCCCTGGTCCCAGCTCCAGGATACACAGTGGTGCTGTCACCCCTCTGCATCCACGAGCTGGAGGGGCTACTCCTGAGTCACCCACTAGTCGACCTGATGATGGTAAACAGCAAGGCCATCGGTTGCCCCTTCCTCCGATAACAATATGTAACACTTGTCCCTTTTCTCCAACATATTCAACAACAACATCTCCATCAGTCCCCAGAAGTCCTGGTAGGACAGAAACTCCAACTAGCCCTGGGTCACGCTGGAAGAAGGGACGGTTACTAGGAAGAGGCACTTTTGGACATGTGTATCTTGGTTTCAACAGGTGAGTATTCTTTTGAAGTTTAAGCTCAGGTCTTAACAGTGATAATTTTTCTATTTTATTATTTTTGTTATGTTCTGTCTGTTGCTTGTATGATATTTGTCTTTTCTAGCACAATCTAATTCTGTGAAGTGATATGTGAGATAGCTATTGGTTGTGACTTCTAATGTCGATCATCCTGAGCATCAGCTTGATCCTTGTTTTACTTAAACCATCAAATCTCAAACTGAGAATTTCTATGTTGCCAAATTGTTATTCCTCTTGTGCTTTTTCCCATTTCATACAGTGAAAGTTCTCCATTTCCTTTGTGCATGTTTTCCTCTTCAAATGTTCATGGCTGATTTGATTTTATTGTTTGGTCCTCAGCGAAAGTGGTGAGATGTGTGCGATGAAGGAGGTAACTCTGTTTTCAGATGATGCAAAATCAAGGGAAAGTGTACAGCAACTGGGGCAAGTTAGTTCTCTTCTTTTTCTATATTATCACTGGGTAGATCTTTTGGAGTTATGTGGTGTGAAGAATAGTATACATTTGTTACCTGTTTCTTTGCTACTTCTCTGGATGTGTTGAGGAATATTGTATACATAATAATGATATCTGGCAGGAGATTGCGCTGCTAAGTCGCTTACGACATCCAAACATAGTGCAGTATTATGGATCTGAAACTGTAAGTTCTTTGTTCTGTCTGGCTTTATTAATGATACCATTGTTTTGACAAGTGAGATCAAGTTTCTTTCAAACTTGCTATATGTTCTGAAAGTAATTCGGCTATTGCCACTGTTCCAAAGTTCTGAAACTTTTAGGAAGTTGGAGCACCTTATATTTTGATTACTTAAAGAACAAATTTTGGGATACTACTTCCTGATAGTTGGTTATCCTTTGAAGTTCTTTGAAGTAATGCTTGATACTAGGTAACTTGTGGCAGATAATGTAAGCTTTTTCGCGGCTGTTTATTTCTTGAAACAGATAGATGACAAGCTTTATATATACTTGGAGTATGTGTCTGGTGGTTCCATCTATAAACTTCTTCAAGAGTATGGCCAGTTTGGTGAGAGTGCTATTCGTAGTTATACTCAACAAATTTTGTCTGGGCTGGCTTATTTGCATGCTAAAAACACTGTGCATAGGTAAGTCTACTTGTTTCTAGCTCTTTGTTTGCTTATACTAGAAGCATCATGAATCATTTGTTGACCTTTATTTCTGCCAATTTGTTTGAATAGTTACTTCTGCTGATGGTTAAGCTTTAATCCTGTTCAGAGACATCAAAGGAGCAAATATATTGGTAGATCCTAATGGCCGTGTGAAGTTGGCAGATTTTGGGATGGCAAAGCATGTAAGAATCTACATCTGCATTTCAGTATCTGCATAGTTGGTGGCTAGAAATCTAGCATATTATCTTGTTTAGTTCGCCACAGAAAGGAGGAAAGTAAAGATTTCTGACAAGACAATAACTGCCAAATGGAGACTTGAAAGTATAATCTAAGTACTTTTTGCTTATTAGCCAGTAGTTGTGTTCTAAACAAGGTTCTCTGTAAAACATGCAGATCACTGGACACTCTTGTCCATTATCGTTCAAGGGAAGCCCTTATTGGATGGCACCTGAGGTTAGCATGAGACTTGAGTCTATTCTCGTACCTTTCTGTCATTGTTCCTTTTTTATGCTCTCTTGTAATAGCTTTTATTCAATTCAGGTTATAAAGAATTCAAATGGCAGTAACCTTGCCGTGGATATATGGAGCCTGGGGTGTACGGTTTTGGAGATGGCTACCACAAAACCACCTTGGAGCCAGTATGAAGGGGTTAGTAAATTTTGGAGCACCAAGTATTGAATTTATGATTTTGTAAAGATAGTGGTTATATCAAGCGTCATTTTGATAGTTCTATCCTGGCTATATTTGTTTCTCTGAGAGACACTGTTCACATGCTAGGCTTCTATCTAAATCATTCCCATGTTTCTAAACAACAGTTTTAATTTGTGTGCTTCTTGGAAGGTTGCTGCTTTGTTTAAGATTGGAAACAGTAAGGAGCTTCCTGAAATTCCTGTTCATCTTTCGGAGGAGGCAAAGGACTTTGTGAGGAAGTGTTTGCAGCGGAATCCATTGCATCGTCCTACAGCAGCTCAGCTTTTAGAGCACCATTTTGTTAAAAATGCTGCACCAGTGGATAGGCCTGTTCCCCCTGCTGACCCTCCAGAAACACAGCATGCAGTGACCAATACCATGAGAACACTGGTAAAACTTGTTTCTCAGCAATCTTCATGCTTGACTTTTTGCTTTGTAGCTGTTATATGCCACTAACTCATGCGTAAACTAAGTGGTCAGATCTGTGACTTCAACATGTGGTTTGCTGTTTGCACCTACATTGAAAGATTCGTAAAGATGTAAAAGACCTATAGATAAACAATTTTAAATAATTATGACTGTGTTGAACTTGTGTTTCTTTACATCGTTGAAGGTACTTCAATTATTCCATTTGGTGATTCAGTAAACCATGAATATTTGCATAAGATTAGTCAGTGTTGCTACTGTGGTTGTTCTATATGTGAGACAGACTTTTCTTATGTTATTATTTCACTGGTTAACATTATTATGATCAAGGGAATTGAGCTACTCGGCTTGCAACTGACGCAGAAAAATGATTCTTAAATTGATCCCAACAGTCTAGGGTTCAGGCTTAGCTGAATTGAGTACACAGGATCTATTGCTTTAATTATTCATTTTTTGGGTACTTTATTTCTTTTGAACTTTGACCTGAAAACAGCCTAAACTTACCTTACGCTATGGTGATGCTTATGGACAAATATTATTGTGGTTTTTTCCCCTTAACTGTTGGTTTGCACTATTGGATCTTCTGTCAGGGCATTGGACATGCAAGAAACTCCCAATGCTGCGACCCAGAAGGAGTGGCTACCCATCATTTAAGAAGATTAAAAACTGGGTCAGGACATAGGTATCACTTTCTCTTCCTGCACACTGAGACAAGTACCTCACATGTGTAATAGGTAACATAGTGTACTACCGAAAAGCATGTATTATAAAGACTCTCTGGCATTTTTTTGCATGCTTGAACATTTACATGCCTAGTATTTTAGGAAACATCGAAGTTGATGAGATCTACAGCAGTTATCTCCTGGTTCTTGTGCATTATTTTAAGGGCTTGTCTTGTACCAAGTCTTGGGGAACTCTTCTGTTCAAGACTTGTAGACTTCTTCAGGTTATGAGAGGAATTGCAAAAATGCATAAAATCAAGACAATGATTGCTTAAAGTGGAGTTGTTGAGAGCATTGGTGTCATATCTCTAGAAATCTAATGCAAGAAACCTTTAAGTTCATTTGATATTAATAAAGTAATATGATTTACTATTTTCTGGTCCTCTGAATCATTTTTCTTTGCTTCTCTCTATTCCAGTGATTTCACTATGCCCAGGAATACTTCGTGTCCAATTTCACCCATCGGCAGTCCCATCCTACATTCAAGATCGCCTCAACAGATGAGTGGAAGATTGTCTCCCTCCCCAATATCTAGCCCTCATGCTGCTTCTGGTTCATCCACACCTCTTACTGGTGATAGTGGTGCAATGCCATTTCACCACCCAAAGCAGCCAATAACCTACTTGCATGAAGGCATTGATATTACTGCAAGGTCCCAAAGCAGTTTCTATGGTGGCGGCAATTATCAAGAACCCATTCCTGAACGTTTCCGAGGGATGTGTGCAGCTGCTCATGTTTTCCCAGAACTAATTGCAGCAGATAATGGTGTCCCTGGAAATCAGTTTGGAAGACCTTGCTATGGAGACCTCAGGGAATTATATGATGGACCACCAGTCTTTGATCATTTGCCTCAGCAGCTCTTGAGTGAACGCCTAAAGTTCAAACAGTCCCTCCATCTGAATCCAAATTTGTCGATACATGGTCGCACTAACGGAATCTAGTCTCTACATGATCTTTGATTAGAGCAGGGCTCTCCTGCATTTAGGACTCCGGGTTTGTGCCTGAGGCTCAGTTTTGCCATAATTTTCACGGCAAACAATGGCGACTTTTATAAGATTTTTTGGAAAGTTAAAGGGCATTTGAGGGAGACTGCTTTCAAGTGGTTGCAACTCTCAGTTTCTTAGTTCCTCTCGTGAGCATTGTCAATATGCAGAAGGCTTTAAAGGCTGGATATGTAGCAGCATCAATAACCTGGTGTTCATCACTGAAGCTTTTTACCAGGCAGTTATATCCTTCATGGTTTCAATTTAAATGGTAAGTCTTCCTTTACCAGCACCACTTGATGCACAACATGTGTTAATGACAGATTTTGACTTTACTGAAGACGATCTACTAAAGATCTCATATTCAGAAGTTCCTCACAAGATAGGACATATGCCGGTGTAACAAACTGTAAATTGTTATCTCATCTGAAACATAGAAGTCAGAGGACCTATTGTTATGAAGACTGTATTTTTCCTCCGTTCTCCTGGTCTCCATTTTTTTTTCAATACAAGAAAGTGTCGGGCTAAAAATGGTTGTACAGAAGGCCAGGGACAAAAGTAGTGTCATGGTTTTGTCGGAGCATTGCAGCTGAGAATTTACCAGACTTGGTCTGATCGATTCTTTTATGATATCAGCGTAGTTCATAACTTTTCAGCAGACTGTCTTGCTTATACCTTTGTATCTATCTTCATACCTGCATCAAATTTTAGAAAGATATTATTCAAGCTGTATTTGACATCGGTGACTTCTGGACATGTGATTGAAGCTGTAAAAGACAATATTACAGGGAGCATTATGTCCTTGTTTCATCTGCTCTATGCTATTACATTTTGCCTGAAACTGGCTTTCAATTTGTTTGCTTGTGCAAAATTGAGCAATTTGAATGCTAAAACAATTGGAAAATGTGCAAAATCCCCCAGGCAATACCAAATCATGAGACACAAAATGGTCCTTCTGATTACATTAACCAATACAAAATACATAAACTAGTCTTTTGTTTCAGCCAATACAGAGATGACTTCTCGAAGGCTTATTCAACTTCCGGAGAAAAGAAGCAAACCAGTTCCCACAAATAAGAATTTCAATCCCACCTTCAGAGGACAAGAAACTAGTCTATACTTCTTTGCACAATCTGGGTTTTAAGGTATACACTGTAAAATTCTAATTTCAACTGAAATTTGATAACACAATTTGGCTTTATTATACATTGAGTGCAGAGCAAAGCAGCCTGCCAAACCAAACCAACTACTTGGGATCGGTCAAGCTCAAGCTGAAATCCCACAATTTTTTGGCGAGTTCAGCATCTTTAGCCTGTGAGCTTGGTTTGGCTACGTTGCTGTCCATGAAATATTCACCACTCACCCCTTTTACTTGGGGATGCAAGGCCACGTAACATGTAGTTGCTGCTCCCTACAGCCATGTCAATCAGTGGAACTGTTCAGATTGTTGGAAGTAGAGGGAAGACTATCTATCACATTCAAAATGCAAACATCCAGAAAAAAATAGAACACGCACCTGCGGAATGTTTTTGAGTATGTATTTAGCAAACATATTACCGATCCCTGCATCAAATACAACCCCGAGGAATGAGAAAATTAACAGAAAGCCAGAGAATTGCACATTCAGAGAATAAAGATTTGAACCTAAAGACATTCCCCTAACCTATGCCCCCCTATGCCATCTGAACTAAGACCAATGAGTATGTAAACCAATATCATGGGCAAACTGACATTACAGACATAAAACCCAAAGATTGTCTCTTATTCAGAACCCAGTCCTGTGGCACTAATAGGCTAAAAAGGCTGTTTCCAAAGCAAGAGATTGGTATAGCGGTTCAGATTCTACCAGCAACGAGTGCAACAAAAGTTCATAACTTTTAAGTTACTATTCTCCACGAATTATCATTTAGGTGGCAACTATATGATCACATTGTTAAGTTACTATTCTCCATGATTTAAATTTTTATAAGCATCTTATAATTCATTTCTAGGAGTAACATACATGGGCGAACTGAAACCTTGTCGTCGTAAGATCAGTTGATATAATCACCTTGTGCATTGCAAGAGACTAAAGAATTTGTAAACAGAGATATTAAGAGAGGCGAGTTTCTACTGAAAAATGATATTCCAACTAGTTTCAACATGCCAAGCATATTTCCATTGAACACGATAAATAGAAGTCGAATGACTGAGAGGATTACTGTTAATGATACTGTGGTAGCGCAGAAGATTGGTCATAATTGCTCCAGGATGAACTGAATTAGCAGTGACGCCCACTCCTTCTTCCTGTTTGAATAAAGCACAAGAGAAATGTTAGCAGATTATGTACCATTTGGAATGATCACATACTCATGATACTACAAGCCTAAGTGAAGGTAGGATATGTTGAACAAATGTTATCATCCATGTCTTCTAACTTGCTAGGAATCTTACCTAATGAACTATATACTGGTCCACATAGTAGTGCAAATATACCCGTTAATCATATTATTAAACAAAGCATATTTCAGTAATGCATTTCAAATTTAGTTTATATGTTTCAAACAATAATGGCTTCTCCATCTAGATGGTAAGGGAAGTTTCTCAGAGAGAAAACATTTAAAATGGCTGCAGTAAGCACTGGAAAGACTTATGAGAATTTGTAAGAGGTTTCTCAGGACTAAACAACCAATAAGTAAGTAGTTCCAGTAATAGGTAGATTGCGGTTCACTCTATTGAATCTGGGCATGCACTACACACAAATGAAAAACATGAACAGGTACACTCTCGTAGCGTCGACAAGACTGACCGTTAATTGATAAGTGTGAATGTATCAATTACCTTCAGCCACCTTGCAAGCTCATTAGCATGCAGTATGTTGGAAAGCTTTGACTGTCCATAAGCAAACAGACTGACGTACCTATTGAAGGGCAAAAGAAAGAAGGAAGAATAGACAAATTATCTATATTTTGTGACCAAGTTGGCAACTAGTACAGAAAGAAAGCTCATCAAAGTTATGTTATCTGTATTACTCTGCTTCATCATTGATTTTATCGAAACGAATTCCTTCACGATATGCAAAACGGTGAGCTTCAGATGATAAATTAACTATCCTTCCTTCTCTGTTGCTTTGAGATGCTGTGTCCTTCATGGTGTCCAACAAAAGGTTTGTCAAAAGGAAATGACCTGTAAAATGGTTGTTAAATTAACTATTGGTTCAGAGCTTCAGCTTCTTAACACAGCCTTATCAATCATTTTTACTTTACATACATACATCAAATCAAAATGACTATGCCACTTCTATTTATCAAGAACTTATAGTGCAAGAAAGCTACTTTTGCTTGTCCAAATGAAAAAAGAAGGACGCTGCACTTGCTCCCCAAAAATAAGTCCCTAACTCTTTCAGGAGAGATATAAAAACAAGCTATATAGTTATCGGTACCATACCCAAATGATTGGTTGCAAACTGTAGTTCTATGTTGTCTTGGGAAAGCATGAATGGAGTTGCCATAACCCCAGCATTGTTACTTCAGAAAAAGAACAGAGAGCATCAGTACTCATTTTAACATTCCAGATTAAGAGAGAGAGACACAGAGAGAGAGAGAGAGCAATAATAAGAAGACAATGAAATACAATGACATAATCATTCATTTTCATACATGAGGAGATTTAGGGGAAGGCCCGAGGATTTATATTCAGATGCAAATTTCCTAATTGATGCCATTGAGCAGAGATCTAACTCCATAACATCAATCTTAACAGTAGGGTTCTCCTTCAATATTGCTTCTTTGACATTTCTACCAGCATCAATATTCCTCACAGCCATAACCACATGAACACCACGCAATGCAAGAACCCGTGCAGTCTCTGCACCAATGCCACTTGATGCTCCTGAAATTGGGCACATAAGAACTAAAATATGCCTGATGTGAAGTTTTTCAATGTTTGCTTTCATGAGACTGAACAGTAACAAAGAGGCAATGTGGAGATGATTAACAAACCAATGACTTGAACAGGCTATGTTAGTCATCTTGATAAACAAAGCATTTTATTGCATGCCTCCCACTTGATAACTGCCAGGGAACGCACCAACGGGGAAGTTACTTCGTTATAAGATCCTTTAGATGCTAGAAACCTCAAAAACAATTTAGAAACATAAGTTATAGGACTGGGTCGAAATCTTCCATTTGAGAAGCATCTAGCAAGTGAATAGCTTCCATTTGATAAGGTCAGCAAGTTTGTGAAGTCATGATACAAACTCTACTAGAATCTCTAAATTCGTACAGGAACATCATGAAAGAATTTTGAGAGACCAGGAACATTTCAACCAGGTCGGCTTCACACTCCGGTATAACATGACTGGAGTATGTTGCTTCTCTCCCATAAAATCAACAAATGGCTGAAGTCAATAGTACACACTATACAAGAATTTTTAATTTTATGCAGAAAAAGAATTTTTAATTTTATGCAGAAAAAAATGGGAAAAAAATTCTGTGAGATTAGGAAGATTTCATCTAGGCACTGTTCACAATCATGAGAAGACTGGATCAAGAAATGGCAATCAATGAAAGGACTCAGATATGCTAAACAATCATTACCCGTCTTACTTCATCGATCTAGTTTTTCTAGTTACAATTCTTCTAGGAACTCAACAGTCAGAGTTATCAACACTGTGAAACAGAAACAAAAAAATGAAATAGAATTCAACTTCTTCTAGGTAGTAAGTGATCAGGTAGAGTTTAACTAAGATTTATATAGATAGGCAAATAGACCAGTTGATTGAAGCTCGCTAATCATTTGTTGCATATCTACACAATCAACTTTACTCTAGCCAAAACCCTTATGATACCTCAATAGCAATATCTTCTTTCACCAGTTCCTCCACTCTCACAGTCATCTAAGATGGTTAATTCAACTATATATCCAAAAGGCAGCAAAAACATATTCGTAGTGAGAACTTACATATAGTATAAAATGCCGACAACAATTATCATACCAAGTTTGCATATTTTATGATTGGAAATGATTCATCAAATAAAGAACTCAACTTACTTTGCAAAACAAACAACAGATTACTTGGGGAGAAAAACTAAGACTTGCATAGACCATATGATGTTAGAAGAGAAAGGAACTGATCATTTTGCATTTAAGTTATTGATGTTGACCATCTAGCCAAAAAAAAAAAAAAAACAACGATCCATAACGCCAAAAGTATTAAAGGTGATTGCAGTCAAAATCATTACACCATCTTCCATGTTCCAGCAATCAGACAGAAGTTGACATTCAAAGTATAAAAGGGAAAAACAAGAAAAACCCAGATCATAATGAGTGTATAAAAACCTGTTACAACAGCGGTGAGACCAGCCCCATCAATCCCTCGAGTAACTTCCTCTGCTGTAGAGGAAGCAGAGAACCCAGATGGTCCTTTCCAGCCAAAAATCCACATTTTCCACAGATTAACTCACAAATATCAATTAAAACCTTAAATACAGTGAACTAAGCTATTTTGAGCAAATTATAGCAGCATAGGCAATTCATAGGATTTGTTGCCTACAGTTTGACAATAGACGTTGAATTCCTGCTTTTGCGACTTCATTAAAAAGCATGACAAAGACGGTTAGCAGAGCCCACTATCCGATACAACCGATGTATTTATCATCCCAAGTTGTTGTCGATTCGGTAGCCGTACAATCTCGTCATCAGATAAACCAGTTTGCCACATCATAGCTGTTGGCGTAAACGCATACACTGAAGAATTACTCGGTGAAGTTGAGCCCATAGGCCCACCTCTGATATATATATAAAAAAACGATCGGTCGCTCCGTCAGAACTATGAACAGAGACGGGCTTAGTCCAAATTCAAAGAAAACCATTTTAGACAAAACAATTATTCAAGTTTTATATCGTTAATGAGTTTGATTTTACTGAATTTTATGCATGGGTTTAGTTCATTTATTATCTTAAAAAACAATTAAGTAAAAATAAAAATATTTTTAAAAATAAAGATAAATTAAAAAGACTAACCGTTGACAAGATTAGTCATGAACTTTAAGATAGAAGAAGGAAGAGTAATAAGAAGTTATGTGATTTGCCACTAAACAAAAAATTACTTAAATAAGATTGAGGAAAGAAAATGTAAATTACATTTTTTTAAAAAAAATTCATAAATTTTTTTACTCATCTCTTGAATATATATATTTAAATTATTTTTATTATAAAATAAGAATAAAAATATGTGTATCTCATACATTTAAAATTAAAAAATAAGCAGGGCAATCCAAACTATCAATGAGATTATAACATTCCCATATCTTAAACTCAAAGTAAATTATTATTATTTTTTAAAAATATTTAAATAAAATAAAGAAACAAAGATGCTCCTAATTAATATATTGATTGATGATATAAATTTATTATTTTTTAAAAAATATTTATTATTAGTAAAAAATAATATTTTATTTTATCTTAAATTATTTTAAAATAATATTTATTTATATTTTTTGATATTATAATAATTATTAAAATATAAAATATAAATTTTTAATTAAAAATATACAAATCTTTTGTACTTAAAAAAATAAATAAATTTATGACATTTTATTCCAATTCAAACACGAAATAAAACATACATGGAATTTTAATTTGGATTCTTATAAATTAAGTAAACACTAATTTTGCATTCAATTTTTTATTTTAATTTTTATTCATTTTAATTATTAATAAATAAAAAACTACATGGGCAGGCATAAACTTTGCTTGAACATTTATCTTTTCCTAATAGAATGTTTCTCTCTTAGCCTCCCCCGAGTAATGGGAAATCCATGCTCACACCAATCCAAGCTGGTCCTGACTGATAACGACATACAACCCATGACAACCTCCTTATTCTTTGTAGACAATGTACCTTTCTAGAACACTGATGCACATCTCTAATCATTCATGATCAATATTAAGTGTTCTTTATGCAAATTCTAAAGTCTTCTTCCCAGCAAAAATGTGTTGTTCAGATTCAAAATGTAAACATCCAGAGAAAAATAGAAAAAATGGTTCTGCTGAATGTTCTTGAGTACAAATTTAGCAAAGACATTAGCAATCCCTGCATCAAATTCAATCCCGAGGAATGAGAAAATTAATAGAAAGCTAGAGAAATTGCACGTTTTAGTGAATAAAGATTTGAACCTAAAGAGCTTCCCCTAACCTATGCCATCCTCTGGCATCTGAACTAAGACTAATGAGCAAGTAAACGAACATCATGAGCAATTCATGCATCATCTCCTCTTCAGAACCCACTCTTAGGGTACTAATAGCTGTAGTCAACGAATTATAATTCATGCAACAATTCTCCATGATTTAGATTTTTATAAGCATCTCATAGCTCATTTCTAGGAGTAAAATATATGGTGGATAAAAATCGTGTCTTTGTAAGATCATTTGATGCAGTCACCTTGTGCATTGCAAGAGACATAAGAATTTCTAAGCAGAGATACTAAGACAGGCGGGTTTCTACTGAAAAACAACATTCAAACTAGTCTCAATGTGCCAAGATGTCTCCACATATTGAACATGATAAATAGAAATCTGACTGGCTCGGAGGATTACTGCTAATAATACTATGGTGACGCAGAAGATTGGTCATAATTGCTCCTGGATGAACTGAATTAGCAGTGATGTCCACTCCTCCTTCCACTTTGAATAAAGCACAAGAGAAATGTTTGCAGCTTATGAACCATTTGGAATGACCAGGTAATCATGGTAGAACAAGCCTAAGTAAAGGTGGCGGATGATGAACAAATGTTGTATTCATCCATGTCTACCAACTTACTTAGAATCTTATCTAATGAACTATGTACTGACCCACATAGTAGCAAAAATATACTGGTTAATCATATAATTAAACAAAGCCCATATTTCATCAATGCTTCTCAAACTTAGTACGTCTCAAAAGACAATGGCTTTACCATCTATACAGCAAGGAAAATTTCTCAGAGAGGATATGTTTAAAGTAGGCTGCAGCGAGTGTAGGAAAGACTTGTGAGAATTAGTAAGAGGTTTCTCGGGATTAAACAGACAATGAGTATGCAGGGAGATTACGTTTTAATCTGTGGAATTTAGGCATACACTATAAAGAAGAGAAAAATATGAACAGGTACACTTTGTTAGTGTAAAAATGATTGACCATCAATGCATCAATTACCTTCAGCCGCCTTGCAAGCTCATTAGCATGCAGTATGTTTGGAAATCTTTGACTGTCCATAAGTAGACATACTGAGATACCTGTTGAAGGTCAAAAGAAGGAAGAAACAATATTCAAATCATATGTATTTCATGCCCAATTTGGGAACTAGAACAACAAGAAAGTTAATGAAAGTGATGTGATCTGAGCATGAATGGAGTTACCATAATGCCAGCATTGTCACTACCGAAAAAGAATTGAGAGCATCAGTATTCATTTTAACAATCCAGATTGAGAGAGACCAATAATAAGAAGACAATGAAATACAATGACATAATCATTAGTTTTCTTACATGAGGAGATTTAGGGGAAGGCCCAACGACTCATATTCTTGATGTAAATTTCCAAACCGATGACAGTGAGCTGAGATCTAACTCCATAACATCAATCTTTAGCAGCAGGGATCTCCTTAAGTACAGCTTCTTTGACATTTCTACCAGCTTTCATATTCCTCACAGCCATAATCACATGAACACCACACAATGCAAGAACCTGCGTGGTCTCTACACCGATACCACTTGATGCTCCTAAAATTGGCTCACATAAGAACTAAGATATGCCTGATGTGAAGTTTTTCAATGTTTGCTTTCATGAGATTGAACAGTAAGAAAAAGCAACTTAATGCAATCCAGAGATGATTAACAAATCAATGACTTCAACATGCTATGTTAGTCATCTTGATATATAAAGCATTTTATTGTGTGCCTCCTGCTTGATGACTGCCAGGGAACACACCAAGAAGCGAAATTATTTTGTTATAACATTGTCTAGATGCTAGAAACCTCAGAAACAGTTTAGAAACATAAGTTATAGGAGTGGGTAGAAATCTTTCATTTGATAAACATGTAACAATTGCATTGCTTTTGATAAGATCAACAAGTGTGTGAAATGAATGATACACACTCTACTAGAATCTCTAAATTTGTACAGGAACATCAGAAAAGAATTCTGAGAACCCAGGAAGATTTCAACTAGGTCAGCTTCACACTCGTGTAAAACAAGACTGGAGTACATTGCTTCTCTGTGATAAAATCAACAAATGGCCGTTAGACAATAGTATACACTATACAAGAATTTTAATTCTACACAGAAACATTAGAAACAGAATTCTGTATAGTATAGGAAGATTTCATCCAGGCAAACTTCAAAATCATGTGCGAGAAGAATGGATCAACAAATGGCAATCAATGAATGGACGCAGATACGTTAAATTATCGTAGTACTTCATCCATCTACTTCTCTAGCTATGATTCATGTAGGAACTCAACAGTCAAGAGTTATCAAAACTGTGAAACAGAACCAAAAACAAAAGAGACTTCAAACTTCATCCAGACAGTAAGTGAACAAGTATAAAGATAGGTAAATTAACCAGTTGATTGTACTCGCTAATAACGTGTTGCATATCTACACAATCAACTTTATTCTAGCCATAGAAACCCCAATACCGATATGTTCTTCCACCATTTCCTCCTCTCTCACAGTCATCTAAGACAGTTAATTCAACGAGATATCCAAAACCCAGCGAAAACATATTCATAATGAGAACTTATACATAGTATAAAATGCAAACAGTAATTATCATACTAAATCTGTTTATGTTCTGATTGGAAATGATTTATCAGATAAAGAACTCAACTTACCTGCAAAACAAACTACAGATTACTTTATCCATACACACAATAGTAAAGAAAAACAAAAACCAGGACTTGCATAAACCATATCTTTTTTTGTGTTTTTGATGTTAGAAGAGAAGGAACTGATCACGTTGTATTAAGTTATTGACGTTGACCATCTGCAACCCATAGGAAAAGAAACACCAAAAGTATGAAAGGTGACTGCAGTCCAAATCAGTAGACCATCTTCCATTTTCCAGCAATAAGACAGATGTTGACATTCGAAGTACAATAAAAGGGAAAAAGAAGAAAAACCCAGGTCACAGTGAGTGTGCAAAAACCTGTAATAACATCAGTAAGGCCAGTCCCATCAATCCCTTGAGTAACTTCCCCTGGTGCAGAGGAAGAAGAGAACCCGGATGGTCCTTTCCTGCCCAAAATCCACATTTTTCACAGATTAACTCACAAATATCGATTAAAACCTATAAATTCAGCGAACTAAGCTACTCTGCTCAAATTATAGCAACAAAGACAATCCATAGGATTGTTGACTACAGTTTGACAATAGACCTTGAATTCCTCTTTAGCAACTTCACTAAAAAGCATGACAAAGCCGGGTAACAGAGCCCACTATCCATGCCACCTGTGTTTGTCATCTTAAGGTGTCCATTCACTAGCCGTCGGACCTCATCATCAGAACCAGTTTGCTGTAACATTATAATCGTTCGGCTTAAATGCATATACTGAAGAATTGTTCAGTGAACTTGAGCCCATGGGCCCACTATGATTAAAACAGATGTTAATCATATGGGCCCGCTCACTCCGAACTCAGACGCTGAAATGATTTTATACAAAAAAAAAAAAATCTGAGTTTTATTTTTTTTAATGGGTTTGATTTTATTGAATTTTACCCGTTGGGGGTGGTTTACTTATTATTTTGAAAAATAATTAATAAAAATGAAAAATATTTTTAAGAATAATAAATAAATTAACTTGGATTTGAAAATTAGTTGTGTTGGTTGAATGAAATCTTTTATTGTCGTTATTTTTGTTGAATTTTTTTAAATAAGTCAATTTTTTTATAATTTATAATATAATATAAAAAATAAATATTTTTTAATTATTAAATTTATGTAAAACTCTAAATTTTTTCATGCGTTATTATACGATTATAGTTTTTTAAAAATAAATAAACTAAATATTAATTTATTAATTTGATATATGTTAAACATTAACTCAAACGATTATGAAATTTTAAAAATATTTTAATAGTTAAAATAACTCAAAAATTATTCAAATAAATTTTATATTCTATTTTGATAATGTGTGTGTGTATATATATATATAGTTAGTATTAAAAAATTAAAATTTTTTATTTATGATAATTTAAATTTTTTTATATTGTAAAAAATTTTAAATCAAACTTTATTGTATAAGATCATAAATTTAAATATTTTTAATTTTTAAATTAAAAAAATTAATTTGATCTAATTAATAAATTAATTTATCACTTTTAAAATATCAAAAAATATTTTATAATTTGAAATAAATTTTAAAATTTTATAAAAAATTTATTTATAATTATTTATTAAATTATTACATAATCACATAAATTTATTATCAAATCTTGATATGGGTAGCTTGCATTTGATATATAAATGGGTAATCTATTAAACATTGATACAATGTGACCCTCCAACCACTGCCATGGCCCACATTAAGCAACCAGGCTATGCCCTAATCCTCAATCTTGTAATTTTCTTTATAAAAAATTAAATTAAAATATATCATCATTAATTTTAAGATTATCTTCTTGATTAAGTTGATGCTACTTCTGGCTTTTTCTACCAACTATTTACTATCATAGTGAGTCCAAAAGGATTAATATCATTTTGTTTTTAAGTTCAAATTTAAACTCATTAACAATGATGTAAACCTGAAATTTCTTCATATCAATTAAGCAACAATCATGTTCAAAGATTAGAATCAAATTGATTTCAGGATTTGTTAACTTAATGAAATTAATTCATGAAAATAAATTAATTATGTATTTTTTCATAATCAATATAAACAAGTTATTAAAATTTATTTATTTATATATATTAACATAACAGATTATAAAAAATTACCCAACAAAAAATTTTCATCATTTCTTGTACCCAAGTGTGGAATTGATTTCCAGTTGGATTCCACTTTAGTAATTTGGATTGAACAATGGAGAAGAACAAAGTGACTTGGAGAGGGAAGAAGACAAAAGAATATTCCCATTCAGAAGATGATAAGCAGCTTGGTACAGAGCAGTTGCTACATAATTTACACACAATAATTAACACATGATGAACACCAAATGCACATGAAGAGACAAGAAAGAAACAAAATGGAAAGATTCAGATTCAGACAAGTTCAGGGCAAGTGAAGGAGATGATGAAATGAAAGGAAATTCAAGGCCTGGTCCTGAATGGAATGGCCCTGATGACTATCTGGTGGTATATGGCAGCAAGGCCAGCTCCGATGAAGGGTCCAACCCAGAAGATCCACTGCAAGAAAATGCCAAATTATGAGATTCTGTAAGGAAAGGATAAACATCTCTGCTGGTTTGAATTAAACTCTGCACAGCTCAGATGAAACAGAATGGGTAAGGGATACTTACATGGTCGTCCCAGGCTTGGTCATGGTTGTAGATGATGGCAGCTCCAAGACTTCTGGCAGGGTTGATGCCTGTTCCTGTAATAGGGATGGTGGCCAAGTGAACCAAGAAAACTGCAAACCCAATTGGAAGAGGAGCCAGAATCTGCAAGATAAGTCCCAAGAAACACATTAGAGAACAAGAACAAGAAGTACCCAGATGGGAATTCAAGCCAAATGGTTAGAATCCATGGAGATAACTCAAACAAAATGACCCTAATCTCCATGTAATGCATATAATATATCAGAAGACTAAGTTGAATATTGGGTTTAATCCCTTTTGGCATTAAGGCAACAAGGATTTACCCAAATATAAGATCAACTTAACCATGCAATTCATATTCCTTCTTCATCCAACAATGGTTTACAGAGTAATCAGCCTACCCATCACTTCAAATTGGTACAGCGACCTCACAAACAGACAGACTATAGGCTTCACATGCCACACAACTCTGTCTAGGGGGCAAATTTCAATACTATCACCCTTTTTCCTTGCAATCAATCAACCATTTTCTTCTTCAATCAGACTAGCAAGTTTCTGGTCTAATAATCAAGCCCTAATTTCTCAAAACAATGATAAAAGGGCATGCAAGGAGTACATTGGTCAATGCAAAATCAAGGTATGGGTCACCAGAAAGCAACTATCTAGACATCCAAGCAGAGAGAGGAAACATCCATCTGAAGCAACCCAAAGAAATTACAGGCAAGAAAGATGATCCCAAATCTTAATCCAACATGAATATATAAAAAGCATGCAAGGAAGGTTAAGAACCCAGATAAAGCAGAGCTATGTGTAGAGAGAGGACACCGACATCTTGGAGAGGAAGAGGGAAAGAGATACATACAGGGACATGGGAGTCTCTAGCATTTCTCTTGGCGTCAGTGGCTGAGAAGACAGTGTATACAAGGACAAAGGTGCCAACAATTTCGGCACCAAGACCATCACCCTTGGTGTAGCCATGAGCCACAACGTTGGCTCCACCACCCAACCTGTCATATGGACCGACTTGGAAGCCCTTCACCACACCAGCGCCACAGATAGCTCCAAGGCACTGCATGATCATGTAGAAGACAGCCCTGGTGAGGGACAGCTTCCTTGCTAGCAACAGACCAAAGGTCACGGCTGGGTTGATGTGTCCACCTGTTGATATTGCAACAAAACATGCAGATCTGGTTAACAGAGCTCGTCTTAAAGCAGTCCAGGCTAGGAAACAGAGAGGAAAATGAAGAATTAAGCTGAACAAGATCCTCAAAACCCACTTAAATGAACCAGTAAATACTTGCAAGGGTATAAGCAAGTAGATTCAAGAAACGAACTTCCATGAAACTTCAAGCCCATGCAGTAC
The DNA here is from genome assembly GCA_021397835.1 of Moringa oleifera. Lineage (NCBI taxonomy): Eukaryota > Viridiplantae > Streptophyta > Magnoliopsida > Brassicales > Moringaceae > Moringa > Moringa oleifera. Next base: position 1,645,246 of record JAJFZO010000566.1, read on the forward strand.
TAAGGAAAACATAAAAACATCCACAAAAAACTCAAGAAAAGCAACGCAAGAAGAAACAGGTAAGAAGGAAGAGAGACAGAGAGAGTTGCTTACCAGAGATACCAGCAGTGCAGTAGACAAGCGCAAAGATCATGCCACCAAAGGCCCAAGCAATACCTTGGATACCAACTGTGGAACACATGCTATCAGACCTTTTGACACCCATGACAGTCAAGATGGTGATGTAGAGGAAAAGGAACGTGGCAATGAACTCTGCAATCCCAGCTCTGTAGAAGGACCACGACTTGAGCTCACCAGGCTCAAACAACGGTGCTGGTGGTGGCTCCTTGTAGTCCTTGTCTGTCTGAGCTGCTGTCCCAATAGGCTGCCTCTCAGAGAACTTGTTTGCTCCAAGCTTAACATCCTCTTCTTTGCCCTCCATTTCCACTCACTCAACCCACCCTCTCTCAGAAAGATTCTCCCTTCACACCTCTCTCTGACTAGAAAGCAAGCCAAAGATGCTCAGTTGGAAGAAGGCAAGAAATTTAGGCTGATTTTATAGATGGGTTTAATGGTAGTGCTTGATGGGTCGCCTTAAATTTTTAAACTTTCCTTTGTTTTTAAGTTTATTTCCTCATAATCAACAGCTAAAGATGATACGATTAGTTGATGAAAGCGGGTATCACAGTATTTTTGAAGGAAAATTCTGGAAAGAACAGAAGGATGTTGACAGGTTCCCTGTTGGCCGGTCCCTTGGCTGTTCTTATCCTCTCCAGAGTGTCACTCTTCTTTAATCCTTTTGTCGTCACTCCATTTTCAAAATTAAATAAGCTTCTCTTCATTTATCATCTGAGCTGTTATGGGCATCTCATCATTTCATCACCTAACCACAAGTAAACAATCTTGGCATCCTGTCTTGCGGTATGTTTGTTTGTAACGTTTCGGTCAGTAGGGCAAAGAGAGAACTTTTGGTTTCCAAAGCAAACACGGCCTGGTGAGCACAGTACAGAAAGTTTGTCTCTTCAGCTTTCCGAATGCTACAGAGACTGACCGGCAACTGAGTGTTATTTCATTGGTCTGTCAGCTAATTCTAGGTCACTAGTGAGGAAGTCAAATCAGTTTCTGACAATGATCTTCTTTAATTAGACGGTTGTGATTTGTTTTGCAGCCAAAGAGAATGTTTCTAAAGCGCATTAATATCAGCCCCAAGCAGTTTTCAGGGCAAAATGATCATTTCGTTAGACCAACGGAACGTCCTATTAACGGTAAGGGGGTTAGAGCCACAAGATAAGGCGGAGAATAGAGCAAATCGTGTGGCGGAGAAAAATTGACCGTTTGGTACCGTCCCGACAGTGACAGCATTGAATGAGCACATGGGCAACGGCTATTAGTGCCACACTGTAAAGTGAATTACTGTTGCATCCTTGACCTTCTGATGGGTAACAATGGAATTTCAAATAAAAGTTTATTCATGTAATTATCATAATATAGTAAAGATATTGTTTAATTTACTTACTATTTGGAAATTGTTACCTTTATAATAATCTAAAATTTTATTTCTTTAATTTCTAATTTTTTTGGAAAATCATAAAAGCATAAGTTCAAAGGCACCATAAATACGCTATCCCACATATTTCTTTTTTTTAAAATAATTTTGAAGATTTGAGATCAAAATAATTAGTGATAACGTGAATCAAGTTTCTTTGACCATAATTAAGACCGTGTTATTCCATTATAAAATAAATTATGAAATTATTTTTTTGCATATAATTTATATTTTATAATGAATTATATAATTACTTTAGTTGTCTAATAATAATGATACATAAATCAAGATTTTAAATCTCATATTATTTAATAATATTTAAGACTTTAACTCTTTATATTTTATAAATATACTTTAAAATATTTAAAAATAAATTCAACAACAATCAAAATTTTAAAATTAAAAATATTTTCAAGCGATATTTGTTAAACAATTTTAAATTAGTAAATTATTTGAAAAAAATTAAAAAATTAAACTTTTGACACTCAAATTAGTAATTGTATTTTAAAAAATTATTCATTTGTACTTATTTTATATATATGATACCGTTTGAACATAATTATTATAAAATAACAAAGGTATATTAACAAATTAATTATATCATAGTAAATACTATTAATGTTAATTAAGTTAATATTAACAATTAATAGATGATAGTTGATCAATCATTTCCATGACCTAACATGACAATGAAGCCATTGGGGTCCACATTATCACTAATTCCATGAGGCATAATCTTTTGTTAATGTGATTTCTCTTTTTGTTAAATTTGTATGGGAAAAAGATGGACCAAATCATGCACGACAACTCACCTCATGGGTTCCCCCTTCTGGCCTTGTGCCCTACCTTCACATGCGCCGCGTAGCCCCACCGGTTCAACCCCTCCCGAAGCCTTGGGTATCATTTTTCACATTTAAGACAAAAGTGGTGTTGAATTTTTAAAAATTTTAAATTATTTTTATTATTTATAATAATAAATAAAAAATAAAATTAATAAAATTTAATCATTAATTTTATTAAATTATCATATATTAACTTATGTTTCAAAATTCAATACAGTTTAAATAAATAAAATATTTTAATTCATTTAAATAATTTAATAATAAAATAAATTAAAAAAATGTAAAAAATTACAAACTGATGAAGTTAGCAAGACATCACATCATATCAACCGTCCAAACCAATATTAGGGGCCACGTGGCGATAATCGATGTCAGGCTGTGATGATTTTCAACTGTGATTTGTAAGCATGGCGGCTGACCAGCCGACCAATCAGCGATTCGCGGAGTTGTTCTCAAGCTCAATCAAGACACGTGGCGGTGTCAGAGAGAGGGTCCATCGATTTCTATGTAATTTTAATTTTAAGGGAGCTCCATTAAGAGGCAACAATTGTTAATTTAATTAATTAAAAAAACTATACTTTATATTTTATTATTTCATAATGCAAGAGATAAAGGGAGGAGCTTATTGCTTGGAAAACGAAATGATAGCTCAATCATGACATAAGATGAAAATGTAGTCTTTTTTTTTAAGTATTTATTAAATGTGATTATGGACACAAAATGTGGACTCAGTATAATAATATTCTATTACAAGCCAGCCTGCATACATTAGGGACCACAAAAAATGTGTATTTTCACAATTAATATATAGTTTCATGCATGATCGGTGCAACACTTCAAATGTTCATTAAAATAAAATGTAACTTCAGCGTATATATTTTTTTTAATAGTTACAAGATTTTAATCTTTTAATTATGGTTTTCTATAAATAATTAAGTTATTCACAAGTCTTATAGTAAATCGATTTATTACTTATAATAAAAATTTTAATTTTTAAATAATACTAAAACCTTGATAAATAAACGAGAAATTTCAATTTTATTATTAGAATATTTGAATATCTTTAATAAAGTCTCTAAATATTAGGAGAAAACTAATTCACTTTTTAATCATGAATTATTAAAATTGGTCCACTGGACAGCACCTTTTCTTTAGAAGCTCAAAGTTTTCATTAAAGTGACAATTGATTTTCAGATAAAGGAATAGAGTTTTAAATTTTTTTGGATATGAAATTAAAAATATTTTTATAATTTATAATGATAATATAAAAAATAAAAAATTTTAATCGTTATCTCAGTCAACTTACTACATTATAATTTTAAAAAAAAATTCAACACGACTTCAATCAACAAAAAAAATATAATTTTTTATGTTCATCGACTTAAGCTTCATCGAAAGAACGACTCTGACCTTCAAAACTAGTTCAGCTTCGAAAAACCTACAGTTATCATTATATGTCGAAATGCTAGTGCTGATCCTTGACTGAATCACTCCTTCAATATTATATTACATTTATATATATGGCATCTGTATAATGGCATGAAATGTAAATACTAACTTTAAAAAAAAAAAAAAAAACTTCCCATAAGTTTCTTTACATCATGAAAATTTATTCATTTATTCACTCATCAAGTTAGATGGACTTCAGAGTGTAATGAACAAATGCACAATTCTTCTACTCGATATGATAAGGCTCGTATCATATGACTTGAAGCCTGTCAGAAGACTACATAACATAATAAAATACATTCTTGTTAGGCTAAACCTTAACAGGCTGGTTTTTTTCACCAGATTCCTCAGACAATAAGCTACATTACTACAGAAGCTACAAAATAATTACAATACTTCTTAATGTCTCCTCAGTTCAACTCATGACTGTGTTGAAGTTGGATATGTGGGCAAGGCCTGTCAGGTTCTCCCTTTGTCCATAGAACCCTAAGATCCCCCCTTTTTCTTCCTAAGGTTATGAAGGTTCCTGCATCGATATAGGCATGAATTTTGATCAGGTGAATTTAAACAGTACATGGGTTTTAACTTCTTGCTGTAACAGAAGGATTACCTAGAGTAAAGGGAACAATGTAAAGCAGTGCAGGTTGGCCATGCCCATCCATCAGGTTCAGTGCCACGTATGTGATCAAAAGACCTGCCATGGATAGATACAGTAAAAAGGGAAACAGAAAGGATTCGTGCTTCTTAATCTCCTCATTGTTTATTAATATAACAGTTTACGGTTCATCTGTGTAGTAACAGAGATGATGGGTTTAGTAGTTCTTACCTAATCCATAAGCACACATTGCCCACAAGAAGTATCCAGCACGAAGACTCTTGTTTGCCAGCCAGTCGTACCTGCAAAGACAATTGCATTTAGACATCTCCTCTCTTGATGAAGGAACTATCGATCCATTCAAGAATTTCCCAGAATAAGATGTAGCTGAGTACATGAAATTGTTCGTCAACTTAAAACATGCAGATACTACAATGATGATACAGATGAACCAGACTTTGATCTGCTAGGGTGACTTCAAAAAGTTCCTTTCATGTTTTATGGTTATGCTCCTTCCTGTGAAGTCCTGTTATGTTTCTGGAGAAACTGAACAGGACTTCAGGAAGAAAGCTGAGGATTAAACATGAAGGGACACTAACAAAGATGGGAGAATTAGTGCAAGTAGAGAAAGACTTGAAAGGTTGAACCTGAGGGAAAATGTGATGAGCAGTCCAGGTAAAAGGATGTCACCAAATCCGATGATGCTGTAACCGCCCCACGGGTCGAACATGCGTGGAATCTTCAATAGCATTGGGATCCCGTCCTCTCCGCTTTTATCACCACGAGCTACCTGTTAAAAAGATATGAGCACTTAGAGTTATTTCTCAAGTTTTGCATTGCGGCTTAGGGTAGATTGAAGTTAGAAGAATTACTTACCACAATCATGACGCTTTCATGGAATAACTTCTTAGAAACAAACACCCAAAAGATGTCATACAAAAAGGCACAACCGAGAAGTACTGTTCCAACCTGATCATAAGATCAAGAATGTCATTCTTTCCAGATTATAAACTTCATTCCAGCAAAACCCAATGAGACCAATGGAGATCAATCATACAATAAAACAATATATTATCAATATACTGCTACAAAATCAAAGATATATGAAATACACTGGCTTCAAGCTCAATCAACTCTCTTTGTTTCTCTGCCTTAAATGAATTATCAAGGCATTCCTGAAACAACATAAAATTTGTATTTGATGAAGTGGAGTGGAGTCCACTGCTTAAGAAGTTGAATGATAAAGGAATTTCCTGAAGGGGTAAGAAGGGATCTTAGTAGAGTATTCACCTATAATTTAGAAAATTTGGATTTTATTGTCATTGAATCTGTCAAGATTTTCTCTCTTGACTTCACAGTATATGCAGCAAGTCTTCTACATTTTGAACTCAATCCACTGACATCATTCACAAGCAAACCATCTCTAGAACAGTATAAGAGGCAAACACAAAAGAGTATGCCAAATTGTATCATGAAACCTTTAAGCCTCAGTATTTCAGTTGAATGCAATGAGAATCTGCTGTATATGGTTTCATGTTCTCTTTACTGAGCCATTACGTATGTAACAATCTCAAAAACATACGCCAGCATGCTTAATGCACTTGAGAAATTACCTTGAGATTAGGTACATGGACAATTTGTAGCACTGTGATTATGAGTGCAATTCCCTGAAACATGAGCAAATAAAAGGGAAAAGATTATATGTTTGAACAATGTGAAATGGAAAGAATCTAAAAATAAGGAGAAATAAATACTTGAATATGTTATAGCCTTTATGTTATCTAGTAAACAAACAATTCATTTTTTTTTATCAGATTAAACAAACAATTCATATTCATTCCTAATAGAGATAAGCTAAAAATGGATCCAATCATTTTTTTTTTAATGTTATGTATCGTGTGCTTGAATGCAATTTTACAAAAGTGACATTGTGTGTAAACATTTCACAGTAAGATTCCCAACGCAATACCCGAACATTAACTTCACCGAAAAGGGAAAGCTGTAAGTAATTCAAATTGTGGCAGATATCATAATAATTAATTTCAATGGGGAAGGTTATCCTTACAAGAACATCTTGGCCGATCCAAGCAAAGGAGAGGTTGCGGTAAACAGCCCAAAGCACAGCAAATGCTATGCAGAATGGAGAAACTGCTAAAGTAAGGTATGAGAGAGCGCTGAAGAAAGGCAATTTAATATATGACTCTCCAGCACGTTTGAACCACCTGGAGACACATGCATGAATCAAAGTTCAATTACAAAAATAAGAGAAGTCAAATCCTTCAACCACACAGACAACTGTAAAACTGACTAACCTTCTACGATACATGTATCTAACAGCAAAGACATGCACATATTTGCATGGAAGCAAAGGCGGAAGTAATATTCTTCATTCATAGAATATATTATTATTATGCTGCAATTTTTCATCAAACAAGAAAATATCTGAAAGTTTAAAAAGTCAGTAATCAAAGCCACATTAGAATCCTAACAAAATGGTCAAAGCGTCTCCAATAGAGTATAATCATCAACAAAAATCGTTGCTACAAATAACACAAAAACAGCTATAGGAAATATCAAATAGATCTGTTAGTGCATCTTTTGAAACTAAGCTATACAAGCTTGATAGCCATATCCGGAAGAAAAGTGTTCTCGAGTTTGCACCAACAACCCATAGCTTTAGACTGTCACAGATTTTCATTAAACTTCATTTTTTTGCAGTATGTATCATACTGTTCTGCCACTGTGTCTGCCTAGAAGCACAATTTTCCCTTGGTATGCATATGTTCATCCTATGACTTCTCTTAGATGAACGATTCTGTCTTATTTTGTTAATTTTGCTTTATGTTAACTTGGTATACTAACATTTTATAACTTGGTATGCTGACACTGATGACACCTCCCAAGGAAGGGGCTTGCTCTCTTTTTGACCGTGGTGGGTCGCCTTTGGTGCGCCTTAGCCATATTTAGTCACGTCAAAGGCCCTGCACCACTTGAATTGAAGAAGTCGTTTCGACGTATTTCAGCTTAAGGAGTAGAACAAGTCATCTTGGTCCTCCACGAGCATGGTGGACCCCCTAGTAATGTCTTAGCAACTTTGCTTTGGTCTCTTAGGCATTTCTTCATCACATTTGCGGCGACTTGCCTTCTTTGCATTGACTTGGTCACCTCGCTATGGCCCTAGACTCAGTAGCTTGCTTGGTAACTCAATAGCGACAACTTTGCCGTAGCTTGACAACTCCGTGATGGCCCGTCGACTCCGTTACGGCTCGTCGACTCCGCCATGGCTCATCGACAACTCATTGATTCCGTAGCAACTTGTCAACTCTACCAAGGCTCGTCGACTTAACAATGACTCATGACTCCACAATAGCTCATCGACTCCACAATGGCTCATCAACTCCGCAATGACTCATCGACTTCGTGATGGCTCGTCGACTTTGTGATGACTCATCAAACTCCATGATGGCTTGTCAACTCCACGATGGTTCGTTGACTTTGTTGCTCTTTTGACAACTAAGCGACTTCTCGGTTCCTTCTTCCTTTCGAAGACTTAACATTCTAACGACTTTGAAACTTTTTGATTTCGTCGACCGTTAGACGACTCAACAATTTAATAATTTTGAAACTTTTTAACTTCGTCGACCTTTAAATGACTCAACAATTTGATGACACTGAAACTTCCTAACTTCACCATCCTTTGGATGGCTCCGCAACCTGACGTCTCAAAGATTTTCGACCTCATCATCCTTTGGACGATTTCGTAATCTGGGGACTCAAAAAATTTTTGACTTTGTCAACTTTTGAACGACTTAGCAATTTGATGACATATCAACTTTTTGACATCGCCATCCTTTGGATAACTCAAGCAGCTCGACGACTCAACAATTGCACTCATCACTTAGTTGTCCCATCGTCGTTTACTTTTTTTTTAGCCATCACTAAGTTATGGGTGCGTTTTTTGAAAAGTGCACTTAGTTTTTTAATGCCTAAGAGACTATTGGGTTCTTTAGGTGAAATTAATGAGTGGCCTTCACGTTGGGAACACTCGGTATCTTCAACTCAGAACCATTCTATTCTCATGCAACGTGTGAATTGATTGCTTCGTATATTGTATCCAGTCGTTTAGTGTTCCTCGTCAGTTACTAACATGTGGTGTTTCTTGGTTGGAGCTCATTGCTTAAAAAAGCTTCCTTTGGCATCCATGCTTTTCCATTTCAAACTTTTCAACCTTGTTACTTTGTCTCTCATAAGGGTTTTCTTCTTTTTCTCCTTTTGCTTTCAACTCCAAGTCATGGCCGACCCTTCTTTGATTGCCTCTGCTCTTTCCTTTGTTGTTACCTCGCATCGCCTCAAGCCTATTAAGTATGAGTTAACCCTCAGCGATTTCATTTCATTATACCCCCATCACCACAAGACATGGCCTGCGCCTGTTGCAAGCACTATGTATATGAGGAGGCTTTAGAAACCCGCACTAGGCTCCTTTATCCCAATTTGTTTGCGATCTATGTGCCTATCACAGCATTCCCCCCATCCCCCCCTCCCCCCCCCCCCCCCCCCCCTTCTCTCCTTTCAAGCTTCCAAGAGGATAGGAGCAATTAGATACAACAAGTTTTCTACTTGATTTTTTCATCTCATTTTATCAAAGAACTAACAAGTCTACTAGACAATAGAAGTAACAGCTTTCACAAGAATCGTTCAGTAAATGAGATCACTCAACTACAAGATTGTGCACGTCTATCAATTGAATGAGAAATCCAAAAAAGATACTAGTGACAATTAATCAAACTTGAGTCAACACATACTCGAAGCAACTACTACTCATCTTAGGCTACCCAACCTTTTAATTTTAAACACTGAGTTTTTATTAGGCCCTTATTCTCTATCAGATACCAAGATAACAGGCCACCATACGGTCTCTCACCATTTCAACCAACAGTATTATATACACAAGAATGAATCATTTGAGATCTTCAACATGAATCGTGTTAGTCATTACTGCAGCATTTATTGATTTTAAATGCCCATGGCAAAATAGTCTACATGCTTATTGCACACCAAGAATGAAGAAAAAGAAATGCTTAATATTTTAATGCATAACCAAAAGCAACCCGGTAAAGAAAAAACAACTGAAGAACAAGAACAAAGATCTTTTTTTATGGAGAAAGAATCATTTCTTCCTCAATCTATCACTTCAAGGCTTTATTAAGGATGTAGAGATTTTAACTAGGTCATAATTATCAAGCTCATAGTGCAGCATTTAATAAATAAATGATATTTGACACGGTTATAGATGATTTTGAAAATTTGAGAAGATTGACAAACATAATTTCTAGATCCATAATACAAGGCAGGTCATGTTTTTCTGTCAAGTAATTATGTAACATAAGGTGGGGACTCCAAACCAAAAAATAACAAGACCCTTCCAACGGTTCCAGGGAAAGATACAAGAATAAATACCAACAAGCAAAAGTGAACATGGGCTTATAAATGCAAATTTGTACTAAACACATTGAAAGTCAGAATTGTATTAAACGACTGTCTGTACCTCGATAACAAAGCAACCAAGCAAGTTTGCAAACCCTGGACATACAAGAAAGTTAAAAGTCAGAGATAATATGCTGCAATGCAGTTCATAAAACACCAGAGAAGTGTTTGTGTAGTGTTATAACTTACACGTGTCACTGCATGTGTACACGTGTCTGCATATTAGAATAAGTATAAAAGGTATAAAAATAACTTTGCATGCAAGTAAATGCCCATGCACGCATTGGTATAGAATTGTCTGGGGCTAAATGAGTAGAAGTTATACCTCGACACCACCTATGCAGAAAAGGACAACCAGAAGCTCAACAAACCAAGAAGACATTAGTTTGTAAAGTATAACCAAGAAGCAGGAGGCAACAAAGACAAACAGAACTGCTGATGTTGTATTGATGTCTACAACACCACCACCACCTACAACTTTGGCATTTGGAATTTCATCCACAGCATCCTGTGTGAGTGAGAATAAATTTAAAAATGAGAACATAATTGTGCTGTAAATAGAACACAACTCTAAGAAAGACATTGGGCTGCACCAATGAATCTAATATTGTTGGGAGATAACCTTTAATAGTTTGTCCTGTTCAATGGCTGCCTCTCTGGCACTCCATGCAGACCAGTAAGAGGCACACAAGATAGTACCAACTGCCATCAACCATAAAAACACTTCGGCTATGTCTAGTAGGGGTCGTCGAGGGGAGTAAAGCTGCACTGACACTGAAGAAAGTACGAGATTCGTTAGCTACTCATAAAAGAATCAGTAGGACAATTTTGCATGCCAGACATAATGTAGATATGTTATCACTCAAAGGTGCACCATTAAAGAACTAACAAATACAACCGGAAAAGCTTACCGGATGAACTATTCATTAGCATAGTTTCCAAGCTTGCACCAGCATCTTGTGGAAGCATGACAGCAGGTATGTGAATATCAAGATCGGTTTCATCTGGCTCACAAACCATTTTGTAAAGCTCTGCAAGGAAAAAAAATAGTTTGATTCAATATATTACAATGACAAACGTCACAATTTAGCCACATATTCCAGTCTGAAACTAATTTAAAATGCTGTTCACTTAGCCATCAGGAAAGAATAATGACAATACCAGTTAAAAGTTCTTTTCTTTATCCTTTTAACAGGAAGTACAACAAACATGTCTTGGAGTCACTTCTAAGTCCTAATATATCTCTATCAGTCAACATATGCATCAAACGAAAACAACAAATAGACTTACTACCTTTCTGGTTATTTACAATGAGAACAGCTGAAGCGCCAGCAGCCTCCGCATTGTTTGCCTTGGTTGTGAATTTGCAGTGACCTCGATCCACCATGATTACATCTCCGGCAAGCTAACAAAACCATATATATCTTTCTTTTTTAATAAGGAAACAAACTGCACATATCTATATGTGCATATATACATATCAGTTATAATAAAACAGCAACCAAATTTGCCCATTTTATGACCATGCAAATATGGGGTTCAACGAGGGAAAACCTTATTCTTTGGTGCACTGCAGCAATCACGAGGATCGGAAAGAGTAAGGGGAACTTGATTTGCATTTTTCTCCTTTGAAACTATGGTAGTACCAAATCTAGCACCCACGCCAACAAATTCAGCATTCTCTACACCATTAACCCATGTTTGAACTTTCACCTACCAGAAGCAATAAACCCGATTATTGAATATAAATAGATAGATAGATAGATAAAGCCATCACAAAGCTAAACTAATATACCAAACCATATAAGACAAGCTCCTCAAAATCTAATCATTCCTGACATTACTGCAAACATGTACAAACTACTACACACAAGGAAGTCACACCAAACTAAAAGCCACGTTTCTAAATGAATTAGGAGGTCTCCCAAGCCCCTAGTGAAACATACATCCCACCAAAAGTAAGCAAATTCATAATTGCCCTAATTCCAGCAAGAGAGGGAAAATGAATAACTCAACTATGGATCCAATTTAGCATTCACTTCATGATTTCCAACTTTTACCATTATATCTTCCCAAAAGAAACAAGCCCAAAGAGAATTATCAATTATAGTCCCACACATATATTACCAAAGACAACAAATTTAGAAGAAACAAGGCATAACTGCACAAGATATCACCCAATGCAAAGTGCTATTACAATAGAAAAAGAAGACACAGAGAGAGTAACACCCAACTCGAACACACACTTAATTTAAGATTAAATAGGGAGGAAGAGATAGAAAGTTACATAAGTACTTTCAAGTTTTCTGTTCAACACTATAGTAAACTGAATCTAGGTTGTCAAATATAATTAATCAAAATGTGTTAGAAATTAACAACACCACAAATCACCCGGTGCCTACCTCAAATGTGAAAAAAGAGTAAGAAAGAAAAACATCTACCAGAAACTTACAAGCTCCATTTCCTTCCAATAATAAAAAATTCAGCTCCAAATTACCCCAAACAGAAATTTTAAACTCAATAAAAGTAGGGAACTTAAATGACAAAAAATTAACATGACCCAGCAGAGAAGTCACGGAGCAGTGAACTGGGTAGACGAGGATTAAAAAAAAGACCTACCAAGACAAAGTCATTCTCGCAACCGGGCTTCTTCGGAGCTGAATCGTCATCGTGTACTATGTCTCCTGCTGTTACAGGAGATGGGTAACATGCCAATGAAATCACAGCTGATAGAAAGATTACCCAGCGAACTTCTCGCAAATCCATGGATTCTTGATAAGTATCCTTCTCTTTCTCAGCATCACAAATTGAGAACTCACATGGAGAGAGAGACAGAGAAAGAGAGAGCCTCGTCTTTGTTTATTTTGCTCTTGGTACTGATAAAGACAGTTACCATTAACATCAAACTACAGTTAACTTACCGCTCCAAATATTCCATTTCAATGGAAAAAGAAGTAAATTAAACAAAATAATGTCAGCGGCAACAAAATTTGATTAAAATGGATAACAGCCTGACCACATGGATCTACTGCTGTTGATAGGAGTGAGATCAGCCGCAGTGCAGTGAGGTTCTCCACAAAACAACATGGCTGAGACAGTGAAACGCAGCCGTTTCTCCAAATTCTTCTGTGCTTCGAATCTTTCCTAATCCACATTAAAAATGAAGTCTTTTGACTTGAGACAAGGGAGGATAATAGCTCCGTACATCCGCACCGTTTTGAATCGCGGGAAAATACCTAAGAGAAAAAAGTATGAAATATTTCCTACCTACAATATACTTTATTGGGCATTTTTCCTTTTCCCTAAATAAAAATAAATTACTTGTACATCTTAAATAAATGATATTTTTTAAATATGACGGAAAATATAGAAAATTAAATTAAATTAACTTATTAATGTAAGAGAAGACATAAGATAGGTCATGTGTTATGCAAATTGCTTTGGTTATAAGACTTTAAAAAGATAAGAACAGCTTTCAAAGTGGGATCATGTTCTTTTGTTAATGGACAAAGCATGTGAAATTTGTCCGAAGTATCACCAAACATAACTCCATTACAACATGAAATGTAAAGATTGTCCCTTTGGGACAACATGAATGTAGTGACCGCAAGATGATGCAAGGATGATTGAATGTAGCCCGTTTCATGTGTTTTACATTTTCCTTTTTTTAAAAAAATACCCATCTGAGAAAATCAATATCGTTGCATTGTTCAATCTGAGAATCAGCATAAAATTATCTTGGTTCAATCCGAGAATCAGTATAAAATTTGGCTTTAATCTGATCCGCAGGATGCTTAAAGTTGGTGACAAAAATTCTATATCAAAACTATGCAAAATATCATCCGATTTGACGTATTGATATACACCAATACGATTTTATCTTTAAAATTTCACTGACTTCTGCCATCAACCTTGAACATCATCACTGTCCATGTATTCTTTCATGCTACAGTTTTGACAGATTGTTTGGTCTCCTCCATCTTCTCCAGGGCATGAATGTTGGACCAGTGATATTATGCTTCTTTCCAGGGTCTGCTGCTCCGGGGTCAACAAGCCCTGGAATGCTTGCTTGAGCTCAATGGGGAAGGTAGATATGGTGAAGCTATCGACATATATTTAAATTAGATTTTTGCTGGGTGGAGAGAATCCAAAGTAGTTTGGAACCTTCAGCCACAGTATAATCAATTCCATTCATGTATAATAACATAAAGAAGTATCAAAAACATAAAATTTCCACTGGCTGATCAATTGAAATGAACCACAAAATATTCCCATTAAACAGTCATGATAAATACAGCTGAAGAATCTATTCTGTCAGAAAACTTTTTTCTATGGGGATGACAAAAAAAAAACAAAAAGGAAACCAATGATGAAAGATCCTGTATACTGAAATGGAAAAAGGATGCAAACAGTTTGCTGCTTTTCCTGTCGCTTGATAAGAGTTTATACAGGCATGTGGTGGAGAGGACAGAATAGCAGACCAAGGAAAAGCAAGGATACTCCACGAAAATGGAAGGTGAGGTTTCTCACCCGCATTAGGAGAAGCATCCTGAAAAGATCATATCTAGAGATTAAACCAAACATAGAATTCCTGCAAGTCCACAGAACTTCTCTTTCTACCGGTAAGAACTAGTCATGGGCAAAACAATCAACTATGAAGGTCAATTCAAGTTTCTGAGTAAAGAATAACAGGATAAGGGAGAGAAGATGGGTGGTAAACGAGTTTGATTCTTTGTTCAATATCCAACCAGGTAAAACTACTTTGGGGGCAGACCAGTATCATTGATATTTGGGATTTGAAAAGCCGCCTGCCTACCGTCAGGTTTATAATTTGGATGGTTGTGAAGGTTGGCAGCAATGGACTGTTCCGAAAAACCATAGCCTCCTCCAGTAAGCCTTCCAGTTCCTCCATTTATCCTTACACCCAATGCGTTGTTATTCTCTTGCTGTAGATTGTCCAAATAGCCTTGCCCTGTAATGTATGAACCACCACCATTCATACCATGAAGCAAGACTGGAAATGCAGCTCCGCGGCTTGAAGCAGGATAGCTGTTCTGGTCAAAACAATTCATGTTTCTGGAAGACATTTGACCAAAGCTTCCAATTCTTTCATCTGGCTGTGTGAAAGGGAAGTATCCCCGATTAGCAGTCGAATCAAGCACTTGATTTGCCCTTTCTGAGTTAATAAATGTTCTGTTCCCAGCAAGTCTTGGTTGAATATAGGAAAATACATCAAGCTTTTGGTTTGTCATACTTGGTTCAGTTAATACAGATGGCAATGTCAAATACATTGAAGCAGACTGACCTGAGGATGGCACAGCACATGATCCCAACTGATCTTCTTGATCCTTTCCGGATGAAGGTATGGATGCAATTGCTTGCCCATAATCCATCGAATTTTCAGGTACTTTATAGGAGTGATTTGATTCAGCTATCCTCTTGCGTCCTGCAGATTTCTCTGAACTACCAACATTGCAATTTTGAGCTCTTATGCCCAGTACAATGCCCTTTTGTTGTTGCACTTGAACGTTCCCTCCAAAAGGACTAGACTGAAAACTGGACTTGAAAGATGATGCCAACCTCTTTCCTTTATCCATTTCTGCCAATGCAAGGGACCCAGACACTTGGCCATAATCAACTTGATCTTCCAGGATATCACCAAAATTATTAGAATCAGCTGGCACACCACTTTTAACAACCATCTGTAGAGGTCCACCAAGACAGTTTTGAGTTCTCGTACTATATCTGAAGTTTATTTTGTCCTGCATGTGACTGTTTTCGTCGAAGTTGCCTGGATGCTGCTCTTTGATGTTCTTGCCAGAGTTCTCTTTCTGCTCGACACAGATTATCTCCTGAATGTTGTTCTCATGCTGCGCTTGGCCACTCCCCTCAAAGTTGTTTTGATTCTGGACCTGCAAGTTCTGCTCACTGTCCCTGTCTTGTGCTTGGACAACCTTCTTAGTTTTCCTAGTATGCAGTGACTGGGCTTTCTTCCTTCCACTATTGCCTCTTTTCCTCACTGGCTGTGGAGCAGCATCATCTGCGTCCAATTTGTTTATTTCCTCCTTCATCCATTCGATCAAATTTTCTCTAGCAACTTTAAGCTCCTGTAGCAAAGAGTCCATAAAGATTTTTGTCTCTTCCATTGCAGCAGCAGGGTCGTAAGCACTAGTTCTACTCTTCTTTCTATTAACTTCTTCACGAGAATCCTTCCTCAATCCACTATTTGCTACGCTATCCTTTTTACTCTTCCTGGTTCGTGGGGCTTTCGCCTTCCCAGATTTGATTTTACTCCCATTACAAGGACTTTGCTCTTCCCCCTGCTGAGGTCTGCTAGTATCACTAGTTTCATTATCCAGAGAAATCAGGCTGGAAACTAGTTTATGCTTCTTGAGACCCAATTCACCACTTGAAGACTTTGAATCATCAGAATCAAAGTCATCATCCGTCCTCCTAAACCCCCATCTCTGCTGAAAATCTAAATCATCCTCCATCTTAGAGTTGCGAAGTATGACAAAAACTAGAGCTCAGCAATTCTATAAGGAACAAGAAGATCTTCAATCACAACTACACTATGCTTTCAACCTCCGGATAGCTAAAAATTAGATAAGCAGATCCAAGAGTTGATTGCTTGAAGTGGGAGAACTGCTGGATAACAGAGCTGTCACTAAAAAAGACAATAATTCATTCCAAGAATAAAACCGCCTATGGAACAAACGAAGAACAAAGAACAAGATTGAGAATTCAACAATCTAACCACATCAAATAATGTTTGAAGTTTAACTAAACATCGCCGAAGAACAAAAACCCGCCCAGTTCCCAAACTTAATGGATCACAAAATATAATTCTGCAGCATAAGCAAGAACTCGATACAATCACTACAGTAAACTAGAAAACCAAGACATTGGTGTGTATGACACAACAGCAAGAAGAACTAGCTTTTTGAAGACTGGAGACTTAGTTTTAGAATTGGAAAGCCCTCATCTACATAAACCACAACATGAACAGTGAATCCTGGACCCCAAACTTTTCAATCCGTCTATATCAGCTTGCATAGTAAACCACCTACATCAAAACCACATAAACCACCAAGAACATGATCCAAACTATAAGTGAAGAGAATACCACCAAATTAATTCAGAAAATAGGAACCACAATTTATTACAAAACCTAATCACTGGTTAATGAATTGCCAAGTATATTATCTTACAGACCCAGAAAATGGGGAAAAAAAAACGAGCACCTAGTTCCAAGTTGGTAGCCCTTGGCAATATATTTCATACCCCGAACTCCAGAAGCATTGTTAGATAAGCAAAACAACAGGGCATCAATAATAGAGATAAGGGAAAAAGCAGGCAGAAATAACACCTAACAAGCACTTAATGGGTTTTCATTCTTGATCACAAGATAAGATATTTTCTCACCATGTAAACAGTTCATGATAATGGGTTCAAACCAAAAGGAATCCTCTTCTCATCATCAGCCTCCACTCCACATTCACTGTGCCATCCATGTTTCCTTCTCTTTCTCTGTGCATTTATGGTTCCGCTTTCTCTCTCTAAAAGGAAAACAATGATGCGTTTTTGCCCGTCTGTGAACAGTTACTTTGCGTGCACAGAAGGGAAGAGAGAAGAAGAGCTGGTTTTCTGTAAATGGCCAGTGAGTTATTGAGTTGAGCGCCCAGTGACAGAGAGAGTTATGGGGAAAGTTTTTTTTTTTTTTTTTGCTCTTTCCGCCAACTCTAAACTGGTCCGGTCCGGTGATACTCACCAAAGCTTACTTCCTAATCACCGGTTTCAATTTCTGAGAGAAGGATGCCTACTGCTTTCTCTCACAGATTCATCTCCCCTATTTATTTCCTCTCCCTCTTCCCTCCTTCCACCGACCCCCTGATTTTTTTTTCTCTGATTTGGAAACAAAATTGGTGGATTTGCCTTCTATGGTGAAGATGACTGGAGTTGCCTTTCATGGCTTCACAGTCTTATAAGTTCCACCTGTAATACATAAGGTTTAATTCTGGTCAAATTTTCAGCTTTCTATATTAACTAATCCAATTCTGTTACATGCATCTTTTTTTAATATTTATTTTTAATGTTATATGGTCCTATAACTTAAATTTAATTTATACAATAATTGCATTCCGTTACGTCCATCTTCTTTTCCAATGTTAATTTTAGTCATATATGGTATTATAAAATTTAATAAAAATATATCTGCTTGCTATGTTAATTTGATAAAACAAAAAATATAAATTCAGAAATATTCTGTAATTTTGGTATGAATAATCACCTTAACAGGGAAGTGTAGACGATAAAAATTTACAACAAAATCATTAAGTCAAAAAAAAAAATTCACTCCACTGATAAACAAGCATCAACCTATAAATTAACTCTAAATTCTGAATTCTCGAAGCATCAGAAGCTAGTCCTTCACTTCAAGGTCTGTGAATCAAATTCTCCAATTCAGATACCTTGATTATAGAAAAAAAAAACATTTTATAAGTTCATAAAAAGGGGTCAATGTGTTTCTTTTTCATTTGTGATAATTGACATAAACTGCAAGAACAATCATTTCCAGTGTGGCACAGGGAAACCTGGTTGGTTTGCGGGAAAGTGGCATTATGCTGACTTTTTCAAATCTTTCTACTTACATAGATTACATGAATTTACAGTAAAACTGCGGTTGAAACAAGAAAGCTTTACAGAAACAATCAAATGGTTAAGAAAGCTCAAATTTTGGAGGAGTTTCTGTCAGAAAGGTGAGAATAGAATGCAGAGCAACATCTTGTTGTTTTGACATTGAAGTAGAAAAAATGGGAGATACAATCATGAGAAGGAATCCATCAATGGTTCCAGGAAGGAGCCAAAAAAAAAAAAAATTACTACACATACAGTGCCATCTGTCTACAAAATTGTATTCCAATAACTAAATTTTTCTAATAGAAAGGACAAGCAGTAATTTTACATGGTACCACATCAATTTTTAGGGTAAGGGCCCAACTTACAGGGGATCCTTAATTGGCATCTTGACTTTAGAAGAGAATGCACCTGAGAGATGAACCTGCATGAAGATAAGAAGTTTCATTTCCCAGATAAAAAACTGAGAAGAGAGATAGACAAACACAGAAAAAGAGACAGAGGGAGTGAGTAGGATTCCGACAAAGAGATATGCAAGCCTCCAATGATATCAACTGCTAAACCACAATTTATGAGATCGCATTTCGTGGTTCCTGCCATTCCCCACAATCAAGGACTCTTCTTCAGTTTCCTCCAAGTACAGCTTCCATGGCTGCATCCACCAGGATAATAGAATCTCATGGTTCTCTGATTGATATTTTTAGGAATCGAAGGATTTTTAAATTTATACAAGAGAAAGGATTGCAGTCATTGTTAAGTCTTGTCGTGGATTAGCATCACTTTATCCTGATTCTTCCATGGTGACAATCTAATGACTCTCAGGTAACCTGCAGCAGCAGATGCAATGGAGAAATGATGGTGAGGACAAAGAAACATATGAAGTAATTTCAAACAAAAATCAAGTATAATGCAAGTACTAGATAAACCGCAAAACATGTTACAGGCAGGTACAAACCTGATAGTTGACACTAAATGATATTTCTCTTGCAGAGTGATATTTGCACAATGTAATCAAAATCCATAAAGATGTTTGTTGGATATTTCATTCTCTATTTATCATCCAAGAAGATAAGAATTTCACAACACTTACATGCAAAGAGAAAACATAAAACAAATGAAATAGTTGGTCAGTTTCATTCAACCTCATAGATTAATTACTACATGATACATGACTTCAAAGAATTCATGCAAATACCCAACGAAAATGTGATGCTTCACAACCTGCTGATAAATAATATTAAGTGTAATCTGGTAAATAATCGTAAGAGCAAATTAAGTTACCGCCACGGGAATTCACTTGTGTCTATTCCTGCTTGGTGAAGCTCATCAACATATTGCAATGCTTCTCGGCATTCCTCCCGATCATCAAAAAACTCCTTTTTGTCACCTTCAATCTGGTACGTTTCATGACCTTTGCCAGCTACCACCTACAACAGAGTGATATCAAATAAGAAATATAACTTCAAATAAGTATAACAATATCAGACCATCACCCCACAAACATTGATGCCTATAATCACCCATATATAAGATGAGAACCCAATTTGTCTTTACTTTTTGATTTCCAAATTTCTATTGTGATTGTAATTAGCTTTGACATGATTAACTTTACCATATATAGCATATTAATTGGGTTAACTTTTCTAGTTTCTGAAACAGCTACTTTGAAGAAGGGTGAATTTCTAGTTGCCATTTGCCCCATTCATGATATCCATTTTGAATTTTGAGTTATTTCCTTTTCAATATTTTATTAGTAGTTAGGAAAAGGTAAAATTACAGCCCTGAAGAACTGTGGCCATAATTGAAAACCAACCAATTGAATTATATTCAATCAGCATAAATCATGTGAACTTTCATACCAGATCTGTAACATTTGTGCATAAAATTGTAATAAAGCCAAGCTTCTCAGGGTTTCAAAAACTTACCACCATATCACCTTCCTCACCCATGGCAACAGCACAACGTACAGCTACTCGCCGAATGTCATGCAGGAAAATTCGATGACCATTTGGAAGAGGTGGATAATAATCATTCTCCCCATGTTTCAAGTAATCCTGCATTGTCCATCCTATGCCAGCCAACATATCATCCAAAATGTCCACTGATTAACATGAAACGCAGGAGTGTAAATATTAAGCTTCCAACCACTTAGCCTTGTATCTTATGCAGAACAGTAAATGAAACGTACATGGATCTTCATTCCTCGGATTGTCAGATGTCAAGATTGTCACATCACTTTTATCTGTTGCAATTTTAGTCATCATTGGTCTCTTCCCTCTGTCGCCCTCACCCCCACAGCCAAAAACTTCAATTAAAAGAAGAAAGTGATCAGTTAACTTCCTTATTAGACAATTATACCTAGTGATTTCTGTTACAGTCATTAAAACATGGAAGAAAGAAAAGAATTATTAACAAAACAGCTGTTCTCCTGAGCAATGATGATTCAAAATACTAACGGCATGTTCATTACAAACATAACAGTGGCCACTGAATCAAGGGCAACAAGAACTACCATCAGTGTATTTAATTCGTCAGATTTTTTGCAACACTTTGAAGTGTAGGATTTTGGTTGAATTTCAACAACTTGTTAACACTTTAGACATTTTAGCTACTGGAAACATCTTTCTATCTGTGTCTCTACTGACATAGCACATTAGGATAATTTATAAGCCAATAGTCGATATTTGCTAAAGATAAGAACTTTAACCACCAGGAAAATAACAGTACTAAGACATACCGGTTATAATCCTCCTTGGTCCAAGCTCTCTCACAGAATCAAGTAATCTAGATAGAGCATCAGGCGTATGAGCATAGTCCACAATCACCCCAAATGCCTGCTCCTCGTCTATCAACTCGCACCTACCTGGAACTGCATCAACCTCTTCAATTCCTCTAACAATTTCCTCTAATGGCGCCCCAACTCCAATCCCAACTGCCACAGCTGCAAGAATGTTGTAGATATTATGCTTTCCAAGCAATCCTGATGATATCTCCAATATACCATGTGGTGTATTAACCAAAACTTGCGTCTCAAACAATGAGAGTTCATATTTCAGGGGATGAACATCTGCACTCTTATTCTCCATTGCAAAGGTCACAACAGGCACATCAGGACCGCCCTGCGCAATAAAGAATGAAGCATGTGGATCATCAATGTTAACAACCTTCCTATGCCTTTCAGGGTCCACCATCCTCGAGAACAACTTAGCCTTGGCATCTCTGTATTCCTCCTCAGTTCCATGAAAATCTAAGTGATCCCTTGTCAAATTTGTAAAAACTGCAATATCAAAATCGATCTCATTGCACCTCCCCAAAGCCAGTCCCTGAGAAGTAGCCTCCATGACAACAGCTTCAGTTCCATTATGGAGCATCTTAGCCATCAAATTCTGAACCAAAACAGCATCAGGGGTCGTGTTGGGTGACTCCAATTTGTTATCCCCATGGACATAATAAGCAACAGTGCTCAACATCCCAGTCCTTAGACCCATTGCCTCATACATGCCTTTAATTAAATATGCCGTGGTAGTCTTCCCATTAGTCCCTGTAATCCCAATAACTGCCATATTCTTTGATGGGTACCTATAAAAGGAAGCAGCCAATGCAGGCAAAACAGCATTACTATCCTCCACAATGACCAGTGCCTTGCAGCCCAATGTCTCATCTATGTCAATCTCCTTACTGGCCACCACAGCTACAGCCCCTCTCTTGTCAGCTTCACTCAAAAACAAATGTCCATCCGTCTTCCTCCCAACACAGCAGACAAATAGATCACCAGCACTGACAACCCTCGAATCATGTTGTATCCCAGTAATCTCAACCTCCAAGTCTCCATAAACCGAAACTGGCACCACTTTACTTTCGTCCAGCAACTCCGCCAAGGTCATCTTAAACTTGGGTTCCACAATCCTCATCTTGGTTTTCCCAAAACTATCAAAATCCAAATCGAAAGACGAATCCAACACCGAGCCACCACCACTTTCTTTCCTGTCAGTATACTTGCCGTCTCCCGTTTCTTCATCGTCAGAGATGACCGTTAGGCCGTGCAGCGCCTCAATTTCTTCCAAATCAACAATCTCTTCTTCCTCTAGCTCCCCGCTATCCTCAACGTCCGTTTCTTCCTCCTCCAGTGCCGCCTTTTTAGGATTGGGCTTTAGCAACCCTTGCTTGACAAGCTCGCTCCGCTTCATGGAAATGGCTTTGTCGATTTCACCAAACAAGTCATCCCCAGAATCCACTGTGCTTTCTGCGGGTGCGTCCTCTACGTCAGCAATGGCGGAGAGGTAAGTGGCCTGGTTCTTGCGGAAGTCCTCTTCTTCTAGCTTGCGGGCTCGGGCAGCTCGTCGGTGAATTTGCTCGAACTTGGAGACTCCATGCATGGAGTCCTCGGGGGCTTCGGGAGGGTCATCGTCAGACGGGTTCGGGTAGTACTTCCCATCGGAACCGATAGCAGAGAGAGGACGAAATTTGGAGCGTAGATAAGGGAGGAAGAGCAGCGTTTTGGAGGGGAGATGTTGGGGTTTCTTCAGAGAGAGGCAACTGGGATGAGGAGAGAGAAAGTTTGGGGGAGAGAGCAGAGAAAAAGCCATGAGAGTTACTGAGAGAGACGAGAGGTTTTAGTGTGGGAGGGGATAGGGGTTTGTGCTTTGCAGCAAAATGGCGGGTGCTGTTAAACGGTGCGTTCGGTATTGAAGAAGGAGATGGTGCCTCTCAAATTGCAAATTATTATTTTGGAAAAAAGAAACTTTTTAGAATTGGGCTGGGCTCTGTATTTTTGTAGATCTCATATATTAAGTGAGATAAATAAATAAATAAATTTTAATATTTAAATATAAAAATTTTTTATTAGATTTGATTTATTAATTTTTAAATATAAAAAATTTGGTTGATAACACAAAGTAAATATCGAAGTTTTATAATATTTTTATTTTAAATTTTATTAAATTTAAAATTATATTTACCATTAAAAAATTATATATACAATATGATTCACGGTTATTTGATATAATTTAGAGTAAAAGTTATTTTAGATTTTAGGTTTAAATTTTGATTTTTAAAATATTTTTAAATAAATTTTAATTTATTAATTTTTATTTAAAATTAATTTTAATAAAAATAATGATAAAAATTTAATAATATTTTTATTATTGAAATGTTTAAAAAATTACACTTGCTTTTATTCTTCAAATTTAAATAAACTTTCATTAACGAACTGTTTTATTATTAAATTTTTAATAGTATAACTTTTTAAAAAATATTTTTAGTATTTAACAAAATTACAATGATAGTTTGAATGTGAATAACTTTAATTTTTAAAATTTTTTAATGAGTTTAATTTGATTCAAATTGATAAATTAAAATTTATCTTGAAAAGTTTTAAAAATTAAGAGTTGATTAGAGAACAAACAAAACTTGGGATTTTACATCATATTTACTTAATAATTTAAACATCAAATGCACATTTAAAAAAAATAAAAGTAAATTTTATATAATTTTTTAAATATTTATTCATATTATTAAACAAATCCAATGTTCAAAAGTTACCAATCAAAATTTATTTGATTTTGGTCAAATTAAAATATATAAAAAATTCAAATTGATACATTTATAAAATTTTGAGTTAAAATTTTAAATATTCAATATACTGTTGTGAAAAAATAAAATAATTTTAAGTATTAAAAAATTAATGCTATCAAATTTATAACAAGTGGTATATGTGTCAAAAATTGTTTGAAATTAAAAGACATATTTGCAATGGAATGTAAAATTTATTTAAGTTATATTTAAATATTTTAGCAATTAAAATATTTTTATTTTTGTTATTATTTGAACTAATTCACATTTAAAGAAATCTGATAAATTAAAATTTAATTTTTTAATTTTTAAATATCAAATTTTATTTAATAATATATAATAAATATCATGTTTTTATAAATTTTTTACCTTAAAATATTAAATAACATATACATTAGAAATATATAAATTTTATGTAAGAAAAAAATCATTCATTAGTCATGTTTATGCGTCAAGTTATACTTATGAAAGATACACCCTCTCAATTAATAAAGAAACCTAGATCGATCAAATCTCATAATAAATACAGGTGGATGAATATTTTATGGAAAAATAATTGTTAATTTTTTGAAATAAATACTCAACTCATAATGTTAAGTTTTTATAAATATAAAAAATTTAAAATTATTTTTTAAACCTCAAACTTTAATTTCATTCATTTTTATATAAATTTTTATTTTAATTTAATCTAAATCGCATAAAAAATTTAAAAAATAAAATATTAAATTAAAAATTTTATATAATAAATTTTAATTAAAAAAATTCAAACTACGATCATAAAAAAAAATTTGTAAGTACTAAAAATATTTTTAAAAAATTTAATACTCTAAAATTTTTAAAATTTTCATTAAAAACAGCTTCTGAATGTAAAATTGTTAAAATTTAAGTTGTTGACTCAAATAGAATGTGTAATTTATTTGAAATATTTTAAATTAAATTAATATTTTCAAAATTAATTAAATTAAATTAAAATTTAAAGTTTGAATTAAGAAGCATGTTAAATTAATTTTGAAGTTTTTTATGTTTATTAAAAAAATTAATTAATTAATTTTTGAATCAAAGTAAAATAATTTTGTGATGGTTAATCAATTTTAATTAATTAATTAATTAATTAATAGTTGTGCCATGTAGTTATTGAGTTTGACAAGGACGGTGATTATGCAATTGGACCTAACGGGGGCATGTTGCCGTTTAATGCATCTGGGCCTCACGACCACCGCTCTGTTATTAATTTCTCAGACTGTGTGGACCCACCTGTTTGCTGTTGGGCCCACGTATAAATTTCATCGCCCTCTAATTCTCTCATTTTTAATTAAAAATGATAATATTTAATCAATTAATTATGACGATTGCAAATGTGATGTTTTTGGTTACATAGGTAAGTTTTTAGGTTTCACATCACTAAATAATATAAAAATGTTAAAAATAAATTTAAATATTAATATTGATATATCAATTAATTTAATTATATATTTAATTTAAATAAGAGTTTGACTTAAATTAATATAAAAAATTAAAAACATTTTTTATTATTAAATACTTAAAGAATAATTCACATGAATTATACTTTTTATTTTGAATTAATCTTTTAATTTTGAAAAATTTTATATTTATAAGCTACTTTTTTATAAAATTTTTAAACTTTTGGTAGTGTAAATTTTTTAAAAAATATTTTTAATTCAAAAAATTTGATATTTTTAATATTATAGTTTGAGTATTTCTTTATATACGCATAAAAATTTCAAATTTATAAAATTTTTAAATTTTTTGTTATAATCTAAATTAAAGTAAATTAAAAGATTGTAAAATTAATCCTCAATCTTTGACTCAAATAAATATTTATATTTCATTTCAAGTTCATCCATAATAAATTTTATACTTTATTTTGAATTCATCCATCAAATTTAAATAATTTTTATCATAAGTTATTTTTACAAAATTTTTAAATGTTTTAATTTATAATAAAATTATATTTTTTTAATAATTTAATTATTTATATAAATAAATAAGTTTAAATTTTATTTATATTTTTATAAATATTTTAAGTCATAAAAAACAATATCAACAAATTTTTTTTTTGTAAAAAAGCACAAATTTAGAACGATAAAAACCTCAAAACCAATAATATTTATGAAATACATTAAGCAAAACAACACTATAGTATGTTGATTAAAATAGATTAAACATCAATCATCCTTATCATACTTTATCGCTCACGATTCTCATGTGATCACGGACCGACCAATTGATAATGTTTGAGATTGCGAAAAATCAGCGGCACATGGCATTAGACAAGGACACATTTCCCTTTTATTCGGCTTTAAGTTGACCCGACCCAAAAAATAAAATAACATCAGTTTCCATATATCACGTTTATAAAATCATATAAGAACAACATTACCAATTATCATATAAGTTTGAGTAAGCCGTGACACTTTGCGTCACCCTGGAAAGATATAAAAATAACGTCTATTTTCATGCCTATAGTTTGTAATTATTATTTAAATTTCATTAAATTAAAATTAACATGTAATAAAAAGGTAATTATATGCCTATTTTTTTTATCAAGTGATAATATTAATGTTAAATTATATTTATTTGTATGCTAACAATTTGATATTTACTATCCAGAATTTATCCCGTAAATTAATATATTATTACAAGGTAGTTTCCAATATAATATGAAATGGGTCATGCCAAGATTGAATTATTTACTTATTTTATTTATTATACGAATTTATATATGACAACAAGGTGAAGTTATCATCTTGTTAAAAAATTATATTATCTTCATTTTTTTAATTTCATTATTTTAGTATGATTAATTGTACATTTGATAGTTTAATTTAATTTAATTTAAAATTTATCAAAAAAATTTAAATATTTAAATTAGAGATCTTATATAATAAAATTATAACGTAATTTTGTTAGAAATATAAACCATATTTAAGTTATAACAATTTTAATTTTTAAATAATAAAAGTGTTATTTTTAAAAAATTTATATAGTATGAAATTCAAAAAATTCAGAATAATAATTCATGAATAAAAATAACTCATAGTAAAACATAAAATATATTTACATAATGTTGTTGATAAATTTTATTTAAATAATTAAATATACAATTAATTTAATTAATATATAAAGATTTATATTAGAAAACAATTTAATTTATCATATCATATTTTTATTAAATGGGTACGTCAAAATTATTATTTTTAAAAAAGAGAAGAAGTTGCCTTTAATGGCTCTGACAGTGAAACCAGAGCCCCAAATAAGACGGCAAGATTCAAAATTTAACCGAGAAAGGAGACTGGCTTTGCTTCCTTCGACAGAAGAAGACGGACCCAGCTGTTGAAGGATGACAAGGTTTCCCAACTAACGATATCACCTGTTCTGCAGTAAAATAGCAGGACGATGCCGTTTGATGGAGAGAGAGATAGAGAGAGATTTTGGAGTCTGAGACCACCATGGTAATAATCTCGGATTAACGTTGTTACCGGCAAGAGAGGGCGAGTTGATTTGTGGTGACGACTGTAGAGAGAGAGAGAGAGAGAGGAAATGGGGAGATAAAGACAAGTTTTTGCTTCATTTGAAAGGCTTGTCATAACTGTGATATAATCTGCAATTTGACAGTCAATGTCATCATAACTCCTTTCTTCCCATCTTTTCTTTCCTTTTCTTTTCCCCCCTTTTTTTCTTCTTCATGGGAGTCTGTTTTCTCTTTCTCGCCTCTGCTGTTTCTCTCTGTCTGTCCAGTCACCTTCCTCTCTTGCTTACCCAACAACCAGTCTTCTCTGGGTGGGTTCATGGGTACTGTGATACAATAGAAGCAGAAGTCATGTATTGACCCAAAAAGGATAAGAAAAAGGAGAATGGAAGGAAGTGGTTGTATAGGGAGATGAAGGGACAGGGCTACTGTTTTGATTGCCTTTTGACCTTTGGAGCTCATCAACATAACTGGGTAGTGGGTTTTTTTTTTTCGATTTTCCACGGTCAAACCTCAGTTAAACACAGTGTGCATATAAAATTCACAAGGTGGATGCTCTGCTCACTAGTTTTCCTTCAATTTAACAGAAGTTTCAGGTATTCTCTCTCTCTCTACCTCCGTCTCTGTGTTTGTTTATATGTCTCAACCAGTTCCATTTCCTTTCTGTGTTTGTTTCCTGTATGCTGAATTCATCTGGGCATTCAGCAGCTCAGAAAATCTTTGTTCCTTAGGATGTTTGGCAAGAGGATGTTAAAGCTAACCGTGGGGATTTCATGGATGAATTTGCAGTTTATGGTGTCATCTGGACTCAATGGTTCAGGCTTGAGCACATGCTTCTAAGCCATGTCTTGTTCTCTTATTGATTCTTTGTTTCTTGACGTTTGCCGTAACTGGTCTAACCTACTGTGAATATTTGTTGCTCTTAAAAGCAAAGCTGACTGTAATGTAAAGTGATTTTTAACCAAAATTTGCTGAGTCCTTGGGTTCTGGATGTGCCCTCTTTTCATGTAGGCTTCAAAAGAAAAGTCATATGGAAAATAGAGAAACAGATTCCTTTTTTCCTTTGTCAAAGCAACAAAGACAGATACTTGGGACTTAGAATATTACTTTATGAAAACAAATCTTGATCTTTCTCTTTTCCTGTTGTTGCGGGTCCTAAGTAGCTCAATATCCAATCATGGAAGTTTTAGCTGCTCCGTGTTGTCCTTTGCTGAGGAATTTTATGCGTTCTTGCCTGCAAGTTAACTCAAGGATTGCTGCCTTGATGAAACTTATCAAGAATTTGACTTTCTTTTTGTTTTCGATGTTGGAGAAACTATTATTTCATAAATAATCTGTGGTGTCTTTAGCTTTTGGTTTGTTTCTCATTCTCAGGTTTGACGTTATCTGACCGGCAAGGCCATTAGTTGATTCTAGGCTGTATCTAGCACCAATTTGAGGAAATCATGGAAAAAAGATCACCCAGAAGCCCTGCACTTCTGCCTAGAAGCCCTCTTGTTTATGAAAAATACAAGTCAGGATGTGCTTGGAGCCTAATTGGTCTCTTTGATTTTCGCCATGGCCATTCCAACACGAAGCTGGTTTCCGATAAAAGACGGGTGAACAGGCATTCTGCAGGTAAGCCTTTTCTTATCAAGTTCCACAAGATTTAATCTGATAAGAAATTGCTCCTTAAAAGAAATTGTTAGAAGCGGTTCCTTCTTCAGCGAACTGGTTAGTATATGGGCACAATTACAAGAAGAACTTTGTGTGCTATCAGCTGGTTAAATTGGCGTGCCATAGTTTGATATTCTATTGATATTAGATTCCCCAGTTATCGTGTTCAACTGGGTTTGAAAGTAGTCTTTGTCTGCAGGTAGTGAATGTAGAAGAAATAAGCTTGATTTGCATTTGGAATCTCATAATTCACAAGTCAAGCACATGATGGAGAAGGAGATGTCCTGTAAGCAGCAGGTAAAGAAGAAAGTCACAATTGCTAAAGTGCAAGATGTACAATGCAACTCTGAACTTGTTGATCAATTGCCAAAGAAGCAAAGAACGAGCCGAAAAGTTAGGAAACCTCGCCATATGCCTATTCATGGTTGTAAGAATGCAGCGGCAGTAGAACATATTCAAGCTTCTCAACAGACTAATAAGTGCAGCATGAGGACAGCAATAGAAGGATCCTGCAACCGGGCAGACCTCAACAATGGAAGAGATAGCAGTTCTAAAAGTACAATCCAGGCTAAGCATGATCAGCTTCCCGAGATAAACCTGCAAGTTCATATCAATGAAGCAGCTGAAGCATTTATAAATCAGAAGTTCATTGATGGTCAAAGCATCAGCAGGGGTGCGGCAAGTAACCAGTCCAATCATTTCATAGATGCTTTAGAGATTCTGAATTCCAACAAGGAGTTATTCATAAAACTTCTACAAGACCCTAATTCTCTTTTGGTGAAGCATATCCAAGAGCTACGGGATTCTCAGTCCAAAGATTCTCAGCTTAAGTCTTCCACTGAAGCTAAATTGTCGGAAACTCGAATATGTGAAGGGTCAGTTTGTTCTCAGAGGATTAGGTCTTCTGATGCATATGCTTCAAATGGAAGTGGTGACCCTCGACATGCAAATGAAATTGTTGTTTTGAAGCCTCACTCAACAATCCTGCAAAATGATGCAAACAGAGCAAGTCATTGCTCCTGTCAGCAGTCTACAGGACACAGTGTTCGACCTGCATATTTTTCCTTGAAAGATATGAAAAAGAAATTGAGACAGGCTATGGGCTTAGACAGAAAAGAAGGGCACTGGTTGTCAACTGAAGGTACGATACATAAACTTTCTAACAACATTCAGAGCTCCAAAGGCGGTGGTAAAAGAACAGAAAGGGAGATTTTCCAACGAAACTCACCTGACAGAAGCCATTTTGATGATATCAAGAGGAGGGAGAACATTAGCGATGCAAAAGATATGGAATCTGGCGTTGGACATGCAGCAGCTTCAACCAGTGGAAGAGGTCATAAAGTCTTGAACTCGTCAATATTCAGGCATCCTGAAGGAATTGAATCTAACTTATATCTTGAGTCTTGGCAATGTCTTTCCAATCATCTTTCCCATAACTTTGGCCACAGAAATGAAGCTTTTACAAGAAGAAAAGTAACAGAAACAGCAGGGAGGATAGCCTCATTGCCTGAATATGATTTCTTGGCTGCATGTGGCTCTGGAAAGGACAGGCAACAGGGCTTTCTTACTGCCCACATGAGATATACCCCCTACAGCTATTATCCAGAAGTCAATAGGAACAAGGGGAGGCTTTTCGAAGAGAAGCCTAATGGCTGCAGAAATTCTCCGAGGGAGAGTACAGAAGCTTCTATGCAGGGTGGTGACAAGCAACTCGATGATCAATCACAAATATCTGATGCTAAGCCGAATCAGTCGGAGAACTTTTTTCCTGATACTGAAGTGATTAAAAGCATCTATTGCCATCGCAATGATTTAAGCCCTAAAGGTAAACATTATCAACATTCAAATCTTATCACACCAAGTCTATAATCTTACACTGGCCTTTTGTCAACCTTCTGCAGGCTCTATGAAGATCGTGGACACAAATTATACAAATAACTCGGGAGAAGTTAATCCTTTGGCAGTCTCCTCTGAGCAGCATTGCATGCATAATAGCAGCACCAATCAGACCACTTATGCACCCATCAGATGCAGAAAAAATGGATATTTGGAATATTCAAATGTGGTAATAGTTTTATCTCTCAAGTTAACAAGGGGCATTAAAATCCCTCACCTTATTGTGTTTTACCCTTACTCTAATTTGGTTGCTGACATTCTACTTTGCCGCCTTATTTGACCTTCATTCAGGATCCATCTCTACACAACTGTATGTTGGCATTTCCTGATGATTTTTATTTACAAAGCCCTCTGAGAATGGATGATTCTACCTGCAAGAAAGATGGAATACAGCAGCCAAGTCCAGTTTCTGTTCTTGAGCAGATTGACATGGAAGATATTGTTAGCCCTGAAAGCATCATATCTCGCACTGGTAGGCTGAAGTCAGAGTCAGTGAATGACACTTTGTTTTTCTTTAAGTCTGAATCTGAGCGAACCCAATTAAACTTTTGCAGCTGAGCAGCCCATCCAACCCCATGAATTTGAGGAGCAGCTTTCTACTTCTGTTGTGAGATTGCCTTTGGGTATTAAGGTCGGCACTGGACCTGCTTCTGAGTATGTTAAATCAGTGTTGCAAACTTCTGACTTGAATTGGGATAAACTTCTGATAAAGTGCCATTCATCAGAACAACTACTCGATCAATCCTTGTTTGATCACATGGAGGCACAGGCTGATGAATCCTGTAGCGATCACAGGCTCCTGTTTGACTACATTAATGAAGTTCTTCTAGAGGTAAATCAATGCTATAGCTCACCATGGGTAGTGTTTGTTGAACGGAAGCTCCTGCCAGTCACAGTAACAAATGATGTCATTCAGGAGGCACTAAAATCCCTTGATTGGCAGCTTCTCTCTGAGCTGCTTCCTGAAACACTAGAGCAACTTATTGAAAAAGACCTGGCAAAATCTGGAACATGGATGGATAACTGCATCGATGCTGAAGAAGTTCTTGTTGACGTGGTAGATGATGTTCTTGAAGAATTGATGACAGAAACTCTCATCAAGCTGCACAGTTGAAGCAATATACATTGCTTCAATGCTTTGATCTAAACTGAACCTACTGATTTTAAGGGGGGAGCTTGGAAATGCTTTCCCTGTTCTTCAAAAGTGACCAACCTAGTTGAACATGTCGCGCAAGTATGGAATTGCTTTCTTCATAGACTAACTGGCAGCAAACTTCCTCTCAGCTGGCAAGAATGAAAGGAAGCTTGTTTTGTTGAAGAACAGTTCTCAGAGGTCACTGTTGAATCTGTAGTGTATAGTTAACAGCATTAAACCTTATAGTTCTATAAGATACAAGAATCTTGAATACTTCCACCTTTTTGACCCTGACTGGAATATTTCCAGGAACCTCTATGGTATATAAGTACAGATATGGTGGTGTGCATGTGGTCTCAGAGATTTCACATCATTCTGATCTTGAAGAAAAGCGATGTTTTGTTGAATTTGGTTAAAAGTGTTCAATGAGAATGGTTCATCTATGATTCAATCATTCATTTTGTCATCCTCGATTCTCTTTTAGTCTCTAACAATGAGACTGTGAAATGTGAGAATGTTCACATAATGCTCTTTTTGTTCTATTTTTTAATAAAAATTTAGGTAAAGATTATGTAAATTTTCTTTTTTTAATTGTTGCTATAAATTATAATTCATCAATTTAGTTTCAATATACATTAACTCAAACGATTTTAAAAATTTAAAAATATTTTTGTTATTAAAATATCTTTAAAATAATTTAAATAAATTTTGTATTTTAATTCAAGTTTTATTTTTAAATTTAAATAATTTTTAATTTATAAAATATTTTTAAAAATATATTTGAAAAGTTAAATTTTAAAAATATTGTCATTTTTTTTTTTTTTTGAAATTGTTTTATGAGGTAACTTGAAATATTAAGTTTGTACATGATTTGATTAATACAAAGTGGATATCAAAATTTTATATAAATTTTTTTAATTTTTTATTTTCTAAATAGAAGTAAACATATATATATATATATAATATTCTAAGTTGGAAATTTGCAAAAATTTTTGGAAATTATTATGTATACTAAAAGTTGTATGTTATAATGTTATGAGTGTATGATTTTTCATATATATATTTGTATTCATTAATATAGATATTAAAGATATATACATATTTTTTAGGCATATATTAAAAATAATCCTCTTAATTCCTTGTCCTAAATCTTAAAAATGGTAACCTGCAAAATTATATATTTGAGGCTAAAATTCAATTTTCCTGGAAAGTTGTAAAGATTCTCAAATTTATGAATTTTCATGGAAAAATATCATTTGTATAACACCCTTCCCGCCAAAGCCCCACCAACCACACAGCATGGCATATGCACACCTTTGTATCTTAAAACCCCCAAAACCCTAGCCACCAGCGGCCTGAAAAACCCTGAAAAGCTACCTGCTGAGAAATGGACCCGAAAGTGGTGAAATCAGACCTAGTCTTGATCCTAGACTATGGGTCTCAGTACACCCACCTCATCACTCGTCGAATCAGGTCCCTCTCTGTCTTTTCTCTCTGCCTTTCTGGCACCTCTTCGCTCAAAACCATCACGGACCTCCACCCACGAGTTGTTATTCTCTCTGGGGGTCCCCACTCGGTCCACTCGCCCGACTCCCCGAGCTTCCCGCCTGGGTTCATTGAGTGGGCCGAGGCAAACGAGGTGTACGTTCTGGGTATCTGCTATGGCCTGCAGTTGATCGTGCAGAGACTGGGAGGTGAGGTCAGGATTGGGGAGAAACAGGAATATGGAAGGATGGAGATTCATGTTGAGAGGAATTCGGGGATTTTCGGGTCCAAGAAGGTCGGCGACAGGCAGGTGGTTTGGATGAGTCACGGTGATGAGGTGGCTCGATTGCCAGAGGGGTTTGAGGTGGTAGGAAGGAGTCAACAGGGGGCGGTGGCCGCTGTGGAGAACATGGAGAGGAGGTTCTTTGGCCTACAGTATCACCCTGAGGTAATTGGGTTGGTTTTAATTTTTCTTTTTGTCTCTCTTATGTTGGGTTTGTTTGTTGATGTGGATGCTGGGGATCAACTTAATTTTGCAGTGAGTTTATGTGATTACTGGTGGAATGGTGTGCATGGCTTGTTGGTATTAGGACCATTATGGTAAATGATGGTCACTAGACAAGAAATGAAGTACTTTGTGAGATACAGGGGGCTTCTACTTTCCTTTCATGGGGTTTGATATCTTAAGTGGGGTACGAGTTTGTTAGTTTAGAGAATGTGGGCATGGTTCTGTTGAGTTCGGAAATTTAGGTAGGATTAGTTTATAAAATTACATGATATTGGGACAGTACTAATTTGAAAGGAAACTGTTTTAAAAAAAAATGCAGTCATACACAACTTCCATAGCCTTAGTGGTTAACTTGTATTTTTGTTGGCCTAATTGATTTTCTGGAAAAAATTAAAAATTTGCAAATTATAGCTTATAAAGATTGAATTTTCGCGTAAACTTAATTTGGAATAAAGATGAAATTCTTGACTGCATAATCAATATGCAAAGTACTAGTCCTCTTTCTTTATTTTAATGAACTGTCTTTTACTAAGATAGCATGTCAATAGATATCTTCATATTTTGTTGGCATGTACTATTCTATCATGACAGTGTTAATGTTGAATGTTGTGCAGGTAACACATTCACCACAGGGGATGGAGACACTGCAGTATTTCCTCTTTGATGTTTGTGGGGTAACTGCAGGCTGGAAGATGGAGGATGTATTGGATGAAGAAATTAAAACAATCAAAAGTACTGTGGGGCCTGATGAGCATGTGATCTGTGCATTATCTGGGGGTGTGGACTCCACAGTTGCAGCAACTCTTGTTCATAAGGCAATTGGACATAGGCTCCACTGTGTTTTTGTGGACAATGGTTTATTGAGGTAAGAGAGAGCACTGGATTGCTAGTTTTTCTTTTCATGTACTTGTCATGGGAGGAATAGTACTTTAAAGCTTTATGTAGATCATAAAATTCCATGGTTATATCTCTTGGTTTCTCCATTTAAAATTTTTTACTTGGGCTTTTGTTTCTCTAGGTACAAGGAGAGAGAACGTGTGATGGAAACCTTTGAAAGGGATCTACATTTACCCGTTACTTGTGTTGATGCAACTGACCAGTTTCTTAGTAAGCTGAAAGGTGTGGTGGATCCTGAGACGAAAAGGAAAATCATAGGAAAGGAGTTCATAAGCATCTTTGATTCTTTTGCCCAGGATTTGGAGCACAAGTTGGGAACGAAACCTGCTTACTTAGTCCAAGGAACCTTATATCCAGATGTGATTGAATCTTGCCCGCCACCTGGAACTGGGAGAACTCACTCCCACACAATTAAGAGCCATCACAATGTTGGAGGTCTTCCCAAAGACATGAAATTGAAGCTCATTGAACCACTTAAACTTCTGTTCAAAGATGAGGTTTTGGATTTCACTTGTTACTGTATAATTACGTCTTCGCAGATCCTTCTTCACCTTTTCAATTGTTTGCTAACATTATTCTGGTTGGTTTCATTTGTGAAGGTTCGTCAACTTGGGAGGATTTTAAATGTTCCAGAGGGCTTTCTTAAGCGCCACCCATTCCCTGGGCCTGGACTTGCTGTACGAGTCTTGGGTGATGTAACTGAAGGCAATGCTTTGGACATCCTCCGCCAGGTGAGTGGCGTTAAATACATAGATTCAAAATCTCCATCTGCCTTGTTTACGTTTTCACATTCATTTCTTATGAATGTTTTTCTCTAGGTTGATGAGATTTTCATTCAGTCAATCAAAGACGCGGGGCTTTACGATTCAATTTGGCAAGCTTTTGCAGTGTTTTTGCCTGTAAGATCAGTTGGAGTTCAAGGTGATCAAAGAACACATTCCCATGTTGTTGCTCTCCGAGCTGTCACAAGTCAAGATGGGATGACAGCAGATTGGTAACTATTTTTATTTTTCTTTTCTAGATTCATTTTCCTTGCAGCCTCTTGAGAACTGGTCCATATATAATGTTGAATATACATGAAAATGAGAAGGTTCTAGAATTTCCACTCACACAAGTTAGGGATAGGAAACCAAGACTTTCATACATAAATTAAAGAATCCTACTATAAATGGATTGTAAGACACTTGCTTTCTTGTTTTTTCTTTTTCTTCTTAATGATTCATTTCCCTATGTATCTTGGTATATTGTACATGGAGTATTCCTTTGAATTTAAATTATTATGTATTTACCTCGAGTTGTGTTGTAGCAGTAAAATTCATGGAAATTTGGATTTTAACAAACCTGGAGGTTAAGCAAAGCTGAAGATGTTAGTATTGATTGATTTTGTTTTGTTATGTGCATGTGTTCATAACATATGTATATGATATTATCTACAATTGGCTATTGTGTGTAGCCTCTTGTTATCTGTACAAAGCTTATATAATCTTTAGCTCATTGCTTTTTTAATTGGTAAAATTTACGTGTTCTTATGGGTCTTCTTTTTCTCCTTTTGGAATTGTGAAATTACAGGTTCTATTTTGAACATAAGTTTCTTGATGATGTGGCCCGAAAGATCTGCAACACTGTTCGGGGTGTGAACCGAGTTGTTCAAGACATTACATCGAAACCTCCTTCGACCATCGAGTGGGAATGATGATATTAATGGTTTAATCCAGAGTGAGTAATAACTTCATGGTTGTGTAGAGTCCAGGTTATATATTCTTCCTTCTATCTGCTTATTGATACAGCAAGATTGGCAGGAAGGAAAAGGGATCCAAATGGAATTTCATGATGTGATTTGTTTGACAATGAAGGTCTCTGATAGTAATTCTATTGCCTAGTTCTGACCAGATAGTTGTTTTATGAGCTTTAATAGCATAAGCATTTAATGCAAAATTTTGATGATTAATTGTTGTAGATGTCTGATGCTGATGTTTTCCTCGTGTTTATTAGCATATGAAAATATTCCTTTCTTCCTTTCTTTCTTTGTAGCAACATCAGAAGCACATGTGCTGACTATTATATCTGTTCAAAGAAACTTGTTAAAGCCATTGGACCACCTCCATATTCTTTTAGCGTACCATTCTATGGTGGTTCCTTTGTCTGCTTAGCTTCTTGTAGTTTTGTGGCTAAGATTCAGTGCCTCTAACCATTGTTGTCATCATTGTTGTCACTGTTTGTCTTTGTTTATTATTTTTCTTCCTTACCCTCACTGGCAGTAACAGTAGTAATAGTTTGTATTGCACTGCTTATGGTCTGTGGTGTCCACCACCATGAATGTGGTGTAATTTAACTGTAAATAATCTTCAAAAGTGGTCAATGAGATACCTACACAGGTGCCTTTTCATCATATCTTTACACGTTACCAACCATAGTTATCGTGGAGTGTTTGGATTTCATCATTGTCAGAAATGTTTCAACTTTAATAATTAGTAGCGATAAAGACCTAAAGATGCCACTTTCGTCATCTAGTATGTTAGAATTCAATCAATTCTATTGGGAAAGTTGAGATATGGATTTCCTATATTTAACCACCCTTGTACTTCTCTTCAATCTAGTGGAAAAACACATGCCCTTTTTTGTGCATGATCATGTCCGAGTCACCTAGCTCTATCCAGCTCCCTGTATTAGACTTAACTGAACCAGTTCACCCGTCCTTTCTATCATCCCTATCTCACGCCTGCCAAGAATGGGGGTTTTTTTATGTTATCAACCATGGTATCTCCAAAGATTTGTACGCTACAGTTTATTCTCTTTCCAAAAATGTGTTTAGCCTTCCCCCAGATTCAAAGCTCAAGCTTGGGCCATTATCTGACATAAAAACCTACACTCCGCGTTTTATAGCCTCTCCGTATTTTGAAAGCCTTGTAGTGTCTGGTCCAGATTTCTTTGTCTCATCGAAGGCTTCTTTCAATGAACTATTTGATGAAGAGAAATCTGAGTTTAGGTAATTATTTTATTTCTACTATCTCTTTGTACCACCACTTTTTACTGTTTGCTTGTTTGTATCTGTTTTTGCTGCTTCTTTATGTGCTTTTTTACCGTGGTCTGTTTTTCTTCCACCTCGTAGCGAGATGTTGCAAGAGTATGGAAGCAAGATGATGGAGTTATCTAAGAGAATCATAGAGGTTTTGTTAATGACTCTAGGAGATGGTTTTGAAAGGAAGTTCTATAAATCCGAATTTGGTAGCTGCAATGGATACTTGAGGATAGTAAACTATACACCGCCAGAGAATATGGAAGAGAAGGAGGTTGAAGGACTCGGAATGCACACTGATATGAGTTGTGTAACTATAGTTTATCAGGACCCTGTCGGGGGGCTTCAAGTAAGATCCAAGGAAGGGAAATGGATTGACATTTATCCATGTGAAAATTCTCTTGTAGTTAACATTGGAGATCTAATGCAGGCCTGGAGCAATGGACAGTTAAGATCATCTGATCATCGGGTTCTCCTGAAGCGATCTGTAAATCGCCTCTCACTTGCTTTCTTCTGGTGCTTTGAGGATGAAAAGGTCATTCTAGCTCCAGCTGAAGTTGTTGGAATAGGGAACTCAAGGAATTACCGCCCATTTGTTTGCTTGGATTATCTGAAATTTAGGGAGAGTAATGAAATAGGTAAATTTGAGAAAATAGGTTACACTGTGAAAGATTTTGCGGGGCTGAAACCTCAGTCTAGCACTACTGAAGTTATGAATGCTGCCTGAGGGGCTGAAACCTCAGTCTAGCACTACTGAAGTTATGAATGCTGCCTGAGTGCCTGTTGTACTAGGTACATATATTTCATATAAATCACTGCTTTGTTGTCTCATGTTGTAGTGGTGATGAAATAGATCTTCTGTGATATCTTAATTTGTATTTATTCAAAATGCAATTTATTGTTCATCGACTGGATTTAACTGTGGGGGCACCAACATTAGTCAATCAAGCAAAGTTGTATTGAGCTGTCTGATCAGTGAAGGAAAGTTGTGTTCAGCTGGAAGAGGTGATAGATGAGAAATGAAATTTTTTCTTTTAACGGTGGGCGGAAAGGGAGAAGGTGGAGAGGAAAAGGAACACAATTTGATGATTGTTTGTTGGTATTCTACATGTATTGCCCTGTGATGACCGGTTTCTATGTTTTTCTTAAGTAGGAACTTTAATGCTGTGATTGGCGGTATCCTATGCTCCACGTTTTCTTGCCTGCTTTCATTACTTTGCCTGAAACTTTTGAGATAAAGTTAGACCACCCCTTTTGTGTGCCCACCTAAGAAGCCTCTACAAGTTGGGAAATCAATGATAATCTTTTATCTTGTTCTTATGTCTTAATCAAATAATTGTAAATCCTATAAATTATGATGAAAAGATATCATATTATTGCATAAACCATCATCTGGGTCCCCATAATTATTGTCTTTCAAGTAGATTTTATTTTAGATCATGCGCTTTTGCCTTACTTTTTAACGAAGGCAAAACACAGAATTCTACAGGATTTTCATGTTCCCAACATTCACAAATTGGTTGTTCTAAGCCTCGTTGTTTCTTTTTCTTCTTCTTTTATCTGTTAATTTAATCTTGACATCATTTGCACAGCAGTAATGTGGTGTTGGTTAAAGATGACAGCCTCATACTTTGGGGCATATTCATATTTCTTCTTAACATTTTCTCACTAGGTGGATGCATTTTCTCAGCCTTTTTCCCTTTCTCTGTAGTTAAAGGCTTTGTCTGTTTGTTTCAAGGTTTCTTTTTCTTTCATGCCTTCATGACTGGGCAAATGCATCATCGCTTCTCCTGGAAAGTTGCAAACTTTACTTTCTTGACTGAATAGTAATCAGAGAAAATCTCTTGTGCCATTTTTTATATCTGATTAAACCAAGTTGCATTATTTATATAACTACTTGTATCACCATGATCGATATGCCCATCTGTTTCTACTTGACTGTTGTATCATATGAGTTCATTTCTTTTAAAGGGAAGAGTAGAGGCCAAAGTTTCTTCAGCTCAAGAACATGCAAATGCTCCCTGACACAGTGATACAGATATGTTTTGGACCTTTGTTTTAATCTTGCATTCTGTGGCTCTTACCCAACAGCTTGAACATCACTTACCCAGCTTACTTCCTTTGTCTTCCCTTTTGCTATGAACAAGAACAACTTCGATCCATCTGATATAAAAAATTTGTCATAAAAACATTATGAGATTACAGGCATCAGCTTTTTCCTGTAAGTCAGTGGACATACAAAATAAGAACATAGCAGAGCAAAATGTTTCCTACAGGCTTGTTTTCCTTCAATTTACTGCTCTTGCCTGGGGTCAAAGCCTTGAAATCTTTGTGTTCTTGACAACTTTCTACAGAACCATGATACAGAATTATACAACTTATAAGCATTGACAACCCTATGGTTAGCAGTGAAAATATGAACCTTTAACACTTCCAGACAACTCTTTGAAGTGCATGTTGGATCATTCCTGCTGATGAAGCTTTTGATCCCTTCAACTGCAATAAGCATAGCTTTCTATGTTAGCTGGTTTTACATAGTTTCTCACTTGCACATGCTACAAAACTTAATGATTTTTAAGAATTTTGCAGAAAATATAACTCGTGTGAGTTGATACCTTAGATTTGATGGCAAGGGAAAGAATTCCATCAGTGGTGGATGATTGCACTGAGTAAGAATCAAGATGGAGGCTGCTTAATGCATCCATGATCTCAAGCAAGATTCCATCCCTCGAAGGACACTTCAACTCAATCAGAAAACCCTTCTCGTTCACACTAACAGTTACATGATCAGCTGCGGTGTCTTTTTGTGCAAAATGATCAATCTCTTGCTCTGCTTCATCTATGTCACAAGCCTTCCTTTTATTCATCAATGGCTTCTTTCCGTTACTTATTTTATTATTTCCATAGTTATCAGATGTCCTCTCCCCAGTGTCATGCAGTTTTCTCTTTGCTCCAGCCTCTAACTCGGTTGACTCTCTGCAAGATTCCAACTCTTCGAGCCTTCTCTCGAGCTCTTGTAGGTAATCAATTGTGTCATCTAGAATGGATACTTTGTCAACCTGCAAGAGCGAGCCAAAGCGTTTGATTTCTCTACAACGAAGAAACTTTCACGAAATGAAATTATATACCTTGCTGATTGAAGGCACCATGGATCTTAGAATCATAAACTTCTCGTTCAATTTTTCTCTTCGCCTCCTCTCTGATAACACGTGGTTCGCAATTTCATCAGCCTCCGGTCTCCAAACTCCATCTTTAATGCCAGCATCTTCCAGGGATTCTAGCAATCCGTTATCATGCATCCTAGGAACTTCAAACAATATCTTCTTCAGTACTCTTTGATGGGTTCCATCTCTCGGTTTCTGAGGCATTGCGAGTCCACCTTTCTTGCAGCTAATGAAGCTTGATTCATGGTTTGAGTACTGAAAATGCGGACCCAGAATCAGCTGGTGTGAGGTCTTCAAGAGGGCAGAAAGAACGCCTCGGTAGTGCAAATCATCGCCTCCAAGATCCAATGAGATCGATTTTGTGTGGTTTTGCTCTTGAATCTCTTTACAATTGTTACTTTCCTTTTCACCTTTATGAACGGAGACGACCTTCGTGGAATCTACGAAGGTTTGAGATATACAGTCACTGGAATTCAGGGAATGATGAACGCAGTTACTGAACTCATCATCCATGAATTGCCAGCTCTGTACTTGAGAAGCTCCTCCATTTACTCCTTCCACCATGAACGAATCTTCTGCTGGTTGGTCGGGTTCAAAACCATTCGAACTATTACGAGGCGAATGCATTTTCAGAACCTCACATCCCAGAACAGAAAGCATTTTATCATTAAGAACTAGGGGATCAATGGCAGCAGAAGCAAGATCGTCCTCATTTCCGGTATTCTTGACTCCAGAATTGGGTTTGTTGGAGATTGCAGCGTGCAGAATCTCCAAGAATGAAGTCTCCACATGCTGGATCAGATTCAAATCCTCCATAACCTTTAGAAAACAAATTACAGTAGAGCTCCATAGCATCAATTTATATTAAATTTGAACTGTTAGATCATTAAACTGAAATGTAAAGTTGACGAGTTACCAGATCAGTGACACCCAGCTCCACAACACCTCCAAGAAATGGAAAGCATACAACAGTCTGAAAATGAAAGGAGTTACTTGAAATCAACATAATTCTTCATCACTTTTACGGCTTACAGTTCAAAAATGTTCTTTTTCTATGAGGTTTCCATGACCAATCGTTAGAGTAAAATAGTGCTGGCATGAAGATGAGCACTGGCATGCCTTCAATATGCAGCCAAGTTTCAGTAAAGAGTTAACAATGCAATGTTAGATTAGCTTAAACTCAAACCCTCAGTCCAGAAGGAAATCAAGACATGACTAAATCATCCATACCCGTGTTTTAGATTGCAGAATTCTTTGATTGTGTTTTCACTTTTCATGCCCAGGTGTAACTGATATGTTTCAGAGAAAGATATGAACAAAAAGAGACGAGATGGTACCTGAATAGATGCACTCTGAAAGAACCAGTTGCCACAAGATTGATCATGGAACAAGAAATGCACAGATGAGCACAATTTAGTTTATTTAGTCATATGCAAGCAAATATAATCTGATCGAGATACTTTTACCAAGTGAAACAACTATGAGTATGAGCTGCAAAGTTACCTTTGCAAGGAGAGAGCGACTGAACACTTTGCTATCTGCATAGTGAGCATTGCAGAGCCAGATAGGTTGTGCATTTACTAATGTTCTTCCTGGTAACCTGAGAACCATTCACGACAGAAGAATTGGCAATAGAAATGGATCCTATGTGAAAAATCTGAAGTAGATAGAAGTCTTGGAAACATTACCCTTGGCCAATGTTGAACATGAATGACATACAAACCAAGTAATACCACTCAGTATCACTGAGATCTTCTGGGGATAATGCAGCTGAAGGTCTTCTGGCTTGTGG
This sequence comes from Moringa oleifera, assembly GCA_021397835.1. Taxonomy (NCBI): domain Eukaryota; kingdom Viridiplantae; phylum Streptophyta; class Magnoliopsida; order Brassicales; family Moringaceae; genus Moringa; species Moringa oleifera. The sequence goes on from JAJFZO010000566.1 coordinate 1,688,388, forward strand.
GCTGCTCTCACCAGCTGAGAGAGACTCGTAGAGCTCTCGCAATTGCTCGCTCCTCTGCAAACCCAATTGGTCTGCATTGAGTTCTACTGCTTGAACTGTTTTCCTTGTCTTGATATCTCCATTGTAGTACCCATCCCCCCACTCTAATACACTGTGTCAATTCAGATTCACAGACAATAAGAACCCGACTGTAAGAATGAAGTGCCTTGTTTAATGAAATTCCCTTAGTGGATTTCCCTTTCCCGAGCAGACAGACAAATATCCAAGACCCAAATGAAGAACATAACCAAATTATACCAGAAATTTTAATCTCTCTAATTGAAAGAGAAAGAAGAAATCAAAAGTTAGTGAAGGAGATGCATCTACGAGTCAATTTCAGATGCAGAGGTTCTACATTGTGCCAGATAGTACAGAGGTGTAATGTAGATTCAGTGACCTTAAAGCTGAGAGGAAGAGAGCAATGAAGAGAAAAGAAAGCTCTACGAGAATATTTTGCTGGCAATTCTAAACCAGTGCTTGAATTCGAAGCTAAGCAGTTGACGTTCCATGTTGAAATTAACAATCTTAGACAGACCCAATTCGAGATAAATGAAGAGATTAGACACACAGAGTTTCTGACATTAAGAGCAGGTTAAGGAAATGAATGAGAAAGAAAACAAATATGAGGATATTTTGGAAGAACTCTAGAAAGAGAGCAAAGATAAGGATATACGTACCCTGGTTGTCTAGCTGAAATAGACCAGAAAATTGCATAGCTCCACTGGATGCTTCTCACAGCAAGAGCAAGCTGTTTCTTCAGGTTCTCTGGCACTTTATCTTGGTTATGAATCCCAGTAGCCATTTCCAACCTTTCTCCTCTCAAGCTCAAAAACCAGAAAACCAACCAACAAATCAGATTACATGCAAATGGATTCTTCCTATAATTCCTGATTCCTCATTCCCCAAGACAGAACCAAATCCTAGTATCTTTGCTTATAGGAAATCCCAAAAGTATCAGCCAGGGCCTTTCTTTAGAACAAGTTAATGCTTCCTTCACAACAAATCAACAGACCCAGATGACTACCCACATCAAAAGTGATCCTGTTCCTCTTCCCAGTTCCTTAACCAAGACAAAGAGAAACTCAAAATCCACCATATCTTGCTAGAAAACACTGAAATCAGACCCATCTAGACCTGAAGATGAGCTGCCTGAGGTTGTAGAGCTTGAAAACCAGAACAAAGTAAAATAGAACAATCTCCTACTTACCATTTTCAGTCCAGAGACTTAAGGTGAGTAACCTTGATGGAAATGAAATACACAAAAAGTGAAAACTAGTTATCTATCTTGGTTTCAAACTAAAAAATGGATACTTCCATTTTAACACCGAGAAGCTTTGAGGCCTTAGGAGATAACCCAAGTGAAGACTGTTGTTAGATGTTGAGCTGTAGAATTACTTTATGTTTATGGTCTGAGCTCTCAAAACTAAAAAAGCCGGCTCAAGAACCTAATAAAGGTCTAGGTTTTCGCTTACCCAAGGAGACAGAAACACTCGGCCCTACAAAAGGAGCCAGAAAAAAGAACACTGAGTCTGAGAAATGAAGTGGGTGTAATAATTTTGACCACCAAGAAACCCTTAAAATACCAAGCTCAGAGTAGACACCAGTCTTGTCTTAGTGACAAACATATGGCGTACTCGTAGGAGAGAAAGAGTTTCAGAATACTGCCAATGAATAGAACTGTTCCCCCTTGGTCTTTTGAGCTAAACCAAATAATAAATTTGGGTTTTTCCTTCCGTGGTGATCCAAAGATCAAGGGAAGAGAATGGAGGGAAGAGGACGGTACTGCTTAGACAAAGAGAGAGAGAGAGCAGAGAAACAGTTGTCACATCAAAGCAAAGGCATGGTGGCATATGTGGTTGATGATGGGGACTTGGTAAGAAATATAAATTAAGAAAACAACAAGATTCATTATTGTCTCTCCAGTTTGTCCGTCTCTGTGTGTGTGTGGAGGCAAAATCAAACCCCTCAACACCTGATGTCAAAGCCTCCTTCTTTTCACAAGAAAGTTGATTCTAGCATTACATCTCCCTCACCCTTTCCAGTTGATGGAATTCGCCCGTCAGTATTCCACATGCATGTAAGCCAGAAGTCATATTCATTGACTACATGCAGACTTCCCTCTACCACTAAAACGCCAATATCAATGCTTCAACACTTCTAATTATAGCTTTAATTAACGTTTTCATATGGTACAACAAATATCAATCGTGTGCAACTTAAAAGTGGGTACTTAGTAAAAAATATAAGATTTTTTTTTAATTTTTTAGCTTTAATTTTTTTAATCTTAGAAGCTAGCTTACAAGTCCTTCATATTTAAATTGCATTCAAAATTAATGTGGCATAACTCAATAGTATTTTCTTTATCTATCAAGATTTTGATCTAAATTATACCGAATTGTTAAAAATAATAATAAAATTAATAGCTAAAATTTTTTAAAACAAGTGTTTCTTTTAATTATTAGGTTAAATTGCCGAAAATGGAATTTTGATAATGATTTATCGGGTGATCTTGGGTACCCAGAAGCTAAACTAAGGAGTCAAACTTCATTTTATATTTGTAAATTAATCGCTTAATTTTTTTAATATAATTTTATACAATAATACAAAATAAAATAATGCATATAAAATAATTAATCTTAAAATTATCACAAATTCGATGAATGTAAAAGCTTTTGAGATGCAAAATGCCAAAAAAATGTGGGGGCTATTGTGATTCTCCATGACATAATGGTCCATAGAAATGGCATAGTCAAAAGAAGGCTTCAATTTGTCATTTTTGATAAAGTTTTGGCCTTTCTCTAATATTACACTTCTGCATGACTTCGAAGGGTGCCCGTGAGCAGCCAAGGAAACACCTGCAGAATTTCTGTCCGCTGCACTGTCCAACGCCATTTCCGCAAATGCTTAGATAAAATTAAAAATATTTTTAAAATAATTCAAATAAATTATTTATTTTATTTTATTTAAAATTAATTTTTTAATTTAAGTAAATAAATTTAATTTTTATAATTTTTAACAAATTTTGATTGCATAAATTATATTTTTTAATTTTCTAAAAATTAAAATTTTAAATAATCTTTAAGTATTTTTCTATATTTTAAAAAAATTAAGTAAAAATTTATATTATAATATTTTAATTTAATATTTTTAATTTTTTGATTAAATTTAATTTAATTTAAATTGATAGATTATAATTGAGTTATTATTTTTAAAACATAAAAGTTTGATTAATAGTATAAGATAAATATAAGAGTTTTATGATATTTTTATCTTAAGTTTTTTAAATTAATTTTATTTAAAAATTTTTTATTATCAAATAATTTTATTATTTAAAAATTTTATATTATTTTGTTAATTTAATAAAATTATATTTTAATTTAGATAATAAAAAAATAAAAAATATTTTTAAATATTTTTAAACTAATTTTGATTAATAAAAAATAATCAAATTAAATTTTTATTTAAAATTTTAAAAATTAAAAATATTCAAATTGATCTTCTTATATTACAAATTTTGACTTAAAATTTTTTATGAACATAAAAATATTCAGATATCACCACTTCTCAAAACTGCTTGAATACTATAAATATTTTTTTAAAATTATAATAAATAATTCATTAATTAAAATTTATTTTAAATTAAAATACTTCATAAAATAGAGTATAAAATTTATATGTAATCTTTTAAATATTTTAATAATATAAATATGGTTATTTTTATAATAATTTCAATCATTTATTAATTTAATTTTTATTTAAATATATATTAAAATTTAAATTAAAAATAAATTATTTTTAAAATTTTAAATAATATTTTTTTATTATACAATATTAAATATTTTTAATTTTGTATTAAAATCATTGCTGTGTCTGAAAACGAAACAGAAGAATGCACATGGAGTAATCGTCCTTTGAATCCACATCAAGCTGTGTGCAGATCTTCAAAGAGAATGTAATAATGTCTCGAGCTTTTCACATCATTTCCTGCAAAGATTCTTTTTCTTCAGCTTTCTTGGATGATTCAAAAAACAAACGAGAAAGAAAGAAAAGGCAAAATCTTTCAGCAATACAATCAATCAATCATCTTAACTCAATCTGTTTCTTTCCATAAATCTTCAATTTTTCTCAAGCCAAAAAACAGAGAAGAAACCCTAATTTTGCCATCTCCATAGCTTCTCACCTTTGTTTCTTTTCATGCACATGATTGTGTTGCCTCATTTGGGTATTTCTTCTTCTTTTTAATTATTATGACTTTCATAATAAAAACTTAAAATAATAATTTAATAATTAACATGTATTATTATTTTTAGAAAAATTAACCCAACTCAAATAAATTCATTAACCTAATGAATAAATGAAATAGAATAGTGATTACGAATAATACACCTAATTTTATTGGCGTAGGACTCCTTGAACATTACTATATAGTGGACCAATTCCAAGGTTAAAGTCACTTTCACATTAATGGACTAATGAACAATCAATTAATTACTCTGGGAGAACATTAGTAACTATACGGTAGACCTAACTTTATTAATGTAGGACTCAGGACTTTTTATCACATGGAAATAGGGTACCCTACTCTCACCATGTGGCGCTACCAACACCTTGTTGTACAACTTTCTACCATACCCAATTTGACAAAACTTTTCATCTTAATTAACTTAATTTATTATAGTTAATTAATGTTTAATTTAACATGTTTATTAAAAAATATTTTTAAAATTTATCTCTTTACCTATACTAAAGATAATGCTAGAAGGTTCCATGTGGGCATAGCAAAATGACAAAAGCTATCAGCTTGTGGCTTTATCGGCTCTGCTAGATCTAGCCGAATTTTATTTATAGAGAAAAATTATTTAAAAAAATAATTATTAATTTAATAAAAATAAATAAAATAATAAATAAAGTATTAATGTAAATTTGTGGGCCAGAATTTCACGGTTACCTAATAGTCAAACAGCTGCCCGACGGTTGCCTCGTCACCGAACTCTGTGAAACAGATTGTCAATACTCAATACAGACCGTTAGATCTGTTGACTTTATCAAGTACTGCACGGCAAATAAGTGACAAAGTGATGGAAAAATATCTATAATTTAAATATTTTTAATATCTAAATTTTTTAATAAAATTAAAATATTAAAATTTATGTGAATACATTTTAAAAATAAATTTTGATTAAAAAGAGAATAAAATGTAAAGTTTAAAATAATATTTATCCATAAATTTTTTATGTTTATATTATATTATTATTAAATAAAATTTCATATTTTAAAAATAATAATTTAAATTTATTAAATTAAATTAAAATTTCAAAAATTAAAAAATAGAGATATTTAAATTATAAATTTTATACAATAAATTTTGACTTAAAAATTTTTTATAATCTTATAAAAAAATATTTAAGTTACATCACAGAAAATTTAAATTTTTTAAGCATTAAAAATATTTTTTAAAATATTATGATATCAAAATTTTAAATAATTCATAAAAAATAATTCATGAATGAAAAATTATTTAAATTCTGAATGATTAACTCAAAATGTAGCGTAAAAATTACGTAAATCATTTTTTGATATTTTACCAGTAAAAATGTTATTTTTGATAATTATTTAAGTTAAAATCTAATTGAAATTAAAATTTAATTTTATCATACGATATTTTCAATCAAATTTGATGTAACTTTTACATTCAATGAAATTTATAGTGAAAATGAATTTACAATTACCTCTTTTATGTTTAAAAAAGAGTTAGTTTTAATTAATTATATTAATAAAATTATAATCATTTTTAAATAAATATAAAAAATCATATATTTTCATGGTTTTAATCAAAACTCGTAATTTTCATTAATTTTATATAGATTTATTTTTATAATAGTAATTTAAATATTTTTAATATTAACAAAAATTTCAAATTAAAATTCATCACACCACATTTTCAATTTAAATATTTACTTTCACAAAAATATAAATTAGAATAATATTTTATGTGTAACATTGATCCCAAAAAACTATAAATTTTGATTGAAAAACACAAATTTGAAACAATATAAAAATAGTTTTTTATATATTATCTAATAATATAATTTTAAAAAACCATGAGACATAAAAATTGAATCAATACTTAAAAAATAAAAACAACAAGAGGAGCATAATGAAATTAACAAATAAGGTTCAAATTTTTTTAAATGTTAAAAAAAATAAAAATAGAAGATAGTGTGATATATGGTGAAGCTAAAGTCATGGGGTGGGTCTGATTACTTTAAAGTTTAAAACTTCTTAGGAGTTGATGGAATGACGGCTAACCATAAAGTTGCTTTTAAAATCAAAAGACAAAAATGCTCACATTAACTGCAATTATTCAAGTTTGCTTGAGCCCTAATAATTCAATGCTCCTCATTGCACTACTAATCATTATTGTTGATGCAACCATTTTACCCATTATTATTATATATATAATAATTACATAAAAAATTTAAAAATTTTTCGATTTAATTTCTACTGATATTTTATTAATTTAAGATGATACTCAATTTTTTTAAAAATCATTTTTTATAATTTATTATATTAATATAATAAAAACAATAAATAAAAAATTTTATTAAATTATTACATGTTAGTATGTTTTAAAAAATAAATACAAATCAAATCAATAAAAAAAATCTTACTTATTTGATTAGATATTGATATATTATAATTTAGTAAAATTTTATATTTTTATTAAATAAATAAAAATTTTATTTTTTTAAGATCCCATGAAATTATTTAATTTAATATATTATAAAATAGCGAAAAGAAAAGGTGTCTCTTATTGCTAAGAAGAGCAAGGACACATAGGTGGGTGGGTGGCACATCAAATTTCCAAAGAGACTTGGGCCAACATGTTGGCAATACCTGCAAAGTTCACAGAATTAGGCAATTAATTATCAAAAGGACCACGACATAAACGATTATATATAAATATATTGAGTTTTTATTTTTTAAAATTATTATTTTGAGATAGCTATACATAATGAATATGATTGAGAGATATGCAAAATTTTGCTGTTGTCTTATTCATTCAATAATAATTATTATAATAATATTAATGCGTAAAATAGCATTGTTTCTTCTATACACATAGTGGCTATCTGTTATTTGCTTTGTCATGTAGATTTAAAGCATACGGGTCTTAAGATAAATAAAGTTAAAACATTATATAAAAGTTTAAGGTTTTTTTTTTTTTCAAATAAATATGACTTTAAAAAAAATAAAATTTTGATATTTAAATTTAAATCAAAATTAATTTTATCAAAAAATTTAAAACTAAAGATATTTAAATTAAAAATTTGTTATAATAAAATTTCAATTAAATTTTTTACAGATGTATAAAAAACATTAAAGTATCACAAACAAGTTCAAAAATTTTTAGTATTGAAATTATTTTTTTAAAAAATATATTACCAAATTTTTAAAAAAATTATAAAAATAATTTATAAGTTAAAAATTATTTAAAATTAAATAATGAACTCAAAATGAAATATATAATTTATTTGAATTATTTTTAGATATTTCAATAGTAAAAGTACACTTAATAATTTAGATACAATCAATAAATTAGGATTTGGTTGAAATAATTTTAAAAATTAAAACCTATTTAGAGAAAAAATAAATCTCAAAATTTTATGTAATATTTATCATATAAATAAATATAAAGTAAATATCATTTAAAATTATGAGTTTTATCCTCTCTTCAATAAGACCCAACTTTTAAATTGTATCCAAATAACTTTGATGTATTGATTTTATTTAAACTGATAAGACTCAAAATAATTATAAAAATTTAATAATTTTTTCATTGTCAAAATGACCAAAAAATACTTAAATAGATTTTATGTTTTATTTTAATTTTATTTATTAAATTTTTAAAAAATTTTAACTAATCAATAATTTTTTATAATTTTTTTTAAATTTTGATAATTTATATTTTTAAAAAATATTTTTAGTACTCAAAAAATTTTAATTTTTTTATGATAATAACTTAAATATTTTTTTATGTATGTAAAAAATCATAAGTCAAAATTGTTGTAAAATATCTTAATTTAAATATTTTTAATATTGAAAATTTTTACTAAATTTAATTTAAATAAAGTTAAAATGTTAAAATTTATTTGAATACTTTTTAAAATTAAATGTTTAATTAAAAATAAAATTTAAGATTTAAAATAATATTTATTCATAAATATACTGAATCATTTTTATAGTTGAAGTTTTATGTAATTAAAAATTATTATTTTGAGAGTAAAAGTTATTTTATAAGTTAAATAATCTTCAAAAGGGCATTTTAAACTTCACCGACTTCTTTTCAAAAGACTATTAGGAGGAGCTAGCATTAATTATTGGTGGATTAATTTATTAGAGTTGCGACAACAATTTAATTGGCACATTAGATAAGCATAAGTGATCCGTGACTGTCACGTCTCATTCCTCCAATATATTATCAATTTAATTTAATCATTGTAAGAGACTAGTTAATGTAATTTATTTTTCGGTATCAGTGAGTTATGACTACATAGAAGTAAGGACATTACTTGATATTATTCAACAGAATATGTCGTGCTTTTCCAAGAAACTTGACTGTTGATTCGACCAAAGTCAATTGGCCCAATGATTCTTTGTCAGGATTTATGCAAATTTATTTCAAGAGGAGAAGAAGCTTAGGACATAAGTAATATTTGCTCCCACATCATAATAATGAAACCCATGAGCTTACAACAAAATTATGAAATTCTTCTTTTGATTTGAAATTATTATCACAGTACTTGGTATAATCATTATACTAAAATATTCCCAACTTGTTAACTAACAAAAATACTTTAAAATTTTCAAAATAAAAAATATAGAAAATAAATAAATATTTTATCAGCAGCATCAGTCCCTGTCATCTATTAATGACAAAGATAGTTTTGTAGTTAACTCTGCAATTCCTCATTGATTAGATTGATTGAATGAGATTTCCTCCACAATTTCCACTACTAATAAATTTTCCTTTCCATTTTTTCAAATATTTCTTGAAATTTTGTTGGGCATTAAGGATGAAAATTAAAGTTTTTGATTTTTAACCGTGTTAATATATAAATTAAACTTTGCCAAGTATAAATTTTTAATTGAAGACTTGTAATACTTGATAATTAGAAATTTTGATATTTTAATTTAAAAATAATTTTACAAAACAAAATTACTAAATTTTTTATAAATACTCAATAAAAAAACGATTCAAATCTCATCAATATTAAAGATTTAGATCTATTGTAGTCATATTTCAAAGGCAACTGAGATTGTGACCCACCAGGGTGGCGGCCCAAGAAAGAAACAACTGTTTAATGTTGAACCACAGTCAGGGACCAATTCTTGTGGGCTTTTCCCCTGGTTCAAACCTAAGCTTAATAGAAGAAATTCAACACCCTCAGCATTCACAACAGTCATTCTTCCTGCAAGCTTATTCTTCACAATGCCAAATTTGATTGGTAATTTCAGAATAAGAGTACTCTTACCAGCACTTTCTACTGCCATTAGCATCTTTTAGCCTGTATTAACATATGAAAATGGCATAGTTGAATTTGCAGAGCAATTAGGAAGTAATTACTCTGCCGGTATTCTCCAGCTTCCAAGAGAGATGTCACTTCCTGAGTTGAGCAAGTAGCAGTATCAAGGCTGTTGAGGCCCTGCTGGAGCCCTACTTCCTTCTTTTTATCCCCATCACTCATAATGGGAAGCCTCTATCCTGTGATTCCTATCCATTGGCAAAAGTCAATACTTGTTATGGACAATGTTAAGATGCAAAACCTAACTCTTGAAAGCCAATTCAATTATTCGAGAGAACGGAGTGTACATTTTCATTAATCCGACAATACAATGTAGCAGCTCACAAATATTCTCAGAATGTTATAGATCTGGGTCATGAACATGTTTTACAGGTCAAGTTTCAATAAAATTTTTCACACAAGATTCCTACTTAATGAACAATTTAACAAAATAAGCATTCCCAGAGAAACATAAAGGAGTTCCCTAAAAGTGAATATCGAGTTAGTTCAGCAGCACATCATGGATGACGGACGAGCTTGTTCACAGCCACATCAAGCGCATCAACGTTCCTCCTTAAGAATTTTCTTCACATGCGTTAAGGAACCAAAGGAAGTAGCAGGGTGGCAAAAAAAAATGCCAAGCTAGTGAATTATACAGCACTCAATATAATTCAAGAACTCCCAGCACTAGTTGTGCACTTTCATGTTGAGAAGAAAGTAGGATGAGCCTAGTGGAGCCTCATAGGCAAACATAAATGGGTGGGGCGCATGAAACATAAATGAGATACTTAAAAGGAAAAAGGATACAGTTGTGTAGCTAGATTTTCTATGCCTTTCATTTCCTCATTCAATCTGCACATAGGTCAGAAGTGCCTATGTTAAACAAATTAAAGCAAAATACAGGAAAACATATTTGTATACAATGAGGAAATTCTCAAGGCACCAAAACTTCTGGTTAACTGATCCAGCAGTCCTAACTTTTAGGTGTCTGTCAGCAGAATTGGTCCAGAAGAAGTGGAACTTCTTCCAGACCGCTATGCCTGACTTACTGACTGCCAGAATCCAGAGTACCCCTCCAGTCATATGGCAAACCAAGAACTGATTTTTTATCCAACCAACAAATGACTGTAATACTAAGTTTCTCCAAACAACATAGTTTTTCTTAGCACATGTTAACAAGATATGCAGAAATTTAAACAAATAACCAAACAAATGTAAAGAAGTGAAATTCAGGGCAAAGCTTGCCCAATGCAGGGCAATCGAGGGATTCACTATTAGTTCCTAAATCAAGCTCTGAAGCCTGCCGGGATTCAGTTGAAGGATTCACATTACCAAGAATCCGAATATGAATTTCCTCCACTAACAGTTACTCCCCTAGCAACTGACTTTGACTCCATCTGACATGAAACCTCTGATCCTCCCAAATCTCCTACAACCAGCTATACTAACACATAGTTCAAGGTTCCAAAACACGGTTGTAATGATGCTTTCTCCAATAATTATTTGGATTTAAAATAGGACATGTTACTTCAAAAAGAGTTCTAAGTTCTTACACTTCATTTGTCAAATGAAATACAAAAAACTAAACAACCAGCTAAAATTAGGAGCATCATGACCACTTTCAGTTCCAGCTCCCATTAGTAACTTCTCCAAACAGCTTCAGGAACCTAAAATCTCTCCAAAATTTTGGGCTACATGGCTCTGCTAATCTGAAATAAGTAATCAACAAATCTTCTGTATGCACAATTAAAACAAAAGAAAAATATCTCATCGAATATATCAGAGCTTTTTAAGAAGCCACATATCAATTTGCTGTTCTTCATTAATAGAGAACAAGTCAACTGTTTGCAACCTTGTTACTTGCAGAATGTACTTAAAATCATTCATGCAGTAAGAAATGGCAAAGTTATGGATGGCATAATACCTGAGGCATGAATTTATATACCGATTTCCCTTCGTTGCTGCATCAAGAGCTGCAAAATCATAACCAAGTGTATAGTTCATGAAAGGAGACCCATTTAGCACTCTGAAAGAATTGACTTATTTAATATTTCAGGAAATAGTTTAACAAACAGTAGGATATCCACAAAACAATAAACGATCCCAATATTCTTTGTAAAACACGAAGGCTGATTGAAGAGAAGACTCATACACCAATACAGATTTCTGTGGGATATAACCCACCCCAGTAAACATTCTGTGGCAAGTTAGGCCTGTATGCCTTCGTTAATACATGGGAGATCGTGAAGGTTGAACTACTGATGCATTTTTAGTGCCAGACAACTAGAGAATGACAACGAGATTTTGGGAGTTAGATGGACAGTACAAGGGATGCATCTCATTGAATTCCCATGGAAAGAGACAGTTAGCCACACAACACCTTAGTTTGCCCCGTTTTCCATTGAGTAGTAGTCTGCTTCCAGATGGCAATAAATTTTTAACAAGCTTAAATCTGGTAGGCAGAAGTTTAGCTAACAGCATTGCATTTATTTGATTCATAAACATATTCAACAATGTATATTTTCAATAGAAACTATTATTTACCGGATTCCTGAACGCGTCCTGAGGCATCACCAAAGCAACGCATATGATCAACTGAGCTGCTAGTGACCTATAATTTCACACTCCTTTCATCAGATAAAATTTTTAGAGAAAAATCCCTACATGCAAAAGTTTAATGTTCACAACATGCAAAAGTTTAATGTTCACAACTTTGAACATTGTTTGCTAATAAACTGAAAATTTCGGTTTATGCTTTCTGTACTTTGAACACACATACAATTGGAAGCTAATTTTACTCCACTTCCCACTGTCAGTATCCACAAAGAATATAAACTGAATTCGGGTGAATTCTTCCTAAGTTAGAATCTAAAAGCAGAGGCATTACCAGAAAACTATATCGTCAATTAGCGAAAAAACAAATAACAACTGAGGCGCGCATTGCAAATTTGCGACGTTCCTTCAGATTCTTTTGTTCCCATGCATCCCACAAACCAAACAGAAAGGGAAAGAAGATTCCACAAAAAGAGAAATAAGAACAAAAGCTGACCTCCGATAGAGCCAATCGCAGGGAAGCAAAGAGAGAAGAGAAGCTCTCGGCTATCGCCATAGAATCCCTCTCTACCACCTCCAGAGCTCTCAAGATCCCCCCTTGGTTCAGCGACGAGGACTTCAATTCACTGCCGTCAGATCCATCGTTCTTCTCCATGGGACGGGTTGACGGTTGATCCACCTCCCTCTGCAAGCCTGGGGCTTCTCCATCCGTCTGATGATCTCTCTCCGCTTCTGCTCCTCCTGCCATTTCCCGCTAATTTGTTTCCCCACTCAGAGGGTTTTTATCTTGTTGAATTATCAACAAGTACATACAGAAACTAATTATTTATAATTAATTAAAATAATATTTCTTTTATGATATGTTTGAATCGTAAAATAAAAATAAAAAATATATATTATTATATTTAATTTATTAAAATTAAATAAAATATAAAGATAAAAACATAATTAAAATAAATTTAAAAATTAATATGTTTTTTAATTTAATTAATTTTTATAACAAAATTTTATTAAAATAATATTAATTTTAATAATATATTAATAATTATTTTTATTTTTAAATATTAATATTTATGAAATTAAAGTTAATATTAATTAATATTTTAATAAAAATATTTTTTTATTTTTGTAAATTTTTTTTAAAAGAAAAATTGTTGTAATATTATATATATATAAACCAAAAGTATGTTGAAAATAAAAAAAAATATAACTATTTTTTATTTTTATACAATAACTATTTTGAATGTTCATTTTAAAATAATTATTTTAAATTTTTTAAAAATATAATTTTTAAAAAAATTATAATCATTCGATAAAAATAAATTAAACATTGTGCAAATAATTTTATTTAAAATAAAATAAAAAAATTGATATTTCTATAAATTAAACATGTTATTTTTTCAATAGAAATATTTTTAATTGTATATTTTTATCTGAATATATTTTCTACTGTAATATTTATATTCACTTTAAATACTTTATAATAATTTTAAGCTAATAAAAATTCAGTTGATTTTATTAATGAAATAAAACTTATATGGTAATCTTACCTAATAAATCTAACTTGAACTATATCATGGGTTTTAGTTTTTTTTTCAGTTTTTTATATTATATATTTTATTACTTAATTAAATTTATAATCAATAAATAATACAATTTAAAAATTTATAACAAATTATTAAAAATACTAAAAAAATTATAAAACTGTTTATCCTTAAAATAAATTGTGCTCAGTCATGCTTTTAATTAAAATAAATTGATTTATAATTACTCAATAGTTTTAAAATGGATCAAATAGTTCGATAAGTTTGACATTTTCGATTGAAATAATCTTTTATTTTGATCATAAATATACTTTATCGATTCAAAATTATAAATAATAATATTAAAATTTAAAATTACTTAATGTAATCAACTTAACTTAAAAATAACACCATTAAACATGTGAGATTATATATAAGTTAACGGTACAAAATCAAATAATTAATCATTTGGAATAGTTAGATGAAGTTATTTCAAATCTCACTTAACTTCACTAAGTGGATCAATTTGCCATCATAACAAAGGGGTCCATGACTAGATGGTTAGGTTCATTCGTGAAAAGGCAATTTCTAATAATCACATAAAAATCATTATTATTAGATGGCTAAACAAATCTCATCTGTCTTAATAAAGCTAATGTTGCCTTTTTTCTAAGAGAGATAAATGTCGGTCCACAGGACCCTATGTGGGCCAAAGAACACCAACATGAAGCAGACATGTTATCCAAAAGCTTGAAATTAGTCGCGAACATTGGAGAACTTTTATTTTTAATTAATAAAGTAATTAAAAAGAGTCATTTAGAATCCAAAATAAAAATTTTTAAGTAAAAAATTTAAAAATAAAAGTTGATCTGAAATAAATTATAATATGATGAAAAATAAAAATTATTTTGTATAAATATTGATGTTCATTTTTATTTCATAAATATATAGACAATTATAGAAAATCAAAATTATATTAGATTTATATTTAAATTATTTTAAGAAAATTAACAAAAAATTAAAAGATAATAAAATTAGAGATCTTACAAAATAAATTTTGATTTAAATTTTTTTACAAATGTATAGATATATTAAAGAAATCATGATAAAAAATCTTGAATTTTTTTTCAAAATTAAAAAAAAATATATTTTAATTTTAAGCTATCAAAATTTTTAAAAAATCATAAAAAATAGTTTGTAATTGAATATATTTAAATTTTAGAAACGAGTTCGCAATGAAATGCAAAATTTATTTAACTTATTTTTTATAAATATTTTAATAATATTATTTTAATTAATTAATTTTGTGAGATGAATTTTAATTTAAATAAAATTAAAATACTAAATATAAAATTAATGTAATTGATACGTAAAAGTTTAAATTATAAATATAATTTAATTTTTTAATATTTTTAAATATAAATATAAAAACTATATTATGTATCGACATTACAAATATTGATAGCTTTGAATTGAATCTAAGACAAAATTTCTCACATCTTATAAATATATTTATAAAATATAAAAATAAAAGTCATATGATTTTTAAATGATATAAAATTTTAAAATTAAATTTATGTAATAATAAAAAGTTAAATTTTAATATAATATATATATAATTTGCTTCACTTGTCACAAATTTCACAATTGGAAAAAAAGGAAACAAAAGGAAAAATCTTATCCTACTTGCCTTTGTTGGTTTTGATTGTTGGGTAATACAAATCCCAAAAAAAAAAAAAAAAGTTGAAATAGAAAACCAAACAACGACAGAGGCTCGAACCTAAAAGGCGGGAACCTTACTCCAAATCTGTGGGGACCCAAACACTAAACTTGAAATTTCAAAAAAAGCGAATTTAAACGGAACGTTAAAAAAAATAAATAAATAGAAAACGCGGTTCCGTTATTTCTAAAATAAATTAGAAAAAAAAAACGGAAAACAAAAGCAACAAACTGACCCCTCAGACGCACGTCAATTTCACTCCCACTGCCCATTTCCCAACAACATCAACGACAACGATAATAACAAAAACATCTTTTTTCTTTTTTTTTTTTCTCTTATTTTCTCTGTTTCGGAAGAAAATCAAACTATTTGATTTCTCGTTTAAGCTAGTCGATCTCTTCTGCTTCTCGTTAGCTTGGTCGTGAGATTTTTGATCGTACACGATCTAATCTCTGCAATGCTCAGTTTTTCAAGATCTCCAGCTCTGTTTCGGTCATGATATATCAGGTTCGTGTTGTTGCTCGACCTGCATTTCGTTTGTAAATGTTAGCTTGTTTTTTGTGACAAACTTAGGGTTTTGAGTGGATCTGGTGGCGTTTGTGTTTTTTGAGCTAAGTGACGCGCGAGAATTTGCAATGTGACCTGCAATTGTGAGTTGTAGTATATTTGATTTGGTGACCTTTTATATATATATATATATATATATATATATATATGCTTCTCTTTTACTTATGTTGTGATTTCTTTCTGGCTGAGAAAGAAAAAAGGTGAACAATATTGAGTATAATTTGGAGCATTTTATGCTTTTAATTTTCTTCTTATTTTGTTTATCCTGGAAGTGGCCTGGTAAGTTTGTGTGGTTTCAGCTAGGTAGAGTTCCATGGTTGACTTGTAGCCGAAGAAATGAATTCACTCTTTTGAAATTTGATAATCTCTTTTTTCTGTATCATTTAAAGTATGGAGAAGCATTTCAATGAGCCAAAGCATGATAATAACCATTGGTGCAGCTGAGATAAGCTTTTGGTTTGTAGGGAAACTACCAGCTCAGTAGCTGACACAATAAACATAAATATTCACTTTTATCTTGCGTACTTCCCTTTTTCCTCTTAGCAACCGAAATAGGAGGTTACCATATGAGATTTTTCTTGCTATTTCATTAGCTTTTTCTCGTGCTTAAAAAGTGGCCATAAGTTGGCCTTCACAAATTTTGTGGTTTCTTTTTTTGCAATTAGTTTCCCATTCTCCCCATTCACGATCTTTTAAACAGGCACTGCATTTTAAGAGTTTGAGAACTGTGTCTGGACTATTAACATTGTCTTCAGTTCATGTGTATTTGTTTTGTTGTCATTTTTAGGTAAAAGAATTCAAATCCGAAAGGCATTAAAACAGGTTTTACTGTAATTTAGTGTATGTTTTGCCTTGTCATTGATCTGAGCCGAACATATGGTCAATCTTAAATATTCAGTAATTCTGAAATACCAAAACACGTTTTTTGGGCTAGTATTTTTGTTGCTTGAAATGGTCATTAAATTCTTTTTCTCTTGTTCTGCCTCCATTTGACTGGTTCCCTATAGAATTATCCGGTGATGCAGAGAAGCAATATTTCTATGATTTATGCATCAAAGTACCCAACATTTGTAGTTTATGTAGCATATTATCATTTCCCTGCAACTGCAGTGGAAGTTAAAGAGAGAAGCAACCTTTTCCTTTCTTGTGATATTGATATGTCCTTATATGCTGCAAATGCTCTTGCTACATGGCATGAAATTCATGTTCTTTTTCATATGTTTCATGTTTCTGTGCTTGTAGCACTCTGCATGTATGTAATGTCAGAAGCAAAGAGATTCAGGAGTTCATAATTAAGATCCACGGATTGAAAGACACGATCAAATGGTGTGTTTAACACTCAAATGGAGCTAATATTGTAGAGGAAGAACAAACAGAAGGTCTGAACACATGGCTGATTATAAGAATGGTACTGCTCTTGCTCATATGACCTCAGTCAATTCAGATGCATTTTTCTTAAACTCAGATGCTTGAAATCCTATGTCATATCCAAACACTTCACAATTTACCTGATAAAATTGATTTTAGAACTTGCAACATTAACAAAGTACTAAACAAAGAGTGATTTGCAATCATGTGCTGAATGAGAGTTTCTTTTGGAGATATGCTTACCCGGTAAAGTGAGTTACATTCATACCTTTCGCTGAAAGTATGATGAAGAGACATGCTTTTTTTGGAAACTCTTGTACAATTCTAGCTCAAAGAATAACTTAAAATAATGTCTTTTTCCCCTTATGATAAAGAGCCAAATTGCTCTAGTGAGGTGAATGATATTTTGGCATAGATGAGTTTGGGAAAAGAATGCCATGATATCTATCTCCCTTTTTTCAATCCTCTTTTCTTGTGTTTTACCTCTGAGTCTTGATTGGATTTCAGGTCATCAGAATTTGGTGGAGTGGTTAAATGACCTGCTTCCGCATTTAAATTTGCCATCAGAAGCTTCAGAGGAGGACCTGAGAGCATGCTTGATTGATGGTACTGTCTTGTGCTGCATTTTGAGCAAGCTGAGTCCTGGTTCAATTGAAATGGTTAGATTACATTTCATTTACTGCATTGCTTTAATTTTTTTTTTTATGTATCTTCTTTGTTATCATTCTAACATTTTCTTCAAATGTTGAGCTTTTCCATTTAAAAATCCTCTATTCTTTCCTTCTTTAGGGAGGCACTTTTGAGGCTGGTAAAGCAAATGTTGAGAGGTTCCTGACGGCAATGGATGAAATGGCATTGCCCAGGTTTGAACAATCAGACCTAGAGCAGGTACTGAAAGTTTCTTCTGAATAAAAATTTATGGCTTTTAAATTCTGTAAGTTGGGTTGGTTGAAACTGGAACCTTGATTTCAGCTTAGATGTGTCTGGTAATGCCTGAACAAAGGTTAGCATTGTTCTTGGTTGATATCCTAATTATACTAGTTTCTTTTGCTGCTGTGGTCTTGGGGTCACATTCTGTCTCCTCCACTTTATCCCTTTTCTACTCATGTGAATTGATAATCTGCGGTCCCATGCAGGGATACATGGTGCCTGTTTTGCAGTGCCTTAAGGCGCTTAAAGCGAGTTTTCATTCCAATGACGGGGTTAACCAAATTCATTCAAGAAAGAGATGGAGCCTGTCAGAGACAGATACCTTAGGGCAAATTGATTGCTCCCTCGGGACTGTGGAGACTGTGTTGCCATCTGAACAACAATCTACTATAGATGGAGAAGAGAGGCACGTCAATTCGATTGATGGTAAGTTCCAATATGTTACATGTGATCCTCTTATATTAGGCATGATCATTGTACTGTTCCAATGATAGAAATGAATTGCATGAACATAAACGCCATTTCCTATGGAGTGAAGTCTGAAAATCATTGCAGCGATAATTTACTATGCAAGTCTTTTCAAGTTTTGTGTGCAAAGTCTGCTGAATAAAGTATGAAAAAGCTGACATAATTATTCATTCCAACTTGATGGTTTAGTGGTAATTGAGGTCAAACTTGGGCAGAGCTTGAACTATGCTTAAAATAATTTTTGACTTGAATTTGTAGAGAGACACAGCCGTCAACTCATCTACATTTTAACTCAGAATGTTTGCTTGAACATTGTTAAACTTCCTGGTAATGAACTGAAGGGAATGGAAAGACATGAGATGATTGGTATCCGCAAGTGATTGACAATCTAGTTCTGCTTTGGAGAGACCAAACTATGTATTTGTTCATTCACATTGTCATAGTTGTATTTTGCATAATAGTTACCTTGTTATACCATACATGCAGATCATGTGTCCAGTCGCCAGATTGATGGCATGGGCCATCCATGTTAGTTATGTGCTAAGCTAGTTTTGTACACCTCCAAGGAACTTTGTGCCCTGTTGGACAAACTTGTGGGACTGAACCTTTGTACAGCCATTGAGTTTTTCCAGTCCATGATATTGGACACGAGAAGCTTCAAATTTGATTCAGTCAGTCTTATTTGTTGCACTTTTCTTTTTATTCATCTCTTCTGTGATAAAAGCTTTAATAAATGTTTTCAGGGTTAGTTTTTCTTACATGATTTTTTGTTTGCTTGTTTGTCTGTCTCTGTTTTAGATCAATCCACTGCTTTAATGCATGACATTCGACCCAAGTTTCATGACGTGTCCCAGTTGAAGCAAGGATATTCTGCTGATCTTCCTGATGCTAAGGTCTTAGAATCAATGAAATCAAGCAGTTTGCAAGTACTGTCTAAACTTCTTTTGAGTGCTAGTACTGATCAAATTCCAAACTTTCTACCTCAGCTTTCATTTTGATACTATTATTGTGCATTGTTTTGGCAGAATGCTTCAACCCAATTACTGTTCAGTATGCTGAATAAAATTCTGGATGAAAGCATTGAAAGGAAAAATGGGGATGTATCCCATGTATGGCAGTGAGAAGACAGATAGTTGCCGTACTACTATAGCATGCACTGAATTTACTAGTTCTTATAAATCCTTTTCTTTTGTAGCCCGTAAGGCACCTTTCAAGTTTGTCTCTAATTTGCACTGTTTCCCCCCCATTTTTTGCTGTATTTTTTGTCTCCAGCACATGGCATATCTCCTCAGAAGCATTCTTCAAGTGCTACAACAGCGAATTTTCACTCAAGCAGAATGCGTAAAGAATGTAAACTGCTCAAGGAATTGTTTTTACTTTTTGTTTTCCTACATAATGTTTTCTTGTGTGCTACTCATGTTTAACTGATGTGTATTGTTGCATAACTGCAGCAAAACAAACTCTTTAGGGCCCGTGAGGAGACATACCAATCAAGAATAAGAGTGCTAGAGACCTTGGCAATGGGGACTAATGAAGAAAATGAGGTGCTTAAAATTTTGGGTCTGTGCCTTGGTCTTTTTATTTTAGTCTTTTTATTATTATGTGAATTGATGTGAACTGCTACTTTCTGCAGGTCATTACAAGCCAACTGGAGCAGATAAAAGTGAGATTCTCATCTGAACTTGTATTCTTATTGTAGATAAGAAAGCCTCCTTTCATTTTCTTTTTGTTATCTTTAATTTTTGCTGAATTCTTCTTTCCGTAGCCTTAGCAATTCTAAGTTTACTAAAAGATTTGTGCATGCCTTGTCATTCATCTCAATTTTCAATGTTTACATCATTTCCGCATCACAGAAATTGAGAGGAACTGAACAATGTTTTCTCTGCAATTAATGGTGAATTAACAGTACTTTCAATGTGTTGGACCTCCAATTCATATCACATACGTATGGAGGAAGAAAGCACAATCAGGTGCTGAGTTGATACTTTGCTTGGGAGATATTTTGCATGTTATCAACAGGGTATGAGTCTAGAAAGAATAGAAAATTGAGTTTGTTATGGGATTGTTGGTTGCCAAGTATGCTTTCTGTTAGAGTTGATGATTAGAATAAAAATGGTAGAGGCAAGTAGTATTTTGACAGTCAGTGAGCTTGGCTCAGGAGGGATAGTAGACTCGAAATTCTGCTTGTGTACTGTTTTGTTTCTGTTCTCTTTTAATGAAGTCTTTTTTTCTGAGAATTTTCTTTCCTTCAAATCAATTTCCTCTGAGTTCATATCACAATTTAGTAGTCACTTCATCATAATAATTCTGCAATAAAAAACTCAAGATATGTAAGTCCTTATGAGATGATTAACTTGTATGCCGATATTGCTTACAGCAAAAGATAAATAGCAATGATGTAGTTTATATATACTACATTTTCCATGGTTTTCTAATTATCAGGAAAGAGGGATGGGGGTTTGAATAATACATATATCTTAGTAGAAATGAAGTGATCTTGACTCAGTAATTTATTGTTTCATACATAATTTCTTGAAGTTCAAGTATATGTGGCAAGTCAATTACTGTGAGATGTTATGATAAAACCTTGTTCATTTGCTAGCGTTTGATTGGGAAAGGTAAAACATTGCCTGTCACTAAAAGTCACTGATTGTAAATAATTTTTCTTTTAAAAAAAAATACTAGCCAATATTTCAATCTCTCTCAAAGTTGGACCTTGATAGCATTGTTAAATTGTGTATACTTCTAAGTTTCTTGCTTCTGCCTCTATTTTCACTACTGAATGTTCTCATGCGTTGCAGCTGGAGAAAGCCCAACTAGAGAAAAAAGAAAAGCTTGAAGAGCAAGATGTGCTTAGACTGAAGAAAGAGAAAGATCATAGTGATAATGAGATTTTAAATCTAAAGCAGGAATTAGAAATGACCAACAGGATGCATCAACGGCATTGCTTACAACTAGAAGCACAGGCTGAGGAGACTAAGGTTGAGTTGGAGAAGAAGTTGAAGGAACTTGAGTACTTTTTAAGAGATTCAAAAGAGAAGGTGAAAGAACTTGAATCTTTTGCTGAAACTAAATCTCAGAAATGGAAAAAGAAAGAGTGCACCTACTGGAGTTTTATAGATCATCAATTTGGGGCTTTAAAGGTTTGTCTCTACTGAGAGTTTCTTGAGGTTACAATAATTTTTATTTTTCTTTCTATGACATGAATTCATAACACTGTTCAGGAATTAAGGGCTACCTCAGAGTCCATAAAACATGAAATCTTAAGGACGAAGAGGAAATACTCCGAGGAATTTAATTACTTGGGTATGATGGATTGTTCTTGCTATCAAGAAGTGATTTTCTTCTGGGATTTGATGTTTTCTTAAGTTGTATGCCTTTTGTTTTCAGGACTAAAGCTTAGAGGACTAGCTGATGCTGCACAAAGTTATCATTTGGTTCTTGAAGAAAATCGAAAGTTGTATAATGAAGTTCAGGATCTGAAGGGTATTCTTTTTACTGTGATTTTTCTTTATCTCTGTGAGCTTGCAGGTGAATGGCTGATTCATATTTCTTGTCTCCTAAATAGGAAATATTAGAGTATATTGCCGGATAAGACCATTTCTTCCTGGGCAAAGTAAGAGACACACAACTATAGAATATATTGGTGACAATGGTGAATTGGTTGTTGTGAATCCTTCAAAGCAAGGAAAAGATACCCACAGGTTGTTCAAGTTCAATAAAGTTTTTGGTCCAGCATCAACTCAAGGTTTTAATTTTCTTCTCCTTTAACTGATTAATGGTTAACTCCATATATCTTTGTCCGCTTTGTTAGTTTTATGTATAACATGGTTTTAGTGAATGCTATCATAGCTTGAATTTTATCAATCTCTTAATGTTTGCAGAGGAGGTGTTCTTAGACACTCAACCGTTAATTCGTTCAGTTCTTGATGGTTACAATGTCTGTATATTTGCCTATGGGCAAACAGGCTCAGGAAAAACTTACACAATGGTGTGTGACTTATCTGTATTTTCTGTTTGTAAATATGTCGAATGTTTTAAATTCTACCTAATTTCTTCACTTACTTTTTCTTTTTTTCTTTTTTTTTTCAGAGTGGGCCAAATGTATCTTCAAGAGAAGACTGGGGGGTCAACTATCGAGCACTAAATGATCTTTTCCAAATCTCTCAGAGCAGGAAAAATTCCATTATTTACGAAGTTGGTGTTCAAATGGTTGAGATATATAATGAACAAGTTCGTGATCTACTTTCTAACAATAGTGCTCAGAAAAAATATCCTTTTTTTTTAACAAAAAAAAATTTAGTGCTTTGGTTTCTTATCTTTTCTTGGGGATCTCTCACTCATGATTCGGCTTTATTTTTGATGGTTTTTCTTTGATTGATATAATGTTTCTTTATGATGTTTTCATTCCTTTGTTGTTTTTTTTTTTTTTTTTTGAGGTTTTGTTCTGTGTTTTTTCTTTTTGCATTAGGTCAAAGAGAGTATTACTCTATTTCACTACCTTGTCGTTACAATGAACTTTTTCGGTTTTCTTTAACTTGCACACACTCGGGATTTGGAATACAGCTCAACCAAATGGGCTTGTAGTCCCTGATGCAAGCATGCATTCTGTCAATTCAACTGAAGATGTATTGGAATTGATGAGTATTGGGTTAATGAATAGGGCTGTTGGTGCCACGGCCCTAAATGAAAGGAGTAGCCGATCCCACAGGTTATACTTCCTCTTATTAATTTTGTATATCTCTTCCAAGAGTAGGACATGAGTGTCTTTAGTGAATTATTTTGTGCAGTATACTTACTGTTCATGTTCGTGGCACGGACTTGGAGACTGATGCAGTATTGCGTGGTAGCCTACATTTGGTAGATCTTGCTGGCAGTGAAAGGGTAGATCGCTCTGAAGCAACTGGAGACAGGCTTAGGGAGGCACAGCATATAAACAAATCATTGTCAGCTCTTGGAGATGTAATCTTTGCTCTAGCACAAAAGAATTCTCATGTGCCATACAGAAATAGCAAATTGACTCAAGTTCTCCAGAGTTCATTGGGTATTCAATTATTTTTTTTTGTTAATGTTAACACAATTAATACGTGATGCTGTATCTAGATCTTATTAACTCTTACTGGTAACTTTTCTTTTACTCCACTTGTTCCCTGGACATTGTAGGTGGTCAAGCAAAGACCCTTATGTTAGTGCAGCTTAATCCCGATGTTGAATCCTTCTCTGAAACCATAAGTACTTTGAAGTTTGCTGAGAGGGTTTCTGGTGTTGAGTTAGGTGCTGCACGAAGCAACAAAGAGGGACGGGATGTTAGGGAACTCATGGATCAGGTGCATTTTGTTTTAGTCTGTTATCGTTTGTGTAATATACTCATTAGATATGCATAACATCTACAAGTACTTCTCTTGAATGGAGCAAAAACCCGTGAAATTATAGCCCAGAGTGATGTCCTATTGCAGTGCATATCCCACTATAAGACCAGTTTCCTACACCTCCAGGCATTTGCTTCCACCTCAAACCTCTATCACTTCCTCTGGCGCATGCTAGAAACTTCTGTTCACAATCTTTTTTAGGGCTTTTTCGACTCGGTAGCTCTTGGTTGGATACATTGGTTAGATCAGGTGGATTCTTGCTAAATTTTTTCTGCCACTTAGACCCACAAAGGCAACTTGCTTGACAGATTTGAAGCTAACCAATACTAGAGATTACATCTCAATCCATATCAAGGCTTTCCAGTCTGTTATTTTTAGGTAAAGATGTGCAGTTGATTGCTTCAGAGGAAGATTTTGTAAGAGTTGTTTAACCTGAAGTGGTTGAAAAAAGATATGGATACTTCAAATCCCGAAAGATTTGTTGTCATATGGTTTTGTGTTGATTTTGCAGGTTGCATTCCTCAAGG
The DNA here is from genome assembly GCA_021397835.1 of Moringa oleifera. Classification (NCBI taxonomy): domain Eukaryota; kingdom Viridiplantae; phylum Streptophyta; class Magnoliopsida; order Brassicales; family Moringaceae; genus Moringa; species Moringa oleifera. The sequence continues at coordinate 1,713,018 of JAJFZO010000566.1, forward strand.
AAACAATTACAAAAAAAGATGAAGAGATTGAGAGGTTACAGCAGCTTAAAGCTAATGCCAATGGTATAAAGCATGATACGAGCTCTCTAAGATATGGATCTTCTTCTCCTAGAAGACATTCTGTGGGGCCTGCAGCACAAGGTCGCAGACTATCTGGAGGAAAAGGCTCAGGGCTTGTCAAGAAAACATCATCTGATGTTGACAATTCCTCGGAGTATAGTGATAAGAATTCTGAGGCTAGCTCTCACCACTCAATGGATGAATCGAGAGTTCGTAAGGAATTCTTCCCACAGTCTAATCTTTCTGGAGCGAATGTTGGTCAGAAATTGACTGAAGACATTGAACTCCTGGGCTTTGGGGATGCAAATTCTGAGGAGAGACTAAGTGACATTTCTGATGGTGGTCTTTCGATGGGAACAGAAACTGATGGCTCGGTGAGCAGTGTAGTGGAGTTCACTCTCTTCCCTGAAGCTGCAAAATCTGCTGAGAAAGCTCAAAACACTGAGAAGTGAGTCTTCTTCCATTCCATGAGCTTTTCGGGAAGTCTTTTTGCCTTATGATTGCGTGTTAAGATTTTCTTCAGGATGTTCTTTCTATGCACTACTAGAGAGATTTCTACTCAAGTGACTGAAAATTGATTGCTGATGATATCCTTGATAATATAAATCACTTGTAGACTTTGTAGCATGCTAAGCACATGTTTTCTCTCTTATTTTCAGAAGCTTCCAAGTTTTAATTTGTTAGTTTTTACATGCCAGTTTAAGAATTCTCTGTTTGTTTGTGTTACTTTCTTAAGTATAGACTCTTGCTGTGTGCCATAATTACTGTAAATTACTGAGATGGTCTTGAGCCATTTAGTGCTATTACTTATTCTGTCTTAGCTCTTAAAAAGTAGAAGATGCTGACAAAATCAATTTTTTTGAAAACTTTTTGCTGGAAAAGAAAGGAAAAAGGGCCTTTATTTTTGCTATCATGGTCATAGCTACTCAACTACAATCTTCTGGACATGTTTTCATGTTGTGCACATGCATGTTAGGTTGCTTCAATTTAAAAATGGATCTTGAAATTGAAGTTGGGGTTACTGAACCACCATATTTACATAAATACGATGCTGGTTTTTAGGTTTCTGATTTTCTTCTTCTCCTTTGCAATGAATGCAGGGTTAGTCTTCCATCTAAACTTATGAGGCCTGCACAAAAGCTGGTCCAAACAAAGCCTCCTCGTTTGTCAATAAACAAAGGGGCCTCCTCTAAGCTCTCAGCGAGTATGTAACAAAGCATTTTGCTAATTACTTTTTCTACCTTTTATAGTTGGATTGATGGTGGTTCTATATTTTCTTCACTCTCAACTCCACTGCTATGTTTTTTTTTTTTTATTTTTTTATAAAAAAAAAATTTCAATACAATTCCAACCCTGATCCCCAATATGGTTTCTGCTTTCTCTTACGAATCTTTAACTGCCTTTCAGGTGGTAGGAAAACCGCTGCAGGCAGTTCATCTTCCGCTAAGCCCCTCAAAAGATGGGCCTGAATGAGTAGAGTTCTCACACCCAATTAATTTTTCACTTTAACGTGCCTTGCTTTCTGCATTTGCCTAATTGCTTTGATTGATCGAGTTGTATTGAAAGGGGTGAGACCGTTTATTCATAACACATATGCTCAGTATTGTAGTTGCAGCTCTTGCATGCAGGGTCTCATCATCATATACACCTTTGTATCATATTCGATCTTATGCTCAGTTTAGTTTGAACCTAGAAAATACAGAGACCTAATAGATGCTTGGAATCTAGCAACAGAGCCAGGTCAGAGCACTGTCGCAAGATTCCAAGATCTCCAATGATGTTGCTGTTACAACTTTGCTGTAAGATTGAAATATAGACATGAAGGAACCATGCTGATGATATAACACATGATCTCTTTAATCAGGGTTGTTTTATTTATATTAGAGGTCACATCTAATTGCAGGATTGGTGGCTTCGCATGTCTTTAGTGTAGTACTGGTGCAAGTGCAAGTGTGAAGACAACTTTAGGGCAGTTTTGCATAGGCTATTTGCTGCAACAGAGTGGTGGAGGACAACCAGCAACTATTTGCAGTTGATGCCTTAGGTTCATCTTGAACCCGAGTATCATGTCAATTTGTAGACCTATTGGCTTTTCAATCCTCCATGTGGGACCATGGGGTTTTTGGCATTCTACCCTTTTCCCTGTTATGCTTGTACATGTAGATTATTGTTAACAACAATCCTAATCTGGAATTCAGTTTAGGAAGGCAACTGTGTAAGTGCATCTCCAGTCAGAGGGTATTCCTCATGGACTCTGGACCAAATTCAAATTGATAGTCTGTTGATTAACATAGCCCTATGTGGGACTTTAGCCATTATATTTGCTTCTTTCAACTAGCTCCACAGACTTGGTATACACTAAATTGAACATACACAGTGTTGCATCTCTAAGTTATTGGCATGGCTTAAAACTTCAAAATTAACATAAAACTGCATTAGATTACCGTACAAGAAACAAGGTTCAAAAAGACAGTGCTGCATATGAGATTTGTTGCATGAGGACGGCACTAGCAATCGGAACTCATTACATTGGATGCTTAATATAAAATGGGAAACAAAAATGGAAACACAATCTACAGCCAACAGAGAATGCTACTAATTTCTGATGATAAAGCTCTGCTCGGATGTGACAAATCAAAGTCAGAAAAACTGAAATAGAAGAATGAAAAGCAACATGTCTGAGCCCAGGTTCGAACTGGGGACCTCTAGTGTGTGAGACTAGCGTGATAACCAACTACACCACCCAGACCTGATAGCAGGCGTTACATTGATATTAAATATTTCATAAATACGGGGATCATGAAGATTTTCTATGCTCATTAGTTATCACTGCAGCCTCACACGCTAAATGTCTCCAGTTCGAACTTGGACGCAGACCTGGAAATTTAAGTCTTTTTTTTCACTTTTTTTTTAATTCTAATTTTACATAAATTCCCTTTTAATCAATGATATTATTGTATCTGAAAATCATTAATTTAAGTTAAGTAACCGTTTGTGGAAGCTGCTTGTTTCCCCTTCTTTGCAAGAGCTCGTCAGCACATGGAATCAAAGTGAAATCCTCCAAAACAATCAAATCCATCACCCGTCTGTATCCTCGTCAGGATGAGGAATCGATCATTTACATTCGCAGAGGTCGATCGTACGAGACAATAATTCATAAAAGGTTAAATCAGTACTGTGAAGCTTAGCCCACCAGAAATTTCCTAGTAATTTCCTACACTAGCTTATTTTTTAAAACACAATAAAAAAATTAAGAAAAATATGAATATACAAAATTTTAAAATTTATTCGATTTTAAATTTAAATATTAAAGTTTTAAGATAAAAATTACTTGTAACTTTTATATTTATTATATATTATTAATTAAATTTTAATATTTAAAAAATAATAAATAAAAAATTGCTTTATTAAATTAAATTAAATTATATCAAAAAATTAAAAAATAAAGATATTTAAATTAAAAGTTTTATATAATAAATTTTGATTTAAAATTTTTGATAGATCTAAAAAAATATTCAAATTATCTTGATAAAAATTTTATAATTTTTTAAACACTGATAATATATATATTTTAAATTTACATTACTAAATTTTTAAAAAATTTATAAAACTATATCTTACATAAAAATTATTTAATTTTGAGAGATAGATTCAAAAATAAAGTAAAAAATTTATTTTTGAAATATTTTAATAATTAAAATATTTTTAATTTGTCATAACTATTTGAGTTAAAGTGTAATTTAGATTAAATTAATAAATTAAGATGTGATTGATCACCTTTTAAATATAATAATTTGATTGATAATATGAAGTACTAATTAAGGTTTTATATAGATTTAAATGATTCAATCTAAAATTATTTCAATTTAAAATTTGATTTAAGTGATTATAAAAATTAATATTTTTATTAAAAAATTAAATTATTTATTAAATTAAAATAAATTTTTGATTCTTGAATTATTTTTTATATATTTTAAAAAAATTTAATAATTTTAATTTTTTTTAAAAAATTAGTGTTTAAAAATTTTGATTTTTTATGATAATAAAAATCAATAAAAAATTTTAAATCAAAATTTATTTTAGAGTAAGATCCTGGTAAACTTTGATATTAATTCTATGTTATTAATCAAATACTTGTATTTAAAAGTGATAAATTAAATCTTTAATATATTAATTTGATATAAAATTAAATTTTGTTAAAAAATTAAAAATTAAAAATTTTTAAATTAAAGATCTTATAAAATAAAATTTTGATTTAAAATTTTTTGGAGATGCAAAAATATATTCAAATTACCGTAACAAAAAGTTTCATAATTTTTTAGTAATTATGCTATTTTAAAAATTTTTAATACTATAAATTTTTTAAAAAAACACAAAAAATTATAAATTTTTTTGTGATGGTAATTTAAATATATTTTTATATTTTAAAAAAATTTAAATCAAAATTTATTATATAAAATTTTTAATTTGAATATCATATTTTTTTAATTTTTTTTATAAAATTTAATTAAAATACAATAAATAAATAAAAATTTGATTCATAACTTTTGAAATATAAAAATTTAATTAATAATAGAAAATTTCATGAGGTTTTTATTTTTTATTTTATTAAAAAAATTTTAATTTAAATATTTTTAATTTTTAATTTATTTTAAATTAAATTATTTTTTATATTTAGCTAAAACAAAACAAAAGGGCGCATAGGTTTAAAATTTTTAGGGTCCGTATAAGTAACTCTCCCTCTATATATGTGAAAAGTGAAACCCCTGCCAGCGCCCTTAAACCCCCAAATTTTCCTTACAAACAAGCATTTTATTTGTCAACTTTTCTCGAGAAAATGAGTGACAGAAGCCAGGAGGCTCAGCTTTTTCTTCCCAAGGACAACCATATGTATCGAGGTTTCAGCTCTTCAAAACTCTTAAATTTTTCTCTTCCACATTCTCTACATTTGGGAGGTTTAAGTATTCTTTGATTTTCTGATAGGTTCCTGCAGAAACTGCTAGGGAGAAAAGTTTATCTTTTGCGTTTTAAGGATTTATATCTTAGTCCAAAGCTAAAGTTATTAACTTTTAGCTATTAGCCACCGTTATTTTGACTGAATCAAGCTAGGCTGTCCATTTCTATGGCACATTTGAGTGTCTGCAGTGGTTAGTTAATTACAGAGGTCCTTCGCAGGTGTAATTAATTGACCTTTATTATTGTAGGCATTATTTCTTTCGCATTGTAGGGCTGTTATGTTGTTAATGAGCTTGTTAACTCTTACAAATTGGAGAATGATTCTTGTTCAATCTATATAAGATAGTATGGGGGCCAATTAGCTGGTAAGTTTTCCTCTTTTGCAGTTTGTCTTAGATGCCTCCTGAGTTTTTGCTCAAGTTTGCACATCACTTCATGTTTGTTGTATGAGCTCATTGCTTATCTTGACCAATGTTGACAGAATTTTCATAGCATCTCACTCTTTTAAATGGGAATTTAAATGTCAAGGGAGTGAGAAAAACTATTCCTTGCTTTTGTCCTTTTCTTCTTCTTTTTCTTATCTTGTGTGTTTTCTCTCTACTATAGTACTGCTTGACAGAACTGGGAACAGGTCAATCAGATCAATGCTTACTGACCTCCAAACCTAAGCAAGATCCTTTTTTTCGTGCTTGGTTTGAGCTCCTTTTTGGTTAATATCTCTGGTATCTTTGTGTGAATTACTTAGTAGGATTTACATGACTTAATAGCCATATAAAATTCTCCCTTCACAAAGTGTTCCTTTTGGTAATATTTGTGGATATCACTGCAGGAGGGGAAAAAGGAGAGAAAAGAAACAAACTTCTCTGTTCATAGATCCGAATTTTTTTCATCTTTTCGTTTAGAGAACGAGAAGAAAACTTTTCTTTTTAATTCTTTTTTGTTGGTAGTGTGATATTTTAAATTTTCTACTCGCAACTTAACAGAAATACTTGACATTGATTTCTGGGTATACCTCTTATGTCTGCTTATTAACATTCATTATTTGAAGTTAACATCATCATGAATTAAAGAAAAAAAAAATGAACGTATTCATAAGTTTCGATTCTTTTCTCTCTTTCTTCATAGAAGCTTTCTCCTTTTTCATTCTTTATTTCTTCTTGGTAATTTAATCTATAATTTTTGTTCTGGCAACCAACCATAAGTACACATCATTGATGTCTGGGTTTTTGGACATTGTACCATCTCTTCTGGTTTGCTTGGTAACATTCATTACTTAAGATTGACAGCTTTGCAACTTATGTTGCTAATGTGCATGCAATAATGTAATATATTATTTTTATGTTGCAGTTACAATTTTATCAAGATATTGGTTTACTATCTGCTTTGGCAAGGATAGTTTTTGAAAGATCTGAGAAATGGCTGGGTGTAGAAGACCACCTAAAAGTCATCAACCTTCAATCAAATACTGTTTGAACTCAGCTGAAGGGGCATCGTTTAAGCGTACTTATTTTGTTCCTGAAGAATATGCTCCAACTGTCTCTGATTATAAGAAGCAAAGCGGTGAAAGATCTGGACCTAAGTCCAATGAGATACTGAGTAGTGCTGAGCTAGTAACAGCAATTGACCAGATATGGAGCCATGCGAATCATATTTCTATTTTCCAACCTAAGGCAAATTTGAACCACAATCTGAGTAGCTGCATGAAGGAGGATATTTTAGATGACTTGAGCAGAGGGGAAAATGGCAGACCCGCACTTTCAGCAGGTGGTAAAATCTTAGATATTGATTTTAGCACTGCTAGCCAATTATCACCTAAGTTGCAGCCAAATTTTGAGTTTCTGAAGGTGACCCGGAAGATATCATTGTTTGAACCATGTCATAAAAATTATACAAGATCATTTATGTGGAGTTTTTTGCAGGGTGGTACAAACTTCCAGAACGAGCTGTGGAAAGGGAAGTGTACTGGAACTATAGGAATGTCTTATGAAATGGGAGATGTGTATCAGTGGATGAAGGAAATCATTCCTGTGGAACTTAAAAATTGTGTTACTAGCACTCAGATTTGGAGCAAGCAAACTGGTGAAAACTGCATTCCAAGGACTACAAGCTACTGTGGCGGGGGCTGCATTTCAAGATATAAAACTTGTCCTGAAAGTAACTTGACCACTGGAGATGCTGGCTGTTGTTCTGATTTGGTCAAATCTAAAGATCCATTGTTATGTAATAATGCAACACTCATAACAAATACAGGAGCAACTACCTCTCTGTGCTCAGATAATTTCCTTGTGGCTGCCCAAGATAACAGTATTTCAGGGACCCCAAGTTCTAGTCTTTGTACAGATGATCATATTGACAACCTATCTTCTGGTAATTATGGTGCAGATGAAGGATGGGAACATTTGACTGCTGGTACAAAACTACTTGAAAATGAAAGAAAACAATCTGAGAAATTAGTCAAAGAAGACAAGAATGGGATGGAGATTCGCTCGTCACCAGTTGAAAAGCCTCGATATGCCCTTGCTAAACAAGAGCATGCTTTTGCTGGGGCATTTGCTGGTGTGTTCGTTAGCCTTTCTCTACATCCTGTTGATACAGTTAAGACAGTCATCCAATCTTGCCATGCAGAGCAAAGGTCCTTATGTTATATTGGGAGATCAATTGTTTCTAAAAGAGGTAAATTATCTTAGTATAGATGAATAAAATTGCGAGTAGAGGGCTTTCTGTTATAATTTGCAAGCTTGCTTTACTATTCATCTCTTTGTTGACAAACATGCTATTATCAGGTCTGTCTGGACTTTATCGCGGATTGGCTAGCAATATTGCATCTTCTGCTCCGATATCTGCAATTTATACTTTCACATATGAATCTGCTAAAGGGGCTTTGCTTCCTCTTTTTCCTAAGGTACTTGTAATTTTTTGTCTGTGCAACTAGCATTTTTTTCTTTTCATTCTTGTTGCTGCTTCTTTGTTCCTCATTTTGGCTTCCCTGATGTGGCTGTGGTTTCATGCACTTTGGGCGGTGTGTATTTCTTGGTCTTCCCAGCCTCTCATTTGTTTTCATATTGTTATGGGTGGGACGAGAGGAGAGACAAGGGATAAACTAGTTTTATAAGGTTTGAGAATATGCTATGTGCTTGTGTTCTTAGTTTATGAGACTACAATTATGCAGTTTATTAGATTTGGCAATTATACTTTTCTATAATATATTTATTCTTTTCAGGAATATTGCTCTCTTGCCCATTGTATGGCAGGTGGTTGTGCAAGTGTGGCTACATCTTCTATTTTTACTCCCAGTGAGCGTATAAAGCAGCAGATGCAAATTAATGCACACTATCATAGCTGCTGGTATACCAACAATCTGATCATTTTGTTGTTAACTGTTGTATATTTCAATATTTGCTTTCTGCTTAAATTGAATCTCAGATTTTTCCATTTCTTGGGGGTTTAATGTTCTGCTTTTCCAATACATCTGACATTGCAGGGATGCATTGGTTGGAATTATTAGAAAAGGTGGTTTTCGTTCTTTATATGCTGGATGGGGAGCTGTACTGTGCAGAAATGTTCCACACTCAATCATCAAGGTGAGGTCTTTTGACATTGTATGACTAATTTATGCACTGTGCACACAAGATTATCACAGAAGGAGAGAGACGGAGGATAGAGGATAGAGTAGATACAACAACATGCCTCTCGTGGTCACTTTTTCTTTTTTGGTATTTTTCCAATTTCCTTTTTATTACTTGAAGTTGAACTTGTGATTTTGATATTTATCTTGGTCTCTACATCTAGTTCTATGTATATGAAAGCTTGAAGGGAATTATGCCATCTCGACAGTCTGGTTCTCAACTCAACACATTACAAACAGTTGAGTTCCTCCCTCTTTAAATTGTAATTTTGGCAGTTCTCAGAAATTTGTTTTCATCATCTTGTATTGCACCTACCATGGTGTTCTGAGATAATTTTCTGTTATGCAGCTTGTTTGTGGAGGGCTAGCTGGATCTACCGCTGCTTTGTTCACAACTCCATTTGATGTAGTGAAAACAAGATTACAAACACAGGTCTTTATGTGAAACATTTTTTTTCTTTAGTGGCAGGACAGGGTTGGGGGTTATACCTATCAAACCCCTTTATGCAATCCTTAGCTAACTTGACCAACTTCGAAAATGAAAGAACATCAATAAAAGCTTTGTTATGGTAATTTCTGAATTTCTAGTAGAACTGGAAAGCCTACTTGGTTAGTAAATTACTGTTTCATTTTGATTGCCATGATGTTTGAAGCTTGAAAGGCAGCTAAAAGATTGTCTAGTTGACTATTACCCCACACTTGCATAATTATTTCCAGTTATCCATTGCTCTATATGTTTCTAATGTAGGTTCCTGGGTCTAGGAGCCAATATCACAGTGTGTTTCAAGCTCTTCAAGAAATAGGCAAGCAGGAAGGTTTGAAAGGACTCTATAGGTATGACTTCAGTTTCTTACATTCTTTTCCTTGTAAACACTCTAAGATTATACTCCCATATGACAAGTAGTTGTAACTTCCTTATCCTTGATCAGGGGTTTGGTTCCCAGATTGGTTATGTATATGTCTCAAGGAGCACTCTTCTTTGCTTCATATGAATTTTTCAAGAGTTTATTTTCTTTGGAGGTCCCAAAACTTAGTAATGTTGAAAGAATTCAGCTTAGACAAAACGATGAAGATAACTCAGTGCCATCTTCCTCACCAACGCTGCAAAATCTGCATTCATGATCGTTGTACAGCATAAATACAGAAACAATTATGTGAAAACATAAGCATGAAAATCAGACGATGAAAGCATTCTACTTCTCTGTGAGAGGATGGGCTTCTCAAGGAACAAGTTGTCAGAGAGTGAGGCAACATTAGCCTCAGGAACCTGAAAAATGAAGTGAGTAGAGCTTTTTTCCTGCCATTTAATTGCAGTCTACTAGCGTTGATGATAAATGTCAAGAAGAGAACAGCATCAAGCAGCTTGTGGGTAGCAAGTGTATCATCCTTAACTGTACCATTGCCTTCCTCTGGAAAAACAAGTTTGTATCATTATTTTCACATTCACTTGCAATACTATAGATAAATGGAGAAATTCTTGCTGTAAGTTCATGTTTTGGCTTATCTTCTTGTACTGCAATGCTCAAAATAATGAGAATTGGTACACAGCCATTTTTCTGAACCAAAGGGATAAACCTATCTGCTTGCTTTGTGACATGGACTACCAAGAGAATCTAAAGTGAAACTGAAAAGCAATATAGGTCTTCCTTTTCAGGTCATTAACAGGGGAAATGCCTCATGCATCCACAAAATACAGAGGACAAACGAAACAAAACCGAAAGTAACCCCTTAAAGTTGAAAAGAAGCATGAATTGCAAAAATGGGTACACAGTCATTGAAGCGATGCATAGTAAAGAGAAATTATGCATGCAAGACAAGGCAACTTGACAGAAAACAATGACAAAAGATAAAGCAGGCAGGCCATTATTCATTATTTTAAAGATACAAAACTTTTTCTGGACAATGTTTTCATCTTGTTGCCCATGGCAATGAGAGAGAGCTCAGTAACATTTCCTAGGATCTACCTTCCCTTAGCACCATTTCCTCCATATAATACAGAAAGAATGAGAAAAAAACAGCTGCTATTGCTAATCATATTACAACTTTCCTCTAAGTTACAATATGGACAGTATAAGCTCTACTTCTAACTCTTACTTCTAGTGGCTGAAGAAATAATAGACAATACAGCGAAAAGATTTTGCACCTCTCTTGATCTGCAGCCAGTGGCAGGAATCAGAAAATTGCATCCTTGATCCAAATATAAGATCTTCCTGAGTTGCTTCAAAGCAGGAATTCTGATGCCACCACTGCATCCATCCTCAATGGCTGAGGCTAGAACAGGCATGCTTCTGTAGTCTATTCGGTCATAATGCCTTCTTCCTCCTATCAAGACTGTTGGCTCGTGTTATCTGTCAGCACAATCTGAGATTCTCTGAAGAATGCGTTTCAGCTTTGCGAATCAACTTGATGGGATCTAAACTCGAGCAATTGGAGAAAAGGGAGGATATGGCAGATAGGACGATGGAATTTCTTTCACCATGTTGGTGACTTTCTTTTTCTCCTCTTCTGTGACTGCTTCAATCAATAATTTTGACTCCTCCTCGATAAGTACTTTCAGGGAATTGAATTGCAGCAACTGTTTAGTACTTTCCTGCCCAGAAGCAGCGGAGGCCTCTGTACTATGCAATATAGCAACACAAATGGAAAATGCTTGTAATGTGGAAAGCTTCGCATGGAAATCAACTGTATACTGTCCCTCTTCCACAAACGTCACAGTCAATGCAGGTGTATTATCCTTTGCTCCCTGTGTGCAAATCAAGATCAACAGACAACTTGTGAGATACTGATCATGTTTATATGAAGATAGGGACACTAATGAGATGTGATTTTAACAAATGAAATGGTTTCCAAAAGGCTATGCCTCGTTAATTTAAACAGAGGAGCACTGGTGGGGAGGGGTGGAGAATCTCAAAACACAAAATTACGTGCATTATATACCCAGCAGATTAGTCCTATATAGTAAGAAGCCATGAGAAACTGAACCCTGTGGAAGGAGAATCTATAGAGCACCTAAATTCACCATTTCTAGAGTCATGATCTCTTGGGTCGAATTCTTGCACGTGGACCTATAATTCTAACATTTTCTTTCTGTCTTTTCCCCTTAAAAGTCTTTAATATTCATATTTCAATAGTAGTACTCTCAGTTATACAAGTCATGCATCAAACCAAATCCTTACCTGAAAGAAAAGTTCCAAAGGGTGACAATTATCCACAAGAGGTTGATCTTCAGCACAATGGATGCTGGGATTGCCAAACACCACAAGTGGACATGCCATGTCCCAGCCACCACAGTCACAGCCTCCACCTGATCTCCATCTCTCCAGTAAGGAGGATGGACCTCGGCTTTCAGCACTTGGCAAACCATGGTTTCCAAATGGAATTACTACCTTCAACTTTCCTGGACCAGTACTATTATGCAAGTCCTTTTTACTCTGCTCAGCAATAGAGAGATTGAGAAGATTGTTCTTCCAATCAATTTTATCTCCCTTCTTGTATTTCAAACTTTCCCTCTTCTCAATTTGGTCTTGAATAACAATGGCTGCAATTTCAAGATCTGGGTGCAAATCTGCAGCTGCCCATGGGCTTGATTCATTTGAAGCATCAGAGTCACCATTGTCAGAAGCACATTTTGGTTGATGCTTGTGCTTCACTGCATCAGACCTATTATCTGAGTCATAGTTTTCTACAACCACACCTGGACTATAGCCCTTGGGAGGTTTAACAAGATCAGGGGAACATGTCGAGCATTCCTGGGAAGAGACACTTTGCCTTGCATGTGCCATGTCATACAACACAAACTCTTTCACCATGGAGTCGTTAAAGACCCCACCATCTCGTAGTTCTGAGCACATATAACATGAAACAAGCATCTGTCCCACCATTGAGGATTCTTTGCTGCTATCGTTCCATCCCCATACGCTTGCATTGCTCTTCTTTCTACTGCCAATGGAGTGAAACGTATACACCCAATTAGAAGCATTGCCAGCTTTCCATGTCTTTGCAATATAAACATCTTCTGGGCAATCCAAGTAGAACACAAAAAATGGCATCCCATGTTTATTTTCCAATTTAAGATGGCCATGTAAGTGAACTGGTGAACATGCCACAGCTGAATTATGATCTTTCTTCAGAAACTGAGAGTCTAGTTCTGAACTCTGAGTGTTGTGTGAGAAGTCATCTAACAAAGATTTCCGAGATGTTCTGTCCCTTCTCATATTTCCTTTACCAATTGTTTTGACCTCGTCTGATTCTATTGAATAGCCTGAAGGACTTCGCAGAGACTTGGACTTCACAAATGGATCAAACATCTTACGGATAGGCCTAAACCTTCCCCTTGAGCTTACCCTGGAAGACCGATCACTTTCTGATGGAGAAGGTGAATAGGGCAGTTCCACTTTAGCAGAATGTGACTTGTGCAATGTGAGAACGGTCTCTCTTTCAACAAGGTCATAATTTTCACTTAGAGGAGCAGCAGCCTGATCACCTCTGTGATTCAGATCTTCACTTGAATCTTCCCTTGTAGCATTAACCAACTGTTTTTCTGTACACTCTGAAATCAAACAGATTTCAATGAAGCCATCGGAAGAGCATGGTTCCAGTGGCTCCAATATTGGGTTTAAAGGCATCAATGAAGATCTCTTTTGTTGGCTTTCTTTATCTGAAATACAAACAGAGTCCACAAACGTGAAGGAGAAAGAAGTATCACTGCTACGTGACAATTCAAGTTTTCTCTTTCCCTCAACAGTGCCCATCCTTTTCATTTTCCTTACCTCCTTGGAGGTTTGATATACTGATCCTCGCTTCAGTTCTATGCTATTTTCTAGCCCAAAGGGTCTAGATCGACTACTCTTACAAGAGGAGCTGCGATAGCGATGAAAGCTAATCTCTGTGAACCCCTGCTTTACCCTTAACATATCATCTTTACGTGAGGGTTTTGCTTTCGCTTTCATATATCGTTCTTCCATGTCTGAACAACGTCGAAGAGGTGGAAGGACAGTGTTAGGACTCTGATCCATGTTGCTGCTCTTGTCAAGCTCCAACTCTATCTTGAGTCCCATTATGAGAAACAAAGTTCTGCATTTGACATAAAAAGAAATCAGCATAACCCATTTACTAAATCAAGATTAAGCTTGAAAATTTGTTTGTATCGGATTTTAGAGTGAATTCAACTGCAGCAAATACTACTTCATCCAGAGACAATCATGAGATAAGAAGGTTTAGTATGAACTGTTGGCAAATCTTTTTAGGGGAATTCTTGACCATCGCAACTAAATCACTAGAAGATAATGCATAATGAGGAAGGAGACGAAGAGGAGTGATTTATCTAATGCATTAAACAACGAGGGAAGCTTTCGACAACCCATTATTCTGGCATGAACCATAGAAGACACAAATTTCTGAAGCTAATTCTTGACAGAACTGTTAGGAATCACACCTGAAGTTTAAACCAGATCTTAACAGATAAAATGCAATACTGAAAAACCCAAATGCCAGTACTTTCTCAATCATAAAACTGAATCTGTACTCAATTAGCATGCAAGCTAAACCCATATGCATGAATTAAAGAAAAAAGGATTCCACAAGAAATCATGTCTTTCATCCTGAATCAGCACTGTGTGATCTTAACTTAAAGTAACCATTGCTTGAAAAGGCATTTACCCAACAAATGATTCCAAACTTTGAGATCACAAAAACCTCAGAAACTGAATTTGATTCCACTAAAAAACTGATTCGCTTGAACCAACAAGGAATCAATGGATCTCTAAAATCGTCTAAACATGAGTAAAGGGGATTGAGATAAAGGCTATTTGGCAATAATTAAAAGAAAAAAAAAACAACTTTATTTCCCTTGCATTCTAAGCCAACCAAAAAAGGGCCTGAAGAAACTAGAGAAAAAATGATATACCCTCTAGATCTCAGATAAATGAATCGAAGAAAAACCCAGGAAAATGCAAGTAGATGAAACCATATCAACCAATCTCCTGATTGCTTAAAGTCAGTATGATCCCACTAGAGGAGAGGCCAAACACCCAAGAAACGTCTGAAAGAGCAGTCTAACTATGACCTAAGGAGTCCTTAAGGCCATAAAAGGATCGACCCAAAGTACAATGCAAAAGCAAAAGACAAAAAAGAGCTGCCCAGAGTACCAACAAAGCATAATAGACACAAAAAGCGGAGTTGGAGATAGAGAGAGAGAAGAGAGAAGAGAAGAGAAAAGAAGAACAAAGATAAAGAGAGGGAGAGAGAGAGAGAGAGAGAAAGAGAGACAGCATGCCTGAGTTACAGTGAGAGTGTGAGCACAGAATGAAGTCTCATTGTCTCTAACACGAAGAAGCGTAGCCAAAGAGAGACAAGCCACTGCTCAGTTGCTGGTCATGTCTACCAAAAAAGCCATCTCCTTCAAGCCATCATACGCCGCTATGTTTTGTGTGCTCTCTCTTATCAAGCTTTCCTTTTGACCTTTTGCCAAATGATACGGGCAGCCCTCAGATGAAAGCATCCCATGAATGAAAAGACATTGACACCCTCCTAGAAGATAATATTACATTCACTGTGAATGGGCATTTTTGTCATTGCGAATGACAGAAGGTCCTTA
Source organism: Moringa oleifera (assembly GCA_021397835.1). Classification (NCBI taxonomy): domain Eukaryota; kingdom Viridiplantae; phylum Streptophyta; class Magnoliopsida; order Brassicales; family Moringaceae; genus Moringa; species Moringa oleifera. Next base: position 1,728,254 of record JAJFZO010000566.1, read on the forward strand.
ATGAAGAAAAAGATGGGTGTCTGAATCACTGACACGTACTATTATTTATTCGTTTTAGGGAACTGGAGATATCAAAATCCTAATAATAAAAGCTCTTTAATATTAACACATTTAATGTTGCCTAGCCTCTCTAATCACATGATTAACTACTATATTTTTCCCCCTAATCTTTAAACATGTGGACCCCAAAAAATGCACGATTGACCAAAATGCCCTTATCAAACATCACCTTTGCTTAATGATACACAATTATTTCAATAATATTTGTTTGCCTTTAATTGCATGCAAGTCGGGTCAAAATCTTTTATTAAATTTGAGTTCTACTAATTTGTTTTTAAAACGATAATAAGTAATAATCTAATAAAATAAATTATTCCCATTTTTATTTTATAAATTATAAAATATTATTTTATTTTATTAAAAACTCAACATATATTATATTAACATAAGATTTTAATTTTATAAAAATATAATTAGAAAAAATTAAATCACTTCTTCCCTCAAACATCAAAAGCAGGTGAGAGATTTAGATTTTTGTTTATCTGAGCTATATTGATTTTTTGATAAAATAATGATATATAATAATTTAATAAAATTAACAGTTTAAATTTTTTTGTTTTTCATATTATTGATAAGAGTGAACATTCAGTTAATTCGGTGATTTGGTTTAAAAATTTTAAAAAATAAATTAAACAAAATTTTTTAAAAAATTAAAAATCGATCAAATATGAAAAACAATCGAAATCAAAAAAATTTTATTACTTTAATCAAAATAAACAAAAATTTTATTTAAATTTAAACTTTATATTTTAAAAAAATAAATTTGTTAATAAAATTATTAAATTAAAAAAATTAACCAAAACCTACTGAAAAACCAAAAAAATTAAAAACTTAACAGAATTAACCGAAATCAATTAGATTTATCGGTTTTTTAGATTTTAACTGACTATGCTCACCCCTAATTATTGGAACAAGTTTAAGGGGGCTAATAGTGTAAAATCACAAAGAGTGGACGTAAATGACCATGAAATCTTGGGTAATTAATGGGGGAAGGAAGAATATGGTAAAATGGGGGTGGGTGCATGTGATCGGTATAGAGGGGAGGGAGCAAATCTTGGGCGGTGGGACACATGCATCTCACATCAAGCCCACGGAATCTGGACCATCATATACCGTATATTATATACGCTATTAATGCTATCGATTTCTGAGATCAATAACATATTGTTTTAATTTTAATTTTCTTTTTTTCATTTTTAAAATTCTTTGATCTGATCTTCCCGCTAATTTTTCTATTTTGAGTTCACTTGAGAAGGACTAAGCCCATGACGACATTTTGTTTTGTTTGATAATAATCTGAAATGAATGTAACAAAACGGCACAAATTTCATAAATCCTCGAGCTTGTCTCTTTTGTGAAAAGGAAATGAAGCATATTAGTATAATATTATTAAATAATAAAATTTTTATGATTCCAAATCATACTCATACTTTTTAAAAAATTTAACTTATTAATAAATAAACATTAATTTACAAATCAAATCCTGAGTTTATTTTAAGATTTTAACAAATAAAACATAAAAATTTTATATAACTTTTATACTATATTAAGTTAGTAATAATCAAATTTTTATGTTCAAAAAATAATAAATTTAAATTTTAGTCTATCAATTTAAACTGAATTAAATATTATCAAAAAAATAAAAATTAAAAAATATTTAAATTAAAATTTTATACAACAAATTAACTTAAAATTTTTTATTATAAAAAATATTTAAACAATCATCAAAATTCTAAAAAATTTACAAAAAATAATCAACAAAATTTATTTAAATTAAAAATAAAGAGAGGAAATAATTTAAATAATTTTTAAAATATTTTAATAACAAAAAATATTTTATTTTTTATAATTATTTAATTAATCAAAATTTGATTTATTATTTTTTAAATATAAAATTTAATTAATAGCATAAATAAAAAATTAAAATTTTATATAACTTTTACTCAAAAATAAATCATCCGTTCATTAAGTAAATTTTTTATTTAAATATTTAAGTTATCAAATTTTTTAAAAATTTTAAATAAATTATTACAAGTTAACATCTCTTTAAAATATCAATATAATATAACTTCAAAAATAAAAATAAAAAAATTAATCCTGTATGACTAAAAGTTGTAGCAAAACACGCAGAACAGTGGCAGATAACGGTGAGGCCATTCACCAGACAAGCTTCATGATGGCATTTGAAGTGGAAGAGTGAAGAGCATCCTCTTTCCTCACTCCACCACCCGTGGGGAACAAAGTGAGTCTGTTCCCAAACAAGAAGATTACAATTCCTAGTGATCCTGCAGCATTATCACCTTTAATTAGGCTGCAAGATTGAATACTAATCTCATAAGGGCCAATGGGAGTGTGCCCTACTCAAGCTGACTTCTGACTTCGATGTTTATGTCCTGTAAGACAAGAAATGCAAGAACTTCTATGCAAATGGTACATGAATCTAACCCACTTCAAATTCGAATATAGCAGGCTGAAATGAAAATGGGTTTGCAACCGTTGGACCATGAGAATTATAACCTTCTTCACCTGCCAAATCAGTTTACTAGAAAGAACAAACAAAGTTCTCCATATATTAAGTTAAACCCAGCGTACAGGTCATTTTGACAAAACCACAGAGGGTTCAACGACAAAGATCCATAATAAGGAGGTGAAATTGACTGTCTCCACAAGGAGGGCTGTATAGACTCATCAGATGACTACGCCTTTTGTTAACTATGGACATAATACGAGCATGATGTACTGGGGAAAAAGACTGTACAAAGATGCTAACTCCTAGACACAACTAAGCTTCAGTTATCTGTCCCAGAATAGGCAAGGGCTAATATTTCCTACTCGGCCTTCTTTATGGATTCTGCATTGTCCTCATTTTTAGCTCTGCCAAATGATTTCTGGGTTTCCAAGACCGGCATATATGCTTCACTTGCTTTCTTGAAGACATCGTTTGCTGATTTCTCAGACTCCCGGGGGCTCACCAAATTCTTCTCAACTCTCTCAAATTTAGCAGTTGCTAATGGTGCTGTTCCAACTATTCTGGCAGAACTTGGTCCATCTATTGTCAGTGTGGATACCTCATCTCTAGAAGCATACCAAGAATGACCACAGGCAATACACTCCAACTGAACACAATGAGAAAGGAAGAAAAATTACTAGTTAAGAAACACAGCGGCTGGATACATATTCAGAAAAATGCTTTAGACCCACCAGAACAGAAGTAAATTTTACGCATTTTTTATCTAAACGACAGAATTTATTTAACAACCTGAAAAGCCGCGTTACAAATGTCTCATCAGACATAATTATCATTTTAGAATTTGACCAACTTTATTTTATTTTTCTTTCCTAGCAACCTCACAAGCAAGCTCCACAGGACATCCTGCTCCTACCAGGGCCAAATCATAAATCTGTGAATTAGATTGAAAAGCTACAAAGATAGGCAACTTTCAGGCTCACTACACAAGGATAATAACAATCAAACCAAAAAGATCTAGTTCATTTAGTTCCTCACTTGGATTGGACATAATTGGAAACAAGAATATAGAATTAAGAAAAAGAGAAAAGCTTGAAGAATTGTGACACAAGTAGCTTCTTGTTATTTGATATTTTGCATTTATATCTGTGATAATATCACGTCTGGCACTAACTCAGATGTTGCAAAAGAATTTAAAATGTTACACATGCTGCTATTATAGATATAGGTAATTTCATTTCTACATTGTGCTACATCATATGACCAGCAAGTGTCGAATAAATTTGATAGAATGAAAATCTCTACCAATTTCTAGACACAAGCATGTACAGATCGGACAACAAACTCAAGACAGATACTCCTTCAAAATTCAAAAACAGACATGAGGTCAACTGCAATCTGAAGATCTAGACAACAGACATGTTACTTTGTCTTAATTCAATGTGTGTTTGTTACGCGCAACACTGACACAGTAAGAAAAAGAAATTGTATCAAAAAAATTAAGTTGAGGATAAATGCAGGAACCTGATAGCGGTCTCCATGTCCTGCTTGGATAATGTCCCGCAGGCCCACTTTAAACTCTAGGCATCTTGAGCACCGAGCATCTGTCATCTGTTGCACAAGCAAAACACCGAGCAGTTAGCATGCATGTCAAATGAACAGGGGCGGCAAAAATTTCACAGTAAAAACAAAAGATAAGTAAACAAGGTAACCTGCATACGCTCCGAGTCATCAGGTTCCTTTTTTGCTGTCTCCTCTGCAGTTAAACCTTCCTAAATTCATAATAATTAAGTAAGATACTCTTCAAGATATTAAATCAACAACGATAACATAGTGTAGGCCATTAGTTTGGACACAAATGAACACTCCTAGATTAGGTCATACTTGTTTGAAATTAGACACCAATGTTGCATAGCCAATGTTCTACAAACATTTCCTTTCGTGCCACTAGAAGTAAATACATTAAGTTGACAGGCACACCCCTACAACCTCAACAATTCAAACAGATAGATTCTAACACTTGAAACTAATTAAATCCACATGTTGCGAAATTCGCAACAAATTGCCACAAAAACTACCTTCATACTCCTCAAACCTTCTCTCTTCTCTCTTCAATCTACACATCCACCCTCCATTTGAACATGTGATATGACACATTCTAAAGCCTTGGCCAACAAAGAGCAACAAAAATTTCATATTTAAAGGAAACAGGATCAGAAAGAGTTGGCAGAACCAGCATGCAGAAACAAAAAGAATCTGCAGCTCCAACAAAAAGAAAATTAACAAGTTATAAGATATAGGTCCTCCGACAAGACCCGATTAGCGGGCAATCAAGGTCCAACTGATGTGATTACCATTTTCTGACAAATTAGCCCTGCGCTGGCAAGGAATCGTCTTTCGAGATGACAAAAAGGTTAGACATCACATCCCGTCCTTTTACATGCATCATTTGTGGCCAGATGACGCCATGGAACAGAAGTATAGACAATATGTGCGGCAGGCTACCGAGTCCTTTCGATCCATGGGTTGAATTGAGTTTCGTTGGTGCTAGTCTGACAACAGCAAGAGCAAATCTGATGATAGAGAGGGCCGAAATGACGATGGGTACAGTGGCAAGGATGGATTTGGGAGTTAAGCAGAGACGTAAGGTTGAAATGGCAGTGAGACATCCACCGATACATAGGGCAAGGATGGGCTACAGGAGGACCAAGTCCCTTTCTCCAACCATACCATGGCAGTCTTCACACGACCGAGATACAGTAAGGGATGGGGCTGAGTGTCAAATTCAAGGTGTTGATTTGACCAGTGGAATCACTAATTCGAAAACAAATGTGATGCAATTGGGAATGGGTTTGGACAGAATAAAAGAATTTAGGTGAAGTGGGGCAAATGAAAGTGCAGTCCAAGTATGAAAGGAGGAATAGGGGTTTGGATAAGGTGAAATTCAAGGCGGCAGAAGTTGGAAACAGAGTGGAGGTAGTAGGGTAATTCTTCAGTGGGGAATGCAGCAGCCTTTTAGGTGATGAAAGGTTGGGAAATGGTGTTGAAACAGTTGGGAAAGTGAGCAGAGTTCAGACTAGTAAGGGGAGGCAATACCAACAATGGCACACGCAAAAGCAGCAAGGGGACAACACTTGAACGTGAATGGATGGCAACTGGAAGTGTCACATAGGGTGCGAAAAATCTGGGTAGAATCCGAGACAATGTGTGGTTCACTTGTGGGTACATGGATAAGCAAGCCAATGCAATTCTTAGTGATGTAGAAAGGAGGAGGTGCCGAGGGATTAAGGAGACTATCATGTAGTAAGTTTACCAGAGAGAAAACTTGAGAGGATGAATGATGGTTTTGTTTGGAGTTTGTGGGGAAATAAAGAAGAGGATTGAGGGCTTTGCCATCTAGGGGGAGTTCGAGAGGAATTATTGTTATGTGGAGTATGCGAGTGCGTTGTTGTGTGGAGGAATGGAGTGGGGAAGAGACTTTTATCAAGTGTTTTGAGGATCGAGGCTAATGGGATGGAATAAGCGTTCATTGGGGTGTATGGGTGAGCGGAGGGATAAAGTTGTGCATGATTTTGGGAGGAATTGAGCGAGTGTAGGAGAAAACAGAGCTTTTCATGGGTGATAAGTGGGGACTTTAATGAGGTTCTTTACAAGTTTAAGAGAACCAGGAAAAGGGATGGAGGAACTAGTAGGAACGCTTTCTACCATGTCACTACAAAACTTGAACTTATCGATCTACCCCTTGGTAAAGGTGAATTCACTTAGTCTCAACATGTGTGACAACCATTTCTTGTCAAGACTAGATAGATTTTTGATAAGCAAAAAACGAGAATCTTACCAAGACCAATATTAGATCAGTGTCTTATTTTGTTGGAAGTGAAGGGCATGCAATAGGAACCCATTCCCTTTCAATTTGAGAACGTGCGACTTAAGATTGATGATTTTAACTTATTAGTGCACGATTGGTGGAAAAGTGACATTATGACATGGAATGCTAGTTACATGGTGATGACCAAACTGAAAAATCTGAAATAACAACTCAGAAGACAAAACAAAGAAGAGGTGTACAACTTGAATAGAATAAAGAAACTTTGTGGCTAGAGTTGGCGAAGATAGAGCAAGGAGATGAATGGAAATAATAGTAAAGACATGATCCTAAAAGAAGTGAAATCTCAAATGAATCGTCGATCCTTATGAAGATAAAAGAGCTATAATGGAGACAAAAACTCAGAACTTGTGGTTAAAAGAAGGGGATAGAAACACTAAGTTTTTCCATATAACTGCTCATACATGTGAAAAGCACAACCTTATCATTACTTTAGAAATTTTAGGGGTTGTGGCAGAAGGGCAAACAAAGCTTAAAGAAAAGATAAGAGGCTGCTATAGAAACTTGTACAAGGAAGAATATTGAATCGAAAACTAAACTAAATGGTTTGTCTTTTGATCAGATTGATAGTGAACTTTAGAGGTGGATGAAGAGCCCGTTTGTGGATGAGGAGATCAAGGTCACTCTGGATGATTTTGATAGGGATAAAGCATTTGGACTGAAAAAGCTTCACGTTAAGGTGTTGTCTACCAAACTCATAGGCAATGGTGGATCAAGTGGTTAATATTAACCAAAACGTTTTTGTAAAAAAAAAAAAAAATACAAATCTTGGATGCGGTCTTGATAGCGTACCATCACTTGAAGTCAAGGGAGAAAAAGGTTATTTGCAAATTGGAAATGGAGAAAGCTTATGATCATGTCATGAGGGTTTATGGCCTATATGTTAAGGCAGGTGGGGAATGAAAATAGGTGGTATCGGTAGATTATGAGGTGTATAACTACTACTTCCTTTTTAGTGTTAATGAATGGGTAGTCCTTTTCTTTTAATTCTTGTAATGGAGGCCGTTGATCATATAATGAGTGCAATGGTGCAAGGAAAGCTTGTCGAGGAATTCAGGGTGGACAGAAAGGGGAAAGAGATGGTAGTATCATACTTACTCTTTGCAAATGATACTATTATGTTCTCTTATACTTTAAGAGATTCACAGGTCTAAGAGTAAACTTAAGAAATAATGAGTTGACTCATTTGAAAGTGGGAGTGAAAGGGGAGCACCTTGCAAGGTTCCTTAGTTGTAAGGTAGGGTCACTTCCAAAGCAATATTGAATTTACCTTTGGAGGCAAAGCATAAGAAAAAATAATATGAAATAAGATGGTGGGCAGAGCTGAAAGAAAACCAGCGAGATGGAAGAGAGGGCACTTATCCAAAGGGGAAAAATTGACACTAATAAAGAACACATTATCTAGTATACCAACATACTCCATATCTCTTTTTTCAAAACCGAGGGAGGTAGCATTAAGATTGGAACAACTACAAAGACAATTTTTGTGGAGAGGCAATGACGCTGTTAAGTATCATTTAATAAGTTAGAGATCGTTCAAGAACTGCTAAGGGCAAGTGGATTGGGAATCACATTGATTCGGTTCTTCAACAAGGCACTTTTTAGCAAAATAGCTATGGAGGCATATGAGAGAGAAAGAGATAATTTGTGGAGTATAGGTTGGTGGTGGAGGATGGGGGGGTGGCAATATTGGAGAGAGATAGTTATGGGACGAGAGTTTAGAGCGCTGTTAAAAAAAGGTGAGAGGAGTTCAAACCTGGGTGAGATTCAAGGTGGGATGCAGACGTTATATCAAGTTTCGTCATGATGCATGGTGCAATGAAAGATCACTAATGGAAGAATTTCTCAGCTATATGTAACTTGACTTCCAACAAACAAGCTAAGGTTAGTGATTACATGATAATGCAAAATGATGACATCACTTAAGATGTTGGTTTCAAAAGAGATTTGCAAGATTGGGAGGTAAGCATAGTGGGATTTTTCTAAAAAAATCTATACACTTCAAGAGTACATGGGACTGATATGGATACAACAAAATGGAAAAGGAACACGACCAACTTGTTTACAGCAAGAGATTACTGTAGAAGGATAGAAAATAACTATGAAAAAAGGAGAAACCGGTCTGTTGCCAATTTGGAACGCCAAAGTGCCTCCTAGAGTGATCTTATTTGCATGGGAAGCTACACTGGGAAAGCCTCTAACTATTGAAAACTTGCAGAAGAGAGGAAAGATCATGGTTAACAAGTTTTTTAATGCAAAGAATATTCAGAATCTATCAATCATATACTTCTTTGGTGTAAATGGACAAGGTGGATATGAGACACTATTGTAGAGTTGTTGGGTAAGAGGTGAACACTATGGCAGCTGAGATTTGCACATGAGGAGGGCTGCAGATGGTGAAAGAGAAGAGAAATGTGGCAGCAAAAATCTCTCTACTAATTGTTTGGCTAGTATGCAATGAAAGAAACAAATGAGCTTTTAAGGGGAGGGAATCTCCTCTTTTTTTGTTTAGAGATAGATTAAAATATTGGAAGCTTGCGTTAAAGGGGTGAATCTTGTAAACAAGGAAGAAAGAGTGGAATTCATTGAATTCCTTATCTCTAACTAGGTTTCTAATACTTGTCAATGGGAGGCATCCCCTTGGTGTTACAATAGCAACATAATTATATGTGTTTCCATCAAAAAAGAAAAAGAAAAAAAAAGGATATAGGTCCTTATGAGAGAAAAATGAAACATTCAAACTAAGAAGAGTTTAAATTTCAGCAACATGGGTAAATCCTCGGCTTTTTGACACCCAAGTCGAAACTCAAACAGGCACCAACTATAACTACTTGATATCTCCCCATCATTTCATATTACATAATAAATCACGTAGTGGGCAGCAAATTCCAAATGGTCGCTGGTAGTCTCCCTTGAAACAATGCAAATATGAAATGCCAGTAAAGAAAATAAAATGCATAAATATCAACCAACGATTAAGATCATACCTTCAACTCATTAGGTGACATATTCAGTATTTTTGAAGGTTCTAACTCTCCATTGACCAAGCGTCGGGCTAGCAGAGCATTATTCTGCCAAAATAGAAAACTTAATTAATTAAAAACACCATTCTCTTCAGCATAACTAAAATGGCATTGCAGCAAGCGGTTAGCATATCCACAGTTAATATTTTTCTCTAATGAATCCAAGTGTGGTTTCCCCTTAGTTTGAGAAACTTCCGTCTAGACTTGTGCTAAATTTTTTTACATATGACAGACGATAAGCCTAACCAATTTTTTGTAATTATCTATTCTTTAAATGACAAAAGGCCAGGACTTAAAAGACTATACCGTGCCTAGCAAGTGACACACTTTTCTTCTGACAACATATAGGCATGATTATGTATGCATATGCATGATGCAGTGACGCCAGATGGCATCTGAGAGAACGAATACATGCAAACAAGCATAGAACTGTATTGTGCACATATACAGAATGCTTACTAACCTTGAGATTAAAGACTAGCTGCCGCAGTTTTTGATTATACTTCTGAAAATCCGAGGAGAGAGCATCATGTGAGGCCTTCTCAAGAGCAGCTACTGCAGGAACAGCAGCATCTGGCCAAGGAAACAGATTTTCACTCTGTTTTACGGGGGTGCGGGGAAGGAGGAAGGTTAGATCAGTATCTAAGTAACATTATTTCTAATTTACAATGCATATTGTCATTGGCGAGCATTGTTTTGTTGGGTGGCAGGAGGGAAAATCTCAGGAGTAAAATCCTAAAACTGAAGAAAGAAAATCACTAGTACCTTCATACTGTTCTGTTGGGATCCATTTCTAGTTACCAGACTTTTATTGTCTCTTTCAGGATTTGTACCATCAGAACTGCATTTTTCTTTGTCATCTACTTCCATGCTACTAGGAGAGCTGCATATGTACTGAACTCCTTGAAGAAGTCTCTCCAACCATTTGTCACGATGGCTGTCTCCAGTCAGCACGTCAAACTTCACCAAAATTGAGTAGTATTCCGAGGTATTAGTTACACAGCTCAGAGGTGTGTCAGCTTTCCCATTTTGATCAGGCCTGACAGTTGGTACTTCCTCTCTTGTAACATCAAGAGGTGACATGTTCTTTTTCCTGAGCGTTCTTTTGGTCTTCAACGGATCTTCCTGATCTGGAGCAGTATCTTCAGTCTCAATGTCAGGAAGATCGCCCAAACGCGAGATAGTCTTCTGAACAAGGAGGTCAATTTCATGCTGCTTGCTGTCTTCATAGTCTTTATCAGTTAGTTTCCAAAGCTTCCTCTCCACAGTATCATACACTTTTTGTACAATAAAACCAGGGTTCTGTTTCCGAATTGGAAGTTGCTTGTGGATTGGGACAAAATGCACCACACATTTGTGCATCACAGATTCTGCCGGAACTTCATCACGGTGGAAGCTATAGAATAGCTCTCGCGTGTCACGTGATTGCCAGCTTCCACCTCCTTTTCTCTCTGCCTCCTCAGGCCGATAGAACCACTGTCCAGTCACCATCATGCTCCCATCTTTCGTCTGAGAGATTTCCTATTAATAGAACAATAAATGTTTTATTCACAGGAAAGAGATGACAAGAAGTAAAAAGCTGAAAAAGAAAAAAAAAAAGCATTTGACAAGACAATTACCTTAATAATTGCCACATAAGGTTTTTGATTTTTATCCTCGGGAACTAAAAGTACAGGGTCCTCCTGCAGAACAATTCCAGTAATGATCACTAATGTTAATAGTGATACAATTCTGTATCAGCATGTAATAATGCATAAACAGAAGTATGTTTCATAGTCTTCCTACTCTAGAACCTTATCAACATTTTCTCAAGACTAGAAGAAACCTTAACAAGAATGCATCATTGTTAGAGTGCATTCAAAACCCTGATTACAAGCAAATCATCAACAATCAGTACCAACCCATATCAATCACATTCACAAGAAGCAACAAATGAAAAATATAAAACAATAATAATTTAACAGTGGAGAGCTTTACATCCTATTATCTACATTTTCTCGGTGTAAGAAAACCAGAGAAAACACAGAACTTACCTTTCCCACATTCCCATTCTCTCTGTCGAAACAACATAACCCCAAAATCAAAACCATTAAATCCCACTAACCTCCTTGATTCAAAACCCAAGATCACCCAAATAATGTGTGCCAAAGAAAGTTAAACAGACCTAATTTCCCCAAAATTTAGATTGAAGAAAACGAATAAAAAGACACACATAAAATCACAGAACAGAACTAATACAAGCTGAAAAGCCAACATTGCGGAAAACCCATCTGCATGCAACACGAGCGGTGCAAGACTGAGCCCATCATAATCACTAGATATAGCTAATAAGCTCCCCTAAATTTTGATTCAAAAGCACAAATACCCCAAAATTCAACCAAACCCTAAAACCCTTCTACCAGAATCAGTCAATGCATCAATTCAAGAAAAGAAAAGAAAAGAAAAGAAAAGAGAAAGCAGCAAAAGGCAAAACGCAGTTGCAAGTGAAGAAAGAACTCTATCAACAAGAAACCAAAAAACAAGCAATCAAAACGAAAATGCTCACCAGATCATATCGGTTTCCATCGAACTCGAAAGCCTCATAGTAGCTTCTCCTCCCTCTCCCTTTCCCAGAAACCTTTAATGGCTCCCCAATTGGCTTTGCATCCTCCTGCTGGGCCTCCTCCTCCTCTTGCTCCTGTTGTTGCTCCACTTCCCCCGCCTCTTCTACCTCTTTTCCTTTCCTCCCTCTCTTTCTTTCCTTCCTCCCTCTGCCGACGACCTCCTCTTCCTCTTCCTCCTCTTCCACTTGCAGCTTCATTCTCTTTCGTCTCTTTAGGATCTGCGCCTTCTCCGAGCTCGAATTCCGCGTCCTCGGTCTTGACGGAGCCGGCGCGTCCTCCTCGTCGCTCGTCGATACCTGAGCGAACCGCCGGTTACCCATCCTTCAGGGTTCTAATAATTTTTTATTACAATTTCACAACAGAGCTATGGAATTGATACAGAAACAGAGAGTGCGATTCCCGTCCAGTCACTGCTAAGGAAGCAGCCAATGTTCGAGCCCGCCAACTGGTGTTTCGCTGCTTTATGCAGATCATCACCTGTGAAAGACCAAAATTTCTTTGGTTTTTCCATTTTTAATGTTTCCATATGTTTTTGTAATATTTTACCCTACAAGCTAAAAAAAAAAATTGTAGGGTGATTTAATCTCACAAAAAAATTAAAGAATGGTATTTTCATATCGATATTTAAAAAATATATTTATATTTTATATTAAAATAAATAAATCAATTTTAATTTTTAAGATAAATATCATTTAAAACTCTGATTTTAACACTATCTCTCTAAACAGATCTTTACTTTCAAAATTTATCCAAACAAACCCGACTTTTTAATTTTGTCCAAATTAAACCTTAATTACAAAAGCCATTTAAATTAATCATCTCCGTAAGAGTATAATCGTCTATTCACTTCCTAAATTAATCTGAGCTTCTTTCCGAGCAGAAACCTGCGATAGTAAATCACCGATACCGACGGAAGGTGGAATCAACTGCCGAATATCTTGTATGGATATTCTCCTGCGATAGTAAATTACACCAGAGTTTCCTGCGATAGTAAATTCTCCAGCTTGTATGGAGGCAAAAGTAAGAACCGAAGAGATGCATTCTTTAATGCCTTACTTCCGTCGGATCCTCTTCTCTGACCGGTGACATTAATTATATAGCTCTATCTTACACCAACAACAAACCTAACCCATGAAATATTTACTGCCGTCTGCTATTAACTGATTGAACTCCAGCTGAAAATCAACATTCCAGCTCAAAGAGAGGCACCCCAAAGCCACCCCATTTCTTCTCTTCATTCTGTGGAAACCCACTTTGATCATTCAATTTTCCCAGAAAAGAAAGAACCTCTCGAAAATTCTCGCTAACCCATTTTCAAGAACCATCTGAGCTCCATGGATTTGAGTTCTTCATCTCCCAAAGCCATTCCTGTTGTTTCGACTTTCGCTTCTCCATTCGAGAATTCCTCTCATCCATCTTCAGTCAACAGCCTGAATTCCGCAACCCGGAAGCCCATAAGCTTGTGGCCAGGAATGTATCATTCACCGGTGACTAATGCTTTGTGGGAGAGGATTTTTAGGTTTGTGAAATTGGGAGAAGACCAAAAGGGAGAGGATATCGAACGCTGGTGTAATTTTTTTTTTTTTGCCCTTTAACAAATTTATTATTTACAAACGTCGTTTAATTGATTTAGACGGAAGGTTTAATTTGAACAAAATTAAAAAATCGAGATTTGTTTGGATAAATTTTGAAAATAAAGGTCTATTTGAAGAGAGAGTGTTAAGGTCAGAGTTTTAAATGATATTTACCTTAATTTTTAATATGTTAAATTAATTATAAAAATTATTTAAATTTTTATTTTTAAAATATCTCAATCAAATTTTATTATCAATTACTCTATAAAAAAATTAGAATATTTTAGCAATTGAAAAAATTTATAAAAAAACTCACAACTCAAAAAAAATTTAATAAAATTAATTTTCTAAAAAAACCCTAAAAATTAATAAAATGCTATGTAAATTATATAAACTTTTTTTTAATTTAAATTGTTAAATGTTTGTCAAAATTTTGATCTGTAAAAATCATATTTTTTATTTTTATTTTATTTATTCAATTCTTAAAATTATTTTAAGTAAATATTACATAAAATCTAATTTTTTTCTCTATCTAATTAACTTTAATTTTTAAATTTTTTAAAAAATTTTGATATATCAATTTGAATAAAATTAAATCTTATAAAAAATTAAAAATTAAGAATATTTAAATTAAAATTTTTACATAAAAGTTTGATTTAAATATTTTTATAAATGTAAATAAATATTTTAAGTATCATTACCAAAAAAATTTCAAAAAAAATTAGTTTTAAAATATTTTTAAAAAAATTATACTATCATGAAATTTAAAAAATTATAAAAATTATTTAAATTTTAAAAAATTAATATTTATTTTAGTAATTTTTAAAAATATTTCAATGACAAAAATAAAATTAATTTTTACAATTATTATTATCAAATTTTAATTTAAATAAAATTTATAAATAATAATTTGTTTGCACATGTTTTAAAATTCAAAATTAAGGTAAACAAAAAGTGAAAATTTAAAAATTTAAAATATATATTTATTCAAATATTTTTAATATTTTAAAATTTATTTTTAAAAATAAATCTCAAAATTTTATATAACATTTATTTTAAAATATAAAACAACACATAAGCACTTGACCAATTTCATTCCATTAATAACTAATAGCTGCTTAGATGGAAGGGAAAAGAAAAGCCCGACAAAAAAAATAATAACAAATTGAGAGAGTAGAAAACTGCCGCTTCTGTCCATGATTCAATTATCACTAAAGCTCCTAAGTGTACTTGTTAATTTAACTATTGTCTGAGCTTACAAAAAGAAAGGGACTTTGAAGTTACACTTATCATGCTGATTACTTTCAGCTATTTCCTTGAGGCTAGTCCAAGACTTTCTCTTCCTCTTACTTGATGTGCTGATATTCCTCTCTGTCTCTGTTGCTGCAGAACTGCTTTCTGGTTCCGTGGGTTTTTTAATTCCTCGTCTGTTTCTCTTTTTTCTAATACTGTCCAATAAGGTAGTAGTTGCAGGCCTCACCATTGGAGTAGTTGGACTGCTTGTGATATGAGTATCTTCAGCTACTGCTGCTGCGGCTATGTGATCTGCCTTGTGAACCTTGTCTCTTCTCCTTGTGGTTTCTCCAGAGCTGACAATCTTCGGAAATGTGGACTTGGCAGGTTTGGAGAATGGAGTAGTTTTTGGCTTCAAAGGTAAGATATCTTTCAAATGCCCTTTTGGAGTCCCTCTCCTGAAATTGCACTGAGAACAGAAATGGCACTTGTAAACCACATTGTTCTTTGGGAAAGAAGTGTTGGGTTTCTTTCGTCTACGCAAATTCTTTTCGATCCTGACAGTGCAGTTTGAGCCAGGTTGAAGAATTGTCTCGCATCTGTAAAACACTATCATTCCATTATTATAACAATTAAGTTAAGCAAGAAAATCATACGAGATTGAATTAAAACTCAACAAAAGCACATTCCATAATAAAATTATGATATACAGAAAAATATTGGTTGATTATAAGCAGATAATTATTCTGAAGTTCATCAAGAACTACCATATGTAAAGAACGACTCTGTTTCCTTGCTTATTTGTATGCAAATTGTAATAAAATGAGCTAGCATCTTAACTTTGCATAGAGGTTGTCACTTGCCGATCAAAACATCTGAGAACTAAACATGTTCTAAGAACTGTGTTTAATGTCACCTTCTACAACCACCTAGCACAATTTGTGTCGAGAACATCTATTCTTATACAATGGGTAGAATCCTATTTCTTTTGTGAATCCAACCAACCAAAAAGAAAATAAAAGAGACAGGGATAGGAGTCAAACCTTTGGCATGTGAACCATTGAGGGTCAGGCTCAATTCCGGCAACTTCTCCATCAGAAGCCAAACGGTTCCCAAAAAAGGCTGCCAAAGAGGGGATTGAAGCTTCCCCACTGGTCCACACTGCGAGCTTCTGCAAGTGCTCATGTCTCAGTACAGACCTCAAGTTGGTTGATCCTCCTCTTCCCCTTCCCTTGGTTTGCCTTTTACCAGTACTTTCTTCTCTCAGTGAGATCAGATTCTGAGACCCCCAGTGTGCATTCGGTCCTCTTTTTGTGCCTCCTCTCTTGCCCATATTCGCTGGGCAAGTTCAGAGGTTTCGACGCTCCTTTTCACTCCAACTTTATCTCCACTTGGTGAATGAGTGTAAAAAGAAAGCTCCACTTTGAGTTTTGTTATTTTTACCTGCAACACAGCTCTGTATCAGCATTGAAAGGAGAATCAGCTCTTCCTAACCCTAAATATAAAAGATTAGAAGAACAACCAATTAAATCATCAGCTAAACTAATGTTATCAGAGATGCCAAGCCTTTTGCTCAGAAATATACATGAAAGTAATTACCCTCTCTATTCTAACCGATTTCATTCAAGCAACAAGACCGAATCCACACTTCCTCTTACAACGCGCAATAATGCCTATGAACAATAATATCTCAAATGTTCACTCTCCACCATAAACTCTTGTTTTCTTCCACAGAAATTAAAATTGAAATTCCTAAAGATTTAGGGATTCTACGGATCTTCTGTGACTAGTCACAAAGGTCGAAAGCAAAGGCAAGACCAATAAAGAGGGTCTAGGAAATCAAATTAACGAAAAAGAAAACGACATACATATTGATATCACAACGGATAGATTACGAAAACACAGTACCCGAGGAACGCCGGCGGTGGAGATGGGTGGACGACGGCGGAGATGAAGAGCAAGGAGGTAGGCAGGCGGCGCGAAAGACAAAGTAAGAAACCAAAGAGAAACTGGAAAGCCGTAGCGTGGAGTAACTGAATATCTGAAACGTTACCATTCAAAAATAAATACTCGGTCCAAAAAGCCCTCGCAAACTGGACCAAAGATGGCCCAAGTTAGACATAAAGTAGTGGGGCCCACGAAACTGACTAACCACGTGGCTGAAACAGGTCTTTCAAAATGGGCCCTACTGCCCTGCGATTTGCAAGGAAGAATCTGGTTTTGCCTTCTAGAAGATGGACAGGTGGAAGGATCACGGTGGGTCTTGCTGGGGTCCACCTTGGTTGTCAGTTATTGCCTGTGGTCCTACGCACTTAAAGCCTTTTAGTTCCTATTCAATATATAAATAAATATTATTAAAATTTTAAAGAACACTTCCTTTTATTTTTCATCATAGATTTTTAAATTTTTTTAAACAAATTTTAATTAATAAAAAACTAAATATATGTAAATTAAAAATTTTGCACTATAAATTTCAATTTAAAATTTTAATAGATATTAAAAAATTTTCAAGATATCATCACATAAAATTTTTAAAAAAATATGATCAAAATTTTAAAAAATTCATATTAAATTACTTATAAAAATTATTTAAAATCAAAACATTAACTCAAAATTAAAGTGTACAATTAAATTGTTTCAAAGTTCATGATAAATATTAAGAGATAAAGTATTTTTAAAAAATTTTAAATGATGTTTATTTTAGTATCAAATTAAATTAGTATTTATATTAATCTTAATTTGTTTTGAGATAACCATACACACATGTAATAATTTAATGAAATAATTAAGGTTTTTATTTCTTATATATTTAAAATTAATAAATAAGTTACCAAAATATATTTTGATATTGTTATAAAAAATTTAGCGTATATCAAATCATTTGTTTACTTTGAAATTTCAAAATTGATTATTTTTAAAGAAAAGGAATTTTTTTGTTAATTAAAGAATTCCTATTTTTTTATAATTAAGATTCTTAACTCAATAAAGAAATTAAATAAAATTTATTTAAATTATAAATTTCTCAACATGCAATGCTTGCACGCAACAACAACGGCTACCCCAACTGCAGATGCAAGTATCAATCAACCTTTCTCGTTATTATCTATTTATTATAAACTATATATTTTCAAAATTATTATATTTAATTAATTACGTAAATATATTTTAATTTTATTTATTTATGAATATAAAATAAATTACAAGTTAAATTGATTTTAAACTCATATAAAGTTCTAATTTGAGTCAAACTCGATCAGATTGAGTTGAAATATTTTAAATAGTCAGATTAATTGGAAATTTAATTCAATTTAATTTATTTAATTTATTTTTATCTTTAGTAATAATTATAAAAAAAATATTTTAATTTTTTATTTAGTATACAAAATAGTCAGTTTACTAATTTTGTTGTAATTTTTTAATTGATTTTTTGCCTTAAGCACGTGTTATATAAAAAGCCTAGGGGAAAAAAATAGGGATATTTTAGAAGAGGCGTGTAATTTTTGATAATTTTGTTGGATGACAAAAGTACCCTTGTGTTACTATAAACCACAAAAAAAGGAAGAGAGAGAAAAAGAATTCTTCTTCTTCTTCTTCTTCTTCTTCTTCTTCTTGAAGAAACTAAATAAAAGGAGAGACAGATTCACCATATCCTTCTTTGAAGAATCTACTCTCTCTCTCTTGCTTGCTCTCTAAATCTTAGCCGTCGACTCTTTTCACCATCGGTTGGTTTCCTTAACTGGTTCTTCGATTTTCCTTACTGTGTTAGGTAATTAAATATATAACTACAAATTATAGTCATAGATAAATTTTTATATTCCTAGTTCCTGTCCTGTTGGGTTGGTTGTCGAAAAAGTTTCCTAATATAGGGCTGCATCTGTGTCGAATTTGGTTGGTATTTATTGTATATATTGTTTTTGGAATTTCTGCTTTATGGGGTTGAATATTCACAGGTGTTTCAGTTGCTTATCTGGATAATTTGGGGTTTTAAGATTGGTAAGGTGATTAGGTTGTGCATAGTTTGGCTTGGAGAGGATTCTAATTTGATCATAAAGCTGGGTATTCGCTGTGAGAAGGCTGGTTTATTCCTTACATTTTTGTGGTCCTTGATAATAATTTAGTATCTGTGCTGGTTTCTCATATGCTAAATTGTTATCAATATTCTATCTGGTGATTTTATAGGTCATGTTTAGATGTTTATGGTTGAATTCCGATTGTTCATTAAGAGAGCTATAGCCAGGATTTCGAATCACCAGTTGGGTATTCTTTGACGAGATTGAATTACACCAAATTTGGCTAATATTTCCATAATTTGTACAAGGTCAGCTGGGTAAGGAAAATTTGTTAAGCTTGAGTTATTGGTTTAGAATTCAGATTTGTTAAACATGGTGGAGTCAATTGCCGCAACATCTTTATTAGGGCATCGGCCATTATGCAGAAGGATTTCTGTCAAGGATGTGTCCCACAAATCAAAATCTTCAATGAACTGTCGATTCCCATTGACAGAAGTTTTTGGTAGAAGGATTGTTTCTTTTCCTTCTTTGCCAAGATTGAAGGTTGATAGGTCAGTCAATTTGTCGATTAAGGCTCTTGCAATGGAACTTACAAAAGAGCTGCATGCTTATAAAGAGGAGAAAATCCCACGCTGTTGGAATGACCAGTTTGATAGTCGTGTAGATCGAAAACCTGGGTTGTGGCCACCGGAGAACAGAGCAGATAATCCTTCACTGCACAATCCTTTGCTTCGACTAGAAAGGATGGGTTGTGGTTGGTTAGGTGCTATATTTGAGTGGGAAGGAGTTATAATTGAGGGTAACCCAGATCTTGAGAAGCAAGCCTGGCTAGCTCTTGCCCAAGAAGAGGGAAAATCCCCTCCGCCTGGTTTTATCCTTAGAAGAATAGAAGGTATGAAAAATGAGCAAGCTATTTCTGAAGTACTATGTTGGTCAAGAGACCCAGCAGAATTGAGAAGAATGGCTTCTAGGAAGGAAGAAATTTACCAGGCTTTGCAAGGTGGAATATACAGACTACGAACTGGATCTCAAGAGTTCGTAAATGTTTTGATGCATTACAAGATACCAATGGCAATGGTTTCTACCCGTCCAAGAAAAACTCTTGAGACTGCCATTGGATCAATTGGGATTGAAGAGCAGTTTAGCGTGATTGTGGCAGCAGAGGATGTTCACAGGGGGAAACCTGATCCTGAGATGTTTGTGTATGCTGCACAGCTTCTACAGGTTATACCTGAGCGTTGCATTGTGTTTGGGAACTCTAATCAGACAGTGGAGGCTGCGCATGATGCACGAATGAAGTGTGTGGCTGTTGCCAGTAAGCATCCAATGTATGAGCTGGGGGCTGCAGATTTGGTGGTCAGGCGTTTAGATGAGCTTTCTGTTGTGGATCTGAAGAATCTTGCTGATATTGAATCGGCTGAATTTGGGTCTGGAGAGCCCGAGTTGGAGCTCGAGGAGGAGCCAGAAGATGACCTGCCCACTGCAACGGCAGCTGATGATATTTTCTGGTAACCTTTGTAAGTTGTATAGTACAGTTCTCTTTATGCTTCATACGATTCTTAATGGCAATTGTCCCATATTGACCTTCCTGTTTATAAGTAAAAGGAGAAAACGAATAAAAAGTAGGAAATAGAAAGAAAATGTGGTCTACATTGGACTGCCTTAACTTTATCATGTATCTCCATTACCTGTACAATATATCTGGAACTTCCCATATTTGCTTGGTTCTTCAACTTCTGTTTAAGATTTTACAGTATATATGTCAAGGATCTAAGCAATATAGAATTTGGCATATTAGCTGCCTGTCAACCCAAGATTCCTTGGCATAAAAATCCACTGTCTTTTCATTTTGATACAGATGTTAATTTGCTTCATTATAAATTGATCTTCCATTTCAGGTTTCCATTATCATATTTGCACTTTATACTTTACAAAGTAGTAATTTTTCATTGAAAGAGTAGCATCCTAGAGAACTAGGTTCTTTGGCTGAAACCCTTTGTGAATGACTGGGAATTCAATGTGGGATAAATTTGACTTTTATGCAGCCTGCATTGGAGTGCTTATGTGTGTGTGCACGCCCTCATGTGGTCAGATACATTGATTGATTTGAGTTGTGCTGTTTTTTTAAAAAAAATAATAAATAAAACACATTCTGATTATTTAATTTTTTATACTGTCGTGCGTTAATCTTTGTCCAAAGACTAGTACAATTTAAATCGGTGTGTATTTGTGGATATGTATAGATAATGAGCAGAGAGAATAGATGAGCAAGTAAAAGGTGAATTGTCCAGGAATTTTGAGCCAGAATGTGAACTATTTATTGAAATAGGGAGAATTCCTTCTCTTTCAGTAATACATCAAACTTTTTAGTGAATCAGGAAGAAACAATAGAGTTCAAGGATCCTAAAATTAGAAACCAGTCAATGAGGTACCAGGAAAACAGTGAAGGAAACTCAATGGCCTTCTTTCCGGCAGTTGGGTACTGTCTTTTTAATCACCAATTTATTAGCTGTAACATTCTCTGTCTTCTTCCTTGGGGAATCCTCTCTACGTCTGTAGCAACGCCATGCACCATGGCTGACCCTCTATGCTCTGCAAATCATTCTCAACCTCTTTCACAACTCAATCCATCCTTGAACGTGACAATCTTCGGCATAGGTTGACTGCCTTGCTGCTGCTAGTCTATGTTCCCTATACCATATGATTCAATCAAATTTCCAACAATAAGGAGATTGCCAAATCTGAACATTTATTATTACAGTCTTGCTTTACAAGTTTCTTTTTGTAGTGTACACTGCAAGTCTGCATCTGAGTCAAAATCTATTTTTGTTGATTTGAATGGCACTGATTTTTTAAAAATATGGACATGAATAATTTAACGAAGTAAAATATTAATTTTTTATCTGCTCGAAAAAAGATTATTTTTTTATAATAACATAATAAATTATAAAAAAAATATATTTTTTTTAAAAAAGGTTGAATGAAAAT
Organism: Moringa oleifera; assembly: GCA_021397835.1. NCBI lineage: Eukaryota > Viridiplantae > Streptophyta > Magnoliopsida > Brassicales > Moringaceae > Moringa > Moringa oleifera. The sequence goes on from JAJFZO010000566.1 coordinate 1,750,098, forward strand.
TTTAATTCAGCATTTACCTTGAGCAGATATCAAGCTCAAACCATCCTGCCAATTTAGCTTTAAAGCGAGCCTTTGTTTCCAGTTATTCCTAAAAACTTAAAGCAACAATATTTGGCTGAAGAAGCCCAAGCAAATCTTTCTCCTCCATGCACAAAACATAAAGATGAAGACATGAAATTGGATCTAACTTTAAAAAGTTGAGCAGCCACAGGGAATATGCTCCACATGGGCTCCTCCTACACAATCAACAACAGGCCCATTCAACAAGACGCAAAACATTTGATCGAACAGTTTGTGGGCTAATCACGTACGGCTTAACAACATTTCTGCCTTCCTATATAGCAACAGCATCTTCGTGCTCAGTGATGTATACATTATCGACAAGTGACATTGTAAAGCAAACAAGAGAAGATGTGAAACTTTCAGGCATCGCCATCAAGGTTTGCAGATCAAGAATCAAGATTGCTTCTCACATGAGGGCCTGAGGCTCGTCGCTGTCCAACGATATACATAACGAAATCAGTGTTGTATCGTAATCAGCTTCTCAGAGTTGTCGCAGCTCTCTGAAAGGTGTTTCATCTCTCTGCGACGAACACAGGTGGAGAGTGGGCCTTGGCTACGGCTGCCAACGTTTTTCTGTGGGATCATACATGACGGGCAGATCTAATTTCCTCATTTTGGTATGCCATTTAGTAAAAATATTTTGGATGAATATATATATATATATATAAACGTTTTATTATTTTTTTATTACCAAATATCTATTAATTAATTACATATATTAAATTTTATATAATTTATATATTTAATTATTTAATTTAATTAAAAAAACGTTATCAATAGTGTGGAACTAAATATACCGCTTACAATATCAAAACAATGTTGTTAGGATAAATAATAAAAAATATTATTTTAATATTAAATAATTAGTTTAAAATGAAACGTAAAATTTATTTTAATTATTTTTAATATTTTAATAAAAAATTCATTTTTATGATGTTTAAATTAATAATTAAATTAAATTAATATATTTATAATTAATTTAATAAATGTATTAAAAATAAATTTAATTTAATTTTTATATTAATTTTAATATTTTTTACTCAATCTATGTATAATAATAGTAAAATTAATATCGTATTTGAATATATTTAATAAAATAATTCTTATAACTATGAAATTATATTAAAAATTTTGTTGATACATAATTATCGGTAATAAATTTCTTAAACCAAATAAATAAAAAAAGATGCATATCATATTTTTAATTTAAATTGTATATTATTTTATTTAACGAGATCAAGGTTTATTGTTACCTCTTGGGTAACGATAATATGTTACTAATGATGATTAACTCTTAACCTTCAAGCAAACATAATATTGGGAGTAGCTTATGACGTGTCACTGAGGTGGCACGTTTTACATGCATCTATAAGACTGGTGACACCTAACAACGCGGGCCCCACCTCAAAGTTCTAACAAACTACAAATCAAATTTATTATTGGAGCCCCTAAGTTTGTGCAAGAATCAACTGTCAGCACGCACACCAAAGACGAATTTTCAGTAATTAATTATATATGTAATTAATAAAATATTTTATTTTTTAATAATTTGTGTTTTTCCATAATTGTTATATTCACTAACTCTTTTAATAATTTTTTATTTTATTTTTTTCCCAAAACTATTTTCTAGATACATTAACCCTAAGGTTGCCCCAAAACAAGGATAGCAAATTGATATTTTAATTTAAATTCATATTAATAATATGAAAATATAAACAAATTTAATTACATTTTTTATTTCATATTTCAAAATATCAATTTGATTAATCATTTGTTTAATATTTCAATATGATTTAATTTAGTTTCTGTCAATAATATTTAAATTAAAAATCTCATACAATTAATTTTAATTTTCAAAATTTATAAATATTAAAAAAACATTTAAATTATTTTTAAAAAAACACTATCAAAATTTTAATAATTTTCTAAAAAGCAATCTCTGAATCAAAATAGTTACAAATTGAAAGATGAGTTGGAAATAAAGTATAAAAATTTATTTAAATTACTTTTAAAATATTTTTGATAATAAAAATATTTTTAATATTTTTAAATAAAAATATAAAGTAAAATAAAATAATTAATTTGATGAAAGCATCAAATTCTAAATAAAAATTAAATATAATTTATAATTTTTAAATAATTATCTTTAAAATAATATAAACTTCACAAGAATATAATTTAATTTTATAAATATTATTTTAAGAGCAGTTAGTCAGTGCACTTGACTTAGATTAACATTATTAGCAGCCATGGCCACGTGCATGTCACTTGAAGAGGAAGCTGCTGGGAAATGAGACCCACCCTAATTCTTACACTAATTTATTCAGATGCCATCATGACTACCTTTGCCATCACCAATTATCAAATCATATATTTTTATCTTCCTATTTTCCTTTTTTGTCCTCGAGTGCTCCAAAGCAAATAACACTTTTTTTTATCCCTTAATTTAACACTCAAAAACAAAAGAAAAGATTCCGATTCCTCGTCAAAATAATTTTCCCACTTAATACTGTACCAATTCTTTAATATATTTTTTATTATTCTATGCCGGCTTGGCCATAATCATTCATTAAATAATACATAAAGTTAGAAACATATTTTAATTTTGTATAATCTTTTAACATAAAGTTTTTCTTTTCATATAATTACCCGGTTTTTAAAAGTTATAATTATATTATATTATATCTAAAATTATAATATATTTTATAAAAAATATAATTAAATATATGTTATGCTATAATGGTAAATGTATATTTGATGGAAGGATGCCATCATCATTTATTTCTATTCAATTTATTAATACAGTTTTAAATTTAATATTCACTAATTTTAAAATAAACATATTAAAATTAAATATTATTTTTAAAATTAAATTATAAATTGTACTATTAATTTAAGAATACACTAAACTCAATAATCATCTATCATTAATAATCAAAAATAAAATTTTATTTAATTTTAAATATCATGCATGAATATAAAATCATGCTCAAGTAAACAGTTGTAACATAGTTTCCTATCTAGTTTTCCCCCTTCCTAAGACTGCTCACATTTTAAGCTTATCTACACATTGCGTCATGGATTACTTCATGTCAATACCTTGAACATTTATCTTTTCTTTAATTAGATAAAAAATATTACAATATAATTTTAAACAATTAATTTAAATAAACAATTTAAATTACATAACATTAAATAAGTAATAATTTAATATAATTAATTTTTAGATCATATTTTTGCAACATTAATATTATAAAAAAATATGTGTTTTTTAAAAAATTAAAACAAGTTGAAAATTAATAAAAATTCATCTTTATTAACGAAAATGCTATAACAATCCCGGATAAGTAAGATTTTTGTATATTTAGTAAATAAATGAATATTATATATAACCAGAAGTCATAAATGGCAACTCTATTAAAAAAAAAAACTTGAATTGAAAACTAATCATAGCCTAATAATTATTCAAGAATTTTTTTATTTAAACTCTAGTTTCATTATAATAAAACTTACCATATAACTTATTTTAATAATTAATTTTAAAATTTATCAATATTTATACTATTAATAAATGAAATGAATAATTTTTAATTTAAATTATATAAAATACATAAATGATATTTCAATTAATTTATATTTTAAGGTATGGATATAAGTTAATTGGAACAAGCAATCGACAGACAAATGAAACGGATCATGGGACGAACGGTAAGCGCTGACGTGTCAGCAGCCGAGACAAGTGGACTCTAGTGGAGGCATGCGCTACTGCGCCACTATTTAACGCCTTTCTCTAACAGCCAATTAAACATTTCCTTCTCTTTTCACGAGAGCTGAGCAATAGCGACTCCTTCTCTCTCTCTCTCTCTCTCTCTCTGTAATTTCATTCGTCTCAAGACAAAATTCTAGGATTAAAGGTAATCGTTGTTCTTTTCTTTTCCTTAAATCATCGAAGCAAGTTTCATTTTTCTTTTTCGGATTCCTTTCCACGTGTTTGGATTTTTATCTTGTTTTGTTACTGATGAAATTCTACTTGTTAGTGATAAGTTTAGTGTGAAAAGGTATCGAATCTTCTACTTTGTTATCGTTTTTGATCTTGAGGTAGGACTTTCCAGCGTGTGTTTGTTGGTTTATAATTTTTGCTTGGCTGTTGATTCGTGTATTACGCCCACAAATTTGTGTTCTAGTTGATGACGGCTAAATTTTTTCGGTTAGAAATATTACATTGAGAATATTCTATCGTGTTTGTGAAGTTTTTTTTTTTAAATAGATCGGGAAATGCTTGAAATGTTTGGTGTTGAATGGTAAATTTGAGTTCTGAATTAAAAGAGTCTACATGGCAAGCTGAGGGTTGAAGTATAGAGAAAGAGAATTAAACATCTTTATTTAGCTGTGAGCTTTGCTGTGATGTTACTGCATCAATTACTGCTTAAATTTATGCGAAGAAGTATTTGGTTCTATTAAATTATGTGGTAGGCGTGTTGGTGTAATCAATGATGAGTGCTAGGTTCTGTGCTAAGGTACAACAACGAGCAGCAGGTTGGATGAATATGAGGAGGTTTGCTTGATCTCTCATGGAAATTGAGCTTTTCCATTTCTTTTATATGAAAACTGATCAGCAACTTCATCATATTTTGACAAGGTCAGATCGAACGTTTTTAGATTTGACAGATGAAATGGTACAACCAAAGGATTGAAAAATAGTTGTAGCTCAGGGACTTCTATTGAAGGAGAACATTGTTAGCTTAGCCATCTGTCTGGTGATGGCACTGATCTTTATTATTGTCCCTCGTCTGGGTGAATATGTGCTTCCAAGTATGTGAACTGTGATATAGTCTCTCAGTTGCAGAATATATCCTAACAAGCTTGAATCTTTCTGATTTTTGGCCCCCGCGTGAGAACCAATATGTCCATCTTGTCTCTTTCTTTTGGATTCAAGATGATATAAGTTTATGGTTTTGTAAGTTGTGATTGAATGGATGGAAATATATTGTTGCAGGAACAACACCATGGCGCTTATCTCTCGGGCAGGTGTGTCACATTGCGTTCCTGGTGGGGCTATACCCTGTAAGACCGGACAAAACATGGGGTTTAACATGCTAATTGTGGAGGCATCTAAATTGAAGAAAATATGTCGGAGCTTCTGTTCCTTTCCATGCAATAATTTAAACAGTATGAGGACAGGAATTAAAAGAGGCCATCGAGCAATAGTGGCTGCAAGCCCCCCAACAGAGGATGCTGTGGTTGTTGCTGAGCCACTGACAAAGGAGGATCTTGTAGGGTACCTTGCTTCTGGATGCAAGCCGAAAGAAAAATGGAGGTATGATTTTCACTTTCTGTTCAACAAGGACCCGAATATCAAAGTGATCCATAATTCTTATTAGTATCTCATCATTTGTCTAATTTTATTTGTCAATTATGTTGTAAACAAACTTGTCACTTTGTTGCAGGGATTTATGGTGTAGGTAAATATTGGTTATTTTTGTAATTCATGTGGAAGTTTTCCCATATTTTGTCCTTTTCCTTAATCCTGAATTCCTCTGCAAGAATAGTTGGTGAAATTCTGTAATTCAAAATATAGTGATACATCATTTTCTTTAAATACTCTGTATGTTGTTTCTGTGTCTATGTGCTATGTGTCGTCTACTGGTGCTAGTTATTTCAAATGCTTAGTTAAAGAGGCTTTTAGACATCAATGCTGTCTCTCAACCAAAAATCTCTGTTCTAGCTGGATTGGTTATTCTATTTTTAACAGAAACTCATGATGTGGTCCCGCAAAATGTGTTGTTCAACTTATACATCCCCACTTCTCTTGCTATTTTCCTTGGAGAACCCATTATCCTGCCATATCTTTCATAGCCTCAAACATAGCCTTCAGTTTTTGTTTCTGTTAAACTCTTACATCCTGTGTTTGTAAGGTTGGCTTACTTAATTATGTGGATTTTGCAGAATAGGGACAGAACATGAGAAATTTGGTTTCGAGTTTGGTACTTTATGCCCTATGAAATATGAACAAATAGCTGAGTTGCTTAATGGTATTGCGGAGAGATTTGATTGGGAGAAAGTAATGGAAGGTGATAACATTATAGGACTCAAACAGGTAAAGTGATTCTTTCATTATTTTTAATAGTCTAATCAGAGCAAACCATTGTTTTTTTTTTTTTTTTTCATTTTCCTGTTTTTACCTTCAACTTCCATTGAGAAACAACTCCATGTGATCTTTTTTTTTCAGATGTTTCTTTATGAGGCAATTTTCATATTTTGCTGCTTTCTCTTCCAAATTTCTCCTTAGAAAACTGTACTTTTTCTGTTGGCCAGGGGAAACAAAGCATATCTCTAGAGCCTGGTGGTCAGTTTGAGCTTAGTGGTGCACCGCTTGAAACTTTGCATCAAACTTGTGCTGAGGTCAATTCACATCTTTATCAGGTCAGTTGAAATAATTTTAATTGGCATACGAAGCAATAAGTGAGAATGTTTTAGTTAGTGTATAGCCTGGTGGTTAGTTGAGATTATTTGTCTGGAGGAACGGATGAGACAATGGACCGCTTCGATCAACTAGATCTTCCTTCTTTTCTACTTTATTCAGCCATTTAATGATCTATTATAGGAAAGTTACACCATATTGCAAACTTAAAGGGGTGGACATTTATATGATAGCTTTGACATGCATTTGACATCATTTGATAAACTCATGGCTTCTGTTTATCTCATTTGTGTTTATGGATCAAGTATTAACTTGGTACATCCTTTATTGCTCTTTCAGAATTTTTTTTTTTTTCCCACTTACTTGAACAACAGCATGACACAATTTGCATTACCTGATAAAACTTCTTCTTTTTCCCTCTCTGTTTTATCTTCTCTGGGTTTTGTAATTTATATCTAGCCCTGTCTGAGCTCTACTTTTTTTTTCCTCTGCGCTTTGCAAGTCAACAATGGCTTTATCTGCAAAATATTGGCTTAAATGATTTGAATTGAGGTTTTAATATATCTTGGTGTTTTTGTTGTTGCTGCTGCTGTTGCACTTCTATTTTCTTACTTCATGAAGGACAACCAATACTCTTTAAATGGTATTATGGCAGGTGAAAGCTGTTGCAGAGGAAATGGGAATTGGATTCTTAGGAATTGGCTTCCAGCCCAAGTGGGGACTTAAGGATATACCTGTTATGCCCAAGGTATAATTCATAACTTGTCTCGGCATTCAGATAGAGGAAGCTTGCCTCCATCATCTAAAAATGAAAGATCAGTTCTGATGGCATGTGCTTGAACAGGGCTCATAAATCAAATAAGTTCTCTTCCGATGGAGAATATTGTAATCTATCCTTAGGTTCTTAAGTGATTTCGCATGTCTTGTAAACAAGAGATTGGAAATTCGGATCTCGATTTTGTTGTTCCAAAAAGTTAGATGTAGTTGAGAATTCCAGTGCCTGACAATTCAAACTAGGGATAATGCTTTCTAATGTTGCTGCTAGATCCATTTTCCCTGTTCATATACTTAAACTTCTGCGCTGGCCAGCCTTCACATGTGGGAAGTTTATGTGCGATTGCTCATTTTACAGAATAGCTCATGGGATTTTTCTTCAATTGATGTCAACATCTTGAAGTCCTAGTACTTCTTTTCTTCTGAGCTTGTTTATCAAACCAACCCCAGTTATTTATTTTTACTTGTCTGTGAGATTACATGCCAGACAATTATTTTTAGGGGGAGGACTTCCAAACTCCCTAAAGGAAACTTCTAGCAGCCTTCTAATGCTTTAGATATTGTTGATGGAAATTGTTCCATCAGCTTAATAAGTATACTGACCTATGTTTATGTATTTGTCCTCTCTGTATATTTGACTTCTTGTTGATGGTAGTTGCCAATATTATTTCTGTTTACTCTTAAAAAAAAGGGGGAAAAAAAAACAAATTCCTGTGTGGAACAATAGTTTGCATATTGACATAGTATTTTTGGCACAGGGAAGATACGAGATTATGAGAAACTACATGCCTAAAGTTGGTTCACTTGGACTTGATATGATGTTTAGAACATGCACGGTTCAGGTAAGTTGAATCTTGCAATTTTTTTTCCCTCTTCGTTATCAGGTCGTGTATAGCAAACTGGTGAATGCTAGATTTATGGAAGCCTAAGCTGAATATTATTGATATGAAAATTCACTTGTAATAGGTTAATCTGGACTTCAGTTCGGAAGATGACATGATCAGGAAATTTCGTGCTGGTCTTGCTTTGCAGCCTGTGAGATCTATAGTACTCTCCGTTTTTACTCTTATTTTCTTTATAATGGTTATCTAACTTCTGTATCAAATGGAACAGATAGCGACAGCACTATTTGCAAATTCACCTTTCACAGAAGGAAAGCCTAATGGTTATCTCAGCATGAGGAGGTCTCAAAACGTCATTTTGGATTCATTGTCTTCATATTCCTCTATCTTTTTCCCACAAGCTTTGTATTGATTTCCTCTGTATTTAAACAGCCAAATATGGACTGATACTGACAATGACCGCGCTGGCATGCTTCCATTCGTTTTTGATGACTCCTTTGGGTGAGTATAACTTTTACTTACGAGAAAATCATCGCATAACTTTGCTCTGTCTGCGATTTAATATTTATATATTGGAGATTTATGCCCATTTTTGAACTTTTTATATAATACTATGTTCCTTAAGAGTGCATAACTGCCTGTGAAATTATAGAAGGAGAATACATGTAGATAGCTTTGCTTTGTTAATACCCTTCCTGGTTTGTTTGGATGAAGAGTAATAACTATTCCTCTTCTGCTGTCAGTCCTGGAAGAAGAGTGGAATACTTTCTTCTCGAAGTAATATCGTAGTTTTGTAAGTTGTAAAAAAAAAAAGTGGTTTTGTTATTGATAGTTCTGGGAAAGATGTTGCAGTTGGTTCTGTAAAAGTTGAATATGTGGGCCCATGACAGAGATGCATCTAATGCTTGGTTCAGTTGTGATTGCATGTACTTTCTTGTGGCTCCTTCATAAAATAGTGGATGATGCTGATGTACAGCTTTACATGTGGAGCTCATTGCAGTAATTGTTTCTATGCACTCATCTGTAAATTATCCTTGTGGTAGTTTCGCGATCTGCCATACTGCTTGTGTGCGATCTGTATCAGTTACTGTAATATCAATATGTCAAATCGAAAGCTGGCCCCACATCATAGTTTTTTTGTTTTTTTGTTTTCAACGATATGATCTTTTCTATATGTAAATAAGGAATTTGTTACCTGTTAGAAATACTGTTGCTGAAGTTCGGTGCCTATTTTTCTTCTTGGTTTCGTCTCTTTACGGGTTTGGATAAAAGTTTTCCCCTGTTTAGCTTTTGGATGTTCTGATCCTTCTTCAGATTTTCTATCTTTTTGGTCCAGTGTCATCTTTTTATGTTGGTGTTTATTAGTTGACGTTGACATCTTTTCCACATTTTGCCCTTCTGCTGCAGGTTTGAGCAATATGTTGAATATGCTCTTGATGTTCCCATGTATTTTGTTTATCGGAGGAAGAAGTACATTAACTGTGCTGGGATGTCATTCCGGGTTTCCATCTATCCTTAATAGTCTTGTGATTTTAGTGTCTGATAAAAAATTTTAAAAAAAGGTCTTGTAATTTTAGACTCGCTCTGTAGCCACAGTTTCCTTTATTCACTCTCTTCTTGGTGCATGACATCTTCTCTTCCCCTCCGCTTCCCTACCAAGAACAAGAAAGAAGGGGCCTTGGGAATGGGCAAAGGGCCTTTCCTGTATAATTTCTTTTCAAGTAATCAATTGATAGATTATGCTCTTTACCATGCAGGACTTTTTGGCTGGAAAACTTCCATGTCTTCCAGGCGAACTGCCCACCCTTAATGATTGGGAAAACCATTTGACGACGATATTTCCAGAGGTTTGTTGCATTCATTTACGACCTACTCGCTGAAAATTGCTGTGTTTCATCCCACACTTTATCCTGATTTAAGCCCAATGCCAACCGTTTCTACAGGTCAGGCTGAAGAGGTACTTGGAAATGAGAGGAGCTGATGGAGGGCCTTGGAGGAGGCTATGTGCCTTGCCAGCACTTTGGGTGAGTGGCTTTCTTGTTCAGCTTATGCACAGTTTATGCATGTTTTGTAGTATTCCTCTGATTGGAGCGAGAATCGGTGGTCTGAGAACGGCTTAGAATATGTAAAGCACACTTCACCATAGGAGGCTGGGAAACTCAAAAGACCATGCAGACATCTACAACATTTGGTTGCATTTGGATATGATTACTGCATGCTGAGATAACATGGCATCTTCCTTTTAACTGTTAACATATTTATCATTACTGTGCTGTATCTCTATCATGTTATGGCATGATTATGTCTTATCTACATTTGTTTTAACAGCCATCTTGTGTACTCCTGGAGTGAGTGCCTCAGTTTCTTATTTGAACCTACTTTATGATAATCACATGTTGATGATAGAGTGATGATCACCTTCCCCATCCCCCTCCCACACCCCCTTTCCCCCTTCCAAAAAAAAAAAGAATTTGCAGTATGCGTATGTCTTCCTTGTCAAATTATAATATTCAACCAACTTCACTTCATATTAGTTTCCTTTCATGTGTCAGGTAGGTTTGTTATATGATGAAGTTTCACTTCAAAATGTTCTGGACATGACAGCTGATTGGACTGCCGAGGAAAGACAAATGTTAAGAAATAAGGTAATGCTAAAAACTGTACCAGCAGATAAACTGTGTTGCTTTCTCAGGAAAAGCATATAATCTATGGAGCTTGGTATTATTAAAAAGTCATTCAGTAATGTTTGGTTTCTTCTTGTTCACTTGTTTAAATTAAAGTAAAACAAACCAATGAGAAATGTTATCTTCAGGTCTTTTTACAAGCTTATCATGGAACTAATTTGTGATTCAGAAGAAGTCTAGATATATATAGCGGAATCAACATTTTTTCAGTGAAACAGCCAATATTTTAGTTTTGGATGTTGATCTGAAGAGGAAATTAGAGATCAAACAATGACGAGAGGAGCTGGGCAATGTAAAATTAGTTACTCATCAGATTTTGAAGAGTTTATCTGTTGTCTGCAATCCCTACTGTTTCTTCTTATGATACATGCATGCAGTCATGAGAGCTCGATTCTTTTCACTGGTTAACAAATGAAACTATTTAACACCTTAGCATAACAAACTTTAAGGTCTGCTGTTTAAATTATTCTACAGTATTGTGATACAAGTAATCTGCATTGTTCCATGTTAATTGTAGATGTCAAGTCTAATTTGTAAACTTGACAGGTCCCAGTGACTGGTTTAAAGACACCATTTAGGGATGGTTTGCTGAAGCATGTTGCTGAAGATGTTTTAAAGTTTGCAAAGGTAACTTGGAAAATCACCATTGTTTCTGTCAATCGTGGATGTTGTTTTGAGCATTATTCTTGAACATACATCCCTTCTTCTTTAGGATGGCTTGGAACGTAGAGGTTACAAGGAAGCAGGATTTTTGAATGCCGTTGCTGAGGTGGTTAGGACAGGTAACTTACCTCGAGGCTATAGTCAATATGTATTAGGCCTGGTTTGATATCATTATTCTGCAGACTTTCCTTCCTGTTTTAAGTTTGGTGGATGTTATTCTGATGGCAGGTGTCACGCCAGCTGAGAAGCTTTTAGAGTTGTACTACAACGAATGGGGACAATCTGTGGATCCCGTCTTTGAGGAATTACTGTACTGAAAGTGGATTAGATTCTCATACCACTACTCCTGTCTGTGTTGTCAAATGTAATCTTTTATTTTTGCATGTAATCTTAGTTTCTGATATGAAAACTTTCAAGTGGCAGTGAGAACTATACATTCTTACAGGAATGAGTAGTCACTCATTCTTTGGCATGATTGTAAGTAGCTCAAATTCGCTCAGATGATGTAGCCACTGAAAGATTGGGGAGCCAATAAGTATGACAAGTTAAATGGCTCTTGAATTGCTAATGGGGCATTTGTATGAGCTGTTGCAACTCCCTTTCTTGTTGCCTTATCTTCTCTGATTTGCCCCATCAAGAAAGTAACTCAATGTTTGCATCATGCTTTGTTGATTATTCATGGATGAAGACGTATTAGCCGTGGTATCTGGTGGCATGATCCCATCTTGTCTTCCTTTTCCACAGAGAAGTTAGGTATTATTGTTCATATGCATCACTTGAAGCACAGATGGGAATGTCGATTTTATCTGACTGGACTCAGGTGCCTGGTTGCTTTAGAGGGAACATTTCAACATGATTGAATGACCATTATGATGGGATCATTTTATCTTTTCATTTCCCATACCACCTCTTGTAGGCCTCCACACCTTTATGACACGCAGATTCTTGCCACTTCTGCCTTTTACAATATCATGTTGGTGCATGTCTGCTTCAATGTGTATATCAACAATTCATGAGTAACCCAAATGGCCAGATTCAACCTTTTACCTATCACGGGATGTTTCAGCTGCTTGTCTGCCTGGAAAATGAATAACAGCTCCAGGGACTAAGTGACCGAATTCAACCTTTTGCGTAATACAGGGTGTTTTAGCTGCTTGCCTGCCAGCATAATGAGTAACTGGTCCAAGGACTATGTTGCATGTCTGAATAAGAGCTTTGTAGTTTTATTTAACAAGAAATAGCATGGTTTGTGAAATTCTGTGTGTTTCTTCTATTGTGCAGAGAGGGGGAATACCAGCAGCATTGGATTCCAGCAAGTTGGCTTGTGGAGCCAGAATGAATATAATTTTGGATGTTAGAGAAGGACAATACTGACTGGGAAACTTCATCACACCCTCCAATAATTGAAGGCTTCCTGTCTCTCACTTGATTTTACTTAATCATACAATTAAGCACCTAATCTGTTTTGTAATTGATACTCCCAATCTTCCACTGATTAATGTTGTGCAGCTGCCGCTCTCCTCATCAACTTCCCAAATTGCCCCCCTCGTTCAGCAGAGTTTCCACCAATGAATTTCCCTTCTAGCTAGAATTCTTCCGCATAAATCATAATTAATCTTATAACATCTTTATTGTGTTTCTAAAAATAAATTTTTATACAAATTATTAACACAATTCAAATAATAAAAAATTCAAATTTAAAAAGATAAATAGAGGTTAAAAAAAAAAAAGAAGCAAAAGGGTATTTTGGGATACTACTGACAAAAGGAATATGAAAAATAAAAGAAGAGAGGGTGAGGGACAGATGAGAGATCAAATAAGAGGTTCCACTGGGTCTTTTCAGATTGAAAAATGCCAAGAAAAAAAACACTACAGCAATTCAATCTTCTTGTACCTTTCCTCATCCAGCTCTCTTTCGGCTTACCACAGAGCACAGACATTTTTTATTCAATTATCTTCCAACATATCCTGCCTCTCTGTCACACCTACAAAAGGGAGCACCTCCCCTTCCCTCTTCCTCGCTCTGCTTCCATCTCTTCCGCTACTACTTCCTCAAGCTCTTCTGATTCAGTCTTAAAAGATTGATAATGAGAGAAATCCTCCATGTTCAAGCCGGGCAATGCGGAAACCAGATCGGGGGTAAGTTCTGGGAGGTTGTGTGCGATGAACACGGCATTGATGCCACCGGGAACTACGTCGGCGACTCTAGGGTTCAGCTTGAGAGAGTTAATGTCTACTACAATGAAGCCAGTGGAGGTCGGTATGTGCCAAGAGCTGTGTTGATGGACCTTGAACCAGGCACCATGGACAGCTTGAGGACAGGTCCTTATGGGAAGATATTCAGACCTGATAACTTCATTTTTGGGCAAAATGGAGCTGGAAATAATTGGGCTAAAGGACATTATACCGAAGGAGCTGAATTGATCGATTCGGTTCTTGATGTTGTTCGTAAAGAGGCTGAGAATTGCGATTGCTTACAAGGTATATATATATGCCTTCATATGAAATGTCCACTTTATCTATCCCTAATATTACATAATTTTTAAGATTAATAATGAATTGGTTTTCATGAGATTGATCATGTTGTTGAACTTGTGATTCAGGGTTTCAAGTTTGCCATTCACTGGGAGGAGGTACAGGGTCGGGAATGGGAACCCTACTGATATCAAAGATCAGGGAAGAGTATCCAGACAGGATGATGTTAACGTTCTCGGTCTTCCCTTCGCCTAAGGTGTCTGACACGGTGGTTGAACCCTACAACGCCACCCTCTCAGTGCACCAGCTGGTGGAGAACGCCGACGAGTGCATGGTCCTTGACAATGAAGCTCTCTATGACATCTGCTTTCGGACTCTCAAGCTCACAAACCCCAGCTGTAAGTTGAATAAATATTCTTCCTTTATTCTCCCAATAATGCACATTATTGATTTTCTTAATATATCCATGAAGTTAATTAAACAAAAATGGATTCTGGGTATTCATAAAGTATTAATCTTCATGGCTTTTGATGAAATTGCAAGAACCAATTTGATATTATCTCGAAAATGAAGCTGACTTAGCCCTGACTAAGGTCCGAGCTCTTGAGATTGACAGTAGAGGAAAATTTCCATATTTAAATTAATATTTTAATTTAAAAGGTTGAGTTCAACACCATGATTAGTTTGTAAGAATATAACTTTTTTCACTTTATATTAAATAAAATTATTTTTTAATATTTAGTTTATTTTTATCAAAAAAATATAATTTTAAATGGATTTTTATTTCTTAGAAAGTTTGTAAGAATATAATTTTTTAAAAATTTATATTAAATAACATTATTTTTTTAATATTTTGGTTTATTTTTATAAAATATATATAATTTTAAATGGACTTTTATTTCTTAAAAAGTCAGAATAAAAATTTTGAAGTGAAATTTTGAAATAATTATTTCATAAAAAATAATTATATTTTTTATTTTTAATATATTTTTAAAAATTATTAAATTATTATCTTACATAATTATAACAATTTTACTTGTTTTCATATATTTTTAACAATTTATTAAAAAAGCATAAAATATTATATTATTATTAAAATATTAATTCATATTAATATTATTTTTATAATATGAAATTTTAAAAATAAAAATAAATATTAAAATATTATATAGTTAATATTATTTTTATAATAAATTACTATAATAAAATATTTATTAATATTATTTTAATAAAAAAATTTAATTATAAAAATATTAATTAATTTAATTAAAAAAATATATTAGTCCTTTAAATTTATTTCAACTACTTTCATACTTTACTTTTATGAATCAAATACTTGAAAACTAATTTCTGTTTTATGTTATTCTAATGAATTCAATATAATAATAATTATTTTATTTTTTTCTATTCTATTTTGCGAAATAAATTGAAAATCATGCTGTAAGCGTTAATTTGTAAGTAAGTGTTAATTTACACATCAGGTTAAACATTTGAATTTTCATAGAGCCGTTAAATTTTTTTTTAATGGTTAAATTTGGAATTGGGGGAGATGAATCATCCATCACATAATGAGATTTCTTAATTCAAATTCTTTAATTATTAAAAAATTAATATTTATTTTCTAAAAATAGTTAAAATAATAAAAAAAAATGTTTTTCTAAAAGAAGAAATGGAGCACTTCTTTTGGTATGAAAAAAAAATTCACTTATTTAAGTTATCATTTGAGCTTTAAGATTTCTGTTGAGTAATATAAATTATTAAATTTATTATGTCACTGCAGTAAGATGTGATTTTGCTTATGTATACTTATATCATAGCTAAGCTTATTAGTGAAAATTGATTGATGTAACATATTTTGATTGAATTAAAAATATTTATTAATTTAAATTATACTATTTTTAAAATAATAATAATATATGATAATTTAATAAAATTAATAATTTATTTTTATTTTTTTATTAATATTTGAATGATACTATATGTGTAACTTGTGTATGTGGTATGTATATACATGCATTGCAGTTGGTGACTTGAACCATTTGATCTCAACAACCATGAGTGGAGTCACCTGCTGCCTTCGCTTCCCCGGCCAGCTGAACTCCGACCTCCGGAAACTAGCAGTCAACTTGATCCCCTTCCCGCGCCTCCACTTCTTCATGGTGGGTTTCGCACCCTTGACTTCCCGTGGCTCGCAGCAGTACCGAGCTCTGACCATCCCGGAGCTCACCCAACAAATGTGGGACGCCAAGAACATGATGTGCGCAGCCGACCCCCGCCACGGCCGGTACTTGACGGCATCCGCCATGTTCCGCGGCAAGATGAGCACCAAGGAAGTTGATGAGCAGATGATCAACGTGCAAAACAAAAACTCGTCTTACTTCGTCGAGTGGATCCCCAACAACGTGAAGTCAAGCGTGTGTGACGTGCCCCCGACTGGGTTGACGATGTCGACGACGTTCATGGGGAACTCAACGTCGATCCAGGAGATGTTCAGGCGGGTGTCAGAGCAGTTCACGGTGATGTTCAGGAGGAAAGCATTCTTGCATTGGTACACCGGGGAGGGAATGGACGAGATGGAGTTTACAGAGGCAGAGAGTAATATGAATGACTTGGTCTCGGAATATCAACAGTACCAAGACGCCGCCGCCACGGCAGAGGAGGAGGAGGAGGAGGAGGAGGAAGAAGAAGAAGAGGCTGCCGGGCATTAAGAGAGCAGTGTTTCTGGTTTGTCTCTGTGAGTAATGGATCTGTGTGTTGTTGTTCTTTGGGTTTGTTGGGTTCTGATCTGTGATGGTTTCAATAAGTTGAAAGGCGCCTTTGTGATGAATTTCTGGGTTGTGAATATATATATATATTATTTTATGGGCTGTAATTTTGTATTTGTTAATGATTTTATTATGTAAAAAATACATATATAATTGTGAATTATAACCTTTTTTTATTTGATTTTTACTGTCATTTTTAAAATATGTTGATACACATCAAATTCAGGAATAAATTGTTAAAATTTTATGAGATAAATATATTAAATTAACATATTTTTATTTAAATCTTAAGCATTAGAGTAATTTGTTTTTTTTATTATTTTTTAAATTTTAATTTAAAATTTATTAAAAAATTTAAAAATTAAAGATTTTATATAATAAATTTTAATTTAAAATTAAATTATTTCATAAAAATTTTTAAATACAGTAAATATTTTTAAAAATTTTTATATTATTAAATATTCCAAATATTTATAAAAAATAGTTCAGTCAAAAATTTATTCTAATTTAAAAAAGATTTAAAATAAAAAATAAAATTTATTTAAAAAAATTTTAAAATATTTTAGCAACAAAAATATATTTATTTTTATAATCGAATCAAGTGTAAATTGAAATTGAATTAAATTATTAAAAATTATTCAATGATGCTTTAATGTTTAAAAAGCGGTTAAAAATTTTAGAATTTTTATATTTACCAAAATTTGTTTCTTTAGTTCACTCATGAAAAAAATTACAAATCTTTTTTCAATAAATATACAATTAAATTTAAATTGAACAAATTAACAACTCAAGGGTCCATAGCTCAGTGGTAGAGCATTTGACTGCAGATCAAGAGGTCACCGGTTCGAACCCGGTTGGGCCCTTTTTTCAGAGAATATTTGTTTTTTATTTTTTCTGAGTCGACATGTGGGAGGAGGTTTTTGTTTTACGTAAATAACTATATATTAGGAGATGCAAAACGTTGCACCAAAGGATCCAAACATGGTCGGGCCCCTTCGCTGATAAAATTTTTGTTTTTCCTGTCTACAATTTTTTCATTTTTTTTGGTCTAAACCCGATGATGATCTTGCAGGAGGCTTTTCTTTTAAGTAGACAGCCTACACGCTCAGGAGATGCGGAGGACTCCAGCCACGGCCCTAGCCACAAGGTCACTTTTCCACTGGGTAGAAAATCACGCCACTGAAAGACATAAATTAACTTGGTTTCTAGGAATCCATATTCTGGAAAATAGTCATGACACTGCTCCTATTTCACAAATACCAGAAAGTGAGCAATTACCAGTGTGCCAAAATGATCTCATCAGGAGACTTTAGATCAGATTGCATGAGCTAAACAAAGCTTCAAATTTGCAGAGATCATCCAGATGATACACTCATGGCTACAACTTTACATCTACAATGATTCTTTCAGAATGGGAAGGTTTCCAAGCATGTATGTCACATGAGTACATTGATTCCACCAAGAACAAGAAAGGGATACAAAAGGCAGCATGCGAAATCATGGAAGCACTGTACATAGATTACATATCTAATATTCACCCTTTAAATGCAACTTTCGAGAAGATTTGAGCCCTCTACAAACACACAAGATATCATCCCTTAATTTTTTTCCCCAAGACAGAGTTTTCTTAAATAAATGGAATCAACCCAATATGCCATCATACTACCAAAACCAACCCATCTAGTAACCTCACAAAAGAATGCCTCAAAATGACAACTAATCAACCAGTTGTGTAACTAATGTCCCTGTTTAACTTCAACTTTGGTTTGAGGTGTCAGAAAGCTTTTGATCTTTTAGCCAGGAAGCTTGATTGTGCCAATTTGTTTTACCATCTTCAGAGTAAGAGCATTGGAGGAGCAAGAGAAATGATAATTAGTTCAAATTTGATTCTTTTGTCATCAAGCAGTTTTTAACTTTTTTTGTTCTCAAGCATAGTACCCTCCCTTAGAGCTGCTTGTGCCTCATTCTCCCTTCCCAGGGCAAAAAGTGCAGAGGCCTGTAAATAGGATGCAATATACCACACAGAAGAGATTACTTGGGCTTGCAATGCATCACTGAGTGCTTCTTCGGCCAAGTCATTCATTAGGTAAGACAGACTACGACGTGCATAAACTGTTGGCGAAACCATTGTTCCCCCGTCAATGAACTGCAAAAGTGACGAAATGTCAGCTCAGTGTATCTAATTTATTCTCATAAGTTACAGAAACATTTACACATCTTAGTGGACCCAAAAACATGAGGATGATGAAAATACCCAACTCCAGATTTTTTCCACAAACAGAGATGGGTAAGAAAAAGAATACTCCATTTACAAAGCAAACAAAAATATAGTACTTCAATCATCTCTCTATAAAATTAGGCAATGCTGGGGATAGCACAGATACAGAAATTAGAAATGTGACTAATTGCAATTAGGCTTCAAGAAAAAACAAAGGTTTAGCAGTAAAGCCATCTAACCAGGGTATAGCATTCAATGGCAGCTCTAAAATCTTTATGTCGGAAAGCAACATCACCCTTTTTCTTTGAATTCAAAGTTTCCTGCATCTGGTTGGTCCACATCTGAAATGAAAGCTGCAAACAAGGAAAATATTAAGCAGACCCCATAGTAGATACATGATGAAAACAATTGAAATAAGGATGCGGAATGGACAAATTCAATAAGAAATTTAAATGAGAATTTGGTCATAGGCATTGTGACAGAAAAACTGACAGTAAAGATTAACATTAGATGAAATGACAAATAAGGGAAGTCAACGATTTTTCGGTAGTAGGATGCACCCATTAACTTTGAAATTGATAATACACAGATGACAGAAGATTGAGTTTTTTTTTTTTTAAAAGCAGCTAGAAAATCACAGTTTTAATGCATCGTCCTAGTCACGTCACATCCAGACCATTAAATAGAACACACATAATGTTGAAAAGGCATTCAGTTATGTGCCACGTCAGAAACAAACCTCAGTAGCTGCACCCTCATCATCCTTATAACCAAGCTTCTCTAAGATCTCATGTATAACAGTCAAATCCTTTCTTAGACAGGCTTCTCCAAGTGGTGAAAGTGGAATAGCCGCAGCACCATGTGGTATACCCATCAATTCATGAGAAGGAACCTGAAGAATGAATTATTAGAAGTTTACTCCTGTTAGTTAAGCTTATCACACAATCAACAGGATTTAGCAGACAAATAAAATTTCGATTATCAAGCTCATCACACTAATTTGGTTCAAGTTTGAACACAAGAGAGTGAATACAAAAGGCAAGCATGGAGTTTTAAGAAAATATTCATGGCCATCAAAGTACCACATCTATGCTTTTCCATACTTAGACTGAATCATATCGCTGCTAGAATGAAGCATGGCCTGTTTGTCTTCTGTGAGATAAGCCCACAACCTCCATGCAACCCTCTTCCCCCACCCATTCAGCAAAACTGAAGGCCACTGAGCCAATGTTTAAGTTATTTCTTGATTTACACTCGTCTGGCAGATGGGTAGGATGATTATTTATGTTACCAACCAAAGTCCTCTGAAAAATTGTCTTATTCTTTGGTTTGAAAATACCTAATGTTTATAAGACTGCAATACAGACTTGTTTGATTGCCTTATGTGGAAGGATAACTTCCAAAACTGTTAAGTTCAAGATCAAACAAATTGTAGAGTTATTGAGAAATGGAAAGAAAACAACCTCACTATCCTTCTGAAGAGGAATTAATGCAGCAACTAATGACTTCGGATTTGGTCTCTCTCGGGGTTCATATTGCAAACATCGTGAGGCTAACCGCACTAACTCAGTCCCATCAACATCTGAAAACTGACCTTCTAAGCAAGAATCTGTCAACATCTGAAGATTCCTGTCCCGTATGAGGTCCAGCGCCTACAGGAAATCATATAAAAAGATAAGCCAAGAAAAAATATGTGGTCTTAACTCTTAAACGCTCTTGTGAAACAGACCAGCAGCCCAGTAACAACAAAATCCATAAGGGGGATTTAATGCTGATTAGAAGAACATGTCAACTAGAAATGTCAGATCAAGAGTGCTGCTTGGAATCATAACAAAGGTCCAGGAAAAGATTCATTTAAACAAAATCCCAGCCAATGGCAATTAATGGTTAACTATAGTTATACGGCAGAGAACCTCTACCAGAAAATAAAGTTTGTCATGTCAAAATGGTCTTGGAAAAATCTTACATGGCTTGGAGGAATATGTTTTCCACTGAGAAGGTCAAGCAAAAGGGTGCCAAAGCTGTACATTACACTTTCCGGTGTCACCCTGCCTACAGAAAGAACAAGAGGAATTTAAGACCATAAACAACATTCAAGGATAAGTAAGGCTGGATGCGCAGAATGTAATCTGCAAACTACAGAAAGCAATATAACCGTGAAGGGTGAAAATCACAACACAAACACACATCATGATTTAAACAACTCAACAGGCTGGAAGTCAGTCGAGCACCGGCATCTTTTGGCCATTTCTCCTTTATGGTAGCACTATGGAAATGAATTTCTAAAGCAGAACTAGCATTGGGTGGTTTCTTTCTCACATTTATTGACGTATAATATATGATGATGACAAATGAAAACCACTTACAAATCTCATATAATTGCAGCAGAGTGGTCAGTCACTATTTCGAATACACTAAGCAAGTATTGCTATGACAATACTTACAACAGACATAAGCAATGGTTCTGTAATTTTCAAGGTAGGAAGAAGTAAAAATGAATTCCCCTCACTCCATATCCTTTTGTAGTTAAACATTATAAAGGCATCGCAACATGGAATTTCCCTAATCTGCATGCCACCACACTGCAACGAATGGTTTCTTGCCTAATTTAGGTACCAAAGTGTTAGGAATTAATTTTCATAAATAATCATTTAACCAAGTACTCCCTCAACCTGAAGCACACAAGCGCAACATATAGAGGTGAAGGAAAGAGAAAAATAATTCTTCTCAGGCCATATATTTCTCCAACAATATCCTTCTGTAGTTGAACATTATAAAGCTAATTGCAATATACAAGCTTCCCTTATATGCATGCCTCCACGGTACATGAATCATCTCTTGCCTATTCTAGTGATCAAATAACTAGGAATGACTTATCATTAAATAATCAACCACACCATATAAACAAGGCAAATAAATGGTGGAGGAATTTCACAAGGAAATTACAGCTCTATCATATCAATGATTCAGAATAGAATGCGAAGATCACACCACAGCAAACAAAAACTCCAAACAGATTATTACAAATAAAGATCTGCTCATCCAAAAGTAGAGTGCATATGATCGTTCGAGTTTTTGATTACCTGTTCTCAGATACTCAGGAGGAGTAAATGCTAGATTTGTACTGTAACTTTTCCCATCTCTACTGTTTTTCATCAGACCAAAGCATGAAAGTCTTGGGTTGCCCTCCTGAATAATAATGATATCTGAACTGAGGAATTACCCTATATTGTAACTACAAATAAGGATGAAACTTTAGTCAATAACAATATACTTACGTCATCAAAAACAATTCTATAAGCATTTAGATCATGATAAAGGGCACGTCCTTTGCTGGTACAATATTCTAGAGCTTGAGCAAGATGTAAAGCCACCCTCAATCGCATTGCCCATTTCATTGGTTGTGTTTCCCCTGAAAACATGTCAATAACCCTCAAGAATTAATTTCAACAACGTTACATGATGATTAGATGAGACAAAATAAGGACAGAAGCAAGCATCAGAGAAAGACACCAATGAGATCCCTCCATACAGCTGTGAGTCAAACAGAGAAGACAGCTTCCCTACAATCCGGTGATCAACTAACTTATGGGGATTAAACCAGATGAGGTTCTTAACTTATCTCCAAACTTACAGAAAATAGACCCTTAAGGATCTTCTTGAGATTGTGAGTACAAATGAAAATCATATTGAAGAGGTAATGACAGAAGGGAAAGGAGGAGGACAAAAAGCAGCACAAGGTATGAGTTCAATTACTTGAAAAAAAAAAAAAAAGTTTCAACTGATAATAGCAGGGTATGGCAACCACTCAATCATTTATATGTAAATTGTAGATGTTAAAATGAAAACTTCAAATACTGAACCTCATGCAAGGAGACCAGTTAATGAACTTACAGTGAAACAGATGCTTTGCCAATGTCTCATTGGGCATAAACTCTGCCACGAGTAACCTCTCATCGCCTTCACAGCAACATCCCAGTAAGTTGGCCAACCTATGGTTCCGGAGCTGACCAACAGCTCTTGCTTCTTCCTGTAATTATAGATTAAAATGAAAAAAAAAAAAGCAAGCTATCAGTTTTGGTATTGCAAAGGACATTAAAATTATTAGGTTAATTGCCACTGAATTCATGTAATAAAAGCTTGCACATAAGCAAGGCACTCAGCAGTAAACAACTGAGAGCACACAAAAAGATATTTATGATGACAGACCATAGTGTCACAAACGGATAGACAGACAGCATAACTTACCAAAAACTGCCGGGCATCAGGCCAAGCAGACCTGTTAAATCTTTTAACAGCAATTCGCCTTTGATTTTCCAGCTTCCCCTTATAAACCACATTAGGAGCCTTTTCTCCATGTTCAGAAACAATATTCTCTACAGAAAATCCAGATGTAGCCACCCTAAGTGTCTCAATTGAATACTCACGAAATGCTGGCAAATTGTCAACTTCACCCTTGTCCTCATTCTCTGCAAAGGAACAACAAGCTCAAACATTAAAACCACTCCCTATAAGCAAACTGGAAACTATAATTCTAATGCACTTACCAACATTTTGGATATCAGGAATTGATCCAATTTCCTCTGAACAGCAACTGCACACAGAAAGTTTTGAACCCATCCCGGTAACCAGAATTCAACCACAAGAGATGTTAAGTCCTCTTGCTTCCAGTAATCAACCAAGAATTGTGCAGCTCAATTAGTCCCTTCAGCTTCACAGACAAACTCCATTGTAATTCTTCTGAAGTTTTATCAAATTCTCAGTCATTTCTTGGAGAAGTAGTGTCAGGATTCGAGTTTGACCGGAAAATGCTATTAAAAGCAAATCTCGATTGACCTGTAATAACTGATAAAAACAATTCAGATCAGACATTCGTGCTATCAGAGCCACCCAAAAGCTGCAAAAAAAATAATAATAATAACAATTATAATCTTAAGTGTCACATCATTTTTCCAATATAACAAACCCCCCACTCAACTAAGCCAAATCCAACTATGTCTTCATTGATTCAGCTGATTGTCTATTTGCTTTACTTAGAAAAGCGACAATAACATAACAAGCAAGAATCTAACATCTATTTTCATTTCTTTTCCTCGAGTTTCTCAGCAACCAAACAAAAGAAGAATACGCAAAACAAAGCCGCTTTGCAACAACTCCCTTCAGTCAACTCAAGTCCGTCAATGAAAAACCAGCTCAGCTTCACTGCAAACTCAAGTGAACGCTTTAACACGCCATTACTTTACCAATCAAAACCATGAGAACACCAAAAAGCAAAGAGAACACACAAAGAACCAAAAAATGCAAAAAAAAAAATAATACTACACCTAAATGAGCTAAAGCTTTCCTCCTCGCTGAATGATTCGGTCAAAAGAAAAAAGAAAGTAAAGGATTGGTTAGGAATTTCCCCTTTCCTTGTTGAGTTCCCTATCTCATTTGAATTTGAAAACAATTGAAGCTTTTTTAGAAACTCTGTTGAGCTTCTTGAATCTGATAGATCGTTCTGTCTTCTCCTCTCTCTCTCTCTCTCCCCCCGATATGCTAATTTTAGAGACCTTAGAGATTCGGATTAAACACACAGACGTCTACCATTTTTATATTTTTTAAATAAAAAATAACTAAATAAATAATATTTTTATCAAATATTTATTTTAATTTTTTTATTTTATTTAGGTATTTGCTGCTACTCCTTATCTTCCACCGACATTACCCTTTTTTTTTCTTTCTTTTTTTATTCACCTATCCTCCCTTTATCAATTGCCTACCTCCTTACCTACACAAAAAATAATAAAATATTTTTTTAAAAAAAGAGAAAGCTGAACAATAGTAAAGTAATTATCAATTAGTGGGGAGTTAAAAAATTGGATTCCATTTTAGTATTCATGATGAGACTGCTCCATGAGGCCCCATTGAGGTAAGAATTGTCTGTTTCTGCTCATATGAACTTGTAATTTTTTGACAAAATTTAATTTAAACAGTAATATATTATTTATTATTTTTTAAATATAAAAATTTAAATTGATAATATAAAATAAATATTAAGATTTTATAATATATTTATTTAAAATACTATTAATTTTATTAAAATTTTATGAATTATTATTTTTTAAAAATAATCCAAATTCAAGTAAACAAAGGGTTTTAGTCCATTGATATGACACATTAATTGTTAATAATTTTAAAGATTCATTCTATTTCAAATGGTCAAATTCATGAATTATGAAAGTTTTCCTTCATTAAGGGATTTTAAATTAGCAAAAAAAATTGATTAGTAATATAGTTACACAAAATATTTTAATTATTAAATTTATTTTATTTTATTATAAAGAAAAAAATTAATTTATTTAAAATTTTATATCACAAAAAATAAAATTTTTGTTGTTATTAGCAACTAATTAATGATTAGGGTTTGTGATTAATCACTTTATCAATAGCATAATCGAAGGCAAGATTTGTTGGGAAAAGTATCGACCCGCTTTACATTAATTTTTGGACGTATATGTGACAATTTTGCCACTTGATTTTGAACCTGTGTTAAGCAGTGTTAATCTTGTTTAAGCCGGTAGGTTAATGGTCTTAGTCGAATTAAGATGTCATATTAACTGAATTAACTAGATTCTCATAAGATTGTGATCGGTGCCTATGAGTTTGATTGTGAAGGCTGCATTATTACACGAATTTCAATGAAATTTCCGATCTGATGTAATTGGTTATCGGTTTAAAATTATCATTTTTATTTTATATCTTATAATTAATAAATTTATAAAATAACATGTTGATATGATTATGAAATTAACATGTTCATTATTAAAATATTTTAAAATAATTTAAATAAATTTTATATTTTTAAATAAAATTTTTATTTAAAAAAATTATAAATATTTTATAGTGTAATTTTTTAAAATATATATACATATTTAATATTTATAAATTTAAAAAAATTATGATGAAATTATATATAAAAAAAATTGAGTTAAATTTTGTTATATAAAATTTTTTTAATAATAAATCTTACCTAAAAAATTATGAACAGATGAAAATTAAAATTAAAATTAATTGTTTAAACATAAAAACATTAATTTTATATTCAACAAAAAAATGTGCGGCAACTACACATATCTTCCATGATTGATTTTGTCCACGTTGTTTCGTTAGGTTGTTTCATGAATATTACAAGATCGAGCAAATCACGGCATCTCTAATGCTCTACAAAGTCACATAGTCTTCACTCTTCATACATGTTGTGTGCTAATTATACACGGCTTTGACGAGCATTTATTGCAAAAATAAAAAGCAAGCATTAATTAAGATAATTAAAAAAATATCAACATGGCAACACATTTTGAGATGCCCCAATAAATCAAACATAATTATATTATAATTTGTTGAGATTAATTGGTTAAACATAATTAAGCAAGATTATAAGTTGCTCAAATTAATGGATTCATTTGTTCGAAGACACATTTGTGATATACTTTTTATTTTAATTAAATTATTATAAAGTATGTAATTAATTTATTGCTTGTGTTGTAAATTAGAATTTGTGGGTCAACCACAGACTGGAAATTGCCGGCTTAGTAGAGCCTTTCACAACCTAATCTCCCAAACTTGCATCCTTTGTTGATTTTGCATGAGGTACTTGCATTAGTTTTAACCTCTTTGTTTAATTTATTTGAAAAATAGATGAAATTATAAAATTCATTAAATATTTTACACATTATGAACTTATTTGAAATTAAAAAAAAATGATATGATGTTATTTTGGCTAATTTATGTTGTAAATATTATTTATTTTAAAATTATATATATTATGAACTTATTACTTAGAATCATTTCTATAACTTACAATGTATTTATGAAATATGAAAATTTTAAAGTTTTATATATTATTTAACTTTATTATTTATAAATCACGTGAAATTAATAAGCTTAACTTATACATCATAAAAAATATATAATACTAATATTATTAAAAATAATAATATGTGATGCATGAATTTCTGTCATTGGCATACTTTAATCCATATTGATACATTAGCTTACATCTTAAGTTTAGTGTTGAAGCATAACTCACTTTTTTTATTGTTTAAAATAGACTCGAACACTTAAATCAAACTTGAATTTAAATTTATTAATTTTTTAAAAAATTTAATAACTTATATTAAATTAATTACACTTAAAAATCAAGCAATTTTTTTATAGAAATAACAGTGAAAAATTAAAATTTTAAATAATTTTTAATTTTAAAATATGTAAAAAAATATATGATATTATTAATTCAAATTATTTTTTTAAAAAATAAGATCCTGACTTAGTTATCAAAGTTTTTTTATTTTATAAAATTTTCATCATTTAAACTCAATAACTCTCACAACAATACAATAATATAAATATTATATAATTTTTAAAAAGTTTTACATACTTTAAAGTCTAAATTATATTAAGTTTATATTGATATAACGAATACGCTTGTATGTCATCTTATATCATGTTTTAATATTTAAAATTAAATTTAAAAATAAAAAAATATATTTTAAGATAAATATAATTTAAAACCTTAACTTTTATCCTATCTTTTCAATCAAACATTTACTTTTAAAACATATCCAAACAAACTTTGGCAGTCAAAATTGAACTTTATTAAAAAATTCAAATATTAAAAAATTTAAATTAAAAATAATTAATAATAAATTTTGACTTATAATTTTTCACGGATGTAATAAAATATTTAAGCTATCATCATAAAAAAATTTAAAATTTTTAAGTACTAAAAATATTTTTCTTTAAAAAATACTATCAAAATTTTAAAAAATTTATAAAAAATAGATACTTAGTTAAACAAATTTAAATTTAAAAAATAAAATTAAAATAAAATACAAAATCTATTTGAAAAGTTTTTGGTCTTTTTTAACAATAAAAAAGTTATTAATTTTTTATAATTATTTTGAATTAAAATTTAATTTGAATAAAATTAATATACTATTTGGATATATTTTTGAAAATTACGATTTGAATGAAAAAATTTAAAATTTAAAATAATATTTATGTTTAAAAAAATTAAATAAAAATTAAAACTAATTGAAAAAATAGTAAATTTTACTATGGGTTGAGATGTTCCTCCACAACAACCGACATTTCAATCAAATTCACCATAAAGCATGCCCTAAATACCGGGAAAATACACGAGTTAGGATTTGGGATACCTCTTCCACACGCGTTTCTTATCACCGAGAATTATTGAGAATTTTTATTATTATTTTAAGAGAAAAAAAATAGGGAAACTAAAAAGGGAGAGATAATATAATTGTGGGCTTGCTCCTTGATGGTATATGCGCTAATCTAGAATAAGATCTTGGCCCCAAGCTGGGTTCTTCTGTTTGATAGTGCAATTACATTCAAACCAGGTCTTATTGCAATTCTAGTGGACTTGTCTAAAGATGATATCATTAAATAATACTATAAATGTAAAAACATAAGTTATTCACCTTTTCATTATTTAAAATTTTATAGTTTTGATTAAATCAATTTTAAATGTAAATTTTTAACTTAATTTAAATTAGATATTAATTTTATTGTTGGTAAAAAAAGAGTATATGTATCAAATATTTGAAATAATAATCCATTTTGGACAATTTTTTAATTTTAGATAATTTTTAATTAATAAATTTTAAATATTTAATACATATTTTTTATAATAATTTAATTTTGAATTTGAGAAATTTATTCCATAAAAGTAAAAAAATATGATTTAATTAAAATTAAACATTATATGTATAATTGATCCACTTGATTCTTTGAAATATTAAATAAAATAAAATAAGTTATAGTTTTTTATATTTATCTTAAATAGTATTATGAAATATGAATTTTGCGTTTTGATTAACATTAATGTGATGAAATAAAATTCAAGTCTCTTGAAAATTGTTTGAGAAATATAAATTTTAAATTAAATTAATAAAATAATATCAAATGCTTTGCCTATTTTTTTACTTTTAAAATAATATTTATATTAAAATAGGAAATATAATTGCTAAAGGAGAAAATTAAATTTAAGTTTGACTTTATCCGGTGGCCCCAATAACAAGTCAAAACTAAATTTCTGCTCATGGGCTGAACACACTCTTAACAAGCAATCTTGACCGTCGATCAGACTGACCATATGGCCGACACGTGGATTTTATAACAGCACAGTATCTATTGCACCGTCACGTGCGCATCCCTCACGCTCCCCAGTGCATCGCTCATGAAACGATGAAATGAAGACCGTTAAATTAGCTTACAAATCATCATGAGATCATATCACGGAGCCATTTAGCGCATTGCGCGTGAAGGTCGCTGCGAAACCCACGACCCGATGCACACGGCAAAAGGACCGATGGGATATGAGACACAATAACGACGAAAGGGTTCATGAAGGGCCCCCGCAAAGGGATTGATATTTTCGTAAATTTTATAATTTTGGGACCCTATTTTAGTAATCTAACTATCACCAACTCGTATAACCACCTTCCATTTTCTTCCGACCCAAATCTCCCACGAAAATACTCTTCACCCTACCCTACAAACGTGAGCGCTCTGTCTCTCTCTCTCTTTTGACAGAGGTACCTTTAAAACCCTAGAGCTGTGTGTATTTGTCTCTTTTCTTTTATTGTTTTCAGTGTTATTTACTTATGTGTGTGTTTATCTTCATGTTTGTGTTGGTTGTAGATTGCATGTATGTACAGTAGTGGTGGTGTAGTTGATAATGGGTAAGGGGAGGCCTAGGGCCGTGGAGAAGGGGGTGTTAGGGCAGAACACGGGTGTGGCGTCAACTGGGACATTGAATATACCCCTAGGGCCTGTGTATTATCCTAGTGAGGAGGAATTTAAGGACCCTTTAGAGTATATATATAAGATCAGGCCAGAGGCTGAGGCATATGGGATTTGTAAGATTGTTCCACCAAAGAGTTGGAAACCCCCTTTTGCATTGAACTTGGATTCTTTCACGTTTCCCACAAAAACACAAGCAATTCATCAGTTGCAGGCACGACCTGCTTCATGTGATTCCAAGACTTTTGAGTTGGAATACAATAGGTTTTTGGAGGATCATTGTAGTAGGAAGTTGAAGAAGAAGGTAGTTTTTGAAGGGGAGGATTTGGATTTGTGTAAATTGTTCAATGCAGTGAAGAGGTTTGGGGGATATAATAAGGTTGTGAAGGAGAAGAAGTGGGGGGAGGTTTCTCGGTTTGTGAGGTCCGGGAGGAAGATTTCTGAGTGTGCTAAGCATGTCTTATGTCAATTGTATCGAGAACATTTGTATGACTATGAGAATTATCAATATAAGTTGAATAAAGAGGCTGCCAAGGGTGGCAAGAGGGGAATGCATGAAATTATGAAGAGTGAACATGGGGTTCAGTTTTTGAGCTCAAAGAGACGGCGAAAGAATGGTGATGGTGAGAAAGTTAAGTTTTCTAAACTGGAGGAGGAAGAGCTCGATCAGGTTTGTGAACAATGCAAGAGTGGGTTGCATGGGGAAGTGATGCTTTTATGTGATCGATGTAATAAGGGTTGGCATATTTATTGCCTTTCGCCCCCATTGAAGCATATTCCCACCTGGGAATTGGTATTGCTTAGAGTGCTTGAATTCGGATAAGGATAGTTTTGGTTTTGTGCCTGGTAAACAGTTAGCCTTGGAAGCTTTCAGGCGTGTGGCTGATCGAGCCACAAGGAAGTGGTTTGGGGCAGGGCCTGCTTCAAGGGTGCAAATAGAGAAAAGGTTTTGGGACATTGTGGAGGGATCAGCTGGTGAGGTTGAAGTTATGTATGGCAGTGACTTGGATACTTCTCTATACGGAAGTGGTTTTCCACGTGTAGATGACCAGAGACCAGAATCAGTTGAGGTCAATGTGTGGGATGAATATTGTTGCAGCCCATGGAATCTCAATAATTTGCCAAAGTTGGAAGGTTCAATGCTTCGAGCTGTTCATAATAACATCACTGGAGTTATGGTGCCCTGGCTTTATGTTGGAATGCTATTCTCGTCTTTTTGTTGGCATTTTGAAGATCACTGTTTTTACTCTATGAACTATCTACACTGGTATGTATTGTGTTGCCGTCATCAAGTTATATACCATCTTGTTGTTTCACATATTTTTCTCTTTTGCTTGTCTCCCCCGATAGTCTGAGAAATAGTGGGTTTTGGGCCAAGAATGCATCTAGATGTAAAGAAAAATATATGAAATTGTATCAGCAAGGAGAATGTTGAAGCTTTCTATGCTATTTCTTCTATTTACCTTCTTCAATTATTACTGCTTGAGACTTAGGACTCATGTCTCATAATTTTTGAGCCTTGTATGTGTGAAGTTTAGAAAGTTTCTTCAAGGCTGATTAAGGTGCTTTACTATTAGCATCCATCATACTTGTTGCTGTTCTAATCAATTTTGCTATGGTAATGTTGTGTTGCATAGTTTCTGACTTCTCAAAGTAATATTGTACTACGAGCAAGGAATATTTATTATCTAAAATGATTCCCAAGACTATTACTGGGGATGTTGAAGTCATAAACCTCTAATTCTTGAGTAGTTAGATGAGAGAAAGGAAGGAGAAGAAAGTTTTCACTCATTTTTGATAGTAAAAACATTTCGGCGGGAATAAGAAATTTTTTGGGGGAAGGGATCTCTTTTGAGAGGAATTCTTTCAGAGCTGAAAAGTACATTAAAGTTTATTGAGAAATGTCCAATGTATTACCGCCCTTGTAAACTTTGAGAGAACTTCAATGTATTTGTTTCATATTCTATTGTTGTTTCCTAACTTTCCCCCCCTCCCCTCTCAATCCTTGTTTCCATTTATTCTAAAAAGACATAGAACGGAAAATAAGAAGATAGTGGTTATACCGGAAATGGAAGTGGTCATTTTATTCATATGCATGGCAATGCAATTATTTGGGAATTAAGATGCGTCTTATTAATTTGGTCTGTTCGTCTATTTCCTGATTCAGTGGAAGCTATTTATTAGACATCTGTGAAAATAAAAGTGAAAAGAGTTTGATAGAAAGTGACAAAGTTGATGCATTTGTAAACTAGTAAAATTGAGGGCTAAAAATCCTAGGTAGTACGTTTCATGGGTTTTAGGTTGATCAATTATTTTTGATTATGTGTGGGAAATCTGTCACTGGTAATATATAGAAGGATTGTCTTTGCAAGGAGGATGCTCAAACTGTTAATTTATCTATTTGTTTGGTATTCATGTATAAGACACCTTTGGAAAATGTCTCTTGCTATGTTTGGTGTCTCTCGGGTTGTGTTTGAATTGATTAAAAAGGCACATTTGAGCATGAGAGTCCAGAGAGGGCAAAGGTGCAATAGTTCGAACTCGAAAGATGCATATAGGGTGGTTAGAATGATAAAAATGGGAATGAATTTCTTGATGTGGAGAATTCTTTGTCTTAATTAGGGAAAACTGGTTGTATGTTTCATGACTATTTTGTAGATGACCATAAGCTTATATGGTTTTCTGAATTTTTTTCTCTTGTAATTAATATTTTTGTACTGCAGCAGCGCTTCCTTGGGTGCTTCTATGAATTATCTTTTTTTCCTTTTTATAATAAATAAGGAGGGTCAAGAAAGGGTAGAAATTTGTGCCTGAGGTAGATAAGAGGCAGGGTTGTAAAGTATTGGAGTTTGCATATTCACATTGGATTAAGTAAGCTCCCTTTCACTATGAGATTGTATACCTTCCTAGGTGAGTTTTGTTTCTATTCATTAACTAGAATAAATGGTCCTTCTCGCAATTTTTTAAAATAAGAAAGATGTTATTCAAGTTATATTTTGACAGAATAAAAGAGCCAATTCTCATACTCCTTCTCGCAATTTTTTAAGATAAGAAAGATGTTATTCAAGTTATCTTTTGACAGAATAAAAGAGCCAATTCTCATACTCTGCCTAACAGATATAGAATAGGGTTTATGGAATGGTTATTGTTTTGTGGATAATATGGGATAATGCATAATATTTAGAATGTGGATGATATTCTTGGTTTCTTGTGGCTAAAAGCAACTAACTTCACAAGAAACTGGTCCTATAATATCTGGACAGTGACTTATTATAAGCTTCTGACATGACAAGATTTAATGGGAGGGATAGCAGTCTTTTCCTTATATTGGTTTGTGGATGATTATGTGCTTCATAGTTAGTTGAATGAAGGTCATGGTGCTGATTTGGACTAATGTTTCTTGGATTAATAAATAGATTTTTATTTGCTATACTAATCACTGTATTGGACACTTTGGCTAAAGATGTGATTGAGAAACGGAGAAGCTTTAGAACTGGTTTATGGACTGACAACAGTAAAAGAATGGATCCTGACTTTTAAATTAATTAAACTCTTTTTAGCATTAAACCATCACAAAAAAGAACCAAAGAGGGCCAAGATATCTGTTTTGATTAAAATTTATAGCATTATTAATAATGTTAACGGTTGTTGCCACAGTAACTCTTTCTACAATGTTGTTGGATTGATTTGGATATTTCACTATTTCAAATGTATATATAATATATGACTAGAGTCTGACTAATGTAACCCTCAAAGCAAGTAACTAAAAGACCTAAAATAACCATGTAATTTTCAAAACCAATACGAACGTTTTAGCTCATCCCAACTGGGCTTTAATGCCAAGCTATTTGGTGGTTGAGAGCTTTGTTTAATGTTCTGATTTGTATAACCAAGCCATATCATACTGAAATTGTTCGCCAATTGAACTGCTGAAGGTTTAGTTGTAGTATTTCTTTATTGGAAATTCATCTTTGTTGGAGTTTGTCTTTATTATTAACATTTTATTACTATTATTATTATGATTATTATTTTGGTGTCAAATAACATACTGACGTTATCTGCTAAGGTACATTTTGTTGAACTTTCCAGCTTTATTTTTCGAAGTTCTGTTTTTGGAGTCTGAAAGTCTCCTACTTGATACTCCTTTTTGGATTTCATATTTACGGGTTTGATACATCTTCTTGGTGTATAGTTATAAATTGGTGTTCCACAGGAGAAACTGAATCTTTTGGATTGGGAAATTCAAAGTTATCTCCTTTATCATCCTGGAATTCCATTGAGCTTTTTATATTTGTGATATCTAAGTATAGTACTCCTTCGTACTTGGGTTTGCCATATGTTGCAGCACCTTTGTATGCTTTTCAATAGATACAAAAAAAGGAGAAAGAGAATTACAATATTAGTATACATGAAGACGACATTATTTTATGATTCTGGTGTTCACCTTCATCCTTTCATTAAGGTTTATTTTAAGGCAACATTTGTTGAATAGTTTTGTCATGCTCTTTTTGCAAATTGTACTGGTGAGCTGACAAGCGAATGCAGTTACTTTTTCTCTATGTTCTTTTTCCTATTTGCCTCTGTTGGTCTTGAGTGATGAATACATTTTTCATAGTGTGTAAGAAATTACCAGTTTTAGTTTTAAATTTTCTTGTAAGAAGTTCGACACTCATTGCTTCTCTTGCAATCTCAGGGGGGAGCCC
The DNA here is from genome assembly GCA_021397835.1 of Moringa oleifera. Taxonomy (NCBI): domain Eukaryota; kingdom Viridiplantae; phylum Streptophyta; class Magnoliopsida; order Brassicales; family Moringaceae; genus Moringa; species Moringa oleifera. Next base: position 1,784,512 of record JAJFZO010000566.1, read on the forward strand.
AAATGTTGGTACAGTGTTCCTGGTAGTGAAGCCAATGCCTTTGAAAAGGTAGTTCTTTTTTTTTTTTTTTTAAATTCTCTTTTGTAATTTTTTTTGGACCAGATTTCTTTTGTCTATTTTATTGCTTTCTGCTATTGATGTATTGGAATCTTCAAATCTTTTTTCACTTTCTTATGGTTGGTAAAGGCCAAACAACTTTATTTTTCTGGTGGAACTTCTACTCATAGCATTTTTTATGGTATCAAATAATAGTTAGCTTCTTTTACATAACTTTGACCTACGTTGTCAACTTTTCTGTAGGTCATGCGAGATAGTCTTCCTGATCTTTTTGATGCGCAACCCGATTTGCTCTTTCAGCTTGTCACTATGTTGAACCCATCTGTCTTGCAAAAAAATGGTGTTCCGGTCTATACTGTACTACAGGTTTGATATGCAGAAAATTGTCTTTATTGAGAGGGTTTCTCATGGTGTTGTGTTGGCTGCTTCTGAGTATTATACTTTTTTCCTTGCTGTCTATCAGGAACCTGGAAATTTTGTCATCACATTCCCCAGATCCTTCCATGGAGGATTCAATTTTGGTATGCGCAATATTTTTTTATTCTTAAAAAAGAATGATATGTTGTATACCTTTACAAGTTAATAGTGATTGACTCAAAGGCAAAAGGAGCAAGTATTTGCACTTGGATCATACATAAGCTACTCTTTCCTTTCAGGTTTAAATTGTGCAGAGGCTGTCAATTTTGCTCCTGCTGACTGGCTACCTCATGGGGGGTATGGGGCCAAGCTATATAAACAGTATCACAAATCTGCTGTTATATCTCACGAGGAGCTTCTTTGTGTGGTAGCCAAGTTTGTAAGTGATATCAATCTCAAGGCCAGCAAAATTAAAGATCAGAGCAAATTTAACCTCTTATGTACAGAGACAACTGAAGATTTGAAAAGCTACAAGTTTTTATTTTGTCTGAAGTTAACTGTAACACAATGCTAACCACTTTCCAGATTAACATTGCCTTTTAAAATTTATTTTCTATAACCTCTTCTAGAGCAACAAGGTCAATTGCCTTTTGACCATTAAGGTTTAGAATATTTGATAAGCCATTAAGCTATAGATTGTCAAAAGCCAATAGGTGGACACTTTGAAATGTAGGTGTTATCTACCATTAAAATCACTGCTGAGTAACCCATGACATTGTATGAAATTACACATCAAATGGGGTAATATCTTGTGGTCATGCATAGTTGAGTGTTGCTGTGAAGAGCATTTTTCTTAGTAATTTCAAGGTTGTTTGTTCTTTGATGACCCCTTCCCTTGTATTTAGTTTTTTTAACTTCCTAGAAACACAATTACAACTTTTTGATATCCATATTTATGGAGCTTTATTAATGTAAATTGGATGGGGATAACAATGTAACATCTGCTTTTACTTTTGTTATCCTAGTATCATAGCTGCTATGAATCTGCCTTCAGGTCACTGAGTTGAATTCTGTTGTTGCCTCAGGAAGTTGTTTGTCAAAGATTTGCTTGACCAATTTTACCATTTATTTTTTGTAGCAAAGTCATTTCAATAGCAGAGTGTCTCCTCATTTGAAGAAAGAATTGCTCAGGATATATGCTAATGAAAAAACTTGGAGGGAGCGGCTTTGGAGAAGTGGCATCATGAAATCATCTCCCATGTCTGCTCGAAAATGCCCTGAATATGTGGGTACTGAAGAGGTAATGGTGTAATATCTGCATACATAACAGAAGTGAATTTTAAAGTATGTTTAGGAGCTTAGTTGTGCAGTTCATTACTTTCTTACGAGTGTAGCTGTCATAAGATAGTCCCTGGTGATGATGAGCTGCTCTTGATGGCTTATGCAGGATCCAACATGCATTATATGTCAGCAGTATCTTTATCTTTCTGCTGTTGTTTGCCGTTGTAGGCCATCTACTTTTGTGTGTTTGGAGGTAAGTGAAACTTTCTGTTAACTCTTCTGAAATATGGCATGCTAATTATACTTTAACATAGTGTTTCTTCTAATTTGTCCTTGTAATTCTTAGTGGAATATTATATCCAAGAAATCTGTTAAGAAGGACTTTACTGTGCAGTCAATGTACTCATTTGATTTAGGTGCTTTTGCTTCTTTTATTTCATTTGTCATGAAGAAAAGATAATTTTGATTAGTTGATCCTGAATTTAGAATAGAAATGTAGAAAGCCTGTTAATTTTGAAACTCAACTGTCTTTCTTCTCAAACCGTTGGACTTTGTTTTAGAGGTTGGTGTTCTTATGTGTTCATGTTAATATTAAGAAATCCCTACATTCAGTGTGATGCTATGTGAAGCTACCACAGTTGAGCATTCTGTCAATGTTCCTGATTTTAATGTGGATGGAGACAGCTCACTTTCCATGAGATTGTCTGAGTCAGTGAGATAACTTTTACTGGTGACTGACCTATAGAAAAAGATAAATTTAGGTATGGAATGTCTGCATGAATCATCATCTCTAGGTTTTATTAAGAATGTAGTTGCAAAGAAGATTGTAAGTTATGCCAGCTGGGATAAAACTCTCACTTTTACCTTGAAACTCTATTCATTCTTGCCTTTCAAATCTTCTACATATTTACTGATCTTATTTGCCTTTCATGCAGCACTGGGAACACCTTTGTGAATGTAAACCCTGGAAACTTCGTCTTCTTTATCGACATAGCCTTGCAGAATTGTATGAGTTGGTGCTGGCAGTGGATAAATATGATTCTGAGTTACCACAGGAAGCCGGTTTACAAAGACACAGTTCATGTTCCAATCAATTGTGTTCTTTGACAAAAAAGGTTGAGTTCAATTGTGCTTGTAGATATTTACATGTAACAATTCTTTTTAATGAAATGAGCTTGGTGCATTCTGGCTATTATACTTTTGTCCATCACACTAAGAGATATCTTATATGTTATGTTGGACGAATCTCAGTTTTATGTATCTAGATATTGAAAATGTTGCTAGCCCATCTAGGTCAGTCCCAAAGAAGACTACCTGTAAAAGTAAGTTGGTCATACTAGAATCTTACTTTTCTATGAATTGCGATGATTCAATATAAAAAATATTTAGTAAGAATGAAGGAACATTGCAAACAATGCATGGTGTGACAATGAAGTTCTGTATGGACTTCCGTATGTCCAGCTCTTAGTTCTGTCAATTCTTCGTGTGTTTACTTGAGTTGGATGTTTGGCTGGATAGTTGGAAAGTAACATGTTAAACTAATTGCTGCTTATGGTACGCAGGACGCAGTCAATTATTTCAGTCTCTTTTTCCCCTTTATTGCTTGCAGAGTATAAGATTGAATCCACTTGATTTCTAAAACGGATTAATAATCCTTAACTTTTCGAGGAATCCTTCATCAGTGGCCGTGAATGACTGATTTTTCTCAATCTTTTCGACATTGGTTCCTTAGGAGCAAGTCAGAAAGATTGAGAAATAGATCCATCTGATTTGATTCGTTCTCAGTAGGCGTGAGATGATCATCTTAGGTGCTAACTTTAGTCTCATCAGGTGTTGGCTGCCTGTGATGCGTAAAGCTGTTGCTGAAGTTCAGCAAGACTTCACCTCAAACCCTGTACCTCTATTTGGTGCTAATACCACCTTATTGTCTTCATCCAAGGCTGGCCTTGACTTTTAGATTTTGCAAAAAACCCCTCTATATGTTGAACCTTACAATGTTAGATGTGCTGGTTAAAGGCCATATGCTGTTACGGAATATGGTAAACATAGTAATTGGTGGACATAATATATAGGCAACTCATGGCATTACAGACTTGCAATCATTTGCTAATACCATCTAATACATGTAGGTGAAAGGTGGCCGTGTTACTTTGTCTCAGCTTGCAGAACAGTGGCTTCTGCGGTCATCTAAGATTTTGCAGGATGGTTTTTCTAGTGTTGGATATGCTGCTCTATTGAAGGAAGCTGAACAATTTCTTTGGGCTGGGCGAGAGATGGAGCCTGTGAGCTTCTTCCCTTAATCTGTTTACATTTTTTTTTCCCCTTCTTTTTCTTCCCTGGTCTTGTATTTCTAACTTGAATATTGTTTGTATTGGAATATAGGTGCGCAGTGTAGCAAAGCGTCTGACTGAAGCCAAGAAATGGGGGGAAGACATAAGAGATTGTGTTTCAAAAATTGAAAACTGGTCATACGATCACCCTGATTTAGAGAGAGTGCATCTGGAACATGTTAAAGAATTGCTGAGTTTTAATCCTGTGCCCTGTAGTGAGCCTTTGCATCTTAAATTGAAGGTTATAATGATCTTGTGAGCGGTTTAAATTTGTTATGATATTTTCCACCGTCTGCCAATTGAAACACTTACAACTGTCCTATTTATTTCATATAGGATTATGCAGAAGAGGCTAGTAGGTTAGCTCAGGAAATTGATGCTGCTCTATCAAATTGCACTAGTGTATGTTTATTAAGCTTTTACAACATATTCTAGTTGGTTGTATATTTTACCGGATGTGATTGTCAATAAAGAAATCGCCATCCGACTTGTTTATCATTAGTTAATTTGATTATGTTGTGATACTTATTTCATTTTCTATGTTTTGATTCATTTTTTTTTACTAATACTCATTTCAATGCAATTGTCACTCCAGATGTCTGAGTTGGAACTATTGTATTCCAGAGCTGGTTGCTTACCGGTATATGTGAAAGAAACTGAGAAATTATTGCAAAAAATTTCTTCTGGAAAGGTAAGTTATTTGGAGTATCTATTCCTTTGTGTGTATGTGTGTGTGTGTGTGTGTGTGTGTTTTTTTTGGGGGGGGGGGGGGGGGTGTAGTGTTCCCATTATATTAGCATTATTGTTTTTCACCAATCTCAAAACTTGAGTTGCGGAGATTTTTTATGAACAGCAGCTTGAAGTGTTCTATTTTGGGTGATGGTATGAAGATATATATATAAGTTGATTGTATAAGGTTTTAAGAAATTTATGATGAAAAAAAGAGTTTTCTTTTGAAAAATATGGAATTATCATACTGCTATTTCTGTTGGAAAATATGAAATTGATAAGGAAGGGTTTATGTTTATCTTTGACATTGCCTTACATCTCTTTCTCACTCTACATATATATAAACACACAAAGACTTAAACATTTTGATAAGACTTAGATCTCTCTATATTGCCAGAGGCTTAATTTATATTCAAAGATCTCTCTATATTGCCAGAGGCTTAATTTATATCCCAAGCATGACGGGTTTTGGTGTTGAGGTCAAGCAGCAGGTCCTTTGAACTATAGTCCTTTTACAAGTAACTTAGTCTCTCTTTCTCCCCCTCTCCCTCTCCGTTGGTGGTGCCATTTTAGCAAATCATGTTGCTATGTATATTGTTTCCTTACTGTTATTGTTTTTATGGTCATTATTACTATTGTTGCAATAGAATTTGTCTACTTATGGGTGTGGCCTACTTTTCTTTCATTTTTGAAGGTTTCTTGTCAATGTGTTTACATCTTTCATTAATATAAAATGTGCTTTACGGGTCTTGCTTGTACTTATGGTGTGTCTGTGCGTGATCTAACTTCTCAAACTGGGCTGCATGGATAAACTTGTGGGCCTCCAGAAACTTCTTATGTGCCTCATTATTTTCAATATCACCAGAAGAGTGCTGTGATTTTGTGAAAACTTCTTTCGGGCCTGAAGCCTTGTTTTTGCAGGGGCTATAACTTTTGAATGCTTGCTCTATTGGTACCTTTGTGTGTTTTAGTGCTAATGTTCCTTCTTCATTGTGATCCTAAGGTGTGGATAGATAGTGCAAGAAAGTGCATTTCAGATAAACGCCCTGCTGGAGTTGAGCTGGATCTTCTTTACATGTTGAAGTCAGAGGTGATGCAGATATCTCTGTTCTGCATAATGTCTGTAACTTTCTTATATACATGAATACATACATACATAAATACATACATACATACATATGTATGTATATATATTTTCAGTTCTAAAGTTTCCTTTCTATGTTGATTAGATATTGGAGCTTCAGGTTCAACTTCCAGAGACAGAAATGATTTTGGATCTATTAAGGCAAGCTGAATCATGTCGTGCTAGATGTACTGAAATTCTGAATGGTTCTATTGATCCCAAGGTTGATTCCATAGCTTCTTCCTTTTTCTTATCGTTTCTATATCAGTTTACCCTTTCAAGATTCTTGTGGGTTTTCTGACTGTAATTTTCATAATGTCAATGCAGATTGTCAAATTGCTTCTTCAGGAACTGGCTGGTTTTGCTGTTAATGTACTAGAGTTGGAGCTCCTGAAGCAATACCAAAGTGACACTGCTTTGTGGGTGGCTCGCTGTAATAGCATTCTGGTGAATGTTCATGAACGGGAAGATCAGCAGAATGTGGTTGATGAGTTAACTTCCCTTTTAAATGAGGGAAGATCTTTGAGAATTCAAGGTTTGTTTTGTCTTCTTTGCAGCAATGTTTAACTGAAACTATTTCCAGTGTCTTCTATTTCTGTTGAATTTGTTATTACTTTGCATTACCTTACTGTTAATCTATTTGCTTTGGAACAGTGGATGAGTTGCCTCTTGTTGAGGTTGAGTTGAAAAAGGCTTGTTGTCGAGAAAAGGCCCTGAAGGTAAACTGATACTCTTATATTTTCTTTCTAGCTTCTTTCTGATGGTTACTATGTTAAGATGTATGTATTGATCATACATTCTAATCGTATTGCTTCTCTTCAATGATTCTCAAGATTTTTTCTTCATGCATTTTGATTTTTTCAAGTATATGGTAATGATTGTGTGCTTAGCTTGTGAATATATTTCAATTTCTTATTTTTATTTCAGCTCTTTCACTCAAAGATCACTTTTGATATCTTTTATGTAACAATTACATAACATAAGTATCATTGACACAGGCACGTGGTACTAAAATGTCTTTGGACTTCGTTAAGCAACTGATGTCTGAGGCTGTTGTGTATGCTTTCTCTTCTTGCTGTCTACTCATATTGTTACAGGTCCTTTCTGCTTTGTTTTCATTGCCCTTTTGAGTTTCATGTCGCATTATTTCAGATTACAGATTGATGGGGAAAAATTATTTGTTGATATTTCTGGAGTGCTTGAGGCTGCAATGCAGTGGGAGGAAAGAGCAACCAGTATTCTTGCTCATAAAGCTCAGATGTTTGAATTTGAGGACCTTATAAGGTTTTTCAGTTTTTTAAGTTTGCTTTAGTTGCTCTTGGTGAGTGTTATGGTTTGGTTTCTTGCATGTATATTCATTAAGAGTAAATCTTTTAGGATGTCGGAGGATATATTTGTGGATCTACCTTCGCTTGATCTCATCCAGGATGCGGTTTTAGTAGGGAAATCCTGGCTTAAAAATTCTAAGCCATTTTTAGTTTCTGCTTTGCCTATGACGGGTGCTTCTTCTGCTTTGCTGGAAGTTGACGTTTTGAAGGTTTGTGTTTCCCTGTAGCTGCTTCGTTGACTAAAAGTTGATGGAGCTTAGGAATGACAATATGTGTCACCTGTGCAGGAGTTAGTTTCTCAGGCAAAGTCTCTTAAAGTATCATTTGAAGAGAAAATATTGCTTGGAAGAGTTTTGAAGAATTGTGAGGATTGGGAGCAAGATGCGTGTTCTCTTCTGCAGAATGCTGATACCTTATTGGATATAAGGAATATCAACAATGCCATGGACAACAGTTTCATTTCAAAAATTGAAAGTTTGGTTACCAGAATGGAATCTGCCAAAAAGTCTGGTTTATCATCTGGTTGCGACTTTCATGAGATTCCAAAGCTCGAAAATGCATGTTCCAAACTGCAGTGGTGCAATAAAGTGCTTTCTTTCTACTCTAGTGCTCCTTCTTATAAGGTGACAATATTCTTTTCTGATGATATTTCTGATGAACGTCCACTAAAAAATTTTGATTATTCTTTAGTTTGAATAAGTTGCAAATGATTTAAGTATAAGCCGCTGAAAGAAGTATATACATTAAAGTTCACTAAGAAATGTTCCAAATAGATGGTGAAGAAAGTAGGTCATGACTTACTTTTCTTGAATCCTAGTGGCAAGTGTTGTCGTATTTATCAGATACTAGCAACTGAGCATGCTATACATATTATGCTAAGCATCATTAGCAGTTTATCATGTATAGTTTTAAGAATTTCAAGTACTGAAAATATTAGCTAGATACGGACTTAAACTGAAGCTTCTTTAAATGTATGGTTGAAATAATCCTCTATTTCTTAAAGACAGTAGTGATTGGTTATCCTTGTGCAAGCTTTTATCTAGTATATTGTTTTCCTCAGTCCGTTTAGGGTTTCTGCTTTTGATCTGTTACTGCAGTTATAATGAATGGACAAATGGCTACATATTCTGCACTTTGTTTTCAGGGCCTTTTTCAGATCGGAGGAGGAATTCATAAGACTTTTTGAAACTCCTTTGTTGTGACCAACCATACTTGTAGTTGGTTGGTACTCCCTTGTGCTTTTGGAAATGTGGTTTTTACTTATTAATAAAAATGAAGGAGTAATAAACAAGAACAATGAGGAAATGGTTTTCTGTTGTTGGTTCCTGTGTGATGTGACATGCCTTACCCCCCTGGTCATCTTTTGTTATCCTAATGTGTAATGCTATATTGGATTTCCATGTTGCCCATCTATCTGATGTGCGTGGAAAGGAATGGCTGTTTATGGTATAAAATATTTATTGCTTGTAAAACCATTTTTAGGTTTTCTTTTTCTAATGATGCTTAACACTACTTCTAATATAAATAAATATCTTTGTTTCTAATGAAAGAAATTAGTAACTTTTTTTTCCTTGTTTGATCTTAAGTAGTTTCTTTATTTTCTTTCCCCTTTTCATGAAGCAACATTTTTCCTGATCTATCCTGTAGGATGTTGAGGGTTTGATGGAAACCGCTGAGCACCTTTCTATCACAAGTTCATCTGGCCTACTGTGGGGTTCTTTAGTCAATGGGGTCAAATGGCTTAAAAGAGTCTTGGATGTAGTTTCTCTTCCATGTAATTTTAGAAGATGCAAGCTGAGTGATGCTGAAGAAGTTCTTGCCCAATCTCAGGTATGAGTCTGTCTACTTCGCCTTTTTACTGGCATCATATTTCAACGATTTACAACTTTTATTTACAGACTTGAAGCTCAAACTCTTAGATCTTTTACTTTCAGGATATTAACATTTCATTTCCAGTCATGATTCGTCAACTTGAAAATGCTATTCGGGAACATAAGTGAGTATCTGATTGTGAAATGCAATCGTCTACTCTCTCTTTATTTATTTTTCTAATTTTTTTTCCTTCCATTCCTATACTTCTGTTAAAAATTATCTCTTTGGTATGAGGTTAGAGGTCTCTTGTCTATAGCTTTAACGTTAAGTACATTTTGTAGATATCTTTGCTCATTCATTGATAAGTATTTTTATATTTTTGGAATAAATGCATCTGAGCTCCAATACTCATCTCTAATATACAGTCTAATATCCAATAAGTCTTGATCTTTGCTGAAGCCACCCCTTGAACTGAGCAGCCATGTACCTGCAAATTGCAATTATGCTGATTGCAAGTTTGTTTATAAATGTAATATGTAATCATCAGTAAAAATTACAGCTGACTTTGTATTGTGATTTAATTGTGTCCACTGTATATGTAGGTTGTGGCAAGAAAAAGTGCATCACTTTTTCAGTCTAAAGTTTGAGGAAAGGTCTTGGTCTCTAATGTTACAACTCAAGGTATGTGTCTCACGTAGTTGGTCACTTAAATTACCTTGCAGTGCCTTCTTCATCCTTTCTAATAAATCTTTGATTATTGTGATCTTCATGGTAGTATGTTTCGAGACTCTGTTGTGGTTCTGATCTTCCCTAATATAATCTTATAGTCTTGTACTGTTGGCTTGAGGTTTTTCCTGAACTGATATCAAGTATTTTGCTGGAAGTGTTTTGGATAAGACTTGAGTGAGATTGGGAAAGGAGGAAAACAGAAAAGATGATTGAATTCATCCTTGGTGGTTGCAACTTGTTATTCTGCAGTCTTTACTTAGAATGAAGAAGATTCTACTGGGTAGTCTTTTGCTATTATTTTTTCTGTAAGGTGTTTGCATATATGCATTATGGGTCAAATAAATTTTATAATGTACGATTCATGATACTTTCTTATCCTTGTGCATCATACGACATCCCGTGATTCTTGATATAGGAATGGCTGAGGATTATCATGACTATATTTTAGTTTTGTGTATGGGTAACATAGATGGGTTGAATCAATTGAAGATTTAGAGATGTCTCATTTTATTATGCTGTGCGAAATGTTAAGCTTTGGATAGTTGGTCAGGGCATGAAATTTCATGTTTGATCATATGTTACGAACACGTCTTTTTATACAATGAGAGTCTGTTTTATGACATACATGATACGTATTTTATGCTTGATGATTTGGTCACATTCAGGAATGTGGAAAAGCTGCTGCGTTTAATTGTTCTGAGCTGGATATGGTGTTGTCTGAAGTTGAGAAGGTCGAAAAGTGGAAGCAAAGCTGTATAAATATTGTGGGAATGTCTGTTAGAGATACCAATCCACTGCTTGGTTCTTTGCGGAAGGTATTGAGCTGATTGTATTTTTTTTCCCCTTTTGTTCTCGTATTAGAAATTTACAAAAATCCTTTATCGTTTAGCTCTAATTTTAGAGTGCTTATTTGCTGTATATATCTATTTTCAATTCCTTTGCAGATAAAACAGTCTCTAGGTATATCTTTGCAAATATATGATAAGTCACGGTGCTCGAAGGTGATAATTTTGTGCATGTGCTCAGATAGTGGTTCTGCGAATCACCCGTTTTTGACTTGTTTAACATGCAAAGACTGGTAAGGTATTTGTAGCTTTTGTTAAAGGTTGTCTGCTTTAGTTTGTTTCTCAAGTTTGTAGTCTACTTGATATTTCAAATTCGACTTTCATTTTTCCAATACTTGGCAGTTTAGTTATTAAATTTATGAATTATCACTGTCTCATCTTCTTTTTGACTTGTGTGTTCTGGTTATGACTTGGTCTTGATAACTTTGAAATGAGCAGCTACCACTTGGAGTGCCTAGGACAAGCACCAGTTGATAAAAATTATGCAGAACAGTATATATGCCCTTATTGCCAAGTTTCTGAGTTAGGATCTGTGTCTCAAAAAGGAGGTGGCCCCTTGGTATGGATTTAACTTGTCAGAGCCTGTTCTTTTTGAGGCTTTTATGCCACTTAACTGCCTTCTTTTGTTCTTTTAATTTGTGCAGAAATTTGAAGGGAAGCGTCCTGATATCAAATCGTTGATTGAACTTCTTTCAGATGCTGAAAACTTCACTATGGGGTACTAACCTTTATCATTGATGCACGTTTTTAAGTATGTCATGTATGACTGTTTGTTCTTATATAGAAGAGGAACATGGGTACCTTTCCCCAGTAAAAACTCGAATGTGGTTTTGTGGAGGACTTTAGGATATTTGAGACATCACAAGTAGAAAATTATTTTAAAAATTAAACTAATAAATTTTTCGTAAAAGCCCCTAAATTTTTCATCAATTGACGTTTCACTTAGTTAAGCGACAACCCATTTCTTAGTAACAAATCATGGCAAAGTAATTACAGTATCAAATTAAAGCACAACATTCTCTTTTGCCGACTACTTTTATATATTTAACATTCTTTGTTAAAAACATGACTGGATTACATGTGCATGCCCATGTAGATGAACATGCATCACGTGCATTGCCATGACAGACTTCTAGAAGTATTGTATTATGTTCTTGGGACTTTGAGCATAATTAGGACCTTTTCGAAATTTTCAGAAATTATGTTTGTGTTGTGTTTTGTGTCTTGCTTATTTTCAAGCATTTTATGAAAGTTAAGGATTTGTTTCATTTGATGTCATGCTGGTTGTCACAGTATTGAAGAAAGAAATACATTACAAGAGGTGGTAGAGCAAGCTCTCGCATGTAACGCGTGTGTGGCAGAATTAGTTGATTTCACCTCGTCGTATTTGGATAAAGACCTCAGCATTGTTTCACGAAAGCTAACCATAGCATTGAAGGTTTTCATTTTTCTCTCTTTTATCATTTGATGTTGTTACGCTTTTGGTTGTCTTGTATTTTGGGATATTCTTAGTCCTCTCTTCTCTCTGTTCTCTCATGTTCTCTTCTTTAATTTCTATTTATTTATTTATTTTTATATCAAGGATTAGTTGGCCTAAACATTTGTTGAGCCCAGATTACATTGTGGCCAAAGATTAGTATGTCCTACTTATTGGAAGTTGTTTTGTTTCCTAGGCAATCGACATCGCAGGCGTTTATGATCACAAAGCTAGTTCTGACCTTAAGATGGCATTGGCAAAAAACTCCTGGAGAATGAGAGTTAGCAGGTTGCAAGAGGGTTCACCGAAGCCCACGATAAAACAGATTCAGCATCTCTTGAAAGAGGTATGTGCTGTTTTGTTTGGGTTTAGAGCATTCTACATCTACATCTCATGTTATTGTTACTGTATCGTTTTCCTGTGCATTCCTTGTTGAAGTTGGACGGTTTGCGATAGAGAGACCAACTACTGTAACCATGGTTATTTTGTGCTGAAAGTTTGTTTGTTTTGCCCTTAGTACTTAATTGAAGGAAATTATTTGTATGTAGCAACTTTGGAACTACTTGGGTTGATTCAGCTGCCTGTTTTGGGACCAAAATCCTGACTTTTGAATTACAAGGGGACAGAGGATTGGGCAAGAAGAAAAAGAGGATATGATTTGTTTTTTTAAAGCTTGTATCTCCCATCCTGGTGGAACTAGAAGAGATTCTGTTCCAAATCACTCTGAATCTTTAGTGTGCTCTAGACCATGCAGCCCATACCTCAAACTGTCTTGCACATAAAGCTTGTGCATTGATGTGAGGCTGGACAAATATTTCAATTTTATGTCCGCCCTTAGGTTTGTCTTTATTATTATGCCGATTTGTATTATAGCTGCTGAAGTTGTCTCAGATTGGTCTGCCTTGTTCACTACCCTGATTTGACTGCCTTGCCTTTTCCTGGTTTCTTTAGTGATGGTCTATTTCATCGGCATTTAAAAAGTGAAACATGCTTTAACTTTGTCCATAAACAATCGAGCTCTTTAGAAATCTGTTATAGATGTGCTCAAGCCAGTTGCTGGTACTTCGCAGGGACTGGCAATGAACATACCACCTGAAGATCACTTTTTGCAGAGACTCTCAGAGTTGAAGCACAATGGGCTGCAATGGGCAGAACGTGCTAAGAAGGTCAGGACATCTTACTACTGAATTATCTATCCCTGCATTTCCCCTCTTTCATTGTGCTCACACACAAGTTGCACAAATTATGGCTTTACAAATTAGAATTGTTGTTTCTCTTCACACAGGTTGTGGCTGATTCTGGGGCTCTTGCCTTGGATCAAGTTTTTGAACTTATTAATGAGGGTGAAAACCTGCCAGTTTACTTTGCGAAGGAACTGAAGGTAAAAAAGAGAAAACTGAAAATCATATCAGTATCAAGTGCCTTGGTATTGTAAGGACTAATGATTCCTTGCTGATGCAGTCACTGGAAGCTCGAAGCATGCTTCACTGCATTTGTCGAAAGCCCCTTGATGAAAGAAGAATGATTGCTTGTGATTGGTGTGGTGAGTGGTATCACACAAATTGTGTTAAAGTGCCTTCCCCAACTAAGGTTTACATCTGCGCTGCATGTTATCCTCACGCTGAACAGTTGGTGGATCATGAGAGGTAATTTCCGAACACAACTTTTTTTATTCTTTGCCATACTATATGTCATTTCATTAACATGTTCTCCCTGTTTGCTTGTGAATGTGCTCTCTGTGATACCTGCAAACAACTCGGTCCAGAGCAATTATCTTTCTGTATCATTGTGCACAACAACCCTAACAACACTTGCTTTAGCAATAAGTAGCTGCCATTTCAGAAACATCTACTTGTTCAAAGAATTCAGTGGTCGCAAAAGCTTGGATCATCATATTTTTGTTTAGATAATTAGTTCTAGGAACTTGACATTTCTTTATTGCTTTGACAGATCAAGAAGCACCGAGTCTGTGGAACCTAAAACACCCTCACCACAACACACAACATCAAGAAAGAAACAGAAGAGGGCCGAGTCAAGTCTAACCCAGAAGATGCTTACAATTACAAATTCCAGTATTATACTTAGGAACAGGATTGATTGTTTATGGTGGCGAAACCGGAAGCCTTTCAGAAGGGCGACTAGAAAACGTGCTGACCTCGATAATCTTTCTCCATTTTCCCATATACAATAACAATTGGGAAAAATAGATAGCCATCAATGATTTGATTTATTCAATTGATTTTTGTGGTTACATTAGTGAAAATTATGTTCATTCCTTTCTAGTGTTAGTTAAAACCGCCATGCTTTCATTGTCATTTGCTCCAGGAAGTGCTTGGAAAAGTTGATTCCGTTTTTCTATCAATGTGTCTTACTGCAAAAGTTAGATATCATCCGGTCTTTCTCACAAGAGCAGGTCTTGGCTTATTGGACTGTTGGTGTCTGTATTCAATTTGATATACGCTTCTGAACTATGAGAGCATCCTAATGGATTTTACTGTAAAGATTCTGAAGATTCCAGGACAAAGATTAAGCTACAGGTGGAATACATGAAACAGGCTTGAGAATCTTAGAAAATTCAGTCACTAAATTGGCATGGAGAATCTCAGATAGTTGTATAGAGCATCTTCATATAATCTCCGAAAAAATATGACTAACTGATGTCGGAATCAACAAGAAAGATAAAGAATTCTCTCTGCTTCTCAAACTTTTCTCCTCCAAGGTCCTACTTCCAGGAAAGTATTTTGCTGGATTGTTGAAGCTATTTCATCATGCACACGGAGGGCGAACAGTGGCCAGGGCTACTGTGGTATCCCAGAGGCCGGTTTCTCTTCGTGTCAGTAGAGAATTCCAGAAAGACCAGCCCAGCCCATCTGACGTGGACCAGACCCGGCCCGACTCGAACAGGCAGATGGGACATGGGAGATGTCTCAGCAAGTTACAATCTGGATCCTCATCCCCATTGCTTTGTGACCACGTCACTGTCCTTGTAGTCCTGCGAGATGCTGCTTTGGTAACATCACATCTCTTCTTCTCCATTTCTTTTTATCAATTAAAAAATACAGTCTTCATCACTTTCCCTGTAAAACCCATGTTTGTTTTTTAACCACACCGTTGAGGCTCTGACCACAGACTCCTCTCTTTAATTCAGTTTTCATCAGAATGATGGTACTGTACTAGAGAAGAACCAAAACCAGCAAAAGCACACCAAACAAAGTTATAGAAAGAGAAACTAGAGAGAGAGAGAGAGAGAGGAGAAAAAGGAAAAGAAATTTAAAAGAAGGGTTCAGTGCCCCAGGAAATAGCAATCTGATAAGGACATATAGACACACATTTGTAAGGTCTTGGTACTTTTGGTGGGCCACCCACTGTCCCTCCCAGTGCCATCACTCAACTCTTTCAGCAGAAATACTTGCTTGCTCACACTCACACACTTGCAGCTTCCCCCACTGACTATTTAATTTCAAAATAACCAAAGGAGAGAAGGAAAAAAGGGCAGGTCTTCTACTTAACACGTACCAACTTTAGTTTAAAAGTTCCTCATTTTTCAATTCATTTTTCTCTCTTGTTGTTTGTCTTTTCTCTCTTCTTGTCTTTCCCTCTTTTCTTTCTTTGTTCATTGCATTTGCTCCTCAAAAACCCTAGATTTCAAATCTAGGGTTTTCTTGTTCTTTGGTGGTGATTTTATTGTGCATAGAACTGCTAAGTTTCTAAAAGCTTTTAATTTTGTAGCTCTCTATGCTTTCCTTTCTCTGCATTTTTCCTTTTCTCCGAGTAAACTCTGAGATGGGTTTTTAGGAGCGAAAACTTTGGTCCTCTAAATATTATTTTTGTCCCTATTTTTGTGGGTTCAGGTTAAAATTTTTGTTGGGTGGTTAGATTTTCTTCATTCGGGAATAAACGTTTGTAAAGCTCTTGTTTTGAAGGATCATTGTGGTAGAATCTCCAAGATTTAGGGTCAAACAAGAGTGGAGGTTGTTTCGTTGCTTTCTTTGTTTTTTCTGTTTGCTTAGAGTTTTGAAGTTTCAGTATTGTTCTTGTTGTTCTCTTGGTTGTGAAATTTACCCCATTTAAGGAAAAAACCCTTGTAAAACCCTTTTTATTGAAGTCTCTTTTGTTGTCTCTCCTTTGTTACAATCTGTGGATTAATTTTTCACTACAGAAAGAAAAACTAGTTTTTCTCTTTCTTTGGTGACCATCTCTCCCTTGTAAATGAATGGATGGAAGAGAAGCTATGGCATTGTCAGGAGGCTCTGCTCCCTATTACATACATAGAGGAGGAACTGTTGGGTCTGGGTCTGCTTCACAGGCTGGTGCATTACATGCTGCTGGTTTTAGGCCTTTATCAAACCCAACCATATTATCTCAGCCAAATGTTGGATCAGCATTCTCAATAGAGCCTAGACATGCTAATTTTTCTCATGGCATTAACATGAGCATGTCTTCTGGGGCGCCACTGGTTGAGCCAGTGAAGAAGAAGCGGGGGAGGCCCCGGAAGTATGCCCCTGATGGGCAGGTTTCCTTGGGATTGTCACCATTGCCAGCTAAGCCGAAGCCTTCCTCAGGCTCTGATAGCCAGACCCCAAAAAGGGCTAGAGGCCGGCCGCCTGGGAGTGGGAGGAAGCAGCAATTGGCAGCTTTAGGTGAGGCTCTTGAACATTTAATCACCCCCCCCCCCTTCTTCTCTCTCTCTTTCTTCTTTCTTGTTGTGTTTTTTGAGGTTTCTGATGTTATGATATGACACAGATATTCTTGGTGCAATTGCATTGCTGTGTTAACACGTTTGCTTTAGATCTTGCATCCTATCTTTCACACTGTCAATTTTAACACTGTTATTTGCTGTGCTGCAAGAATTAAGGTTTTTATCTTCTGATTAGGGAGGATAGAATTGTGTGATGCTCCGCTGTGATTTTCAATTAAATAACTCTGATTTATTTGGTGGTATCTTGTGCTTCTCTGACTTTTCAAGTCTACTCTGTGAATTGCATAATGTATGGGAATGCTGAATCTCTTTTTTCATTTGTGTTTCCAAATATTGAAGAATCATGGATGATTTCTATTTGCTTTTTGAATTAACTCTGTAATATTTAGCATGTCATGTCATGGGTTTCTGTTGTAAACATCAAACCATAGCCAACAAGAACTTCACAATCATGCAAAGATCTGTTTAAGATTTGTAATGTAAACTGAGGTTCTTGTTCAGGATGTGAAGGCTTGACTACTGTAGTAACTTGCTCATTTTTGGTGTGGCTGATTTCTGTGATGTTAGAAAGGTCAAGAGGACACAAATTTCAGTTTCTTCCAGTTGAATGTGTGAACTAGCTTATGTTTGTTAATTATGATAGGAATGTTGGTTACTGCTTGTTTAATCAATGCATATGATTTAGGATTGTGTATGTTGTCCATAAATGTTTGTTTGCTTCTGGTAGGTGAGTGGATGAACAGTTCAGCTGGACTGGCTTTTGCACCACATGTGATCAGCATTGGAGTTGGAGAAGTATGCTAAATCCTTTCCATTTCCATTTTCACCTAATACAAGATTCAAATACATGCAGAATTTACTGATTTCCTATTAGTTATGTCATAAAAATACCCATTCTGTGTGAAAATCCAGACATCATCTGATGAACCTGGTGCTTATTGTTCTTGTTGTGATGATGCTTTTAGTAAGCAACTTGATGTGTTTTGCTCATTTGAACTCTGTTTACAAAGCTTAATATGTCTTGTAGTAAAGAGTCTGTCTTTTTGATGAGGAAAACAGTTAATCACAGCAGCACAAAAGGATGCTGCCCTAGAACTTAATTATATCTATGTGCAAGATAAATTCAGTTGAGTGAGATTTTCATATGTAAAATAGTGTTCATTGAACCAAAATTTTAATTGTGTAAGTCATTTATCTTTAAACTTTACTATTTTGTTTTCCTCAACTCCATGTAACACTTCACTATTTTGTTTTCCTCCAACCAACAAAGACAGAGAAAAGTAGTAAAGAATTCTCTTCTTGTTTTTCATGGTAAAGAAATTTTATGGGGAAAAGTCAGCTCTCCACTGGGTCGCCTTAGTGGTCAAGGAAAACTATGGGATGAATGTAAATTTAGAAATCTTCTGTTGGAATCCACACTGGTGATCATACTCGTGCTGAGAACGGAGCAGGCCAGGGCATCACTCCTGAGTTTACTATGCGAGGGTGGGTCCAATAGTGGCTGTGCATTAGATGGGTTCCTGGTATAAAAAAAAAAAACATAAAGAATCTGAATGATTTAGAACCATTAGTCAAGTGATGCTACTACCAGCTTGAAACACCTTCACGGACCACCGTTGTGCTGACATGGCTAGTTGTTCACTCGGCACTAGGTGAACAAGAGAAATATTGCACCAATTGGCTTCCTTTCTGAAGCAAGAAGGGAACTCATGCTTGCTAGAAAAGCATGAGCTTTAATAGGAGGGTGTGTTTAATGAGTAGAGGTAAAGGGATGATAGGGCAGTAGCATTTTCATGGCTCAGAGACATACCAAACAAAAATATTGATATTGTTTTGTCTTTTTTATCTTCTTTTGCAGGACATTGTTGCAAAAATACTTTCATTTGCGCAGCAGAGGCCCAGGGCTGTCTGCATCCTGTCAGGCACGGGTACAGTTTCTTCAGTAACACTACGTCAGCCGGCATCTACTGTGCCTACCGTTACTTATGAGGTTGATGCATCATAGATTTTTCTCTTTTCCTTTCTCATATTCTAATGGAAAAAGCTTGCATATAAAGGTTTGTATGTGTTCTATTTCCATTTAAAGACGATTCATGCCAAACACTATAAGCCACAGGTGTTATATTTTGGTGGATTTATTTTATTTTCTACAGTCAATGTATCAATTATTGACTTTGTTCTTGCATTACGTATTATACTGAGTGCTTGGCTATCAAAAGAAAGAAAAATATAACTTCTTAAATTTCATTGCGGTTTAAGAGGAATTTATTGAACTTCTTAATATTATTGAGTGGTATTCTAAATAATGTTACCTTTGAAGATACAAGTTGCCTTAATTCTGAAAACAATAATGCTAGGACTTGACCTGCTGGGGGATAAGATATCAGACGGCCAAGTTCTAAGTTGTATTCATGGTTTTTGTTTAGAGTTGGCTGAACTATGTGAGATTTTGCACCTAGCAGGAACTTATGGAGATGTCAATGGGTTTTGCTTCAAGATTTGTTTTGGCCTGTTTCTGCAGTTGAAGGTTGGGGTTTAGTTAGCATTTCTTGGGATGGTGATAATGGGGTTTGTGGAGTGCCCTGTGAGGTCTTAGCCTTTGGATCTAGATAGTAGAGTATCTTGTTTGAATAGATAGACAGATAATAGAAATTGGGTTATACTTGGAATGTATCAACGAAAACATTCCTGCTTAAGCTTTTAGTCCTTTGAAGACTTGATCTATGCTTAGTGTAAACAGGGAGCATCTTCAGTCAGGGCTAAGTTATTAGCTGTTACTATTGAGTTTATAGTTTTGAGGTCATGAAATTTTTGTTGAATTAGTAATCTAAAAAGCAAATGGTTAAAGGTAATATATGAAAAATCTGATTAAAAAAAGAAAGATCTGATAGGAAAAGGTAAAATATGGAAAGAAATCCCATGTTGAGTGAACTTCGTTATGATTAGTGCAGTTAGTAAGGGGGAGAAAAGGAGACTTGGGAAATAAGAAGAGGAAGTTCCTGTTGTTAAGTGAAAATGAAATTCGGTTCTTCAATTTTTCAGGCAGAGCAGTAGATATTGTTGTACCATGTGCTTCCCAGATTCTTTTTAATTTTGGTACTGTAGTTTAGTTCCATAGTATAGTTTCAGGTCCTTCATTGATTCTTGGTTACTGCTGTCAACATGTTAAATAGAATTTCAGTCTTTTGCTTCTATTCTTTGTTCATTGGCATATTCATGCGCCCTGCCCCTCTCTCCTTTCGAGTTATCGTTTTTTAACAGCTTTGACAAAACTTATTTAAATCTTGTAGGGGCGTTTCGAGATTCTATGCTTGTCTGGTTCTTACTTGCTTGCTGAAGATGGAGGCCCTCGCAGCCGAACTGGAGGCATAAGTGCTTCCCTTTCTAGTCCTGATGGTCATGTAATTGGCGGTGGGGTGGGAATGCTCATTGCAGCAAGCCTTGTTCAGGTATCAACCTGCTGGCTCTGAATTTAGTCTAATTTGTCAATTGCACATCATATATTGTGCCTATCGCTTTAGGCAATGATATTGGCAATTATATATGTCTGGTATGTTATTTGCACGATTTATTGCTTCTGGGTTAAGTTTAGTTCACCTAAAGCTGTTCCATTGATGTACGTGTGTCAAGATACAGTTGCAGACTGTCTGCTTGTCTGAATGTCTTTTTGTTAGTCAGGCAGGTGGTCAAGAGCCTGCATAAATCACTATGACAAACATGCTTGCTGCAGGTGGTGGCATGCAGTTTCGTATATGGAGGTTCCAAGGCCAAGAACAAGCAAATTGCTGCCCTGAAAGACGACAAGGAATCTACTTCTCAGCTTAATCATAAACCGAGTACTCCAACCAGCGCACCTCCTCAGAACTTCACTGCCGCCCCATTGAGCAGCTGGCCTGGTTCGCGGCCAGTGGATTTGAGAAACCCCCACACTGATATTGACTTGACGCGAGGATGAGGATGAGGATGATCTCTTGTTGCAACATACACATAGCAATATTGTACATATGTGATGTTGTACATGTATTGAACCTGTGAGGATTATGAAAATCTAAAGTCTCTACCCTTTTGCCCTCTAGGGGCATTAGGTTTGTGCTAACATAGTTTGTAACAGAAGTCATTTTGAGGCTTGAAGTATCAATGGTAACTTGATGGGAAATTTTCCAGCAGTTCTGAGTTCTGCAAATGATGCTTTTTAGAACTGTCTGTATTGCTCTAGCAGATGATTTCATTGCAAAACTTGTCAAGAAAATTCAATTCTCTTTGTTATAACTGCAATTCACCCAAATCGATCTAGGGTTCATCTGCTACTTGTTTAGTAAACTAGCCTTTTGAGAAAAATATTTGATATCTTGATCTTCTTTGCTGCAGGGCTTCTATCTTCCTGGAGAGACTTGTCTGTCATCACAAGGTCTCACATCAATGTAGATTTTAGGTACTTACACAAGAATCCTTTAAAGCAAGGGCTTCACCTAAAGAACATCAACAGTGTAAAAATCAATCCATTACAGACGGGATCACTCAACCTTTAAACCATTAGAAGAGGTATTCAACTTTACAGTCTACGTGATACAAGTTGGGATCCCTGCTAAATGTTTCTGCAATTGGTATCCTGAATCAAGCAAGCTAGTTTCTCCACAAACTCATGAGATGCCCAACAGCTTCTTTATGTCATACTGCAACAGAATCATAAAGTTATGACAGCTTCTTTATGTCATACTGCAACAGAATCATAAAGTTATGAAAATAAATAACTTCATACGAAGATGGTAACTCACTGCAAGTGGAACAATATGAACCTGGAAGTAGCTATGGTGTTTTGGGATGAAAGGATTATACCTCAAGGCTGAGAGGAGTTGTTGTTGGGTAATATCGATGAACAGCTTGGCCATCCTTATCAACCAGGAACTTGGCAAAGTTCCACTGAATGTCATCTCTGAAAATTCCCCACTTGCCTGATTTCAGAAACTTGTAGATTGGAGAAGCGTTAATCCCATTTGCTTCAATCTAGTGCAACATCAGCAAAGCAACAAGGTTATAAGTTCATCCTTCCACATCTCCCCTGAAGATAATTAAATTCAAACTCATAAATGCAATCCAGGATCCATCTGGTAATGCTGAGATTCATGTAAAAACTTTATCAAACATTCTGGATGGAAACCACAGCAGTCCTGGGAAATGTAATAGGTGTTGGCTGCACATGTATCACAATCATAGGTCACTCAGAATTCACCTTGTCGAAGATAGGAAATTCTGATTTGAAGCGGGTGCAAACAAACTCAGCAATCTGATCATTGGTCCCAGGCTCCTCCTCGCCAAACTGGTTGCATGGAAATGCCAATATCTCCAGGCCTGCAGTTTTCGAATGTGACATTTAGGTTATCTCAAAAGACAATAACTACACAGAAAATGAACAGATGCTACAGGATTCAATTTATACCTGGCACTGAAAATATCAGAAAACTCAGCAAATGCAAACAGCAAATATTTGTTTTCTATACCTTACTAGTATATTTTAGTTATGATTATAAAGGAATTTGAAAGAACAAAATAGTATAAAGATTAGGACAAACCCTGATGTTTGTACTTCTCATATAGCTGATTCAGCTCTGCATAGTTTGAGTTGGTCATCCCACTGACATAATCAACCAAACAATCAGGAGATAAAAATTCTCAGTGATGATAAAAGAGACTTAATGATAATAAAAGTACAAAACCAATGATTGATTTGGATAGTTGAACCAATTCCATCTCATGTAACACATGTTCCTAAACTGCTGTGTTCGTCAAAAAAGAAATGTCCAAATCGAATCTTATTTATGCAGCAGAACTAAAATGCATATAAAAAGAGAAACCGGAGGAAACTACCATTTAGAAGCAACGTTAACAATCAAAAGAACTTTTCCTTTGTAAGTGCTCAGATCCACATCATTTCCCTTAGCATCCTGCAGATTGTAGAACACAGACAGGTAATGTTCTATCTTTTTAAACACAGAAATGTTTCTTGATAAGAAAAGAAGTTAGATTTATGCTTCTCTCATCCAGTGTAGCAGGAAGGACTACTACCACCTTCTGCATACTGTTCTTCCTGGAAATTGTCTCTTGATGTCCTCATCTGAAATTCCATCTTTTCCCCTATCTACTGAGTGTGAATAGCAATGCAAGTAAATAGCTCCATTTTCCCATTTTTTCTTTTTCTTTTGTAAGGCAAAAAAAAGGCCAAGAATTAATTGCATTTCCATATAATCCACACTTACACTTCAGATTACTTGAGGACTAGCTCATAAAACCCAAGTTTTATTCCTCAGTTACAGTTCAGATTGACAGACTGAATACCTTATTTTCTTTCTTAAGACAAAAAGAATCTCAAATTCAGTTGTCATTAATATGATCAAGGGCACCCACTACACAAAAGGCTCACTACAATGAGTTTACTTGTACTGCAATTTCATACAGAAGCTCTGTTCTTTTCCCTTTCTGCTCAGAGAATAGCTTCCAGAAGGTACAGTCCTCATATGAATAGCTGTATACACGTTTCAAACTATGGTGTTTTCAAACCAAGACGATCTCAAAAGATTATTAGGCCTCAAGAATTCTAAAGACAGATATAATACTCTTTGTGGTTGCATTAAAACCCACTTATGATGAGAGAACAATCACAAAGCAAACCGAAGCTAGAAAAGGACCCGTAGCTGACCTTGACAGTGAAATCATGGATTGATTCTGGGTCCTTGGTGTCTTGACTTGCCATTGGGTATACTTGTCTGATAAGGATAGAGAAGAAGACTCCAAAATGACAAACCACAAAGGAACAACGCAAGGATATAGAAAGAACAGTCAAGCTTCAGGGAAGCAAGGAGGGAGAGACGGCATGGAATGAATCATGCTCTCTTTCACATGTCACACGTGTAGAGAATCTTCAGTTCCTTGCCTGACATTGAAGCCCATTAGCCTACTTGCTCTCTAGGCTCAGTCCAGTTCTACTATGAGCCTTGAGGCCCATTTTCTGGGACAATTTGCATTCTCTTTATGGCATATCTTTTGTCTGATCTTTTACAATTTTTACTTCCAAAGTCTTTCCATGATCCAACCTTGAACTAAAAACTGTCGCCCAAGGATATTTGTTTGATACACAAGGGATTCACACCATTCGATCAGCTCTGGAAAACTGCCAAAGTTGTGCTCTAGCTTGAGGATGATTAGAGCAACACCCTGCGCATAATCTGGGTTTAATGGTCTCAAGCTATGAATGTCTTCGACCCATTTTGATATAATATTCACCCTGGAAGCAGATGCTTAACCAGGAAGCATGGTTATAGTTCAGACAAACACAACCAGAGGAAATAAAACCAGTATCCTGACAACCAGAAGGTGCAACTACCAAGTAGATCTTTCATTCATCAAACTCATATGATTCATATTAGTAAGGAAGAGAGACTACAAGTTCATAGTTTACATTATCAAAAGAAACTCTTAAAAGAAGTCAAAGGACATATCAGCTCCTGCTGGCGCCTATTTGATCATAGTAGCATCTACGTTTATTTGCTAAGGCTGATAAGATAACCTGCTTGGCTCAAGCAATCCCTAACAGTTTCTTTATATCTTTCTGCAAGGAGCAAACAGCATAAGTGAGGAATCTGCTGATTAA
Organism: Moringa oleifera; assembly: GCA_021397835.1. Taxonomy (NCBI): domain Eukaryota; kingdom Viridiplantae; phylum Streptophyta; class Magnoliopsida; order Brassicales; family Moringaceae; genus Moringa; species Moringa oleifera. Next base: position 1,808,924 of record JAJFZO010000566.1, read on the forward strand.
TTGAAGATATTATATACCCAGTCTGGTAATGGTTATACCTCGATGCTAAGAGGGGAAGTAGTAGGGGCATAACGATCAACGACATTTCCATCTTTATCAACCAGGAACTTGGAGAAGTTCCACTTGATGTTGTCCCCGAGAAACCCACCTTTGCTAGACTTCAAGAACTTGTAGATTGGAGCAGCATTTGCACCATTCACATCAACCTGTATCAAAGCCAAAAACAGAAGGTTGGCCCAAGAATAAATCCATCTTCTCACAGAAAAACAGAGATCATGAGGACAACAAAGATATTTGATTGTTCTACTCAATGATGCAAGAACTTAAGATTGAAATAATCTGGAGAGAAGGCAAGAAACATAAATTGACAACAAGGATAATTGATTTAACCTAGTGGAACTCCTACCTTGTCGAATATTGGATACTCAGCCTTGAAGCGGGTGCAAGCAAACTCAACGATCTGATCATTGGTGCCTGGCTCCTGACCTCCAAACTGGTTACTTGGAAATGCCAGAATCTCCAAACCTGAAACAATGCATTAAGAACCCATGAGCGGTGTAATAGAAATGTATATAAGAAAAAAGCATTGAAGTGAGAGAAGAAGTTCATGACTATATGTAAAGGCAAACCTTGATCTTTGTATTTCTCATACAGCTGAGTCAGCTCACTGTAGTTGGAATTGGTCAAGCCACTGCATCAGAAACCATTTGTCTGAGAAAAAAAGAATATTATGAAGATTGAAGAATAAGAAATGGCTTGAAATCAATTTGGCACTTCACCATCCCTTGTTTAGAGACTATCTCCAGTTCTAAGTTCAATTTAAGCAAGATAGCCTTAACTAATATCACTGGTTAGCTATCTAAGAAGTTATGATCAAAGGGAGAAACCAGAGACAGTCGGGTGAAAACCCAGTTTCAATTATCCAAACAAAAACAACCCGATCACCTAAGCCCTCTCAGGGTTAAGAAACAAATGATAGCATCATAAGTTATATTTGGTACCATTGGCATGCAACATTAACAACCCGATCACCCAAGCCCTCTCAGGGTTAAGAAACAAATAATAGCATCATAAGTCATATTTGGTACCATTGGGATGCAACATTGACAATCAGGAGGACCTTCCCTTTGTAGGTGCTGAGATCAACATCATTTCCCCTGGCATCCTGTGAGTTGTAGAATTAAGGAAACATACATTAGATTATTGGTAATCCATGACAAAACAACTAGGAGACATTGTTTTGGTAAAAATCACAATCCCTTGATGTTCTATATTGAACTTAGTTTCATGTGTCTGGTAGCTAACAAACAGGAAGCAGCAGACAAGAATCCAAAAGTTCACTACTTCGGGTTCAGAACTTGAGGACAAAATTATATTTAAGACAAAGATTCAGTACAACTGAGATAATATCTTAATGTTCTTGGAAAACCAACATAACAAGACAGAAAAGCTTTGAATTTTTAACTCATTTGTATCCATTATTGTAAACTTCACCTAAATAGAGGACTACTGCTGTGATCAGGCTATTTTGCCTCTTCGCTTATGGCATATAAGAAACAGAGACAAACTCATTTCTTGATGAACAAAAACTCACTAGCCACATGATCAAAAAGGGTAATTGAAGGAAAATAAATGAATAAAGCTGAGATATTTTCTGTCAAAACCACAGAAACTTCATCTTAAAGCAATAGGAATATAAAGTGAATATAAAGTGAGCAAATTCAATCACCAAAAGGCAAAATCAACTCACTTTGACAGTGAAGTCGTGAACTGATTTGGCCTGGGATTGGCTAGCCATTGTATGATCTGATCTTAAAGCACACAAAACAGGCCTTGAAACCCTTGTTTTGATCGATGGAGAAGAAATCAAAGAAAACGATGAGATGCGCCGATACCGCAGAAGACTTTGCTTAGAATTGGAAGGGAATCGCTTTGGCAGGACGAGAGAAGCAGATAATGCCGAAATGGTTCGAGTTCTTCGACGGAAAGCACTGGTTGCAGAACGGAGCATTGAGGAATTTATAGAGTCACGAGCGGAAACAATATTGTTTCAGATCATTTAACGCGTGGTTGTAAAAGCTCGGGGGACTGCGGTGCAAACGTGGAGAATTTCTATTCGTCAACTTGGATGGAATAAGACAGCGTTAAATATCAATGGAACTTGCATCAGAGATGACGTCATTGTTGTTTCCAACAAGCTTCCGGTGATTATACTTGCTGGGTATGAACTGTAGCCTGTCCCTGTCCGTGTGAACAGCATATTAAGATCTTTTACGGCGCTCTCTGTTCTTATTGCTCTGAACATCTCATTTTTCAGGCTTGTCGAGAAGGGGAGTTCCCATTTGGGCAAAGCATTTGTAGTTTCTAGAGGAAAATCTTCATGAAAAGATGTTTAAATACCATTAGGACATGTTTTAATGAGTTTAAACTCATAATTGTCGGACCTTCACAGCATGACCAGGACAAGTTGATTGTTCATGCAATTGTTTTTGACACAGATGGATGACATCAAAATCTGCCGGGAAGAAAATGTTACTGTTTTGATCTTGATAGTCTCTCAAATTTACAAATCTTCATGAATCTCCTATGTAATCCTTCAAATAGATTTGGCAAGTAAATTTCATATACAAAATTAACTATCAGAGTGTCCACTGTAATGGGTAAGTCTTCTTTCTTGCAATTCCGTGTGATGCTTACAGGAAGATACCAATGAATCAATAAACTAAGGAAGATTTAAACACTGATTCCTGGAATTTAATCCAATCTGCTTACTCTCTCAAGCAAATTGTTCATAGTTATGAAGAATGCATCCTGAAACTTTTCAAGCTGAGAATTTAGATCCCCGTAGACTAACCCAGGTAACAGTTCATACACTATGTACCTCCTCATATCCTCTCTTTCCCTCACAGGCACCTTCATCAGTCTCTCTATTACATTAACTTTCATTTTCCTCACCTCTTCTTGGTCTATCAATACTGAATATTTGCTACGATCCTCTGGTAGGTGCCATGGATATTGGTAGTAAGCTGTGAAAGGATCAAAGAATACAGGGATGCAACCTGAAACAAGTGAATCGAATACTGATTTTCTTGTTGGACTGTCACCGGGAGGCTGTAAGCAGAATTCAGACTGCATAAACAGCTCGATGACCGACTCGGGTTGATGACATCCACCTGAGTTACAGTTCAAAAGCTTGCATTTTCCAGCATCTGCAGAAGCACACTGGTTGATGAGTACTGATCTTATGTTCTCTGGTGCACCAGGCCTTGCAGCCCCGGCAAAGCTCACCAGGCTACTGCGTCTTGACCTGATGATCTTGAGCTGCCAGGCAATGATATCGTTGTCTGACTGGGGGTGAAAGTAGGTAGGATGTGGAATTCCTATGTCATTGACGTGCCATGGTTGCCGCTCAATCAAGAGCTTTATTGGTTTCTGCATTTGATCAAGCTCTAGCAGTCTAGTTCCCCATGAAGACTGGTTGTTCCTCCTGAAATCCCATGAAATCTTACCCAACACAAATACATGATCCTTACCAGAGTTTTGAATCCATGGCTTCCTGGATTCAAGCCACTTCATGAGCTCCAATGACAAAGTATCTTTGACATCGTTGGAGACGTTCTTGAAATGCCATCTCAAGATATCTAAGCCACCATAAAACGGGACATAAAAGAGCTTTGCTGCATTTTCATCATAAACCCGGCATGGATGCTTCAACACTCTGGCATGAAATATCGGTTCCAGTGAGTACTGATGAGTGTGATACCATCCTTTTCCGAGCTTTTCAATTGGTTCACCAAGAGCATTGTTCATGAAATACTTGCAGAAGTCAGTCCAGGGAATCATTTCACCACATTGACCCATCAAGTCCTTGTTGAACTTCGTTGGCAGATCATACACATAGACACCCTTCCCATCACAGGCTGCTTGATTCTTATCTGACACCCATGACCGGTGCACTTGCAGCTGCCCTTCCACAGCCTTCACTGCATTTGCTACCTCCTCATCTCTGCTATCTCTGTCAATCTCTTTGCTATCTTGGGCAACAATCACACTCTCCTTGACATTGCCGTGGATGGCAGGACTAGTATTCCAGGAATCGTTGCTGATTCCTGGAACTGGGATGTCAAAGTTGGGCTGAGTACCTGCAGAGAGGCAGTAAAGATTGTTGAGTTTCCTTGAGGAAACACAGACATGAACAATGTTTCCAGAGATGAAGGTGGCAGAGGAAGACCAGAGGAAGAGAACAATCAACAAGAAGATTGCAGCTGGAATTTGATAGAGAATTCTGCACAATATTGAATCGAAGAAGCAATTTTCTTTCACTTCTGCTTTCTTGGACAGTTTACTCTTCCTTTTAGAGAAAACAGCCATCTTCACTGGCTATCTTGTTGGACCATAATTTTCCTTCAGGTTTTCTAGTAGAGGGAGGCTGCATCCTGTCCATTGTTGAACATGGACGCACGTCTGCAGCTTGTCACCTGTTTTGCATGCACGTTGGAATATATCCACAGTCGGTACTGATACATCATTCTTACTGATACATGATTCATCAATTCACCGATTTATAAATTCCATCTGAAATTATAAAAGATTCATCTGGGCACCTGTTTACTGCCAATTCGTTGCAGCTAGTCTATCAGAAAGATTTACTGATACACGATTCATCAATTCACCAATTTATAAATTCCATCTGTAATTATAAAAGATTCATCTGGGCACCTATTTACTGCCAATTCGTTGCAGCTAATCTATCAGAAAGATTTTTTGAGAGCTTACTGACTTTCCATCTCTAATGTCAAGATTCATGGAAGACCTCAATGAATGGCATAATGGGGTCTCCTCCATACAATACACAGAAGGTCAACCAATAATGAGATCCATAATCACCTTCAGAGACAATGCTTGAACAGGCTGTCTCTTAGATTGATAAGCACCTGCAAATCTTGGGTTCGCGATTGCCAGCATTTCTAAATTACATTCCATTCTCATATCACAGGATCAGGAAAGCTGCTACATTGAATAAGGAGACAAGGAAGAAGTTTTTGAATTAAATAAGAGATACCAAGATAAACAGACAAGATCAAAGATATTATAATATTGTTATTCTGCTTATATGCGGCCAAATAAGGTACAATTATTCCAGTCTAATCCCAGCTACATTGTCTTTCAGAACAGGAAGCACAAAATGCAGGTAAATAACAACTGAGAACTCAGGGTAATGCACTAATAGATCCCCGTACCTTCTGTAAGAAACATCCACGATCCAATTTACAACATGCTATCAGTCCTAGCAGGCAGCCTGCGGAAGAAGTTTATGGGCATTGATGGCAACCTGTGGCGGAACCTTGGGTGTCTCATCATGTAGAACCCAGCCAAAGCTGCTATCACCTGAAATGGTGTCACGAACAAAACAATAGCAGCTACCAGGCAGAATATGATGAAGACAGCAGTAGCTCGAGGGTCTCGCCAGCTTAATAGAGCCTGAAACCGCTCTCCTTGTGTTGCTACATCACCAACCACAGTTTGAATTCTACCAGCCACGCTCCTCAACCTGTCGTACCTCATTCTGATAAGATCAGGGCTCCGGCTGGTGGGGAAAGTGTCAAATTCCTCATCAAGTTCATCAGGATGCACTGCCTCAGCTTGCGAAATCTTTGTGTTCATATGAGGAGGGTATCTCGGCCTGTATCGGTAGTTCCATACACCTATAAGAAACATGTAGAGGAAAATTGTGGGGAGGATTAGCTCCGGGAGACAAACAAGCATAAGATATAGAACGTGAACAAGCACTGTCGTGATCGGATTCCTCCACGTGCATATATCTCCGAACCACCTCCCCATGGCAAATAATCCTGAGAAAACAGTCATTAGTCGGAAGAAATTCGCCTTGCTTCGACGCATGCTCCAAAGATGCGAATCGACATCAGACATATACTCGACCACCTCCTTCCGAAGTGGAGGCTCTGCTCGACCCAACCTCGCCGCGACGATGTTGACAGCTTGATGGCGGAGCATGTCCATTTGCATCACAGAGAAAGGTCTCACATAATGCATTTTGGGCAAAAGTGGCCGCGAGTATTGATAAAGCATGTTGGCGAAAGATGTACAAGTGAATCGGATAGCCAAATGCAACTCTCCCATCTTCTTAACTCCGGTAGGATGAAGAACCAGGAGTGGGTAAGAATGTGTATAGACACGGCTTGTTTCCAGGGTAGATATGCGAACTCGAACCTTCCCAATTTTTAAGTCTTTGTTTCCATTTGAACCTTTCTCTCCAAGCTGGCTGTTGTCGAATACACCAACCGTGAGAACTGTTGCCGGATCAAAAACTTCCCAGGTGTACTGCTCGTTGTATTTTGGACACAAGTTGTCAACGATGGTTCGTGTTCGGACCCATTTGTGCCCGTACTTTGCTACACAATATGTATCCGATGTACCTTTTCCCTCCCGCGTTTTCATTGGGTGGAGTCCCACGGCGTTCAAGATCCCAAGTTCCAGGACTCCAATTGGAGGCCGCCAGAGTTGTTTTGCTGTTGGGCGGAGATCACTGCTGTAATGAGTGGACTCATCAAGAACATGGTATCCTCCATCGAGGCAAACTCGAAGATGGATTCGGCTAGAGAACTTTTCTCTCTTCAACTGGTCTACATCCACAGCAACTGGCTTTTCCAGGTTGTACCAGCGAGAATGAATGATTCGATCATCAGCCCGTTTCTCTACAGAGTTCAATGGTATGATGGTGCGCCCGATTATCTCATCTTTACCGGGAGCCACTCGATCCTCAACTGACACAACCAGATGATCTTCAAAGGGCTCAGCAGCGACGAACAAAAGATCCTCGTTCCAGAGGGCATTGAGAGTACGAGCCAGGCAATTCTTCGTCTTCAACACCTGGTTTCCTATCTGAACTTTAACATACACATCTGGAAAATGGTTCTTCTCTGTCGGAACCAAATCTTGCGCTTCAACAACATTAACACGCACGTACCACAACCGTGGTGCATGATAAACCTTCGAACAAATCACTGTAGATTTAGTCGGCCCGCTATCAACAGGTGTAGCAGCGTCAGAATGCCATGCATCGGGAAAAGCTTCATCTGCTTGGGTGCCGATCCAAACTGCGAGCATTAGCTCACCTTTGATCTTATCTCCCTTCTTATCTTCAAGCCGGTACCACTCAGGCGCCAGAGGACTATCTGGTGGCACTCGCAATGGAACCTCATTGATATCAAACCTGATAATGCCTACAAAATCCTCCTTGACCAAATCCTTATCTTTCACCACAACTTCAAGAACAGAAGCTTGCATCCGCTCCCTGGAAAATGCAAACACCTGGTTCCACTCTGGATTTTGCTTTTTATCGAAATGTTTAGTAATACCTTTGTAGTTTCCAATTTTCACTTCGACAAATGGATCGATGCTGCCAGTGACATCCATCGCAGGAAGCTCACGAGCCTTAACAACACGAACATAAAGAAAAAACATTCTCTCAACAAGATCGTAAGTGCTTGCAGTCTTATCTCCATGAATAACACGACCACCAACCACTCTTCCCCCACCAAGAAACGGACTCGTTTCCTTAAGAGCAAAATCAGCAGGCTGTGAAGACGATGCTGAGTACAAATGAACTATCTTGGGAGGCGGTGCTTCAGTTTTCATCTCATCAGCCTGATACTTCGTCACATAATGATGATCAACCGCACTATTAGAATGATTCTGTCGTTGATGGTGAGGCGGGTTCGGGAGATGATGAAAAGTATGTCTCGATTCAGCTCTTTCAGCTTGCCCTGGGGCTGAAACTGTTCGAGCATGTACACTGGCATCCTCGTTCGCGATAAATTCAGCAGCAGGAACAGGAATAGAGGACTTAATAGATGCGTCATCGGTAACATAAACTTTCAAGCCAAGCTCACCTCGTACGCGGGAGAAAATTCCTCGCTTTTCCAGAGGGTAGTGTAAGACAACAGCGTCGGAATAGGGAACAAATGAAGACCCAGAAAGAGAAATCTTGCCGAGGAATGATTTGGTGTTGGTAGCTCTGATGTTGTTATAGACATAGGCATCGAGGGTGAGGTAGTGGAGGCTAGCAGGATCGGAGATGTTGAAGTAGAAGCTCTCGTTCCAAACCGGATTGAGATCTTTCTCTTTGATTGTGGTGCGGAACCTTTGACCATCGAAGTAGATCTCCACGAAGGCGCTGGATGAGCCTAGCCCGTCTTTGGGCAAAAGATTGTGGGCACTGACCACATCTACACCAAGCTTAAGATTGCTCATGACAGTTAATCACAGGAAAAAGTGACAGAGAAAGAAGATGACTATAGGTACCTGCAAGGCAGAGAACAAATGAAACAGAACTTAGCTCCAAGAAGTATTGATCCCGTTAAAGTTTCATACAAGAGGAAATAGGGGAAAGGAGAAAAAGAGAGAGAGATCCATGGAAATAAGAGTAATGGAATATAAGACTGGTCGTGGTTAATGAGAAAGGCTCTGAATTATTTCAGCATACATGCATGGCAGGTGATTTGATGCTCACAGAAGAATCAAAACACTTAAAACACTGTTTGATTGCAGAGAAAAGTTCATTTGCACAAAAGTATAGGTAAGAAAGACATTTGCAGAGATCAGTGAATGAATGCTCAGAGGAAGAACAAAGAAAATTTGGAGCTGATGGGTTGAGGAAGGCTCGAAATTACTTGAGAGCAGGGATTTGTAGATGACTTATATGCTCAAGAAAGAACTCTGAATACTTGACCACTGTTTGGTTGCAGAGAAAGCTACATGCAGAGACCATAAGCAATTGTTCTTCTATCAGATCAGAAACCAAATGTTGTCAACATTACTGGATTCAAAACCAGTCCTGATGAACACAGATTCAAGACTTGTTTTCATGCAAAACCCAGAAATGGAAGGTTGATCCAAGGATATCTAAGCATGACCCAACAATTATCAAGTAGTTATCAGAATCAACTTTCTCATAAAGACATAAAAGAAGTAACAAGTGACAAACTAAAGTACCCGCCTTTGTCAAGGCTAGAATCAGGGAAAACTAAAAGATCAGAGTGAAAACAGACTCCAGAAGCAGATCGCTTCCTTTCATCTTCCATTATTTTACTTAGCTAACTATTTAAATACCATTAAAAACCTTTAACAGAGAAACGTAAAGCAAAGCAAATCTAGAAACTTAAACAGTCACTAAAACAGAGTCTTAAGTTAAATCTAAAGGGAAAAGCAAACTGGTCAACACATTTTATCAGGACATGTGCAGAACTCCCTCGTAAAAAGATATAAAGAAATATAAAAATGCATAAGCAAAATATGATAGCTCCACCCTTCAAGCTAAAGATCCTAAAAGTACGCTTAAACCACATGAACTACACTGAAAATTGACTAAAAAATAAAATCTAAGCAGTGTCTTACATGGGGGGAAACAAAAGCACAAAAAGGATGGAAAAGCTATGAGCCTTTTAATGGGATCTTTTTCTGTTGCCAAGAAAAGGTAGAAATGGGTACATTAAAAAATGAATAATACCAGACTTTTCAGTTCCCAGGAACCAGAAGAACCCAGAATGTTTTCTGGTAAATTTTCTCATGAACCAAACAGAGGTATAGGGAAGAAAATGGAAGAAGAAAGTTATTAACATGGAGATTTGATCAAAAAATTAAAAAAAAAAGTTTTAGTAGATAGAAAAGTACCGTAAAAGCTAAAGAAATAAATACGTTCTTCTGTCAACTTACTTCTTAGAAAATTTTCGCATTTTCTCTCTACACAAACAAATCTGGGGCCTCTTGAATCTCAACAAAAGTTCACAATTTAGTTGAAAGCAAACAACTTTCGAAATTGAACTGGACGTAAAATTCTCACCACAGAAGTCAGCTTTCCCGGGCCAGCATTCAGCACAAACACGTTTTAACAACACAAAGAAAAAGAAACGAACCAAACTTCAGAAAAAAAATCACCTTTTGTGCGTTAAATTTCAGATTTTAGCTCACGAGATCACCGAGCTCCACTCCAGAAGTCTCGTCGTCACAGACCCTCGACACCATAGTGTAGTAAAGCTCACAACGTAGAAAGAGAGAGAGACTAAGGCTGGGCACGAGGAACGAGGAGAGAATAGAGTGGGAAAGCAACAATGCAGCCATAGAGATTCAGATTCCAGAGAGAGAGAGACAGTGCTTTGTGGAATGGGGTTTGCTTGGTTTTCATAAAGCCCAAGGCTTTACTTTATATATCATACGGGCGGGTGCTCGTGGGTACGGTTCCCTTGTCTTGATAGCAAACAAAAGAACGTCCGTCCTATTCACTTCTGATTCAGTCCTGCTTTCGTTTTCCCTCTCATTTCTGATTCACTTCTGATCCAATGGGAGCTACCTCAGTTTCGTCACCCTGAGCTCTCATCCTCCACTCTTGATCTTCACACTCCCCTGCCACCTCTAATAGCAATATCAACCAAGGGAGTTCCCTTCAACATAATTTGTTTTAATTATTAATTAAAAATAATTTATAAATTAAAATGTATTTTTAAGTTAAAATATAATATATTTTTTGTTTAATGTATTTTTAAATATTTTAATATTAAAAATATTTTTAAATTTTAACAGTAATTTGAATTAAGATTTAATTTAAAAAAATTAAAAGATTAAATCTGTAATTAATTCAACTGATGTTCTAATTTAAATTAAAAAATAGATATAATTTAAAGATTGTTTATATTTATTTTTAATTATTTAAGTTTTAGGTAAGTTATCTTATCCTTTCTGCTAAAATTTAAAAAATAAAACCTATGAAGTACATCCATCTTCTCCATACACATTAATGTCACGTGTCGTACACTCCACTCCATCTTCTGCACGCGCCGAATTTATTGCGGGCAAGTGAACGGACTGCCTCAACGTGAATAAAACCAAGCATCATTAATTGCTATCTCCAAGGGGGGAAGGTGTGCCATTCCAGTTCTCGGCCTACGCGAGTATTCATGTGAGCGGTTTAATGGGGCCTCTGGTTCATGGCCCAAGGACCAGGAGCTCCTTCATGGTTCATGTGACGGACTGGTCATTGTGGGCCCGATTAATCCCACAGGTGGATCCATTTGTATTGCTTCCCCATTTTCTAAGCTTATACTTTTGATTATAATAAATATAAATATGAAGAAAATTAAATTTTGCTTGGATTTCATTTTGAATTTTATTGTTTTAATTTTAAAATTATATTTTTAAATTTAAATTTCATTAAAAACATAAAAATTAGAGATACTTAAATAAAAAAATTAATGAAACAAATTTTAATTTGAAATTATATACAAATATAAAAATATTCAAATTAAAATTATAAAAAATTTAATATTAAAAATGTTTATTGTTTAATTTTATATTATTAAATTTTAAATATATATAAATATTTCATAAATAAAAGTTATTCAAATTTAAATGATCAATTTATTATAAAGTATAAAATTTATTTAAATAATTTTTGAACTGTTTTAATAATAAAATTATCATTAATTTTTTTATAACAGTTTGAGTCAAAGTCCAAATTTGATCAAATTAAAACTTTAAATATATAATTGAAAAATTTAAATGATGAAATTTAAATTGAAGTTTGGACAAAATTAAGATTTTTTTTATTTTTATCCTATAAGTTATATTATAAATTTATATAATTTTAATAAATTATATTAGTTAAAATAAGTATTAAAAAACTTTAAATTAATAAATTTTAAATTTGATTTATCAATTAGAGTAATTATCTATTTAATTTTTAATTTGATTTAAATTAAAAATTTTATTCAAATAATCATAAAAAATTAAATATTTTTTATTGTTAAAAATTATTTTATAATTTATTTTTAATTAATATTTTAAATGTAATAATTTCTTATTCAAGAATTATGTTCTAAAATTTTGATAATATGTATTTTAAATAAATATATATTGAAATCTTAAATTTTTTTTACAATATTTCTTTCATATATAAAATTTTAAGTCAAATTTATTTTACAAAATTTTTAATTTAAATATTTTAATTTTTTAATTTTCAATAAAAAATTATATTAAATTATTAAATATATTATTAATCTTATAATTTGAAAATATGAAATAAAAATGTATAATTTAAATTTTTTATATATTTACTCTTTATCTAACATGTATTACTTAAAATTTTATATAAATAATTAATTTATTAGTTTAAACATCTCCTCTAAGTGATGCTCAATATTGGGTGCTTCTACGTACTGTACATTAGGATTGAGAGAACGCGGAGTCGTGGTAACAGCTCCCGTCACAAAGTACCACGAAAAGGGCAACGGTTATGATTCCTAAAAATTCCATCAAGGGACGGAAGAACGCCACGAGTAATAGAGTTGACCTTAGGCTATAATAGCTTCTCCATAACCAGTGCCAGTGGATGAGCTAAAACGAAGAGAGAGAGAGAGAGAGAGAGACCGAAGATGAAGCTCAAAGTATATGCAGACAGATTGTCCCAACCGTCTCGCGCAGTTATTATCTTCTGCAAGTGATTTTCTTTTTCTTTCTGTGGCTTGTTTTCTGTCCCTTTGATCGATTCATCGTCTGTGCTAGATTCATGTTATTACTTAATTGAGTTGGTTTTCTCTGATTTTCCTTCTGCAGGGTGAATCGTATAGACTTTGAGGAGATTAAAGTGGACTTGTTAAAGGGCGAGCAATTCTCCCCTGAATTCAAAGGTTGTCTTGCTTAATGTCTTCTAGCTTTATAAGTATCTGTAGGAACATCTGTACCAAGAATGTATGTATCTACATTTGCATGGTTAACTAACTACTGGTCCTGCGGCATTAACTTTGGAATTTGATGTAGACAATCAGTATGTGTTACAGTTAAAGGATCACTTAGCAACTCAGTACCAAAGCTAATAATTCTCCCTTTTTCCCCCCTTGGAGAAGCTAAAGCTAGTACTTGAAAATTCAAGGCATAAAAATGCTTAATTGTCACATTTTCTGTGGTGTTAGATTTAGAATTTAAAATTAAATGCATATGCATGTCCTGGTTAAAAAATATATCATGGGGATCATATACATTTGACTATGGATACTTCATTTGTGTAATAAAAGTTTACGTGATGTAATAGTTGTACATACAGTAAACTGTTTACCAGATTAGTCTGCCGGTGCACTTAGTTTATGCAATCAAGTACTACCATAGGTTAGCCTATTGAAGTGAGTTATTAGTTTCCAATCAATGAGGATTTAGTAAATGTTTGCAATCGAGTAGAAGCACATCAATGAAAAATAGACTGACGGCATGTTTTTATTTATTTCAATCATGTAATTGCAGAAGTAAACCCTTTTAAGAAGGTCCCAGCTATTGTTGATGGAAGATTTAAGTTGTTTGAGAGGTATTGAAACTTGAAATATTACTGTACTCATCCTTTTGTTTCATTTATGATTGACCATTTGATATTGCATGATTGGAAATAATTCTCGTATCTCTAAGTTTATACTATAATTTAGTGTTTTCTGACATGATTTTCATCTGAGCTTATCTTTGTGGTTTTCAAGGGATAGACACTGCATGGTAGGGTGATATTCAATGTGTGCATGTCTCATTCTGTCTAAGTATAACAACGATTGTTTAACTGACTCATTTTTCATTATTCATGGGGTGCATCTTGCTTTTTAGATAAATGGTTCATACACTAATGGATGGTTGTCATTGTTGCATGTATGAGTCAAAGGACCCTTGACTGATCTTTCAAGTGTTGCTTCCAAGAATAACTATTCCATAGGTTTACTAATTGCAACTTTTTACTTCAATATAGACATCTTGTTATATATTCTTCGTCATAAATTTTGTAAGGGAATGGGTTCATGTGTATTCATTCAATCTTTGTTATTTTTGCAGTCATGCAATTCTTATCTACCTTACTTGTGCATTTCCTGGAGTTGCAGATCATTGGTGAGTTTAGTTGTTATCTTTTTTAGATGTTTACTTTAATCTTTCATTGTGCCCTATTTTACTTATAATAAGATAATATGTCCAAGTGTTGTTTCTTTTCTTTTTTCATATGAAACAAGTTAATATGTATTATTTACTAGCACTAAGAAACTGCAACCCATTACATTTGTATCTAGTTCTAATTGGTTAGTAATTCTATGAAACCAACAATAACTTCCTCATTTGCAAAATAATCACACGAACCCCAGAATTCCAATGTCAAGACTCGCTCAGAATCCAAGTGGTGTTTCTATGTTGTCAAAAGCCCTCCTATTCCTCTCACACTGAACAGTCCAAACAGTTAGGTGGGATAATCTTCATCAACCTACTCTGTTGTTTATTACGCCTTTGTCTTGTCCACGCCATTAGTTCTGAATTTACAGACCCTGCACTTGCCGAGACAACCCCCGTCTCCCATAACTAGGCAATTCACTTGCAGCTTAGTAGGAAATGATACAAAAATCATAGATTCACTATAATCTTGCCTTTCTTTCTTAAGTTTTCAATTGTTAATATCTTTGTATACATTGCCTCCCAAGTAAAGAAAACTAACTTGGGGGGAACTTTGATTTTCTGGTCTGATTCTAACGGAACAACTTCCCATCACCACCTTTGCACATTTCTCTGTAATATGATTTGTTTGTAAAATCTATGTTTCCTTGCTTCCCAACTTCCGAAACACCTTGTCCTTCATATTATTTACAGCTCTAATATTGTGGATCCTGGCTTTGAATCCTTCAATCTACTCAACCTCTTAGTCTTGGGTATTTCTTCTTAATTGGACATACCAGGACCCCCTACTTCGTCACCCACCCCTGCCTTCACTTTTGTCTCTTTCATTTTAATCCTTATTTAGTTATGTTGCAATTATGTTCTAGCTTTTACCATAACTTTGCTTCTTGAAAAGTCTAGTTGAGAACCTGCAAAGAAAAAGAAACATATCTAAACTTTAGTATTTTCTTTAGCCAACAGAGTGTTTCAATTACAACTATAAACTGAAGTTAGAAAGAAAAGATAATAAAAACTTAAGCAAACAAAGATCAAAATTAACATATCACTCTTTATTTTTCATAGAATTAAGCTTAAAAGTGATATAGATAACTCTATTTCTTAAAGTTATCAAGCTATTACATTCCACTTTACAATATGGTACTCGTAGCAATCCCCCATACTTCCCCACAAAAATTTCCTTTGTAATGCCTTGAGCTTGTTAGATACTACCTTAGGAAGCTGGAAGAATGGTAAAGTATACAGGCAAATTAAGAAAAGTGTTTTGGGTCAATTTTAGCGTACTTGCCTTGGACAAAAACTATTTTTTTCATCATACTAGTTCCCTTTCAAATCTCTCCATTACCTCATTCCATATTGTCGATTCCTTATATCTAGCATCCAGTGGTAGGCCCAAATATTTCATGAGGAATTTAATCAACTTACCTCTCTCCCACCGTTGCAATTTCAATTTTTCCAAAGCTTATTTTCAGTCCAAAACTATCTCAAAAAATCAATAGAATTCCCCTTAGTGTGGAGGAGTGCCATCATTTCATCTCCTTGTCACCCACTTTGAAACCTTCCAAAGCCTCCTACTTAATAGTATATCCAGGGTCTCCATAATCAGTAAAAATAGTAGATTTGATAGTAGGTCCACTTACCTAAGACCTATGGTTAAGTTGAAGAAATTTGTAGGACAATCATTCACCATAATTGCATAAGAAGCGGGTGAGATACACCAAAATATCTACCTGCACCATTTACTATTACATCTAATCCTTTGTAGCATGTACATCAGAAACTCTCATGACACATGATCATTGGCTTTCTCCATATCCAGCTTACAAACAATACCATTACTCCCTGCTTCCTTTGGCTATCCGTAACCTAATTTGCTATGAGTACCACATTTAAGATTTGCTTTGCTTTAACAAATACATTTTGAGTTGTTAGTCTTTTTTCTAACCCCTTCGATATCAACTTATATACACACCTCTGTAGGTCTTAACACTAATAACCCTTAGTTTCTTTGGAATTAACACAATAAAGTTAGAATTCAAAGCATCCACAAATTTCTTACCTTTGTAGAACTCCGCTAACCCTTTCAAGATGACACTCTTCAAAATTTCTCAATTTTTTTTCAAGAACGCCATTGAAAAACCATCGGAACTCAAGGCTTTGTCTCCATCACATTCCAATAATGCTCTCCATGCCTCTATTTCTCCAATTTGGAGTTCAATCCTCTCCCTCAATTCATCATCAATATGCTTGAATTTCAATCTTTCAAACTTAGGCTGTCAACTTTTTGTTTCCCAATATAAAATTCTGCCGTAGTTGTTTAGTCCCTCTTTTAACTCCTTTTCGTCAAACAATTGTATCGTATCAATTTGCATCATGCTTTATGTGTGCTAGCAATTTTATGAAAAAATGCAGTATTCCTCTCTCCTCTTCTGCCTTCATGATATCTCTTCTAGCTTCAATAAGTGTTCCAATTAATTATTAATTGTCATTCTTCATTCCTGTAGGCCTGAATTGCTATCACCCTTCATGATAATGATATTAATCTCTTGCAAGTCATTCCATAGTTGATTTTTCCTTTGTCCCACATTCCTAAACTGTTCTTTTCTTTACTTTTTAATTTTCATAGTTAATCATCTTCAATTTTCTTGCTACCACAAAACTTGCATTGCCTTTCACCATCACTCCTTCCCACCTCATCAAAACTTTTTCATGCAACCACATATTTTCAAATTTGAATGAGCAAGGGCTTCATTTGAAATCGTCCACCACCATCATCACAAGATTATGATAAGAAGTTGTTATGAGTAGCAATATATGCTATATACATGGGAATTTGTCCTCCCAACTATTAGAGACTAGAAACATGTCCAAACAAGACATGTAAGGACTCTTTCATATTAGACCAAGTAAATGCACCTTCCATCAGTGGCAAGTCCTATAACTCAAGATCCGAAACACCCTTGTAATTTGTCTGAACAATCCCCTCCACTTCCTATTCTCATCCTCTCATGTGGATATAATACCACATTGAAGTCTCTTAATCCTTCATACTTTCTTTGGCATTCTCTCAAGTCCTCCCATCATGCCTGCCTTTCCCCCCATTCCCATACACTTCAGTGTACACCAATCTATCCCCCATTCTTTCATTACAAAATCATAAGACAAGAATATTGTTCTTACTCGACATTCTTTTAGTGTGCCCATGTTACCATTCCAACAAATCAAACTTTCACTTGAGTTCTTTTGTGCTAGCTTAAATTTCCATTCAACATTCTATCTACACCGTAGACTCTTCACCACATTCGGAGTCATTTCCGCGATTTGGTCTCTTGTAAACAAATGATGTCTACCCTGCAGTTACTGATTAAATGTTTAATAATAGACCTCTTGTCTGCACTGTTCAGCCCTCTCACGTTTCTGGATAGGATTTTAAAAACCATTCTCAAGATGACTGCGAAGTCTCCTTAGAAGCTCAAATTTATGTCCTTCCCTTTTACCTCCCTTTCATAATTGACCCCAAACTCCAACCTTCTTAGCTCCTTACTGACATTTCTACAATTTTTCCTCTTATTAATTCCTTCCTTTAGTTGTGTGTCTAGGCCATCATCTCCTCATTATTTTTGTAAATATTGCCAACACCTTCGAATGTCAAGTCTAGTGACTTATAAATCCTGGCCAAATTCCTTACCAACCTTCTTGAAATCTCTTAATCCCTCACTTTGTTGAGAACCCTTGCAGTGAGCTCCGTCATTTTCATTTCCTGCCCCCTATAGAACTTTTTGTTGCTATTTCTTGCACCCCGTCATGACATATAGTCAGTGGGGTGATCGACAAGCCATTCCCTACGCTCAACCCAGTCCAATTTCCATTGTCAATACCCAAATTGCATCCCTTAGAAGAATTTTATTCCCCAATTGGTACAATCTCTCCCTCTGCTTGGTCTTCATTTCGTATCCTCATATCGATCTCTGTTAAAGTAAATTGGGTTCCACCCTAGCAAAAGAACAATGTTGTTTGATCAGGCCCCCTATGCCATGGATCTACAACTTATTGTGATTTTGATGTGACCCAATTTGCCTCGCCCATGTCTTCATTGACTTCACTAAGCAAAAGAGCCCTTTTAATCCAACCTTTGTATCAAACAACCTAACCCAATCAGCATGACAACCTTTCTTTTGGGCTCAATGCATTTCCTCACATCGGCAGCCCCAACTTTTCCAACCCATCTCGCCCTAGCAATTGAAAGTAGCCCTTGCCTTATCCATCCTGTTCTTAAACCTTCACCTACCCCATAGCTATTCAAAGTACTTGCACCCACAACATTCATTTTTCGTACCCACAAGCTTCCCAAGCCCAACCCAAAGCTATCTCCATTGTCTCCCTCTCGCCCATATGAGAACTTTGGCCTCCATCGAAGCCTAGGCTTAGGCTCGAGCGCACATTTGAATTCCAAGTTGACACCCTCATCTCCTTTGTCTAACTAGTCGACCCGGGAACCCCTATCACATTATCGTTTCTTGTACTCCCACCTCCGATCGCCACATGCTTCCATGTCGTCTTACCATACTCTTACCTGCTTTTTTGTTGCGATCCATCAACTGCCATACTCAAACTATTGCAACCACAATATGGGCATACATCTATGTCCCGCTTTGTCTTGCCCGCATCCCTTTGATTCCTATCAGTTGCATCCTTAGCCATCCCCTTTCTCTCACTCCTGTTCTCCCCTTTGGTAGCCTTCGTTCTGTAAAACTCTCTCACTCATCGCCATCATCCAAAACCTTTAGTGCCGCCCAACATACGTATGGATTCATCTTTCCCTTTAGTAATTTCAGTCAACCATAGGAATTCTGCACTCGTATTTGACCTAGTTAGTGGCAGTAAGACTTTGCTTCCCTCTCTCCTTTCTCTTATCCACCTCGTTCTCCTCTCGGCCACCACGGGATTGTCCACTTGTTCAAGGACATCAAAAAGTGCATTTTGATCATCAAAAGTCATGTTTTGCAAAAGAAAGGAGCTGATCCCTTGGTTGTTAGAACATACTTGGCCAACCTCTTATATGTTAATATATGATTATCAAAAGAAAATATGTAACTCCTTGAACCATCACACATGCCATGTGCATGCTTCATCTGATTTGACATGCTAAAAGAAAAAGAAAAGGTCAGACAATTTTTATTTTTATTTTTATTTTTTGAGTAGAAGCAAAAAAGGTCAGACAAATTGAGTGAGGTAGCCTTGGTTTTGTGCCAAAGAAACATTTATTTTACTTTACATGGACCTGAGAAGCACGCTCGCTAGGTGCTTTAGTTTCGACATTTATCTTTTATATCACGGTTCTTATTTATTTCTTTTCACACTTCAAGGTATCCAACTGATGTTTATAAGAGAGCCAAGATTCACTCTGTCTTGGATTGGCATCACACAAATCTGCGTCTTGGTGCAGGTGCTTATAACAAGCCTGAAACTTTTCTTTTGAATTTTGAATGAATCTTTCTTGCTTTCTGTAACTCTGTATAAATTGTTCTTATATTCTTCTTTGGTGAACTTTGGTGGGGATTATCAAGTTTCCTTCTTGCATGGCAGTATTTGATAACCTGTCATGTCTTGAGATCAGGCCATACTCTTCTAGTGGCACTCCCTTTTTCTCCAAAAATTTTACTTCATGAAGCTGGCCAGAGTTGCATGAAAGAATTATTGTGCTGTCTATTGCAGATCATAGTGGCTAGGTGTATGATTAACATACACATTTGGCAATTAAATTGAGAAAAAAAGCACTTCCACATCAAGAGAAGAAAAAAACAGAAAAAAAATGCTTTGGTTTTGTTGTAATTGCATGCCTGTATGTGACTACCAAAATTAGCATGTCATGACTACATGAATATAGTCTAAATAAATAAGTCTAAAAGGTGACTTCTGTGTGAGATAAGCGCTTCAAAAAAGGGAATATAATTTTCCTTTGCACACAATGAACTAATTTCTAGTTGTAAACACACTGTGCACAATGCGAAAATTATTGTTGGAAGTATGATGGTTTGCATGTTTTAATGGTCCAAGGATAGTTATAAGCCTTTTTCTTTTCAATCTTTAAAAAAATTAAATTAAATTATGCTATGTTAAGTACATCTTCAAGTTGATGACATAATGTGGTCCTTTTGCTGTGTGTTTAGTGAAGTGTGTGCTCTAGTCACCTGCCTGTAATGCCCATTCATCTATCTTTTAGATTTTCTTAACTTCCGCATTTCTTTACCTTGTAAATATTAAGCCTGTTTACTATTAGCATATGAATATCTCTCATAATGCTTGGCCTAAAACTTGTTCAATGTTTATGTATTTCACTTATGTATGTGATTGTTGAGGACATGAACTAGCCTTGTTTATCCTTTTGTTATGATGCTGCTCGTTTCCTTGCACATGCATGTGTTTGACTTGTGTTTTGCTGAGTTTCCTCCTTTCAAATGGGCTATGGCTTACAGCTAAATACATCGTAAATACCTTGCTGGCACCTGTGCTTGGCCGTCCACTGGATCCTCAGGCAGCTGCTGAAGCTGAGAAACTGTTGTCCTCGTCTCTGTCAAAAATAGAGTCTGTTTGGCTCAAGGGAAACGGGCGTTTCTTGCTGGGTGGCAATCAACCATCAATTGCTGATCTCAGCCTAGCATGTGAAATAATGCAACTGGAGGTATGACTTGGTGCTCTTATGTGTTACTTTTCTAGTGGAGAGTAGTTTTGCAGGCGGGGTTTAATGGCAGAGAGGGAGAGAGAGAGAGGAAAATATTAAACTTAGATATGCAAGTAGGTTCCCACGAAAAAAGAGTATGAGAGAGAAAGGAAACACCAATAGTGTAGAACTTGCTGTTATACTGTCTTAACTTAGACATATATTGTACTTAAGAGGAAAGAGAAGTCACTGAAGGAAGAAGCATTTTCTGACATCTGACAATGGAAATTTTCATTGTGCATAGCTTTTGGATGAGAAGGATCACACTCGATTGCTAGGTCCACACAAGAAAGTCCAGGAGTGGATTGAAAATACCAGAAATGCGGCTATAACCTTTTCAAAGTTAAAGAAAGACTGCAGAAGCAACAAGCAATTGGAGCAAACAGTGAGACTGAACCTGGCAGAAAGACAACATTTCAATCAAAAATGTGAGAAAGTTCACCATTTAGGCATGTTCTGCAAGATGTGTTTAGGCTGCTGATGTATGTATAGTGTTGAGCCTCACACATTGGAATTACGTGATGAGATCAAATAAATAGATGGAACCAAGAGAGAAACAGGTGAGTTACTTTAGAGTTAGATATTGACGTCCCTGCAATCCTTTTCATTGCATAGCAGCACCTGTATGTGCACAGTAATGACAGTGAACAAAGTCACTCAATCAACAAATTTGCTTCATTGATCAAGTCACACTCTGGCTTGCTTTTTCAATTGTATTTTATTTTGTGCTGAATACAACTTGGGTGAAAGGTTATACCCTATTCTTAAAGGAGCTTGAACAACTACGGGAGTTTTGACTGTTGAGCCAGGAGGCCTTGGTCCAAACAGTGCCTTTATTCCTAGGCAAAGTTCACTCCTGTACATATACACAAAACTGAATCCAAAGCATCACCAACACTCATTCTATCTGAATTCCACCTATCTCCAGGTTGTTGAGCTTCTTGGGCCTCTTGTAATACTTCAGTAACAGAGAACAGCACACAACGCTGACGGAAGAAGCTGCCATTGCAGCACCAGCAATCCATGGAGGTAAACGGAATCTGGTAGATGGGAAAAGAGCTCCTGCTGCTATTGGTATGCCGAGGAGGTTATAACCCAAAGCCCAGACGTAGTTCAGACGAATACGAGTAAAGGTTTTCCTGGAAAGATCTATGGCCGTAATGACGTCCTCCAAGTTGCTCTTCATAAGTACAATGTCGGCTGCCTCTATAGCTATGTCTGTCCCAGCTCCGATTGCCATCCCAACATCTGCTGCCACAAGTGCCGGTGAGTCATTGATTCCATCTCCCACCATTGCCACAACATGTCCCGACGCCTTTGAACGAGAAAAAGATCCAAGATCAAAACTAGATGACATTTTAACATCTACTTATGTGAAAATGATGTAGCAGAACTGAATGAATTCCCTAAGAGAGATTCAGGTACCTGTAAATCTTTCACTTTTTCTGCTTTCTGCTCGGGTTTAGCTTCTGCAATAACGGTTTCGATTCCTACTTCCCTGGCAATGGAATTAGCAGTTCCCCAATTGTCACCTGTCACCATGATACTCCTAACTTTCATAGACTTGAGAATGGAAATGACTTCAGGAGCGCCTGGTTTCAATGGATCAGATACGGCCAGAACTCCTGTAATTTCACGGTCTATAGCTATTAGAATCCCTGTTTGTGCCATCCCTTCAGTTTCTCTTAGTATATCTTCAGCATCAGCTGGAATGGTGATTTCATGCTCTAGCATTAAGCTCTTGTTTCCCACTATTATCTCCCTGTTACAAACAGTGGCTTTCACCCCGTGGCCAGTTATGGAGACAAAATCCCGTGCTTCTGGCCAGACAGGGTTCTCTTCATCTTCTCTGAATTTTTTGGCATACTCCACAATAGCCTTGGCTAATGGGTGCTCGCTGTTCACCTGATAGGTATATAACAGCAAAAGTCAGTTATATAAGAAGCAAAAACTTGAATTCATTCTGAGCTATCTACATATATCAATTTCTTTTTCAGAGTCGAAAAGAAGCTCCTATATTAAGACAATTTCTCTAAAATGGCCAATGTTCCATGGAAAAAGAGCATACCTCAGCTGCAGCAACAAGTTCATAGAATTCTCGAAGAACCATATTTTTCAGAAGCTTTGTGTTAACCACCACTGGCTTTCCAATTGTGAGAGTTCCTGTCTTATCAAAGACAATGCAATTGACCTGCAAAATCATCAGAAAGATTTTCTATCTAATCAAAATTACAAATTTCAAGCTGGCTGCATTTAATGATTTATAACTTATTAGCTAGAATGACTCGCAGCCAGAACAAGATTTAGGATGCTAATCTAACAGTCTCCATATTGGATTTTGTATCTTACTGACAATTACAGCACTGGTAAAGAGAAAGAAGGGAAGAGAATAAAGACAATGAACTACAAATTTACTTTTCAAATTCCTTCTTTATTTTCTACTTTCTCAGAAAGCAAACAGTAGAATAAAACCGAACCTCCCAAACATGCTAAGTGAGTTATAGACATTCAAGAAAGGAAATTATATCAGAAAAGAAGGCAAGAGCAGCATGAGTACTTCGTCAGGATCCTGAAGCAGGAACTGAGTTTGCAGAAGAGACTAACCTGATTTCATTTTTTTAATTTTTATAATGGACACTAACTCCATGATTATTTGAAAGAAAAGTAGTAGAGAGCAAGATAATTTAATAAGCTAACCTTATGTGCACTTTCTAATGCTTGACCTCCTTTAATTAGAACACCTTGAGATGCACCAACACCTGTACCAACCATAACAGCAGTTGGAGTTGCTAGGCCAAGCGCACATGGGCAGGCTATGACCATGACAGAGATCCCAAACTGAAGTGCTAGCTCAAAGCTATCCATGGAAGATGGAATCCATGATTCTGGGTAGCCATGGAATTTTCCAGCTAAAAACCAGGCAAGCCAAGTCGAGAATGATAAAATAATGACCTGCACCAGACAACCAGTTACCATCAAGGTCCATGCCAATGCCAGTCTTACTGCCCTTATTTAAATAAGCTACAATTGTATCCATGAAGCAGGAAGAAAATTTAACTTACCAGAGGCACAAAAAATTTAGAAATGCGGTCAGCAAACTTCTGTACTGGAGCTTTGGCCATCTGGGCTGACTCAACAAGTCGAACAATCTGAGCAAGAGCACTCTCTGAACCAACCTTGGTTGCCTTGATATGTAACACCCCATTTTCATTCACAGTGCCTCCAATCACTGGATCGCCCTTCCTCTTTGGCACTGGCCGTGCCTCGCCTGTTATCATGCTTTCATTTACATGGCTTTGTCCCCACAAAACATAACCATCTGAAGCTACTTTTGCACCAGGAAGTATTTTAATCACATCATTCTTTTGAATCAATCGACTATCAATTTCTTCTTCACCAATCACATTCCCTTCATTATCCAAAGTTAACAGTGTTGCTGTATCAGGCGTCAGGTTCATAAGCTTGGCAATGGCCTCAGATGTCTTCCCCTTGGCGAGAACCTCTAGATATTTGCCAAGTAGAATAAATGATATGAGCATTGCACTAGTCTCGAAGAAATCTGTGCCCTTGAAATGAGGAGATGTAGCAGCCCTCAACACTGAATATGCTGAATAAAAGTAGGCTGCATTTGTCCCCAAGGCAATCAGAACATCCATGTTTGCAGAACCATGTCGTAACGCTTTGTAAGAGCCAGTGTAGAATCGCCAGCCTATGATGAACTGCACTGGAGTTGCTAGTGCCCACCTTATGATCTCTCCAATGGACAGCATATTGACTACTTTAATATCCAGTCCATCCTTGATTCCAGGGATATACATAAAGACCATGGAGGTTAAAAATACAGGTATGGTAAAAACCAAACTCCACATGAAGGACCTGTAGTATTGCTTTATCTCCTCTTTTTTGTGAGATTCCCTCCCTCCCCCTCCTCCTTCAGGAAAGATCGTTGCCTTGAAACGCCCAGACCCAGTTGACTCTATTACTCTAATAAAGTTTCTAGGTCCTGTCATATCTGGCTTGTATGACAGAGAAATTTTTTTGACTTCATTGTCCATCTCAATGTTTTGAATCCCTGGAAGTGCTTCAAGGGATTCTTCAATCATTCTCATTGAATGATTAGTTCGTACGCCATCCACCTGAAGATCAATCTTGCTCACATCTTCACCAGTGCTGATAAGTACAGCTTCAAAGCCAGTATCCTCAATAGCTTCCAACAGCTGATTGTAATTCAGAATTTTGGGATCATAATGAACTTCTGCTTCTTCAGTTGCTAAGGCAACCTGTGCCTTTTGCACACCACTAATTGCTTGCAGAGCTCTTTCAACAGTTGAGGAGCAAGAAGTGCAGGTCATTCCATTTATGCGGATTCTACAAACTTGAATGGGTTTTTCATTGGCATCATCTTTAATCAATGTGGCTTCAAATCCAACATCTTCAATGGTCTCACGAATTGTCTCCTCCTATAGAATGTTCAAGCACAAAAGAATGAAATCACCATGGAATCATGATGCATATGGATATATATACATACAAAAATGCACTCTAGTTAGCCAGTAATTCTTAATTAGCCTCAGGCAACTCATGATCAAACTCTATCCGCCTTTTGAATAATAACTTTAGCATATCATGCAAGTGACAATGAAAGCGATCGACAATACCAGCTACAGTTTCATTGGGCAAGCATTAGTCACTTAACGTATCAGTTAGTCAACTTGATAGGTGATGAGAGGCAACTGCCAAAGAAAAGGAAAAATTTTCCCGCCATAATAGTAATCCGTGCATGCAAAGGCCCATCCTTCTCAGCCTTTCTGCTAATAACAAATTCATAGATTCCCCGAACTTGTCTTTTAATTGCTTTTCATATCTCCACTCCATGCTACAAGGTTTTCACTCCCAACAATTTCAATAACCCAAATCATTTGTCATGATATATATGTGTGTGTTAGCATATAAGGCTACCGCATTGTCCTTATTGGGTTCAGGCTCAAAGTTGAGTTTAGGCACACCCAAAGCAACTCAGCAAGGTTAAAGCCAGAAGGAGTATGCAGTGGCAGTAAGAAACAAAGATGCAGATAAAGAAGTCAAGATCTTCAGTTAGATTTGTTTCTCCGTTTAGCCATAAAGAAATCACACAGACTCAGGAGCATCTATGTAGTTGGCTCATCTAGCAACTAGAACTTTTATGAGTCAGAAACTCAGACAGGTTGAGTTTAGCCAAAGCAGCAAAGGATTCAGACAAAGGTGGGCTGGGCTTACATGTTCTTTTCAACCTTGACCCAGCTCCATGGAGAAATCAGAAGGCACCAATTAACTAATGTTTTTGTGACGTGATGAACATTCAAATACTTCCGGCATGCCCGCCATTCCCACACCCCACCAGGGGAAAGCTTTAGAATAATGAGAAACATGACTTATTTCTCAATCATTCACAGGCCAGATAAGAAAAAGCAAAAGCTTTTTGCTTTAAGGGACAGCAGACAAAGGAAAAAGAATACGAAAAAGAGAGGCAAAACTGTAGCCACCAAATCAAGTTTTCTGTTTGGTAGTGCAGATAAAAGAAAGACAGTGACGGGAAAATTTCTAGCTGTCTTTTTATGCATCTAAAGGAAAATTAACAGGAAGAGATAAGACCCACAAAAAATTTTGAAAGTCAAAACCACTAAAGCGAGGGTTATCAGATCTAATTTTAATTTGATTTCCAGTAAAGTAGAGGTCAAGAAGATGAATATATCGCTATTTACGAGAACAAAATTTAGCAGAACATAAGCACGATCAGATCAACATCATTGCATTGAATGATAACGCCAACCAACCAAACGAAACCAACAACGGGATAACCACAAGATCAAAAAACCCACAAACACCAATTTCTTCCAGAAAGAAAAATTCATGAGCCAAAAGAAAAAACCCTAGAATATTTTCTTTGAAGACGGAAAAAAGAAAGCTTAAATTCGATAAGACATCAACCAAAAGGGGTAAAGAACTTACGTTAACGAAACCTGGGTAGAACAGGACTTGAGCCCTGTCGTTGAGGACGTCGACGACAGCTTCGCGTATCCCCGGGGAGCCTCTTGACGGCCTTCTCCACGGATCCCGCGCACGCCGAGCAAGTCATCCCCACCACGCAAAACACGGCCTTGGCGACGTCATTTTCGTCCGGCACCGACGATACCCCTTTCGGGTACTTGGGCATCGAAGGGTAGTGGGGCCTCGGGGACAACCCACTATGGCTGTCGTTGCGTATGCACGCAATCGCCAACAGCTTGGCTGCCATATCCTCTTAATTTCCTCTGCAGAAACAGGCAAATGGACCCGGAAACAGATAGATCGATAGACAGCTAAAGGATCCAATCAGGTTATTGCTTATACAAACTCTAAGGGCTGTTTGGGTTTGCAGGATTCAGCTTACTAGAACCAAGAAGATCATGCAAAGTAAAGTTTCTTTTCAAATCTCCGCGAGTGTGCGAGGTTGGATTCAAGTTCGCTTCTATATATAGACGCCTAGATAACGTATCTAATTCCTCCAAGAAACGTTTCGGGGCGTTCACACGCGTTGTTAAATGGCTTTGCATGGACGACTGGTGTTTGCACGATGGGCCTCTGCTGGTAGTTTCGGTGATTTTGTTGGACTAAAACTGAGGGTAAAATGGGAAAATAAAAGTTCTGCCACGGAGGACTGGCGGTGGGTTCCACCAAACCGGGGTACTTACGTCGGACGCCGAAAGGAAGATAGTCTGAGTAGAAGTTTCCATCTTGGATAGTGGGGCCCACTTTCATGCTATTTTAAAGAGGCGTTGACTATTTTTTGTTGGCGCCAAGATCATCTAAACGGATCCGGATCTTGGATTTAGTCGCGATTAATTTCTGATCTTGATAACCCTAAAACCTTAACATCAACTTAAATTTTGTTCATAAAAAACAAAGGTGAATAGAATGAGTAAAAACAGAGATTTTATGAGAATTTTTTAAAATTATGGTTAATTTTTGTTATATTAAAAATTATATTTTAAGCAATTGAGTTTGTTTTATTAAGCTTTTATTTATAATTAATTTTTTAAATTTAGATTCAAATGGTTAATCTAATTTTTATTAATTTTCAAAAAAATAAAAAACATATATTTATAATATTAATACTAATATAAAAGCAAATGAAACTTAATTTAATTATTTATTTTATTAAATTATTATATGCATTGGATCACGTATTTTATATATGTATATATTTTTTATTTATTTTCATTTATATTACTCATCAGAAAAAAATATTAATATATTTTTCTTTCAAATCATAATTCGAAAACACATCAAAAAAGTATGATGTCCAACTTTAAAAAAAATAATAATAATAATTATGCTTTTCCTTAGTGGGTGATGCAAGACTCTGTCGCTTGGATAGCGTCATCTTCCATCTTGTACATATGAATTAATCTTGATTTATACTAAGTTAATTAGCTTGATCACATTTTATAATTTAATATTTTATTAAGCATCAAATGAAGCATCTAGTAAGCAAGATTAATTGCTTAGAAAATTTTGATAATTATTAGTAGAAATATATATACACTTACCGGATCATGAAATATTTAAAAAAAAAAAATCAAAGCATGCATGCACGTTCATTAAATGATGAAATGCAAGAAAGATCATAATAATTAATCAAGAAATATATAATTATAATTACTTAATTACGAGATCTTTTAGTATTAAAAAAATAGAGAGAGACTTTTAGATTAAAAATATATGAATGATTAGGGACTTGCGATGATTTTAGCTGTAACAATTTAATAAAATTAATGATTAAAATTTTATGTATTTATTTTTATTATATTAATATAATAAATTATAATAAAATTATTTTATTTTTAAAAAAATATTAAATCGATAAAATAATTTTTTTAATATTTGAATACTTAAATATTTGTGATTATAGATTCCCACTACTTAAGCAGTTTTTGAGGATAAGCAAATCCCATAAATACAATTACCTCAACATCAATTAAGCTCTCATGAAACATTTAATCAAATGCTTATATTATATATGTCGCAGTAACAACAACTTGTTCTTATTAATAATTTTGCAGATCTTCAAGGGGTTTGAATTAGGGTTTCTTTTAAGTTTTCAGAAACTTTTGTTTACACTGTCTCAGGTTTATTATAAGTTAATAACCCATTTGACCTAATTAATACATTGTTTGATGATCATTTATTGACCTGTTAATATATATTCTAAGTGTCTATAACATGCACAGCTCTCTTCCAGATATTCGTCAATGGCGGCTTCATCATGGGTGTCCACTGAGGAGGAGTTTCATGGAAGCATGATCACCCAACCAGGATATGGAAAAAGGGTTTGATAGTTTTTCCAGGAAGACATGAGTGGTAGCAAGAAAATGGTGTGGTGTAGAAATTAAGTGAAATGGGTAGAGCTATTGGCTGTAGAAATGCTGAGGTTGTCTTCCATTAGCAACCTGCAATGATCATCAAGATATCAGTGGAAATGGAACTGATAGGGCTGCTGCAACAGTGCAGCCACTCATCTGGCTTCACCAGAGACAAGACACATTAACTAGCAAGATGAGGAAGTTTCCTCTCCTCCCCATTAAGAAATGACAAGAAACTATAAGATTTTGACAAATTAATTGATCTGATAGAGAGAAGATCCTGATTAATGATATTGAGAGTACTAGATTCATGATCTTTCTGTCGAAACAAATTAAATAATCGAGATTTAATTTAATGATTCATAAGGGTCAATCTCTAGCTACCCACAAGAAGAACCATTTCGAGGAACAAGTTGAGTGTCTCTAATTAAAAGAATGACTACTTTCCTTAATTTAGTGCCGGATCGAGTAAGCTAACCGTAGCCTACACGAAAGAATTTCGTTTTACAAAAGCTTATACCTTAATAATGTGTATTTAATCTAAAAAAAATTTAAAAAATATATTATTATAGCAATCTTTTTCACTTAAATCAATAAAATTTTCATGGCAGTTTAAAAGATATAATTACTTAGTAACACATTTAATAATATTTTAATTCACTTCTCACACCATGTTTTTTAAGATAAAAAAATTTATTATTTATTTGAATTTATGGTAAATTTATTTATAATGTTTTACTAAATTATTACTCATCAATATCAATAAAATATTAACATTAACAAAAAGCCTTGATTTTTTTATAAAAATCAAAATATTTAAATTAACTTACAAACTTAACTTGTTAATTAAGTGAATTTTAAACATAATTATTTTATAATTACTATTTAATAATAAGAATTATGCGTCAATCCGTCACCTTTGAATGTCAAATTTTGCAATGTCAACAAAAATCAAAATTTATCACGCGGGTGCTTTTCAATCTTCAATATGTTTAATTCATATGGTAAGAAGATGTAAAAATAACGCAGGCTGCCATGGACATAGTAGACTAGGAAATTAACATAGTTCTATTGATAATAACCGGTGGGCTAGACCAAAGTTGATTATATTATCTTCCTAATCACATGGAAATCACTTCTAATTAATTGAGAAGAAGAATGGATGACCATAACATTATTTCATCAAATTCTTGACTTAATGTTTGATTAAAATATTCAATGACGTTATTTTGATTAAGGACTTGATACCTTTGATTGGTTATCCGAAAAAAAAAAAAGACGACTTCTTTGTGTAATTTCAATTAATCTATTGCATACGTGTTTGAGGTTCACAATTAATCTAAAAATTTAGAGACTTTGCTAGGTTAGGACAAAGATATCATGTTCTTGAACGTAAAACTAAACTACTTGCATTGTAATAAGAAATTGACATCATAGTCTAAGTCAAAATATACCAAAAATAGGGAACCATTTGACCTTTTCATTTGTTTTTGTATCAAGCAACTATAAATTTTAAATCAATTTATTGTTATTAAATTTATTTTTTTCCATTTTTTATTTTTTATAATTGAATTACTCAATTGAAGGATCTAATTAATGGGTATAGATTCATTTTCATTGGTATTCTAAAGTTAACGGTTAAGAAAATTTTTCAAACCTTAAAATTGATTTATAAGTCCGTGTTTATTTATCAACATATTGAATTTTTTACAATCTTTATTAAATTTTATAATAAAATAATATAATTAAGTAAGTTTTAACAAATCAACATTATTTTTTAAAAATTTGATAGAAATCAAATTAACAAAAAATAATTCTAACAATTGATGATTACGAGAGTTAATTAATGTTTTTTTTTTATTTCACATTTTATTGCCGGGTTTATGGACTTTTTATTTTGGACCAAATTATGGTCTTAATCAAGCCCTAGATTTGGTCAACTCAAATGAGTTTGCAACCCAATTGGCCCAATTGAGTGTCAAATTTTATTGGATATGGGCTACCATTTTGGCCTTATCTTCAATTTTTTGACTTTTGAGGCTTTAAGATAATGGTTTCTTCTTATTTTATATATCTAGAAAGCGTGTGATTCATATCAAGGTTAGGCATCTTGAGGAGTTGAATATGTGTCTCCAAAGCAAACCAACAACTTGATATTGCACATTTTATTTAAAACTCTACCGGCCTCCAGCTACCCTAAAATCATGCCCTAAGTTACGGGCTTATGCCGTGCCAGAAAAGGTCATGGACTTTTAATTTAAGTACTCAAAATGGTCCATCTGGTCGCATGCCCATCCAATATGGTTTACATCTGGACCTTAACTGGCATTTGGGTAC
This sequence comes from Moringa oleifera, assembly GCA_021397835.1. Classification (NCBI taxonomy): domain Eukaryota; kingdom Viridiplantae; phylum Streptophyta; class Magnoliopsida; order Brassicales; family Moringaceae; genus Moringa; species Moringa oleifera. The sequence goes on from JAJFZO010000566.1 coordinate 1,840,340, forward strand.
CCAAAGCCCCAAAAATATGCCTTAAGTAAGTGAAACATTTGTGCCCTACAAGAAAGCTCGTGGACTTGGCCCATTTGGTAACATGCCCATCCATCATGGTTCACTGCTGGACCCTGATCGGCATTTGGGAAATCGCAAAACCCCAAAAACATGCCTTAAGTTTAGGGCTTGTGCCCTACCAGAAAGCTCATGGACTTATATTTTAAGTACCCAAAGTGGCCCATTTGGCCAACTACCCTGGCCAATGTGGTTCACATCTGGACCCTAGCTGGCATCTGGGTAAGCCTAATTAAGTTAAGGGCTTCTGCCCTGCAAGAAAGCTCATGGACTTGTAATTAAGTACCCAAAAGTGACCCAATTAGTCACATGCCCATCCCAATATGAGTCACATCTGGACCTTGATTGGCATCTGGGTAGGCCCAAAACCTCAAAAGTGTGCCATAAATTAAGGGTTTATGCCCCACAAAAATGCTTAATTTTAAGTATTCAAAATGACCAATTTGGTCACTTATCCATCTCAATTTGGCTCCCATCTGCACCCTAGCTGGCATCTGGAAATCCCCAAGCCTCAAAAGTGGGCCCTAAGTTAACGGTTTGCGCCATACAAAAAGCTTATGGGTTCATAATAAGCACCCAAATGGCACAATTGATCAAATGCTGGCTGGCATTGCTGACCCTTCATGGAGAAGCAGCCAGCCCATGATTCGGCTCATGGGTTATGTTCACACTAAGGACCTAAACTACACATCATAGACAGAGAACCCAAGAAAGGAATCTGAATTTTTTGGGTTGCGTAGATCTCTTGCAAATTCGGTCATTTTCAATAGGTCATGGGCTTGAATATTTAATAGCATATAGAGACATCGGGCCTTATTTCATCCTCTAAGAATTTAATTGGGTCAACCCATAAAAATTTGTGGGCCGATAAAGCCTTTATAAATTGAATAGCCCAATTCAAATCAAACCCAACATCTCATAACTTGCACGATGGATCACGTAACCCGTTCATAGAAAAATGAGAAAAAAATGACCAAACTATTAAATTAAAAGATATGTGGCTCTTTCCCGTAAAAAGAAAGGAACCCAATAGCAACCAAAGCAAATCGATTATTTTTTAAATGGTCTTAGCTTAACATTTACGTCAAAGATTACGCAATATTTGAAGCCCAATCGGTTCCTAAAAGGCTTGAACAGGGAAAGAATAATGGCCTTTTTATTAATATCTGAGCCCAATATGAAAGCCCATACGAGCCCAATTGGTCTGCCAATCCCTAAAAGCCGATAAGATTACACCCTACAATGTATTTGTTTAATTTCTCTTATATATTTATCAAAAAAAAAATCATCACATTGATTTGATTTATGAAATCAAATTTGGGTATCCCAATTTTTTCAATTTTCAATGATGAGACGGTTTCGCGAATCTCACCCTTACAAACTATTTATTCTCGATACGTAATTTGTTCAATGATATGTATATAAGTGATCTAAAGTTAGTGATGAGAATTAACGGTGAAAATGCGAAGAATTTCTCTATGTTTTAATGCGTAAGCGCTTACGTTTAGGGTTCAAGTTCTCCACTAGTTGAAGAGAAGAGTATGATGAGCGTGTGGACCTCACTCCCTCTCTGTCTCCCACAATGGTTGCCATACTGAGTCTTACCACTTCAAATGGAACTTCTCTTCATGGGTTTATGCTTATGAAATTCGTAGAAAAGTTTAGTCGGCCAAACTTGACCGACAAAAAGAAAAAATAAGTTGAAAAGTTTTAATTAGTCATGCTTATTATTTAATAAACATAAGTTATTTATCTCATGTCGATTATATATCTAACATAAATTTTGATATATTTTTTAATATTTAAATAATATTTAAATAAATTTTTTAAAAAATAAATTTATACGATTACCATTCTAATGATAAAAAATTTTATCTACTGACTTAAGGCATAATATACCTAGTAATGATTTTAGATCACTAATAAAAACGGAGTAGCAAAACATTTAAAACCCAAAAATAAAAATTAAATGATTTCGTTTTCAAAATTGAGCTATCTGTATAGATTTATGAGTTTGGTATAAAAACCGAGTTATAAACTAAAACATCTCGACTTAAAAAATTTGAAAATAATCGTATTACAATAAGATCACGAACAATATTTTGAATATCAACAAGACATAATATATCATATTAGAGATGGTACTCCCATGACGTCATATAAAATTATCAACTATGGTATAAGGTTTCGGTGGTGGCATGAAATTACTAAATTATCAATAAATACAGTGATATTCCGCTTACCTAGTTTTCCCTTCTAATCTAACTTTCTCTGTCTGTCTCACAAGTCCGGTGTCTTCTACGGCCCGCCCACGTGTAATCGCGGGCCCATGTAACCCACGTGTCAGCAAAAAAAAGACAAGCCGTCTCACCCTCAAACTGACCGCCGTTGCTTGCCACCTGGCATTTCCGGTTTCCCGGTTCCTCCCTGCACCGGACACACCTCCCTCCTTCCTCCTTCCATCTCCCTCTGATAACCCTATAAAGCGTTTCCATCCTCTGTGTCTTGAACCAGTTTTCCATTCTCATTGTCATTATTTGCACACAAAAAAGATTCGTTCTTTGCGCATACAAGGGTTAAAAGATTCGATTTTTTCTCTAATAATACAAGGTTTTTTTAGTGGAAAGATTTGCAGAGGAAGGAGGAACCCCTAGAAGAAATAGATATGGAGAAGCTGACATTGACGGGATTATTGAAGAAGGCTGCAACGGAGTACCCAGACAGGCGGGCGCTCGTTGTCTCTGGAAAATTTGATCTCACTCACGCCCAACTTCAAGGGCTCATCGACCACGCGGCTTCACTCCTTCTCGCATCCGGCGTTAACCCCGGCGATGTTGTCGCTCTCACCTTTCCCAACACTGTCGAGGTTAGACACATGAACCGCCCCCCCTTCTCTCTCTCTCTCTCTCTCTCTCTCTTATTTACTTACGTGTCGTTGTTGTTGTGATACTGCAGTTTGTGGTGATGTTCTTGGCCGTGATCCGGTGCCGGGCCACTGCAGTGCCGTTGAACCCGGCATACACGGCGGAAGAGTTCGAGTTCTATCTCTCTGATTCCGAATCAAAGCTTCTCATCCTGCCGCAAGAGGGAATCCAATCAGCTCGAACCGCCTCTTCCAAGCTCAACATCCCTCAGGTTACCGCCACGCTCGCCTATTCCACAGCCCCTCAAATTGTCCTCTCTCCATCCTCCGAGTCTTCGAATTACTCCATCGTCGAACTCGTTAACGACCACTCTGACGTTGCGCTTTTTCTCCACACCTCCGGCACCACCAGCCGTCCCAAAGGTGTCCCCTTGACGCAGCTCAATCTTGCCGCCTCGGTTTCCAACATCAAGTCTGTGTACAAACTGACCGAGTCCGACTCCACCGTTATCGTCCTTCCGCTGTTTCACGTTCACGGGTTGGTGGCCGGATTACTCAGTTCACTCGTAGCGGGTGCTGCCGTGGCTCTCCCAGCCGCTGGAAGATTCTCTGCTTCAACGTTTTGGTCTGACATGATCGCATACAATGCGACGTGGTATACTGCCGTCCCAACGATTCACCAGATAATACTGGACCGTCACGCTAGCAAGCCTGAGCCTTCTTACCCAACACTCCGATTCATAAGGAGCTGCAGCGCCTCCTTGGCACCAAGTATACTATCTCGGCTGGAGGAGGTCTTCGGCGCACCCGTGCTGGAGGCTTACGCGATGACAGAGGCGGCTCATCTGATGGCTTCCAACCCGTTGCCGGAGGACGGGCCCCACAAAGCCGGTTCAGTAGGGAAGCCAGTCGGGCAAGAGATGGCGATTCTAGACGAGCATGGGATGCTGCAACCTGCCGGCATCAGTGGAGAAGTGTGCATTAGAGGATTAAATGTGACAAAGGGCTACAAGAACAACCCTGAAGCTAACAAGGTAGCTTTCCAATTTGGTTGGTTTCATACTGGGGACATCGGGTTCTTGGATTCAGAGGGGTATCTGCATCTTGTTGGTCGAATCAAGGAACTCATCAACCGTGGAGGTATTTTTGCTTTCATACATGCTTTCATCTTGTTGGTTCCATACGTGCTTCATTGTCTTCCACGGTAGAACTAGGCTTTCAATAAAATTATCACTTGATCTTCTTGATTCTCTGTATTCATAAATGGTGAAAAATAGTACTTGGCTTAATCATGGATTGTTGATATCTTTTGCAGGAGAGAAAATATCACCCATTGAAGTAGATGCTGTGCTCCTGTCTCACCCTGATATTGCTCAAGCAGTTGCCTTCGGAGTTCCTGATGAAAAATATGGGGAGGAGGTGAGAAACACAAACCATTCTCCATAACCAGACCCTGCAGAGAATAATATGCAACCCTTGTGCTTGTCAATGGCTGAATCAATTCTTACTGGCTCTTTTTTCCTCCTCCTAATGCAGATAAACTGTGCTGTGATTCCAAGGGAAGGAACCAACATAAAAGAGGAGGATGTGTTGCAGTTCAGCAAGAAGAATCTTGCTGGTTTCAAGGTCCCAAAGAAGGTTTTCATTACTGACTCCCTACCAAAAACTGCCACAGGGAAGATCCAGCGAAGATTTGTTGCAGAGCATTTCCTAGCTCAAATCTCCGCAGCCAAAGTTCCTAAGTTTGGAGCTTAATCAAGCAGAGTTCAACATTCTTCTTATACATATTGATATGGATACAGTCTTGCTAACTGTTAGCTGTAATCCAATTAGTCCTTCTGCCTTTCCTCATCAGCATGAAATTGATTAACTAAGCATTGTTGCTTATATATTAACTGAAAGATGAGGAAGTGGAGGTATTCATATTGTATATTTGATCAGTTTCTTTTCAATTAATGGTATTCCAGAATACGCAAATATGGGAAGAGTGTCTTGTGTTTCTTTGTCGATATTGCTGAGTCTCCACCGATAACTACACTGACTAAACTGCTGAGAATCAGAAAGGGAATGTCCTTTAAGTTTGTACTTATCTCTCAAATGTCGGAGTTCATGGGACTTCAAAGCTTGCAATTACTCTTGACAGAGTCTCTGTTATAATATGTGCCAAGAATCGAATGCTCATTCCTTTAGAGTCTGAGCCATTCAATTGAAACTCAGGTTCTCTTTGTGCAACCCCAACACCATCACTAGTGCTGGTAGGCATGTCTGGCTGATACTAGTAAACTAGTTCGATTAGGATTGTTGCTGCATACTGTTCTGTCCAAATCTTCCAACGTAAAAGAAGTGATCTTGGTAATCAAGAACTTCCTTTCTGCTGCAGAAAGATTGATCCAGGATGGTAACTTGAGCCTTGTCCACCATATATAATCCATTGGACTCATAAACCAGAGATCAGTTCCTTTCCTACTTTCTGAAAGAAAGATACGATCCATAATCTCAAGGGAATTAGGTCTAGGCAGAGGATCTTATAGAAGCTTCCTTCTACATAACTAAACTCAGTAGCAGTGGCCTTGGAAATTGCTCTCCAGGAAAAATGCTTATTACAATGTCAGCTATCTTCACTACTTGGATGAAGAAAGCTTCTTCATTGTGCATGGAGTTGCAGAAGTTCAGCTAAATGACAGAAGGTAGATGCCCTTTTTTCCAAAGGATACGTAATTCTGTCAGAACCTTCTCTGTGGCAAACATGGACAGAAAAGTTTCATCTTTATTTGTAACTAGGGGAGAACACAGACTGTGTGGATCCAGCTTCCGAAACAGATACTAGTTTACTTGTATCGGTAAACTGCGTGTGGTTCTCGGCAAAAAACGGCACGATGTTCTGTGAGAAATGTCAATAACGGCCAATAATTTTCCATATCTATTATCCCATGAGATATAGCTCAGGCTTTCTCCATTAACTCTCCAATGATATACGAGAGTGCTGGAAACAAAGCAGAAGTAGAATGAAAGAAAAAAATTAAAAAAACGAAAACAAGATTTAGGAGTCGATCATATTTTCTGGAGAGCGTAAGTATGAATTAGATTCTTTCTCTCTCTATGAATTAGATTCTTTCTCTCTCTTTTCTATGGCTTTTCATGTTTATTCTTCTTTAGGATTATGATTTTCTCTTTGCTCTCTTGATATCACTTGCTTGTTAAAAATTAGGGGAAAGGAAGCTTGTATCTGTCGATCCATTTGGGAGTAAGAAAGTGAACTGAAACAAGTTTGACTGGCCGATTCTTTTGCCTTTTTCTCCTTGTGGGGTGCATTCTTTCTCTGACGCCTTTGTACTATGCTCCCAGCTGGGACACTTTCAGTTGCTTGATGATTCTCATATTAGATTTGGTTCATTTTGCAATCGGATATAGAAGAAAATATGCATCTGTTCTTACTTCTTCTTGATGATTACACTTGTATTGACGACTTGGTATTGGTTAATTTTATATTCTTCATTTAATTTAAGTAGAAATTTGTGAAATTCTACAGCTGCGGCCATTGAAAATCTTTCTTTAGTGACAGCTGATATTGGGTAATAGGGATTTGTATACAGTAGACACGAATGATAATCGAATTTAGTAGGCACTTTGCTGATGAATGCGCAGAGTTATGATGGCAACTAATATTTAAAGATTAGATGTCCCTTTTAATTCTTCTTTGAGGATTTTCATCTAGGGAATCCATTTTGATCTTCTCAATCTGGAGAAAGGAGACTTTCATTGACAGATTCTGTAATGCTATTATTGTTCTTTGAGTAAAGCTGATGAACATGTAGAGAGAATATTGATAGCTTATGTATTGTAACATTGAGTTGTTTGATCTTTCCAGCCAGTAGTAGTAACTGTGATAGTCATCGGTTGAGTAAAAATGGAAGCACAGAGCAAAATAACAAGGGAGAAGTATGCTGCTGATATCTCATCCATAAGAGAAGCTCACCTACGCATCAAGCCATATATACACAGAACTCCAGTTCTGTCATCAGAATCTCTAAATGCTATTTCTGGAAGGAAGCTATATTTCAAATGTGAATGTTTTCAAAAGGGGTGAGAAACTAATCAGTAGTCAATGCTGAAATTTGATTGATTCTCTCTTTCTTTCATTTCATCTGTTCTTGATCCATGTCTTCTTCTATCAAACTTAATGATCTTCTCCCTTTGTGACTGATAGAGGAGCCTTCAAATTCAGAGGAGCCTGCAATGCTATCTTTTCCCTTGATGATGATCAGGCAGCTAAAGGCGTTGTAACACACAGCAGGTTTACTCCGAGCCATCTGCATCTTATGCCTTATATTCTCCATTTCTTCTCCGAGTATAGCCTGATAATATCCTTCAATATTAGTGGTAACCATGCTGCTGCATTGTCTTTGGCTGCAAAGTTACGGGGGATTCCAGCATATATAGTTATTCCGAACAATGCTCCAAAATGCAAAGTTGAGAATGTCGTGCGTTATGGTGGTCAGATTATATGGAGTGAAGCAACAATGCAGTCAAGGGAGGCTACTGCATCCAATGTGTTGCAGGAGACAGGTGCAGTTCTTGTACATCCATATAATGATGGGCGCATTATTAGGTACTACTGACTCTTGCTTTTTGTATCATTGCTCAATTATGAAATTTCACGCATGATTTTCACTGATAAAATGACAATACTTTCTTGTTAGTATCATTGAAGTTGCAATCTCTTTTTGGTGTCAGTCTGATTTTTCTGGGTCTTGTATTAGAGTTTTGGCTATTATATATACTATCACAAGTTTCAGATTTGTGTTACATGAATTGAAATACAGTGTGATGTATGTAATTGGTTTTTTCAGTGGGCAAGGAACTGTATCGTTGGAGCTTCTGGAGCAGGCTCCAGAAATAGACATGATAGTAGTTCCAATAAGTGGTTTGTTTGACAACTTTGAGGCTTCAACAATTAATATTGTGAAAATTTGGGTTCTTTTGCTGAAGTAAAACTAAGATGATTGACAAATTTTAGGAGGTGGTTTGATATCGGGTGTGGCTTTGGCTGCTAAGTCCATCAACCCTGCCGTTCGCATTTTGGCTGCTGAACCCAAGGGAGCCAATGATGCAGCTCAATCTAAAGCAGCTGGTAGGATTATAACATTGCCTGAAACCAACACCGTTGCTGATGGCCTTCGAGCGTTTCTTGGAGATCTTACCTGGTAAGGACTACTTCAAGCCATCTAATTGATGCATTCAGAGAACTGACTATCTTGTGATGGACCAGGCCTGTGGTACGCGATCTGGTGGATGATGTTATAACTGTGGAAGATAAGGAGATAATAGAAGCCATGAGACTCTGCTATGAGATTCTGAAGGTTGCAGTGGAACCCAGTGGAGCCATAGGCCTTGCTGCTGTTTTATCAGACAGTTTCAGGAAAAACTCTTCTTGGCACGACTGCAAACACGTTGGAATTGTAGTATCAGGAGGCAATGTTGATTTAGGCATTCTTTGGGATTCATTCAGAACATAAAAGCTAGATCACTTATTACTCCTGTCTGAACAATTCTCTTTTCTTGGCAATTTGTGCTCTATTGATGAAGAAGTAAAATTCTGGTGGCCAGTTTTTTTTTTTTTTTCTTTTTCCTATTGACAACATTTTACTTATGCTCAGCATATGTATGCACTGAACAATATAGAGGCCGAGCCATAAAAAATTCTTTTTAAGAAATGGTTACTGCTCATTGCTATAAATGACGTAGAATATAAGCAAGCAGACCTGATATTTTCAGGTTGAGAGTATCTTTAGATACTATACTATTCAGTATTTACAGCCAGAGTAATCAGTGATGTACACTGAGGTGCCTGACAAAGCACATGGAGCTACATGTGAACGTGTCAAACTTTTTTAGACCAAACTTTTCAGTTCTGGAGGCAGCATCCAAATTCAAAAATTGTGGTTACAAGGGAGTTCAGCACTGATCATGTATCATATTGCAGTTGCAGCATAAGTTCTGGCATAGAAGTATCATGTTAGGCTCTCCGACAACTCCATCGCGAACTAGGATAACATGAATTCTCATTCATCAAAAATGGCTTTGAATATAAGGAAAGCAGCAGAATTGTTGTTTACTTCTGGTGACTACAAGGGTACAATGAAGCATTTCACACCCAAAATCAGGAAATTTAACATTACATCAACACAATATAGTTGAAAATGCCGCCGAGCAGCAACAAAAACAAGTACAGAAAAAGTTTCATATCTATATGCCATATTTGTCCATCTTTCACGCTTCCTCATCCTGGTAATCCTCCTCTTCCTCATACTCTTCCTCATCAGCAGTAGCATCTTGGTATTGCTGGTACTCAGAAACCAAATCATTCATGTTGCTTTCAGCCTCTGTAAATTCCATCTCGTCCATACCCTCTCCTGTGTACCAGTGCAAGAAAGCCTTCCTGCGAAACATGGCAGTGAATTGCTCACTAACCCTCCTAAACATTTCTTGGATTGATGTAGAATTACCAATAAATGTGGATGCCATCTTCAAGCCTGTAGGAGGAATGTCGCAAACAGTCGACTTGACATTGTTTGGGATCCATTCAACAAAGTAGGATGAGTTCTTGTTTTGCACATTGATCATCTGCTCATCAACCTCTTTAGTGCTCATCTTACCGCGGAACATTGCTGATGCTGTTAGGTATCGACCATGACGAGGATCAGCAGCACACATCATATTCTTGGCATCCCACATTTGTTGGGTCAGTTCAGGGACAGTGAGGGCCCTGTATTGCTGTGAACCACGAGAGGTAAGAGGTGCGAAGCCAACCATGAAGAAATGAAGTCGAGGGAATGGGATAAGATTAACAGCAAGCTTGCGGAGGTCAGAGTTCAGTTGACCAGGGAACCGAAGGCAGCATGTAACGCCACTCATGGTGGCCGAGATCAGGTGGTTCAAGTCTCCAACTGGTCAGTAAAAGTAGTTTGTTAGTTTCCTTAAAAGAATAAGTGTTGATCATCTGGCTACCGTTAAATTGAAATGGAATAAAGACCCCAACACCACACACACAAAAAAGAAGGGTAAGATAAAGAATTAATCCATAGTCCCGAAGTGGTTTTCTTTTTAAATGATTTCATCACATCTAATGAAATGATTATAATAGTTACTTACAACCATCAACAAAGCATTTGGTGAACCATGTGCAGCACTATTTTATATTACTTAAAGTATAAAGTGATCTAACTCCAAGTTTAATAATAACTTCAGTTCTGAAGTGTAGCCTACTACCTAAGCAGGCTATAAATGACAAAACCTAGGAAACATAATGTAATTGATTTTTTCAATGGCCAACTAACACAGAGATATGAAACCCATGTGAAAATCCAACTGTCATGTGTCCCAAGATATACAACCAGGATGCAACTTTCAACAATCTATAATCCTATCAAGTTTGCATTGGGAACATCCTCATTAGCACTTGGAACCATGAGATGAAAGAATCTTAGCAATGAGAAACTGTGCTGGCATAAATAAACACAAAACACAAGACACATACTTGGGTGTAGCAAGCAAATAGATAAAAGCAAAGGTTTTCAGTTCCAAATTTTTGGCTAACATATTGATACCAAACATAAAGTGACCCAAAAGAACAGACTTAGTGCACAGATCACCCCTAAAAAATTACTCAAAATGCTATGGTTTAAAAAAATCAGGACTTCAACCTGTAAGAAGTGAAAACCTTCTTAATGACTCCTACAACATTTATTTAACTTTAGTTGATTTCTTTGAAAAATAAATAAATCAGTAAAGTTTGATATCACACTCTCCCATCAAAGAGGATACGCACAAAAATGAATTCACAAATCCAATGAAAGCAAAAACTCAAGGAAGGCAATGAACTTACAGCTTGGAGTGGTAAGCTTAAGAGTGCGGAAACAAATGTCATAGAGAGCCTCATTGTCAAGAACCATACACTCATCAGCATTTTCAACAAGCTGGTGAACAGAGAGGGTTGCATTGTAGGGCTCAACAACAGTATCAGAGACCTTAGGAGATGGAAACACAGAGAAGGTGAGCATCATTCTGTCTGGGTACTCTTCCCTTATCTTTGATATCAGTAAGGTACCCATTCCAGACCCAGTACCTCCACCAAGAGAGTGGCATACTTGAAATCCTGTAAACAAGAGTAGATTTTAGCCAGAGGATGTGTAGAGAAACCCTTAAGAGCAATAACTTTTCCGCAAATGGCGGAAGCCAATTATATGTTCCTTATGTTTTCATTATTTTCACATGAACCATACAGATCCCAAATAAATTTAGATAAAGGAAGTTTAAAAGACACAATAAGCCTGCCTCTTCTTCCAATTTATAGGATTCATGGAGAAATGGATACAAAAAAATCAAACAGTAGGCACATATGCTCAAGAAGAGAACCCATGAAAATTTTCCCTTGGTTTTCAAGAAGCCAAGCAGGACCAAACTTTAAAGCTGCTTAGAAAAACACAATATCTACTCGCGTCATGTGATAAACCCAAGTAATACTAAGAAATAAACAGAAGCTACTCCAGAAATAATGAGAGAAACCCAACTTATAGTTTGCTTTCCTTCTCCCCCTTTCTCCGCAAAACAAAACAGGAAAAACAGAGGCACAAGGAGAGAAACAAATTTACAAAAAAATACCTTGCAAACAATCGCAGTTTTCAGCTTCCTTCCTCACGACATCGAGCACGGAGTCAATAAGCTCAGCTCCCTCAGTATAGTGCCCCTTGGCCCAGTTGTTACCAGCACCCGATTGCCCGAACACGAAGTTGTCGGGTCTAAAAATCTGTCCATAAGGGCCGGATCTGACGCTGTCCATGGTACCCGGCTCCAGATCCATTAGTACCGCCCGAGGCACAAACCTGCCACAGCTGGCTTCGTTGTAGTACACGTTAACCCGCTCCAGTTGAAGATCCGAATCCCCATGATACCGACCCGTAGAATCGATTCCGTGCTCTGCGCACACCACTTCCCAGAACTTGGCCCCAATCTGGTTGCCGCATTGTCCTCCTTGGATGTGCAAGATTTCTCTCATTTTGGCGGTTCTTGGTCTCTCTTTCTTTTTCTCGGAAAAGTGACAGAAAAAGCTTGAGAGAGAGGGGTTAGGCAAGAAGATCGGTTTGGAGAGGAAATGAGAAATACCAGGAGGGGTTTTATAGACGGAGACTAACGGTTGCCGTTATCTATTTGGGCAAGAGTGGATGGTGAGCGGGTAAAGGACTAACGAGCGTTTTGTTTTAGTGGGAAAATCGAATATTTGAAAACAGGTTTTGGTTGAGTGTTTCTCGGTATAGTTCAAAATCTGTGGTGATGATTACGTGGCCTGATATTACCGGTCCTCAAAGCGGACGCTGGATCATTAGGTTTTGGCCGCTTCTGATTATACAAGTCGTTGATGGGTCACTTCCAACCGCCATACAAATCAAACGAAATGACAACTTTACCCTCACCAATAACTATTTCTTTCTTTAAAATTAAAATAATATTGAAGTTTTTTAGATAATTTTAAATGTTTGCTTTTAAAAAAATTAATAATATATGACAATTCGAATGATTGAAATTTTTTATTTATTTTCTATATTAATATTGTAAATTAGATTACTACAATTATATATTGATTATTTTATACACGAATGTAGTTTTTTTAATTTAAATCAATTTCAAATTTTATAAAGTAAAAAACGGATGATATATGAGTATACATATGTAGTTTTATAAATATATATTTAAAAAATAATTATATGAATAACATAAAAATTAATATCAACGTTTGAAGTAAAAAATATTATTTTTTAAAGTAACAATAAGATTATTTTATTAAAAAAGTATATTAAAAAAATTTATGACAATTAAAATAAAATCAATATATCTAATTTGTATTAATTTTAATAACAAATAAAATATATATTTAATATATTCTAATTATTTATTTTAATTTATTCAAAAAATTATTTATTTGAATGAATCACTATATAATAAATAAATTAAATTAAATAAATAATTTTATTTTAATAATTAATTTTATTAAAATATTACGTATTATTTTAAAAAAACTTAATATAATTCAAACCAAAAAAATTAATTATTTATAGATTATATAATCAAATTATTTATAAATAATTAATTTTAAAAATAACTGTATTATCCATCATATTACTGATAAAAATTAATTTTTAATTAAAAATAAGTGATTTTCTTATGAAATTTTATTTTTAATTTGAAATGGAAAAAAAGTGTGAAACTTGAGTCCAGTCAGCGAGGATGAAGGTGGCTGAAGTGGGGCCCAACAGAGAATATAAAGGGTAACCAAAACTGGAGAACAAAAGGAAAAAGAGGACATCAGATATGACAATAAGATGCAAAGGATTGATCATGTGGGTTGCAGAGGCAGCCATCAGGGGAAGCCTTGGGTGCAAAGCAAACACAAACACACCCACCACAAGTAATCAGCAACATTTTAATGAATTTGGATTTTTTATATCCGAATTATATTAAAATTTTGATAATACAATAACATGTGATAATTTATTTAAATTATTTTTTATTTTTATTTTTATATTAAAATGGTAATTTATTTAATATTTTTTAATTAAAATAAAATTCAGTATCAATTTGAATAAATAAAAAAATTAATTCCACTTTAATTTAATTTAACAATTAATATTTGGCACTGTAATACTATCTAATGAACGTGCTAATGATCTTTGACCAAATTAACACTATGGTATTTAAAAATCCTCATATGAACCCAAATTGATGTGTTTGTTTAATTTATTGATTAACAAATTTTAATGGATTTGATGTTTAATTTTATATCATATATAAATTTATCAATTACATATAATATAAATTGAAATATATTTTAATTTTATAAAACATGTATTCTAAAAATATTAATTTTGATTATGATATAATTTATGTGATTATGATTAAAACGAATAATATTTTATGAAATTATGAATTTTAAATGTAGAGAAATTATAAATTTAACAATAGCATAATAAAATAAAATGATTATAAATAAATGTTAAAATAAATTGTGTATTATTCGTGTTTCTTGTCAAATTTTTGTAATTTTTTGGATTAATTTTACATTTAAAATTTTAATTTAATTTAAATTGAATATTACTTTAATTTTTCTAAAATGGTTATTAAATTCAGAATATTGAACAATGAAATTTTAGCTATAAATTTATCGCTACTGTAAATAAACACATAAACTACTATTATAAAATATTTTCTAATTTTTTAATAATAAAAATATTTGCATAAATTTTTGAAATTCTGACAGTATAATTTTTTTAAAAAATATTTTCAGTATTTAAAAAATTATGATTTTTTGTGATAATAATAAATAATTTTTTCACATTTATGAAGAATTTAAGTTAAATTTATTATCCAAAATTTTTAATTTAAATTAATTATTAAAAATTAAATTAAATCAAATTGATATATGTTATATAATAATTAGTTAAAAATATAACAATTTAATTAAAAACATAAATAACATAAAATTTATTTTAATATGTTTCTTTTTGATAAATTCTTATATTGCATGCATGTTGAAAATATAAGCTTATATTAAAAAAAAGTCTCAATAATTTAACATTTGAGTTGGATGCTGTGACGTATGATAGTACATTTACCCCTAAGTTTAGATTAAGAAAAATTAGAATATAATCGGAGAGTACCCTTTTATCATTTGGTAAAGAAAACCTTATATTACACCAATTTGGGTTTCTCAACAATAGTAAACTTAGTTTATAATAATTATTCTTAATTAGTCATATTAATTTAGATAAGCCATCCAATCACTCAAATTAGCACTCCAATCGTCTTTAATGATAATGGTAAATACTAAATAATGATGGCTTTAGTTAATTCAACTAATTCATATTTTTTTCTCTTCACTTGGGGTTATAGATAAAATAAAACCCATGATCTCAACTAATTATCCGATTATTAACTTGTGATCATAATTGATGATTATTAGATTAGGAAATAATTGGGTATTTGCATAATTAGGTGATTTTAAAAAAGAAAAAACTTTTGGCTCAACAGGGTGGCAATCAAATTTGGACATGGTAATCAAAATTAGGAGATGAAATTGTGGACATCATTACCTGAAAACCCTAAGAGAAATCCCATACCATCAAATTTCTCCTCAAATTTCTCTCATTTTTCTCTTATCTTACCCACCCTCCAAACACTCCTACCTCACATATACCCCCCACAAAACGAGGATCTCCTGTCCCATTTTGTTTTTTAACATCTTCAATCCATTATTCAGCTTCTCGCCCTCTCCCTCTCTCATGCCTTCTCCATCTCACTGTTGAAAAACATCTTACCGGGCCCCCTTCTTCATTGGTGGCAAAATGGTATGTAAAGTTTCTGACTTTCTCTCTATTTTTGGTGCAATGAAGACCAATCATAAATGGTTTCTGATCTAGATGCTTATCAGATAGGTGGGTCATGATTGGTTGATCCAACAAATCCGTGGGGCTTATTGAATTGATTGATGGTAGAGATTTTTATGTTTTAGTGAACTCTATTCGATTCATCTGCCTCTGTTTGTCTGGTTCTTGATGGGTAATCAACACATGGAAGCCTGTTGGTGCTGGCCTTTCATTAGGAGTTCATTGCCTTCAATTGCCAGGCAATTTGAGCTGCCACATTGTGTTTGCTAGATACTAATCTTGTCTCTTGTCCGGTTGTTGCTACACCGTTGAAGCCCATGTGGGCTATGGCTCATATAAGTCTTCTATGAATAGTATCCACTATTTTGCACTAGATTTTCTCCATTAGAATCTCAGACTGACAATAGCTTTTCAATTGCCTAACTCAAGTTGACAGTGCTAATTTGGGTGATCGGATAAAAATTAGAAAAAAGAGAGGTAAAGAGTTGAAAGTGGATCCTCTTCTTGGGACCCAAGGAACGATGCATTTTCCTTTTTGATGGGTTCAAGATCTTTCTTACCTGTAATTGTTGCGAATTGTCCTTTATTTGGTTGCATCTTATTGAGTAATTATTTCAAAATTAAATAATTAGAACGGAAACTTTTGTTGTCATCAAATTGGTTGGTGTGTTTTGTATGTGGTAAACAATACTATGTGTAAGTGTACAAAATGGGTTTTTAGTTAGATTGGTATGTTACTTTTTTTTTTTTTTTAATGAGATAGGCGAATTCCTCATCTGGGATGCATGTCGATGATGCGTGCAAACTTAGATTCTTAGAGCTGAAAGCAAAGAGGAGTTATCGATTTATCGTGTTCAAAATCGAGGAGAAGATGCAACAAGTGACAGTCGAAAAGCTTGGAGAGCCAATGAACAGTTATGAGGATTTCACTGCCAGTTTGCCTGCTAATGAGTGCCGATATGCTGTCTTTGATTTTGATTTCATAACTAATGAGAATTGCCAGAAGAGCAAGATCTTCTTCATTGCATGGTAAAATCCTCAAAATCTAATCTTTTCAAAAGGGTTAAACTTATTCGAAGTAAATCTCATCCGGGTTAACCTTATTTTTCGATATAAATCAAAATTTTTATCGTTTTGAAATTGATGAATCAAAATTTACTTCGTTTTCATTGCATGGCAAACTCCTCAAAATGGAATGTTTTCAAAAGGGTTACTTGTTCCCAAAGTAATCTCATCCGGGTTACTCTCATTTTTCGGTATAGATCAAACTTTCTTTTGTTTTCATATTGATAATGCAAATCGATGAATCGAAATTTCTTTCTTTTTCATTGCCTGGTAACATCCTCAAAATCAATTCTTTTCAAAAGGGTTAGTTATTTTCAAAGTAATCTCATCCGAGGTAATCTTATTTTTCTGTGTAGATCTAAATTTCTTCCGTTTTCCAATTGATAATATACTGAAACGATGAACATTGGCTCTGTTCTTGGTGTAGGTCTCCTGATGCAGCAAGGGTGAGGAGTAAAATGCTCTATGCTAGTTCAAAGGATAGGTTCAGGAGAGAATTGGATGGGGTTCAGTTTGAGTTGCAGGCCACAGATCCTAGTGAGATGAGCTTGGACATTGTTAAAGGAAGAGCCCTTTAAGCTATTTAATTCATTGCTTCATTAGCTCTCCTTTTATGCTATGGGGGCATCTATTAATGGTTCAACATTTTATAAACTTTTACTTCTCAAAATTTAATTCTTTGAAAAAAACTTTAAAAAATTCTTTATAGAAGATTGGCTCGCATTCGGGTTTGGAGATATCTTCAGTCGACTGGCAGCATTGGCATCAGTTTTCTTCGTGTTCATCGAAGATTATTAAGGGTAGGGATCGTTTGTCGTTCTTATTCTTTGTCAATTGCCTCTTCCACCTCTTGGTTTTGATCCGGGGTGGTTTTGTTGTAATCACTTATTTTTTAATGAAAGTTGAAATATTGTCATTTTTTAATTTAATTTATTTTTTATATATTTACGCAAATTATTTGTGGTATGTTTGTATACCGAAAAAGTTAAAAAGCTCATTTGATTTATTTATTTAACGTATTTAGATATATGGGATATATAAATCAAGTTTAATCTATCTTTTAAAATTGATAATAAGGTTGGACTGGTTTTAAATTGCAAAATGTATCAAAATCCAATAAAACACTTTTGAACTTTTAATTTTCTTTTTTATGGTATTGGTCATAGATATGGTATTCATACACAAATTGGGCATAAAATTGTTTCGATAAAAAATAAAATAAATATAAAAATTTTAAATTATATTTTAATTTTGATATATCAATTAAAATTAATTTTTACATTTAATATTTAAATTTAAATAATTTTAAAATACTTAAAATATTATTATTAAATATATTTTAAAAATAATTGAAACAAATGTTATGTCGAAATGATCATCTAAGTTTTAATCAATTTTCATTCAAAAATAATTTTTAATATTTTTAAAATTTAAACTATATTTCTAATAATAAAAATTTATAAAATTTTTGTGATGTTAGCTTAAGTATATTTTTTAAAATTTATAAAACTATAAATCAAAACTTATCATATAAAATTTTAATAAATATATTTAATTTTTAAATCTTTATTAAAGTTTAAATTAAAATATAAAATTTAATTAAAATAAAAAGTAAAATACTACAATTTTTTTTAAATATTTACTTTACAAGATATAATTTTTTTAGTAAAGATAATTTTAAAAGATTGAAGAAGAAAAAAAACAAGTTTGAGAAATTGTAATGGGCCAAGAGCCCAGTATTAACAACGACGCCGTGTCCTTCTTTGTTGAAAACTCCAAGATTGAGAAAGGTTTTCCTTTTCGCTCCCATCCTGTAGTTCTTAGGGTTTAACTGGTTTAGCTGCTCTCTTCCTCTCCCTCTCTTCTGTTTCCCTATCTCTCTGTGTCTCTCTCTCTCTCTCCTGCGCTGACAATGGAAGAGGAAACGCGAAACCCAACTAAAAACCCAAACTTGAACAATTCGACTCCAAGCTCATGCTGGAGCAACATAGTGAAGAACTTGCCATCTTCGAAGCCCCAAATTGGGAGCCAAACCATCGCTGTGAGACATGTCATGATGGAGAGCTGCAGGTCAACAAAGGGCATATCAGTCGCCGTGGTGGATGCCAACGCCGTGATCCAAGGTGAACAGAACCTCACCACTTACGCCGATAAGTTCGTTACGGTTCCCGAAGTCCTTGCCGAGATTCGAGACCCTGTTTCCCGCCATCGCCTCGCCTTTATCCCATTCTCCATCCACTCCATGGAACCCTCCCCAGAATCCCTCAACAAAGGTATATACATGCACATACAAACACAGGTACACATATTATATGCTTTGTTGAATGTGGTATTTCTTGATGCATGTTTGAACATTTAGAATAATATAAAGGCTGAAAATTTTTGTTTTAAAATCTTAATATGAGTTATGTTGGAATTATTAGGATTGTGTTTTGTTTGGGCTTTTGTTTTTTCCTTTTCCTTCTGTGATAGGGTGGATGCAATGGCTACTCTTCACTTATACTTGTGGAGCCCAGTAATTCTATGACGAAACCTCCACATGGAAATCTTGGGTCTTCCGGTTGTAATTATTTATTGCCTTTTGTTTTATTGATCTGGATGAATGCGATCAAGGTTAGCTTGCAACTGGCCTTCTAATGTATGCTTATGTGAACCCTTGCAGTAATCAAATTTGCAAGAGCAACTGGTGACTTGCAGACCCTTTCAGATGTTGATCTAAAACTTATTGCTCTGACTTATACGCTGGAGGCTCAAATTCATGGAACTAAGCATATCAGGGAGGCTCCTCCCCCTGTTCATACAGTTAATGTGAGGAGGCTGCCTGAGAAGGACCTGCCTGGGTGGGGTTCAAATGTTACTAACTTAGACGAATGGGAAGCATTAGAAAATGAACCTGAGGATAAGTCTATCCGCAACTCTAGAATCCTCCCTTTGAAAGACTTAAACCTGAATGTTGTCCCTTCAGACAACAATTCAGTAGATGGTCCGCTGGGATCCACAGGTGATACTCATTCAGAGAATCAAGATGATGATGAGCATGGTAGGAGGAAGCTGAGGAGACATTTACCTATTAAAAAAGAGGTGAGGATTGAAGGTAAGAAGATGGTGGCAGATGGAGTTGATGCATCTCAAGGACAATCTGATGACAATGCTGGTGATTGGATGCCTGCTGTAAGTCGAAGTACTCATAGAAGGTATCTCAGAAGGAAAGCTAGGCGTGCATATAATGAATCAAGATATGAGAAAGAGTGTCATCAAGATCAGGAGAAAAGCATGGATAACAAGATACTCGAGGACACTAGTTCTCCAGATCAGCAGTTCAATCAAAGCTGTGAAGATGCACATGCTGATGATCATATTTCAGAGGCAGATGAGATGAGAGAGGGAAAGAATGATGATGAAGATCTTTCATCTATCCTAAAACAGATGAGGCTGGAAGAAGACTCGTCAAAGGCACTTCAAGTAGTGGACAATGCCTCTGCCAGGCAGAATTCTAACGATCCAATAAATGATAATAATGAGCATATTGTTACTGAAGCGGACAAGGTTGATATGGTCAGTGAAGAATTAGATAATTTAGAAGTGTCAAGCCAGACCAACGAAAGTGTTAATGCATCGTATGCAGATGATGTTAGTAGCGAGCAGAGTTGGATGCTGAGATCGATGACTGAGTCCACTGTAGCTTGTGTGACTGGTGACTTTGCCATGCAAAATGTTATCCTTCAGATGGGCTTACGCCTGCTGGCACCAGGAGGAATGCAGATTCGTCAGCTGCATAGGTATATGATTGATGCATATTTTTGTACTGGTGATGGCTGAGTCCTCTATGGCTAATTTTTTGGGTTCCTTCATGACCTGTTATATCATTAATACTTTGATACTAGTTGCAGACATCAAATTATGCATTTTGATGAATCATGAAAGCTATCTTTGATTCCTTAGCTCTTAGATATTTTGTGGGCGGGACTACATCCTCTGTCCATGAGTGAGGGTGTCAAAGTACTAAATTATGTCAGAGGTTTATATTCTTATCTCTGGTATGCCTATATGTCCAGGTGGATTCTGAAATGCCATGCCTGCTATACTGTGACTGCTGAAATTGGGAGAATCTTTTGTCCAAAATGTGGTAATGGTGGCACATTACGCAAGGTTGCCGTTACAGTTGGGGAAAATGGTATTGTTTTAGCGGACCGGCGGCCGAGGATTACGCTGCGTGGTACAAAAGTGAGTAGATCTATCTGAGCAATTGGCGGAAATAACCAGGGTGGTTGATTGTGCTTTCATACTGTTAACTTTTGCCAATGAATATGATGAATGTTTTTGTGAATGAACCTAAAGGCCCTTTGGCCTACTGACATTCTGCCCCCTCAATATATTATAAAAGTGTAAAAGAGAGCTTGGGGTATTTCATTCTGGGCACATTTGCCATCAAAGTTATGAATTCACTGCTTTATACTCTTCTCTCTCTCTCTCTCTCTCTCTACACACATGCCTCACTCGCTGTCTCTCTCTCCTTTGAACTCGGGTCTGGTTAGTGTTTGTGGCTGACAAGTATGTATGTATGTGTTCTTGTGCATTCCTAGATGTGCATATGTATCTCGAATTTGAGATTTTTCACTGCATCTTTTATGTAGCTTTCTTGTTAGTATGTTTCTCAACGATTGGCTTTTTGCAGTTTTCACTACCTTTACCCCAAGGCGGAAGGGATGCTATTGCTACGAACCTTATTCTCCGTGAAGATCAACTCCCACAAAAGTATCTCCACCCCAAGACAAAAAAGAAGGTCAACAAGGAGGTTAGTGTCTTTCAATTTCATTTGGTTATGGTTCGTTGCATATTGCTTTTTCCTTTAATTAAACTCATTGCTGTTTCATTTTCACTGGCCAGGGAGATGATTTCTTCCCCTCCGATTTTGTCTTCACCCACCATACTGATAAGAGAGCTCCTCTCCAGCCCCCCATAAGGAAGGCATTAGCAGTCTTCAGCGGAAAGAGGAATCCAAATGATAACCATTATTCTCGATCTAAGCACTGATAGCATCTCAACTGATTATTGTTCACTTGAGCTTTTTCTTTTAATATTTGCTAGGTTTTTGCCAACACCTAGTTTCCAAAACACTTGTTTACCTTTTCATTTTTCTCTTGAGTTTCATTCAATTGTCACAAAAAACTTGTTCTCCTTTATATAGTTTTGTGCATCAATGAGATATTGGTGATATAATTTTGGTATCATTTTGCCTATTGCCATCAGTCAAGAAATGCCCTTTCATGCCACAAGACCTGGTCAGCTGAGAGATGGATTTCAATTTCCCCTCCCCTCCCCTCCCCCCCCCCCCCCCCCTCCCCCCTCTAAATGGCAGAGCTACATTGTGTGCATCTGCCAAACAGGCCTAAATTATGCTGCAGCAGTGCTTTCTGCCTGGTTAGCAGAGCATGCCTGTATAGTTAGAAGGTCTTTCTTGATCCAACCCTAAATGGTAAACACAACCAGAAGAAGTCATCATTGAATGATGGAGGTGAAATGTTGTACTATTGCTTTGTATAGGATTTGCAATAAAAGAAGAACAGAAGAGAAAGACAGTGTGTGTGGTTCTTCAGAAAGAACTTAAAATTCACTATTCTCTGATTTCAGAACTTTAGCTATAGGCTGATGGTATACAAAGTAGACATTGTCATACAGTAGCTCCATGTTTCTTTGAGCATGCGTCATTTACAAGAATGCAGAAAATTGGAAGCAAAGAGGGAAAAATAAAAAAGAAAAAGGGGGTACTAGAGTATCAGAATTGTATTTATATGATTTACACTGTGTTAGCTTTGACTCCATCATGACGAGAGTGCAAGCTCAGCCCACGCCAACGAAGATGCCTTGAGCTCAGCAGATATAGATAAGTCAATTTTACTCTCTAAAATGTTGCTTACTTCCTGCATCGAAGGTCGCTTGGTCGGTTCTGGATGGATGCAGAGGTTCACCACTTCACAGATAACTTTCAGGTCTTCATATTCAAAATGCTTTAACTCCGGATCAACCACGTAAGACATTACATCCGGAATTTCAAGATAATCCTTAGCCTGCAGCACAGGGAAAGGGTGCTTCAGATTCTGAATCATCACTTTGAAAATAATTTTGGTAAATCAATCAAAATTGAGATCTTTCTTACCCAGTCCACCAAACACCCTTTGTCCTTGCAGTATGGAGGTCTACCGCTAACTATTTCCAGCAAAAGCACACCAAAAGCATAGATGTTTCCTTTCACATCCAGATGGCGTTCCTCCAGTGCGTTAGGGAGTACACAAAAGGACCCTTGGCTGCTTATAGAGCCGGAATTCTTTTCTGATCTCGCCAGAATTGTCTTCCAACTTTCAAAATCAACGAGCTGCAGCAGATGCCAAACAAAATGTTCTTAAAACCCAGTATTTTCATTAAGTTCCAAGTTCTGAATTACCTAGGAAGGAATGCGAAATGGATATGCATCAGATTTTCTCAGACAAGGAATTAGGAATACCTTAGGTGAAAAGTCTTCAGTAAGATATATAGCACTAGAGTTCAACTCTGATATGGTAAATGGAGGATCCAGCTCGGTATGAAGGTATTTGAGGCCACAAGCAATGCCTATAATAATTTTCATTCGTCGTTTCCATGACAATTGGCAAGCTTCTCCATCTGCAGCCAAAATCAACCACTCGGGCATCAGCCAAGGCTAACAAAAATTAAGGTAATGCTGAAAAAATATGGAAGTTGTCTTACAATGGAGGTGCTCATAAAGCGTGCCGTTTGATGCATATTCAAAAACCAGCATCCTCGTAAAAGGAGAGCTCTCTCTGCAATAGCCTAGTAACTTTCCTGTATTCTCATGATCCAATCTTGCCAAATCTGCAACCTGAATGGCAACTTGAATGAGAACTTTTGGAACTTAGTTATCACTCCTAGATTTGATCATTCTGTTTGCTTCCAGGAAAAAGAAACAAGAAAAGATTGTGAAGGAAGTTTTTCTACAGTAACACTGTTATCAATTACCTCTCTCTGGAAATAGACCTCGAGAAAGGCTGTCCAATTCTCTTCTTTGATGCAGAGGGATATGACAGCAATCTCAGGCCCACCTTTCATGGTGCCCTTGTAGACCAAACTGTCAGGTGAGGATCCAATGATATTGCTGAAGTCTTCACAGGCCACTTCAAGCTCTTGTCTACTGAATCTCACTACATCTTTCAACATTTCGGCATCTGTATCAAAAGCATACCAAATTAACTGTTTCAATACACTCCTTAGATCTCATAAGCACTGAAGAAGGAATATATATTGCCAGGAACCTAACCTATGTATACAGAGATATGGTCCTTCTCACTCGCTGATTTCTTCCAGGGAATAATAAGAGACGATTTGCTATTGCACCTCTGAAATGCGGTGAGAAGAGCAACGAGAAATAGAGAACCAACCATGGTTCCTGTCACTATTTCAAGGGCCAAAAGCCAGGCAGGTTTCGATGCTTCTTGATGCTTGGATACATTTGCAGAAGGTTGGCGCTTAGGGCTAGGACTTCGATGGCTTTTATTGGGTAGAGTATGACCTAAGAAAGGGAACATCGTTTCCATCAGCAACTCAAATCAACCTCAAATCCTTAACACCCAGAAAACATATATTTTACTCCATGACTCCATTTGCATCTTAGCATCAAACATCCTGTGTCCCTGAAACTTTTCATGCATATAAGTTGTCTCCCGCGACAATCAAGGAAGAGATTATCAGAAGGGTCCTGCCATACATACCACATTGCGTTGGAGGCCGCTGTTTAGGATCTTTGTTTTGGAGACAGTTCCCTTGAAAGCTTGTGCTACAAGTAGAAAATTGATGAGAAGTAAGTTATACAAATCCAAGTGTAACAACTATGATGAAGGCACAAACAGAATACCTTGGAAGATAATCCAAGCACTTGGGTATGCTCCCAACAAAGAAGTTGTAGGAGAAATCAGCTACTTTTAACTGAGTTGACTTGCACAAACTAGTTAAGTTTGCATTAGAGGCATACCTGAAGGAGAAATGACTCGTTAAAACCATCATATGAAGATGAAGAAGCCACATAAGAAATGAATTTCAGAAGGGTAAAACGATCAAATGGAGGTTATCTCTCATGCTAGAGACTGAATCTGTAGAGAAACACTCTTTTTGATTCCTAAAATGTCCCATAAGATAATCGGATAACAATTACTTGACACTGTCCTGCCAAATACGATCTAAATTATATGCATCCCAAAAGTTCAAAAAGTGTTAATCAGAGTAGGTTATGAGCGTATAGTTTGGATTTATAGGCGGAATAACTATCTGACTTAAGATAGCTGAAGTTCATTAAGCACTTCCAGCTGCAAGAATCTCTCACTTACATGCCACGCATGTTAGATGGAAAATCTGAACTGCTAGCAACAGGAAATGTTCCTTGAAGCCTATTCCTGTCAAGATGGAGTTCCTTGAGGTACTTCAAATTGCCAAGCTCAGGAGGCAGTTTTCCAGCCAGTCCATTGGACTGAAGGTTTCTGCAACAACAATAGCAAACTGAACACGCATTAGAAAGCCAGAGAGAGCAAATCACAACAGCCCATTTCTAAATTCAGATAATAATTTCTTTACATTATCTGAACAGTGGATAGATTCCCAATCTCTGGAGGGATTGGCCCTGTTAGTTGATTACTGCCTAAATCCAAGACCTTGAGGTTCTTCAACATTCCCAATTCTTTAGGTATTATCCCAATTAGATTGTTCCCGTGCAAAATTCTACATAACAACATAACATCCAATTCAGCTTGAACCATCAGATCAGAGAAAGAACAACTGGACTAATTATACTTAAAAATGGTCATCAATCCAGTGTATCTAAAGGGAAGAAGAAGCATACAGTTCTTGCAAAAAGATGATTTGACCCAATTCTGGTGCAAGGAATCCTTTTATGGATGAGGAAGAAATGTTTCTGCAGAACAGAATTCCAAGACAAACATTAAGCCATAACTACCTGAAAAACCATCATAAATCATGTATTTCTCAACCTCAGGATCTAGAAAGGTAAAGAATATAACAACTGCAAATGTGAAACTTAAAAGTTCCAAAAATTCATAAATCAAATTCTTACATCTTTAAAATATGATCTCTTGCTGCAGAACAGAAAATGCCATTCCAAGCACAGGGATCTGCATCTAGGCTATTCCAATTAGACATAACCAGAAGAGGATCCTCATATATAGCTTCCTTGAATCTAATGAGAGCCGCAACTAAGCAGAACCCAGAAGTCCCCATCAGTCAAAAGAAAGTTAGTACAGGACTAGATACTTTGAATGTTACAATAAACTCATATCCAAAACAAATTCCAAAATTTTCCACAGAGTATTTTCATTTCTCATATTTATTTGCACAATGAAACTAAGATCACATTAAACTTTAAGGGTTCATTCCTTCTCAGCTAAAAAATGTGGAAAACATAACAGTTGACCCCGCTCCCGAAGCTTAACACAAAAATGGAAAATACCCGGTCTCACTCCAGAAATTATATGCACATGGCCTATAACTCCAAATAAACAAAAACTTAAGATTGTTGTACTTTCCCGCATTATCTCAGCAAAAAAACAAGCATAAAAGTAAATTCAAGAAGCGAGATCTAAGAAAGAAAGCAAATACCCAAAATGGCACACACCTTCATTTTGTGGAAAGGAATGACAAGTAACCAAAAGAACTCATGGACAAGAAACAAAACCCAAAATGGAGCACAGGATCCCATTTTCTCTGCAAGATTCACTCAAGTTTCCTAACAACAACGCAGCGCCCAAAAGAACTCATCAACCCAACCTCCACCCCGGAAAAAAAAAAAAGAAAAAAAGCAAGAAACCCCTCTGAAGAAGAAAGTGAGAGTGGGAGAGGGAAAAAAAAACGAAAGAAAAAGAATCTGCTGAGTTGGAGGAACTGCTTTTACCAAGAGAATGAAACTACACAAAGTTCAAGACTTCAGGTACCGTAATCTACTGCAAATGGTTTCTGGTTTATGAACATAGTAGACAAAGGAATGCTAACAAAGTGAAGACAAAAAGTATTCCTAAAACATCAGTAGTGAGAGTATAAATCCAAGATTTAGCAACTACCCATGAAAGCAAATCATAAGAATGAGCAAAGCAAAAATCTCTAGGAATCTGAAGTAGATATAAGAGTAACTTGGATTCAAAGAGAGGTTTCTTGCTAGTAACAGAGCAGCTTAAAAAAAATCGTAAAAGAACCAAAAGAAAAAAAAGCAAAACGATAAAAAAAGTCACAAACTCGGAGAAAGAGAATGTTGTTAAATGAAAATGGCGGTTTTTCTTTTTCATTTGGAATTTATTTTTGATAATTAATTATCTAATCAAATTGAGCGCTACTAATGATTGCTTTACCGTCGGGTTTATTATATTCCCACCAATCTCGTGATACGATAAATTGTACGCTCCAGTGTTATCCTGTTGTACAAGTTGAACCATTGTAAGACCGTAGGCCTCAGAAAATGAACGGCTGAAACGCTAAAAGTGATGGGAGCCGTCTGATTAACATAACGATCCTACAGCCTATTAAATCGTGTCACATTAAAAAACAAATAAAAAATTCCAAATAGAAAAATAATTTCTGAAAAACTATTTTTTGAAAAAAATAAAACCAAAGAAATAAGACGTAAATGACCATAATGGGCCCTGGTCGTGGGCCCCTCCGAAAATTGCGCCAGCAATTACGTGGCGCATTCCTAGCTCACGTTGTCCAATCATTACCTCACGATATATTAAAACCCAATTTTCCTCAAAATATCACGATACGAATAGTTTTTCCTAATTATAAGAAAACACTAATTAACAGCTGTAATTAACTAATTAAAATAGAGATTACTCCCTAAATCTTACTATGGTCTACCTTCTTTAACACCACCACCTAACTCCAGGCTTGAAATGACCATTTTGCCCATGCAGTTATGAAAATGCAGTTTCCATAACGCATGGGTAACTACGTAATTAAATGTTTTGGACATTGGACCCACCCAAAAATCCTCCTCTTTTAAAAGAAAAAGTTACCAGAAAAGCACACAAAAATTCCCTCAAGTTCCACATTTTACAGTTGTTTTCCATGAACATGTAGGCCTAACTTCAATCAAAGAAGTAAGGGTTGCATGTGTTTGACCAAACCCTAATTTCAAAATTAAATAAATCAACAAAAATTTGACAGCTTTACATGATTATAAGGGGCACGTTGGTAAACTTCTAAATGGGTATTTAATTAATTAATCAAAAATATTAATTTAATGGGGGCATTTGGTGGGTTGGCATGAGTGAGAGAGTCCCCTTTTGTATAGAAAAAGTGGAGACAGAAGACATAAAAGATTGTTTAAGCATGAAGGCTCCTCTTGTTTGGAAGCAAGACATAATCAAAGTTCTTTCTTTTTGAGTAATTTTAAAGGCAAGAGGAAGAAAGAAAAACCCTAGAGCCCTCTTCCCTCATGATTGATCTTCAATTCAACCTTCACCCATCATCTCCATTAAACCTTTACTTTGAGCTCCCCCAATTGATGGGTGGATACCATTTTGTCGGCATAGAATTATTATTTATTTATTTATTGATCTTATTGTATGATGATTTAACAAGATTAATAACTTATTTTTTAATATATATTTTTTATTTTTATATTATAATTAAAAATTATAAAAATATTTTTAAAATTTTATATCAAAAAATTTAATGTGAACTCAAACTAGTAAGATTTTTTTACGTTTTATAAATGTTTATATATTTTTATTGATCTGATTTTTATATTAAAATTTTAACAAAAATTATAAATATATTTTAGAAATTTATAATATTAATGTGAAAAACAAAAAATAAATAAACAATTTAAAATATTGATTTTATTAAATAATCATGTATTATGATCTTATTAAAAGCTCAATATAATTAAAATCAGTAAAATATTTTAATTTTTATAATTGAATAAAATAAATAATCAATTTTTATTTATTATTTTATTAACATTATAAATTATTAATTAAAATACTTTTATAACTCTGGTTAATAAAGTCAAACATATAAACGATTTTGATCCCTTAAAAAAAACTTTTGATTTATATAGCCAACAATATGGTGACACGTGGGTATCGTGAGAGTTGGGTGAGCCCTCATTCATTTTGGATCCCCTTTGGGTATTTTCTCTGCCTCGTCATGAAGACTCATGCCATGTGATTTTTCTTTTGATGAAGACATGTCTATGTCTATGTCCATTTAATTTTAGTGAAAGCCCTTTCACCAAAACATTCAATGAAAGATGAGTAGAGAGGACTCCTCATGCCCTTGGGACTTCCCCCTTGTTAGGTTTTTGCATTAATTAGGGTTTCCCCAACTCTAGGGCACTTTTTGATATCATTTTCTTGTCTTCCATTCTTACTCTAACCTAATTTTCTTTTCTTTTCTTTTCTTTTCTTTTTCTAAGACCTAGCATTGATTCATAATTTCCCTTGCCTAAGTGAAAAGAATTAATGGTTCCCGGTGAAGTTAGATTTTTTGTTTTTTGGTGATAGTGCTGTCTTTGCATCAGAATTAAATGCAAATGTAGGTTATATATTAGACTTGCTTTTTATAACAAGTTTTTTAAATATTAAAATAAGTAATTGATAAAGATTTCACATATAAATTGATAAAAAATATTTTTAGATCAGATTTTGTTTAATAATAATATTATCTTGATTTTTGATTATATGATTTTTTAATGATTTTAAAAATATCTAAGATATATTATATGCTGATTGATGGAATAACTTCCAAATGATATTAAATTTTGTTTAATATTTTTTATGTTAACTTACATTTAATATTATTCGCTTTAAAATTGTTTTAGTAATAAAATTTAATTATAATTTAAATATATTTAAAATATAAAAAAATTAAAATCTCATATATTGATAAAAAAAATACTATTACTTATATGAAAAGACAAAATTATAAAATTGAGTTCTTATTTTATTTCTAGAATTTATGGTTGGATTTCTGTAACTCAAAATTCTACCTTTTTGGTAAAAATTTTAACTTCATTTAACAAATGGAAGAATAATGATTACCAATAAAAAGCCTTTGAGTGCACAACTTTGTGGTATACCATAAATGAAAAGACTAATTAATTAACTATATAAATCAATCATTAGTTGTGTGCATGAGAGCCTACAAATTATGTTAGGAAAATAGTGATTGCTTTGTTTTATTTGTTTATCTTTTAGATAACTTGTCTTTGTCACCTACCAACGTTGATTCTAGGGCAAGCATTTTCATATTTTGGTTAACAATTCCAAAACTAAGAGTCCCCTAATTTTAGGGCACCCTTTAATAAATACGAACCAAAAACTATATATCTTTTAATCCCCTTTATCTAAACCAAATTAAGATTAGACAATATCATAGCCTCGATTTCGTAGTGTTTTGAGTTAATTGAGTATCAGTTGAATTTAAGTTATAATTAATTAATTCTCAAAAATATTGCTAATCTCTTAATCTTTTTGTTATCAGGTAAAACTCTTTTGTTCATTTGGTAAATTTTCTTTATTGATTTAAGTTTTTTATAAAGTTTTTTAGCAAAAGCTTGAAAGGATATTTTAATAATTTATAATATTAATATAAAAAGTAAAAAATTAATAAAATAACTTGAATCATCGATTTTATTAAATTTTCATGTGTAATAATCTCATTAAAAGTTAATTACAATTTATATTAAAAAATCTTGATTTTTGTTGATCCGACTCTGTATTGAATTTTTTAACAAAAAAATTAAAAATACTTTAATAACTTAAAATATTAATATATAAAATAAAAAATACTTTACCATTAATTTAAATTATCATAATTACAAATTATACATGGTACATGAAACCAGGGTTAAGACGCTTTATTAAATTAATTTTTTCTTTATTTTTTGGATTTATCTTTTCTTTTAGAAATCACTTTCATCATGGCCGGTTTTGAATTTTGATGACTTGAAGCCTAAGTGATGTTGCTCGTGAACGATTTGGATGCATCCGTGAGGTTCTATGTTACATCTCTTCCGATTTATCGAGAATTTACATTTTAATCGTATCTTACATCTCAACATCTTATGGCTTTAATTGGGTACATATTTTTAAATTAATTTATTTTTAAAAAATTATTATAAATAATAACCTAATAAATTTAAAAACTAAATTTTTTATTTATATTATTATTACTTTAAATTATCAAAAGATATATATTTAACTTTTATCCAATAAAATCATATTTCCATGACACGAGGAAAATATTGGGTGTGATGAAAAGGGTATCCAAACAAACAATGAGGCATTGAGGTCCTGTTGATGGGAGACATTGCACCTAATTAAGGACTTCCTGCCCTTGTTTTACCTGCCATAAGGGCTCCCTTTTAGTGGGCATGAAGCTTCTTGTCTACCCATTTGTTCTTACATTGTTGCCCTATTTTGTCTCTTTCATAATGACACACCGCTATATATACTAATGTTTAGTTAGAATCTTACACTGCATTAACAAAGTATAATATAAATCTAAACACAAACATATTTTAATTTTTATAATATAATTTTTGAAATTCATTTTTTTAATAAAACAAAAACATATTGTTTATGAAAACGAATAATGCTTAATCTTGAACCTTTAATACTGACAAAAATAAACATAAACATATTTTTTGTTAATACAAATTTATATTTTTATAATTTATTAAATTAAAAAATATTTTTTAAAACAATTAATATAACCCAAATAAAAAAATCAATCCAAAAAAATATATAAAAAATGTCTTAAATATTTAGATCTCTCCCCGAGCTATATGGGTTTCTGCTTGGCTCTCTACCTTGAACTGTTTTTCTTGTGCTTGAAAGCCCTAATCCTTGCTATTGGACTAAGTTTAGAGAATTGGGTTATTAATTAGCATAGCCTTCTAATTTGAATCAAATGTATAGGCTTGGTTTGAGTTTGTGTTGATCTTTTTAATATAGAAAATGAATAATTTTTTAATATATAATTTACTATATTAATATAATAATAATAAATAAAATTTTAATTATTAATCTTATTAAATTCTTATACATTAATATTTTAAAAAAAAATTAGTAAAATTGAGATCATTAAAAATTTCTATTCCATATAAAGAAAGAAGATGATCTATGCGAATGAAAACCGTTTTCTTTTTCCTGTAGTGGCCACAATGTTGAGCATGAATCCTGCAAATAATCATCGGAGCTTTCGTGGCAGCCACTATTTGTACATAATTAACTCTTTCTCTCTCTTTCTATATATATATATGCACACACAAATTAATGCAGAGGCCTTTCAATGATCTTCAGCTTAGCTTTCCAGCAGGGTCAATTCATTTTGAGGTCTCCAAGCTACAATTATCTCAAATGGCTCAGGTGGTAAGTACTAGGGTTTTCTTCCTAATATCACAGTCTTTTCTCTTTTTCTCTGTTGGAGTTAATCATAAGAAGCAAACAAGAAAATTTGTAAGTTTACGTTGCAAGATTATATATGATCGTGACATGTTCTTCAGTATCATATTGCAAAAATATTTGCAGAAAGTGGTGGTGAAGATCATGACTATGAACGATGAGAAAACGAAGAAGAAAGCAATGGAAGCTGTTGCAGACATTTATGGTATGCATATATAGCTGCCCAGATTAACCTCTTCCCATTCATGCTCCTACAGTGAATACTGAATCTTGATTAATTTATAACAATTTTGTACGTAAGAACGAATTGATTCAACTCATGTTTAAAATTGTAATTTGTTAAAAGATTCGAGTTCATGGTGAGATTTTTGGTATAAAATTTAAATAATATTTTTATAATTTATAATAATAAAGTGAAAAAATAAAAAATCTAAATCATTAATTTTATGAAGTTACTACATTTTATAATTTTTTTGTAAGTTGGATTTTAATCTTGGTTATATGAAGAATTGTGATCTATTAGCTCAATAATAAGATTTTACATCTTTTTTACTGATAATAATTTTTTTGAATTTTTTTAAAAAAGATAATATTTTTAAATTTAAATTATGTTTATTTGAAAGATTAATTAATTATGATGAGATTGAATAATATTTTGAGTTTAAGATAGATGTTGTGTTGAGCAGGAGTTGACTCCATTGCAGCTGATCTGAAGGAGCAGAAGCTGACTGTTGTGGGAGAGATGGACACGCTTGCCATAGCCAAGAAACTGAAGAAAATAGGAAAGATAGAGATTCTTACGGTTGGGCCAGCCAAGGAAGAAAAGAAAGAGGAGAAGAAAGATTAGAAGAAACCTGAGAGCAAATGAGAATACAAATTATTGTTTTGTGGAGCTGGATCACCTTAATTAATTAATTAATCACCTTCTCCACTACCTAATTAATAACATTGATCAATTAATTCTACATATATATATATGTATAACTTAATTAATGATGGGTTTGTGACGTTAAATTTTATTATTGATTTTAATTCAACTTCTTTGCATAATATATGATTCCCGTGGAAATTAAATTAACTTATAGTAATGTGTTCAATCGTTAATTTGCAAGAACACAAGAGATCATCGTTTTGTGATCTACCCGTCTCATGAAAAATTCTCTTCCCTCGAAGAATATTAAAGGATTAAGTAATTGGACAAGCCTCGATTAATTACTATGAGATAATGAGTTAATTAACCCTACATATAGTTTTAATTTTTATCAATTAATTACAGAAATTGACCATTTGCTGATCTTATTTTCATTGATTTTACAGAAAAGGGAAGAAAATAATTTTGATAATTTATCATATAAACAAAGAAAAACATAATTTCAAAAAAAAAATCATTTAATTTGTTCTATATGTTTGACATTTTTTAAATAGATTAATTAACAAAATCAAATCAACAAAGAATTATTTAAAACATATCTCATTAATTTTTTTCCCTAACCTCTCTATAAATATATAATTAAAAAATCAATGTTGCCTACCTACTTATAATTATTAATCTATACTCAGCCAGGCTGCAATATCATCTCTAGGTTATGAAATAAATTAGCTACTTAGTCAACACAAATGATGATTTTGCCTAATCTCTCCTCCTTTTTTATTTCTTGGGTGTGCATTAAAAAGACCATGCCATCTTGAAATCACTAGGCAATTAAGCATTATTACAAATACAAAATGTTAGTGCTAAGATCTTCTTTGTCCACCAAACATTTCTATGGATCCTGTTAGGGAGAAAGTAGAAGAAGACATGATCACGATATGATTTCGCCATTCCCCATTAATTTGCTAATCAAGCACTCCATTAAAGCAAGATGATCAATGCATATGCATGATATCTCTACATGCAAACAAAAAGCTCAATCAAAAGGGTTGATATTATGCCTAATGCATGCCTTATATTATATATTATCTTTATGTTCTACATACTTTGTGAAAGATATCGAGATCAATGCGACATCTTTGCTTTAGAATTTAAATAAATTTCGAAACAAGTTAATCTATCTTAATTAATTTGTTTAATTAGTGATTTGTGTCGATTGCCCACTAAAGAAAACTAGGTTTTGCTCGTAACCCAACTTTTCTTTCGCTTATTAATCTTAATTATATAACTACTTAGGATTAATGATCATATCAGCATTCCACTAACAAAGTTATTATTATTAATTATAACATATGTTTTGCTATTCTTTCTTTTGAACTTTTGTCCAAACCAGATTGATTTATCCGGAGATGAGTCAGCTTAGGCAATACCATGGTACTATATATGATAATTTAATTATAACAAAGCCATAAGATTCCTAATTGGTGATGTTGGTCCTCTGATAAAGTAAGATAATAATAATCTCTTGCATAGTTTTGCTCAATATTATACATAAAGAAGCATGTCTTAAACGTGATTTGATTAAACGAATTAATCACATAATTATTGACTGGATGGCTTAAACTCTTTGTGCCCTAAAAAAACCCTAATGACATAATGTTCAACCGCTTTAATTAATTTAATATACTTCCCTTCTGATCATCGTGCAAATTCCATAAAAGAATTCAACTTAATCCGTTTACTTTGTGCAAGCAATTTTATAATCATCAATGGAGTTTCTGAAACTATAAATAAGTTCTTACAGGCCTCTATCTCTTTCATTCTCTATCTTCTTCTTCTCTCTCAATGGCTAGAGTTTACCCTCAAGCATCCATTTCCTTGGCCAGCATGACCACTACTTCACAAAGTGAAACATTCACTATATGGATGAAATCACTAGTCTGCCAATCAAATGGCTTGACTGTGTATAATTCAAATGGTGAGATAGTTTATCGAGTCGATAACTATCAAGAAAAATGCGGCAGTGAAGTTCATCTCATGGATCTTCGAGGCAACACTGTTTTTACTATACGGAGAAAGGTATGTACATATATTCACTAGAACCATACCGATTATTAATGTTGAAATTAATAATTAACATCGTTTGACAGATTAAATTATGAATTTGTGGCAGAAATTACGAGTTTTTCGATGCTGGGATGGATATAGATGGAGTAGTACTGGTGATTCTAGCATCAACAATGAAAAACCATGGTTCAGAGTCAAAAAATATTATAGAATCTTCATGGGAGATTTAGCTTGTCAAGTTACGATAGGGCAAGAGAAGTATTGGATCGTCAGATTGGCTCAAAAATTAGGGTTTCGGTTAGTAGACATCAACGGAGATGTTCTAGCAGAGGTAATTAATCATTACCTTATTTTATGTGTTTTGATAAGCTTAATTAGATAGTTAATATAATACTAATAACAACATTAACATATTAATTAATTTCTTTGCTTTCGGTTTTTGCAGGCGAAACAGAAGCAGTCGACAGTAGGGATTGCGTTAGGAGATGACGTGCTAGCCTTGGAGATAAAACCCTGCATTGATCACTCCTTAATCATGGCACTTGTGACTGTATACGGATTAATCAACGGAAAAATGTAAATAATTATAATCATAATCTTGTCCGGCAGAGAAGATTAAGCAAGTAGGGCATGCTATATGCCACTCATAGGCTTAATGTTTCTCTTGAAGAAACAGCAGATGTTTATACAGTTCAATAACCTTGTTTGATATTTTTTTCTTTGCCAATTGATGATTCCAGTCTAAATTTAAAATATAGTGAACTCGATTAGTCAAGTTTGCATGTGAGGATTGATACCGTGATTATTATATATTAATTTGAATTTATATCTTTGTATTTAACTCTTAATTAATTTCTAATTTACGTTTTATAATTATTAGACATGAATAAACGCAACTTTACTTTAATTAAAAAAATAAAATTTTACTATGAATTATTAACAGTTTTAACTTATAAAAAATGTCTCTGTATATATATTTAACAAGATTTTTTTTAAGTTTTTAGGGTTAATTTTAAAATTTTGAGAGAGATTGAATCTTTTACATATATGATTACAAAAATCGTAATTTGATCACATCATGTCCTTAATCAGATGGATTTGTAAGCTATCTTTTGGATAAAGCAGAATACCAATAATGGAAAACCATACCAATAACGCAAATTTTGATTATTCTTCTCCGATGAAATCAACCAAATTGAATAAGTTAAGTTTCTTCCCATCCTTTCTTTGAACTTAATTTGGAGTCTTCACCTTCAAAAAAAAATAAAAATAAAAATAGAAAGCTAAGAAAATGTGTTATAATATTTCAATATTCTCGACAAATAAATTGAAAAAAAAAAATAGATATACATATAACTCCACCGACTGCATTCAACGGCACATTAAGCACAATTGGTCAAAGGGGACAAATTTATTTTATGAAATAATTTAAAAGTTTCTTGGGTCCAATTTTATTTTTTTCTTTTCTAGAAATCTCATTACATGCAACATATGAAACATGAGGGAATCCTATATCATCGTAAATACTAACTTCTAGGGTTTCACACGCACGAATAACATTAGTATAATAATACCAATTATGTATAAATATAATACATGATGCTAGTCCCAAGACTTTTTCCTTTTTTCTTTTGGGTATTTTAATTTGCGAGGGCCAGCTTTGTGCACATTATACACAGAAATTATTTTGTTCAATTATCATATATGACCTAGTGATTCAATATCAATTGATGGCAACAGAAGGTTAATGCCTCTATGTGCGAAAATAAATCACATTAATTTGTGCTTTCAAATTTCATTTTTACATCACAATCATTATTATTATTTTTGCAAGAGCTCTTAATTAAGAAAAGTTTAATCATGTTAAATAGAATGAAGGGTAGATTAGATTCCTAGAGTTTTATTTTATATTCAACAAGATCTGCATAAAGGCTGGCATGATGATCTCTCTCTTTATGAGAAGCATGAGGGAATCTTTTTAATTTGGTCAATTAATGTCACCCAAACCATCTAACTTAAATTAACTCTTTATGTGTACCGTACCCTTATGGAATAATACAATAATACCCAAAAAATACACAAAAAAATTAAGAATGAAAAATGAATTTTCTGTTGTCTTGATTTTTTTGGAAAAAACATTGATGAACTCTTAAAAATATACATAAAGGCTGCGCCGGATTGTTTTAGATGAGCTTAATTTCAAAGTTTAGAAAGATTAAAAGCGGACCAGCAGTTGGTAGTATATCAATTTATGCTTATCATTTTAGTGATTATTGTAGGCATTAATGTGGTAAAGTAGAGCAGCATGACGTCAAATCATATTATATAAGAAATATTAAACTTGGTAACAATATTGAAGCAGTACTTGGATTGTTTTAAACAGGCAACGCGTCTGCACCTTTTGCATGCTTAATTTGCACATGCAGTGAGCTATGATGTCAGATCGTGAGAGTTTCTGATTGACACGCAAACAAAGGAGAGGAATCTAAATTTATAAAGATGGAGTTTTGGGTGCTTTTGAAATCAAACCCACATGAGTTCTGCACATAGAAGAAGTCTACTTGTTTCTCTAATGGCAAAAGTTCATCCTCTTCAACCCGTAAACGGTACAGCTTCTTGCTGCTCCGCTTCCTCCTCTACTGTCACCGCAAAAAGAGAAGCCTTCACTATATGGATGAAGTCCCTGGTGATGCAAGGCAATGGATGCACTGTCTTCAATGAGGAAGGAGACATTGTTTATCGAATGGATAATTACGACCAGAAGAGCTGCAGAGAGGTGTATCTGATGGATTTTCAGGGCAGAGTTCTTGTTACTATACTTCAAAGGGTATGTTAAAATGGTCATAAAAGATTAATGAATTGCAAGAATGAAAAGGGTATTGTTTTGACTTGACTGTTGTGTTGTTGCAGAGCTTGTGGTGCTTCAGGAGCTGGGAGGTTTACAGAAATGGCGGCTCAAATCTGAATGAAGAGAAGCCATGGTTTCAAGTCAAAAGAAACTCATCTTGTCGAATCAGGCTGTTGTCTGGCAATGATCAAGCAAGTTTGTACAAGCTAGAGGGCTCAGCCAGTAAATCGGATTTCAGAATAGTAGATAGCAATGGAAGTATAGTAGCAGAGGTGAGTCTTGGAAAAATTTAAGCATCTGGGTGAGTTTTTCTTTTCACTGTTATCTTCAATAACAGTTTGATTTATGGCAATGGGTATCTGCAGGTTCAGAGAAAGCAGTCGGCTTCTGGAGTACTATTAGGAGAGGATGTGTTGAGCTTGGTGGTGGAGCCTGGTGTTGACCACTCCTTCGTTATAGCTCTTGTGACTGTTTATGGATTGATGAATAGAAGATTGTGAAAACAGAAAACAGTTTTGACAGACCTCGAAGCTCCTACAGAAATGGTAGATTTCTTCCATGAAAGCAGCATGGATTCTGCAGAAAGCTTTTCTTTATTAGCCTCCAAACAAATGTAAATTTACAAAATTTCATGGTTTCTAAGTGGGCCCTTTTGTGCCTACTTGAAACTGGATTTAATCTTTTTCCAAGTACCATTTTTCTTGTATAGTGACTTAAGAGAGGATGTAAAGCAGGCTAGTGCAGCATACTTTCTCTTAAATTCAATAGCATCACTCATGGAATTATATCAAGCTCAAGTCCTTGCTCTTATATGACAACCATACAATGATTGAACTCGTCTACCAAACAAGGCAAACTTGCAACTTCTTCCATTAGGTCCATTGACAGTCTAGCAGATCCAGAAATGAGAAGAAAAAACAGATTTATAGGCCCTTGAAGGACCTGTAATCTTGCAGGCTGTGCTTGATTACATCTGATTAACTTCACTTCATAACTACAGTTGCCTCACCATACAGTTGCCTCACCAGGTTCTTTTGGTCCCCTGTCGTTCCTCTATATCATAAGTAATCTATGGTATGCAAATAGAATACAACCTTAACAAAGCAGATCAGAGAAGAACACCATATGATTAAGAACCAATAAAAATGAAATAATTATATTAATGAAAAAATGTCACATACTCCATTACAAGCTTTAGAGAAAGAGAAGGAAAATGTTACAGACAGAAGAATGTATTAGACAAGGAAGAACACTTACCTCTACGTTCAGAAGCTACAAGGTAAAATTTGTATAAGTTTTGTACAATTTTGACTTATTCACTCTGAAGGAACTGTAGCATCTTCGTTTCCGGTCTGGGCATGCCCCTTCAACTATACACAAGTATATTGCTCAGAGTATTTTGGGGAAGTGTTGTTAGCTCTTCTTGGCATTCTTAAGGTTCCGTACTGTCATTACAAGCTTTTGTCTTTCACCTTCAACCTCCGCAAACTTGAGACTTATCTCTGAATATCTCTCTTGCATCTCCTTCAGTTCACTCTCCATATATTGGTTTTTATCCTTTAGTGATGCTAATTCAGTCAACAAGTCATCGATGTTTCCGTTGCTAATATTGGAGGCCTTCTGTTCTTTCTCAGATAAAATACCATTGCTGCAGGGTATAATGGGAGAGAACAATAAGCAGCTCTTAATAGTAAGGATTAAATTTAGTCTTGTTCTAATAATCGTAAGTGATATACCCTAAATAAATACAAAAAAAGTTAGAGAATTAAACTGACCAAGAAAAATGTAACTTCCATGTCTCAATGTCATACCTCCTCTTTGATGTCACCATATCTTCACTTTCTTTGGACATGCACTCTGCACTGCTCAGATGTTCAGCTACCATACTCAGTTCTTCAGGTTCAGCACCATTTGAAACAAGATTGAAAGTATCTTTAGTCACCTATATCCGTGGTAATTCAAATGAAAATTACAAAAGTTAGGTGGCAATTAAGGCAATACTAACACTTCTTGGAAGACTAATATATGTGTAGGTACCGAAAAAACTCCCTATAAGTCCCTCCAACCATTATGAGAAAACTGGGCTGGTGTACAAACTTCAGCTATCACAATAACAGAACTTCACCATTTAAAGTGTGCATGAGATGCACATCTATTGTTGCTAACCTTTTGAATTTGGTGTTCATATAAACTTGCACTATTCTGAATGAGCTCATCCAGTCTGCTCTCTAAGTCTTCAATTTTGTCTCGAAGATCCTTTTCCTTCTCCAGAAACGAATTTGTTGAAGTCTCCAGAGCAGCTTCCTTTGATTTTATTTGTGCCTGCCAGAGAAAATACCATCAATACGTGATTTCAATATCAAAACATCCATCAGGAAATAAGTTTGAAGCAAATTGTAAGAGAACCACACAGACATATGGGAAAGCCAGAGAAATATTTAAAGGTCTGAAGGGATTATTTGACTTTGTAAAAGGTACAAGTAAAGCCAACGTCATTAATCCAGTGACAATTTGGTCTGAAAGCAGGGGAGAGGGAGAGAGGAAGAAGCCAAGAATAGTTGTAGTGATCTGTATGTAAATTCACATCTGTGACTAACAGATTCCACCCAAGAATTTCTGCATGCTACTTTTAGGTTCACTTACCTCAAGCGATCTTATTTTCTCCTTCAAACTTGACACTTCTTTAGCACCATGAGGAAATGGAGCAAGCTTATTGTTTCTTGAAGTAGTTTTTGTCCCATTGGAAACTGCTCTCCCATTGCTATCCTTCAGCTTCTTCTCAATGGTGCTTAATGCATCTTCCTTCTTCTTCAGGTCACCTTTTAATTGGAACACCTGCTTTCTTAGTTTTTCTTTCTCTATCTCATCCTCAAACAAAGAATATTTTAAGTCATCACACTGAGCTCTCAGAGTTTCCAATTCTGATTGTAAAATATTAACCGTCGCCTCCTTCTCTTCCTTGGTACACCTCATCTTCTGCAATTCCTCCATTGACTCCTCAGCCTCTTTTTTCATCAATGTAATAGCGTCTATCAATTCATTTCTTTCCACATTCCCCTGATTCACCAATGCCTCAGTTTCTTTAATTGATTTCTTCATGTCTTCCAACTTGAATTCTAAACTTTCTCTCTGTTCTGCTTGTTCACAGAGAGAATTCTTGTCTATCATCAGCTTTTCAATCTGGGATTCTAGCCTTAAGATCTCCTGAGACAGAGCCCCACTAATTTCTTCCTCATGCTTCTTTTGGGATTCAAGCTGCCTAGACTTGTCATCAAGTTCTCCTAACATCTGTTCAATCTGATTTGTCTTCTGATTTAGTTGGTCTGACAGCTCATGGAGTTTTACCTCATAATCTTCCCGAACTTTCTGGAGCTCTTCGTTTGCCTCTTTTAGCATTTCTTCCAGTTGACTTCTCTGTATGTGTAGTTCACTGGCTTCTGTTAGAGCTTTCATAGTTACCTTCTCATTCTCTGCAAATGTAGAAAACATTTGCTCAGAAAGCCTCCTAAGTTCTTCCTGTAACCTCTCAGCTGTATCAGCATTCTTCCATCTTGTCTTTTGCAAGGCTTCTTCTGCTCGGATAGCTCTTTGCTCCTGCTCAACTTTCGCACGTGTTACACCTTCAAGATCGGCTTCAAATACTTGCACCTGCCTCTCCAGTTCTTCTTCCAAGCTCTTGATTTGGGTTTCAAGTTCATTTATGGTTGCTAAAGAGCCAAAAAATTCCTCTGATTGCCTCTTGAGTTCATTTTGCAAGCCCTCAACTTGGGTTTCAAGTTCCTTTATGGTTGCTAAAGAGTCAGAAAATTCTTCTGATTGCCTCTTGAGTTCATTTTGCAAGCCCTCAACTTGGGTTTCAAGTTCATTTATGTTGCGGAAAGAAGATGAACATTCATACTGCATCTTTAACTGCTCTTGCAGCTGACTTTGCTGTAATTTATATGAGATATCATGATTTTCCTGCTTTAGTATCTCGTAGTCAAGAGCAAGCTGCTCCATCTGCATCTCCAGCTCATCTTTATCTCTCCTATAGATCTCTATCTCACTATGAAGGTCCATGATCTTTTGCTCTAGCTGATATGTTTCTTTGACATCTCTGTGCTCCTTAACAAGCTCTTCTAATGCCCTCTGATCTTCATCCTCATCCGTATCACTTCTAACAATGGTTTCCCTTACCTCTACAGTGTCAATAGAGGATCTTGATTTGTTGGAGAGATTTGCTATCTCCCTAGTTTTTTGCTCTAACATCTCATCCAGGTCTTGCACAGCGAGAATCAACTCAGCATTTGATTCCTGGGTCTTCTGCAATTGTAACCGAAGATTGGAATTCAGGTCCTTCTCATATATCAATTCTTGTCTGATTTCTTCAAGAAGAACCCATGGATCTCCACCTTCAAGCTGCAACTTCTTTTTAGTATTTGCTTCACCTATGGATTTCTGGAAGGCTTTGAGTCTTTCACATTCTGCCTTGAGCAAATCTCTCTCCTCCTTCAAGTCAAGAGCCTCTCTCGAAAGATCCTGTCCCCTCTTACTCTCTTTAACAATTTGCTTTCTGAGAGTTTGCAATTCCAGCTCTGACATATCCAGCTGCCTAGCTAAAGCAATAAGATCAGCTTTGAGCTTCTCAGTCTCAATATCTGAAGCTTGCTGGGACATTTCTCTTGGAAGGATGTCCTGGGAACTATTTGTTGAGTCATCGGCACTTATTCCATGATCAGAACCTCCTGACCACTCCCATTCTGATCTCCGTTGCTCTTCATAAATTGTTGTTGAAGTATTTGCTATTTGTTTATGAAGCACTGAAGGGTGGCTCAGAGATGTTGGGAAGCTAGGAGGGTCCTGATGGATGTTATTGTTTCTTATTCCAATTTCTCGTGGAGTATCAAGACCAGAGCTGCTCTCAGAACTTGATATTGTAATGTCAGATCCAATAGATGCTCTATGATTCAATTCACCATTATGGGCAGCTTTACTGAACGGTCCATCCTGTGAAAAATGAGAAGAGAATGCACTGAACATATTATCTTAAATTCTTGGTACAAATATAACTATGCAAATATCTGAAATTGAACCATTCCTACTTCTCAATTCAATATTTTCAGGGGGAAAAAAATCTCAGTGACAAAAGAAAACATAAATTAGAGGAGATTCATTGATCTGCAGAAGCCTTACTATGATCGTGTTGGCTGTAATGCTTTCAGCAGCACCACCATTGCTTAAACGGGCCTTCAAGCTATAATCCTCTGATTTAATATCTACATCTTCACTTTCCTCCACCCCTCTGCAGAAGAAGAAATAAGGCCAAATTCATCATTAGAATCTGAAAAAAGCTAACTCTAAAATCTTGAAGAGTAATAGAAAACCTGGAGATTCATTTTTACCTTTGATGATCAACATTTGCCTGCAGCTTTTGTATTGAGACCTGTTTCCAACAATTTCGAATTAAGTTTTATAGATCAATAAATATAGCGGTTTTCAGTTTCAATAATAGCAGCCCACAAAAGCTCATGAAAATTTTTAAGTAGAACTTGTATCGTGTGACAAGTATAAATAAGAGAGAGAGACGGGGGGTGGGGGGGAGAGAGAGAACTAACATGCAAGAGGGTCTTCGAGTTTGAATTCTTTAGAGGAAGAGACAGAGAGGAAGCTTTAGTTGCTTCAGCATAAATGGCAAAATCAATTGAAACCTCCCCAACCAAAGTAGCTTTTGGAGATCCCTACAGAAAACAGATCATATTAAATCACACAAGAGACCACCACTTCGCCAGAATAAATACATTGAGAGCTCATCAAATCAAACACATTACTCACCGTTGAAACAAAGAAATGATAGATTCTCTCATTGATCTTGCCGGTTTTTGGGTCTCGAACAAACTTCACTGTCTCATGGACTGGATTTTGCCATCGGCAGCATCCATCTTGAACCACAGCCTTCCCTAGTCTCACAGTTGGCTTTCCCTCATCCCCAGGAACCACAGATAGCATCAACCCATCCACATTTAACTGAGACACCTAAAATTTCAGAGGAAAAAAGAAAGAATAATTCCTCATTTTCCATTTACTCAGTCACATTGCATGCAATTAACTCTTGCACTTTGAAATCCCAGACTAAACCCCCCAATTGGTTGCTGTAAGGCAAAGCACTTGAAAGGGAAGTCATTTTAAAGAAGATTTTGTTTCTGTTGAGTAATTAAAATGTAAATAGTAGGCTCAATTGAGTTAACTTTCTCTGGTCTCTCAGCTCCCAGACAATTGAATACTACATGAGAGCATAATTGAACCCATCTCTGTTACCATTCAAAAAGAAAATCCAATCTTCCCACAAAGACCAAAACAAGCAGCGCAGAATCGAGACTAGGAACACACAATACTGAAGTCAAAATATACTTTCAACTGACAGCCATTTATAAATTTCAAAGTACCTGAGTTGCATAAAACTGCAATTTGAAAACAGCTTTGATCTTGTTCTTCTCGCTCCTCCATCTCGACGGCCTGAACATCTCAACAACTCACCGGAAAACCTGAGTCTTCACCGGACCGCCGGCCACACTAGCCGGAAAACCACCATTCCCTCGATCTCCGAATCTAATGCGAAGCAACCGATCATCCTCTGCAACTCACCTCATTCTCACCCGCACAAAAACCTACAGATACAGTTCACTAATTAAGGTAAGTATAAAATACTCAGCGCGGTAACAGAGAGGAGCGAGTTGAGACAATGGAGCAATGCGAGTTGAACACAGAGTGAAGGAGCGAGTTAATAGCATGAAAAGAAGCAAGTGAGCTGAAGAACCAGACTTTTATACATTAAAGGAAACGTAGATCTAAAGAGCTTACCTTTGCGTTCCTCTCTCTCTCTCTCTCTCTAACGACACTCTCGCTGTAGAAAGAGATGACACGTTCGTTATCATTATTTTTTTCACTTTTTAAATAAATAAAATAATTAGAAATTTGAAAACAAAATAAAAAATGAAAGGGAAGCTTCTCTGTGGTTAGTTACAGCAATTTAGGTGAATTAAAGAGGTCCATA
Source organism: Moringa oleifera (assembly GCA_021397835.1). Taxonomy (NCBI): domain Eukaryota; kingdom Viridiplantae; phylum Streptophyta; class Magnoliopsida; order Brassicales; family Moringaceae; genus Moringa; species Moringa oleifera. Next base: position 1,885,039 of record JAJFZO010000566.1, read on the forward strand.
TTATAATATTGGATTTGCTTCGGGACTAGGGAACCGTAAGTAATGCCCTTGTGATGTTTTACACAAATACCCTTCCATTTTTCATATTTAATGTTTTGGTGTGTATTTTAGTTTTATGAATATAAAATTTTGAATTTTATTTCGTATTAAATTTTAATATTAAAAAATTAAAAATTAAAAAAATTAAAATTAAAATTTTCATATAATTAATTTTGATTTAAAATTTTTTATAAATATAAAAATATTTAATTTATCATTGTAAAAAGATTTAAAATTTTTGAATAATAAAATATTTTTAAAAAATTTTTACATAATTAAAATTTTAAAATATTAATAAAAATAATTTGCAAATAGAAAATTATTTAAATTCTAATGATAGAGTTAAAATATATTAAAATATAATTAATAAAATAAATTATAAATCAAATTAATATATCAAAATTTAATTTTTTATTTTTTTAAAATAAAGATTAATGTTTCAAGATTGTATACATTTTTTACTATTTTTGATGTAACAATAAAATATATATTTTTAATTATAATAAAAAAATTTTGGTATTCAAATATAAGTTGATTTTTATTTTTAGGTAAATAATTTATAAAATCTTAAGGAAAGTTTTTCTATTTTCCAACATTTAAAAATTATACAACTAGATAATATATAAAATTTTAAATTTTGATATCTTGTAAATATGTTTTGTAGTAATGAATGGAAATTATTATGAAGATATTATTAAAATTGTGACAGATAATCTCAGATAATTAAATTTTCTATGATCAAGATTTCAAAGCAAAAATAATATTAACAATGTGATGGGAGTTAATATGATATTCAGGTCTATAAAATATAATTACATGTTATTATAATTAATCAAAATTTTTAAAAAATTATATTATAAAATTTAAATTTTAAATAAAAATAAAGTTAACAAAACATTTTGTAAATATTATGTTAAAATTTTAAATTAATTAAATGTAAAATTAACAAATCATCACTTGATGCTGTAGTACAAAAAATTTAATGATTTGCACATATAAGATAGTGTAAATTTATTTTTTTTATCACATCTCTTTTCGTCGAATAAAATATTTTTTAAAAAATAAAAATAATTAATAATTTTTTAATTCTAAATTTTACTAAAAAATTATTCTAACTTAATTTTAATATTAAAAAAAGATATTTTATACTATTTTATAAATCTTATAACTAAAAAATAAAAAAAAAATCTTTAGAAAACAAACATATAATAAGAACTGAAGATAATTTTCACATGAGGAAAGTGACAATGCAATGTTTGGGATTAATGCTTGGATTTAGATGGGTAAGCTGCATTGTTACATCATTTTGGTTGTTAATATGCTCATTTTGTCAGTTTTAGGCATCGGTAGATGAAATTCAATTTTTCGATGACATCTTTACACCAAAACGATAATCCGTAACCCTAATAGAATTATTTCAATGAATACGATAAATGGTAAATGAATTTTAGGAATAATTTCATTGGATTCTCCGGATTAGAATGTTTTGTTTCGGTAACCTCATTATCAAACTAATGGAGCCTCTGGCATGTCCTAAAACCCTATAAAACCATGAATTATTCAATTACATTTTTTTAATTAATCATGATTTACCTTTTTTGGAAATTAAAACTTTTTAAGCTGATTTACCACTTTATAAATAAATTAAATGCATGAAATTTTAATGTGAAATTACAAAAAAGCACCCTTGCTACGGGGTGATATGAATTATAGTAATTATTTGAGCATTAAACTTTTATTAGGGTACTTTCTTACATATATAATGGAGGTCTGTTTAATTTTGTTAATTAAGGTGTTGCTGCCATAAATATTTGAAATAAGAGGAACTGTGATAAATTTGAAAGGTGGGTAGTATAGTAATTTAATACTTACCTTTGTTATTGCGCTCCACCGATGGAGAAATTAAAGCCATTTATCGGATGGATTATTATAATTAATTTTTGGAAAATGACATTCTAACCATACAAGTTCTGCCTTTTATCCCGTGATTAATACAAAATCCCGTGACTTAACATTAAGAAAATAAAATAAATATATGATCTTATTTTATTTTGTTGTACATATAAGCTCTTAAGTACAAACAAAGCAACACTAATTTTGGACCGACCCTTATGGGTTAGCTCATATTATTATAAATTTGGCCTCTTGTATGGTTTTGGTTATGGAGAGACCGTAAAGTTTTGGTACGATATTAATAATTAATTGACATGAGAAAATCTTTAAATGTATTAATATAATTAAATTTTAAATTAATTACATTATATTATAATATTTATGCATATATGTATAAGACAAGGAAAATTTATATAAATTCACCTACCGTTCGGTAATGTTTGGTGCAAAATAAGATATGTCTAGGATTTGGAGTTATTTTTGAACAATGAATAAAAAATGTCTGAGAAAAATCAACGCTGTCTATTAACTGGACCATTGAATAAGAATTCCTATGAAGTTGAATATTGGTCTTATTATTTTAGTTTTGAATGTTAATAATAATTACAAATAACAATTATGATTACAAATAATAATAATAATTTTATTTTTTAAAAAAATTGTACCATATCACAAATTAGCCATAAAACATAATTAAATTTATATTTAATATAATACCACAAAATAACATTACATATTTTTGTTTTCATTTCAAAATAGCATTTTGATTGCAAAACTTAGCAAAATTTTCAATTCTGGTTGATAAAATTTTGGGTAAAAATTATATAAAATTATGATATTTAGTATGTGTTACAAATAAATTTTAATTTTTAAAATATGATAAATCAAACTTTAATTTAATAATTTGATTTAAATTAAATTTTTAGTTTAAATAATTATGAATTTATTGTTAAAATATTTAAAAAATAACTTGAATAAATTTTACATTTCATTTCAAATTTATTTCTCAAATTTGAATAATTTTTAATTTATAAATTATTTTTATAAAAAATTTAAATTTTAAATAATATAAATAAAAAATAAAATTGATTACATTAATGAAATATGCATTTTATTCACAATCTCAAATTGAGATTTGTAAAAAATATATATATATATATATATTTATTTAAAACTTACTTCTTTGTTTAATTTTTAATGTGAAATTTTTGTTTATAATTTTTATTAATATTAATAATTTTACAGATATATATGATATATACGTGATTTGTATAATTACTCAAATATATTTTTAAAATAATATTAAAATAATTAATATATTCTTTTTTATATTAAATTTAACATAAATATATATAATATAAATATTTAAATAAAATAAAAATATATTTTATTTATTTTGATAATATTTAAATAGATATTAAAATAATTGTTCGATTGAAAATTAAATATTCATAATATGTGTGCGTAAAATTATTAATATTGATAAACATTATAGATGTAATTTTTTTAAATAAATTATAATTTAAAACTATTATAATTAATTTTAAAATATAAAAAAATTAATAGACAGAGAGTAAACTACTTTGTAAGGTATGAAAGGTGAGAGAAAGAAAGGAGTGAAGTTCATAGATTCATCGGAAAAAGGATGAGAAGGGTTGCTTTCTTGGTGGGTTAACTTGGCTTTAAAGCTGCTCGTATGGTGGTGAGGTGAGCTTTACCCACAGACCAGAGTCCATTGAGGGGTTGAGTCCAAATGGGTCAATTTCATGTGCTTGCAGGGCACAACACCCCAATCAACAGTGTGTACCCAATCCCATTAAATTGAAGTCACAACAAGTCTCAACTACCAACCTAACTGCTCTTATGTGTTCAATCAAATTTGCATAATGGAGACCCACAATTTCCCCTTTTTATTTGTTTGCTAAGTTGGTATCTGTCCTATTGATTGTGGCAAGTGATTCTTCCAACTTATTTATAGTAACACCGCGCTTTGCTCTTATAGATATCTCTCCCCCACAATTGTTAAATACTTTTAATCTATAATATTTGATTTAAAATATATTATTTTTAATTTTTTAAAAAATAAAAATTTATGTAATTAATTAATAAAAATGGGAGCAAGATGCACTCTTGGACCATCAAGAGGGTGTGTTTTGGCAGACAGCACATGTGTCCGAGAGGGCTTTAGTATGGCAAGGGAGGGAGAGTGCCTTAATGCAAATGGGCACTACACAGTAAAGGGAGAGGAGGGACCTATGACTTATTTATTATTCATGCACATTAGTGCTCTCTTCACATGACTCACTGCTATTATTTTCTTGGCATTTATTTATGTATTTAATTCTTTCTGGTTATTACTTCAATCATTTTCGGAATTATTTTCAATTTCATTTGATATTCACATGACTCACTGCTATTATTTTCTTGGCATTTATTTATGTATTTAATTCTTTCTGGTTATTATGTCAATCATTTTCGGAATTCTTTTCAATTTCATGTGATATTGCAACTTCATTGTCTGTCCAATGTTGTCTATAGAAATAAATAGACATAGGCCGTATGGCATAGCGTGTTTTATTGTTTGGCCAACCCATATTTGAATGATTTCGGGCGCAAGTATTCAAAATGTTTATAAAATTTAACACATCTCATTTTTAAATAATGTCACATTTTGTTTGATATTTAGTATTGTTGTGATTTTGAAGATGTTATGTACAAGCAATTACGAATAAGGAAAAACCATTTTAGCAATGGAAACAAGTTTAAATTGGCATTATCATCAAGCAAAGAAGAGAGTATTGATGATAATGAAAAGGGTGAGTTGGACAGATGGTTCCATCCATAGGGAAGTAGAAGTAGGTGCCCAAAAGATGTTGATGCTTGTGAGATAGTGACTAGAGTAGAAGATTAATAATGGAGGAGAGATCCATTATGGTCATAATCGCAGGACACTCTCCTTCAACCTCCTTGACTTAACTTGGAGAGGGACCCTTAATCCACTTTTTTGCAACACCTAATTGAAATTTCATGCATTACCCACAAATCAAACTAGGGTTTTAATTGTTGGGTCACATCATAACTTACATTTTAAGGGCATCAAATTTCAAACAGATAAGAGAGCTTCTTGTTTTTTTTTTTTTAAGGGTTATAATTAAGCTATCATCAAGAGGATCTTCTTGGGAAAGTTAAGGGCTATTTTTAGGCTTCCTTTTTTTTTGGTGTCCCTAAGTACAACCAAGAAGAATGAGGAAAAGAAAGAGACAATCTAATTGAAAATTGGTAACCGTGAGTGACCTTGATTTTTGATGAAAAGTACAAAATGATGAAAGCTTTTAACTTAAGGCATCTAGTTATAGCTAGCATGTGAACACTACATTTGAATCTCTATTGCAAATCAGACATCTTTTCCTTTGTCTTTAAACACACTTGGTATTATCATAGACAATTATTTTTGAATTTTATTTTTATTCTAAAATTAATGGTAAGATATTAATAACATATAAACATATAAATCTCCTAAAATTTCATGATTTTTAAGGCAAATTCATATGAAAGGGTGAAGATATGTAATTTAAGCTCTCAAATATTACATTGGTTAGAAATTATTTATCAATTATGATTTCTATTCTTTACAAATTGATTATTTGTGTTTTAAAATTATGAAGAATGAGAGTATCTAGAGTAAAAATCAAGATTTTTTATGTTGATTTTTTTTATAAAAAATATGGGCACATGCCAATTTAATGAAATGAATGGTTAAAAAACTCTTTTGTTATTTTTGTGTAATATATTAAATTATATATTTTTTATTTTTTATCAAAAAGCTTCACATAAATCAGTAAAAAAATTATAGATAATATTTACATTTGATCAAAATAATATCAATATCAAACAAAATCTTATATTGTTATATTGATACTGATCGTGATTTAAGTTTAAGATCAAACTTTTAAATTATATATCATAAAAAAGTGTTGCAATCAGCATATAAATTTTTTAATTATTGATAAATTTACAAATAAATTTCAAAATTACAATCAAAATTCAAATAAAAAAATACTCAAACAACGAACAATATATTCACATGATCCAAAAATCTAACATCATCAAAACCATATAACAAAATGATTTTATGTTGTAACTAATATTAATGGTAATGAAACATCGAAATATAAACGAAGCAACACAAAAATTGAAATCGGGGTATAAAATATTGTATAAGCTATGATCTTTTGGTCACGTGAAGGGATAGTTTTCTTTACTTTTTTTTTTTTTTTTGATCATATTTCACTTTGGCTTTTTTCTTTTAACATGATAAGCATTGATGCCAAAGCTGAAAATGTCATTATAAGAGGTGTAGAAGAAATGAAAAGCTCAGCCCCCAAAGTGTTAGACAACAAAGACATGAGAAGGAAAAAGAAGAAGGTGAGGCAAAATCATTCGGGCAAGTGCACACATGAGAGACAACAGAAGGTGCCCACGTGAAGTTGGTCGACCCCATCTTTCTTCACACCTACAAAGACAAGAGAGAACCTTACCATAATCTTATATCTAAAAAAAAAAAGTAAATATAAAAAAATAAATTATATTTTTTTATTTTACGTCAAAATAAACATTAAATTGATTATACATTTAATTTTTTAATTTGCTTTAATTTAATTTTAATTTTTTTAAAATATTTAAATTGAAAATCTTGTAAAACAAAGTAAAAAAATTTAAATTAATATCACAAAAAATTTAAATTTTTTTATATTATTACAAATTTTAAAAATATATTAAAATAATATATTAATTTAAAATTTTTTAATTTAAAAGATGAACTTGAAATGAAATATAAATTTCATTTGAATTATTTTTGAAGTATTTTAATAATAAAAATATTTTTAATTTTTTATAATTATTTTAATTAATTTTAATTTAGATCTGATTGAAAGATTAAATTTACAATTTATTTAACCGGTACATCAAAGTTCAAATAAAAAAACGGGTTTAGTTTAAATTTTTTTATATTCACTCACAAATTTATCTATTACGTGTTGAATAAATCTAGACATATTTTATGAGTTATATTATTTTTAAAAAAGAAAAAATTTTTATCATTGATCATGACTATTCAGGAAGGATTATAATATCTCTTAATACAAGGGATAAAGATCTTTAGCCAATTTGCAATGTCAAGACCTTAAAATACTTTTATAATTTATAATGTTAATTAAAAAAATAATTTTTAATTTTTTAAAATTATTATGTATCGTCATCTTTTCAGATCTTTAACATAATTTTGATCAATAAAAAATTTTAATGTTAACACAAAAAAACATTTTTATTGTATTTTTTTAATGAAATAAAAATTGTAAAATTATGATAAAAATATTTTTATAAACAATTTTAAACATAAAAAATATAATTAAATAATTAAATAAAAACAAGAACTATTTAGAGGTCCCAATGAGGATTTGTTTTGTCTGATAAGAAGATGAAGGAGGATGACCCATGATTTGCGGGTTCCCTGAAAGGACAGCTGAGTTGTCCTGGCAAAAGAAAGGCAAGAATAGATGCAAAGATGTGATGTGATCCTGCAGGGGGGAAAAGAGAAAAAATGAGTCATGTGAAATTGTGGTAGGACAACCACAAGACATTGTAGACCTCATGTGGTGAAGGATTAAGGCTGCTTCAATGGAGGATGTAGGCCTTTTGGTTAAAGCCAGCAAAGGAAGAATTTGAGTGAGAAGAAGAGTCTAACTTTGGCGATAATAATATAATTTTGAGAAATTAATCTTGTTTGATCTAAAACATGAAAAAAATTATAAAACCATTAAGAATAAAGATTATATAAATTTATGAGATTTATATTTTTCAAAAATAAATTTTAATTTTTTAAAAAAATTTAAACTATTATTTGAATCAAATTAAAATTTATCAAAAAAATTAAAAAGTAAAAATTTTAAATTAATAATATTTTACAACGAATTTTGATTAAAATTTTTCATAAAAATATTTAAATTACCATGATTAAAAATAATAATTTAAATTTTTTAAGTGCTAAAAATATATTTTTTAAAACATTACATTATTAAAAATTAAAAAATAAAATAATTTGTGAGTTAAAAATTATTTAAATTTAAATGATAAACTGAAAATAAAGTATAAAATTTATTTGATTTTTTTAATATTTAATTTTAATAAAAAATATTTTTAATTTTTTAACAATTATTTTAAATTAAAATCTAATTTGAATACGATAAATATATTAAAATTTATTTAATTTTTTTTAAAAATAAAATTGATTAAAGAAAGCAAAATTTATAATTTTATGTAATATTTATCTATGCATTAAAAATGTCGGATGATGGTGTTGAATAGTCATTCTATCTTGTACTCTCCAATGTATATATGCATCTAAAAAAATGAGTCGCAGTTTCAAAATATATTTAAATATAAATAAAAATTAATAATTTTTATTTTTAAATAATATAAGATTACACATAAATAATAAATAAAGGGTTTAGATATTAATGGCATTTATGGGAGCTTGGACCTGGCCCTCCCTTTCGTAAGGCCCAAGTCATTGACCACATGGGATAGAATCTTTAGATTATAAATTAAACATGGCTATGCATTTTCTTTTCATTTTTTATACATAATAAAGAAAAAGGAAAAGATCAAAGAGGAAGAAGAAAGCCTTTGGATCTAAGGAGCATGAAGAATGTTATTATGTGTACATAGGCTTATAAAGTTCTCATTTTCCAAAAAATAGAAAGCCAATGTTGAGTACAAATGATCCGAGCCAACAATTAGGTACATTACAATTCAATAAATTGATTAAATTGATTTTAGTTCAATTTGTTTCAACTATTTTTTAAATAAATTAAATTTTCTATTTAATTTGATGTCAATTTATGACATAAAAATAATTTTAACCTAATATATATGTATATAATTTAAAATAAATTAATTTGATTTCAATTTATTAATAAAAATAATTTAATTTTGATTAGCCAAATTGAACCAAATAGTATATCTATTCACCAAATTGAGACTTTTTACTTATCTCAACTGATTTGAATTGTGTTGAGTATTTTAAAAGTAGGATAAAAAATATTTTTTGATTAATTATATGAGAAAAACTTACATTTTACTCTCTTAAATTATGATTTAAAAAATTATATTTATTTGATATTTATATTTTTATTAGATTCTCAATGTAAGACTTTTATTTATAAATTTTATTAATATTAACGATTTTTCGTATACACGAGATGTGCGTATAACTTTTATTTATACAATTATCATAATACTCTTTTAAAATACTATCAAAATAAATAAAATATTTGTTTTATTATTTTTAAATATTAATATTTTATATGTTTTTACTAAATTTAATATAAAAAATATTTGATTTGTTTTTATAATATTTTAAAATAATATTGAGATAATTACATAAGTAAAAGTTATATGCATATTAATAAAAATATAAGTGTTAAATAAATTTTTTTTTACAGGTTTTGATTTAAAAAAATTAGTAAAATACATGTTAAATTATTTATTTTATAAAATTATCACGTATTAACGTCTTTTTAAAAACTCAATATACTGAATTATCACCTATTTTCATATAGAAATTGTAAAGCTCTTGGAAATCCATTGGATTGTGTGAAGCCCTTAATATCAGCAGTCTTGGTAACTAGGCTAGCCAGGGTAACCCCCAAGCCCATAATGGTTAGCCTTGGCCGAGCCTGAGCCCACTCATGATCATATATTATAAAAAAAAGAGACTAAATTGAATGTGAAAAGTATATACAAAATCTAATTTAATTGACCTTATTAAAAAAATTAGAAAGTGACTAGAAGTGTATGCAGCCTATTATATCATAAATTATTGATTTTCACCGATAATAATCAAATCATGGCCAACCAAATCGTGCAAAGTTGCTAGTAGAAATATATAATTATTCGGAATATCTTTAGCCCAAATTGGAATAAACCCTTTAGACTATAATTGTTTGTATTATAGACCGAATCTCAACCATGGCTGCATGTCTCATGTCACGAAAAAGTAGTAATTTGTCGCTATGGATACTTCGACCTATATGCAATATGTAATCTTATAGCCGAGCCTGTTACTGTTATTCCTAATCTCATTTCAGTCAACTTTCTTATTAAAATTAACATAATTTAAGTTTTAAAATGAAATTTAATTCTTAATTAATACATATAGATAGCATGATTTATGCATAAAATGGAATTAGCCGGCCTAATTAAGCAGGCTGGCCGGCCTCCAATCAAAACCTTCACTTCACTGAGTAAAACCTCTCTCTCTCTCTCTCTCTCTCTCTCTATATATATATATATAGCTAGATATAGCACTGACAGCAAACCCTAGACTGGTCTCTCTTTCACGAGACTTCCATGCTTTATGAAGCAGATAATCAAATGTGTTTAGGGTTCAGAGAATCGCAGTGATTATCATAGGAGGATAATAAGCAGAATGAGGCAAGCTGGGGTGTATTCAGGGATACTGTGTGGGGGCATTAGTGGGAGGACAGGGCCACACTCGCTGCCGCTGGCGAGGATCAAGAAGATCATGAAGAACTCCGGCGAGGATGTGAAGATGGTATCCGGCGAGGCACCGATTGTGTTCTCGAAGGCATGTGAGTTGTTCATTCAGGACCTGACACGGAGGTCTTGGGTGGTGACCATGCAGGGAAAGAGGAGGACGATGCATAAAGAGGATGTTATCTCTGCTGTTATGGCTACCGACTTGTTTGACTTCCTGGTTAGCTTGGTTTTCAACGCGAGCAGTAAGCCTGTTAACGATGACGATGAAACAGCACTGCTTGGGTAAATAAGTCAACCATTAAAGAATGTCTCTTTGGGGTTTTCTGGGTTTAATCGTTTTCTTTCTCTTTAATCTTTGATTTTCTTGGAAGTTTTCTTATATCCCATGCCCATCACTACCCATTTCCCTATGTTATCATGTAATCCTTTAATCCGGAGACATTTTTCCTGCCTGAAATTGACAAATCAAAGAAGAAAAGATAGAACTTACAAGCTTTCTATACTGATAGAAATTAAGATTGATATATACAAGTGGAAATTAACGTAAACTCCTTCATTAAACGACTAAACAAATAATTAAAAAAACTATATAATAACAATCGTATTGATTTTCTTTTTTAAATTAATATTCCTTGGCCTCTTGTACAACTTATGCAGAGAAGTAAATAAGAACTACATTTTCAGTTGGTCCACCAGTGACCATGAACTCATTCTCTAGCCTATCTGCCGATGACGACGACTGACCCTTCTTCTCCTTCTCCGTTCTCTTGCTTGCTTCCGACACCGTATCCGACTTTCTCCGGGCACAGGAAGCCGCCTTTCTCTCGGTTCTCCGGCGGATAACATACTCTTCGGGAATAAATACATCCATATGGTATGTATGTATACTACTCCCGAGACTATTATGCACAAAGTAAGAGAGAGAGAGAACAACTGGTTGCGAGTGCACAGAGTACTAAACCTGGGAAGTGAAGGAGAAGGAAAGTAGGTTTATAGAAAGAAGCTTAAAGGATACCATGGGCGAAGGTCCCATGTTTTTCTAAACAAGCTGCATTAGTACTAGTTTTGTGGTCTCTCCACGGGCTCATACCAAGGTGCACCTTGGTTTTCCAAAACTTTTTGACTCTTGCGTCTTCCTGGTAAAGCTCATAGAGAGAGAGAGAGAGAGCGAGAGAGAGAGAGAGAGAGAGAGAGAGAGAGCAAACAGAGGGGGGCAGGCAGGTGGTAAAGGGAACAAGGTCCGGCAATGGGGACAAGTGTGTGGAAGTGAAGCTTCTGTCTGGTTTTTTTTGTCTCTTGCATACAAGGGCTGCGTCCTCACAGTTCGTGTCTGACATGTTTTTGACCACAAGAAAATCTTAAATCTTTAAGTAATAAACATGTGCCATTGCCTGCTTGCACATGCCGGTACACAAACACAGCTTTAATTTAATTTCATGGGTTCCATGGAAAAACAACCACACTCATGTGACATTTGATTTTTTCAGTCTTAACATATATCAATACCTTATTGCTTTGATTCTTGTTAAGTACTTAGTTTAAATTTACAGTGAATATTAAGAAAACCATAAATTATACTTTTTTTATTTTACAATAAATTGGATCAGTGATATATTTTATGTTTTAATTTGGCTTAATATAAATCATGTTAAAAATTTTAAAATATTCAAATTAAAAATTTTATACAATAATTTGTACTTTAAAATTTTTATAGATTTAAAAAAATTCAAATTACTATTACAAAAAAATTTAAGAATTTTTAAATACTAAAAATATATATTTTAATATTTTATATTATTAAAAATTTTAAAATTTTTTAAAAAACTTGTGAGTCAAAATATTATTAAAAAGATAGATTCGAAATATTATATAAATATATTTGTCAAGGTATTTCAATAATCATATTTCACACATTCATTTGAATTACGATCTAATTTAGATCAAATTAAAAAATTAAGTATAATTAATTCAATTGATTTACTATAATTTAAATTAAAAATTAACAGATATAACTCAATTTTTTTTTAAATATTTACTATTAAATTTATTTTTAATAATTTATGCAAACTGTCTTAATCTATATTTATATTTTTTATGATACATATCCCTATCATTAAAGGGTTTAAAAAATTAAAAAAATGGAACAAAAAATATAATGTAAACAATAATATTAGATTAAAGTAATTTAATAATTAAACTTACTTTAAGCATTTGTATTCCGTTTGTTAATATGAAATTTTTATCTATAGTTCATAGTAGTAGCATAATTTTATTTATGGATGAATATCGTTTAAAATTTTAAATAATGCTAATATACCAACTAAACTAATCGAATCTTATCAAAAAGTTTAGGTTAATTATATCAATGAGATATGTATTTTATTTATAGTTTTAAATTAAAGTTTATAAAAAAATTATATGTATTAAATATTTATTTTTTTGTTAAGTTTTTAATGTGATACTTTTTTTTATAATTTTTATTAATATTAATAATTTTATACACATAATATGCATACGATTTTTATTTATATAATAATTTAAATATATTATTATAATAAATTTTTTTATTCAAATCAAACTTAATAAAAAAATATTAAAATATAAAATATTTAAATAAAATCAAAAAATTATTTTATTTATTTTGATAGTATTTAAAAATGTGTCAAAGTAATTATATAAATAAAAATCACATAACAAAACTATTATTATTAACGAAAATTATATTTAAAATTTTTACTTTGAAAATTCAATAAAAATATAATTTTTAAATAGATACAATTTTTTTTACAAGTTTTGATTTAAATTTGTAAGAAAAATGAAAATTTTTTGATATAATTAATTTAAAAAATTTAAAATTAAAGATATTGAAAATAAAAATTTTATATTATAAATTTTTATTTAAAATATAAAAAATATTTAAGTTATCATCTCAAAAAATTTTAATATTTTTTTAAATATTAAAAATATTAATTAAAAATTTTTATGATATAAAATTTTAAAAAATTATAACAAATAAACCGTGAGTTAATTAAAAATCATTTAAATTTGAGAAATTAAAAATATAAAATTTATTCAAATCATTTTAATAATAATATGCTTAATTTTTTACAATAATTTGAATTAAAATTTGATTTAATTACTTTCAATTAATTAAGATCCGTATGTTAAAAGTTGAAAATTAATTTTAAAAGAGAGAACGGTTTTTAAAATTTAAATGATATTTTTATTTACTTTTAAATTATTATTTTTTATATTCAAACGGTAATATAATTTGATTCAGTTTTCATCATTTATTATTTTCATCACATAACAATATGGCTGAATCAAATAGCATTTTATTGAGTCACATCACAATTAATTTGATAAATTTGAAGTGATGGATGCAAGAGAGGTATAATGAAAGGGATGAACAGATTAAATTATTAATGTTAAAAGCCTATAAGTCAAAAAGCATTCCTATGGTCGGTTATTTGATTATGACTTAATTTGCTACTTTGCTCCTAAGTGGGTCATATAATCTCAAAATTAAACCCGTTGATTAAGAAGAGTAAATCGTAAGTTAATTTGCCAATAATCGCATTGACAAGGAGGAAAAGGGCCATCTACAATGTTCTTCACTATATTAGCTGAATTTGTAATATCAATTAATTAATCCTTTTTAATTTTTTTAAAAATAAATGGGCCAAATTTACAATGGGTTCCATTAAGCGGCACGAAACATCCATTATATACCCTAAATTTGGCGTATTAAACAATAGCTAGTCGTGATGCATGCCCCATGATATAATATCTTTAAAAATTTTAAATTATTTATTACATATATGTATTTAAATTAAAAATTATATCATTTTTTTAAAAATAATTAAAAAATAAAAATTTAAAATGACCGTATTAAAAAGATTTAAACTCTTTAATAGAGTTGATAACTAATTAAAAATTGGCAATTGGTCTCTTGTCACTATGCCAACATGCTTCACCAAGTCATATCCACTAATTATTAATATTAATTAGTTTTAAAGACTAAAAAAGTAAGAGTAATCAAAAGGGACTTCTCACCACATTCACAAGTTAGGTTCTTATGGTTAGTGCTTGCACTATTATTCAAATTCTCCATTGCTATGATTTATGATGTTAATATAGAATTGATAATTTTATTTCTAATTTTTTTTTAAAATGAAGATTTTTTCTTATATAAATTGTATTCATCTTTGATTATATATATATTTAATATATTAATATAATAAACTCTTTTTATTAAATTTTTTTTAATAAATTCAAATCAACATATAATTTTTTTTAAAAAAATCATGATTAGAAGGGTGATTATGATTGATTAAATTTATTATGATTTAAATCAAAATGGGTAATGAATAGTTAATGATAAGCTGCCTTAAAAGGTGCTCTTTATGGTGCCCTGTCCCAAATCTGGGCAGCTTGTCTTATGGTTCTGAGGTTGCCTTCAAGCCATCTCAATGCGGCCCATGCATTATCTAAACCAACCCAAGCTGTCAAATTATGTTAAAATAATTGTCATTTTCTCAGCTCAACATATTATGTTTTTAATAGCTTTACCCATTTTTTATATTAAAATATAAAAAATTAAATTTAGTTGATAAAACTCAGATCGGATTAAACTAAATCAAAGATTGATATCACTTATTTGAAGAGAAAATGAATTTAATATATTGTATATATTATTATATGGCATATGAAATCGGAATCAACTGATGTGCTAAACATGAAAGAATATCATAATTTATAAAGTTTAAAACTATGTCAAACATATCAAAAAGAATATAAGCTCGGAGCTTAAAGTAATAATAACAAAATTAAGACAAATCAAAACCTATCAATTTTTTTTACAAAAAAAATTAGAGTTTTAATCTTGACAAATTTGATATTGTTGCATGAACAAAATTTCACTCACTTTAAATGGGTTTTTGCCATACTTTGTGTATAATCTATAAAGTTCATACCTTTAGTATATGTAATGCAAATACCGATTGGTGGAAGAAGAGTTTCTTCGCCATGGAAAGCCAACACTGAAGAGACAACGGTCACTTTCCTTTCAGACTCAGAGACGCTAATACATCACCCTGTTTGTCAGTGCCCGGCTTCTATTAGTACCTAACACAGACCACATTGTAGTTTCCAAGGAAATGTCCAAGAGTTCCTCTTTCTTGTTCTCTCTGCTATCTTGAGATTACTTTTGATGCGAACTTTGGTGAAAAATCAGGGACCAAGTGGTTGATCTCCCTGTGAGTGTGGCTAAATTGAAAGAATACGTTATGGGAAAGGAGGAGGAGCCCAAGAAAGCTGACCCTGAAACCAAAGAACCAGACCCAGACCCAGTTAAAGAAGAGAAAGAAGCGGCTCGAGATGATGAAGCTCCAGAGATGAGTTTGCTTCCAGTTCGTCAAGAGAAGGTTGCTCCTGCGGCCAGTGAAAGTATGTTCTCTCTGCCTTCCTGTTTGTTTCATCAACTTGATGTTCTGAACTCAGTTTCATTTTCCTTTTGTCCTGATAATATTTTTCTTGTCTTTCTATGCAACCAAACGGAGCAAATAGTTGAATTATTTGATTGAAAGGATGATTGTAGGAATTAGATGGTTCTTGTTGCAGATAATATATTGGGTTCCATTTCTGCTTTCTTCTTACTTCTCTAGTAGGTTTTATCATGATTATCTACTTACCCAGAACTTCCATTGAATCTTCCAAGCTGATGTTTCCTGTGTTTGATATGGCATGAAACAAAACAAATAGATATGCCAATCTCTTTGAAATTCTTCTTATTTTTCCAATAAAGCAATCACGATCATGCTCATATTTCAACAAAATTTAGTTGAAATTTGCTCATGATTTGACATAAATTTAAATTTCCTGTTGATTTCAATCAAGTATAAAGGTGATAATGATAAACCAAACTTTTTCCCTTTAATTTCTTCCACTCTGTCTCACGAATTACTGAGTAGTCCTCCTCTGAGAGTTTCATAGAGAAATTGTATTCCACCACCAGGTTTATCCTAGAAAGGTTTTGAAGAATGTTATCATATAAACTTGGAAGTGACTCTGAAAAACCAAAGGGCATTTCAAATTTTGCTGTTTTAGTGACTTAAATTGTGGATCTTGAAGTCATAAACTGTGTATTATTGTATTATTCATATAGCTTGAGCATATTAACTGTGTGATTTAAATCTGAATACTCTGAACTTTTGAATGTTGCAGAAGTTGCAGCACCGGCTAATGACAGAGGTAGATTTGGCAAATACTGGATTTCCTCTCTTTAAATTTGATACTCTTATTAGGGCAATGGGTTGACTTTCTGTGCCATTAATTTCAGATGCTGCGCTCGCACAAGTGGAGAAGGAGAAACGGCTTGCTTTGATTAAAGCATGGGAAGAAAATGAGAAGGCAAAAGTTGAGAACAAGTAAGAGACTACCCTCTCTTCCTTTGCATTGACATGCTTAATTGAAGGCTACTTAACATACTGAAATGATCAACCAGGGCCTATAAGAAGCTTTCTGCTATTGATTCATGGGAGAATGCCAAGAAAGCATCTACAGAGGCAGAACTGAGGATGATGGAGGTAACAAACTCTACAGCATTTCTTATATAGACATGATTTTGGCGCTTCTTAACTCTCTTCTTCTTCAAAATTATTGTATCTTTGACCTTTATATTTGAACAACTTGCAATACGTGACAGGAAAAACTGGAAAAGAAGAAAGCAGAATACGGAGAAAAGATGAAGAACAAAATAGCTGAAATCCACAGGGAAAAAGAAGAGAAGAAGGCGTTGATTGAAGCCCAAAAAGGACAAGAGTCTCTCAAGGTGGAAGAGATGGCTGCAAAGTTCCGTTCTACTGGGTATGTACCAAAAAAGCTTTTTGGATGCTTCAGCACTTGAAGATGGAAGTCTGAGATGTGAAGAAAAAAAGTGTTTGAAATTAGGTGTAGCCCTCTAATTTTCTCCCTGAGAGGCATGATTTTTCTTATTGTGCATTATTTAGTGGGCTTGCTTTGTGATCTCTTCATATGTGTAAATTGTCTGTGTTGTGTATATAGACACATTATTTGGGTTGTATGGACACATTTGCCATAAATTGTTTCTTACGTGAAGTGAAAAGAACATTTAGCAATGAAAATATGATATGTTCCAACTTGAATTCTATACCTGTAATTATTTCTTTGATCATTTTGTGTGTGTAATCTATGGAGAATTGTACACAATATTTCATTGTTTAACATATTCTGGCTGAAGAAAACGTAGTTTTATGCTAATTTTTGACATGCAATTCATCTATTAGGCCTTATCGAGAAAGTTGATCCATAGTGTCAAAAGTTGCTCTTCTGTTTGGACATGGATTCTTCTTTGTATGAGTGATAATGAATGGATGCCATATGATGTTAAAGGTACAGCAAAGAACTGTCTGAATCGAGGAGAAAAAAACCCAACTGCTTCACAGGAAAAAGAGGGAAGTGGTTGAAAAATTTTCTCTCTGCCTAGGATTATCCAAGGAAAACTTGGTCAGAAAATCTTGCATCTGTCTTTTCCATTGATGCTAAGCCTATTCTTGGAGTTTTATTTTCTTTCTTACATTCTTCCCAAAAGATAAGGGCACTTGATAGATGCCCTTAATATATGGCGAAGTTCATCTTCTCCATCCATTTATTGAGGACAATAAAGAATTGAGTGACAGGTAATGGTCAAACTGGAGATATTATTCTTAAGTTCTGAGGTAGGGTATATAAGGACTGCTTTGGTGTTATTTATCCAAATATCCTCTTTAGAGCTATTTGCCCCATAGCAGGTTTTCTCTGTTGTGAGTTTTTGGGTCAATACAGCAGAGAAAAATGGCATTCAGTGGAACCCTGGACAAATGCAAGGCTTGTGATAAGACTGTTCATGTGGTTGATGTGATATCAGCTGATGGAGTTTCTTATCACAAAACCTGTTTCAAATGCAGTCACTGCAACGGGCTTCTCGTGGTATGAATTATATCTCTTCCCTGTCTTCTTCTTTTTATTCTTCTTGCAGTCACTGCAAAGGTTGGTGTTTACAGATGAGCAGCTATTCTTCCATGGATGGGGTCTTATACTGCAAGACTCACTTTGAGCAACTCTTCAAGGAATCTGGAAATTTCGGCAAGAGCTTCCAAAGTATGACCATTTTTTCTTGAACCACCTTTTCCTTCAATTCCTTTTGTTTTTTGTTTGATTTTCTTTGCTGGTATCTAAGCATTGGTTCTCATATTATGCAATGCAGATGGGAAACATGAGCAGAAAAATGCACTGGTACTGGGATGATTTCTGCTTAGTCCTGTTTCGTTTACTTGATTTTCTTTTTCTTCAAGCATACCTTGGGATGTCTTCATTAAATCTTGTACATTTCTCTCTTCTGCAGACCAAGTCTCCTAGCAGGATCTCCTACCTATTCTCTGGCACCCAAGATAAATGTGGATTCTGCAAGAAAACTGTGTACCCACTAGAGAAGGTGAGCATTACAATATCCTGTGATTTCCTGCAAGTGTGTTTCATAACATGGAGTAACATATTTCATAACAGTTGAGTGTTGAGGGGGAATGCTATCACAAGTCATGCTTCAGGTGCTCTCGTGGAGGTTGCTTCCTCACACTCACAAACTACGCTGCTTTGGATGGCATCCTCTACTGTAGAATCCACTTTGCTCAGATGTTCAAGGAAAAGGGTTGCTACAATAATAATCTCACCAAGAGTGCTTCTAAGAAAATCTCAGCTGCTTCAGAAGAAGAAAAATCTGATAATGAAGAATCAAAACCAACATCAGAAGAACCAAAATCAGATGCAGAAGGAGAAGCGAATGAGCAATCTGAAGAAGCAGGCCGAACGCAATCATAGATCGCGCGTCAAGTCTTCAATGTTATCCTCTGTCTGTTTTAACTCGTATCTCTGCAGGGACATTGGAGGCTATCACGTAGAGGGTGCTTCTGGCTCCATTCATTTTGCTCAGATGTCAAAGAAGTTCTTGGTGGACTGCGTCATGGATCTTTATCCGACTGCCAAGCAAATCCAGGGACGTTGTTCTCTCAATGACTCCCAAAAATGCAAATTGAAGCAAAGCTGAAAGTTCTCCTTTTTTTTTTGGGCCATGTAATGGAAATTGATCTTGTAGGCTAATGGGGCATAGAAACTGAGATATCTTTTTGACATTCTTTTACTGTTGCATTGATGATGAGTTGAGTTCATCTTATCATTGCTCAATGTAGCAGTCTTATCTTGTAATCATCAAATGTTCTTCTCTTATGTGTTAAGGGAGTCTGAATTCTTATATCAGGATCCAAATGAATTTATCAAATTCCAATTCACCTTAAGCGGCTCCAAGTAAAGGGATTATCTGTGTTTTTCTTTTAAAACTCCGCATATCATCTCAAGTATTGCATGCTTTTCTAACCAAACAACTTCAAAAATTTTCCCCTAAGTAAATGTATAGAAGAACTAATGAATTGCAGAGGCTTTGAAGAGAGGGAGCAAGAACAAGAACAACCCCATTTGTGGACTTCTTCCCCATATCTGTATTCAAGCATGCCCTTTAGCCCTTATCCTGTTTCTGAAGCTATAAGTACAGTTGGGTTCCTTCTGCTACATATATTGAATTTCTAAGAAAAGAAAGCTATCATAGAAAAGAGTTCTTTTTGGATAACTACCTTGTTGGTATTGTTTTTGGAAGATTACTTTGTCTAAATAAATTCTACATATTTTCATTCAGAGTTGAACAGTGATGTTGCTTTTGCATTAACGGAAATCTGATCTCAAAGAAAGTTTTGTGTTTTTATATAGAAATATATGAAGACAAATGAAAAAAGTACGACAGTAACAAGTCTCCTTTTTAAGTCTCACTGTCTCATGGGAAACCCGGCTTTAACAGTGGTTCACCTTAAAGCCAAAGCCATGAATGCCACGTCGCGTAATCAGACGGATAACCTCTTCCACTAGCCGTTTCTATCCCCAAAATTCTCCATTTCAAGAGCTCTAAGCACTGGCCCAGGCAGAAGCACGCAATAGCAGAACGCAATTCATTAGCTGACTCGAAAGCCCGGAATAACCAGATGACCTTGAGCTCTGTCTAATGAGATTACTTCTGGTATTCCAAAGATGGACGGTCTGGCTTTCTCCTCCGTTTCTTCTACCACAACCGCGTCTCTCTCTACCAGCCGGTTATGGTTTCCTTCATTATCAACAAGAATCAGAATAAGGAGGAAAAGGGATGTTTCTTTTACTCAAAAGAGTAAATTCACAGTCTTTGCATCGAAAGAAGAGGAGCGAAAGCTTGACAAATGGGACCAAATGGAGCTCAAGTTCGGTCGCTTGCTTGGCGAAGACCCCAAACTTACCTTAGCCAAGGTACCCTTTGTCCTATTCTATGTGTGGGTATATGTGGATATCAGATATGTTTGGCTAGATATCAATGAGAAGAAACTGTGTGTTTTCTGGTGTCAGAGGTTGTTACTCCTGTATTAATATTCAAGAAGTGGAGAAATGTCTTGAATTGAGCTAAAAGGCTATTAAACTGAATTAAAAGCAAACCCTTTGTTTTGTTCAGTATTAGAAGCAAATGGAACATGGTTTTCTATATGGGATTCTGATGATGTCATTTTGATTTGATTTGTTCAGGCAATGATTATGTGTTTTGTTTGTTCAGATAATGAGTAGAAAGGCAAACCCAAATGTTTCTTATCTTGAAGCTGAGAAATCTTTCTATAAAGAGAAGGGTAAACTCCTGGAAGTAGAAGAGGTTCCACTGGACTGGTCCAAGGAAAAGAAACCTTCAAGTTCATTGGATGGTTTAAATTTGGTTAAGCCTGTCCCAAAGAAAGGAATCAAGTTTGAAGCTGGTGATAAGCCAGTTGTGGCAGAGATTAAGAAACCAAGCCAATCCGTTGGGAATGCAGGGGATAATATTAATAAGGGGAGGGTACCTAAAGTTATCTTGAGAAAGCCGATTATATTTAAGGAGGATGATGTTGAAGATAAGCCATCAAGGTTTAGGTTAAGACCAAATTTGTCTTTGAAAATGAGGAATGAACAATCAAAAGAGAAGTTTAGTGATATGACATTGTTGAGAAAACCAGAACCAATGAGAGAGATAACTGTTGAGATGAAAGAGGAGTTTCCTTCTAATGTGGAAGCTGGGGTTATGAATGATGGTTCTGTGAAATTGGGGAAAGAAGGAGGCGATGGATATGGTGGTTTTACACAATTAAAGAGGCCTGAAATGAAGGCAAAGCTTGAAGAGGAACAAGAACTTGGGGATTTGGATGCAAAAGTTACTGATTTCATCAAGGGGAAAAGTTTAGATACAGAACCAGAAGCTACTGCAACCACTGAGGCCACAAGTAATGGCTCTGTTGATGGTAATACATTTGCTGCATTATAATGTTTCTTTAAAGGGAAACTTGTTTCTGAATGTGCTTTTGGAATAGCTAAAATTGAGACTTTGCTTGGCTTTTTAAGGAATGCAGCCACTCGAGCAACGCCCAGTGGAACCTACTGAGGAGGAAAATGCTACAAGTGATCCATCTGATAAAAGTGTGGTTAATTCCAGTGTTCAATCCTCTGCAGAGGCTGCATTACAAG
This sequence comes from Moringa oleifera, assembly GCA_021397835.1. Taxonomy (NCBI): domain Eukaryota; kingdom Viridiplantae; phylum Streptophyta; class Magnoliopsida; order Brassicales; family Moringaceae; genus Moringa; species Moringa oleifera. Next base: position 1,907,143 of record JAJFZO010000566.1, read on the forward strand.
GAAAACCACCAAGGTTTTTGTGCCTTTCTTAAATTTTGTTAATTATGATATTTCCCTTGGTTGAATCAGTTTTATTAACTGGATAATTTCTTATAGATTAGACCAATCTGTGAAAGAGACATCAAAACCCAGTAGAGAGGAGAAAGTTCTTGCAGTTCCTGAAGGTTATGGGAGTGGGATTGAGCTTAAGAACCTTCCTATGTCACCTTTAGAGGTCAGGATAATTTTTATCATTTGTTTCACTTATCTGTCACAGTTTGATAATTCTTGATATTATATGAAACTGTAGGGCAATAATTGGAGCAGGGCAGAGGATCTGCTTAATACAGGAGAAAGGATAGAGGTTGAGCTAGTAAGCTCCAGCACAAGAGGGTTTGTTGTAAGTCCACTTTCTTTTAACATATTTATTCACATTTGTATCTCTTCCCTATTGATCTTTCTGAATTTTATAGAATTGTTTTACAGGTATCTTTTGGCACTCTGATAGGATTCTTGCCTTATCGTAACCTTGCAGCCAAATGGAAGTTCCTAGCTTTTGAGTCATGGTTGAAACAAAAGGGTTTAGACCCATTAATGTACAGGCAAAATTTAGGAGTCATTGGAAGTCAGGATTTCACAAGCGAAAACTCTTCTCTTGTATCAAGCCTAGATGAAGACATTGATAAAAAAATTGAAGAAGTTTCTCCTGATATGAAATTGGAAGATCTTCTTAGGATTTATGACCAAGAAAAACTGAAATTCTTGTCATCATTTGTTGGCCAGGTTAGCTGAAATTTCTTTCTTTTTGTTTCATTTTAAAAATGTAAACTACTACACTGATTTTTTATAACTTATTATGTACAGAGAATTAAAGTGAATTTGGCGATGGCCGACCGGAAGTCTAGAAAACTCATATTTTCTCTGAAGCCAAAAGAGAAGGAAGAGTTAATTGAGAAAAAGCGAAGTCTTATGGTGAGAAACTATATGGAATATTTCTTCAATGCTTCCTGTTTATTTTTTTAAATTTTTATGCTCACTTTGAAGTGCTTGAAAATAATTTTCACACTCTGGCAACAAGTATTTCTATTACATAATCTATTATATATGTAGAGCTACAGCACATGAACACCTTTGGTGAAGCTTTTGGTCTTATCAAGTTCGCAAATGAAATCCTTCTCGAGAGGGCTTCCCTTTTTTTTTTTTTTTGTAGCTGCTTGTATCACATCAATTTATGAGACACTCAGTTATTCTGATTTGATTTGTGCATTTTGCATATCCAGCAGAACACCTAGTTTGCGAAGATCTGATTTGCTGTTCTAAATGAATGGAAAATTGGTCAAACTTTTTTGTAAAATGAAAACGATACTATAACTAAAGGGTTTGGTGGAAAATAAGACTGAAGCTCGTTGTCTATCTGATTTGAAAAACCTAACCTCTTATGCCATTTCTCATTGTAGGCTAAACTTCGTGTAGGGAATGTTGTGAAATGCTGCATAAAGAAGATTACTTATTTTGGTGTATTTGTTGAGGTAAATTTAAATTTTTTTGGTAATTTTTCTTCATTATTGTGCCATTACAATGATGGATTTCTTATAATAAAATTCAAATGATAAAATAGGTTGAAGATGTGACTGCATTAATTCACCAGACAGAGGTGTCATGGGATGCTACCTTGGACCCTGCATCATATTTCAAAATTGGTCAGGTACATCAATTTTCTCAAAGACTATAAATTGCAGCAAATTGATATGTTTGTTTTACTCAATCACATCTAGACTGCTTCAGTAAAGAATGCACTATTGGTTTGGTAAATCATCGCAGGATAGAAGTAGGAAATCTTTATTGCAATTATGGCTTTCTGCTTGCCATCTCCTCTCAGTTTTATCTGTGGTTGAACCTGAAGAAGCTGTTTGCATTTTATTTATGCGTGTGACTTACCCATTTGCTTCTTCATGTTATCTAAAAATGTTGCATCTTTCTCGTCTCAGATTGTGGAGGCTAAAGTACACCAGTTGGATTTCGCTCTGGAACGCATCTTTTTGTCATTGAAGGAGATCACGGTAATGTATATGTATGAACTTCATTCTGCATTGAACTTTTCTGCCATAAATTAGGGAAAACTCAACTGTATTTTAAAATTCTTTGCTTTTTTATCTCGTTTTGACAGCCAGATCCGTTGATTGAAGCTCTAGACTCTGTGGTTGGTGACCGTGATCCATCGGATGGAAGATTAGAAGCAGCAGAAGCAGATACTGAGGTTAGTTTTCACTCTTTTGGTGCTGTATCATCATGATTGAAGCCTTAGAGTCTGCAATGAACGACACCCGTTACAGTATATATATCTTGAGTAGCATCCATCGATCAAATTAAAATTGCTAATCAGTTTGATTCTATTGAATTCTCCATGGTGCTCATCATTGATTCTGATAATCTGATATCTGATTTTGTCAGTGGCCTGATGTAGAATCACTTGTCAAAGAGTTGCAGCAGATTGAAGGGATCCAGTCTGTTTCAAAAGGCCGTTTCTTCTTAAGCCCAGGTCTAGCTCCAACGTTTCAGGTATGAGTCTCTAATGGCTTGGTCCGATTCAAAGGAAAAATTCTTAAAATAGTTCAATTTACTCATAGTTTCATTTCATTGTTTATTTGCCCCACAAACTGCAGCCATGAGACATCAAAGATGTATGAAACTATTACATTTTCTGTCTCTCAAATCCAAATTTCTACTTATTAGATATATCCAAAATTAGCAACTTAATATCAAGATCGTGTTCTTATATTATGTGATCTCACTTCTTGTAAAGGTTTATATGGCATCCATGTTTGAGAATCAATACAAGTTACTTGCTCGATCTGGAAACAAAGTACAAGAGGTACAATCTTTCTGAATTCTTTTCCAGTGTTAACTGTTACTCAGCACGATAGGAATGCTGAAACTTCCATTATTTTTCTTACCTTCACCATAAAAATTTGATTTTTCCAATCTGAAAAGTTCATATTGAACTGTCAGAACCCTTTGGGTGGACTAAGCTCTTTACTACTTTCGAAGTAAGATGTGGCTTGCTTGTGAATAACTACAGGAGATTTCTCTTTCCCCTTGTTCTTTAACAAGTTGATAATTGTATATTACATTTTTGATTGTGAATGGAAGAAGTTTTATTGGAAAGAGAAGTGGAATGTTCTTTCAGATATCATTGATGGCATAGAAAGACTAATCCTTTCTTCCATACAGGTTATAGTTCAAGCATCACTGGGAAAAGAAGAGATGAAATCAACAATTCTGTCATGCACCAACAGAGTGGAATAGTTGTTTCTGCTTCAGCTTGTAAAGTTCCTTTCTCCTGTCAGCCTGTTTGGCGGGCACTTCATGATCAAGCTTGGTCCTGCAGGTTTGATCTTCTCAGGCACCTGGCAATGACCAAGGCAATAGATAGTTGGTGCGAACAAGTTCTGAACTTGATTGTTAACTTAGTGGCAAGCAAACAGAGTTTTGCTACTGAGAGTGGGAAACAGTAATTGTATGATCATTGTTCCTTTTCTGAATCACTCACACTTTTGTACAGAAAATTCATGAGAAAGACCATTCTGAGGAATTATTAATGGATGGATTTACAGATTTCCAGCAAATTTAATTCATCAAGATCTTTTATTGATTTGAGTTTTATTAAATTCTAATAATTTATTTTGTTAAATTATTATTATTCAGCATCTTTTCAAAACAAACAGCTCAGATTTTCTTTTCATTTTTTCTTGATTGAAATTTTTGATAGCTTTTAACTTAACAATTTTTGTTGAAAGACTTGCATTCAAGTTATTTTCTACAATTAAGAACACAGAAGAATAATATTCATTCTTAACCTCAAAGCAAAGAAGCTAATTAGTAATTACCAATTACAGCTAATGTAAATATAAAGTTAAACCTTTTTTATTACCTTCTATACTAAATGAATTGAATGACAGAAAATCTCAGACTGTCATTTTCCTTTAGCTAAATAACTAGAGAATTTCAAATGACAGCTAATCTCTAATGTCGTATTCCTTTTAACTTTTTTCTGTTGATTGCTAAACTTTATGGAACTTCAGCAAGAAAGTTTTCTTACCAGGTTAATGTTATTTTATTAATGGCATAAAGGTCTTAGCTTTATGTTCAAGTATTAATCTTTGGTTGATAAAAATTAGATTATCATAGTTTTAATGGAAGAGTCATTGTCCCAAGACAAGGGTTAACATGAAAAACATGAAATAGATAGATATAGGTAAGAATCCAACACTACCATTTTTTGAATTGCAAGAAAATCCTACCTCAAACAACTGTCAAACTTAGATACTCCTAATCTAGGAGACTGACCACTGTCTGTTTCTGTAACCATTGGGCTTTGCTTTATCTGGGTGTCGTGTCGTGGGTTTGTCTGGTCTTAAACCCGTTGAAGCAAGAGAACCATGTGCACGCTCTTCTCTGGTTGACGAAAATGCCCTCAATTCCCGGCGTTATCCCAAAGAAAATCCTTCTAATCTTGCTGCCGGGTCCTCCCTCTGCTTGCTTGAAGTGCAAGCGCCACTTCAAGAACTCACAAGAAACTACTACTTGTCCCTTTATATTTGCAAGTGATTTTCCGTAGCCAGAAATTATTGGACTTCTCTTTCTTCTTTTTCTTCTTCATTTGCTCTGTGTTGATGTTTATGTAGAGCGAGAGAGGTAAAGGAAGAAAGGGAAGATGGGTATGGGGACAAGCACTTTTGTGATCAGATGGATCAACTTTCTCACAATGGTTTGCTTTCTCGTTTCTTCTCTTTCTCTTCTTTTGCAGTAAATTTTTGTTTTTTCAACCTATTTCTCTGCTGCATTGTGAATGATTTTTCCATTGCTTAGTATTCTCTCATTTTCTTGACACTTTAATACCCTCAAATGGATTTGTTTTTGCAGTAGGGTTAAAGTGGCTGCTTTTTCTTGTATAGATTCTTGAACTGAAGCTCATTTTAGTTTTCTCTCACTTCTTTCATTTGGGTCTTATCTATTTTTTAAGTTCCCTTCTGGGTTTCTAAAATTTTGCAGCAAACACAGTTCTTGATACTCCTTCTTGCAACTTCATTTCCAGAAACCTGTAAAATTTTCCATTTCAAGTTGCTTTAGCTTTGATTAATGTGTGAAGAATCAGGAAACAGATGAGCTTAGCTACAGAAATTTTGTTCTTTGATATATAGAGAACTCATATATGCTCCCTTCATATCCTTACATGAGCAGCTTTTAGCTGTAGCTGTGGTAATTTTTGGGGTATGGATGAGTACTCATCACGATGGCTGCCGAAGGTCTCTCACACTCCCTGTCTTAGGCCTTGGTGCTTTCATCTTCATAGTGTAAGTTGTTTGTTCTTTGCCTGCTACTCCTCATTGTGCCTTATTTATCTCTCTGTTCCCTTTCTGGTTTGTTCCACAATCATTTACTGGTACAATTTCTGGGTTTTTTAGATCTATAATCGGATTCTTGGGCGCATTGAAGAGGAACTCCACACTCTTGTGGATTGTATCCTTATTAACAATCCTTCCTATAATTGAATTACCTGTACTTTCTTTCTTTCTTTGTTTATTTCTTTCTTCCTGTTGGATTTTCTTGACTTTTTGATTGCAGTATCTGATCATGCTGTGCATCATCTTGATTGCGATTCTGGTTTTCACAGTATTGGCGTAAGTTCTTTGATCCAGTAGCTGAAATTTACACATTTAGAGTATGATTTAGTCATCATTGTGCTCACTTCACGAGTGCTAGGTCTCAATATCGTATGGAGAATAAACTTGTCAACAAGATACAATATAAATCTAAGTATATCTTAATTTCACAGAACATTTCTTTTGGGTACTAGCTCTGGTCTCAATGTGATCCCGAAAGGACAAAACTGTGAGGTCAATCTCAAAAGGAACAATATCTTGAGGCCATGGATTCTAGTTGGTGACTTTGAGTCAACAACGAGTTTTATAAATGATTCTATATAAGTTCTCAGTTTTGCTAGAGCTTTCGAGTTTTCTTATTATGTATAATTTTCTGCAATTTCTTGCAGGTTTATCATAACAAATAATGGATCAGGACATAGCGTTGCTGGTTTAAGGTAAAGAAACTGCTCCATCAAAATATCCTTTCTCTTCTTCTTCTTCTTCTTCTTGCTAATTAGGTCTTCTTTACTGCTCAGGTACAAGGAGTATCAGCTCAAAGATTACAGTTCATGGTTTCTGAAACAGGTAGAGATTTCTTTCTCTACTGCATTAGAGGCTAGGTCGAGTATTGCTGCATACTGTCTATTTTGTAGTATTCACTTTCTTGTTTCAGCTCAACGATACTGATAACTGGAAGCGATTGAAGAGCTGTCTCGTGAAATCTGAGGACTGCAATAACCTGTCGAAGAAATACAAGGTCCGTTCTTCAATTTCAAGCTGTCATTATTCCTCCATGACACGTTCTGATCTTTTCACTTGCTTATTTCAGACCCTGAAACAGTATAAATCAGCGAAACTCACCCCCATTGAAGCTGGTTGCTGCTGGCCTCCATCAGAGTAACTTTCATGCTCACGTTCTCTCATATATTTCTCGCAGTTGGATTGTTTACGGATCTGTTTGATAATGTTGTTTCGGTTTTGGGATGCGACTTCATTCATAGATGTGGGTATCCTGTCGTCAACTCTTCATACTACGACTTAAGCTTCCATCCTGTTAGCTCCAACAAGGACTGCAAACTCTACAAGAATTCTCGGGCTGTCAAGTGCTACAACTGTGATTCTTGCAAGTAAATATCACCACATACCTATACTCTTGTTTGTGCATCTCCTGGATCAACATTCTCAGTCTTGTTTGCTCGTCTTTGGTCATTTTTCCAGGGCCGGAGTTGCACAATACATGAAAACCGAGTGGAGAGTGGTTGCGATTTTCAACTTGGTGCTTTTTGTAGTCTTGGTAAGACCATCAATCTAATAAACTTCTTGCGATTATCAGACTGTGGTTATCAGATTGCTTTTTATTATTAATTAAACCGAAAAACTAAGGTGAACTATCTGAGAATTACTTCTTTGAAATGATTCAATATTCTATATGATTATGCGATTTATGTATTGTTTTACCTAGAGTGTTTCTCTTATTCCCCTCCTGTCTCGTTCTTCATGTATAAATTTGGTTCTGCTGCTGTGTATTTTTCTTTAAACTCTTGTCATCTGCGGCTACTTCTATTTTGTTTCCTAACTTCATGCCTCTTATTCTATTCGTTGCAGTTGATTATATACTTTGTAGGATGCTGTGCGAGACGCAATGCTGCACGGAACCGCTCTAAAGCTTGAAAGCATCATCTATGCTGAGAAAACTTTCCTGGGAAACAGAACTATCTTCCATGAAACATTCTTCTGTTTAAGCTGCTAGTGGTTTTTTCAGATAATTCAATTTTGAGAAGTTGGAAAGATGAACAAGTAATTTTGAGAAGTCAGGAAGATGAAGATTCGATATTCTTGAAGTTTGCAGCCAGAGGCCTTTAATCTGAAGCAGTGAATACAATCATGTAAAATCATGTAAAAACATATTCTTTCTTCTGACAAGCTGGGAGTAAAAAGCAGAGTATTATATCATTCCTGTAGTTGATTCTGAGATTCTTCTGTAAAATGAGAGCAGATGAGAGACTTAAAATTCTGGAAGATATTATTTCTTTGTTTTCATGTAGCAGTGTTACTTCTTTGATCAAAAGCTGGCAGGATTCATCTGATCAAAGTAGAGGCCTGAAGGACCATCATCAGGCAACAAAGCCAGCATGACTGGAGCTTGAGCATCATCTTCAGAAGTCAAGGGTCCAGTATTGGCTGTCATGTCAGTTTTGACATACCCAGGATGAACACAGTTTACCAGGAATCTTGGATGTTTCCTTGCAATGAGCCTGGTGTAAGCATTGATGGCAACTTTTGATACTTTATATGCAGACGCAAATGCAGGCCAGCCATTGTCCTGCAACTTATTTTCCTTGAAATCCTGCAGAAAGTGTTCGACAATAACATCCAGCTTCTGTGCTGTAAGCTCATCCACATCCTCCAGCTCTGCTTTAATCTTCCCATTGTTAATCATCTGAAGCAAGATTGAAAATGTTTGTCAGACAATCTGTTTCCTTCTACTGTTATGAAAATCAGAAGTAAACCTTTTCTATTTGTTTATTTACCATCAGTAGTCCGCCAGAGGATGAGACATTCACTATCCTTGGTGACTGGGATTGCTGCAGGAGAGGAAGAAGAGCTTCAGTGACTCTCCTGGTTCCATAATAATTCGTTTTCAGACACTCTTCTGCCTCCTGGTATGTCTGCTGAATTAATCCATTGAACAGGTGGGAATCCTCATTGCTTAGCTACATTAAATAGTGAATAGTTCATTCATCTGTTTATGCAATATTTACAGCATTTACTGAGTTGGAAAACTGATGAATATAATGTCAATGACTTACTCTGTCACCTGCAATAATGGAGGCTTCCAAAGCTGCCCAATTCACAGTGGCTAACTTGAGATCCCATTTTTGCCTCACTGATAAGTAACAGAGAAAATATAATTTCATGAAAGAGCACAGGCTGAGAAGTGCAGAAAGAAGTGACAAGGTTCCATTGTTCACAGTTTATTACTTACCAGGATATCGAGTTTCCCAAACTCTGTTTCAATAAATTTAGCCAATGCAGTGATGCTATCTGAATTTTTTACATCAAGTTGATGAAAAACCACATCAGGCGGTCCCGATGCCTTCAGATTTTCTGTAGTTTCTCTACCCCTCTGCTCATCTCTAGCAGTTAATATCACCAAAACTCCATTCGAGGCCAACTGCCTACATATTTGCAGTCCAATTCCTCTGTTGCCACCTGTAACAACAGCATACCTGAAATCAAGCATTCATAGACTGCATAATCAGATTTCTGAGACTGATTCTGTATCCTTTAGTTTATCTAAACATGAACAGAAGGAACTTACCTTGCTTCTTTTGGACAGACAGCAGTGCTCTCCATATCTCACAGAAAAAGCAGATCTGAAACTAATTTTAGATTATGCTAGTTATATTTGATGCCTGATAATATTTCTTTTCCTTTTCCTTCTGATGATGAATGCTCCCATTGCATTCGGAATGAAGAAATATGAGCCAATAGTTTGTTATCTGCTGAGAACTGATATTTGTGGTGAATGCATTTGTGGTGAATGCATGGTGTAGCATTGCCAGGACCCACTTTATCGAGCAAGCAAAATGGAGATGTCCCATTTTATCTAACAAAACAAACAAGCAGACAAATGGAAATCTGACAATCAACAGCCAACGGATTTTACAGTGAGCTCACTTCGTGGATTGTTATAGCTCTCTGATAAGCAAGCCGCAAGTTCATGTAGATAAGGAGGCCTACGTACACTGTCCACTTACAAGAAATACATGAAATCTGCTTCTATCAACCTTAAATCAACAAGTGAAGCAAACCCAAATATTATTTCATCTTTTACTAGGTAGCACTGCAATATATGGTCTAAAACTCATTAATTGGCTGTTCTACATTGATGCTTGTCGAAAACTGAAAGTTTCGGAATGTGGTTAATCAATCTTCTGCAAAGAACTGGATCTTGCATGGGTAATGAAGGGCATCAGGATGCTCAGGAAGTACACTCTGACGCTTGATGTTTTGACAACATTTCAGTAATAACATTAGTAACTTCGTCCTAAACACATGAGGTGCTTTGTATAATGTGTGCCCCTGCATGATACCTGTGTCAACATTATTGCTAAGATGGTGCGAATGGGCAGCTATTATAGGAGGACAAGACAGGTCTATTTCCTACATTTCCTCTTTTGCTCTTATGGTTATTATAAAAGCTTAGGAATGCTAACAGCTAGTGTCATTGACATGCCTCAAGTGATGGTCTTAATATATCTCTTAAGGTCCTGTTCTCATATTTTGTCTCTCCATACACATTTTCTTTTCTTTTGATAATTGAAACATTTAGATTGGAAAAATCCAACTGACAGAAGGGAGAATCATCATAAAGATCCCGAATTTAACGAGGATAAATAGAGTCAGTGAGCTCACCATATACATGGAGAATTAGAACAGATATGTGTGTATTTTGTGATAATGATGTGAGTATTTACGTGCATATATGGATGACAATTGATTGCCACAAGGGTATTTCTCAAGATTCAGAAAATGGCACCGGGGTTTTTCTTCTGTGTTGGTCTAATCCATGATGCTCTTCACCAAGTTCTGCCATAACTGCTGAAATGCTCTTCTTCTAGGTGCAGGAACCCATCCTCGGTCCAAATGTCAAACAGAGTTATCTTGTTTGTCTATCTTCAGTGGAATTTTCTCAATTATCTACAAGATCCCATCAGGCAGTCACCATTGATAACCAGAAAGTTCTTGTTCCATTACCCACGTCATGTTTAACAAGCTATTGGCTTATTTCCTTATCTTCAGGAGCTTCCTCCGGACTTAGCTGCATTACTTAAGCCCCGAAGCTTTCTTTCAACTCAAAAGAGACCTACCTTTTGCAAGCAGCTACTGTATATATTTTAGTAGCTTCTATATTTCAATTCCTCTAAAATTAGCAAGTTTTATAACTTTTGCATTATGCTTATGTTTCTGCCAAAAGCTTTTATATGAAGCAGTTAATAAAATAATGTAAAAACATTTTCTCTGAGATGTGGGAGCAAAAAGGAAGGATTATAATGTAAAAACATTTCATGTCCCGCTCTAACACAGGTAGACAAAAAGATTAACGTTAAGCAAGTTCTGCTTGCCATCTCCTCTCAGTTTACAGAAGATACTGTAGCAGTGCTACCTCTTTGATCAAAAGCTGGCAGGATTCATCTGATCAAAGTAGAGGCCTGAAGGACCATCATCAGGCAGCAAAGCCAGCATGACCGGAGCTCGAGCACCATCCTCAGAAGTCAAGGGTCCAGTGCCGGCTGTCATGTCAGTTTTGACATACCCAGGATGAACACAGTTTACCAGGAAGCTTGGATGTTTCCTTGCTATGAGCCTAGTATAAGCATTGATGGCAACTTTTGATACTTTATATGCAGACGCAAGTAAAGGCCAGCCATTGTCCTGCAACTTATTTTCCTTGAAATCCTGCAAAAAGTGTTTGACAATACCGTCCAGCTTCTCTGCTGTAAGCTCATCCACATTCTCCAGCTCTGCTCTAATCTTTTCATTGTTAATGTTCTGAAACAAGATTGAAAATGTTTTTCAAACAATCGAATTTCCTTCTACTGTTATGAAAATCAGGAGTAAACTTTTTCTATTTGTTTATTTACCATCAGCAGTCCGGCGGAGGAGGAGATGTTCACTATCCTTGGTGACTGGGATTGCTGCAGGAGAGGAAGAAGAGCTTCAGTGACCCTCCTGGTTCCATAGTAATTCGTTTTCAGACACTCTTCTGCTTGCTGGTATGTCTGCTGAATTAATCCTTCGGACAAGTAGGAATCCTCATTGCTTTGCTATATGAAATAGTGAATAGTTCATTCATCTGTTTATGCAACATTTACAGCATTTACTGAGTTGGAAAATAGATGAATATAATGTCAATGACTTACTGTGTCTCCGGCGATAATGGAGGCTTCCAAAGCTTCCCAATTTAGAGTGGCTCCAAAGTAGCCTGCATTGTTTACCTGCAAGATCGATAACTTGAGATCCCATTTCTGCCTGTCACTGATAATTAACAGAGAAAATATAATTTCATGAAAGAGCACAGGCTGAGAAGTGCAGAAGGAAGTGACAAGGTTCCATTGTTCACAGTTTATTACTTACCAGGATATCGAGTTTCCCAAACTTTGTTTCAATAAATTTAGCCAATGCAGTGATGCTATCTGAATTTTTTACATCAAGTTGATGGAAAACCACATCAAGCGGTCCAGATGCCTTAAGATTTTCTGTAGCTTCTCTACCCTTCTGCTCATCTCTAGCAGTTAATATCACCAAAACTCCATCTGAGGCCAACTGCCTGCATATTTCCAGTCCAATTCCTCTGTTTCCGCCTGTAACAACAGCATACCTGAAGCCAAGGATTCATAGACTCCATAATCAGATTTCCAACTCGAAATCTGTGTACTTTAGTTTAACAAAACGTGAACTGAAAAAACAGACCTTGTTTCTTTCAGATAGACTGCTGTGGCCTCCATATCTGACAGAAAAATTGTAGTTGTGTTTGAAGCCTGAGATGTTTCTCTCTTATTTCCTTCAGACGGTGGGGTGCTATCGATGCGATTGGGATGAACAAGTATGAGCCTGTAGTTTCTTATCGGATGAGAATTGATATTTGTGGCAAATGCGAGGGCCGCTGTCCATAGGGCCTACTTTATCAAGCAAAAAGAAAAAGCAGAGAACAGGAAATCTATCCATCCATAGAAAATGAATTTTACAGTGACCTTCCCTACTGGATTGTGATAGCTCTCTGATAAGCAGGCAGCTAGTTCTTGTAGGCAATAAGATCTACATGCAGTCTCTTTACAAGTAATATATGAAAACTGCTTCCATCAACCTTAGATCAACAACTGAAGTAAACCCAAATTATTATTTCATCTTTTATCAAATAATATTTCAATAAAATATTCAATCTACAATTATAAAAAAATTAAAATTTTTTTGAATAATAAAAATAAATATTTTTTAATTTTAATTTTTTTTGTGATGATAACTTAGATATTTATTTATATTTATGATAAATTAAAATTTTAAATTTAATTAATTAATTTTTTTAATTTTTTAAAATTAAATTAAAAGTTTATATATGAAATTGATTTAGAAAAACAAGTTTGATCATTCTGATCAAGATGTGATGAAATCTTATGAGGTATATATTTATCTCTATACACATAAAAATGAGTATATCAATATGTATGTATGCATATGTATGTTGGATCTTTATGTAGGTAATTAAAATAATATGATTTTTATGTCTATTGAAATAAAATTAAATATTAATAAAAATTCTCTGATTTAACAATAATTAAATATCAAATAATTCAAATAAAAAATGTGTAACACACCTGTGTCAGAGGGCAGAATGTGATACTATTCAAAAACTTTTTTTTTTTAAATAAACAAAACTATGTTCCACTGAAGATTGATTCTCCTGTGTAAGTGACTTTTCTCTGATGACCCGTTTCTGTATTTGACTCAGCTTTTGACATTATCTTTTTCCGTATCTAGCTCTAACACAGATGGAAGAAAATACTAAGATTAATCAAGTTCATGACTCGGAGATTAATCAAGTTCATGACTCAGACATACTTCCCTAAAATGAAACCTGAAGAGTGAGTTCAAGTCCTGGGAGTTGTTGTTTCTTTGCTGTCATGTAGCAGTGCTACTTCTTTGATCAAAAGCTGGCAGGATTCATCTGGTCAAAGTACAGGCCTGAAGGACCATTGTCAGGCAACAAAGCAAGCATGACCGGAGCTCGAGCACCATCCTCAGCAGTTAAGGTTCCAGTGTTGCTTGTCATGTCAGTTTTGGTGTGCCCAGGATGAACACAGTTTACCCGGAAGCTTGGGTGCTTGCTTGCCATGAACCTTGTATAAGCATTGATGGCAGCTTTTGATACTTTATAAGCAGATAGAATTAGAGGCCAGCTGTTATCCCGCAACTTATTTTCTTTGAAATCCCCCAGAAACTGTTTAATGATATCATCTAGCTTCTCTGCTGTAAGCTCATCCACATTCTCCAGCTCTGCTCTAATCTTTTCATTGTTAATGTTCTGAAACAAGATTGAAAATGTTTTTCAAACAATCGAATTTCCTTCTACTGTTATGAAAATCAGGAGTAAAACTTTTCTATTTGTTTATTTACCATCAGCAGTCCAGCGTTGGAGGAGACGTTCACTATTCGTGGTGACTGGGATTGCTGCAGGAGAGGAAGAAGAGCTTCAGTGACTCCCTTGGTTCCATAGTAATTCGTTTTCAGGCATTCTTCTGCCCCTTCATATGTCTGCTCGATTATTCCAGTTAACAAGTGGTAATTCTCATCGATTAACTGCACAAAATAGAGAATAGTTCATACACGTGTGATCTATGAATACATGGTGCTGCATCTGTTTAAGCAATATATGCAGCATTTGTGGAGTCTGAACACAAATGAGTACCATGTGACCACTTACTTTGTTACCTGCAACTAAGAAGGCTGTCAAAGCTTCCCAATTTATGGTGGCTCCAGTATACCCAGCATTGTTTACCTGCCAAATAAATAACTTGAGATCCTACTTGTGCCTGTCACTAATGATGTGCAGGGAAACTGAATTTCATGAGATATCAAATGCGGCCTATTTCATTAACATATACACTTTCGGAAGTGCGGAAGGAAGTCTCCAATTCAGTTGTTCACACTGTTTATTACATGAGAGAGAGATCAAATGCGGCCTATTTCGTTAACATATACACTTTCGGAAGTGCCGAAGGAAGTCGAGTTTATTACTTACCAGGATATCGAGTTTTCCAAATTCTGTTTCAACAAATTTTGCCAAGGCAGTGATGCTATCTGGATCTTCCACATCAAGTTGATGAAATACCACGTCAAGAACTCCAGATGCTTTCAGATTTTCGGTAGCTTCTCTACCCTTCTGCTCATCTCTAGCAGTTAATATCACCAAAACTCCATTTGAGGCTAACTGTCTACATATTTCCAGTCCAATTCCTTTGTTACTCCCTGTAACAACAGCATACCTGAAATCAAGCATTCATAGACTGCATAATCAGATTTCTGAGACTGATTCTGTACCCTTTAGTTTATCTAAACATGAACAGAAGGAACTTACCTTGCTTCTTTTGGACGGACAGCAGGGCTCTCCATATCTCACAGAAAAAGCAGATCTGAAACTAATTTCAGATTATGCTAGTTATGTTTGATGCCTGAGAATGTTTCTTTTGCTTTTCCTTCTGATGGTGAATGCTCCCAATGCATTCGGAATGAACAAATATGAGCCAATAGTTTGTTATCTGCTGAGAACTGATATTTGTGGTGAATGCATGGTGTAGGATTGCCAGGACCCACTTTATCGAGCAAGCAAAATGGAGATGTCCCACTTTACCTAACAAAACAAGCAAGCAGACAAATGGAAATCTGACCATCAACAGACAACGGATTTTACAGTGAGCTCACTTCGTGGATTGTTATAGCTCTCTGATAAGCAAGCGGCAAGTTCATGTAGACAGTAAGGCCTACGTACACTGTCCACTTACAGGAAGTACATGAAATCTGCTTCTATCAACCTTCAATCAACAAGTGAAGTAAACCCGAATATTATTTAATCTTTTACTAAGTAGCACTGCAATGTATGGTCTAAAACTCATTAATTAGCTGTTCTACATTGATGCTGTCGAAAACTGAAAGTTTCGGAATGTGGTCAACCAATCTTCTGCAAAGAACTGGATCTTGCATGGGTAATGGTGGCATCGGGATGCCAGGAAGAACTCTCTGACGCTTAATGTTTTGACAACATTTTAGTAATAACATTAGTAACTTAGTCCTAAACACATGAGGTGCTTTATATAATGTGCCCCTGCGTGATACCTGTTACAACATTCTTGCTAAGACGTGCGAATGAGCAGCTATTATAGGAGGACAAGACAGGTCTATTTCCCACAGTTCCTCTTTTGTTCTTATGGTTATTATAAAAGCTTAGGAATGCTAACGGCTAGTATCATTCACATGCCTCAAGTGATAGTCTTAATATATCTCTTAAGATCCTGTTCTCATATTTTGTCTCGCCATACACATTTTCTTTTCTTTTGATAATCGAGACATTCGGATTTGAAAAATCCAACTGACAGAAGGGAGAATCATCTTCCTAAAGGTCCTGGATTTAACGAGTAGAAATAAAGTCAGTGAGCTCCCCATATACATAGCGAATTAGAACAGATATGTACGTGTGTATTTTATGTTAACGATGTGAGTATTTATGTACATATATGGATGATAATTGATTGCCATAAGGGTATTCTCTCAAGATTCAGAAAATGGCACCTGGGGTTTTCTTCTGCCTTGGCCTAATCCATGACGCTCCTCACCAACTTCTGCCATAACTGCTGAAATGCTCTTCTTTCTAAAGTGCAAGGAACCCATCCTCGGACCAAATGTCAAACAGAGTTATCTTGTTTGTCAATCTTCAGTGGCATTTTCTCAATTATCTACAAGATCCCATCAGGCAGTCACCATTGATAACCAGAAAGTGCTTGCTCCATTACCCACTTTATGTTCAGCAAGCTCTTGGCTGCTTTCCTTATCTTCAAGAGCTTACTCCAGACTCAGCTGCATCACTTAAGCCCCGAAGTTTTCTTGCAACCAAAAGAGATCTGCCTTTTGCAAGCAGCTACTGTATATATTTTAGTAGCTCCTATATTTGAATTACTCTAAAATGAACAAGTTCTATAACTTATGCATTATGCTCATGTTTTTGCCAAAAGCTTTTATATGAAGCAGTTAATAAAATCATACAAAAACATTTTCTCTGAGATGTGGGTGCAAAAAGTAAGGATTATGTCATTCCCGTAATAGACTCAGCTTTCAACATCATCTTTTTTTCATGTCCAGCTCTAACAGAGATAGACAAAGATATTAACATTAAGCAAGTTCATGACTCAACCTTCATCTGTAATGTGTAAGCAAAGGTAAGAATATGAAAGTGTGGAAGTTGCTCTTTCTTCGTTTTTTCATGTGACCATGGAACTTCTTTGATCAAAAGCTAGCCACACTCATCCGATCAAAGTAAAGGCCTGAAGGACCATCATCGGACAACAAGGCCAGCATGACTGCAGGGCGAGCACCATCCTCGGCAGTCCAGGTTCCAGTATTGCTCGTCATGTCAGTTTTGACATATCCAGGATGAACACAGTTTACCCGCAAGCTTGGGTATTTGCTAGCTATGAACCTTGTATAAGCATTAATGACAACTTTTGATGCTTTATAAGCAGATAGAATTAAAGGCCAACCGTTCTCCTGCAACTTCTGCTCTTTGAAATCTCCCAGAAATTGTTCAATGATCCTGTCTAGTTTCTCAGCTGTCAGCTGATCAACGTTCTCCAGCTCTACTTTAATTTTCTCATTGTTAATGAGCTGAAACAAGAAAGGTCGAAAATATCTATCAGATTTCTATTTACTTTTCCTGTTAATGTTATGCAAATCAAGCATGAACCTTATTGATCCGTGTATTTACCTTCAGCTGTCCGAGGTCAGAGGAGACGTTCACTATTCGTGCTGATGGGGATTGCTGCAGGAGGGGAAGAAGAGCTTCAGTTACTCCTTTGGTTCCGTAATAATTCGTTTTCAGGCATTCTTCAGCCTCCTCATATGTCTGATCCATTATTATGTTTAACAAGTGGGAGTTCTCCTCACTTAGCTGCAGGAAATAGAGAATAGATTATACTCATGTGATCGATGAATACACAGATAGAGTGTTATGTCTGGTTATGCATTTTTGAGTCAGAACACAGACGAGTACCATGTTAACAACTTACTTCCTGACCGGAATTGATGAAGGCTGTAAAAGCATCCCAATTTATGGTGGCTCCAGTATGACCGGCATTGTTTACCTGCAGAATAGTTAACTTGAGAGCCCCCTTGTGTCTGTTACCAAATAGCAAAAGTAGTGACTGTTGAATTGTAGTATTGCCTACCAGGATGTCAAGTTTTCCAAACTCTGTTTCGATAAATTTTGCCAACTTGCAAATGCTATCTGGGTCCTTTACGTCAAGTTGATGGAAAACCACATGAAGCAGTCCAGATGCTTTTAGATTTTCAGCAGCTTCTTTACCCCTCTGTTCATCTCTAGCGGTTAATACAATCAACACTCCAGTTGATGCTAACTGTCTACATATTTCCAGTCCAATTCCTTTGTTGCCACCCGTAACAACCGCATTCCTGAAACCGAGCATTCATAGACTCCACAATCAGATTTCTAAGTCCGATTCTGTGTCGACTGGTTGAACGAAACAAGTACAGAAGGAATATACCTTGTTTCTTTCGAACTGGGGTTCTTGCTTTCCATATGATCTGAAAAACAGATATGAAACTAATCATAGATAAAGCTAATTATGTTTGAGATGTTTCTTCCCTTTTTGCTTCTGATGTTGAACTGCTATAGATGCTTCTAGGAAGAACAAATATGAGCCAGTAACTCATTACATGATGATAACTAGTATCTGTGGTGAATGCAACCAGTACCTTTGCCTGAACCCCCTTCATCAAGCAAAAACAAGCAAACAGACAAAATGGAAAATCTCATCCATCATCTGATGCTAGAGAATTCTACAGCTGCAAGTTAATTTCTACAATGAGATTCTTGTTAATGTTATAACTCTAAAACTGATCTCGAACACGCTTTTATAAATAAACAAGAATGCAAACATGTGTAAGTTAGTACTCTTTAAATATATATATAAAAAAAAAATCTTAACCCAAAAAACCAATCATGAAAATGGGTAGGGGTCATAAGCTTGCATTCATACAGTTAGATTTTCTCATGTCAAGAACTTTAGCTTCCACAAGCTACATCGCAAGGGCAAATCAGTGTAGAATAGATGTCTTTTATAACTTATTTGTCCACCTTATACGTTACAGATCTACTATGGTGGAAGCTGATTTCCATTTGTCATATTGTTTCAGGTTTCAATCAAGGCATGCAATCAACATGATATCCTGCAGTTGTACTGCAAGTTTGCTTTAATTTTTTTCATTTCTTTCTCAACTTCTTTGTCTACAGAATCAGACAATGTCATACTGTGTCAAATTACCTGTCTTGCATCAACAGAGCTGTTGAGGATTGTCTTTGCAGGTAAGAGGGGCGAAATAACCAGTGCGAAACACAGAGAGAGAGAGAGAGAGAGAGAGAGAGAGAGAGGAAAAGCAGAAAAGCAATCTCTGACAAGTTTCACTTCCCCGCGTAGTCAACAGTGTTGTGTCAAGGTGGCAATCTTAGCCAGTGGCTGCGAGAGGACAACGGCGTGACGTTCGGAACAACGTGGCTAAGAGAAGAGCCACAGAGAGGAAAGCAGAGGAACCAGATTTTGTTTGTTTTTTTTTTTTTTTTTTTCTATTTCAAAATTATTAATTTCATAAATAAAATATAAAAAATCTAAATTAATATGTTAAATTAATTAACTAAAAAAGTTTTATTTTGCTAATAATAAAAACTTAAAAATATTTTTAATATTTTAAAAATTTTAATTTTTAATAATAATAATATAAATAATTTAAACCAAAATTTAAATCAAAATTTATCATATAAAATTTTTGATTTGATGATATGTTAAAATAAATAATAACATTTTAAATGAATATTATTTAAAACTTTAAATTTTTAATCAGATTTTAATTTTTAAAATATATTCAAATAAATCTTAATATATTAATTTTATTTAAATTAAATTTTAATTTAGATTATAAAAAATTAATAATTTTTTATTATTAAAATAATCAAAAATTACTTTAATAGATTTCATATGTTATTTTGATTTTTTATCGTTTAAATTTAAAAGTTTTTAATTAATTAATTATTTTTAAAAAATTTTTATAATATATTTACTTAAAAAAATAAGTTCAGTATTTAAGAAGTTTTAATTTTTTAATAATGATAATTTAAATAATTTTTTACATATATAAAAAATTATAAGTTAAAATTTGTTATAAAATATCTTTAAGTTAATATTTAAATTTTTTAATATAATTTAGTTTAAATAAAATTAAAATATTAAAATTTATTTAAATATATTATAAAAATAAGATTTTAATTAAAAAATAAAAAATAAAATTTAAAATGATATTTAGGTTAATATTAAATTAAATAAAATTAAAAATTTTATATATAAAATAAAAAAAATATAATATCTCCCTATATTTACCCAGGTTTGTAATAGTTTACAGGTAGCACTTGGGCCTATCTCCTCGTTGGGCCTTTTCACGTTGAAAACCTTCCCCTCCACCTCTCTCCTGTAACTAAAACCCTACAACAGAACTGAAGCAGAGACCAACTGTCATTCCTTAAACCCTAACCGCCATGCACTACTCCGTCCTTCTACAGCGTTCGAGGTCCGTCTCGGAGCTACTTCGGACCCGGGTATTTACCAGGTCTATGGGTGGTGGTCCACGGACCTTTCGTGGTGGCCTTAACAAGTGGCAGTGGAAGCGCCTTCACGAGAAAAAAGCCAGAGAGAAGGAGCAAAGACTCCTCGAGCAAGAGAAGCAGCTCTATGAAGCCCGAATACGATCGCAAATTCGAGCCAAAATGTGGGGCAAGACCGATCCAGGACCAGCTCAATACAGCCCCATGAGCCCTGAGCAGCATATCAAAGCCTTAGCCGATAGGTTCATGAAAGAAGGAGCTGAGGATTTGTGGAACGAGGACGATGGGCCTTTGAAATCTAATGAACAACCGCGATCATTTCGAACTGAGGAGGAAGGACCGATATCGATTAGTTCGGCAATTGACTTGAGGAAGTTGATATCGGATAGCCGCAGTGTAATAGGTAATCGTGTAAATACCAATGCAAGTAGTGCAAACAATAGCAGCTACGTGAAGAGTAGGAATTATTCGGTGCAAACTAGATGGAAATTTAGGACAAAAGGAAATTCATCTTGCCATGAACATTCAGATTTTGGTTCAAGTAATGATTCAAAGAAAAATTTTGTGCCTAATTTCGTGGCTGATGAAAGAAATTCGGGTAAGTCAAGAAATAGAAATGATTCAATAATGACAAGGGAGTTTTCAGGGCTGAAACAAAGGATATTTAAGAGAAATGAGAGTTCTTGTGGTGAAAACGGTTTGGATTTTGGGTCAGGTGGTGATTCAGTGAGCCGCTTTCCTCCTAGTTTAGTGGGTAAACGTCAGCATCTGACTGAAACTAAAAAAGGCAGGAGTTTTCCAGTTCAAAGGAAGTTCAGGAGGAATGCGAGCTCATCGAGTGATGATGATTCGGATTTTGATTCTGGAGATGAGATTGGGCAGGGAGTGAGAGGTTGGAGGGATGTGAGGAGGACAGGGAGTAGCGCATCTTTGGGAAAGTATGATATGAAGATTACAAAGAGAATACCCTTGAAGGGTCTTGAGGAGGAAACTAATTTTTCGGAGCAGGTGGAGTTCATCAGGAAAGAGCTTAATAAGAAGAAGTTGGCTGAAAAAGAAATGGAGAAAACTGAGGAGGAATCTATTTATAGTCAGAAAAGGTATGTTTGAACTTCCTGTCTTGTCTGTTTAGTTGCTTAAAAGTTTTGTAAAGATGGATTTAAGACTTAAGCTTTTGAAGTCTTGATTATCAATTCATGTTTTAATTGGTGACTGAGGTTTTTTTGTCTGTCCAAATTTATTAGGTATGTCATTACTATTGGTTTCTTTGTCTGTCCAGATTTGATGAGTGTGGTATTTCTCCAATGACAGTAAAGGCACTTTCAGCAGCTGGGTATTTTCAGATGACCAGGGTACAGGACGCCACTCTTTCTGTTTGCCTTGATGGTATGTTTTGTTTATTTAGCATATCAGTTGGGGTATACGACAATCCAAGTTCCTGTGCACTGATCAGTGACTTGACAACATCAATTCAAATTTTACTAGTTCATTGATCACATGTAGAGCAATAAACAAATTTTCTTGAAATTCACGGTTAATGTCTCATTCGATCTTCAACTTTAGTATTGACATTTGGAAGAGTCAGGATGTTTAATTGGCTTTTTCTTAGAAAGTGAACCTTTGAGTTGAGGAGATAGGATTGATAGAAGCGGAGAAGTTGTGGGATGAAGTCAGTTATATGAGATGCTTGAGGCAGAAATTTTGAGGCAGGAGGCTGTAGTCTTCCTTCAGTTTTTTTAATCATTGATCTTTGAGGTGTAAAAATCACATCTGTTTTGAGGAGGGTAAATAAAAATTGTAATTAAGCAGGCTTAAGAAGTCTGCATTGCTTATGTGGCTTGGGCTAGCTCTTACTTCTCTATGTAAATTGGTAGTGAAACTTTTACTGAAAGTTATTTGATATATTTGGCATGGGGAAATGGTTAAAGCAGACAGTTTATAAATGCAGGATCATATTCAATAATTTCTTTTTGTTCTGGGTTATTGCTTCATGGTCATTCCATTACCATAGTATCTTGTAGCTTTCAATCTCTATCATTTTGTATTGATTTTACTAATGCGAGTTCTGACTCATGCAAGATGTGCAAGCTAAACATATTTATTAATGATCTTCCTTCTAATGTGAAGCAGGCAAGGATGCATTAGTCAAAGCCAAAACTGGCACGGGAAAAAGTGCAGCGTTTTTGGTATATTACTAGTCCTTCATCTGTTCTTTTGGATTGCCATGTAGTTTTAGGTTTTTCTTTCAATGTTATCAAACACAAACAGCTTCCTGCTATTGAAGCAGTTTTGGGAGCTACAAGTGACTGTACCAGTCAGCTGGTCCCCTCAATCTTTGTTCTGGTTCTCTGTCCCACAAGAGAACTTGCAAGTCAGGTTGCTGCAGAAGCAAGGGCTTTGCTTAGATACCATGATGGGATAGGTGTGCAAACACTAGTTGGAGGTACACGTTTCAAAGTTGACCAGCAACGATTAGAGTCAGATCCGTGCCAGGTTTGCCCATATGTTAAATAAATTCGGTCAGCTTATGTAGTGTGATTATGGAATGGCAGCATATGCCTGTACTTTATGTTTTCTTTTCCTTTTTTTAAAAAAGAGATTTTTTTTTTTTTTAATTTATGTCATAGTAACGAAAGAAGATAATTTTTGTTACTTTGCATGAACATTTTGCAGATTTTGGTTGCAACTCCTGGTAGATTACTGGATCATATTGAGAATAAG
This sequence comes from Moringa oleifera, assembly GCA_021397835.1. Lineage (NCBI taxonomy): Eukaryota > Viridiplantae > Streptophyta > Magnoliopsida > Brassicales > Moringaceae > Moringa > Moringa oleifera. The sequence goes on from JAJFZO010000566.1 coordinate 1,929,928, forward strand.
TCTGGGTTATCTGTCCGTTTGATGAAATCGAAAATGCTTATACTTGATGAAGCTGACCACTTACTAGACCTGGGCTTCCGGAAAGATGTGGAAAAAATCATTGATTGTCTGCCACGACAGAGGCAGTCCCTGCTATTTTCTGCAACAATTCCAAAGGAGGTTAGATTTTTCCTTCCACCAAGCCACCCCCCCTCCCTTCTCTCTTTCTTTTTTTTTTTTTTTTTCCACTTCCATCTGTAGCCCATCAAGCAGTTATTATTTTCTGTTATCATTTCCTTCGTTTCATGTTGATTATGCAGGTTCGTCGAATATCTCAGCTTGTTTTGAAAAGGGAACATGAATACATTGATACAGTGGGTCTTGGTTCTGTAGAAACTCCTGCAAAGGTATTTCTATCATGTCATTTAATAAAGTTCCAATGAAAGAAATGCAAGTAGGCCCAGCCCATTCTTATGTTGGTTTTTGATTTGGGCATGTCAAATCCTTGTTAATTGATTCAAAAAAATGTCCTCTGGCTAAACCTAGATTTATATATTAATAATTTAATTATGCATCGCTCTTGTCTATGTTGGATGTGCAAAGTAACATGCTTCAGTACATTGTGGCTTGTTAAATGCAGGTTAAGCAGTCTTGTCTTGTTGCACCACATGAAATGCATTTTGAAATAGTTCACCATCTGCTGAAGGAGCATATCTCTCAAACAGCTGACTATAAGGTACAGTCTTGAAGTTTCTGGGTAGGTTTTATCCTTTTGATCAACAGTTGCTTGAAGCCTAAACACCTTAACTTGCTTACAGGCCATTGTTTTCTGTACAACTGGGATGGTAACGTCACTGGTGTACTTGCTGTTAAGAGAAATGAAAATGAATGTCAGGGAGATGCATTCTAGGAAGCCACAACTTCATAGAACTCGTGTGTCTGATGAATTCAAGGAAGCAAAGCGACTGATTCTTGTTACATCTGATGTTTCCGCTCGTGGAATGAATTATCCTGATGTTACTTTGGTTGTCCAGGTAGATTGGTTTGGAAACTTCTAATAAAACACAAGTCTAGGTATACCAGAAATTTTTTACACTTATAAAATTTCGATGAGCCGAGGTGTTTCTCTTTTCTTTTTCTTTTTCCCCTTTTTACAGTTCAACATACTATTTTGCTCTACATTAGCAGCTAGTTATATCGGCATCGATCTTCTAATGCAGACATCACTAGACATATGAACAGAAACAGAAAGTTCAGTTCATTGAAATCTTCTCTGAGTGAGTTGTAAGAAAAATACATTGATAAATCTATCAGAAGCGCAAACAATAAGTAGGTGTCTCATTATTAAACAGAACGTTTTCTGTTATTCCGTTTGTAAGCTGAGGTTTGATTTTTAATAGGTGGGTATTTCTCTTGACCGGGAGCACTACATACACCGTCTTGGCAGAACAGGAAGAGAAGGCAAAGAAGGAGAAGGCATCTTGGTGCTTGCACCATGGGAGAGGTATTTCTTGGAAGAATTAAAGGACTTACCCCTTGAGACATTTCCTTCCCTGAGTCTGGATTCCGAAGTTAAACTTCAGGTTCACATCTAATTCCTCACATGTTCTGTTACAAATTCTTTGTACTGAATATTTTGCAATTTTGACTTTTATATAGTCAGGATTTATATTGACAATATTGTAGTTCATTTCAAGGGGATTAAGGATTTGCAGTTAAATAGTGAATATTAAAGAGGATTTACCTCATCTCGTGGTTCATTCGTTAACATTATGGATTAACACATTAGTTAATACACCTTTTATGTTTCAAATTTACGTGATGCATTGTTAACTTGGAGGGGTTAACCTATAGATTCAAGTTTTAATACACTTCATATGCAGATCACACTAGAATCCTCAAAGAATGAGATACTTCCTGGTGAATAAAACCTCACAGAATCAACTTCTTGTTTCCTGTCTGTGGATACTAACGCCACTAAATGATAGTCAAAGTTTGTATATATCTGTAACTCTTGCCAGGTTGATTATAGTAATGGGAAAGGATTGCAGGGACCTAACATGTATTTGTATTTGCTTATTAGGCAATTTCGCATTTGCATTGTTGATAAAATGCATGTCTTGTAGTTTTTTCCTATCTTCTTTTAATCAGTTTAAGGCATCCGAACTTTCCTTAATTTTGAGTTTCTTTCGGTTGGTAAGTGGGTGATAGACCTAAGCAGGAACGAGCCCTTGACTTGGTGAACCCACTGGTAAATGATGAAGGCTGTTAATGAGTGGACCATAACTTTTCTCTTATTTCTTATTGCTAATTCTTTAATTTACTTAACCTGTCAGATGGAGGAGTCGATGGCGAAGATTGATACCAGTGTCAAAGAAGCAGCATATCATGCTTGGCTTGGTTATTATAACTCAATCAGGGAAATTGGCAGGGATAAAACCATGCTTGTTGAGCTAGCGAACCAATTTTGTCAATCTATGGGTCTACAGAAACCTCCTCCTCTCTATCGAAAGACTGCATTGAAGATGGGATTGAAAGACATCCCTGGCATCCGAATTCGAAAGTAGGATGAAGGGTAATGTTGATGTAATGTACAAGACAGTCCATTAGTTGCACCAGGATAAACTTGGATTTGAGTTTTGAGAACTAGACAATTCTGATTGCAAATCAGGAGTATGAGATGAAAAGCAGATACCAGAAACTTGCCATTAAGTTTATGCACATTTCTTTGAGCCTTGACATTGACAAAAGTGAGCTCATTTGAGTGAATTAGATTCATCTCCTTTGTAACAGTTATGGTCTTTCAGTAGCAGCTAAGCTGGACTACCATTTTGCTGCAATTATACATTAGATTGTCAATTTTGTATATTTTATCTGTGATATTTATTGAAATATTCGTTGCTTTACTAATGGATCAATAGCTGCAAATATAGCTTTCGACTTTGCAAAGAAAATTGGATTTAGAACGGTTTAAGAGCTATGACGGGCTAAAATTGGATTGGGCTTGGGGCGTTGGGCTTTTGTAAGCCTAATACTCACTGTTCATGTATTAATTAGATGTTGGTTATTTTAGCTGAGATAATGAAATTATTCCATTATTTTAACATAAAAATTTAGAAATTTCTTGAAAATATTATTAAAATAATTATATTTAAATAAAATCAACCCAAAGGGTTATTTTTTAATTTTTTAGCAGAAAATTGGGATTCATTTGTTGATTTAATTTACTCCAGAAGTTGTAGGTCATTGAATCTTAAAAAGAATGCAACTCCGTATCTATAAAATTCAGCATAGATTTGACATATTAATGGTACCTGAATTCTGCATTTAGAGCAAATCCAGCTTGATGTGTCCTATAACTATTCAGAATCCAGGCCCTACTTCTTAACTAGAGTAAACCCTGCAGTATGAGGGAGTGAAAAAATCCAACAAAAAGAAATTTGAAATTTTAGATTACTACTTTTTTTCAAAAAAAATAAAAATAAAAAATAAAATTAAAGAACCCTATTCCTTTTTTAGAAAACCCTAAAATCATATCCTCTTCTTACCATAAAAAAAATTTCAGTGATGGGGTTGTCATATATGGGAGATATGACAAGGAATCCCCATATGCCAAGTAATAGCGCAACAGTTTTCGGCAATTTTCTTCCACTATTTTCAGTTTTTTTTTTTCTTTTTGACTATTCACATGCCCAATTAGTCCCTAGTTACCATATTAAGCTCTTCACTGACATTGCAAGTATACATCAGTTGTTCTTATTAGCCAACATTTAAAGATTCATATTCAGAACTTTATAAATTCAGCATGTTTCAGTCTTAGAAGAGCACATCACACCTTCGATTTTCATTCAAAGCAGGTAAGCTTTCTATCAAAATGTCTCTCTTTTTGGTCTTTCTTAGTTTTGTTTCTTGTGTTAGTCTCCACCATTTTGACCTTGCTCCTAATCCAAATTCATCTGTGATTTGTTTGTTCAGACATAGAGGTAAGTACCATCTGAGATATGTTCATGGTTTAACATATTCAAGTAATTTTGATTCTGGTAATTGAAGCCCTTTTTAATTTGTCTCATATTTCATTTGCAATGTGGTTGTGTATTCTTTTTTTTATCATAGATTAAAGAAAAAACCCATCATTTAATTTCTGGGGTCGATAGATAAGAATTTCCCTTTCCTCATTCGTAGTGTTTATTGATCATGTAATTAGGTCGGTATTCATACAACTGTTTTATTAGGTATTGACTCAAAGATCAATCCACATATATGGAGAATTCTACAGGTCTAGGTAAAGTTTTCCTAAGAATATGATGTTATCAATAATAAGAAAGACAGATGAGAAAATTCCAAAAGAACTAAGAACTAACATGTCAGGTTGCAGATCAAGCTCAATTTTACATTCAGATTAGTTCAACAGTTTTTTTTTTTTTTTCTTTTTTCTTTCCTTTGAAACTGATGAAACTCAAGTTCATAAGAAACCTTAAAGTGATATAGAGCTTTTTGTAACTGATGAAACTCAAGTTCATAAGAAACCTTAAAGTGATATAGAGCTTTTTGTGATAAAGTATAGAAAGATGGCTTCAGAGACTAACAAGTAGGAAAAACTCCATGAATGAACTAGATTTCCAATGAAAAATTACACTCAGAATTTCTCTGAGGATATGTCTTATTCCTCTTATTTTCAGCTCTTGACTTCGAGGGAGACTACAGGTCTGCACTTGCTTCCTATCAGCTTTTGTAATAGATATTTGGAAAATTCAGCAAGAGAGAAACAAAGTAATTAAACATGTTGCATTCTCAGTTTCCTGTTCTATTTGAATTCTTGAAGTATGCTGCAAACTTCTGCAATCTTTCTCTCCTATTTCACTTTTCCCCAATATATTCTTTTCATAACTCTGAAGAGATTAGGTCAGAGCACAAGAATAAGGGCTGGTTCCCTTTCGGGTTACTTCTTATTAAGTGCAAGTAGATGATCAAAAGAGATATATTTATGATCCTCAATCTTTCTCTTAAGGATATACCGGTTAAGTACCACTACTAAGGCAAAAGAAAGAAAGTCTATTCAATGAAGCTTGACCATTCTTAAGCTTTCTTTCTCTTATGTGAAATTAATTTGGTTTTCTTTACTTTAACATGCATGTTCTTTGTGATTACATGGGTTATGTCAAACTTTTTTGATCTCCACTTCCTGGGATATATATTGAACTATATTTTGGTTTGTTCATTAGGACCATAACTCTTCTGTGTACTTATTAAAGATCATAACTCTTGAGTATCATTAATTGTAAAGATTTATTTGTTTTTGTTCGATAAACTTTGTGTGTAATATTTTTGTTGCATGCAGTACTTACTTAAGTTGATCTTAATTCTCTGTGGTGTTTCATAGTTTTTTTTACCACATTTGAGTTTTCCATATCTAATCTAATAATTAATCTGTATTCAGTCTGATTAAAATGTAACTATTTATTTAGGAGAATTTAGAAATGTTATGAGATTCTCTTACATAAGTTTGGTTCAATTTTCTAATTAAGCTTTGGTCCTTGGAACTTTTCGCTAATAGAAATCTCTCATTCCTGTAACTTTTAAGTTGATCTTAATTTGTGCTTGTGTTTCACAGTTTTTATTGCATGTATTTGTCTTCCATATATGTGTCTGATAATTAATTTTTTTCCCTCTGATTAAAGTAGCTATTTATTTATGAAAGAATTAAGTTATGCTGCGAGACTCTCTTTCGGTACATATTATATTAAAATGTTCAAATTAAATTTACTGATAAATCGAGTTTAGTTTTTCCAAGCTTTGGGAAGTTTATATTTACCTGCTCTAACACTTGCAGTGCACTATCCCAAAATTTTTTCATGATATACTTCTTCATACTGAACTAAATAACCTTAATGATCATGATTACTATGTTTCTACTGCTTTTTTTTTTGCAGACAAAGTGAGAGATGAAGAACCAGAACAATACAGCTATTCCAAATTGGGCAGACCTATGTTATGATATCCTTGTCAAGATAGTTCTGAACCTGAACATTATGGATGTGATTTGCAGCGTCTCTTTCGTCTGTAGCTCCTGGCGATCTGCTTGCTGTGACAAACGCATCTGGAAGAGCCTCGATTTAAGCAACCTGAGTTCCCACCGCTTTGTGACGATACCCCGTGAGCCATTCTCAGGGGAAGATGACGAGAATAGTGAGAAGCTGATGGCAATCATTAAGAGGGCTGCAAGCCTATGCGGAGACAATGTGACTCGCTTGATTTTCAATTACTTTATTGTCATAACTGATGAGCACTTGGTGTATATAGCTAAAAGGTATCCTCCAATGTTACTTATAATACTTGTTTTTTGAGAAGAGTAGACTGTTTTTTATGTTGTTGATCTTGAATTAATAGAGAGAACCCTTTTCTTGCAGGTGCCCAAATATCAAGCATGTGAGTCTACCAGCTTGGAATCAAATATCGGTTAATGGATTCCGTGAGGCAATTGAGCACTGGCCAGGGCTTGAGTCCATGACGTTTGCGAATAACATTTGCAGTCCTCTTGAAGTTATGCAGATGATTGGTGAGAAATGCAAGAACTTCTATGCACTCAAAGTCATGTGCCCTTTCAACATTGGATTTGCCAATGCCATAGTTGCCTTGACCCCTCAGATTAAGGTCCTGAGCCTATGCTGCTCAATTGTCTACATGGATGCACTATCTATCATACTGAATGGCCTACATGAATTGGAGATGCTGAATGTTTTTCACTGCTTTCTTATTGGCATTCCTCACCCTCCAGGCCCTGTTAGCATAGAGGACAATGAAATGACTGATATAATTGCCGGAACGAACAAGCGGCTCAAGAAGTTGATCTTCTGTCGAAAGAACACCTGCCTCCTTTGCTTTGTTAACTCTGGGGGTGAAGACGAACAAGAATGGTATCTCCATGAAGAAGAGCTCTGGAAAATGGATATGGTTGGCTCTCTTTCCTAATGATGTAAGCAAATGGAGCTGATTCAGTTTATACCCCTCATACCCTTTTCTGAATAAAAAAAAACAGATTTCATCAGTCCATGACCATCATTTTCTCCAGTGTCTTTCTTCTTCCTGGTTATCCTTAAAAATAATGAAATTAATTTCTCGCATATTTGAGTATTAATCTTGGCTACATGCATTCACATATACTTTTCAAGCATTTTAATGAAGCATTCCAAGCAATATCCTAGAGATTTCTGTGGATTCTTGAGTAGTTTCCAGGATAATCATGCATTTGCAAACACCAAGCTGCCTACAATAAGAATATTCAAATGAGAATCAATGTTTCTGGTCACAACATATAATTATAATACTCAACAATAATTTGTGTTAATTTCCAATTGTTTATACTATATGCAAGAAATTGTGGCTCATCATATTAATTCTTCCATATAAAGTCTAATTTGAAGAGTTGTTGCGAAATTTTTATCTCATAAATGATAGGAATTTTCAATGAAGTTACTCTTAGATCAATTGATTCTCTAAGTATATCATCATTGATCAAATTGAACTCCTCTATAATGTAATTAGAGAATTCTCAAAGAATTATGGAGCCATCCAAACTATTAACCATTGGTATGTCTTCTTCTTGGCTTAAATGTGTACTGCAAAACTGATATATCAATGTTGGATTCTCAATTTCCTGTTCTTATTGAATTCTTAAATTATATTGCAAATTTCTGCAATCTATCTCTCGTATTTCATTTTCACGGATACATTCCTTCTTAGCTCTCAAGTTAGAGCAGTGATCAGAACAAGGGTATGATTTTTCTTTTGGTTACTTTTCATCAAGTGGAGGTGGATGCTTAAAAGGGGTTATATCTTCATTTTCTAAGGATAAAGGATAACTGCCTCAACTAAAGCTAAAGAAAGAAAGAAAGAAAGAAAGAAAGCAGAAGTAGAAACCCAATCTTATGTTTATTTAGTGATTAAGATCGACCCTGAATGTTTACTTGCTTTTATTCAATAATCTTTGTGTATAACAATATATCAGTCTCATGCAGTAGATATGTCTTGTTGTAGTATTTTTTAACGTTGACATTAATTTCTGCCCGTATTTCATAATTTTTTTTAATTACCTCATTTGATCCTTCCATATGTAATCTAACAATTATTATTTTTTTGTTCTGTCTGATGAAAAAGTAACAATTTATTTAGAAATTAAGTTAAGATATGCTATGAGATTCTCATAAGTTATGTATATGTACTACATTAACAAGCTCAAAATTGAACTTAGCGATGTGTTAGGTTTAGTTTTCTAAACTTCATGTCTCTTTGACTTTCACTTATCCACCTGGTTCTAATTAATGCCTAAATTACAGTAAGGATCTTAATAGACAGAAGTTCGTCAGAGGGCCAGGACTCAAATGCTAAATGAATGACTTTGATCGTTTGTTCATGTCATAAGTCTTAAATGGTTTCACAAGCATTCATTGCAGCTCTACTGGTTGATAAACTATCAGCTTTTACCTATCTTTGCATATTGATAGATACTTCATGGTAAACTAGTAACCTTATTGATTCTGACTACTATGCTTCTGCTTGTTTGTAGCCATAGTGCTTCCCAAGAGATGAAGAAACAAAGAAATGCAGCTTCTCCAAATTGGGTGGGTGGACTGGATTACGATATCTAGGTCCAGTTATTTCTCCACCTGAATTTTATGGATGTTATCTGCAACGTCCCTTTTGTCTGTCGCCCTTGGTAAGCCGCTTGCTGCGACAAACTCCTCTGGAAGAGCCTCGACTTGAGCAATCTGACCTCTATAGAACCGCTTTATGATGATATACCGTGAGCCATACTCAGAGGGAGATGACAACAATAAAGGGAAGCTAATGGCTGGGTTGATGAGATTGAACTAATAGAGAGAACCCATTTCCTGTAGGTAAAACCAACATCAAAAGAGTGAGTCTCTCACCTTGGAATCAAATATCAGTCGCTGGATTCCGCAAGGCAATCGAGCACTGGCCAGGGCTCGAGTCAATGACTGTTGGGAACATTTGCAGTCCTCATCATGTTATGCAGATGATCGGTGAGAAATGCAAGAACTTCTTTGAACCGAAAGTGATGCGCCCTTTCAACATTGAATTTGTCAATGCTATAGTTGCCTTCACCCCTCAGATTAAGATCCTGAGCCTATGCTGCTCAGTTGTATACAAGGAAGCACTGTCTACCGTACTGAATGGCCTGCATGAACTGGAGGTGCTGAATGTGCCTTCTTGTTCGCATTATTCACCGTCCAGGCCTTGATTGCGTTATTGACTATGGACTGGATGATGAAATAGTTAGAAAGGTAGAAAGGCTGAAGAAGTTCATCTTCCACTAAAGGAACACCTGCCCTCTTTGCTTTGGCAGCTCAGGTGGTGAAGACAAACAGGAATGTTACCTGCATGAAGAAGAGCTCTGGAAAATGGATGTAGTCAGCTCTAGTTCCCATTGATGTAAGAACATGGGAGTGATTCTGCTTGGGCTCCTCTTAAGACACAGATTTCACTGAATAAATCCATGGCCATCGATTTTCCTATGTCTTTCTTCTTTCTGGTTATCCTTAACCATGATTTTCTAATTAAGGTTCCAATGGCTCCTATAGAACAGCAATGAAAAATCAATAAAGAACTAATAGACTGAATAGCAACAGGTTTCAAATTAATGTTATTAAAAATAAATGAATTTTGATATTCAATCACATCATTAAAAAAAATTAGTGATTATTTAAAAAAAAAATCACTCAAAAACATTTTGCAAATGGCTTCAAAAATCATTCAAGCCGCTGGCAGTCGTGTATGGAGAGAGATTGGGAGACCGAGAAAAAAGAGAGGAAGGGAGAAGGAAAAGAGGTCTGGACTTCATTTTCATTCTTGCTTTATATACGGAGCAATGCTACCATTGAAGTTGAGATCCTTTGTTTAAGAGTTTTATGAAGGTAAAGTTGAAGAAGACAGAATGAGCTCAAGTCTGACATGAACATTTGAATCAAAAACAATTGACAGTATTTTATAAAGAGATGTATTTTGTTAAAGAAGATGTTAAGATCTACAATAAGAAAATTATTCCTTTGTCATTATTATGAAAAAAAATTTCATTGCTGAGTTTAATTTGCAGTATCATTATTGGCAGATCGATGCCTAGATCTTTCAGTATTAAAGAAATTTTGGATTCAAATCTCTTGTAAGGTCACAAGATTTTCTACTACCCTTACCCTTGTGTTAGAAAGTTCTTTCCAAAACATCCTAATCTTATTAGCCAACATCAAGAACCTATCTTTACAGTCCTCGAAGTAATTATAGCACTTTTATCACTTACCCAATTCTAATTGGAGATTAGGAAGGCAAGATGAAAAACAGATAAGGAATGGTTCAACCTGGAAAGGTTATGCTCATCTGTGGGAGAGTTTTAAGATGCTACAGAAGCAGCATCTTTCATTCACATTGACATGATAAGATCATTTGATTGAATAAGATTCATCTCCCTCCTAATATTAATTAGGGTCTTTCGAGAAACTACTAAGTTGGATTACCATCTTACTGCAATTACACATCAGATGATCAATCTTTTGTGTACTCTATCTGTGATACTATTATTTAAATATTCATTGATTTTACGAAATAGACGGGAAACTGCAATTTTAGTTTCCAACATTGCAAAGAAAATTGGATTTAGAGATGGCTTGAGTGCTATTTCAGCGGCTGAAAATGCAATGGCCTTGGGACCTTAGTTTAAGCCTCACTTAAGCTGGTCTCTCTATATATTTGGATGTTAATTAACGTTGATTATTTCAATGGAGATGTAATGAAGTTTAATTTATTGATTATTCTAAAATAAAAACTTTATGGAAAAGTTCTTGAAAAAACAATGAAACAAAATTATGTTTAAATCAAACAAAGGGTTTTTCTCTAATGTTTTTAACAGAACCCGAGGATTCTTGAATCTAATTTTTCTTCCTGAACTTTTTTATGTCATTGAATGTTAAAAAGAGGTTTCAACCCATAAAATTCAGCATAGATTTAGCATATTAATCCATATTCTTGATTTAGAACAAATCAAGCTTGAATTCTCATAGAATTCTCAGAATCCAGGCCCTACCTCTTAAGTATAAATAAAGCCTGTAGTGTAAGAGGGTAAGATCCAGAAAAAAAAAAAAAATCCTATTGGACTATTAGTTTTTTAAAATTTTTTTAAACAATTAAAAACTATCTCACTTTTATAGAAAACCCTAAACCATATCCTCCACTTACCATAAAAGAATATTCTGTCATGAGGTCGCCATACATGGGGTTAACAGATATGGTAAGAAATCCCTATATGTAAGGAGTTATATAGGAGGTTTCAGAATCAGACCTCTATATTTTCAACACGTTTCGGTGTTAGAAGAGTGCATCAGTATTTTTGTCTACACTGAAAGCAGCAGGTAAGCTTTCTCTCAAAATGACTCCATTTCTTCGTGTCTTTCTTAATTTTGTTTCTTGTACATTCTGCTCCCTTTTTGATCTTTTTTCTAGGCCAAAATCATGTGTTCTTTGTTTGTCAAGGCTAGGTAAGTACCTTTTGGGATATGCTCATGGTGTAACATATTCAAGTATATATTATTTTTTTCTTGTAACTGAGAAGGAATTCAAGCTCTTATCGTGCTATATTTCGTCTGTAATGTGATAATTTTTCTTTTCCTTATAGATTCCAGATAACCAACATTTAATTTCTAGCATTTTTAGTGTTTATTCATTTAGGTTGGTATTGATATAACTGTTTTATTAGCTATTGACTCAAAGGTCAGTATGTCTGAAGAGTTATCTACAGGAGAAGGGGTAATTTCCCCTATCAACAATAAGAAAGAGAGACGAAATTCAAAAGAACTAAGAACTAGCCTGTCAGTTTGTAAGTCAAGCTGCATGAGTTACATTTAGATTTGTGCAACAGTTTTTGTTTTTCTGTAAAAACTGATGAAACTCAAGTTCATAGAAAGCCCTAAGTGGTAGAGCCTGTGGTGATAGAAAATAGAGAGAATAAGGTTTCTCAGACTAACAAGTAGGGAAGGACTCCATGATTTTTGGTTTGATGTATTATGTGTAGATGTGTCATGTTGTTGTAGCTTCCAAGCTGCTCTTTCTATCTGTCTTTCGTAGTTTGTCCCGCATTTGAGTCTTCCGTATATAGATTAATAATTAATCTTGCTTCAGTCTGATGAAAGAGTACAGATATATTTAGAAGAATTTATAAAGGCTGTGAGATTCTCATTGTTTTATTTACTAGATTAAAGGTTCAAATTAAACTTATAGATGAGTCGGGTTTAGCTTTCTGAACCTCATGCCGTTGAACTTCTCACTGAGTCCACAATCCCTAACAGATATGCAGTCCTAAATTGACCTGACATGCAGTCCCTCATATCAAAACTTTAGGCAGTAAGATTTTCTTTTCATGATCATATACTATTTTGATGAATCATTGAAACTGAAATCTGCTGTATGAGTATGTTCTAGCTGATGAACAGCCTGAAATATTTCCAAAGTGAATCCATTACAGTAACTAGATGTGTTTTAATATGTTCTACTCTTCTCCTATGCCTAAGTTAGACTATGTGTGAAGATCTTACTATAGGTTACAATGGCAGACCAAAGATTTTGATTGTTTATTCTCATAACAAGTATCATTTTTTAAGTCTTAAATGATTTCATAAGCAATTGTTTGTAAATACATTGTAGCTTCCATTCGTTAATATACTTTCAGCTTATACCTCTCTTTGCAAAAGATACTAATTAATCTACAAGGCAGAGATAAACAGATACTTCATGGTGCTGAAAAAACCTTATTGATTCTAATTACTATATTTCTGCTTCTGCTTGTTTGTAGCCATAGTGAGAGATGAAGGAACAAAGCAGTACAGCTTCTCCAAACTGGGGGCAATTGAATTACGATATCCTTGTCCAGATATTTCTGAAGCTGAACATAATGGATGTGATAAGCAATGTCTCTTTTGTCTGTCACCCTTGGCGAGCTGCTTGCGGGGACAAACTACTCTGGAAGACCCTTGACTTAAGCAATCTGCCCTACGGGAAGGCACCATGCCGCTGGGGAGATGACAAGAGGAAACTAATGACAATCCTAAAGAGGGCTGCAAGCCTCTGTGGAGACCATGTGACTTGCTTGATTTTCAATTACTTCCTTGCCACAACCGATGAGCACTTGGTGTATATAGCTAAAAGGTCTCCTCCAATGTCACTTATAATACTTGGTTTGAAAAGGATAAATTGTTTAGTTGGCTTGATGAGCTTGAACTAATAGAGAGAACTATTCTCCTGCAGGTGCCCTAACATCAAGAAGCTAAGTCTCCCGGCTCGGAATTATGTAACGGTGGATGGATTCCGCCAAGCAATTGAGTGCTGGCCAGGGCTTGAGTCCCTGACTGCTGCAAACATTTACGATGCTCCTCATATTATGCAGATCATCGGAGAGAAATGCAAGAACTTCTTTGAACTCAAAGTGGCATGCCCCTTCAGCATTGAATTTGCCAATGCCATAGTTGCCTTTACCCCTCGGATTAAGATCCTTACCCTACGCTACTCACTTGTCTATAAGGAACCACTGTCCATTGTACTGAATGGCCTACATGAATTGCAGGTACTGGATGTGTCTCACAGCATTCTTTTTGGCATTCTTCTCCCTCCAGGTCCTCTTAGCATAGATGACAATGAAATGGATGATAAAATTTTCCGAAAAGCCAAGACGCTTTTCAAGTTCTTTTGTGAAAAGAGCTCGTGTCCTCATTGCCGTAGCACTTGTGAAGACATGCAGGACTGGTATCTCCGTCGAGAGGAGCTTTGGAAAATGGATTCAATGAGCTCCCTCTCACATTGATGTTAGAACCTAGAAGTGATTCAGCTTGTGCACCCTTTCTGAATAAATAATAAAACTCAGATTTCAGTGAATAAATCCATGCATAACCATTATCATTGTCTCCTATGTCTTTCTTCCTTCTGGTTATCCTTAAACATGATTGCCTAATAAATGCTTCAATTGCTACTATAGAACTTGTCTCCTATGTCTTTCTTCTTTGTGGTTATCCTTAAACATTATTGTCTAATAAATGCTTCAATTGCTCCTATAGAAGAGTGATGGGAAATCAACAAATTAAAGGGCCAATAGACTTAGAATTAGTGTTGTGGTGTGGCTCATCATGCAATGTTTTGCCTCTATGATGGCTATATAACATATAAGAACTTGAGCAAGTTAAGTTTTCTCCTCTCTTTCAACGTGACATCTCACCAGATTTTCTACTGTCAATTCCACCTTCATCAAGACTGTTAAGGAAAAGATAGAAAAAAAACAAGATGAAGCCAATGCTTTGATGATCTTCCTCTTCTTCTTCTTTCTTCTCCCTCCAATAAACATTGCAGCTTTACCCACGTTGATTTTTCTTGCACATATTTCAGTATATTCTCTGTTACGTCTGCATATTTTTCAAGCATTCTCATGAAGTTAGCCTTTCCAAGTAACAATCCTTGGCATTTCTTTGGTTTCTTGGTTTTCCAGGATGATCATTTGTGAACACCAAGCTGCCTACAAATTAAGAGTTCCGTGACAGAACCGATGTTTCTGGTCAAACAAATATAAGTAATTAAAATATTCATCTGCATGCATAAATAATTTAATGCTTCCTATAATTTACAGTACCCAAAATCTTGTTCATATGTATTCTTCGATGTTGACGTGGGGAAAAAAATTATGGAAATGTTGACTGTTAAAGATTTTGTTCTTTATATAACCCTTTAATTCGTAGAATTCTTTCAAAGAAACCCATACATTAACCTATTACAACAATAAATTATCTACCAGCCTTCCTTGTAAGACATACCCACCGACAAGTAAGCAGGAAAGCATGACTTAACTTTAAAGATCAAGGGAACAAGAAATTAAAATCATGCAAAACGATGATGTTCTTATTCAAATCTTATCAAAAAATTAGATTATTTTCTAAATTTTTTCATAAAGATCGGTAAACAATACCGTGTAAGAAGGCCGTGTACACTTTAATCACCTATTATTTATAGGGTATGAGATGTTAAATGCTTTTCCAAAAATATTAGTAACCTAACCATGTGTGGAAACGTAATTATGGTATAAAACCCTATCGTTATCATATCTTGCTATGATCTACCGATTTAATATCTAATCAAAATCAGGCCCCACTGTGACCTAATACTCATGGGGACCCAAAGAGGATTTCAATGTT
This sequence comes from Moringa oleifera, assembly GCA_021397835.1. Taxonomy (NCBI): domain Eukaryota; kingdom Viridiplantae; phylum Streptophyta; class Magnoliopsida; order Brassicales; family Moringaceae; genus Moringa; species Moringa oleifera. The sequence continues at coordinate 1,945,140 of JAJFZO010000566.1, forward strand.
GCGCGTCGACTATCTTTAAAAAGGAATAGCGTAACACATACCATCAAATCAAATTTAAAAGGAAGTATTATGTATATGTTTAGAGAAATTAAGTTCTGTAGGAAGTTTACCCTTTTGAGACTAAAGTCATAAGACTTGAAAATTTGGTTTATCCACACCTCTTACTATGCTATTCTTGAGTCCCATGATATCCGCATTAAGGTTAATTTCATTTGCATTAACAAACACATGGTAAAAGAATGGGATGATGCAAGATTAATGTTGGAGAATATGGGACAAATTTAGAAATATAGAGGTGAGATAGGATTTTGAAAACTTGTTTCTATTTTAATTTCTTGTTTTTATCTTAAATTTTATTGAATATGTTTTAAATATTTTTTGTAATTATATATCTTTAAAATAATCATTTATTGAATCAGTGAGAAATTTCGAGCATCTCATTCCAATTTTATATATTTTACAAATTTGAAAATTTTTGTTTTTAAGGAGACAAATGCAGGAGGTGATTTTAAAAGTAAGAGGAGGTAATCTTTTTATTGTACTTAGGTTTTTTTTAGTGAAAAATATCTTTTGTTATGCTTGTTGAACAATATAAGTTTATTTAAAGTAAATATTATTTAAAATCTTAAGTTTTAATTTCTCTCTCCAATCAAATTATTTTCAAAATGTATCCAAATAAATTCTGATTTATTGATTTTATCTAAATTAAATTTTAACTCAAAATAATTGCAAAAAATTAATAATTTTTTATTTTTAAAATAACTAAAAATAACTTAAATAGACTTTACACTTTAATTTGATTTTGTTCCTCAAATTTGAAAAATTTCAACTAACAAACTATTTTTTATGAATTTTTAAAAATTTTAATAGTATATTTTTAAAAAATATATTTTTAATATTCAATAAATTTTAAATTATTTTAATGACAATAGCTTAAATATTTTTTACATACATAAAAAATTGCAAGTTAAAATTTATTATAAAATATTTATTATTTAAATATTTTTAATATTTAAAATTTTTAATAAGATTTAATTCGAACAAAATTAAAATGTTAAGATTTGCTTAAATACATTTTAAAAATAAAAGTTTAATCGAAGAAAAAGAATAAAACTTAATGTTTAAAATAGTATTTATTTTTATTTTTTATTTTTTAATATATTATTATTATTAAATTATTATATAATACTAATACTAATACCGTGTATTATGGTTTTTCGATGAAATTTTTAAATTATAAAAATTTTAGCTTGTGTAGATTTACTGTTGAGTATGTGTGAAAATAAATTTACATAGAATGACAAATTGAGATTTTTAAATATCTATTATTTACACTGGGCTTTATTATATATAAAAAAAATTTTACTTGTGTAAATATACAAAAAAAAAAGGTGAGAGTCGTAAACTTTATTATAATAAACAAAAAATAAAAAAAAATATTTATCTATTTTGTAATTCATTTTTATAATAAAATTTTTTTTATAGAAGTTACAAAATGAATGTAACTCTCAATTAAGATTGAATCACTATAAATCTTATGTTTTTGTGATTATTTAATTTTTTTTATTGATAATTAGCTTTCGAGTTTTATAGATTTTATTTTTAATTCATCAACTAAAGATTTAATAGTCAAATTTTTAATATTTATTTATTTATACAGCTAATCATTGTTATAAAAATCATTATTATTGTTATAATTAACCTTTTTTATTACCTCATTTTGCATAACTGTGACCATACAAACCAAATTTAGTAAACACGATGACATATCATATACTTCAAATCCTTCCAATAAAAACCACACCATCAATCAATACAGAGGGTATTGCTTATATATTTAAATTTTTATAAGATCATTAATTAATAATTCAATAATTAAAACATATAGAATGAACAATATTTACAATCAAAATAGTTAATTATATTATAGTCTTACCCTGTGGCATATCCTGTCAGCTGGTATGTGGCATAAGACTGTTGAGCACCAAACTTACACATTTCATGTACCTAAACATACACCAATAAATTCTTGCTTAGTTAACATCCCACCAGGTACCAACTCATCAAACTACACCCTTTGTTCCATTTCAATGATAACCATTCATATCATTGGTTACCTATTCCAGAAGTATATAATAAATGGAACCCACAGATGGAATGTGTCTACACAGAAGCCATTTGCCTTCAAACCCCGTTGGACCCTTTCTGAATTTTATGGTTGGTAGAATATATATTTATATATAGCTTGGAAGCAAGAACATGTGAGAGGAAGCAAGTATTAGGCAAACAGGATACTGCAGCCATGTGCATCGGTTGTCTCTGCAGGCCTCTAGCACGTGTCGATGGGTGTAGCTAATCAAGACAAATGCAACCACGAACTGCAAGAACACATTAATTTACTATTACCCATATGGGTTTGCAAGAAGGATCCATGAAAATTCAAGGTCAACCCCTAAACGTATGCCCATGAGCAATGATTTTTCAAGGAATGCACTCAACCTAACATGGAAGGACTAGATTAGCCTACAATGTCTCATTGTTGTGTGAAATGAACTCTGAAATTTCAAACACATTAATTTTTCTTGGGTTGAGGTACATATGCATGGATTTACCATCAATTAATCACATCAATCTCTTTGACAAGTTTTTGATTAAATTTTTTTCTGAGTTTTAACGTATACAGTACATCCTTTCAGATCTCATATTGATTAAAAATTTCTCCACATATATAAGTAATTTAATTTTTAAAATTTTAAAATAATTTGAAATTTAATGGATATCAAAATAGTTTAATCTAAATGTTAATTTATAAGTTAAACATAAAGATTCAGTTGTAGGTCAAGTTTAGGGTTCCAATCTCCTCAAAATCTTTTCAAGATCACTGAATTTATTTTTTATCGTTAAATTTAAAATTTTTTTAAAAATAAATACTCTATCAGTTAATCGAATTCTTCAACCCAATTAACTTGATTGTGAAAGAAATTAAATAAAATATAAGTGGCGAAGCATGTGATTTTCCATATTGGTAAAAGGATTTTCTCAGAAAACCTACTTAGAGGACTTCTGAATATGTATTTGATAGGGTGTTTCCAATCTCAGATGATTTTCCTTTAGCAAGAAATGTAGTAGTTGACTATATGTTTTCTTATAGGAGGAAAATATTAAGGACATTGTTGTCATTTTGACAAAATTAATTGTGAGGTTTGGCTCTACCTTGACCACTCCTTGCTGGTTCATATATTAATAGACTTCACACCATCTTTGAACAAATTCAATTAAATAGCTTTCTTCTGCTAGCAAGCTCCTTCCATCATCTTCTTCACCATTTCTCTTCTTCAAAGTTATCAAATCATGAGGACTCCAAATCCCAGATTCTCTTTTGTGGTCCTCCTCATCATCCTCGCCTTCAACCAGCTCTCCAGTTGCCGATATCTCCCCAGAAGTACCAGATATGAAACCCAGCAAACCTCTCCAACAGAGTTCTCCACACAGGTTTCATGGCATTTCTCTGCAAAGGCTCCACAGGGATCCGACAAAGGCGACGACGCTGATCCAACCTATGGAGTTTCTTATAGAACAGTTGATCAACCTCTTCCAGCAGCCTATCTTAGATACTTATCCAGATAAACGGATTTTTGCAGTTAATCTCTCGGGTTTCTTCTTCTTATCTTCTTTCCGTTTGTTTGTGCTTCTTCATAGAGATGTATTATAATAGGGCAACATAGACACAGTTCCTATAATAGAATGCAAGAGTGATCATACTTTTCTGACAAAATTGTAATACTTCTGCAATAGACAGAATATAGTTTCAGATCAAAAGAGACATGCATCTATGCTCTCTCTTGAATGCTTCAACTTCAATCATTTCCATTATCGAAGTTTTGTTTTCCTGCAAATCCAGTTTACCATATGTACGTATTTACTTGATCAGCTCCATAGAGTTTGGTAGATATATTAAAGACTATTCAATGGCACGGCAGGCCTCACAGCAATGCAAGAAAGTAAATAAATTCTGGCCTATTAAATTGCTTTAAGCCACCGACTTAACCTACAACCATGTTCTTTAAGGTCTTCCCTGAGGGTTCCCGAAGAAAAAAAAAGTCAAGCCCATCAGCATCAGCAACCGGCTAACTGATTTCAGACTTATTATTTTACTACTATGTTCACCAGTGAAGAAGAAAACAATAATACTTTAATTGCATACTTGAACATTTTTATGGTATTCTATTAAACAGGTCAAATAATGTAACTTCTATGATTAGAAAACTATGAGGGATGCATGAAGACTTCCATTATATGGTAGTTCCCGTCTGTACAAGTAATGTATTAAGTATATATCGCATACGTCTTAAGAAGACTAATTTAAGATAATTATTAGCAAGGAGTGTAAGCAAACTAGAGGGGGACGGAGAGTACTGTTGATGAGCCTGGCATGTGCTAATCCTATGAACATTTATATATGTAGACAGATTAGAACGATCAACTAATGGGTCCCTAAAAGAGAAATTTCAACCATTTGATAACGAAGGGATCATACCCAGAAGAGGAAACGAAAAGAAAACGTATGGTACACCCTCTTCTCCATCACCCTTTTAGATTGTATATGAAAAGACCTAAGACCGAGACATATATACACACAATGTTTCTTTTCGGAGATTTTTTTCAAAGAGAGTTGCTAGGTTTGTTACCTTATTGTCATATCAACTTTACTTTGATGTAATTAATCATGAATCCATAGTATGATACTCGTTCGCTAAGGTGCACAGTGTGATCGCAGAGTATTAAGAAGATGCACAAGTGATATTAATTTGTGCAAGAATTAAACAAGTTGAATTTTGAGCCATTTGAGAGTCCATATTGTCCTTCAAGAAGAGATTAATTATATCACACTTGCTGGAGGAGGAAAAAAAAAGTACAGAAAAATGCAAGGTCCAGGCTGCATGATGTGTCCAATATTTCAATGAAACTCACATAGGATCTTAATTAATTAGACATATAATGTCTTGGGGAAAATTCAATTGCCCACTGTGGCAGGCAAACTGATCATAGAGTTAGCTAGGGCACTCTTAATTAGATTAAATGCTTGGTTTGGACCACAAAATGGTTACTTTCCGAAAATATTAAATTATCATAAATGATGCATGCCATGAAAATAAATCTGTAAAACTCCATAAGAGAGGGAAAGGGTAAGCCAACAACGATCAACTTCAATAGATAAACTTTACATTTCGTAGATTTCTATTTCGTCTGCATGAGTTATCAATACGGGTGGACCGAGCTAAGATTAAATCTTAAAAGGGCCAAATAATTAAAGGGTCCTATGCCAAATAATAATAAGAATGAGTATATTTAAAATTATATTTTAGTGCATAACTTTTTTTTTAACTAAGTCAACAAGGCCAAGGTCCTTTCGGGCTCCTTTTTGACTCCGTCCCAAGTTGTTAGGTAGTATGTGATGGAGCTTAATTGAATCACAATGCGATTTTTCTTTTTTAAAGTATGAAATATTTTAATTAATATTAAAAAATATTTAAATCATTTTTTGATTAAAAAATATAAAATTCTAAATATGTAAGAGTTTATCATTCTCTTTATAAGTGAATCTCAATTGATGTAATTCAAACTTAATTATATATTTTTCATAATATATAAATTACAAATTAACTTATGTTAACAGATAATATGCTTTTTAAAATTTTTGAATTTAATTTTTTATTTTTAAAAAAACTTGATATTTTTATGGAATTCACCCATCCTGCCTAATTATTTTTCTATAGACACATAAAAAACAGGCAAATGATCTATACTAATTAATGAAACAAATATGAATATGAAAACATTATTATTAGTGCTATTGCCTCTTAGTGAAAAACCAATGAGGCGGTTACTTTCGGCCCATATAACTTTTGGACCCTTAAACACGGCCCATTCTAAATTTCAGCACATATAATAGTTGAAAGATAAAAACATTTTTAAAATATAATAATTATTAAAAATTTTAATGTATTAAAATATCAGATAATATTTTTGTTTTAACTATATTAAATTTTTTAATATAAATATAAAATATTTAAATAATTATAAATACACATCTTTTTAATTTTTTAATAGTGTATTAAAAATCATAAGTTAAGTTAATTTAAAATTTATTAAAAATTAATTACTTAAATTAAAAAATTTTTACAGTAAATTTGATTTAAAATTTTAGTAAAGTAATAATTAAAATGTCATCACAAAAAAATTTAAAATTTTGAATACTAAATATTTATAATAATTTTATATTATAAAAATTTATAAAAATAATTTATATATTAAAAATAATTTAAATTTTAATGATAAATTTAAAATAAAATGAATTTAAATTTAAATTTGGATAAAATTAATTTTTTGATATTTATTTTTAATAATTTTATAATTTATAAATGATATAAAATATAAAAATTATTATTTAAAAAAAAAACTCAGTAAGAATTTAGATAAAAACCCATCCGAGGGCGCTAAAGGGGGAAAAAAAAAGTCAAATATGTGGACTGTGATCTGATTGGCTATCCAATTTGCAATAGAAGACAATAAGAATGTCCTGCCTGAGCTGAGTGTTTTTACGGTTTCTCTGTCAAGCCTGTGATTTGTGAGCCACGTGGGCATCGGACTCCGCGTGGTGTCCACATTTCCTTCCTCTTTCAGTTTGTGGGAAGAGAGAGGAGAGAGAGGAGGGGGGGATTCTGACTGAAAGCTCAAACCGCAGGTCAATCCTCGAGAGACGGGAGAGAAGGGGAGAGAGAGAGAGAGAGAGAATGAGAGCGAGCAGTTAGATTCCGGCAAGTTCTTGCGGGATTCTGGTGAAGATGGCGGAGAGCAGTTCGCCGGACTGGCTACCCGCCGGATGGACTGTGGAATCTAAAGTGCTTAAGACTGGTCGCCAGATTAGGGTAAATCTCAGGAGTTAAGAGTATTTTCTAACGAATGTAGTTTTTTTGCTGGTATTTTTGCAATTATCTTGTTTAGCCTTTCTTGTTTTCTTTTTCTTTTATTTTTTTTTTTTGAGAGAAATACTTTTGCTGTTTCAGCTATAAAATAATGTAGGCTTGTTACAGTTTTAACATGAGTTGAAAAGAGTGTTGCTTCAAGATTTCTTAGAGGTTTTATTGGGAGAAGTTGTCCTATATCCTTTTTGTCTTTTTTTCTTAATGTTGTAGTTGGAGATGCAGTTTTCGCCATGTCAGTGCTAAAATGCTTGCATTTGATGATGAGCTTGGTCTTCTTCCATTCTTTTTTCCCTTAAGATGAGCAAATGATGGTTGCATGTTAATTAGCATGAAGTTTGAACTGGGAAAGTCTGGAATATTTGCTTTTTGTTACTTGAACATTTAGTGATATTATTTCTGCATTTGTAAACTATTTTTTTTAAAGCGATTGAGTCATAGAAAACTGTTTTTGCTGGTGTTGAGGAGTATTGAAGTGATCTAGTAATGCTTTGTGGATGTTTACCACTTAACAGAAAACCAGAAGGGAAAAAAAGAAATAACAATGTTGATGGATGGTGGTGCCAAACAAAGCAGATAGGGTCTAGCTGATTTGAGTTTGTCATTCTGGCTCTATTAGTGACTATTATTGCAGAGAAATGATGGCGTACTTTACAAAATGCTGAAGTGATCTAGTGAATCCTCCCTGTGATTGATTCATAGGATTAGAAATTCTTTGGTGCTCTATTTGCTTCTTTATGATAAGCATTGATTGCATCTTGGAAATGTCATATTTTGTTGACTGCAAATGGAATTAAGGCCTGGTGGAACAATAGGGACTATAACTTGATTGGCATGATGGTTGACTGTGAAAATTGAAGAAATTTCAAGTTTTACGTCCACTTTAAATTGTTAGATAGCTATTTCTGAATTTGGAAATTATAACTCGAACATCTATGGAAATATCAAAATGTTGATTTATTTGCATTATAACAAAGAATGTGGACGATGGCAGTAACGAAAATTCTGACAGAGGTAGTTTCTGAGTTGACTGGATCTTAAGATGAATAAGGCTGTAATGGTGGATGTTAATTCCATATATATGCTAACACAGTTTGCATGTTTCTGACGTGAATTAGTTAACGGCGCTTTTGTGTCAGTTTCCAGGTGTCTGCAATAGTGATTTGTCCAAAACAATTTGTGTAATGCGAGGCATCCAAGTGAATCTACTGATTCCTTCTTTTTTTTTTGTTGGTTTTGTTTGGCATGTTTAAACTTCGCTTCAAAATTTTTCATTTTAAGGTTAATTATTGGATTATTGTGCTCAATGCAGTATCAATTTATTGATGCTTATACATGTTTGGTAACTGGAATTTGGCTTGCAAGTGTAATCATTCCGCACAAGGACATTCATATTATCCTTTAAAAGCTAAATAAATATTATTCAAAGTGCTAGTAATGAAAAGGTTGGTTACGTGAACTAAATGCTTTCCTAAAGACTACTTGTTAAATAATGATTCTTTTTGACTGTCTGATGTAAAGTATATGTGATCAACCTTTCCTTTTTTCTTTTTTTCTTTTTTTCTCCCCTTTCTATATATGCTATCCTTTAACCAATTGTTGGATGACTTACCATCACTCACATCAAATTGTTGATAAAATTTAGGTCCCAAAAAAAAAAAAAAAAAAAGAAAGCTATTTGGGAGTATTCTGATCATTTTGGAGCAGTGATTTAATTAACTTCTTCCTTCTCCTACTGATTTTGGCAACATAATATAACACTGGAAGCTATATATGTATGTTAACACTCAAATTGAATAGAGTAAGAAACTGAGGGCCAGAAAAAGGCAGGGAAAAAGGAGGATAAACCTATGGAGACCTGATGTTTAAATTCAAGCTACCATGCTTATAATTTATGTGGCTTTTGCAGTACTACACAAATTCTGTAACTGGTCAAAAGTTTTACACCAAGGATGATCTTATTCAATACACTAAAATGGGAAGGGGTCTACAAAACATGCCTCAAACACCAAACAAGTGCCCTGAGAGCGTCTTGGAGAATAAGTACATGCAAGTGAGTTTAAAGTGTTATATGTCCTTTACATTTTGGTTTTCTCCATCCTCCCCCCCTCCCCTCCCCGTTTTTTTCAATATTCTTTTATTGAGCAATCCCTTTTTGTGTTTACAGCTTGTGGTGCAAACAAATGAATGTCCTGAATGGTTACCTGGTGGGTGGACCATGGAGGTGAAAACCCGAAAGAGTGGTTCATCTAGTGGAAGGCAGTTCAAGGTATCACATGAATATGTTCAATATTCATTTGGACTGGATAGTATCGTTGTTTTTTGCCATTTTCTCTTTACCTTCTTTGGGAAAATGCTATCATTGGCAGATTATCTTCCTTTTGCTATCCTCCTACTGGTCACAAAGGTATTTCAAATTTGCTGCTAATCACTGATGAGCTACATCTTCAGAATGTGTATCAGGAATGAGATACGTACATTAACTTGTATGGGATATTTAGATCATCCACTTCCGACTTATATCAAAGACTTGATTGTGTACTAGTGAAGGTGGTCTGGAAAATCTTATCATGACCAAAAGCAGGTATCTTATATAGAGATGGTGTCTGAAAAAACCAAGGATGGGTTAGCATGTTTCTTCTTTTCTTGAATGCTTTAGAGGAGACTTTGTCAATTAAAACTGTGATTTGCATGAATATGATTCCTCTGAGAAATTTTCATCATGTCAATGGTTAAACAGAAATTAACTTATGTGTGGTTAGTTTTTGTTGCAAGATTTTAAATACCACTTGGTGAGATGGGGTGTGGTATCCCAACTTATTGAGAGAGGTGGACCGGGGATCAAACCCTTATTGATCCACGATAAAGCCTTCATGGGGAAACGGGTGTGGCACTATATGGTGGAGCAAGACAGTTTCTGGAGGAAGGTAGTGAGCTGTAAATTTGGGGAGATGGAGGGAGGTTGGATGACGAAGTGTGGAAGGGAAGCATATGGAGCTAGTGTGTGGAGGCCTGTGAGGAAGGAGTGGGAGGAATTTAAAGGATGGATGGAATTTAAGGTAGGCAAGGGAAACATAATAAAATTTTGGAAAGACAGGTGGTGCGGTGATAGACCCCTTTGTGAAGAATTTTTGATTGTGTTCTCACTAGCATGTGATTAGGACGCTTGGATAAGTGACCATAGGACAATGGAAGGTAGCAGTGGAGCATGGTGTGTTCAGCTTAGAAGAAATGTTCAAGACTGGGAGATTAACCAGGTGGAAGATTTTTATGCAATGGTGCAAAATTTAAGATAGAGGACAGCTTGAAAGATGCAGTGGTTTGGAAGCCAAATAGCAAGGAGAAACGGAAATTCTCCTTAAAATCTTATGTCGGAGCACTGAGTAAGGGTGAAATTTACGAGCAGTTTCCATGGAGACGGATATGGAAGATTAAAGTAGCACCAAAAGTTGCCTTCTTTACTTGGGAGGCAGTGAATGGCAAGATCCTGACATAGGATAATTTGAAGAAAAGGGGCTAGTCTATAGTGAATAGGAGCTATTTGTGTAAACTCTGCTGGTTGGATGCAGTTGGACCAGGCGGCTGTGGGAGAGTGTTCTGAATCTATTGGGTCTGTCTTGGGTTACCGCGGCTTCTGTTAAGATGGAGCTACTGGCCTAGACTGGGTTAAAGATGGGAAATGAAAGGAGGAAGATGATTTGTATGATTCCTCATTAAATATTTTGGCTTGTATGGAAAGAACGATATAGAAGGGCTTTTGAGAATCAGGAAACAGTAGTGGATGTAATTAGAAGGGTTTGGCTTAATGTATTTGAATTCTGGCTTACAGGTAGCTGTTTTGTAAACGAGGAAGAGATGCTAGAGTTCATACAAATTCTGACATATAGGAACTAATTAAAAGTGTAATTGGTTGCACTCCCTTAGTGCTATGTAAATAATAAGATACCTTCGTTCCTGCTAAAAAAAAAAAAAAAGCTTGTGTTGCAAGATGACCAAGAATTGAGTTCTGGATAATGTGTCTTACAAGTTCAATTGGTATTACTTGTTAAACCATTTTAAAGTCTCTTAAGTCTTGTGAAATTGCTTACTTTTTGGTGAGGTTTTGTTAGATTTCTTCCTGGCCTGCTAGTACATCAAATTTCTGGCTACAATTTTTACCTTTGTATTTCATTGATAAACTGTAATATCTTTCTTCATTTAAAGGAAAAAGAACTCTTGTCTGTCCTTCATTGATTCAGACACCATATGTTTTACATTAGTTCCTTTAGCTGCTAAACCAAGTAGGGAAAAGAATAGATTCATATTTTAATTTGGTGCTACCTTTTTAACCTAATATGAATCACGTAACCTTTTGGCCCCGTGCTGACAAATGGGTCCTTCAGGAATTTTAATTTCTGCATTAGTTGGTGATCCCATAATATCTGTCTTGTTACAGGTTTACTGTGATCCATCAACTGGATGTAAATTCTATTCCAAGCCCGAGGTGTTCCGGTATCTCAAAGCTGTAGGGTGTAAAAGTTCTCCATCCAAACAGAAGAAAAGAAGCATTAACATGAGCTCTGCAAGCAAAGTTTGTGCTTAAATATCCTTGCACCTAATTTGCTAACCTTCTTTTTATGAGGATCTTTGATATTTTAGTTACTGTTGAACTACGTATTAATCCTTAACTGTTTTTGTTTCTTTCAATATGTCAGGTTCCAAAGATATCAATGTTAGAATTAACCAAGATTGATAATGTTTGTGAAATATAGGTGGTGGTTCAGAGGTCCACAGACCATGATTTACCACCAGGGTGGATTAAGGAACTCAAAATAAGAAAAAATGCATGTGGAGATAGGAAAGACCCAGTATGTGGTCCTTTCATATCTTTCTTCATTTTCAAGGCCATTCTGCATCTCTCATGTACTCTTTTAGCGGTTCAGTTCTTTTAGATTTGGATAATATATATGAATTTTTCATCGATTATTCATACAGTATTACACGGATCCTGTAAGTGGCTATGTATTCCGCTCCAGAAGAGATGTCCTGCGCTATATAGAAACTGGACATATCAGTAGACATGCATTTTTACCAAAGAAAAGGCTCATCACTGAGCCAAGGCTGACTAATATTGAAACCTCGGTAAGCTTGTGCCTAGCTTGAACTTCTGTTTACAGGTCCTATGGTTGTTGTCATCATGATTGTTTGTTGCCTCTATTTCCACTTTGATCGGTCTTGCACATGTAAAAATGTTTAGTATGCCTGGATCTGCCCGAAGTAGGCCATAAATGTTCATATTCATGCTGCTATGTCAAAGTTGTCACATGTGTTGTCTCAAAAAAGTTTAGCCCACAAAATGGAATGAACCCTGTGTCAGGGAAAAATAAGTTTGTTGATGCTAGTATGACTTCTGCATGACATTTGTTTAACATGTAAAACCCAAAAAAGTAAAAGATTATAGGTAGAGTTTAGTGGATTTAACTTTTTGATTGGTCGGAGACATGCAACTGCATTTTGTTCATGTTGGAAAGTCTTAAATCTTATCTTAAGTTTATTCCAACTGTGTTTTGCACATCTTTTTTAGTGATAAATTACGAAGTCATCGGCGCTTCCTATCCCTATGGCTTGTATGGCAAATGCAAAAGAGAAGTTGGAGTTTTTCTTTTTCCTTTTAGAACTGTAAAATGTGATTCATGGGGCTAGATTGCATTCTTCATCTGGCAATTGTTGAGTAAATGCCCATGACTAAATTGGTTTTCTCTTTTGAACTTCTGAGAATTCATATAGAAGGTACATATGTAGAGTCCATGTATCAAAAAAGGAAATGGAAAGTAGCTATGTTCAGATGATATAAATTGTGGGTTGAAGTAAATTTGTCTTTCATGTGCAGAACAACCCTTAAAATATCTCATTGCTGCAGTTCCATTCATATGGATCTGCCTGGATGATTTAGCTGTCAGTATTCATTTTATATTGATTTTCTCTATGCTTATTAAATTGGGACATGATGCTGGATGAAAATTTTGATTCAATAGAATTTTGATTTCATTTTCTTTTGTCTGTTTTAGCCATCAACAGCTGCTAAAAGGCTGAAACTAAAGCACCCTGCAACCACGCGACTACTATTTGCAGGTTAGACATAGGAAAGAAAATATGTATGGTTCCCTAGTTATCAGTGTATTAAACTACAACTTTGACCAGAGAGGTCAATGATTTGCCAGTTGTGTCTGAAGATCATTGCTTCTGAACTGCAGATGATGCCAGTAATTGCACTAGTAGCATCCCATGTCCCAATGCTGTGGGCCTAAAGCAAGGAGAGGATATGATGGTTTCTGCTGAAGATGGGCTTCCTGCGTCTCCCACGGTTAAGGTTCAGAAGCATTCGAAAGATAGTGCAGTTGAAAGAGGTTTTGAAACAAAGGAAAACTCTATAGCCCTGCCAAAAGCAGAAGATTCCACCAGAAATCAATGCATAAGTGTCGCCGTTGATAAGAGACTTCTTTCACCTTCTGCTAATATTATCTTTCCAGAGAAGAACTTGCAGGAGAATGGGATGGAAAAGATCAGTGGAATAAAAACCCAGAAGATTTGGGACAAACCCAAGAAAAAGAAAGAGCATAACTTGCCTCGACGCACCTCAAAGCGGCTTTCTGGTCTTGAACCTGAGTTTGTTGCTGAGGAGGTGTCCACCAGAAGAGCCCTTCCCAATACTTCTAGAAAAGATGAAGTAACCCAGGAACACAAATCTGACCATGAAATGGAGCTTGCCTGTGATGCTTCTGCCGATGTAAATTCTCTATCTAACGAGCATAAATTGCTTCTTGAAGATCCAGCCATTCCTAAAGAGCAACCACTTGTGAGACCTCACCAAACCATTGATGATAAGTCAGATCCTCCTGTCTTCTTGCCTTTTGGAGATTCCTCTTTAGATCCATGCCTTGAATTTGCATTCAAGACTCTTACTGGTGCAATAACAGTGGAAGATATTGCCGTTAAAGGGCCTATTTCAAGTTCTGTTGTCAATATCCAACAGGGGAAGAAATTAGGTGAGAGTAGGATGGAAGAGAGCAGCACTACAAGAGCTCAAATTACTTCACGGAAAATTAAGAATCAGCCCAACGTGCCTCGGAGGTCATCGAAACGACGTGCTGGGTTTGTACCTGAGCTGGTATCCAACTCAACATCTGGTGAGAAAACTCTCGGAATTGCAAGTAGGAAGTCCAGCAGCAGTGAAGACAATCTGAGTGTGCGGTTGACTTCAGATGGAATTGAAGACCGAGCATCTGAGCAGCATGTTGCTAAACTAGTAACAGGGCTTCTGCATCATGATTCTGCAGATGTAAATGCTACATCACAAGTAGAATCATCAAACAAGGGCAAAGAATTTCTTGAAGTCCAAAATAACCCCAGAGAGAAACCTCAAGAGCTGGAAAATGGAAAGACAAGCAATGAGCAGACAGAGTCTCAACTTTTCTTTCCATTTGGCGATTCTTGGTTAGACCCATGCCTAGAATTTGCCATCAAGACTCTTACAGGTGCAATTCCCTTGGAGGAAAACTCAGTGATTCAGGATTACTTCCAGCAACAATTTGAGACTTCAACTCGCACCCATAAGAATGACAACTTGGGTCTTCAAGATTTTGGCTTTCCTAGCTTTTTTCAAAGTGATATATCATCTCATTTTGATGGACCAGAAAAACAACTGGCAACCCAACAACAGTTGCCTCTGAATCCTTCATGTCTGCACCCAGCAAATGTGAGCTTACCTAGTTGCAGTGCCGTTGGTTCACAACAATGCTCCTTGGAGACGACAAAGGAAATCCATGGAAGGGTGAAGTCCTAAGGTCAAAATAGCAAGTAAACTACCTTTCAAGGTGTAGCTCAGCACTAGTCCAACATACTTTTGGAAGCATGAACTGACCTTGGTTTTTGCTACTTCTGGCTCGTTTTGTTCATGATGAAATATCCTGTGAATATAACATCTGTTACTCTTGAAAATAGAAGTATGGTTTTGTTTAGGATATGGTCCCTCCAGAAACTTGACTTGCGTAAAATCCTTATGTTTCCTTCCATCCTTTTGACAAATGAAAGGGACATTAGGTCAGCTCAACAAGGACACTGTCATCTTTTTTTTTTTTTTTTTTGCACGAGAATGTGCCTCTCTTCTTCACATAATGACCAAACAATGTGTGGTTTTCACTTGATAAGGTTATAGGCTGTGTTGCAGTAAGCTGTTCTGTTTTCTATAAATTGGATCTTACTCTGTTTTCTCATTTAGAAATGAAAAAAAAGAAATGTTGAATCTTGGATCAATCCACCAGCAAAATGTATAAACAGACTATATTTCAGAAATATGCAGTTGAGAAATGCTTATTGTTAAGCCAAATGAATGAAAAATTTCAGCATCAAGATAAAGTTCTTCACAAGACTCATTGGCACAATAAACTAAAACTCCATGGTTCAAACAAAATTTGCTCGCTATTACTCCATTGAAGATTCTTTCCATCCTTCAAAGCTTTCCTCCTCCAACCCTGGCTTCAAAATTACTATAACGAAGCAGTAAAAATCTTCTCATATAAAGATCCATGGTGCCTGCCAATATGGGCAAAGAAATGAGTGGGAAAAGGATCTCCAAAATGTAGTAATCTACCTTAAACCAACAATGTTGAGATCTATTTGGAAAAGGAGAAAAAAAAAAAAAAAAAAAACCTTGACATTTCACAGATCAAGTAGGATGAAATCTTTATATTGAGAAAGTTAACATAAATTACAATAATTAACTAACAAGATCCACTAACAATGTTGTCATCCAAATTACGTTAGAGACCAAAGTTTGATCAGAAAAGTTAACAGCAGTGGATTCTGATTTTTTTTTTTTTTGAAAGATCTCTTTTCAAATGAAAATGGTCTTCTAAGCTAAATTACATTGTTTCAAGAATCAAATCGGTAGTTTTCGGTTTTACCATTAAAATCGGGTTATTTTTATAAATTTTTAATAAATTACAGTATTTATGTAATCTTTACTTGTTTTGTTATTAGAATTTCATATGTTTACACTATGTTAGAGTTTCATAAGGCATTTACTATTAGATTTCATTAAGATTTCATATGATCAACTTGGAAGATTAATAAATTGAGAATTTTCTCTTTTTTAAAATTTTTTTCTAAGTATTCTTAAAAGTCAACGATCAAGTACGCAGGCTTGTGTTTCCTTTCTTACTCATAAAGCACGCTGCATTACGTCACCTCGTACAAGAAGCATTCATATTCATCTTCACAGATCATTGATCAACGAGAAAAACAAGAACCCAGATCACAATCTAACAATAAAACAGATCAATAAGACATGGACAATAATAGTATTCTAAATAAATCAGGGAATATTATTGAGCAATGGACCTTACTGACATAATAGGTGTTTCCAGTATCCTCAGTACCAATGAGAAGAACTTCAAGCTCTCGAGGCATTTTTGGAGCAGAAACAGAAGACAATGTAAGGGGTAGATCCCTAGAAAAAGAGATCAGAAATGCCAATAGAGATTATCGTAAACACTTTAACTGTTTTCGGATCAATTTAAATAAAATGCTCAATGATTGCGATTAAAAATTAAAAAATAATAATAATTAACTAAAAATTTTAAAAAAAAAAATGATTTCAAGATATTGCAGCATCTCGCTGCTGCTGCAGCGGCAACGAGATAAGGGCAATTGTTGCGACTGTATTTTACTGCAATTGCTGCAGCTGCGTTTTACTACAATTGCTACAAAATGCAGTAATTCTGCAATTGCTACAGCATTCTGAAGCTGCAGTATAGCAAAACAATAGTACACCTAGCTACTATTGCATTAAATGGATGATTGACTAAAGTCTATAAATATCTACTTTGAGCAAAAGCTTGAGAGAAAATTGTTAAGAAAATGTTAAAAAATTTGTGAAGAAAGTTTCGAAAATATTTAAAAAAAGATTGTTGAAGTGAGAATAATAGTTTTTTAATATATATATATATATATATATAAATTTTTAAATCAAATATTATTTTCTCTTAAAGATTGAGATAACTTTTTTGTAATTTTATTATTATTTATTTTTCATCTTTTTATCTTTGTTTCTTATGAGTATTATTTATCTATTTAATTAATTATATATATTTTTCTTATTCTTTTTGCACACATTTACTTTTTTTTCTTATTTACTCTTTTATTTTTCTTGCACATTGATGTTTTAATATTATCTTATTTATGAGTACACACAATTTTTTTATACTTTCATATTGAATGCATGAAAATTGTGAAAAGAAAATAAATACTGTATGAAAATAATGAGCAAACAAAATTATATAATGTAGTAAAAAATAGATGAGGTTTAGTATAAGTCAAAAAAGAAAAATTAGAAAAAAAAATGGTCAGAAAAAAAGTAGTAATTGTTTGTGTAAAAGAAAAAAATGGAAAAAGAAAAATTTTAAAAAAAAACTTAAAAGAAAAATGGGACAAAGATTGGTGTGAAATTAAAAGTTTTTGCTCAAAAAATAAATAAATAAATAAAGAATGAGGATAAATGACTTTAAGATGTTAAGTTATTTTAAAATAATAAATTTATATTGTTTGTAATATGAAATTTTTTATTTTATTTTTTATTTTACTTAATTTTAATCATATTTTCAAATATGATGAATTACTTTAACGTTATTTTATTTTTTATAAATTAAATATTTTTAAATTCTTGAAAAAATAAAATAATTCAAAAGAAATTTTTTATTTTTAATAAAAATTATTTTAAAAATAAAAAATATATATTTTAAGTTTTAAAAAGTACGAAAAACCTCAAGATTAAAGTTTTTATATTTTTGAATATAAAAATTATTTTTTAAAAAATAATAGAAAGTATATTTTTTAAGCTTTTGAAAAGTATAAAAAATTTTGAAGAGAGAAATATTTATATTTTTTAATATAAGAGTTATTTTTAAAAATAAAAATAATATATATATATATATGTTTTGAGCATTTGAAAAATATAAAAAAAAAATCTCAAGAGAAAGATTTCAATATTCTTCAATATAAAAATCATATTTAATATTTTTAAGAAATATGAAAAATATCAAGATAGAGGTTTTTATGTTCTCTAATATAAAAATTATTTTAAAATCTTAGTACTTTGTGTTTTAAGGAGTACGACAAATTTCAAAATAGTAGTTTTTATATTCTCTAATGTAAAATTAATTTTTTTAAAAAATAAAATATTTTTTAATATTTTTAAAAAAATATAAATAAAATTTCAAGATAAAAGTTTTCGTACTCCTTAATATAAAATTTATTTTTTAAAATATATATTTAATATTCTTTGAAAAATATGAAAAGATCTTGAGAGAAAATTTTTATATTTGTAAATATAAAACTATATTTTTTTAGAAGTGAAAAAAAAATTCAAGAAAGAATTTTTATATTTTTAAATATAAAAATTATTTTTTAAAAGAATAAAAATATTAAAAAGTATAAAAAAATCTCAAGAGAGAGGTTTCATATTTTATAATATAAAATTATTATTATTATTTTAAAAATACAATGAAATATATATCTCAAGTTGTTAAGAGTACGAAAAATTTTAAAAAAGAAGTTTTCGTTACTTTATTTAGAATAACAAGAAAATCTCAAAACAAAAATTTTTGTATTCTTTAAAATTTTTTGTTTATATAACCCTTAATTTATTTTTATTTTAATAATAAAATTATGAAAGTGAAATTTAAAGTTTAAATTTAAATATCAAATATTAATTATTTACTTGTGTTAGGGTTATGAGACATCCAAATTATTTATATACTTTACGTAACGTGGCTATGTATATGTATCAAAATACTTTATTTTATATTTTTAAAAAATTAATTAAAAGTGAATTAAATAGCTAGTATGTAAAAAAACTAAAAGTGTTTATAAAAACTTAAAAT
Organism: Moringa oleifera; assembly: GCA_021397835.1. NCBI lineage: Eukaryota > Viridiplantae > Streptophyta > Magnoliopsida > Brassicales > Moringaceae > Moringa > Moringa oleifera. The sequence continues at coordinate 1,964,041 of JAJFZO010000566.1, forward strand.
ATTTTAAATTCATATTTTTATTATCATTAATAAACAAAGTATTAGAAATTTTAATTTATTTTATCAACTTTTGCAATTGAAATCTTGGTGTATCTTAAATACTATTTAGCTTCAAAAATAATTTTTTTTATATAATTAAAAGATAGATGATGTCATTTTATACTAATTATGATATCAATATATCTAAAATAAATACACGCAACGTGCAAGATGTTTTTATTAAATAAAAAAAATAACATTACACTTATCGAAACTTTGATGTTTTGTTTAGTACACGAGATAAGATTGAATTATTTTAATAAGATAAAATTAAATAAAATTAAAATAATATTATAATATATTTAATTTAGCTTTTTTATTTTTTATGATTCAACAAATGAAAATATTAAGACATAGACATACATAAGAGAACGGTCAAGTTTTCATAGCTAGCCTTAAGCATTTTTATTTTTATATTGTTTCTTATGTTTTGTTTCTAGCCGGTAGCAATAGCTAAATTCCATTAGTTCGACTTAAAATTTTTAAAAATTAAATTAATCAGGTTTATTAAAAATAAATTAATTAAATATTAATCAAAATTATTTAAATTGAATCTATTTTTTTATTGATTCATAACTAAAAAAATTGATTTTTTTGTTAAAAATTTAAATAAAATAAAACTAATTAATATTAGATTCATACTAAAAATATCTTATTATTTTGTAATTATAATTAATATACACATTATCAAACTAAATTTTCACAACAAGTTAATTTCATAATACATCAAACATCATATAATATAACAAATAAAAATAAAATTTTTTGGTTTTCATTTTCCAATCACTTTCATTATTAAAAAATTTAAAAAGATTTTGTGTTTGTGCAAAGAGTAAAAGTAGAACCAATTAAATATAATAGTTAATTAATAATAAAAACAATAACTCATATTTAATTGAAAAACAACTCAAAATTTTGATTGATTTGATTAAAAAGTATTATTCAAATTGAGAATTGATTAATTAAATTAATTAAATAAATTATAAAATTAAATTATTATAAAAAATCAAAATATTCCATCAGATTAATTAAAATTAATTTAAATAATTTGATTAAATCCTAATTATATCAGCCCTTTCTTTCTGCTCGAGAATTAGACAACCTGTTGGACCCAGTTACCTACATTTCGAATTCTTTCTCCTGGAGAATTAGACAACCTGTTGGACCAAGTTACCCAGTCCAGAAAGAAGTCTGGAGTTCTTGGTTTGAGGCAACTCCAAATCCTAGGCCATTCAAGCCTAGCCAGTCACTACTAGTGCTGCAGGATCTTATTTGGTTTTCTCAATTAAAAAAGATTGAATCTTGATCCATCCACCAGCAAATTGTATGAAACAGACTATATTTCAGAAATCTGCAGCTCAGAGATGGTTATTATTAAGCCGAATGAACTTCAAAGTTTGACAAATAATGGCATCAACATAAGTTCTCAGACATATCATTAGCACAATTAATAAACCAAAAAGGGTAAAAATCAAACAAATCCATAGTTGATTATTATATCGATAGTCTCGGAGAAATTGCTCTCTAGTAAGCTATGTCAGATTGTTTCCATCCCCCAAAGTTTTCTGCCTCCAAACCCCTGCTGCTATATGCCTATAACGAAGGTAGCAAAAACATCAGTAAGCCAAATGATATTCTCCAATGCTGCTGCCTTCTCTATTCAATTCAGTGAGAAAAAAGGATTGAAACCATAAGAATCATTCTGTTCATCAATATGAGATTATTAATTACCTCAGGAGTGAAGGTGAGGCCAACTCTGATCTCTCCTCGATATTCTTCATCCTTGACTACATTATAAGCTGCAGGAGGGAGGCTTCCTTCCAAGAACACGGGCTCCAATGGAATGCTGCAAGGATCACAAGCAACACCATCATTCATCATCTTCTCATTGCTCATATAGACAGTTTTTGGAAAAGAAAATGAACTTCATAATGGGAAATTTGTAAGCTAGTGCTCAATTTACAAGCAGAGAAGTTTTTCTTGGTAAGTTGGATTCAGTATTCACATTGCTTCACCTAAAAGGCCATCTTCAGTACCAAAATCATTGTCCATTATCATTAATTTGTCCTCTTTTCATTGCTCATATATGTTCAGACAGTTCGTTGGGGAAAAGAAATGAACTTCAGGATACAAAATTTGGGAGCTAGTGCTCAATCTACAAGCATGGAAGTTTTCTTGGCAGGTTGGATTCAGTACTCACATTACTTCACCAACAAAGTCATCTTCAGAACCATAATCACTGTCCATAATTCTTAATTTGAGTTCTGATACTCCTTCAGATACAGTAAACAAGAAATTCTCGTTCCACTCTGGTGTAGTCCCTTTCCCTGCAAAAATCATTTGCAGAGTCTCACAATATAAATATGTTTCATAACTAGATATGCAAAATTGAACAAAAGACCATCATGATCTTGATGAACCGATATAGAAACAAGAAGATATGATAGAAATTTTCTGATAAGATTAGAAACACACCAGATGCAACACTGCTCTTCTTCTCCTGACTATGGCATGTGAGAATGACATAAGGATCCATGCTGTCTGCCAATATGGGCAAAGAAATGATTTGAGAAAATGATCTCCAAAATGTAATAATCCACCTTAAACCAACAATGTTGGGGTCTGTTTGGCAAAGGAGAAAACGAAAAGAGAAAAAAGAGAAACCTTGATTTTCCATGGCTCAAGTAGGATCCCATTTTTTTTTCTTGGGATGGTTAAAGTAGCTTAAGTAGTTTTATTCATGATAGAAAGACAACATAATTACAATGCCAAAAAAAAAAAATGTACTAACAATTCTGTCATCCAGATTCTGTTAATATCAGCTGTTTTTATCAACTTCATCATCTCACGATCTGCAATATTATCCTAACAAATCTATCCATCACATGCCCTCGTACAAAAAGCCATAATCTATCTTCAAAGGTGAACAATCAAAAGGAAAAACAAAGACCCAGATCTCATAATCTAACAATTATTAGGCAGATCAATAAGATAATGAACAACGAAAAAAACTCTAAACAAATCTGGGAATGTTGAGCGATAGCCCTTACTGAGAAAATCGGTGTCTTCAAGACCCTTAGCCCCCCCGAGAAGAACTTCAAGCTTTCCTTGAGGCATTTTCGGAGCGAGACAAGAGAATGTAAGGGATAGATCCCAAGAGAAAGAGACCAAAAAAGCCTATAAAGAGATCATGGGCTTTTCTGTTCAGGGATCTCCCCTTCTGGGTATCTTCGCCTGCACAATGAACAGGGGAGGACAGATCGCCACTTTATACATGCAAGGAATCTGACAAGCTCCCGCGTGTTTGACTATATCGTTTCCGACGCTACACATTAAATTTAATATTATTTTAATATTTAAAAACTAATTTTAAAATATTTTAATATTAATTTTTATTTTTAAATTGAAAATATCTACTAATAAAGTAGTTTGTTAGATTTTAATTGAAGCTGAACGATTGTGGGAAAAATGCGTCTCCATTACTCACGGCATGCTTAAGGTTGAGTGGGGCTGAGGTAAAATATGTGAACATTGTTCTTTAATTATTTTAAGGGCAAAAGTTTTCATAATTTTGAATTTTATTTTTTAATTAAATGTTCATTTTGAAATTTATTTAAATAAATTTAATTTTAAATTTTTAAATTAAACTTTGATTTAAAATTATTATAAAAATTTTGTAATATTTTTATTATTAATATATATTAAAAATTACATATATAAAATATTTTATTCCTATTTTATTTCTCAAACATAAATAATTTTCTATTAAGGATTTATTTTTTATAATTCTTAAAATTTTTAATAATGTAAATTTTTTAAAAAATATTTTTGGTATTAAAAAATTGTTAAAACTTTTTAAAATGATAACTTGAATATTTTTTGTATACTCGTAAAAAAAAATTCAAGTCAAAATTTATTATAAATAATTTCTAATTTGAACATATTTAATTTTTATATTTTTTAATAAAATTCAGTTCCATCCAAATTGATAAATCTTGGTTGGATAGGTTTTGAAAATTAATATTAAAATATCTTATTTAAAATTTATTTTTTATTTTTAAGATATAAAATTATTGATATATTTTGATATTTAAATTTTAATAATAATTTTTTTAGTTGATAAAATAATTAATATATTTAATTTTTATGTGACTTAATTGAATGTAAGTAAATTTTGACAAATTTTAATTTTAAAATTTTTAATAATTACTATTATTAATATTGGTAATAATGTTCTATAAACAATCCTGGCATTTAAATATAGTTTATTTTTTTTTATAAAAAATTTAATACTTAAAGTGATGTTTTGATATTTTTGAACTTTTGTTTAAAAATTTTGAATTATTATTCAGATCTACTTTAAATTTTAAAAAAATAGTTTGATCAATTGTATACATAAAATAATTAATTTTAAATAAATCTTCAACTATTATTTATATCTTTATCCATATATATTTTCCTATATATTATTTTTTTTTATAAAATTTAAGTTGTGTATCTATTTCACGTGTTATTTATTTAGTTAAAATTATTATTGATGTAAAACCATCTTTTTCTTAATTATGAATTTTTTTATAAAAATATCAAAATTAAAGTTTAAGTTGTATACAAAGAGATGAATAATAGTGTTGTCATGCACATTTTATGCACTTGATAATATTTAAAAAATTAAAAACAAAATGAGATTAAAAAAGTTCAAAATAAAATTGATTGTTTGCTATTTTTAATTATGGCACCCGTTTATTTTTTTCTTAATACAATAAATAAATCATATTAAAAAATTCGACCTCATTGAAAAACAACTAAATAAAATATATCAAATTTATAAAAAATTATTAAAAATAAATAATTCATTGAATAATTTTGAAAATATAAAAAAAATTATATTAATTTTATGAGCTAATCTAATTAATTGAAGTTAGTTAATCTTTATTTAAAAGTTTATTAAATTTTAATTTTTTATTAAGCATCATTAGTATTGCCTTTTATGTATTGAACCTTGGAGAATGAAAATGTTAGTAATATTTTCACTCTCCTCTTGTCTTTCTCTCGAATTCAAAGAATTTTTTTGACTTGCTCCTCTCTTTTACCAACATTCTTCTTCTTCTTCTTCCTCTAAAACCTCTCTAGACCTTCCGAGAGTATTAACTCACATTGTCAATTTGCTATTAACTTGCAGTTAATCATCCTCATTCCTTAACAGCCGTACTAGTGGTATTAGAGTTTCGATCCGTGGACGATATGGGGTGATTACTCGAATGCAAAGAGATATGGGAGAAATGTAGAAAGAGCTTGAAAAGATGTAGGAAAACCCTGGCTAAATAACATTGGAATTTCGAGCTGTGGGTTGCAAAGCATGGGAACTGAGATGAGAGCAATATTTGAGCAGATGATGGCACAGATTACATCTCTCAAGGAACCTAGTCTTGAATTATTTGGCCGAGGATGTGAGATCTTCAGATGTAAAATAGAAATCCGTCATCACTACCAGAGCCACTAAATTGTTTCTTTCATCAACCACCATAGGTAACTGGCATTATGGTGACAAATGGTGAACAGACGTGGGTTTAAGTAATTAATTTGTCCAAAGGTGCTAACGGGGCATAAGGGGTATAGCTTTAGGTGTACAATGGCTCAGTGAATCGGTGCCAATAATGTGGAATTTTGTCAACCTAAACTACGAAGTTTAATCATGATTAGAAATGGGTCACCCTCACTGGAATAGCATGCAGAAGGAAGGGTACAATTTAGCTTCCAAATAAACCAGCTGCTCATGACTGTTGCACCTTAAAACCTCATCCCAGTATAAGAAAAGAATTGAGCAACATTGGTCCCTTGATTTGTATAAATTGCTCATGTAATTTGAACATTTATTTGCGTGACTATGAATGATCACTATGGTGCTGATTCAATGGTCCGATTGACTTTTCACCATTCACATGACATCATTTGGATCTTGCTAGGTTTACTTCGGAACTTCTCTAGAAGGAAATAATTAGGAGATAGATTTTTACGGATTACCCACTGATATAATCATAATTTAGTAGTAGATTACGGATCAAATTCCTTACCCACTGATATAATCATAATTTAGTAGTAGATTACGGATCAAATTCCTTATATTTTCTAACGTCAAAAGTTATGTGTCAAGAAATGATAAATTGACTTTTAAGGTTTCTTTAACGACTAAATTAAGTACCCAATGTCCTTATCTTGCACTATTGATATGAGTCATATCTATATTATATATGACACCGCCTTCATTAGATTAGTTGTTAGGATCCTATGTAAGAAGGAAAGTGACACCAAGATTGATGGGTTTGTATGTATATACATCAAAGAATATTAATTTTTGGCTTATAGTAAATTAACGCAAATTGGCACTACTCTAACAAAGATGAAGGGGGTTGCTCTCAAACAATCTTTTTTATGTTTTTTAAAAAAATATTTAGAGCTTTTAAAAAGTAAATCTTTAATTTATGATTAATTATCACATAAGATTACATTAAATTGTTAATAAGTATAATGGCATTAAAAACTTAAAACCCATTTGGACATAATGTTCAATATTTTCAACCAAATTATAATTATAAGAACCAATTTGTATTATAAGATTTAAATTAAAATCGTGTAAATACATAGCTTAAAAAGAACTTCCCGATGACATTTGAATTTTCTAATGTTCAAGATTTTCCAAATCTTATCCATTATTGTCATACCTATCAATCATAGTATTGAAGAAGTCAAAAGTAGGGTTTTAATTTCTAGGTGCATGCTAGGAAAAGTTGGACCAAAGAAAATGCAAATGATCATTCCGTCTCCAACACGGCCAAATAATTAAGACATAATAATTTATCTTAAAATCAAGATCATTATTAAAAGATTATGATATAAAATAATTTAATTTAATGAATTATTATTTTTATTTTATATTAAAATTATAAATTATAAAAAAATTTATCTTATTGTTATAAAAAACAGTACAAATTTTAAATGAGTAAAAGATTTTTATTTTTTGTATTAATATTACGTTATTGTTTTGTTAATATTGTTTCTCTTTAAATTTTATTTAGTTTAGCTCATTAAATAATTCATATTATTCTTTTAAAGTATTAAATTAATTTAAAAAATTTACCCATCTCATGTGTATTAATTGTCTAGCTCCTACTTGCCTTTTTAATTAATTAAAAAAGTTTCACCCTTTTTGTATTAATTTATTAATTAATACATGGGAATAATTTCTAGTTGACAAGCAAAGTAGGTACATAATGACCTGAAAATCATTCTAATCTCTTGTTTAATTAATTAATAATTAACAAATTATAACATAAAGTGATTATGTGGAAACTTGTGATACCTCTCATTCAGAAATATGGACTGTCAAAGTAGATAAGAGTTTGGTACGAAGTAGAAGAATCATATCATCACTATAACTTATTATTAGCAAATCCGTGATTATTGAATAGAAACTTGACGATATTTATTCAACTATGGTGTGCTCATTATAAAATTCAAGTCCTTTGCCAAGCTGCATTGATTTGCGTAGGTTTCACATTCAAATATTAATTGAAAGTCGCAGCCATTGGCCTTCCATGCATGTTAAGAACAGATTTAGGTATATCCCACAAATTGATCATAAAATTAACTAATAATCCTTAACATATGATTATAAAATTGATCGGGGATTGAGTGTCCTATTCAATTATCTTGATCATATATATATATATATATATAGAATACTAGATTTTTATTTTGATAATTATTTAATATAGTAAAGAGGGTACTCTGTTTTTTTTTTTTTTCAAATAAAATAAGAAGTTTATATTGAAATGGAATTAAACATGCTATATTTTGTTTGAACTTAAAGGGTAAATGATTCCTCAAGGTCTCATAGCAAAAATTAACCAAAGAAGACAAAACTATATCTGATATGTCATCAAGATGTCTTTATTTCGATTAGATATTGTTTATATTTAAAGTATGATTTTCTCGAACAACTCATCGGGATGATGATCAAGAGAGAAAATCGAAACTACAACATACATTAGAGCATGATCTTCAAAAACTTTATTGTCTCATGTCAAGTTTTCGGCCATGTTTACTCCTCGCTTGAGCTTCCAACCATCTCCAGAGGGAACTGAGGAGACCCTCTAGGGCAAAAGATGACCTTATAATTAGTCCCACCAGGGCATGTGAAGGTGCTTGTGGGGTCGTCTTGAGGGTAACTATAGGCATCTCTGCACCTGTCCTTGAAGAACCTGGAGAATCTGGTAGGGCCACAGCTTCCATACCCTTGGGTGCAGCAGTACTCATTAGTCTTAAAAACTGTACAGGGATTGTTGCAGCCACCAGGAGCTTTAAGTTCTCTAGGGCACTGTCCGTTGATGTCTGCCGTGCATTTGATTTTATGGCACCCTCCATTTGTAGGACTAAACTCCATGGGGATGTTGAACCCATCCACTAACGATATGTCATAGAAGTCCTTGTTGCCGTACTGGTTTAGGGCGTATTCAGCCAGGGTGTTAGGAGGCTGACCCCAGCCTTTGCACTGGAGGACGCCACCGCAGTCACCTGTTTGACAACGACCCCTGCCGGACGCATCGAAGTTGCAATTGGTTCGGCCCCATATACGTGCCATGGCTGTGCCCGCAGCCACGTTCAGGCGCCAAACCTGGCCGCGGTTGAGGCGGCGACCACCGCCGGGTGAGGCTGCTGCCCAGACAGTGTAAGGGCATTCGTTACGGATCTCGAAGGTGGCTGCATGGGTGGAGACGAAGAGGAGGCTGAAGAGGACTGTGAATTTGGCTATGTAGCTCATAGTGGGCAAGCTCGATCGCTTGGATACTCAGGCTGAGGCATATAAGGGGATTTTATATAGAAGATGGGGCAGGTGCTGGTTGGATGTACATACAGTGGCCAAGTACTGTTAGACTATTTTAATAAAGGTAGAGGCGGCTATACTTGCCTACTCGATCAAATTAATATCTTAACGTAGATAAGGTTAATTTATAACTACATAAACATAATAAATTATAAAAAATAATAAAATTATTATTTCTAAAAGACAAAATCACATAATTAATTATGATCATAACAAATAATATTAATTATCGTATCTATTAATCATACATCATTAGTAGCAATTGGTCAAAATATGGACTTTCTCAATCAATTTGGTCTTCATGAGCATCTTAAGTTAGGTGAAAACTTATAAAGAGAGGATTAGACAAAAAGAGTTAGCGTATACTTGGCATCTAATTGCATAAAGAAGATAGGCCAATGTATATAGTCTTCACATCATCATTGCTTGCATAAAGTAAGGGGCTGCCAAGGTTTAGTGTAATGGGCTTTCAGCAGCCGCATCCATTATCCACAACTTAATTATTAACAATGAAAACAACAAAATTGATCTATGTTTTATGAAATTAGTAAATAATTTGTTAATGTTAGATAGTCACCTGAAAATTGGATTAGATTTATTTAAATAATATTTAATATTCAAGTATATATTAAAAAATATAATATATATGCATTTTTTATGGACGTTAAAAACGGTCTTATAATGATGAGGATTATGAGAGATTTGAGATTAAAATCAGAGTTAAGGGATCTAAAATTTAGGGTTCTAATGCTGATATCTCGAGAACTTTACGTTGAGCTACTATCTTCACATGTCAAGACTAAACTAGCATAAGTACCTTTCGTGTCACGTTTTGATTGGTTATATGTATTATAATGACGTAACGTATTATCATTGATCCGGCTAAATAGTCGCATATATATTAATATTTATGTTAATGTAATAGAATTTTTGTACTTATATCTCGTTGATAATGAATATATTAGAGAATAACATGATCAATATTTTTTTTATTAATATGAACTGTGTTATGTTTTAATACACATGGGTAAGTGTTAATTTTAATAAAATAAATTATTATTTTTTAAAAAAATCAATATAACTAAGATAAATGGAGAATTTTAATTGAGGAATACAAGTCTAACACAATGTGAAATTATGATAAAATTACAGATTTATGGATCGTTTATTTGTGTGAATACCATCTTAGTGTTCCGTTTTAGGACGGGCAAAATTCAACCCGATAGTTGGTACCACTAGGGCAAACAAAGGGGCTCGACGCGTCTGGATTGACGAAGGCGTCAGGGCACTTCTCCTTGAAGAACCTCGAGTACTTATTTGGGCCACAAGGTCCACTGAAGCAACAGTACTCATTGGTTTGGAACACTTCACAAGGGTTGTTACACCCACCAGGAGCCTGCAACTCAGCCGGACACTCACCGGTAATGTCACCGGCGCACCGGGCACCACGGCAGGTTTTAGCCGTGGGGCTAAAGTCAACTGGGATGTTGAACCCGTCGACAAGTGATATATCATAAAAGTCCACTTTACCAGGTTGATTCAGTGCGTACTCAACCAAGGTATACGGTGGTGAACCGGAGCCTTGGCACTGTAAGGTTCCGTTGCAGTCACCGGTCTCGCACCGGCCTTGGCCGTTGGAGTCAAAGGTGCAGTTGGTCCTGCCCCAAATGCGGCCGGCTGTTGAGCTACTGACAGATATGGACCATGTCTGGCCTGGATCCAGCTTCTGGCCTCCTCCAGGAGACGCCGCTGCCCAAACAGTGTAGGAACACTTGTTCACTATGTCAAACTTGGTTGCATAAGTGAAGGTGAAAAGCTGGCTAAACAGGAGAGCAATGGCAAAAGCATTGGCAATACCCATTTTGGTTAGTGATAAACACAGTTGATTTTTCTTATAGGTTGGTATTAATTTATAGATGAGGATATGTCCCGTGTGGAGATTAAACTTCTGCTAAGATTGATTCGAGACATTTCCAAAGATTATGCAGGCTTGACTACTTGACAAGTAGTCCGTAGAATTAAACATAATTTCTGCAAACCAACCAATTAAAATTGATTTCGTATGAGATAATTCAAGTTCCAAGTCTCATAGGATCTCATGCAACAAATCAACAAAATTCAAATGCTATTATCTAAGGATAGTTGGTAATCTTGAAGTTATCCGAAACAAGTTTTATGCAAAAAAAAATCCAATTTATTCTTTGCTATTAATTTTAATATTCAAATGATTGGTCTGAAACGATCACCATCAAGTCAAATACTGTGGATTGAAAATACACTCAGAACAATTACAGACCCATGGAATAAGTTTCACATGGGTGAATGAGTAGCATTTCACAAACTGCATGCTCACTATGGCAAAATAAACATTCCATCAGAATTTGATATACAGGGCCATGCCAGCAGATATAACATAAGTTCATTGATCTAAAAAACACTAAATTTCAATATGTTCTTGAGTTCCTTACCAAATCGCGGATTACATCTATGTTGAATGTTAATTAACTGGATTGGGTCATGATTGATTTGTCTCCAGCAAAAAGCAAGAATGTAGCACCATACATATAATAGTCAAGTGATGGATGGAATATATAATTGTCAACATTAAGCTGTGATATATATATATTCATGAAACTTCATATATATATATATATATATCACTTTACTTGGATTTATATATAGAGGGATACTGTTTTGTGATCCAATGTTAACAAGGTTGATCGCTAATCTCCTTCCTGACAAGTTCATCACATAACACAACAAGAGTTAGTCCTATTGCTACTTTTAGTGTGCTTTATGTTTACTTCAACTGGTCCTAGCTGGGTGCTGGCAACTACAGGTTTATTCCTGACAAGTGCTTTTCAATTAGGAACCTTCAACTCGTTAAGGCACTGTCCGATGATGTCTGCGTTACACTTGATAACACGACTGCACTGTCCAGATGCAGAGCTGAACTCCATCGGAACACTGAGCCCATCGATCACAGGGATGCCGATGAAGTCCTGGTTGGCATACTCAGCGAGAGTGTTAGGGGCTTGCGCATAGCCTTGGCATTCAAGCAGCCCGTTGCAGTCACCAGTCTCGCACCTGCCCCTCCCAGAGCCATCGAACTGGCAGTTGGTTCGAGCCCCCATGCGAGCTTGTGCCTGGCCGGGTTTGGTAAAAATGTTTGTTTGTCTTTAAATATTTAATTATTTAATGATAATTATTAAAGCAAATAACAATTCTCACTAAAATTAAACGAGATTCTGATGTTATAAGGATGTCTGAATATTTAACGAGTCACAAGAGTTTGTGCAGCTAGCTAAGCGATGGAAAGGGATTTGATTGTTCACGAACGTTAGGACTTACTTCCAACTCAATTCGCTTTTGGCTGTTTCTGTTGATGCGAAAACAATTTCAGCGTCACCAGGTCGGCGTCTAGCCATGCATTTTAAGTCGAATTTTCTGATAAAGTAAAGAGATTAACATGCTAATCAGAGGAGTTAGGAAGTATAGACAAAGCAAGAGAAATTATGTGCAGAAGAAGTTCCAGGACTCTTCAAAGGATGTGTGCCTTTCTGATTCCAATTCCAGAATTTGGAATTTCAGATACAATGAGATAAAATCAATGCCTGGATGACATTCCATTACTTGCAGTGAAACAGGTGATGGTGCCATGAACAGACCATACTAGTGAATAATCAAATGTTTCACATTTCTTAATGTATTGAAGCTGATAATACCCTTTAATGTAACAGGTTGTGGAATTTAAAAACCCGAAATGAATTTGTAGGTCAGCAAGGTAATCATTCAGAGCAATAAACGATCGATAGAAACTATGAAATAGAAAAGTATATTCAACAATGAGGACACTGAATGCCTGAGGAAATTGACTAGAAAAGAATACCAAAAATACCTTACCAGATGCCTTTCCAAATGCAGAAACCATCTCCAAAGCTGATGTTCCTTTTCCAGTTCCCAAGTTATGCACCTCGCAACCTGCAAAAGGACAACTTTTAAGCAGCCAAGATTGACAAAAACAAATTTCTGATCCTAACTTTACTTAAGCGATGAGATAATAACAACAGTCAAATGTGAAAATTTGAGAAATTCATATTAGCAGAGGCAGATGCAAAGATAAGTCATGTGGGCTTGAATTTCAAATGAATGAACCAGCAGCCCGACAAAGCTAAATGAAGCAATTGAAAACAAAGAGCCAAACAGTTTCAATGCACATACCTACTTCAGGATCAGGTAGCTTACGCAATGCAGCGATGTAGCGTCTGTTAAATCAACAAATGAATATAATCAAGTACCTGAGAAAGAATACATGCCATTAAGATCTATACTTTACAGTGGTCGATAAAAGGGAAAAGAAAGAAGAACTACATGCACATTCCTGATGCTAAAAATTCTTTTGAGGTGAGATCAGAAAAGTTACACAAGTTCATTAACACAGATCAGGCCTTGTTCTTATCGCAATACTGGATCAGAATACTCAAAATCATTACAGCTTGCAGATGGCAAGTTGGAACAGTAACCAATATGAAGGCCAAAGGATGCTTCCATGAAAGAATATTGCATATTTAATGAATAATTTTATGAAAAAAACATGCAAATAGTGAAAAAGCATACCCCACTACCATCCACCGTACTGTAGTCATTTCCAAATACTTTCAGGGCTGATCGCCTGCACGATACCAACTTTTATATATACAATCATGTTATAAATGTGAGATTGAGTCCATAAATTCTCATACTCACCAGAAATCGGCTTGTGATGATTGAATAGCCAATAGGGTTACTGTTGCCCAGACTCTCTCTATTGAATTTTCATCTGCCTCTGCCAGTTGCTCAGATGAATGGGACCTCTCCTCTGCAGAAGCAGCTACATTAACAGGTTTTTTATAAACTGAACCAAGATCATAGCAATTATCAAAGGAGTCTTTGTGCATCCATATGTACATGCATGTAAATGCATCCTCATCCCATTTTTGCAAGTATCTATTTTCAAATTGGCTAGGATCAGGCACATTTTACTTAATCAGGATATTGCCAAATTGACAACATCTTTTAGATTTGAATATGACAAGACCTTTATGTGTAGAACATTGAAAAAATTAGGAAAGCTATAGATCACATTTCAAAACTAAACAGAATACAAAATGCATGGCATCCATTAAAAATATTTAATGATGCAGTGGCAATCTAACAATTTATTTTAGATTGCAAAAGAAACAAACAAAGATGCTTCCCACATTTGATGCAGTATCCTTTTCAAGCATGTCTAAATTATTTGACAAATATAATGGGAAGAATGAGAAATAGCACAGGAACACCAAGAACCTCCATGTTATTTAAATATGAATGCAATGAAAATATAAATGAAAACACTATCATGCTCAAGATTAAGACATAAATTATCATGAGAGAAGGAATGCAACAAATGCCATAATGTTCTATCACATATTACAGACTATAATTCTGCACATTATATAAAAAATATAAAGTCAGTAATGAAATTACAACTGATCTGCAGTGCAATTGCCATTCACTTGGGTGAATGTAACTTTTTGTCTGGGTCTGCTTACGAAGGTTAGCCACAACGGTTTTGTCTGGTGGAGGGACAGAATGATGAATTGAGGAGATCGTAAGTGCCAGAAGAGTTCCTTGGATTCGTACAGTCAGGCTATTGCATGGAGATATGAGCTAATTCAGGCTGGTCTTGCTAATGAAATTTCTAGTGAGATAGCATTGCATGCGTAAGACATCCACCATCTTTCTGTTAAATCATCAATACATTTCCCTTGATAGGTAACATTATGGTAAAATGAAAAATTAGTAATAAACCTTTCTGCCTTGGCTACATTGACTCCAAATCTTCTAAGACAAAATCATCAGTGAAATGCAAAAAGACTTAAAAAAAAAAACAAACAATTACAATGCAAAATGCCCCCACAGAAAACTGATTATTTTAACTTAGGTCACAGATTCTGAGAACTAAAATCAGGTTCTAATTACGCATAATGCAAAATAAAGCAGAAATCCATATTCCCTGCAGTAGGGTTCGAAGTCCCTCCTGATGGCATATAGTAACAAAGACTTCTCTAAACAGTTACCTACAATTAATCTAGACTGCGGCTTTGGCTCTTGCTCTTGCTCCTACTCAAGCCATAAGGTAACCTTGAATAAGATCGCTCTCTGTCTAAAATTTAGACAGTATTATTGCTTCATTACTCACTCCACTATCATTTATCATTATCTAAGCACAACACTAGATAATAAAAATACTTTGAATAGTGCCTTCGCCTTGGGGAAGGAGAATAATATCACGGACTTCGAGAATAGCTTCTTCCACGGTGTGGAGACCGACAATACCGAAGTAGAGAACGCCTACGATCATATAATCGGCCCCTAACAACAAAACATTAGCAGCCACATGAGACCACAGGCAACAGACTAAGAAAGCAAGTTAGAGAATGGGCCAGAACTGAAATTGAAAGATAAGATACAACCAAAATAGATATACGTGCATGCATGGACAGCTGAAAGAGCACTATTGAGAATGTACTACCTGAAGTCAAGAAGAAACCATGCCAGTTGAGCTACTGACACAAACGACATAATGCAATAAAGCAAACATATAAACACATTCCGTTTCTTTGATATTTATAACATGGTAATGTGAAATAGATGGCAATTAAATGTAAACAAATAGGCAAAGAAACTGCATAAAACATGTGTAGGATGCACTCAGTGTGCATGAAGATACTGTATCCATGGTAGGTGAGCCCATGAAATGGCATGGGCATCAGCTGAAACTTGTTTAAGATGGGGCTGAGAGGCCTATTATTTCACTAACGGGATCTAGACCTATTAGTGAGGAACAGGTTCTTGCGTGAGAGGATCTCTAAGTAGAGATCCTTGCCTGTTGTTCCACTTGTCTCATCTCATGCAGGATTCCGAAGCACTAGCTGAACTCTAAACATAACTTTTTACTACATTACAAGAAATTAATAGTAATCTGATAGAAATCTAATTATGCTTTTAATTACTAAAGAAACATAGGTGAGTGAGAGAATTAAAGCTAGAAATAATATTACCTAGAAATCAGACAAATCAAATCGCATGGAGCTATCTGCTTGGTAGCTTTATTCTTGTATCACCACTGATTAATTGATTTTCATGAGAAAAAGAGCTATTGAGTTATCCAATAGAGAGAGAAATTGAAAGCTAGAGAGAAAATTATTTGTAAAATCGCATATATATGATCGCTAGAGATAATGGCTAGAGATTATGAGGTAAAGAGGATCTTGTCCAAGGCGCAAACACGAAATTAAATAAAGAACAAAAAGGATCGATTTTGGCATCCAATGCGGCTCGGCTCTAAGATATAATAGAAATGGTTAGTGATGGTGCAAATTTGGCCCAGAAAACCAAAAAGAATAGAGCATAATGACTTGGTGAAGGATTATGAGCTAATGGTGAGGAGTAGGCGGTGGGCCTCGGCGTAGGTTGCACAGAGAATAAAGAAAGGTAGGCCCTATAATGTCCAAACTGCAAATAGCCTCTAACTTACAGATTTATTGTTAAAATCTAAATGCAGAGGAACCTAGAAGCTTAGAAGAATCCCCTAGAATTTTAGCCCAAGAGGTTCTTAGAAGATGCAAGAACAGGTGACCATCAAGGCAAGAATTTCAACTTCCTTTCATTTGGATCTGGGAGGAGAATTTGTGTAGGAATTCCTTTAGCAAAGAAGATAGTGACTTATGTGTTAGTCACTCTATTGCATTCCTCTGAATGAAAATTACCAAAGAGATAGACTCTTGATATGTCTAAGAAACTTATCTAAACAATTTTATAAAATCAATTTTAGAAAATCTCTAGTGAATTTCTTAGCAATTTTCTGACTGAAAAGATCAAATATAAGAAATAATCAAGAAAACCAATTGCAATGCTTAACCTTTATTCCTTAATATATATATATATAGCTTGACATCTTTGTTGTTACTTTGATCTGCTTGTTTAAGTTATAACTACTTCAAAATGATCTTATTGTCCTTTATGTTCCTTATTTTATTTTTACTTTTTTCTTAAATATTAAGACTGAAGATGATGAACACATGGCTTTTTAAGGGCTTAGATTCAGAAAGTAATGACTTGTTAAAATTATCAAAGATTAAATAGATGAGGCTTGTGCCTTCAAATGCTAGCCAATGTATGTTAGGATCTTATCTTTGACAATATAGTACTTCTTTTGGCCTGAAAATAACTTCAATTATCTGGTAGAGTCACTTTTTTTACTGGATTAGTTGATTATAAGGTTGATTATTATCTTTGTATCTTATTAGAATTATTAAAGATCAATAAAAGAAACATAACAGAGTCATGGCGAACTCCATTAGGTGGAAGAGGATCTAAAGATGGTTGGCAAAAAATTAGGATTAGAGCTGTAATAGAAACAATAAGGGGAACGAAGGCATTCAAAAGAAGATAAAGGATAGTTGATGATGGATTGAAATTACATTGCAAGCGTGTACAAAGCTCTGCTAACACCATTGAAGCTCACTGTTAGTGATAAACCAAGAGATCGATTGGCCGGGAAATTTCAAATGCAAAGAATGAAACATGCAGTCTTGAACCAACAGATGCTCAATCCAACTAACAAACAATAAAGAAAAACCTACAAAAAGGTTTGCACAAAATAATATGTTAGCCACAAAGGAGATTTTGCCACTCTCATGACCAGGGAAAGTCTAATAGACAAACCATAAATCCATGAAGGGAAAGATGCATATTGTTCATGCACTGCTTTACCATAATGTGAAGATGAGATGATAAGAATAAGAGACAGCTTGATTGCTATAGGTTCTACAGATATATTTATTTCTATTGTTCCTTTAATTAGCAAACTAAGGGATTATACTCGCAATTATGAATCACAATTAAAACTTTGCTGATAAATTACAAATTTATCCAAATGGATTACTAATTTTATGCTCGTTTAAAATTATTATTATGTTCACATTGCTGAGTTGAGAATTTAAAATTATTTTTTTAAAAATCTTGATTATCCAGATAATGATTGTCCAAAAAGATTTGAATGAATCAAAAAGAAGTCAATAAGAGTAAGGGACGGATTGTAGATTAAATTTAAATATATATTTAATTTTAAATGTGATTTAATAAATATTATTTTATTATATTTAAATCAATATTAATTAATTTAATATAAATTTTAAATTTTATAATTTTAAAAGTAATTATAAACAATATTCTCTAAAGATATGTGTTTTAATTGTTAAAATTTACAATTATCACCATATATTTATTAATAGTTGGTATTTGATAAATATCAATAAAAGTACGACAAACAAAAAAACTTCTACTAATTATATAGTAGCAATTGTGATAAGTGCCGCGAAATAATTAGCGTTAAAAATCTGTTTTGTTGGAGTGCAATAATAAGGAAAGTTAGCTAGCTTGGTAGGAAATCTATTAATAAGTTTCACCCATCAGAAAATTCATTAATTAAAACTAAGTTTATTGATACAAATATGTAGCAAATATATAAAGTGGACATGCACCCATATTTAATCATAAAAAATCAGATGCTCTGCTAATCTGATTTGTTATTCATAAGCTTATTGATATATATTGGACGGCATCCTACCGTCAGGGAGACATGCACTTGAGTCTTTATCATTAATTTGGTGATCCTTCAAGGGCAGAAAATGACCTTGTAGTTAGTTCCAGTGGGGCAATATGGTATAAGAAACAAATAAGTAGCTGTTGGTTCCATGTTTCACCTGTGTTGAGCTGCCTGCCCCCTCCGGCAGCCCAGACAGTGTAGGGGCAGCTGTTTCTCACCTCAGAAAGTGGCTGCATGAGCTAAAGCTAAGCACATGGACGCAAAAAGGAAGCATAAAGACTGGTCATCCCTTGAAGGAACTAATGGTGATAAGAGAGCTAATTAAAAAATATGAAAATCTGTTATTGAGATTTTCTCATTACTTAAAAATAAGCAATTTTTTTCTAATAATAATTTTATATTAAAAAATATGAAAATTTTTCTCTTAAAATTTTTTTATATTCTCAAAAAATTTAATATTCAGAAAATTTTAAGTTGATATAAATATATGAGTATTCAAACAAAATATCTTCAATATCTCATGTCAACAAGAAGATCAAAACTATTTCTCTAAATTAATCATTCGGGCAGCTTTTAATTTTTTAACATTTTAAAAAAAACTCTGTTTAGTTTTGTTAAACGCTGAAAAGAATTTGTCTTGAACCAAGAAGCAGATATAACTAGGGCATAAATTCATGAAAGACAGTGATTTCACGTTCAAAGTCTTCATTCTTCTTCGATTTCTCTAACAGATCTAGATATATAGCACCAAGTCTAACACTGGATTCTGTGTTTATCTCGGCTGCAATTTGATGACTTGGCAATCTAAGAAACAAAACAATGCTTTTCGTGGGAGCTCAAAAGCTAAATATCGAAGTCTTGCTCATTTGGTAGCTAAAATAACTTGGGTTCAGTTTTTCTACTCGAATTATAGCTCAAGCATCCTAAAGTTCTAGTGTTGTGGTGTGATAATCAAAGTGCAATTTTGTTGGCTTACAGTCCTGTGTTCCATCACAAATCAAAGCATATTGAGATGGATCTAAGCTTTGTCCGAGAGAAAGCTTGCCAAGGTCTCTCATTCAAGTGAACTACATCCCATCTCAGCATCAAATTGCAGATATCTTGGCTAAAGCAATATGCAACTCTAACTTTCCTAGGTTGTGATGAACTCTTTTCTTTACCCAATTTTCTGTTTAACAGGGTACAAGGTCCATTGAAGCAACAGTACCCATTGGTCTGGAACACTGTTACACCCATGAGCCCGCAACTCAGCCAGACGCTCACCGGCGCACCAAGCACCACGGCAGGCTTCTGCCACTGGGCTAAAGTCAACCTGAATGTTGAACGCTTCAACGAGTGATATATCATAGAGGTCCACTTTACCAGGCTGGTTGATCAGTGCAAACTCAACCAGGGTATATGGTGGTGAGCCAGAGCCTTGGAACTATAAGCTTCCATTGCAGTCACCGGTCTCGCACCGGCCTTGGCTGTTGGAAAGTTGCAGGTGGTCCTGCCCCGGATGCGGCTGGCTTTCGAGCGACTGACAGATATGGACCATATCTGGCCTGGTTAGTGATAAATACAGTTGATTTTTCTTATAGGTTTGGTCTTTATAGATGAGGATATGTCCCGTATGGAGATTGAACTTGTGCTAAGACTGATTCAAGACATTTCCAAAGATTATGACATGGCTTGACGACGTGACATAATTTCTGCCAATCATCCAAATTAAATTTGTTTTTGTATGAGATAGTTCAAGTTCCAGGTGTTACACCATCTCATGCAACAAACCAACAAAATTAATGCTATGATATAAGTTATCCGAAACAATTTTTTGGTAACTCAAAAAAAAAATCTAATTTATTCGAAACTGTTAATTTTTATATTGAAATGTTTAATACTGAAACAATCACCACTAAATCAATTACTGTGGAATATTGAAAGTATACTCACATGGGTGAATGAGTAGCACAAATTACAATCTAACTAAGGCAAAATATTTGATAGGGCCATGCCAGTAGATATAATATGGCATACATGAATTGAATAAACATAAATTTATTTCAATATCTTTGTGAGTTTCTTACACAACCACGGATTACACTATCGTGAACGTTAACTAGTTAGATTTATCCGTTTATTTTTCCGTGAAGGTGTAGAGCTTAGAGTAAGAACTTCTTGATCCTTGAATTGCTGGATTGCAATTTACTTAAAAGATACCAAAGGATTGATTAATTGACTCGAAATTTCGTGAATGTTTTGGCCCCAAATCATGCTCTCATCAAATAAATGCATTATCCTTTCACAGATGCAGGATTTCTGCCTCGATTCAAGGCAAGCTTCACATCCTAGATTTTTTAATCTTAATTTGATAATTTAAAATTGTAAACCAATACTTGTTTGATATCCCATTTACTAGTTTCATTCCTTAAAGGCAAAGGAAGAACTTAAAAAGCATTTAGATGATTATTATTCTGGTGGGCTCTAATTAACTTGAGAAGTAACTAGTGGTAAGCAAGTGAAGGTCGCTGCCGACGGTGTTGGTCTGCCTAGGAAGGAGATGGTCAAGTTTCCTAGCAATTGCTGCATTAATTTTTGTGGACTTTAAAACCTAACAGTAGAGAAGACTACAAGATATGAAGAAATGGGAATAAGAAGTCACGACTGATATTCGTCTCCAGCAAAAAGCAAGAAATTAATTGGCACCATTACATTACAAGAGCGACCTGTCTGTTCAAGTTATGGAATATATTATAGTCAACATTAAGCTGTGATATATATTCATGAAACTTCATATATATCACTTCCCTTGGATTTATGGAGAGACACTGTTTTGTGATCCAAGTTTAATAAGAGGCTGATCTCTAATCTCCTTCCTCGCAAGTTCATCATATAACAGTATAAGAGTTAGTCCTGTTGCTACTTGGGACCCATAAACTAGGATAATGCATTTTATTTTATATCTATTCAATTAAAAAAGTTACACATCTTTACTGATCTTATTTATGTTGATCTTTCACTTTCATCCAAAGCATCGACATATATAAATCATATCAAAGGAGGGATGGTAGCCTTGCAGAAGGCATCAACTAGGCTGTTGGCTGGAGCCCATATGAAGCAGCCTGCGATTGCACCAGGGTACGTAATTGAAAGCATCTCACAAGCTAGTAGGATCGTACAGAGAAAAAAAGAGAAAGGTAAAGTCTTTTTAATGCGTTTTGTGTTTGCTTCATCGGGTCCTAGCTGGGTGCTGCAGCTAGTGGCTTGTCCAAGATTTTGAATGCATTACTTGTCTTTAAAGTCAAAATCAATGAAGAGATCCGATACTTACAATCACTTCATTTTCCTTCTGTCACTATTTCATAGACAAGGTACTAGAGAAATAGATCATCCCATAAAATCAGTAGTAATGAACTCACACGTATTCAAACAGTGTAGAATGACAATAATAAGGAAAACTAGCTTGGTAGGAAATCCATTAATAAGCTTCACTCAGTGGAAAACTCATTAATTCAAACTAAAGTTTATTGATACAAATATGTAGCCAATATGTATGGTCGACAACCATATTTAATCATAAAAAAATCAGATCCTCTGCTAATCTGATTTGTTATTCATAAGCTTATTGATATATATATTGGACGGTAACCTACTGTCTGGGAGACACTCGAGTCTTCATCTTTAATTCGGTGACCCTTCAAGGGCAGAAAATGACCTTGTAGTTAGTTCCTGTGGGGCAAGTGAACAAGCTTGTAGGATCATCCTTAGGGTAACTGTAAGCATCTGGGCATCTCTCCTTGAAGAACCTAGAATAGTCTGTAGGGCCACAGTTGCCGGAGTTGCAGCAGTGCTCCTCCGTCTTGAACACAGGACACGGCCCGTTGCATCCACCAGGAACCTTCAACTCGTTAGGGCACTGACCGATGATGTCTGCGTTACACTTGATCACACGGCTGCACTCTCCAGACGCAGAGCTGAACTCCATCGGAACGTTGAACCCATCGATCACAGAGATGTCGATGAAGTCTTGGTTGGCGTACTGGCCAATGGCGTACTCAGCCAGGGTGTTAGGCGCTTGCCCATAGCCTTGGCATTCAAGCAGCCCGTTGCAGTCACCAGTGTCGCACTTGCCCTTGCCGGAGCCATCGAACTGGCAGTTGGTTCGAGCCCAGATGCGAGCTTGTGTCTGGCCAGGGTTGGCAGTGACGGTCCATGATTCACCTGTGTTGAGCTGCTTGCCACCACCAGGGACTCCGGCGGCCCAGACTGTGTAGGGACAGTTGTTTCTGACATCGAAAGTGGCTGCATGAGCTAAAGCTAAGCACAAGGACACAAACAAGAAGCAAAAGACTGGTAATCTCTTGAAGGAACTCATGGTGATAAGAGCTAATTAACGAGTGATACTAACTATATATCAATGATGCTCTTCTGAGTTGCTGGTGAGAATCTGGGGAGATGGCAAAGGGTTTATATAGGAAAGGTTTGGGTACTGTTCATGATGGACAGGTGCGATTGCGTAATGAAGTTTTGTGGAAAACTTGAAGGATGATGAAGCTGGGGTGACATCATTTTGCTTGACTCGGATGCAGGTCGAGATACGGAGTTTGTAAATGTTAGGCAATCTTGCCCATCTTTCGCGGTGTAGAAAATAAGAACCAAAATTGAAGACCACTAGTTACTTTGATCCAAAGAAACTAGTAGAAGAAGAAGAAAAAAAATTAGAAGAATAATTATTTTTTTTGGCTTAATAATCTTCTGCAAACATAAAATATAATACAATATGTTAATGAGAATCATCTGTTGATTAATCTAATTGATATTGATATTTTTAAAAAATAAAAAACAACATTAACTTTGTAATTTGATTTATTTATTTTGTTCAATTATCATGCATTAAAATATATTTAATAAATTATTAAATTAAATTTAAATTGGTTGAGAATTTATTTATATATAAGTTTATATTTTTATAATATTTTAACTAATATGAACACTGATTTAAGCTGAATAAATCTCAAATATGAGAAAAATCAAAAGAATATTTATTTTCCACTTTTAGGTCGTGGCTGCCAATTAATTTCCTTGGATGTTTCTTCAACGAGGGTATGCTTATCTAATACAGAAGAAAAGTCCAAGAAAACGTCAGAAAAGAATATCTACTTCCCATTCTCACGCATAGTCTTTTCGTGGCATCTCAATGACTATATCCCAGTATATATATATATATTAAATTTATAATAATTATTATTATTTAATTCATTTTAAATTTTGATTTTGATTTTTTAATTAAATTATGGTTTTTAAAACATCAACCAGATTTATTGATTTTACTCAAATTAAATTTTAATAAAAATAATTATAAAAAATTAATGATAATTTTATTATTAAAATATTATTAAATTATTTAAATAGATTCTATATTCTATTTTAATTTCATCTTTTAAATTTCAATAATCTTTACTAACAACTTGTTTTTTATAAATTTAAAAAAATTGAAAGCATAAAATTTTTTAAAAATATTTTCAAAATGTAAAAAATTTTAAAAAGTTTTAATGATAATAGCTTAAATATTTACTTAAATTTATTAAAAAAATTTAAGTTAAAATTTATTGTAAAAAATCTTTAATTTTGTATATTAAATTTTTAAATTTTTTAACAAAATAAACCAAATTTTATTTTAAAAATTAAAAATTAAATAACTTTTATTTGTATTTAAAATATTTTACATTAAACTTTTAAATTAAATAAATATTTAATATATATAATAATAATTTTTAAAAAATAATTTAATGACTCTCAATCATTATCAGATTGGATTTATGAAAGCAGCCAGCTTTGACTAAAACTGCTCTTTCTTAACGGAAACATGTGTATTGACTTCAAGTCAACTTAGGATTATCCGGCATTCTCGGCGTCCAAACTTAATTTAATTATTTTTTACATAAAATCTATATGCATAATAACAAAAGAGATCACGTAACTTAAATGCGGAATGATCATAAGCTTGTGAATTACGAAATTAACCTAACGTAAAAATTGAAATTAATTTATTTTATTTTTAATAATATTATTAAGTTAATATCATTATTTTCTATCAATATTTTTTAATCTCCGTTGGTAACCTTTTTTCTTAATTTTTATTTATTTTTTGTTATCTCTAATATGCTCGTTCAATTCTTCTTGATTATTAAATTATTATAATTCATTAATTATTTAAAAAAATTATCAAAATCTATCATCTTTTTGAATTTTAATCATCTTTTTTACTTTTTATTTTATTTTTTTCACTTTTTGATTGATACTTTCTGATAAATAATTTGTATCACAAAGATCAAATTTAAAATTTAAAAATACATAATCAATTAACAAAGTTAATAATAAAATAAATAATCAAAACCAATAAAAAAATAAACAAGGAACAATAAAATTCTCATAGCAACAAAAGAAATTTACAAAAAGTAAAAGAGGAAGAGATATTTATATGAATCTAAGAGAAGGTATGCCAAAAAAAAAAAAAAAAAAGAGAAAAGTTTGTTTGCCCATGTAAAAACTTTCTGTCTCTTTTTCTTGTTAATATAAGATTTAATTATTTTAATTTAAATTTATTTAAATTTAAATCATTTTAAATATTTGAATTCACAAATACTTTTTTAAAAAAAGTAACTCAAATTTCATTTTAAAAAATTATATATATACACATATGGGAATCCCCAAATTGCAGGGCTCAAATTGAGGGAGAGTGGCATTGCCCTAGCGCAGGTCTATGTCGAGCCCAGCTTTGCAGCCTTAGCCTAATAAAAAAAAAATCAATTAATTTTAAAAAATATTGATTTATAAATTAAAAATAATATTTTTATTAAAACAATTAAATTAATAAAATAATTTATATATAATTATTAAATCACTTCAATAATAAGAGAGAAGCTTTTTCTTGGAAAACTAATCTGCAAATTCATATTATAAGATCAAAATTATTAAAATAAATATGAATCATATTACAAAAAGAAATTTAATAATTTTTTATTATTCTTGGCTGAAATGTTTATTGATCTAATGGTTGAAAGCTATTTTGATTGTTTAACCGACCCCATAATTTTTTGTTACAAGTTTTCATTTCACCCTCCAATAATCACTAAAGATCAGACAAATTTTTGGAAACATCAATAATCAGTAGAAAGGTTGATGTGGGTAATGGGAAGAAAACAGGTGGGCATAAAAACCTTCTTCGGCTCCTGTTTCTGATTGCTAAGCCCATAGTTCCTCTAATCATTCACAGGTGCCATTTCCAGAACCTTTTATCCAATGCAGATCTAGCCATTAATTATCTTACCAGGCCAGTGCTGTTGCAAAATCTTTACAAGCCTGTAGAAGCAAACAATCCTGAGAAAGGCTGGTCATGAATAGTTTCCTCAGTTTAATTTCCGGTTTTAATATCTGCTCTTCATATCTAAAGTTAAAGATGCAATAGAAGAGCTCAAATCTGTAAACAATCTGGAAACAGCTGCGTTTGCTAGATCCTCTAATGATCTGATTTGTTGTTCATAAGCTTATTGACATATATTGGGCAGTGTCCTATTGTCTGGGAGATACTCGAGTCTTTATCATTAATTTGGTGACCCTTCAAGGGCAGAAAATGACCTTGTAGTTAGTTCCAGTGGGGCAAGTGAACATGCTTGTAGGATCATCCTTAGGGTAACTGTAAGCATCTGGGCATCTCTCCTTGAAAAACCTGGAATAGTCTGTAGGGCTACAGTTGGCGGAGTTGATGGAGTTGCAGCAGTGCTCCTCCGTCTTGAACACAGGACACGGCCCATTGCATCCGCCAGCAGGAACCTTCAACTCGGTAGGGCACTGTCCGATGATGTTTGCGTTACACTTGATCACACGGCTGCACTGTCCAGACGCAGAGCTGAACTCCATCGGAACATTGAACCCATCGATCACAGAGATGTCGATGAAGTCCTGGTTGGCGTACTGGCCAATGGCGTACTCAGCCAGGGTGTTAGGCGCTTGCCCATAGCCTTGGCATTCAAGCAGCCCGTTGCAGTCACCAGTCTCGCACTTGCCCTTGCCGGAGCCATCGAACTGGCAGTTGGTTCGAGCCCAGATGCGAGCTTGTGTCTGGCCAGGGTTGGCAGTGATGGTCCACGTTTCACCTGTGTTGAGCTTCCTGCCGCCACCAGGGACTCCGGCGGCCCAGACAGTGTAGGGGCAGTTGTTTCTGACCTCGAAAGTGGCTGCATGAGCTAAAGCTAAGCATATGGACACAAAAAGGAAGCAAAAGACTGGTAATCTCTTGAAGGAACTCATGGTGATAAGAGCTAATTAACCAGTGACACTAACTGTATATCAATGGTGCTTGTTCTGCGTTGCTGGTGAGAATCTGAGGAGATGGAGAGGTTTTGGTACTGTTCACGATGAACAGGTGTGATTGCGTGATGAAGGTCTGTTGGAAACTTAAGAGATGATGAAACTGGGGTGAAGTCGGTCTGCTTGACTCGGATACAATACGGAGTTCGTAAATGTTAGACAATATTCTTGCCCATCTTTCACGGTGTAGAAATAAGAACCAAAATTGAAGACCACTAATCACTTTGATCCAAAGAATCTAGTAGAAAGAAGAGAAAATTAAAAAAATTAATTTTATAATTTGATTTATATTGATATTTTTATATTGATATTTTTAAAAATTAAAAAAATAATTTTATAATTTAGAAAGAAGAGACAATATTCTTGCCCACCATCTGTTAATTTGATTAATATTGATATTTTTAAAAATTAAAAAAATTAATTTTATAATTTGATTTATTTATTTTGTTCAATTATAATGTATTTAAATATTTTTAATAAATTATTAACTTAAAATTAAATCAGTTGAGAATTTAGTTATAAGTTTATATTGTTATAATATTTTAACTAAACTGTAATGTAATTATTCGGCAGCAGAAATCAGACAAAAAAAATTAATCCAATCTTTTTAAAAACTAGATGTTGACACTTAATAATTGAATAATTTTTTTTAAAAAAATATGAGACTTATTTTATTTTTATTTTTTATTAATATGATAAATTATAAACATAATTTTTTTATTTAAAACATATATAAGATAAACAAAATGTATGTCTAATTGAACACAAATTTAAGCTGAATAAATTTCAAGTATGAGAAGAATCGAAAGATAATTTATTTTCACTTTAAGGTGATTGCAAATTAATTTCCTTGCATGTTTGTTCAACGAGGGTATGCTTATCTAACATAGAAGAAAAGTCTACCAAAACATCACATGGTCTTTTCATGGCATCTCAATGACAATATCGCGGTATATATGCTTATTTTATTTTTATTTTTATTTAAATTTATATTATTAATTATTTATTTTATTAATTTTATATATTTAAAAAGTAACTTTTAAAACAAAACATTTAAATAAATTTTAATTTTTTGATTTTATTTTTAAATTTGAATAATTCTCTATTAACAAGTTATTTTTTGTATTTTTTTAAAAATTAAAAGTATAAAATTTTAACAAATAATTTTAATACTTAAAAATTTTTGAAATTTTTAGTAATGATAGCTTGAATATATATTTATATTTTTTAAAAAAATTTAAGTTAAACTTCATTATGAAAAATCTGTAATTTGCATATATTTAATTTTTAAAATTTTCAATTGAGTGATCTAAATTGATAAATCAAAATTTATTTAAAATTATTTTAAAAATTAAGATTTGATTAGAGAAAGTAAAATTAGTTAAAAGTTTTAAATAATTTTTACCGGTATTTAAAGTATTTTATATTAAAATTTTAAATTAATTACATATTTAATATACAACAATAATTTTAAAAAATAATTTAGTGACTCTTAATCATCATATTCATGAAGCATCCGCTTTTGACTGAATCTCATTTCCTAGCAGGAACATATCTATTGACTTCAAGTCAAATTTGGGTTTATCCCGCAATCTCGGCATCTAAACTTAATTTTATTTTCTTTTTACACCCAGAAACTATATGCATAATAACGAAAGAGATCACGTAACATACGTGCAAAATGATCATAAGCTTGTGAATTATGAAATTAAGCGGCCGTGAAAATTGAAATTAATTGTCTTAATTGTTATTAATTAATTTCTTCTATTTATGATATTATTTGGCCAGAAATTAAATTCTCGAATTTCTTTTTGTCGTTATTAGGAGAAACTTACCAGAAAGTCGGTTAATCAAATTTGTTTTCCTATGATATGACAGTTTGTTATGAGCAAAGAAAGAATAGTAAGGCAATATGAAAGAAACAAATAGGCCGCCTATACCAATCACATATTGTTACCTAACTAATTAACCATATGGTCCGTATTAGTACATGTGGCACAGAAGCCGAACATATTCTAGCAACTTCATCATTCTTCAGCGGAGTCTTAAAGGAGGGAATTTATTATTCTAATTATGTGTTTAAATACGGTCCTGATGAATCTCTTTGCAATTCGATCGGTCTTGAGTTTTTGAAGAGATGGTATAAAATTAATATATTTTGTTTGAATATTTTTTATTATAATAGTTGTTTTTATTTGATAATTTTATTATATAATAAAAATATAAAAAATAATTTATCTAAAAAGCTTATCCTTAAGAAAAATCATATATATCTTAATCTTGACTTATTTTTTTAATTTATTTTCATTTTCTATGATATGAGAAATCTCTTTATCTAAGTTAATATATAATTTTTTTCTCATTTCTTTATCTTCGATGATGACATCTTTTATTAATTTTTTTTCCTTATGTCTCCTATGTTTAGTTAATTTTTCTTAATTACTAACTTATTATAATTGATTAAGTGAATTTTTCGTTGAACACCTAATTCTAAAAAAAACTTATTAATAGTACTTTTTTGAGTTTTAATAATTTTTTTATTTTCTTTAATTCTTGATTGATATTTTTTTATAAACATATTTATGTCATGAATATCAAGTTTAAAAATTTAAAATACGTAAATCAATCGATAAAACTAATAATAAAATAAACAATTAAAATCAATGAAAGAGATGTAGACATGGAGCAATAAAATTTGATTTGTAATTGTTCAAGTGATACTTCAATCAACCAACAATGCTCTCAACGATCAAGATTAAAAAAAAAATACAGATAATAAAAGAGAAAGAATTACTTGTATGAATTTTTTTAAAAAAAAATTACTGACTTAAAAGTTTTTTATCTTATTTTTTGTTAATTTATAATTTAATTTAAATTATTAAATAACTTTTTAAAGAAATAACTTTAAAGTTTATAAAATTATATAAATATAAATACATATTTGAGGTTCCCAATTAAGAAGCCCCAAAAAACTGGGGACACTAAGGGATCGCTTTGATGCACAGGTTGAGGGGCATAATCTATTTTGCAGCCTAGCCTAATAAGAGGAATCAATTAATTTTAAAATTCATCTATTCATGAAATTGATATTTTTTTTTTATTAAAGTGATTGAATTGATTGAGAATAAATAAAATATTAAAATAATTTGATATATAAAATCACTAAGTCATTTTATAAGCTTTAGAGATGTCTTACAAATTTATACTATAAAATTAAAATTATTAAAAATAAACATATCACATTACAAAAAACTAAAAATCTCTTTACTAAAATCCTTGTTGACTTGATCCTTGAAAATTAATCTTGATTATTCAAATAATCACTAAAGATCAGACAAATTTTTGGAAACATCAGTAATCATTAGAAAGGTTGATATGGGTAATAGGAAGAAAACAGGTGGGCATAAAAACCAGCTTCTGCTCTTGTTTCTGGATTCCTAAGCCCATAGTTCCTCTAATCATTCACAGGTGTCATTTCCAGAACTTTTTATCCAATGCAGATCTAGCCATGTCTTACCAGGCCAGTGTTGCTGCAAAATCTTTACAAGCTTGCAGAAGCAAACAATCCTGAGAAAGGCTGGTCATGAATAATTTCTTACAGGGAGTGAGTAGTTTTTTCGGTTTAATTTCCTGTTGTAATATCTGCTCTTCATATCTAAAGTTAAAGATGTAATAAGAGCTCAAATCTGTAAACAATCTGGAAACAGCTGCTTTTGCTAGATCTTGAACCTGTCTGGAAGTAGCTAATAATGATTGAGTTTCCATGTGTGAAACAATCATTTAGATCCAGCTATAAAGGCACAAAAAGATACATGAGCACAAGAAGAGGATTCCATTCTTGCTCAATACCAGCAAATCAATGAGAACAAACAGACAGACATTGCCAAGTTTCTGCCTGGAAAGTATGTATGTTTTTTAAAGACAACAATGCTGTCTGTCTCATTGGACTGAACTGCCAACATGACTTGTTATTCTTCTGCTTCTCATGTTCTCCATGGCATTAAAAATGTTATTGCTCATATTACTTTCCGAATAGTATACACCGAAGACCAAGACTGAGGGATTAACATTAAAAATGTGAATGTCAAATGATTCTTTCTGTAACTAAGGAGAATCACATATCAAAATCTTCTGTTAATATATTTTTGTTGATTTTTGTGAGAATATGTTAATTTTAATAATTTGATAAATTAAATAATTAATAATTTTTTATGTCAACCTAATAAATTATTTATTTTTAAAAAAAAATAATTAATAAAAATTAAATCAACATTAGTTTTTGTAAATAATTTGCTTACACTCCCTTGATGTGTCAAGTAAACTAAAACAACCATTATTTTTCTCTGTGAAGAAGAAATTATCATTGCTCTGGCAACTTCTCCTATGCATATTGCGGAGTCTTGATTCATGGTAAGATGGTCCCATGAAATGCACCGGCAAGTGGGTTTCATCGAACAAAGCAAATGAAGGATTAAAATGGGTAGATAAATTTGCATCTACCCAAGTGCTCCAACCAGGATTTTCTTGGTAAAAGTTCTCTAGGGGAAGAAAAGACATACCATCAATCCTGTAAACCAATTTTGAATTACTCAAGATTATTTTGTTACCGTTCTTGGTTTTGGATTCTGGGGTGATATTTCCTTAATCAGTGTGTTAGCCTTATTTTTACTGTTCCAAATTTTTTAGGAAGTTATTTATGTATTCAGAGTGATGCATGAATCTCTCTTCTTATACATAAAGATATGATTATTTTGTGTAAGATATCAGATTAATACGTATGAGTAGAGAGAGAAGACTTTGTCTCTGGTTTTGGGGTTTGTTTGAAATGCTGCTACAAGATTAATCGGCCAGAAGTTCATGTGATCATGTCAACATCACGGCCGAAGAAATTGGGCGAGAAACCATCAGAATCAACCAGTTCCCTGAAATCAAGAGATGCCCAAAAACGGAAAGCAAGTCAGCAACCTATATAATCCTGCCAACAAGCAAGCTAACAAAATAGCTGATGAACCCAAACCGACAAGTGAGCGTCACTCTTCGCTTTCTTCCGGACCTTCCTCTGATTCTCGAAACGAGCCAAACAGGCTTGCCCTCGTTCTGCGTTCTTATCTAATCCGGAAACTAACCCCCCTTGATTTGCTCAAACGCTTCTTTTTGCATATCTTCCTCCCTCTTCTTCTTGTTTTCTTTCTCACTCTGAAGTTCACAAGAAAAAGTAGTATTTTCCCACTCTGTAGAACAAAAGGAAGATATAATTTATCATTGTTCTTTCTGGGTATTGAATTCACATGGCTTCGGAGAAGAACATTCTTGTGACTGGTGGAGCTGGATTCATTGGAACACATACAGTGCTTCAGCTTCTCAAGGAGGGTTTCAATGTGTCAATTATTGACAACCTTGACAATTCTACCACTGAAGCTGTCAATCGGGTTAAGGAGTTGGCCGGTCCTGAGCTCTCCAAGAAGCTGCAATTCCATGTGGTATGAATGAGACCCATTTCCTACTATTCTGTTTGGTTGCCCAAATTTTAGGAAAGTTGAATTCTGGGATCTCCTGTACATTAATCTTTATTTTATATACTAGGAATCAGTAATTTGTCGCGGAGAAAAGATTTTCTTGTAATTAAGATCAGTTAGGTGGTGTGTCTTGTCTTGTTGGCTTTGAGCAATTGGAAAATCCACTTCACAAAGATTTTTAATTTTGTTTTGCATTTTCTTATGTGAGGAACATTTCATAGGATTTGGTTTAATTTGGTTCGGTTTTGAATTTATTGTCTTTGGTTCTTTGCAGGGTGACTTGAGAAGCAAAGAGGACTTGGAGAAACTATTTTCAAGTACAAAGTATGTGAATTCAATATGCAGATTCTGGAATTTTTTCTCTTGATGATATGCAACTTTGTTACCAACCTTGATCCTTCACAAATAGGGTAGCTAAGCATCAAAATAACTGTAATCATGTGGGCTTTCCTTGATTTCTTTTGTAATTATGCAAAAAAATTGTTAGACCCAAAATCAATTTCAGGCTTTCAGATTAGGAAGTTATTACTGTTTCAGATATGATGCTGTGATCCACTTTGCTGGCCTTAAGGCTGTTGGAGAGAGTGTTGCAAACCCGCGTCGATATTTTGATAATAATTTGCTTGGCACCATCAACCTCTGCGAGTACATGGCAAAATACAATTGTAAGCAGGTGAGATTAAGTGTCAATTTAGCTTCCAACTATTTAGATATAAATCAGGTTACCAAGAAGCACAAGTACTACATTTCCCTGAAATGCATTGACATATGATCCAAGAACACAAAAATCTGCTGCACTCTTAATTGATATTTTTATACTTCTTCAGTGATGTCTTTGTCAATATGAATAGAACCTTTTAGATCATAATCATATACAGGAGTCTATATTTTGCAGCCACAAGTTCTTATATTCCTAGTGCCTCACTTGACCTTAACTCTCTTGTGCCTCTATCAAATTGCAAATGAGTTTCTATTATTGGCTTGAGAGAAGCAACTGATGAATAAAGCAAGCCTTCTTATCGATTTTAGCTTCAGCCGTATGAAAAAGGAAATTTCAGGTGTTTGATTTTCCAGTTTCTTAGTAGGCATTGATTTGTGATGGTTGTCATGTTGAATGCTTAAAGAGGAGAGGCATTTTATGATATAAATCAATGCCTGGATTTCTTCTAACTTCATTCGTTTTCTTGTTTTTGGGGTCATGTAGATTGTATTTTCATCATCTGCAACTGTTTACGGCCAACCTGAAAAGATTCCATGTGTTGAGGACTTTCAATTACATGCCATGAATCCCTATGGACGAACCAAGGTATATATCAATATGTCCATAGAAATGTTTCTTGTTTATGTGGATGTTCCTGTAGCATAACAATTTTTTTTTCCCAATTACTTGACTAGCTTTTCCTGGAAGAAATATTTCGAGATATTCAAAAGGCAGAGCCAGAGTGGAGAATTATTTTACTGAGGTACTTCAATCCTGTTGGTGCTCATGAGAGCGGTAGACTCGGCGAAGATCCCAAAGGCATCCCAAACAATCTCATGCCTTATATACAGCAAGTAGCTGTTGGCCGACTGCCTGAACTCAATGTCTATGGCCATGATTACCCCACAAAGGATGGCAGTGCAGTATGTTTAATGGAAATCACAGTTCTTTTGTAGTAAACAAATTTGAGTAGAAGTCGATATAGTTGTCATTTTTATGTGCATCAGATAAAAATTCTTAAGAATCACAGGAATTGATTCTTTTCTCTGTGACATTGTTTCTATGAACAGGTGCGAGATTACATCCATGTGATGGACTTAGCAGATGGTCATGTTGCTGCCGTTAGGAAGCTTTTTACAGACCCAAACACAGGTAGTTGTCTTGTTAACTGTTATGAGGCTCAAGTCAGCCTTCTAGTTTCAAGAGTTCATTCAGAAATTTACAAGAATCTTGTGGGGCATTTGTTTGTATTAAGGTTGCACTGCCTATAACCTGGGAACTGGGAAGGGCACATCTGTGCTCGAAATGGTTGCTGCATTTGAAAAAGCTTCTGGCAAGGTGACTGTTTCTTCTCTCTCTCTCTCTCTCTCTCTCTCTCCCTCTTTCCCTCTTTCTCTCTTGTTCTCATGTCAAAAACATCCTTATGGAATCATCACAGAAAATCCCCATCAAGCTGTGCCCAAGAAGGCCAGGAGATGCTACAGAGGTTTATGCTTCCACAGAGAAGGCAAAGAAAGAACTTGGTTGGACGTATGTTTTTATCCATCCTGTTTTCTTACACTTTCTTATATACCCACATCAAATTCTTAAAAAGTTCTTACCGAATCAGATGGATACCTATTACCTATCGGTTGCGAATCTGTAACATAAGGAATTTCTATGCTGTATCCTGCTGGAATCTACCCTGAGCTTACAAAATGGATAAACCTGATAAATTCTCTGTACTTATCTGTAATTCGATTAGTTCTTACAATTGTTCTTCGTGCACTTCTCAGGGCAAAGTATGGTGTAGACGAGATGTGCAGAGACCAATGGAACTGGGCAAGCAACAATCCTTGGGGTTACCAGGCAAAGCCTTGAAATGACATGGGCATGTGCTGATCTGTATGAACCGCTAGTAGTTGATTCATACGGAAAAATTTTGTTTGGCTGATCATGTTTAGATTAAAATATTTATAAATTTAGTATTCAATGTAGACTTGTGTCTATGACAAATAAAAGGAGAGGAAATTGATGAATCTGTACTTTGTATCTCCCTATTTCTCTGTAAAAGTACTCTCTTCTTGGAAAATAAATATATATGAAGTTTTTACATGCTGTGGCTTAAGTACTCAGCTCATTGTCTATTAGGCTAAAATTGATGCATCTATTGATCAAATCCTTATGGATATGGATTTCCATTCTCGCGTTAAATGTATGAAAGAATCGGAAATTTGTGCTGGAAGAGAACAATCAGAGAGAAAGAGAAAACAGAGGATCGTGAGAATGAAGCACAACCCTCAGATAAGCTGTATTGCATAGGCAATTCATATTTTCTGTTGGTAATTTAATCTTACCGAAAATCAGATAAGCTTTGTTGCATGGGCAATTCATATTTTATGTTATCGTATCTGACTTGTAGGATTAAAATTGACTGAAAAGAGTTGACATGTGGGATATCCTTTTCCATCACCAAGCAGTGACTAACAAGAGGGCTTTTCCTTGAAACTCCATGAACATAATCAAATACATCTTGAAGAAACTAATCAAAGGTCATTTCACAGGCAAGTTTGAGGAACCTTCATTTGGATACAGTAAAGGGAACAAATGAAAGAAGGTGGTAGTGTATTGGTGGTTGCTTATGGAACAATGGCTGGTGTGTCACCTGTTGCGCCCAGTTTCCTCTCTCAGCAACCATTCCCAACTCCCTCGCCGTTCTCTTTCTCAGTAGCCTCTACCAGACAGAGCTCTAGGCCTTCCATTCGCCTTTGCAGCCTTGTTCTTCGATCAATTGCTGTTGTGTTCTCCTTTGTCTCAGCCCTTTCAATGGCAACTTCATCAGCAAAGAAGAAAGGTCAACGACCCAGCTTCACTGAGCATTCAGAACTCTTGTAAGCTTAGCCCTCAGTTTATATTGCCTGAAAGAGAAAAAAAAAAAAGTGTTTTATCCAATCACCCAGATTAAGGAATCATTCCCTGGTATCAATCTCTGCTCTGCACGATCAACCAGGGGATAGGTGCCTGTATGATCAGCCAGAGCAGTTTAATCATCTCTGACTGTTGACAGAATATGTAGGCTATCTTACCATCTGTCACTGTTTCATATTCTGACTGTTCGATTGTAGGTACAGCTTCGTCATAGCCATCCTAGCTTTTATTTACTCAGGTTTCCAGCTCCTTAAAGCTGTTTATGACATTGCGGACAGAGGAATTGGTATATCAGAAATGATCTCTGACTATGCTAGCTTCATCTTTGATCAGGTAAGTGGTTCTCTTTCTCTCTCTTTAATCTTGTTCCTCTCATTTGTCTTCTGGAAGAAACTAGCTCTCTGTGACGACTAATTCCTGGCTAGCATGTAACAGTTGGTGGGTTACCTTCTGATTTCATCTTCTTCAACAGCAATACCAGTCCTCCAGCATATCCAACAAGCTGCACCACTTTGGAAGGCAGCCATCATATCAACAACCATGTCCTTTGCTACTTTCATAGTCATCGCCATTTCCGCTCTCCTGTCAGGATACAAGCTTTGCAAGAGAATCAGCTGGTGATAGTTCATTTTTCTACTGCAAATTGCTGTACACAGAAGTGATTGTACAAAAGAAGTAGATTCCATCTACGTCAG
Organism: Moringa oleifera; assembly: GCA_021397835.1. Classification (NCBI taxonomy): domain Eukaryota; kingdom Viridiplantae; phylum Streptophyta; class Magnoliopsida; order Brassicales; family Moringaceae; genus Moringa; species Moringa oleifera. The sequence goes on from JAJFZO010000566.1 coordinate 2,000,762, forward strand.
ATCTTAGTTTCTAGCAGCTGCGGCGCTGTCTTATTCTCAAGGATAAGTGGTTATCATGAAGGCTCCCCTACATAAGTTATCAGCTTCTTTATGTATGATCATCATTACAGCAATCAATGCTAAATCTAAACACAATAAAACAAGCAACTGCTGTGCTGTCTTATTCTAAAGGATAAGTGGTTATCATGAAGGCTCCTCTATATAAGTTATCAGCTTCTTTATGTATGATCATCATTACAGCAATCAATGGTAAATCTAAACATAATAAAACATGACATATGCTTTGGAGTCTATTTCAGAAAGGTTAATATACTTGGAATCAAGATTGCCAGTAAATGAGTTCAACCTAAAATTACAGATAAATACGTACAGACTAGGCCCTAGGATTGCATCACCTTACAGCCTCTAAACTTTTCTCTTCTTCAGCGACAACAAGGTTGCCTTCTGTAAACTCACAAGCTGGAATGAGGACACCAAGCTGCTTCTGCAGCTTCTTGATAACAAACACTTCTGGCTCCTCACATATGGTAACAACAGTACCCTTCCTGCCAAGCCTACCTGTCCGGCCAGCCCGATGTGCATAGTGAATTGAGTCTGTGGGTAAGTCTAGATTAACCACAAGATCACATTCTGCCACATCCAAACCCCTAGCAGAAAGCTCATTTGTAACCAGAACTCTCACCTCCCCGTTCTTGAATCTTTTCAAAGTTGTAGATCTAGCAAGTTTGCCAAGATTCCCATGTAGTTCTGCAGCTTCCATTCCACGAGCCTCTAGCTTGAAGACAGCATCTTTTAGCTGTTTAGTATGGTTCATGAAAGCAATAACAGACTTCGCATCGAGGGCGTGAACACATCTTCTTAATGTGTCAACCTTGTGCTGTAATTTCGTGACACAATAGTAATGTTTCAAAGCTGGAGGCAAGCTCTGAACGACTGGCTGGTTTGAGTTTGAGTTTGTAGTGGAAGTAAGCCCGGACAATTGAACAGGCACAGCGGGTTTAACAGATTCAAGTGGGATCACTTTTTTGGCTTGAACAAGAAGTGGATCGGAACCCCAGCTTCTAGCTGCCCTTATTACTGAGAATGGCACTGTTGCAGACACCAAAATTGTCTGACGCTCAGCCCGCCTGGCAAGAGAGCTCTTAGATTCACATGGATCCAAACCTGATCTCCTTCCGACATGCTCTAGTATACGATGCATGTCCTCCCGGAAATTGAATGACATTAGCTCATCAACTTCATCTAAGACCAAGAAACGACAACCATGGGTGTGAAGCTTCCCAGCTGCACTAATCTCTGCTATCCTCCCAGGTGTGCCAACAACAATAGCTGGCTTGTTTTTCTTGAGTGCTTCTTCCTGCCTTGAGCGGTTTGCACCTCCTACAAGTTGCTGAACCATTTTCCTGTTGGCAGGTCCTAGCAGCTTTTCGACTTCCCTCACAATTTGCATGCCCAGCTCCCTAGAGGGAGCCACAATAACAGCCTCTATCTCTGCTTTCTTCCCACTTTCACCACCACCACTGGAAGATTTATTCATCAGTGGGCCAAGTTGGGACAGTATTGGAAGGAGATAGGCCAGGGTTTTTCCAGACCCTGTGTAAGACTGAATCACAACATCATGACCCTCCAAAATTGTAGGAATAGCTGCAGACTGAACATCTGTAGGGATTGTGAAACCTTCGTTTTCTAACCTCTCTGATAACAATGGTGGGAGGCCTAGCTCAGGAAATGATTTGGCGGAAAACAGAGGCAACGTTAAATCAACAGACTTTTTTTCCCTCACAGCCTTCAATCCACTCCTTCCCTCTCCCTGCACCTTACTTTTGGGGACTCCAGCAGAAGAACCCAATTTCCCAACCTTAGTTATTCTAGTCTTGTTTGTTTGCTCAAACTCACTCTTGAATCCAAGGCTTGCAACAGTTAGAGGGCCACGGTCACAATCAACCCGGCTTAGAGAACGTACACCATGATGGCGCCAAGCTGTAGTGGAAGCACATGACAACTTTTGGAATGGTAAGGACTCCCCAGCAAGAAGGAGCAATCTTGTTGAGAATAATGCAGACATCCTTTATAGATTTTCTGTATTCACTAATGAGAAAGCCTGTTTACAACAAGTGACATAAGTGGAGCTAGGAAATCAGTGATTGCCCAACAAAGGCAACAAAAGCAAGAACAATGGCAACAAAAGCAAGGCCATAGAAAAAATCCTTATCTGTAAATGGTGACCTTCAAAGACAACAAAACCTAATAGCTAAAATCCCCACCTTTTAAGCTAATGAACATCTTACACCATTTCCTAAAATTAATTCCAACTTTCACTGCATGATACACAGAAGACACACAAGTAAAGTTTTCAGAAAACTAAAGCTTGGCACCGTTTCTCTGTTAGCCAATTTTAACAAAGAAACAATGCCAACAGACCACACCTCCACATAGTTCAAATTTTTGTCAAACAGATGGGGAGCAGGAGCAAAACGAGTAGTATAACCAAACCACACTGGAACAAAATCAAGGGAATAAAGCATTGATTGATTTCCGAGAAAATTATAAGAAAAAAAATCCAAAATTCAACTTTCTCAGACTTTTAGAACTGAACCAACTTGTTCATTAGTACCTAAACAATTTAATGCTCTGCAATTAGCTTACAGAGTGATAACGGACTTAAATAGACCACACTTCAAATTAGGAAAGAGGCGTTTATAAGGGAGAAAGAGAGAAAGAGTAGAAAGAGAGAGAGGGAAACAAACCCAGCGTCCATCGTTGCTCTATAGCCTGCAGTGCAGAGAAAACAGAGTCCTATTTTGGAGTGACAGTAGCTGGCTTGGTGGAAGAATTTCTCCACACGAAGACCACCAGAAAAGAAAATGCTACACGTTGACACTGCCAACGAATCATAAATGTGGGCCGGGTCGAATTGATTCGGGTCAAAATGTGAAGCCCAAGTTTGTTTAATTAAAATCCAAATAGACAAAATATAATATAATACTTGAATTTAATAAAAATAATAACTTTCATAAATTATTAAGTCGAAAGACAGTTGGAAACGTGCCCATAGAGCAGAGGAAGCTTCCAGACTTTTTGCGGGATAACGATGACGTTCAACCATCATCTCTCTTTGTCTCTCTGATACTTTTTCTTAGCAGAAGTCTGAAGGAAAGGATTGTTTGGGATTTTCAGATACCAAGATGGCAGAAAAAAGGCGAATGACTGAAGCTGTTCTTGCATTTCGCTTTGCTCGTTTGTATCAGAAGGTATAGTCTCTGTTTCTCATCATCTTAACAGAGCATGTCAAATGCTTGTCATAACATTTACTTTTCGCCTTCTTGTTCTTTAAACAATGTCAGACGTAGAGTTTTTGTTGTGTAACAGTATTTGAAGCTTACGTTGATCTTCAATATGTGCAGATTATAATTCTAGTTTCCATCAGACGGAGATTTTGTTATTGTTTTTGTTTGATTCTCTGCGATGTATTATTCCGTTGTCCTATGGTTGCCAAGAAATTATATGGAAGTTAACGAAACGCATCGTTGGTTTTCATTTCTTTTTCTTTTCGTTTCGCTTTCTTGGCAGCCAAACAGCATTGGTCTCCGCGTGTACGGCTTCTGTATTGGAGCGTTTGTGTGATTGGTCTCTCTGCTATTCCCTTCCGATACACTGATAGGCTTTTTTTTTTTTTTCAAATAATGTACAGAAGATAATATTACTGATCAACTAAGCCTGCCTGGTACCGTTGATTGCTTTCTCCTGTGAACTCAGATCAACTCGACGAATTCTCGACGTTCTTGTAGATTCGGTGGCAACGACTGGGTAGGAATTAATATGAAAATATGAAGTAAGCATTCTAGTGGTTGCCATGAATTTTCTTGATCAGTTTTAGTCATATCTTCTACTATGCTGTTCATCAACTTCAATTTTCTGCAAAATCATTGATGGATCTGCTTTGCCGTATATAACGTTCAATGTTCTTTATGTCCTCAATGATTTACGTGTATCTTTCACTCTTTTATGTGAGTCTGAATTGCAGTTTGTGATCAGGGGACGTGTAAGCTGGGACGAAGCAAACCTTTCTGAAATTGAAGCAAATAAACCTGTGAGGAGGAAGATTTCAGAACCCAAAACGCCATATCACCCAATGATCAAGGAAGATGGTAAATTGACATTGCTTGTTCTTCTTTCAGCTTTCTGGTTTTAAAATATGCAGAAGACACAGCCCTGATGAGTCTTTTAACTTTTATGTTGTGGATTCTTACAGGCTCTCCCATACAGGATTCTGTTGAGTCCCTTGGTTATGTTCTTCATGCTGAAGCTGTCAGAAGTGCCTTAAACAAAGTAGCTTCACATCAAAACCACACCGGCAGTTTCGCGGAAACGATATCATCTGAGGATGATGGTGATGCTTTCGATGAAGATGAAGGTCCTAAATTACCTCTTTTAACAATATTTTCTGAATAATATGTCATGATAAATAATTCAAAGAAAATAACAGATTTCATATCTTCCCAAAATCACTCTGAGATTTCATAAACACCATCTAACATAGACTTGGAGAGCATTCTCAATGTTATCAGTTCATTATTGGTGAAAGTCGGCATTTGATACTTTCGATTGTGTTAAAAATTCTTGTTACAGACTTTGTCGAATATGAGCCTGCAACCAGCTTTGAAGAGCATCGGAGAGCACACTACGATGAGTTCAAGAAGGTTAAAGAGCTTAAGCAGAAGGAATCGATCTTCTTCGTGGGTGATGAATCCGATGAAGACTACTCCGATTTACCCTCTGGCCTGAATATTTCCACCAGAGATATAGAGATTCACAGTGTTGACGATGAAAATCATGTAGACAATGACTGTCATGAAGAGAGATGCGATTCCTGCTCATCCTCCAGCATCTGCATCAGAGACATCCACATTGATGATGGCGATGAGACTCCAGAGCCTGTCTCGAAGATTGGATCCACGAAAAGGTAAGATGTCATGTTGTTTTATATAATCTTTCTCAGTACTACGTGAGCCTGAGGAGCTTGTTTTTTTCTGTATCTTCTGCATGTGATGAACCACAATCTCTCTCCTGTTGTTCATATGAAATTAATTATACATGTAAAATTTTAAATTTTGTTCAAATTTATAAATATATGTTTAATTTTTTAACAAAAATATTATTTAAATAAAAAATTTTATATAATAAATTTTAACTTAAAAATTTTCAGCAATATAAATAAATATTTGACTTATTATCATCAAAAATTTTATATTTTTTTAATATTAAAATAATTTTATAATTTTTTTGAAATTTTAATAGTATAATTATAAAAAATTATTTTTAATACTTAAAAATTTTTGAAATTTTTTAATGATGACAAAAATTTATAAAAAATTAAATCAAAATTTATTGTAAGACATTTTTAATTTTAATAGTTCTTGTAAATAAATTAAAATCAATAATGATTTAGAATAAATTGAATATTCACATGCAAAAATTGATATGGAAAATTATAAATTTTTGATTGAAACACATGAAAATTTTTAAATTTTCTTTTATATTGACCTTTTTGATTTATCATTCCATCTATTTGCTTTCAGTTAAAATTAATATCTTCATTTTAATAAATAATAAGCATTGAAAAGTATTTTTATTTAACTATAATTAATTTATAATGCAGTCAAAATTCAACTTTGTTAATACTAAAAAGCAAGAGAAAAATGGAAGATTTTGATACAAAATTTAAAACAAAAATTCAAATTAATGGAAACTCACCAATATAACACAAAATCTAAAGCTTGTAAGTTGGAAACAAATCAAAAACTTTATAAGTTTAATTATCACGGGACAATTATGAAGAAATTTAACGGGAGATGGAGAGGGATGCAAAAGCAAATCTGCTGCAACAATTTAATTAAGGCATGTACCTAAAATAAACAAAAAGAATAAATTAATTAAACTCCAAATAATTCTAAATGTGTAAGGGATTTTTTTCTTTATACATATATATATATATATATATGCATGTGGAATTAAATGATAAAATGCTAAGGTGAACAGAGGGGGTCCCACATTTGCCACATGGCACAGACCCACCTGAGAACTTTAACTCCTCTATGTTAACTACTGGTGACGGAATCATTATCTTTACTTATGATTATTCCATTCTAGAGTCCCTTGTCTTCTGCATGTAACTGTACGGATAAAATCCAACATTTATATTGTAATGAAATTTGGTTTTTTCCCCTTTTATTATCCACTGATATATTATGTTAAAATAAATAATTATGTATTTATACCTGTTATAAATATAATAATTAAATTTTTTAAAAACTAAAATATCATTTTAAAATTTTATTTTTTCAGTTAAATTTATAGTATTTTTTTCTTCTGATATCAAAGGTACAGACAAAAATTTTTTCGAATAAATATTATGTTAAATCTTACGTTTTATTTTTTTACAATAAAATTTTAGATCTTAAAGATATTTTTAAATAAAATTTATTTTATTAGTTTTATTTAAATTAAATTTTAATAAAATTGATTGTAAAAATTTTAATAATATTTTATTATTAAAATATCTAAAAAACTACTCAAATAAATTTTACATTTCATTTTAATTTCATTTTTTAAAATTATTTACTATTCAAATAAATTTATACTTTTACTTTATTTTTTAAAATTTAAATATTTTTTAACAAATTATGTTTTATAAATTTTTAAAAGTTTGATAATATTTTAATACTAAAAAATTTAAAATATCTTTAAATTTTAATTTTGTATGAAATTCAGTTTAATCTAATTTAGTAAATCAATATTTATTTAAAAACTCAATTAAAAAACTAAAACTCAATATTTTAAATCATATTTATCAAAAAATCTAAGAATAAATGTTATTTTAAATCTCAAAATTAGTGTTTTATCTTCAATTAAATTTTAATTTTTAAAATTTTTATTATTAAAATAATTTAAAAATTACTAAAGTAGATTATAAATTTCCTTTTTATTTTTTTCAAAATTTGATAATTAATATTTTTAAAATTTTTGATAAATATTAAAAATAATTAATAATTAATATTTTAAAAACATATATTTTTTTTAGTTTTATGATGATACTTAAAATATTTTTTTATATTTACAAAAAGTTTTAAGTCAAAATTTATATCAATAAATTTTTTAATTTTTAAAATTTTAGATGATATTAAATTTAATTTAAATTGATAAATTAAGTTTTTTTTAAATTAAAATTTTATTAAAAACAAAATTCAACTTCTTAAATAACATTTGTGTAAAATTTAAATTTATTCTTTAATTAGAAAATTAAGGGCAAGAATGAGAGAAGCTTCTGGAAACGACCTTAACAAGGCAGAGGGGGCGTTCTTCTCGCGCCTTCCTGTGCTCTCTCTCTCTCTCTCTCTCTATATCTTGTTCTATAAGTCTATCTCTACTTACACTTGCGTGGGTCCCACCATTTTGCCGCTTTTGTTTTCTATTCTCTCACCATTATTTCTCTTTTCCTTCTCGAACCCACGGTTTCTGTTTCTGCCCCGTTATCATTTACTCCACCCAGAAACTTCTAGAAACAACAAAAACCTAACCTTCTCTCGAGATCTCGACGCGCGTCTTTCACTCTCAGTTCCGGTGGTGGCGCTTTGCTCCGATTCCGTTGAGAACGGTTGGAGTTTGTTTTGGTTGCGGTGGACGTGTGGCTTTCTTATTTTCTGTTTGGTTGGCGAGAAAAAGGAAACTTCGGTCCCGGGCTTTTCTTGAATAGAATCTGTATCTTTTACGTTTTCCGCAGGTAATAGTATTGGGTTGATTTTATTTTCCACAACAGATTTGGATGTTTATAGGTTACTCTCTGCGAAGAAAATAAGGAAACTGATACCGAAACGGAAAAGAAGAACATTCATTGCAACTGTGTTCGTGTTATTTCACGTTGTTTCAGTTTTCATAGACGAGTTACTCGCATGAAACAAGTTCATCAGTTGTGTTTGCCTCACTTTGTAGCTCTTTTAGCTCCCTGACAGACCTTTTAGTTCGACAAGACATGATTGCGGATTCATTTAGAGTCCTCTTATGTTTTGTCTTTCTGTTTTTTTATTTGAATCTGGTCTAAAGTGTTTGATAAATCAGATTAGAAAAGGCGAAAAGGAAATTGTTTCGAAACCTCCAGTTCCTTGGGGTTCGGATCTGAACCCAGAGGCCGAACCCATGCCGGGAGAGCAAACCGGCGAGTCACCTGCCGGTGACTCGCAGAGGTCGCTACCGACTCCGTTCCTCACCAAAACCTATCAGCTTGTGGACGATCCGTCCGTCGACGACCTGATTTCATGGAACGAAGACGGATCCACGTTCATCGTATGGCGGCCCGCCGAATTCGCGAGAGATTTGCTCCCCAAGTACTTCAAGCACAACAACTTCTCAAGCTTCGTTCGCCAGCTTAACACTTACGTACGTTGTTAAATCTCTTTGCTTGTGCATTTATTTTTAATTTCTTTGTGTTTTGTGTATTCATGTAATTTAATTCGTTGTAGGGATTTAGAAAGGTGGTGCCGGATCGGTGGGAATTCGCCAATGACTGTTTTAGAAGAGGAGAGAAAGGGCTGCTGCGTGATATACAGCGGCGGAAAATCTCGCAGTCAGCGCCTTCTGGGGCAGTGACGGTGGCAGCGCTGCCTGCAGCGGTGTTGCATGCCGTCTCTCCTTCGAATTCCGGCGAGGAGCAGGTGATCTCAGCAAATTCGTCTCCGCTGGTCGCGACAGCAGCTGTCGGTGCCACGTTGCAGCGCACCACAAGCTGCGCCACCGCGCCGGAGCTGATGGAGGAGAACGAGAGTTTGAGGATGGAGAACACGCGGCTCAATGACGAGTTGACTCGGCTAAAGGGATTGTGCAACAACATACTAGCGTTGATGACTAATTACGCCTCTGGTCAAGTAGAGAGCGGGAGGTCCCCAGAGGGAAAGCCCCTGGAGCTATTGCCGGCGAGGCAAGGGCTCCAGCCGATGGAGGAGGATACCGCCGCCGAAGGCGGCATGAGGCCCGAGGAAGAGGTGTCCCCGAAGCTCTTCGGAGTCTCGATTGGCATCAAGCGCCAGAGGAGAGACGAGGAGCTAGAGGAGGAGGGGCAAGGGCACAGTAATCAGCAACAGCAACAGGATGGTGAGACTGGGTCGGACGTGAAATCAGAACCATTGGATGGGAACTCTGATAATCAGGAATCCACGTGGCTGGAACTGGGCAAGTGATGCATTCATCTGCATTAATTGTTTGATTTTTCTGGTACGGAGTTGTTTGGATGATGGTCAGCGGGAGTGGTCACCAGCGGGGACTGGATCAGGCTTCTGGGTAACCGCCACGTGTTTGTGGAGAAGTTTCTCCTGGATGTTTCTTGATGTTGAAAGCCTGGAAATCGTTTTGATCCCAGAAGAGATAACAAAAAGCTGCAGCCTCAAAAGCTTTAGCTAAAAGACCAGACAGGAAAGCAAAGTGGGAAAAGTCTCCTGAAGCCCTAATTGCTGTGTGCTTCCTCTGCTCCGAAAAGGGCAAGAAAAGCTTATTAGAGAGCAACTCAAATAGAGGTAGAGCCAGATTGGTAATTTAGGTCTGCAAATTTAATTATTACATCTGATCATCTTGTGTTAGGATTGTTAATCATGTAGTTTAATGGTGTAGATTCAGAAACTTAATGAGATTTCTCAATCATGCAGTTGAGGATTCTGCTTTAATCAATTTATTTTAAAAAATAACGGAAGAACTAGAGTGTTAATAAAAGAATATCTTAGTTTTGTTTCTTTGTCCTTTTTGAGCAATAAATGCCTTCTTGTCTTAGCTTCATTAAAATTAATATAAAAATAATGAATATATATATAAAATTTAATAATTATTATGATTTTTGAAAAATTCATCTCAGTTTTTTTTTTTTAAGTATATTAGGTTTTCTGCGGTAAATAAAATACGGCGAAGTTATTAATGAAGCATTATCTTGAGTAGGAGGGATAAGAGATTTATGAAGAAGAGGTAGTGTTGGAAGTCAGATGTCTGTATCTGTGGGATGGATCTTTATTGGGGAGGAGACAGAACAGAACAGAACAGGAAGTCCTATGTCTTAGAAAACAACTACAGCTTCATGGATATAGTTTGAAGGGTATTGCAGATCAGACAAGCTGGTGCAAGATAGCCCGTTAAATAAAACTGGTGATGGGCTATAATACCCAATTCACCCAAAATCAGAGGTCACCATATATTAGGTTCAGGTCAAAAACCATGAATACATTAACTCTGTCACCCATCTTTACGGATAAAGGCCCATCACGTTGGGCTGCAAAAATATTTTTATTATAAAATTAAATTTTTAATAATATAAAAAATTAAATTATACATATTTTTAAAATTCAAATATTAACTCATTTAATTATGAAACTTTTGAGAAATTTATAAAAAATAATCGATTAATTGAAAATTTTTCAAAATTGAGAGATAAAATTAAAATAAAGCGTAAAATCTATTTGAATAATTTTTAGGTATTTTCAATTATGAAAAGATCATTAAGTTTTTATAATTGCTTTGAGTCAAGTTTTAATTTGCATAAAATCAATATATTAAAATTTGTTTAGATATCTTTTGAAAGTTAGAGTTTGAGTAAAGTGAAGGACAAAATTCAAAACTCTAAATATTATATTTAAATTTAATAAATTTACCTGAAAAAACTAATTAAATTTAGGTCAAATAATTTTAAAAAAATAAAAATATTTTTTCATTGAAATATTTTTAGAATAACTCAAATAAATTTTACATTCTATTTTTGAGTATATTCTTTTTAAAAATTGAATAATTTTTAACTTATAACTTATTTTTTAAATTTTTTTAATTTGTTGATAATATAAATTTTTAAAAAATTATGCTTCAAATATGTACAAGATTTTTAATTTAAATATCACTGATTTTTTTTTAATAACATATGATTTAATTTAAAATTTTTGAATCAAAATTTATTTGATACCAAACATAAGTAAAGTTTAATATTTTTTCAAAGGTAAAAGATGTTTTTATTTTTTTTTTTGATATTTTTTTCCTTCATTTAAATTGATGATACTCTTGTAACCATGCAACACTTAAAATATTAACTTATTATACAGGAACTAGATATATATATATATATATATATATATATAAAATTATTAATTTTTAAATTTATGATATAAATTTATAATTATTAAAATTTTAAATAAAGATATCCTAAAATTTTAATTTTAATTTTATATTATTAATCAAATTTTTACATTTAGAAAACAACAAATCAAATCTTAATATACTAATTTGAATTAAATTAAATTTTATCAAAAAATTCAAAGATTAAAAATATTTAAATCGAATATCTTATAAAACGAATTTTATCTTGAATTTTCTTATAGGATTATAAAAAAAGTTTCAAAATTTTTAATATTAAAATAATATATATTTTAAATTTATAAAAAATAAATTTTATATTAAAATTATTTAAATTTTAAAAATAAATTTAAAATAAAATAAATAATTTATTTAAATCATTTTTAAGTATTCAATCATTAACCTCTCACCTTGCTTTGTTTGACAAGAAGGAAAGTTTAGTCACAATGACGTTACTTTCTCGACGTCGAAGACATAAATTTCCAGTTCCAAATCTTTCAAAAGAAACGGCTTCAGGAGACAAACTTCCTATTAATCTGTCTTAAATTTTCCTTCTCCAATCCTTAAAAAAAGGGAAAAAAAAAATCCTAACCTTGTCCTGTTCACAATTAGCTTCAATCTCTTCATGTCTCAATAGGATTCCTTCTTTTTCCATAGAACAGAAGGAAAATAAAAAACATTAGTTGCCGACAATAAGCTTCCACAATTTCTACTGGCTAGAACACAAAGCTGGAAAATTTTAAACATAATAATCCGGTAGCTGTAATCCAAAACTATGCCGACTTTCTTGACTTGTTTGTAGTGTCAGAAACCTAACTCCTGTAAAATAAATGCAATTTAAAAAAAGTGGTACTAGAGTAGGCGTGGCATCTTCCTCATTTTATAATTCATGAGCCGCATTGTGCAGCAATCTTTTTTTTTCTAATTTAATTTTGGTGTAAAATGTATGTGGAAGAAAGCCGGCAAAAAGAAAAATTATTTAGGGTTTTGGATTTTTTAGCTTGTTTTGCAAACGAAAAGCCAATATGAATGTATATATGTGAGTTTCATACTTTGTTTAATGGGCGGAAGAGGCATATGATATAATTAGGCAATCTATGCTACTCATACATATCTTGCTTTCAATGCATATATGTATTTTTTTTATGCCGATATAAATTTTGGTAATTCGTTGGAAAACAAATGGTGTGGTGTTTGAATATTTGTCTCATGGTAGGATGAAGCAGCAATAGATATTTTTTTTTTTATAGAAAAAGACCAAAAAAATTATAAGCAACTAATTCAAATATATTATAGCTAGATAAAAGACTTCATGTTAATTTAATTTTATGTTAATTTTGTTATGAAGATTTAAAATAATATTTTTATAATTTATAATGTTAATAAAAATTTAAAAATAAATAAAAAATTTAGTAATCCATTTTATGATATCGTCACATATTATATATAATTTTTTTAAAAAAAATTAATCAAACACGATAGGTAGAGATTTTTATTTTTATATTATATGTTCCACTTTTGTAATATGTACAAAATCAACAATGAAGTCTTTGTAAAATCCAAGAGTCCACCAGACTTTAATGATGACATTACAAAAGATAAACATGTTTTAATGTTAATTATTAACGGTGTCACTCAATTAGCTTTCTACAAAGTGGGTATGTCGTGCAACCTTTTATTGAGACAAGCAAATGGCAATTTAGATTTTGGGTAAAGGTTAGCACTTTATTATTGCGATATATATTAGATTTTCTTTTTAATTCAAATTGGTATGGATTATAAGGTTGGAATATAAAAGAGTAGAAGAAACGTAATCAAATTGATGAGAAGATGACTTCCACAATATGCCGTGAATTGACTTGCAATCATATGGAAAAAAGAAAAAAATAAATGGATGGAAATTAAAGCAAGCAACTATGCAAATGCATATATGTCATTCTTGCTGCAGGTGGATTGTTTATTCCATTCTTATCTAAAATGATTTCACAACAGATATACTATCGAGATATTGCAATTCATGAAATTAACTTGTTTTGATTCGTATCAATTAAGTTGTATATATTGTTATTTTAAATTATATTTATAATTTCAAATAATTTTAAAAAATTAAAAATTAAAAATTTTTAATGAAATAATTTTAACGATATGATATATCAGATATAAAGATTCATATATATATATATATAAGTAAAAAAAAATTATTAAAAGTTATATGATAACTATATAAATAGAGCAAAGAAGATAAGGATCAAGATTTTTGGTGTTCTATTTGTACGTTTATTTCTTACCTAATTCTTTCTACTGTTGGGAAGATGGAGATTCACTTTCCTTCTCCTCGATTTACTTTTCCACAAGATTCTCTCTTATCAAACACAATCTAACAAAGTTTTCCTATGTTCCAGATGTAGATAAAAAATGACTCAACTTAAGAACTGAGTTTAGCTTGATTTCCACTAAATCATATCAAAGCTATATATATTATAAAGAAATTAAAAAAGTTACTTTTGCCCAAAGGAAACGAAAAATTTATAGTGATGATAAGGGTATGAAAAAACACTAGTGCTATACTTAATAGTTAATATTCTTTCTTAATCATTCTCTATCCAAAATTCGGATTCTTTTGTCACATGTATGCCTAATAGTTTTAATTTTAAATTATTATATTACTTTTTTATATATACATTTTAAGAAACTTACAAAATAAAGAAGTATGCGGTAAGGGTCGTGCAATCATTTATGGACCATAATAAATTCCACGAGGAAACTGCGGCGTACGTGACTGACCCTTGAAGCTCCCTCGAACTTCTCGTTTACTCCTTGGTCTTTCTCCTATATCCATATCTTCCTCCCTCCTCTCTGTCTTCTCTCATGCACATTTCTCAAATCAAAATCTCTCTCTTTCTCCCTCTCTCGCTCTGTGTGAATGTGTATTACGTTTCACTATCTTAAAACGAGAAGAAGGAGAAGCTTTAGAGTTGGAGAAAGAAGAAATGGAGGTCACCGTCATATCAGCAGAAGGACTGAGGAACACTTCATCTGCTCTCTTCTCGAACCGGTTGAGACCCTTCATCACCATCATCGTGGCCCAACCAGCAGAGTGCAATCCCACCACCAATGGTGATAAAAAGTGCCACGTGTATACGACAAGGGTTGATGATCAAGGAGGTGTGAACCCTAAGTGGGGTGACAAGTTCCACATTCCAGTGGACGCCACGTTCTTCGCCAACAGATACTCTTCCATACACCTCCGGCTATACACCAAGAGGCTCATTGGGGGCCAGACCCAGCTGGGTTGGTGTCAGGTCCGGGTCACCGATATTGGGTTCCCACCAGTGGGCTCAATGAGGCACCTGAGCTACCGGCTGCGGGAGAAAGACGGTTCAAAGGGTCATGGAATTGTGAACATTGCAGTGAAGGTGACGGGAAGTTTGTATCAGGTAGCACGTCAATGGACATCCTCAGAAACGTGTCGCACGGTGATTGGAGTACCAATTGCAGTGTTTCCACATGCGGGTGAAGGTCAGCCACAACAGTTGACGAGTGGGAGAGGCGGGTCATTCACTTATGCTAAGAAGACGAGTTAACAATCTGACTAGAATGCATGCAGTCCAGTGTCCTTTTTTTGCTTTTTGGTTTCACATATTTGTACTCTTTTGTTTATGTTTCATCTGATTCCTTTATAAAGAGGGGTCCTTTGGTTTGCGATAAGTTGTGTACAAAGGACAATTTTTGGGTTTCTCTTACTTTGACTTAAAAAAAAAAAAAAAAAACCTAATTCCGGTAGGTTATTGTGCACCGTGTGAGCTTCCTAGAATGGACCGAGCTGACTTGGATGACTAAACTCACTATCAAAATTCCACAGGATCATTAGACAAGAAGAGAGACTCGAAGCATCATTGCAAGGGAAAAGGAGTAACTATAAATCAGGACGCAAGAACGACATGAAGGAGAAAGGAAAGAACAAAAATCTTGAAATGCTTTGACATTGTTTAGACATAGTCAACCTGCATTATCAAAGGACAGCAAATTTAGTGTAATCAACATGCACACTGGAACTCAATCTTGTGAGGTGTTCCCTTACAAGCTGCCACGCGACCCACCTTTTCAACAATTATTGCGATTCCACGTAATTAAAGTCTTTGATTAGTGGTGCTGTTTATGCCTCATTATGATGTTACATACTTGATTATGATAGGCTAACAACTGAGGTTATTGTGAATGACAAACAATGTAGATAAACAACTTACAGTAGGAATCATCTGTAATTAGTCCAAGTTGATGCTTCTGCTCCTTCAATTCTGCCAATTTCGGTTGGATTTGATAGCTGGAAGCACAAAAAATAACCAGTGGTAATCTGCTCATTAGTCTCCTCCTATTGAGAAGTTATCCAAGTATACAAATGTCTACAGCATTTACAAACTCTAAATATGGTGCCAATCAATGAACCTTGGAATTTAAATACCAAAAGTTGGTGTCATTCAAATGTGAAATCAAAGATTGATTAAGTTATTCTACTTGTCCTGAAGAACAGCAAGTTATGATGTAAATAAAATCCGGAGACGGCTTGAGAGGATAAACTGCCATTGGCCCGGTCACCACACAGCATTCTTGAAAGATGTAGCTTCTTGAAATTTCTTCTTTATTGATTTGAAACTACCGGGGCCCTTCTTACTCCATCGAAATGACGTGCTTCGGCTAAGAAGATCTGACATAAGAGGTGACTTTGGAGATGAGTCTTTCAATGGTGTGTCATCGTACTCTGCCAAAAGATAAATCAAACTTTATTGAGTTAGAAGTTACTCAAAGCTTTGAGCAAAGCTCCACTCCGTGTAATGACCAATCGTGGCATGCCATATCAAAATTTGAAACCCATTTCAACAAACAAAAAGGAAAATGAATGTAGGCAAAGACAGGAAGCTCTTTTTATTAGGTAAACATTCAGAAGCCAGGCATTTGTCCTTCTTTTCAGGTTTCTGCATCTTGGGACACTTTAAATAATTTAAACAGGAAATCCAAAGTCAGATCACTATTCTCTTTGAGGTCTGTATCAGTGATATATTATCTCCCATCACATTGTACAGAATAACAACAGCCCCCTCAGGGTCTTCTACTGGGTAAGGGATGAGTCATTGGCATAACTTGGCCATGTTTGTGTTGTGCTCTAGTTATAAAGGTCAAATGCCTCTTCAACATACATTTACTACTTTGGAGATATAGGACCTTCAGCAATTGTAAGCTTCTTAAGCTGAGGAATTTAAAATCAATTCAAACATATTACAACTAAATTTCTTCAGGGCAGTGATTAAAGTTTTACCAGATCTTATCAGGGTTCAACAGTTGCGCATATGTTTCAACTAGCTCGTAACGAACCTTCATTTTTCTTTTTAATTTTCCCCCTCTTTTTTTCGGGGGCAGTGAGGGAAGAGGGAGTGTTTGGAGGACCTTAGTGAAAAAATTTCAGTTTCCAATCAAAAGGGAAAGCTCACATAAAATTTCTCCTACATATGCATGTGAACATGAAGTCCCATTCCCAGGCTGCTTCCCACAATGGCTTCTGCCAGGACATATTTATTTGAAGATTATATATTCATGTTATGTAACAAAACTGAACATCACATGTCAGAAGAGATGAATAAGCTGTAGTTAGCAAATGCTGAATACAAGCAAATTAAATTGAAATGAAAAAATTACCTGAAGACATGGGAAGCTGATATTGCTTTTTCAAGAACTTGGAGGCCTCTCTATCTTTCTTGTGGCATAGAACTCGTACCAAAGTATGGGCATCTTCCAAGCGCATGTTACCCTGTTCATGTAAATCTATTCCCATTGAAATGAGTTCACTTGCAGTCATCAGCATTTGAATAACTACTTCAGTCTGTCAAATGAAAAGGAAAAACAATATATCAAATCTATGTTTCCCACCATTCAGTTATTTTCACAGAATACTCAATCACAAGCTACTAAACCTCAAGAGAAAATAAGTTAAGTATCTGTTCAGAGGGTTTTGCTTCTTGCTCAACTAATGAACGGGGAAGACCATCTCCATCAGCAATGAAGAAATCCTATAAAGTAGAACAGCACATACCTATCAGCATGAAATTTTTTATAATAAGTTGGTAACTTAAATGAACTACATACATACCCAGTAACTTATTTCTAAGTACCTGGACTTAAGAAAATAATACCCACTTGTCCATACAGATATCAAGATGGCATCTGAATTTGCCATCTTGTACCTGGGTAGACACAAACCCTCAATGCCCTTTTAAACATAATTTTTTATATACATATGTATGTGTGCATGTGTGTATATATATGCATATATATACAGAGAGAGAGAGAGAGAGAGAGAGAGAGAGAGAAAGAGAGAGAGAGGCAAGTATTTGGCTCCACATTCAACCATCTATTGACATTACATCTCAGTATAGAAGCATCTTGACAGTTCATTCATTATTTGATAATAAATTTTCATAATATAGTTGAAGAGCCTAAAGGGAGCCCAAAGAAAGCCTTGTTAAATATTGAATCATTTCAAAAGAAAATGATATTATTGTATGCAGGCCTTCAGAACACCAATCTAGATTTTACTCACAGAATCATGCACTGCCAAGTAACTTTTTGGTTACAGTGCAATCAATGTAATGAATAAAATAGCACATGCTTGTCCTACCTGGCAAGGGCAAACAGTGAGCGCAACCTTTTTATACAGTACAATATGACTAGGAATGCATAATAGCTGATGAGACAATCCCAGTTTAAGACTAGGGCTGCTTCAAGAAGTAAAACCTTTGTGTCTAAGCATGACAAATAAATGGCTTAGATGTACAAGATTTCACGCTATATACATACAATGCAACTTTATAAAATAGGAGCAAAAAGAAGTTAGCATGGCATTACTGTATTTCATAAGCGTGTTGTGTATCTAAAGGCCTTGGAGGTGCTTTGTTTATCTAAAAGAGAAACTTTAACAGCAGTTCCAGGCACATGATGTGCAGATAGAACTCAAAATGCCTACCCACTAATGTAAGTCATGCAGGCCAACCTATGATGTCAGATAACAAAGATATCAAGGCTCAAAAAGGAAATTCACTAGATTTTTCTTCCTTATTTCTTGCTGTTTTTAACTGGAAAGGGGCTGGTGGAAGCTGCAGAAGAAACGTTACCTTCAAAATGTTAAGATCCTCTTCCATCATGATGATATCTGAATCAGAATAAGCACGAGAAGGACCTCCATCAAGCAATACACAAACATAGGCTTCCTGAAGCACAAGCATGCTACTTAAAGCCAATAAAGATGGGCTTCATTTGATTATTTATAATATGGATAAGAAAATACCAATGTTGCTCGACAGATGCTTAAAACCACAAGGTCTCTCACAGCATCATCAAGTAACCCACAGATATGGTTGAGGACCTACATTAATCCTTCTTACATTAAGCAAGTATCTATTGATTATATACAGAGAGAGAGAGAGAGAGAGAGAGAGAGAGAGACTGTGTAGTCTATTATCTTACATTATCAACATGTGGAAGAAAACTCTCCACACGAGCACTTTCAACATTACCACGATATAAATTTAACAGGAGCATGTCTCTCAAATCCCAAAATACCACTTTAGCTCCTACAAATTGTACAGTAGACCAAATGACATTAAGCTCAAGTTTTTGTCAACTTCAAATGCCAAGTAAATGAGGGATTTGAAATAACAAGGTAAAGTAAAAGAATAATATTTTTCAGGATACTACATAACTGATTAAGTTCATCTGTACAAAGTGTAACTGTTGAAATATTTAAAGATAAAAAGAAATAGGAACAATAGAACATTAAATAATAAAAAGCACCAAATGAGAAGTAACACAAAAATTAGCACTCTGCACCAGCCACATCAGAACAAGTTTTAGAGGACTTCGGAACATGTTTTTGTGCAGGACAAAGAAGATTCAAATAAAAAGTCTATGAATGAGGAAGGGAAAAGAAAACAAAGAACATATTTCATATGATCCTTTGCTTTTAAGCTAAGTTGCTTTTAAGTCGCAGAGAGAAGTGACAGTGAGGGTGAGAGAGAGTTAGATCAGCAGGCAAGACCAATTATAGCCTCTTAAAACTCTCTCATTCTCCTCTAGTCAATATCTTTACTTCTTACAACAACTAAGATATCCATCGTGCCTCAATTCTTTCAATTTTGAGATTCATAGAAGCAAAGTCTAGTTATTCGAATCAGATTTCACTCATGTCTTATGAAAGGTATTAAAA
The DNA here is from genome assembly GCA_021397835.1 of Moringa oleifera. Classification (NCBI taxonomy): domain Eukaryota; kingdom Viridiplantae; phylum Streptophyta; class Magnoliopsida; order Brassicales; family Moringaceae; genus Moringa; species Moringa oleifera. Next base: position 2,020,167 of record JAJFZO010000566.1, read on the forward strand.
CTCATTAATTTGCAATCCCATTATAGTGCACCTTAGTCTATCTGTAGCATAGTGTCCTCTCATGCATAAACAAAAAGGGAACATACATGATCAGCAGGATGATGGTGTTGATTAATGTGTATCTTCTCTAATGGATGAAGAAATACTCACACAAGGCATGCGTGTAGTCTTTTGTTCTATTTTACAATGAGATAGTCAATTAGATGAAACTTTGTTGGATTACACAGTAGACTCCAACACTAAGATGATCGGAAGAATAAATAACAAGAAAGTTGATTTTACTTTAAAAACTAAAAGCTATTGCAATATCAACAATCCCATTGGAGACGTGAATATGTACTAGCTCACCAGCGAAGTCACAGATTTTCTTGATAGCCTTTTTTGTAGTATCTCTGATGCTGTCGAAGGTGGTTGCAAATAGTTCATCTAATGCTTCACTACGCATCAACAAATCCCTCTCTGAAGCTTCTGTATATTCCTCCTCTGCTAGAAGATATGACAATTATCATTAAGATGATAGTACGTGGATTACTTCAGTTGTCAATGGATTTTCATCAGCCAACAAATATACAAAAAGAAAAAAGAGAAAAAGAAGAATTTTTATGTCACATAATAAATAAAGAAATCAGCGGAAATTTTGTTACTGGACTTTCATGTACCAGAAGATGTGCACAAAAGAGAAAAAAGAAAGAAAGAAGAAACAAGGCAAACAGGATTTAGCTTACACGATAAAGGAAGAATCAGGAAACACGAAAAGAAACAAAAGAAATAATTCATTAAATATCACTATTCATATATACAATATACATACATACATAAATATAAATGTGAGTGTGTGTGTATATATAGAGGATCTATCTATATCATCATCCAGCACTTACATTGTTATGAGCATTGTTTTCCCTGATCTGCAAGTAAATGATTATCAAGAAACATCTGCTTCAAAATTTCTTACACAGTTTAGCAGAAATAGTTTTAAATATTATATATAATTGCTCTTTTTAGTGCTATCCCACAGAAGTCTAACATCTTCTACAAGCAAGACCTAGAGAATTAATGTTACATATGACTTGTAGTCAGAAGGGACTGCACACATGCCCCAGCTAAAGTGTGTGTATAAAACCTGACAAGGATCAGCCAATTGTTTGCGCCATCCAGCATACAGGTGCACAATAACTTACTGATTGAGGCACTCGTACTTGTGGAGTAAAGTCACCAACTTTCTGGTGGACCAGTGTCGGTGGCTAAAACAGTATTTATGGAATAGAGTAAGAAAGAAGAGTGGATGAATATGAAAATTCAGAATAGAAGACAAACGAGAAACACAAAAATAAACTAGAGAAGCACAGGAAAAAAGTTTCTCCACAAATTTTGACACGTTCCCAGATAAACCACAAATTGAGGAGTTAAGTCCTGACTTAAAAATTAAACAAGAAAAGGTAACATTCATGAATCATGAAATCTAGAAAAACATTAATTGTAGATTCAATTCACAATCAGGACAAACATAACATACCCAATCTTTGACTAAGGGATGGCCTGACAAGAACCCAAGATTTTCTGATGCCATCTTCAACGATGCCAATTTGTTTCTGGATATACTGTTTGATGAAAGAAAAGGCAATACAGAGAATACTGAAAACGTTAGAGATCTAGATGAGCAAAATTTTTTTAAAAAATTCTTCCTCTATGGTTCGAAAATTAAGGATGTAACTCAAGAAAAAGGTGCAAATGCTAAAGAAATGATAGAATTTTTCTTTGATTACAGGCCTTGGGCAGGTTGGCCTGGTTATACTGAATACTAAATTGAATCTTAGGGAATTCTAAGTAATGATTCCCTCATCTTGTGCTGGCTTGGATTAGAATATCCCAATGCCATCTCAGAGGACTAAAGCTAATAACTCAATCCCAACCAATAAATTTTATCTATGTTATTTAAATGTTGGTCAAAAAGTAACGATAATTGGCTTTGGTAGTAAATTTGCTATTATTTCATAAGAGAGAAGATTGAAAGAGGAAAAAACATGAATCTAAAATCATTAAGTCTTTGAATTGCAAAAATATTTCCCTTTTAGCATAAATTTAATGTTAGGAAAACTGCCTAGAGAAGAGGAGAGAGTACTGTAAATTAAAACAAAAAATAAGACCAACCTAAACAAAGCAACCTGATCCACCCTCAAGTCAACCTAAGCATAAAGTCTTGACCTAGAGTTTAATAAACCAGACACCAGCTGGGATGATCAGAGTAGCCACAAATTGAATAACTTAAGCTGACTTGAAGATGAGGACTTAAAAACACCACAAACCAAGCCTAGTCAGATCTCACCCAACCTAACTGGCAAGTCAAAGTCCTAATATATTCATCCCAAAATCTCGATTCAGCAAAGAGCGAAAAAGACCCTGAACTGAAAACTTAAGTCATCAAAGAAAGATGCAAGGCAGCATCCCCCAATTTCACAATAGCTTCACCATTAAAGGGAATCTGACTCATTGCTTACATTCAGTATCTAAGAATTACGAAGATATAGTATCAACGAATTATTCTTTATTCATATTCCCAAGAAATTATAAGCATTGTTATACCTCTATGAATGTTTCAAGTTACATTCAATTTTCTGATCAAATTTCTGAACATTTTTTTTTTCCCTCCAACCTATTCCTTAACCTGTGTAGAAGCTTTATAAACTCACGTCTTTTATTTCATTTCATTTTGATTCATTATCAAGATTAGGACAAGATCTTTGACACAAATTCAAAGCAATGAGAAGCTATATTGCTCATTTTCAATATGAAAGCCTTCAAAGAATTAAGATTTTCCTCTCGATCCTGCAAAGTCAACACAACAAGCATATGATTTGCAGGATTCAAGTACCAAAGACAGATTACCTGAAGAGTATTTAACCTGATACAGAGTTTCGATATTGTCAATTCATTCAATTCACTAATCACGTTTTCATCTAAGACTGCACACTCAAGCAACTTCTTCTTCATTACTGGAAGAACTGTCTCCGTAAAACGAGTTAAAGGAGGAGCAGATGGATAAAGATAATTCTTTTCAACTGCAATATCACAGATACTATGATCAATAGTTTACACTAAACTTGGGATATCAGCAGTACATTAATCATTATGATTCTAAAATCCGCATTAAGCCTATTCACAAATTGATGCACTCAGTGAAACATGTAAAGGTTTGAGGAAATAAAAAATATGGTTGGTGATAAGAGAAAGATGCATCCAAAAGATCCTCTTATATTATTTGATGACGAGAACAGGAATGGATAAAACAGAAAGGAAAGGTCAGATTTTCAATGAGAATTCATGGGCCTTGAAAAGCTGTCCTCCTAGCAAAGGATCTTGAACAAACAATAGGGTCATTGATACCTTAAATGATGGACATTCAAGAATACCTAACTTCTTTAAGGGAAATAAAAAAATGTCATCACTCAAGACGACATTATCATCTTTGCTTCTTTTCTAGACAAGGGAGATTAACTAGGAAAACTGGAGTCAATGAGTTATAAATCTCAGGATAAGCAACAAGAAATTGCTAAAGCATGATAAATATGTCCATGAAGGTAATCAAAACCAAAACTTAGCAGAGGAAAATCAGAAGTGGAAGTCAAATCACAAGTGTTGTGGCAGAAAGCCTGTCCTATTACCTAACTGGCTGAGAACTCTCTGCAGATATGCATCCAAGCTATGGTAAATTACCGATAGAAGAGCTTGTAAATGTGTGACATCCATAGGAAGGTTCAAGCCAAACAATTGATCCACAGTCTGCAAATTAAATTCATGGAGACACAATGAAACAAGAGCATAGGCAACTCAAAATAAGAGTTTAGAATTAGAATAATTTGTACAAAGAAAGGGTAAATTAAAAAACCTCCTTTCTTTTTCCTTATCAGAAATGAAGCATAATACATACATATATTTTTAGCCCCAAAGGGGTAATATCCATGTACTAGCATAGTTAGTTGGTTAGATAGTAGGAGTTCCAAAAATCCCAATAGTTCTTAGCATGTTTACCAGTCACCCCAAAATTCAAGAGTAGCCCCCATCTATCCTTAATCAATGACAATGGAGTTTCAACCCCATCAAAAGCCCTCCTATTCCTCTCCCTTCATATCATCCAAAAATTAGCTAACGAAACTAACTCTTTTTTTTTTTCCCCCTCTTGACCGTAGAAACAAGAATGCCCTTCCAAGATTCCAACTCCTCCACAACTGAACCAAACACCATCCACTCTTGCCTCAAGACAAAGAATGCACCCTCGCAAATGCCCCCAGATCAGCTAGAGCACAAGAGAATATGATTAAATGACCACCCTTGCATCTCAAGCCTCTATTCACCATAACCTCCCCTTTCTTTGAAAGTCATCAATGGTTAATTACTTGCCCCACGCCACCTCCCAGTTAAAGAAAGCCACTTCAGAAGGGGCCTTGACCTTCCATATCAATTCTCATGGGAACAACGCTCTCCTGCCTTGTTGCTGCAAGTTCTCAAACACTTTGAAAAAAGACTTAACAGAGAATTTTTTAGTGGCATCCCCTCTCCACACAACAGCATCATCCCTCTCAACCTCATGTCTGACTACATAAATCCGCTCAAATAAGCTCCCCAACACATCCACCTCCCAATCATGCGTCTCCTTCCTAAAATAGACACTCACTCATGCCTCCTTGTTACAAGCCAACCCATACAAACTCGTGAAATCCACCGCTAATGAGGCGATCAACTCACCAAGCATCTCGCCAAAACCTTACATAACATCCCCTCCCCACCCATGGCTTTATGCCTCCCCAAACCCTTTGAATCACCTACCTCCCTAAGCTAGCACGGGAAACATAGCAGTATCCTTCCATATCGAACCCCAAAATTGCATGTCTAAGATACAACGACAATATTTGCAGTTTGAAAAAACAAATAATAATATTCTCCAAGTTAGTATAATAACATGTAAACAATACTTATAAAAATTAATCTATTAAAAGCAATCCAAGTAACAGAATAACACAAAGAACCACAAATATATCCCATGACTATGTTAATTAAACAAAATGTTAAACTTTTTTAAACTATAAATTAATACTTTTCACGTTTTAGAGATACAAGTGTAGAAATGGATGGATGCCACTGTGATCTCCATCCAAACTTAAGGAGGTTTATTTAATTTACCATGCATAAAGAACAAGAAAAGCAAGACCACATATATTTTTCATTATTATTCTAGTTCTCTATGGCAGATGAAAAAAAAAAAAAAAACAATTCTTGAGCATGAAAAGAGATTTGCCCATGCACGTCAAAAATGTTGCAAAGAGCAATTTCTTCTTTAAGTGATCTTGATCTAAACCATTACAGAGGGTAGCTGGATTAAAATCTAGCTCGCACCACCATTAAGAAGGAATGCCAAAATTCTGTCACAACAATAATGTATACCTCCTCTATAATCCTAAAAACTTCAATTATTGATGCTGCCTGTCTTTGCTGAAATGATAGAGGCTCCCAGTCCTGCAAAACATTGATAAATCCAAAATATTTAACTGCTCATTCCAGCCATTTAATTCTTGATATTACTGGAAATATTTGGAGAGGAAGGTAGGGAGAGAGAAGAAGAAGGGACGAGAGAAAGTTAGAGATGAAATAGGATGATGATATTTCATCTTTTCGGGCAACATATGCCTCGGTTTAATCTATTCAATCAAACCAAGCTATTGCTTAAACAACTATTTCTTAGTTTGTTGCTTGTTACAAAATTAAGTAGTGAGACAAGGTGACATTTTTGTCAGCCATTCACTATTAAAGCAAGCTGACATCAAGTGAACCAAAGCCAAATTGCAACCAAAATTCAGAAAAACAACCCAAAATATTACCCTACTCAGGTTCCTCTTGGTTGGCAAAGTTGGTTAGGTTCATAAGTTTTTGGAGACAGCAAAATTGGATCTCCTCTTCTTTTTGATGATCTACTTCTCCTATTCTTCTAATGCAATGTAAAGAAGTACAAGCACTTTAACATGCTCCAACTGTGAATTGGGTAAAGCTAAACATTGAAACCAGTTCAAAGGGAAACCAGAGAATGGGAAGGCAAAGAGCACTCTATTTTCAGTCTATGAGAAGGTGGAGGGAAACAGAAGCAAAGAAAATCCGTGTTCTCTAGTTTCTTCTCCAATTTCTACTATCTAGAAACAAGACTAGCATAGGTAAGGAACAGAATGCTTCCTTCTTCCATTTTCCTCCATTTCTCTGGAAAACAAATATGGTAGGTCCAGAAACACACTCAACAAGGCCTGAGGTAGGACTAAAATTCAAGGTCATGAGATACAACGGAAACGAGCTGAACAAGACAAAGCTCAATCTCCAGATATGGTAGGACCAGAAACACACTCAACAAGATTTGAGCTCGGCCTTAAATTCAAGGCCATAAGGTACAAAGGAAACAAGCTGAACAAAAAAAAGCCCAAGCTTCAGCTCCATAACAGACCCACAAAACTGAATTCAAGCTTTCACATAAAAACTTACCAAACAAAGCTCAATTATCGGAAGATTTAATTTCACCTCAGGCCAATACTGCTCTATGTTCTCAAATTTATTGTTCAAAGGCCAGATCACTATATAGCATTAGGAATAACAATATCGCCCTATGCCCCAGCAAAATGAAAAAGAAACAAATAAACGATGCTAGAGCAAACCAACCTCAAGATCAAATGCACGTCCAATCCATTCCAAGATATGAGCATGCCGAGCAATTACCCAATCAAGAATGATAGGTTTAGAAACTTCTCCAATCTGTACACAGAGAAAATGGAGAAATAATTCTGCACTTTAAAATTATTGAATTTTCATCCTCTAAACAACACATTATGGACATCATTGAAAATGCACTTCCAATACCAATGGTGTCTCTTAAACAGGACCCTCAATCTAACATATTTGTTATCACATGACAGAAAAAACTCAGGTAACCCTAACCAGAAGACCTCTAAACATGCACTTATGCTAGACATGATTCAGCATTCACACCTCTACAAACGTCCATGCCATTCTTTGGAAATCAAGATGACCCAAGGCCACAAAAATGCATGATGAATATCATGTTAGATTGTGTTAAAGCCCTGAGTTTAGAAAGTATCAAATTCCAGGAAAAGGATAAACAATCATCATCCCCATGGAACAAAAAGAAAGGCAATACAAAAAAAAAAAAAAAAAAGCAAGAAAAATTATGAATCTACAAATATAACAGTTATATTTTAAAAGAGAAGGTAAAAAAACAGGTCTTTATTTTGAGAAAAATACATAACAAGTATATATTAAAAATCAACATGATGCAAACAGCATAAATATTCTCGGAGACAATTATGTTACGTCGATTATCTTATTCACAATAATTTCAATTAAAATACACTAACCTGATAATGATCCAAATTTTGGTTGAATGGGTTGAGCAATTCATTCTCCTTAAAAGCAGAATTATATAGCTGAGTCAGGTCATGATCCAACATATCAGCAGCAGGAAGTACTGCTCCAACATCTTCAGAAAGAGACGACACTGCCCTAAGGAACGGTTTCTACATAGCAAAACAAATAAATGCCCAGTAAACGTGGGGCAGAAAAATACGCCAGTTGCAATGTGATCTCTTACTAGAAAAAATTTACGGAAACGAACCAGTCTTTCCCCATAGTATTGGTGCAATAGCATTGCTGAGATCACCATATATTCAGGAAACCACTTATGCAGCACAGGGCAAAACACACTGAACTCCCTCTTAGCAACTAATCTTAGTTCATTTGCAAGCAGAGCCAGAGGATGTGTCCTTCCTACTTTAGACTCTAGATCTGCGGAATCAGCAGCCTAACAATATAAACATATGAGCTTCATCTTCATCTATCAATAAACCATTTGATAACAAAATAGAACTGCAAATTCAACTTCATCTCCTTGCAACACTTTGACATAAATAAAAAGATAATATTAATATTCACAACCCTTTTGTCTCCTTTGCTGCTATCCTGATATTAAAAAAAAAAAAAAAAAGATAATATTAGGATGACTTCATAAACTCACCCGCCAGCATGCAGCCTCGATGGACCGCTTGACATAGGTTTTAATTTTCCTACAGGCGTCATCATCCAGAGCATTCAATTTAGTGAGCTGCATGCATGATAAATTTTCTCATATGACAAGGCTCTATAAACTTTTACAACTACATGTGAATAGAACTAAATTTAAATGAAACAATTTGCAATGAGAATGTAAGGAAGATGAGAATTAGCTAATACTACACCATAGACACCAGACCTCATAAGGGGTAAATAATATTCTTACTGAACTCAGCTAGTTGATGACAGATTTGAAGACAGAAATCGTTTCACCAAAATCCTTAAAACAGACAAGCTCAACCACAACTCAAGGCTCTCAATTTTAGTTCAATAGCTATGACCATTATTTTCCTCAGGTTCACATCACATCCAATTAATCAATAATAAAGACCAAATTACCAAATTCAGCATGCTAAATCCTATTAATATTTGATCAAAGGCTGAAGTAAAAGAAAAAAACCAGTTCACAATATGAACCTGATATAAGTTCTTGCATCCATCAGAAAATAAAAGCTCTTTAGATACACTTGCGATTTTCCTTCTTTCTTTCTTTTTTCGGTGTACAGAAACAAAGATTATATATTATTTATTGTGCACTAAGGGGGTGCAACCCTTTACATATAAACTTAGATTAGGAAGTCAGTGACTCTATGAAATCAATTACATCTTCCTCATTTACCAAATAATTATCTGAATTTCAAATTAGAACTCTAATCCAAGATTCTCTCAATACAACCATTGGTATTTCAAAATCATCAAAAACTGTCTTGTCTCACGCCAAACATTCCAAAAGATTAGATGAGGGATCTGATGGGATTAAATACCAAATCCCTAGTTGATGGGATTAAATACTAAATTCCTTAAAACCAAAAGTAATAATAATTAATACAAGAAAAAATCAAACAATTACAAGAACAAACGATTTATAGACCCTTAATTAAGAGCTACAACCACTTTGCAGCAATCACAAAAAAAAATTTCACTATGAAAATAAGTTACAAGAGAGACGACTTATTTTTTCCTCGATACTCTTGTAATCCCTTTTATATAATAAAGCCTAGGGCTAACAATACATACATAAAAACCCCAAAATACCCTTCTATGCAAAATTGGTCTCCACACATACTTATTGTCACCATATCTAATGAAAAATATTTTTTAGTTTTAGAATCAAGTTTACCTCTAGCAAGAGCATCAATATGAACGTAAGATAGGTAATCAAATATTCTTAAAAATACAAGTTTAACTGTTCATCGCTCCAAACCTCCTCAGATATCCTGCAATCCAAAGAAACTGAAAGATCACTATTGATGAGACAGGTTATGCTCAAAAAGCCTTGGGCACCCCGTGTAAATTCTCTTGCTCTTTGCCCACTAATTGAATATCTATTCATCTTTTTTGCAAACTAAGACATCCCAAGAATAGTTTCCACCAACTTGATCCCATTATTAGCACAAAACTGCTTGAAATTCTCATTCTCCCCCATTATCATATCTCAATCACTTAACTTTAAGATTGATTTTATTCTCAACCATAACTTTCGGTTTCTAAAATGCATCAAATTTATTTTTAAGAAAATAAATCCACTCCTTTCTAGTGAAGTTATCAATGAACATCACTTAATACATTCCAGTTTTTCCTTCTTCAACTTTTTTTCTGCTTTGAAAAAGCTAACCTTTTTCTTTTTGCCAATGATGTGATTTTCACACAATGTGTGCTCTATGGATTTCAAATCTGGCAAATTACCATTTGCCACCAAGACCTTAATTCTCTTTTCACTCATACGTCCAAGCTTGCAATGCCATAAATCAGAGTTTATGCCAATGTCAATAACAATCACAGCATCTTTGCAACTTGAGGTCATCTAAAGAGTTCCAGTTTTGCTCCTTAAGTAACAACTATGCCACTTTTTATCCTTCATTATCAAGTTGTCCAATAGAAATCATATTCCTCATCAACTTTGACCCGTCTTACATTTTGAATCTTCCAAATATTCTCATTTGACATTCCATCGGAAAGATGAACCTTCCAATAATTACTGATGATATAATTCTCCATTATTTGGCTTTATGCAACAGTATGAAAAGATATCCTAAAATCTAAAATCCAAAACCCAAGAGAACTATCAATAGCCAAAAGTAATGCATCTTGTGCCTCATCTCTGATAGCATTTGCAATATAATCTTTGTTTTCAACTCTCTTCTTCGGTGATTTGCAATCCTTCCTTATGTAACTCAATTTCTCACAATTCCAACAATTGAGATTTCTTTTAGATTTGGACTTGCCTTTTCCATTTTTGACTTAACTTTGCCCTTATCAACATTAATGTCCATTTATCTTTTGTAATTGTCAACATTTAAAGGCAAATTTTGAAAGTGATATTTCACCCGAATCAATTTTGGCGAACCTCCTCCACAAAAATTCGATCTCGAACATCATTCAAATTAAATTTTGCACTCCCGATAGAATTACTAACTACTGACCTCATGGGCTCTCAATTGTTTAGCACTGATTCCAAAAGTATCAAAGCACGTATTCATCATTAAAATCAATCTCAACAGAATACAACTAATTGATAATCATATTAATCTAATTAAGATGAGTTGCAATAAAATTAACTTCATCTTTTTTCAAGTGGAATAACTTCTTCATGAGAAAAACTTTGTATTCGCTAAAGGTTTTTGACATATGTCAACTAGTACCTTCATTAAACTTACAGTTGTTTTCTCCTTTGCCACGTTCTAAACAACATTCTTTGACAATATCAACAAATAACCTCTGGCATCTGTTTATCAAGAAGACTCCAACCGTTGTTTGAAATCTTTTCAAGCTTCTGACCTAAAAGCGATTCATACAATTTTTTCTTATACAGATAATCCTCGATTTGTATTGTTCAAAAAAATATGATGAATTTTCTTCGCTACCCATTGCTTTCAATCTCAAACTCAGAGTTTGATACCATTAATTAGATTAAATACCAAATCTCCAGTTAATGGGATTAAATACTGAATTCCTTAAACTTGAAAGTAATAATAACAAATACAAGAAAAAAATCAAATAATCACAAAAACAAACGATTTGTAATGGTTCACCCTCAATTGAAAGCTACATTATTACAAGAAAATTTTTATTATGAAAATAGATTACAAGAGAGATAACTTATTTTCTCCTCAAATACCCTTGCAGCCCCTGTTATATAATAAACCTTATGACTAAACCCCAAAATATCATTCTACGTCAATTGATCTCCACATATATTTAACAAGGTCATCTTCCTCCCAAGCCTTTACTCTGACCACACCAATAACTCCTTTCTTACTAAACCCACAGTTAACCAAGTCAGCCTCATCAACTTTGGAGCTACCTCCCAAATCTAGGTAGTCCACTTGCAGCCTATTAGCATTGTTAAAACCTTCCCCTGCACCACTTCCTAAGTAAAAACGACAACCCTAAGTGGAAGCATAGCTTTCCAAATCTGCTTTTAAGAAAACAAAGTCCCTTCCATATCTCGGTTTACACTCAAAAAGTATGATCTTACTGAAAAGCCATTACTGCCTCTACCATCCAATGTTCATATAACTACATCTTCTATATTATTCACTAAACTAATGTGCCAAATCCTAGCATAAAACCCCTCAATCTATCCAATCTCCCAATCGTGCACATTCCTCCTTAAGTGTACAAGCTAGTATCCACCAAATACACCAGTCTCCCCATAATCACCAACCTAGACACCTTTTATTACATGCAATGGAGAAGACAATAAGGAACACGTCGCACAAAGGTTTGTTCCTGCACTACTCATCATGCCAAAACTTGGCCGTATCTCCCCTACCCACCTTGAACCCTATCCACTCCTTCAACTCCTCCCAACATTTTCTTATGGCCTCCAAATCACTAACACCATGTGCCCCTTCTACCTCTTCTAGTCATCTAAGCCCTTCTATCGCTTATAATCATATAGCCCTATCCAACGCTTCATATTTCGCTCTCACTAACCTTCTCTAAAAAACCCTATTTGTCCACCCTGAGTCTCCATAACTACTTCCCTAACAACACTTTGTTGAAGGATACAAAATCCTTAACCTGCCATTGGCAATTGATCAAGTGATCGCCTTCCATCTTACAAGGTTATACTTGAAACAATCCTCCATATTGCCCCACAAGAAATCCATTTGTACTACCTCCAGCTTATTAGCTACATCCCTTGGAAACAAAAAAAGCAACATAAAATACATAGGAAAATTAGCAAGTATGGACTTGATCAAAGTTAGCCTACCAACTATAGGTAGACATTTTTCCTTCCACCTCACCAACTTCCTCTCAAAATCTCTCCATTACCCTATTCCAAAGTCTCTTATTTGTATCTAGCCCCTAGGGGCAAGCTTAAGTACTTTACAGGAAATTCTGTGATCTTACCACCCATAACAGCTATCAATCCCCCAACACTTTCTACATCACCCACTACTACACTTTCTGTTTTAACGAAGTTTTAACGAAGTTAATCTTTAACCTCGAAACAACCTCAAAAATCAGTAAAGTACCCTTTAAATTAATTACTTGCTCCTTTTCAACCCCACAAAATATTATAGTGTCATTTGCAAATAAAAAATGCGACATCATTATCTCATCCTCGTGAATACCTATTGTAAAACCTATTGAAGCCCCTGGTTAAGCTAAAAAAAAATTTGAAAAACATCCATTCACTAAAACTACAAAAAAGGCAATAAATATGCATCGAAAAATCCATCTGTGTCACTTAATGCCACAACCCACCCTCCTAAGCATATACAACAAAAAATCCCATGATACATGATTATACGCTTTTTTCGTGTCTAATTTGCATACAATACCTTTCTTCCCAACCTTCATTTGATTGTCACCACTTCGTTTGCTATAATAGCAGCATCAAGAATTTGTTTGCCCCTTAATAAAAGCATTTTGACTTTTACAAACCACTTTCTACAACATTATCCTTAGCCTCTTTGTTAATACTTTGAAAATTAATTTGTAAATGCACTTAACTAAGCTTATAAGCCTAAAATCACCAATATTTATAGCCCCTACTTTTTCTAGGAATTAACATAATGAATGTAAAGTTGAGTGATTTTAGAAACCTCTCATTTTTATGAAACTCCTCAATTAACCTCATGATATCTCCTTTTAGTACCATCTCAATCTGACTTCAAAAATGCCAAAAACCATGAAGCCTTGAGACCTTGTCCCCATCATAATCCTATAGAGCACTTCTTAGCCCCTACTTTTGAATCTGCTCTCTCAAATCAGCATCAATCTACATAAACTCTAGCCTTTCTAGTTTCAACCGCCACCTTCCCATAAAATCTCCTGACCCCTCCTTTAGCTCTTTCTCCTCAGTCAACTGTTCCCCATCAATTTGTATCTTACTGGTACTGGTAAAGTTGCATCTTCAATGATCAATAGCCGTCCTATAAAAGAAAATGCAGTGTTCTTGTCTCTAGCCCTTAGTCATAACACCTTTGATTTCTACCTCCACGATAACTCCTCCAATTTCAACAAATGCACCAGCTCTCAGTTCACTTCCATTCTTTTTTCTTGGATATCATCATTACTGTCCCCTTCCAAATCGCTTTTCCATTTAAATCCAACCCATGTCAACTAAGCATCTACCCAACCCAAAACCCGCACCAAACCCATTTTCATTTGAATTATTCGAGTTTAAAACTTCCGATTGGGCTGATCCACCCAAGACCTATAAATGTTTACTTGAGCCCAACCCACCCATTCCCATCCCAACATATTCACTCATGTTTAATGCTTTGGGTTACCATCATAGCCTAGACCCGTTCCCCAACCCAACATCACTAGGTGGGTTCATCCTCTTCACTAGGGTGATGTTATTACAGAAACCTATTGCACATGCACCTCCATTACCCCTCACCACCAATCACCGCCTACTTACATGATTTAACAACATTGCCAGATCTACCATCCTAATGCAATCTAATCTCATATGCATTCCCTTTGCCACACCTGCACTGAAGACATAACCAAGTATTCATCTCTGTCACCTATACTGTCTCCTCACTCTGATCATCGTTATGCCTACCACCTTGCCTGATTTAACTCCTATCGTCCCTTTTGGCTGCTTTCTTTCTAAAAAACTCTTTCCCTTGCCTCTACCATTCGAAACCCTCCCCACTGCTCGACAAAAACACCGACATGTTACTAACATTGACGATCTCGAAAAACCATAGGAACACTCATTGCCATTTGAACCAACCACTACCAAAAGAACTCTATTGCCTCCCCTCGCCTTCTGAAACCAACCACTTTCCTATTGGTCATCACCAAACTATTCATCAATAGCCAGAACGCTAGACATCCTCCTTGTTAAGATACATCGACACCCGTTTACCTTTTTGCTTTGTTCTATTAGCCACATACCATCCTCGTCCCATTCTCCATCCAATTCGAAAATCTTTCTCAATCCTAATAGTAAACACCGTCGTACCCCTATCGTTCACTCTGTCTCACCCTATAAATTCTCTTCATACATATTTCAAATTAATGCATAAAAGAGGGGTGCAACACGATTTTCTTAACTTGCCACTAGAATTGATAATTACACAAATTGATAGAGGTACTATTGAAAATAAAGGATAAAAGAAAAGGACTTCCACCACCCATTGCATTCTTAAAAATAAACCATGTTACTAAAGTTAAACACGCATTCAACCATGGAAATGGCATAGTCCATTCAACCACCAATCATGCATATGAATGCCTTACACCACGCCTAACCTTAATTTCAGAAAAATCAGAAGAGGTGGGAACTCCGACCATTGATGCCAAGCGCATGACCCTCTCAAAGTTACCTGGTTTCTGAAACGAGCAATTTCAATTTATAAGGGAACTCCCTGGAAAAGGAATATATTTTACAAGGAATATGGACATATGACAAGATTTCAGAAGGAACCAAAAAAATTACCAAAAAAATTTTCTTTTCTTTAGGTTTTCTATGATGAACCAGAAGAAGTTATACAGAAAGGATGTATTGGGACACCGGAAATGGAACTAGAGACTCTGACAGACAATTCTAGATCTGAATGACATAAGCTATGATATGTATATGGAGAATGAAACATAATATAACATAGGTACGAAAGAATAGCAACCAACCTGGCCAAAATGCAGATGATAGTCTTGAAGTTTATTGTCACACCAAATACTGATGGACACAAAAATGGCCCGCACCAGACTTAAATTTATTTCAGCACCATTGTATTGCCTTGAACATATTAGACTATTCATATAACGGTCTTCCTTCCCCTTATCTTCTTCACCTGAAAGAACTTTCTCCAACTCCCGAACTGCATATTCTAAAAGCAAGCCTTCATCTGTCCCAACAAACTTTGATGGAAAAAGTCATCTCAGACCAATAGTTGAAAACTATTATCACACCATATTTCAGAAATATGGAAATTAACATAAAACCTGTACTAAAAGGACTTCGATTAATAAAGAACTAAAGAGTAGATTGTACTAACAGTTGTGGTGCCACAAAAAAAAAAGCAGACATGTCTTACCATCCAAGATCCTGAAGTTAAGCATGCTTCGGTGCAATTGAACATTTACAGTAATAAAAAATTACAGATAGAGAGCTGTCAATAACAAGATTAAACAGCGACCTATCTATTTAATCTATTAATTGACAACAATAAATGCAAGTTTAAGAGTTAGCTGCATACTGTATAATTTTAATTCACAGACTTTTATCAATGGACAAGAGTTAATAGAATTCGTAGTATTTATTTGCATCGACCATAACTTACTTTTGAAGGAACAAAAAAAAAAAAAACCAAATAAAACAGTGAACAAACCTGAACCACAATTAAAATTTTTTTTCTCAGCAAAGAAGATCCAAGTGTAAATGCACAATGGCTATCATGACATATAATCAAATCAAGAGCTAGAGATTCGAATTTTTGCAAGGTAATTTTACTTTATCAAGAATAAGAGTTTTTATAGATTTTTTTAATCAAAAACAAGCATTATATGAAATATTGAATACAAATAGCACCAAGGGGGTCCCTCCCATGTACCAAGGTAATTAGCTATTTAGAGGTTAGGATGTCCATGAACTCTGCATATCCTCCTCATCTACTAAAAAAATCTCGTCACCCAAACTTTCGAAAAGTCAGCATACCTATCATAAACAAAGTCTATAGTATTCTCCATCCCTTCAAAAGCCCTTTTGTTCCTCTTTACCCCCACCATCTGAAAAATAAATGGCAGAACCATTGCCATGAACTTCCTTTTAGCCTTTAAGATGTGCAAAACAATCAACGCTTTCAGCTCAGCAGCCACTGCCTCAAGAACCACTCACATACATTGAACACTCTCCCTAATATATCAAGAACATTTGCACCAAAAAAGAATGCCTCAAGAACCACTCACATGAACACTCTCCCTAATATATCAAGAACATTTGCTGTGATTGACTGATTCTCTTAAGAGTTTCAATAGATTACTGGTCTTTTGACTCAACATTACCAAAGTTACTTTAGACATTCTCTAAAGATTGAACAACATCTAGTTTATTTCTAAGGAGAATTTCACTATAAACTTTATATTTTACAATCATGAAAATCACATACGCAAATAAATGGAATAGTTTATCAACTAATCCAGGCACCCAAATTATAAAGAGGGGAAAAAGGACATATGACCACTTTCATATAATCCAGAAAAATGATTCAGTTCAGTGATTACAAAAAACAAGGCATTGTAGAAATCTAAAGTCCTACCTGTTGAAAAAGGACCCACCCATATATCGCATTGTGCATTTTCTCAGTGATGCCCAAAGTAGACCAGGCTGATTTTATATGGAATAGAATTGTATCGACTTCCTGAAAAAAATTTAAAGGAAAAAGACTGAGCATGGCAGAAAGAAGGAATCCACGCCAATTGAAAGAAAAAATAAAAGAAAATGAAAGAGAGAAATCTACCTCAATGAGCTGACCCTCGTCAAGAATGTCAAAGACACCAAAAAGTAATTTCTCATAAAGTCTAATGTTCAAGTGATAGGCAGCAGTCCAATAATAGGTTTCATTTTGAATACCAAATAACCCTGGCTGAGATGATAACTTTGAAGCAACCTGTCTAATGGATGATAAGACCTCCACACGCTGAGAATGAGACATTACAACATCCCATTCCTACAAAATCAAATAAGACATACAGAGGAATTCAAAAAAGAACGGACAAAGATAAAGGAATTGCACTGATTTATTGCCATCACAGCATCAAAAAGCAACAAAGGGTAAGTACCTTATCATCTCGGATCTTTGCAAGACAACTTCTAATAGTTAGATGATCACTTTTTCCAAGATTAGCAGAGAAATAAAGGAGTTCTTCTAATATATTTGCCTACAAAAAATTTGTAAAATAATGAGTATGATGCTTAGACACCAGGAAGACACACATACATCTTTTCATGAGCTACATGATAGCCAAGTAGTAAGGTGCATACACCATTGGTTAACCATGAACGCAACTGAAACACTGTAACTTAGTACATTCCACCAAGTCACTCGAGTATATAATTCAAGCATGCCACTCATTTGAGTGTACAATTCAAGGATGCCACTCACTCAAGTGTACAATTCAAGCATGCCATGCTATTTTGGCCAGTAGTATTCTCTTCAACAAGAAACTTGAGTAAAACATATCTCTGGTAAAATTAAATTACCTCAAATTAATATAGCACTTATTTCACAGTTACATTAAACAAACAGTGTTCTTTCCAACTAAATCAAACCAACAACATTCTCCTGATTATGTCTTACATATCATCCTATGCATATCAGTTTTACATTAGAGTCCCATGCTAAAGCTGTCGGATCTGGCCTCTTTCTAAGCTAAGGCTGACCAGTCTGAAGCCAGCTCAGTACCACTAAGCTTATGATTGCTCTGGTCCTAACAACCACTGCCATACCTATTTGCAGTGGCATATGAACTAACAATTTGTAAATGGAAATTTGAATAAGGGTTTGCTATTTATGAATTGAAGTTTACAATGAAATTCCAAGCATTCGAGAGGCTGAACTCTCCAATGAACTAAGCTCAATTACAGGAAAGAAATTCCCTACCCCTTCATGCAAGCTATTCCTCTGTATATCACTTTCCACTCCCATTCGCCACCTAATAGAATTCCATGTCACTCATACCTCAATAGAATCACATCGGCATTACTACATTTACTTGAGTTACCCCTATGTCTAGAGTATGTCAAACAAACCTGTGGCCTAACATTACCCTCCGCCCAAGCTTTCACCTTGTCCTCAAGGTGAAAATCCAGAAATTGCAGTTCGACCATATGAAAATCCTCCCAAGCGGCTTCAAATTCTGGCAATGATTTTCAGTTCAACAGCAATACTACATCTCCAGGGTCGCCCTGAGGCTTAGGACAGACCCCTAATAACTGTTCTGGTTCAACAATCAGCTCCAGCTCTGAAGTGAGTTGTGGTGGAATCAAGGGGGAAGAAGAAATCAGCCCTCGTGCACGTCACAGTTGAGAAATATGAAATACAGGGTGTATCGCTGCAGAAGGAGGAAGGTCAAGCTTATAAGCAACTTTTCACACTTGCTGAAGAAACTTAAAGGGTCCATAGAAATGCACTGCCAGTTTTTTGTACTTCCATTTAGCAAGAGTATGTTGTTTGTAAGGTCGTATCTTCGAGAAACCTAAGTCCCTTTCCCAAAATTCTTCATTATGTGGTTTCTTATCAGCTTGCAACTTCATTTTCTGTTGAGAATGCAGTAAATACATTCGTAACTCATCTAAAATAGCATCCTGATTTGAGCTTAACAACTTCCTTGACAAATATGGCAACCAAAGACACTGCTGTAAAAGGATGTTTCAGCCCAACAAAACGAGCATGCTTGGTTAGACGGTTCACTACCACCAATATAGTATCTACCCTTCTGATGAAGGTAAGCCTCAATGAAATCCATTGTCACTTTTTCCCAAACTTGCGCAGAATGAGGAATAGGCAGAAGTGTGCTTATTCCTTTGACAAACTTGGCACTCTTGCACAAATCGAATAACATCCTTTTACATGCCAACCCAACGTAATTCAGCAGCATTGTGTGGAATCACCAAACATCTTTTATACAACAAAACCCCATGCTCCACTGAATCTCGTGTGACTGATTACCCAAACTGGTATCTTCCCGCAAATGTTGAAGAAATTTATCTCCTGCTAATTCAGCCTGCAACATATCCAGTGCTGCCATTGAGGCACTGAAAAAGTGGACCATTCCAATTGCTCATGAATATGAGAGTGCATCACCCACTTTGTTACTCACCCCCCTTTGATATTGGATTTCAAGGTCAAAACACATCAACTTAGTAATCCATTTTTTATACACAAACCTACAATCCGCTGTTCCAGTAGAAACTTGAGACTTTGCTGATCAATGCATATGATAAAATGTCTCCCAAGCAAATAAGATCTCCATTTCATCACTGCCAGGACTATTGCGATAACTCTTTTTCATAAATGGATTTTAAACGAGCTTGAGGACCCAATTCTAACGAAAAACACTATGAGATGATGGTGATGCAACAAGACTGCACCCAACATGACACCTAAAGCATCCATATCCACAATCAAAGGCTTAGAAAAATCAACCATCACCAAGGCAGGAGGCTGGCTCATAGCTTGTTTCAGGTCAGTAAAAGCTTTGTCAGCCTCCATATTCCATCCAAACTTGTCGTTCTTTTTTTTTTTTTTCAATTGTTCAGTCAATGGCAAAGCAATCAAGGCATAACCAGCCACAAACTTTCGATAATATCCCGTCAATCCCAAAAAAACCATGCAACTACTTCAGATTTGTGGGTACTGGCCCCTTCAACATAGCACGAATTTTGGCCACCCTGTCATCTAAAATGATATGCCCTAGATAAGCAACCTAGTGTTGCCTAAATGCACATTTCTTCGTGTTGGCGTACAAACCATTTGCTCTCAAAATTTCCCATACTTGAGCTGAATGTTGCCGATGAGATTCCTCCAAGGAACAATAAATGAGAATATCATCGAAAAAGACCAAGACAAACTGTCGTAGATAGGATTGGAATATCTCATTCATCAAGGATTGAAATGCAGCCGGGGTGTTAGTAAGACCAAAGGACATGATGAGAAACTTGTAATGGCCATCATGTGTTCTTAAAGTTGTCTTATGTACATCCTCTTCCTTGACCTTAATCTAGTGGTAGCTAGATTTTAAATCAAGTTTAAAGAAAATTTTGGCACCAAACAACTCATCCAAAAGCTCATCTATAACAGGAATAGGATACTTATCTAGTACAATGGCTTCATTCAAGGCTCTATAATCCACGGAAAATCGCCACGACCGATCCTTCTTCTTGACTAATAGAACATGGCTTGGAAAAAGAATGTTACTTACTTGAATAACACCAACGACTAACATCTCCCTGATCAATCTTTCTATTTCATCTTTTTGGGCATGGAGATACCTATAAGGCCTCACACTTATGGGTTGGCTCCCTTCTTTCAACAGAATTTAATGTTCATGACCTAGCAGTGTTAACCCCTTGGCCATGTTAAAAACATCATGCTCTATTAATAGGGACTGAAGACTATTGTTACCTAATGTGCATCATCAAGAGTCTCTCACTGGTTAAGTTCCACCAATTCTCAAACCCTCACGCATAAGAGTTTTGATCATAGTTTTCAGAAAGACTAAGTTTCTTCCTAGCGACAAATCCCCATGCAAAATGACTGATTCATTACCCAATCTGAACTTCATTACTTGAGTCTTCCAATTAGTTTGGGGTCATACACAGTGTTTCCACCCACTAAATTCCTAAAATTAGATCAGAGCTTCCCAAATCCAATGGCAAAAAATCATCAACAATGTCAACACCTTGTAAAGCCAACAATACACCTCGACAAATGCCATCACCTCAATTTTTGCAATTGGCAGGCCTAATTGTTTAACTAACTCCTAAGAAATAAAGTTGTGGGTGGCTGCTCTTGGATCAATCAAAGTCACCACCTCTTGTTCCCAATTTTTCCCTTCAATTTCATGGTATTTGAAGTTGTTAAACCCACCACCGAATCAAGAGAAACCTCAACAACTTGATCAATTTTCAGTGCTTCTAACTCCCTTTCTCCCATTGGCTATACTCGCTCCTCTCCTCCCTCATCGGCATCTTAAACCACTAACACACTCAACTCTTCTTTCTACAATGATGCCCAAGAGCCCATTTGTCATCACAACTAATAACACAACTCTTTCTCTCGTTTCCTTCGCAATTTGAAATTTGTCAACTGTCGGATCTCACCGTAAGGCTTACCCACGTTAGGATTCACAACCATCAAACCCCTTCAATAACTGAGGTGGTCAAATGAGTATCCTATTGCGAATGCACTTAAGCATGGCTTCCTATATACCTTTGAGCTTTTCTAATTATCAACTTTTTTTGGGGGTGCCTTTGGATGCCAAATACAAAGAGAAAGCTATATGGAATGGATTGTTGGAGTGATTTGAGAACAAACTAGCAGGGTGAAAAATACACTATTTATTGAAAGTTAGAAGGCTCACCTTGATAAAGAGTACCTTATCTAACTTCTCGATGTATTTATGTCTTTATTTCTAATACCAAGAGAGGTGGCCAACAAAATGAAGATGGTCCAGAGAAGGTTCTTATGGGGCAGTATGGGAGACACTTACAAATATCATCTAATGAGATGAAAATTGTTAATAGCTGGTTGACAAAAGAGGACTAGGTATTAAAGATCTAGTCTTATTTAACAAGGCCTTGATGAGAAAATGGATGTGGAAGTTTATGGTGAAAAAAGAGGGACTGTGGAGGAAGGTTGTGGGATGTAAATATGAAAAATTGGAAGTAGTCTAGATGACAAAATTGAGGAATGAGAATTATGGAGTGTTTGTGTGGATGTCAATTAGAAGTGAGTGGGATGAATTCAAACCATGAATAGAGTTTAAAGTAGGAAGAGGTGATAGTTAAATTTTGGAAGGATAAGCAGTGTGGTGATACAACTTTGAGGGATGAGTACCCCGGTATTTTCCAGTTGGCACTCAATAAAGAAGCTTGGGTTAGGTAGTACAATGAGGTGAATGGGGAGGTTCAGTCATGATATATCATATGCTAAAGGAATGCACGGGATTGGGAAGTTAGACAAATCGAAGAGTTGTATGCTAGACTGCAGGATATTAAAATAGAGACTTAGGTTGAGGATATGAAGAAACAGAGGAGACTGTTAATCGCTGCAACTGAATTGCTCAGTTGTGGAGTGGGTTTCAAATCTATTGGAGCTAGCTTGCATTTAGGCATGGACTGTAGGGGAGGAATTCCTAGCTTAGAGTGCACAAAGAGTTGCAAAAGAGAAGAAGAGACTGTTCTGCATGGTTCCTCAACTAGTACTTTGGGTCACATAGAAGGAAAGAAATAAAAAGGCCTTTGATGATGCAAAAACACCTATAGCATCAGTGAAAGAGTCGTGAGTCTTCTAAAGCTATGGGTCTTGGAATTTTTTATTATTTTTTTATTTTTTTTATTTTTTATTTTTTGTAAATGAGGAGGATTTGATAGAGTTCATTGAACTACTAATTCATACACTCTTAACTAAAATTGTAAAGGGACGCACCCTTGGTGCTATGTAAATAATACTACACATTTTGTTTCTATTAAAAAAAAATTATCAACTTCTCTTCAATCCTTTGGGCCAAATCCATCGCCTAACCCAATGTATTGGGATCCATAATTCGTACCTCCACCCGAATGTTGGGTTTTAACACATTAATGAAATTGATGAGCGGTGCCAAGCAATACTTCATAGAAACATTATCTAGTGGAGCTAACAGCTTAATAAATTTTCAACAATAATCTTGCACACTCTCTTTCGATACCAAAGCCAATTATTGTTCATGCAAGGTCCTTACATAGATAGATCAAAATGCTTTTAAGGATCAAGATTTTCATTTCTTCCCAAAGCACAATTGGCCTCTTCTTGCTCTCTTATTGAATAAGGCATCTCCCTCAAGCTTGACGACCATTGCTTCAAGTTTCTCTTCATTGTTGAACCAATGAAAAGAGAAGTATCGTAGTGCCTTCAAAGTCCATCCATCGGAATTTGTCCAATCAAAGATCGGCATCTCTAGCTTACGAAATCTGAAATCATGTCAAGACCCTGAAAACAACGTGAGTCCTCCTACCTCTTTGAGATTGTCCAGTCATCGAACAACCCACACTTGACTTCTTTTCCTTCTCAACCGATGAGGAAGCAACTTGCGCCAACTCCTCCTGTTAGTCGAATCTCTTGTTCATATTCTGCATCGCCTCCTTCAAAGAACTCATCTCTTTATGAAGCACCTCTTGCACAACGTTCATGGTTTCCTTTACTGAATGAATACGTTGCCCAACATTTTTGGTCATTTCTACACGGCCAAGTCAATGCTCTAATACCAAATTTGATATGAACTAACAATTTATAAATGAAAATTTGAATAAGGGTCGTTGTTAATGAATTGGGGTTTACAACGAAATTCCAAGCATTCAAGAGGCTGGACTCTCCAATGAACTAAGCTTAGTTATAGAAAAGAATCTTCATGCAAGCTATTCCTCCTTATATCACTTTCCACTCCCATTTGCACCACCTAACAGAATTCCATGCCACTCATACCTCAAGAGAATCTCACATCAGCATTACTACATGTACCAAAGTTACCCCTACATCTACAATACGTCAAACGAACCTGTGGCCTACCAATTATGCATCACAAAAAATCATAAGGTCAATTAGCAACAAAGGGGCAACATCAGTATCATAAGACCCGACCAAGAAAGAGAAGAAATAAATGCATCAAAACCACTAAAGTTCCGCGAGACATTTTAGTGGTAGGAAATGTCTCATTCTTTGTTCTTTATGCCAAACTAAGCAGTATCTAAACAATTTAATCTATTATAAGGACAGATCCACAATTGAACAATAGCTAAAGTTACTTATTACCTGTCTGCTCTTCCACTGCATGTAATACTTCTCATTTAGAAAGTCGGACTTGAAAATTCCAATCAAAAGCCCCAGAGCTAAGTGCGGAAGATCAATTTGTCCAGGTGTCATCCGGGCAGCCAACTGGACCAAATTTCTCTTAATGCATGCATCCATTGCTTCTGAAATCTAGAAAAGGAGTAATATTTACTTCCCAAATTGGTGAAAACGTTAGACAAGTAAACATGGCAAAGAGAGAAGTAACAACCATACCAGGTGCAGTATATATGAGAACTGTGTACATCATTGGAAAATATAATAGTTCTCTTTTCTCTTTTTTTTTTTGTTTTTTTTTTTGGTTTAGGGAGGGGAAGGGAGGGGTTTGGAAGAGGATTTAAGCAGTGTGATGGAAGGGAGAAAAAACTTCTAAGGCATCAAATGTACTTTCAAGGGAGGTATAAAAAAAAAAGTGGATTCATATTTAAAGACACAATTGACATCACTTTGATGCTTTCTCAACATATGCAATCTATATATCAAAGCCAAGACTGCATCACCTTTACTGAATACAAGAAATCTACAGCAAAGGAATTAAAATCTCTAAGAATATACTATCACTAGTTACATATTAGTCTTAAGCACATTTTCGTCACATACTTACATGATGCACCCATGCTATGTAGGCCTGTTTGTCATGGTTTACAAATAAAATTCAGGGTCAACATGATTCTCACTCATGACTCTCTATTAGACCATCACTAAGCATCATAATGGTGCTTCATTAATAACTGAGCTATGTGCATCTACAAGAAACAGAGCATCCTTTCATATACACACAGCCATACAAAAACAAATGAGGTTGACGTACTTCATGTGCCAAATTCAAACAGCATTTATTAATCTAAGTCCATGAAATTTACATTGTAATATTGACTTTAGAAGCTGTCCTCACACTTCCTAAAACATCTCACTTTAGATCAAGCAGATAAGATTACAGCTACAATAAAATTTAATAAGGAAAAATGGATTTGTAGCTTGCCTGCATTTGAACACGGATAGTATCGATGAGCTCCGAGTGTCTCTTTGACAACTCAGGTTGTAGACATGGTTTATCCCTCTTACTCTTCAAGCTCGAAAAAAACTTGGAACTCTTTTCTTTCTTTCTATCCTCAACAGAATAGACTTTCAACCTAATCATTCAAAGAGCAAGAGTTAGAGGATGTAAAAGCAAGAGATGTTCTTCCTATCCTCAGAAAGATAACTTAACCCTGATCATGCTCAGAGGAAAAGTGAGAATGTAATAGTAACAGAAGTTCTTCCGATCCTCACCACCCAAAACAAATCAACCCTAATCAGGCAGAGAGCAAGAGAGACAATGGGAAAGCAAGATAGAAAAGACACTAACTGCACGTCAAATCACGAGTTGGAGATCTTACTATATAGGGAATGCACTCAGTATAAACCCAGGCTAGCTTTGCACATGCAAACTTGCATGCACAGAGTACCATCTGATCCAAGCATACATCCAGGGAGAGGAAACAAGAGGGAAGACGGAGGGGAACACAGAGAGTATGAAAGAGAGAGAGGAAGGGAAGGAGAAACTACCCAGAAAGTAGGATAGTCGCAAGCATTATCTCATAAGCTGATTCTCGCAAATCATCGTCCAACAATCCTTCAAAACACCTGAAGTTATGTATCAGTTTACTCAAAGGATGAAAGGCCAGCAACACTTTGCTAAAAACATACAAACATGCATATCATAATAAGAAAATACATGATCAAACATTTAAGATTGTTTTACAACATTTTGAGTAGCCTCTATCGTGCCACAGTTTTAACTAGGACAAATATCTACATCAAACAACCGATACCTGTTTTCAGGCTAGGTAACCCAAGAGGTGGAATTTTAGAATTTTCTGCAGGTCTCACAGGTTTAGTCGTAGCTGCTTTATGTTTATGATCATAGTCATATCCAGATGTAGTAACATTCTCAGCATTCGAAGAAACCAGGCAATGAGATGAATTTGACACCTGATTAGCAGTTCGCTTTGCTGTAGGAGGAGGCGGCACACGCCGAGGAGGAGACCCAGTCGAATCTGGACATGATACAACAAAATAGGAATCCCCTAACTGAGAGCAAATCTGCAAGTTTGGAACCAAAAAAAAGAGAGTCTCCAAAGTGAGGATTGATAAGCATAAATAATATATGCTCAAAAACTTAAACTACCAAACAAGTGAGAAAAAATTCTTCGAGAACTTTATAAGATTTTTACAAATTTTTTATGCATGCCAACAGGTTATCTAGGCTAACTTCTCAGCAGGCCACCCATGCTAGGAGGCATATCTTGTATTCTCAAATTTCGTCATAAATACAATGAAGTTACAAATGGAATCTTCAGTAGAGAGTTATTTACGCCTAATAAACACACACCCAAACCCAAAAAAGAAAAAAGAGAAGATATGAGTACTTATACTCATCATTTCCTTTCCCTCTAATCAACGGAAATGGCAAAAATTCCACATACATACTGTTTCTAAACTTTCTGAAACAGCAATCAAACCTTACATTTATTCAAATATCCTCCATGTTACTTTACACAATACAGACAAACAGACAGACAGAGGGAGAGAGAGAGAGAGAGAGAGAGAGAGAGAGAGAAATTATAGTAAATGAACTTCATGTGTGCATACTATAGCAAGTGCATTTCTAAAACTCTAATCAGACCATGTGAAACAGCAAATTAAACCTTCAAGTTTATTCAAACTATCTTTATGCACGCGAACGGATCACGTACAAGTACATATCCACATGAAGCTCAATAAACTGCTAATTTTCATGAGAAAGGATCATTTGTTACCTTTATTGGATACATGGACTCATCATAGTACTTCTTAGCTGCCTCTGAGACATCAACCACACTACCTAGCAGCAGAAGGGCAATCAGAAGATATCCAACCAAATTCACCAAAATCAGTATGAAGCCTCTGTCAGGCTGCTGAGGTGACCAAGAAAGACTAAGGAACAATTCAACTTAGCCAAGTGGACATACAAGCCTGATAGAACAGAGTCCTTTATTATCCACGGCCAAAATGGCATAATTGCACTTACAAGGTCTATTTTCTTACTCAGGAAAAGCTCCAAGAGAAGTAAAATCAAGAACAAAGTTTGTATTTTGTTTCTTACTTCATATGACATCAAAATACATAACCATGACCTTTCTCCAAAGTTCTAAGCTATGGTCCGCACATTACACTTATTAATTTCTTCCTTAGGAGCAAAACAGAGCATTAACATCACTTCTTCATAATGATTTTTCTAGTTCATTTTCCTCGGTTTATCAGCAACCAGACGACGCCAAAAGCGAAGGCAAGACTCACCGGATTTTGCGCATTGGAGTATGTAATCAGCGCTGAGAGTGTCGAAGTCGATGTCAGCGAGAGAGGTGGTGGGGCCTGACGAGGTCTGAAGCTCTCTGATCAAACCTGACGACAGGAGAAAGTCCAAAAGCTTGCGACGATCATTACGGTAACGTTGCAGCAGAGAACTCGGCTCCATCACAGTCAATTCAAAAAATCAAAACATATAAATTCATCCACGTATGTGCATGCACATGTCTGCACAGAGAGAGAGGGAGAAGGGGCCGGGGGGGGGGGGGGGGGGGGGGGGGGGGGGGGGGGGGGGGGGGGGGGGGGGGTGGAGGTGTAATCAAGAGGTGAGGGATGTCAAATTAGCCAGAGCGTAAGCTCTTTCCACTGTGGAGAGAGAATAGGAAGAAGGTGCGCAAGGCGAGCTAGACTTCTTCCTACATAGACAAGGAAAACATGGGGCCCACTACATGGAGCGCGCAAAAGCCAGGCTAAAAGGATGCGGAGGGAGGCGATTTACACAAATAGGAGATTCCCTTCTACTTCTTTTGCTTTTTCAATTCCATCCCTCTATTTTGTTTAATTACAAAGCTAACCCCAAAACAAAAAATTTTTCATTGGCGCTCCCCTTCCGGCTCTGAGAAGAGCACTCTGGGCGATTCACAACAGTCGGGTCCCATTCATGCAATTGCAATGAACCAACTGAAACAGGAAACAAGTGACCCCCTTTGGGTAAAAAGAAACTGAGGAACAAAGAGATAACTCATTAAAACAAAACGCAAACATCCGTAGCCCGCAGTACTGGAAACAAAAGCAGGCATTCACCCGTAGCATTAACAAAATGCTATCTCTATAACAATGCTTTGCTTAATCTGTATTAATGCCTCTTTTAGCAATTTTTTGGTGGCACCACCACATTATTGAAAGCTTAGGCAACATTAAAAAGAAACATCTCTTAGATACACCAAGTTATAGCAGCTCATGCGACAACCCAACTCACCCAGACGAAGGAAAAGCCACCCCTCACAATATTGATCAAGTAAGGGCCACCAAAAACACTTCACAAGTGTTGCTTGGTAAAAGCTTTCCACAAGAGTAAACAAGTGCTTTGGCACTGTTGGTGACGGGATGCCCTGAACAAATTACCGATATACATAAGGACTCGAGAAGCCACAACACCACTGTCACCAACACTACAACAACATCAATAAAAATTACTGAACTACAGTGCAATAACAGCAAAAACAAAGGCAGTATTGACTCCAATTACACACTGTGCATTAGCAAGTATAGGAGTTATGATCGTCCATAGCGCCTGGAGACAAGACCATGCATAATTTTATTTGGGCATTTTCTACACTTCCTCTCTTTGGTGGCTACTACTCTTCAAAATGTTGTACTTGCAGAGAGGACATGTGGCATTAATATACAGCCACTTATCCACACAGGTGCAGTGAAAATGGTGACCACAAGGGAGTTCCCGTAACTCAACTCCATCTTCATAAGCTGAAAGACAGATGCAACACTCCTGCAAATTACCATATATCACATTAGTTGAGATGGTTTTGTCATACGCACCAGCAATTGATACCAGGAGAAAACCTCAAACAATCAAATGAATTTCAAAAGAAATCAATCATAACAAGAGAAAACATGGGCAAAGGAGATGGAACTTTTAAATTAAAGGAAATAATAAACCAACAGTTAAACTACATACCGCATCCTCATGCGAGAGAACGTGTTCAATGGGTGAATCAGTGCCACATTCTCTCATTATTCCTCCAAATGGTCCTTGTGCCTCACCAGCAAGCTTCTCATTGTTACCAACCATTTGAAATTTGAATTTCGACAGTTGATCAATGTCTTCTTTGGAGGCTCCTTCCTGCATTTAACAGGTTGCCAAGAAAACAATAATGAAACACAAAGGGAAAGAAACTAATACTTAGACCAATAATACAAAATTGTCACTGGAAGTGTCATTCAAGCATGAAAATTCAAAAGAAATGCAAAACTCAAATGCCTACACTATACAATATTGCTATTTCAACCAAAATGTCATGGTGTCAATAGCAACAAGGAACTGATAAATAGGATTAAAACATCAAACTGATGGGAAACTCAATAATAGCATAAAGAGGGGAAGAAACAGGATTAAACATTTAGTAGAAAGAATAAGATAAATAAAGAAACCTTGACAGTTAAAACAAATAGCACGTGGAGGATTTATGATGGGGAAGCAATTAACAAGAAAGGCTGAACAGATATATAACAGATGAAAGATAGTAGGATCTCTTGCCGGCCAACAAAGTCATCCAAATAGATAAGATCAAACAAAATCATCAGCAGCAGATTATCACATTACCCAAAGGACAACATGCAAATACTACACATGAGCTACTTTCCATATTGATCAGATGTCAATAACAGATTTGAGTTACATCTGGTATGGCACTCTCTCTTATCACCCAACAAGAATACTAAATAATACCTGCTTCTAACTCAAACCTTATCTACATATGCATAGAGTCTGATCAGATACAAGGAAGAATGCTGTTTTCTTATTACCCAAAGAAGTCATTCAACTATGTAACTTCAACCTTTAATTAGTCAGATCAAGCCCACATGATCGCTTCTGCATAGGATGTCCAACCTTTTATTCCTCCCATTGCCACCATTCATTCAACTTCTCAAAGAAATCAAGACAACTTAACAACTAAATAAATGAATACATGTAAATAAAAGATTTAGGAGCAATGAGAGCTACCTGGTCCGCCACAGCATATAAGATTGCAATAATACATGGAAGACAGCAACAAACAGCAATGCCAATAACACAGGCCAGTGCAACACAGAAAACAACAAAGAACACATCAAACCCGAGAAAAATTATACACAACCTGCAGAACATCAGATTGCAAAGGGTAAGACTCAATGTGAAAAACAATCCAGCTTTGAACCACAGAAGGAAAGAGAACAGACCAATAGAGCTGTGGGGACCCTCGTGCCAAAGGTTGCCCACCAGCAGATACCCAATAAAATCCAATGATCCACCAAATGAATGAAAACATTGTGTTTGCAGATTCTAGATGCTTTGCAACACTGCTGAAAGAATTAGAAAAGGAATCACAAGCACATAATTAATACTCCATAATCTCATTTTTAGTAATGGATCAAGATACACACACGAGAAAAGAAGCATATTACATATGTTTATAATAAAAGTTTCCTCCCAACCAACATTTTACAATTTTGAATAGTCAATCTAATTAGGGTCAACAAAAATTAAGTATCATTGAGCCAAAGTATAATAAATTCTCACAAAAAAACATGTGAAATATAATACTTTCATTACTTGAAACAAGTGAAAACATAAACCTTTAATCTCCTGATCTGTAATAGCATAAGATTGCATTTATTGCAAGATCAATACATAGTACAAGATGTAAAATCATATTGCCTGACCATTCCAAGTTCTAAAAGCACATGAGATCAAAGTTTAAAGGAACATAGAAGAAAATATCTTATTTTCTAATCCTAAGCTCTGAAAATATACCAGCTACCCTTTTATTCTTCACCACCCCTCAAAAGTTGAAAGAAAAAGAAAGGAAAAAAAAAATAGTGTTAAAATGCCAAATATATTTGACAAATACTATGAAAAATAAAATAGAAAAACCAATGATTTTCTCAACTTCGGCAAAAGATATCTGCCACCCTCATTCAAATGGACTAAAATGTAAATCAATGCATCCAAAACAATTGCATATACCATTATTCAAATCAATAATTTATGTGCCATACCATTAAAAAGACTCAACTTGACAAATCAAATATACACATGACTATCAAAATCATTCTTCTCAAACATTTGTAAGTTTTCTAGTCTGCAATGCTTCATCATAGCATTTCCTAACACCAATGAACAAAGTAGCATCAAATTATCAACTGCTTGATCAATATTACCACAACATCAAAATGTTAAATGTCCAAACTGATTCCCCTTTCACCAATAACATCTCTTAATTCACCAAAATAGCCACTTTATTCTCCCTTCAAATCCACAACAAATAGGCAATAACCACACATTTTGAAAATCCTCCAAAAACTCACATAAAGTGTCCCTCCATCCATATTGTTCATACAAACAACTGTACATTTGGAAGAATCAATCACATATCCATATAACTTTTCAACGTATAATCTACAATCACATATCCATATAAGTTTTCAATATTTAATCTACGAGGCATGGAAGACATACCTGGTGCTCTCCTCCTGTTCCAACTGTGCCAAAGTAACATACTGCTCCTCCGAATCCCTCCTAGAGCCCAAATTCCCTTCCTCCATTGATGAGGAAGAAGAAGACCGAACACGCGGCCCCGTCCTTCTCCTTCTCCTCCTCTTATACTCCACACACACACACAACATGTGCAGCACACACTGGAACGCGTATCCCACAATCCACAACCTGAGGGGCATATTGGGCCTCTCCTCGCGGCTCAACACCAGCACAGCCGCCGCCACCGCCACAAACGCAAAATTCCAGACGATATCTAAGATCACAACCGGCTTCGAATAGGCCCAGTCGCTCTGCCTCTCCTCCAGCTGTTCGGCAGCTGTCTCACGTACAAGCATCGACGGCTCCCGCATCATGCGACGGCTGCTGGCGCGCCTCAGAAACCGCGCCGCATCCCGTAGGCTCTGCCTCCGAGCGGATCGACGGTTGGGGTGAGTGCTGCTATTATTGCTATCCTCCCGGGACGCGCCAGAAGGCGATAGCAACGGCGTCGTATCGATGATGTCATCGGATGATCGGTTAGGGGACCTCGTCAGTGGTGTTGCGGTATTCGCTGCAGTTGCTGTTGACATTTTCGGGGGGAATTTCTTTTACTTTGGAGCCCTAACTCGGTGATCTGAATTGGCTTTAGCCCATGAAACAGAAGGACGAACACTGCCGAACAGAATCTGAATTCAATCAATTTGAATTCAATTTAGTGGACAAATTTTAGGGTTTGTTCGTTTGGTTTTCGGATGGCGTGCCAGCGGAATGTTAGAGATAAATGGTGACGAGTGTTGGCGAACCGTGATCAAAGATATGTTGGAGGATGTTTGTTTTTGCTTGTTAGTTCTCAGGTGATGTTGGTCCAGTTATTACAGTTTCCATTTACCCGCTTTTCTGTTTGTTATTTTTAATTAAAAGAAAATGCCTCAAATATTTTCATAAAAATATTTACTTCTTACTAAAATAAAATAATAGAACATAATAACTATTAAATATATTTTTTAAAAATTAAAATTGACTTAAATTCAAGTTATTATTATAAAAAAATTAAAATGTTAAAAATATTATTTAAAATTTTATATTACCAAATTTTAAAAAAAATTATAAAAAATAATAATCTTAAAAGGGAGTTTAAAATTTTATTTGAGTTTTTTAAATATCTTAAACATAAAAATAATTTCATTTTTTACAATTATTTAAATCAAAATTTAACATAAATTATATTAAAATATTAGATGCACAATTCATTCAAATAATTCAAAAAAAATGAATATAACTAAAAAAATCTATTTTAACTCTAAATATTTTAAAATAAATAAATACTAACCAATATACAATTAATATCAGATTGTCTTATCTTTTGAACTTTTTATTATTATGAGATTTATCTTTACAAATTATTTTAAAGTATACGTGCACAATTAACATCTTATATGTTTTTCAATAATATATTTATTAAATGATATAAAATTTTAAACCTTAATTTATATATCACCATAGTATTTATTAAAGTTAATTGTAAAATTGATTTTTATAAGTATACTTTGATTGTGTCAATTATTATGTGTAACTTTGAGATATTCAAAAATCATTTTCTCAATTTTTTATTAAAAAATATTAGAAAAACTAATTATAACATAGATTAATTAGATTTTTAAAATTGGATTAAGAAATAAGTACTTAACATATAAATTAAGTATGATGCAACAAGTTCTAATAAACATAAGAAAATGCTAATGGAAGACTTAATCAATGTAATTTATTTAATAATTATTATATTCTAAAACATTGAAACAAACAGTCACAGTTGAAACTTGAAGGTATGATCAAAAAATAAAAAATAAAAACATGTTAACTTTTATAACTTGTCATTTTATATTTATTTATTTATTAAACTTTTATGTGTAACCACAGGTGACAATAAACATAATTGTATTTTGTCATGTTATGTTGCTCTTTAATTTCTATTCGGTCATTTAATTGATTATTTTATTTAATTATATTTATTATTTAAATTATCTATACAATATGATAATTATTGAAAAGATAATATTATTTTATTGATAGCTTATATTTATTTCTATGTATTATTGAAAAATCATAGGAGTTGATATATGATGTTTTTGTCTTTGATATATATTAATTATAAATATTAAATATTTTAAAATTTAATCATAAAAAAGCTTTACCTTCTAAATTATTTTGGATGGTTTTAATCCTAATATAAAAATTAAAAGTCTTACACAGTAGTTGACATTATAATTTATATAAGTTAAGATTTTAAAGTCAAACTTATACATTGTAATATAAGAGATATTATATCTCATTTAATGTAATTAATTTATATTTTATTTAATTTTTAACATTAAATTGAACATTTATTTGCGACTCCACCCGATTAGACTGGCGCTTCATTTGCTTTATAACAATAAATCAAAAATTCCCCCATATCACCTTGCTAAGTTCATATTAATCCATGACAACAGACCACGCACTCAATCAAATTAAGCCACAACATTGATTAAATATTTAACCCGATTTAATGCCTTAAAGCTTAATGGAGTGCAGAACAAAATTCTATCATTTGGGCTGAACCTACTTGCACCGGTTCCATCTCACTTTAGAAACTTAAAAATATATTTTAAAAAAAGTTAAATCACTTTAAAAAATAAAAAATATATTTTTAATCAATTTTTTATTTTTAACTTATCATAAATATAAAAAAAATTATGTAAATTACGTCTAACAATAAGGAGTATACTTTTAATTATTTTTTTGATTTTTCAACCTATAAAATAATAAAATTACATAAGCAAAATAATAACAATTTATGGTTTAAAAATTAATAACTTTTTAATTAAAAATTAATATATATATGTTTTTGTTGGAAAGGTAAAAATCTATGTTTTACATTTTCTTTTTGTTACAGAGAATAATTAGAAAAGCACTTGGGATATAAAAATCAGAGTAGGAACATAAGCAAAATGACAAAAATTGCAGGGGTCCTTGAACAATTTTCTCAATTAAATGACCTAAATTGAAATTTTACTCTTTTGCAGGTCCTTTCGAAGGAAAGAAGACATTCCAGCGCTAGAAACCCTCGACCGTAGCAGTTTCCCTCCAAATCTAAGAGGGAGGTTTTCTTTGCTAAATAGTGGGAGAGTGAGATTTTCTGTCGACAATGGCATCGTCGTCTTCAACGGGCACCAGCTACGACGTACCGTGGGTAGAGAAGTACAGACCCAGCAAGGTCGCCGATATTGTGGGCAACGAAGACGCTGTCTCCAGGCTCCAAGTCATCGCTCGTGATGGCAACATGCCTAACTTAATCTTATCCGTATGACCATTTCTTGTCATTTGTTTCTCTCCTTCAAGTGCATTTTAGTGTACCATATTCGTAATCGGCTTCATCAGTGGAAAAGTTTGATGGGTTTGATTTAAATTGTGAATATGTTACTCTTGGTTTTGTTTTTCATTTAGATATCGAGCAGAAATGAATTTGGATTAGATGTGGAGGAGTCGTCTATGATTATTTATTGGGAACAGTGGAGATAAGGAGGAGAATATGAGTGCTCAGAAATGGCCAAACCAGCTTTATTTTCTGTTAGAATTTCTATTTATGAGCTTTTCTTTATTTTTAGGTTCCTTCTTGTGGATGAGCTTTGTATATAGAGGTTTTCTTTTTCTTTTGATTTTGGGGGTTTGTAGGGAGGGCAGTCGAGCCAGGCAAAGAAACATGTCAATATGGTTCCTTGAAATTTATCCTTTACTTGGCTTCTTTTCATGAAGGACTTCAACCTATAATGGACATTCAAAAATGAGCAAGAAATTACCATTGGTAATTTGGCATGAAAGCTAGTTCACAGTTATGGCATTAACAAAGCTGGTTAATGCGGATGTAATGCCAAGAAGTGCTTATGGCTTTTATAAAGCTGCAAAGTATCTGTGTCTATCTTTAGTTTGAGTTAGCCTTATCCATTGCCTTAGCTGAAGATTTGGAAAAGGAAGAAAAAGAGTGCATTTAATCTGGTATGATTGATTCAAAGCCAGATTTTCACTTGACCAAGTTTATTACAAAGTTCCTCTTGGCTGTGTTGGGTTTACATTGGTCTTTAGATTGAAGTACTATGATGATGTGGTTGAATTGCATCTACCTTAAATTTCCAGTCTTTACTGAGTCAATCACGAGAGGCAACATCCATGACAGCTAGAAATGAAAAAGTTTTGCATTTACTTTAGTTTCTGTAGCAAGGAATCAAATTTTGTTTTCCTGCCTATCTGATTTCTATATGGGTGCTAAGTTGCTAGTCTTTATTTTCTTTAGGGTCCTCCAGGAACAGGCAAAACTACTAGTATTCTGGCACTTGCACATGAGCTTCTGGGCCCAAACTATAAGGAGGCTGTTTTGGAGTTAAATGCTTCTGATGACAGGTAAATAGAACATTTTACCTTTGTTCTCTGCTATTGTCATGCCTCATCTTATGTTATTTGGTCTTCCTCGTTTTCTAGGGGTATCGATGTTGTTAGGAACAAAATTAAGATGTTTGCACAGAAGAAAGTGACACTTCCCCCAGGACGGCATAAAGTAGTAATTCTTGATGAAGCTGATAGGTAAACATTGATGTTCATGTCTGCTAATATTGATGATCTAACCTGGTTCTTCGAATGGTTGCTTGCTGTATCTTGTTGGCCGCAATTTTATATAATATCGTTTGGTTCCACAGCTATTAATCTGTTTTGTGGACACATAAACTGGAGGTTGGGCTATTCAGTTCTGATTACAATTTATTTATTCATTTTGTGCACAAATTAGCATGACATCTGGAGCACAACAAGCCTTGAG
Source organism: Moringa oleifera (assembly GCA_021397835.1). Taxonomy (NCBI): domain Eukaryota; kingdom Viridiplantae; phylum Streptophyta; class Magnoliopsida; order Brassicales; family Moringaceae; genus Moringa; species Moringa oleifera. Next base: position 2,056,774 of record JAJFZO010000566.1, read on the forward strand.
GCGGACAATGGAAATATATTCAAACTCCACACGTTTTGCTCTTGCATGCAACACATCTTCCAAGATTATTGAGCCTATTCAGAGTAGATGTGCTCTTGTTCGATTCTCAAGATTATCTGATCAAGAGATTCTAGGTCGTCTCATGGTGGTGGTTGAAGCAGAAAAGGTACTGATCACTTTTCATTTGCGATATTGCACCATACTGCAAGCAACAGCACCTAGATGAAAGGTGTTAATATTGTTAAGCATGATTATTTTGCACCTAGTTGCTGGAGGGTGAATATAAATCTTTAAGAAGTAAAAGAGTGCAAACCTAAATCCTGTTAAACTGTATTAGTCCATTGAAAGCATTAGGTCCAATTTTGGCATAAACTTTCCTAACTATATAGTTTTAGTAATATTTTATCCTTACGCCATTAGAAAATTCCTCTGCTCTAGAGGATTTAACTTACATAAGGCAGAAACAGTGCGGTTATGATGATGTTTAAAAACTCACTTCTGCTCAAATTTATTCCGAAAGAGTTTTAGAAATGAATATTCATCATCTTAAAATTAGGAGACTAGGTCATTGGCCATAGATTATACTTAGGAATCATGACAGGAATTGCACAAACTTTCTACTGATTAGAATTTGAATAATAACCTTAGGTTTGTCAGCGATTTTATTGGTATATATCATCCCTGAAACTTCAAGAGATACTTGTTTGATGTGATTTTTGTCTCGTTTAGTATTTATAGGTTATAAGCTTGAATATTTCTATTGATTGGTAATCACAAGATTACTTCTTATATGCCTTGCTGCTTAAATGAATGAAAATGTTTGATTGATTCATGTTTCTAATCCATAGGTTCCCTATATTCCGGAAGGTCTTGAAGCCATTATTTTCACTGCTGATGGTGATATGAGGCAGGCTTTGAATAACTTGCAAGCAACATACAGTGGATTTCGGTTTGTCAACCAAGAAAATGTTTTCAAGGTGAAATTAAAAAAATATTACCAATATGGATTTTTCATTCATGTATCTTTGGAAATTCTATAATATTCTCGTTTTGTTTTAGGTCTGTGACCAGCCTCATCCATTACATGTGAAGAATATGGTCCGCAATGTACTTGAAGGGAAATTTGATGATGCATGTTTAGGTCTGAAGCAGCTCTATGATTTGGGCTATTCTCCCACTGACATTATCACGACCCTTTTCCGTATCATCAAAAATTATGACATGGTGGAATACCTGAAATTGGAGTTCATGAAGGTACATATATCTTTCCGGGGACACTGTTTTCTTCCTCTGACTGCCCATTTGGTATTTTCATTATCATTAATTTACTTTGTCATGAGTTTGCAGGAAACTGGATTTGCACATATGAGAATCTGTGATGGAGTTGGTTCATATCTTCAACTATGTGGCCTTTTGGCTAAGTTAGCTCAAGTTCGTGAAACAGCTAAAGCAGTTTAGACAGGTGATAGCTGCCATAGAAACTAGATTCCAGTCTTTTCAAATGGTGGGAAACTGAGAATTTTCTGTGACATTCGAGGCATGTTCTGTGAGGAAAAAGAAATTGAAGTTTGTCAATATTTAAACATTTAGGAATAGTATCAAGCATATGGGTTTATGCATTAATGGTTAAAAAGGCTGCTTGTGGCATTTCTTTGTCCCGAAAAGATGAAATAGCTGAATCACTCTTTACTAGTGGTGATGTTGCAATTCCGAATTACCTGGTCATGGTTGGACGCAACCATATCAGTACTTGTAGTTTGGCTTAACAATTGAGACTATATGCTGTACTGACGTTAAAGAAGACATTTTTCTCTCTCTTGCGGAAAATCTGAGCATCGAACAGCCATTTATCAGTTTAAATGAGCCTGCTTGTGAATTTCCTGTTCATTCAGCTTCTGTCATTGTTACAGCTGGTAAGATTTATCAAACCCAAATTGATCTGGAAGGCTTCAGCATGAAGAAGATTATGTTTGCCGATGTACAGATGCATCAAATTGGTAAAACTGCGGCAGTCTTATGTGATTAAACAAAAGATGTAGTACAAGAGTGAATATAAGAATAGGAAAACCAAGGCCCGAAATTTGAGTATTTGCATTATATGGTGAGTGTAAGGAAGCTACCCAGGCTTATTTATCCCTATAATGTCCTGCGAGCATTTGTGTTGATGTTCAGCTTTGCAGTTGTGAAATGATTTTTTGAAATTCAGACACTTGAGAGTCACATTTTGATGGGTAACATTATTGATAATTTTTTTTTTTTGGATTTTTGTAAGAGATGGTCGGTTTTGATAGTGATTTATTTTATTGTGTTGCAAAATGCATAAAAAATTAGTTTATTTAAATTTATAAAGTGTGTCTATGAGGTGTAAAAATTTATATGTTAATATTTATTAGTTTTTATAAATATTATTTAAAATAAATATAAAATAAAATTTTGATGTCTATTTTGTATTATTAAATAAATTTTAATATTTTAAAAGTAAAAAATTAAATTTTTATTTATTAATTTAAATTAAATTAAATTTTATAAAAAAATTAAAAAATTGTGATATTTGAATGAAAACTGTATGAAAAATTTTGATTTAAAATTTTGTATAAATATAAAGAAGAATTTAATTTATTATCATAAAAATTTTAATTTTTAAAAATTAAAAATATTATTTTAAATATTTATATTATTAAAAATTTATAAATTTTATAAAAATAATTTATAAATAAAAAATTATTTAAATTTAAAAAATATATTAAATTTATGAGTAAATATTATTTAAAACCTTAAGTTTTATCCTTTTCTCTCCTATCAAACTTTTACTTTCAAAATATATTCAAACAAACTTTAACATTTCAATTTTATCAAAATTAAATCTTATTAAAAAATTCAGATATTAAAGATATTCAAATTAGATATATTTTATAATAAATTTTGACTTATAAATTTTTAGGGATGTAATAAAATATTTAAGCTATCATTATAAAAAAGATTAAAATTTTTTAAGTACTAAAAATATTTTTCTTAAAAATTTACTATCAAAAATTTTAAAAACTCATAAAAATAGCTAATTGGTTAAAAAAAAATTTAAATTTGAGGGACAAAATCAAAATAAAGTGTAAAATCTATTTGAGAAGTTTTTAGTTATTTTGAATAACAAAAAATTATTAATTTTTTATAATCGTTTTGAGTTAAAGTTTAATTTGGATAAAATCAATAAATCAGAATTTGTTTAGATATATTTTGAAAGTTAAGGTTTGATTGGAGAGAGAGGTTAAAACTCAAAGTTTTAAATGATATTTATCCTAAATTTATTTCAATTATTTTTAAATAATTTACTAATAAAATTAGTTATAATTTTTTACAATAATTTGAGTTGCTGTATAATTTAAATTAAATTATTATTATTATAAATACAAAATTTTACATAATTTTTATTATTTTTTAAAAATTTATTTTTACAAAAAAATTATGTACTTGAGACAATGTAGGAAGAATATGCAGGCTCGGTTTTCAAACGAACAGGGAGGTCTTGGCGCCCATTTCTTAGCAGCACAAACAAGGTTTGTATAGTTTAGCCTGAGAAGTGCAGAAAGATACCCTGTTGTTAAGCTAACTTCACTGCAACAGCCATTAAGTTGGTGCTTGCGGTTAACGCTTTCAGAATTACAGGTTAGAGAGGGATGTGATTCTCACCGATATTGGACCTAATATACAGTATGAAAACCAGCTTGCTAGGTAAAGATTGCCTTCACTTTTTATGCTGGATCATTACAATATGATCAGCAATTGTGAAACTTTAAGACACCATACGGCTGTGAAGAAATCAATTTTAGGGACCCAATATTGCAAAACTGGATCAACCTCTGATACCATATTAAAGAAGATATTAGACTAAACATACACTAGCCAAACCCGTTAGGTAAGGATTGCTCTCACTTTTTACATTGAATAATTACAATATGACAAGCCAATGTGAGACTTTAATATACTCTCCTCATGCTTAAAGTAAAACAAAGGGGCTTAACATTGCAAAACTGGATTAGGTTCTGATACCATGTTAAAAGAGGATATTGGACTTAATATACACACTGGTAAGACTGACTTACTAGGCAAGGATTGACCTCATCTTTTATGTTGGATCATTATAATATGATCGGTCAATGTGAAACTCTAATAAGCATAATATTTATCTCCTCTGATAAATTGAATCAATTTTTGCTCACCCTTGTAGATGACTCACTGTACTCACGGAATCTCATGTTTGTTTGGAGTGATTGCTTAGCTTCGCAGATTTTAAATCCACAACTTCCCTTACATTTAACCTTGATCATGCAATGATTATGTTTCCTCACTGTTTTCTTGTAATTTGGAATTTGCTCTTGGGCATTCTCTCATCAACTAACAATGTTAAGATCAATTGGTGAACCTTTAAAATCCCCTTCTCCTAGGAAATTAAAAAGTCTAGTAAATCGGGTTTTTCAACTGTTAATTTCTAAAACGTGATCTCGTACTGAGACTACAAACACTCGAGTTCTCCCTGCTTTTGTGAACTTCGGTTCTTTTTGCATTGTTCTTTTGCCCTGATTTTGCCTAACAGAAACTTTTAATCAAAGGGAAGATGAAGTCTCAACACATTCTTGAAATGGTACCATGTGATTTAATTTGAATTGTTCTGGCATTTGGTTGAATCCACTTCTGTGCTTGTTAATATAGTGCTCTCGGCAAGCTGCACTACCTATGTTCTACTTCTCCTCTTAATATGTAGCCTTCTCTTCTGCTGCAAACTCTTAGTTTTGGCTCTTTTATAAGTCTTTGTAAACTTAGGCATTAGACTATATGCTATTTATCAGAAAACTGCAGAAAATAATTTAAGTACGTAAGTTTGGCGCAGCAAGACTGAACTTTGCCGCATCAATGGTGCCATGCTATCCCCTGGTGTAAAGTATCAGATTTCTCTGTTGATTCCTAGGTGAATTGTTTTGAGATTGTTAATCATGTTTGTTTGCCAATCCTTAATTGTCTGTATCATGGAATTAAACAGCACTTGTTCTTATGATTTTGATGATGAAGATGTTCCTCTTAGCTAATCCAAAAAGCAAGAGGTACTTCCACAGTCACTTGAAGCCATCGAAGGTGACATAGACGGCCATGTAGAGGGAACAACATAAAAGGTAACCCCCATTGTCCTTCCTTGAAGAAAATTTAATTTCTTGTCTTCCTCGTTTCATATTTTTTCTCCACCGAGGGCCTCACCTACCCTCTATTTTTAATCCTATAACAAAGAAGGCAGAATTGGTGGCCAAGACAGAGAAGACACAAGGAAAAGCGTGCCTAAGGGTGCTGCATGAAAGGGCCCAAGCTTGGTGGTGGAGGCGGTAAGCGAGGATTTCCTCATCCAACTGTTAGAAAATGTTCAACTTCAATATTTATATGCAGATTTACTGGTCTTGTAAGCCCTGTTTTTCTTTATCATTTTCCCTGTGAGTTTCTTTGCCAGAAAATAATAGCAACTTAAAGTGCTAAGTACACTTGTTTTCAGGGCTCCTAAGGTAAGATAATCAAGTATAGAGCTATTTCTCTTTTCTTTCTTAGAAAAATTAGAACCCATAAAAGATTATCCCGTAATAAACAGTTTGATGATTATGTGAAATTGTCAGGCACCACCATCCAAGAGTTACTCTACTAACTAGGATGTAAGGCTTTGAACATTTTAAACTCTTCACAGACTTGTGTTACGCATTATAAAACTGGAAGAGGCTCCGTGATGAAACACGAGAAAACAAATTGGGTAAGATCTAATCTTACTTATCAAGATAGTCAATATTTTTACCTCAAAAGACAAAGCTTCGTAGCATCTAACTCAAAAGATAGCATGTCATATCCATATTACAAATATATTTTTTGAAGTTTGTGCCTATATTGTTTTTCTTTTCTTTTCTTTTCTTTTTGCAGTGGTTAAGATTTGCTTCAGCGTCTTCCCATGTTGCTCCACCTTTTTGTTTTCTATGATGTTATGTCCCCATCTCTGGAAACTACACAAGCATTGAGGAAAAGAGACAATGAAAGAAGAGGATTTAGATTTGGAACCAAGTTATTACCCAAAGGATTGGGATCATGTTTCTAATGACATATAACAATCAATTTATACAGATGAAACCAAGTTCTACTATAACAAAATAATCTTTTATTCACAGTTTCAATGACTTTTGTTTACAGTTTTAAAACTGTGGACTATTTCAATGTAAACAAAAGTCAATTGGAATAGTTCGTAGTTCTAAAACTGTGAATAAAACATACTTTAGTTCACAGTTCATTAATGTTTTATTCACAGTTCTAAAATCGTGAATAAAACTAACTTTAGTTCACAGTTCATTAATGATCTATTCACAGTTCTAGAACTGTGAATAAAACAACTTTAGTTCACAGTTCATTAATATTTTATTCACAGTTCTAGAGCTGTGAATAAAACTCTATTAGTTCACTATTCATTAAAGTTTTATTCACCCAAATCTAGAACCCTTTACCCAGATCTGAAACTCCCAGCCCAGATCTGGAACCCCTCACTCAGGAACTTCCATCCCAGATTCGGGACCCTATACATCTAAATCTGGGACCTTAATAAACATTTTGAACCCTAGAACAAATCTAAAATTTCGATGAAAGTAAAACCATGCACATATCTAAAATCCCAATGAAAGGAGAATCACATTCAGATTTGAGCTTAAAACTAATGAAACTAAAAGCAAAAAATTAAAGAACAATAATTTTTACATTTTAACAAAGAAGATAAGCACATAATTTTAGGAGAAATGATTAAACTTACCAAGAAAAAGAGATGAGATTCAAGCTGCCAGTTATGGAACCCAAAAGCAAGCAGAACCATGCACATTCTTAATCCTTTCATTGCAAATAGTTAGGCCGATCGGAATCTAGTTTGCACATTTAGAACTCGGAAAGGCTCTCCTCATAGTATGCACTTCATACCTAATATTTACCACCTGAAGAATCAATGAAGTTTATCCTGAGCAAGTGGAGTAAAAGAATAAATGAAGTTTATAGATCTTTATGTAGAAGATGTAAGACTTTTATTCACAATTATGGTAAAACTATGAATAAAAGATAACTTTTGTTCACAGTTATAAACATAACTGTAAACAAAAATACCTTTATTCACAGTTTTAATAACAACTGTGAACTATTTAGTTTAAACTAATCCCATTTTTGTTGTAGTGTTCTTACCCAAAGGAGATAAGAACTCTTTTGAGTTACTTGAAAAACCCTCAAATAAGATTGGCAGAATCAAAGGGTGTTGGCTGTCCAGTGGGAACAGTTCCTACGACAGGAACTACAAAAGATGACCTTATGAGAGATAAATCATTTTCAGGAACGTCTGACGGAGATATAAATTCCTTCACTTTGAGAGAACGGTAAGATTAATCAATGGAAACCAACGTTCTGATCTTCTTACTTGATTTGGCTAAAAAATTTATTAAGAGAATCTTGAAAATTTTTTAATTCCTTTCTGTCCATATGGGTTGATCCAAGAACTGCTCATTATCCATATCATGTTGGTCCCTGGCAGTCTGTCTGCTCGTGTCATCTGCGTTGAGTGTTTACTTGCCTTGCTTTTGCCAGACTGCCCGTGTCATGCTTCTATCTGTTAGTGTTATTGGTGCTGTCCATGTGGCAACTTTCACTTTGCTTGATCTGCCTGACTCGTTGGTCTGTCCTTTTGTAGACTCAGAGCTCAACTAGCTTCAACAAACGATGTCCTGGATTCATCTTTAGTTAATCAAGATTTCGCTCTTGGCCTTCCTTTCCAGTTTCCAACAGGATTCTACACCAGGAGCAGAAGTTTATGAAATGAAGTTCTTCATTTTCCGGTAAGTATTCTCTTAAATCCATTTGATCACTTTTTCTTTCTTCTCCAGGCCACTCTGAACAATAAGGGGTGGCTGAATCTAGAAGAAGAGAGCCACGACGTTGGATTTTGACCCGAATGGATTTTCACAGGACTAGCTGCTCCGGCTGCTCAGGTAATCTGGGGAGGAGAAGCATTCGGTCTACCAAAGATACCGAGTCCTCCTATGGGCAGTAGGCTTGCTCTCCAAAAGCAAAAGGACACCACGTCTGATGCCTACCGCAGACAGACTTCTTATGTCAAACATGATCACGTTAAGTATGCCCGTCTGGAACAGGACGTGGGAGATCACCAGCCGGTATATGACGTGGCTGTCGGCCATCAACAGTACGGTTACTGGGGCTGCCTGTCATGTTCGGATCGGAGGCAAAACAGCAATACTCAGACTGTCAAGTAGACTCTGCTAATGGCTTTCAAGTTTGGCACATGGAACTGCTTTTTTAAATAAATATAGGTAATGTAGCAAAAATGATATGAATCAGATAAATATTAAAAATTATTTTTTAAAAAAATTAAACTTTTTTAAAATCAATATTTAATTTTATCACTATAATTAAGATTAAAATAAAAATATGGTTTATTAATTATGTTTAAGGTGAATTTTAATTTAAAATGATTGTAAAAAAATTAAATGTATTGTTATTATTAAAATATTTGAAAAATAATTTTAAAGAAATTATATATTCTTTGAGTTTATTTTTAATTTTAATAATTTTTTACTTATGATATATATTTATATGAAATTTTTAATTTTTTTATAATATGAAAATTTAACATATTTTTAATACTTAATAATTTTAATTATTAATGATATTTTGAATATATTTTTTACAGTTATAAAAAATTCAAAATTTAAATTTATTGCATATATTTTTAATTAAAATATTTTTAAATTTAATTTTTAATAAAATTTAATTAATCTAAAATTGATGAATTAAAACCTGTGTTAAATTTTTTAAAATAATTTAAAAGTTATATATATTAAAAATAATAAAAAGTAATTACTTATTTTATTTTAGTGGACTCAATTGAAGATGCTAGAGAAGCTACACATACCCAAAACGAAAAGGACAAGACAGCACAGGGAAGATGTCATGGTCAAATGGGCCAAGCGACTTTGAACGGCAACAAACGTTAGGGCCGAAGTCTGCCTCTGAATTGAATCAAATCTGTTGTCTGTCTGCATCATGACATGCCACGTGGCAGAAATACAGGGAGAGTGGCTTGAAAGCTACCCATTCGGCCAAACAAACCCACAACCGCCAAACCAACTCACCACTTAATATGAGAGAGAGAGGGGAATGAGAGATTATTGTTTTCTCTTTTAAAAAAAAAAATTAAAGAAAAAAAAAGGTCAAAAAAAAAGTGGTTCCTACGCGGAGACAGTGTGTGTCACAATTCCTTCACGTTTCCATCAATCTGCCAAACACGTCACTATGTTATTCTTCACTTCATCAAATGGCCAAAGTGCCCTTCAAAAATGTTAAATAATTAAAATTTTTTTATATTATATTTTTTACCATGTTAAAATTATAAAAATTTAGAGCAAAATATCGTTTAAAAATTTAAAAAATATTTATATTTTTAATTTTTATTGTAAATTTTAAAATATTATTTTACGTAAAATAATTAAATTAAACTTTAACTCAAATTATTTTTAATTTTAAATAATTTTTAACTCAAAAGATATGTATTTTAATTTTTGATAATAATTTTTTTCAAAAAATAATTTGAATATTAAAAAATTTTTAAATTTTTTATAATGGTAGTTTGTTTTTTTTTTTTTGCATCAACAAAAAATTTAAAATTAAAATTTATAGTACAGAATTCTTAACTCAAATATTTTTAAATTTTTAATTGTTCAATAAAAATCATTAGTCTATTTTCAAGTATTTTAAAATTCAAGATAAAATTATAAAAGATATAATATTTTTAAAAAATTTAATAATATTTATCTTAAAATATATTATAAAATCAAATTTTTAGATTTAATGACAAAAAATTACGTTTTTTATTATTTAAAGAATTATGCAAAAAGGATGACATTTAATATAAAAACAATTATTTTTTTAACTGGAGACCACATGCCACGGCCTTATTCATCATAAAAAGGAGAAAGAAAGAGGAATAAAAGCATAAGGAAGTTTCACTTTTCTATGAGCATCTCCAAACTTTTAGCATTAAATTTGAAATTATTTTAATATTAAAAAAATATTTCCTAAACATATTTTAATACTATTTTTATTTTTTATTTTTTTATTAAATTTTCAACATTATTTTAATAGTATTATCAATAAATAATATGTATAATATTAATCATTAATTTAAATAAAACAAATTATATATGACACATTTTTTGTTTAATTTTTCTAAATATTTTTTAATAATATAATATTATTATTTATATGTTTAATTATTTATCAAAAACTTAAGTTATTTAAAAGTTTTAAAAATAAATATATAATAAAACTTTAAAAAACATGTGCATTTGATGTTGTTATGGTACAGCACCATTGCAACTTCATCACATTAATGTTAAATACTGATACTTTGGTGATGGGTTGGGGTTACATTAATGTCACTACTTTTAATTTTATCATTCTTCACTTTTATATTCATATATGAGTAATTCAAGTGATTATTTTTAATTTAAAAATAATAATTAATTATTTTTAAATTAAAAATAGGATATAAAATAATATATATATATATATATATTTATATGAAGTAATAGAGTCACATACAACATCTACCATTTAGTACTATAAATACGGAGTCATAGGTTTGTGGTATTAAAAAGTGAAAAGATCAGTGATCCTGTATATAAAATCCTAACCTTATATACATAAAATACAAGGTAAATGTAAATGCAATTGAATTATATTTATTTTTTAATTTAACTTTTTATTTTATTTATTAGATTAATTATATATTATACAGTTTAATTTGATTTAAGTTAAATTTTGATTTAAGTGATTGTAAAAACGTAATAGTATTTGTACTATCGAAACCGATAAGAATGATTCAAATAAATTTTGTATTCTATTTTGAGTTAATTTTTTAAATTTTTTAATTTTTAACTAATAAATTATTTTTATAGGTTTTTATAATTTTTAATAATATAAAATTATATATATTAAGTACTCAAAAAAATTGGAATTTGCCAAAAAATTTAAATCAAAATTTTTGGTATAAATTTATAATTTAAGTATTCTGAACTGTTTAATTTTTTAACAAATTTAAATTAAATCAAATTAAAATATGATATATACAATTAAAAATATAAAATATAAAATATAATATAATTTAATAATTTAATATTTATCTTTAAAACTATAACATATGTATATATAATTCATTTGCATTTTTACTATTGATACGAAAAAAAATTAATATTAATTGGAGAATGTTAAAATCAATTAAGAGTCACATTCTTTTAAATAACTTCTGGTATTTGATTGATTGAAAAAGACAGTAAACCCATAAAGCAATTAGTCTTTGAAACAAAAGGTTTTTTTAGTACTAAATCCATAATGTTGATTCTCTTTTGACTCATTAAGATTAGGTCCACCAATGGCAGTTGCCTTTGCTATTCAAACTGCCAATTGGCAGGCAAATGGCCAATTTTTCCTGTAAAAAGAATTAAAAAAAAAAAGAGAATCCTTGTAGAGGTTAGAAAAGCAAGCAATAAATGTGGTTTTGTTCAAATTGATTTTTAATTTAATTTTTGTAATTTTTTACAGGATTAAAATTCTCTTTTTCATTTAAATTGTGTTGATTTTTGTAAAAAAAAATTGCTATGTAATAACTTAATGAAATTAATAAATCTAATTTTTATATTTATTAAAAAATTAGGACATTTTTTTATTGAAAAATATAGACACAAATTTAGAATCCTCTTTTGACTAATAATGTTGTGGGATCTCAATTCTTGAAAATGGTATGATTTCTTAGAATAAATTGATTATTAATACATTAGAAAGGGTATATATGTAATTTCAGTAATATTTGCTGATTTTGGGTGCAACCGTGGGTGAGTTAAGCAATATCTCCACCGAGTAGCGCGTAATAGACAGCCCACCGAGAAGCAACACGCATAGAGAGGGCTATAAAGAGGAGGAGAGACTCTCAAAACTGCCTCCTTGGAGGCAAGTGAAAACAAGAGCTATAGAGAGAGAGAGAGAGATGGCGAACAGAGATCTGGAGAGAGGAGGAGTGGGTGCGAAGAACAGAGAGGGCGGCAGTTACTACGTGGAGAGCTCGGATAGTCAATGGACGTCATGGTTGGTGCCTATGTTTGTGGTGGCGAACGTTGCTGTGTTCGTTGTCGTCATGTTCGTGAACAACTGTCCCAGGAATTACGCGGGCTCTTGTGTTGCCAAGTTTCTTGGCAGGTTCTCCTTTCAGCCGCTGAAGGAGAATCCTCTCTTTGGTCCCTCTTCTTCAACGTGAGTTTTCTACTAATAACCGCCACTCGATTTCTGTATTCTTTCCTTTTTTTATTGTTTTCGGTTTCTTTTTCTGAGTTTGTATTGAGTTTTGTTGTAATTATGAGGTTGCTGATTTTGGTTATGAATTTTGGGTTTAATTTATGTTCTTAAGTGTTAAGTTTAGTGGTGGTTTGTGGTCTAATGAAGTTTTGATCAGTAATTTCCTTCCTGATTTGCATGCTTGCACTTCTTTCTGTAGTTTTGGAAGAGAATTTGGGGGAAAATTTGATCTTTTCTTGGAAGATACTGTCTCGAGGATACAGTTCAATCTGTTGGATTTGTAAATCAAGCTCTGTCATTAAGTTTATCAAATCTGTGCAGGCCTTCTTTTTTTGTTTTGTGTTTCTTTTCATTTTTCCAATTATGGTTGAGTGTTTCTGTTTGATTGAGTTTACCAACATGATTTGGTTTGTTAGTTTTTGAAGCATTATGGTTCTGCATTTATTTGTGAAATATGGTGGAAAGGCTAAAATAGATTTTCCATCATGATGTGAGATTTGGTTCTCTTGTTTGATGTTGACCTGATCCAATTGATACTTAATCTGGTTTCTGGGGATGTTCAATTTTTTTTTTTTTTTTGGAAATAATAGATCACTTATGGTTCCTTGAATATGTTTCAAGGGCTATATTGGACAGACAAATTAGGTCAGAGTTGGAAAGAAGGACGTGACAGTTTTGATGTACTATACTATAAACATACATGCTTTGAGTCACTAAATATTGAGGAAGAAATATAATCACCGTGATCCAGTTCTACAAAACATTTTACCTTGACCAAAACTTAGTGCAAGACAACACAGGACATGTACCTTCTGTAACGCATTTAACCACCATTAATTTACTTAAAATCTACTTAAGTTTGACAACTAGCTATAGACATCGTTGTTTTCAGTACTGTGGCTTCTACTCAACTGGACAAACTTGAGTTTCTGTGATACCATTAATAAGTTAAATTCCTGCACTAGAATTGAGTGTGTGTCATTGATCTGGGCAGACTGGGTAAAAACAAGAGGTCCCTGATTTGATTCTGCACTGAGGCAGTTAAGCCTTGTGATTTTTCTGGAAATAGTCTTGCTGGGTCAGGGCTATCTTCTCAGGTTTATCCTGTAGGAGTAGGGACACGAAGTGGTCTTGCCTTGGATGGGTTCCCGGTATAAATAAAGAAAAATGAATATATGGGACATGGGAGGGAGGGAGCTTTGTCCTCTCTCTCTCTCTCTCTCTCTCTCAACCAGTTTTGTTACTGTTGGCCATGACATTGGTGAGAATCTAGTCTAACAGTTTTTCTCTCCATACTGTTACAGATTGGAAAAAATGGGAGCTTTGGAGTGGAGCAAGGTAGTCCATGGGCATCAAGCATGGAGGCTCATCAGTTGTATCTGGTTGCATGCTGGTCTTATCCATCTGCTTGCAAACATGTTAAGCTTGGTCTTTATTGGGATTCGTCTTGAGCAGCAATTTGGTTTTGGTATGTGATGCTCTTTGTAGTGGCACAGATCTGTATGCTTGCATCGTGTGTTTAGGAACCCTTTGTGTTTTGTTTGCATGTGGGTATCAGTAGAGCACAGGGTGTTGTGTTGTGCTTAGGAGTAATGGTTCAATTTCTACTGTGAATAATGTTTCATATATTACCACTTGAATTAGTTGGTGGAACATTTCTGCTTTTAGATATATAAACAACAAAGTGGAAGTATCCTTTACTTACAGATAGTAGAACCATTGTTTCCTTCTAACTGTGAAGTTTCTACTGCATGCATTTTCAATGTTGTAACAATCCTTGATTAGTATCCATGTGTTCTAAGAAAATTTTATTCTGTCTTGGGAATATAATCTGCAGTACGAGTTGGCATAATCTACCTGTTGTCGGGACTTGGGGGGAGCATACTCTCTTCCCTTTTTATTCAACAGAATATCTCTGTTGGTGCCTCGGGTGCTTTGTTTGGACTTCTTGGGGCAATGTTATCAGAGCTTCTCACTAACTGGAGTATCTATTCTAACAAGGTATACTGCTAATCCTCAGTAATAATTTAGTTATGATTCTTGTATGCTTGCACCTAGAAGACACCAATTGCTTCACGATCCTATCTAATTAGGACTTGCATTTAGTATTCCATTCAGGGTTGTGAACTGTTTGGCCAAAAAATAATTGATGGGTTTTCTTATGTGCGACTCTTCTCCTTTCTTGCTCTTATCGTAGGCTGCGGCTCTGGTCACACTTATTGTCATCATTGTCATCAATTTGGCAGTAGGAATTCTTCCTCATGTTGACAACTTTGCACACATTGGAGGTTTTTTGACGGGTTTTCTTCTTGGATTTGTTCTGTTACTTCGTCCCCAATTTGGGTGGGTAGAAAGCCATCATCTTCAGGCTGATGCCCGTGTAAAAGCCAAGTACACGGCCTACCAATATGTGTTCTGGGTAGCTGCTCTTGTCTTACTTATTGTCGGGTAAGTCTGAACTCTGGTCTCCTTGTTCGACTTTTTTCATTATTTCATGTTTTTATTGAAGATAATTGGATGCGATGATACGATCTCCTAAGAGGAACTAATAATCTTTGTGCGGCATTACAGGTTCACTGTAGGATTGGTGATGCTGTTCAGAGGAGAGAATGGGAACAAGCACTGCAGTTGGTGCCATTATCTGAGCTGTGTGCCTACCTCGAAATGGCACTGCCAGAACTGAGAGGCTCTTTGACTTCTCCTTTGACTCATCTTACACCCTGTCAATTATTTCTTTCCCATGTAAAAATTAGACTTTTGGCTTATTTTTTATATATTTGCTTCTGGCCTTGTATATGCATAGTTTCTGACCAAAGCCATGGAACAATGTTACATTCGATTTATATATATATATTTTTACACGGGATGTCTTCCATTGAAGCTCAATCTTTTTGTATTCCACCTTGCAGTGCGAAGATCTTTTTTTCTGATTGAAGAAATGACAATTTCTATTCCTATATTTTTTTAGAAGAATTAAACCATTAATCCTGAGGGGATCAATTCATTATTAAGGGTGTTAATTTATAAATTAAAATTTAAGTGGTAATTTTAAAAGTTTTTTTGTTATTTATTTATTTTTTGTTTATTAATCAATGAGTAAAATTTTTTGGTGATGAATGGAATTTTTATAAATTTCATTTGGTTGATTTGTCATGAATTTACCTATTTCCGTTATCAAATCAAAAAAAAAAAAAAAAAACCAACCAACTTGTCTAAAGTGTCAGCTTCTAAAAGCATAAGCTCCTCAAGGACGTGGTTCAACACAGAAAGGCAGAGTAACATTACCCAGAAGGTTCCTCCATGGTAGTGCCAATGGATACTGCTTTCTTACATATTGTACATATCAAATCCTTCCCTTTTCCTTTCGGTCAAACGTTTTAACACGTGGGCAGCCATTTAAATTTTACATACTCTCTCATTGAGACAGAACTTACGATTCTCTGTCATTTGGGACAATCTTTACTGACTTCTTCCACTCTCTAACATGGTATCCAAAACTTTAAAACTAAAATCCAAAACAGCAGTCCAAACACTTCCGTCTTCCATGGCTGCCCTGCTAAATGGACCCATCAGCTGCCCAAACGAGTCCAATTAAACAGAACAGATGGTCTCCTTCTCGTGCAAAAACGATATGGCCAAGAAAGGCAAAACCCATCTCCTTCTTCTCTTCCCTCTTCTTCCAGGCCTTTCTGGTTGAGACCCAAAAGTCCCAATCATGGAGCAGGTGGTGGGCCATTGCAGTAACCGGAAGCGCCAAAATGCAAGCGGTAGGCTTACTGTTTGTGCCCATTTCTGTGTACGACATACTGTTTAGCTTTTGAATTCATAGGGCACCGTATGTCTGTCCGTAGCCTCATCAGCGTTGAGTCAGCTTGGTAACGACCACCGACATCAACTACCACAATTCTGGCTTGTTAAACAACTTGCTTTTATGGCGAATCTTGTGTATCCATGTGGGGCATCATCCTCCACCGCCAATTTTGTAGTTCTAAGATTTTCTCATGACATTAGTTTTATATAATTGTGAGATAAAAATTAAATATAACTTGTTATTTGATAAAAAATTAATATTTTTTAATTTTAAAAACTCAAAAGGGAAACCAAATCTTACATGAATTACAAACACATTTTAATCTTGTAAAATATTTTTTAAAAATAAATAAAAATTTTAAAATATAAAATCATAACAAAAATATTAACAATCACTCTCAAAACAGAGAATGTCTTTCTGTAGTTTCAATCAGAACTTTTCATGTTTAACATCATATACCTTATTGAATTACTTTCAATGTTTTCATGCCAACCGCAAAGGAAACTCTACAGCTTTAAGAGTGCCTGATTGAGAAAGAGAAACATGTCCAAGTGACTTCAGTTACCAAGCCGACATATCACATTATAATATCAAGCCAACCTGACTTTGACAGAGTAAACATTTGTCATGGCTACATGAGATTCACACAAACCCAAATGTAAGAAGCACATGCAGGTCTATCTTCAAGTTCTCACATCCAAACTTGGACTACTTTTAAGACAGTGAATCTGAGTAAATCAGTTAGCTAATGCTACACAAGAGGCTTGAAGCCCTTCAAACCAACATTTTAGTATCTAAATACAACAGGCATCCCAAGCCTGTCCAGGCGGCCTGATCCTGGATAAGCTTTACTTGCAAAGTTAGCATGCAATGCTGAAACATTTTGTCCAGAAAATCTTGATTCTCCAATTCCGTAAAGAGAATATCTTTTTGCTGAGCCGGATCTCTCATATTGGGGTCTTTGTTTTGGAGCACTGAGGGATCTTACCTTAGCCTTTGAGGATTGAGTGTAAGCCATGTAGTTTGGGTGGTCTGAGTAACCGCTTAAGTAGCTTTTGAAGCCATCGCTCTTGCTGGGGCTAAAGGGGCTCAGTCTAGAAATAGCACCCCTAGATGACGCAGAATGGAACGCTGGGCTGTTTTCAGCTGTGTAATAACGGTTTTCATCAACATCATCTGAGAATCCCAACTGGCTTAAAGATTGAACTTCACCAGAATATGGACTCAGCAATGTTCGACGTGTTGTTGAGTCTTTTGAGGTAGCAAAGCTATGAGTGTAGTGGTCCGATGCCAGCACAAATTGGGAAGAGTGAAACAGGTTTCTTCCTTTAGGTGCAAAATCATGCTTCCCAGTATCAATTTCAAGGATTTTGTCATTTTTTTCATCATCTATTGTGCCCATTCTTGCTGAAGGTACTCTATGATCCCATAGATGTTCTTCCGTTCCATGATCTGAATTCCGCCGCACATGTGCTTTGTCATAGTCATTGAAGACCCTGCCATTTGATTTTGAAGCATTTCTCTGCATTGTTGAAGCATAAACATTAAGCTTGGATACAAATTTTGAACTAGTACTGCATAAAAGGACTAAAGGAGACAAAGTGAAGACCATACCTTTAGCACTGTTTTTGTGCTCTTAGATCGGATAACATGTTCAGATTTTTCAGGGGTTGGTGGACCCTGCACATAAACGAGGCTTATATTAAGATAATTTATGCAAATTCAAATTTGAATCTTGGACACTGAGAGGATGATCTCAAGTGAATGGGTCCTATCTAATAATCTTCATTTTGCAAAACACTCAAGACTTACATATGAAGAGTGATGAATTTCTAGACTGGACCAAACACAATTTGGGCATTCTATTGACTGCTTGCCAGGTCAATCCTCCAAGAAGTAAAATCACTTGGCTTAACGAAGAGTAGATGATTTTCAAAGTCTTAACTAAAGTCATTTTTTGCAAGAAAACAAGCACAAAGCACCATGTATCAACAGCTTAGCCACCTGTTTGTCCCCTTTACAGAGACATAGCAGGACTATGACTTTTGACTTATGCACCTTTTAACCATAATTAGCATTCCAATTTGTCATATAACAAAGCCAATTCACGCACTGAAAAGTCATAAACAGCAAAAGGAAAAGTCATCTAGAGGTTTTAAAGCAAAAGAGCCAAAAATTCCATAAAGTAGGAATTACTAACTTTACACAGAATAAGATTCCATTAGAATATTTAGAATAATGGAGAGGAAAATGAGTATTGCTTACATGATTGTGGAAGTGGGAAGATTTGCTGCTAGATTGTGAGGACTCAGACATTAGGGCACGCCCTGCACGAGCACGTGCCTGAGCTCGTAACAAGGATTGCATCCTCCGCAGCCACTCTGCAGTTTTCTTCCTCTCAATGTGACCCCTGACTAGGGCCTGAAGTCGAACCAATCCCTTCAATGCTCGCAGAGCCCTCCTTGCCTATAGAACAAACACCGTAAATCCAAGAAGGTCAATGGCTCACTTACTGATGCAAAACACATTTAACACGGATGGAAAATGCTAATTTTATTTTTAAACATATGCCCAATTAAGCAGCAATTAACCATTTGATTAAGATCATGAGATGATTATGATAATATATCAACCAAGATTCCAGAGAGATCATCCAGGACCACACTGCATTCCTAATTGAATAACTTTAAAAGCATATTTTAAATTTGGCGCCAGTGAAAAAACAAAGGGGAAAGTAATATGAAAATCCCAAGGTAGCAGGCGCCTTGAATTCACAACTTCCCTCTCAAACCTTGAGCCCCAAATGAAAATCTGACATGACAATCAAAAGAGATAGAGACATCTCACTAGCCGCCCTACAGGGCAGAAGGCTAACACAGGAGACTCTGATCATACTATAATACCTGCAGTATACCAAATATTAAAGTTACCAACTACCCCAAACTTGATAGTCCAAAAAGTCATACACATGCACTTAAGGGAACACAATGCCAGAAACTTTCTGCTACTTATTGGACCCATGGACAGACTAGACTTACAATACCCAGATGACCAAAAATGTTACCAACCACTGAGGACTAAGGCCACACCCCTTCGTCAAAATGTGGCATTTGATTTTGACAAGGCGTGAAATTGAATTGATTTTTAGTTAACCAAAATGTCTCCATGATTTGACTATCAAAACTAAGCATGCAATAGCCAGAAGACCTAAAAGGCTAAGACATGAACAATAATAAAAAATAACCACATTATACAACTCACAAGATCAGATGGATTGCAGAGTCCAAAATTATCTAAATAGCCCCGCAATTGGAAACCAGAGGAGCAATGACTTCATCACCAGCAAAACAGAAACTAAATTCTAGCCATTAATTATTGAAAACGACCATAGCATCAAAAAAATAAGGAACAGTAACTATTTAAGAGAAAAGCATAAGTTTTGAGGTCTATAGCCTTTTCCTTCCCCTTGCGGAGAGAGGGTGTGCAGTGGTCACCCTGCACACAATAATTGGGATGCATTTCTATAAAACCAAAAATTAGCTGTACAAATGTATGAAGTAAATGTTGCTTCTAAGTTAGTAGAAGCAAGGATTTGTAGCTATTGAGTTATAGAGAAAAACGACATAACAGAACAGCTCAGATGGAAGAAAATCGAACCAAATATTTCTTCTACAGAGACGAAGCAGGAAAGCGACGTCGTATCGGCATGCCAGATCAAAACAAAACCAACAGACAAATCCGTATCTTGCACTTGCAGAAGATAAATACAGTGATGTAAAGAAAAGCAGGAGACTCATTTCTCGTCCCCACGCATTTCTCTCTACGCGTTTCGTAAAAACTTTAGTCAGCTTGGAAACTATGCTTTCTAAAAACAATCAATACAACTAAAAAACCTTTAGAGTACATTATGAAACGTTTTTTTGGAAAAGAAAAGGGAAGCAACTGTTCACACGTCTGGGGACCTGGAGGAGGAAGCCGAAGGTAGACGTAGGGACACGTGTCGGGCATTCAAGCCAGCATAAGCGCGGAAGCGAGAACTAGGAGAGGGCAGAAACTAACAAAGAGAGATTAGAGAGCAAAAGGAAAAAAAAGGACATAATGACAATGAACGCAATCAACAAAGCTAAAGCCAAGCCAAAACCTTAATGGGAAACAATTAAGTTAAAGAAAAAAGGATTTACCAAATATCCACGAAAAGCAGATTGTATCACAATAGCAGCCAATTCTTCGTTGTCACGAGCTCCACAGTTAAGGCTGTTGCTGCTAAACTGCGCCGCGGGGTTACGTGCGCCCCTGCCACTGGAGCTAGTGAGGCGGACGACAGCTGCTGCAGCCTGAGCAGCCGCAACAGCCGCCTCGGCAACTGCTGCAGTGGCCGCCGCCACCGCGATCGCGTGCTTTTCAGGATTCTCCCCATCGCGTTGCGGCTCTCGCTGCTCCTGCTTCTGCTGCAACTCGTGCGAGTGGTATTCCGCTTGTTTGGTTGCTTGACTCATTATGACGTTGTCACGGCTGGATTTTACGAAGGTCCAACGCCGTTTCAGGTGCGGTTTGGAGGTCGAGCGCGTCGTGGTTGGGCATGGAGACTGGTTGGATTCGGTTTTCTTGAAACCGAGGAGGTTGCGGAACCATCTCGACGCTTTGCCCATTTTGAATCCAAAAAAAAAAAACCTCAGGTGTTAGGTAGGAGCAGTTTTGTTCGGAAACCTGGTTTCCCTTCCATTTGCACAGAGAGACAGAGCGAGCGAGCGAGCGAGCGAGAGAGGGAGAGAGAGAGGAGAGCGTTTTCGCAATGTGAGAACCGGAGAAATGTGACGTTTTGTAGAGCTAATAAATACGGAAACGATACGGTACGGAGAGGAATTAAAATAATAAACAAAAGTTTATTAAAATATGAAATAAGTATCATACTTGCTGGGGCTTGCTTGTCTCCATCACACATTTATCCCCTTTTTTATTTTTTTGGTTTACTGGCAACAAAAATATTTAATGAAAAACTTATCATCTTGTTAACCTTTAATCATTTTTCATTAAATCCAAGATTTTCACTTCAGTTCCTATGTTTCTTCTTTTCTCGTATATTATTCATTTAAAGTACACATCAATTTTGATTTTAAAAACAATTTTTAACAAAATATAAATTTTTATTTTTGAAAATGTTATTTTAATCACTTAAATTCAAGACCTTATTTTGATTTAATTTTAATTTTATAATATTTATTGATAAATTTAATTTTAATTTAAAAAATTATTTTATTAATAAATATATTGAGAAAATTTAAATTTTGGAAAATGAGGGCTTATTCCCGCTTTTAAAATTTGATAGTTCAATTTATATTAAATGATATCAAATTTCAAAATCAATTTAATTTAAAAAAAATACTCTTCTAACAAAGTAATTTCATAAATGATAAAAAAATCAACTAATATCGTCTTCTGTGATGGAAATAGTTGGAAATATTTTTTATTTTGTTAAATAAAAAAATGTCATTCTTTAATAAAATTGGATTTTCTGAGTTTGGTATATTTATTTGTATTAAATGATATTAAAGTTAACTAAATTTCTTGTCATTAATCATTATAAGTTGAAAATTTTTAATTTATTTTAAAAAATGATTCCTTCACTCAACAATAATAGTTTTTAAATTCTGTCACAACTAATAATAAGTCCAAGAGTTAATCAAACTCGTCCTCTAATGTTGTCATGACCTCTAGAATTAGAAAGAAAATTAAATAGCAATGATTTTTTTTTTTTAAATTGTAGATTTAAGTAAAGTATTAATTGTATATTTTTAAAATGTTATATTAAATAGACATGAAAATATTAAAATCTAGGATAAATAAAAAATGATATTTTTGAATTAACTTAGTTTTTTATTTATATTTTGAAATCAATTATATATATATGATATTTTAATTTAGGTTAATTTAGATATTATTAAAAAATTTATAAAATAAATTTCAAGTTTAAGTTTTTTACAAATAAAATGTTGAAATTATATCATCACAAATAATTTTACAATTTTTTCAACACTGAAAATATATTTTTAAAATTTATATTATGAAATATTTTAAAAATTATAAATAAAAATTATTTAAATTTAAAAGTATACTTAAAATAAAGTATAAAATTTATATAAGTTAATTTAAAATATATTTTATTATTTATTTTACCAAGTTAAATTGTTTGATTATTTGGCCATGAATAAAAAAATAAGAAAAAATATTACATAATATCATAAAAAGTTTGGTGAGTAAAGCTTCTCATAGTCTTCCTGAACTGTAAAAAGCAGAGAGACAAATTGGCAACATAGAATAGATAGTCTACACTTAGGCATACGACCGTCTTGTTACTAATCCAATCTGTAGACTAGATAGTCTAACTGATGGAGATATGGATACACAAAGCGGGCCCACATCACGTGGAAAACCACACATTCTTATCTAACGATTTATTCGTTTATTTTACGAGTTACACTGAATGGAACATTTTTTTTTTTTTTTTGTTTTTAGTATTGTAAGAGTTAGTAAATAATAAAAACTCTATTTTTTTCACTCACATGATTTAAATTTGATCAATCTTATATTTAAAATTTTAATTTAATTTTATTTAAATTTTATTTTAGATAATTATTACAAATTAATATTTTTTATTATGATCCGAATAAATTTTACTTTTATATATTAAATTTAAATAATTTTATTAATAATAATTTTATAATTTTTAAAAATTTTAATTTAAATATTTTAAAATTTTAATGTTTTTTATATGATCTAAATCAATTCTTATCCAAACATTAAATATAAAATAGATCAAATTAAATGAACGAAATTTAAATTAAAATTGAAAGTGTTTTTTGCATTTAGCTTATAGAAGTTGCAGCATCATGGTGTATAACGTGTTGCCAATCCACTGGATACTCACATGATCAAAGAATTAAAGCAAAGGTCGGTGTTCTTTAGATGCAGCAGATGGCACGGTAGACGATGGACAAAGAAGGTAACTGGCATCACGTTCTCTTTCTCAGTCAATAGTACCGACATGCACGGACAGACTGGCTGATGTGCCAGATTAACCACTGTGATTGTGTCACGTGGCTCAAAGTCAAAGTAGTATCCACAGTGTGAAGTGGACTCGGTCAGCGAAGCTACGCCCTGCTTTTGCAGTACTAGTCAGGCTATTGATGGATTAATTAATTCATGCGTGTGAAATTTTGGACAAAATGGTCAAAATAATCGGCAGCTTGTTATGGTGCCGTGGGACAATCTCCAGACATGAGACTCTGTTTACTTATTTATTCTATTTTGCCCCCAGATTTTTAATTTTTTAATATTACTTAAAATAAATATTAAAAATATTAAATTACTTTTAAATTTAAATTTTGATTTATTAATTAATTTAATTATATATTTAGTATTTTATTTAACTAAATTTAAATTAGATTTTGACTCCAAAAATTTAAAAATATTTTTATTTTTTAAATATTTCAAAATGATTCAGACAAAATTTGTATTTTATTTTGATTTTCTCTTGATTTGAGGCTCATTCAAATTGTTTTTATAAATTTTAAATTTTAGGTAATGTAAAATTTTAAAAAATAATAGTAAAATTTTTTTATCATGATATTTTAAATATTTATTTTTTAAGTTAAATTTTATTGCACAAAATCTTTGACTTTAGTAACTCCTTTAAAAAATTAATAATATGATCTAAATTAAGAAATTAAAATAATTTTTTAAAAAATCAGGTTAAGATTCATGATATAATATCCAAATTTAAAATAACTTTATATAAAAATATATAAGTGAGTCCAAATTAAACCAAATTCAACATCAAATATATAATTAATTCAATCAAAATATTTTTGAAAACAGATACAATTTAATTTTTTAAAATTTTATTCTATTGATTATCATTAATTAATTAACAATAAAAAGATCTACTCACTCTTATATATAAGCAAAATATTTAGAGTTCTTCATGATAAATTTTTAATATTTAATTTATAAAAATTATCACTATTTTCATATTATTATTATGTTTTTTTTTTTAAAAAGAATAGTAATGCCTTATTCTTTTGTATAGTAATCATTGTTTTAAAATATTTATATAATTGCATGTAGACATTATATTATGGCGGGTGGAAGCTACATCCAATATATTAAAGACAATACACATTGAAAACGATATGGTAACCGACACCTAATTGTTTGGTAAAACCCTAAAAACATTCTAAATATAATAATATTATGGACAAGAAAATCATTAATGAGCTTGATGAAGAAATTTTAACACCCACCAATTGATTTATCAATTTTGGTGGTTAAATTTGTCTCATTGGAATATCAATATATTATAAATCCAATTATATACATAAATTTATTAACAATACTTAAATTGATAGTAAAGATTAATTAATTAAATTATTATTTGTGTTTTGATCATTATTGACACATATTTTTTATTATTTAAAAATTTTATTTATTTTACAATTTAATTTGTAAAAATAAAATATTTGTAGAATATATATATTTTATCGATAAGTTTAATTTAATATATTTTTAAAATTTTTGAAATAAAAAATATTATCATTTATGAAATAAATAAATTATTAAATAAATATTATATAAATCATTAATATTTATTTTATATTATCAATTAATTTTTCATATTTTAAAAATAATAATTAAACTTTGATCTATATATTTAATATAAATTAGACCTTAATTCAAATTATTATAAAAAATTAAAGTTATTTTTGTTATTAAAATATTAAAAAATAATTTAAATAAATTATTTATTTTATGTTTGATTAATTTTTTAAATTTAAATAAATTTTAATGTAATATAAATAAATATTTTGTAATTTTTTATAAATTAAAACCATAATTTTAATATTAAAAAAATTCACAAATTTTTGCAACGCAGCTTAGATTTTTTTTTTCACGTATTCAAAAATATTTAAATCAAAATTTGCTATATAAATATTAAATTTGAATATTTTTAATTTTTTAATAAAAATTAATTTAATTTAAAGTAACAAATTAAAATTATTATTTTTAATATAAAAATTTAATTAATAATATAAAATAAATTTAAATATTTTATGAATTTTTTTTGAATTATTTAATAAAAATTAATTTAATTTAAAGTAATAAATTAAAGTTATTATTTTTAATATAAAAATTTAATTAATAATATAAAATAAATTTAAATATTTTGTGAAATTTTTTTGAATTATTTTATAAAACTTAAATTTAAAAAAATTTTAAAAAAATCTTCCCCGCTTTCTAATTTCACCAATTTAACAAAAAGATTTATCATTTTATTGAAATATTTTTCGTGTCAAATCTAACGTAAATTTGACGTTTACGATGGTCGTTGAAGATGCCCTAAACCCTGTTTACTTTTGAAGTATGGAAAATGAAAAGAGAATCTAATAAAGAAGAAACCCTTCCTGTGTAATCAATACTCACATCAACTTGTTTTAGACGGCAACATCCATTTCATGCCATCCATGAAATGACTTAACAAGTGGGACTGCACAACTGATACTTCATTATTATTTTTTTCTTATTAATAAATAATTTATTAAAGTTCAAAAATTAATATAAATTTTTTAAATGGGCCGGGTTGGACGTTTACACTGAAATTGGGATATGGCCCTAAATTAATCATTTATAAAACCTTGAAGTATTATTACATTTCAGCTTTATATTAATTCAACAGTCACATTGGTCACAAAGGATTTAGTCATTCACCATTAACACAAAAAGCTACAAGCTGCTCTGTTTTTTCTTGCAATTCGTTAGTGAGGAAATCAACTGTTTAGTAACTTTCTATGAGCTCTGGTAATGTCTAACCATGTGAGTGAGAGGGAAGTATTCATCTTTTTCTAAGACTAGGAAGCTTCGCGAGGTGATGCTGCTGCAGTTTTATGGACTAAGCCTGTCATTCTGCGAATTATGTCTTCGAAGGATGGTCGTTGCTCTGGATCACTGCTTGTTTTCAGAAAGCAACAGAACCATTAGAGAATATCAGAACAAGAGTTTTAACAAATTACTGCATTTGGATGTCTGGAAAAGGAAGGGAAGGACAATGCACCTTTGCCAGCAGTCACGGATGATTGATGCTACTTGAGGATCAAGGCCTTCCGGCAGGTCTAGTCTTCTGTCCATAAAGCCTACGACTCCTACAACCTTTCAAATGAAAGCAAAAGTTATATTCTGTAAGCTTTTCGATAGGCTTTTTAAATATGCACTAGATTGTAGGATCAAAATTTTCTGTTGATTTAATTTTGGTCATGTTTTCAAGAGATGTTAATCTATAACAATTTAACAAATTAAATTGTTAGAATTCTTCCCATTTGTTTTCTTCTTCATCATCATTAACATAATATTGCATTGCATGCATGTGTATGAGTATAGGAGAGATACCTGTAAAGAATTCAGGTTGTACCATGGAATGGAAACAGTCATCAATTCCCACAGGATGACTCCAAAGCTGAACACATCGGACCTGTTTTGACGCAAGAAAAGCAATGTTCACGTAATTATCACCCACCATAAAGATTCGAGAGTGGAAACGACTTCTTTGTTTCAAGCTTTTGCCCATGAAACGAATTTCCATCTTTATGAATAAGTACTAGAGAGACAGAGTGAGAAAGTAAAGCAGAGCAAATAAAATAAAAAGCTTGGTTTCAAGAAATTACTTTTCGTTAGAAGGTTCATTCCTAAGAACTTCAGGGGCCATCCACTGGGGCTGCATATCAAGAAAAACAGTCACATAA
Organism: Moringa oleifera; assembly: GCA_021397835.1. Taxonomy (NCBI): domain Eukaryota; kingdom Viridiplantae; phylum Streptophyta; class Magnoliopsida; order Brassicales; family Moringaceae; genus Moringa; species Moringa oleifera. The sequence continues at coordinate 2,083,777 of JAJFZO010000566.1, forward strand.
GTTCATTGGCAAATGATAAAGTAGCTTGTGAAGGGTACCACTGCTGCAGCAAAACTAGACCAGAAAAATTCGAGATCATTACAGTTCCCCTCCCAGATTTGGTAGTTAAGAGTGTCGCATCTTTCCACCGTGACAAGCCAAAGTCTCCAACCTGAGATATAAGTATCAAATGAGTTGCATAAACAAACTGTAAGCATTCAATGTGCTGAAGTATTGAAGGCACCATCCAATGTATATTACCTTCACATTCCAGTTTCTGTCAACAAGCAAGTTAGAAGATTTCAGGTCTCTATGTAGTATTGGTGGATTCCTGTGATGCAAATAGTTCATTCCCCTAGCCTGCAGTGAAAAAGAAAGTGTGAGATTAGCTGGATATCTAGCAAGCTCAACAATCTACCCATAGGTGAGAGAGAGAGAGAGAGAGAGAGAGTCACAGAAAACATACAACATCAAGGGCCATCCTGAGGCGACGTCTTATGTCTAATGCCTGATTATTCTTGTGAAGTGTCTTGAAAAGGCTTCCCCTGATCATGTGAAACAAAAGATAATAAAACTGAGTAGAATAAGGAGAGTATGCTTGCCTAAGGCCTCCGTAGGAGCTGACTCATGAGTTGTGGAGCACAGTATGACAACAAAGAATGATCGAGAACAGGATATCATACAGTACAAGGCGACTTTCAGATGCTAACTTTGGATATTTTTATACACAGTTGGTCTCACGGTAGAAAACCCACTAAAAAGGATACACTTCTCACCTTGGCAAATATTCTGTGACTATAGCAAGCCTTTCCTGAGAGTATACTGCTCCCATGAACAGTAATACATTTGGATGCCTCAGTTTCTTCATTATATCAATCTAAAATACACAAGTAAAATACCAGGATAAGATGCTTCATCACAAATAAAATATGCAAATAACTGAAAACTATACGAGAATTTATTATACCTCCTTCTTGTAGTCTTGCCAAATTCCTTCACTATAGTGACTTCCGAAATAAACCTTAACAGCAACATCCTGGTTTGCACAAACTAGCTGGATTCAGGCTTATAGTTGATTTGTCACCAACTCAGAAAAGAACATAAAAGAATTTGAGAATTCAATAACTTACAGATCCATTCCAAATGCCATGGTAAACAACAGCATATGAACCTATAAGGCCAAAACCAAAAAGAGAAGAGGAAAAAAAAAAAAACTTAATACAGGTCTAAAACCCTCAATATTCACTTTATAATCCTCAAAATTGATACTAATTCTTTTACATAGAAGTTACATAATTTCTTGGATTATATTTGTGATGATTCCAGTCGGACCAACCTTATCCAGAAAAATTATTTATAGGGAACCTATGCCATTCATTTGAATATCAATGAAATAGGTCAAGAACCAACTTCTCCAGACGCAAATTTGTATGAAGATACCCACATATGCAATAAAATAACCTTGAAATTTACCTCGCCCCAACTCCTCTCCTAATTGTAGGTCTTCCCAGCGAATCTCACAGTCTGTTGCGGAGTGTGATTCATTATCCACCCTGCTCGATGAACTTCCTTGGCTGCCAGTGCCCTCCCCAAAACTTGGGGACTGCTTACCATCTGGTTGTTTTGGTAACTCATTTTCTACTTCGGAAGGTTCTGAGTTCATGAATTCTGGCTCCATCTCAATTGGATCCAAATGGTAGCCTGATCCTGGCCATGAACCTTGCAGTGTGGATGGTGCAATATTTTCGCATAACTCTCTTGGAGGGGCAACATAAGGACTCTGTCCAACAGAGTTTCTGACTCTGCGCCTATATAAATTATTTTTTGCTGCAGATGAATTTGCTTTTGGCAGGTTTTTCACCTTGCTCTTCGTATCAGTGGTGCAATTATCAGCAGTTGATGCCTTTGGGCCTTTAGGAGACTTACATTCACTGCTCACTTCAGCTCCAACTGATACGTCATTCACACCATTTTGTCGCACACTTGCATCATATTCATTCCACAGGATGCTGGTTCCCCGGATGTGCAGTTTCGCTAAGACCTTTGCTGCCTACATTAATTTCAACCACATAATCAACCAAAGCAGAGGCCATATACAATGAGATGAGAAACTTAAAAATGTATTTGAAATTTCATCTTTTGAAGTAACCAAGATCCAATTCTTTAACAAGTTTCAAAGAAGTAAACACAATTTTGAAGGTTGACTGTGGAGCTCCTTCCTTTGTCTGTGCTCTTCTTGCAGTGGAAACTGGGATTAAGATTTTCCCTTCATGGACTGATAAAAATTCAATGCATCCTTTTTTTTTTTTCAATATCCAACACGGGATAAATATAATCAATAGGCGTTGAAACTTACTAGTCCACTAGGCTTCTCACTTTTAAAATCTTCAGCATCTGTTGCACTGTCATCTATGTCCCTGGAATTTGCACCAGCATTGCAGTTTTCATCTCGATGTCTCTGTGGGAGAAACTTTGAGGCCTGTTCCATTTGATGGTAGAAGAGAATAGAAAACTATCACCAGCTAGAATATAAAATAAAGTAGAAACAATTACAGATAAAAAATGGGAAAAACTATAAGATTGTAACACATAAGCACCAGATTGGAAACAGACGATGCAATCTGTGGCACGGATGCAATCTGTGGCCTTGGAGGATGCCACTGAATCCTTTTCAAGTTTAATCCTCGTACTCTACCACGATCCTCATATGTTCTTAGGTTTTTTGAATCAATACTATTAAATACTGCTGCATCACTTAAGACAGTGATAATACCAGCAAGCTCACCATCCTCATACATAGGGCTTTTTGTCACAATCGCCATAAATGATTTACCTGACCTCTTCTTAAAAGGAAACTGACCTGACCATGATTGCCCAGAGGTCAATCTTTCCGTGATTTTCTTTAGAGGTGTATATAATTCTTCAGGTACAAGGAGCTCAGCCACACTGCGCCTAAGGACTTCAGAGGCCTTCCATCCAAGGAGAGTTTCAGCAGCACGATTCCTGAGATAGTAAACTTTCTTTACTTGAAGAAGGCAAAATAAGATGCTACATGAATTGTACAACATATATTCAGAGAGGAACTGTTTCACTATATACGTAAGAAGTATATTGCTAATCACAAAGCTTTAGGTGAAAATATGAATGCATTAGCTGGTCGTGTGCATGTTGTAATGAACTTCATCCAATTGCAAGAATATAACTTCGGAGAACAGTCTGATAAGTTATAAATATTAATCTTTATGCTGACTTGACTCTTAATGTATTATAAGGTAATTAGAAAATATTTGACTGAAGAATAATCTGCTCTTATTTTCATGGAACAAATTGCATTTGATTGCCAGTTAGTCTCTCACATCATCTACAGCTTAATTTTAAGTCTTACAACGTACTAGCTTTAGGATCTTTAAGACTCAGATGTAATCATATATCAACCTAACCCAAAGTCTCTAATAAGGCTTGCTATAAATGTGTCACATAGGTACACAAACATGCTTATGCTGTTGGCTTTTCTTAGAGGCGTGAAGAGCTTTCGAAAGGAATGGAAAGGAAAGAAAAAGGAGGGTTCTCGAAAGAGTGAAGCCTTCATTTTCAGTGTTAAAGGACAGAGAGTTTTAAAGACAAAGCTCTTGGTGTAATGGACATCATCTGTAGAGGAAGAAGAGCTAACAAAATCTTGAAGTTTTGTTCCTAAAAATACTTGTGTGCACACCCTTGATGTTTTCTTATGAATAATTTGTTTCCTTATCAAAGAAAAGGGAGGTGGATTTGGTCAATGAAAGATCTAAAGGGGTTAGCAGATAAAGCTAACTGTTCAAAGTTCAACTATGCAGGATAAGGAAAATACAATTAAAAGGAAAGCTGGGAAATCATGAAGTTACTCTTTAGTCTACACACTACACTTAACGCAAACTTTTCCAATTGAGAAGTTGAATACTGGGTTGGTTATTTAGGATTAACCATCATGGACTACTTCAAGCTTTACCCCTTTTGACCTAACGCAAAATAAGTTAATAATTAAATCTATCTGAATTACTATTCAAAACTTCCCTTTTTAGCTGAATTCCAACAAATTCACTTGCCTAATCCTTCCATTCTCATTTTTAATTCAGACCAACTTGAATTCTTGCTTCTCTCATAACATACTGTTTCACATATAGATTTCCAATCACTGAACTACAGGATTAAACTCACAAGAAATTGGCACATTAAGATAATTAAAACACTCTCATCGCAGGTTGAAAGTAATTTGACGAAAGATAAACATAAGCAATCAAGAACACCACGAACAAACTAGAAGAAAACAATTAAATAGCTTCTTCTATGAAGTGGGGATACACATGCATATACGAATTTAAAAGATGTATCACTTGGGGATTAAATGAAAATACTATATATGCATATACTCTTGTTGTACATGCTTACCAGTAAATGATTTCTCCATATGAAGCTGTGCACACATAAACTGCATGTCCCATGGACTCCAACACACTCCTGTAGGGGCTCCCGGCAGTGAAGTGCCCGGGGACCTCTCCCTGGGGGGAATCTGACTTCACATCGTCGGATTCTGCCGTCAGCGCATTTTCACTCCTTCCCCTTTCCTTCTCCTGAACCAGCTCATCGAACTGCTCCCTCATCTTCGTGTGACTCGCCTGCAGACTCAGAAACCGATCCACCACGGCACGGTACAGACTGGCCCCTGAATCCTCTCCGGCCATTACACTCGCCGGAGCTCGGGCACGAAATGCGCATCAAGCTTCTGATCATAATAATAATGCTCTGTCACTGGTTTATTATCGAGGTGGTCGCTTATAGGTTGTGTTATAAAATAATGAAGAAAATAGTAACTAATATAATATATTTTTAAGTGTACGAATCGTGGGGCTAAAGGGTGTCTGCCACGTCATTGGCCTGCAAAGAGAAACTATCAGTTGCGAACAAGTGTCACATTGGGAAAATCAAAAGCGAATCAAAAAAGGGCATAAATATTATACACTCTGCTATTGGTTAAGGTAATCGCCGTTCTCTGTTTGGCTCCTATGGTAAAATTAGCCCCTGAAGTTGATTTTAATTACGTAATGCCCTTGCCGCTTTCAGTTTGAATAAAGCGAGTGGGTCTCGGGTAAGGTTGCTTGCACCCAACTATAATTTCTATTTTTCAATTATTTTAAAGCTTGTGCACGTGCCACTGGTCAAAATCTGGAGCCAAGATCGTGTGTGACAGTCCACTTTGTACTCCCGTGTCTAACAAGGACGCGTCGTCTTGCATAATCGATTTGAGCCGTCGATGAATCGATACGGGAACAGGTGGTGGCAGTGAGACCATGTTGGCTTATGGAGAATGGACTCTTCAGGTACATGAAAGCAAAACTGGAGCTCCCTGTGTTTGCTCATCACATAAAGGTTCATAATTATGCCAACTGTACTTCCACGATCAGCAGAGTATACACCAAAAGAACTAAAATGAATTAATTTAAAAGATCAATTAAATTGTAAATGAATTTTATTTGTAAAAATTATACTTTAGGATGAGTTTTTTTTTCGTTTTTAATATAATGTTAAAAATTTTAAAATAAATATAAAAATTCAACTAAATATATTTTATATTTGAAAATTAGATTGGTTATATCTATGATATTTTAATTTGTTTTAATTTAGATCATAATTTTTAATTTATCTTATAAAAATTATTTAATTTAAGATCTGTATAATAGATTTTGACATAAAATTTTTTAGTTTGATGTAATTTAAATTATTTTATTATTTTTGATAAATTATTCAAATTAAAATTATTATTTATATGTCACGTAACTCGAATTATTATAATACAAAAATTTTAAAATATTTTTATTATGAGTTAAAAATTATTTAAAATTAAAAATAAAAGTTAAAATGAAATATACAATTTATATGAATTATTTTTGGATATTTTAATAATTAAAATATTTTTATTTTTATTTTTATAATTATTAAAATTAAAATTTAACTGAGATTAATTTAAAAAATTACAAGTACAATTTATTATAATTTAAATTAAAAAATAAGTTTCGTAAAATTTTTTTATTTTATTTTTTTTGAATCAGCTTTTATTTTAATTTATTTTAAATTTTAATATAATATTAAAAATTATATTTTTAAGACAATTTTAAATAAATTGTGAAAAAATGGGCCCAAAAAAGGCTTATTAAGGCAGGGTCCCAACTGGGCTTCGTTCACATTCTCCTTTGGGCGCGCAAGAACTGGAGGAAACTGGCACTGTTTGGGCCCTATCTGCTATAGAAAACGACAACGTTGGGATGCAGATGGGACCCATCTAGGGTCCATTCGGCATTCGCCAAAGTAGACGCCGTCAGTGAATCGGAGATGAATATAAACCTTTGGCGGCAGGTTTTGAAAAGCCAACTTTAACCGCCAAAATGGCTGGCTCCTGATCGTAGACTTCTCGCAGCTCAAATAGAAAATCACCAGAAAAGAAAAGAGACAGTGGAAGGAGGAAGAGAATGCGAAGTGAAACTCCAAAAGTTACACCAGACGATTTTGATTTTGGTCTCAGTTATTATTGTCTCGGTAGCCTGCAAAACGCGGTTGGTGGAGTCGCGTTTCTCTCGAAATCGAAGCGTGGAAGGCGCGAGTAAACTTTGGACTCCAAAAAATTAAATTGCTTCAGCGATTACAAACATGGCCGTCGCTTGGTGCATCTGTGAGTGCTGTCTCCTTCTTTCTTTAGAAAATGATTTTATTTGCTGCCATTTTTTATAACTTTTCCCTAATTTGGTGTTGGATCATTCTTTGAAGAGGTTAACCGATATGTATGATCATTAGCTCCACAGTTGCTAGAGTATTTGGAAACTGATTGATTAATGATCATTTTGTTAGTCAGTCCCAGTAGGAGCTTCGAAGTAAGAATTTTTTTGCAATGCGATGCTAACAGGATATCTTTGAGCATTATTTTGAGATTTACCTTTTTCAGAGAGGTAAAGATTGAGGAGAAGCTTCAAATAAAGTGATGCTTACCATTGTTGTTTTCTGTATGACAGTCTAAAGTGATGCACAATAACCCCAACGATGTCTCTACTTTTTGCTAGAGATTTTGCAACTGTTATTTCGCTTTCTCCTTATCGTGAAACCATCGTTATTTATAAATTAACTATATCGTGGCAGTTCATTTAATGAATATTGCATGGTTCTTTCTGTGACCAGAAGGAAATACTCCAGTTTTTTTGAACTTAGCTAACATGTAGTATTTATGCATGAGTTGGATACTGATATTTAGTCTAGTTTTGGCTATGTTTCCAGAGGTGATATCTACTTTTCTTATGTAAAGAATTAGCAAATAAAAATAAAAATAATTTTTCTTCACCATGTCTATGGGGCAAGTCAGTAAGACCTCAAGTATCTCTAGCAGACCTACTTGGATTGAAGGGGGAATGACAAGTTTAGACACTATAGACACAGAAGGAAAGGGAGATACTAAAAGACTGTCCAAAATACATTAACATGGTGAAGATAGCTAAGATGAATTTAACAAATACAAATATGCCCGACGTGTTCGTAATTTAAGCTACAGGCAAAGCAAGGACAATAGTGGGAGTGAAACTGACACCTGTAATCAGAGCATGCCTATGGATTCTCAGTCAGAGAATGCTGTTTAGTAGCTTAGTTCCTTCTTTACCAGGGAAGAAAGATTGGGCCAGGAGAATTTAAGACTTAGTAAGCCTTGAAAATATTAGGTTTGAAACGGCTAACAAGCGAAACAGTTCTAACAAAAAAGGACCAGACAGAAACATTTGCACTAATTGTGACAATTTAAGTTACAATTTGTTGAGTATACTATATTGCCCGTACATGCGTTTGAACTTCTTTTTTCCTTTTTCATTTTTCTTCTCTCTAAAATATACAGATTGAGAAACCACAAAAATTTGTTGGGATACTGAGCAAAACTGTAGCTTGGTCTTAAGGGAGTGATCATCATGACTGCTTTGTTTTTTTTTTTTTTTAAATCCATTTACTGTGGATCTTCTCTATGCAGCCTGTGTAGCAATCCTGAATAGCAATCTGAAGGTTATACTTCCACTTGTGATGTCTCTGATTGTATTGTTGGTCAGTATCTTCTTTTGCACCCTCAAACTAGCCATCCTGATTTCATAATGTGCCAAGTCAAAAATTTTGGTATTATGCTTAGAATTACTTGCCTTCTTTATCACACCGCCTGGACTAAGTAGAGCTATTTGCTGTATTTTTCTCCATCAGCTGAATGTGGAAACCATGTGGAAATTGTAAACCAGGAGTTCGAAGTATATCTCCTCCTTTGATTGCTTGCCACCTGAAGAGTTCCAATTGAGAAATAGGTCAGTCTCTCTCTTGCTCTCTGTTTGAAACACACCCACCCTAAAATACTCACCGACCAATATGATGGGGTGTATTACCTGTACTTTCTGACCAAGCAATGGAGAAATACAGCCATCTGTACTTTAGTGAAGTCTGTTCCAACACAAAACCTCATGCCACCACCAAAAGCCATGAAATTCTTAGATGCGCCATTCAGTTCCAACCCCTGTATGCCACCATCATGATTAAAATAGAGAAAAAAGAATGTTGGACTTAATTTCTACATCAATTTATTTAGAAGCTAAGTCTTAGCAGACAGATAGGAATATAAGATTCTGTAACATCTGACACACCTTCCACCTCCATGGATTAAAGGTAAGGGGATCTTCATATTTTTCTGGATTTAAGTGTACAGCTGGGGGACAGACCATTACAGCCCAGCCTGCTGGAATTGTATATCCTGCATCATTACCAAGTTTTATTAAAATCAAATATGATGAACTGAACAATTTACTGAAACATATTAGGAGGTACGGACCAATATGTTGTTTTGACATACCTTTAAACTGGATATCTCTCAGTGCTTTTCTGAAGATTCCGGGGACTATATTTGCCAATCTAACTGTTTCAGTGATGAACTGGAAGTAGAATTCATTGGTCAGTGAAATAGAGGTGAAAATTTCCATGCTGAAGATTTTCTTATCAGAAACGGTAATTGCTTGACCGACCTGAAATGTAAACGTCATTGATCTGTATTCTCTCCATGTAAGTCCAGAGTCAGCATTTTCCCGTTTCCTAACAATTGTCTCATGCTCTTCCTGAAAGAATATCAAAGCATTTAGAGTATGTCATTTGAGGAAGCTTAAATTTCACAAAGTAGGCTTCAGAATTTTAGATTGAAAATTTGCACACACCACCAATTGCTTCAGCACTAAAGGATGCTCCGAGAGAAATTTAATGGCTAAAGTTAGAGCCAGAGAAGTTGTTTCAAAGCTAGCAAACAGCAGAACAAACATCAAATCGAGTGCTATTGGCTCTGTGAGAATAGTTCCCTCACTCTGAAGTTCCTCGAGGACATAATCAAAAAAATCACTCTGGTGCTTCTGGGGCATTTCCCTCCTTTCTTGTAGCATATTCTTCAGCATCCTCATTGCCCTTTTCCTGCCCTAGAAAAGTTAAGAGAAGCAAGACCAGAAAAAAGGATAAATATAATTTGGAATGTGCATCTTATATTATCTCTTTACAAACAAAGTTTTACTCATTCATTGAGTCTTTAAATACTGAAGTTTCAATAATATCTCCTCTTCCAAGCACTTTCAGTTAGCTGATCTTCACTTTTCAGTGCCCAAACATTGAAGAAAAAGTAGTGCAAGGTATAAGTCATAACATTTCATACAGAGAACAGTCATTTACCTGTAGACATTTGTGATAAGCAGTTCCAGGAATGTCAAAAGGGAAGGAAATTAATCCCTGTATGAATGCAACAAAGTTTGCCCTTAAATTCCCTGAGGACTTCTCTGGATCATAACTTATCAGCTTTTTTGCAGTGAGATCAAATATCATCTGCAAAGAGAGAATTATTATTAGAAATTAAGGAGATTGATGAAGAATTCTTGTTGAAGATGAATGGTTTATTCTGAAATTACACTTGCAGTTGCTTCTTTCAATTCAACTGTCTCCTGGCTTGACCACAATTCTAACTGAATCTTTGCAGCCTGTTCAACTTCAGGGAGCATCTTCTTTAGGCTTTCAGGACCAAAGAGATTTAGCACCATGTTTTTAAGGTATTTGTACATGAACCCATGTAGAGAGCCAACATTCTGTCGTCCAAAGATCTCTGTGAAAGTATCTGGGTACCAGCTCTGGAAACAATGTCCCTCTTGCTGGAAGATAAAATAATTGAGATCCGGGTCTGTCGATACTATAACTGGCCGCCCCACCAAATTAGTACGGAAGATTGGCCCATATCTGAAATTGATAGACAGCAGTAAACATTTTGAACAAGATGAAAGAGAATGAGGAGAAGAAACATGAAGGTGATGATTACGACAATACTGCATCCTGAAATTGAGAGAATCTTACTTTTCCATCCTCCGTTTGACGAAGGGAGGAATATCACAAGAAGTATCTGGAGTGAAGAACTGAAGGGTCTCCCCTAGAAGTGGCAAGCCCATTGAACCTGGTGGGAGTTTTCCATTGCATCTGGGATTCCTCCATCTGTAAACCCAGTGTGTGATGCTTATAATAACCAAAGCTCCAATGCACAACACCCACATCGTACTCAAATATATACGTATAACCTAAGAGAAGATATTCTTGGATTGCAGAGAGAGGGCTGTAATGCTATGAGTGCCTACAGTTCAATGGAACTTAGAATTATGAGGAAGGTACGCATTTAACAGAATGGACAGGTTATAGTTAGCAGAAATGGGGAGATAAAGAGTGGAGAGGTAGAAAACGTGGGAAGAATAGACAGGCAGGAGAAGAAAGTGCTGGCGTATCTCATCAACCATGAGGAGTTCCTTTAAATAGGCAGTCAGAACTTACAACTAGGTGGAAATTGATTATTATACTAATGCCTCTCTTTTTGTTTTATCTGAAGTTGTTTGACTAAGAAGCTGTACAATTAGTTGAAGATAAAATAGATTATTTAGAATAATTCTGTCCACAGACCACTAATTATCCTTGTCAACGGCATCAATAGAACTTTGTGTTTAGGGCTTTGCATTACATGAAGCTTACAGGATGCTTCCTTTCTTTCTCACTCTCTCTCTCTCTCTCTTTGTGATGTAGTTGAACATATGACATGAAACTGAAGCACAAGGCAGAATTCTGGCCTTTTTTTAGGAGATTTGAGAGTATCGATGGACGTTCAAAGGATCTCTCTGATCAATTTAAATATATCAAACCAGTCTGTTATACATCATTTAATACTAAAATTTAAGGGGTTTTACCAACTTCTTGAAATCTACCAACATCTACGCTAAATACTCCATATCTGTGTGATGTTGATGAGATACAGATGCCACAATGTTGTTCTTGATTTCTCATTTCCTCGTTTCTCTTTCTTAGATTTATTAGATTTCTTACTAGATCTGCTTCAGTTGCAATCATTATTTCATATACTTAAATGCCTATATCAAACACAATCTTATTGCATACATCACTGGTGATTACAAATGCAGTATTTTAGATATGCATGCAACTACTGTATCTGCTTTGTTCTCATTGCCTTGTGAAAATATTTATTCGAAGGAATAAGAAGCTTCCTGTTCAGGTCGGCTATAAGGTTAACCAATTTCAACACATAGAGCACCACCCAGCCATGCCATTGAGCCACGGAAACCGCTCTACCATTCCATTGAGCCACGGTCTCAACTTTATGCAACAAAGACTACATGTTGCAGGTAGGTTACTGTGAATTTTCTGACCCACCATTATATGCGTTATGCAATTAGATAATGCATTTAGTTCACCAGTTGTTGGTATGATATTGGATGAAGCTTCATGAATAGACCTACAGAGAATGGAAATTAGAAAAAGCATAGAGCTATAATACATGAACATGGGGATCCTAAAACTTTGTCTTGTTATGAGTCTTGTTCTTACTTTAACATCTTCCATGCAAACTCAAATTGGGTCATTTTGTACTTGTTATGTTGGCAAATTGAAGAACTAGCTGTCAATGAAATTGCACATACAATATAAAAATACAACACCAAATACTTGCACAACATTTTTGCATCTAATGTAGCATCATAGTTTTTTAATAAATGACATCCAAACAAATCTAAACTCGTCTCATCGGTGATTATTTTTCTTGGGGGAACTTCTTTAATGCAGAAAAGTTCCAAGTTGTTGAATGGGTTCTTTAAGAGGATGACACGGATTGCTTAACTGCATAGCATGAGCTTGAAAAGGTCTCCTTCAGAGGGTGCACAAAAATGACAGCTCAATTAGCTTTCATATCGGAATTATAAAACAATGAAAGAGCTACTTCATATAATTTTATACAGTACATAAAGTGTTGCTAACTTTCTATATGGTCAAGTTTTCTGTTCTCTGGTCCCTAAAGTAAGGTGCTTTTCAAATTAACATGGAAAATTCTCATACCTCGTAGACTTTTAGGAGGGTCCTACCTGTCTTGATTGCAAAGTGACACAAATCTGATGGTGGAACCCAAATGCAGTGGGTCCACATCATGGAGGCCTCCCTTATTATAATCTATTAAATGGTTTTCTTGGGTCCTCTGATCGGATGGTTCACATTGATCAATCTGGTTGACTTACAAACCTTGATTTGCTGATTAATTTGTTATTGCTTATTATGTCTGACATGTGTCCAGGGGCGGCAAGGATGCCTGCAACCTCAGCTGCCTATAACCAAAGGTAACATTTAACGCAGTCACCTGAAACTAAGAGAATGGTATGAGTTGATTTGTTGGCTCATTGACTTATATGCAAGTAAATTGGACATCAGATATTTTTACTTGGTGAATGTAACAGGCATAAATCAAAACATCGTTTTTTTTTGTTGGTCAGTTGTACAAAGGTATAATATAAATCTTTTCTTAACTAATAAATGATATGTGCATGTAAAGCTAAATACATAATCTGATAGTACAAGTGTTTTAAGTTATTGGAAGAATAGGTAATTGACAAAAAATTCCTTCATGCTATCTCTGTACGCACATGAAATGTACTATAGAATCATAATAAAACAACAGGCAATATTAGTCATTCTTTTTCTTGGTGATTACACAATCAGTTCTTTAATTACACTCGACTTCTCTTTTGAAGGATTAGGAAATGATCATTGACCTTGAGATTGTGTTGAAGTTTATTGACCTCTATAATTCTCAAATCAGCAACCCTAGCATAGTTGATCTTTTTGAAGTTTATATCTGAGAAGCAGCTGCCGTCTTAGCTTTTTAAAACAAATGTGAAAACTTAGACTTTTTTAGTATGATTATGATCTTAAAATTGCATATTAGATTCGAATAAAGTGATTTAAGAACATGACTGGGAAGATATGATAAGTTCAATAATAGCACATGAAACTTGATTTGTGCTTAAGCCAGCTGTAGAGAAGAGTTTTGCTTGAAATTGTCTAATTAAGCGTTGATGTGATCTCATAGCCTTAGTTAAGTCTTGATAGATACAATAATTAAATATCAATCTATAGCAAGCGATGATTTAATTGGGAAGCCTTAGGCAAGTCTTACTAGATGCAAGAATTACACATCAGTCTACGTTAGGCATATGATCATTGAAGAATTATGTGACCATTTGCTAAAAGAAATCTAAATGACGCTTTAGGCAATTCTCTTCAATATTGGAATTAAATCTATTTTAATGTATTTTGTAAAAAAAATCAATAGATCATACAACTAATTGGAAACAAAAATCATAAAAGAAACACAAAGAAACTTCCTAGCTGTTTCCGTTAGAGCTCCCTTTGATTCCTTGAAACTTGAATTATTTCCGGTGTCAAATTTTGTTTCCTTCACAACATCTTGTTCTTTAACATATTAATGCTTTCATTTGTGTTCATAATCTTCTTAATGATTTGCTTTAATTTTAAGATCAAGAAAAGTTGATCAATGGAAAAGGGAAGAGAAAGAAAAAAATACAGGAGGTGCAAATAATGCAAATTTGTATATTATGATGAAAACTTATAATAAACATTGATGACACAATTTGTTTTTTTCTTGTCCTCGTAATATTTATCATGTAGAGCGACCCTATCATTTAAACTCGTGTTTTTGTTGCAGGAACTTGTGATGTAAAGGAACTGATCCTGCAAGCAAAGAGAGAATGAAGAGAGGAGTGTACAAGGAGAAAGGAAAATATTTCTATGGCTCACTGGTACTGCTCACCTGAACTTTCCTTAATCAATTCTAATTTTATGAGAAAATAAAAGATTTAGATTTATATAACAAACACAGTATGTTAACTTTATCATTTTCTGCACGAATTATCGTTAAGCAAGAAATTTGACTCAAGCAAACTCCATGATCTAAGCTAAAGCTATCCCTTAAAAAAACAATTAAAGATTAAAGTTTGAGTCATGTTATCTACTTGCACACGGGGAACCCAAAAATACTTTATATATGTATGTATCTAAATGTAATTAAAATCACGTTTACACTATAAATAATATTGGGAACCATAATAAACCCATCTGGCATTTAATAACACGGTTTATTCTTTATATTTTCTACATTAGGCCTTATTATGAGGATCGATTGTATAATGCAGCAAGTCATTAAGGAACTATAAAGCATTCCCCATATAATAGAATGAGGAGATTAAATAATTGTTGTGTAAACACTTGGCATGAGCATCTTATCTCGATAAATGTGATGTTTTATTCTAGATTTAGTAGTTCCATGGCTTAAAATATGACTCCAACTTAAGTCTCATCAGAGCCCTTCAGTCCGTCCAGAAACTATTTGTGTCAGTTAATATATACCTATTAAGAAGCACCTTGTCTCTTTGTCCTTATAGTGGTTGACCTTATTGTAATCCATTGTCAAGTTTCAGATCAACTAAGAGAGAAGTTCATGTTTATATACAGGGAAATGGCATTTCAACAAAGTGAAAAGCCAACAAGTATTGGGCACTTCAACAAAAAGTGCCACAAAAGATTAGTCTTTCGGCTTCTCTTCAGCCCTAATTCCTCCACTTAGGTGCTCTTTTTCTTTTCTTTTTTTCTTTACTTTGATTTTACCCAGTTTTGGCATGGTTTTTATGTTCCTTTTTGGTCCTTTACTCATTTTTCTTTATGCTTTAATAAATCATTTCTTACCTTACCTGCACAATTGAAGATTACCCAAATTGCTTTGTAGACAATAAAATAGTTGATGCATAAGTAAACAACATCAAGGGCAAGTTCATTTATCTTATAATTAAAAATTATTTACTATTGATTTAGTTCTTGTCTTCAATTGAGACAACTTTGTTTCAAACTCCTAATGTTGATTCTTTATAATAAGAAATTATTTACAATTAATCAAAATGATGTCAAGGATAGACTCGTTTAACTTATAATTTGAAATTATTTACTATTAATTTGCTTGTATTCAACTTAGACACCTTTTCAAACTACTGATGTTGATTAAACTCACATAAGGAATAAACAAAGGAAACCCTTGAGCAAAGCAAGGTATAGATTTGCTCATCCATGACCAAAGACTAACATCATAAAAATCAAGGCCCAGAAAACATGACCATGGTAGCTTTTGTAATTATCAATTCTTCTAAAACAATCAAAACTTGATTCAATTCATGCATGGAACCATGTTCTTGTTTTCTTTTGCACTGAGGAGCACATGACACCTTGCCCAGGTTCAGGGCCACCTTTGGCCTCTGGGGTTAGTCTTGCATTCTAGAAACAGCAGCAGGTGCAACCAACCAGGCAGGGTCCAACCTTAGTTTGTTTTCCTACTCAGGTTCAAGTGTTTAATAACTCAGGAGCATAAGTATCAAATTTTCAAATGAAACATCATTGATCAAATGTAGAGACAGGAGGTTCAGTTAAAGAAAGAGAGAAAGGAAGAGATACTGCCCGTTCACACTTACGATGAAAATAGAATAAGACTCAACTGCCTAAAGAAATAGACCAAGAAAGCTTAAACAAAAACAAGAGAACTTTGGTGTGTGTGTGGCTATTTAGCTCCCATGCAACAATTTTATCCTCAAAAACTGTTGCCAACTGGAGTTCATGTATCAACTGATATAGATACCAAATTTGTACTACCTTCAGATTTAAATATTGTAAGACAAGAATATAAAATCATATACCTCTCGAGGTGCCAATGTGCTAGTTAGTTGCAAGGCATGCTTCAGCAGGTCCAAATAGTTTTTCCAGTAATGCTAGGAATTGTAATATAAAACTGAATGGCTAGTAGAATAAGTGGAGGGTTTGAATGCCCTCATGTTTTCGGACCTCTGTTATGAGCCACCAACCAATGCCGAACAGTTTCACTTTATGAGACCAATCATGGATAAATAGGTAGCAATAATGTCAGTACTAATGCACATGATCATTTCCTAATGCCTAAAATAGTTAAAAATTAAATCGAGCAGCAACAGAATCCAAGAATATTGTTCTTGTATATCTGGTAATAGCATTACCTTAAAAGAGCTTAGCCCAGCAGCAGCAAGTCAAATGACAGGCCTTTCTGGCAGCATTCCTTTCAATGATAGTTTGTAGAGAAGAAATACCAATGGTATATATGGTCCAATGCACTACCTCCACCACACAATTTGCCAATCAATAAATGGGTTAAGATCTCCTGTGGTTATGCCAGTAGGGCAGAACATTGTTCATGATTACAGAAAAATTATTAGGAACTTAAAATATGACCAAGAACACTAAAGATGCATGAACTCCACCTATTTTCAGACAGAGGACAAACAGTACCCTCTTGCACAGAAGAGACGTCTAAGACACTGTGACATCATTATAATAATTCTCCATTGTGTCAACTCCCCTAGAATCATCCAAATGATTGAAGGGTATGCATTAACTTCTCAACATATGAAAGCCAACTCTCACTGACTTAACCAAGCATGAGATCAATATGGCAATGGCCATTGAAGACAGGCCACTGTGGTTTACACTGCTGATGGCATCTGCGGTTACCAAGAGAAGCTTGATGAGCAGAAATACGCTTGGTACAAAGGCAAGACTTCAACATTTGCCATCTTGAGGCTTAATGCTACATTCTTTTCTCAGCTTCCTGTCGTGGTTGAGCAATGCACCAACACTCTCCACCACCAAAATAATCTGGGGAGAAAAAGGGGCCAGAGTATTAAGAGGGGTAGTCAAAGTGTTCCACAGGTGTGTGTGTGTGTGTGTGTGTATCTGCTTTGTTTTTAAGGTTCATCAGTCATCAGAGAGTTCAAGTTTTCAAAATCAGAAGTAGCAAAAATAAACCCCTAAGAAATTGATTTTACTGTTCAAAAAATTAGCATAGAATGTAGAATCCTGGTGATGAACAAATGCGACAGAAGGATGAGTGATCACAATGATTCCACTGTAAATGACTTCCATACATCTACATAAGGAAAAATGAACGACGATGCTACTTGTGTCGTCAATGAAACTTTTAACTCAAACCATCTACAGATCTCATGTTACAGTGAAGAACAAGAAATATCAATCAGATTTAACAAACCTGAAAGCAAGCATAGGCTATAGCAGTAGCAAAGTAGAAGTTTGCATTACCGGTGCCCTGTAAATTATGCAAGCAGCCAAGTCAGAAATGAAATACTTTCAATGAATTTCACAATCTACATGATCATCAAGAGAGATACCCTCCATATCCATAGATTGTGCATCACAGGGCTAAGGAGGGAAACCCCAACATATCCACAGAAGAGGAAGAAAGAGAACTTCATGTCTGCATGACATGAAAGAAGGCTTAAAATGCAAAACAAACCAAAATTGATCAGTAGCTAAACAGACTCCAATGACTTGCCTGCTAATTCATTAACAAACCACCCCAACAAACCCAAGTATAGAGCTGAATCACCAACCTAAAACGGAATTAAACCACCAGAGGGGGAAGGAAAGCAGTTAGATTATCAACATTGCAAATTTCGGGAAAAATAAAAACTGAAAAAATAAAAGAAACAAGACCATGATTGAAGCTATTTCTTATCATGTTTAGGGTGACTACAAATGGATGCAATAGTGACCAGTTCAAACAAAATTAAATCAGTCTCAACAAGGATTTCTCCCATTATTATCAGAGCAGCATGTGGCTACTACAATATATTCATGTTTAGAATTGTCTATTTACTAAATTACAGTGAAACATTTTGGCCCCCAAAGCAAATCAAATATTCGTGTTGACCAGTCTTCTGCAGTGTCATGTTATAGCTACAATATAAATAAGAGGTATATCAGGGGCTCAGAACTAGTTTCAGGGTCATAATTTCAAACATCTACCCAAATTTTACAGAAACTCATGCTTGCTCCAAGCTGGTAACTTTCAGCCTCCAACTGCAAAAGTATACTTGATATTATACCGCGAGAATGTGTACAGGACATGTTGCAAGTAGATATTAACATTATCATTCTTCATGTGTGCAACAAAAATGAGACAACAGTTTTGGACATATTTCATGCCCCAATTCATAATGAACTTCAATTCTGGAAGAGGACTTGTATAAACGAGAAAATACTTACTGAAGGGTAAGATTTAATAATTGAAGAGATTGCAATGTATACAAAAGCCAGGAAGCAGGGCCGGTGGTTCAACCGTATGGCTAATGGCAACAGCATAAACAGAATATTTACATGGAAAACTATCAAAAAGAAACTTCTGAAAAAATCAAAAACTTCAGCAAAGAAGTACCTGCAACAAATATGAGGCAGGTGAATACATAAGTGCAAGACCTCAAATACAGAGAAAGAAATACCACACTGTATATACAACAAAGACAACTTTGAACTCACCATAAAACACCTATGTTTGGTGACAGATCTTTAATAGTGAGAATGAACCCATATGTTCTGCAAAAATGAGCAAAAATAAAGGAACAGTCAATCGAAAATCTCCATCTTACTTGACTGAAGCAAGTGTCACGTATTGCTATCCATTAAACAGATAAACTAGAAAAACATCAAATCAATCATAACACCAAAGCCACACAACTCTTCATCTTAGCACAATAAAATCTACTTGCCCACTAAAAACAATAGCCGTAATAGCTTCATTGCATCCATTCTCAATGGGGTTACTTTTCAGTAGCCAAAAACTCCTCAAATCTTATGCACATCACATCAGGCTTCCACAACAGCAATCCATCTTCTGAAAATTTGCAAAAACTATGAAGCTTGCTATAGTATCAGCTCTCTTATCACTCGTGTGGGCCACAAAAAATTTACACCCTCAATGTTTTGGGTTTAGAGATCATGTAAGCAAGAGATATCATCTGCCCAAAACTCCTTCTGATTGAACCTATATATGTGTATGCTCATCCTTTAACATTCCGGAGCTATCTTCACATGGATTAGATGACTTTGAGAACATTCTGACCACTATCTCATCTCAATTCATCTTATTCTGACTACTATTTTCAGCTCAACTGAATTCAACTAACCTTAATGTCAAACTAGATGAGGTCAGCTACATGGATGCCTTTTTTGAGCTTTATTCTGCCTATTGTTCTCCTATGCGGTTAAATTCTTTGTTAACTTACTGGTTAAAAGAGATGCTGACTAGTTATATTATTAGGAAAAATATTAGCAGCAACTATCATAAGCGGTTGAACACACTTAGTAGTTACAAGGCACAGCTAATGAACAATCAAATCTTCATCATATATCCATCATCCTATTTTGTATATTATAGCAATATGAAAGATCTGATAAAAAAATGATTTAAATAGAACAGAAATGTCATCTACCATTTCCAAGTTCAGTACAACATGGTATAGATTCTTTTCTTTTTTTTTTTTCCTGGAAAAGTAAATAATGATAATAGGCCTGCACATAACTTGTGTAAGAAATAATACTCAAGTGACATAATATTCAAGCAATACCTTTTGAACATCTCTTCCAGACCGCCATGCTGCTTGACAGATAAGCTACATAAAACCAACACATAGACTGACCATACAAAAGCCCACAAAATAAACTGCTTGACTGGTCTGCACGAGAAGCCATCCGATACAGTAGTTTGGTTCAACATTTTATCTTGTTGAGAAGAGGCATCAGATGAGGGTTGCAGGAACAATTTTCTAGGAGGAGCATCCAGACCATATCCCAATAAAATAATCACCTGGGACAAAATCAGCAATTACTTAACTCTTTTGGAAGAACTTGCCATTTCCAAAATGAAGGCAAAAAGTGGAGGGAGAAGCATACTGGAATTATCAGAGTTACAGGATAAAGAGACAAATGGGTTGCCATGACCCATCCAAAAGCAGCCAAGGGAACTCGTCCTGCAGATCAAACCGACATTATTGATTAAGAAATGCAAGTCATAAAAGTTTATCCGCTAGTCCAACCCAAAATATACCCTTTTCCATCTGAACTCATCCCTATGTCATACTCAGCATAAAGTAATAGCAAACATTTTTGAAAAAGAAGAGAATGCAAAATTCAACAAAGTAAGACCAGCACAAAACACAGACACACTAAGACATCAAGAACTTTATTAATGATAAAAAAAACATACTGATAATTAAAAATAATAATAACAAACAGAAAAGATAGGGAAATTAAAAAGGAAATGTAAATGAACCCATAAAAAAGAAAAATTAAAACTATTGTCACAGCCTCTCTGCTCAAATAAACTTCAGTCAGCCAGAAGTAAATGAGGCATGGCAAGGGGCATAATTAAAGCAATGCAACTAAGTCTGCTAAGCAAAAAGAAAAAAGTAGCTACATTGCCTGACATCTCATACAAAGACCAGAACAAAAGTATTTTAACAAAGCACCAGAAGCTTAGCAAAATCAGCTGTTATGCTGTCAGGCAGTGAGGCAGAGTAAGAGCAAGTTAGATAATTCATCAACTATTCCCAACATAAATATAGAAAAAAATGCAAAATCACAGAAGAAACTTCAGTTGATAGGTAATAGGAAATGTAGTTAGCTTCTCACTTGTAGATGCTCCATAAAGGCACAATATGACAGCCAGATTTTCAATTGGGGATGTCGACAAGCCCACACAAGAAACTATTGTGAAAGGATTCAATAAGTAGACAAGTGCAGCAATATCTCCAGAAGGAAGGATCCCTGAGAACAAATATTCATGTCATCAACATCTTAGAAGTGAAAGGGGGCAAAAGGGGAAGATAAAATTGCATTTGACTAAAAGGGCATTAATTTTTTAAGAAATAAAAACAAAAACAAAGAAGTGTCCCATAAAATTAACAACTAAATCCAACAATAGCTGCTCCAATCCAACAGTGCAACTTCAGCATGTTTAGATTTGATCTTTTTGCCTCTTTTTACTTCATCATTTCAGGAATTTGATAACCTTACTACAAGGGAAAGGAACATAACCAAGGATAGGAAGTGTCATTATTAACAACAACGGCAGTCTATCTGAACTACTTAACTACAATGAATATGGCTTTCCGAACTCAGTCAATGCAGAGTCACATACAGAATGCAGAAGCACAGATTGCTCTCATACGTTTCCAGAGCATATATGGCTTAATCTTCGTTCACTTTATTAATAGCATCACTCTTTTATTGATTCAGTTACACCGTCTTATGTATATTTTTGGCATGACATTTCACAAGTTGCTCTTTCCAAGTGCTTTCTGCGGCCACAATATGTTCTTTTCAATTGAATCGTGTTTCACTACTTAGCTAACACTCCATAAGCAGGTTACGATTTTGAGTTTCCCAATTATGGTTAAAAAATAACTATCGTTCTCCCTCTTTCTATTTTAAAAATTAATTGAACTATTAGCAGGAAGCATGTTATGAATGTCTAGTTCCTAAGGAGGACAAGAAATGAAAACAAACAAGAGCTACTAGTCATTGATACTCAGGCCATCATCTGCTCAACTTCCACATCTATGTAATGCACAATATGAAAACGAGGTGATGCTCTAACAGTACTTAATGCAACTTTAAACCATCTCTCCTACACAATGCTTGCTCAACCACTACTTTTCTTCTGTTGGGTCCTTCTTTTAAGTGTAGGTGATCTTTCCATTAACAACATAAATCTAAAAAACAACTTCTCCCAGCTAGAATCAAAGGAAACCATTTCAAGATTACCTGAACTTTTTGATGCTTTAAGAAGGGCCAGTGATTTTAAATTCCGAGTATAAGCCATCTGAAGATTCTGCCCAGTAGCACGAATAAGCATTGCACTGAAAATATCTACAACCACAAGAAGCAAACTGTATCCAAGAGTGTGTTGATATCAACTGCATGATTAAATGAAAAACAACCTCCGAAAGGAAAAAAGGAAAAAAAATATAAAAGAAAAAGAAAAAATAACAACAAAAGTTGAGCTTAGTCTAAAACAAAGAAGCTACTTTGAGAAAGATGAAATTTCAATGCACTTAAAATAGGAAATACTGTTCCTGGGTTTTAAAAATACCAACTCGCATCTTTATCACCCCTAAACCTCTGCTGTAAGAATCTCCACTCAAACTCCTCATTGTAGCTTATAAATAGAGAAAGTTGAAAAATACCTGTTTAAAACTTAACCTCTCACTAGTACTCAAATCCACTCAACTGAGCCTTACTACCAAAATAACATCAAACAGAGAGATGATACATCCTATCTGCTTTGGTTAAGAAAAAGTAGCACCAGCAAGTACGATCCTTTGTGCATCTCATGAAAGAAGATACTTTAAACAGTTCTAAATCAGAAAATGCTTAGGAAGGATTCCACTGCAAGGAATACAAAACAATAAACACCAAACACCATTTTGCCATGCAAACTTTGAAGTATACTCAACCTATTAGCAAAGCACCAAGAATGAGTGAAAATGTTATTTAAAAGAGAAGACACGAGTGACCATTGAAGATTTTATTATAATAGTCAAAGATTACCTGCACAGGAGATGACTGGGTTGCCCTTCAATGCTGCTTCAACCAAAACAACAAATGCCAAATAAATTAATATGTACGCAAACATCGCAACCAAATCAGAAATTCTACTAAAGCTAGATACATAGCAATGCAAATAATGAGTTTAATTAGGATTAGGCAATGCAACACTTGATTGTGAGCTGAAATTGAAATAATTCCTCTTGATCCAGAACTTAAGCCCCCAATTTATTAAATATTGAGATAATTTACTCTATATCATCTAAAAACTCTCAAACACACACAAATAGTGTCTAGCAACAAAGTTTCATTAGTTGTAAACAATCAAGCACCTCTTAACAGTAAGTGGCCCGAGAACTGACAGTAACAAAGGCGAACCATGATACATAGATCCTGCAAAACAAACAAAAATCTAGCGTGTTCAAACTCCAAAAAAAAAAAAAAACAATAAACACATCAAACTAAGCACCATTTCCTATAATTTGAAAAAAAAAAAAAAAACACTAACCTGCATAGGGAGACATCAATAACTGCTTTAACCAGTAACCTTCAGCCACTACATACATACACAAGCAAACTCGACCAAATAAATTTAAGCTCTACGAAGTGAAGCGAGTTAGCTCTCTAGATACCATGTATAGCTTATTGATGCGTATTTATGTATGTGTATAGATAGAGAGATAGAATGATATATATAAAGAGGGAGAGGAAAAGAGGGAAGAGAGTACAGCGACGGATGCTGGTGAGGGGAGTCGAGACTTCTGGACGAGAAGCTAAATTGAGCTTTTTGGGGAAATAAATTAACATCAGCCTCAAAATCACTGAAGTTGACACCCAAATCCAGAATTTTCTTAGCTTCATCTTGCCTTCCTCTTCTTTCTTCTCCATTTTTTTTTTCCCCTCTGTTTCTTTTCCTTTCTTTTGGAATTACGTGATGCAAAGTTTCCTCTTGTGGATGCAGAGACCAAACGAACAGACTGACGAAGAAGGTACTACTCCAGTCCTCCTTCCACTGACGACGTCGTTTTGACCAGATTAGTTATTGGCCGCGGATCTCTTATTTTTCATTATGGGCTACCTGGGCCATAACATGAAATTCCAGGCCCAAACTTCCACATTTATCTACGAATTCTTTATTAGATTGGAAATAATAAATAATAATTTACAATTACAATTAATTTTTTATATAATTCATTACATTATAAATGAAATGTGACAACATGATTTTCTTGCATAGTATTGTAATAATATGTAGCACAAACATGAAATTGTCTCAATTAAAATTTAGCAAAAAAGGACGAATTTTTTATCTTTTTTCCAACAATTTTTTTAATTTTTCTTACACAAATTATATGCTACTATAATTTTATATTTATCTTTTGGATAAATATTACACAAACTAAATTTCAACTCAAATGATAGTTAATTTTTAAAAATATTTTTATCATTAATGAGATCTTTCAGGAATAATTTAAATAAATGTGAGTTAACTTTTTAAATTTAAATTATGTTTTAGTATGAACTATTTTCATAAATATTTTTATTTTTTGATCATATTTACATATTTTAAATACTCATAAATTTTTAAATTTTTTTATGGTGGTAGGTTGAATACTTTTTAAAAAAAAAATTAAATCAAAATTAATTGCATAAAATTTTCATATCTGAAATTTTTTATTTCTTTGATATAGTTTAAATTAAATCAAATTGAAATATCAAATATATAATTAATAATAAAATTATAATAATTTAAAATTTTTATATGTATTTAATTTTTAAATAATTTATTATATTGATATAATAATAAATAAAAATATATAAATTTTTAATAATTTATTTTATTAAATTATCACATTTCAATGAATCTTAAAAAATAGAAAAAAAGTAAATAAAATATAATGATCCTATATTATTATATCTAAAATGAGGATGAAACATCAATAAAATTAAAATCAGACATGACACATAATATTATATTAGAAAATGACTAATCTACCCTCGTGCCTTTGCTTTATCAAGCATGCGAATGAGTAAAGAAACAAGCCTGCGGCCCAATAAGTTAATCCGCAAAACCAAACAGTATTTCGTGGAAAAAAGCGTGGAACAATGCAGAAGGTCCAGGCGTTTCCACAGTAAATAAACCCAAACTACGGACTCTCTTATTCTTCACCAAACACTACCTTATATAAAGCCTCCCGTATCCTCTCTCCCAAGTATCTCCTCGTTTGCTCATTTTCCTTCTCTCCCTCAACAAACAGTGGAGATTCTCGCTCAACACGAAAGAAAATAGATTCTCTGATTCTAAATGGCGAGACCTAATCAGGAAGCAATCGATACCTTCATGAGCATCACTGGCGCGACCGAAGCGGTTGCTGTTCAGAAGCTCGAGGTAATTTTTCTGATTATTTTATGTTTGATATGTTACTCGAGTTCAATGTTAATTGCTTTTTTTTACCGTTTAATTTCCGTGGTTATTGAGTTAATTTGTGGTAATAGGTTATTGATTGAGCTGGTTGGTTTGTTATTAGGGTTCTTGTTGTGTTGCATTGTTGGTTTGGTCTATTTGTTGTGTATAGATGATCTCGGTGAATAATTATGAGCTGTCAACGTTGAAGAAATGTTGATTGCATTTGATTAAGGTCTCACTGATTTATATGGTTACTATGTGGCTGTTGATATTGGAAGCTTTGTGGAATTTGAGTTGAAAATTGAAGTTTAGAGGGTGTATAGCTACTTGGTTGGGAACTTTTGGTTCTTTAAGATTTTGTTCCTTATGATACCTAATTGTAAGTTAAGCTTTACTGTGGGATAGAAAGATGGGAAACTTTGAAGATTGAGTGGCCAAAAGGGATTTGTATAACTTATCGAGCTGTTCATCCATCTTTTTTGTTTTTTTTGAAAGTCACTTCTGTCACAAATTTCTTGAATTGTGTGGATGCAGCATATTGGAAACACTGGTGGTTTTTGTTAACCCCGTATCCTTGTCCTGAATCTAGCAAGGAATGCATCTAAGTAATATGTGATAGACAGTGGTTTTCGTTTTTGAACTTGCAAGCACTTATAGGTGGTGGCTGAGGGAAACTTTTGAGCCATCATGTTATTCCATTCCAGCCAGCATTAGCTAAGCCTAATTTTGAACATCGATCAAAGGGCTTTTCTGGAGGATTGAAGGCTTGAGGTTATTGTAAAATTTTCTGAGGTTTAATGAGTTAAGCAGTCTGACTTGGCAAATTCCTCTGAGAAATGGCTTGGAAGCTGCAACTTCTGCACCTTACATAGGAGCCAAAGTCAAATGATTTGTGAAAGAGATTATCGATTATAATTTGATGGTTTCTTCTATTGTTACTTCCTTGAGTTAACATGTGTTTTCATTCTGTTACTTGTCATTTATGCATTAACTATGTTTATCTGTAATGCACCAGTGATTTGTTTTTCTATAGTGTTGTGAATATCTGAAAAATGGTAGCCCAATTGTCAAGTACTCAAATGCCTTGCTTGGTATACCATTGAAAGCAGGCATGATGACCTGTACTTGTGATGCCACTTCTCATTATTACTGACCTAGTGGTAGCGTTTTTTCAATGCTTTAGTAAGAAGATATAATCATATTTGTTGCATTCTAGGGATCTGTGATGCATTTTATTTGGTCTTCATATCATATGAGTTTCTCTATACTGTCTTCAATTATTTGTAAACCTTGGCTATATTTTTATACCTCAAATTTCTTTTATTATGGCTTGCGATCAGGAGCATGGTGGTGATCTGAATGAAGCCGTGAATGCGCATTTCAGTGAAGGAGATAGGAATATGTACGTGAATTATATAATGTTATTAGGGATGTGATCTTATCACCTGTTCATCTACTATGTTTATTTTCATCAACTACTGTTCTTTATACTCTTAGTTCTTCTTTGTTTCCTTTTCTTCTCCTTTTGATATATAATTTTTTCCCAGTGCATGGGACCCACCTGTTGCAGCATCACAAGGTGACTTCATGGATGTAGATGATCCAATCCAACCTGCAGCGAGGGGACCTCCTTTATCACTTCTATCTGCAGCTAGAACTTTGAATTCGTTCTCGCTTCTCAATCCAAACTCTGGTAGAAGTTTATTTGATATTGGTTCTAATCGTTCGAGCAGTGCGCCATTTGTTTCACATCCAAGAGAGGTGAGGGAGATTCCAATAGAGGTTAAGGATACCACTGAGCCATCTGGCCGTTCTGTTCATGCACCTGCAATTGAGGAGGTGACTGAAACCGCACAGGCATATGGCTCAGATATCCATGGGACAGTCATAATGGATGATGAAGAGGATGAGGATATTCAAGCTCCCGAAGCTGCACTGGGCAGGCAGAGAAATGAACAAAAACGAGATAACATAGGTGATAGTTCTCATGATAGAAGTTTTGGACCCAGTGCTCCTGCTTTTGAGACTTTGCCGGACTATGGCAATGAAATAGAAGAAGAAATGGTTCGAGCTGCCATTGAGGCTTCAAAACGAGATGTTGAGGTAAGTTTTTCCCATAGATGGTGCATTTATCTTTTATTTCAGCCATAGAAAAGTATGGAAAAAAAAAGAAAGAAAGTAGGTGGCTTATGTGTCAGCAACGATCTGGGCCATTTCATTGGAGTTTCTCCTTATGATCAATACCAAATGCATGGCTTAGCTGTTAATTTTTTTTTCCTTCTTGCTGTAGCAATTAAGAGTTCCTGAGCCTGGACAGGGGCGTTCTCTCTTAGAGGATGCTGAACTTGCACGTGCAGTTTCACAGTCCTTGAAGGTTTGTTTTTCTCTTACATTCTTTCTGGTTATCAGCATCTCTAGCTCTCATTTAACATGAAAAGGTTCAGACAGCAGAGCAAGAGAAAGCAATGCGTGAGCATGGGAAAGTTGGAGCTTCAGAAGTGAGAACTTCTGAGCTACCTGAGGTGGAGCTGGGTAAGACTGAAGCGTCAAATGGAAGGTATATGCTTCTTTTCATGCTTAAGAGTTATCCATATGTTATAGGTTCTTGCTGTGACTGTGGATAGGTGGCATTTATCTGTTCTAAATCTATGGTCTTTGGTCTGTTTTTCATACTGTTGGAGGCAAAAAGATCTGATGAGGCTTCCTTGAGTCCATGTAGGTTGGAGGCAGGAAGCTCATCCTTCCAGGATGAACCTGAGGGGGTGGAGGAACAACCTCTTGTTAGACTCAGGCCCAGATGTGTGTCTTCTGGTTCCATTGAGCCTACTGAAGACACTGGAGTTGTTGATGCTGGTTCACCATCAAGTCCTAGAAGGCACAACGTAGGCGCTCATCCGCAGCACAATGACAATATCTTTACTTCTGAGGAGGTATCATCTGTTATTGATGCTAAAGAACTTCTATGAGCTTCTATTGATCATGTTTAGTTGAAGGTTCTACACCAAGTAATCTTTTCGGCTGTGCTCTTAGTGGGGAGGCATCTCTTCTGAGGAGCATGATGAAGCAGTGATGCTTGAGGCTGCAATGTTTGGTGGAATTCCTGAAAGTGGATATCAGTTTCCATATGCACCTCATCAGTTCATGCGACCTGAGGGTCCTTATCCCCGGCGAACTCCTCGTCCTCCTTCACCGTCCTTGGCAGCTCAGCGTTTGATAAGAGAACAGCAGGTCTGTTACCCGCTCTCTTACAGTGTAGTTGAGGTTGCTTACAATGGATTGGCTGCATCACAACTTTCCTGATGCATGCAGGACGATGAATATCTTGCATCACTGCAAGCTGACAGGGAAAAGGAGATGAAGGCCATGGAGGAAGCTGAAGCTCGTCGTTTAGAAGAGGAAGCAGCTAAAAAGGCTGCTTTTGAAGAAGAAAGACAAAAGGAGGAAGAATCACGCAAGAAAATGGAGGAGGAGCAGGTACCAAATAATTGAAGTTTATTAAGTCAAATGTTATTTTTGGTTTGCTGCAAGATGAGGTGGTTGAAGCATTCTCTTGGATTTCCAGTTGAGAAGTAAAGTTTCCGAGGATTACTTGGATTGTTCAATTTGAGATAACTAAAAATAGTTACTGGTGAAATGATGAAGAAATTTGTTGGCAAAAGGCCCAGTCTAGAAGGTGAAAAAAATTCAGAAAAAGGACGTAATTAAATTTTTGTTTTGTGCATCAAGAAGAATTGCCCTCTGGCGATCTGGATTTATGCTGCCCCTCTGACTTTTTTCCCTTGTGTGCATATGGGTGTCTGCTTGTGTATAGGGACATGAATAGACTGAATGTTAATTTTGTGCTTCCTGCTGGGTAGCAGATAGCTTCTTGGAGTGAACATTAGCATCTGAGTTGTTTAAAGTTGCATTTTCTGTTGACTGGCAGGAACTTGAAAGACAATTAGCAGCAAAAGAAGCTTCCCTGCCTCAGGAACCAGCATCAGATGAGGAAAATGCTTTAACACTTTTGGTGCGGATGCCAGATGGAAGCCGCCGTGGTCGCCGATTTTTGAAGTCTGACAAGCTACAGGTGAGTTTACTGATAAAGGCTTTGCTTCGATACTTTATCTTTGCACATCCTTAGTGCTCCACTAAGTTGTGGCTTGTTTTGTAGTCTCTTTTTGACTTCATTGATATTGGTCGAGGAGTCAAGCCCGGAACTTACAGAGTGGTAATTGTTTGACTCTATGCTTTCAGTAAATCCTAGGTTTTTGTTCATTGCAGTAATTCTGGTTGTTAGTAAAGAGAAATAAGTAATATTCATGTGCGTGCTACAGAACTACATTGAACTGAAATTGACGTTTTCTAAAGATAGAGTGTAATCATTCTTTCTGCCTGCTCTACATCTTTGCTTGAACAGGTGAGGCCATACCCAAGGCGGTCTTTCAGTGATGGAGAAAGTGCTTTGACACTGAGTGAGCTTGGGTTGACAAGCAAACAAGAAGCCTTATTCCTGGAGTTGATCTAGCTCATTTAACTCCATCAAGTTTAGCAGGTCACTCGCTTGAAAATCTTAGTTTAAATATGAAGTGACATATAAAAGCATGGAATTTCATTCGGGATTTGTGCTGTTGAGTGTGAGATTCATGAAATTTGAGGAGATGAATCCAATTGTTATGACTGAAGGGCAGAACAGTGTTCATTGTTTGTTTTCCTTGGTGGTGTTTAATTGGTCATGGGGAATGTACTTTGTATATATGTATGGAGTGACCGTATTAGAGGTTAAATTTAACTACTGGAAATTGGAATAATGTTGTTGTTTTGGTGACTTCTATAGTTTCCTGCAGCTTGCTCATGTTTTGTCATTGCTTATTATGCCATTGGAATAGATCATAAGATCCATGGTTCATATCCATCCATTATCAAGTCAAAAGCAATTGAAATTGCTCAGACTTGCACAGTCAGTAGTATGTTTAAGCTTCCTTCCATCCTAGGCAAGTGGTGATTCTAGAATGATGAAATAACCATATTTTTAGATATATATGATATTACTGCAGGATGAGCTCCTCCCCAACCTCAGTCAAGATGTTTTACATCAAGCCTTTCTCTCCAAAGGCTTTGCTTTAGATCAGTAGGTAGTTGGTATGAGCAACTTTCATATGTAGATTTGAAGTCTAGGGCTTGGTTAAAGTGAAAACGGGATAAGGGCACCTGGGACAGGATCTTCTCCTTTGGATGCTATTTAGCTTTAATATGGAAAGCAAATGGAGTGGTGACACTCATTAAGAGTACTGAGTCTTTTTGTTTAATGGGTTTTTCTTTTATAGAATTCGATCCTGTAGGGGTTTAGAAACTTAGGTCTCGATTTCTAATTTTAAAAATTTGTTGCAAGATTTTTTATTTTTTTTTTGGAAGCAGGGAGTTTAATATCTGTTTATAAGCAATGTCTGAGATTTTGGAGTCAGTCAATTATTAATCTGTGCAATTTTATGATTCTCTTGGTCTTTAAAATCTCCAAACTTTTAAAAATGCAGCTTATTAATGATTTTCAACTTAATTATTTTAATTTTTACATTGTGACATTGTGTTGGAATGTAGAGTGCCATATTGATCCTACTTTTAGGGATATTTGATAATTGAATGTGTCTCCTTTAAAGAAGCTTATGAATTTAAATGTTAATCTATGCATATTATTTTGTTCCTTCATAATTATGTATACTTTATAAAATAATTACTTAATAAATCTTACACTAATGTGATAGGAAATTATATTGAAAACTATAATTAACATACATTGTTTATAAAACAAACACTGACATATAAAATCAATGGCATGTAAGTGCATCATGCATTAGCTTTATCAGACAAACAATCATGCTTACATGCATCATTGCTTGGCAGGATTAACCAATTTAACCGTTGTAAGTTGGCTTTACATTCACTTTTCCCCATTCCCATAGTGTAAAAACTATCATTGTTTTTTTTTTTTTTTAACCTTTTGTTGTATTCTTACTTTTAACCTTTTTGTCTTGCCTTCTTCTTTCGGTTATCTCTTTTGTTTGAAATTCTGGGACCTCTGTATTGTTTTGGTTTTATTATAATGTTATATAATTAAAAATATTTAATTAAAAAAATTAGTTTATTAAATAAAAAACTCTCTTTGTTTTAAAGGGATAAAAATAATTTTATGAGTTTTTTGATATAAAAGTTAGGGTACTTTATAAATTATAATGTTGATATTATAAATAAATAAATTTAATCATCAAGTTTATTAAATTATCATGTATTGTAATTTAAATTAACAAAAATTTTGATTTTTTTTAAACATATATATCTAATATGAGAATTATCTTTAAAGATCAATTAACTTTATAATATACAAGGTATAGTAAATGTAAAGTAAAACATACTAATGTAATAACATAAACAAAATTGTTATATATTTTATACTAAGTTAATTTTAATTACAAACCAACCTTAAATTTGCTGAAAAAATAAATAAATTTTTGTTTTGTGTCTTTTATGTTAGAGTAAATGACTGGAAAGCCCATTCCTTTCTGACTTGCGGTTAAAGAGAGAGATGACAACCAAAACTGAATATGGACCCATTTTGAGCAGTCACAATCCACTTTACAAAACACAGGCCCAGGCCCTCTGTGACGGCTGGTTCATGGGACACGTGTCACGTGTCTTATTTTTGTCTAATCACATAAGAAGTTAAGGAAGTTAAAGGTGCTAAAATCTCAGTTAAACAAAACCACCACCCAAAAAAAAAAGCCTTAAAATAATATGATGATGTAACCCAACGGTCGAGTGAACGGATATCGGGAGACAGGCACGTGCGAGCCTAATGGCCAACACAAAAAAAGAGAAGGAATAAACAAATTATTCATTGATTCATTCCCTCCCCCACCTCCCGAATCACACGCTTACCTTCCCTCCGTACAACAACTCCCCCCAACGGTCATATTTCACCGACACCCGCTAACGGTCACTTAGACCATCATCCTCCACCGTCGGATCACAATCCAACGGACAAGCCCCGAACCTTCCTTAGTCTTCCCGAACACCCTTTTCACTCCTGCATCATTTTCTTCTCCGGGTAAATCAAATCAGTCAGAGAACCCTCAGAAAAAGAGAAAAAGGGTATGATCTAAGCCAAATATGGAAGTGGGTAGTAGTAGTGTAATTGTATACTAGTAGTATAGATAGAAGAACAACAACAACCAAAAGGGGCGTCTTTCTCAGTATATAAAAACACGAGTGTTTAATGGTTTTGGGTTTCTTTGGGTAGTGAGTGCTGAGAGACGGAGAGGTATTGTGCGAGTCTTCTTCTTCTTCTGTTCGTGATTTTCTCATTGAATTATTGTTTTGATGCATGGTTGAGGATTTTGTAGAGCTGGGATCCCTGGGTTTTTTGCGTTTGATCCTGTTCAAGCTGCCATGGACTTTCTGCAAGTCTCAAATGCTAATCAGGGTCTCGAGCTTTCTGTTTGTTTCAGCTACCCGTGTGAGCAAGTATGTGTTTACATTTCCACTGATGATCTGAATTCCATTTTTAAGCAGGATCACAGCTTCTCCCAATGAATTCTTTGTGAATGTTTCGGAATCCGATGATTGTTTTCTGGTAGGTGTTTTACTTAGTATTCAAATTCTTTGATTCTTTATAGTGGGGTGGGGGTTTTGCATATTCTGTTCTTCATTGCATATATACTCATTGTTCATATAGGAACACTCTGAATTTATAAAAACCTTTGATTTTATCAGACTTTTCTTTGGTTATTATTCATCGGATTCCTCTATTTTCTTCTTTTTTCTTTTCTGGGTTTTGGTTTCTTGAAAAAGTTCACACACTCACATAGTCTATCTCTCTAGCTTGTAGATCATACATAAACAACAGATTTAGCTGAACATAGAACTCATATAGATCAATCATACATTGCATAGTTTCATAACTTTATATAAAATAAAGAGAGATAGGAAGTGAAAATAGAAGAAAAGATAGGGTGGGTGAATAGAAAACAAAAAGAACAAAAGAAAATAGAGAAGATAGAGGATGTTGGCTGGGTGTTCTAGTTCTACATTGCTGTCACCAAGGCATAGATTGAGGAGTGAAGGATCAGCACAGTTTCAAGCTTGCCATTTCCAGTTGCCTTCAATGAGCACGCAGAGGTTGGATTTGCCATGTACTTTCTCTCGCAAGGAGACTTCCAGGTCGCAGCCCATCAGGCCTGTTGGCCTCTCTGTAGAAAAACCGATTGAATCCAAGACCAGCGGTTGTTCTCTCAAGCAGAACATCAGGCTTCCTCCATTGGCGACAACAGGGCAGACAGCGTTCGGAGAAGGAAGGAGAGAGATCAAGGATGAGTTTTGGGAGAAGGGTAAGAGTCTCAAGAGGTTTGCAGAGCAGGGTTTGGTGGATGACTCTTGTATTAACAGAGCTAAGAGGAAAAGAGGCGGCGGTGATAATGGGAATTCGGATGATTTGCATGAAGGTGGTAGTGATAGTTTGAGTTTAGGACAGTTGGCTACTGGGAATTTCTGGTTTCAACCAAGCTTTCCCGGCCAGAATTCTCCACAGGTTCCCTTTTCACTTACCAGCTGTTCAGGGGAGGAAGAGAGAGTCTGCTTTGTACCCAGTGAAGTGATCTCTCCACCTTTGCCATTGTCAAACAATCCATGGGTGGAATCAGTGATTACAGAGATCACAGACCTCGGCGAAAAAGATGTTGAAACCAGTCATCAGCTGGTGAAGGAAGCTTCAGGATCCAGTGCTTCGTCTGATAGCAGTAGCTTAGGCCTTAAGCTGAACGAGAACCCCACAGAGCTCGAAGCAGGTAATGGGTCTGGGAATCCTTATCAACATGAAAGCACAGGCGTGGAAGCTAGTGAGGAGGCTATCGATCATGGAGAGCATCAAGGGTTTGAGCTCCTTAGCTTCCTTACAGGTTTAGTTGAAGCAATTGGGTCAAAGAACATCGCAGTAATCAATCACTTCGTAGCTAAACTTGGGGATCTGGCTTCTCCAAGAGGAAGCTCTATAAGCAGACTATCTGCTTACTACACTGAAGCTTTGGCCATGCGAGTCACCAGGCTTTGGCCTCATATCTTTCATATCACCACTCCCCGGGAGCTTGATCGGGTAGATGATGATACAGGCACTGCATTTAGGCTTCTGAATCAGGTGAGCCCAATTCCAAAGTTCATCCATTTCACTGCGAATGAGATGTTGTTGAGAGCCTTTGAAGGGAAAGACAGGGTTCATATTATAGATTTTGACATCAAGCAAGGGCTGCAATGGCCTAGTTTCTTCCAGAGTTTAGCTTCCAGGGAAATCCCTCCAAGCCATGTGAGGATCACTGGCATAGGAGAGTCGAAACAGGAACTAAACGAGACAGGAGACAGGCTTGCTGTTTTTGCAGAAACATTGAATCTACCTTTTGAGTTCCACCCAGTTGTTGACAGATTAGAAGATGTTAGGCTGTGGATGCTTCATGTGAAGGAGAAAGAAAGTGTGGGTGTGAACTGTATGTTGCAGATGCACAAGACACTCTACGATGGCAATGGAGGAGCTCTCAGGGATTTTCTGGGTTTGATTCGGAGCACAAACCCAACTGTAATTGTCATGGCGGAGCAAGAAGCAGACCACAACGCCCCCAGCTTGGAAACAAGAGTCTGCAACTCACTGAAATACTACTCTGCCATTTTCGATTCAATCGATTCCAGCCTTCCACCAGACAGCCCTGTAAGGATCAAGATAGAAGAGATGTTCGCACGAGAGATCAGAAGCATCATTGCTTGTGAAGGCAGCGACAGGTTGGAGAGACACGAGAGTTTCCAGAAATGGAGGAAGTTGATGGAGCAAGGAGGACTAAGATGCATGGGGATCACAGAAAGGGAACTTCTACAGAGCCAAATGCTGCTGAAGATGTATTCCTGCGAGAATTACAGCGTGAAGAAGCAAGGAGAGGACTCAGCAGGGCTCACTCTCAGTTGGCTGGATCAGCCTCTTTACACAGTCTCAGCCTGGGCACCTGTTGATGTTGCAGGCAGCTCCTCCTCTTTCTCTCAGCCAAGTTGATGATCAATTGGGTTCCGCTTTCTTCATACATACTTCAATTTCTTGCATACAGAGAGGGGAAGAACATAACAATTCTTTGTAGGTAGAGAAATCTGTGATCATTCTTTCATTCTTTTTTTGCAGATAAGATTCATCAAAGTGTCCTGTATTGAAGAACACTGTAGTTTTTTTCATGCAGATTTCGGTTCTTTCCACGTCAGAGTATCTAGATTTCAGTCTGTAGCATGCGGATTTCAGACAATCTGTGTTTAGTTATTCTTTCATTCTTTCTGTATTGATGAAATTATTCATTTGTACTTTGTTTGAGATTCATTACAAATTGTTGAAACGATGTAATGGAAAATTTGGATCTATGAAATGATTTCATTCATTTGTGTTGAATTCTGTCATTATTTTCATTCTCGTTAGTCCTGTCATTCCATCTGTTCATCGTACTCTTACAATGTTTTCATGTTCAACTATGATGTTGTCTGAGAGACATACAGTCTGTCATGCGAGTTTCTGTCGTCTGTAAGATCAACTTTTCATGGTTCACAAGTTAGCTTTGCCTCTTCCTGTTGGGCCTTTTGCTTATGTGTGATAAAAGATGCTTTACAAATCTGAATTATGCTAATTTAATTAAAAATAAAATAACTTTTTATTAAAAATAAATAATTAGATAGATGTTCCATTAAATGCACTTATTTATTTCATATTATTAATCAAACTTTTAAATTTGAAAATAAAAAATTAAATTTTAATTTCTTAATTTAATTTAAATTCGATCTTAATTCAAATAGTTATAAAAAATTAAAAATATTTTATTATTGAAATACCTCAAAAATAATTTAAATGAATTATTCACTTTATTTCAAATTTATCTTTCAAATTTGAATAATTTTTGATATAAAATTTTTTTATAAATTTTTTAAAATTTTAATATTTTAAATTTAAAAAACATATTTTTAATACTGAAAAAATTTTAAAATTTTTTATAACAATAGCTTGAATATTTTTTTACATCTATAAAAATTTTAAATCAAAATTTATTATATAAAAATTTTAATTTAAATATTTTAAATATTTAAATTTTTTGATAAAATTTAATTTAAATTAATTAATAAATTAAAGTCAATTTGTTATTTTTTTAACCCAAGGATTTAATTGATAAGATAAAGTATATATCAAAATTTTTTATTAGGTTATTATTCTTTGATTTTTTATTTTTTAATTAATATAAATTAAATTTAGTTTAGACTAGCTCCTTTACGTTATGAGCACTATTAAGCATGTTAATAATAATAATTTATTTATTTTCATTATAAATAAAATTTATATTTTTAATTTACATTTTAATTTGACTAAAAGAAAAAAATACTAACTTAAAAATAATTTATTAACTTTATTTAAAAAAATTATTTAAGCCGCAAATGTCACAAGGCAAAAACAGGGCTTTTTAGTGTCAATTTTTGTGATTATAACAACAAGAAAAGGTGTTGTCATTTGTGGCACTAAAAACATTGAAAGTATTGTCATCTATGTATCCCAACAAATTAGGGTTTCCATCTCCCACTTGAAATAATTTATTATTTATTAATTATTTCTCAAAATAACAAAATCATAGTTTGTGATTATATTTTTTAATAGAAGATTGAATAATTTTAATTTATTATGTTAATGTTCATTGATAAAAATAAATAATATAATTCTAATATTTATTTTATTTTATTAAATTATTATATATATCAAAATTAAAAAAAAATCAACATAGCCCAAATCTATAAAATATTGATCATTTTTTAAAAAAGTGAAAATTTTATCTAAACTGCGTTGAGGTTCTAAAATAGATAATATATGATAACTTAATTAAATTAATTATTAAGATTTATTTATATATTTTTTTATTTATATATAATCATTATAAAATATGCAAATGCCCTTTAAATTTCATATAAAAAATCAAGATGAGTTCAAAATTAATAAAAAATTATTTATTAAAAATCAATATAATTTAAATTGAAACATTGTCATGATTGCTCAATAATAAAATTTTCATTATTATTGTAAGATAAAAATTGAATTGGATCGAATTTGACCCAAATGGTTCAGCCGATGGGCTTGCGAAGTTGGCTCTTTACCCTTTATTGGACTGAAAGATAGTCACTTGACTCCACTTGTCATTCTTATATTAAAGTCTTCTTCTATCTTTTTCTTTTGGGCATTTTGGTTTAATCCTAATACAAACAAAATGGGGTCGGTCCATATACAATAATATTTTCATGTGACTCACAAAAGTTTAGAGTATATTATGAATTTTATACATTACCCATCTTTACCTTTTTATTTTTAAAGTTTAAGTTCATAGAATAAATTATCATAATTAATTAATTATTCAAACTCTCATATTTGGACCGACCGTTTCCTTTTTCATGGTGGCATTAATATATGTGGTTGACATGTTACCTGCTGACTCATATACACGTGGATGTGGCTGTACTTTTGGCTGATTTGTATGCTTTTTAATTGGTTCTTATTTTTTTTCCCCCTCAATACCACATGTATTCAAGAAAACTTAGTACACTTTTATTTTTTTAAAAAAATCAAATATTTTTTGATTTGATTTATGTTGAGTTTGTAATAATTTAATAAAATTTAATTATTAAAATATTTTTAAAAAATTATATTTTTATCATAAAATTTTAAATTATTTTTTAATTTTTAAAATTTTTTAATTCAAAAATTTATCAAGAATTGAGATAAATAAAGGGTTTTTATTTGTCGCAAAAACATAAGATTAAATATTATTATTTTTAAGTATAATGTAGGGTCGGACAATTGGAATGTTTTTCATTAATATATAGTGTATAGTTCATACTATTAATAATTTGACGGTAATGATTTCCCAACCTATATATCAATGTGGCGATTTGTTTTTTTTTTAAATTTTAAATTCAGAATAATAATGCCAATGTTAAAAAAAAAGCATTAGAACAATAAGAAATCACTCAGTAATTTAAACGGCAATATAATAGAGAGAGGATGATTGAATTATTAACTTTATAAAAAAAAAACTATAATTTTATATATACACATAGTCGTCACCTTGTGGTTTTATAACTTAGCTTTGGGTTCTTCACTTTCAAGCTACTTTCATATAATATATTGTACCTTCACTTATTAACAATTGTTTGAGTCAAGATTTTAGGTATCAAATTTATGGCGATAGAGATGATGCTATCTTAACTTATATCACATTATTGATATTATTTATTTTTAAATTTGATTTGTGTAAAATTTTAAAATTAAAAAAATCATGTTATTTTTAAAATTTAATTTAATTTTATCATTAGTTTAATTACTTTGAAATATTAATTTGAATCAATTTTTAAAAATATTATAATTTTTTAAGGTAATTTGATGTCTTTATTTTTTTAAGAAAAAATGAAATTTGAAAAAGAATATAAAAAAATTAAAATAAATGATATCTATTTTCTTCATCTATTTATCTCTTTTTTTAATCTATTTCTTTCTCATTTTTCTATTATTTTCAAATCACCTCACAAATTCTTTTTTTTAAAGAAAAATTTGGTATAAATTAAAATTTTAAACTTAAAAAATTGGATCCACTAATAAACCATGGCTCAAATTAAAAAATAGAACTTAGTATAGTATTTTTTTATATTCACCCAACATTTTACTATAATGATTGTTTAATTCATTTGACGTTTTTGTGTATATATATATATATATATATATAAATAATTTTAAAAGTATAAAAAAAATTAATTTCCGTAATAATAATAATAATAATAGTTTTTTTCAATCAATTTGTCTTGTTTGTCCTACTTGTATGTTGACACTAAGCATGAGAATTTGATCTTTCAAAATAGTTAAAAATTATAATTCCGATATTTATAAAACCGACAAATTTCTTTTGTGTCGTTTTCTCTTTCTCTTTGTTATGGCAAGTGGCAGATAGAAAGCCTGAGTTGTACGGATACTGTGATGATAATGCACTCAATGTTTTCAATGCCACAAGTGACAACCCCTTTTCTTCTCGTTATGATCACAAAAATTGACCCAAAAAGCACTGTTTTTGCCTTGTGACATTTGCGGCTTAAATAATTTCTTAAATAAAGTAATTTTCATATTTTTACTTTACATTTTTAGTAATTTATTTTTATATTAGTATTTTTTTAATCAAATTAAGAATGCAAATTAAAAAATATAGATTTTATTTGTGATAAGAAATAAATAAATAATTTATTCTTACTTTTAGAACTTATATTAGTTAAGAAAAATGAAAAATCAAATTCATTTCATTTTGTCAAGTATTTGTGTTAAAAAAAATGTCATTAAAATGATTTTAAGATAAATCAAAAGTCTTAAATAATGATAAAAAAAATTTCCAATTGACATAATTTTGAACTTCCAGTAATCAAAGTAACTTTTTCAAAAAATAAGAAAGTGTTGTTTAAAAAATTATTTTTCAAAATTTACCATACAAAGATAAAAACACTTAATAACCTTTACTTATCTCAATGGGTTATTAGTATTAAATAAAAGCCCACAAAATATGAATTTTCAAAACCCATAAATTATTAATCAAATTATTTTAAAAAAGAATTTTTTATTTTAAAAGATCTTTAGAGCAAGAGAATTTGGGGTTCTTAGCTGGCAAAGAAGATCTTTTTAGACTTGTGGGTCTGCCCATAGAGTTCTAGTACTGATAGGGATACATTGATTAAGAACTGTCCCTATGAAATTGTAAAAAAAAAAAAAAAAAGGACACTTTAGACTTTAAATCATAATTAGAAAAAACACAAAAATATTTATGGATTTTTTGTACACAGAGTTTAGGTTCTTTATGGGACACACAATAGCCTCACATTTATAAAAGTGCTCTTATTTTGGCCTCTAGGGTTTTCAAAGATTCGCTTTAATTTGGTAAAAATGACTGTAAAGATGTTGATTTTTGCTTGAAATGTAACAAACCCACTAAGTTTTAATAGATATTGTCACTACCATAGTAAATTTAGGTAAAGAAAAATTGGTACCACATGAAACCTAAATTTAAATATCAAATTCATGAAAGATATAAATTAATTTTCTATTAAATACGCGTTTAAAAATCTGAGTTTGACGCAACAAGATAAAAAATTTTATTTAATTATTTTATATTAAATATATGTTTTTAAAATTAATTTAAATTTTAAAATACATGCATATAATATGATTATTATTTATTTTTAAAGATCGTATATTTATTAGGTGCGAATGTCATACATTAATTTTAATGAATTTAGTTGATGAAAATCTTAAGTTAAAAAACAACAAAATATATGTTTTGAATTGATGAGGATTTTTTAAGGTAAATATTTATATGAGAAATAATAATGATGTAATTAATTTAAAAAATAATATAATACATAAAAAGAAAAATATATAAGAATTAATTTAACCCTAAACCCTAAACCATTCTTATGGAATTTTCTATATGAAAATTAGAAAGAAAAATGAGGGGAAAAAAGTACTCTTTATTGCTCACAATAGTTAAATATTTTAAAGTAAATGTTATTTTAAAATTTTTAATTAAATTTTTAACTTATAAAATTTTTTCCAAACAAA
Source organism: Moringa oleifera (assembly GCA_021397835.1). NCBI lineage: Eukaryota > Viridiplantae > Streptophyta > Magnoliopsida > Brassicales > Moringaceae > Moringa > Moringa oleifera. The sequence goes on from JAJFZO010000566.1 coordinate 2,124,696, forward strand.
TATTTATTTATTAATTTATTTAAATTAAATTTTAATAAAAAAATAATTATAAAAAATTAGTAATATTTTTATAATTAAAAAAATATTTTTAATACGAAAAAAGTTTTAAATTTTTTTATGATGGTACTTGAAATATTTTTTTATATTTATGAAAATTTTAAATCAAAATTTATTATGAAAATCTTTGATTTGAATATTTTTAATTTTTAAATTTTTTGATAAACTTTAATTTGATTTAAATTGATCAATTAAAATTTATTTAAAATATTTTAAAAATCATAGTTTAATTAAAAAAAGTAAACTTTAAATTTTAAATGATATTTATTTGATATTTTATTATAAAATTTTATTTTTATAATAAAAATAATAAAATAATTAAATAATTAAAATCCTTAACTTTATCTATAGGTTAACGATTTTAAAAAATTTGAGATTATCCAATTAATATATTAAGATATCTACTGTGTTCAATTTCTAACAGTAAAATATTTACCCTATCTATGATGTTTATCTACTTTATAATTAGATCCATAAATTTATCCAAAATTATAATTTAAATCTCTAAAATGTCAAATTACACAAGAAGTTGCTGGAACCTGAACCTCAAAATAAGTTAACTTACGTGGACTGTCATACTAATACCATTTGTCATACTAATAACCGAAGGGATTAAAAAGCCATTAAGTGATTAATTAATCACTAAGCAAACCCTATTTTGCAATCTTCAGATTAAATTGAATTGACAATAGAACTGGGTTGGATGTAGAATCCAGACTTGACCGTGTGAGGTGTGAACCACAATTATTTTAATATCTTAAATAAATAAACATTTATGACTCCCTCTGTTCGTTGGCGAAAGAAGGTAACAAACAAACAAATCCAAAAATAAAACAAAGAAAGGAAACGCACCTCAACGATGTGTCCGCGTCCCTCTTCACCACTGCAGCCTCCATTCCCTTTTGTCAGCTCTTAACTCTCTCTCTCTCTCTCTCTCTGTGGTTCTGGTTCTGTATTTGTGTGTTTCAGTGGTGTGCAACATTCGAGTTATCTTTTGTGTCGCTCTCTATTTTGTGTTGGGGGTTTTGCTTGATGGGTGCAAGTTTCTCTGCTTTATTCACGGACCCAAATGCTGCTTGCTCTTGGTCTTTTCGTTCATCGTCTTCATCGTCGAAACCCAGTTTAGGGGACTTACCGGAGAGCTGTGTGGCCTTGATCATCGGGCATTTAGATCCACCCGAGATTTGCAAATTGGCAAAACTTAACAGAGCTTTTCGTGGTGCGTCTTGGGCCGATCTTGTTTGGGAATCAAAACTGCCTCCCAATTATCCGGTTCTTATAAAGAAAGTATTAGGTGATTTCCCGGGAAAGTTGGGTAAGCGGGAAATCTACACAAAGCTCTGTCGGGTTAATTCTTTTGACCGCGGCACCAAGGTATGCTTGGATGTAAGGATAAGGAATAAAAATTTGGGGTTTCCTTTTTTTTCTTTTGTTCCTTTTGTTCTTTTTCATGGATTTTTGTATTACCGGAGAAATCATTTTTGTGGTGAAAATTTTCTTTTCTTTTTTTTTTTTTTCAAAATTGAAGCACCATGGATCATGAAGGAAAATTTTGGTTTTGCTTTTGTTTCCTTTTTTTCCTTCCTCAGCAACCTATTGTAGAACCCTTTCGTTTTGGTTTATGTGACGGAAAAGAAGCTAAATTTGAAGTGTGGATTTGATTTTCTTCATTGACGTGTCTAAACTTACAATCTTCCCCCTGAACAATCATGGGTTTTTCATTTGTTTACTGCGAGAAAATCTATAAAGTGAAAGGAAAATTTCTATTGATCTGATATTTGGAGGAAGAATACCACAAGTTTTTTTCACCTGGTTGAGAAATCTCCATCGTCTACAAATGAAAAAGAATTAAGTATAGATACAGACTACATAGTACTTCATTCTCTCTGTATGGGTTTTATGGATTGGATTCTTTAGGTTACTCGTGTTCTTCTGACCTTTTTTGTTTTTTTTTCTGGGGTTTGCTGATTGATTCCATGCAGAAAGTCTGGCTAGATAAGCGTACTGGTGGTGTCTGTTTATCAATTTCTTCTAGGGGCTTATTGATTACTGGAATTGATGATAGGAGATACTGGAGTCTTATTCCATCTGAAGAATCTAGGTGAGTTAATAGCAACCACTTTTATCCGTCACATGTTCTGTAGTATGGGGAATTCTTTGTCTTGTTATCATGTATTTTCTAGATTGGATGATCAAAGACCAAACTCTGGGTTCTTGCTCAAATACATCCAAAATAGGTTTTTTTAATTCCTTTTGTTTTTAACCTAATTCTTCTGGTTGTGCTTGATGAATTTTTTGAATCTTCACTGTTAAAGCATGATATTATTATGCCTTTGCAATGTATTCATCTACATGATGATGGATTATTATGCTGCAGTGCATATTCTTTTCTCTTAAGCTTATGTCCTCGGGGAAATAACAGCTGGAGTTTCACAGAGCTTCTGACTGCCTAATCCTCCTAGCAACTAGAATTGTTTCCTGTGGAAATTGATGTACTTGACCCACTACTCATTGTTTTTAGTAGATTCACTAGTCCTTCCATGCTTAACATGTTCTATCAACTCTCTTTGAGTTACAAATTTTCTTCTCTTCCTCTCTCTTCAGTAGATAGTTGAATTAGTTCCTTGGTCTCTACTTCTTCACATTGTTGTCATTTTAAAATTTAGCTATCCGTTCCTTTTACATACATGGTTGTTAAATGAGATACCTGCAATGTCTTGTTGTTGTATGTGACATCTTTAAATCGGATTTGTAAACTTCAATAAACGTACTAGGATTTGCTTTCTGCTTGCTTTGAAAGGTAGATAAAGATAAATACGCTGTATTCTACTTGATCGATCATGATAGAGTTTTCTGGTTTAAAAGCTTGGGTGTCATTTTCCGAAGTTCCGGCATTTCTTTATTCCTTGTGAGTGGATTTCAACGTGTATGTGCATCTGTGTGTCATCTTCCTGTATTGGATGATCGCTCGGATCCATTATTTCCTCTCGTTCTCTCAAGCTGATAATATGCACTAGCATACTGAACTGCAGTACTGAAAGAGATTTGGGTTTCCTTTCATATGCAGATTCTCCTCCATTGCCTATCTTCAGCAGATCTGGTGGTTCGAAGTTGATGGGGAGGTAGAGTTTCCATTTCCAGAAGGGACTTACAGCCTATTCTTCAGACTTCAATTGGGGCGAGCATCCAAGAGGTTTGGCCTCCGGACCTGTAACACAGAGCAGATTCATGGTTGGGATATAAAACCTGTGCGCTTTCAGCTATGGGCTTCAGATGGTCAGTACGTTTCCTCCCAGTGTATGCTAAACGATCCTGGAAAATGGATTCACTACCATGCTGGAGATTTTGTGGTCGAGAATTCCAGTTCACCAACTAAGATAAAATTCTCTATGACCCAAATCGACTGTACGCACACCAAAGGTGGTCTCTGTTTGGATTCTGTACTAATACTCCCAAGCAAACTCAAAAAGAGAGGTTAAGGCAGTTTTAAATGGCACTTGAAACCTCGATAGGTCGAAGGTCCTGTATTGTATAGAAGTGGGCATCTTCGAAGAAGAGTGGAATATTATACTAGGTAGTCGTTTAGGTGTAGAGTACTTGTATGCTAGGCAAGATGTTGTGTATAATCATCAGCTTGCGTGTTTTGATCGCTGCCTCTCCTGTTTTTACATAGTAGATGGCTCTTCTGTATGAAATTTTGGGAATGAATTTCAACTTTCTAGTTGAATGTTTAACAGCTTCCATCTTGTTTCAACTTTCTGGTTGAATGTTTAAGAGCTTCCATCCTTTCTTGTTACATTTGGTGGCCATGCAATCAGACAGTTTCTTCTGCTTCTTTTCAGAAAGACATGGGACTTGGCCAAATGATAAACTATCCTGTCTGACAGGCAAATTCTGGGAGATTCTTTTACAGAGCAGAGAAAAAGTGATTATCCTGCAAATAATGTCAGTGTTTATGTTGGATATTGTTATACTCTGACAGAACTAACATGAGCTTTGTCAGAAGTTCCAGGCTGATAAATGATCATAGAACAAGTTTGAGGAATTAGGGGGAAATGATTTAAAATCATGCACTTAATTATGTCAATGAAACCTTAATAAGTTGCAAGGAGAAAATATTATATTTGTCTAGCAGAATAGAACTTCTCAGACAATGGTAACAACTTAAAATGACCAAGATTTGCAATTTGTTGCAATCATTCTTGATGTATGACTAACACCAAAAGACTAAATAAGCTTCCCCTGTAAACTCCTCAGAGCCACTGCATTCATCGAAGTTCTCAATTATCTTCTCCGACAATGGCTAGACACTGGTGCGACCACCAAAAATCTGGCTTCCAGAAATTTACTTCTTATCCTCTTTGGCCCAATTCAACTTTCCAAGCACTTCAGCTTCTCCCCTGATTCGACTTGTCCTATTTGCCAGAACCTTCACCCTGGCTGACCTTATAGTTTACTTTCTCGGCGTCACCCCTACTGTTGCCTTTGCAGCTATCTATTATCTCCTGCAGAAAACCTAGGCCTGTGTAAGAACTTGTTAATTCAGCAGCTCCAGGTAATTTCTGACTTGGTTCTAGAATTAAGTTCGCGGGACCCTGAAGAGATGTGGCAGATACAGTCTGCTCGAAACTGCTGTCTGAATGACTCAACTTCTCTTTGCTCAAATTTGAGTTCAATGAATTCCACATTGCCAGTGTTGCCTCTACAGAGCTTTGTCCATTTGTCCCGTCCGAGCAATCATTCCTATCAGCCATCAAATTATGGCAGGCAATTGATAGACCTTTCCCAGACTTCCTCTTCCTTTCTTGAAGATCATCTTTTTGTAGCTTGGCTTGGGTGTTTCCGAGGCGATATTCCTTCAAGCTCTCTACATATAAGCATTCATATCAGATAACTTTACACAGACCAAGTAAGCAACCTTTTAACTACTAATAAAGTTTTATTTGCCAATTGAAGTTAAAGAAACAGAGCTTCATAGTCAATGGCAATGGCCCTTGAAGGTGAAAACAAAAACAGCGAGCAAGATAAACAAAGCTGCATACCAACAAAAGCTACCTGCTACTCATCTCTTACCGATATGTCCAATTTTATTCTCGAAGCTGAAAGGCCTTAAATCTTTCATATTGTTGACAGAGTCTGCTATCTGTTAAAAAGAAGGACCGATGTTAAGTGTACAGAAATTGCGCTAAAAGTATAAGATTAGTTCCAGATTTCAACAAAATGCAGAACTCAGAGCACCTGCAAGTGCCGGATAAATCCACTGGAAAATCCTGTGTCAAGGATCAGCTCTGAATCTGAATATCTTGCGAGCTCATGCATAGCCTCCATAACTCTATGAGAAGACAAATGATCAAAAACCAAACTCACCAAATTGTAACAGTTCTGCTATGACCTTTCTTAAATCGGTGCAACATAAATCTCAATATTAGGAAAATGAGAGTTCGTCAACTGCAAGAAAGAAAAACTTTTTAGTTACTTACAAATTGTAAGCTGGCTGTGAATCATGTGTAGCAACCTCATTACTGTCAATGGTGCTTTGATATTTCTCTACAGCATGAACCAACTCATTAACCTGTAAACAGAACATATTTCAAAGATACCAACATCAGAAATTAGGATCTTAATATCCCAAGGTATAAAAGACTATTGTTATGCTGAAATGTCATGAGCATTCGAGTACAAACCACGTAAACAGACTTCGTACCTGAGATACGACCAAATTTCGAGGAACAAATTCTTCATGATTCCGTACACAGAATTGCCAAGACAAAATCTAGGAAAAGAAAACAGAAGAGAAGCAAGATTAACATAAACACTCAATCTACCAACTTGATGCAGTGGGCTCAAACTCACCTTCAAACCCTGAGAGAAAACTACACGAAGTTTACCCTCACGAACAACACGAAGTTGCTCATAAACAATCTCTTGAACAGCCTTTTCACACTCCACCATTGTTAATCCAGAATGAAATCTACGCTCCTGTGGTCGATCCAGAAACAAGATTTCATCGATCACGCCACTGTCGAAAGTTAATTTGTAAATCCTAGGAAGTATTTCGAAAAAGGCCTCTGCGAGTCAAAAGGGACAAACAGAAGTTACATGCTATTAGCAAATGTAGATAATAAAAAACTACTGATTTTGAGTTGTATATGAACTGATACTTATGCTTACCAAATCCTTTTCTTGAATTACTACTACATATGTTACACTGCCAGGCACCCTGAAAAAAGAAGGCAATGGCAAAGAACTGAGCTCATAAGCTAAGCAACATTGGCGTAAAATTTAACAGGAGAAAGCAGAGCATAAGAAGGAAAGATACATAAAAGATGCACAAAGGACATGCATGAAGGCATCTCCATGAATAAAACTACCTGTACTCATAGGTTATAAAAAGCAACAATAAATTTATCTAATAAAATGGAGAATGCAATGTGTAAATATATCAGCGGCATGGAAACTGACCATGGCTGCACTGGGGAAAAGATCAAGGGCATGGAATCCAGCATTATCACACAAGGAAAAACACCATCTTTTCTGAGCAGAAGGAGCATAATACTCAGTCACAAATTTTCTCCAGTAGCCAATACTGTTATCCTACCGTTCGAAAGAAACAACAAAATTAGACCTCCTTTATACATTCCCACCATAATGAGAAACATGTAAAGATAAAACGGAAGCAGGGCGATAGACAGAATACCAACATAAAAATTGGCAAGAAATGGCTAAAGGTACTTAAGGTAAGCAGTGTAAACATTACCATGCTTAAACCACCAAAAACAAAATGTTATATCATATGATAATAGGAACAAGTGGTCGACATGTCATAATAACTCACAGGTGGTCGATGTCGCAGATGATGCATGTAATGCGTTAGCCTGAGTGAACATAACCCACCATCATGTCGGTGCAATGCAGCAGGTACTTGAAACATGCCCTGCTTCTGGTTAAGCCGTTGCTCTTGCTGGACCTGCTTCCCCTTCATCTTGTCATGTTTTTGCACCTGTGAAATCGTTTTCTTCTCCTGCGTTTGTGAGTTACAATGGTGAATTGGAGCCTGTGGCTGTAGAGTACAGCCTTGCAATTGGTCAGAGGACTGAGTTAGCTTTCGGATAATACCCTGGCCCAGAATAGTATCTTGCTTGATGTCCAATCTGGGCTTCTTATGAATTGCATTCGAGGCCAAAAGCTTGTTGCTTATGTCATTAAAAACTAATCCATGATGCTTTTGTGATTCAGCCTCAGGTGTGATGGGAGAACCTCCTTGCCACTGTTTCCTTTTAAGTACTGGTGAGGTCTTTTGGACTAGATGGGACTTCTGAGCCATGAAGGAGAAATCCATAGGAAAAAATGGTGAACTGTCTGACTTGTGTAGTGATGAGATAACTGATTCAGCCATAATAGGCTTGGATTGCACAATGGCATTGGGATCTCTACCCAACTGACGACCTTTTGGAACTGCTGAGTTGATATTTGGGGGTACGTGACTAGCCCTAGAACTTGAATTTAAGGTCCCAGAATTTTGTAGGACAGTTAAGTTGGGTTCCTCCATACCCCCACTAAAATTTGAACTTCTAGCAACAGAACTAGGCATATTTCCAGAAGATGTATTTAAGATAGAAGTACCCACAGTCCGGAACTCTGCATCTTTTTGCAGTGATTTATCACAATTAAAGGATTGAGTGAAACTTCCTTCTACCTGAGCTGTTGCCTTGGAGCTTGCCCCCAACAGGCTGTTGGGATCCGAGAAGGTCTCCTGAGGCATCCTTCTTCCCTGTCACCCTCTGAGATGAAGCAACAACAGTCCATAGAATTTATACTGAAGCCTTTCATAATAAAGTAACCAACACACAGAGTCCAAATCCAAAAGACACAAGACTTAGTTGTTTCCCCTCTCACACCAGAGAAAGAAAACCAACAGGCTCAGAATACAGGCCAAATGCTCAAAAATAAAAGCTAACCAGCCAGCATTAGGAATCTAAGTACCTTATTTAAAGATTCTTCATCTCAATGACAAAGTTCTTAATAGACATATAATGATGAACAAGGCGAGAACAAATAGTTAAAAAATGAAGCTAAACTGAAGATACCAAGAATTTCCCAACAGCATATATCAATGAAACAATGAATTCAAAAACAATAAGCACAGACTAAAATGTATATTCTGAGTCAACAAGCATTGTCCACTAACCTAGAAAAACATTGGATCGTCAAAAAATGATCGACAAAAACCAGAAGAAATAGATTTTTCAACTTTGACAGCAACCAAACAACAAGAAAAGTACCTGTTCAAGAGTGCTCTACTCACAAAACAACTGAATTCATTAGATTATAAGCACTTATTAAAAAAGAACGCTGAAACTTGAATGATTCCTCTCAATGTCCCAAAGCATTGCTCATGAAACTCCCAAGAAATCTGTCAAGATCAAGAAATACATAAATCAAAGAGTATGAAATATTTGCCAAAATGGAAAATATCAAACTTAAAAGAAATAGGGTAAACATAGAAAAAAAGAAAAAGAAAGAAAACCTTGAACTATTCGCGTATAAAATCTATGGTTTCAAGTTTGGGATGAAAATTCTCAATTGATTTGAGCTTGTATTGAGCATTTTAACAAAGAGTTAAAAGGGTACTTCAGTAATTTAAAATATAATATGAAAATAAAAAAAATTACAAGTCGTTGACTTTTTTAAATTGCCACGTATCATAACCTCTTCAAAAGTTTAATATAAGTCACATGATATTTGCCTTTCATCTAAACTGACCATTTTAACAAAGAGTTAAAAGAGTATTTTAGTAACTTAAAATATGACATAAAAATAAAAATTAAAAATTTCAAATCGTTGACATTATTAAATTGTCACGTATCATAATCTCTTAAAAATTTTAACATAAATCACGTTCATCTAGATTGACCATTTTACCAAAGAGTCAAAAGAGCATTTTAATAATTTAAAATATAATATAAAAATAAATAATAAATAAATAAATAACTCTAAATTGTTGACTTTATTAAATTTTCACGTATCATAATCTTTTCAAAAATTTAACATAAGCTACACGATCATGATCCTTCACCTAAGTTGACCACCATTAGCCACCATCAATGTCAATCAATGAACTTGGGGATTTTGCGAGCGTATTTTCAGGACATTTCATGTTGGTGACACCTAACTTTAGGACGGACTTTGTGTTCTATCTCATTACTTTGCCCCACTCACTTCACTCAAGGGTGAACTAAGGTATTACGGAAATTTATTTGTTTGCATCTAAAACCAACAATCAAGTACGCCGACAATGAGATTTCATCAATTAATTTTCCTTAATCTTCACTCTCCATTGCAAGTTTTCACAGCAATAACACAACCCAAAATCATACCTGAAAGCTTCACTTTCTATCTCCGAATTAAACTTCTCATACTAAATTTCTCTCTAAGTCACCTCCTTCTTCCTTCCCTCTCAATTGCACATTTAATCAACTAATTTCCCTTAAGATTAGTCCAATAGAAACCAAAATTTTTAAAAGGAAAAGAGCCAATAGTTCAAGGTTTTTTCTTTTTTCTAGTATTTACCCAAAGACGTATTACTATATCAATCTCAGCCCTTAAGCATATGACAGAGGCAATTAAGTGTGACTTTTCTAAATGAACTTATAGCTAAAACAAATATTCTTAACAGAAAAAGCAGATCAAAACCGCAGGAATTCACCAGAACAGAACGGAATGTGGTGAATTTGATTTAACTCAGTATATGCAGGATCCATCACGACATTAATTGAATGATCAACCCTGAAACCCATCTCCATCTTTGCACAAAAAGAGGGAAGAAGAAAAGAAATGTTAACAATCATATTATTTCTCCCAAACGAAAGCGAATTAAACCCCTTCCATTAGTTTTCCTTTCTTTCAAAATCCTATGCAGAAAGACCCAAAACACGCTTCACCTTAAATGGGTTCAATTTCATATAAAGAAAACAAAAAGAATATGATCTTCAAAGCATGCAAGCATTGTTATCAAACTCACGCTTCAAAACCTTCACTTCGTTCTCTTGCTCCGCCTCCTGATCAGCCAACCAAAGCAGCAAATCATCGCTGCGTTTGTCTCCTCGTCTGGAAAGCGAGTAAAAGCATCCATCGTCAAATAAAGTCCTCCAGAAAAATAACCAAAAGAGACCAAGAAAATAAATAAAAGAGACGGAATGCTAACCTTAGAACAAAATCCTGAAGCTTCTTCTTTTTAGTCAAACGAGTGGAGCAGAGGAAGAGATTTCGGTTTCCAGATTCTGCGCAACCTCCATAGACGCGTCATGCATGCAAGCCGGAGCGGAGCATGTAGCTACAATAGATACTGAGCGGGAACAAGCACTGAGTGAGTGTCACGATGACCGTCACCTGTCGGTTGGATAGAGAGACAAGGTCAGCGGATGGTCCAGTGAAAGCAGGGGAGACACGTGTCACGACCACATTTTCCGTGCGTCTCGGTGATTGCATGGAAGTAAGAATAATAATGGATCGGATAATTCGTTCATTTAAAAATGTTCGAACCCAAAATCTAAGATGTATAGAGGATGACAGAATCATACTCTTTTTTTTTTTAACACTCACTGAACGCAAACCGGACGGGATTAAACTGAATTTATCAAAGAAAACTTAAAATTAAAAATAAAAATATTTAAATTAAAAATTTTGATGACAGAATCAGAAATCATATCAAATTTAAAAAAAAAAAATTCACCCAATTCAAATCAGATGGGAATAAACTGAATTTTATCGAAAAAATTTAAAATTTAAAAATATTTTAATCAAAATTTTATATGATAATTTTTATTAAACTTAAACACATCCAAAGTTTTTGATGTAGAAAGTTTTAAATTTTTTAAAATATAAAAATATATTTTTAAAAATTTATATTAATAAAAATTTTTAATTAAAATAATAATGGATCACATTTTTACTTTGACAAATTTGATTTTAATATTTAAAAAACAACATTAAAAACTTCAAGACAATAAAAAATTAATGAAATAACCCCGAAACTTAATGCTATTAAAAATCAACGTTAATATTGAAGATATTTTTAAATTTCAAAAAAAAATCTCTAAAAAAAATGACAACACAACATTATATTTTAAGTTACCTTACCCAGTTTATATCATTTTCTCAAAAAAAAAAAGTCATGTATTTGATGTTAATGCTGTAATCAAATCGGTTTAAGTTAAGCTTTATCTCGGTGGAAACCCAAATTTCAAGATTTGTATCGCTAGATTGGATTTGTGAATGGGGTGATCTTTATGAAGTCTTTATCTTAATTTATTTTAAATAAAAAATATTTTGTTATTTTTAAATTATTTTTTTAAAAATTAAATATTTAAAAATAAAATTTGATTTGATGTAAATTAAAATTTTAAATATAAAATCAAGTTAACTAATATAATAAGGTTAAAATTAAAAAATTAAAATTAAATTTTTTATATTTATTTTATATTCTAAAGTAAAAATTATATAAAACTTTAACGTTTATTTGATGTTATCAATTAAACTTTTATGTTTAAAAATAATAAATTAAAAGTTGATTTACAAATTTAATCCAAATTAATCTTATCTCGAACAATTATAAGAATTAAGGATATGTTCCTTGTTTAAATAAATGAATTATTTATCCCATTCAAATTCATACCTCGAATTTGAAGAATGTTCCATTCAAAATTTATTTTTTGTAATTTTTTAAAATTTTTAATAATATAAATTTTAAAAAATATATTTTCAATATTTATAAAATTTTGAATTTTTTGGAATAAAAGCTTAAATTTTTTTATATTTATGAAAATTTTCAAATTAAAATTTATTATATAAAATTTTTAATTTGAATATCTTTAATTATTAAATTTAGATTCAATTGGATCAAAATTGATAAATTAATTTATTATTTTTTAAATATAAAAAATTCGAATGATAATATAAGATAAATAATAAAATTTTATATTTTTTTATCTTATATTTTATTTGTTGATATACTTTATATGCGACATAAAATTTAAAAAAGAATTGTTCTTATATATCAATGACAATATTATTAAAAAACATAAACAATGAAATTACACATGACATGATTATTATTATATAATTTTATGTGAGATTGTTTTGTATGAAATTAAGAAAGATATTATTTATCCAACTAATTACTATTATTAATCCAATTAAAAGATTCATTCAACTTGGAATATTCATAATTTTAAAAGTGATGGAATATTAAACAAGCATGCATGATCTTGGATCAAACAATTAATTGGACCGTGAAAATGCCTAATTTCTGCTATAACTAAATTGCTTCTTAAAATTGAATAGATAATAATTACATATAAAAAAGTGATAAGCTAATAAAATTATTAATTTTATATTAATAATATAAATTAAATATTTTTATAATTTGTCAAAAAATTAACATAATTTCAAATTAATAAATTATTTTTATTTTTTATAATATGAAAGATTAGGATTTATGACTACGACCAATTCATGGAACATCCCCCATTTGATTTTGAATTGGTAGATCCCATGAGTAATTTAATATTATTATTTTAGTTACAGGTAGTTGTTTGTTTCTAAGATTAGGTATGACTTTAAAATTAAAAAACAGTATCATTATTTTTATTGATATAAAAATATTAATTATTATTTAATTAAAACAATTAAAGCTATATTTATTATAACTCCTAAAATTCTTATTTTTTTGTCTGTTTTAAATAAATTTATAATATGTATATATAATGTAGACCAATGTATTTTTGCAAATTAATTTTGATTAATTTTTTAAAACAATGTTTATATGAAAAACAAATAATTTTATAATTAATCTGATATTTTCAGTATCTTTTATTAAAGCTAAATGTCCATACTGTTTTCAGCTACTTATTGATGTCTGGATATGGGGACACTTCTGCCACTGGATCGTTCGTCTACCGATGAGACGCGCAATAACTGCGAGTGGTGCCAACCTATTCTCTGATGTCATATGACATAACTAAATAATGTGCAAGAGTTTGATCATTTATATTTTAATCAATATTACATTAACAGTTAAAAAATTATAAAGATAGATGAATTAAAATTTTTAAATATCATATTATATAAAATTAAAATATTAAATGATATATGCAAATAAAGCAAAGTGATATTTATTTTTAATAATATAAAATATTAAAATTATACAGTTAAAATTAGCATAAAGCATGTTTGTTAAAAAAACATTTATTTCAGTAATCAAAGTAATTTGAATTAAGTTAATTATTAATTAATTAACAAAAAATTTATCAAAATTTGATTAATAACGGAACAGACACATGAATTGTAAAGCGCGTCTGCGCGGTGAGTGATAACGTGCTTCATTGAAGACTCCGTCATAGAATACTAGTCAACCACACAGATCAGAGGGGCAGTCTCGTAAATTCAGATAATGTGCAAGAGCCACCACAAATCAGAAGCATAGGGCTTTGAGTTAGCCATTTTCTTTCAAAAACGAGCCAAACGTCCACCCGTCAAAGGGCTTGCCAAAGCTGTGTCAGAGAGGGAACCCATCGAGCGAGCCAAGTCCGAGTAGAATCCAAACAAGACCGAACCATGGACCTGGATATGGAATCCATGGCGGCCACGATCGGGGTGTCAGTTCCGGTCCTCCGGTTCCTTCTTTGTTTCGTGGCGACGATTCCTGTCTCCTTCTTCTGGCGACTCGTCCCGGGTCGACTCCCCAAGCACCTTTACTCGGCCGGCTCCGGCGCGCTACTTTCCTACCTCTCATTCGGGTTCTCTTCAAATCTTCACTTTTTGGTGCCCATGTTAATGGGTTATTTGGCCATGGTGCTTTACCGCCCAAAATGCGGGATCATCACGTTCTTCTTGGGATTTGGTTATCTCATTGGTTGGTACGTATACTTTGGTATTTAATTGCTTGATCGTTTTGTTTGATGGATAATTTAGGTTGTTTTAGGTATTTATTTGACTTAACAGGAGTTGATTTGTGGAATTTGGATTGGAGATTTGATCTGTGGATTTCAAATGTTGGTTCAAAGTAAACTTTACATTTGCCTATCAAAATATGTCTGTTTCTCTTTTATTCTCATTTTAACATGTATGGTGTTTGGTTTGCTATTTTTGTTGATATCACTTCCACTGTTTGAATGTGAATGAAAAACTCTGAGAATAGCATGAATGTTGAAAGAAAGTGGTCATGCTTCAGAGTATGTTCTGGATTTTGAATTTCTAACAACAGATTTTTGGTAGGTTGGCTAATATTGTTCATCTAGTGAACTTCAAGTGAAACTTTGCTGTTTTGTCTTTGTTGACCAAAGAATTTCAAACCCTTCTACAATATAAATTCTTGAAAGCATGCCCTTTCAATTTCAGAATTCTTGACTGTTTTTGTATGTGTGTAGCCATGTATACTACATGAGTGGCGATGCATGGAAGGAAGGGGGAATTGATGCTACTGGTAAGCAGGGTTTCTGCCATTGTACTTACTTGATGTAAATTTTATTAAAATGGTCTCATCTTTTCAAAATGACATTTTATTCCTAATAATAACATCTTCAATGCATTTGGATCTTCCATCTGTTTGATTTACTGTGGAAGTTCAAAGTTAGTGATCAATGATTGAAAAGTTGTTCTTTTCCCTGTTATGAAAGTTGTTGGCCTTCAACCAATTTCAATATGTGCATAAACAGTTGCATTTGAAGAATTTTTCTATTTTACTTCATTTGCATTTTCTAATTATGAATCATGTTCTTTAATGTTCAGGAGCCTTAATGGTGTTAACACTAAAAGTGATTTCCTGTGCGATAAATTACAACGATGGATTGTTGAAAGACGAAGGCTTACGCGAGGCCCAAAAGAAAAATCGGTTGATTCAGTTGCCTACACTGATTGAGTATGTTGGTTACTGCCTCTGCTGTGGTAGTCACTTTGCTGGTCCAGTTTATGAAATGAAGGATTATCTTGACTGGACTGAAAAGAAGGGGGTATGTTTTTTATGCTCGTCATTTTATCTCAGGGAGAGATATGAGTCCTTCAACTATTGAATCTTATGTTTCAATAAATACTTTTCAGATTTGGGCTCCTTCAGAGAAAGGACTGTCACCATCACCTTACGGGGCCACAATTAGAGCTCTTCTTCAAGCTGCTATTTGCATGGCTGTATATCTTTACCTGGTGCCCCACTATCCCTTGTCTCGGTTCACTGATTCCATATATCAAGAGTGGGGATTCTGGAAGCGGCTGAGCTACCAATACATGTCTGGCTTTTCAGCACGTTGGAAATATTATTTTATCTGGTCCATTTCAGAGGCCTCCATCATTATTTCTGGTCTGGGTTTCACTGGTTGGACAGAATCTACTCCGCCCAAGCCACGATGGGACCGTGCAAAAAATGTAGACATTCTGGGTGTTGAATTGGCAAAGAGTGCTGTAGAGTTGCCACTTGTGTGGAACATACAAGTCAGCACCTGGCTCCGTCACTGTGAGTCTACATTCAAGAATCTATGCTTTCCTTTTCCTAGTCTTCGCTATCAATTTCTATAGTTCTCTGTGTTTATAGTGTTTAGCCAGAGAACTTGAATATTTCATTTTAATGGCTAGAAAATATGAAGGTAGACTGTACTTGGATCTGTTTTACTCTGACTTATAACTAGGTAGTTCCAAATTCACTTAATAAATTATCTTAAAAAGTGATGTTGTATGAGCATAAAGAACTCTAATCGGTACAAATTTCAAACAAACCCTTTCAGAATTGTTTTTGCTAAGTCTAAGCAAGTCCTTTGTGGTTATACAGAATTTATTATCTCCTCCCTCAAGGGAAAAAAAAAAATAAAAAAGAAAAGTGAAATGCAGTAGAATATTTTTGAGCAAGTCCGCAGGTAGCTTTTGTTTTCAAACCTACCAAAAATAGTTCTAATTTATTTGTGAAATTAGATTTTATTTGCTTGCTGAGTTCTTTCTGGCATTTTGGATATATGGTACGGTATGGCATGCTAAGATGACAGGAATAGGTTTTACTTCTATTGGTTTAATGTCTCTATATGAACAGGACACTTGTGAATCTAGAGAGCAACGGTGTGGAATGTTATGTAAATCTGATGTCATGCGCTTTGTTGCAGATGTTTATGAGAGACTTGTAAAGAAGGGGAAGAAACCGGGCTTCTTCCAGTTGCTGGCTACACAGACGATCAGTGCTGTTTGGCATGTGAGTTATTGTTTACCTTCATGACGTCCTGAATACATTGTTTTTACCACTTTCTGAGTCTACACTGTGGCCATGATTAATCAAAACATATTTGTGTATGAACAAGTCGGTCGTTTCACAGTGGTTCTGTTACAATGGAGTTCATGGTTCTGTCTTCCCCAAAATGAGGGGTTGATTTTTAATTGGGCAGAATGGAATGTCTTATATCTAAACAGATATGTGTACAGGCCTATGTCTTCTTTTTGGTATTCTGTGTGTGTTTCTGCCAGTTATTGATGATTGTATTTCTTCGTTCTTGAAATCTTGCCCATGTGATACTGTTTTTGCTCTTTGTGTTAGTGAAATGAGAGCTTTAGTTTGTCTACATTATTTATACAGTTTCTTTAAGGCTATAAAACTTGCAGCAATTGGCCACTTTCTAGGGGCACTTGGTTCTCATATGTAATGCTTCTGGTGTCCTAACTATTCAAAACCTTATGTCTTTGTCAATGTTTGCGCTGTTCCATCTACATTATGATTTTAATATGATACACACCACCAAACTATTCTCATATTCTGCTTAGTAACAACTGTTTTCTTTGTGAGTGACATTTGTTGGAGATGTTTGTCAATTTAACTCAATTTTTTTCATCTCCTCTTCTATATACAGGGATTATATCCTGGTTATATCATATTCTTTGTTCAATCAGCATTGATGATTGCTGGTTCAAGAGGTATACAATATTCGACTACCCTTCTTATTGTTGTGCTTGATTCAGATGGTAGCCATTTTCTTGTTTTCTCATGCCCATTTGTTGCTTCTTGAGCAGTCATCTACAGATGGCAACAAGCTGTTCCACAAATTAAAAAGATGCTGATCTTCATGAACTTTGCTTACACTCTTTTGGTTTTAAACTACTCCTGCATTGGTTTCATGGTATCTCCTCTCCCTTCTCACTCGCATGCACCTACACACCCACAGTGACATTTCTTTCCCTGGAAGCTGAGATTCTACATTTTTGAAGTTTCTAATTGCTCTCTACCTTTTATGGAACAGGTGTTAAGCATGCGTGAGACGCTTGCCTCGTATAAGAGTGTGTATTTTGTAGGAACCATCGTCCCGATAGTCTTGATTCTCTTAGGTAACATATTTCCTGCAAAGCCTGCCAGATCTAAAGTACGGAAAGAACAGTGAGCTTGAGTGCTATGAGGTAGAAAGTAAATTTTCTTTTATTTGGAGCGTCTTTGGCAAGATGGAGAAAAAGGGTTTTTGTCCATCTTAACAATTTGTAACAGTTGTTCACTGATTAATTTCAACCTTTGGCAATATAAAATTGAGTCCTATCTTTGACTTGCGATATTCTTCTGAAATTCAAGCTATAGCAAGAAAAAGCTGGAAGTATATCATATTTAGTGCTGCTAAAAGATGGAAGAATGAGTTAGTGACCAATGCAGGCTTTTGTTTTCCAATAAATTTTTTGTTTTCTGGTGTTTCTTCTTTTTCACCTTGAGAAAGGAAACTGACTTGCTTATTTTTGTTGGATTATAATCTTTTATTGTTTGTTGATTTTTTAAAATTTTAATAAAATCAATGATTATGATTTTATTTATTTATTTTATTATCAAATAAATTTTTTAAAAAAATCAATTTAGATAAGTAAAAATCTGTATCTATTTTTGTTTGTTTATGTCAAAATAAGTTATAAATAATTTAGTAAAAATTAATTTTTTTGCAAAAAATGGGTAAAAAAATGTTAAATTATTTATTTTTTAATTTAATTTATATAACTAATTTTGATTAAAAGTTATCAAACAAATTTTTATGTTAAAAAATAATAAATTAAATTGGTTTTAATTGAATTATATTTTAAATTATAAAATAAAAAATATAGTCATTGTTAAAACATTAAAAAATAATTTAAATAAAATTTTCACTTCAGTTTGAATTCATTCTTAAAATTTAAATAAATTTTTTATATAAAATTAATTTTTATAATTTTTTAAAATTTTAATAATATAAATATATATTAATATTTAAAATTTAAATTTAAAATTTTACTTAAAATTTTTTATTTGAATATCTCGTTAATTTTTTTATAAGATTTAATTTAATTTAAATTAATATTTAGAATTTAATGGATAAATTTTAAATATAAAAATTTATTTAGTAATATAAAATAAATATTTTAATTTTATAAAATATTTTAATTTAAATACACTAATTTCAAAAAATATTCTAATTTACCGAATTTTATATTGTGAGCCTAAATAAAAGTTAGATCAAACAAAAGGAAACTGAAAAGGGACACTACCTTAAAGATTTAGTAGATTTGAAGGTTAGATCTATGCTATAATTTCAAGTCCCCAAATTTAGAAAAAAAAAACTGAATGAACAAAAATTTTGCAGAAACTGCAGGATTTAATTAAATAAAATAATGACACACTTGCTTTTTTTTTTTTTTTTTCAAATTAAGCCATTGACTAGGCCATAAGTGCCGACAGCTGCCAACTGGCTGAAGATA
The DNA here is from genome assembly GCA_021397835.1 of Moringa oleifera. Taxonomy (NCBI): domain Eukaryota; kingdom Viridiplantae; phylum Streptophyta; class Magnoliopsida; order Brassicales; family Moringaceae; genus Moringa; species Moringa oleifera. The sequence continues at coordinate 2,143,482 of JAJFZO010000566.1, forward strand.
TTTGTTTTGGCGGGGAACTTGACCTTGCTTGCCTTGCCATGTTGTCCTTACAAGATATGCTGCTTTCCCGTCTGAAGGTGGAACTGCCAAACTGGGGCCCGTTTGATTTTTTTCTTTTTCCTTTTGGTGCCGTTTTATTTGTACTTTAACTTAAAACGTGGAGACGCAGCTGTGTGATTCACTGTTGCATACAAATCTTTCCCATTTTAAAGTTAGCTCATATATATATAATTTAATATTTTATTTTGAATTTTGTTAAATTTAAATAATTTTTAACTCATAATTATTTTTTGTATTTTTAAAAATTAATATTATAATTTTTAAAAATATTTTACATATTAAAAATTTAATTATTTTATAATAATAATTTGAATATTTTTTAAATTGATAAAAAAAATTCAAAATATACTGACAAGGTGGTCGACTTAAATATATTTAATTTGAAAATTTTTTTACAATGATTAAAATTATAGATCGTGTTTGATTAATAATTTTGTGAATTATTTGATAATATAAAATAAATATTTTATATATTTTTTAATTTATTGTGATTAATTTACATTTTTAAAATATTATTTTAATTAATTTTAAATATAATTTTATCAAAAAAGCACTGAAAACAGGCAAAAAGATATCTCCATGCCAATATAACTAAAATTAATTTTTAATGATTAGTTTCGGCCAATAAAATGATTTTACACGTAGAAAAATTAATAAATTTAAATTAAATATTAATTTTTTCTCATATTATCTGGTCGATATTTTGTCATTGTAAATATCTAGAGAAGATTAATGCAGAAAAACAAAATGAAATGGACATGAATTTATTTGTTTTTATCTGAATTTTCAAATTAATTAAATATTAAATTTCAATTAATTAAAAATTTAAAATACCATAAAGTAGCTTGTGAGAGAACCCTTTAAATATTATTAAAAAATGTAGATTTATCCAAAAATGTAAAGTCTTTATCACGTCATATACAGAGCCAAAGTTCCCTTCTTTGTCTCGTCTTCACGTAAACACTGACCATTTTATCTTTGCTTCTTTATATGGTTAGATTCTTCTCTTTACACTCCTCCCTTCGCTGGCCGTCCCTTTCCTCCCTCCTTTTTCCTTTCTCTTCCTTCCTTTCTCTCTCTGGGTAGATTTTAGTTCTGGTTTCTATGGTGGCTTTTCACTAACAAATCACATGAAAAAGTTGTATTATGAGTTTATGACCACCTAATCGAAGCTTTCCTGTTGTCCAGCTTCCTCTAAACCAAAGATTTTCAACACGCGTTAGGTTTAATACAGTTGTTTACAGGATTGGTTTCTTTGATGCCATTACCTGTTTGATGAAAGGCAACTGTTGAGAGAGATCTTAGGTTCTTTCTTCTCTTCTGGGTTTTCTCTATCTCAAGTGAAGTACTTGCAGAAACTGATCTTTTGTCATGAAGATATAGGAGAGGACATGCTATTTTTATCAGTATAAGGCTTTGAAACAGAAAACGCACAAGGACGAGACAGCTATGGAGCCAATGAAGGCAAAGGTTAAAGCCTTGTTTTTGCCAGCACAGAAAAGTTCTGTGGGTGACAGGCGTAATAGGAACGTGGAAGAGTGGGAAATTAGGCCTGGAGGAATGTTGGTCCAGAAGAGGGATTCAGATTCCAAGCACAGTTCTCTTCCAATCCCCACCATTAAAGTCAGGGTGAAGTATGGCTCTTCCTGTCATGAGATTTGCATTAGTTCTCAGGCAAGCTTTGGTAATTCAATTTTCTTGTTCTGAACAATCTGATTTCATTAGTTGTTATAGGATGTGAAGTTTTTGTCGTCTTTGTTGATGGGATTTGGTCTGTGTTCTTCCGGGTTTTTGCAGGGGAATTGAAAAAAAAGATTGCAGAATACACAGGGCTGCATCCTGAGGAGCAGAAGCTTATATACAAGAAAAAGGAAAGAGACTCAAAAGCATATTTAGATGTTGCAAGAGTTAAAGATGGATCCAAAATAGTGTTAATTGAGGACATTGTAAGCCGGGAAAGGCGGTGCCTTCAGATGCTTAAAACTGCGAGGATCGAAAAGGCTTCCAAATCCTTAGAGCACATCAACATGGAAGTCGACAAGCTTGATGAACAGGTAAATTTCAATTCAGAACTCTTACTCATAATAGTATTTGGTTCCCAATGTTGACTAACAAATCTCCTTCTTAATGCCAATTGTGCAGGTCACAGCCATGGAAGCATTAGCATCTAAAGTTAGCAAAGTTGCAGAAGCAGATTTAGATAATTTGACAGGAGTTTTGCTCTCAACATTAGTTAGATTGGATGAACTTATTGTTGATGGACCCTTAAAGTTGCAGAAGAGAACACAGGTACTGTTGGATCTATGATTGCTCCATCAGTGTTGTTGTTTCATGATTTCGTAATCTGACTAAGTTTTCTCTTAAAAGGAGACGAGAGTTCAGAAGTACATTGAGACTCTTGACAAGTTGAAGTTACATAATTCAATACCCACCAGCAATGGAGGCAAAGAACCATTGCAGCAAAAAGAGAATTCAGTCCCCCAAAGGTCAGCACAAATGCAGAAGCAGCAAGCAAAAGAGAAGGAAAGGAACTTGACAGGGAAAAAACCAGCGCAGCAACAACCATTGAAGCAATCTGATTCTTTTATGATTACAACAAATTGGGAGACTTTCGATTAAGGCATGGAGCCTTTGCTGGTACCAACATATATCCAGCAATGCAAATTCAACAACAAAGATGAACTAGGGAGCTCCCTGAGTAAGTCTTTCCACAACCACGTAGAGAAAATTAAGGCTGTCTATCTCTTGTTTCTGATTCTAAGTTGTCTCCTTTAATTTGGAATTGCTGCAAAATGGAGGAAAAAAAAGAAAATTTCTTTATAATAAACATATAAAATCAACCCATATCGAATAATGTGGGTTTGCATCTTTCAGTTTCATTGTTCTTGTCTTTAGAATAAGTTCTTTGCAAGTTGTACATAATGGTGGACAGAGAATGGAGAATCAAGATAGAAAGCTCATCATCTATGTATACTAAATTTGTTATAAAGACATCAAGTAGTAGTTACAAATCTGGGGATTATTAAATTCGATTGAGTACATTGTAGTAGAAACTATTGGAATTGACCTCTGCCTGCATCTGTGTGCTTGTGAGGCTGATTGTCAGTTAATAATGGTGAAATGAATGAGCTCTTCTGGCATGGGACCATTAGGCCAATCAATTCAACTTGTTAACTATTTATGAAACTTTTTATCAAAACAACGCGATTAGTTGAGAAGTTATATCTTGATCTTAATGATCCTTTGTCTTTTCTAAAGGATCAAACAATAGTAAGCAGACAAATTACAGGAAAACAACCATGGATTATTAATGATCTTATTTAATTATACACAGAATGATAGAAAGATAAGGTTTGACTTTGGAGTGCAGGATTTGCTTAATCATGTTTTTCATGTTAATCACTGGAAAATTACATGTGCTAACAATTAAATATCACCATAATGAGGTTTGTATTTTTTTTTTTAATCTGCAAATTGCTTACTGAAAAAATTAATTATACCCTTCGAATGATTTTAGAATAGATTACCCATTATAGTTTTCCTTTGTTTTTAGTGAAAGTTCTATCATTTATGTGAATACAAGCTGCAATTAAAGGTACGGAGACAATGTATATATGTTCCTGAATGGCTTCCCTATTTGTAGGCTTAAAATTTTCGTTTCTTAGACAGGAAAGTTGCTTGAACTACTGGTTGAACACTGAAAATTTACTAATCTCAAAAGATTTAAAGGGTTTTTTTTTTTTTTGGGAACTTTAGACGAGAATATGCGTAGGAGATGCTGCAATGTTGGCATTAACTGTTAGTACATGAAGGCATTCTTCTGCAGCATGGAGAAATACTTGAAGTATAGATCTGAGACTTCATTGTAGGCTTATTGTGTATACCTTAAGTGAATGCTGTGTAGTGAATGAAGTGGGAAAATAGTAGAAATGGGAGAATGAAAATTGCCTAGGAAGAGGAACAGAGATTGATTTGGTTTTACTGGTTGTTCTGCAACAAGTATAAAGCCTGGATGTGATGGGTAAAAGCAGAATGGAACCCAGAGAAGCTCTGGAACATGTTAGATGCTTTTTGTTGATTAGCTTGGGAGCAAACAAACTGCCATTGGCCCTAGTTATTCCATTCTTTGCTCTCTTTCTTTCCTTTCATACAAATTCATCTTATATCATGAGGGTTGCCCTCACCATGATTGGATACCCATTTCAACTTAAAATCGAATTTGAATTAATGAGTGGAAGTTGGACTGACAGCATCTTGAAACTTGGAAAATGAAGAGAAATTTTGAGGTTCAGTCAATATTTGTTCTCAAAAATACTTGTAATTAATGGATAATGGTTAAACATTATGAAAATATTTGTCTAATTTACAGATTTCCAATTCAAGATCTTAATTTTTTATCATATTTGATGAGATTTTGAAAGGATAAATTTGAAAAGATATTATTTTAATCATGTATTTTGTCAAATTCAAACTGAATTGCTGGAATACATCTAACTTGTTACGCAAATTAATGTTGTTTTTAGTTGAGAAACAGTGTTTAATTTATATATAAAATAGATCAAAATTCTATACTGAAATAAATTATATTGAATTTTTTTAAAAAATGATACCATATGATAATTTAATAAAATGAATTGATAAGATTTTATTTATTTTTTATATTAATATAATAAATTATAAAAATGTTGTTCTACCATCATGTTAAAAAATTTAACACAAATCAAAGTAATAAAAAAATTAGTCTCTTTTAATTTGTGTTTAGGGACACCCCGATGTTATTGGGTAGCTTGTGATTTAAAGCAAAGGGTATCTTCTTTTTCATTTTGACCACAAGCTTTGCATCTCTAACTTAATCAATCTCATTAAATTTTCTTAGATTTGGGCCTCAAGCTTTGTTTACTTTCCCAGGAAACAAACGGAAAACTAATCAGAAAGTAAAACCTGTATGCCAAAGATTGATCACACTGCTAGGCAAAACACAATGCATTATTTTCAAATGCTTTATCCGAGCTCAAAACCTTCATTTAGAGTTCCATTTATCTTTTTCGGTAAATAAAAAAATAAAAATAAAAATTTATTTATTTTTAATTTAAATCACCATATAATAATTACATTAATTTTTATTTGAAACAATTATAAAACATTAAAAATATTTTTAAAAATATCAAAATTTTGATAATCACCTCGAATGTCATTAGTCTTCATAAATCTAATAGATTTAAATTCTTATCGTTTGAGTGAATGATATGTTGGGTATGTTAGCGATTTATAAACGAGAAATAAATTTTAAAAAAATAAAATATACTAAAATTTCAAATAAATCTATTATAATTCTCAATAGAATTATAATTCTGAATCAAAAATATTGTTTATAAAAAATATAAATCAAATTTAGTCTAAATTAAATTTTTGATGAAATTCCAAAAACTAATCTCAAATAATTAAGTTTTGTAAGATATTTGAAATAAAGATTAAAACTGGGGGTCTTTTCTGGGCCTGTTGGCTACTACGGCATATGGGCTCAGAGAGCTGAACAAATTGTCCGAGACCCTCAGGCCCAGCTGCAGTCAGTTCCTTTCGGCTCATTAGGCCCAGTTTCCTTGTGCACGTGAAAAACACGTGCACGTTTTCATGGTGCACTAAGTCGCTGGTACATGGATCTCCAAGTAACAAAATCACATATTTATATGAATAAGAGTGACAAATTTAAATATAAATATAATTTTTTTTAGGATTAAAAATTTTTTGAACTTGGCTTAGATTTTAATTTTAATTTTTTTATTTTAATGTTTTTAAAATTATACATTTAAAGTTTCAAATTGAGTCAATGTTTATAAAAAAATTTAAAAATTAGAGATACTCAAATTAAAGATTTTATGCAATAAATTTTAATTTAAAATTTTATATAAATATAAAAAATATCAATTTATTATAAAAATAAAAATATTAGTATAAAAATATTAAAAATTTATAAAAATAACTAATTATTTAAAAATTTTAAATTTAAGATATGAACTTGAAATTGAGTAAAAAATTTGTTTAAGTCATTTTGAAGGATTTTAAAAATAAAAATATCATTAAATGTTGAACATTCATTTGAGTCGAAATCCATATTGAAATTTTAGAGACATAATTTTAAAAAATTGAAATGATAAAATTAAGATTAAATCAAAAAAGTTTATTTTATATTATTTTTACTTATTTTGAAGTATTCATTTGATATAGTATTTGTTGGGCAAATAAAGTAAAGAAAATTATAAAAAAATTTGTGTTAATTTGCATTTGGTTTTTTTTAGCATAATTACTCCGTCAATCAAGCAAATTAATCTTTCACAAAATCCATAGAGTCATTTCATGTCATATTGAACCTTATATAGTTCCAAAAATAAATAAATAAATTCAATGCACATTATTTAAAGTCCTATGTTCCTTATTTGATTAAATTTGATAGATTCATTGGTTCATCGTAGAAATAGATCGATGCATGCATGCATGCATTTATTTAATTGGATAATATCTATTAATGATAATATTAAAGGGTTGGTCCGTATTATTATAATTTCAACCTTACATCATTCAATTAATTGATGTGACAAATATTTTTTCAAAAATCTTAATTGGAATTATATTTTTATATAATTGTGTGAATGCTTTGTCAGCAAATGTTAACATCTTCAAGATAAATTAAGGTTGACCCAAAAAAAAAAGTATAGTGTTAATTTTTTTAACAAAATAAAAATATTATTTTTATAATCTATGATATTAGGTGAATATAAGGATACACACATGATTTACTCAAATTAGTATAAGAAATTAATAAATTTTATGAATTTTTAAATTTAATGATGATTAAATTAAGATCATATCTGATAGTATTTTAATAAAAAAATGAAAAAAATATAATTTTGATAATGTTAAAAGAGAGTGTGAAAATAATTAAATAAATAAAAATTAAATATATATTATATGTATTGTGATATACACATGATTATGTTAAAAAGATATATATTTTATTTATGATCATAAATTTTAATTTATAATTTTTAAAAAAATCAATAATTTTACATATATATGTGATGGACAAGTGACATTTATTTATGAAATTATTTTGATTTTTTAAATATAATAAATAAAAATAAAAAAAATTTGTTAATGTAATAAGATAATACAAAATATAATATTTTAAAAATATCAAAATAATTATATAAGTTAAAAATATTTTTATATTATAAATGTATAAAATTATTAATATTAATAAAAATAATAATAATAAATTAAAAATCCAACCAATCCACCTTATGAAGTTATCTAGGAAAATTCAAATGGATTTCAATTAATATTTAATTACTTCTGTGAACAAGATATCATTTTTTATATATCCGCTAATTATTTATACCATGGGATCAAGCTGGCACTGACTTGTCTATTCAGATAAGCCTACAATACTTAGCTGCGGCGGCCAGCTCCCCGGCCTTGCATCATGCGCAAGTTAGATTGTGTTTTTAAAAAAATTCTGTTTTGGTAATTATATATATATTATATTTATATAAATAATTAAATACGGTCAACTTTGTATTAATACATGCATTTATTTTAAGTAATAAGGTCGGTTCAACCGTAAAAATTTGGATATTTTAGCGATGGTGAAGAGATTATTCAATTTATATAACCGTAATTAATTAAGGATTGCCTTTGGATTTTTAAAGGGTTTTCATGAAAGGCCAATTTCCTCCTAGGGTCAATTCCCAAAGGCCAATTTAAGTTTTGGTAATGTTTAATGCCCTTTGGAGGAGCATCGACAAAGAATGAGCTAGCTTTAGGTGTTTGGATATAATAATTTAAATTTAGAATATATATATATATATATATGTATGGACTAATACTTGATCTTGAATATATAATCTTATCGCCAATTATATGATTAAAATTATTATAATTTTTTTAAAGAATATGTAAGACCAAAACTATGTGTAGTGTTATCGTTTGAAAATTATTTCAAATTTAAATTTAATCAGGTTGAATCTCAAGTTAATTTATAAAAAAAAGATAATTTTAATATTTAAGTTATTATTTAATAATAAAAAATAAAAATATAATATTTGTATCTTTTATAAATGTCGAAAGAGTCGATCTTCTAATTTTTTGAAAAAATAATAAATTTATAAGGAGCTACTATGATAATAAAGACTGAAAGAGATTTAATACTACATATGATGGATAGAGACCATCTGTGATAATCTTGAATTTTTTGTCGAAGTTTTTATCTCTAATATATTTTGTACGCCTCTGTTATTATATAAAATATCATAAAATTAAAAAATTATGTAGGTAAAATTTTATTTAATCGATCTAAAATTAATTCATTCTTACTACTTAGAGAAAAAATAATAGGTAAAAATGATACGATTTTAATCTATGATATTTTTTGTTAAATGCATTATCAAATTGCGTTGTATCTACAATGTCATTATAGACAATTTATATCTTACTTTTTATATTTTTATTTTATTTTCTTTATTGATACATAAAATTTATTTTTGTTTTTTCATATCATATAAGTATAAGATATTTTGGTAATTTAAAAAATTAATATGAAAAATAAAAAAATAAATAAAATTATTTAAATTATTAATCTTATTAAATTGTCAGATATCATAATTTTATTAAAAATTTAGTACATTTCAATTCAATAGAGGATTCTGATTTAAATATGATAATACCAAAATGATATGATAAAAAAATTGAGCTAATTTGTGATAATGCATTTTTTTATTAGTCTAACAAGTACATATATATATATATATAATTTAAGACACAATCATAAAAATGTAAAAAGTTCAAATTATATACATCATCCATCGATATGATTTTTAACTGTATTCAAAATTTAAAAAGCTTAGTTTATGAATGATTAATTATACTATTGATTTGTCCAAACAACACTAAGGTCTTAAAGAGCTTCTTAGCGTCATATCCACCAAAGGCGCAACTAAGTGCCCAAAACGATCACCAAGATATTAAGAATTAAGAATGTCGATAAAACAAAAATTATGAGAAAACTAACAATTTCAACTAGTGCAAAGATTTGTCAAACATCCTACTTGCCTAATTAGATCAAGCTCTACTTAAGGTAAAATGATGGATTTATCTCCTCCTACATTCTTATAAAAGAGAGATTCAAGGTAAGTTAAAAAAAAAAAATAGGTAATTATTCATAAAAAAAACTCTCGTTTAAACTTTTACTGATTTGAATATCGAAGAAGATTTCAGTGGCTTGGCAAATGGTCTCTTGACCATATTATTATTATTTCAGGTTCTTAAATTTTACCTTCCATTGGCAGCAAGGCATACACATGATTATCATTGTCCATGTGTCTTGATCCCACTGCTCGAAAAATCAAATAACATCAGCTGTCAAATAATTTTCTTAAAAAAAATGTCAAGCACTATAATTACTTTGATCAATTGCTTATAAGGAAATAACTCTAATTAACATTTTTTAAAAAGATTAACCAAGTTTTTTTCCTCAATTACTTAACAATTTAGATGGTTGACTTTTAACATGGGATTTATGAGATTGACTTGTAACATTTGGCCATAAAAATTTCAAACGATATGCTTAAATATGCATCCTCAATTAAACATTACGCAAATTAAAAGAAAAAAAAAACTTTAAAGAAGTCCACGCAACTATTTTCCACACACGATATTAGAAAGACTTACATGGCCACATGGCTCGTGCCCAATCTAACTTATTCATGATAATTTTTTTTACCATTAAAAAACAAAACATAAGTTGATGGGTCGATTAACTATCATGAAAATTGCAAGTTGTGCTAAAAAATGCCTTGAGTGACCGAGCCGAGAGCCATGTCCTCGGAGTTCGTTTTAAGCTCAACAATGCTATAGATATACACAATTTTGTTAGGTATTATCCATATACGTAAAGCCGTGTATACATGAAGGACAACGAACTAAAGCAACCGAAGTCAAAGTCTTAAGGAAATAAAACTTTATAGATAAGAGTATGGTCGGTCCGTTTTTATTTTTTCTAGAACATTTTTCCATATTGGATGTTGTTAAAATTAGCCTGTTTTCTAACAATGTGGATAATACATTAACGTAGAGAATCCGATAATTTAATATTATTTTTAAAAATATTTTTATCCAAAACATACTAATTCAACATAATTACTCCACTCGGGTCGGGTGGGGCTACCCTATTAGAATAATGCGCCCATTAACTATGGTGAGAAGGTTGTTCACGGCGGCGGCAGCCGTCATAAAAGGTGACGGGTCGGGTACGTTTACCGACATGGAAGTGAAAGACTGTAATCCAACGCGCAGCGAACTACATGTGTCCACGCGCGAATCACGAAGTGAATACCCCCCCACTCGTGTTTTATGATTGGTTCATCGATGTGCACGGGAATCACCCGGCAAAGATTCGTACCGACAGAAGAAAAAACAGAACAAAATAGATTTCTCTGTTCTATTACTTCAATCAAAGTAAAAGAAAAAGAATAAAGAAATAAAAATAAAAATAAAATATTGAATTATGCTTTTTTTACTACAGTTTGGCATAAAAATTACAAAAATAAATAATAAATTCCATTGTGAAAAAAAAAAAAAAAGAAGTTACAGGCCGGTTGGATTACTCACAGTGCGTGCAATTAACCCACACAGGCAAATTAAAAATGGTTAGCCACTTAGCCGTCCGAAGTTGGGAAGAGATCAAACAGGTGGGTTGTTGTGATTGGTGTGATCTCTTGATCCCCATGAGTTATGCGTGTCATCTTTCAGGGGTTCTGTCTCTTCAATGTAGTCAGCAATGGCGATGGTTCTGGTAAGCTCCTTGGCCTTTTCTGCTTGACCTTCCCAGTTGGTTCGAGCCACAACGAACAGCATGGTCAAAACGCAGGAGCCCTGGGCGGCTAGAAGACCAAGCCACAGGCCTTTGAAGTCGAACCCAGAAAAGAAGCTTAACCAGATGGCGACGGGCATGCCGACGAGGTAGAAGCAGCCCAAGTTGATGTTCGCTCCGAGTTTAGGCCTCGCGGTACCTCTCAAGACGCCGCAGCCGGTCGTCTGTGGGCAGTTTCCGAGCTCGCAGAGTCCGATTATGGGGAGAACGCTTGATGTCAAAGCTATGATCTCTGCGTCTTGAGTGAACATGGAAGCCCAGAAGTTTCTCACCATGACAGTGAAAAGCAGTGCTAAGAACCCTAGCAAGAAGCTTGAAGAGAGACCAACAATGGCGGCAAGTTTGGCTCTCTTCGGGTTGTTAGCACCCAGTTCGTTTCCTACTCTTGTTGACACACCAAAGCTCAGAGAAGACGGAAAAATGTATATCAAAGCTGTCGTTTGAATCAGAATCCCCATTGAAGCAACTGTTGCTCGAGGATTTAACAGTAACCCACATAATAAGATCATGATCTCGTACCACCACCATTCGAGACAGACTGAAACGCAGCTTGGAATGGCTAGATTCACCAGAGATTTCCAGCCTCTGAAGCTATCCAATGAAACCCCGCTCCATGTTTTCTTGTAAACACCAGAGATCATAACGTAAACGATCAGTGAACCTACGATATTGAAGTTCGTCCACACTGCACTTAAAGCAATGCCCTTGATGCCGAGATTGAGAACAGAGACAAGAAGATAGTTGATAGGAATGTGGAGAAGTATAGCAAGAGATGCACAGTACGTCAGCGGGAGGTTAATGGATTGAGTCCTGAGATATATACGCAGAGGGTGCAAGAAAGATTGAGCGATAAGATCAGGGAGAGAGCAGAGAATATAGAACTGAGCTTCGTCGGCGATGTCTTCTTCTTGGCCAACAAAAAGAAGGATCTTCTTCATGTTGAACCAGAGAAAGGCAATGGGGAGTGAAGCCAAGAGAAGCAGAAGCACTGTCCTCTGCATGGTGAGGCCAAGAAGCTTGAACCTTTTGGCACCAAAAGCTTGGCCGCAGATGGGTTCCATTCCCATGGCAAGGCCGGAGAGAACAGAGTAACCAGTGATGTTAGCAAATCCAATAGCCAGCGACCCGCCGGCGAGGGCAAGCTCACCTAAACGGCCGAGAAAAAGCATGGAAATCAAGGAACGAGAGTAGAGCAAGAGAGATGTCAACACAGAAGGAAAAGCTATGTCGGCTATACATCTCGCTTCCTTGACTGCAAGAGACAGATGGGTCTTGCTTGGACTCTCTTCTTCTTCTTGATACGTCCGGTCCTTGCGGATAAAAGGACTGAACATGCCAGATTCCTCCGCTCTGGTTTCGCCTCCTGGAGAAGACCGTAACTGACACATCGTTACAGTCACAGAGAGAGAAAGAAGAAGACACAGAGAGAGAGAGAGAGAGAGAGAGGGGATTATGGGAGAACTTGAACGCAGAGGGCCTGATTTAAAGGCAGAGATTTCAGCGAGGGTTTAATACTGTTTCAGCTTTGAATTTCTACTTTTCAAAAACAAAATTGTTTGGACATAAACAGAATCCATCGCTGAAGACAGAAGCCTTTCTTCTGTTTAAAAAAGGAAAACCAAAACTTCTTTCATCAATAAATTCTTTCTCAAGTAACTGCGTAACAGAGCATTAAACACTTTCTTACGTTTGACAAAAACAGACTGAAGTTTGATATTATACTTGGACAGAATATTAGCTTCTAGTTGCAACTGAAAACTCATTTGTTAGAAATGTTTCTGTCACCCATTTATGACCAGTCTTATAAATAACGTTCATACCGTTGGGGCCTGCAAAGACATACGCAAAACGACTCAGTCTTTGTCGCTTTGTTAAAAGGAAAATTCAAGCTCATCCAAATTTATACCAATCAGACATTATAGCGGAATTCTCTGTAAATTTAAGCTATATTAATTTTTTAAAAAGTTAATCAATATAAATTAAATTAAATTAATAAACTATTTTCAATTAAAAATTTTAATTTATTCTATTTTTAAAAACTAAATTAAATTAAATTAATAAATATTTTAATTTAATTTATTATCTATCTTAAATGGACGGGAGAGATTATTGCTTTTATCTGATTTTATTCAGGGTTGAGAATATACACAAAACAGTAGAGAGAGTAACTTGTGGGACGGTTACTGGTGGACCCCCCTGTTTGGAATACAGAACAGTTTTTTTTAAAAAAAATTAATTATACAATTAAAGACCTTTTTTTTCATTTAATGATAAATCTTAATTCTACAATTTATTTAAATTTAAATTTAAATTTTTTTATAAAATTTTCCATTAATAAGAATCATATTTGAATATTAAAAAATAACATTTGATAATTTAATAAAATACTATTTTATGCTTTTATATATTTGTATATTACAATTATAAATTTTAAATATATTATTTAAATTTTATATAAAAATTTAATGTAAATTTAAATCAATAATAACATTTATTTGTTTTAACATTATTAATTATTAATTTTAATATCAAATCAACATATTAATTTTAAAATTTTAATATTATATAATAATAATAATTAATTATCACACGTGAAAAATAAAATATGAAATTTAAAATATTATGGCACGGCAGGGTAGCTGTGCTTTTAGCCACTCTCCCAAAGTTTTTGTTCTGATGCTTAGTCCGCACTACGATTCACTGAACCCGAACAGCTTGAGGCCGCGGCCGCCATGGCACGGCGTGGCCGCCCGGCTCTTCCGTTGTCGTAGTTTGCATCACTGGACAAAGCAAAAGTTGAAAGCAAGGCACAACAAATACTCCAAAAAGAAAAAAAAAACTAATTGGCAATTTTAAGGAAATTGATTTGTTCCATGTGATAAGAGACAGTTAGTCACATGCCTCCATTTTGATTATTTGCCTTATATAAACACTCAATTTGGTTGTATAGATTTTATTGAAGTCAAATGGCTTATTCTTTAATTTGGTTCTGTCTTTTAGTGTTTTCCTTAGTGGGGAAAACATAGGTTAATGGGTCACACATGGCTGCGGCCAAACCCGGTAAATTATTCATTTACCTTGTGCTCCTTTAATCATGGTTCATGTGATTTTTTAAATTATAATTTGGAGGTTGCACCAACCTTAATTTCATCAATTTATGCTAAATATTTATGTCGTGATTCTCATTTTTCTTTTCTTTTTTACCATTTCAAATACCCATAAAAAATTTATAACATGTAAAAATATATATTTAAAAATTATTGAGTATTTGATTTTTTTTTAATTTTACATTTAATTAAATGGGTAATTGATAGGTGGAATAGTGATGAGATCAAGCTTGAGACTTCTAACTTAACACATACGAAATTTAAAATTCAAATTTATTTAAACTAAATTCACCCTAAATTTTATATTTTAAATTTAAATTAAACTTAATGCAAGCTCAAATCTATTTAAAATCCAACTCAAATGAAAATTTATCACTTACCTATTTGAATTGATAACAAGATAAAGACGAAAAAATTATCTTGAAACGGGGATTTTCCATCTCTCTTATCGGGAAATTATAATGTGACGATGAATGATTTTTCAAATGGGAACGAAGATGAGAACAAGCATGCCCTCTCCCGTCTCACTCTTAGCTACTTAAATTATAATTTTTATTTTAATTTAACAAATTTATTATGATCTAATAAAAAATTAACCAAGTTTATTATAGCTTATTTGTCGCTTTGAAATTATCTCGATTTCAATGTTTTTAGTCATGCAAACAAATTTTCTGTTATGTCACGTACATTTCTATTCACCCATCAATCATATGTGCCTACATTAGGGAACAAAAAATAAAAATAAAAATAAAAAACAAAACTAAATTGACATGAGAACCTTGTTTATCAAATCTAACTCCTCCTTCACGTGAAGTTCAATTCATGAACCTTGTCATAGCAAGAATCAATCAACTTAATTTGTACCATTAACAAAAGAATAAAATAAATTAAATACCGTAAAGTGGCTGTTAATTAAATTACGGATTCATTGTTGCTAGGCCACGCTTGTCACTGCGTGATATAAGGCAAATGGCACGAATAAATGTGACGTCCAAATCCGATACCTTTTTAAGTGACCGAATGATCAAGACTTGATTAATCCACACATGAAAGCAAATTCCATTGTTGACTTGAAAAAAAGGGTTTTGAACAAAATTGATTTTACGCCACTTTGTGAATAGTTGTTTTAAATATTTTTACTAATCAATAATAGATTCAAATTTTTTATTCATTTGAGTTGTTTAATTTTTACAAAATAATATTTATAAATTATTATATTAAAATAAAAAATAAAATATATCTTAATTATTTATTTTATTGAATTACTATGTATTATAGTTAGTCAACTTAAATTTCTTTTTTTTTTATTTTTCTGGATCTAGGATTAAGTTAAAAATCATTGAATTAACCTAGACACTGTGGATTTTAGGTACAATCTGAATATTCTGCTGTGGAAAATTTGGGTTTATAGTCGGCATTAGGAACCAGAGATGACCGGCAACTTTGGTTTCTTTGACAAACCCATTAGCAAAGGAGAGAACTTTATGATAAAAAGGGTCAAATTTTATATGATTAGTAATTTTACCTTGTTAATTTTTTAATATTAGTTAATAATTCGATTAGATAATCAAAATTTAGAATAAAGTTTTAACCTTTAATTAGCCAAGAAGCCACTAATGCACATAAGTTAAACTTGAATTAATGGCCTATTGGGCCTAAAATTGAGCTAACAGATGCTTCTTTTTGGGTCCAATCAAGACCCAATTGGAGGACACGAGCTATAAAAATGGTAAAGACATTTTCCACAAGAAAAATAAATTCAACATAAGGAAAAAAAAGTTAAAAAAAAAAACTCAAAGAATATACACTAAAGTCTAACGCTGAACTTGTTATTGAAAAACTTAAACTTAAACATGAAAGAAACTAAAAAAAATTCAAAATCCGAAGTCTAAAATCCAAAAAAAAGAAATCCAAAGGAGAAGTATGAACAGAGTACGGAAATATAAAATGGAAAGATGAAAATAAAATAGAAACTCTAAATTAGTTCTGTCAATTGTGAAATTAAGCTTCGTTCTTCCTGCCCATCTCGAGCTCGTCTTGATTGGTGGGCTCGACGAATTTGCACCAGTAAGGGTGTTTCTGCCAGACGATGGTCATTTCTTCGATGGGGACGCCTTTGGTTTCAGGGAAGAGCTTGTAGATGAAGATGGTCATGAGGAAGACGAAGCAGGAGAAGAAGATGAAGAGGCCGAACTTGAGGTGGCAGAGCATGGCGGTGAAGACTTGAGCGATGACGAAAGTGAAGAACATATTGACGGAGACGTTGACGGCCTGAGCGGCGGATCGGATTTCCAGAGGGAAGATTTCGCTGGGAACCAACCAGCCGAGGGGACCCCATGACCAGGCGTACCCTGCGATGTACACGCACATGGCGACGACGACGAGAGCAGCGTACCATTTAGGCAAGGTCCCTGGGTTTCCGCTGACTCCGAACTTCAAAGCTATGGCGACAGTCATGACAATCTATACACAGAGAGAATGACAGATGAAAAGGGCCCAATGCATGAGAAACCAGGGAGGAAAGAAAAAAAAAAAAAAACTAGGGTTTTGAAATCAGACCTGGCAGATGAACATTTGGACACCCCCTTCAAGGAAAAGAGTTCTTCTTCCCCACTTGTCGACGCCAATAATGGAAATAATGGTTGCGACAGCATTAACGATGCTAGTAATCAAAGAGGACATGAGGGAAGCGTTGTTCCCGAACCCCATGGTCTTGAACAGAACCGGAGCGTAGAAGACGAAGACGTTCATGCCGGTGAGCTGTTGGAAGAAGGGGATGAAGAAGGCGAAAGTGAGCTGCGGCCTGTACTTCCTCCTAAACAGATTTAACCATGGGTGCTTGACCTTCTTGGAAGCTTCACTGGCGGCGACCAAGTCTTTGAACTCCTCGTCGACGTTGGGAATGCCGCGAATCTTAATGAGCAGCTCCTTGGCCTCGTCGTTGTGGCCACGTTCGATCAAGGAGTTGGGTGTTTCAGAGAGACCGAGGGCGCCGATGATAATGATAAGAGCGGGGACGAAGGCACCTCCCAAACTCAGTCGCCATCCCCAGCCCCCATGGATCTTGGCGAAGAAATAGTTCAGAAGGTTGGCGGCCAGAATGCCGATTGTTATGGCCAATTGGAACATATTGTTCAAAGCTCCTCGGTACTTGTAAGGAGCCATCTCAGAGACATAAATCGGCACAGACTGCACATCATATATCACAAAACAATCGATATCCAAGTGTGATTAATTTAAAATTTATCTGAATTGTGTTTAATATTGTATTTATTTTCAGATATGGTGAGATAAAAGAAGTCTAATCGGACTAGGATACTCACCTGATTGGCACAACCGATGCCAAAACCGAGCAAAATACGGCCGATGATGAGCATCCAGACTCGAACGGCGAAGGCATTGAAGATTGCTCCACAGAAGAACAGTATTCCACCAAGCAACATCGTCACCCTTCTTCCGAGGAGACGAGTTATGCGGGATGCCACGACGGAGGCGACCAGAGCAGCCAGATACAAAGACGAAGTGAACAGCGTCAGAATCTGGCTATCAAATTTACAATACTGATTATCGGACGGCTTCACTGATATTTCCTTCTCGTAAACCTTGGGGAAGAACTTCTCCAGGAAAGAATCCATGGAGGTAACTCCACCTTCACCATCACAAACGATAAAAAATTCATCAAAAACCCATTAAATTTCAAGCCTTAATTAAACAAAAGGTCGAAAAGAACCCTAAAAGGGAAGATAAAATAATCAAGAACTGATAAACTTCAAGCGGCTACACACAGAGAAGAAGAACCCTAAAAGGGATATAAGGTCATCAGTGTGAAGATTTATTTTATTTTTACCTGAAATACCGAGATCATAGCCGAAGATCAACCCACCAGTAGCCGCAATAATGCATGTTATGAACACCTTAAAAGTAAGATTTCCTGGGTAACCTTTACCCTGTCCAGGACCGGTAGGGATACCTCCACCAGCCATGGATATGGTGATACAGAGAACTACCAATGCTAAAGGAAGAGTAGTGTGACAGATACCAGTCCACAGCTACAAGAAGCTGTGTATTTATAGAGAAAGAAAGTAAAGCTCAGTACCTTTTTACATGAAATTTCTGAAAAATCTCTAGTAGATAAGTAAGCAATTGAAATTTGAATTTGATAAATAACAATAGTGGTTAG
Source organism: Moringa oleifera (assembly GCA_021397835.1). NCBI lineage: Eukaryota > Viridiplantae > Streptophyta > Magnoliopsida > Brassicales > Moringaceae > Moringa > Moringa oleifera. The sequence goes on from JAJFZO010000566.1 coordinate 2,161,753, forward strand.
AAGTATAGTTTGATAACAAAACTAATTCCCTTGTTATAGGTGAACTGAGATACTTAAATCTAAACAGTTAATTTGTTCAACAAACAGACCATATTTGTTACATGGATAAGATTTATCCTTTTCGATAAGATTAACTTTTATTTTGTATTATTAATATTATAAAATTAGTAAATTAATATAAACATGTTTTTAAAAATTAAATAAATAATTAAAACATTATACATGGTCATTACTTAATTAAAATATAATCAATAACTTATAATAAACATTACATTGTATTACTTTCACTCTAATTTTCAAGTTTTTTCAAATAAAAAATTATTTTATATTAATTTGATTATTTTTAAAATTATTAATATTGTTGATTAAATATCATCATTAATTTAGTTATTACTCAAATATATATAATTAATCTTTATATAGTAATATAAAGTACTATAATAAAAAAATTCAAAAATTTTAAATAGAAATTAAAAAAAATTCATATATATTATTATTTCTAAAGTTCAATATATTTGAAAATAAATTGAGATTAATTTTAATTTTATCCCCAAATAATTAACAACACTTGTGATTCTTTTACTGCTTTTTTAATAAGAAAACATTTTTTGTCAAAAAATAATTTTATAACATTTTTGCTATGATTAAATGAAGAAGTGAATTTAGTTATATCCTACTCAATACTCTCATAAATATAATTAGTAATTTTACCTAAACATAAATTCTATGATTTCCCATACTTATTTTTTTATATGCTCTTGAAAATATGATACAAAATTTTTAAAAACATTTCTTGTAAATAAGTAAGAAATTGAAATAATTTGAATTTAAATATTAAATTATATTTTAGATAAAGATTATAAAAATAGTGTTTGAAGTATATTTTCATAACAAAAGTATGAAGTCAATACTTAAATTTGTTAACCGGTCATAATTGTTACATGAGATTAAAATAAAATAATTTTTATCTCAATTTTATATTTGATGAAAGAATGGATTAATGAATAATATTAATTTTTGATTTATGTTATTGATGTTATAAAATTAATAAATTTATTTAAATTAATATAATAATATTTTAAAAAATTAAAAATAAATAAGAATATATTATACATGTTCATTAATTAATTATAATTTAATTCAAACTTGTAATAAACACTACATTGTATTACTTTTACTTTGATTTTCATGTTATTTTAAACAAAAAATTGTTTTTGATTAATCTAACTATTTTTTTAAAAATATTAATAATATTATTGATCTAATATCATTGTTGTTCATATTTATATAATTTATCTAAAATCATGTCTCTTTAAGTAAATACAAAGTAGAAAAGTACAATAAAAAATTTAAAAATAAAAATATTATATTCATCAATTAATTATATTACACTCTAAATTTGACAGAAATATTAGATCAAAGTATTTGTTATGTTTTTTTTCAAAATTTATTAAAATTAATTTTAATCGTATCTTTAAATATCGTGATAGATATATGTATACAAATTAATAATATTTATTTTTTTATGCTTTTAATAAAAATATTTTTAACAAAATTTTATAGTAAAAACCAAAAGTACATTAAGTATAGAAAAAGTAAAGTATGTATCTTAATAATTTCCTTTTGAAAATCTTATAGAAAGTAAAATATCTCAGCAATACTTATGGAAATTCTTGTGGATATAACTAGTAATTTTATCCAAACATAAAGTCCATTTTTTCAATACTTATTTTTATTTTCATTTTTTTGAGAATATGACACTTTTATGTAAAATACTATTTTTTTAGATAATGAATCAAAATTTTAAATCTTTTACAAATAAACAAGAAATAAATTAATTTGAATTCAAATATAAAATTATTTTAATCAAAAGGGTTTTTAATAAAGATTATAACAATAGTGGTTGAAGTATAATTCCCTTGTTATAGGTAAACCGTGACACTTAAATTTAAATAATTAATTTGTTTGACAATTATATAGATCATGTTTGTTGCAACATAAATTTAATAAATTTAATTTCATTAATATAAAAATAGTTTTAAAAAATTAAAACATTATACACATTACATTGTATTACATTTTACTTTATTACTTTTACTTTAATAATTGATTCATTAATTAATTATAATATAATCCATACTTATAATACACGTTACATTGTATTACTTTTACTTTAATAGTTCAAATTATTTCAAATAATAACTATTTTAGATCGACCTAACTACTTATATTTTTAAAAAAATAAAAAATATTACATTTATTGATTAATTATTTTTATAATTTAAATTTATAATACATATTAAATCATATTATTATTTTTAATATAAAATTATTTTAAAATAAATAAAAACTAATTTTAATCTTATCTTCAAATAATAAGGTATAAATTAATAGTACTTATAAATTTTTCCACGCTTATTAATAAAAAATTATTTGTATGAAACAATTTGTATTAAATTTTGTGTTGAGTGGCAGGAAAGAGTGAACCAGTTTCCTTTTAAGAATCTTAGTAATATCGTCCTCAAACTCTTGTAAATATAATTATTAGTTTTATCTAAATATAAATTCTATTTTTTTCATAGTTATTTTTGATTTCATGTTCTTGAACTTAGGTTTTATGTAGAATATTCATTGTTTTTTAGAAACAAAAATTTGTAAAACATTTATTGTAAATAAGTAAAAAATTATTTTAATTTAAATTTAAACCTGAATTTACTTTTTAAATAAAAATAATAATAAGAGAAGTTGAAGTGTATATTTTTAATAATAAAACTAAATACAAATCGAAACAGTTAATCACAAATCACTTTTTAACGTAATAACACAAAAGATTTAATGATTTGTATTATTCAAAAATTTTAAAATTAAAATATAAATATCAAAATAGATAGATGAATCTGTATAGATATAATTAATATTTGTTTTTCTATTATAGTTGACTGGTGTTAATCAATGGCGACTTTTAATCTTTGACATATGATGAGACTAATCTTCATACAAGTTTAGACTCACAATAAAAGAATCTGATCAAATTTGATCAACGAAGAGTCACGTTTTTAAAAAGTCACACTAAATAATAAAGTTTAAAAATTATTGTTAAATTGGCAAAAAATGCATTGATGTGTGAGTATATCGCAATTTGAGTAATGACAAACAAGATAAAACCTGAAGATTAAATAAGCATTTTGAAAACAAATTGACATCCCACTTATTTGCTTCTGCTAAGATAGATCGTACTCTGATTAAATTATCAAAACGACATACCATCTTGTTACATATACTAGATCACATGTAATGTATGACTAAGCCCTTGATACTTAACCAAAAAAAAAAAAATCCTAACAATATCTCTTATCTAACTTGAGTATAAGAGGATATTCAATCTAATCGCCTGATAATATCCCTGATTGTATTTAATTTTGTGTTGCAAATTCTTATATGAATCAATTCACCTTTAATTTTTGAAGATTAACCTCCATATATATGTATTTTGCTACTCCATATTTGTCAAGTAACATCATCAAATTCACAAATTATTTTCTTTTTATGTTTTCATTTTAATCTTGCAAAATTCAATTCACATACTAAGTGATAGAATAATGGATTTAGCTAAAAGAATTAGATAAGGGGCAACAACATATCATTCAGGTTGAGAATATTAATTGTACTGAATCTCTCTAATCTTTCCATCTCCTCTAATATGATTTTTAGTGGTCAATCTATTTAATGAATATTTGGACCAAATATTTGGACCATATATTATGAAATTAAATGGAATGTTTGAAAATTTGACTGGTCCTAGTCGGCCAAATATTTTCCAAACAATTGCTTGACATTTAATACAAACATGCTTTCGGCATATGACCCATAGAAACAATATGTGGTCTCTATTGTTGTATTGATATTTTATCGTCTACATGCAATATTTTTGCAAGCACCCGTTAAAACACTAATTATCACTAATCTAAGTACCCATTTTGTTTTCGAATCCAAATAATCAATATTTTTTGATATCATTTCTTTATAGAGGATTTTGATTTTTTAAAATGAAATTATTATAATAATTTTGAATTAGATTTACATTTTTATCGATTTGAATTGTGTTAAATTTGAAAATAATAGAATATAAATAATTAAAACTTATATATATTCTTATAAATTATAAAAATATTTTTTAAATCTCATAAAAAAAAAAAAACTCAGTGCGAGATTAATGACATCCTTGCCTTTAAATCAATCTAATGTTTTTGTTGCCATGATTGTGAAAAGTTGCATGAAAATCTTATATGTATTGACTTGTTTGATTAGGTCTCAATAGTCAATTAATGAAGTGGCAGCCAAGTTGCTAGGGTTACAATAAATATCATATTATTTCTATTCTTGGCAATTTCTCATCCAGCTAATAAGCCATGTGGGGATTTTTTATGTAATTCTGGTCCCCTTGGCCTTGGCCTAGGCCTATACTGCCAACCGTCCTTCTCTAAATATCAGAGAAAAATTGAAATGCAAGACTAATATTAATTATACAAAGCATAGAAAATTAAAAATTAAAAATTAAAATCAATGTTAATTATCTTTTTTAAGAAGAACAAAGAAATTAATCACAAGCTTGCCTGGCCTGATATCCTAAGTTCCCGAGCATGATCTGATGTATTGTGAGATTAATGCTGACCAGCCCATCATGGCCCGGTTTTGAGCCTTTGCAATTATCAACTAGGCCTGGTCTGCCCGGCACCGCCCGGTTTCAATAACTCATTAAATTCTTTAACCTAAGTATTATATGTTCTAATTAAGTTGCATACAAATCTTCGTGGGATCAAAACCCTAACAGTGACGTACCACGATTTGTACCGCGAAGTCCCCACGGTTTCACTTTTTCATTTGTGAATTTGATCATGTTAAATTATACCCATCTTGCTATATATATATTTATATGTAGGGATGGTGGATTCTCATTATTTGCTGATATAATATAAAGTTTTTTTATCTTATATTATACAAAGGGACTATAGTCCTTTAATTCCTCAGGAACCCTCAATTTTTTATTTATATATTCATATATTATATGTACGTCCGGCTCTAGTAATCGTACCTTCGTGTCCAAATTTGATTGTGGCACCCCCTCTTGGTTCAAGTCTCAATAACCGGAAGCTGCTATCCAATGCTCACGTGTGAATGAACCGGTCTCGCACGTGTGACAACGCTAGAGCCTCTAGACCCACCATGGCCTCGTCGAGTTCGACCGGGAAACACCCAATGTATCGTGGGATCCGGTGCCGGAGCAGCAAATGGGTGTCGGAGATTCGGGAACCGAGGAAGAGTACGCGAATATGGCTCGGCACATATCCGACGCCGGAGATGGCTGCTGCTGCGTACGATGTGGCGGCGTTGGCTTTGAGAGGTGGCGACGCTGTTCTGAACTTTCCGGCTTTGGTTGGGATTTACCCTGTTCCCAGGTCCACCTCCGCTGCTGACATACGCAATGCGGCTGCAGCTGCTGCCGCCAGGATGAAGGATGAAAGTGTGGCTGGTAATCTCGTGGCGTCAGCTCAGACTTCGAGCACTCAAAATAACACGGCAGCAGATGGGTTCATTGATGAGGAGGAGCTCTTGAACATGCCCAATTTGCTAGTTGACATGGCAGAGGGGATGATGGTGTCTCCGCCCAGGATAAGCTCGGCGCTCTCCGACGAGTCGACGGAAAATTTTGATGGGCAAAGTCTCTGGAGCTATTATTGATCCTTGCTCTATATTATATAATTCATTCCGGCAAAAAAAAAAAAAAAGAACAGAAAGAAAAAGAAAAACAATGGGAGGACATGGCAGGACGTACGAATGCCATGCGTGCAAGCCATCAAAGCTTAGATTATATGAAATAAGAGAGAGAGAGAGAGAGAGAGAGAAAATGACAAGATGATTATCATATGGGGATTTTCCGACACAAAGTAAGCTTTTCAGTCTCCGGTGGAGATGATTTAGGGCTTAGCTCCAGTTTCTTCTTTCTCGGTGAATGTATTCTGTCGTCGTAGTGTAGTACTTCCTATATATATACATATCCGCTTGCTCTTCTAAGCTGCTCTGCTCTTCTTCTTCTTCTTTATGGGTCTCTTTCCATTTTTAGCCTCTCTTCGACTTCCTTATCTAATCCGCCATGAATGCTATATATGGTCATCATCATCACCATGATGACATGATCAAACCCTCTTGCAGATGCATCATATATACATATGTTTTCTTCCATACTGTATGTATGTATATGGATGGTATGATCATACCCCCACGATGTAAAAGACAGAACATGTAGCTCTCGTTAGTTCTAAGCAAAGTTGACAGGAGAGATGATGCTTCTTTAATCATGTCAGTCACTAATGGAAGCTTAAGTCTTGCTGTAAGAATTTGAGATCGTTAATGAGTCAAAAGCGAAACAAGAATTCTCTTGATCTGTATTGAATTTTTTAGTAAAAATAATTTGTAATTTATTTTGTTATTATAAAAATTAAATGAACAAATTCTTATAATTAACCATTCATTTTATTAAATTACTCATTGTAAAAGTCAAGTATATTTTTTAAAAAGACGTTAATATATGATAATTTAAAAAATATTCAATAATAATATTTTTATATATATTATTTTTTTAATACTTTTTTCATCTAATACTCATAAAAAAAAATCATTACAAATCGATCATATCAGCACAAGTTCTTGGATTACAAAATTTTTTTCTCGTTTTTATATCTTTTGACTGATTTCAGAAATGGGTATTTTGTGTTTGAATGAAAATAATAATCAAATTCCATGATCAATATCACTTCCATAAGCTTTCTCGTATGTGGTGGCTAAAGAGCCACGAGAACTAAAATTTGAAATTAATTAAAAGAGCCCAAATTTTGACTTCTAGGGCTTGTCTCAAACAAGAAGAAGTATAGGAAAGAATTAATTATAGCATTAAATTTGAAAAGATTTCGGTTGTCAACCAATTGGGTATCAAAACATAAAGAATCTGAGTTTTTTTTTTTTTTTTTTTTGTTCTCTTCTTTAAGGAGACATATTTCTCTTTTCATATCTAGGAATGGACCCTTAAATGGGATGTGCAAAGCATTCACACAAAGCCACCACTACATAAGCTACCATTTCAAGCAATTGCGAGACTTTTAGTCACCCATTTACATGTATATATATGCATCTTCTTAATGTGGATCAAGATCAATTTTTGAACAGATAATTTAATACATAAAAGTTTTAGAAAACTCTGATGTTTAATATTTTATATTATTAATTAAACTTTTATATTTAAAAAATGATAAATCGAACTCTTATTTATTAATTTAGACTAAATTAAACTGTCAAAAAATTAAAAACGAATCTAGTTAAATTAAAGATCTTATACAATAAATTTTATTTTTTGCAGGTATAAAGAAATATTCAAACTATCATAACAAAAAATTTCAAAACTTTTTTAGCACTACAACCATATTTTCTTAAATTCGTAACAATTAAAATTTTTAAAAAAATTATATAAAAAATGAATCTTGCTTCGAAAATTGTTCAAGTTTGAAGAGATGATCTAAAAATTGAGTAAAAATTCATTTGAATTATTTTTGAAGCATTTTAACAATAAAAATATCTTTATTTTTTCATGGTCATATGAGTTAAGATCTAATTTGGACTAAATTAATAGATTAAGATTCAATTTGTCATATTTTAAACATAAAAATTTAATTGGCAACATAAAAACGTTAAATTTTTGTATAATCTTTACCCTAATTTAATAAAGCAAATGATTAAAAAAATTTAATTTGTTTTTTGTATTAATATAATAAACTATAAAAATATTTTTTGTTTTCTTATTTATAATTTCAACATAGATCAATAGAAGATATTATTATTTCTCTTAATATATGCACAACAATGCGCCGGTCAAATCCTTGTAAGTAGGGCTTTTGTGATGTACATGTCGGTACACAATTCAAACTTGTCAAATTCTATGTGAGAATGATCTTTCAAGAATTGATATGAAAATTTTGAATTATATACCATGTGGGTATCTCACGATGAGCTATCGGTCTCTTCTTATAGGCTCTTTTGGTACATTTGAAGGCTTGGTCTCGCAGGTCGGCTGTGGAATCCAGAAAGGTTGTCTGTTTCTTTAACGTTGAAAAGGTGACAGCATGGCGGCCATTTTGGTAGGGCACTTTCTCTTCATGAATCTAAGAAGAAGACGTACCTGATGTGGGGTACGTGTGTTGAGTAATATTGCATAAAATATCAAGGAGAGCCGAAATTCTTAATGAACAAATTAAAAGGAGTTTGACTGTGTTGATAAGGCAACCATGGCCGACATGCCCTACTTCTCTTCTCTTTTCTTCCTTTTATATGCCTTGGTTGGTGATCAGTCCCTTTCTATCTTACAAAAAGACTTAGAAATTTTTTGTGGACATGATCGATCCTTTTGAATCATAACACATGAAGTTGATGGATATGAATAACATTTTTTTTCTTTCTTTTAGGGAAAAGAAGCATCAAAATATGTTAAAAAGAAATCAACCAAATGATGTTAACGAATTTGGGTTAGCTTTCGCCATCAATTGAAATCATTATTGTAAATCTTCTTATATATATGTCGGATGACATGAAAAATATTCCTTCACTTTTAAGTCTTTTATTACTAATTATTTTCAAACATTATGAATTTTGATAATATATACCTTATTTATGATCATTATATTATTCAAAAATGATATTATTTTTTTAAGTATTTATAATATTTTATTTTAAAATTAAGATCTTTTGTTAATTTAATCTAACTTTTGTAATAAAAAATCGTAAGAGTATTTTAATAATTAAAAACAGTAAAAAATAAAAAAAATTTAAACCGTTGGTTTTATTAAACTGTCACGTCTTATAATCTTATTTAAAATTGAACACAACTCAGATCAATAAAGGATTTTGATCGCATAGATATCTATGAGTGTAACAATTTCGTAACATGTTGTTAATTAAATTAATAAAATCATCTTCTAAGCAAACATCGTTGGATGAGTGCATCAAGCTATCTGTTTTAAAATGATTCTTAATTTCAAAAGAAGTAAGCATTCTCCTCTGACATTGTATCCCTTCACCATAATATAAATAAAAATTTAGATGCAAATCTTTTATTGATCTGAACTGATAATAAATTATTTGATATTAAGTTATAAAAATATTTTTTAAAATTTACAATACTTATATATAAAAATAATATATTAAATTATTATATATCATAATTTTTTAAATATTCAACTCAATTTAAATAAATAAAGCATGTTGATATCAAATATTTTACTTTAAAACAAAAGAACACTTCATATTAATTAATATATACAAAAGAGGCGGCATTCCCTTTCAAGTAAGTGGGGAACCAATCTACTTAATTAGTACATACTTATATACTATTTTAGAGAAAAAAAACAAATCTATTTTTTCTTTGTCGGAAATAATTAAAGCTTTAATTAGTTCTCACATTAAAACATCATGAGGAGGAGGGAACAAGCATCCGATGTGGTTGACAAAATTTTGTGTATCTCCTTTTGGTCTTGAATTTGCCTACGAAAAGCTCTCTTCGTGCTCTTTTTTTTCCCGGTCCCTTCTCTTGCTATGAACATTAGGGTTCCGCAAACTCGGCATTTGGAGGTCCACCAAAGATGTTGTCCCCTCAATGATCCCAATTATCATTACGTTCTTTTGATTTGCTAGTTATGATGATGATCCTCTCTTTATCTTTTTCTTTTGTCTTACGGGACTTAATTGATTATCCGCTTATCTTTCATTTCATCATGATTCCTAACTTTAGTTTTAAAAAATGTCGTGCATATATATTGTCCACAAGAAATTAAATCATAAAATATGAAGTTCTATCTAACTATATCATGCCATATTTCTCAATATTAACCATATATAAACATGAAAACAAGTCGGCCGTTGATATTCCTAAATTAACATTTTTTTTATGCAAGCGTTAAATGTAGTTTCAATATTCTCTACTAACTTAATAATCTATAGCCATTGTTTAGTTAGCTACCTAATATTATTGAGATTGATTTATTTAATTAGAAGATCAATAATTTAAAAATCTAAAAAAAAAACTCTTACGGATGTTAATGTTACTTTAAAATTTTTATATTAATTTAAATGTTAGAATTTTTTTAATTTTTTTATAAGTTTCTCAATCTATTAAAATTTTTTTAGAGAAATCAATTTATTTTTTTACAAAGTAAAAAAAAATTATCAACTTGATAATATCCATAAAATATGATTTTTTAAAAATTAAACTAAAATTATAGAATAAAAACAATGCAATCGCAAAAGTGAATAGATGAGAATCCTCAATTTAAAAAAATTAACTTTCTCTTTAACAAAAGAAAAAAATAAATAATCTAAAATCATTCGCGAAGTGACAAACACAATTATACAAATGGACATCATGAGATCATGTAAATCGATTTTCTTATTATAATTGAAAAGTGTACTAAAAGGTTAATTTCCACAGCTAATTATAGTGAAACGACTAAAAGGAAAATTGAAAATTATCAAGAGGTTGATCTGAATGTTTATTTGTGAAAGTTCGTGCCAACCGATTTCTTGATTTAGTTCACAACATTATAGAGATTAAACAGGATAATGTTTACCGAAAACCCTAAGTTATGTCATAGAAAACCATTTATATTCTTCTTCTTTTTGGGCATGTGGGCTTTTGCCAACCCATACTTGAATAAGATCTTATGGGCACAAAAATCAGTCTACTTACTAATTTGGGCTTAAAGATTAGAGTCGGTCCATTACAAAATTAGATTTGTAGATAATTCATAAAGTTTGTGAAAAAAAAAAGATTTTTTTTTTCTTGTAAGGGTATAATTGTTTCAACTCCAATTCTGATTTAGCTTTAATTTTCTCATTTTTTTGGAATTTGATTTTTAGGAATTTTTTTCATACAAAGCTCTGTGATAAGTCAACAAATTATGTACGAAAGACAAAAACAATTACAGATTCGTGTATAAAAAATCAAATATGTTTTCATAAATCACCGACTTTTTACATAATGTAAAATTTTACAATTTTTTTAACATGTTAATTGATCAATAATTCATAAATAAAAAAAATAATTTATCATCCTATTATCACTAAGTCCAAAAATCGAATTTAACAATATTATTTTTCATGTGTACATATATATATACATATATATATATATATAATTGAATTAAAATTGAGTTCAAATCAAATGAAGCTGAGGTCAAACATTTATTTGAACTTTAAATGGGCTCAAATTAAACTCAGAAGAGACCGAAACACTTTTGGATCCAGTGGTGAAGCCAGAATCTTTAATCTCGTGGACTATTTAGTTTTTTTTTTTTCATTTAAAACATGATAATACAGTAAAATGTTATTATAGTTGCACTATAAGCACACTTTTTAATTTAAGTATTTAAAATAAATAGAATAAAAAATAATAATTACATTATAATCATATAACATATGAAAGATCATTTGAAAAATTGAAAAAATACAACAAATAAAAATCTTTATCTTATATAAAAACAATCAAACTTATAATTCTTGAATACATAATATATAATTGTAAATCAATTTTATTTAAAAAATTATTTTACTTTTTAGTTAATTTAATAAAAAATTAATAATTAATGATAGTTCAGTATTTATAAAAAATACCCATTTGAATTTTCATTATAGTTTGTTTATTTTTTAAATTAAATTATAAATTTAAAATTGATTAATTAATATTTAAATTGTAATTTCAAGATACATATATATTAAGTGCGTTAATTTATGATTTCCAAAATTCTCCCTATTCGTTGAGGTTACAAAAAAAATTTTTTAAAAAATAATTCATTGACTATGTTGTAATTGTTAAAAAAAATAAAAAATAATAATTATTAATAATAATAAATAAATTTAAAAAATATAAATATAATTTTAAATTTTAAAATTAAAAATATCTTGCTTGATGGGCCTCATGCAGCTTCACGATTGTTTGAATCAATCAGATCGAAGTGACAATTAATATAATAGCACACACCATAAACATTGTCAAAAGCCAAAAACGTGATATTAAGACTACGTGGCTAACTCGTGTGTATCCATAAATTTCCAAACAGGCACAACGTGATCAATTCCACTTCCACTTTTAGAGCTATTCAATTTCCTGTGTCGTTGCAGTAAAAACAAAAAAAAAAATCCTATGTCACGAGTTTTTTTAAGGCTAAAATTTTAATTTTTATGCATTTTAAAGTTGTTATAAAATATTTGTATTAAGATATAAAAGTATTAATATCATAAAATTAATTAATTAAATAAATGTTAAATATTTATTATGACAGAAGAAAAATCACTGAGATTTAAAAAATCGTTCACAACATGATTCAAGGTCCCCACACGTAGGCCGAGGAGACGTCACTGTCCAATCCGCAAGAACTAAGACAAAAAGCCCGAGAGGAAATACCACGTGCGACTTACACAGACACGTAGTGGACACCCACACACGTGTTTTCTTACGTGGAAGTGGAACCCAGAGAAAGTCCAGGAAGACTCGAAACACTTGGACGATTTGGACTCTTTTGTTTGCTTAGCTTCTTGTACTTCCCCCTGTCGCAGCCGCGGTTTGATTCTCAGTCTCCTAGGCTGACTCATCTCCCCGTGTGGATTTCCGACCATATATACCGAACTCACTCAGGTCTGATTCTCAGAAAAAGAAACCATTCGGTACTGAACTACTGATCACAGTGAGCTTATTGAAAATGGAGTTGTCGACGGAGTTTCGGGATTCTTATCAATTCGGGTGGAATTCAACGTCGGAGACGTCGTCTGTGTCTGACGGAAGCACTGTTAGTGCCGCTGGACAGTCGGACGAGGAGGTTATTATACTGGCGAGTAGCAGGCCGAAGAAGCGAGCAGGGAGGAAAGTGTTTAAGGAGACTCGGCATCCGGTTTACAGAGGGGTTAGGAGGAGGAACCAGACGTGGGTATGTGAGATACGTGAGCCGAACAAGAAGTCACGTATATGGCTAGGCACGTACGCTACTCCTGAAGAGGCTGCACGGGCGCATGACGTTGCTGCATTGGCACTCAGAGGGAAGAACGCATGTCTGAACTTCTCAGACTCGGCTTGGAGACTTCCGGTGCCGGCTTCCAGGGACGCTAAGGATATCAGGAGAGCTGCAAAGGAGGCGGCGAAAGAATTCAGGCCTGAAGAACTTGAAGAAGTCTATCATGGCGGTGATAAGTGCTCCAACCGAGAAGTAGCTTCTGGGTCTAAAGTAGACATGGACGAACTAAAAAGTTCAGAAGAAAATGTGTTGTTTGTGGACGAAGAAGCAATGTTTAACATGCCAGGGTTGCTAGCTGACATGGCTGCAGGTCTTCTGCTCTCACCACCTCCATTTATAAAGTGCTGGGGTAACATGGATGATGCAGAATCCAAGGCTGCCGATGTGACCTTATGGAATTACTCAATATAATGTGTTAGGCTAGTGAGATTCTTTTCGTTTTCAGATTAGTTCAGGCACTTCTGGTCTCTGGTTATTGATTGATCCTGCTGCCTGGAAACCTTCTTTCTGTATAAAACTTGACAGTGTAATTTACATTTGTAATTGATGTTGTAAAAATTTAAACTTCAATGGAAAAATCAGGCAAATGGGTAAGTGACGCCTGTTTGATCACCAGGGACACTCCAGCTCCTTATAGTTCATCCAGCCTCAGTCCTTCAAATAAGTCCATAAATCCACAACTTGACTGCTGTATCACTAAAGGATTCTCTGCGGGAGGCCCAAAGACATGACACAAACAACCCTGAGCCTGAAGAATGAACAGCGTTCAATTGATTTAAGGAACAAACTCTTGGGCTCGGCCATATAGACCATTGTTTGACTCTCCAAACCCAACCCATAATCATGGATCTTCAGCTAGCACTATTTATTTGCCACCTGCGATCGTAAGCAAGATAAATGATTCATGCAGTTCACAGCATCAACGGAAAATTTTTTATTTAAAGAAACAGAACCTGTTTTTCGTGTATCCAGTGCTTGTTTCGTTCTGGGTTGATGACAGAGATACTGCTGGTTCTTCCTCGCTGCAGTGCCTCATTGACTCAAAGCAAATAAGTCCAGAGATGAAGCTAATGCTTGTGCCGATGGAGCCAAGGCTTCTGTCAAGCTCAACAGGCAAAACCCGAAAAAGATGAAACTGTTTCTGCTGAATCGACGAGTCTTTCTGGCACCCAGTTTTCTCCTTGGGATCATCCATTTCTTGTATTATATACCCAGAAGTTAACAGAAGGGATGCCTCCCCCACCTGGGGTTTGTACTGATACGCAGCTTAAATTAACACAACTCTTCTTTTCACAGAAAACGAATCAGTTAGCCGTACTAAATTAATTTACCCATCAGCCATCACTACATGGAGATAATCAACAGAAGTCATCACTTGGTGAGGAACAGAAGATTAAAGCAGATCGATCTTTTCATGTCAGTGTCAAACAAGGTGGAATTAAAGCAGTGATGGAAAGAGCATCCAGTAGTGCTGGAAATGTGTAGCAATGATGGGCTTTGAATGTTCGTCGTCCTGTGTAAGTCTCAGTGAACGAGGGATGGTGATGATGACGACGATGATTCATTCCAGTCTTCACTTGCTGTCTACTGTGTGTTTTCCTCTCTGTCCTTTCGATCGGCAAACTCAAAAGCAGCATCTGATCTCTTACTACGTGGCAGAATGTAAGTTGCCACTGTTAAAGTCAACAATGCATTCTTTTTTTTATAAGACAAAATTATATAAAATCATTATCTATTTTTTGGATTGGAATCTTTTATTGACTTGAATTGTGTTAAATTTTTTTACAATTAATTAAATAATATTAATAATTTTTTTAATTTTAATATATTAAAATATTAAAATATTTTTTACTTTTTATTAAAAGCTCAATATCAACTCAAATGAGCAAATGATTTTTTATCTCCATATTTTTTGTTATTAAATAAATTTTAATTATAAATTAAATTAAATTAATTACAAAATTTTAAAAATAGAAGATTTATAAATTGGGGACATTATACAACTAGTTTTGGTATGAATTTTTTAAACATATAAAAAATATTTTTAGGACTAAAAATATTTTTAAATAAATTATAATATTAAAAAATTAAAAAATCATAATAATAACTTACGAGATGTAAATTGTTCAAATTTTATGAGTGTGAACTCAAAATAGATTGAAAATTTTATTTAAATTATTTTTCGAGTAAAAATGACTTTAATTTTTTAAAATTATTTAACTCGAGATCCAATTTGATATAAATTAATAATATAGAGTTTGATTTATTATTTTTGAAACATCAAATTTTATTTGCTAACATACGTTGTTATTTAAAGTTTTATATAGTGTTTATTTATTTTTTAATTATTTATGTATATTTTTAATAAATTTACTAATTATTGGATAAATTTTCAAATAATTCCAAAAACAATTATGAAACAGGGTTTTCT
Organism: Moringa oleifera; assembly: GCA_021397835.1. Classification (NCBI taxonomy): domain Eukaryota; kingdom Viridiplantae; phylum Streptophyta; class Magnoliopsida; order Brassicales; family Moringaceae; genus Moringa; species Moringa oleifera. The sequence continues at coordinate 2,177,287 of JAJFZO010000566.1, forward strand.
TCTCCGTGTTTATAATAAAGAATAAAAAGAATTTAGCATTTTTGGTAAAATTGAAGATTTTTGGGAAGGAGAAAGAAAGAAAAAAATTAAATAAAGTAAGGTCTCTGGTTTAAAAAGAGATTTCAGATTTTACAAACATTAGATTTTGAGAATTTTATAACCTAATAAATCTATCTCAAATATTTATAATCACCAAACATTTATAAAATTAAAAAGTTAAATTATAATAGCAACTAAATTAATAAAAATAATAAATCTAATCAAAGTTTGATATGAATTTAGAAAAAAATAAAAATAAAAAATAGAAAATTGCACCTTTCTTTTTCTAATTTTGAAATTTACACGTAAAATAATTCTTCTTAAAATTTTTCATTGATGCTTATCACCTCGTCTACATATACATGTGTTTTAAGTTTTATTTTCACGCTCACATAAAATATACAACCAATAAGTTTAATGTAATGTGAATTTAAATATATTATAATCTTTAAAATAATATTTTCCAAAAATATTATTTTTGAAATGATAAAATCGTATTATCAATTCAAAATAGATAATATTTTATAATCATAAAATTTTATCGATGCATAATTTTAAATATTCATATTATTTTAAATTTTATTTTTAATAATATATTATTATAATAAAATAATATTTTATGATATCACAAATTTCTATTATTTTCCCACCCATTATGGAGTATCGGGTCGTGAGTTTTGCAAGCTCATCCATGCAACAGCAAGATTTTCTACATGCACGGTAGTTTTTCACGTACCACTCGATACGGACAAATTATGGCATCACGTGATGATTTTTTATTATAAAGGACCACGCACGAGGCCTAGAGAGAGTTTGAAATTTTCCAGAAATCTAAATTTTAAAATAAATAAATTTTAAAAAAAGAAATTTAGATGTACTCATGTTGTTTCCACTTTAGCTTGCATGTAAGAACGACAATCATGTCATTAACGAGCATGCGCGCGTGCATGCGTCACTCAAAACCTAAAATAGGTTTTTTTTAATATTTAAATTAAATTATATTAAAATTTTAAAAATATAATGATATATAATAATTTAATAAAATTAAAAATATTTTTATTGTTATAATAAATTATTACAAAACTATTTTAAAAACTTTATATCGAAGTACATCTCAGCATGAACACAAATCATCATGTAATTCCTATTCATTCAAATTATTTACTTATGAGTAATTTATTAATGCGTTTTGATATTAAAGTTTGTCGTACCAATTAAATTTATTAATTAATTATTTTAACACTAATCATACTTAATTATTAAGCTAATCATTCTTTAATTAATATACAAATCAAACATATTAAGCATCATTGTAAGCCCGCGGAAGCATTATCTCTACAAATTATTGGAAATGCAATTATTTATATGGTGTTTTTTATAATAGCAACTCGTGTTGTATAAAAATATATATAATGAGATTAAGATACATAAGCAGATTCTTAATCATTCAAAAACTTATATCAATAAAAAATAGATGAGATTTATTTTTTCACGATTTATAAATGTTAATGTTCAAAGTTCATTTTTTTCGTGCACATATAAAATATTAGTGGTTTTTGTTGGAGTTGCACAGTTTTACTCAATTAGAGTCTTATAAGATTGGATTAAGATCTTTTACTAATTTAAACAATGTCATGTATTAACTTAATAAAATTAAGAATTAATTTTTTATTTTTTATTTTAAATTATAAAAATACCTTTTAAGTTAATGCTCAATAAAAGTTTAAATCAATAGAACATTTATAAGATTGATCATAAATTAATAAATAAAAACTATTTAACTAGACAATATTGTATGACAAGGGTAAGTGACACAACTGAGATTGCGTATTTTCACCAATTATTTTTTGAGTCTTAATTACCATAGGAGATTAATTGATCGCAGCATGCATGAGAGCTAAATTAAAATTATTCTAAACAAATAATATATCCATATTATAGATCTACATATTGATGGTTTAAATCGTAATTTTTTGAGAAATTAAGGGCAAGTTTATTAAATTGATAATTACTTTGGTATATATGTAAAGTGAGATTATTATACTGGTAAAAGTAATTAAATATGATGGGCTAAGAGTAGAGTTTTGTTGGCGACCTGGCAGTAGCGGATCATTTCTCATGGAGTGCGGTTTTTCATGTGGTTCTGTTATGCTGTAACCGAGCTCATTAATTAACGACACGCACACGTGCCTACGGGTGTGAAAAATGGCAACTGCTAATTGGCGAATCTGCCTGGAGAAGATAGCATATCGTGTTTTTCACTTTTCATAATCCTTGAAGGTCAACCATTGGTCTCAGGCTGGTCTAAAAAATAAATAAATAATTTATAATAAAATGAAAAATCAAATTTTGGATTAAAAAATGTAGAACCTACAAGAGTATAAGGGGCAGCGCTCGTCTCTCTGTTTTTCTCATTGAGATCTTCACCTAAGAACTTGACTCTCTCTTTCTTGCCCTTCATCACTTCCCTCTCTTCTTAAACCTCTCTCTCTTCTCACTCTCCGTGTCTCGCTGTAGGTTTTTAGTGTTCGTGTACTAAAAGCTGATTTCTCTCTGTATGTACAGTGAATTCATATGCTCACTTAAATGCTCTTCCCTCTCTTTTTCTCTCTCTAACTTAACCCTAGCTTCACAGAGACATCTGTGATTTGAATTTTTCTGTTTCTTTTTCTTGTTGTTTTTATGAGAGTTATGGGCTTGATTGATCCGTCTAGTGATCAGAGGCTTAAAAAGACATTTTCAATCGAGGGAAGGGCGCCGTTGATGCTTAAAGATTACCTTCTGGACGATTTCAGCTCGTGCTCGTCCAACGGGTTCAAATCGTTCCCTCGCCGGCAATGCTGTACTACTGTCCGATTTCTTCTCGAGATCGACCTCAAGAAAGGCAAAACCTCTAACTACAGAAAACCGTCCATAACGGGAAGCCTTTCCAGAAGCGCGGCTTCCACTACTATCTCTGCTCTGCAGAGAGCGTCGGGGGCCGTCATTAACGCCGTCAAACAACTTCCGTTCTCCTCCCCCAAGTCTCCTTCATCTTCCCTACGGAACAGAGCTCGGAAAGGACTTCTGCCGAGAAGCTTCTCGCGGAAGCTGTTGAAGAGGAGCTTCTGGAAGAAAGCCAGGGAAGATGACCGCGAGATCCGACGGTGGAGATCGTTCGCTGAACTCCTAGAAGAAGAACACCAAACATTCGATCAGAACCCTCATGACTCCGCCACCACCACCGCCACCACGACGGCAACAACTACAGCCACCATAAAATTCACTAGTACATCCAGCTGGGACGAAGGTGGATTTCTTAACTCCGAGAATTCAAGCGAAAACGACACCGTGGAGGGTGAAAAGGAATTAACGAAGAAGAAAATGATCAGCGAGATTGTAGCCGTCACAGCCGGCGAGGATTCTGAATCCACGGTGAACAACTATCATGTAGAGAATGCAAAGGTGAGTTAATTAGTTGGAGACTTTTTTATCCAGTGCTTCGCGTGCACATACTAATCTCCTGGTGAGTCTCTCTGATTAGTTGTGCGTTAATCAGCTTAATTAACTTAACAATCATATCAATATTGCTAATTAGTACGATAGTTGTTGTAGGGAGGGATATTTTGGGGAATCTGGGGTTTGTCGAGGGAGAGAGAGGATTGAGCACGTGGATTTCACTGGTTGGGTATATCTTGGGATATGACAATCTACATCGTAGGACTACGAATTTTAATGTGGTCGAGTAAGTCGAGGCATAGGATCCGGCTACGTGTTGTCTCCTCCGGAATCCACGACGTATGATCACTTGAGACCACTTGGCTCCCAAATGCACCAGATAGTACATCCCTTCCTCTCCTTTCCATCCCCTTTAGCTATCAACTCAGCAAATCTAACAATTGATTTTCATTTGATCTTATTTTTATCAATTTTTTGAAATAAATTTATTCGTTTTAATTTAATAAAATAAATAATAAATCATAAAAATTATTTAATTATTTAAAATATCAAATCAGTAGGTGATCTTTATTAAGTGGAATTGGTATGGCTGGTTTGGGAAATTTGAGAAATTAATAATTTGTCGGTGAGGGAGGGAAATGGGTGACTTATATAAAAATGTGTACGGCATGATTCTGGCGGGCTCGGTGTTGTGGGTGCATATAACTGCCAGCATTAATTAATTTTAATAGTTCAGTTTTGTGTTAGGCAAAATATTAAATAGGGTCCATGTTCCTTTGTGTTCAAGTGGGCTATAGTTTACCATATTAAGATTTCAAAATTTAAAAATCCACTGACCACACAGATTTTAATGTCTTTTTTGTCAACTAGTGGGTTGACTTGGCCAACTCAAATTGGTCTTCTCTTGTTTGGAGCCTTTGATTCTTGTCTGGTCCTTTAATAAAAACCTCAACAAATTTATTAAATTAGCTTATTTACACATTATATATATAGGTATGTTTATAGAGATTTTTATATAAGATACGCATTTAAAAGATACGGATTTCATAAAAAAATAAAAATAATTTCAATCAATAGGTTAATCTTTTATTTAGAGTTTTGAAAAAATAATATCATAATAGACTGTCTGTGATTTGAAAGTTTTGATTACTGTAAAACAATTTATGACATAAAGTTTAATTAAAAGATATTTTTATAATTTAAATGTTAATAAAAACAAAAATATATTTTGCTGTGTTATCATCTTTTTTAAAATGAAAAAACCAAAAATGACACAACATTGCCATGCGGTACATGTTGAAACTTATGTGATCACAAGTTTAATGAAATAAACATAAAATCTTTCATATTTCATTTTATAGAATGATCTGGTTGTGGTGTATTCTCAGCTGTATGAATGGAAATGAGCTCCTAAACAGTTTTCATGGAGGTTTCTTCTGATTTTAGTTGATGGGTTGATGAATTATCATGACAGGAATGGGCGAAGGAGGGGAAAGAACAGTTCAGTCCAGTGTCCGTTCTGGATTGCCCATTTGAAGATGATGAAGACTTTAACTCTTCTTTCCGATGCAGCCTGGAAGGTCTCTCTCTCTCTCTCTCTCTCTCACACACACACACACACACACACACACACACATTCAACAGGAAGTTTTGCTTACATGAATGAAACATGTGATCAACAGGAAGAAAACAGAAGCTTAAACAGAAGATCAGACAGTTCGACAGCCAACCTCCCATCGAACCAGTTGACCTGGAGAAACGAATTTCATTATCAGAACTTCCTTGCTCAATCTCTATATGCAAGAATATCTTTGATCATGACAACGAAGAAGAATACGGAACAAAAGAACAGGCAGAGAAGCTTCTCAACTTAATCAAAGCCAGAAACCCATCGAACAACGTTGTGGGTAAGGAAGATAATCTGTTGTTAGATTTCTTCGGAGAGAAAACGACAGAAAATCACTGTGAAAAAGATCTACTGAAAGTAGCAGAAGACTGGATTAATGGGGAATCTAAAGAACTGTTTGTGGGATGGGAAGCGAGGGAGGCGAGATATGCCTACGTGAGAGATATGGAGAAGAACGGGAGGTGGAAGAACATGGATGAAGAAAGAGAAAAGGTGTCTGGAGAACTGGAGCTTGATTTCTTCACTTCCTTGGTGGATGAATTGTTACTTGATTTGCTCTAGTGTGTGTAATTTTTCTCTTTTCTTTGTGGCTTTGTTAAAGTTTAAATCTTGAAAATATTAGGATGATTCAGGGTTGTTTTGGTCATTGCGGAAAGTTGTCGAGGGTATTAAATTGGCTGAAATGACTAAATCCACCTTGAGGCAAAGCCCGTGGTCAATCCATTTCCTATTCAAAAATGGATGGTGAGATTTTGATATTTACATTTGTGTATCCTCTTTTTCTCTCAAGTAGCTTCTTTCTTACAATAAGCTGAATTATTATTTTTTAATTGATTTGTTTTTTGTTAATTTTTTTAAAATATTGATGTGTCATGAATTAATAAAATAAAGTTTTAAAATATATTTTATAAATAAAACTTAACAAACAAATTACTAATTTAATTATATTTTTTAAATTAAATTATATCAAAAATATTAAAAATTAAAATTAAAATTATTATATACTCATATTTATTTAAAATTTTTCATACATATAAAAAAAATCAAGTTACTATTCTCAAAAAATTAAAATTTTTTAATTTTTTAAATTAAAATTTTAAAAATTTATTAAAAAATAACTCATGAATAAAAAATTATTTAAATTTAATAAAATAAAATAAAATAAAAAATTTATTTAAATTATTTTTAAAAGAATTTTAATTTAAAAATATTATTAATTTTTTACAACTGTTTGAATAATTAAACTTTAATTTATTATTTTATGAATATTGTAATTAGGTTTAGCATATAAATAATTTGTATTTTATTTTAATTATATTTTTGACTTTTAACTTAATAAATTATAAAAAATATGTACATTCTTAAAACTCAATAAAAGTCAGCTCAACACAATTTGGATTATTAACTCTCAACCGCACATGTAAATGTGTAATTATATATGTTTGCAATGTATCGAAGCCCATCTTTGTAATTTAGTCTCGGAATCAATGCCCGAGTCAGCTGCTGGGTTTAAATACTGATTGGCTATGTATCAAGGGGTGCTTTTGCTGTGCGCGATAAGATTGAATTATTCTAACGAGATAGAATTTGATATTGTTAGATTATATTGAATATAAAGTATGTTAATTTTATAATGTATATGTTAATATAAAATAAGAATAAAAATTAATTTTTATTTATTTTTTGATATTAAAAAATAATAATATAATCTAATGAATATTACAAATTTAAATTGTATAATAATTAATTGATAAATATACTTAATTTTTATTTTTTAATTCAAATATCTGTTTAATTTTTATTATAATTTATTATCTTTTCACTTTCAAACACATAATTATAAGATAAATTTTATAAGTAAGAGCAATAATTAAAAATTAATTATAAATATTTAATTAATAATATTGATATATTTGACATAAGTTAGATTGATTTAAAATAGATCAAAAATTAAAATAAAGTAATACAATGTAATTTTCATGACAAGTTAGGTGGTATTATAATTAATTAATGAACACATAAATTTTTTTAAAATTTAATTTTTAAAATATATTTCTGTTAAATCCAAATATTTTCTTTTAAATTTTGTGATGTTAATTGGATAAAGAAAAACTTAATTTTTATGCATTAATTCAATTCATCACTTTTAAAAATAATTTTATCTTACCAATTTAAAAGAATAAAATTATTATTATTTAATTAAATAAAAGAATAAATATAAAATAAATTTATCTTATTTCAATCCAATTTTCATACTTTAAGCATGGCCCAAGGGTCCAGGTTGAAGCCTAATATGCTCTTGGAGTTAGACACCCAAAGCCAACAAGTCCACATGGACTCCTCCATTGGAATAATTGAAAGCTTTCACACATTGAAATGACATGGGCCCATTTAATAACCATGGCCCACAAAAGATATCTCCTTTGTGAATAAGATCAATGGTCATAATAGTAATTAAGTACTTTCATCCAAATCCATTAGTACATGGACCAAAACAATTAAAATAAAAATAAATCTGAACATTTATTTATTATATTCTCACTAATTAAATGAAATTAATAATTTTACGGTTTATTATAAGTAATACTATGCTAATCTTATGAAAAAAAAGTGAAAGTAATTTTAAATCTTGAGTTTTATTTTTTCTTTTCAGTTAAATTTTGATTTTTTCAAAAATTTTTAAACTAAATTTTAATTTATTGATTTTATTCAAATTGATTATGTTAAAAATAATTATAAAAAATTAATGATATTTATATTTTTTAAAATGTTTAAGAAAATTACTCAAAATCTTACACAAGTTTTTATATCAAATTTAAATAATTTTTGATTGGAGAGTGATTTTATAAATTTTTAAAATTTTTAATAATATATTTTTTAAAAAATACTATTAGAAAAACTATTATTTATATGATAAATTAAATATTTTTTTATTTAAATATCTTTAATTTTGATTTTTTATAAATTTCAATTTAATCAAAATTGATAAATTATACTTATCTAAAGGCGTTTTAAAAATAAAAATATTTTCATAATTTATCATAAATAAATAAAATATTAAGAATTTATTTAGTTAAACATGGTAATGTATATTCAAAACTTTTAATTTTCTCGTGTTATATTCGCATGTCAGGACAAAATTTCATTGTTTTGGAAATATTGAAATGTTAGTTGTTATTCAATTAGTTACTATTATACTTTGGTATTTAATAAATCAAAAAATGATATTATAATAGTAATTGTTATAATTAATTTTAAATATCCTCTAAAAAACTATACCTAAATTGTTGATGGTTTAGTTTAGTTTTTTAATTAAAAATTTTAAAATGAAATAAAAGCACCATTTAAATTATTGAATTTATATAATTTTTTAAGTACATGTTTATGAATTAAATGTTATAATTTATTATTGTCATTTTTAGTATAATAATTAACTAAAATCCTATCCTAATTTACTGCCTTTATGTTATCGCAATGTAATTATTTTGTGTATTATTCATTGAATTTAATTTAATATAAAATATTATAAGGCAAAGTTCTCATAAAATCATATATTACCCTATGTTATCAATCAAATTTTTATATTTAAAAAGTTATAAATCAAAATTTAATTTATCAATTTAATTTAAATTAAATATTATTAAAATTTTTAAAAATTAAGAGTATTTAAATTAAAGATCTTATATAATGATTTTTAACTTAAAAATTTTCACATATGTAAATAAATTTTCAAAGCTATTGTTACAAAATGTTTTATAAAATTTTGAGTACTGAAAAAATATATATATATTTTTAAATTTATAATATAAAAAATTTTAAAAAATAGCATGATTACTCAAAAAATTATGAAAATTTTTTTGACAGTTGCTTGAAAATTTTTTATATTTTTTAAAAATTTTAAGTTAAAATTTATTGTATAAGATTTTTAATTTAAATATCTTTAATTTTTAAAATTTTTGATAAGATTTAATTTAGAGCAATTTAATAAATTAAGATTCAATTTGTCACTTTTTAAACATGAAATTTTGATTAGTAACATGAGATAAATATCAAGATTTTTGGGATTTTAACTTTATTATTTAATCAATATCATATTTTTCTTATTTCTTTAAAATAAAGTAATGATTAAACAAATCATATATTATTCATATTTTTAATTAAATATTTTATAAATTTTAATAGATAAAATATATCAATTTGATCTAAATTGATTGCTTTTAATTTTTTTAAAGAGCTAATTTAAATTATGTTACAACAAATTTTAAATTAAATATTTACAAAAATATATATATAAGTTATCATCATTATCATATTCATTACACGTGTATCACCAATCAAAAGATTACACATCATCAAAACAAAGTCTAACCCATGCTTCACAAAAAACATATTTTTTTAATGTTTAAAAAATCTATAATTTTATGTAATAATAGTTTAAATATTTATATTTATAATAATTATTAAATTAAAATTTATGGTATATTTTTTAAATTTAAATATATTTTTAAATGGAAAAATTTGAATTTAAATAAAATTAAATAATATATAAAATTGTTACCAAATCACAAAATTTTAATTAAGAAACGTAAATAATATTAAATTTATTGTGATAAACATTTAAACAAATAATATTTTACTATCGTGAACACCAGTGACAAGGTGTGAGTTGTACGCTACCGTTTCCAATGAGCCGTGCATCGCACGTCCCTTTTTCGCCGCACATAGGCACGTTCTCTATGGTGTGCCACTTTTTGCCTCATTATCAGGAATCACATCTCCACTCCCTCTTTTTCTACTTCCAAGCAAAGCACCAATATCAATTTTCTGGTTTTGGTTGTATTAAAAATTTTAAATTATAATAAAATTTAATAATCAATTTTTTATTTTATATATCAAAATTTTGTTTTATTATTATAAATTATAAAATAAATGTTTATATTAAAAAATTCAACACAAATTTAAATCAACCAAAAGTTTTATCAATAGAAACTCCAAGGCTTTCCTCGTGGTGGAAATTCCGGCGTGGGAATAGACTTTTGTGGAGCCAACAGAATGCTGACAAATCAGCAAATCGTAGTTTCGCCAGATCTTCACCCATTTTAGACGCCAGGCTGACACGTGGCTCATGCAGAGAATAGAAAGTCCACTCACCACCATCTCGCCAGCTCCGGGCGCTCCCAATATGTCGCGTCTTCTCATCATACAATATCTCACGAGCGTGAATCATTATATCTTTTAATTGACCTATCTAAATATATGTTAGATGCAGCTTTTGCTCTTCTAAGTCACAATTTATTTTTATTATCTAATTAGCATGTTTTTTAATGATATATTAAAATATTAATAAATATATTTTAAAATAATTTATAATTAAAATATTATTTTATTTTTATATTTAATGTTAAATTAAAGATAATTTAATTAAATAACAAGTGATAAGAAAAGAAGCTCCTTTCTATTGCCACTTAAACCTTAAACTTTTTAAGTAACATAAATCATTAAATTATTTATGTAACTACGTCAAAAAGTGATTTGCTTATTTTAAAATTTAAATAAAAATAATACATCAAACAATATTAGTTAATTTTTAAGATTTTAAATAATATTATTATTTATTATTGTTATTTTATATATGATACAATTAAATAATAACTTCATAACTTCATATTCTTTTACTTAGTGATAAATGTTTTAATTATTTTATAAATATATGTCGCATAAAACTCATAATATTAATTTTTAAAAAGTATTTAAAACGAATCATAATTATTGATTGTATTTAAATTAATCTTAATTGAAAATATTTATAAAAACTTAAAATCGTTTTCATTGTTAAGATATTTGAAAGCTAAATCAAATAAATTTTACTGCTTTTTGTTGAGTTCATCTATGTAATTTAGATAATTTTTTATTTATAAATTTTGTTAAAATGTATTTTTTTAAAAAGTATTTAATACTCTGAAATATTTTTAGAAATGATTTTTGAATATTTTTATTAAAAATTCTTATTTTTTAATAATATTTAATTTAATCTAAAATAATTAATTAAAGTTCATTTGAAAAAATATAAATAATAAGATCATGTGTAATAAAATAATACTAAATGTAATAATAATAAAAAAGAAGGGAGGGAATGACCGAATCAAACATTGCTCAGCCATCTCTAATCAAAAAAGTGAAAGTTGGTCAAAGCCTTGGTATCCGATCAGGAAAGTGGAGTGTTATTGGGTTTAGGGTCATCGGTGTCAACCTACAACAACAATTTCCTTTGTTTCCATCTTTTCGCGAGAAAACATTTCCGGGAAAGTTGAATTGTCAAATAAGCTCTCGGGATTTTCTTCTGAGGAAGATAGGAAAACGAATGGGTCACGATTAGGGAGCTGCGAGAGTCTACCCTTTTTGTTCCTTCATAAAAATCCCACCGTTCTTTCGAGCTTCAAAGCCTACTGGCTTCCACTTTTAACCGAAAGAATAAACTTTGAGATGCACAAAGTGTTCTCTCTCTCGCTCGTTATATTCATAAATTTGAGAGAGGCAGAGAGAGAAAGGAGTGAAAGTGAAGAAGAGAAGCCTCTTACCTCTTTCCACGGATACCTTTCTTCGTCACGTTATTAAAACCGACCCCTTTGTTTCTTTAACGAAATTTGTGTTAAATAACATGCACCGCTAGAGTGTGTATTTGTGTGAATATTCTCGGCATAGCCTTGGTGTTGTACTTCCTTTCTTTTAAATTTTTGGATTAGTTGTGCTTAGTTGATCAGTCGATCAGGATTTGAGGATATGAAGGGAGAGGATCAAACGAGGTCTCTGTTTGGGATTTCTCTCTCTGATCGACCGAAGTGGCAACAGTTCCTCATTTGCTCTTCTGGGTTCTTCTTTGGTTACCTCGTTAATGGCATATGTGAGGTTTGTTTCATCCCCTTTTAATTTTTAATTATCTCTCTCACATGTTTGTTTATGTATTTTTGTTAGGGAATTAACCATTATACTGATTTTAGTAGTGTTTACTCTGGTTAGCTTTTTGGTCTGAAGAAGTCGCTTGTTTGTTGTAGTGTTGGTTTTCTTGGTTACTTAATGATTATTGTGTTAGCTTTGAGGTTTTGACTTTGCATGTGTTGTCTCTTGTTTGGTTGCCATGAAACAGTTGGAAAAAGAAGAGAAATAAGATTTTAAAATTCCATATATTCTGTTGTTTTGCTGATAAGAACTTCTGATAGGGGTTTTTGTATCTTTTCTTTTAGATGCATCATTTTCTCTTCAGCTAAACAGTGCTTTAGATTTTTGTCAATTTGGAATTCTAGATAAATATTTGCTACTTAGTTGTTGTTGCCATAAGATCAAGCAATCAGCCATAAGATCAGTTTTTGGAATCATATACAGGCTGTGCAATTAAACTGAACTGTGATTTTTTTTTTCTTTGGCTGCACTGTTTTATTGGTCTCAAATTCCCCTGTTAGTCTCATATTACAGGAAGAATCAGAGAACTTTGTTAATTTTTGGTTTCATAGTTAGATTTTCTGCATAATTCTGCTATTTTTAATGATTATTCATTGTGTTTCTGTTGATTGTAGGAATATGTGTATAATCGGCTTCAGTTCAGGTATTTCACTCTCACTGAGCATCACAAATGAATTCATTTCTTTTTTTTTTTTAATTTATCATGTTGATTTCATGTAACATTAGCTTTCATACTTTCTTTTTACAGCTATGGCTGGTATTTCACTTTTGTACAAGGATTTGTGTACTTGATTCTCATTTACCTCCAAGGTTTCACCACCAAGCAAATGGTGAACCCATGGAAAACTTATGTAAAACTCTCAGCTGTTCTCATGGGTTCTCATGGATTAACAAAGGGATCTTTGGCCTATCTTAACTATCCTGCACAAATCATGTTCAAATCCACAAAGGTAGGCTGAATTACTGCATGAATCATTTTCTATGGACTTGTGTTGATAGAAACTTCATTCAATGCTAGCTGATAATGTGTTAAAATTGTAACTTTGCTTCATGGATTCGAAAATTTAGAAAAAAAAAAAGAATTAAAAATAGATCTGCTAACGCATGTTTTTTACAATTTTGGGGGATTTTAGGTGCTTCCGGTCATGATAATGGGTGCATTCATTCCCGGCTTGAGAAGGAAATACCCTGTTCATGAATACATCTCTGCTGTGCTTCTTGTTGTTGGTCTGATTCTTTTCACTTTAGCAGATGCCCAAACGTCTCCAAATTTTAGCATAATCGGTATTTTGATGATATCGGGTGCTTTAGTCATGGATGCGTTTCTGGGTAATTTGCAAGAAGCAATTTTCACCATGAATCCTCACACAACACAGGTGACTAGTGACTACAGCTAATACAATTGCCATATCGATGCCAAAATTACTTTTCAAAACCAAAATTTTTCGATCTTTTCTGTAACTAGTTTCTGTTATTATTCTTCTAACAGATGGAGATGCTGTTCTGCTCAACGATAGTGGGATTGCCTTTCTTGCTTGCACCCATGATTTTAACAGGAGAGCTGTTTAGAGCCTGGAGTTCTTGTTTTCAAGTAAAGAACAATGCTTTTCATATATTATCATTCAAAATTTGCTCCTTTTTCCTGTTGCTCTTCCTTTTTTTCTGCCTAAAAGGGTAAGGGTATTGGCTTTTGTTCACACATAACGTGCCTGCTATAGTGACCTAAATGAATTTTCTAGGAGAAATCACAGATTTCATAGTTGTTCATGTGCTCCATTAGCATGTTTCTTGGTACTACAAACCCCAAATTGGTCAAGATCCAATTGAGTTTTTTCTAAGATTTGACATACTTTGGGAATATACCCCACTAAAATATGCATTATTATAAAGTATTCTGTATCGAAAGGTGACATTCTTCCAGGATGCGCAGCACTTCAATGTCACAGAAAGGATCTAATCCCTTAAACATTTGGATTGCTATGTGTCTGCAGTCTTCTTCTTCATTTTGGTAGTTTCATCTTCAAGCTTCTCCATTAAGACAGTAACTTATTAACGCCAATTCTTGTTTTTATGTAATCACAGCATCCTTATGTTTATGGGGTGTTGGTGTTTGAAGCCATGGCCACATTCATTGGTCAAGTGTCTGTGTTATCCCTCATTGCCATTTTCGGAGCTGCCACTACAGCAATGGTAAATATTTTATTTTCACTAGTTGATCTACTGCACTTATTATTCAATTATTATTGGAAACGTCCTGAAGCGATCAAGAACACAGTATCTTACTGGTCTGTGGCATGGCATTTACCTGTTGGCAGATTACAACAGCTAGAAAGGCAGTGACTCTGCTGCTATCATTCTTGATATTCACCAAGCCATTGACTGAACAGCATGGAACAGGGCTGCTTCTGATATCCATGGGAGTAATACTGAAAATGGTACCAGACAGCAAGCCCCCTGCTAAGAATCCAAGCTCTTTCACCATTGCCAAGCATGCAAAACCTTCTTCCAATGATCCAAAAAGCCTGGTAGAAAGCAGAAGACAAGCTCAAGCTCAAGAAGATGATGAAGAAAAAGCTCCCTTAGTGTGAGGGTTCTGGTGGAGTTTCTGGGTGTGGTAGGGAAGTTGATTTAGGTTCTTTTTATTTGGTAAATTGTGTATATTGTAACAGCTAAAATATTGAATTTCCTGTTCCTCTAGATCAATAATTTTCATTATAAATCTTGGATTTTAATACAGACCAATAAGAGACTTTTGGGTATAAGTTTTTCCCTTTTTCTTATTTTCTTAATTATTTAATAAGAAAAACTTGGATTATTAAAACCCAAATTAAAATCTGAAGGAATTTAATGAAGTTTAAAGCAAAGAGAAAATCCATTATGAAAGGAAGGCTTTTGTTTTTTTTTTATTTTTTAAAAAATATTAATTGAATTAATTATATATTTTAAGTTTATTTTATTTAAATATTATTTAATAAATTAAAATTAAAATTAAAATTTAATATAATTTTTAATTTTATATTATAAAATATTAAATTATAATTAATAATTTATAAATTAAAATTATTTAAGTTTAAGAGATGAATTTAAAATGTAAAACTTATGTAAAATTTAATTATGAAAATATTTTTAATTTTTTATTATTTAATTTAAAATAAAAATATGATGTTTCATTTATATCATCAATTAAATTTTTTATTTAAAAATAACAAATTTAACATTGATTTATTAATTTAATTTAAATTAAAATTTATTAAAAAAATTAAGATAAATATCATTTAAAACCTTGATCTTTACACTATCTCTTCAAATAGACACTAAGTCTCAAAATGTATCCAAACTAACCTCAACTTTTTAATTTTGTCCAAATTGAACCTTTCGTCTAAATCAATTAAACGACGTTTGTAAAATATGAATTTATTGAAAGAAAACAAAGATATTATATCAGTAAAATATATAGAGATAAATGACAGCGTTTTTTTTATTTTGGTTTTCTCTCCGTTTTGATCTTCTCTCCAAAAACCTAAATGGATTTATTGAAGGGCAAAAAGGACATTACATCAGTAGAATATATAGAGGTAAATGGCAGCGTTTTCCCCATTTTGGTATTCTCTCCGTTTTGATCTTCTCCCCAAAAACCTAAATATCGTTTTTCTCTCTCAATTCGTCACTAGGTAATGAGAAATTTGAAGGTTTGATTGCATACGATGTTCTTCCTACAATCCCAAAATCTTTTTCTTGGGTTTCTTATTGTTCATGAAGTATTAATTTTGTCCTAATATCGCAATGACAAATTTGAAGATTCAATAAGATGAACCTTCGAGCGAACCTTCACTCTCTATGGACAAATTCAACTTCGATTAGTATATATATCACTAATACTCGATTCTTTAACAAGAAAATCCTTATCAATTTACAACTTTTCTTTTCTTTTTCCTCTTATCTTTCTTTTCTCTCTCTTCGAGCAATAAGGCTATGTGTTTTCTCTGAAGGAAAGGGAATGAAGGATTTAACGGATGACGATGCTCTCACGGAAAAAATTAATTTAAACAGCGTTTGTAATTGAGGTTTAATTTGGATAAAATTAAAAATTCGAGGTTAGTTTGGATACATTTTAAAACTTAGTGTTTGTTTGGAGAGATATAGTAAAAGTTAAGATTTTAAATAATATTTATTCAAAAATTTAAAAATTAAAGATATTTAAATTAAAGGTCCAACCCAATAAATTTTAACTTAAAAATTTTTATATACGTAAAACAATATTTTATTTTTCATCACAAAATGTTTCATAAAATTTTAAAGTAATTTTATTATTTTTAAATTTTTTTGATATAATTAATTTTAAAAATATATATTTAATACTTAAAAAATTATAATTTTTTTATGATAGTATTTTAAATATTTTTTTATATTTTATAAATATTTTAAGACAAAATTTATTGTATAAGATTTTTAATTTGAATATTTTTAATATTTAATAAAATTTAATTTAAACTAATTAATAAATTAATGTTTGATTCATTATTTTTTAAAAAAGATTTAATTAATAATTTAGATTAAATATTATAATTTTATAAAATTTTTATTTTTAATTTAATATTTAATTTTAATAAAATTAAAAATTTAATATATATGATTAATGGAATATATTAATATTTATAAAAAAATATAATTTAAATTTATTATTTTTATTTTACTTGAAAAATAAATTAAAGTAATTTTTTATATTTAAAAGCCAAGCGCTAGGGACTTTCAGTCATGAAGCAGGAGTCCCATTTCTGCCCGTTTAGGCATATTGTGGTTGTGGGCCCCAGGATGTGGGCACTGACGACAATGCTGCACGTGGCCCACGTGGTGGTGAGAGTAGGCCCCTACGCCCTTGAACAGAGAAAGGATCCAACGGTCTCCATTGAAAGTTTGGTTCCACAGCTGATCGTACGGCAGAAGCTGGTTCCTGTTGATTCAATCACTCACTTTTGATCTCCCAATTAAAAAGGCTCCTTTCTTTTTGTGTGTTAGTAGGCTATAGCCTGAATCAAAAGCTGAAGAATTTTTGAATCAAAAACCCTAACATCTTGCCCCTTCCGCGGCTTTCTTCTGCTTTTCAACTCTTTCCCAGAAACGGCACTTTCAATATGAAGGGGACGAAACGTTTTGCTGTTCCGGAATCGGTCCCTGACACGAACGACTCCACTGTGAGTTGCTTTTTTTTTTTTTTTGAGGAAAACCCCTAAAATTGGTTTTCCTGTTTTATCAGCTTGTCCTGTGTTGAACGCATATATATGCAAATTACATGTGCATGCATTTAGGTGTATATCTGTTTGTCTTGGGCCTAGTTAGTTGGTTTGCCGGGAACCAGCAGGGAAGAGGGAATTTTGAGTTCTGGCAAATTGCAGTGTGATTTTCTGGCTTAATTGAGAAAGGTTTGAAGGTTATTTGAGCTAAAAGAACATATATGACCTGTGATTTTTAGCTAAAGGCTGTCATTGCTGAGCAAAATTAATTTGGTCTGTTTTCAATGAGCAAATGCCAGAAAGTTGCATTTTTTTTTTTTTGGCTGGTATCAGGCTTCTTGTTTGATTGTTCTTCACAAATCTGTGGAATCACCTGTGCGGTTTTGTCGAAAATTTGAGGATTTTGTATGATCACTGTACTAGGGAAATTGAGTTCAGTAAAGAAATGCAACCATTATTGGGAAAGTATAGTACGTGGCATGCTCTAATTTGGGCGATTAGGATATCGCTATAAGGAGGGGGAAGGAAGCTATAGGCTTACTTTGGTTATCTATCTCAAGGATCAAGTTTTTTTCTTGTTCAGCAAACAAAAATTTGCTATTTTTATATTATCTGTTTTTGGGTGGGGTACCCCTTGTGCTGTCTGCAAAGTAGTGATGTTAAAAGCATACTTTTCTGGAACTCAGTGGTTTCCTTTATCAATGTTCTAGTTGGGCCTGACATTGCTTCTTCACTTCACAATTTTGCTTCCATCACCATCATGAACAAAGATCAAGCCTGTCGTTTATGAGAAGAAACCCAAGCTGGAAATAGATTCTGGCAGAAGAAACGCTAGTACACATGGAAAATTTATGTTGAGAGAATCCTGGAATGGCGGATGCTGGTGGCTTTATTCAGTGGTTTCTTAAGAGAGATCATCAATAGAGCAACATTTTTGAGAGATTTGGTTTTCATGAAACTTAGCATAATGCTCAGTTTGCAGTTGGAGTTGAAGTTTTATGCTAACTATTATGTATGCCATTCATGCATTATTGATGCTTCTTGTTTTTTCTTTTTCTGTATTAGTCAATTTTTGGAAGCTGATCATGTATTTCCAATGACAATGCAGTTTCGGAATAAAAGAATAATGTCAGGATCTCTTTTTGATGCTCAAAGAGCAGAGCCATCAAAACAGCAGTTGGTGGCAGCAGCACCCCTGGATGCGCAACGGGCTGAGTCATCTCAACGTCATGTTAGAGCTCTCAATACCCAATTTGCAAGGTACATCCTCCTCTATTGGATAAACTCTGTTTCACTGTTAGTAATGAGATTATGTCCCCTTCTCTAACAGTTGGTTTCACCTAAGAGGTGTGGTCTCTTGTTGTCTATCAAGTCGATCAAATTCACAAGTGCACTATCTTAATAATTATATTTTATATAGTGAAGAGATAATGAGATTGGTATATTATTTAAATCTGAATTATTTGTTTAGAGTAATTGCATATTTTTCTTTTGTTGCTAAATACATGTGTTTTTTGCCAATTGACTTCTGAGTGTTGTAAACATAATCCTTCTTTTTTTAGATTTGTTAAAAAATTAAATTCTTTTATTTTTTTCTATGACAGTTGGGTGCAAACACAACTGAAGGATCATCCTGATGAACTCTGGGAAGATGGTGTTAGAGACTATCTTGCTCATGCTTCAAGTATTATGGTAATTCTTAACAATTTCTACTCCTTTTGAAAGGTGTTCTCTATTGCTAATATTCCTTTAGCCACATGCAGTCTTGATGCCTTCTCATAGCATCTTTTTGGCGCATTGGGGAGAAGTTCTAGTTTAGCCCAATTTGGTGGGTTAATTCCCTCTTTGCACCTACATATGCATGAGTGTACAAGTACACACCTATTTGCAGTAATGAACAAGGTTTTATCTTCACCATAACTACTAGAACTGGGTTGACTGATCTTTTATGTTTGACTTGATTCACTTTCTGTTTCATTAAACAGTATGCACAGGCTTGAAATAGTGTTATTCTTTTCTTTGTTTCTAGTGCTTAAATGTAACATGCAACTTAAAATCTTAGACTTGATTATGTATGACCTCATTATGTACCTTAAGGCCCTGAGGCCCCTTGATCAATAGCAATTCAGTTTACAGCCTGCCTTGAGGCCCAAGACTTAGCAGTGTGGGAACTTATCTTGTCTACATTCAATTAGGAAAATGTCCATATCAATATCTTCCACTCCATTGTTGACCATGAATTGTTGGACTACAAGTACTGTAATTATTTACAAGGAGCTATGTTTTCGTAATCGATACTTTCATGATAGTGAAGATGTAGCCAAGACTATGTTATTGCATGATGTTGGTGTTTTGGGCTAAACTGAGGGGTCTCTTGCTGCAGGAGAAGTTCAGTGATGTTGTCAGCTGGCTTAAGGAAAATGCTGTAAAGGGAGTAAGTTTGCCTTCTGTTGAATCTCATGCTAGTGAGAAGAAATTGGTGCCTGAAGTGAAGAATAACGAGGTTAAATTATTTCCTGAGAGGACTATGTTCACTGCAACAAATTCTACTACAAGCTTTACAGCTCCATGGAGTTCAGGATTATTCTCCAACAGTCAAAACCCTGTTCTCTTTGGTAGGTTTCATCTCTGTTACTTAAAGCACTATGTTTATTATGGTCTCTAATGGATAGAACTTGTGTTTAAGGTTTTAAGAAGCATTTTCCTCGCAAGATGAACAAAATATATTCCATGAGAATGTAAGCCATCAAAATTGTAACTACCTGAATTGGAAAAAGTTTTGAAATTTTTGGTCAATGGGCAAGGTGAACAACTTTTTCTAAATTGTCACTTTTAAGGGAAAATGTATTGTAAGTAAAGCATGCTAGAAAAGATTACCTCAAAATCCTTTAGCCTGATACTGTGTACATCTTGGCATCTCATGGTGAGTGATTGATGTCCCTAAAATTTAAAGGATTGCTGTGAACTAAATCTACTTTGTGTTTTGCCTTATGAAATAAAAGCTACTTTT
Source organism: Moringa oleifera (assembly GCA_021397835.1). Lineage (NCBI taxonomy): Eukaryota > Viridiplantae > Streptophyta > Magnoliopsida > Brassicales > Moringaceae > Moringa > Moringa oleifera. The sequence goes on from JAJFZO010000566.1 coordinate 2,197,589, forward strand.
CTTGTTGCTACCAGTCTCATGGGATTTATTAAAACTGATATCTTTGCAGTTGATGTGCATTTATACTGTTGAAATTCAGGAATTTATGGTTAAAAAAAAAAAGTTCCAAAAGGTTACCATGAAATAATTCTGCGAAGCTTTCATTTCAGCAACATTACAATCTATGTGAATTCTGACATCCTACGTGCTTGGTTTTGGTTTAGGAAATCAAAGCTCTGTTGCCATGAACCATAATGCTTCGGATGATGTGGATGGTGGTGAGACACTGGAACTTTCTCTTTTAATTCCTTTCCAGAACCTGTATGGGTAGTACTTCTGAGTTTTATCAGGCACTTTCGTGCTTATTAGCACTAGTGCAGGTTTTTTTGTGTGGTTTATTGTTTTGCTTCATCTTGTAAATAGCATACACATGTGCTCAACAACTGTCTGATATAGGTTCATATAAAAATTATTATTTGCTGAAAGGTTTTAAATGAGTGAGTTGACAGGCAAAGACATTATGACGGAATGGTGCTGATTGTCAGTTTTCCTTTTGGTATAATGTATTTCCCAAGTTGTCAGTAGTTTTGCAATGTTCAAGAGGTTTTCCAACATGATGCATTCTAAGAACATTTTGTTGTGTGCTTCAAATATGAAAGTTGAAATGCTCATTTCAATTAAAGCCCCCCTTCCCTAGGAAACAAAGGAGTGAAATAAAAAGGTAAAGGAAACCAAAAATCTGTCTTATACTGCACATCTATGCTAAATATTTTGGTAGGTCCATATAATTTTCTGCTTCACGAGGTGTATTTTTAATTTTATCTTTTGTGGTTAGAATTAGTAATCATGTTCGGTCTTTCTTCTGATGCCAGTGAGATCACGAAGTATTAGCAGTTCATTTTTGTCAGTTAAAAACTCACTTATAGTGATGCTGGTTGTTGATTAATATTCAGACAATTTTTTTTTCCCCAAGTTTTTACTGAATTGATGGACATTTTTTTTTTTTTTAATAGGGCTGCTTCTGTAACTTGCAAGAGTAGATAAATGCCATTTTATATTCATTGCTGGTGTTACCTTGCTCTAAATGTTTTACTGAATAGTTTGTCTTTTGGTCAAGGATTGCTTCTGTTCTTTCATAAGTACCCTTATGCCTGTTTATGCTTGTGATTTGAGCACATGCACCAGTTAGCTTTTGCCTCGGGCCACTTAGATTTTCTGAGTAATTTTGTTGTGGAATGTTTTCCCTCATGTACATATTATATATCTCTTTGCATTATCAGAAGATGAATTGCCTCAGCCAAGCAGCCCATCTGTGAAGAAGTCCGAGGAAAAGGGTGTTGTTGTAGTTCATGAAGTCAAGTGCAAGCTTTATGTAAAGGTATTTGTTTTTATGAAAATTTACGTTCTACATATATACACACAACTTTTTCTGTTTTTGTAGCTTTCAAAGTGTATGCCTTATTCATATTGCTGATTTGTTATCTGTTACTTATTCTGCATAAGAGTATAGCTGACACATAGACAAGACTATGCATTTTAGCCTGAATGCTTGCTTAAGTTGAAATCATATAGATATGGAGTACTGGATTAACCTGTGACACGTTTGTTTTGGCTGCAATAACTGTTTTCTAATTTTAATTTTTGTATACTGTCCATGTTTTGGTCACTGTTGGTCTAATCTTGATTGAAATTGACCAATATGATTCGGTTCAGCGTCCAATGGATACAGATTTATATGTAGAATAAAAAAAGAGACAGAATCATTGTCGAATTGAGAGAACCACAAGCCAATTTTTGATGTCTGAGTTGCATGGTTTCCATGATTCACTATCTTACGAAGACCTACTGCTATGAAGTCCTTTGAGGCTTCATAAGTAAACGAACCTGCCCAGGTTTAGCAAGCCCAATAAGAGCATGCTATTGACCACTATGGCAATGGTGAATCAGTAAAGAAACAATAAAGAAATATAAAAACGGTTAGGACTGGCTCTGGCATTTCAATACTTGTTTTATTTATATGGATAATGTATGTTCAAGGAGAAACAGATCATGGTTGACTCAGCCATGTATCTTGCTAGAAGACAAGCACCTTTTCAATTAAGTTGCAGATTTACTTTAATATTTGTCAATATATTTCATTTCTTAATATATTTTGTCTCTTTGCCATGTATACCTATCATCTGGATTCACGATTTTCAATCCTGCTTTCAAACTATGCAGTCAAGTGATTCTGCAGATAAAGATGCTTGGAAAGATAAAGGCACAGGGCAGCTTTGTATTAAATGCAAAGAGGGTGTCAACAAGGGGACAAAAGAATCAAAGCCAACAATTATTGTTCGAAATGATGTATGTTTCTTCTTGAGACATATTATGTGGTCTGCGATATTCCATTTATCTGTGAATGCTTGCTGTAGTCAATGGCTTTCTTTACAATTCTGCATGTTGGATTAAGGTGTTAAGACAGTGAAAATAAAGATATTTCTGTATTTGATGGGTACTAAAGATGAAATGATGTCTAGTATCATTTATCAAATGTCATATTGATGTTTTTTCCACTATCATAGTCGGAACCCTCTTATGGTTGTGATAAGGTTTTCATGCTTCCTTGGTATAATTGTTAAAGGATTATGAAACAGGCTGATGGTAGTTAATATGGTCAATAAAAGAGAAATGCATACATGGATTAAACAGTGGGAAGCAATTTTGTAGCTACTAAGAGATCAGTTTCCTGCCTGGTGGTTTCCATATGTGATGGTACCTTTTGAGTTTGCATGTTGTGGTTGTCTCATGGGTAACAGATGGAAACCTTAGTCAAAATTGTCTCTTTTGTTATTCGTCTCCAAGACCCTGACTGATATGCTTAGTACAGTATTCAATCAACAGATTAACTGGGAGTGGACAGGGGCATCAAAATTTTCAAGATGTTTGCATTCCCAAGAAAAGAAGTCACAGCTAAATGATATCCCTTTCATGTTTCAACTTTTTGTTTTCTATAGTTCACCTGAGAAGGCAGAACATTTAACCCAAAATACACTTCGAATTTCTTATTTTGAGGGTGGCTGATGATATGGCAGTTGATTTGCCTCAAATGTATCTTTTATTGATACATTATTGCTTCGATGGAGATTGTATGCAATGCTTATTTTTCTGTCCATTTCTTCCATACCGAGAAAAGAAGTGACGGCTAAATGATATCCCTGCCATGTTTCAACCTTTTGTTTTCTATAGTGCAGCTCATGAGAAGGCAGAACATTTAACCCAAAATGCACTTTGAATTGCTTATTTTGAGGGTGGCTGATGATATGGCAGTTGATTTGCCTCAAATGTATCTTGTAATGATAGATTATTCCTTTGATGGACATTGTATGCAATGCTCATTTTTGTGTCCATTTCTTCTATACCCTGTTTCTGGGATATACATTGGAACTCTTTGACACGCTTTAAGAATCTTTCTGCATTCCATGCTTTGGAGTTATCATGGATTAAATTTTTTGCCAGAAGATGCCGTTTCTGCTTACTTCTTATGCTACAATGAAAATTTCCATAACGCATTGAAGGTAACTTGTGCTTTCTTTTATCGTTTGACTGATGACAGGTGGGAAAGGTGCTGCTTAATGCTTTGCTATATCCTGGAATAAAGATACATTCACAAAAGAATTCTATTGTTACCATATTTCATACTAAGGTAATCCATGATGTTGCTGAGTGTTTGCATATTCAAATCTCATAGTTCTGGTTAGATTAGCCTCTTAGACAAGGCATTTCATTCCTTTGGATCAAATAAGCTTTATGAGATGCTGGTCGTGTTAAATTGGAATTGATCATTTGCTTGGGTCATTGTTTTCAGACATGTTCTCATACGTTATTTAAGTTTGATGCTGGAGTGCGATCAATCTCAGATTAATCTTCTACTTTGTCTTTTAATATTGACTTAAGTATAAATTGTCGAAGTTAATACATGCTTGTTTTATTCCTTTTTTTTTTTGGGAGTAGGAACATGCTTTTCTTATTCATTGTTCAAACAGTTGTATATTTTCTTTCTACAAGAAGTAAGAGTCAAAAATAGTGCAGTGAAATGTTGAGAAGAGTGTGCTGTAGGTTGAAAATGTGCCCTAGCGTTTGAAAGCTTAACTGACAGCTTGTGGCCTATGACTCATAGATGAGCTGATCAAACAAAAATGTTTTAGCCTATAGGAATATGCACTTGCAGCCAGCCTTTGTGGGGAACTCTTTTATTAAAAGTATTCCTTGAAGCTTTTCAACTTGAGTTCAACTTCTTGAAATGTATGGTAGCTAACTTTTCTTGACCTTGTAGGGTGATGATGGAGCCAACGACGATAGTGTTGTGGCACGTACATTCTTAATCAGGATGAAAACAGAAGACGACCGAAACAAGCTAGCAACAGCAATGCAAGACTATGCCCCTGCATCATGAAAGCCGACTATAGGTGACATGATCTAATGTTCTCACCACGGTCCCTGAATAGTGAATCTTGGGTGAATGCCAGTTCTTTCATTGCCTTGAATTCTGGTAAGATTGGCTTGTGAGCACTTTGCCAGTCTTTTTTTAGTCTTTGAAGCTCCAGAAATAAGTGGAGTCAGATGATCAGTTGGGACAGTGTTGAAAGTGTTATATGCTTAAGAGGCTTACAGAACTTTGTAACATAAGAGAAGAGTGAGTTGTTATTTTGCAGCAAGAATTGATATTAGGAAGTTCTCATGCTCTTTTCCATCGAAGCACGTTTTATTTCTTTCCTTAACAGTAAACAATTTCTAGATATGTCATGTCACCCATCTCTAGCGAAAACTTGGAATCGCCAATTCTATCATCCGTTATTTGGTTCAAATCTCTACCTTCCTCAGTTAATATTTTTAGGTCTATCTTCTCTCTTTTTTTGGTAAATAATAAAATTAATCTGTGGATCTGCTGTAGTGTTTTTAACTGTGTGGTACCTACCCCATTTTATGTATATTTTAAAATTAATTTTTCCTTATCAACAAGCTAGCGTTTGTAGTCCAACGGTTAGGATAATTGCCTTCCAAGCAATAGACCCGGGTTCGACTCCCGGCAAACGCATGTGTCTTCTTATTTTGTTATGCTAAAGGTGTAATGAGAACTATTTCACTCTGAGCAGAACATGAGAAACTGAAGATATGAAGCTTTGAGCTATCCTGACAAAACCTAAATACAACACAAAAAATTCTTACTAATTTGTGATTTATATAAAACACAAGAACAGAAAAGGGAAGGCTAACAATAACAACTACATGATCCAGAAGTTGAAAAGCATTGCATCCTCTAATACTCTCATCACCATCTCTAATACAAACAATTAGATATCAAAACACTTTTCACAAGTCACAATCTATATGTTAGAAAGTAAATACATTAAGCTTTCCCCACCTCCCCGTCTTCCTAGCCATTCTATTTATTCATCTCCCTCTGTCATAATTACAGTTATCAATTATTTTGAAAATCAAACAAACATGATAGCTCGAACACAGAAGTCAATTATGTCAACAGGCCCCTCACACCACACCGGAGTTCCTCAGTTCCTCATCAAGCTCGTACATGTCCCAATTTACAGCATTTGTCAAGTTTAGCAGAAAACCATTTGTCTTTCTGCTTGGCAGGTTGCATATCAAGTATCCGTCCTCCTACCATACAAGGGATAATCTAAGAGATTGAGCAGTTGGAATATGTGTGCATGATGCCCACCGGATGACTGATTCAGTGACTATGACATCAAGCTGATCAAGCTCACCAAGTCCGATTGTGTGATTCCTTTTCCCCTGGATGCCTGAAATCCTAGACCCGTTTATACCTCCTCTTCGAGTTTCTGCCTTGTGCTCCACTTCTCCTAAATCGAACTTAACAGGATATGAATGCGGCAAAAGAAATAGCTTTCCCATGTTGGATTCTGTATCAATTCAAAACAAAGAACCGAGAATTGGGTCATTACAGAAACGAAGCACAAATTTGTCAGCTGGTTTTGTTGTGAAGATAAGTAATCCTAGAAAGATTATTGAAGGTGAGTAAATCATTAAGTCCTTGTTTTGGAAACTCGTTGCAACAAAATAATTGCTCCTCCAAAATGGTAAGTCATTTTCTGAAAATGGGTAGGTGGTACCTTCTCTTAGATGGTATATTTTAAATCATGTCATTTGATGTAATGAAAACAATCACTTAAGAAATTCATATTCATCTAACTCATTTTTCATCATAAGTTATATGGCAAGAAAGATTAGAAACATCAAAGTACCTCCATGTTTTCCATCCATTTTTGGCATGTTGGCCTCTAATTCCAGTGATGAAATTCCTGGCTCAACCACAGAACTCGGACTGAAGAAGGTAAAGCTTGGCATCGATGGAACTGGAGAAAAGAATTCTTCTGTATAAGAAAAACCTCCAAATGTAGAGCAAGGAGTACTATCTTCAACTAAGGAAGCAGAAAATGATGATTTAAAGGAGTATGCAGGAGACTGCTCGAGTTGTCCATCACTAAAGCTATAGTCCTGGTTCCTGGCAATAGTTGGGGTAGAGAAGGAAACTCCACCGATATCGAGCTGTTTGCAACTGAGATCCTGATTGCTTGGCTCTTGAGCTGCTTCAGAGGAGCTGTCCTCCATCCATGAGTGAGCTGCAACGGACAGTAACCCATATTATAGGCTAAAGTTGGGGGAAAAGTATATTTTTTTAGCTTCTGAAGTATGAGCTTATATGACCAAGTTGAAAGCGAGGAATATCACTTTTTAAAGTGCCAAAAAGCTAACAGTTCTAGCATTGGATTCACTGGATATTATAGTTAAGTTTGTCATTGACATACCAAGAACTTCTTCTGCAGTGAACCTTTTCAAAGGATCTACACAGAGCATCTCACGGATCAAGTCCATGGCAGAGGAAGATATGCTATCCCAAGGATCACGAGGGAACCTTAAATCTGCAGTCCTAACAGCTTTAAAAATCCCCGACTTAGTTTTCCCCCAAAAAGGAGGCACCCCACTTAGAAGAATGAACAAGATAACCCCTGCACTCCACACATCTGCAGCTTGATTATAACCTCCTGCTAGTACCTCAGGAGCTATATAAAAGGGGCTTCCAACAGTCCCATGCAATCTCTGCCCTGAATACATGAAACCGGAATCTTAGAGTATGAAATCTAATATTCTAGTTTCATGATTCAAAAAAAGTAAAAATGCCTTACCCGATTTTATATACGTTGCAAGACCAAAATCTGCCAGTTTAATTGGAGAGGATGAGGACCTTGTAGCGAAGAGAATATTTTCTGGCTTCAGATCTCTGTGAACAATACCATTATCATGACAAAACTTAACCACCTGCATCAAGTGCCTAAAAAGAACCCTGACCTCACTCTCGGAAAACCTTCCATATTTCTCAAGGCGGTGAAAAAGCTCCCCTCCAGCACATAACTCCATCAGTAGATGCACATAATCCTCCTCCTCATAAACTGCCTTGAGATCCACAACATTTGGGTGCCCAGATAACTTGGTCATTATTTCAATCTCAAGCTTGACACTTCGCACATCATCTACTGTCACCAACCTCTCTTTGGAAATAGACTTGCAAGCTAAAACCTCACCAGTTAACTTATCTGAGCATTCTCTAATCACGCCAAATTGCCCCCATCCTAATTGCTGGCCAAGAAGATAGCGATCTTTTAAATGGGATACTTGGTCTGTGTCCAAAATTGTTTCAGTAGGGCTTGCAACCTTGTAACAGTTGCAAAACTGGGTTGAAGGTTGGCTGGTCTTGTCCCCATTGCCTAGGTCCATGCCAATAAGACAACCCTAGTTATAAGAACCACCAATCAGAATTGACTTTCAAGTTCCCCTGTTATGAATCATCCTTTTGGTCCAACATTGCACCCTATTGTATTACCAGTTTCAATTCCACAGCCCGACCAAAGATAAATCTTGCATTAGACCATTTATGTATAAACCAAAGAGACTTCTCATGTCATGAATTTATGCTCTCACAGGATGATATAGCAGAACAAGACCCACCCTTCAGGGAAACATCCAAGTACTCAAGAATTCTGAAGATACAAGGAGGAAACCTTCAACATTTCACATCAATCACCTAGTGCACAACAGAATTTCTACATTTCAGATAAACTAGATCAAAATCCCATGATTCTATCTATATATTATGCAGCTATATTTCTATTAGGTGTTAAATATGACCAATATAATGCACAGCTCGAATTTCAAATCCTCCGGATGGATCCAGAGTTAAATTTTACAACTGAAACTTCCAAAATCCGAAACACACCCACAAGAGCATTCAAGCTACAACGCATAAGAAAACAAGAAAAAACCTTAGTCACCCCAAAACTATTCAGAATTTTCCATCAAATGACAACAAGAATCTATTAAAATTACCCAGAAAAACCTTATATTGAAACAAGATAGAAAACCATCAACCAGCATAAATCCCAGCAGAATCCACACAAAAACAAAGCTTAAAGATCAAACAATGCATCCAAAGAGCAAACACATACAGTAAACTACAAGAAATGAAGAGAGAAACCGACCTCTTCAGAAGGGCCATTGTCTCAGAAGCAGAAAGTATACGTTACAGCAAAGGCGCTGTTAAGTCCAAAAGTCAGTCATTGGGTTCTCTCTCTTTCTCTCTGGTGCAAAGCACCCTCTCTATGTGAAAAGGGCACCGGGAAACACTCGTTTTTTTTTTCACCTTATTAAATATTAGACTTTTACACAGTAACATTCAATGTACACTTACTCGCCACTGGGATCTTGCCACGTGTCGTAGAATTCCCTTCAACTGGCATGGACCCACAGACATAGCATGCACAATTACCTAACTGCCCCCACGTGGACACGTTCAACGTTAGCATTGCCCTCAGTATTTTAACCAAAAGGAAACTTCTCCAAATATTTTATTTAGTTATTTAATTATTTTATAAATAATTAAGAGTAGAATATTTTTAGTGGTGGGGGTGTATAAGGTATAATGCCACCTGAGTTCAGTGATCTGGGGGGCCCACGAGAGGAGAATCATTCGATGACCATGATTAATTCCTGGTGGTCCATGATAAGTGAACCCTGCCACGTGGGCTGACATGATTGGCTGCGCGTGGTCCTTGATGTGCACCTCTGTTGATGAAAACTAAATATTTTAATATAAAATTAATTAATAGTTTTTTTAAAAAAGAATACTCATATAAAAGGAATTTATGTTGGTAGGAGAAATGATAAGCAAATCCCAGCTGTGATCCATGTTGTTATTAGCGGTACCCTCCCCTACACGAGTATTTATAGCTTTGCGTTTTATAAAATACGTCTCCGTTTTGTTCTTTATTTTACGCTCCAGAGTCAAGTTGGATTCATCGTATTTTAAAATTATTTCATTTTTTATTGGAAATTTTTAAATTTAATTGATGCAATTTTTTGAAATATTAAGTTTTTTATCATTTGAGGTATGTTGATTTCTAAAACAGCTAATTATATATGATAATTTAATAAATAAAATAAAATTATATTTTTAATTTTGAAAAATTAAAATAAATCATATCATAATATATTTTTAATTAATTTCATTATATTTATATATATATATATATAAAATATAAATAATTACTTGAATAATTTTACATGTTATATGGACATATCATAAAGGATATTTCTGTAATTACATATATTACTGGGGAATTCAATTAACAGTCTTGTAACATAATGATGGTCAACTTGTTGTTGACTTTTTCAAGTCAGCTTTGAATTTCATTTAGTATTCCTCCTTTACAGACCAAACCAAATCAGAACTGAAAGTTAAATCAGTTTGATCCTTATTTTGTCTGTTTTAGATTGCTTGCATGATTAATTAATGGACCGCTTCTCCTCAATATTGCCAAATACATCAACGGAGATACACCATTTATGCATTTAAGAAAACCTATGCCATAGTTTTTAAAATATGTAATAAAAACTCAAAAAAATAATTAAAAAATTGTCAGTAAGTATTTTGAAAATTTAAACTCTAATTAAGTTGATAAAAAATAAAAATAAAATTATATATTTGATTTGTATTATCTAATTTTTATTCTTGTATATTTATATTTCTTATCATACAATTTATAAATTGTACAAAACTTAACAAACTCAACCCATATTATCAAATTCTTTTTTTTTTATTTTTTACATATTCAATCAAGAAAAATATATATTTAAATTTATATTTTATAAATTAAATTGATTCAAAATTAAGATGAGAAAAACATAGTTTTCTATACCGATTTCAAATTTATTGTATTTTTTTGGTAGCAAACTCTTGATTGAATCAGAAGGAGCAAAACTCGGTGACAGCATGAAAAATATTGTTACTTAGGGGAATTTTGACATTAATTTTTGGGTTCTGAATTGTCCCTTTCGCATGTAAATGCTGACTGACAAAAAGATGTCTCTTTGAAAATTCTTGAATCTTTGCCCCCTTTTGTTTTTTTCCTTAATCTTACTCTTGTTGAAGAGTAGCAAGAAGTGACGTCGTTTTCTCTCCCGTTTGGGCTAATTGAGACTTCCACCGGCTCGACTTCTGGTTCGGACTATGGGCTCTACGCCCACCCAGTGACGGTCTGTTTCGGCTCATTATGGGCAAGACCCCCTAGGTCTATGGGCCTAATATGTTCGGTTATATATATACATAAACATATATATATAAAATATTAAGACAATCACAAATTAAAAATAGAATTATCTTTTAAATTTATTAAAAAATTAAATTAAATCTGTTTTTTAAAATTTTTGATTGGATCAATTTTTTACGTTTAATCTTTCAGTTTAAGTTAAATTAAATATTGATTCAAATGATTATAAAAAATTAAAAATATTTTTATTATTGAAATGCCTCAAAATAATTCAAACGATTTTTACATTATATTTTGAGTTCATCTTTTAAATTTGAATAATATTTTAATAAAAATTTACTTTTAATGAATTTTAAAATTTTTTGATAAGGTAATCTTTTTTAAAAGATATTTTTAGTAAATTTTAAATTTTTTATAATTGTAGTTCCAATATTTCTTTTGCATTTGTTCAAAATTTTAAGAAAAAAATTATTGTAAAATATTTTTAATTTGAATATCTCTATTTTTTAAAATTTTTAACAAAATTTAGATTGAATAAAATTAAAAGATCTTACGTATAATTAATCCAATTTATACTTCAATGTATAAAATAAAAAACAATTATAGTTTAGAATTATTTTTTATATTTACCCTATTTTCAATTATATGTATATATCAATTATTTTTATAATAAAATATTTATAATATTTGAAATGCATCAATTGATATATAAAATTATTAACTTATAATAATTTTAAAATAAAATTTGATAGTTGAATTTCAATAATTAAAAACAAATTTATTATTTATTATTAAAACTACCGCTTCTTACCATTTTTGACAGTTGGATTTATTTTCTTCTGTAAAAAAAAAAATAATAATTAATTAGTTTTAATTTAATTTACAAAACTTAATTATAACAATTGTTTAAGATCAGCAATGGGCACATTAAACCCAAAAAATAAAAATAAAAAAACGAAGGCTTGAGCCCAAATCTCAATAGGCCCATAAAACTGTTTTAATTGGTTAACATGTTGGTTACTTGGTTTAAGTAACACCAATAACATTTATGAGTTATTATTCATTATTTTTATTATTTAACAATATTTTTTTAAAAAATACCAAATTATTTTCCAAAAAAACGTGATAGAATAATTTTAAATTATTACATCTCAGTATTTATATTTTAGAAAAAATATTTTTAAATAATATTTAATATATTTGTGTCAGAAATATTTTTTTAAAAATTTTTGCATCTATATATTTTATTAAAAATTAAAAAAATCATATCAATAAAATGTCTTGATTCCTTTAAATTTATCTTATTTATGATCATCTTAATTTATAAATTAAAATTCAAATGCAGATTTTTTTTTAAATTACCTGATTTATAGGATTCCTTTCAAATTTAAATTAAATGCATAATTGTGTCACGATAAAATATTTACAGTTATTAATTTAAAATATTAATTTCTAGGAATTTATAATTTGCATAATCAAAAAAATAAATTTAATGCTGATGTCAAAAACATGAAAAGAAAGAAGAAAAAAGCAACCCACCAATTATTGTGAAGGATTCCAATCGGCTAACCCCATGACACAGGGCATCCAAAAAGTTTTGTCCCATTGCTGTATCCGTGTGCAACGTGGACACTTTTATCCACGTCTCCCTCAGACCTTTTCTGCTTTCTATGTGCTATTTCCACTCCTCATTTCACTATGGCCACGCTCAAGCACGAGATCAAATGCTTAATTAAGATTGTGAATTATGTTGATGTAACCTCAAACTTGTTCTCAGAGATAAACATTTATGCTGATTTGTACCAAATTTGTTAATAAAAAATTTAAAGTAAAAGTTATATAAATTTTAAAAATAAATTTTTTGTAAAATTTTGATATTTATTTTATATTATTAATCAAATTTTTATATTTAAAAAGTAATAAATCAAACTCTATATATTAATTAAATTTAAATTAGATCTTAATTCAAATGGTTACAAAAAAATAAAAATATTTTTATTATTAAAATGTTATTCGTTTCATTTCGATCTATTCTTCAAATTTGAATAGTTTTTGTAAGATATATTTTTTGTAAACTTTTTTAAATTTGAAAGTTTAAATTTTAAAAAATATAATTTCAATAATAAGAAAATTCTAAAAAATTTTACGATGGTGGATTGTATATTTATTTATATATGTGAAAACTTTTAAGTCAAAATTCATCACATAAGATCTCTAATTTGAATATCTCTAAATTTTAAATTTTTTAATATGATTTAATTTAATCCAAATTAATACATGAAAGTTTAATTTATTGTTTTTAATCATGAAAGTCTAATTGATAATATAGAATAAACATTAATATTTAATAAGGCTTTTACCCTAAATTTTAAAGTTTATCGTCTCATATTACCAATCAAACTTTCATATTTAGAAAGTAATAAATTGAGTTTTTAATATTTTAATTAAATATTACCTTAAATAGTTACAAAAAATTAAAGATATTTTTATTATTAAAATACTTCTAAATAAATTTAAATAATTTTTTTACTTTATTTTGGATTTATCCTTTAAATTTGAATAATTTTTTTATGATATATATATATATATATAATACCTTTAAAAAATTTTAAAATTTCAGGTGGTACCTTATATATTTTTTTCATCTTTATAAAAATTTTCAAATTAAAATTTATTATATAAAATTTTTAATAATATTTAATTTAGTTTAAATTGATATATTAAAGTTTTAGTTATTATTTTTAAGAATAAAAATTTAAGTAATAATATAAAATAAATATTAAAATTTTATAAGATTTTTATTTAAAAATTATCAAAATATTATGATAATTTATGATATTAATTATAAAAATAAAAATAAATAAATATTTTTAATAAGTATTTTTATTAAACTATTTATATTATTTTAAAAATAAATAAAAAATAAATCGATTACTTCATTCAACGCAAAATGCGACAACTTGTATTTCCGATACAATTTGTAGAGACGACTTCGAGATCATGTTTACTGGTGCACATTTCACGGCATGGTTGATAATATGTTTACTTTGCATGGACCGTGAACCTCTATGGTTCCCTTAAATATGGTGCAAATTAGTGAAGATTGATGTTTCCAAGATTAGACTATGACATAAAATAAAATAAAGAAAACATGATATTTTTTGGTAAAATAAAATTGTGAAATAAAAATAATTTATCTGAGTAATCGTAAAAAAAAATTAGAATGATGCAATTAGAGTGAGTATGGAGTTTATCTCAGAGTTTTTATAATACAATTAATATTTATCTCAATTATTTTAATTTTATAATATTAATTCAAAATTAAAATTGATTTTTATAATTAATAAAATTATTAATAATATTTAAAATTATAATGAAGATTTTTTGTCAAGATATTGTTCAATTTTAACATTAATTATTATTAACACATCACATGATTTTTATTTTTTAAAAACTCATTATAAAAGGTTACTTACAAAATCAAATGCGCTTATATATATATATATATATATTTATTTATTTATGGGTAGTTTAGGCACACAACACATGTTTCAAGATTTTATCTTTTAAAAGTTACATTTGCTTTAAAATATATATTATAAAATTAAAATATATCATAAACTTATATTATATTCATGTGATAATTTTGTAAGAAATGTAAAATTTAAAATAAAAATATATAAAATTTTAATGTTTACTATATATTATCAAATAAATTTTAATATTTTAAAATTAATAAATTAAAATTTAATCTATTAATTTAATAAATTAAATTAAATTTTATTGAAAATAAATATTTAAAATTAAAGATTTTATATAACAAAATTTCACTTAAAATTTTACATAAACGTAAAAAAATATTCAAACTTACATCACACAAAAGGGTTTAAATTTTTTTAAGTACTTAATTTTTAAAAAAATTTATATTATCAAAAAAATTTAAAATTTTCATAAAAATATCTCTTGAATTAAAAATTATTTAAATTTAAATTATATACTTAAAATATAATGTAAAATTTATTTAAATCATTTTAAGTATTTTAATAGTAAAAATATCCTCGAATTTTCATTATTTTTTGAATTTATATTTACGTAATTCAAATTAACAGATCAATATTTTATTTATTACTTTTTAATTTTTAAAATTATTTTGTAATACAAAATAATCATCAAATTTTATATAATTTTATTTTAAAATTTATCTTAACATTATTAATAATGCATGATTTTTTCTTTTTTTTAAAGTAGCAAAAAGATGGATTGGACGTCGTAACATGTGGTGGGGCCAGGGTGTGGCAGCGAGCAAACTCTCATGCTAAAAGAGAGAATCTTTAAAATTCTGAGTTTGCTGTATTTGCTGCAATTGGCAGTACGTATCGTATCGCTCATTAACCTCACGCTTTCGCAATTAAGGCCTTTACCTGCCAAATAAACTACCCTCACCCGACCCGACGTTTCTTCCACAATTTCTCCTTTTTGCCCTTTGACCCTTCTTTTACTTTCTTCCCTCCGGTCAACATCCCAAATTCACCCCGCCACGATTTGCCCTCGCTCTTTCCAATTAACTACAACTCTACTCGTCCTTTTCCTCCATTGGACATAATTGATTGGATTTTCAGTCCACTTGATTAACAAAAATATTGTTAATCAATTTATTTATATTTTAAAAATAATAAATTATTAATTTTAAATTACTAATTTAAATTAAATTAAACTATATTCAAATTTAAAAATATTTAAATGAAAAATTTTATACAGCAATTTTATTTTAATTTTTAATAGATGTAAATAAATATTCTTTTAAAATTTTTTACATAATAAAATATATATTTAAATTTTATATTGTCAAAATTTTAAAATATTTATAAAAATAGATATTAAATTTAAAAGTATTTAAATTTGAGGTAAACTTTAAATGGAGTGAAGAATTTAGTGAGATCATTTTTAGGTATTGTGATGATAAAAATATTTTAATTTTTTATGACATTTTAAGTTAAATTCTAATTTAATACTAAATTAATAAATTAAAATTTAATTTTTTATTTTTGAATATGAGAGTTTGATTAATTACATGGGATAAATATGAAGGCTTCTATAACTTTGTTTCATATATTTTTTTATTAATTTAGTTTTCACTGAAGTTTTAAAAGAAACATTGATGCATAATAAATTATTAAATTTATCTATATATTTTAAAAATAAATATTAAAAAATATTATAATTATATTTGCTACTTAAATCATAATGCATTAATTGCATTAATTATATATGTATATATATATTAAGAAATAACCCAAATAACCATAAAATATTAATGTTGTTAAAATGCTTGAAAATAGTGTACACTATTTTAGTAATTTTTTTTTTTAATGATAGTAGTTTCAACCAAATTATTTTGAGGTGTAAAATAAAAAACAAATATAATTAAAATTTTTCATATTTATTTTTATTATATCTATATTTTATTTGCATGATAAACAATAAAATAACTTTTTTTATTCTTATATTTAATGCATTCATTTTTAAGATGAATTTAATTTTGTTATATATATAAAATAAAAAGTTTTATTAACTTATAAAATTACTTAAAATTTATTATAATTAAGAATAAATTTAAAAGATAATTACATGAAGAAAACTTGCATTTTATTTATAGTTTCAAATCAGAATCCCTAAGAAAAATTTTATCTATTTGAGATTTATGTTTTTATTGAATTCTTAATATAAGACTTCTATATATAATTTTCGTTAATATTAACAATAAACATATATTTAACTTTTATTTATATAATTATTGTAATATTTTTAAATATTATTAAAATAAATAATTTTTAACAAATTTTATTTAAATATTTATATTTATATATATTTACTAATTTTGACATAAAAAATACTTTATTTTTTGATATTATTTTAAATGAGTACTTAGATAATTTTAAGCATAAAATTATTAATATTAATAAAAATTATAAATCAAAAACATATTAAAAATTTAACAAAAATATAAAATTTTAATTGATGTAATTTTTTAAATTTTAATTTAAAATTATAAATAAATATATTTTATTGATGTAATTTAATTTTAAAAATAATATATTAAATTTATCAAAAATCATGAGAATACCGATAATGTTATAATTATATACTATTTATGTTAACAAAAAGTCATAAAGTGCATGAGAATTGTTTTGCAAATCACGACAAAGTTACCATCAAAAGTCACCAAAGCTGAAAACAAGTGTTGATATATCGGAATCTAAATTCTTGTTGTTTGTTACGAAAAAGATGAAAACGAGTTCCGAGTATCCATTTTTCAAAATTTTTAAAAAATATGAAATTGCATTTAATTTGTAAATCAATATTTTCTCCTGTTTTGGTAATTTGTGTCAAATTAAGTGGGTTTTTTAAAGAAAGTCTAAAGGGTAGAACTCGTTAATCTTTATGGTTTCATTAATTGTTGGCGAGTAAAATTAAATTAAATTAATAATAATAATAATAATAATAATAATAATAGGTAGAAGGACAAATATGGTAATTGAATGGAAGGGGAGGGGCATATACCTGAACCTAAGAAAAGACACCTTTTTTCATTTATTCCCAGCCCAGGCGTGGCTTCAGTCTCCCTCTCCTCGGACTCGGCGTTTGTCTTTTGGAAGTTGAAACAGACCGGCGGCGTTTGTTTTGCGCATTGCCCCGGTTTTCATGCTTTTCTGGCCCCGAATTCGGTCTTCATTTACGGTTTTGCCATCTCTCTCTGCTTTCTGTCTTTACTCAAAGCAACAGCAACAACGAGAAGCCCTTATGTTGCTCCGTAAAGTGTCTACTGTTTTTCTACTCACTCACTCGTAGGGGGCCTGTTCAGTGTCTCCCGTGCAAAGCGAAAGTACATCGCTTTTATCGGGAAAAGTTGGTAAAGTGTTTTCATTTTTGTTTCTCCTTTTTGGCTATCTCAGATTCTTCCTTTTAAGTATTTCATGAGGCTAAAGTTGCATTGAATGATCATCTGCTGTTTCTTAGCTTTCTGTTCTGTTTTTTTGGTGTCTGTGTTTTGGGGTTTTTTTTCTCTTTGTACTCTTCTCGTGTGGTGGTTTGATTATGCCAATAATGTTGCTTTCTTCTTTTTTGCATGCAATCATGGTTTTTTTGGATTTTTCGGGTACAATAAAAAAATAAAAGTGGTTTTGCAATGTGTATGGAGATTTGTAACTAGTGAAGTTGTTGCTTTCTTTGTGTAGTGGGCTTTGAAGGGTTAAAGATTGGAGCCTTCAACAATGTGCTCAGGATTTTTCTTTTCTTTTTCTTTTTTTGGATTCTCATGAGTTTGATCAATAAAATTTACAATTTCCCGAGTCTATTGAGTCACCAGATTATTGGTGCTTTTGTTTGATACATTTGCGCTTGAGCTTATTATAGCAGGGTATATGTACCTGTTATAGCTCATGATCAATGACTAACAATGATGGTTCATGTTCAACTTCTGCTGTATTATGGAATTATTGTTTCTGTGAGTAAGGAGTATATTGTACCGGTACTTTTGCATTATATATAAAATCTAACAAGCTGGTTTAAAACAGGGGATTCTGTGTATGTTTGAGCAATGATTAAGATGTTTCTTACAGTTGGTTATGGAGGGTGCTTGCTTTATTGCATTGTATTTCTCAAGGAAAGTAGTCATTTGCCATTTTGATTGGTTGATCAATGAGTGATTACATAGGTAGTTCATTGTTCCTGCTCAACTAGGCAATCATCCAGGGTGATTTTTTTATTTTTTATTTTTGAATTGATGGGAACTTGTATGATCAGTGATGACCTGCTTGTTTTTTGGTGGGCTACTACAGTTATCTACAAGTTCACCGTTATCATGAATTCATGATTCTGTTTCCCTATGTGTTTCAACATTTGAACTGAGTGCATTATGTGTTTATTGGAGAGATGCAGCCTTATTTGTCATTAATCAGATAGTGCAGCCTCATATTCGGTTTGTCATCATCTATACAAATTAAGATTTTACTGACAGAAAAAGAAAGAAGACTAAGAGAAGGAATGTAATTTATGTGCACAGAACATTAATTTATAGTGCATGAACCAATGCATATCTGGACGTGTGCTCCTGGCATGTGCACTTCATTATTAATATATCCATGAAGATTCTATAACTATATCAATATATCCATGAAGATTCTATAACTGTTACTCCGCTGTTACTTTGTTGTGGTCAATCTTTTTTCCCCATACATATCTATCATGGGAGTTTATAGCAGGCAGATGTAATTCCTGGAGAAGTAGAAAAGTGCATTATTTTGTAATTTTTTTTCTTTCTCAATTTCATATATTTCTACTGCACGGAGCTACGTAAGGTGTAGACTTAGTTTGTTGGCTGGTCATTAACGTTGGAGGTGATTCTGCATTTCATCATGGATACTTATAGAAGAAATTGGGTGCTATTAAGTCTTTGTCTGCTGATTTTGGATGTTTAATAAGTTTCATCGGTTGCATTTTCTTTGGTCAGTTCATTGGAAGAAATAATTCTTTTGATGAACAATGAAAGCAAGCTTTGTTTGACATATGCAAATGAAGTCTGCCCTAGTTTCTTCTTTGACCACGTCAAGTTCTTTGAGAAATCCAATTGAGCATTGATACTTTCTTGGCAAGTTTTTGCAATTCCTTTTTTTTTTAATCAGAAAGAGAGAAATCTACATTAACTACATAAAGCACTAAATGGTGCTGTCTATTTACAAGTATGGTTAGCTATTTAGAGTTTAGAACTTCTCTAAATGTAATCTTTTTTTTTTACGAGGATTCCTTTTTACCTGTAATTTAAAAATATTCACTCACATAGCTATAGGGGTTTCCACCCCTCCAAAAGCCTTTCTATTTCTCTCCCTTGACACCATCCAAAATATAAGAAGAGGACTTAGCACTGCTATCTTTCTTTTATGCTTAGAAGGGGCGAGTTTGCAATCTTAACTTGATTTTGTTTCTTTTTTTTTTCTTTTCTTTCTGAGAACTTGTCTTGAAATGTCTTCCGGGGATGATCTGTGGCAGTATTCTTATCTCTTCTTCTTGTCTTCATCTGAAATCAAGTCAAGAATTACAATAGGCTCTTGTAGATTTTTGGTCGGATTTTAATAGGTAATAAACATCCTCATGGGTTTGGCCATCAAACTGATCTTATTCAACATTTTCTATGCTGATAAAAAAGGGAATCAGAATTCCTATCTTGGTCAGTTGCATGGGTATTCCTTGCTTGTATAATTGATTGATAAAGTTAAGATATTTTTCCTCTTATATGTTACGCCAATATGTCAGAGGTACATCTTTTAAAACAACTTTCAGGATTTTATCTGATTGTTGAAATGCGGATATTTTGTACTTAAAGTTGATTTTAATGGTTGGTCATTCTTCCTTGTTTAATGTTTTGATATGCAAATTTTTTTTGTTAACAGAAGTATAAGATCATTGAGTCCCATGGACTGTGACTTGTATGAAGAGCAAGAAGTGCCATCCGGCATCATAACCGGCATAAACTTTAGTGTTTCTACTGAACCAGATAGAGTAAGTTTTTCATTATGGAACTATATCTTGTTTGTTTGATTTTTTCCAAGTGGAAGTTAACTGAAAATGAAGATTTTGACAATAGTTCACTGTTATCTCTTGCTGTAAGGTAAACAGAATCTGACTGCTCAAATGATTAGCTGTTAGTTGTGAAAATAAAATATCATGTTTTTACTTTGTGAAAGCAGCGGGTTAGTTAAACCAGTGACCTGCTTCAAGCCATGTTCAGTAGTATGGGCTTGGCATTTGGACTGTCCTATTTGGTTGTGCGAAGGATATTAAAGTTCATACAAATTTGATAGTCATGATTTTGTTTTGTATAGATATAAAGCTATCCTAGATAGACATGTTTGATTGAGCTAGTAATGGGTCATCACTTTCCTGTTCCTACTAGATGGGAAGTGACACTGTCTGACCTGAATTATCGTGGCAGTTAAAGTTGATCTTGGTGCTTGCATAGGTGGTTTCTAACCATTGTTCTAGCAGTCTATGAGGGAAGTTCAATGGCTATAAGTGTTGTTAGACCCAGCTGGTTGTTGAATTTGGTCTAAAATTCAGAACTCGTAATTAAGAATATCACAAAGAGGAAATTAAACATCATACACTTGGTTCTTAGAAGTGAAAAACAATTTTTGGTCTTAAGGTATGAAAGTCTTTTAGTTTTTTCTTTTTTTTTTGTTAATTTCTTTTTATTCCAAAAAATCCTGAAGCTTTTGGGATTATTGAATTTTGTGGTGACTTGACACTTGAACAGGAGAAGCTATCTGTAATAGTAATTGAGGCTGCCACTGAAGTCACTGATCCTAGGCTGGGGCTCCCAAATCCAACTTCTGAGTGTTCCACATGTGGCACCAAAGACTTAAAACACTGTGAAGGTATGAGTGGGAAAATTTACATGATACAAAATTTCTTGTAACTTTTTCTTCACCTTGTTTTAGAAATTTTCTCATAAATTCTTTGTATTCATCTTTTTAGGTCATTTTGGGCTTATTAAATTTCCATACACAATACTCCATCCATATTTTCTATCAGAAGTTTCACAAATTTTGAATAAGGTTTGCCCAGGATGTAAATCTATTCGGGAAGATCTATGGACCAAGGTCAGGTACCCTACCTCATGTGCTAAAGTTAAGCTCGTTGTGTCATGAAAAAGTTATATATATATATATATATACATATATATATTCTGTATTCCAGATTTTTGCACTACCTTGGAAGAAATAATAGAATGATAGTACTCATGCAAAATATACTAGGGTTATGATCTATTTACAGGGTAAACATGATACAAAATATGAAACGTCCTAATTTTGAAGGATAACGCCACAACTCTGGTTGCCAAAAAAGGAAAGCCAAAGAAAACTAAAGATATTGAAGATGCCAGTAAATCCAAGAAACATTTCAGCTAAATTACTAATTCCTGGATTTGTCTTTGTTTTACATCTGTCTCTAGGCATCTTGCTATTTGGCTAACATCATTAAATCCTCTGTTTATGGTGAATTTAGGACATAATAGTCATGTTAACTTCTCTAGGTTACTTTGGCTTGGAAATTTGAAAGAATTGATTATGTTTCTTTTTTTTTTTAATTAAGAAAGTAATCATTGATGATCTCGTTTTAGTTGCTCTCTGTAAAGCTTTTAAAATTACCTGTATCAAATGTGGGAATCTTAATGGTCCATGCTTGTTAAGGATCGATTTTTTATAATGAATTCTTTTATCATGATGTGTTATAAATTTCTTATTAAAAAAAAATTGCATTTGCTATCTGTGGCTGGATGTTTATCAATTTTCACATTGGTGATGTATTTTTCTTTTCTCTCATTATGCATGTACCAGGGGCTGCATTCACTATCCAGACAACGACCTAAGGGATGCAAATATTGTGTTGTAAGTTGGTTGACTCCTGCGTCTCATCCTTTTTACATCTCTCTAATGTCATACTAATAGTCTATGCCCTACAGAGGAATTCGTTAGATTGGTATCCACCAATGAAATTTAAAGTTTCCTCTAAAGACCTCTTTAGAAGAAGTGCAATTGTGGTGGAGGTCAATGAATTTTTCTTCAAGAAGGCTCAAAAGCGAGGAAGAGGAGTGTTGCCTGCTGACTACTGGGACTTTATTCCAAAAGATACGCATCAAGAAGAAATTTATATGAAACCCACAAGACGAGTTCTTTCACATGCTCAGGTGTGATGACCGTTTCATATGCACATGCTTTGAGTTTTGCAACCTGTCTTTTCTGTATAGGAATTGTTTGGAAGATATACTCAATTTTGTGTTGGAAACTGTAAATTTCTATGTTACTATTGTATTTATGATAATGCCCATATTATACTACAAGTAAAACAGAATTTATGATTAAGTAATTCATTGACGTTATTATTTAATAATTGTACTGCGCTATGAATTATTTTCTTTATATTATATTCAAAAGGTAAGCAGAACAGGTATCCATCATTGTTCTATTACATACTGATGTTGCATATTAGTGTAGGTTTAAATCTTTAATAGTTTTCAGCTGCCTGTAAGTAACAGGGGATGAGGGAGAGGGGACACTCTTGTACCAAGGTACGAGAATAAGATAGACTTTTGTGAATTTGAACACCAAAAACCAATGGCTCTTTGGATTAAGTCTTTGGCTAATGAACATGATTTAGATTCCTAGCTATGCGCCAAGATGGAAGCATTGCTGTTTCATTTTATATTGAGTGAGTCACTAGGAAGTTAATTATTGTTTCGGTAAATTTCTTGTCTTCACTGTGAGTAGTAGATAATCTTAATTAAGTGTTATTGTTTACCCTTCTTCTCTTATTCCCTTGCAAAGAATGCTATCTTCAGATCGGTTGAATTTTTATTTTTGGAATACCTATAGTTTTTTCTTCTGTGTCTGCTGTCATACTTACATACTTTCTTTACCTAATAATTACCTGATGTGTTTATCACGTCTTCTATATGGTTTGCAGGTCCGTTATTTGTTGGATGCAGTTGATCCATTGTTCATTAGAAAGTTTGTCTCAAGGCCAGATTCCCTTTTCTTCAACTGTTTCCCTGTCACACCAAATAGTCACCGTGTGACAGAATTAACACATGCATTTTCAAATGGGCTGCGACTGATCTTTGTAAGCTTGGATGGTGTCTCACATTTTCTTGTAGGACCTGTTAAGTTCTTTTCTCAAATCCTGTTGACACTTCAATGGTTGGTATACAGGATGAAAGGACAAGAGCTTATAAGAAACTTGTTGACTTCAGAGGAAGTGCAAATGAGTTGAGTTCTCATGTATTGGACTGCCTAAAAATTTCAAAGGCAAGTTTGGGATCTCTATTTTTTATATTTAAATTTTTGTATTTGCTTTCCCCTTAATCTGCTTGAAACTTATGCTTTTATGCTTGCGGTTGTACTTTAATGCAGCTTCACTCAGATAAATCATCAAGTGCAGATTCCACAAACGCTTTGCAAAAGAAAAAAGAATCTTCTTCAAAATTGTGTGGTTTGAGATACATGAAAGATGTTCTTCTTGGGAAGAGAAATGATAATTCTTTCCGCACAGTTGTGACTGGAGATCCGAACCTAAAACTTAGTGAAATAGGTATCCCCTGTCATATTGCAGAAAGACTGCAAATATCAGAAACACTGAACAATTGGAACTGGGATAAGTTAATTTCTTGCTGTGATCTACGCCTTCTGGAGAAGGGTGAGATTCATATTCGCAGGAAAGGTACACTTGTTTCTGTACGTCAGATCAATGAGCTCCAAATAGGAGACATTATATATAGGCCTTTAAAGGATGGAGATATTGTGTTGATAAATAGACCTCCATCCATACATCCACACTCTCTTATTGCTTTATCTGTCAGGGTTCTCCCAATAACCTCAATTGTTTCTATAAACCCAATATGCTGTTCTCCTTTCCGTGGAGATTTTGATGGTGATTGCCTTCATGGTTATATTCCTCAATCAATTGAAGCGAGAGTTGAGCTTAATGAGCTTGTTGCTTTAGAGAGGCAGTTAATAAACAAGCAAAGCGGTAGGAACTTGCTTTCACTTGGTCAAGATAGTCTAATTGCTGTTTATTTGGTCAAGGAGGATGATGTTCTATTGAACCATTTCCAGATGCAGCAGCTGGAGATGTTTTGTCCTTACCAGTTGCCATTACCAGCAATCATCAAAGCTCCTTCGCTAGCCAGTTCTCTTTGGACTGGCAAGCAATTACTCAGCATGTTTTTGCCTCCAGGTTTGGATTATGCCTTTCCATTTAATGGTGTTTATATCAGTAAGGGGGAGCTCATGTCTTCTTCCGAAGGGTCTTCTTGGTTACGTGACAGTGATGGCAATCTTTTTCAGAGTCTCATTAAACATGATAAGAGTCAGGTCCTCGATGTCTTGTATGCTGCTCAGGAGGTTCTTTGTGAGTGGTTGTCAATGAGGGGTTTGAGCGTTTCATTGTCAGACTTGTACCTCTCCTCTGACCAACATTCCCGCAAGAACATGATGGATGAGGTTTCTTGTGGTTTGCTAGAAGCAGAACAGACATGTAATATCAAGCAGTTGATGGTGGATTCTTGCCGGGATCTCCTTGCAGGAATTGATGATGAAAATCAAAACATGGTTAATTTTGATGTGGAGCACTTATCCTATGAGAAGCAGAGATCAGCTGCACTCAGCCAAGCTTCGGTTGATGCTTTCAAGCAGGTATACCGGGATATTCAAAGCCTAGCCTACAAGTACGCGAGCAAGGACAATTCTTTGCTAGCTATGTTTAAGGCAGGAAGCAAGGGTAATCTGCTGAAATTAGTTCAGCATAGCATGTGTCTTGGCTTGCAGCATTCTCTGGTTCCTTTGTCATTCAGATTCCCACACCAGCTCACATGTGCCGCATGGACTAACCACAAGAAGTCTCTTGGTTTAATGGGAGATGCTGATGAGTCTGCTGGATGTGCAAACTCATTCATTCCATATGCAGTTGTTGAAAATTCTTTTCTAACTGGCTTGAATCCGTTGGAATGTTTTGTTCATTCTGTAACTAGTCGAGATAGTTCCTTCAGTGACAATGCTGATCTTCCTGGCACTTTGACCCGAAGGCTTATGTTCTTTATGCGTGATTTATACAGAGCATATGATGGAACTGTGAGAAATGCATATGGGAGTCAGCTTGTGCAGTTCTCTTATGGTACAGATGAAGGCACATCTGCATCAAGCAGCAGCTTGGATTACTTGGTTGATGAGAATGTCAATTTGTGTGATGAAATCGGTGGCCAACCAGTTGGTTCTTTATCTGCTTGTGCCATATCTGAAGCTGCATACAGTGCTCTGGATCAACCAGTTAGTCTACTTGAAACTTCACCGTTGCTGAATCTAAAGGCAATCTCTCTCTCTCTCTCTCTCTCTCTCTCACGGGCATGTGAAAATTCAAGTTTATGATTTACTTTGTTATCTTGCTGTTGGGATTCACCGTAATCTACCCATATGACCAACGCATGCATGAGAACTCTGAAAATTCTTGTCGAGATTCTTTTTTATGTATTATTTACTGCTGAATTTGGCTTGATACCTTATTTTGTTGGTGGAATGATTGTAATAATGAGTTGTTTCTTCCTATTCTATTGCAAGAAGGGTGTGATCTTCTGATCCTCCTCCACTTCAACGAACACTCAGATGATATATTGGTCGACTAAATATACTTTGCCATACTGTGAATACCAGAATGCCTAATAACGTTTCTTGTTTTGGTTAACTTGCGCAGAACTTACTGGAATGCGGTTTCAGAAAAAGAAGTGCTACCCAAACCGTGTCACTATTTCTATCTGAGAAACTTGGAAGACATAGGCATGGTTTCGAGTATGGAGCTCTGGAAATTAAAAATCATTTGGAAAGAGTAACCTTTTCTGATATTGTCTCCACTGCCATGATAATGTCAGTTTCTTTCCTCTTCTTTTTTCCTTTTAATCTGCGTATTTTTTTATGTTTGTTATTTCTAATTTCATTTAGATGGTAATAATTTATGTCTCTGTGGTACTAGCTTCACCCCACAGACTTGTGGCCAGAGACACATGAGTCCTTGGGTTTGCCATTTTCATATATCCGAGGTAATTTTCTCGAGAAATGTTCATATACTCTATGTCTAGCAAGTTCAGTTTCCTGTTAAATGTGAAGTCCTTTCAGGAAATAGCAAAGAGGAGAATGCTTAAAGTACAATTCATTGTTGACGCTCTCTACAAGCGATGTAACTCCGTGAACAAAGAATTGAAAGTAGACATTTCCAGTTTGGAGATAACAAGCACGTAAGCTGCTCCTCTCCTAGCAAAGTGGTCTTTACTTTTTGCAGCGGGAAATTACTTAATGCATGTCACTCGACTCAAATCATGAAATTTTGTCTGTATTACTACGATCTATGCTCTTGAAAATCCAAAGCCATGTGCAGTGTTACAGAAAAATTTAAGTGTCTTCAACTCTATGATGTTGCCATGACGATCTTATTGCATTTTGTTGAGGATTCAAAACTTTAGTCTATTTTGAGATGTCTTATTGTAATATAGTTGTCGATATTCTTGGCTCGAGTAGCAGGGGGTGTTCTGTAGATAACAAGCTAGGGGAAGGAGATATGTTTTGCATCACTGTCAGTGTAGCTGAGAGCTTGAAGAAGTCTTCTGTAGAATTGGATACAATTCGAGATTTATTGTTGCCTTTCCTCCTTGGAACAGTGATAAAAGGTTTGTTTTGTGCTAATTTTCTATTTTTCATCTCGCTTCCCTGCATCTACCTGTTTTGTTTTCTTTTTCTAATTTTTTTGAATTTTGGTTAGGATTCCCGGAGATTAAGAAGGTGGGTATTTTGTGGAAAGATCAGCCGAAAACATCAAGATCCTATAACAAGCCTCCAGGTGAACTCTACTTAAGGGTTTTCATGTCTGGAGTCTGTGGTGCAAGGACGTTCTGGAATGCATTAATGGATGATTGTCTCCCGATCATGGATATGATCGACTGGACACGCAGTCATCCTGATAACATTCGTCATGTCTGCTCAGCCTATGGAATAGATGCCGGAAAGAAAATTTTTCTTAATGTGTGTTTCCTTACCACGATTCTTTTCTTGCACGATATGAGAATTCACTGGATCGATCAATGACCGTTAATTTTTCTTTTTCATTGTTTAAATGCAGAATCTGAAGTCTGCAGTATCTGATGTTGGCAAAACTATACTTCCTGAACATTTACTTCTTCTTGCAAACTGTCTATCAGCTACTGGAGAGTTCGTTGGGTTAAACGCTAGAGGATTGGCACAGCAGAGGAGAAATGCATCTGTTCTATCACCCTTCACGCTAGCTTGCTTTTCTGTCAGTTCTCCTTCCCTTCTTCTTTTACTTTTCCATTTTCTTGATTTATAATCTCAGAAAAGGTAACATGAAACTGCAGAGTATTATCAACCTTCTTGAATTCTGCAGAATCCTAGTGCTTGTTTCATCAAAGCTGCAAAAAATGAAGTTACGGACGATCTTCAGGGAAGTCTTGATGCATTGGCATGGGGAAAGATTCCTTCTTCTGGAACTGGTGGTCAGTTTGATATCATCTATTCTTCAAAGGTAAACTTGGCACAGTCTTTCATCATCAAGTCGATAACCATACTTGATATCTCAACTGATATGATCGTTCATCAGAATCTGGAGATCGCCAAACCTGTAGACGTGTATGACCTGCTGAGCAGCATAGCCAGTCCACAGAAGCCCAATGTGAAAACTGGAGTACCTGACGCTCTGACCCTTAAGTCGGAGAAATGCAGTGCTCAGTCTTTGTATACATATGACGGGTCTGTCTCTAAAGGGCTGAAGAAGTTGGGAGGCTTATCAAAATCGTATTTAAGAAGCGTTTTCACGTGGAATGATATTCAGAAGCTTTCTCATGCACTGAAGAAAATACTGCACAAGTAAGCTGCATTTCCGAGTAAGTTTCCTATTATTGATTTAGCTCTGTGAACTCATGAGTATCATTCACGTAGGTATCCTATTAATCACCGACTGAGTGAAGGAGACAAGAATACCTTGATGATGGCGTTATACTTCCATCCTCATCGAGAGGAGAAGATTGGAGCCGGAGCTCAGGAAATAAAGGTTAATCTCGTTGTTCTTCTTCGAGTCCATAATAAGGCAGGGAATTTGAGATACTAATTTTAAAATTTTTGCAGGTTGGGTATCATCCAAAATACGAGAAAACGCGATGCTTTCAATTGGTTAGAACGGATGGGACGACAGAAGACTTCTCGTATCACAAATGCGTTCTTGGCGCTCTTGAGATCATCGCCCCTCGAAAAGCAAAAATGTATCAGTCAAAATGGCTGCAACAGGAAACCGACTGATTCATCTCCCCCTGGCCATGGACATATCAATCTCCAGGCATTGAGGGTGACTTCCATAGAAGCTGATGTCGTTTTAAGGTTCGTAGAACTGGCCGAGACCAATATACTTATCAGCTCTGGACAGCTGACATATCGTAGGTTATGCCTGACAAAATATCATGGTATCTTAACCATTTATATCTATTGAAAAAGCTCTAAATTTTCTGGCGGAGAGAAGGTTCTGCAGAAGAAGAGGGTAGAGAGGTAGATGGGAGAGGAAGCCCTTATTTAATTTTCCTTTGTTCTTCATTTTTTCACAATTGTTAACCCCATAAATACAGGGTGCGGAGCTTCTGCAGCTTCTTTTTGCTTCTTCTACTGGTATTTGGCTTGCCTCTGTGGCTGCAGTAGGCAAAAAAGGTCTAGTGGAAGCAGCAACGAGAAGCTTGCAAGTGGCAGCCCCGATTTCAGGCTGTATATTGATGAAATAATGTATGTCGGAATCAGACCATAACTTTCCAGGTAATTTCAGATGATCTTTCTCTTGGCATTTCTGCAGAGTGCGATTTAGTGATGGTTTTTTGTTGTCTATGCATGTGCTCCATTGATTT
Source organism: Moringa oleifera (assembly GCA_021397835.1). NCBI lineage: Eukaryota > Viridiplantae > Streptophyta > Magnoliopsida > Brassicales > Moringaceae > Moringa > Moringa oleifera. The sequence goes on from JAJFZO010000566.1 coordinate 2,226,683, forward strand.
AGTGATGGTTATTTGTTTTCCTTGCATGTGCTCCATAATGGAGAAGATGCATGGCAAGATGGAGTTTTGGGTTTTTTTTTTTTTTTTGAATTAGGATTTTTTTACTGATCTGATATGTGTTGATTTAATTGAAAAAAGATGAAACGGTTTTTTCTCTATAATTTATGATGTTATTACAAAAATAAAATTAAGTAAATTTAGGTAAGATACTGAAGTTTACTTCTATTCTTTAAAACAAATTTTGATTTTTAAAAGTGTACGTAAATAAATTTGATTTATTAATTTAAATTAAATTAAATTTTAATATAAAATTTTATATTTATTTTATATTATTGGTTAAATTTTTAAGTTGAAAAATAATAAATTGAGTTTTAATTTTTAATTTGATTTGAATTGAATTTTAATTTAAATATTATAAAATTTAAAATATTTTTAAAATAATTTAAATGAATTATTTATTTTATTTCAAGTTTAGTTTTTTAAATTTAAACAATTTCGATTTAAGATTTATTTTTATAATTTTTTAAAATTTTAATATTATAAATTAAAAATATATTTTTTTATATCTATGAATAATTTTAAGTCAAAATTTATTATATTAGATTTTAATTTTTTAATTTTTGATAATATTTAATTTAAACTAAATTGATAGATTTATATTTAATTTATTACTTTTTGAATATAAAGTTTTGATTGATAATATAAGATAAATATTAAAATTTTACAAGATTTTTATTTTAAATTTTATTTAAATATTTAAAATATTTAAATTAATGGTATAACGGATTTTGACTTTAAATTATTTTTATTAATGTAAAAAAACTCAAATTATTATTATAAAAAAATCTCATAATTTAAGTATTAATTATACTACAAAAAATTTTAAAAAATCATATAAAATAACTTATAAGTTAAAAATTATTTCAATTTTAAAAATTAATTTAAAATAAATAAATTAGATAACTTATTAATTTTTTTAATTTTTACTATCATATTGAACCAAAATTTAATTTAGACACAAACAATAAAATTTTACTTAAATTTTATTATAAAAAAGATATTAATTAATTATTTTATTATATTACATATAAATATTTTTAAAAAAAATTAATTATTTCAAATCTAATGTTTTCACTAGGGGAAGTTATTCTGGATTGATATGGTGATTGTTTTTTTTTTTTTTTTCATTTTTAATTCAATCATTGCCGACAAAAGTGGATGCAGATCGGAATAATGCATTATTTGCATTAACTTTTTATCTTTTCCTTAGCAATTCACTTTCTACGCTTAGCTAAACATGTCTACAGAATGTGATCCATATTTATATAATTGCACATAATGTGATCACTAGGTCTATTCTTGGCCCAAAAAGGAAATTTCTTTGGATTTTTTGGTGAAGTGGTTTCCACTTTCGGAGTGATTTGATGCCATATTGGGTATGATGAATTTTGATTTTCTCTCACAATCCCAAGAAAATTAAAAACTTTTAATTTTTAATGGTAAAGTTAGCTATAAAGTGTTCACTTTCTTACAGTTTTTTTTTAAGCCCATGCCTTCATAATTGATCACCGGCGTCTTTGTCTATTTTGTCCGAGTTCATAAAAAGAAGAATACAAAGGGCTATGCAGCCCTGTCAATGCGCCTGCAAGGCCCTCTCGGCTCAGGTCCCAGCTTGCCAGGCTTGAAATTGCTTTAATTCATTAAGATTTTTTATAATTGGAAGAATCTAAATTTGTTTTTCATTTAAATTATATTATTTTTTAATAAATTGCAATATAATAATTTAATTTTTATTTTATTTTTGTATTAATATTATAAAATATATTAAAATAAATCTATAACTTTTTTGTTAAAATTCTCGACGTAAAATTCATACCAAAAAATTTTTTATTTTACAAGAAATTCATGCAGGTATGTCTGATTTGGTATTGGTTGTTATAAGTACTTATTTCATGATTTTTTCAAAAAATATTTTATATGATGAAAATGTATTTGAATTTTATATAATATTTTTTAATAAATTTATATTTGGCATTGGATTTGATAGGTTTACTTTTAAAATTTATAAATGTGAGAACATCATTGATTTAATTTTTATATTATTTAAAAAATAAAATTGTTATATTAATAAAAATTAATTTCAATAATATATTTTATTAAATTATTATGTATCCACGTTTCTTAAAAAGTTAACAAAAAAATATTAATTCTTTTAACATGTATAAATATTAACTCGTTAATTTTAATATACATAATATATTGTAAAAATAAAGTTTAAAAAATTTTCAGTAAAATTATAATAAATATTATTAATTTTTAATAAAATTATGATAGATTCAATTGATTATAATATTTTAAACTAAAATATTTGTAAATTAAGAGTTAGATGAAAAAAAAAATTATCTGATTCATCCTCTCTGCCTCGGTGTTGTTGATAGTTGACAAACATTGACTTAGATAGTAAAATTATTTTATAAGAACATTAATGTTTAATTTTTAATTATTGTTCTAAAAACGTCATTTCATACCTAATTAAAAACGTGTTTCGATGACACCGACATGTCTGCGACACAGTAGTACAACATATAACGTAAAAGTTAAATGCACGCAGTGTGTCATTGTACTTTTTGTCTCTTTAGGGTAACGGATCTTGCCCTTACTTTGTAGTCACAATTTGGAACATCCGTATGTTTCTTATTATAAAGTTAATTTTCATTATTATCGAATTGAGTTCTCCACGTGGGTTGTCTGTAAGCAATTAAACTTGAATAAGTACCACGTGGCACAGCTGGGAAGCAGTTGAAAAGTCGGATCCAGACAATGATCTTCACCTAATTTTAATTAACATTTGGAGGGTATTTTTTTTAAATTTTAATATGCAAAAACATTGGAGGATTATTTTTTTATTATTAACATTGTTAAAATATTGGCAATGCGATTTGCTAGAATCCACACGACAATCTATTGCAAATCATCAAAAGGGGTTCGTCTCAAAAAAAAAAAAATTGTTTTCATGTAGAATTAATCGAGTCAGATAATTAAGATTATTAAAAAATTATATAATATAATATAATTATTATATAAACCCGGACATTGTATATTAACGTAAGAACTATACAAAAATTTTAGACATTCTCACTGATATTAAAAAAAAAATGATTTGGCATTATCATTCTTTTCCTTTTCAAGCTAAAAAAAAAATCCCATTATCCAAATTGATTACTGACATTGTTCTCTTTATATATGGTACGTAATTAAATATGCAAACAATATCAATTTTTTTATTAATTTAAATTATATTAATTTCTAAAAATATTAATATATGATAAATTATTAAAATAAATATATATTTTAAAATTTAAATTAAATATATATATTTAAAATATTAATATCAGTAGAAAATCATTATCAAATAAGATGGCCGATGATGGCAAAAAGTGTTCCTCAATTAAATGTGATTTACAATCATGTGGTCAGCATTGGGCCCCTTGTGGGGCAGAAAAATAACGTCACGTGGCGGTCAACGGGTGGGTGGGTCAGGCGGCTCGACTTCCAGGCCGTCTTATTCTGTTATTTACCACGAGTAGTCTTGTTGTATTGTCGACATCACTGTCAGACACGGGATGAAGATGTTCTTACCCATCTGAGTACATTATTTCAAACGGAATGGCCATATTGGCCCTGTACCCTTCAAGAAATTGTTTATCCTTTTATTTTTATTGACAAATGATTTGTGGCCTTCCTTTACGTGCACAAATGATTTGTGGCTTTCCCTTGCCTACACGGCAGTGCAGGGACACGTGTACCAGCGTTAGCTTCACGTGAGCATATCCATAACAAAATATTATTTGTTTTATGAAAATATATTCAGTTATTTTTAAAATATTAATTTTATATTTTCTAAAAAATAAAAGTTAAATAAAATTTAAAAATTACTTAAAAAAATTAAAAAAATCATCAAATAAATTTTAATCTATAAATTTTCATCAAATTAAATCTAATCAAAAAATAAAAATATTTATATATAAATTTATTTACAAAAATTTGACTAAAAATTTTTCATACATGTAAAAAAAATCAAGTTTTCATAAAAAAGTAATTCATATTTTTTTAATATTAAAGATATTTTAAAAATATATATAATATCAATAATTTTTAAAAATCATATAAGTAAAAATTTATTCAAATTTAAGTGATAAATTCAAAATAAAATGTAAAATTTATTTAAGTTATTTTTAATTATTTTAATAATAATAATAATATTTAATTTCTCATAATCTTTTTGAACCAAAAATTTGTACATAATTTATAGACTAAAGTTTGTTTTAATTTTTTTTTAAAGGAATTTATTTGGAAAATATAAACCTGATAGTTGTACATGCCATTCACCTTAAAATAAATTTGAACACTTATTTTATTAAATTATAACATATCAACATCTCTTTAAAATATCAATAAAAATTAAATAAATATGTAATTAAGATCCTTTAATCTTAAACCAATATTAATACATGTCATAAATAAGATACTAATTATTAAAATATCAATTTATTCAATAAAAATTTATGTAAAATAAATATATAAATTTTATAAAAGATATATTTTTTTACCTAAGAAAACAATATTTTAAGTTCAACACCTTGAACAAAAAATATAATTTTTTATTTAATTACTATTTTTTCAACCGACGGTCGAGTCTTAAATTATGAAATAATTATTTAAAGATTAGTCGTCGCACAAACTACTAAGAATGTCAAAGTCATTATAATCATATTGACCAAATGAGTATAGAAAATTAAATTAAATTAATTTGGCATAAATTTAATACCTACGAATTTTTTCACAAATCTAAGTTATAATCATGGCACCATGGACATGTTATGCACGTGTCCCTTCCATCTGTTTAAGTCGACATAAAGAAGGGTAATCACATTTGGTTCACTTTCTTCTTTGTTTGATCCACTATTAAAGATGAAAATAATTTAGGAGGGAAGGGACAATTGAATTTTTATTTTTTTATCAATTTTTTATTTAAATATAGTTTAAATTTAAAATAAAATAAATATTTTAATAATAATACATTTATCTTTAAACATATACAAATCACAAATTTTTTAAAAAATTAATAATTATTAAAAAATTAAAAAACCAATCCCACTAAATAAAAATGCACCCACTTGTTGAGATATGACACAAGTTGGCCGAAAAAATCTAACGCAAGTTTGTATTTCCCGGAGGCACATTTCATAACCTTTTTTATTTTAATTTTATAAATATCAAATTTTGATATAGAATATATGCTTTGTGAATATTTTAAGATCATATCATTTTCCATCGCATTTCAATAAAAAATAATTAAACTTTGCATCATTTTCATTGACTCAATATTTACGTAATCTTTAATAGTTTAAAATCAAAATATAATAAAATATGTAATAGCAAAATCAAACAAAACTTTTTTAAAGGTGAAATTACAAAACGAAAAAGAGATTTAACACAAATAACTCCTTATCTTGCTAGGTATGATTGTATAAAGATTTTATACTTAATTTGTTTTATTTTTTAAAATATAATAAATATTTTTATAATATAATGATGATACGAAACATAATAACTAAATAATGTTTAATTAATTAAGACATATCATAACCTCTTTAAAAAATCAAATACAATTTGAATAAGCAAACTCGGGTAGGCTAACCATATAAAGCTATTGTTTTGGATCCTTGCACATTTAATCCAATAATGATATTGTTTAATTTTACGTTAATTTAGTTAAAAAGAATTAACACGTGCTGTTAAAACGTAAAAAGAAATTACTCCCTTTAAATAGCAAATTAATTTAATGATTTGGTCCCCGTTTGGAGCAATCATTGCAGCCAGCCATTAGTAGCACATTATGTGGCTGTCAAGGCAAACATGACTTCATGCGCTTCCACGCGGTTAACTACAGTAACCTTAAGGGTGTAGTTGCAATTATCAGATAATTCAACGGCACTGTAGGAATTACGCCCCTTCCGCGCATGGCATCACAATTTGCCCACTCTGGTGGCCTGTAACGCAGACGAACCCAGTTTCAAGAAATTGTCGTTTTTCAATATTTTTGTTTTGTTTCATATTACCCAATAAACCAAAAATAAAAAAAAATTCTGATTTTATTCATTTTCTGATTTTTTATTTTTATTTATTTCTCTCATAAGTTAAGCTGTTTAGCAAAAGGGACGAAATAAAGGACTGGCATAAAACACGGACATTAAGCAAAAACGAGATGAAGAGTACCCCAGCCCGGGCTTTTCTGAAATTACAATAAAACCCTTGTTATTTCATGGAAGCCACTGCCACTCCTTCGCTCCCTATATAAGCAAATCCATGACGGTTCGACATCTGATTTTGGCAAACCCAGCTCCTTCCCTCCCTCCTGTTCTCTCCGTTAGATTAATAAGAGGAGTGGATTTTGAGAGCCAACGAAGCGAAGTACAACAACAAACATAGTCGCTCACTCTCTTTGATTCTTCGTTACCTCAATTGCGAGCGCTTATTTGATTGACTCCGGAGAAAGGAAGATACACAGCGGAAAGATCCGTTCTGTTTATCTTCTGGATCACGGTTAAGGTAATCTCTGTCTCTCTCGCTCTCTTTCTGTCTCTCTCTTTTCAAAAGAGTGCTTCTGTTTTCTTTCCGCGGTGGTGGCTCTCCTTTTTGTGAGGTTTTAAAAGCATTGAAGCCGATTTACTGGTTTTTATTGAACTGTGTTTTTGAGTTATCCAGAATTTGATTGAAGTGTTTTTGGTTTTTGTTTTTTTTTTAGGTGTTGTTGATGGTCATCTAATTTCCTTTCTAAGGAAGAAGAGAAGTGGTCGAGTTTCACGTAGGTAATGCATTTTTTTTGGAAAAGGATTTATCTCTCTTTTGTGTTCTTTTTTCTGTTGCTTTGTAGTTAATTTTCTTTCAGCCTCTGTTTGGTTAGCTGTGGAATATGAAAAGTAAAAAAGAAACTAAGTTGGAAATTTCATTTCATTTCATTTGTGGCTCAACCAAGTTCAGCTTTTCAGTGGTTGCTTCTTTTTTTTAAAAAAAAAAAATCCTTTTCTTCAGTTTTCGTAGCCGCCAAACGGAGCACAGCTGGAATCACGTGGATTTTGCAGCAGAATCTTGCTTTTTGAGTAATTTTCATTAGAGTGGCGCTGCAGTTTCAGTTCAGGTATTAATAATTCGACTTGGTCCATCTTGGGTTCTTCCCCTGAAGAGTGATCAACTCTCTATTAGTTGCTCTTAGACAAAAATTGAGGGAAAAAAAAGGAAGAAAAGAGAGGTCTGCACGATTAGTTGATTGGATATTTGGAATGAGACTTTTGCTTGATTGAATTTGACTTCGTCAAATAGGATGGCTGGTGCAACCGACCTGGATAACAAGGCTAATATCACAAGAAGTCATGTCTGTGAATTCCTGATTCACATCATATTATGCATGGATTGCTTTCGTCAATTTTTTCAAAAGGCATGTGTCTGAAAGAGAAAAAGTTTGAAGTGCCTGGTGTTTGGAAGATAGATAGTGTTCTGACATGCTGCCAAAAATATATTTCCTACAGTAAATGCTTATTCTTTTTAACATGGAAAATTGTCATTGCTGCCACTGGAATAAACATCACTTTGCTTTCTTCCTTTTTGCCTCTGTTTTAATGGTGCTTTTAATATGTGCTTCAGCCTTAAGTTGATTTCGAAAGACCTGCTTTTTCTGAATTTTCTTTCATCTCATTGCAGGCTACATGTTTAGATGTTTCCTCTCCTCCTCCCCCTACCCCCCCCCCCCCCCCCCCCCCCCCCCCCCCCCCCCCCCCCCCCCCCCCCCCCCCCCCCCTCCCCCCCACCCACCCAACAAAAAACCCAAAAAAAAATAAAAAATCCTCTGTGTTTTCTTTACTGACAGTGAGAAATCATGTAATTGAAAATTATCTGAAGTGAGAATGGATGACTAATTGGAAAATAGGCAACAATTCTGGTTAAAAGGCTACTAAAACTTATATCCTATCGTCATTTAGTTTGCTGTATTTCTTTATTAAATGGGGACAAGTAATTCTGCCTGTTATGGTTGAGTGTCCTTTTGTCAAATTCGTATAAGTCTAAGCTTTTTAAGATGTTAGATAATTATGAAGTATTTTTCCTTTTGGAAGTTTCTTGAATCCCACAATTTTTTAGGCTTGCAGAAACTTTGCACTAGAATTTCTGTCTTTTGTTGTTAGCCCTTTAACTTCTTTAATGCATACCTGGTTCTGCCCCCTTCATCCCTTTCCTTTTGGAAGTTGTTTTAGAGGTGGTCAATTAATTTCCAGTAATTGCTATTTCGGTATTTACTCTTCCCTGACATAAGATTTCTCTCTTTTGCATATAGGAAATATGGTCGCCTTTGGGAAAAAATTGAAGGAAAGACAAATTGAAGAATGGCAAGGGTATGTTTGATATTACCGTGTATATCTGGATCATTGCTGAGATCAATTGCACCTTTTTGGGCAACACAGAAGTTTTCACTAACCCGAAACGAAGAAGCCTAAAATTTTGAAGTTCAAGCATTTTATTTGTTATTATTATTGCTATGAATTTTTCATGGAAAATCAAGAAATGGTGGCTAGTATTATAATTGTCTTAAGAGTATGCTGCTATTAAATCTATATTGTCAACTCTCCTACCCCATGCTACTCAAACCAGTTTACTTACCCATAATTTTATCTGTTTTAGGTATTACATCAATTATAAATTAATGAAGAAGAAGGTAAAGCAATATGCTCATCAAATTGAAGTTGGAACACAAGATCGCCGCCATGTTCTCAAGGATTTCTCAAGAATGCTGGACAATCAGGTACATTAGAAAACAGATAGAGGTATTCTCATGCTTTTCCACGAAAAGATTATAAAATTATAAGGATCCTTTCACTAGCAACGTGGTAATAGAATCAGCATATTATCCCGTGCTTGGTGAGTGATAAAGTTGGGATTGGATGCCTCGTATTGAGTAATGCTTTATAGTCTATGCAGTAAGTTTAGTTCCTGTTTATTGGTTTATGCATTACAATCGGCTGTAACTTTTCTGTAAAAGAAGTGATAATAAGGTGCAATATAATTATACTTTGAAAACACAACCACTTTGATGCCTAGGCAATGTCATGGGAAATCATAGATGAGCTAGGAAACATGTGACACTCTTCTTGAATTTGTTTAAGAGCTGACGCTTAAGAAATTTGATGATTCATAGGAATCTATATACCAGGAGGGCTCAAAATTTAAAAAATATATTATTTCGGAGGATTTTTTTGCATAGTTGACATGTAGGTTTGCTTTGAAATTGCTATAGTGTAAGAGTAAGCATTTGTGTCTTCTGCATCTTCTAATTGAAATGCTAGTTGAACCTAATGTAATGGCGGCAATGTCTTATATAGGGTGTTAATATGTAATATCAAAACTCTTTTAGTATTATTACTTATGGCTGTATCTAGATAATGTGTTTACGTCTTCTTTACTCTTTTTTTTTTAAAAAAAAAATTTGGTTTTTTTTTTTTTTGGGGGGGGGGGGGGGGGGGGGTGGGGTGGTGTGATTCATAAATTGCAGATTGAGAAGATTGTCCTTTTCTTGTTGGAGCAACAAGGGCTTCTTGGAAGCAGGTTAGCTAAGCTTGGAGAACAGCATGATGCTCTTCAGGAGCAGCCAGACATATCACAAATAACTGAACTACGAGAAGCTTATAGAGCAGTGGGACAAGATCTTCTGAAGCTTCTCTTTTTCGTTGAGTTGAATGCTGTTGGTTTGCGCAAGATACTGAAGAAGTTTGATAAACGCTTTGGGTATAGATTCACTGATTATTATGTCAAGACTCGTGCTAATCATCCTTACTCCCAGCTACAACAAGTGTTAAAGCATGTGGTAATGTGTCAATCTTAGATAGGCTCCTCAGTTGTCCTTTAAACATTCTTCAGTTGAATAGGTTCTAGATGCCATTGTTGCTCTCCTCTGTGGGAGCTGATCTCAGCTTCAGTTATAACTTTTGAGCCCATGTGAGAGTAATAGTTATCACATATTTATTATCTCCTTCTAAAACTTACCATCTGGTCGTTGAGCTTGCAGGGATTAGGGGCGGTTGTGGGAGCCATATCCCGCAATCTTCATGAGCTTCAGGACCGTCAGGGAAGCTATTTATCCATCTATGATCAGCCTGTGCTTCCTCTTCAGGTGTTGTTTGCATACACTTAAGTGAAATTCTATTAATCTTCCTATTCATCAGTTCGTGTATCAGTGAAGAATTGTTTTGCATGGCATTGACTGGGTTCATCTGCAGGATCCTGTGGTGGATAAAATAAAAGCTGCTGTAGACAGGTTAAGCAATTCAACAAACTTCCTTAACTTTTTGGCACAGCATGCCCTCATTATGCAAGAGGAGCTTCCAACACCTACGGAGGAACCTGTTGATGATCAGAGATATCATTTTATGTCACTTCTCTTGAACTTAGCGAACACATTTCTTTATATGGTCAATACATATATTATTGTCCCTACAGCTGATGACTATTCAATGAGCCTTGGAGCTGCAGCAACAGTTTGTGGTATTGTAATTGGGGCAATGGCTGTGGCACAGGTGTTTTCTTCAGTGTATTTCAGTGCTTGGTCAAACAAATCATACTTCAGACCCCTTGTATTTAGTAGCATTGTTCTTCTCATTGGAAATCTTATGTATGCTTTGGCTTATGATCTTAACTCAATAGCCGTTCTTTTAGTTGGTCGTCTTTTCTGTGGGTAAGTTCATTCTTGTTTATTTATCTTCTTGTCTTATCATAATTAGAAACAACTTTCTTGTGCTTTTTTTCTTTTCACTGCTCTTTAGTGCTGGAAAATGCTCTTTCTTTTTTCTTTTCAAAATTTTTTGCCTAGAAGCTTATTGTAATCACAATAAACTGACCATCTTGGTTCTATGAGTTTATAAGCCTTAGAGTTATTGTTATTTTTAGCCACACCATATAAACTGACCATCTTGTTTGTTAACATTGCAGATTTGGTTCTGCTAGAGCTGTTAATCGGCGATATATCAGTGATTGTGTACCACTAAAAATAAGAATGCAGGCATCTGCAGGTTTTGTTAGTGCTAGTGCTCTTGGTATGGCATGTGGTCCTGCCCTTGCTGGTGTACTTCAAACCAAGTTTCAGATTTACAAGTTAACCTTTAATCAAGACACTTTGCCTGGCTGGGTTATGGCTGTTGCTTGGCTCATGTATTTAATATGGTTGTGGATCTCATTTAAGGAGCCTGCTCGTGAGATTGAACAGAATGGCACACCACCTGAGTCTAATGCGGGTATGATGAGTTTTGTCTGACTCTTATGGCTTAATATTTTGTGTACATAGTATTAGATCTCTATTCATTTGTAGAAGTAGTTGAAGCATTGTGATCCGATTTGACGCTTAGATATTTGTTTATCAAAAACCTAAAATGCATTCTTTTAATCAGAAAAACCAAAAATGCATTTTACATTCCCAAGGTATTATATATCTGTTATTGAAGTGGGATGATTTGTTGTCTCTTGTTCATATATTAGTGAAAAGAAAGGTTTTCATCACTGTAAACTGCTGTTGTTTTAAGCCCAGTGGAACTCTAAACCATTGAGTTTTGAAATTGATAATGGGTTTTTTTCTAAGTAATGAATTAAGAAAAGATTTCTGATTGTGTGGCACTGTGTAGAACTCGATTGTCTTTGCTCTGCTTATGGCAAATAGTTGCAGGCTACATATGCAACAGATTTAAGTCAAAAGTGCTAATTGGGATTTCTCATTACTGACTAGCTCGTGCTATTTGAGGAATGTGTGTGACAGACTTAGTATTTAAAAAGCCTTTTGATAAGCCATTTAATCCTGTTTTTAGTTGTCTGTTTGTTATCAGATAGACTCCAAAAAATTCTGGACAGTTCGTTGATCCTCAAGTGAAAGTTGGTTCAGTATCCTGTCATTTGATACCTAAAAGAGTTTTCTTTAATGAGTTTGTTGGGCCTTAAGAACATTCATCGATCTTAACTTCAAGTTTGGCTCAAATCTTCTCTAGTATGGACGTTGGTGAAGCCACACTATGCTGTCTGTTTTGTTGACACATTGTCCAATTCACTAAACAATAGGTAGAAGAATTCCTTAGAATATCTGGAACATAGAAGCTGATTGTACACTTGTTATCTGGCAGGATGATATAGGATATCAAAATCTGTAATGTAAAGGGAAACTTCGCAGCTCAAAGTTGAAAAGCATTATTAAGGATACTGTCACGTAGAATTAGATTTTTTGCTAGAGATATTGTTGTGCTATTTATATAGATTCTTGCCAATGCTTGTTCTTCATTCATCTGTTCCTAGCATAGATTACAAAAATAAGTCGAATAGTTTCATGTTGATTCCCTGGCTTTTCACTTTTACTTGGGATAGTTATTTTACTCTTTTATAGGATAGGAATGTCCTGTCACATATAAAAAATGTTTAATTTGAATGTTGAACCATGCAAATGACAGAGCCAGCACAAACTGATGCACTTGAGAAAGGTCTTAAGCAACCTCTGCTTACTAGTTCAGAAGAAATGAAACAAGATGAAGATGAATGTGATGGAAGTGAAGAAGCTCCAGAGGAATCTCGCAGACCAGCCAATTCAATTGGATCAGCATATAGACTACTTACCCCCTCTGTAAAGGTATCTGCTTATTTTTAAATATGGGTTGACAATTTAGATAAGTGCTATTTTTTTATTGTTAACTTTGAATAGGTTCTTAGTTATGCATTTCAATGGCATATTCTATTATTGCTAACATTGAAACTAGGTTCTTAGTTATGCAACTGTAACACAGAGATTGGCTTGCATCATGATGGGATATGAGTAGAATATTTTGTGCGGTGCATGCTACTTGTTATTTTTTGGAGGGGGTGGTAAAATATAAGCATAAATGTCATCAATAAACCTGCCTATCCATGCTCTTTGATGTTTTTCCTCGTAGATTGCTTAATTATCTTCGTTTCTGGCCATTTATGGTTAAGCCAGCTAGGTCTCTTTATTGCATGTTTGTTATAATGAACATGGGCACCCAATCATGCTATTTTTAAACAAAGAATTATCTGAGAGACAGAATATTGTTATTTTATATTACCTTAATAATTTAGATAATTTTTGTGTAACTTGATAAGGTAATGTTGATGATTTGGTCATGTTGAGCATTTGATTAGTAAGCCCGCAATTGGTAATTTACTTATAGTAGAGGGAGCCCTCAGAAGCAGGGTTTTAGAGTTTGACTTGTGTTTTACATAGTTTTGTGAGTGAAACTAATTGATATTAATGAAGTTCAAAGACAAAACTTCCATTACTTCTTTGTGGTTCACATTTTCGAGTTTTCTTATCCATTAATATTATCATGTCTGGAGATGTTACTTGAAGTTACTGGTGAAAGTATAACCAAGCAAAAGACACAATGAAATTTCTTCATCAAAAAAGAAATTCTATGATTCTGCAAGTCAGAATGTCCAAAACAAGGACAACTAGTTAAATATGGCCTTTTGTACACTAAACTAGGCTAGAAGCGGCAGATGTTCACAAAAAGCACAATTTGAGCACTGAAGTAGGAAGCACCTATAGGACTTTTATGATGCTTAGCACCATTGAACAGGGTCTCCTGAGGAGTTTGTCTTAAGTGAGTGTTTGAATTTTAGGAACAAATATTATTATGCATGAGTCTTGTGCCTTAGACCAGTCAGCCTTTCTGGTCATTGCACATAAAATTATGCATGAGAACATTGTAGGAGCCTTTCCTCTTTGCAGTTCTGCATACTTCTATCAACTGACCCACCTGAAGCTAAAGCTTTACTGAATGTATTTGATCTCTTAAATTTTATAATATCTCCAGGTTCAATTGTTGATATATTTCATGCTCAAATATGTCATGGAGATTTTACTCTCAGAATCTAGTGTTGTCACCACATACTACTTCGGTTGGTCCACAAGCAAGGTAGCGATTTTCCTTGCATGTCTTGGCCTGACTGTTCTCCCTGTAAATGTTGTCGTTGGAAGTTACATCAGCAACATGTTTGAAGACCGGTATTTTTACTACTTGGAGCATGCTTTTTATCTTTATTATTTTCTCTATCTTTCTGCTTCTTTGTCTTTTCTAGTCTTCAAATACTGGTATTCTTTATCATACTTATGAAATCATTTTCACTGATCTTGTTGCAGGCAAATTCTGTTGACATCTGAAATTGTGGTCCTTATCGGGGTACTCCTCAGCTTCCATATAATGATACCATACTCTGTACCACAATATGTTCTCTCTGGTCTTATCATGTTTGTTTCTGCTGAAGTACTTGAAGGTGAGACATTTTGACTTACATTTTCTCTTCAAAAGGAGAAAGATGAACATGGTATAGATTTTATAATGGATGTTGAGTTAATATATGATGGCTATTTTCGTTCCAGGTGTCAACTTATCACTACTCTCACGAGTCATGTCATCAAGACTTTCTCGTGGAACTTACAATGGAGGACTGCTGTCAACAGAAGCAGGGACCATAGCTCGAGTTATTGCAGATGGCACAATAACGCTGGCTGGGTTCTTGGGAGAGAGTAAGCTCTTGAATGCCACTCTATTGCCTTCACTGCTCATATGTGTAGGCTCCATTGTTGCCACCTGCTTTACCTACAACTCTCTCTATTAATCCAGTTGGATTAAATTTGGTAGATTAGAGTCCCAATCCCCTTATTATTTTTTTTTCTGAAATTTTTTGGGTTATTTTTATTCTTAATTGTATCAATGGTGTATATCATAAGAAACTCTTCCATTGATTATCTTATTTAATTTAATCTTGTTTGGTCATAGCTTGTTGGTTTGAGGGCTCCAAATTTGAGATCAAATAAAACTTTGCAACCTTCCAGTCCCATAGATGCTGATTTCTGGTTTCTCTTTTAGGCAGAGGAGAGTAAGGCAGGGGGGGAAGGTAGAAAGGAAGTCATAATATAATGTAATGGCTTTGATCAAAAGTGATGGTAAAGTGACCTGAGTCCTTCACATCACCTCACAGTAAGTGTATGTTTTGTTTCATTACTGAAAGAGACACTAGGCTCCATCTTGGAATTTCAGCATTGATATTCAAAACCTGATTGTATATAAAGGGGTTGGTAGCAGTTGAGTCACCAAAATATATGGTAATGGATGCAAAATTAAATTTTTTATTATTGCTATGCAAACAATAAGGGGAGCTATTAGGAGGAAATACAGTGATTCATGCTTGTCAACTCTTTGTGAAGACTGCATATACAATAGAGCCATTAGATATCTAATATGACTCAGATGAAAACACTCACTTTTCCCCCAAAAAAAAAAAACAATTGAAAAATATTTCCCTTTGATTTTATTTTTGAGTCCAAGTTGTAGGTGTATTGTTATTTTTCTGGATAGAGATAGTGTACGGAGGGAGATGGAAATTAATTATTGGTGACGGTTGAGTCCATATACTTCCATAATCGATGTTGAATTTATGTGAGCATTAAGTGAGTCTTAACTACTTCATACAGAGGGGTGTTAGGTTTTCATTTTCTTTATTAGATTTCTTGATCTCAATATGAAGATCATCTCAACATTTACTGAGCTCCTAGATAGATCCTGTATTGTCAAGAAATTTCCAAAGTGATATACTACCCTGCAAAGAAATGTAGAAAGCAATGGATTAATAATAATCTGTGATTACAATCCCTTTAAATTTTTTTCTTTTCCCTTTTACATTTCAGGCAAGAGCTTCCGGGAATACTAAAATATATTGGTGAAATATGGGAACGATAATAAAGTTTCAATGGTTAAACTTAGAGATGATATTTATAATGTTTTGGTGGTTCTTATTAATGTGCCTCATTAAATAATTAAATTGAGGGTAGCATTCCTTGTACTTCACATTAATATCAGTCCTGAAAAATCTCTATAACCCTATGAGTTGATGTGAATTAAACTTTGATTTGTGTCAATATATCAACTTATTATGGGAAAAACTACTTACCACTTATAATAAGCAATCTAATGACTATTCCTTCCTTTTTAGCAAAATAAGCCGTACCCTTTAATTACCAAAATTTCAATTTAACATTAGAGAACCTATGATCAAACAGAACACCATAACAACATTGCACTATGCCCAATTTATTATGATAAGCGCATTAACAGGCCGTAAAGTTTCCTTGTACTACAAAAAAGCTTTAAGTCACTTTTAGATGCATTAAAACATTTAACCATTCTCATCTAGCTACAACCATAATTAATCAATGCAAAGTTTTCTGTCCCAGGTTCATCATTGTTGGCATTAAACAACATCCAACTGCCTGTTCTAACATTGCAAATTAAAGAAGATGAGTAGAGAGAGAGAGAAAGGGAGGGCATCCATTTGGGTAGCAGATTTCCATCTCTCCTAGCTCTCTTTTCTTGTGGTTTCTATAAATTTGGTAGGCAAAGGAGCTTCTTTGGCACATCACATTTCCTGCATTTTCTTGAATCTTTTCTTGGTGTTGTTTGCCTACAAAACATTAGTTTACTTCCTTAACATGTCCGAAAAATCTAGCAAGAAATCTTGGTACCCACCTCAGAAATCGTCGGACTCCCTAATTTATATATAGACAGCCCTTCTTCGATCTTTTTTGTTTCCTTTTGTAGAGCAAACCCATCACCAATATCTTCAATTACCCTTTTTGTCCAGTTTTTCTTCTTTGGTATACAATGAGTAGTCTTCTTAGGTGGTGGAGACTGGTTGGCATTGTTCTTGCTGCAACTCTCTTCCTTGGTGCCCCCGAAAAAGGTATTAATTAATTAATTGTTTTTCTTTTCCTTAGTGTTCTTTTTGCTGACGATGATTCACTGTGGCATATATATGCCTTACGTTACTGCTGCATGGGTGATTCTAGTAAGTTTTCTTAGTTTAAATCCATGAAATTGCACGCAATGATTATGCATCGAAGGTAGAGCGAGCAAAGGGTACTGTTCAGAAGAACCTCTAGGATAGTGCTCAGCTTCTTCCTCTCAAGTTGGAACTAATAATCCATATTACTTTTCATAAATGAGAGAAACATCGAATCATGTTCAACAGAATGTCAGAAAATCAGATTCACAATGCAAGAAAATGTTATTTTAAGTAATGGGATTTTGTTAAATTTTCAACATTGACCCTCAACAAGTGTTTTTCCATAAAGCGTTTTGGATCAAATTAGTAATTGGTATTACTATAAGTATATCTTCAAAGTAGACATCTTCTTAATGAGATATGTTACTTAAGCCAATTTTCTAAAAAGTTCTGTTTGGTTCCCAGGAAAACTTCAACAAAAGTTGAAGGAATCTAATTTCTCATTTAAAAAGTTTAATTTTTTTTGGACCAAAAAAAAAAAGGCACGGTCAAGATCATTCAACCAACGTCATTTATGAGGCCCATTTGTTAGATGAAAGATAGTTTATAAGTCAGTAATTAATTTTCTTATTATATATATATATATATAGTTTTCATGAAATGAAAATATAATCTCAAATATTCTTATCAAATTCAATTTCACTTTCTCTTGTCGGTCCATTAATCCCATTAATAAACATAGAAAACAAAAGAAATAATTTTTTTTATTTTTTATTTTGTATAAACAGCTCCAAACTACTCATTCATGCACAATGCGACCTCAGCTCCATATAGATCATACTATGACTATATCATCGTCGGGGGTGGTACTGCCGGTTGCCCTCTAGCCGCCACTCTCTCCCAAAACGCCACCGTTTTGCTTCTCGAACGAGGCGGCTCGCCCTACAGCAACCCTAACATCACTGACTTATCCGCCTTCGGAGCCGCCCTCTCCGACCTCTCCTCGACCTCCCCGTCGCAGCGTTTCATCTCCGAAGATGGTGTGATTAACGCACGTGCACGAGTGTTGGGCGGTGGCTCCGCCATCAATGCCGGGTTCTACACACGAGCGGCCAGGGACTATATCAGTGATGCAGGTTGGGAAGAGAGGCTAGTGAACGAATCGTACCGGTGGGTGGAGGACGTGGTGGCGTTCAGACCGCCGATGCGGCGGTGGCAGTCGGCGGTCCGGTACGGGCTGGTGGAGGCAGGAGTGTTACCATACAATGGGTTCACGTATGACCATATCTATGGGACAAAGGTTGGTGGCACAATATTTGATCGACATGGCCATAGACACACTGCTGCTGACTTGTTACAGTATGCAAACCCCAATGGGCTCACCGTTCTCCTTCACGCTTCCGTGTATAAGATCTTGCTCACCATTAAAGGTACAGAAATCGAATGGTTAATCATTTTGTTTAATACATAATCTTTATAATTAATTTTAATTGTTGACTAATTAGCGGGACGGAAGCCGGCGGCCCACGGGGTGGTCTTCCAGGATGCATCGGGAGCCATTCACAGGGCCTACCTGAAGAAAGGGTCCAAGAACGAGATCATCATTTCCGCCGGGGCACTCGGAAGCCCACAGCTCCTGATGCTGAGTGGAGTCGGCCCTGCCGATCACCTGAGGGCCCACAACATTACAGTGGTGGTGGACCAGCCTTCGGTTGGCCAAGGAATGTCCGACAACCCGATGAACGCCGTCTTCATTCCATCTCCGGTTCCGGTCGAGGTTTCTCTCATTCAAGTCGTCGGAATCACCCACTTCGGCAGCTACATCGAAGCGTCCAGCGGGCAAAGCTTCGGCAGCCCAGACTACGGCATGTTCTCTCCAAAGGTAGGTGTCGGATTTGAATCCGAATCAGACCCGAATTAAAGAGAATTGGGCTCGTTCGTGCTAATAAGTCTGTCGTAATACGCAGATTGGCCAGCTTTCTACAGTTCCACCGAAGGAAAGGACCGACGAAGCCATAGCCAAAGCTGTTGAGGCCATGAACAGTCTCCACCCAAGAGCATTCAGAGGCGGATTCATAATTGAAAAAATAACCGGCCCATTATCCACGGGTCATTTGGAGCTCCGAACCCGAAACCCTAAAGATAACCCTAAAGTTACCTTCAATTACTTCAATAATCCCCAAGACTTGCAAGCTTGCGTCCAAGGCATTGCAACCATTGAGAAAGTCATTGAATCCAAACACTTCTCGGAGTTTAGATACACCGACATGTCGATCGAGACGCTATTGAACTTAACGGCGAGTGCTCCGATCAACTTGTTACCGAAACATACCAACGTCTCGACTTCCCTCGAACAATTTTGCAAGGACACCGTAATGACCATATGGCATTACCACGGTGGTTGCCATGTCGGTAGGGTTGTCGATCATGATTATAAGGTTATTGGCGTTGATGCCCTAAGGGTAATCGACGGTTCGACGTTTAATTATTGCCCCGGGACTAATCCTCAAGCCACGGTGATGATGCTCGGAAGGTACTAATTCGTAGCTAACATTTTCATGCATTATCATAAGACTAATTATAATTACTTGTAGAGAATTTGATATTGTATTAAGTCTTTCACATTGTTTTATATGATTGATGTGGTGTAGGTACATGGGAGTTAGGGTTTTGAACGAGAGACTCGGAACCGGAGAATCAAAGTGACACATCGTTTTCATTTTCCTTTTCCAATCAAGAATGTTACGAGCCAATTAAGGTCCTATGAATTAATTGATACTAAATTACCACATTGATTAGAACATGAAATGTGCGTAATTATATATATATAAAGATCGTTATACATATTTTACCATATGATATGAAAATCATACTCTTAATTTAATTAATAAAGGCATGCATCGATATTGAATTTCCAAACGCGAAAAAGCTTATTGAAGAAAAGAGGAGAAAGAAAGCATAGAAGATATCATCAAAAAAGCTAAGATATCACAAAGAGAATGAAGAATATGACTGAGGATATACCCAAGAAAAGGAGGCATCTCTCTCTAGCTCTTTTTCTTTTAATTTCTTCTCTCTGATCTCTGATCGTATCAGTATGTATTTCAGACTGTTTATCGAATTTCAAAATAACTCGTTTTGAGTTCGCAGCTTAGAGCAGTCTAAATCAGAATCAGGGAGAAAAGAATCTGAAAAAACATTTGTAAAATGATGGTAAGCCTGTCTTTGCATGGGATGCGTAGAAAGCAGGCGCGCTGCCACCAAAGCAAAGGATATCCATGGCATATGCTGTTATCTTCTTCGGCTTATTCTCTGCCATCGTTGTCAAAGCCCTTAAAGCAGACACTATAAAAAGCTAGCTCTTTGGAGAAAACCATACCTAGCGAACAAGCTTAGTTAATTTGGTCTGAATAACCTTCTTCAATGGTCAGTCATGTCGTGGAAGAAGAAGATGCAGAGAGAGAGGAAAGTAATATAATAATAAGCGAATTAGTTGCAGGGCTCCTCTTCTTTGGCAGGTGATGATGATGATCACGGCCACGGCTGTCCATCGACCCGCCAAAGGAGAGTTGCCCTTTAACTGCTTCATCAGCTTAACCTCATCCGCAAAAGCTTCATGGGTTTTTCCTCTCATGCAAAAGGGTATGACCAAAACACTTAAATTTATGCAAGTTGCATTTTTACTATATAGTTGTGTGACACATTTTTTCATTATCTGATCTATATTGACACATGATAATTCAATAATTTAATATAGATCATATCATCATTGAAGAATTTTAATTCATAATTTTGTTAAATTACATATTTGTTTATGTATATATGTTCATAACATTTGCCATAGCATGCATAAAGCTAGATCCATAATGTCATCTTGATGGTGGAAGCGAAACCCTAAGTCCCAAATCGTTCATCGTTTGTAATTATTTTCACTTTTAATTGTTTGGAATTAATTAATTTTCACTCGAACTCTTTGATAATGCTGAAAGTAGAAGATATACATAGATTTTTGCTTCTATGTAATTAAGTACTTAATCTTTCAGCACATAATTTTTTTTGTTTTTTAAATAAAAAAAAATTTCACAAGTTAGATTTTTATTAATAATTTTTTTAAAAATATTGATTTAGTAAATAAAAAAATAAATGATAATATTTTATTAATTCATTTATTTTAAACCAATACATGTATTATTTAGATGTCGATTTTGTAATCATTAAGAAATATCTATTTTAACCGCCAAAAAAAATTATTTTGTTGTAATGACATTTATAAAATAAGCTAATTATTTATTATTATTTTAGAAAAATAATCAACATAAATTGGATCGAAAGCATGATACTTCCTCTACTTTGCCCTCAAAATCATAATAAATAAATATTATGATATCAAATATTACTATAAAAAGTCAAATATTTAATAAATACTAATATAAATACACACACATTATTGATAATAAAAATTGGGTAAATTATTTCTTGTGTTGTGGTAAAATTTCATTACTTAGTTTTGTCTTGTAATTAATTAATTATTATTGGGTAAATATTAAAGTAAATATTCTTATATTATTCGTGTTTTTTAATCAAGTTTTTGTAGTATTTTTTAGATCAATTTTACATAATTTGATCAAAATTAACTATCAATTTTAATTTTTTTAAAACATTTAAATTAATTATCTTATATAATAAATTTTGATTTAAATTTTTTGCAAATGTAAATAAATATATAAGCTACCATTATAAAAAATATATAATTTTTTCAATCCTAAAAATCATATATGATTTTTTAAAGTTTTTAATTGTGTAAAATATTTAAAAAATATTTTTGATACTAAAAAATTTATGAAATTTTTTGTAATGATATTTTCAATTTTTATTTTTGTACATCTGTAAAAAATTTTAAGCCAAAAGTTATTGTATAACATTTTTAATTTAAATTTTTTCTTCAAAAAAATTTTTAAAACTGGTTATTTTATATATAGAATTGGTCTAAAAATAATAAAAAAATTTGATTAAAAAACATAAATAATACAATTTATTTCGATATTTACCCTTAATTATTACTTAATCCACTTTCTAGCTGCAATTAACCAAGCCCAGCCCATCCGTCTGAATTCCTTGGCATTACCACCGAGTCGACCCAAAACATATGATGGATCAAATTTTTTTTTATTTAACATATTTAATTTTAGAAGACATCACACATTTGACAACAAGTTGAGATGGCCGAGTTGGTCTAAGGCGCCAGATTAAGGTTCTGGTCCGAAAGGGCGTGGGTTCAAATCCCACTCTCAACATTCACCTTATTTTTTATTTATATTTATGTCTCTCCGTGGGTCCTAATTTTTTCTAAATTATAATTATGTTTCCTGTGGGCCCTGTTCTTTTTGTTTTTTTGTTCTTTTTATGTTTTTCTATGGGCCCCAGATATTGTTATTGGAGATCTATCATACGTCTGTATGAAAGTCCTCACTTGCTTATGAGTCAAAATGAATGTACCCATTTTACTATCCTTTTAAGTCTTTTTCATTGAAAAAAAAATTCCTGAATTACATATATTTTTATTTAAAATTTTGATGTATCAATTAAATTAATTATATCTTAAATTTTTAATAAATTTAATATAAATAAAATTTTGATTTAATGATTATAAAAAAAATAAAAATATTTTTATTAGCAAAATATTTTTAAAATGATTCAAATACATTTCACATTCTATTTTAAGTTAATGTTTCAAATTAAATAATTTTCGATTTAAAAATTATATTTTTTAATTTTTTAAAATTTTGATAATGTAAAACTTTCAAAAATATATTTTTTAAAATTAAAAAAAATTATAATGATAACTTGAATATTTTTGTACAAAAAAATTAAATCAAAATTTTATTGTATAAAATTTATAATATAAATATCTTAATTTTTAAATATTTTATGATATTTAAATTAAATCGAATCAGAACACTAAAATATGTAATTAATGAATAAAAAATATTTTAAAAATTTTGATATTGATAATGGAAAACAACTAGGTGAGCTTCCGACTTGGAAGTTGGAAGTGATAGTTACCGGAAACTTCCAGAGTCTTGGCTAAGTAGTCCATGTGGTGGAACAACTGGTGGGGCCCGTAGGACCACTTTGGCTAAAGAATTCAATTGATATTGACTTCTCCAATAATATTGACCCCTTTATAGATTTCGTGCATAACATGTCTAATGGTACCATCGTATAAGTGTCGTTATTTATGAAAATTAAATTATAATATGATGCATTAAGCTTAAAAATATATATATAATAATATTAATTCAAGCTTTTAATTTACATCATTTAAAAATTATTATATCAAATTTATTGGAGTTATTTTACGTAAATTATAAAAATAAAATAAAATGGTCGAATTATAAAATTAAATAAAAGTTTCATTTCATGAGCTAGTTTTTGAGGTTTCAAAACAGTTTAACAAATCAATATTAGATCTCAAATTTTAATAGTTTTAATTAATTATAAAAAGATTAAGTTATCTTAATTATATCGATTATGAAAAAAAAAGCGAATAATCAGATTAGGAAAAAGATAACGTGTGGGCAAAAGAGCCAATGGAGAAGCTTCCTGTGGCCTGCGTGGAAATGCCGGCCAATGGCATCTGCTTTTTCTCTCTTTGTTTTTATTCATTTTGAGACAAAAATTTCAACATAAACCATGACAGCTTGGAGAAGCACCACAACCAAAGTGCCATTGTTTCTGTCAGAGGCCTCAATTTTATGGATCAATGCAGGACAGATTTGGGTTTATTGTTCTTCTTCTTCTTCTTAGATTCCAATGCTTATAATTAATCTCAGAGAAATTTAGACTTATCTGTTGAAATTGGGTGTTATGGCAGCACTTGTTCTTGAAATTTGAAGTAGCTGGATGGCTTTTAATTTATTCAAAGTCAGTAGAGATGCCGGAAACAGCAAGGAAGATCACTTTGATTCATTGAAGGTTAAGTCAACTGGGTACCCGTGACTGAATCAAAAAGCTGAAAGCCCACTATGAACAGCGGGATTTTTCACATTTCTGCACAGAGAAAGACACAGTGAAAGCAACAGGCTCGGATCAGGAAGTTTCAACCAGGAAAGAATTAAAAAATCAGCTGAGGGAAGCTACGATTGGCAAGATGCAATCGCCTTGTATTGAAGAAGCTTCACAGGCTTGCTTCCATGGTTGTTGTCCCGCTCCTTTTCATGGAACCCGGGATTATCTAGGCTGTGTCGCTGCAGCCCAGCTTGACTTCGCAGTTGCTACTGCCTCTTCTCTTTTTCTGAACACCCAATTCACCAATCATGAGTCTCTCCCTTCGTTGTCTGAATCGGTTTCTGGTTTCACGAAAGCTTATCCTCAGTACCTGCAGACAGAACAGGCTGATCATGTGCGAGCAGGTGAATACTGTCATCTCTCCTTGTCTGAACATGTTTGTCTCGACTACATTGGCCACGGCCTGTTCTCCTACTCTCAGCTGCAAGACCTCCGTCGAACTCAAACAACATCGGTTGCCTCTACCTCGTCTTTTACTCCAGGAGCTGCGGATTTTACAACTTCAGGGCCACCTTTCTTTGACATTCTGTACAAGTCAGTGAAGCTGAACTCTCAGATACTCTACGGAGGCGAAGAATCAGAACTGGAATCAAAGATTAAGAGTAGAATCATGGGTTTTATGAATGTTTCTGAAGATGATTACACGATGGTTTTCACTGCCAATCAATCATCTGCCTTCAAGCTTTTAGCAGATTTTTACCCTTTTGAATCTCACCCAAATCTTCTTACCGTCTACGACTATGAGAGCGAGGCAGTGGAAGTGATGACTGAAAGCTCGAAGAAGAGAGGGGCAAGAGTCACGTCAGCCGAGTTCTTGTGGCCTGATTTAAGGATACACTCAGAAAAATTGAGGAAGAAGATGGTGAGCAAACGGAGAAAGAAGAAGAGAAGAGGCCTGTTTGTGTTTCCTCTTCAGTCACGGATGACTGGAGCTCGGTACTCGTTCCTGTGGATGACTGTGGCTCAAGAAAATGGATGGCATGTGTTGCTTGATGCATGCGCCTTGGGAGCTAAGGACATGGAGACACTGGGGCTGTCTCTTTTCAAGCCTGATTTCCTGATTTGTTCCTTTTTCAAGGTTTTTGGTGAAAACCCATCAGGTTTTGCTTGCCTGTTCGTCAAGAAATCCTGCGGTTCAGTTTTAACAGGATCAGATGTTGCTTCAACTGCAGGGATTGTGAGTATTGTCCCAGCTTCCAGGGCATCTGAATCCCTGGAAGAAACAGCTAAAGCAGATGCAGAAACCCAGAGAGATAACAATCGGGTAACAGCCTCGTTTTCAGGTCCAATATCTACTCAGAAGAAGAATGATGAATCTCCTGAATTACCCAGAAGACCTAAAGCAGCTTCATTTTCTGAAATTGTGGAATTGGAATTGCAGAGCACTGTTGAATCTTCCCCATCTGAAATCAACGGAAGCGGTACCAGAACAAATCCAGGACTCGAATGCAAGGGCTTGGATCACGCAGATGCATTAGGCCTGATACTGATCAGCAGCCGAGCAAGATTCCTGATAAACTGGTTGGTAAACGCATTGATGAGCCTGCAACACCCGCATTCAGAAACCCCCCTTCCTGCTGTCCGAATCTATGGACCCAAAATCAGGTTCGATCGAGGACCAGCAGTAGCCTTCAATGTCCTCGACTGGAAAGGACAGAAGATCGATCCTGTATTAGTCCAGAAGCTCGCAGACAGGAACAACATCTCGTTGAGTTACGGATTCCTGCGTCACGTTTCCTTCTCAGACAGTCATGAAGAAGAAAGAGAGAGGGCATTGGAGACCGTGAATAAAGCAGAAGGAAGAGTACTCCTGAGTAAGAAGAGGCTGGAGAGGTTCCATTCCAGGATACCAGTAGTTACAGCTTTCATTGGGTTCTTGACAAACTTTGAAGACACTTACAGGCTCTGGGCATTTATTTCTCGCTTCCTGGATGCAGACTATGTGGAGAAAGAGAGATGGAGATACAGAGGTCTTAATCAGAAAACCATTGAAATTTAAACTGATTCTTTCATTCTTTCACAAGATTAACACCAAATCACAATGAGCCCAATGTAGACCTAGTGAGCTTGGGCTGTCCTCTTGTTAGCCACCCTTTGGAGAAATTTCTGCTGGACCTTCAACGGAAAGAGTTCGGTCAATTCAGGATCAATTGAGCCCAATTGAGAAAAAATAATCAAACTTATGGTAGTTAAAATTTAATTCTTTTTGTATGTATTCATGCTATTTGGTTAAAAAAAAAAAAAAGAGTGCCAAGGAATCTAAGTGAAATTAATTTTTCAATTAAAATTTTTTTATTAAGGTTGTTGAATAAAGAATATATAAAATTTTAATATTTATTTTATGTTTTCAAATAAATTGAAATATTTAAAAAATTACAAATTACATCATTTATTGTTTATATGAATTGTTGCAGTAAAAAATTATTAAAAAAAAAATTAAAAGCACACAAAGGAAACAACAAGACGCTTAAAGTTTTTATTGGATATAGATTAAACACTATGATGATGTATAGGCCAATTAAATCCGTAACAATCTGATCTTACAAAAATTCAAGAGGGTAAGCTTGATGTGCCTCCAAAAATCACTCCGATATTTAAGTGCGTAAAAATTTTAACAGTAAAATGATAAATAAAAAATAAATTAACTTAACTCTTATAGAGAGGTACCTGATATTTATATTCAAAATAGATATTTGGAACAAATTTGTGGCCCAATAATAATTTTAATTTTTTTAAAGCTTAGTATAGATATCCAAAATATAATAAAATAGCCTTTGTTTTTCCTTAATATCATTTTTGCAACAACATGAGTAATTAAATACTCACGTGAATTTATGGTAAAAAAATCAAAAAAGGTTAAACAAATAATTTAATGTCACAAGAAATATAAATGTGTCTTATTTTGATGTGGGGACAATTAAATAAAAAAGTATTTAGAAAAAAATTCAAAAATTAGAATTAATTACTGCAAAAATTTGAACTAGTCAATGATTTAATGGGTCAGTTCCATTTAAAAAGTTTAAGTTTCCAACAATCCACTAGAGAAAAATATTTAATTTAATACACTTTGAAGACTAACTAAAAAAAAAAAAATTAATGAAACATGTTACATGTTTTTTTAATAAATTCTCTCTCATATATACAATAATTGATAATTTTTTATACTCACAACTCATCCATGATAATAATTTCAATTATTTAAATTTTGAATAAATTCATATTAAAAATGCATAAAAAAATTTGTGCTTCAATTATTGAAAAAATCATTAAAAAAAGTTGTTAGTATACAATAAATAATTCTTGCATTTATTTTTTTATTTATCTTATTTAAATACCCATTTTGAACATGAGAAATAATCATTGACTTTCACTAATTAATCTTTATCATAAAATGGCATATTTTTTTGAATCTTGGACTGCATTTTTTCTATGGCAATTTTCTGAAGACATCATGTGAATGTCCACAAGTTAGGTGACACATTAAAGTATGAGAAATACCAAATTGATTATAGACTCTTTATTAATGTACCAAATTGACTAACGCGGAATAAGAGGATCTAAGCATAGAAATTTCCTATACGAATGTCTCTTTCCCCGTTGTATATTTCATAAAAATTTAATTTTAACAAATGGGTTTTTTTTTTTTACTCTTTTAAGTTTTGGGGTATTTTTAATTATATTATTTTAGTTTCCTTTGCTTTAAGTCATCAATTGATTCTGTAACGACAAGTGTACATTTTTAATGCTTCTAAGTGTTTGTATGCAATGAACCTAACTTCTAAGTCAAAGTCACCCCAAGTACCCAATCTTTTTTAAGTCAATTTTAACATCAATGGACCTATAGAATAGTTTCTTAATCAATTGCATTAAAAGTTACGGGTAAAATTGCATGAACTAGCTGGAATTTAAAGCAATTAGTTACCTTAATCTTGTGATAATTAAAATAATACCATTACTAATTAGATAAGATAATTGATTTTAAGTAATTAATTATCTCTTATAACTTATTTATTCTTAATTGTATAATATTCAATTCTTAAATCTTAGATCATTTAAGAGTTATCATATAGATTCTGAATTTACACAATGCTCAATTTTAAAATTATAAAATGTTTTTATAACAAAACATTTCTAAAATTATTGATAATTAAAAAGTCACATAAAAATTAAAAATTATCATGTCAAATTATTATAAATATTATATATTTATAATACCAAACAAGGTCGAAACAATAATATTATTGAACAATTTCAACATTACCGTTATAAATCAATTTAAAAAAAAAACCTCATGCCCAAAATTCATACATGAAATTAAAAAAGGTAATTACATTGTCAATATTCTCAACGAAGAATCCATCCAAACTTTACAAAATTAAGAATAAACAATTTAGTCCAAATTAAAACACTTAAAATACCAAACCAATGTCACTATAATATTATGAAAATACAAAATTAAGAACAAACATTTAGTCCAAATTAAAACACCGAATTACCGAACCAACTCGTCACTATAATATTCTGATTTTCATATCTTTCCAAATGTATTCAAAATCCCTTCCATTGTCCATTTGTGCACTCATGTTTCAATACGACATGTGAACTTAGACTTATGACTCAGTATTTTACCCGCTGCATCGGTCTATCTTTGATTTTGCGTCAAAGTCACCATCTTTACCTAAAATAATTTTGGTATATAAATTTGATTAAGTCTTAAATTCATAACTTAAAAGTTTACATATGTACCCTTTTTAAAATATTAGACAATCCTCCCACCAACTTGGACATTAACATCTTTATTGTCCTTAATTGGGATGTCAACGTCCTATGATCCACTTAAAGGAGCTTTATTATACTCTTTTAATTAAATATTTTTATCGATAAACCTCGCGTTTCAAAGTTTCATTAATTAATTTAAATATAATATATAAATAATCTATTGAATTAATATTTTAATTATTTTTTTAAATTATTAATTTTAATTATTTTTTTCATATCGAATAATATATTTTTAAGATTCTAAACTATTTATATTATATATATATATTTAATTATTCTTTCACTTTTACTTATATCTTTAATTCATCACAAGTTCAACGGTCAAATATTTAAAATATTATTATCATATAAAAAATTTGTACGTGTAAAGCACAAAATTTAATTAAAAATTTAGTTAAAAATCCAAATCCATGAACATAGCTATACTTCAAGGTACCATTAATAGCCATATTTAAATATCGCAATAGTTAGGATTCTTTCTTTTTCTAAGTCGATGAAATTAATGACTTCATTTAGTAGTCGCACTCTACTTCTTAATGAAACCAAAATCTTAAATAAATCATTTTAGCCATAAGTTAAACGCTATTTTGGCATAAAACAAGAAAGAGGGCATGCCTACAAAATTGGTAGACTTTCCTATATAATGTAGTATGCCGTGATGAATAATTTCAATAAATTATTTTTTATATATAAAGTAAGTAAAAGAATATTATAAATAATAATTCA
The DNA here is from genome assembly GCA_021397835.1 of Moringa oleifera. NCBI lineage: Eukaryota > Viridiplantae > Streptophyta > Magnoliopsida > Brassicales > Moringaceae > Moringa > Moringa oleifera. The sequence continues at coordinate 2,256,131 of JAJFZO010000566.1, forward strand.
ATAATTATTAAAAAATTTATATAATTAATTTATAATAACCATCTATATGATCATTATAGTATGAAAAGAGTCATCTGGAACCAAAAAAAGAAAAGAATATTTTTTTAATCTAGATTTTTCAAACAGGATCTAATATATAATTTTCATATCAATTTATAATAAAATATACTAATTCACCAATAATTTTATTCCGATCTTCTCGTTAAATAATTACATGCAATGCGACATGTGGATACATATAATAACACAACTCCTTCCCACATGTGAACACTTGCCTATTCACATGATACTATTAATAAAATAAGAAAAATAAAAAATATAATTAAAAAAATAGATTAACCAAAAAAGATATTAAGAAAGAGATTTTCCTCATACCTGGCTAATGGGGCACTGGTGGGTACAACATGCTTAAGCCTAATCCCAACTACCCCAGGTGGACCCCACATTAATTACATCATCCGATGTTGACTCATCCAACGGTGCAAGGGCCCAATCTGCTGCGTTGAATTGCACTATTAACGATGATGACTCACTCCTTTTTGACCAATCTTAACGGGCCCTTGCCATCAAAGAAGCCGTCAAATTTGGTTACTAAATTTTAAATTATTTTTTCTTTATTAAAAATAATTTTAATTATTTAAAAATATCAACTAATTTAATATATTATAGGATATAAATTATATTTTAATTTAAATAATTATAAAAATTAAATATATATATTAATTATTAAATAATTTAAATGAATCAGTATTCAAAATATCGTCATGAATGGTAGGTGGGGGAAATGAGGCGTATCTACACATGATTAGGGCGAAGAGGATTCCATCGTGCACGTTGTGGGATTGATCGGACGGTGGAGATAGCAAAGTGAGTGCAGGAGCATTGTCTAACGTCACAGATGGTGATTCCCTTTGCGCTGTCAGGTTAAACACGAATAAGATACTAGCAAACTCAAAGGAGATGAATTCCTCTGTCATTATTAAAATATTTCAACAGTATATTTTTTAATGTACATATGAGTTCATGCTAGCGTCACAGCGCGGTGTGGATGGGTTTCCTCAGTCTCGTCCCATTTAACCGCTATTGGTTTATATATGGTAAATAATCTACTTTTTGGATCTCATAACTTTCAAGATCACCATATTTTGATATGATAATTTAAAAAAATTAATAATTAATTTTTTATTTTTATATTAATATTTTAAATTTATAAAAATATTTTTGTTATTTTTATATAAAAAATTCAATGCAAAATCAGATGTAAACGATACATTAATTAACGTAAAATTTCAATTCATAATATTTATACTCTTTCTAAAATAATAAAAACTTTTAATTTTAAAAATATTTTGAACACAAATAATATTTATAATGTGATTTAATGTAAATTTTTTTATTTAATGATATAAAATTGATATTATATATGTAGATACATGCATATTTATTTTTTACTTTTAAGTTTTACGAGAAAGACGGTTTATCAATTTGTGTAATTTAGTCAATTGACTTTTATTGAAATGGTTATAATAATCCTTAGGTGATAAAGCTTGAATTAGTACAAAATTATTTTAAATTTAAAATATTTAAACTAATAATAAGACAAAAAAAGGTATTATTTTTTAAATATAAAATTATTTTATGAAAAACTCATTTTTTTTAAGAAATTACCTTTTTAGGCACAATCTATAGCTAACAATTTTCATATAAATATAAAAATAAATGAATAAACAGGAGGAGGAAGAAAAAGACAGGAAAGGAATAAAAAGGTGGGCATAAAAATGGGAAGAAGGACGCGTCACGCTAGTAAGACCCCCGCGCCAAGATTTGCCGAAAACATTTTCGTTAATAAGAGGAAAAACAGGGGCAAAGTAGGAAAACGGGGACGTCCAAAGAATTGACACGAGCAGCTCACGAAGTCTGCATTTGGGGAGGGCGCCCGCCTGTCTATCTGACAGCACGGAGAGAGAGAGAGAGAGAGAGGGACGAGAGGCGCTTCCTTACTGTACTGTCTATAAATAGCCAGAAACCTTGCATGTGAGCCTCCACCATTTCTCTCTGTCTTTCTCCGCAACGGCTTTCCAGGGGACTACTTTCGTTGTCTTCTTTTCTTTTTCTCTAAAAGCTTTCTGAGAAAAAGAGCCGAAGAGCAGATACTGTTTCTTTGATTAACGTTTTTGAAGGGATTTTAGAAATGGCAAAGAATGTGGGGATTCTCGCTATGGAAATCTACTTCCCTCCTACCTGTGTTCAACAGGTGATTGATCTCTTCGACTCTTTCTCTGTCGCTCGTCCGCGGCTTGTTTATTTTGTTTTCATTTTCCTATGTTTGTTTTTTGTTGTTTTCATTTTGGATTCTGGTCGCGAGTGATCTCGTCTCCTGTTTTCTTGCTGTGTGAAGTGCCGAAATTAAAGGAAGAAAAGTTAAAATTTGGATGCTTATGGTCTTCGTTTGTTGTTTGGTTTTGATTCTGCTTAATCTTAATCAAGCATGCTAAAAATCTGAATTTTTGGATTCAGACAGTGTTAATGGCTGTTTCTTGGTCTTATCTGGATGAATAGCCTTATGTTGATTAGTCTTGTTGATGTTCTTCTTCATGTATTTCAGTCTTGATAATTTTGGATTTTATTTTGTGTAGTTGTGTTTTTGGTTGGTGGTTAGGATGCATGTTTTCTCTATGATCTGAATTCATGATTGAATATTATGTTATTAGCTCTCTAAGCTTGCTCATGGAATCTGTATCTTCTCTTCTTGAAATCTGCTTCATGCTTAGGCCATCGACCAGGCCTAATATTTTTACTCATTAAGCTACCATGAAAATTCAAAGGCCTGTTATTCAAGTCTATGATGCATTTGGATTCATCTTGATTCAGTGCTACTCTTCATGGGTGCTTCAAATCTGCAGTCCCTATCTCCGAAAGCTGTGGTGACGGCATTATTGAAATTGATATGACAGTTATGGTTCTCTTTTGAAACTAACCTATGAGTGGGGAGGGATCACATCATTGATGTTTGAGCTCAGATGAGCAGACTCTTTGAACACATAGTGCTTGTTTGTTTTAACTTTTTTATTGACATCTTCTGCCTATATTTTTATCAAATTCTTAGTAGCTTTAAATTGTAAACAATTACTGAATTCACCAAACTGCATTGTGGAGATAAGGGGAATATGTTTATGGAAGTTTAACCAATAAGATTTGAGGGAAAATTTTCCTGTTCTAACTATTTGATTATCTAGACATGCCATTTCTTTTCTCCTTTATTCCTTTCCAAAATTTGTTTCTGGGAACACTTTTTCCTTTTGTTTTCCTCAAATATATTCTGTACTTTATTAATGTTGATCCAGTGAATAAATGTCATGCACAATAATCTGTGTGTTTTGCGACCCCAAATCCATACATTTTCTATCACCTTTTGAATTTATTATTTTCTCTTTACATGCAAATAGGAAGCACTAGAGGCTCATGATGGTGCAAGCAAAGGAAAATACACCATTGGACTTGGACAAGATTGCATGGCATTTTGCACGGAGGTGGAAGATGTCATCTCAATGAGGTTCCCATCAATATAAGAGCTTCACTCTTTTTGTTGTTGCAAGTGGCATATAACACTTTATTGACGGACACATTGCTTACTCCATTTCCATTGACTTTCAGTTTGACAGCTGTTTCTTCCCTACTTGAGAAGTATAAGATCAATCCGAAACAGATTGGTCGTCTTGAAGTTGGCAGTGAGACTGTGATCGACAAGAGCAAATCCATTAAGACTTTCTTGATGCAAATCTTTGAGGTATTCTGCCAAATTCTTTTTCTCTTTCTGTATGTGAATCGTCGTTCTACTACATATCTCTTGTATGCTTCCTTTTTATACAGAATAATAATAATAATTTCAATGATCTAAGTTAACTTTTTTTTATTTTTTTATTTTTTTATTTTTTGGAGTTTCTTACAGAATGGCCTCGTTTTAGTTTTTTGTTTTTAGTGCATTTTTTCACCTTATATTGTTAAATATATGTGCTGCTCATCCTACAGTTATCTTATGTTATTGAAACAGAAGTGTGGAAACACTGACATTGAAGGTGTTGATTCGACCAATGCATGTTACGGGGGAACTGCAGCATTATTTAACTGTGTCAACTGGGTGGAGAGTTCTTCATGGGATGGACGCTACGGGATTGTTGTGTGTACTGACAGTGCGGTATGGTTATTCTTTTCTATGTTTCCTAGCAATCAATTAGCACGGACATAATTTGTTTTCCATGATTTTTATTTTACATTTGATAAAATAATAATGTTTGGAGAACGATAATTATTTTTGTATTTTTGGGCAAAGATGTTGTCAAATCATTTCAATATATACCGCATAAGATTAATATATTAGGTACTGATATAAAAAAAAAAAAAAGATTCATATATGAAGTAGTGAATTAATACATTATGTAATCTTACGTCAATTTTTAGGTTATAACACTAAAATCTTAAGTATGAAGTGCATTTGTTTTTGCACTTTGACTGGGTTGGATACATATTAGAAATAATATTCAGCTATTAAATGATTTGTCATCCTGGAACACTGTTCCATTTTCTTATTTGGATGTTTCTATTATCAGGTCTACGCAGAAGGACCAGCAAGGCCTACTGGAGGAGCTGCTGCAATTGTCATGCTAATAGGGCCTGATGCTCCAATTGCTTTTGAGAGTAAATTTAGGGGAAGTCATATGTCTCATGCCTATGATTTTTACAAGCCCAACCTTGCTAGTGAATATCCGGTAAGTACTTTTAACTCCTTTTTCATTTGTCAGTTTAAAGAAAGAAGGCATTGTTGACACCAGGATCTATCGCCAATATTCCTTCCTCCCCCTTCGCCCCTCCCCTCAATCTTTGTCTTTTGATAGGGCTGCCTCTTCAAACTTGCTGAAAATGAGTGTCACTAATCATCAAAAGTTGATGAAATTTCAATGTTAATAGACAAAACTAGGATAAGATGGAGGTTTGCTAAAATGTCCTTACTTGCAATATCTTTTTTGTTTACCTTTTATGTCTATAACTGGACAGAGTCAAACATGGATGCCAAAAATTCATGCCTATCCGTGATCCTCTTTCATACTTCAAATTAGAGAAAAGAAAAAAGAACCAAGGAAACTTGACCGTAGAATGGTTCCAAGTGGCATTGTTGAGTCCACTGGTAAATTTTTAGAGTTCCCAAGGTCAGCAGCTGAGGTTTGTGTTTGAGAGGGCCATAGTTCGATCATCTTCTTCCAAGCTATTATTTTTGGAGGACTGAGGCTGGTATTTGCCTTGTTAGGCCTAGAACTGTAGGCTTCACAAATTATTCTTTGTGGATGGAACTACTTGAGTTTTACCAGCTAAATTTCTGGAATTTCTATCTAATTCTATTTGCCACTGTTCTTCAAGGTGGCTTTTTTCTGACTGATACTAATGGTTTCTGTTGGTGCTCAATATGTTTGTAGGTCGTTGATGGGAAGCTTTCCCAAACATGCTACCTTATGGCCGTTGATTCTTGCTACAAAATTTTTTGTAACAAGTAAATCTTTTGCAGTGCTTATAGAATTTTTATCATTCTATCAATTTTTGGTGATGTTTTATATATTGTTAAATGTCATGCTTGTCTTTCATTTTACAGGTACGAGAAACTGCAAGGCAAACAATTTTCCATTGCTGATGCTGATTACTTCGTCTTCCATTCTCCGTATAACAAGGTGGATTATGTTCTCACAATGACAAGGCGACTAATCTCTCTTTAAATTCACAACTGACACAGCAAAACATCTATAGCAATAGTTTGTATCTGGTATCTAATTATTGCTCTTCTGAACTCCTGCAGCTTGTACAAAAAAGCTTTGCTCGTCTGGTATATAATGACTTCTTGATGAATGCCAGGTTCCTGTCTTTTCTTCATCTCTCTGGAGTCCTATAATTAAACATATATAAAAATTTGACAGCTGATTACATTTTACTCAAATTTGCAGTTCCCTTGATGAGGCTGCTAAAGAAAAGCTGGAACCATTTTCAACTCTATCTAGTGATGAAAGCTATCAAAACAGGGATCTTGAGAAGGTTTGTCAGAATTCTGATTGTGGTTGTTTTCAAGGTCTACGTTTTCTTTTTCTTGGAGATGGGGTGGAACAGGATGGTTATTGGTTTATAATGCACTATACGCTGTATCTTATCTCTGAAAAGTAGTTTTGTGTGATAGTTTGTTTCATTGGACACGATAATTTGTTTCATGAGACACGTATCTTCCATTATTATAGAATTGTTCTTTATTCCTTGCGTGTTCCTCACAACCCTATTCTTGGGGATGTGGGAGTACAAATTGTTTTCGCAGAGGAAAACATAGCTCTGATAATGCATGGTGGAAATTATTCTGTAAATCACAATAATAACATGGGGTAGAAATGACCTCCCTGTTATGGTTGGAAGTTCTTCCTAATGGTTGCTTATTCTTGTGCATACAAAGGTGTCCCAACAAGTTGCAAAGCCCCTCTATGATTCCAAGGTGCAACCGACCACTTTGATACCAAAGCAAGTTGGCAACATGTACACAGCATCTTTATATGCTGCTTTTGCATCTCTTATTCACAACAAACACAGTGAATTGGTAAATCCTTTTATTATTTTCTAAATGGACGCTGGCTTCTGCAACTCCTTTTGTTCAGTGCTTAGAGATGTGAGTTATATTGAAAATTGCAGGAAGGTAAGCGGGCGATATTATTCTCATACGGGAGTGGTTTAACGGCAACAATGTTCTCATTGCGGTTCCATGAAAGTCAGCAGCCCTTTAGCTTGTCAAACATTGCAACTGTGATGAATGTTGGTGGGAAATTGAAGGCAAGGCATGAGGTAATTCTTCCACTCTTCCTTCGGGTCCCATAAAATTTGTAATTTTTAGTTATTGCATCTTTGTCATAAATACCCTGATGCATGATGATGTTTATGGAAAGAGGAATTACATCCATCAGTCTATCATAATACAACTTCTGCCTGAATACCTCTCCGAAAGTTTTGGGTTCATGCAGACACATACAGTGATTAATGTTCTAAATATGCCATCTAAGAGCCTTAGCAACTGTTGGACACCTTTTATTTTAGCTTGTTTCATAATGAGTTGGCTGCCTTGGGTTTCAGAGGTCACTGTGAGATGATCTGGTTTCGAGGAGAAGAATGACATGTAGAGGTTACAGCCATGACAGGATGAGGGAAACAAACTGAAGAATCTTAGATGGTGCTTCTTTCACCATCTATTGATACTAGATTAAGGCATTCTTTTGACTATACAATAGCAGAAGGGGAAGTCAAGTCACTTGTAACCAAAACCAAAACAATCACAGAGAAAAATAATGACGTGTGGTCTTGTTTCCATAATCAGATAGCAAGGCAGGATTTCTCATTTGTTTGATTAATGCCTCATTCAGAATATCTTAGCTAACTTTTGGTTCTCTTGCAGGTTTCTCCAGAGAAATTCGTTGAAACAATGCAGTTGATGGAGCACAGGTATGGGGCTAAGGACTTTGTGACAAGCAAGGACAGTAGCCTCTTGGCTCCAGGCACGTACTATCTCACCAAAGTTGACTCCATGTATCGAAGATTCTATGCTCAGAAAGCTGGGGATAGCATTAGTTCCACCACCTCAGAGAACGGTTCACTTGCTAATGGATACTGATATCAGTCAGGTCCCCTGTAGGTGAGTCGATCAAGTTGGCCCCTATTGTTAGATTTTATTAGTGCCAATTAAGTTTGAATGTCAGAACAACATGTTCCCTGCAATTGTTTTTTTTCCTTTTTTTTTGGGTTCAATTTCTCCTCCCCACATCTTCTGACCCCCTGTAATAAACATTTGATATTTCTCAGTTCACCACAATGATCAGATTCTGGGTGGTACTAATTTCTCTGTCAGATTTTATTTACTATTGCCTTGTGTATCACGATAAGCTGCCTGTTATTTTGTAATTGAAAATACAGTGTGAGGAGTTGGATTAACTTGAGTATATATGAATGGCAATATTTCTGAGCCTGGATCGAAACATTTGATGCATGTGTTAATTGATACCAATCTGAGTTCTGTCTTGCCACTTAATTTGGCCAAAAAAGTCCCAAAATCACTAGATCATAATCTGATTGCCCAAGTGGCTATCATTACAATTTAAAATCATTAAGGAAAAAAAAAAAAAAAAGAAGTCTTCCATGGGAATATCTCCAGGTAATACAGACTAAAGCAGAAAGAAATCAATGAAAACCTAAGTTCTAATAATCCAGAGAGACAAAAAAACATTTCCAGGCTTCACTTACACAACCCAGGAAGCCGATTGGCTGGGAGTAGAGACCCACCTGTCCCCAATGGTTCACTGATAAGGACAGATAATGAACACATAGGGGAGGGTAGCCAAGTAGGGCCCAACACGTGTAGCCACTTTTTCTCCTCCATGATTTAATCGCCACTCTTGATTCCTCCCCTTCCCCACAGCACCACCATTTTCCTTTTACACGAAAAAAACAAGAGCCTGATCTCTTCTCCATTCGGAACGCCTTCCTTTTACCCCTTCCCTGTTTTCTCCCAGTCTTTTCTCTCCCTCTGACTATTCCATGCTTTTGCCTTTTCATAGTTCCTGGAGGCTCTTAAACGGAGGGGGAAAACCCAGAAACTTTCCCTAGAAACAAACTCTCCTTACTCCCTATTCCCTAAATTGTTGCTAACAGCCTAATAAGTATACCCATCTGGGTCTCCTCCATTTCTTCTGGTAATGGATCCAGACGAAGGAGGGTCCTCTGATCTTAGCTCCAGCGCTGGAGATGCTGAAGGCAACACCTCCACCAAAAACGACAAAAATGGAATCTTCAACGAATCATCGGGCTTCAGTCAGACGGCGACCTTTCAGGTCATGCCTTTGAAAGAGGAGCCTGTGGATTCCGAGCAGGAACATAAGAGCTACCTGCCACCGCCTATCGGGATGGTGCCGGTGGCCATGCAGATGCAGGTGCCAATGCCAATACCCATGCCCGTGGCTCCCGGTAAGCGTTCATCCACCAAGGACCGACACACGAAGGTCGAGGGGCGGGGACGGAGGATTCGGATACCCGCTACCTGTGCTGCACGGATCTTCCAGCTGACCCGTGAGCTCGGACACAAGTCCGACGGAGAAACCGTCCGGTGGCTCCTCGAGCACGCGGAGCAAGCCATCATTGAAGCTACTGGCACAGGGACCGTTCCCGCTATCGCTGTCTCCGTCGCTGGGACCCTCAAGATCCCCACCCCGACCACTCCTAACATGGACAGCAATAGGAACGACGAAGTTGCGACCAAAAAGAGAAAGCGCCCTTCGAACAGTGAGTTCTGCGACGTCGGCGATGGTGTTTCTGTCGCTGCCGCCAACCGTCAGTTGGTTAACACGCAATCTTCTGGTCTGGCGCCAGTTTCCCCGCAGGGTCTGGTGCCTGTTTGGGCTGTGGGAAATACAGGCATGGTGGTCTCAGCAAACGCCTTCTGGATGATCCCACAGCCGGCGGCGCTGGCTGCAGCTGGTTCATCAACCCATCAACGACAGGTGCAGCAAGTATGGGCCCTGTCGCCATCTCTTACGCCCGTCTTCGACTTAGCTGCAAGACCGACATCGGCATTCATGGCTAACGTACCCGTCGGTGCTGAGGTCAGATCACCATCACCGATAACTTGCAGTAGCTTGTCGAATTCAGCGGTGAGTACAAGTAGAGTGGGGGCCAATGTGGCAAAGAATTCTACCATGGCGCCGAGTGTTAGTTCTAGTGGGACTGGTAATGGTAGCGCCAAAGCACAGGTGCTTAGGGATTTCTCTCTGGAGATTCATGATAAACAAGAGTTACAATTGATGAGTACATCAAAGATGCAGCAGGCCCAAGCTTCAAAGCCATGAAATGGCAGAGAAGCTTGAGGATCAATTACTATTCGCTATCTGTGAACTGTATCCATTAATGAAAAATAAGGTGGAAACACGACGGGTATTTTCATTTGTTGTTCTCTGTTTGCTTGTCATCTATCTTTCAAGCAGATAGCTATAATCTTGCACCACGCCCAGTTCGCCATGAACAGAATCTTTTGATGCTTTCTTTTCCTTTCTTCTCTACCACTGTTCCCTGCTATTAAATCTGCCCTCAAAAGACTGGAAACCAGACATGTTTTCACAATAGAATGTAAGAAAACGCCAATGTTCATCCAGCCATGGTACATGTACTTAAAAAAATATTGGTATTCTGAAAATTTTTTATCAGATATTAGTTATTTGGAAAGAAAGAATCAGTATAGATTTGTTCATCATCAGAGAAAATGTAGGCGCAGTATAAATTTGCTCATCATGGGACAGATCGTAAAGTCAGTATCTTCTGGTGGTTTCAACGGTATTTAGTATAGGAACTTCACATGTGATTTAATAAATTAAACAATTATAGTTTTTATTTTTATAATAATATAATAAATTATAAAAATATTTTTTTACCCAATTAAAAATAAAAAAAATCCTTATTTTGGAAAATGCGTAGAGAAAAGGTTGACTTTCCCAGCTATGGTAACAGTGAGACGCGTGAGAGTAAGATTTAGCTTGACCTAAAACCAAAACAGAAGAGTTTGACCACGTGCACGTGTGCAATCTCCACACGTGTGGAAAGGAAAGAGAAGAGATCGAGTTAGGCGGAGTTCGTTGTGGTTGTAGGGGATGGGTGTTGGCCGGTGGGGTTGGTCCACCTCCTAATGGTGGGGCCAACCACCCAAATTTTTTTTTAAAAAAAAGTATAACTTAATGTCCCACGCGCCTCGTAACCACGTGCACGACCCTTTCAATTCTCAAGCCACCAAATCTCCTCGTGCTTCGCACGTGACTAAAACTCTGCTCCCAAGTCCCAGATGCTGGGCCGTCGTTTTCTGACGGGTCCACTTCTTTGATTGCGTGCGGTCCTCCTGATCGGATCAAATAGGGAACCAGGTGGGGCATCACAGTGATCAGTATCTTGCTTTCTTGGTGGGCCCCCATCATCCTGCCTGCACGGTCCGATTCTAATAGCTTTTTAAGAAGATGATGACAAGATCGAATTGGTCCCAGTAGCTTTGGTGATCCGTACGGTTATTATTTGGTTGTACGTTTTTAACTAATCCTTAATTTAAATTAAGGAAGTTTAATTTTTAATCAATTAAAATTAAAAAGTGATGATTAGGTTGATTTAAATCCGAATTTGGCCTTAATTTACTTTTGTTAATGGAAAATGCTCGTGAACTGACAGCTGTTGCATTTCGTGGCCTAAAGAAAAATCATCTTTAAAAGTCTCTGTGGACCCAAAGGAGACCACGAGATGCTTTTTAGATAAAATTTTATTTTGATAAAAATTATATAAAATTTTGATATCATTTTATATTATTAAATAAATTTTAATATTTTTAAAATAATAAATCAAATTTTAATTTGTAAAATTCAATTTATGTAGAACGAAATGTGAAATTTAACAGTATAATATACTCAATCTTGAAGCAATTTTTAGTTCATAAATTATTTTTTATAAATTTTAATAATTTTTATTATATATTAATTGGTTTTTAGTTTTTTATTTAATAAAAGCAGTAATTGATTTTATGTGCTTAATTTTATTTATTTAATTATATATTAAAAATATCTTTCCTTTTTTTTTAAAATAAATTTGATTTATATTTAATACGAGTATGAATCTTTAATAAGTATAATAAGAGAAAATCTGTTTTCTAGTTTTATTAAAAATAGAAAATAAGATTGATGCAATTTATTTTTTTAAATATTATTATTTTAAAAATAAAAACCAACTTTAGGAGATCATATACCCAACACACGGGACCAACATAGTTTGTAAAAGGACTTGGTGGAAGCCACCTAGCTATCGTTAGATTAAATCTTTAGTAGCATATGATCATATATAATAATATTTAAAAAAAGTTAAAATAATTATATGAATAAAAGTTATATATTACATACATAAATTATTAATATTAATAAAATTTTAATAAAAATATAAATTTTAATACTGCAAAAAGTGTACGTTTTTAATATAATTAATATATAATAATAAAAATAATACGATAAATATTTAAATTTTATATAATTAATAAATATATTATTAAATAATATATAAATTTTGATTTTTTATATTTTATAAATAATATTTAAAACCATAAAAAAATAATTTGTAAAAATAAACATTTATAATGATTAAGATTGACATTGCTTACCATAAAATTAGTTTAGACAATATGAATGGACCTGATTCAGTAGTAGCTGTTGCATTGAAAATCCATTGTCATCAATTTGAAAAAGGGAAGAAAAGAAGAAAACAAACTTTTTGGTTCAATAATGGAAAGCAATCCAAAACAAGGTTGACTTGATAAAAATATTAATTTTATACAATATTGGATCATCACATTTATATAGTCAATTTTTTTATTTTAAAATTTATTATATTTAATTTTTTTAGATATAAAATTTTATTCAATAAAATAAAATGAATATTAAAATTTTTATGAAAAAATTATTTTATATTTGTTTACTTAATTTTTTATTGTTACTAAAAATATTGCATTGCATTTCAAATATATGAATGTCGTAAATATTTATGTTTTTTCTAATTAACTATGTGGCAGCTGGTAGGTTAACTCTCTTAAGGGAAAGTGTTTTTTATTTTTTTCTTTAAAAAAATAAAAAATGTTTTCTTTTTTGTTATTAAAAAAGAATTAAAATAATCGCTGAATCTTTTATTTTATCAAAAAAGCCCTTTTTCCAAAATCGCTTCGCTTCGCTTAGTTAATTTTGACAAAATTAATCAGTCATAGCAAGTTCATCTCAGTTGGGTATTGCAACAGTGAAGTATTTAAACACATCATTGACTTTGAATTTACAAAAATGTGGATCACAACAGGTCCAAGGCCTGTTTATATAAAAAATTTTAAAATTAAATTCAATCAAAATATATATATATATATTTAAATTTATTTTAAATTACTGACATAATACATGAGCTTATTCGAATATGTTTATTATATATTTCTACATATTTTATGTGTTTTAGTGACAAACGGATACATTAAATATTCATTTATTTATTTAATATAATTAAATTTTAAAATAGATTAATAAATATTACTAAAAATAAAAATATATTTTTTTGTTAATCCAATTAAATAATAATAAATTTTTTAATTTAAAATAAAATTTTTAATATAATCAAATTCAGATAAAAATTCAATATAATTAAATTTTAAATAAAAAATTAAACATATTAATACAATTACATAAATAAATATTCCAAACTTTAAATCCGAATTCAATCTAACATTAAATTTTAATCTTGAATCCATTTAAATTCAATTAAATACTATCTAATATAAACTCGGCCAATTACCATTCCAAAGACCATGGTCCTCAATACTTCCTCAAATGCATCAGGCTGCAGTGAAATGGAAGAGATGAAGTGGCAGTGTAATTTTCACGAGTTCATATTATTGTATAATTTGCCCTGTTTGAAATTTAACTTAAAAAATAAATGTTTAATAAAAATAAAATTATATCTAAATTTATATTGCATGTAATGAGCTATGTACAACTAATCTAAGACGAGTGAATGTAACAGGCTGCCATCGAACCTGCCCTGATGACCATTTTCGACGAAAACCATTTCCCCTGAAGTGAAGATTGTTTCGGGAGCAACCACAGCTGGATATTAAGGCTAAAATAAAAGTTCACGAAGCCAGGAATTAGAGCCCCAGTTTTGTGTACAATTAAATCTACATGAAACTTGTATCCATTGGTGCGGCAACTAATCAGAAAATTGCACTATCCAACCATTTTTCAGATGACAGAACTCTGGGAGAATTGAAAATGAAGAAGTTCCAAGTGATATGAGACCAATAAACTTACAAAATTATATTTATAACTTGACATAACCTTTTCATCTAATTTATTTCTGTCATCAAGTTACAAATACTCCGTTCAAATACAAATGAGAGCACTCCTGCATGCCATATGGGAAGATGAATCAAAGAGATTATACATCAACCCCATATGACGAAAATTCAATAAATAACAATGAAGAAAGGGAAAAATCAAAACCTAATTTTCAATACCTCAGGAAGGATTTTGAGTTGTCTTGAAAACATACCTTTTAAGGGAGTCTTAAGCATACAAGACACCAGGAATTTCTGCTTCAAGGGAAGGAGGTCAAGCTTGAGCAGTCTTCTGATTTGGCTTGAAGACATACTTGATAAGGGACTCCTTAATGGACAACATTTCAGGGAACTCCTGCTTCAATTTGGTAGCATCAAGTTCATTATTGCTTCTTGGGGCGACGATCACCTTGGCTTGTTCCTCAAGAGTGAAGTTCTTCCACGTGAAATTGGGGTCAATGTAATCCCGATACATCTCTAAAATCTCATTGTGGCTGACCACACCAGGGTTCGTAAAATTCCATATTCCAGTGAGGTTTCTCTTTGCCATCTCAATAGAAATGGGAAGGAGTTCATCCAAGATGGTCATTGAGTTTGGAATATTGACCACCTTGTCATACCGAGTGATCTTTGTGATGAAGTTACGAGCGTTTGACAAATCAGAAGAAATAGGCATTCTGACACGCAGAGTGCAGACGTTCTCATAATTGTGAAGCAAATCTTCCACCTTTCAATTACCAGCAAAAATCACTAATTAGAATCAGGGCATTGGCAGCTACTATGTTTTAGTGTACATAACCAGCAGAGAAGGCAGAAGCACATGGAAACAGTTGTAGACAATCAATATGAGAAAGCATTCAATTAGGTAACCATTCAATCAAAACACAATGTGAAACACTTGTGATTACTTAAGAAGCTAAGCAGTTCATTGTGCTGAAAATGACATCTGGTTTGTTCAGAGTTGAACATAAGCAGGTAGGCTGAACTCTATATAAAAGGACCCTTCTTTTCTGTGGGTGGGTGTCTTTATCAGATAAATGTTCAAAATAGTCCCTCCAAGATCAACACTCCATCATTAAAATGATCCATAAGCACCTACTCCTCCAGGATCTTACATAGACTCAAAGAACCTACATTCATTCCATGATCTTTTACAGATTTGGCTCCTAGGTACTAACGGGATTCCTTCAAGTTAACAAGCCTATGGCTTACCAAAAGTCGAAATCACATCTATCATATATTCATTCCTACATGGGCATACCATTTCACTAGATATGACAGGCCATGCAAGGGGTTGATTCGATGTAACATGTACAAGCAGATCATGATTCAAATAACTTGTGCTCGGATAAAAAGGAAGTAAGCCAGCCAGCTCAAGCCACCGAATCATAGATCAATATATCTTCTACTTCTGTAAAAATGGAATTTGAAACCAGACAGGAGAATGTAAGTGTAAAAGGTAAAACAACAACACTGATCATAGGACAGATCAGACAAAAACCCTTCGAGATCTAACACATAGCACATCTCAGAGTGAATGTGAACTCATAGTACAGAGCAACTGAGGATCTAAACATTGCAAATAAGTAATCAATGGTAACTAATCAAATATACAATCCATCCAAGAATATGGAAGAACCAACATATTTCCAATCTTTCCCAGAAAGAAAAGGTTGAAAATAAACTCACCATAGCTTTGGTTTTGGAGTAGAAAGATCCAATGAAATTGGGGGTGTCCTCCTCCTTAAAGCCGACACCCGACCCGAGGGGGTGATCCGCATCATACTCGAATATGCAGCCAGTGGCGTAGTTGATCAAGACAAGACCCTTGTCCCTGCAGACGTCGGCCAGGGTCAGAGTCCCCACCACGTTGGTCCTTATAGTCTCCACCTTGTGGGACTCGCACCAGTCGACGTTGGGACGGCCCGTGACACCGGCTGCGTTGAAGACATGGGTCGGCTTCACCGCCTCGAGGTCAGCCAACAGCGAGGCGCGGTCCTCGAGGCGGCCGGACCCGTACTGGAAGTCTATGCCTCCGGCTTCACACAGCTTGCCCAGAAGCCCCCCAATCCAGCCAGTCCGGCCATAGATCAGAAACTTGAGCCGCTTCTCGGCCGATGAACCGTTAGCTGGGAAACCCATTTTGAGAGACAGAAAATCGAGTCCAAAGAGATAGAGAAACAGAGGCTCGAACTCAAGCTGAAGCTGGATCTACATCTACTCAACTGCCCAAGTTACCATTTTATATGTGTGCCTCTGTACGAAATTCCCTTTTCTTTTTTCAATTTTCAGTAATTTTATGGAGCAGTAGAGGCCTTGGACACTGAGCACCAGTGATCAGTCGGTGGCGCTAGAAATGCTAACCTGAGGTCCACCCCATCCGTTTACCGTGAAACCCCACTGTTAATTGGTCCTTTCACCCAATGGCAAAATCAATATTATTTTAAATTAATATATGAATTAAATTAATTCTTCAGTTTAATACATCTAATTAAAATATGATTTTTTGTCGGACAATAATTCATATTTTTCTCATATCAATTAATTTTTGAAAATTCATATATCCGAAAATATAACAAGATGCGTCAAAATATCAATACAAATACATATCATGTAAAAATAATAATTTTTTATTTTTTATGTTTAAAAATTTAATATTCATAACAAAATATAAATTTTTAAAAATGAAAATAAAATAATAAATTACCATTATTATATGAAAAAGTTGGATCTATCCCCTAAGTTGGTTGCTTGCAATAAAAGTGAAATGCCTCGAAGGCTCTCAAATATTTTAACTTAAAAGTAATATATTTTAAGCAAAGGAATAAATTTTTATAATTATAATAAAACAAAAAATTATCCGGAGATGGTGTATCATAAAAAATATTTGATCAATCACATGATATTGATTTTTATTATTTTTCTAAAAAATTTAATTTAAAAAAGGTATTATAATTTAATTAAATTTTTAATAATTAAAAAACTCAATACTACAAAATTTTGCAGAATCATCAATTATAACATCACTCTTCTTCAACCATGCTTAAGCAGAACAAAATCTTTGCTAATGTGAGCCATATCAGATATTTAAAAAATAATGTTATATGATAATTTAATAAAAATTTTAAATTAATATAATAAATTATAAACATATTTTAATTAAAAATTCAAAATAAATTATTATCATTTAACCAGATTTCATACGTGAATTTTGATATGATTACATTGAAATGGGGTTAATTTTAATTACATTTATTAATGATAAATTATATTATAACACTTAACACTATTTTAAATACAAAATAATTTAATTAAACATGATTGATAGTTCATGTTGGTAAATAAATATTTAAATTTTGATAGTTTAAATTGGATAACCATTTTCATACCTTACTTTTCATGGAAAATATTTAATAAATATTTTTAAATATTTATCTTTTTGTTCTTTCTTTCACAATTATAATAAAATTTCATCAAAGTAGAATTAATTAATCAGAATTAAAGTGATGGAAAGCCACACAGCACCTCGATTGCTAGTTACGCATGAACGGTAAATCTTAATAAAATCATTAAAAAAAACCAAAACCCTAGTTTAGCGTTTGAACATCTACATTTCATATGATTGCGGGGTAGGAATGATGAAGGGTTGATGTTCCCAGTGGAGCATGGTGCTCGGTGCAACCCCAACGCACTGGATTACCTTCAGCATTTGATCTGATGTCCTAAGGGAATGGGTGGCCCAGGGAAGGATAGGCAGATTAATCATGAAAGCGAGTGCAAGGTAGATGTGGGCCCACTTTTATAACCCAAATTCACCTGAAATTCAATGCGGCTCTCGTCATCCTTAATTTCTGAATTTCTTTCTAGTTTTTCTAAACTTGCAGGCAATGTAAAGGTATTACATCTAATTAATATTTCAATTTATATAATTAATTATTTTTGGAATTACATTCATTAAAATTTTGAATGACTTACCATCACATAAAAGATCAAAAGAATGAAACTAAAGGTAAATATTAATTAAATAATAATGATTCATTTTTTTTAAATCATGATTTTTTATTAATATGGGTTTTATTTAGAATTTTTTAATAAAAATTATAAAAATAAATTAATAATTTAGAATATTAATATAAAATTAAAATAATAAATAAAATATTTTAATTATTAAATTTATTAAATTACAATAAATTATAATTTTATTAAAAATTTAATACAACTCAAATCAGTAAAAAAATTTTATTTTTGTAATTTGATCTCACTTCCTGCACCTGTTTCATTAAAAATTTTTAATTTAATTTTTAAAAATATTAATATTTAAAGTAATCAATAAAAACTTATTATTTTATTAAATATTATTTACTTTAATGATAGTTACATTATTCATTTTTAAAAAAAATTACATTGTAGTTATAAATAATGTCTCCAAAAAAATAAAACCTTTTAGGATGCACTTTTCATTATAATTATAATTAGTGTCTCAAAAATCTTTCAAATATATTTTAAAATAAGATAAATGTAAAAAACTTTAAATGTTTTCATTTTTAAATTTAAATAATGAGTATAGATTGAATTATCATATATTTAATGTTTAATATAATTAAATTGGATATTAATTT
This sequence comes from Moringa oleifera, assembly GCA_021397835.1. Lineage (NCBI taxonomy): Eukaryota > Viridiplantae > Streptophyta > Magnoliopsida > Brassicales > Moringaceae > Moringa > Moringa oleifera. The sequence goes on from JAJFZO010000566.1 coordinate 2,274,692, forward strand.
AAACGATGCGAAAAATTAAAGACTTTTTCTTTTGAAATATTTAAAAAATAAATTAAATAATGTCTTAAGTTAAAATTTGACTTATAAATTAATTATTATAAAGTTTTTAAACTTTTAATAATACAAATTTATAAGAAAATATTTTTAATATTTATAAAATTTTAGAACTTTCTACAATAATAGTTTCATTAGATTTTTATATCTGTGAAAAAAATTAAATCAAAATTTATAGTATAACATTTTCTAATTTAAATTTTTAAATTTTTTAAAATTTTAACAAACTTTAAATTATATCATATTAAAACACATGTATAATTGATCAAACCAATATTTTTTAACCATAAAATAAAATTCAAATTTTTTTATATTTATCCATTAAAATAATGAAAAACATCATCATAAAATCAATCTGCAAAAGAACAATTCTGCACACGCCTGAGATTGAAGCCACAGCATCTCCATGTATTATCATTTGGCATGTCATGATTACATAACTAAGACAACCATTAGGACATGGATGATTAGCTAACAGTAAAGCAATGAAAAACTAAATTGAACAAATGAAACTTTACAAACTATGATATTGATCAAGAAAAACCTTGACAGAGCCTATTTTTTTTTATTTTTTTCTGTTTCTAATTCCTGTTTCTGGGTATGCACTAAATAATCGAAAACTGTAGAATCTACAATCAGTTTCTCAGATGGTAAGATTCTCTTGAATGGCTGTGAAAGATCCCAATATGTTGCCACCAACATCTGGGAATGTTTCACAACCAGGAAGAGCCTTCACTTTCCCTGTTGGATCAACTTCAACAGGGTACTTCAGGAGGTGACCTTTCATTTCAGTCACTTCATCAGTCACATATAGTCTCCAGTTGCGCTCACTCAAGTGCCTCACCCGTCTGATGCATTTCAGGCTCTCTGGTTGCTTGAAACAGTCCTCAACCCCTCCAATGTGCTCTGCCCAGAGAGACATCCTGTACCCGTATATCTGCAGTCAGACAGGACAAGCCAGTCACTTTTCCATTTCAATTGTACTCTCAGATGGAATTTCTAACTGGTTTGTTTACTCCAAGTTCTGCCTGGCAACATCAGGCTTGTTTCCCAGTTTGATCAATTTCATTTCCATTAATCAGAAGACTATAGTGTTTACCTGGCCTTGTGGACTTGAACGTTTCCTTGCCCAGGCATGGCGAGGCTGGTAGCCACCCATTGCTATTTCAGTGTCTCTGGTGCCTTCGAGGGATCGCTGATTGATATTTGCTGAGCCCAGGATAACATACTCATCATCCACTATCATGCCTTTAGAATGGATATATATCATAAAACGCCGGTTCTTCATAGAAAGTGCCTGAGTTACCAACACACAATACATTTAACAATCAGAGAAGCCAGGAAGAAAAACAATGGTGCTTAAACTTGGAAAAGACTTGAGAGGCAGCTGAAACTGAATTCAGGCAGGAGAAGAGCTACCTGAGGAGTGTTTGCTGCAACAGGATTCTGGGGATCCGAACTATTAGTTCCGTCTGATGCCTCACGGTTTCCAAGGCAGAAGAAATTCAGATAGTCCTGTGGCTCATATGTCTTCTCAAGCCCAACCTCCACCAGAGCTTTGTAAATTGTTTCATACATCATTTGCATTGTTTTATGCTACAGAAATTAACAAGAACACACCATCAAGAGGCTGCAGCAAACAACTCATATTCTCTGATATTGTGAATCCTGACATTCTGACTTCGTAAAATGCTATAACTCCCAGAAGAGCTTTCAGAATGTGAAGAAGCCTACCTGCCAGAAGAGAATCCTCTGAATAGCAGTGCTTGTTGGAACACCTTCTGGCCACATTGGGATAAGAATGTAGGCAGAAAACCTCTCGTTTGCTCTGATTTTGTTGGCTATTTTAAGAGCAATTTCCATTGGTATTAGATTATTTGCACCTGCAGATAAAAGACATACTCAGAACTACCAACCAGATCAACATTAACAGGCTAGCCATGCCTTCACAGAATTGAAAAGAATTACAAAAGAAATAGAAAAGCTTGAAAAAAGTGATTTTTAGATTAACAAGTACCATAATAGAAAATTATCATACGGCTCAATTCTTTGGCCCTAATTGAAGAGTTCCTCACCTAAGTCTTTGTAGGAATCCCAGTTATATGATGACCCGAGGAAGTACTGGTTCTCTATGTAAATGAAGTGTTGAGCAGATCTAATTGCCTTCACATATGCAGTATGTATGCTCATGTCTATGAGTACATTCTTCCCACATAAAAGGTTCTGTTACAATTAACAAAATAATATGTAGTACATTAACCATTAGATCATCCTAAACAAATTCACTGGCTCATAAGGAAAGGAAGCTCAAAGCCGATTTTTTTTTTTTTCTTTTCTTTTCTCACCATGCCCACAGCATCTTTTGGATCATCTGGAAACCCTTTGACAGAATTGGAATCAATTGAACGGAAAACCTGCAAGTTTTGTTAAATTTAGTTAAAAACTCCTAACATTTTAGGGAAAGAAAAGAAGCATCATGATAAATTTAACATTATGGTTAGATCATCCAACATACCTGAACATGCCAAGCTTCTGGGTCCTTTTCACTAAGAGAAGACATCTCAGCCATCCCAATCATCTCAGGAATTCTTTCAATCTTGAGCAGTGCATCATCAGATGATGCCTTCAGTTTTCGAAGTCCACGAGGCTTTGAAGCCTTTAACCAACGCTCCTCAAAATTAGTGAGCACATCATATGCTGCTGGACCATCGATTCGACAGTGCAAGTCATGCCAAGGTTCTCTTTGACAACCATCAGCATGGACCTAAGAAAGTTGCAGTAAAAATGAGTCAGGCAATGGTGGAAGACTGAAAAAAAAAAAAAAAAAGAAGCTGCCCATTTTGAAACGGATGGACTATATCCAACAGCAATCAGAAACATGATTCAATGATTACCGCAAAAGTAGGATTACGATAGTCAGCTTTGTGCACAGTATTTAATGTCTCGAATAAAGGATGGTTTGGTGTATCATATCGTCCCTTGCATAGATCAAGACCTCCAAGAAATGCTACTATCTTTCTCTTGTATTGACCTGCATCAGCATCCACAATCACAGTTTTCTGATGATGGGTGTAGATTGTTCCAACTTCCTGGTAGCCAGAAGAGAGAAAAGGTTTTAGCACAGAATGATTAATAAAGCAAATTAGTGAGTCTTTACCACTGAAATTTTGTGCGAAATGAGTGTCAAATAAATATCAGATAAGAACCTGAATAGATGCTTCAAAATAAAGAGAAATGTAAACTATAGACATGGTATATGGTGAGTCATTATATCCAACCTGCTTCTTGATCCAGCTATGTCCTTTTCCAGCAGATCGAGGACAAAGTATCACTTGCACAGAAGAGTGCTTGAAGAACCGGCGAGTCTCCTCATCACTGGTGTGCATTATCCCTTCCTACATTTAAAAATGTTATTCAGTGCCTAGTGCATGATCAAGTAATTGCTATACTAAGTAGTTCTCTGTAAGGAAAGAAACCTATCATTTATCTGAAGCAGAGACTACAGTTTAAAAAAGAATGAACTGCTACAAAATCGAACAAAGTCTGGTTCAAGCTACTGAGCAGAATCATGCATAAATGTTTAGTAGATAAGATTCATATGATACCAATCGCATTTGGGTGTCAGATAGATATCAGGGCGCGTTTAACTGAGTGAAAATAAGAGATGAAGGGAAGTTCTTCAGTTTCTTACTGTTTTATATCCCAAAATGCTCCTAGAGGTCGGATCATCCCACACAAGAAGCAGGACACGCACACCTTCCTGCGACTTCGTTTTCAGAAGATCCCCTAATGTGCAATCTGTTGGGTTATGACTACCCCGAACCAGCCTAACGTTATGGTAAACAGACCAGCCAGTGATGTAAATCAAGCGACGAGCCTGAGCTATTGCATCAGAGATGTCCTCCCAACAAGTTCCATGCTTGTAGTGAACACCTCCATCAAGCCTCAAATTGGGCAGAAAACCATCATGCACATGAGCATCCTGATAGAGTGTAACCTTACCGTGTGTCCTAAGAGGGAAATAAGTTCCAGGCACTCCACGGTACGGGGGGCCAGCGCCTACTCCCATATTATACAGGCTGATTTTCTCTGTTGGGGTATATTGAATGGATAGAGTCAATACAGCCCCGGGTTTACAGGGCTTCCCACTGGCATTAAGGACAGGGAAGGATCCCTCAACTTTTGTTCCAGAGTATAATTGTTCTACTGGGATGCCAACAGCACCTATAATCTGGGAGCCTACAATATCACTATCTTTGACCACAAACTGGACTTCCCCCGCACAATGTGCAACAGGAACATCGAAATGCTGCATCCACACAGGGTCCTCGCTATTGCTAATCACATAAGTCCTTGCAATTACCGCAGTACAGACTGAAACTGTGACATAAGGATCACTGGTTATCTTATGAGGCATATGATCTTCGATTTTGCTGCTAACCTTGACGTTGAACTTCTCAAAGACATCTCCTAATTTCTTGTGAAACATATCCATGTTGGGGAGGTTTTTAGCCTCCTTGACCCAAATATCTAAATTCCCATGCAAGAGGAGGATTTTCAAGGACCCTTTAGAGGTAGGGAATGGCACAATCTGCTGGCCCTGGCCATGGTGTGAGCCTCCAAATGACAAAGCTTCACTGAAAATAGAGTGAGCCATATAGCAAGTAAGCAAGTAATCCTCGCTATTTCAAACAAGCTTTCCAACCATGTGATTCACCCTTATAATCAAAATGAGAGAAGCTGATCGTGCCACAGATTGAACCAATATAAAACAGTAAGGAAGTTTCAGAAAGACAACAGAGCTCTCAAAATCATAAATTGGCAGCTACTCAGTTCGTTTGGGCACTGAAGCAATTGGTGGTCACCGGAGAAACAAATGGGAAAAAAACGAATCTGGGTAGCGCTCAAGGGTGAAATGAGAAGTACCCTGGTGGATATCTGAATAAAATGAATCAAAGAGAAGGAAATGGGAGCTCAAATGTGAGGAGAAGGAAATACGTTAGAAGAAGAAAGCGTTGAATGGGTAAGAGAAAGTGGGAGGAACGGGTAAGGAAGGAGAAGGTTCGTTTGAAATGACATGAATATAATAACCTGGGAAAAGGTACGGCATTGTTGAATGAACACAAAGAAGAACAAGAATATTCAAGAGCTAAACCATCACAAAAAAAATTTTATAAAAAGGGCAAAGAGCAAGGGGAGACTTGAATATTCTCCAACAAACAAATAAAGAGACGGTCAAAGGCATCTGTGCAGGGCAGAGAAGAGTTCTGTGCTCAGAAAGTCCCGTTTTATGCTAGATTGTTTCTCCTTCACTGTGTTATTTTCCCTTGTTTTCTTGGTCAAATTAAATAGAATCAAATGGCAGTGGTCTTTCCTTCGACATCAGCCGCCGGGCCCGGCGGCAGGGGGAGGGGGGATTAAATAGAATCAAATGGCAGTGGTCTTTCCTTCGATATCAGCCGCCGGGCCCGGTGGAGTGAAGGGGAGAAGAAATTGTTCGTCTCTCTTACCTAACTAACGTTTACACCATTAAAGCATCCAAGGGTCTTAAATAAAATTTCGTTTCAACTACATCTCCATTATTGTATGTCTTCGTTATGGGTATAATTTATGAAATTATATATCTTTCATCAAAAGAGAAAGACACACAGATGAAGAAAATATTAAATAAATGGTAGACCACAAACATAAAAACTTGAAAAATCATCTAAATTACCATCCACATACATATGAGTCTAATTGGTTAGTCTTCCTAAACAACTTGATTATGTCCACATAACTTGATTCCAATCATAATTTGTCATCCTTGAATAAAAGAAATGGATTTGTGAAAATTCCTAGTCCTAAAATGGCAACTTTTTCTTTCTTAGCATGGCTTGCATATGTTGATCAAACATGACTTCTAACAGTACTTCTTTCGTAGACAAACAATGTCAGGTTCCATGAGATGTTAACCTTCTGCCCACATCCCTTTCATCTTCTATCTTGCTTTACAGAGTTCATAGCACAGCAGCAGTGTAATGTCTCCACAACGACCTGTTCAACCCTTGAAATGGTCCATATAGCGTGACCCATGTGTCTCCTACCGCAATTTAAGTTTCAGATTTGGAGGATGATTTCAGATTTTATTGTTGTATTGACAGCCTTGTTTGATCATCTCATATTTAATGTCTGTCCTGCATTACATCTATGACTTATCCATGACAAAAATTCCATTTAAAAATAAGTTACAAAGTAGAAAAACTTGAGCTTTTCATATCTTAAGACTGATTTCTGTATGATGTAGAATTTGATAGCTTCAACCTGCTCTTCTTAGGCCTGTCTGAGAAGTACCAAAAAGAGTAGCAGTGCCTTGCTGTAGGAAGATATCAAGTAGAATTCTCTTTAAAGAAGCAAACAGAGGCAAAGCAAAAAGATATATTGCACAAGATGGTCTTTCACTCTGTTAGCAAAATCAATCTACCAGCTTATATGTAAAATTACATAGACACCACCTGTTGAAATTCTATACCACCCTGGTTTTCAAATCATCTAACTTTTTCGGGTTTGACCATCCCTTCGCTGTCCTCACAAAATGTTAGCTAGAACTATATTTACGTTCAAGGTCACATAAAACCCATATCGACAAGCCACAGGGTTATCAGTCTCAGTTCCTTCTCTGGGAACAAATCTGATGAACTTATCATCTATCTCTTGCGCTTAGATTTCAAGGAGGTGACAGATTGGGAGTTGCTGTGCCAGTTTCGCTTCCTTTGGTTGATGAACCAGTTGTTGATTTGCTTCAGCTGCAGGCCTGTCTCCTCCACAAGCTTTGCTTTGTCATCTTCCTGGAAGTAACATGCAGACCATGTAAATACTGAGCAAGATAACTATGCAGAGTCATGTAGGCATGAGAGGTTAGGTGCTTAATTAATTACAGTCGGATAAGGCCACTTTGAGTGTTGCTGCCACCAGTTCTTGAGCACAGTGGTTGTGTCTCCTGGTAACTTTCCAGCCCTTCTTTTCCTCAAGATCTCCTCTCTTACATCTTCGATTCTTGACTTAAATCCCTGAAAATAAAATTTTGTTCTGGTCCACAATCACTTACAGTCGAAGAGCATGAAAGAGAAGGCAAAGATGATAACCTGCTTCAGTTCAATCTTCAGTTCTTGCCTGACTCTCTCCATTAAAGATCTTTCAGATTCCGTTGGAAGCAGTGGACCAAAGCCCATCAAGTCATGCCTGTCAGCACCAGATTGATCCAGAGAGAAATCCATTGGTAGATCATCTTCATCATCTGACATTGTTGCACCAGTACCTTCACCTAAAGACACTCCTGAAATTTAGAAAAACTAGCAAGTTATTGCCAATTCTCATAGCTTGTTATAGCAAACCAATACAAATTTGCATATTTATGCCAATAATTTTCATGATTAGGACTGATTTGGCTAGCAGCAAACCTCAAGATGATCATCTAACAGGGGCTGAAAACCCAGCCCAGCTCAAGTTGCACAGTAACAATGGCTTAATAATCAACCATGAACAAATGGGTAGAAATTGATGAAGATCAAATAAGAAATCTCAAAAACTGACATAATTACTACTCCCCTTTAGTTAAGCTTTCGATTTAACAAAAGTAAAACCAGGGGATCATAGTAACTCAATGTTCTAATGTATATAATCATGTCATAAGCTTGAAAGAGAAGTGAAACAAGACTATTCATGCATGCTAATGCATGGAAGCAAAATTATACGAGGAGAGACAATTAGTTCTATAAAACCATGGAAACTTGCACTAGGATCTCATACACTACTAAACCAATAGAAAGAAATGATGTAAGAACAACTGTTTTATTGTGATCTGATTGTCTACAGGGATTTTGTTGGGATCTGACCAGAAATTATAGTTTATGTATTTCAAAATTAAAATACTTGATAAAGTTTGTAATTAATGTAAAACTATTTAAGACATTATAAGGTTATTATCCATGAAATAGTTTACCTTAAGCAAGTTATCAAACCTTAAAAGCTTGGAGGAAACATTTTATTTCCAATTCATGGGAGATGGTTTTGTTTTCTTTTCTTGGGGTGCAAGGCATCCTAAAGACTTTCAACCGTGGGCAGCATTAGATTAATCATTTTGTTAATTATATATGCTTATTTGTCGGTCATTTGAAATTTTGTAAGAGAATAGTTAATTTCAAATTATCATTGTAAAAGTTATAGAGTGAAAAACTAAGCCTCTTGATGCAGTGGAACAAGAAATTTATTGATTTGCATGATGGATGGGTATTTTTTTCCTATCCTCAATATTAATGCTCATTGTGTAAGCTTGATATCTAGAATATGCATTTTCTCTCAGAATATCAATTTGCTTATTGTTTTTCTTTTTTGCCAAATGGGATGAATAACTAAGAACAATAATCACTCATTTCACTGCAACACTCTTCAACTATATACTTATTTCCAAATCTCTAACAACAACACTTGAGACAACACAATCAAGTCAGCAACACAGACTGTTCCTTGATGTTTTGTCTGAAGCTCTTGCAAACCCTCAAACCAACTAGATAAGCATATATTATAACATATAATTTCTTGTCAATATCCGTTACATTAATTATTGGATAACACGGACAAAATCAGTGTCTAAACCCATGATGACTAGCAACTTAATTGCTCATGGTTATGGATAGCTTATCTCATAAATTATCAATATATATATAATGACCTGTTTATGCAATCACCAATTTTATATATTGGGCATCAAACCTCAGATTCCTGTCTTCTCCTTATCTCTAAACCAAGTTTACCACATAAGTTCACACATTATACATATAATGCAAGACCTCCTTTGCATATTCCATAATAGAATAGTGGCAGCTGCAATAATTAAGTGTCCTTATTGGTGGATATATATACGTATTTATGATTGTGGGTATCAAATCCCATGGAAAGATAGATGTATCATTTTAATTCTTTCTTGTGATTAAGAAGATGATTAGTTGCAGCCCTATATCTTTAACCTACTTCACCTACAACAACCATGTTGGGGAAACCATTAAACAAAGTCCATGCAGATGCCTTTACATTTATTCCATTGAAACTGCATGCCTTTCCTTCTTATTTAGTTCTTGTTGTTGTTAGTAGTGGTGGAGACGGTGGAATGATGGTGGAGGTGGAGGAGCATGTGGTGGAGGTGGTGGTGGAGGTGGTGGTGGTGGTGGTGCTCTTCTTCTTTACTTAACTAACACTTCTCTCAACTGTAAATATGACTTTGTTTCCTGGTAGGACCTACTGTCTGGCACCCACCTCACCTTGTACGGATACTTAAGCTTACAAGAAAACCCAATTGGCATTCTTATCTTTTTGCCCACCAACCATCAACAAGAACCCAAACAAGGCACAAATCTTTCTGTTATAGTTTAATCCAAAAACTTAGAAAACTAATGAAATTTTCCATCACAAATTATTATTTGTAACTAGCCAGCTAATGGTGATATCATCATGATATTTTAAGAAAAGGATCGTATATATATTATCAAGATATCACCATGTTGGTCGACCCATATTTAACTTTATTATAAGATATAATTAAGAAATGATGAGGATGTGATGAGTATTAGGAGATGATATCGTATTAATGAGGAGATTAGATAAGTGAAGGAAGAGAGAGAGAGAGAGAGGACAGACCAGTGAGAGCATGTAAGTTATTTTCGATTTCACGGCAGGCCATGACTGCTTCAACGGCATGAACTCTGACATGTTGTTGAAGTTGTTCTTTGAAAGTACACAGCACTATCAAATACTGCGCCTATAACAAAGTAAGACCAGACGAAAAGGCATGAACAACAGAAGAACACAACCCATGTTAAGTACCCATGAATGGAAAACAAGAAAAGATGAAAACTTTTTATGAAGAAGAAGATGGTTAGGGATCAGTTGAAAGAAAAAGATTGATGGGTTCCCGTAAATTAACCAGGAAGAAATATGAAAGGACCTACCAAGAAGTCATCGAGCTCTTGCCTCTCGTGAGGGGATAGAGAGTGGTTGTGTTGGTGATTCTGTGAAGCGTACGACCTAAGGACATGGTGAGACTGAGACAACTGAGCGTCAATAAGCGGCAACTGATCGATCGGCGTGGCTACACGGAGGCACGACACATGCGCTGCTAAGAGCTGCTCATATAGAGGGTGGGTGGCTATCTCTGCCTTGAGTTGCCGGTTGTGGTGGTCAGCGCCGGACACGGACACTTCACCGCCAATCGCACCAACGCCACCACCGCTACTGCTACTACCCATCATGCCTAAGCCTGCTTCTTGCATCGTCTGTTGCAGCGCTATAAAGGGTATATAGGTGTCTATGTGAGGATTGATTACTAAAGCGAAGGGAAAGTATAATTGGTGGAAGAACAAAAGAGGGTTATTTATAAGAGAAAGCCAAAAAGAATTGTGTTCCTATGTAGAAAGAATCGGGGTTTTGAGGACCACTGGTGATGGAGACCCTTGAGCCTGAGAGCGAAATTTCTTTGCCTAGATGATGTTAAATGGAGAGAGAAGAGAAACAAGACAGTTTTTTTCTCGTTAATGGTGTAAGGGAGATAGAGAGGAATGGGAGGAGGGTATATCGGGATCTGGAACACAAAACTTTCTGCAACGCTTCTGCGATGCGCACAGGTTTTGCATACACAGAGAAAGAGAAGTGAAAAGAAGCAAAAGCATGAAATGGATGTGCGTGTGTTTGGATATGTCCCTGAGAGAGAGAGAGAGAGAGAGAAGAGGAGGAGGAGGACGGAGGAGAGGATTTTTCAAGTTTTGTTTGGTTTTGAAGTCGAGAGATCGAGAGAGAGAGAAAGAGAGAGAGAGAGAGAGAGAGAGAGAGAGAGAGAGAGGGCTACGGAATCATTACCATGAAAGCAGTTGGGAGAGTGGTCAGATAAAGAGAAGAAAATCAACAGATAAAGCTGTTTCTATGGCCTCCTGACAACAATTTGATTGCTTTTCTTACATTTTCTTTTTGGGTTTCTTTCAAAACATGCATGTTTCTGATTTGTTGGGTCTTTTTCTTCTCCTACAACAAGCTTAGGTCAAGTGGGTATGTCACATTATGATTTGGTATCCCAAATAACAAAATAAATCTTCTATTATCAACAGACAACAAGATTAGGTTACAATTTTTTTATCAGAATAAATTTGGCTCTTTTCATTCTAAAGTTTTAATCTTTCTCATAAATTCCACAACTTTAGTTAGGTACTCAAGGGCTCTCTGTACTTTTACAAAATGGGCACTCCTTTTAAACCAATAAGAACTTAGTATCTCCTGTTCTGATTGGTATTCTTCTGCTGACTTTAGCAAAAGGTGCCCTTCATTTGCAGGGTACAAACTCATTCTATGTAGGGTAATGTGTGTGTTAATTAAGGAAGAAGGTGGGTATCTCTCTGATTTCAAAGCAATTATCTCATTATCTTCTCGGTTATGTAAGTGTTTATTCACATCAAATCTTAGTCACTAATATGTGTCCATCCATAGGCTTTGGACCACTTTCTGTGGATTCCTGTGTAGTCACTGCCCAAACTGAATTCATCATCGTCTGATCATAGCTTGTTTTTATGTGACAATGCCAGTTTTCCCATGACCATGTTGATTTCCAATAAATTTCAAAACTTTATAGTAATTCACCCAAATTCAAACCATACCCATGTTTCCTTTTCTCTTTTATAGCAAACATAAAGAAGAAAACACCATGCTTGTCTGGTAAGAATTGGTCATAGTTTTGAAGGAAAGAAGAAAAGAAAATCATGGGAAAAGACATGTTTTCTCGAGAAAATGGTTGGAATCCCAACTTTTCCTTATCGAATTCGAATAAATTTCATAACTTTCTAGTAATTCAGTCAAATTCAAACGATACCCATGCTTTCGGGGTAAGAATTAGTCATGGTTCTGAAGGAAAGAAGAAAAGAAAATGATGGGAAAATGCTTGTTCTCTTGAGGAAATACAATTGGGTCCAATTACTGTGTCTAACCAAATTAGGGTTTTTCCACCAAGAAATTAATCACTTCGTACAAAAGGAATTAAGGCCACAATTAATCACCAAACTTTAATTAATTTTTATTTTGTTAGTTAAGAAACCCGGCTCGAGAGTTGAGCTGTCAACCTTTCAGCCTCCTCCTGGTCTCTTTTATAATTATTTATCTTCATTTATAATTAACTCAAAATTTCCCAGAACTTAATTATTAGTAGGGGGAAATCTAAATATTTAAAATTAAGGCACCCAATTTGTTTGAGGAGTTGAGAAGTCGCAAACCAGCAAGTAATTGGGTTGGTGGTGACGTGGCAAGCCGGCAGGGAAAGTGGACCCATCTTTTAACAAACCCGTGACGGTTGATGAGACGATATCAACCGTTGGATCAATCACAGTCACAGTTATACCTAGAAAATGGATGTTTGTTAAGAGAGTTAGTATGAAGGCATCAATAAATATTTATTAATTTATATTAATGAGTACGCGTATTGTGTGGAGAGGACATTACAATACAAGGTGGGTGCATATTAAGGGTACAACGTGGGAGTTTCCTATTGGAGGGCAGGTGGATTCCACAAGCTGGAAATCAATTGGTAGAGAGTTGCAATAGAGTTGAACCCAAGCAAGGAAACAACCATAATAAAAATAAATAAAATAAACTCATTTTTAAATAATATCAATAAACATATTTATATAATTAGATTTTTCACTAATTATTATTCACGAGTAAAAAATAATATAATTTCTATGATTCGGTGAAATGGATTTTTTGAAATGATATTATTAGGGGAACCTTACTACTAGGATAGAGTTGATTTATAGGTCAAATGGACGTGGAAACAATGTGTGTAATCTATTTTCGTAGTAATTGAATATTTAGTGTGTGTTGTCAAATTGTTTTTATAATAATTAACATTAACCTTGTAATAAGTTTAAGTTATTTTTGTTATCATTTGGTACGTTAAATTCTTTAAAAAAAAATAAAACTTAAATGTTAATTTTGAGATTAAAGTCATACATAAGATATTAGAGTCAATATGAACTTTTAATAAAAAGTAAAAAAATTATTTTTATAATAATTATTATATAAATAAATAAATATTTAATTAAATTATTACGTATCATTATCTCTTTAAAGTTTAATATAATTCAAATTAAATAAAAATTTTCATACTCAAAATGTTTATTAATTTATATGATAAAAAATAAAAAATTATAATTATAATATTAATTTTAAATTTAATAATATTATTAAATATTTAAAAACCGTGTAATTAGTATTCTATTATGAGAATCACGAGCATGATGACCCAAATAAAAGGAAAAAAGAACTGAATAGAATGAAAATGTCTAAGTTCAACTCATAAGAGGATAACAAAGTTGTCCAAAGAAAACTTTAATGTCGGAATGAGAAAAGCCGACAAAATTTGGTATGGTTGGACATTATCACTGAGAAATTTGAAGTCTCACGAAGTGACAGACAATTAATTGCTTTCATAATTCATGATGATGACAATAAGAAAAAGAAATATAGTTTACTATGCAGTTCACTAGACGCAAAATAAAAGTGAAAAATAAATGAAAACGTGATGCACATGGGACTTGACATAATTAATTTGATTTTATTTAATAACAAAATTTTTAAAATGCAATACAAGGACATAAAATTTATTAAAAAAATATTATATATATATATATGTTAATAAAATATATGAGGATTAAAAAAAAAGCATGAATGCTTTTGTTAAAGTTTTTAATCAAAATTTAAGACAGTTCTACAAATTTCTTAAAATATAAATCTAGATTTTTTTTATTTACTTTTTGCAAAAAAAAAAATACATTATTATAAAATTCAAACAATTAAAACTTGTTAAAACAACTGATGACATAAAGTCTAGAAGGAGTAAGGTTTGTTCATAGTTTGTTGAATAAAATGACACATGGAAAATTAGGAGCCGAGCCCGAGCCGAGCTGTGGATGAAGAGAGCCAAAAATGGCGTGAATCCCAAGAGATGTGGCAGGTGGTGGGAAGTAGCAGTGGGGTCAGCGTCACAGCTGTCGCTTTGTCGCCTTCTGGCACCTAAGATTGCGACAGCCACAGAGTGGTCCCAGAAGAGGAAAAAACAAATCAAAAATAAAAAATTTAAAAAAGGAAAAACGTTTCTTGTTGGAATTAAATGAAAATAATATTAGCAGAGGGAGAGTGGTCCCAAAATTGGGTGCATTAAATAAAGAGGAGGAGATGATACGGTGCTATCCCCATCATCAACCCCACCTATCCCCCCTTACCATTTTCCATTTTCCTTTTTCCTTTTTGTGTTTGCTTTTGCTCTCCTTTTTCAGCCCTCTCTTGTGTCTCCAGCCAGCCTCAGCAAAGTACGCCAAAGTCAATCCTCTTGCTAATCATGATTTCCATCACTAATTAATCAAATTCTATTTTATCCTATTGCAAACCACTGTCAATGATCTGAAACGATGATCGTCCGTGCTGAGTCAGGCACACGCGTGTGCCTGCAAAGAAAGGTCCAATCGGATTAGGATAAAAATAAATTTTAAAATTAATTAAGGCAACGAGACGTTGACACGTGGATTTTACTGGTAGCGATCGTACAGGATAACTGTAAGTCTGCGGAAGACGAATGAGAAGGCGACAAGCAAGCTGACTCTATCCTTCGCCAGGTTTTGTCGTTACGTCTCATAAGCCCTTCCACTGCTTTCCGGTTTCAAGGACGGGATTCTCCTATCGTTAAAAATGGATTCCACGGCAAACGAATTCGTCACCGCTCTGATGCTACAAAAATCCAAAGAACAAAAACAGAGTTGTAAGTCAACTATTTGAAAAAGTAGGCAGAATACTTACTCTGCAGTTGAGTATCTTCTGCACACCCATCGGGCTAAATGCCTGGCTGGACTCTGTCTGTGTGGCCTGCAACAGATCAAACAAGTGGGTATTTTCAAAAACTTTGTGAATTTTTGGAAAAGGATAGTCAACAGGCATATATGTTATGTTTTGCATGAAGAGTTTAATTACTACCTGCTGACAGCATCCTGGTTCCAGGTTTAAGGCATACCAATAAGGATGTTATCTGAAATGTGAGGGGCCAAGGAGGTCCCCACTCCGAACACTTGGGGCCGATGCTGACACTTCGGAGTTATAGTTGATGTTGAACTTACCAAGGAATTGAATGGAGAGGCAATTAGCTTTAAGCCATATCAACATCATACCGTTGAGCTCTGAGCCCGTGGTTTGATAACAATAATGTCCTCGCCTTTGGAAAGCCTCTTAATGTTGCTGAGCTCGATGACATTCGTCTGGGTAGGGCTGGTGGGGCAGGACCAGCCACACACGATCTATGCGGGGTTGGGGGTGGGGGGGATGTTGTGCACCAAGCCTGTCCTCCATATGCGTTAACTATGCAATTTCCCAGAAGCAGGCGCGGCGCTTAACCCAAAAGAGAAAAGTTTAAAAATTATAAAGACATAGCTAGCTGCTGCAGTCTTGAAAAGTTGGTGGCTCTATTCATCTGCCTATGTTAGCCAAGCAATATAGCTGCTAAGAAGGGGACATGAGAAATGCTGCATTGAATTCCTGCCTTTTTATAGTTAAAAACTTGATCTTAAACAACAAATACTGTTACAGGGTTTATTAATGTCTGTAATCTAATGGGGTCAAAACATAACTCATTTACACCAGAAACTCTGCCAAACAGCATGAACAAGGGATTCACATCACTGTACACTTCTCCTTTGATTTTCCATCAGCCTTTGGGGTTGAAGATGAAGAGTTTCTACCACCATTTCTGGGCACCTGCAAATCCACATTTTAGTTTTGCTTACAAGTAGACAAAGAAAATCTATACATAAATGCAATGTCTAAAATCAATTTCATGCATTTCAAGATCACAGATGAGCATGATATTAGATTAAATTTTGTTATAGTTTAAACTACTGTAAAGAACAGTAACAAAGTCACACTAACATTTTGCATGCACCGCTAGTTCAATAATTAATTCAGAAAAATTTATATTACTCCAGTATGTACTGTTTTTGCATGAATTACTTGTTAAGGGATCACTCAAAGATACAGAGCAAGTTGGTTCTTGATAGTCCTTTAAAGTACACAGTTCTCAAACTCAGATAATCAGGTGCAAGAGTAAGGGAAAAATAAGACCATAACTACTTCAGGAAAACAAATAGGACAAAATAAATATATAGTATACTATACCTGTGGACCTGTGACCAATCTTGAACCATTGGATGGTTGCTGCGCATTCTGACGTGGCGGCTGTTGCTCAAACTCCTGCTGCTGCAGAGCTATTGCCAGTTGCAGATCAGAACTGCAATAACAATATTGCACATGATTTAAATATGAATCCTGACTTCACAAATTATAATCAACATTTATAAAGGATTTATGAAAAACAGAAAAGCCCATTGGAATATATTGGTTGAAATTAAATTTTATCATTTGCTTGCCTAAAACCAACACTAAAAGCACTTCCAACTGAACAGAGTAATTGCCCATCAAGAAGCATTCTGAGTGATTAAAGCAAGTAATGAAGCGCATTTGACATGTTTTAAGCCACAACTTCCCGGAGTTAGACCAAACAAATATAATCAAACTAAAACTACCAGTTACCTTCTATATGAACAAGTACACAGACTGTGATTAAATTATCAATGATGCAAAAGTTAGAAGTAATTACTTTATATCCAACCCAGCTTGTGCTGCAGTATCAATGCTGGCAAGATAGTCCTGAGCACGTAAGTTATGATGAGTTCATGTAATCCATTTGTTGACAAATTTGGACAAAAAAGTTCCATAAAACAAAATAGTTGGCTACATACAGCAGTACTGGCCATGGCATTCTGTTCATCCCATGTATCATTTGCATGACTTTCCACCTTGAATTCCTTGAACGTACCAGTCATGAACAATGTATCTCCATTGACCTGAAAGCATGGTAAGTTAAAATTAGGATATACACTTAAAAACAACCTATAAACTTAAATTTACTACAAAATTTTTAAACTAAATATTTGAAAGATTTCTAAATAGCGGGAACCATTTGGCTATCATTTGAAAAAAGGTGTCCTATTGCCATTTGGAAGAAACATAAACAATAGCTACAGAGAGAAAAAGGTTCTAACTGGTAACAATCCCCCTAAAGCAGGCCCATTAGTGTGGTGGGGTTGGGAATATGCTGGAATGATAAAGCAGGTACGTTCCTTCAAACCCATCTACTCTATTAACGTTCTATGGCGAAATGATAAAATTTCTTGGGGAAGAACATACTTCATTAAGTCCAATCAAGCAATTCCTGAGCAATTTTTCCATTAAGAACTAGATGGTACTTCAAGAATTAAATAAACAATGTCAAAGTAACTGCAATATCATTAATCAACCATCCACTTCAAACTGTTTTTTCTTTTCTCCTGATAATACAGATATCCACAGCATAACCCCCATAATGAGTCACTACTAGCAAAGAAGATGACTGAGTGAATGTTGGTACCTCATTTAACTTCTCCCAGACAAGATCAGGCTGATTTAGATAACCTTGATCAGTAGCTAAAAGATAAAGCTCACCATCATACTGCAAGCACAATGAAATTTCAGAGATCTTCTTAGAATAAAAGTCAAGTGAACAAAAGTGAAATTAGACACAAAGCATGTATTTTCTTTCAATTGTCACCCAGCAACTAGATGGCAGTTCATGAGCAGCAAGTAGAAACTGCAAAGTAAATTGCAGTTTGTAACCGACCTTGAACATGGTGCTGAAGTGATTATTACGGAAGAAGACACAGAGCTCACGCTCTTTTAGACCATCTTGTAAGCAGAAAAGCCTGCAAAACATGTTAATGATTATCGCACAGAAAACTTTGGTTTACCCAGCATAATCAAACATAAGAAACCCAAAAGAATTTCTGTTACTAAACAACAAATTAAGATACCCATAAAAGGTCAATTGACTTGCATTATTCTTCAAGAAATTTCTGATCAGTTCCCCTGAAGTAAATTAAATAGGATCAAAAAAATGTTATGAGCAAATTCAAAAACATATGAATTGGATGCAAGAAAGATATTTACCACAATCACAGATTTAGCTATTTGATATGGAATACAACTTACCTTGTTCTGGAGTAAGTCCATCCTTAGCCCTTACACTAGAGGGATCTTCGTCAGCTTGTTTCGCAAGGATCACCTCACCTTCGTAGACAGGCTCTCTATCTTCATATGCTGTGGTGCCCGAATCTAATATGCATTCTTCGCCTTCATATATGGGTTCACTGCCATCAATACTTGAGGTAAAAACTTCAGGCACATCATGCTGTGATCTGTCACTAGAATCTAAACCTACACTTGGCATTGTTAAGCCTGATACTTCTGCCATATCACACTCATGGCGGTTTTCTGCTGGTTCATGTAAATCAGTTGGGGAAGTAGACTGATTCTCAACCTTTTCATCTCCCTGAGATACATCCATATGTTCTTCATTCACAGATGAACCACCTTTATCAGCAGAAGCAGATGATGCAACGTCAACCTTGACCAGCATCTCAGTGCTGTTCTCATCCACCATTGACTGCCGACCACTCTTCCCAATAATCAATGTCTCAGAACTACTCTTGTCATCCACTGATGTTTGCAAGCCACTCTTTTCA
This sequence comes from Moringa oleifera, assembly GCA_021397835.1. NCBI lineage: Eukaryota > Viridiplantae > Streptophyta > Magnoliopsida > Brassicales > Moringaceae > Moringa > Moringa oleifera. The sequence continues at coordinate 2,293,414 of JAJFZO010000566.1, forward strand.
ATCAAATAGTCACAGACTATATGTTTCCCAGATTCTTTACAAGATAACTCATCATGACAAGTCTCCACATCAGCCTTTGAGGTTGAACATGCTTCTTCCCCAGGTTTGGTCTTCAAACATGTCTGGTTACTATCATCAGTTCTCAGGTCACATCTGTTTTCAGTACCAGTATGCCCCTCTGATATATTGACAGAACCAACAAGCACATCCTTTTTGGAAGATTGACTTTCATCTGAACAGGCAGATGCAGTCCCTCCATCAGCACCAGCTACAAGAAGATCAACCACTGAAGTTGGCAATTCAGCCTCTGACAATTTCAAGGCTCTCAATAGTTCTGCTTCTTCTTCAAGATCCCCTTTTCTTGCTATTCGGCAGTCAGAGACAGGAGATGGAGAATCTTCAAAAGATCTAGTTTTTGAAAGGCATGGAGAAGGGACCCCTAGGGTTGCAGTTGTTGCAGCAGCAAAATCAACACAATCTTCTCCAGGAGTAGTTTTACACTCATTCCCCATGTTTTGTGTTTCTAGGGCAACAAGCTCTCCCATTAGAGCATTGTAGGACTTGAACCCAATGGCATTAGCAGTATCAAAATCCTGGTGCATATGCACAGGGAAGAATATAAATTAAAGTAAAACTCATATACTGTGAGATATGCCCATATGCAAATCAGGATGTACAGAACTAGGACCTTTATAGTTAAAAATCAGGATAAGGAACTGTGAGACAAGAGGAAAATAATTGCAGCCTGCTAATTGCAGCAAAGCTATGATTAATAGAAAGATTCAAGGAATGAAAATCTTCTGTATCTAACACTCATGTGTAGACTAAATAAGTCAATCCACCTACCCAGTAAATATAGGATTATAAGAATGTTATGAATTTCTGACATAAAACCAACATATGAATAAAATTTTAAATTCAAAAGCTCGGGAACATAACTGTTGCACTTCTATGTTTAAACTTTCTGGATTCACAACTTTTAACAAGAAATCAGTGCCAAACATGATAAATGTCCATATGTACAATAAGGCAGAAAATATAATTGCATCAAATAGCAAACTTCAGAAAAACTGTGAACATTATAACAATTAAACAAATGGTATAATATAAAACAAAAGAGAAAGAAACGTGCATAGGAACATACACATGCAGATATGGCTAGAGCAATGGGATTTAAAATGTCAACTCACCCTGCGATAATAGAATGGGCGAAATTATTACAAACTGCAAGATTGACCAATCCTAAGCAAGAATTTAACAACTGTTACAGTGTTTTCTAAGATTCAAGCACAACCAGTATAGTTCCAGGTAATGTCAACAAGTTATCCTGCTAATACACCAATGAAACCTAAAAACTAGAAGTAGAACAGCACTTCAGCCGAATATCAAGGAAAGATCTTCATGCTTAAACCTATGAGGGAGGTCTTTTGTTGCATATCCCAACACGAGATCTGAAAGGCATGCCAATGAAGAAGAGCAGAGCAGGAGGAGTAAGTCTTTCATTGAGGATGTTAAAAGTGAGCCCTAAAATCTTATGATCAGATGAAGCGACAGCCTCAGATAAATATATGAACATATCTGCTAACACTAGAACCTCAAGAACAGCATAAAAACCAAGTTACAAATTTCTGCCAATGCACTTTTTCTTCTCTTTCTTCCTTATAAGCATTGTAACACATCATAGGAGGCAGCAGTGACGCCTCCTCCATTGCATGTGGTTAACAGATTTCATTTAAATCCATGCCAGAGATTGAAAATTGTTCAGAGGTCATTTTCAAAAGATACATAATTCACACAACCAGAGAAGAAAAAAAAAAAAAAACAGCCAGCAGCTTCAACCAAAAACCTAATCAAGGGCATGACAGGTTCTTGCGAACCATAGACACAGGATGCTTTTTACAAATGAATCCAGAGTTACATGACTGCCAGAGATCCAGAGTTACATCACTCCCAGAGAGTCCAGAGCCTGCATTTCCAATCTCAAACCAGAGACAGCTTCAAAGTAGTTACTCCTTGAGGCATGAAGACAACTAAATACCTCCAAAGTACTACCTAACATAATAGATATTTTCCTACTTTAAACCCAGAGATGCCCCCACACTAGATACTCCTTAAGGTACAAGAATGACTAAATACCTCAAAAATACCACCAAAGACGAAAGACTTTCATAATTCTATGCAAGTAATCCATCAGCTACGTGTGATCAAATGCATGCCTCTGACCCTTCCGACATAAATGCTTTATAACCATGAAGCTTCAACAAGCCCACAGATGCTAACAAAATCAAACCATCAACCCAAGAGTATCAGCCACTATCAAGTCATGTCCAGGTGGCTGCCACCCATATACAAGTACAGTTAGCGATCAAGAGATTAGGTTTTCTAAATACTCAACAACATAATCCACCTTATTCACAAAATAATCCCTATCACCCATAACTTCAAAACCTTAGCCTATCTATCTTCATAAACCAGTAAAGAGATCTCTCACCCCACAAAGCCTGTCAAATTCCTCCACTTCTCTTGGGATTCTCTCTTCAGAGGTAGTGCAGCAATACTATACTTCACATGCTTTTTTTTGTTGATAGAACATACTTTACATGCTTTAACCAGGTTAATTTCCAAACAATTGGTCTTAAATGCAATAAAAAATGACGGTGCTCAAAGTTTTTGATGTAAATTGAGGAAAAAAACAAAAGATCTCCAATTCAACAAATACCTATTTAAATTTAAATACGGGAGTTTCCTTTCCCGCATCTCCACCACAGTTAAGATCTCTGTTTGAGTAAGTTTATTTTCCACTAAAAATCATAATCAAAAGAACATTAAAAGATTTTTAAGTCCTTCAATTTATTTTCCACTAAAAATTACAAGGAAAAGAAATTGAAAAGATTTTTAAGTCCTTCAACTCTATATAATTCAAGGTCCACCAACACAATTCATCCAGAGGAACTTCACCACTCCTTGAAACTTTTAACATTCTCGGTTCTTCATCATTGCTATCATTACTTTTCCAAAACAGTCTGACAAAAAAGAAGAACGTATCATTTTCAAGGACAGTGCAGCTCCAAAACCTAAGAAGGCCTGAAATATAATTTCCTTTAAGCTGAAACCTCTAAATATGAAGCTGTCTGCAAGGCAAGCTCTTACTCCAAAAATCAATTTTTCTATACAAACACATCAGTAAACTACATTTCAGATTAATTTCTAGACTGCATGAAATCTGTCCTGGGCTTTGATTTTATTGATTATTTATGTTGGGCCAAACAAGAAAATACTCACGTTCTAGCACTTCTCTTTCATCTAATTCTGGAGTACAGCACATTGTTGAGCTATCATAGGGAAATTAATCAACTTAACAAGTCCAGCATGCAGTTGAAGACATGCATGTTATTTATGACAGTGTAATAATGCTGAAAATCATCAAGCACCAGTAACTAACTTGAATCACAGTATAGAAAAAGAAATTTTGATTGGTTCAAAGTACTCATATTTGCAGTATAATGGCTGAATGGAGCCATACCTGGGGATCAACAATCCAACCATGATATAGGGGAATGTCAAGAAGATCAAATATGGCACATTCAGGTGTAAACTCAAAATCATCTATCCTGCAGGTTAAATATGTACTTCAGTTATATCAAGAACTAGGTAGGAAAAGGAAGATGAAATTTAAAAGAAGAAAGAACTGGCCATCTCACCTTCTGAATTTTATATTTACATCAATTCCAGTTGCAAGGCGTGGAAGCAGATCAATTGCATCAGCAATATTCTGTTGTTGATTTTCAACATATCCTGCATCTTTATTCTGCATACAAAACATGGGAGGGTCCATATCAACTTAGGCCAGGAAAAAAACAGTTAAAGTGAAGAAGAAGGCAGGTTATTACGTTGACATTACTGTTCGAATCAATAAGCCGTTCGGCAACAAGTGACAGTAGTTTCTCCTGAGAAACTTCAGATATGTCGGGATTTAAATTCAAGTTGTTTCTCAACAAAAGAATATTACCTATTACAACATCAAAAGTCAATCATCAAAAGAGATGTCCAACTCCATATACCAAATTGATATAACAAGAACAACCAACACAATATCAAACTTTTCCCAAATTAATATGAATCTGAAAACAATTGACTAGACATGAACAGACATGCATGTGCATATACATGTGTGCATGCAAGGAAAAGAAAAAAAAAAATGGATTGCCAAGACAAAGAAAGACAAGGAAAGGAAATAACAATTAATTCATTGTCCATTACAAAAATGAATGTCCCAAAATTCACTGTAAAACAACTATCTTGGATTCATAAGAACTGCTTTATTGGTAACAGAACAACATCATTGCTTACTTGCAAAAAATCTTACTTTACTTCACGCTCAGCAGGAGAGCAAGCATCCACAAAGAAAATCAGCCATTAGAGCTATAAGTAGCTATGATACAAAGAACAAGTGACAATAACAAAAACCCTGGAAATGAGCAGAATTTTGACAGAACAATCTTCAACCGTGCCCTTAAAACAAACACAAACTAATCAACTTCAGACATAAATATATCCTTTTCTGTTGAAAAAACACTACAATGTAACTACAAGAAACAAACAATCATCAAAGCAAGTTTGCTCAGATAATTTAGAGGCAGCTAAAGAAAAGAAAATCAACTCTACAATTACCATTTAAAAAAACTTTCACATAAATGCGCACTACAACTACTAATTTCAGCTCAGGTGAATTTTTCACTTCCTCAAAGACCAGACCTACATTGCCCACCATTTCAAATTTTGGCTCCCATTTCTTTTGCTCACCACTCTTATTAGGAAAATGCAAAAGCATAATGATCACTGATGACAAAACAAACCTTCGCAATAAGATAGTACAAGGCAGAAAATGAAAAATCACCATGATCAGCGATTAAGAAAAAAAACAATCGCAAATAAGATAGCAAGAAAGAATAAAGACCCTAATAACAAACAGAATCAAATAGATGGCATCCACTGATCAAAAACTCCATTGAAATAGATAACAACAGCAAAAATACCACTGCATAAACCAAGAGATATAATAATTCACTACATTAATCCCTTCTTTGGGCAGCAAGTAGAACAAAACTAAATGTGACAAACTAAAAATGCATACCCTCAAGAACCACCAAGGATACGAAAACCTCAGAATATAAAAGGAAGCCTAGCCAAATCCATTTCGGTTCAACTTGGCTCAATCTAGATCAATCCTTCAACTGTTTGGAATCCTTCAAGTACTATTAAAACCTAAACCTAACATCTAAGAAAGTCAATTATTTCCATCCGGTGCTTCAATTTTCTCAGCAACCATACAAGTCCAGGAAAACGAGAAACCCTAACGATAGCAATAGAAAGAGAGGGGGAGAGAGAGAGAGAAATTACAGATGGCTAGGAGAGGGCAAGGTCCATTGTCGTTTTGGAGGATTATAGGCGTCTGTCGGCCCAAAAACTGTATGGTCTTCGTTTTGTACAAACACTCCTTTACCTGTTGTTGTTGTTGCTGCTGCTGCTGTTGCTGCTGTTCTTGTTGTTGCTCATGCTCTTTCCTTCGCAGCTCATCGCCCGAAGGAGAAGATGACGAAGACGAAGAAGCAGCCATTTTTACAAAAAAAATTTCCTTTTCCTCTTTCTTTTTGTTAATAAACTTCGATCAGAAGAAAAGTATCTTTGAAAACCGACTCGAAATTCTAGAGAGAAAAAGGACTACAGAACATTTTAGAGAGGAAAGAAAATAAAAAAAACCTATATAGATACAGTTAGAGAGAGAGAAACAGGGAGAGATTTGTTTGACGGTAACATCAAGGCCTTTCCTGTTTATTTATTTATGTTTATATAGGGAGATAATTCGCCATTAATTTGTTAAAAATTGATATCGCAAGTTTCCAAATAAAGAGGACCGGCTTAAGTGCCTGTCTGCAATGGTACCGTTGCACTTCATAAATTCATGCCCTTTTTATGACATTCAATTTCATATTTTTTTATTTTTTGTTAAATTTGATATTTTGTTTTAGGCTTGGTGACTATCATTAATGCTGATTATTTATTGAAATTTTGTTTTTATATAAATAAATAATTAAAAATTCTTACATGATATTTATATATGATAAAATTTGAATTAAAAATATATTTTTTTGTCAATTCAATAATCTTAAAGTTAAATTCAAAATTTTAATATTTATGTACCACTTAACCCTTAAAAAAAAAAAGACTGCCAAATCAACAGGTAATTGATAAATGTTTAAAATAACAATAAAGCCACTAAATCATCTTGATAATCGAAAACAGATTAATTCAGATTCCCATCATAAAAAATATATTAAAATTAAATATTATTTAATAATTTTTTAAAAAATCTTAATTGATAAAATATAAAGAAATTGAATATTATTAAAAAAATTAAAATTGATAATATTTAAATTAAAAATTTTATGTTATGAATTTTAACTTAAAATTTTTCATAAATATAAAAAAAATAATTTTCCTATCATTATAAAAAAAATGAAACTACAATTATAAAAAATTAAAATTTGTAAGTATCAAAAATGTTTTTAAAAAAATATTTTTCAAAAATTATAATAAATAATTCATGAATTAAAAATTATTTAAATTTAAAGATTAACATAAAAATAAAATTTAAAATTTATTCTACTTATTTTAAAATATTTTAATAACAAAAAATTCAAAATTTATAATAATTTATATTAAAATTTAATTTAATTCTTTTTCATCAATCACTCATTTCAACATGTTTTGAAATTTATCATAAAAAATAAAAATATATTTTTTAAAAAATAAAATAATATTTATCTAAACATTGAAATAGACAAATAAAATTATATAAAAATATATTAACTTTTGGCACATGCTACTTTTCATATAGTCACTTTCCTAAATTGGATACTGATTTAATGCCAAAGACTCTCCAAATCATTCAAGAATCCTTCTCATTATTGTAAGATTTCAATGTATTCATCAAAGCCATTCAAAATCAATGTTACATGTGATTTCTTCTCCGGCAAGCATCAAACAAAATTAGGAAAGAATCAAATACATAAACATTATACTTTAGTAATATTGATTTAACTGGTTTTCTAAAACTCTTGTGGAAGATCCAAATTATTAAAAAAATGTGAAAAATGGAAAACATTTTTTTTCCACAAAAATGGACCGACATTGAAAAATTTAAGCAACGAACACTATCCGCAACATTTGTCACATAAATTTTGTCACGCGACACATTCCTACGCTTAGGTGGACTTGGGTATGGTGCATATATGGACCCTAGATAATTCGTGTTTCAATGGGCCCAAAATGCTCAACCCAAATCGGCCCAATAAAAATGTTGGCAAAATTTAAAGCAATATTTTAGGGCATTTGGTATATGTTGATGTTAAAATAGGAAAATTAGTCCGGCACATTCATCATTGGTATTTGACACGGGCATACCGACATAAAATATTATGATTAATTAGAAATAATAGAAATATAATTGAAATTAAATGAAAAAAATTTGAAGTAAAAAAATTGATATAGAAGCTAGAATTTATTATAATTTTGATAATTTGTACAAGTGTAGAAATTTATTAAAATACCGACAAATATATTTAGGTATTTTATTATATATAATAAACAAGACTTAACATTTACTGATGAAGATTTTTTATTTATTTGATTTATATTAATGTTTTTCAATAAAAATAATTATGATATATAAAATTGAATTGTCACATATTAAGATTTTTTTTTGACAATATTAAAATAAAATTATATTACGTCCTTACTTAATATCCTATCCATTTATTATTTCTTCTGAATATTGACAAAATGATGACCCTTGCTATTGAAACAAATAATAGTAAGTTCAAACATTTGAATTACATTATTTATATTCAAATATAAATTCAAGATAATTTGTTAAAGTTTTATGGTTTGTCGTTTTAATAATAAATAAATAAAATAAAATAAAAAACAGTAGACTATACTCACATTTTAGTTTGAACTTTAAAATATGAAATGGTTCAATTATATTTAAAATGTTTCAATTTAATTCGATTTATATATTCAAATTGGAGATCTTTGCAATAATTTTTGGCTTAAAATTTTTACACAAACATAAAGCAATGTTCAAGTTACAAATACAAAAAATTTTAAAATTTTTAAGTATTAAAAATATATTTTTTTAAAAAATTTATATTTTAAAATTTTCAAAAATTTATAAAAAATAGTTCATTAATTGAAAAATATTTTAATTTAAGTGATAAAGTCAAAAAAAAAATTGAATTTAGCAGAGACATTCTTGAGACATTTTAATAATAAAAAATAGTTAATTTTTTTACAATAATTTAAGTTAAAGTGTAAATTGAACAAAATTAAAATAATTAAGAGCATAATTGCATTAATGAGTATTTCAAGTTTAAATTAAAAAACGTGTTTATAATAATTTGTGGTTTGTTTATTTTATTAAATTACATATATCAATTTTTATTTTAAAAAACCAATAAAAACTCATTTTATAAAAATTTGCTTTTAAATAATTTAATAATTGCAAAAATTACGGTAATCACATTGTGGTCCCCTTCTCTCTCCTCCTCAAAAAAATAAAAACTAAATAAAAAAAGGGATTTTATGTATGTGACCCATAAAAAACTGCAGAAAAAGAGGAGAGAAAAAAATAAAAAAATGAAAAACCGAAAAAAAGGCCTCCAGTAGTGCGCCACCAGTTGCCACAATCAAAAACCTGAAAAATAAAAATAAAAAGAAAAGCGAAAAGAAAATAAATGTGCTAAAAAGGTCCACCGCACGCCAAACAAGGAGGAGCCACGTGACGCGACCTGATACGCTCACTTGACGTACCCACACGTCTTCGTATCATTGGTCCACGTTTTCACTGTTGTAGTACGGAGAGACATTGACGTCTCTGTTAATCCCTGTACGGACAACCCATGGTTTTCCTCTTCCCTTGCTTTCTCTTTTTTATCGTGTCCGGTGAGTGCCCAGATTTTTCATACAACCATGTGGTGGTGGTGGGTGGTGGGGGTCGCGTGGGTTTCGAAACTCGGGACGCCATTTAATGTCCGATCGGAACTGGCAACCGACAGGAATGTTCGCTGTCTTCCGCCTCACGCGCTTCCTTGCCTACGCGAGGGGCGCCGGACATGTAGGTTGTCAGCCCATCTAACCAGGTGTCACAAAACCACTTAATAGCATCAACTCTTCGTGCCTCTAAATGTCTCTCCACAACTGGAACCAAGGTGCTTTGGCCTTTATTCCTCCTTTTGGGTATCCATGTGCTCATTTCCCCCCCCCCACATTTTACCAAAAGAAGAAAGGGATTAGGTTCTGGGCTTTGCTTATTTACCATTATTATTATTATTTTATTATTTATTTATTCTTTTTATGTTCTATATACTTTAAGCTAGGTAGCTAGGGTTATAGCTTCAACCCACAAGAAGGAGAGAAGGAAGAAGACAAAGAGGGAATATAAATCTTCTGTTGTTTTGTGTCATCTGAAATTTTAGGGTTTATATCAATAACCATTTTTGCAAAGACGGAGAAATTCCCTTCTACAATCTCTCCTTTTGTCATCTCAATAAAGCAGAGCTTTAACAGACCCAGAAAAGCTTTTTCAGGTTTTTTTTCCTAATTTGTCTCAGATTTTCCGTTAACCTCTTTCTATTTTAGGAAACCTTGCTTGGGTCAGTAGCCCAGTTGTCTTGCTTGCCTATCTGTGGTTCTTGCTTATCTCTCTAATCACTTTCACTTCAGATTTCTGCAAAATCGCCCATTTGCCTTCATCTGGGTACTCACCCAGATTTGTTTTCTTCACTTTGCTTGCAGGTAGTAAAGAGAAGGAGGCAGAGAAAGAGAGAGAAAGAGAGAGGGTCAAAGAGAGAATGGTGAGGGGCAAAACTCAGATGAAGAGAATAGAGAACGCTACAAGCAGGCAAGTAACCTTCTCTAAGAGAAGGAACGGACTGCTGAAGAAGGCCTTTGAGTTATCAGTTCTCTGCGATGCTGAGGTTGCACTTATCATCTTCTCCCCCAGAGGAAAGCTCTATGAGTTTGCTAGTGCTAGGTGAGTTCTCCCATCAACGGCATCTTCAAAATATACATAATACAGACATTCTTATGTTTACCTTTATATGCAAACTGATAAAGTGTTCTCTCTTTTTACTTGATGGGTTTATATATTTCCTTTTTTTTTCTAGAAAATCTTTGTTGTTTTGAACTTGCAACCTGAGATATTAACTCGTATGAAATCTTGCTTATATATCTGTAGAAAAATGTGTTTACCATAGGGTTATCTTTGGGTAGAACCCTAGGCAAGTACTACGGCATCAGGCTTTATCTGTCAAAACATGAGTCCTTTCTGTCTTCCCTTAAAATCAAATCTAACTTGGTGATTTACATGTGGGTGTTTCATGTTTTACATTATAAGTTAAAATTTCTGTCCTCTCAGTTTGCAGATCTATTTATTATTCAATGGGTCCAGTACTCGGTGTCCGCATAGCACTAGGAAAGCATAGTGTCCCAGCAAATCATGCACGTTAGAGTAGAATCAGTACTAGGGCTACTGTGCTTAATCTTCCAATGATCACTTTCCTATTTTGTGATTAAGCTCTTGATGAAAGTGTTTTTGCATTGCCTATGAAACTGTGTTTCTGTTGTTTGGCTTCATCAGAGAGAGCTTGCCTTAAGGTAAAAGCACCCTTGATATGACAGTGAGCATGGGGTATCAATATATTCTTTTCATGCTAACACTATGGTTTTGGTTCTGTTGATGCTTTAGTTTATCGATATCATTTACATAACCCATAAAACTTGATCACGATTAACAAGGTGTGTTAACAACTAATAATGACAATGTAATCTTGTTCATGATCCCATTGGAGATTGTATTAACCGTATAAAACAAAGGGGAGTACTGAGGGAGACTTACATTGGAATCTTGTTGACTGAGCAAGACCATATATGCTTTGTGTTTTGTCTGACAAGGTTTCTTACTTCCTCTTATTACACATACTTAGGTAAAAGGGAAAGACCGCATTGCTCAAGGTATCCACTGTCTTGGTTTGCTTTGTTTTCTTTGTGACTGCATGGTTAATAAAATCGGGCAATAAGACAGTACAGGTTCTTGATACTATCAAATCACATCCCATCTTTTCGGAACCAACTACATGTGCAATATCTACTTGGCTTTCTGTTCTTTCATCAGGATAATATTTTGTCTTCTTACTTATTTGGCATAAGATTTAGTTTTGCCCACACCTTCTTGGGTGAGCTTAACATCATATGAAGAACTAGAGGACCCTAGGGTCAGCTCAAGGACCTAAACTTGCATGCTTTGCTTACATTTTGTGGACAATGACCCTTAAGGCATCTTGTAGCGTAAGATTAATTAAGGGCATTTTAAGGCATGTTTCCTGTTCAGAAATGATAAAGATTTTATGCAATGCATTTCCCTATGACAATTATCTCCTTTTTTGAAGCTTAGAATGAGATGTCTGAACTTTAGTATATATATGTGTGGCCATAAGCATCTAACTCATGAGCTATTTCACCATTCAGATCGTCAATTAGATGATAAATTTCATGCTTTGCCTCCCATCATATTGCATGCTTAATTAGGTGTTGCATGATAAGAAGAGGAAAATTGGCTGTAGTTTCTTTCCAATGTGATGCTTTAGTTTTCGGTAAGGAGCTCTATAGATTTCTTTGATGACTTTAAACAAACCACCCTAGTTCTTTCTTGTCTTAAGAGCTGTTATTCCTAATGTTCTTAGAGTAGACCAATGCTTTTGGATTCACTCAATTGCTGTGCTTTTTGGATATGAACGGAGATCATACCACATATATATCTTTTTTCTTGATCATGACTTATCTTTCTTGAAGTTGGCTTGGATTGTCTTCAATGCTAAATTTTTATGAGATAAATCGTTTATGGTTTCTCTATGCTTTTTAGAACGGTAAACAAATCTCATTGGGAAGCAAAGCAACTTAGGATACTCTAGTGAGACACAATTTGTACTGATAAATGAAACAATTGAATGCCAAAGCTTGATTTCTCTAACAACATGGATGCCTAAGCATAATACATTTTCTTAGCCTCTATGCTAATATATATGATGATCTTTACAAGTAGCTTTAGCATGTTCAAAGGAAAACACAATTTTCATATGAAACATTAATATGATACTTGTAATGCGTGCATTTCAAGCAAGATCTTCGGTGCTACAAGTCAATCTAACGGCATTCGTTGTGAATTAGTGCTATGTTTTATTTGTAGCACTCATAATTAATCTTATGGCACCATTCCACCGAGAAAGTTCAGTATACATGTTCTGACACTCAAGTCCGTTTTACTTGTATTTCAATCAATTTTAGGTTTTACCGCAGGTGGGTTTTTCTCCTTTAAAGGTACAACAACACAAATCCCTTCTAATTGGAAAAGATTCACAAGCAAGTTTGACTTTGAGTTTGAATTATGTCGACTGAAATATTTCTGGGTTTGTTTCGCAAAGCTTCATTAATATTTTCGTTTCCAAAAAACTTTGAATTAATTGAGCAAGACAAGATAGATAAAACTCTGACTGATAGTTGCAGCCTATTGTCATCTCAATTAGTGCAACCAATGCTTGTAGTTCTTCTAAAATAAGTACGCACCAATTACGGCAGCCTAATATACTCTTTAACATTGATCATCATGTAGTTCTGTTTAAAGTTAGGGATATTGCAATCTCAGCACACATCACTCGCTGGCTCGACTTTATCTTGATTGCACGCCCTGTAATATCCCCATCTCAGTTTTATATCAATCTTAGGCCGTAGCCATGGAAAAATCAACATTCAATTACTGTTTTACTATAATGAAGTTGTTGGCCTTTGAATTCTGTTGCTGAGATTGTGAGAAGAATGTCTTACTAATTCTTCGTGGTTTATTTGGCAAGAGGGTCTCATTACTTATTAATTCTAGTGGCTTAGTTGTGGCTTGGAGAGAGGAATGTGTTATGTAGAAACTCATCAGGTCTATGCTCATTTTTCTTACAGTAACATTCAGTACAGCATGCATATACGGATCGAGAACCACGACCCTGATATGATTTTTGTGAAAAGAAGATGAAATAGATTTTTTTAGTAATTTACAATGTCAACATGAAAAAATAAATGAATTTTGTTAACCATTTACTTTATTAAATTATTATATTTTAAAGATTAATAAAAATCAAATTAACAGAGGATTTTGGTTTAACGAAATAAATCAAAATATTTGACACATTAATGAACGAGTGCTTCTTGAATCTTTAGGACACAACAAAAGATCCAACTCCATTGCTAGTGAAGAACACTATGTTCGGGAGATAGACAAACCATAATCTTCTTTTAACAATACAAAGTTCTACAGAGAAACGTTCTACAAAATATTGTATCGAGAACTCACTATCATACAACAATTAATGTTTAGTGTCTCATCTACAGTTAAGCATCAATACATTCATATCTTTAATTATGTAAGTGCTGTATTAACTTATAAGTTTATTATAGACAAAAGGAAACAAAAAGGAATGATATTTATTTGATCTCTCTTGAAAAGTTTCCAAGGCAAATGTGATTTTATTTTCTGTTCTGAATGTATTATGCTTCTCGCTTTCCCCACTTCTCATTCTCCGGTTTCATATATTCTAGAACTGAATATTGATCATAGATCTTGTTGTTGATTTCTTGCATTTGTTTTATGATAGTGGACATATACACCTAGAAACAGATATCCTATCTATACTGTGTCGTGTTTAGATGCAATGCCTTAATGTATCTTCATCTTCTTTTGTTTGGGTGATCAGTCTAAGCAAGACAGTAGAACGGTATCAAAAGAAAGCAAAGGATCCTGGAATCAGCAGCAAACCAGCAGGAGATTTACAGGTCAGCTCTTCATTTGCACATACGGGTATTACTAAATCACTAATTACAGTTAGGATTATGAAGTTTTGTTGGGACAGCAAGGTTGATTTTGGCCAAAATTGAATTCTTGCCTTTCATCTTATCTGGGTTAACTTAGTAATAGGTCATGATCCACCTTGCCAGATTGTCTCTGTGTCCACAAAATCTTTGTACTGCAAAAGCTCTTCTTTAAATGCCTTTTGTTGGTAGATTGAATAATTCAAGTAAATCTTCATAATGCAAAGTTAGATTAAATTTGGATTAATTAGAACCTTTCTTGACGGTGGAGACCTATATGCTGTGAAGCCACCCTACATGTGTCTAAGTGAAAAATCAATGAAAGACTTGGACAGTCTTTGCTCTATACAAATTTCTCTTCATATCTCTCTAGCCTTCTTCTTAAACAATTTAAGTAAACCATTAAGAAAGTGGAAAACTATGGCAGATTTGATGACTCTTTTCTGTGGCTGCAGTTTACCAAAAGAAACAATGGGAGTTAATCCAATTGATCAAACCGATTGATTATCAGGATGCAAGGAACTTAACATCATGGAGAAAACTTACAAAGAGCTTGAGAATAAAGTTGTATTGAGTCCTACCGAGGAGAAAGTTTTAATGGAAGGTTCAAATTAAAGGGAATAGTTTGTTAATTAGTATTGTGGATTTTATTATAACTTAAGATTTACAAAATAATGTCCGGGTGAAATCCGGAATGATTCGAGTAAGAATAATACATCAGAATATTGAATAATTTCACTGGAAAAAGATGAATAAGTGCTTGTATATGTGGGACCAGGTTTGATCTGTCTGCAACAGGTTTATGTTAGTAATGAATACATGAGAAACTGAATAGGTTTGAATGACAGCAATCAATTCATCGGTTCACCAGAAATCCTCAAAAGAAAACCCAAAAAGAAGATAAAAGAGTTTAGACCGCAATGTTGAAAGATCTCTTTCAAAGAATAGAATCACATCTTCAAGATGGAAGAAACCAAAAGCTGAGAATATAGTTGAGCTTGAAAGAGAGATGGTAGAGTTGGCCACAGTGAGCTCGATGTACCTACACAAGGTTGCATACTCTTCTTGAAGCGGAACTTCCTATAACTATATAAAGTGAAAATGCTTCCATGGTTGCAATTCTATGGGTTTCAAGATGATGCAAAATCAATTGCTGTACATGGTGGACCCCAATCTCTACTTGTTACTATGAAAATCTAACTGATGTAGTTGATTAGAAGTTTGTCATTACTCTAAGATGAAGAGCTTATCAGATACATTCAAGGTGTTCGAAAAAAGAAGTCAAAAGCATCCATCTTCTTCGTAAAGAGTGTCATTTTGCAAAAGGAAATGCATTTGCCGCATTTCGTTATAGCAACTTGTTGCCAATATATGTATATACATGCAACTACATTAAGACAAGCATCAGTAACAAGTTAACTGTAACCTTGATCTTTGGTTGTTGGTTGCAGGATGCGAGGGAAGAAACCTATAGCATGGCAAAGAAGATTGAGCAACTTGAAGTTTCTAAACGGTTCAACTGTGTTACATTGGAACTTTCAATCACCTCATTCTACTTCTATCCGATTATACTCTCTTTCTCTCTTACAAGAAAAAATGGTTAAACTTTGGAATCTTGAATATTGTAGAAAACTCCTGGGAGATGGACTGGAGCCATGTTCCATCGATGAGTTACAGCAGCTAGAGAACCAATTGGAGCGAAGCTTAAGCAAAATAAGAGCTCGAAAGGTTAATTTATCCATAACCCACATACCATTTCCTCCTTTTATATAACTAATTAGAAATAACTTAAGTCTTCCTGGATGGAAATAATGTTGCCGTTTCTTGAATCTTAAGTTCACTTTATATCAAGAACCTTACTGATAATTAAATTCCATTTCTGGATTTGCTTCTACTCAGAACCAGTTGTTTTGGGATCAGATCAACAAGTTGAAGGAGGAGGTAACTCTTTCTCTCTTATGCATGCTTAGCATTTTCTGGGTCTTGGTATGTTGGAGATTACTGATTGTTGGTTAACATTTTCTTTTGTCCCAATCAAGGAGAGACTCCTCATGGAAGAAAACACAAAGTTGCGAGATCAGGTACTTTCCGCTTACCTACTTATTGCATATTACTAGAAAATCCTAGCTAGGGTTTAGCATATCATGCTATTCCATCATT
The DNA here is from genome assembly GCA_021397835.1 of Moringa oleifera. Classification (NCBI taxonomy): domain Eukaryota; kingdom Viridiplantae; phylum Streptophyta; class Magnoliopsida; order Brassicales; family Moringaceae; genus Moringa; species Moringa oleifera. The sequence goes on from JAJFZO010000566.1 coordinate 2,309,545, forward strand.
TTCTTTTCTTTCTTTTCAATACAATATTGGTTGAATCCAAAGGATTTAGTGAGCGTCATATTTGTAGGTCAAGTCCTTTTATAATTAGAGATTTTCTTGAACGTTAATTTTAGGATTCCAAAAAAATAAATTTCTATCAGTTAATCAATTTGATTCTTCAATTCAAATGCTTAAATTATCAGAAATTATAATAAATATCTTAGTACACCTTATCAACTTGTTTCATGGAATATTCTCTCATTTGTCGCCATTCAATAAGTTAGTCATCACCTAATAACTTACACGCAATTTTCTATTTTGGCATCATTGATGACGCTAACCAATGTTTCGTAATTGCAGTGTGGCATGCAGCCTCTAGGAGCATTAACCAAGCAACCGGAAGAAGTTCACATACGAAATATTGAGGTGGAGACAGAATTGTTCATCGGACCACCTGAGGGGCGAAATACCAAAAATCCATAGAATTACAATTAACAATAAGCAAAACCCTAAAGCTTCATGGCTTGTAAGTTTGTATTTTAATTTGCATCCTTAAAAACTTGCAAATCCTAATAAATTTTTTGCAAATAAACTTGACAAAACTGAAGCAATTAAATAACCCATAATAAAGACATGATGATGATTTGTTTCTTGAAGTTTGTATGTCAAAAGGTTTTCTTTTTCTTAAAGATTAATTTGTTCTGTTGTGATTTTTTTAATTCTTTCCTGTATAAAGGATAGGGATGTAAATAGGAGGAAAAGACATGTCCCATTTGTAAACCTATTTACCGTCTTTATTTCAGTTTCGGTTTAATTTAAGAGAGGAAAAATCTTAGGGGAGGGTAATTTTTTTTCATATTTATCTACTTGTTTATATTTATAACTTTTGTAAGTAGTAAAAATATTTTTTAAAATTTATTTATTATGTTAACACTGTAATATTCTTACTTTTACTATCTTGACATATCATAATTATAAGCATGTGTAGTTATATATACATTGATATGTGTTTAAATGTGTAAATTATGCATTTGGTGCTTATTGAAAATTATTATGTATGGGTCATATGAATTTTAGAAGGTTATTGTTAATACTTAAAGGTGCAATAAACATGTTTGAATTACACAAATTATAGAGTTATAAGAATTAAAAGATAATAACATACATACAGTAAGATATTAAGTGGATGTATGAGATTAAGATACTTAATGATTTTATCATTTGTATTAAGTGGTAATAATTATTTAAATTTTTTTTTAAAATTTATATCTTTACAATTGAATAAAATTTTAATTATATTTTTATATAAAATTTTAAAAAAATAAAAAACAAGAATTAAAAAAATTAGAGAGACAAACGGAGTTAGAGTGATTCAAATTAATTTACAGTTAAGTAAAATAAGTTAAATTTTATAATTATTTTTTTTTATTTTTTATATAATTAATTGATCTATATAATAATTGAATACATGATTTTTGAGCAATGTGTGAAGATTAAGGTTAAAGATTTGTTGCAAAATATGAAAATGCTTTGTTTTTAGAGTAATAACTTGAGACATAATTTTCATGATTTTAAAGTTCAAATTTGATAAAACAGAAAACATGAAACTTACAGATAAGGAGCTGAACTAAGTGACTGTAAAACAACTTGGATAAATATGAAGACATGGAAGAGTTATGGCTTGATTACCAATTTTGTAAATAAGGGATATTTTACAAAAAAAAAAAAAAAGTAAAGTGTTAACTTAGTTAAGTTTAAAGAGCAAATTTAGTTTACACTTGATTGGTTTATTTCAATATAAGAAATATGAAGTGATAAATTAGTTGTGTATGAAAAAAAAAAAAGTAAACTTGAGTATAAGAATAAGAATTGAGTAAAATAAAGTGAAATAAAATTAGGAAAATAAGAATTCAACTTATCCTTATTTATCATACATCATTATGCTTGTAAATATTATAATAGTATATCTTACATGCTTATAAGACAATTACAATGTGGGAAAAGGTAAGGAGGAGAAAGTTTACATAGAAATTAAAATTTTTAAAGTTATATGAGGAAAGTATAAGCAAATTATATGATTGAATGCGTAAAAAAAAGTTGTATGTTTGAGTTATTAAATGGATTTGTGCTTTGAATATTTAAAAGTATATTGAATTTGTTGGATTAGCACTTGCATAACTAAATAAAAAAGAGGTAAACAAGTTAGGACTTCTTTGTTAAGCTATGTAATTTCATATATGATGCGAGATACTTCATTAATCAAGATCGATGATATAAAATCATTTTCTTTGGTCATGAGTTTATGATACGAAAAATACACATATATAATTATGATCTTATGAATCAATATGTTCACATAAAATTTTCAGAGTATTTGCTTATCTAGTTAGGCATAATATAAAAAGAAAATAAAATTACATATCACTTAACATATGCTTGTTTGCATTTGATTTTTGATAGATAATGATTATATGTCTAATAGCAACTTGTAGCTTAGATAATATGCTTGGCATGATTTATTGGTGTTACATCTTTATATTTACTAAGCTATGACTTACTAAATCATAAAATATTTTTAAATTAATGAAGTTAGAAAGTAAAATTCTCGATAAACCCTGAAAATCATATAGAGCGTAGACTGTCAAGGGTCTATTCTCTTTTATGTTTTTTTTTTTAATTTTAAGCATTTTTATACACTTAGTAATAGTGAGAGACTTTGTACATAAGTATTTATAGCAAGAGGATTAAAAATGATTTTGTAGACTAACTTACTTATATAATATATGAATGTTAACTTTTCTCATAGGAAGTATCTTTCAAATGCCATATGTTTATGGTATTTGTATTGAAAAAATGATGATTCTTTATAGTGATATGGTATAATATAATGCCATAGATGTTATATAGAAATAAGTTAGATTCTTTTCAAACACTAATACCATTTTATAAATATATCAAAATTTAAGTTTTTTTATATAACATATATATATAATTTAAATTATATATATTTTTATTTGAACTCTTAAATATCATTTGGTTCAATCATGCTTTTAATTTTTAATTTATTTAATTTGGATATTAACTTAATAGTTATAAAAAAATTAATTATTTTTATTACTGAAATAACATCCAAAAATAATTTAAATAAACTCTAAATTTTATTTAGAATTCATCTCTAAAAGTTAAATAAGTTTTGATTTACGTGTTATTTTTTATTTATTTTAAAATTTTTTGACAATATAGATTAAAAATGTTGCTTTGTTATTTTTTTTTTATGTTTGTATGAAATGTCTAATTTTTAACTTTTTTTATAAAATTTAAATTAAACTAAACTAAAACAATAAATACATAGTTAAATTAATTAATATTTTAAAATTAGTATAATTTAATTTAAATTAAATTAATTAATATTTTAAAATTATAATTTAAGTTAGATTTATCACTTTTTTAATATAAAAGTTTGATTAATAATATAAAATAACTATTATAATTTATACAACTTTTATCATAAGTATTATATAAAATTTTTATTTTTAAAAAATAAATTTTAAATTTCAAAAAAGTCTCCACAAAGTTCAAGCAACCTCTTATTGTATATATCATATTCTTATTGTATATTATATTACCATAATTGTTTAAAATGTGCTTATATTTTTCCTATGCCATTTGATGGCAGTGAATATGGCACTTATTTGTTCTAATTAGGGGTGTTTTCACAAATAAATTAAAATTGCAGATGGCAATGCCAATTTCATCCAATCTGAGAGACCTTTTAAATTTTAAAATTTATTTAAAAATAAAATATTAAAAATAAAAATTATATAAAATTTTAATATTTATTTTATATTATCAATCAAATTTTTATATTTAAAAAATAACTAATTAAATTTTAATTTATTAATTTGATTTAAATGATTCTTAATTTCAATGATTATAAAATTAAAGATTTTTTGTTATTAAAATATCTTTAAAATAATGCAGATAAATTTTTCTCTCTCTAGTGAAATTACCTCTTAAATTTGAACAAATTTTAATAAAAAATTATTTTTATAATTTTTTAAAATTTAATGATATATTTTAAAAATATTTTTAATAATAAAAATTTTAATTTTTTTTATAATGATAGTTTGAATATTTTTTAGATTTATAAAATATCTTAAGTCAAAGTTTTAATAATAAGTCTTGTTTTCCTTGCAACACCACTTTTACAACTTCTTCTCTTCTAAGATAAAATTTCTAATAAGATGCGTTAATTTAATTTATATTGAGATTTTATAAAAAAAAATGTTAATGTATATGAATTTCAAAAAATCAATAATTATGAAATTATTTATTTATTTATTATTATATAAATTATAAAAAAATTATTCTATCTTTTTTTAAAAGAATTCAACCGTAGGTGAAATCAACTAAAAAAATCTGGATCCTGAAATTTCAAGGTTCTCATCTGATCAGGAGACAGACGTCCCTAACTATGGTGATCCAGTCATCCACAATTCCGAAGTCTAAGGCAGGAAGAAAGCAGGATTTTATCATATGTGAAAAGTGTCTAAAGTAGCGGCTTCTCTGTTTTTATCCAAAGTACCGCTGACTCCGCCATCGATAAGTTACCAAAGCTGCACATGGAGTCAGTTCTACAGGGACACTTACCAACTATACGTGGCTAGCCTTACCACAAGACAAAACCCAAATGGGCATTGCAGACACGCATCAACAACAGCTCTTTTTTTTTTTCTTTTTATGGACACGCATCAAGAGGTGGAGGTGGCCCTGAAAGTGAAAGCTTAACTTGAAAAGTTTCCAGGAGCTGGGCATTTGAGTAAGCATAAACCAGAAACTCAACTCCCAAGCAAAAGGAAAAGCAAGATTCAAAGCTAGGGTCTCCTCTTTGTCCAAGATTGTCTCTGGGTTTGGGAGTTTTATGGGCTACAAGCTTGTGTGATATAAAGAAAGAGGGTTATTGTTGCCGGGTGTGTGTGTGTATGTACTCCTTTGAAGTTGGAGCTTGACGGAGGGGGGTATCTGGAAAGTCTTGAGAGGGAGAAAGATGGGTGCTTTGACTGCTGCTCTTGTGCTTCCTTCAAAGCTCAAGCCGTCTTTCTCTGAGCAACAGACTTCTCTCTTTTTCTCTAGAAGAAAATCCAAGAAAAAGAACCAAGCTATTGTACCTGTAATCTCTTCTTTCTGTTTGAATCGCTTCTGGGTTCTGTTAATCTTTGTTTTCTTTGGATGAATTGATGTTCACCTCTGGGTTTTGATTTGATCAGGTTGCAAGATTGTTCGGGCCTGCAATTTTTGAGGCATCAAAGCTGAAAGTTCTGTTTGTGGGAGTGGATGAGAAGAAGCACCCAGGGAAGCTGCCAAGGACTTACACTCTCACACATAGTGACATAACCGCTAAGCTTACTTTGGCTGTCTCACAGACTATAAACAATTCTCAGGTAATCCTTTAATCTGCAAAACTCAGATGTTAAGTCATCTTTTCCAATCTCTTTTGCTTGTATCATCCTCTGATCTGCAAAACCTAGACGGTAGGTCATCTTTTTCAACCCCTTTTGGTTGTCTGATTATGAAATTAGCTCTTCTGATTCTGAAAATCTTGCAATTCTAGTCACCCTGAGAAAACAGAGGAACTCAGAGAAAATTTTGTGAAATTTAGCTAAATCTGGAAGAAGTTATTAATCAAGCAAAACTATTTGGTTGAAAACGAAAGTGAAAAAAAGGGGAAAACAAGTTCTTAAATGGAGTTCAAGGGGACACTGCTAAAAACAGGGGAATTTTGAGATTTTCTGAAAGCACCCATCATTTTTTGAGGAGCATAAAACTTTGATTTTAGCTCATGGAAGAGAAATTCCCATTTGGTTGCAGCTGCAAGGTTGGTACAATCGGTTATACAGAGATGAGGTAGTGGCCGAGTGGAAGAAAGTCAAGGGAAATATGTCTCTACATGTTCATTGTCACATAAGTGGAGGCCATTTCCTCCTGGATCTCTGTGCTAAACTCAGATACTTCATCTTCTGCAAAGAACTGCCTGTGGTAAGTTGATAACTTTTTTTGGTTTATTAAAACATCTGAATTGTTTATGTTAGTTAACCATTTTTTCAATATGGGTTGACAGGTTTTGAAGGCGTTTGTCCATGGAGATGGCAATCTGTTCAATAACTACCCAGAACTACAGGAGGCTCTGGTGTGGGTCTACTTCCATTCCAACATTGCAGAGTTCAACAGGGTGGAGTGCTGGGGTCCAATCAGGGATGCTGCAGCACCTTCCAGTACTGGATCTGGTGGAACCTTCCAGGAGAGAAAGCAGACGAGCCAATCAAGCGACGATTGGAACTTACCTGAACCATGCCAAGAGGATTGCACCTGTTGCTTCACGCCAATGAGCTTGATTCCCTGGTCAGAAAAGCTTTCCCATGAAGTTAGTTACAGAAGCCAGACAGAGCTTACAGGGACAGGCCTGGAAAACCCCTGAAAACGCTCTTTTTCTCTCTTGTTAAATCAACTGTACCCAATGATTGATGTTGTAAAGATGTGCATACTAAACAGAAGACTCCATTATTTACCCTGTACTTGATTCTTATGTCCGGTAACTTGTTAGTCTGGGCTCTCATTGAGGAGCCCTGATCCCTGAGTGGTGGGTCCTTGAGACCTGTCCAAAATCCAATTGTTGTCCTTACTGTTATCATTGTCTTGGACGTGATTGAATCTCTATTGCCATGCAAAGTCACATGCTAAGAATCTCCACGTGTGGTTTAGATGCAACTTGTAGGAAGTGACAAAGAAAACCATGCCATAGAAAAGTGTTGATGAATATCTTGAGAGTTGTGGCACATCCTCTGTCAAGCAAAAATCAGAGCAGGAAATATAAAACAATAAAACAGTGTGGTTGTGATTACACCCAGAAAATGGGTTTCCATTTTTGGGATTTCATATTTGTGAAGCTAAATTCCAAAATCTTGACAGATTCCAAAGACTGGAAAAAACAGCAGACAGGTCAATAACTGCAAGAAATTGGAAGAATTCCACATGAGAGCAAAGAATGTTATAGAAGCGTCGGGGAATGACTGTAGTATGTTCCATTCACAAAGATGACAAAATTTAACCATCCGACTGTTTTCTCCACGATAGCCATATAAGGAAGCAATCTATTATGATCACAAATAGTAGATTTCGTAATGGTAAAGGCATTCATCCATAAGTAAATGGAAACTTTTGCAGGCCTTAAAGGTAAAGTTGTAAGGAATCAAAGAGACTTGGAGATGAGAGTGAAAGGATATGAACTGCAAAGTTTTAGATATGGTAAACAAAATGGAATAATTGATAGTAGCTATATACAAAAATGAGGGATTTGTGCTACAAATTAGAATGTATGTATTATTATTGTTCCCAAAATGCTTCATCTTCATCGTTCTTCTCCCTCAGATATACAAGGCATGGGAAAAGTTGTGGTAAATAACACCTCCTGCTATACATCAATAAATCAACTCAAAAGGTTATAAAGAATGCCAAAAACTTTCAGTTTGCGAGAACCTAGAGGTGGTTCAGACATCTCTCTCGTAGCTTGAACATTTTAGGTTCTTGCAAATTCTTTTAACTAAAAGTGAGTTGAATGAGTTTTCCAACTTGATGAGCCTTTTGTTCACAACAAAATGGTTGAACTCGGTATGTTTAATTATCCAGCTGCGGATGCTGGCATTGCAGAAGAACCCTGAAAGGATGCTCGAGAAGGTTTTGCGGTCTCACCGAATGGTAGTTCTTCCAAGAGATGATGCTCCAATTTCACTGTCAGTATTCTGCATTGAGGTCATATCCATGTATCAGTTTACCAGGCATAAAGCTAAAACACACACCAAAGAGAGGAGGTAGGAGGGAGCATCAACCATTATTCATCGGGAAAGGACACTTCATGTTATTAAATCATACTCTGTGTTTCTTAATGATTAATGAAAGTCATTGAATTGCCAGCAACTGTGTGAGCTGAACTGTGAATTCATGTACTACAGGGAATAGATGATTCATATAATTTTAGCCACAGGCAGAGTCGTTAGATAAGGTGGACGATTTGAGTATGGGTATAGATAGCAACATCAGATTCTACATTGTTTGATATCATGGTCCAATCAATAATCTACCTGAGATTTTGGTGAAGGGAACACATTCCAAAACCTTAGCGTCTCATCTCCTGCTCCAGTAACAATTGTCTGTGGCACAAACAGTTCAATCATTTAACAGAACATACACAATGAAAGGAGGGAAATAAATTCTGCAGGTCTATGCAAGGTTTTTTACAAGCAACATTTACGTTACACAGTTATAAGAAAGATGAGCTACCTGTCCATCAGGTGAGATGGCAAGATAAAGAACTCTGTATGTGTGACCCGTGAGAGTTGCCAACTGCATGTAGAGAAGAAAGATTAAGTTAATAAGAAAAAGTTGACTATAATTGTTGAATTATAATACAAATAAAGTAAAAGTTCATACCTTGGACATGGTAGGGTATCTCCAGACTATGATCTGGTTTTGGGAGTATCCATGGGTACTGACAAGCTCATTGACATTCTTAGACCACACGAGATTGCATACCTGCCATGTCCGAAGTGGACATTAGCACATGATAATATTTGCAATGAGAGGAAGAAGACAGAGATTCACATCTTTTGTTAGTCTTTGCAGTGATGAACATTTTCTTTGTTATTTTTCATTTGTGTGGACAAACAATAATCTCCTGGACATTACCAAAGTTGGCGCAACTCCTAGTGAACAGGAAAGAAGATGCAACTCGAAGTGACATGTAATAAAGAAGAGCACAATGTCAACCCCTACCATTGTGACGTAGGTGCGGCATAAGCCATCAAGGTTGGCTGATATGCTAAATACGAAAGAGTGATGCAATCTGAGAGCCAGCTCGCATATTGGAGCTATGAAGACAGGTCTAGGCCTCCCATGCCCCAATTAGTCGACGACTGGAGCTGCTCACTTAATGAGGCCAAGGCAGGCTGAAACCAGTCGACATCTATACAAAAGGGCTTAACTTATAGGCAAAGCGAGCCTAGAGGTGTCCCACAAACAAGATACATTGTGTGAAACTTTCGGCCCATGACAGTAAGAAAAAGAAGAAAAAGATAGAAACTCCCTAATTTCTACCAACAATATTTAACATATTTCAGAAATTAGTAGTAGTTCTTTGATGTCACAGACCACTATAAGAGCTACAATACTCTACTCTCTTCCCAATTCTAAACTGCTATTATAAGATTCTCCAGTTCTGTTAATCTGGCATATTAAGTATTATAGGAAAAAAGTAGTCGACAAGATCACCTGACTACCAGTGTCCATGCAGCTCAAATGTGTGTTAGTGGTCGTATTCCAAAACCGAATACATCTATCAGCAGTACCACCTCCAGATGCAAGAAGGCCATGAAGATGAGGGGACCATGCGATTGCTTTAACAGCTGCTGTGTGCTCACAGTATTTGAGGACAGGTTGAGTAGAATGTTGGTTCCAAACAAAAAGCTTCAAACAGATAAACATATAATCAGTCAGCAACAGAGTAAATGAAGAAGCTACCATGCAATAAGACAGAAGGAAATGAAACCACTAACCCTATTGTCGTTTCCCCCTGATGCTAGCTCACGGTTGTCATAAGACCACTTCAGTCCACAAACCTACATCACAACTAGATGATTTTCAGGCTTAGAAAAAATTGGAATTTAGTATAAATTCATAAAACAGGAGAATGAAGAAGCAGCACTTTTGAAATCAATCGAGATTTGCAGAAGGTCAAATTAAGATGCTAATCACAGTCCAAAATTTTCACAAATTTATTTGCTCAGAAAGTTCAATGAAGCTACAAATATGAATAAGAGTCTGACCTCTGACTTATGTCCAGAGAGCTTACTGACAAAATCTTCCTGAGCGCGTATATCGCGTTGAAGAATACTCTTATCCCGGCTACCAGAAGATAACATAGATGAACTCCAGGCTAACGCTCCAACACGTGATCTATGGCCCTCCATGGTTCTTACTCTCTTACAGCGAGATGCATCCCAAATCTACATAGAAGTTCATTAGACAAATTAATTAAAAAAATCACCAGTGCAAAATCTTTTTTTTTTTTTAAGCAGAAACGTAAGACTGAAGTATTATTCACAGACCCCTTGCATTACAAGTATAGCTAGTGCCTATAGGTTAAGTATTCTATGAACTCTACTATTTTTCCCTCATTTACATAAAATGTACTTGAAACCCAATCTTTTAATACATAAATCCCTGAATCCCTGATTATATCTAATGAAGTTTGATAGCTATCAAACGCTGTCCTATCTCTTTCTCGCCATACTAGCTAATATATTAAATGTGGGATCATGCGGATCATTCTTCTCCTTCCTTTTCCTATTCTCTGCCCAGTCCAAGCCAGCAGCTCCATATCTACAGAATCCACAACAGCCTAGGACAGCCTGAGTAGCTTCAAAACACCCACTCACAACTGAACAGTCCAACTGCACCCAAGAAATAAGTGATGAATTGTCTCTTCTTCCTCCTTGCATAGATAACATCTATTCACCATAATCTTATGCCTACTCTTTAAATTATCAATTTAAGATCTTGCCCTTCACCGCCTCCCAAGTGAAAAAAGCTACCCTAGGAAGTATTTCAGCCTTCCAAATCAGTCTCCACAGGAACTGCATGCCGCCCCCACCCCTGTTCAATTCCTTAAAGTAGGACTTAACAGAAAATTGACCCTTATCCTCCACCCAGTTTCCATATTGCTGCATCTTCCAGGTTATGATCTATCTTGCAATTTTGAAGCCTTGCATAGAATTCTTCCAGCTGACTGATCTTCCAGTCCTGCACGTTTCTTCTCATCTGGACAAACCTGGCACCATCTCTGTCAACCCCAATCCCTGGTCCTGCAGTCACATACCCAAGCTTCTATACAGTAGGGAAGGTTTCATGAAGGGTCTGTCTCCACACCATCTATCCTTCCAAAATTTTATTTTATTTCCCCTTCCTATCTTAAACTCAATCCACTTCTCAAACTCTCCCCAACCCTTTTTAATATTTTTCCACACACTAACCCCATAGGCCTCCTTTCCACATCTCGTCATCCATCCCTGTTCTATTTCCCTATACTTACACTTCACCATCCTCCTCCAAAAGCTCCCCTTCTCCACCATATATCTCCGTAGCCACTTCCTTAATAAAGCTCTATTAAAGGTCAGTAATGTTTTGACCCCTATCCCTCCACACTGAATAGGTTGGGTCACCACACGCCACTTCACCAAATGATATTTATAGTAATCACCCATGTTACCTCACAGAAACTTCCTTTGGACTGCTTCTAGTAGCTTGGCGACCTCTTTTGGGATCGGAAACAGTGACATAAAATATACTGGCAGATTTGACAGTGTACTATTTATGAAAGGAAGTCCCCTGCCTTAGACAGATAGTGCCTTTTCCACCCTGCAAGCTTCCTTTCAAATCTTTCCAAAATACCTTTCTAAATTTTCTTCTCCTTATGTTTGACACCAAGTGGCAGACCAAGATATTTTAATGGAAGGGTAGTGAATTTACAACCCAACAGGCCAGCCAACCTACTCCCATCTGCCTCTTTGCCAATTATTGCCAGTTCACTTTTCCCCCAGATTAATTTTCAGACCTCATACTGCTTCAAATCCCAGTAAAAGGCACCTTAGGTTTATTATTTGCTCCTCCTCTGCTCCACAAAATATTAGTGTCATCTGCAAAGAGCAGGTGAGAAACTATCATCTCATTTCCTTGGCTTCCAATTTTAAAACATTCAACCACTCTCCCCTCCACTAACTTAGCCAACAATCTGTCCAAGGCCTCCATGACTACAGTAAAGAGCAAAGGTGACAGAGGGTCACCTTGTCTTATTCCTCTGTATGCTGTAAAGAATGAGTTGAGGCCCCATTTACTAGCACCGCAAATGAAGCGGTTGAAATACACCAATGAATCCATTTATACCATCTCTTTTCACACCTTATCCTTCTCAACATAGACATTAGAAAATCTCAAAAATACATGGTCATATGCTTTTTTTCATGTCAATTAATGAAACAGGATATAAGAAATAGTCTTCAAGTCCACAAAAAAGCACAAAAAAGACAACCATTTGTCTTTTACGTTAGGCCCAAAAATAAATTGTGAGATTATAGAGAAGCAACTTAAAGATTCTTGTGAGTTCATTATTAGAAAGCTTCAAATATTTCCTGGGCAAGACAACGCTTCAACTTTCATGCCATTTTTTTGTAATCAAATCAGGAACCTGGGGGTCCAAGGAAGTATCATGGGGTAAGCTTTTCAACGTTACAAACTTTCACATAGTTACTTGTAAAAGACAGTAACTTTATGATCTTCACTTATGCCAAAATGGTCAACCAAAAAGAGCGCTGTTTAAACAAACTCAAATACAAAGAAGTTATAAGCCTAACTAAATGGAATTACTTCGATGAAGATAAAAAGTTGAAATTCATGAACAGCCTCACAATACTTAGTCTCAGTAGAACCTTGTGGTCAAGTAAATCTTTTACATCAGGTTTACACAAATAAATGTTTCTCCAGTAAAAAGATTTCACACATTCTCATGCTAATTGAAGGCGGTTAAAATACAATCTTCTTTACTTATCAGCACTCTCTATAGTTTCTTTAATTACTTTCTGCATTGTGCAGGTTAAAGTTGAAAAATTCCACACCTGCATGCTATTGAATGCTTGCTTTGAATAAACAAAAAAGGTTTTCTTCCTAACAAAACAGGATAATATTTGCCAGGTTCTTCCAATCAAAGAAGCTAAGAAGGCAGACTATTCAATTAATCTACTAAACTAAATTCCTAACCTACTATAACATAGATATCTAGATCTCTGAAATACTTGATGCATATGTGAAGCTTAAAGAGCTGTTGCAATAAGCTCATTCCACAGCTTCTTCAAGCTTAGCGATGAGGGTCAAAAACTTGCATGTGACACAACTTTGAGCACACACCCAACAACATCCTCTGTATCAGATATGATGGAAATATTCTTCATACCACAGGCTTTCAACAAAATCCATTTGTTCAGAGAAGAGTTTGGATCATAAATCATCAACATAGAGGCACATGAAATCATCCACAGATGCACATTGCAGACTTCAAGACTGTTCTATGAAGTGGATGTATACATTCTTGCAAGAAGCATCCCGACTAAGCCCTTATCACGTTTCTTGAAATCAATTTGATTTATTAGACTGCCCTTGAGCACGAGTTAATTGCATCCAACCTTTAATGCTTGCTAGGAGATTAGAGCAGCCAGGGAGCTCTTTAATAGTCATCTATAGCCCACTGAAACATGTTATTCCATGTAGTCTGGCAGGCTACTTGACTTGCAGGCATTATTACCTTAAGTGAGTGCAGTTTTGGCAACATTATAATTGGTTGAGTGGTACACATTTCTTATTAGCTTTCAATTTTTGTTGCTTTAGTACCTTCCTCCAGTTTTCACACAGTTTCGATTATATGACGCTGACTGTCACAGAAAAGAATACACAGGCTCGCATGATGTAAATTGACATGGAGTTTGCAACAAGTATGCAAGACTTGATCATCTAACCTGTACTTTCCCATTGTTAGTTCCAACTGCAAGATGTGTTCCACGTTGAGCCCAGCCTACTGAGCACACACTATCATCAATTCCCAGATCACATAACTTGGTAACCTGTAAGGAGTACCCAAGATAATATAAAAAAGTTTTGGAACTTTTGCAAGCAAATACTCAAAGCAGTAATTTCCTTAAGCCTGTGAACAAAAACTCACCTTGCTACTGCAAGCATTCCACAAATAAACACAATTCCCCAGCCCCACTGCCAATACATTATGTGAGGACCAATCCACAAGATTTAAATAAAAATCATCTTGCAAGGCTGGTGCATCCAATACCTGATATCAATAGGAAAACCATAACATCAGAGCAGAGGAAACCCAGATCAAAAAATCATAATCAAACAATCCACGAAAACATAACCAAATTACCATAATTATAAACTCACAAAAACCCAAATTCACGAAATCTAATAACTGATAATCCAGATTTCTTCTTTGAAAAAAAAAAAAACTAACTAAATCACCACCAACCCGGCAAGAGCCATATCCCAAACCGAGCTAAAATCGCGCGAAAATCAACAGATTTAACCAATGTCAACATGAATCATGCAAAACCCAAATCTCAAATCCACGATCACAAAAACCCACCTTATAAGGCGATCGTGGCACCTTCCTCGGAGTCTTAACTGGGCTGTGGCTGACTCCAGGGCCCGCATCATCGAACCCAAACGGGGAAAGCGAGTGCATGGACTGCCTGGTCTCAGTCTTGTACCTGAAAATATTCTGGGGCGAGAAGCCTGAGTGGTCCCTCCTCTCGGGGGTCTCCGGGCCGAAGAGCGCCGCTCGCAAGAGGCTCGAATAGGTCCCCGACCCGTCATCCTTACCATCCCCAGGGACATTCGAAGGCGACGGGGAGAGGTCAAACAGCGCGAAATTTGACCCGGATCTACTGGGGATGAACCTATCCGAGTAAATTGGCCTCGAAGGTGACTGTTGGTGATTCGCGTTGATCATCCGGTGGATGTGGGTCTCAAGAGAGAACGACGGCCGCGTCATTGCCGGTGGCACATTCAGCTGTGGCGTCCTCGGAGCTGATTTGTTGCTCAACGTGGGAGATTCCATAGTCGATTATCCTTCCACACATAAAACCAGCCGCAGAGAGAGAGAGAAGGAGCGAGGTTGACGAAGATCGGAACGAGGCTTCAGATTTGATGTACATATAAGTATAGGTAAAGATTACTTCCCCCTCACTGTTTAACAATGGCTGTTAAAACCCATTTATATTGCTTTATTTTTTTTTTCCTGTCCTTCCCGGGAAAATCCTGGGTAACAGAAAGTTGTCAAGTGGGTAAAGGAATTCTTGCGCGAAAAAAGTAGGGATCCGATGCGGTTGGATTCTCCTTCTAGATGTCTGTGATGCAAAATCTAAACCGTCAGATTGCATCCCTGGCCCCACTACACCAAACTTTTCGATCCAATCCCAAAAAGGGTAAGTATTTCTGGTGGCCCCCACTGAGCGTAGTGATACTAATACCAGTAGTCAAGCAAGACAGTTACTTGCCAATTGGGCCGGGTGGGTCGATTTGACCCGTTTTGGCCCATCGTTAACTCTAGTAAGCTTAATCATTTTAAGCTCCTAATTAGTTTATTTTAACCAGAATTAAGCTTTTAATAATTTCCTTAATCATTTTTTAAATGATTTAATTATCAAAAATTCGAAAAATAACCAGCGGGAGATATGATTATTGGAGATGGGTATTCTGGATTTTTACTCAAGATGGTTACTTGATGATTAAATCTTTGCTTTGGAATAAAGGAATCGATCCCATCTGATCTATCATTTCTTTTCCTAATGTCCAAAACTAAAGAATAATTTCATTAAATAAATTGTGAACAAGATCTCAAATCCGACAATGCTACCCTTTTGAGATCCATCCACAATTACAAAGTCAATTACATTACCGGTATATAAACTCAATTTTTACTAGCCAAAGACATTAATTGAATTTTATTCGGGATATTATTTTTTACAAAGGTGTCCTGTCTGAAAAAGCAAAAAAAAAAAAAAGGGGTTGTAAAGAGAATAAAGGGTTATATGGGTGAGAGGGAGACAGAGAGAACTTATACTCAATTTATTGCAGGAGTTGTTGTGTTGTGTAAGTTGATAATTGAAGCTGAGTTCACCAACTTTCATGTTTTCAGACAGGACTTCAGGACTGGGTTCAGTTCACTAGCTCTCATGTCTTTCAGACAGAGGCTTTAGTTCATTAGCTGTCATGTCTTCAGACAGGGCTTGTGGATGATTCAGGGCTTACAGGATGGATCATTAATGTCTGTTAGGGATCCATAAAATAGGGTTGATGTAAGATCATTGTCATAATGTAGTTAAGAGGAGAAGATAGAAGTGATAATTTTTTGAATTAAGTCCGTAATTATTAAGATTAAGGATGATTTTTTTTTTAATTGGAAAGAAAATAGATGATAAGAAAGATGGTGGTTGAAACAATTTGGTAAAAAGGAGAAAAAAAAATGCAAAGAATGAGATTTTGGATTGGATGAATACTCATAACATGCTTATATGCTTGTAAATTATCTTCTCTACTAAAACACATTAGTTCTTTTTCAATAGCTCTCTTTTTCTTTTTTCTATTTTTTATCTTTCTTTGGCATGATTCTTCTTATTTTCTGATGATTTTTATATATATATATATACATATGATACAGATTTTAATAAATTTTAAAAATTAAAATTAATGAATTATTTTAAATAATTAATTAATAAAAAATAATTAAATGTATATCAGATAACTTATCAAGATAAAAAAATAAAGTTGGAGGATCACTATGGATAGCTTAATAAGATAAAAAAGTTAAAATTATCTTATCATTTCAGATATTTCATAAAAAAATTAAAATCTTATCTTGAACAGTTTATCAAGATAATAAAAACTAAGTTACCTAGATAACTCATTAAAAAGAAAAGTTATTACTTGAAAACTATTTTTGATAGTTCATAAGACGAAATTTTTTTTATGATGATAATCTGATTTTTTCATTTGTGCAATTTTTTAATATTTTCCTTTTAATTTTTTATATTAACTTAAGCTTTTAAAAATAATTAGTTGTTTTATCATTTTAACATAATTTTATCCATTTAATTATATGTAAAAAGCAACTTTTCACTGAACCTTCTTTTTCTTCAAGTTTATGATATATTCATTGGATCAATTATGTATTTAATTTTTTTAATTTAATCCAAATTAAACTTAGGTTAAAATTATCGTCATGATTGAAATGTCAAAAAAAGAATTAAATAAATTATATATTTTATTTTACATTTATTTTTCAATTTTAGATAATTTATAACTTACAAGTTATTTTTTATATTTCTTTGATAATATAAAATAAAAATATTTTCATTACTAAAAATTTTTTAAGTAATTTGAATATTTTTTTATACATGTGAAAAATTTTAAATCAAAATTTGTTATAAAATATTTTTAATTTAAATATTTTTAAATAACAATATTACTTAAACTAAAAAAATTAAAAATAAAATATATTTGATTCAGTGGATATTTTAAATCGTAAGTTTAATTTTTTTATATTTATTATAATTTTGTGTATGGTAACAGTTATGTAAAATATTAATATTTATTCTATGTTATTAATACATTCTTATGTTTAAAAAGTGACAATTAAATCTTGATTTATCAATTCAATATAAATTATATTTCAACTCAAATAGCTGTGAAAAATTAGAATAATCTTGTTATTGAAAAACTTTAAAAATGATTTCAATGAATTTTTATTTTATTTTTTATCTCCTAAATTTAAATAATTTTTTATTTAAAAATTATTTATTTCATAAATTTTTTAAAATATAATAATATAAATTTAAATATACACATATTTAATAATTAAAATTTTTTAAAATTTTTTGTGATGTAATTTGGCTATTTTTTTATATAACTAAAAAATATTAAAATTTATTGTGTAGGCTTTTTAATTTTTAAATCTTTCAATTATTAAATTTTTTCTTTCAATCTAATTTGAATCAAATTGATAAATTAAAATTTAATTTATTTTTTAAATACAAAAATTTATTTAATAACAATAGTTAAATATCAAAGTTTTATATAATATTTACTTATTTATATATTTAATTAAATATTCATCTCATATTTTTGACAATTGAGTCTAGTCCGCAACCCAATAAAATAAGTCCATGGGCTCATTAGCATAGACCGGGTCCATCACCAGCCCATTAATGAACCGAACCTGAAATATCCAGTAGGACCCACATTCCACGTGCCAATCCTGTGGATGCACGTGGTCAAGTGAACACAAACCACTGTCTGTCCCCTTCAGAGAACATAGAGGGACATCCTAAGATCCAGAGAAGCTGACATGGCGGATTTTGCAAGATCAAACTTCGGTTTTATCTTTTAAAAGCCAAAAGACACAAACCTCAAGCGTTTCCCTCCACAAGTTTCTGTGTTGCCTTATCTTTGATGGGTCTCCCTCTCTTTCTTTCCCTCCAAACATCACAGAGAGAGAGAGAGAGAGAGAGAGAGAGAGAGAATATCAGAATGCACCTGAAAACACCAATCACATCCACATAGCTGCTAAAGGGTTTGGTTCTTGTTAAGGTTTTCTTGGAGACCCTTTGTTTTCCTCAAAATGGCGAGCAAATTGGGTTTTAGTTTGACCACTCCGCGTATATTCGCTGTTACTATTCAAAAACCCATCATTTGTTTCTCTTCTTCCTCATCATCTTCGTCTTCTTCCACGCTGGTTCAATCGGTTCAGTTCAGCGGGAAGCAGCTGCTTGTTCGAAGAAGACTTTCCACGTTAACCATCAAGGCTACTGCTGATCAACCAGGTCGGCATCATCTCCCAGCCCTGCCAATCAATTTAGGGCTTTGATAACTCTCTATAAGTGGCTGGGTTTTTCTTTAGTTTTTATGGCGGAATTGGATCATTTCATAGCATGACAGAGATGGGGGTATGATTAGCATTAGGATTAATATTAATGAGAAACGGGTATCATCATTTTGATCGTCAGTGGTTACTCTGAAATCACCATTTACAGATGAGGTTCATAAGCTTAATGCTTCATTTTCTGCTGCTTTCGGTGAGAAAGCCTTATATGCTGACTCTAGTACTCTTTCAGGCCAGGTCCAAGATGATGAGGTTGTTGATAGTAAAATTCTTCCTTATTGTAGCATAGACAAGAAAGAAAAGAAATCAATTGGTGAACTTGAACAAGAGTTTCTTCAAGCACTACAGGTTCAAAAGCACAATCTCTTTCTCTGTGTTTTTCCTTTCTGCTACATAATAATTCTGCCTGACCAGCATAAGTTGTTTGCCTTCCTCGTTTCTGCTTAGTAATTTTGATAGCTTTGGAGCACTTGCCTGCTTCTATATAAGTACCCGGTAGTCATTTAAGAAATTTATTTGTGTCTTCATATTCAGGCATTCTATTACGAGGGAAAAGCTATCATGTCAAATGAGGAATTCGATAATCTCAAGGAAGAACTTATGTGGGAAGGAAGCAGTGTTGTCATGCTAAGTATGCACTACAATTTCTTTGAAGCTTCAACCTGTATATTCTCATGTCCTAAACTTTTCATTCACAGTTGTGACTTTCTCGGCCTATTTCATGTTGCAGGTTCTGATGAACAGAAGTTCCTTGAAGCTTCAATGGCTTATGCAGCTGGAAAACCAATCATGACCGATGACGAATATGATAATTTGAAGTTGCAGCTAAAGGTTTGTGTGAATTTGGTTCTTAATTAATGGCCTCCCATACAGAGATGAACAATCACGTATCTTAAAAGCAGAAGAACAAGCTTGCTTCATTCATAATTTACCATATTGACTCTTCTTAATGTGACTTCCTTGCGTATTCTCTAATACTGATTGATATCGTCTATAATCTAGATTGACGGAAGTGAAATTGTGGTTGAGGGTCCACGATGCAGTCTCCGTAGCAGAAAGGTTAGTGTTGATTGCCTTTCCTCTCTTCTTTGCCTATACTTGTTTACTTACCTTACTGATTAACTTTCGTATCTGCAGGTGTACAGCGACCTCTCTGTCGATTACTTCAAGATGTTCCTGTTGAATGTTCCAGCGACTGTTGTTGCTCTCGGATTGTAAGTGACTAGTTCTTCCCTGAATAATTTTCCTGATGACAATTTTTATATTTGTGTTAATGTTTTCTGCTTTTACTTTGATTCTTGCATGCTGTTAAATGAAACCTGTTGTAAGTAAATGGTTAGAGGTATGCAATTCCTTGCCTGTTAGTGTCTTCATCCTGTTCTGAATCTTTTCTGGTGGACTAATCAGGTTTTTCTTCCTGGATGACCTGACTGGATTTGAAATCACGTATCTTTTGGAGGTAAATTTTTGCATTCTGACTCTACGAAGCAATTAGACATACCTTGTTTGAGAATAATTGAAGCTTGTAGTTTTTTCTGATAACCCTTATGCCATCTTCCTGCATTGATGTTTCCATTAATTGTCTGGTTGCAGCTTCCAGAGCCATACAGTTTCATTTTCACCTGGTTTGCAGCTGTGCCATTGATAGTTTATTTGGCTCAGTCACTTACAAAATTGATCGTGAAAGACTTTCTGATCCTAAAGGTAGAACCCACAATCCCTTCTCTTCCAAGGTTATATTAAACAATGATGTAATGCCAGGATGATAATATCAACCTGCAATTCTATTTCATAGGGCCCTTGCCCGAACTGTGGTGCTGAGAATGTTTCCTTCTTCGGAACCATATTATCAATCTCCAATGGTGGTGCTACAAACAATCTTAAATGCTCAGAGTAAGTTCAGAGCTGTTTACTATCATACAAACTGCTGTTACATCTTTGTAGATTGATTTCTAACTGGTATGTTTCAGTTCAGATGTGGAACTGAATTGGTATATGATAAGAAAACAAGGTTGATTACATTACCAGAAGGAAGCGAAGCTTGATTGCAGGTATATATAGTAACTCCATCTTTTCTGCTAGCAACCAAAGCACCAGCAGTCCAGGGCAGGCTACAAAAATCCTGTTTCGGTTTTGCTCTCAGATGAGCAATTTAGCTTACATTTCTATCTCCTGAAATTCTTCCTGACATGTGATTGCCATGAACCAGGAACAATCCCTTTCCAGGAATCTACATGCAAGATTGACACTAATGGAACCTGGAGCGAAGGTTGTTAGAGTTATGTAAACCGGGTGATATTGTTGGCTTGAGGGAGGGAACTTTGGTAGTGTCGATATTGTGTTTGTAATTAAATGTATTATACGGATACCTATAACAGGATTGCCCACAGGGAGGCGAAAAATGCGAGCAATTGTTGTCATGGAAAGGCTTAATGCAATAGAAGATCTCTTTGTATATTTAGCATTTCAGTTTAAGAAGATAATTTGATCTTTTCAGCTTCATATCAGGAAAAGACGTATAGCTTTTTTAATGAGGTTGACATACTACATTTTTAGGTCTGCCTTTTAGCATGTAGAATGCCCTTAATTAATTAATAAAACCCAAAGCTTGGATTAAGAAGCCCAAACCATAAAACCTGCTTGCACGTCAACAACCAAAATTTAATACACTAATTTGACTTAAGAGGAAGATCATCTTCATCTTCGTGAGTGTCACTAAGGCATTAGCTTCTTCTCCTTCATCTGCTTCTCTAAGCAAGGCATTATATAAAGCAAACTGGTACAAGTCAATCGGTGAACATATCATACGTTGTCATACAAGAGCCGCAAGGAGAGAGCTAACTAGACGTACCCAGTAAACCATGGCTTCTTGGTTCCATTCATTGAGTTTTCTGTTCCTTTTTACTGCATTAGTATTGGCAATCATCAGCAGAACCACGGTGGCTCTTGGTGTTTACCGGCCAAGCCCCTGGAAGCTCGCCCACGCCACATTTTATGGTGATGAGACTGCCTCGGAGACCATGGGTAAGGATTTGTGTTAATCCTTTATATATGGGTTAGGTACTAATATGTCTAGTTAACTCTTTGTTAAAAGATTTCATCAGCACTCGATTAGATGTAATATAAAATTTTAACATATTTTTAAATTTACTAAATATTTTTTTATGATTTTTATAACATGAGTTTTAATAATAATAATTTTAAAAAAAATCAAAATGAATAATATTCATCGACATTTTATGCAAGTTGATTTGTTTAAATTTTAAATGTTGGATCTCATACTATTTTTAAATCTGACAAACATTTGTAAATTAAGTATAATATAAATCTATATATATATATTAAAAAATATAATTTTTTTTTAAACAAAGTAGTATGATTAAGTAAATAGTATTTTACAAAATATTTTAGAATAAATAATATTTCGTCTCTGATTTTGAACATTTAGAGTTCATTTTTATTTATTGTAACAAAGTGTATACACATAACTTAATCCTAACTTAACACAATATGGACCGCCATTAATTTTAATAATTAAGTGTAATCATAATCTTCTTGTGGATGAATGTGTCTACAGGAGGGGCTTGTGGGTACGGCAACTTGTTTACGAATGGCTATGGCACAGACACAGCTGCTTTGAGCTCGACCCTGTTCAACAATGGCTACGCTTGTGGGACTTGCTACCAGATAAAGTGCTATCAGTCGACAGCGTGCTTCAAAAATGTTGCGTTCACGACTGTGACGGCCACTAACCTTTGCCCACCAAACTGGGCCAAGGACTCCAACGCCGGCGGCTGGTGCAACCCCCCTCGTGTCCACTTCGACATGGCCAAACCGGCCTTCATGAAGATCGCTCAGTGGAAGGCCGGCATCATCCCCGTCATGTACCGCAGGTAAATATATTCTTTCTCTTCTTTTTTTTTTTTTAAACTTTCGTTTAGTTTCGTCGATTAAGGATGGTTTAGTTCCAATATACTGAAATCTGGTCCGTTATTTTTTTCCCCTTTCTGGATCTTGCAGAGTGCCGTGCATAAAATCCGGCGGGCTGCGGTTCTCCTTCCAGGGCAATGGGTACTGGCTGCTGGTGTACGTGATGAACGTCGGAGGAGGAGGAGACATCGCAAACATGTGGGTGAAGGGAAGCAAGACCGGGTGGATCAGCATGAGCCACAACTGGGGTGCTTCGTACCAGGCCTTCGCCACTCTCGGCGGCCAAGCTCTCTCTTTCAAGATCACCTCCTACACCACCAAGGAGACCGTCATAGCCTGGAACGTCGCTCCGGCAAACTGGGCTGTCGGACTCACTTACAAGACCAACGTCAACTTCCATTGATGATCTTCACAAGCCTCATCGCTTAAACCCTTCTTGTTTTGAACCCTGGAGGGCTCTGTTTATTGGCCCTCCTCCCTCCTTTTCTGTTGAGATTTTTCTGTGTTTTTTTTATAATGTTAATATCATTGAAGACGAATTCTGCTTACAATGACAGAAGATGATCAAGCTAAGACTACAGAGTGTACATCACTTTTTTTTTTTATATATATCCATAATCCAAGTTCAGTTCCTGTTGGTAATTAAATTAAGATGTTCTGTTGATTTGATTTGTGTATTATTTTTAAAAAATTTAATACAATTCAGATCAACAAAGATTTTATTTTTAGGTGAATATACGAAACTAAATTAAGTGATTTAGAGATAACTCAACAGAACTTATACTAAAATCTTAAAAAAAAAGGCCTAATTTTATGTGTATCTGCTTCAATAATATCAACTTTATAAGCAATTTTGCTTTATACAATATAAATGACAATATTCTTTTCATTTTATGCAACATTATTACGAATGCTTAATTTTGATATCGTTGTCTCAAGGTTAATTAGATTGTCTTGTACTAAACATTACCTCATGTTCTTGAATAATCAAGTTGGTTACTTAGTCAAGCTCTGTCACAAGAATAACAATAAGAAGGTCACTTGGCTTAGTGGAATCTCTTACACCCACCTTGCTTTTTAGGGTTTATAATTCTTTAAATGCCAAAGAAACAGAAGAAGAAAGTATATGTAATCAATTGAACAACCAACTAGTTTTCTGTGGGTAATATAATCGAACAGATGGTAGACTTGTTTTTTTCTTGGAAAGAAAAAGAAACTGACGGAATAAGGAAGGAGATGTGCATCAAGTTGTCAATGGAGAAGCTAACATGAGACCCACAAAGTTGGTGAAAGTGGGGGACAAGTCATCAACACAAATAGAGTATTTTGAGACCCAAAGAACAATACCTTCATTTCATTCTCTAAGCACGCCAAGCTTTCCTTTTTTCTATCTCTTTTTGATGAGAGGTCATCATCTACCCACGCCCCAAATCATTCCTCCCAAACCCTCCCATATGGCCTTGATCTCTTCTTCTTTCAAACAAAAAAGAAATTTTGACTTGGGTAAGAAATTGAGGATCTGGGCTGTTGTTTAGGGTGATACGGGTGTCAGATCAGACATGCAAAGCAAAACCCATTTGTGAAAAGAGTAGATTACTGCATTTGGGGTTGGACAAATTCACGGTCCTGGCTGTAAATGTGGCATGCAGAGGGCTGGGATTGGACAAAATTATGAACTTGGCTGTAAATATGGCATGAAGGAGTCTGTGATTGGATAAAATTAGAGAGCAGGAGAAGCTGTAGATAATGATTGTGTGCTAGGGATACTGTGGCCTACTGTTACAAGGCAATCAAAGCTCTAGTGTAGGTGGCCAAGTGAGGTGGAGCAAATCTTTAACAAAAGTTATTTGGGCTACCAAACTTTTATGTTCTCTCCAGGGGCCTTCATATAATGGAGAAAGCAAAGCATGAACTTTCTTTTCCCTTTTCATTTCCTTACTCTTTAATCCAAAGCTTCTCTTCATTCTTCTTCTGATCTTTAAATCTCCAAGAACAGTGCAAGCTTTCCTCTTTGCAAGGTTTTTCTGTCAAAACCAAAGGATACCCAGAGACTGTATCTGGGTGTATTCTCATACCAGTCCAGGAGAATCAGAGTTTTAACCAAGCTAAAGCTCAGTAGTTCCTCACATGGGCTCTCTCTTCTCTCTTACATTGATCATGCTTTCATGGGTAATGTTGAGAACTCAAGCTCAGGGGATCAAATCAGCAAGACTTCTGGATCTTCTGATCAGAGATTACACAGTCAGGTCGTTTGACAAAAGTTTCAAGACAGGCATTATGCACACTGTGGAACTACCTGCAAATTTCTCTGGCATTAAAGTAGACACGGTGAGGTTTAGATGTGGCAGTCTCCATAGATACGGAGCTCGGGTGAAGGAATTCCGTCTGGGTGCTGGTGTGACAGTGCAGCCATGTGCAGAGAGAGTCATGGTAGTAAGACAAGACTTGGGGTATAACTGGTCTTCTATATACTACGCTAACTATGATTTATCTGGTTACCAACTTATTTCACCTGTGTTAGGCCTCTTAGCTTACAATGCTGCTGCTGATATCAACTTCAGCAACCCTTATGAAATTGGAATTCTTGCTGGAAAAACACCAATCACCATCGATTTCAGCAACAACACCAAGGTAGCTCAAACGCCAGGCATGAAGCCATTGTGTGTGAGCTTTGAAAATGATGGGAAAGTGACATTGAAAAACCAGGTGTCCCCTTATGTTTGTGTAGCAACAAGGCATGGCCATTTTGGACTGGTTACAGAATCACCACCATCGGAGCCTGAGAGGAAGAAGATTAGCAGATGGAAGATTGCGGTAGGAAGCTCCATTGGATCTGCATTGGGTGCTTTCCTTTTGGGTTTGCTTTTGGTAGCCATGTTTGCTAAGGTGAAGAAGAAGGCAAGAATGGAGGAATTGGAGAGAAGAGCTTATGAAGAGGAAGCTTTGCAGGTCTCCATGGTTGGGCACATAAGGGCTCCTACAGCGTCTGGTACAAGAACAACGCCCACAATTGAACACGAGTACATACGGTATCCTTCTAGAATTACCTAAAATAATTTTATGTTTGATTATTCTTTTGTAAGATTAGTGAAAGAGGTAACAATATTGGTTTGATATAGAATGGAATTCAACCAAATATTCATTGGTTCCACTTCATGAAAACAGAGTCCTCTGTTTTCTGAATTTTGAGCTGTTGTGATTCATCTCTCTTCTTATTCAATCATTTTGCCAATTCCAGCTTTCCAGAAAGATGGGTTTTCTTATTTCTTGTGAACCTACTAACAGGGTCATACAGGCAAGTTGAACAGGCCAAAAAAAGAAAATTGTATAGTCAAGGAAATTCTTATTGGGCGGTAGTTAATTTGGAATCAGAATTACCTTTGAAGGTTTAGATTCTTAACTTGTTTAACTCAGTTTCTTGGTTGTTTTTCTTCTTCCTTTTCATTGTCAAATTTTGAACTTTTGGAAAGGAAATGACAGAAAGTTTTACAACAAAAGAAAGTGAAAAAACTAGTGGGAAGGGTTCTTGACAACCTTGTGATGCAGCATCGACAGAGAAAGTTTTGGATTGAATTTGAAACCTTAGGAGGAGAATCAAGGAAAGAAGGCTCAACTTTTTCTGCAAAAGTCACAGTTGGCACAAACCCACTTTCTCCTTTGGATCTCTTTCATTATCTGTGGGTCAGAGAACTATGATTATGCACCAAAGATGCTTAAGATAAAAGGCTGTTTATGGCTAAAATGGTTTTCAGAAACTTGTTTCATAAAAACTCCAAACAATGGAGCTCTGTCTGACAAGTACCAAACTGATGAGCTAAATCCAATGGGCTGGCAAGTGGCAACACCCCAAAACTTCTCAAGTTGCAGCAGCTTAAGACGTGGACAAAGATTGCAATTTGTCTGGCCATTTGGACCTTTTAGGGCTTGCCAAGATAAGGAGATGACAATAACCTTTTAAGGCTGGGCCTAATAGGGGTGAGGTCTTGGGTTAGACTGATAACCTGTTTCGGGAAGCTGCGCCAAAAATTAATCCAACGATTGTATGGGTGTTGTCTTTGTAGGAGAACGAGCCCAATGGGTGCGCTTGGGTCTGGCTTTTGCTCCAATACTTGGTTGTGGTTTTTTTGTTTTATTAAAAAAACTATTCAAAACAGAACATAAACTTTGATATGTGATTTTGTTTTTATGAATATTAATTTTTTTTTATTTTTTTAATTAATTACATAAAAAACATATTTTACTTACATTTCAAATGACAACTCAAAAAATATACATTTATTCTAAAATTATATTTTTACTAAATTTTTAATATAAAATTTTTATTTATAATTTTTATTATTATTAATGATATTAAGTACACATGTGATATATATGTAACTTTTATTTATGTAATTACCTCAATAATTTTTTAAAATATTATTAAAATAAATAAAAATATATATTTTACATTTAACTTAATAAAAATATATAAAATATAAATATTTAAAGAGAATAAGAATAAAAAAAACATATATCTTATTTTTTGATAGTATTTTAAAAAAATGTTGTCGTAATTGCATTACTAAAAATTATATATATATTTTTTATGTGTAAAATTGTTAATACTAATAAAAAATATAGATAAAAATTTCACATTAAAAATTTGATAAAAATATAAATTTCAAATCGATACAATTTTTTTAAATCTTGATTTAAAATCATAAGCAAAATTATAATGTTCCTCATGTATAGATTCAATTAATATTTTTAATATAACATTAAATCAAATTAAAGTTTAAAAATTAAAAAATATATATAACTAAGATTTTTTTATATTTACTTAAAAATAAATTATTTAATTTAATTTTAATACATCAAACTTATAGGTATATCAAAACGAGACACCGAGCATCTAAGTGACCCACTTTTCAATTCTTTTGCACACATAGATTGTTCTAAAAAATTCAGAAAGAATGTTTTGGATCCCAATAGCATGATCAATTAAAAATTCACTAAACTTGGTAAGCAAACGGATCAAATAATTCATTAAAAATTCTTAATTATTTTTAAAAGTAAAAAAGTCAAGTTGTTATTAAATATAATCACATCAAGAAAAAAGCCAACTTATTCTTTGTACCCATTTGATTCGCTTAGTTAGCTATAATGCGATCATTAGAATACCACCGGCGTAACTTGAAACGAGTATTAGTGTTGCCCATAGATTTCTCTTAATTTTATAACCTTTGCAACTACCTATTTCCCTTAAATCTATTTTTTTATTTTTGGGTTATCCATTTTATATTATTTTTAAATTCAAGATTATTAGCCCATGTGAACAAAAATTGATTTAAAAAAAAAATGGTTAGGGTAGATGTTGATCTTCGCGAAAGATAACGATGGTCAATATGTTCGTCGTGCTAAAAATAGTCATTAAAATGTTATAAAAATTTAAAATAATAAAAATCAGATGATTATTTTTGACGTTAGGAATCTACATAAAATTAATAATAGATTTATCAATAAAATAATATTATTGGCTAGTAAAATTTTCAAATAAACTTACCTTACTTTCCATAGTTTTAAATTTTTGACTTGCCAACTACCCCTCTCATGCCAAACCTAGCGTTCTTTTTCTATTTTTTTAATTCTATTTTGTTTTTAATTTTAATTATCCATTTTAATTATTAAATATAATCAATAATTTAACATAAAATTTTTTAAAAAATTATCTATGAAAAAATAATAGTTTATTTATATTTTAATTTAAAATTAAAAAAAATATAAAATATCAATTTAACGTAGAATTGATTTTTTTATGATTTCATATTATTTTGAATTTAACGCAATACTTATCAATAATTACTCAAAATATCATATCTTTTATAAAAGCTCATAAGAGTTACAAAATTAAAAATATTTATTCATCATTGCATTGTAAAATTTAAAACAAAAAACATCTCTATCAAGTTATGATTTTTCCCTAAAGACATTCATAAAAACCACAACTACTTTGCTTTCAAACTTCATTTTCATTTAATAATTTTATATCAACTTAACCCCTCATGGTTATTTTTTTAATAAATTTTTTGAACTATCAACCTTTCAATTAATCAAATTTTATTTTAAAAATTTTTCCCGTAACATCAGTTATCAATTAAGAAAAAACTTGATGGGTCCGTAACATGAATCCGAGGGCGGCTGCTTAAAGTCAAGTGTTTTTTTTTTTTTTTCTTCTAAGTATATATGGTCGGCTATCAATTTAGGATATGTTAAATAAAAGTTGGCACTTTGGTAGTTAGTTGCCACTATGATCTTACTTTAAATGTTGGCCTGCAAAATAAAATAAATTATCATTTTTAATATTTTAAATGTATATTAAATAAAATTTTTATAAAATATTAATATTTACTTTATGTTATTAATTAAAATTTTATATTTAAAAATAATAAATTTGAAATTTTATTTATCAATTCAAATTAAATTAAATTTTATTTAAAAAATTAAAATTTAAAGATATTTAAATTAAAAATTTTATACAACATATTTTGACTTAATATTTTTTACAAATGTAAAAAATATTTAAATTATTATCATACAAAATTTTAAATTTTATAAATATATATATATATATATATTATTTAAATTTGCACTATCAAAATTTTAAAAAATTTATAAAAATAAATTTTACATCAAAAATTATTCAAATTTTATGGATGAATCTAAGATGAAGTGAATAATTATTCGAGTGATTTTTTAGATATTTTTTCAACAATAAAATTATCCTTATTTTTTTCATAATCATTTGAATTGAGATCTAATTTGTACCAAATTAATGAATCGAGATTTAATTTGTCATTTTTTGAACATGATGTTTTAATTGATATAAGACGGGTAAAATATTAAGTTTTTATATAATCCTTATGAAAAAATTATTACTTTTGGATTAAATTTTTTGATACATTTTTAATTATAAAAATGTTTAAAAACTATTTATATTAATAGTCTTTTATAATTAATGAATTTTGTTAATGCAAATAAATATTAATAATTAATCGATAAGATTTGATATTATTATCATAAATTTAGAAAAAAAAAGATTAACATATTAAATAACAAATTTTTGAAAAATAGAGGATGTTATTTTAAGTGGCTTTTGTTATAAGAAATAGATTTATAAAATATTTTAAACTAAAACGAAAAAAAATCAATAAATACAATAAAACAAAAATAAAAAATACTTTCATAAAGTAATTAGATGGACCAAAGATTCAAACCCGCTGGTCAACAAATAGAAACTTCTGAATTTACTGTTATTTTCAAATTCCAAAGTCAGCAAAAATCAACTGCTTAGATAACTGATTTATTGAAAAGGACAAAACAAACATCTCTATGAAACAAACTTTCCTTATAAAGTAAGTCACAATACTAGGATAACTTGTAATAAATCAAGTTATTAACTTTTCAAGCCATTATTTTTTAAATATAATTATTATTAATTAAATATAAATCATCATTTTTTGGTTTTTAAAAATAAAATAAAATGTATGTCTAAATTATTATTTTCTTTAAAAACAATTGAAATAATTTTAAAGTAAATATCATTTAAAATTTTAACTTTTACTTTTCTTTCAATTAAATATTAACTTTTAAAATGTCCCCAAATAAGCTTTGATCTATCAATTTAGATTGAATTAAATTTTATAAAAAATTTAAATATTAAAGATATTAAAATTAGACACTTTTTTATAAAATTTAATTTTTTTTACAAATATAAAGAAATATTTTAGGTACAATTACCCAAAAAAATTGAGTATTGAAATTATTTTTTTTAAAACTATGCCATCAAAAATTTTTAAAATTATGAAAAATAAATCATCAGTTGAAAATAATTCGAATTCAAGTGATGAAATAAAAATGAAATGTAAAATATATTTGAATAATTTTTGAGATATTTTTATAATAAAGTTATTTTTAATTTTGTACAATTATTTTTATCAAAGTTTAATTTGAATAAAATTAATAAATAAATATTTATTTAGAAATATTTTAAAAGTTAAAATTTAATTGAAGAAAGTACGAATCAAAAATTAATATTTAAAACAATATATACTTTAAGTTTTATTTATTTATTTATTTATTTAAATAAACATGCATGAGTATCTTTGAAAAATCAATATAAACTAACTTAATAACATATTATGTATATTTTTATATTTTAATCTATCAAACAAAATGTTTTTTACAAAAATTTAATCAATTGAAATTTTAAATATCTTTTATTAAAAATTCAAATATTAATTTAAAATCAATTATATATCATATTATCAACTTTATTTATTTTTTTTTGCATTTAAGTGATAGTTCCAAAAGTTTTTTTTTTAAAAAAATCTAATCTTAATCCCCCAAAATATAGAGAAATTAAAGTAAGGAGAAACCTTATGATTGTAAGTTGAATCTTCTCATCAAGATAGTTTGGTGACTCTGATGTATTTTTATTTTTTGATATTATTGGCATTTTATCCTATAATGATCCAAAAACTCGATTCATATTTTTTAATCTCAGAGGAACCTTAAAATCTCATATTTAAATTTAAATTGTTTATTTATTTTTGTATTTAATTTATTGTCAAGATTGAAGAGTTTATATTTTTAAATTATAATTAAAAAATAATAAGATCTTTTTTAATCTGATTTTTATATAAAGCAAATTTTAATTTAATTTAATTTTTAAAATTTAAAATACGCTTACACAAATCTATTACAACATAATAGTTAAGTAAGAAGATCCTATATTAATTTGATTTTTATATTAAACTTTCTACTAAAGAATTATAAAAATATTTCAATAATTCATGCTATTAATAAAAAATTTAATTCATTAAATTATTATTTTTATAATTTCATTAAAAATTTAATGCAACTCAAGTCAAGATAAAATTTTCACCCCAAGTTGAGACAAACTAAATAAGTCCACATTACATGCCAGATATAAAAAACGACAGGATGTCTTAATTCATACCTCGGGAAAAACGCAGAAATCCGTTGCGTTTTTACTGTTTCCAATCCCCTTCATGCACGTGGTGACTAACTAATAAGTGAATTGAAGGGTCAAGACGATGTTCGGTTTACCCGCCATGGAAATCCATTTGGAATATCGATGTGGTGGCCGTGTGTTGGTAGCTGGTCTCCTTGGTTCCTTGGAAAACCAAATTCCATTCACCTTGCTAATACCTTGAGAGGAGAGAACCTACAAAATTTGAACCTTCAACTTTCGTTTTTTTAAACAAACGATAAATAAAAAATAAATTAAATAATTTATAAATTTAAATTCTAAAAATCGATTGGTTAATATTCATAATATTTTAATTTAGATTTAGATTCTATCAAAAAAATTAAAAGTTGATAATTAAATTAAAGATTTTATATACAAAATTTTGACCTAAAATTTTTAATTAAGTAAAAAAAAATGTTTGATTTACTATTACAAACAATTTTAATTTTTTTAAATATTGTAAATATATATTATTTTAACTGTATATTTTTAAAAATTTTTAAAAATTTACAAAAAGTAATCTCTGAATCAATAATTATTAAAATTTGAAAAATAAACTTTAAAATGGAGTAAAATTTTTTTTCGTTCTTTTAAAGATATTTTAGCAATGAAAATCTATTTTTATATAATTATTTCAGTCAAAGTTCAAATTGATTACAATTAAATAAATTAATATTTTATAATTTAAATTTAAAATATGTATATAATTTCAAGTTTTTTTTATATATTTATTCAATATATTCTTTTCATGTACGAGTTTTATGATTCATCTCTCTTAAACTTTTAAATTATTTAACAAATATTTTATTGATAAATATATAAATTTTTAAAATATTCACCGTGTGTGTTATAATTATAAAATTTTCATCTATTAATATTTAAATATAAATTTCTCATATATTTATAGAAATATTTTATAATTTCAAAAAATTCTAATCTGAAAATGTAAAATGATTAATGTCTATATTCTAAGTGAAAACAACATTATCATTCACATCATTAAATTCCTCGGACTTTAGAAAGACTTATGTAACTTAAAGTTTTATGATATTTAAAAATTATGATCTCGTATTTATTAATATTTTTAAAAAATTAACATATGATAATTTATAATTGCAATAAATTTATTATTTATATTAATATGATAAAAATAAATATTAAATTTACCTTTGAATTATTATTTTAATTTGGACACCAAAATTTAAATTGATTCAATTTTATATCTAATATTTCAAATAGGTCTAAATTAGACATTGGGTTGATCGAGTCCGATGTAATTAAAGGTATCTCAATTGTTGAATTACCTAAAAATAATTCAAATAAATTATATATTTTATTTTACTTTTATTTTTTAATTTTGTGATAATATCCAAAATTATTTTTAGTAGATTTTTAAAAATTTTGATTGCATATATAAAAAATTTAAATTTGAATTTGTTATATAAAATAATCAAATTATAATATATTGATTGTTGAATTTTTTACATGACTAAAATTAAACTTATAAATTGAAATGTTGATATGAAATTGAACTAATTGAAAGTTTGATGTTTAAATTAAAATATTCGTAAAATTTGATATTTATTTTATAATAAATTAGAAAAATTATTTTCTTAAAAAAAGAGTTAATAAAAATCAGATTGGGTGAAACAGATACGGGAAAGAGGTAAAGACTGTTAGCGGTTCTCGTGGTCTTGACCTTCCAGTCCACCTTCCTTGTTTAGGTTCTCGTTGAGTGTGGTAAACTAGTCGAGTTAGTCACGTGGACAACCAACTCTTTCTGCCACTCTCTCTCTCTCTCTCTCTCTCTCTCTCTCTCTCTGTATTTCTCAGCTTCTTATGGTTCTCGACTCTTCAATGATCAGACAGTACTATAAATTTCATGTGCCGGACGAAAAGATTCTAAGACCTCAGAGTGAAAGAAAAGCGACCCTAGACGTGCGCATCAAAGAGATAACGATAACTCTTCTAAAGCAAAAATGATAACTCCAATGGCCGGGAGGGTAGAGAGCTTGGCGAGCAGTGGGATACAGGCGATCCCAAAAGAGTACGTTTGGCACAAGGAAGAGCTGACGGACGTTGCCGGAGATATCTTTGAGGAAGAGAAGAAGGAGGACGGGCCTCAGGTGCCGACGATTGACCTGAAGGGCATAGACGCGGAGGACGAGAAGGAACGGGAGAGATGCCGGGAGGAGCTCAAGAAAGCTGCGATGGAGTGGGGTGTCATGCACCTGGTTAACCATGGCATTTCCGATGAACTTATGAGTCGGGTGAAGAAAGTTGGTGAGGTGTTCTTCGATCTTCCAGTGGAGGAGAAGGAGAAGTACGCGAATGACCAGGCGTCGGGGAATATTCAAGGGTATGGAAGCAAGCTTGTCAACACTGCGAGTGGCCGGCTTGAGTGGGAGGACTATTACTTCCACCTCATTTTCCCTGAGGACAAGAGGGATCTCTCCATCTGGCCTAAAACACCCAACGATTACATGTGAGTTACTTTATATCGAACTGAATTACTGAAATTAATCATCGTATTCTGTGTTGATTTTGATTGAAAGTTGCTCTGTTGTGTGCATGTGTTCCTGCAGAGAAGCAACCAGCGAGTACGCAAGGCAACTGAGAGGCCTGGTGACCAAAATCCTCACGGTGCTGTCGCTGGGGTTGGGACTGGAAGAAGGAAGGCTAGAAAAGGAAGCCGGTGGGCTTGAAGAGCTCCTTCTCCAGATGAAGATCAACTACTACCCCAAATGCCCGCAACCAGAGCTAACCCTAGGAGTCGAACCTCACACAGATATCAGTGCTCTCACTTTCATCCTCCACAACATGGTCCCGGGCCTGCAAGTCTTCTACCAGAACAAATGGGTCACCGCCAAATGCGTCCCGAACTCCATTATCATGCACATCGGCGACACCCTCGAGATCCTCAGCAATGGCAAGTACAAAAGCATTCTCCACAGAGGAGTCGTTAACAAAGAGAAGGTGAGGATCTCATGGGCTGTGTTCTGCGAGCCACCCAAGGATAAAATCATCCTGAAGCCTCTGCCGGAGACCGTCTCCGACACCGAGCCAGCTTTGTTCCCTCCACGCACTTTCGACCAGCTTATCCAGCACAAGCTGTTCAAGAAGACCCAAGAGAATTTCCTCTCTAAAAAATAAAAACCGGGCCTTCTTTCTTTGTTTGAATTAATGGTTGTTTGCCAATAAGCTTTCATGGAAGCTGTCTTATAATGTCTCATGTCTTAGTACTTTTACATATGGAATTCTGCTAAGTACGGTTGTATCGCCCCTATTTTGTCCCCTTTGTCACCTTAATAAATGTAATTTCCTTTCTTTTAAGTTAGATCATCCGCCAACATCATCCCAGTATTAATTTTTAAATAATTTATTATATTTATATAAAAATAAAAATTATTATTAAATTAAATAATCATTATATATTAATTCTTTTAAAAAATAAAAATATTATATTTAAATTGTTATATATCAACATGGACCCATGCTTAAATAATAGTACAATTCACTTACCTGCATGTTTGCTCTTTGTTTTTTATGGGAAATCAGCATCTTGTGCGTGAATAATGACTATATAAAAATAATCTCATTTCGACCTACGAGGATTTGAGCAAGAGTCACACCTGTTATATTTATAATTGGCATAACATCAATCATCAGCAAATGCATCACTACATTTTGGATAAACACATCACTACATTTTGGATAGTTGAAAAAAAAATATTACGTTATTATAAGAGTTAGTTTAAATCAGCTAAAACATTTTTGACAAAATTATTCAACATTAATAGATTTATCAATTACAGAGGTAATATTAATAGAGCAAATCTTAGTTCGACCTAGTAAGACTTAGAGCAAAAATTACACCTGTTGTACCTATAATTGGCATAACATCAATTATAACCAAACACATTACTACATTTTAGATAACGAGAAAATGCCACGTCATTATAAAAGTTATTCTAGATTGGCTAAAACGTTTTCGATCACTGAGCTAATATCAATATGGTAGATCTCACTTCGACCTAGTAAGATTTGAGCAAGAATCACACATGTTATACCTATAATTGGCATAATATCAATCATAAGCAAACATATCACTACATTTTGGATAGCCAAAAAAATGCCACGTAATTATAAGAGTCAATCCAGACCGACTGAAACATTTTCAACAAAATTGCTCAATATTGATGGATTTATCCACCACAGAGCTAATATCAATAAGGCAAACTTGAGATTGCTAAGACCTTTAGTTACGTGAAAAGTTTCAAGAATTCAAGACAAATTCAAACTATCAAGGATTACTATTTGCAATCCTCTTTCTTGGCATTATTGATATTGGTATTGCAACTATTAGTGCAACAAATGATGTGTTGCTCGAACCTAGCCTTGGCACCATGGAGTCAGTAGCACGAGTCTTTTACTTTAGGATTTAACTTGCTGTAATAGGTGATGACTCTTTTCAAAATCCATCAGTTCAATATATGTGCTAGAAACATAAGATGTTAGTTTGGATATTCAAAATAAAAATCATATATATCAGGTTAATCTTAACCACTTTTGTCCACATCAGACCTATCTTTTACATCTTTCTGATACCGTCTACACCTCAATATACCTCCTAGAACAACCACACAAGTAATGAGATTCAAAAATTTTCAATAGTATGTGAAACATCATGAGTCATTGGTGTCCTCTGACTCAATAAAGACCCATCAACTAGTTCTGACTTCCTGATGGAGGTGAGAAACACATGTCCTGAAGCCACAAAAACCAAAACTCCTAGAATGGGAGACAACAAGAATAAGGACAATATTCTCAGTGGGGAGGCCTTGTTACATAGCAAGAGGACTCCCATTAAGGAAGTCTAAAAGGGCTAACTCAATGCTCCAAGTTGGAGAGGCCTACATGCTTTCAACTTTTTTAGTTTTTAACATGGTTCCTAGTAAGGGAACCTTGAGCTCTTACTCCACCATTAGTAATAGCTTTGTACTTGCTCCGCCATATGTTTTGATGGTTCTACTACTTCGATTTTATAGGA
The DNA here is from genome assembly GCA_021397835.1 of Moringa oleifera. Classification (NCBI taxonomy): domain Eukaryota; kingdom Viridiplantae; phylum Streptophyta; class Magnoliopsida; order Brassicales; family Moringaceae; genus Moringa; species Moringa oleifera. Next base: position 2,346,082 of record JAJFZO010000566.1, read on the forward strand.
AAGCACAGACAACTAAGGGTAAGCCTTACAAAACCACTTGGGCTTCAAGTAATCTTTGAGAACCTACGTTTAAGATCAAAGTTCAGAATATCTAATAGGGGTAAGAACTCGAGTAAGATAGAAAATTTGGTTGATGTGCAGGACTTTGGAACCTTTCACCTGTCATATAACACCTTTAGGCTCGCTTGTTTTACATAAAAATAGCTCCTTTTCCACCCTTTATTTGAATTGGGGGACCTTTCCCTTTTTCTAGACTTAAAAATTAAAGATTTCTTAGGATTTAAATACCAGTAATGACACTTTCATATAAAGTCATGGTTCTTCTTCATACAAAAATAGTTAAATAAAATTTCAAGGTTATCCCTAAAACTTAACTCCAGATAGACAACATGGAAGGTTGCCATGTACCTCTAACCATTCGACGCTAATTGCATCAGTGATATCTTTATTTTTTTATGAAAATATAGTTGAAACCTATCCATGGGCAATCGTAGATACAGTTCAGCCTCTAATACCTTTTCAAATACACATAAATACCCATCCTGAGGAAGCCATAGCCTATCCCCAAGCTGGACAACCACTAATTCTACTTCATTAGAAATATGGTATTCAGGCCTCATCCATCGTAGCCTATCATCTCAGATGTCTGATGAAGTACTAGCATAAATGGTTGGGTCAATAATAATCCCCTCATACACCATCGTTTTTGCCAACCATCCCTTCTATTCTCAGCCTCAGAATTTACCCTATTACCCATGATAACCTAATATCAAAACGAAATGACATAACAATCGAATGAAAGAAAAACATACTGAAGAAAGAAATAAAAGATGAAATTGATTGAGGCAAAGTGGACTAAACAATAACGAAAGACAAAGCCCAAAAGCATAAATTAATTTCACTAAAAGAAACGTTACTAATCAAAACTTATAGAGAGGAAAAAAAAGGAACACAGTTGAGAGAATGTGAAGAAAAAAGTTGCAATTTAAAAGTTATAAAAGGCAATTGATGAGGAGTAATCTCATAGCCCACATTCAATTTACACAACTAGTCATTAAACAATGTGTGGCATCTCTATAAAAACAGGCATGAAGGTGTTAAGTAAAAAAGTAAGACACTGCCATTTCAACACCCAAACCAATAGTCATCACAAACGACACCATTTCGCCACTCAATTTCACGCCTTGTTATTAAAGTACTAGCTTGGCCAAAGCCAATAACTCGGAGCATAAGTCGAAGCACCATGACTAACTCAGCCAAGATTGGTTATGGAGTTTCTGAAGACTTTCGAACAAAAGAAAGCAAAAGAAATAAAGAGGGAAGAAGAAAACAAAAAGTGACAAGGAAAAAGAATAAGTAGATTAAAGTGATGAGACATTCATCACTTCTGTAAACACGAAACATTCATTTGTGCAAACAAAAAATCTTTGAGAACTTTAGTTTGAGCATCAAAAATCCATTTTGTTCCCTGAACTCTAGGAGGAGGCAAGTGTTATACCATAATTAGCATAATATCAATTACAAACAAATACATCATTACATTTTAGATAGCTAATAAAAATATACCACGTCATAATGGGAGTCGATCTAAATCTACTAAAGCATTCTCGATAGATCTACCCAATGTTGGTAGCTCTACCTACCATGAGTTAATATCAACAAAGTAAACTTATGATGGCTGAAATCCATAGTTAAATGAAAAGTCCTGAAATTCAAGATAAGTCCAAATTATTAGGGATAACTCCCACAATAGCCATAAGAGATTCTTCGATAACTTCTTCAAGTATGGTATCCTGGAAAGATGCTTTCCTAGTTTGGAAGTATCTTCGTTCCAGGGGAAGATCTACATCTTTGACATACAAAAAGCTAAGTAATCTCTTCCTTAAACTCTGAATGTCTTTTTGGTTATTAAAATACTGACTTTAGTATCAGAGATATCCTCTTTTATAGTCAAGCAATTCATCTCTTACTTCAGACCCAACAGATTTTGCATGTCAACAACACTATAAAGATTAGCCTAAGCAATCCCAGGTGAAAAACTAATTTAGCAGTTTTCACATTGAAATAACTGAAGATCATTGCGACGTTCAACATTTAATGTTGATTTCTAAATAGTTTGAGCTAAAGAAAGCGTTAACTCACAACTCTATGATACCAAGAAGCAGAAAAAGATAAGTGGAAAAGAATGTGCAGAGCTCTCAATCAAGCTGGATTGGTGAGAGCAAAGGTTCATTCGAGAAGAAAGCAATTAAGTTCCCCATGACAAGGTCCTCAACTGCTGCAACGGATTCTGGTGTTATGACTGCCCTATGTGGAGATAATACCACATTGTCCAGCGTAAATAGCTCTTTTGGCACATCAGGTTCATTCTCAAACACATCAAGCCCTGCACCACCGAGCTCTCCTTGCATTAGGGACTGCACCATCTCCTTCTCATCAATAAGAGCTCCCCTTCCAACGTTGATTATCACGCCTTCCTTTCCTAATGCTGTGATAACATCTCTGTTGATAATGTGGCGAGTTTCGTCTGTCAGGGAACAACAGAGAATGAGAACATCACTGTTAGTTGCCAGTTCTAAGATATTTGCGTTGTAAGGGTATGGAACCGCTGGTTTTTGCTTCCTTGAGTTGTAAGCAATGCTGCAGCCGAAGGCCTCCAGCCTCTTAGCAACTTCAGAGCCAATCCTTCCCAGCCCCACAATCCCTATTCGTTTGCCACCTAACTGCAAATTATTAACATTTACATAAGAAGTAATCTCATGTAGCATGTACAGTGAGATGTATCGATATATGATTTGAGAAAGAAAATGAGACAGGGTGCTTTTCGGAAGATTTTGCTGATAAAAGGAAGGAAGAAGGGGGAAAACAGATGGGAATTGGGTGTAAGCCCCTTTGGATTACTGTAACCTGAACTTTATCGTCATCCAGATCTTAAATTGTTGCATGCAGGCCTACGTTTTCTATCACAAGAACAGTATTTCTGCTGCCATCAGTGATCAGACTGAAACCAAAACTGTCCATTGACAGCCACTACTTCAGCAACCCAGCAGAGCTCCTCCTCCCACGTTTTCTATCACAAGAACAGTATTTCTGCTGCCATCCAGTTGATCAGACTGAAATCCAAAACTGTCCATTGACAGCCACTACTTCAGCAACCCAGCAGAGCTCCTCCTCCCATGGAGGCTGGGAGTTAAAAACTCTACACTATGCAATGTTCAATGTTCATGGGTACCAAGCTTAAAGGCTGTATCTGACAAGATGCAGCTTGATTAGCCAAGCAAGCCAATTGCAGAGGGTAAGCATAAGCTTGCTACTTCTACTAATAGAACATCAAAATCTAATCAAGACTTTGTCCCTGTTTGACGCTTGAACATCTTAAATTCCTTTTAATTTGTTCTACTTGAAAACTTTTCTCATTGCTAATGATAAAATTTCATTTAGTCAATTTATCAGAAACATTAAAAGCTCAGAGCAACTCAATAGCAAATGACTGCACCGAAGTGAATCAACCGTTATCAATTTGCAACGTAGTAAATGAAAATAAAGAGTTATATGTGTTCATCATTACGGGAAAATGAAAACAATCAGCTGGTAACCCAGATCAATTCTATGAAATCCAGATTTGATTATAGAAAGCAAACCTTGAAACCAAGTGGGTACTCCCCGTTCTTCGGCCACAACCCAGCCCGAACATACCGGTCACTGGCAGATAAACGTCGGAGGACGTCCAAGAGCAGTGCGACTGTGTAATCGCTGACGTCCTCGCAGAACGCGCTGCCTGCGTTGGTGATGATCACCCCGCGGCGCCGACATTCCGCCAGGTCAACCTGGTCCACGCCGACGCTAGAGCACACGATGAGCTCCAGCGAAGGGAGCAGGGAGAGAGTCCCTGAAGTAAGTGGCAAGGGAGCGTAGCAGACGATGGCGCGCACGGAGCCGGCATGAATGGAGAGAAAGGAGTGGGCAGAATCCGACGAGTCATGAGGGTCGAGCAAACGGAAGTGGGTACTTAGACGATCCTTGAATGAGGCGGGCATAGTTGTTCGGCTATGGAGAAGGACCAGAGGCCTCTCCGATTCTTGCTGTGGCCGTTGCATCTTCCTTCACTTGCCCTGGTCCTCCTCCTTTGTTAGAGCTTCTGGGTTTCGAGATCATCGGGATCAATCAACTACTCATCCAATTTATATCTTCAGACAAAAAAACGAATAAACCCAGAAAGATGAAAAGATTCTTTTTTCACGGACATAATCTCGGATTAGGTGAGGAAGAAGATGACTCTGATACTTATGATTGATAATGACAACCGCCAACGCACCATGTGTATGGCGTGATATTTCAGTAAAACTTCATATGGTGAAGCAACCAAGAACCCTGATACAGAATGCCAAGCATTAATGGGTACAAAAGCAGATATAACAGAAGGGCAAACAGTGTCCTTATCTTCTTGTTGGTTTCCAGGGTATGACATAAAGAACGATTCCTTTCCTTCCATTGATACACAGATCCTTCCAGGGCTAGATTTTCAGAAGTCTGGAAACCAAAAATTGTTGCAGTGCCAATCCTGTCAAAAAGTCATCATCTCGTTACAAGGTATTGTTGGATTTGATCCACGTTACTGCAAGGTTTTTGTCTTCTCAAAAATTAAATTTAAAATTGATTTCGTACTTAATGTTATAATTTAAAAATATATGAAAATTTGTATTACATATAATTGATTTCAATATATCAATTTGTCTAACGATGAATATTAATGCTTAATTTTTACATTTATAAAGATATTATTTTCTTTAATCCCTAAAAAAATGTCTTATAATATTGCATTTAATTAATAAATTAATATTTATCTAAGGAGAATATAATAATAATAATCATTATTACAAGAAAAAAATTAATTAAGTGTGAAATTCTAATCATAAAAATGTTTTTTCTTCATGAGAACAATCTTAAAGAACAAATATGGAGCAAGTAAATTTGTAAAGCTAACATTTATGACATTATGTGGATGACAACGTTGGTTAAACATAATCATACATATACTTGCTAACTAAATAATTTTCATAAAGCTATTTATAGTTTTAAAATTTATATTTTAAAAATTATAATTTGGCTTATATCATTTTAGATTTCATTTTTTTAAAAATAAAATAAAAGATCGGTATAAAAATTTGAATTTTACCTAGATTTTAATTTAGATATCGAAGTTTCAATTGATTTAATTTTGCATTTAAAATTTTAATTTGATTTAACTTAGACTGTACTAAAAAATTAAAAAATTGAGGACAATATTTATTCAAAATTTTTTATTGTAAAAAATTAAAAATTTTATAAAAATAATTTATAAAAAAATTTATTCAAAATTGAATGACGAATTCAAAATAAAATGTAAAATTTATTTAGATTATTTTAAAATATTTTAATAACAAAAATATCATTAACATCTCATATCTGATCAAACTAAAATTTAAATTAAAATAAATTAAAAAATTAAATATAAAATTGAATCAATTAAATTTTTTTATTTAAATTAAATTTCAAGTAAAATTTATTTTTTAATATTCATTTTAAAATTAAATATTTATTTTAAATAATTATTTAGGTGGCTGCAGTATAAATGTTAGGCCTTCGGCCGAGGCTTCTATCTTAAAACCCATTTTTATTCCTGTCCATTCCCCTTTAACCTGTGGCAGTTTGGGAATTTAATTCATCCCCGTCGACAAGAACCCGAAAGTCACAGGCGGCCACATCTCCATCCGATGAAACTCCATCTTCAATCGTGTCCGTTCGATTGAAAATCCCGTAACCCGCAGATAATGCTTAATTTTATTACGAAGGAAATAGGAGAAAAACTGGAGACAGCCAAAATGGCTAGACCGGACCGGAGTACCTGTATCGGGGGGCGGACAAAGGCAAGTTAGGGCTTGGTTGGATTACACAGAAAAGACTTTTATCAGAATCAGACACGCGCCCTTTGTTTGCTCTCACGTTCGCTTCACTTGTGTAGATACAGGTACGCTTTCTCCTCCATTTGCTTGGCTTCTGCTTGAGATCTTCTTACTTTGAAGTATCATGTACTCATGTACGTATGTCTGTGTACTCGAGCATTTATGTAATTGCGTGCAGTTTCACTTATGGGATTTTTGTTTTTGGTTTAGTAGAAAAGGGTTATCTCGTGTGTAACTTATTGGATTAGTTCTTCGTTTGGTTGCTGGGGTTAGCTTGAAAAGTAACTAAGGGAATTGAAGTGTTAGTGTTGGATACACAGTAGGTTGTCGTGTTTGGTTGTTGGATAAACAGTGGGTAGTCGTGTTTTCGTTGTTGACCCATACTAATATTTAGTGTAAACGTGGATAGGTTAGGGTAATTTGCTTATAGAATGCTAATTAACTTCAGGCCAGAAAAAGGAAGAAGTGGTTAGTAGCTCCATAAGTGTGATATATTCTAGAGGGAATTACGAGAAGATTTCAGTTGTTTCCAGTTTACTACAATGTCTCTCAGAGTTGTGGTTCATGTTTATTATGGTAATGATGTTTTGTTGCTTTGTAGTTGTGAATGCATATCCATCAAAACGGAGTTTTAGTGATTTTTGCAGTCCTTTTTTGGTTCCATTAAACAACTTTTCTGGTGTTTGTTCACTGTCTTTTCCTTATCCCACTTTGGTGCTATTCTGCTTTCTTTCTCATTTGTGTCTTTGATTTACAACTTCCTTGTGAAATAGGACCTAAAATAAGGACATGTCTTCTGATACTGCAAAGGAAAATGCATCAGTAGTTGAGTCGTCTGTGACTGAGTGGAAACATGATATGGGGAACTCGGATGATCCAGGTAATAAGTGGTGCAGGTTTCTATTTATTTTAGCTTCTTGCATAATATATGAAGGTTTCTTCTACTTGGTTTGTTTTGATGCTTCCATCTTTCTCTTTGGTATAAATGCATTATTGGGTTGAGGGAATACCTTTCTTTAATGTTGTTGTCATTTAATTTTCTTTTTTTCCCAATCATTTGTCATCATTTTGATTTGTATAATTAGTACAAAAAGCTTTCAATTGATGAGTGATTTGAAATAAGAAAATGGGTGCTTATGAGCTGAGCAGTTGCCATTGTTCTCTCTCTACCCAATCCAATCCACACCAATTTGGTACATGCCATATGTAATCTAGTAGTACTGCCAGCTAGTGATATAGATTTCATCTAAAATTCTAGAATTGCAGAATTATCGAAGTATAGCTAGCTATCCTCAACTTGGAAAGAAATAATTTTAAGATATTCTAACATTTTAGTTGTTTATCTGGACTTGCTTTCTGAACTTTGTACTTTTGGATGTGTTTATAAGCAGAGAGCTCAAGCTACAAAGGTCATGAGGATGGCTATCCTTCCAGGGCCAGAGGGGCAGGAAGTTCCCATGATCGGGTGGAAACTTCGAGTGCAAACAAAACGGGTAGATCATATAAAACAAGATATTTCATCATTAAGAGTCTGAACTACCATAACATCCAATTGTCAATTGAGAAAGGAATTTGGGCTACTCAAGTTATGAATGAGCCAATTTTGGAAGAGGCCTTTCATGTAAGATCCTCATTATTCAAAGTCATGCACTGTTTTCTCAATCTTGAAGCTTGATAGAGAAGCATTTACTTGTCTTGCAGAATTCTGGTAAAGTCATTTTAATTTTTAGTGTCAACATGAGTGGTTTCTTTCAAGGGTATGCTCAAATGATGTCTTCTGTTGGATGGAGGCGAGATAATGTTTGGAGTCAGGGAAGTGGTAAAAGTAATCCGTGGGGTCGCAGTTTTAAGGTCAAATGGCTGAGATTAAATGACTTGCCTTTCCAAAAGACTCTTCATCTCAAGAATCCATTGAATGATTATAAACCAGTCAAAATTAGCAGAGACTGTCAGGTATCGTTTATATGGTTGCTTCTTTCTTCATTTGTGTCTTGAGGGGCGATTATCACTTTGCTTGGTGTGCCTTGTTTTTTTTCCCCCTGCCCAGGAATTGCCGCAAGAGATTGGAGAAGCACTTTGTGAGCTCCTTGATGAGACAAGTGATGAGGATGGCTTACTGAATAGGTATCTTGTTAAGAGCTGAAAGGAATATTTTCCTCAATCAAGTTCACTGGCCTTGATAGTTGCTTGATTTTGTGCTGCAATGGTTTTCCCAGGGATGATCGTCTTATAAAGAGGCCTTTTATAGATTCTCAATCTTCTTTAGGAAATGAAGAGTATAATGTGCCTCCCCTGCATTTGACTTGGGCCAGAACACCTATGCCTTATCATCCCTTGCTCTACCAACATCAAGCTGAAGCAAGTAGATTTCATTTAGCACCACAGAGGGCTTCTGGAGTTAGAGAATATATGCATATTGCATCAGGTGCACCAAAAGTTGCAAGGAAACATTCTGGAACTAAATTACAAGCAGGCTGGGATTTGAATTCTCGGCTTGATTTGTGGGGGTTTTCTGCTGAAAGCCCTTTTGCCAGTAGCTTGACTGAAAAGGCATTACTTGAAATGGTATTGTGCTGTGTCATTTCTTCACTGTTCTAATGGAGCTGAACTTGCATTGAATATTTTAATTATAAGTTTCCAATTTTTTGAGATGGATATTTCCTTACAGTCATTTGAAGTTTGACCTGCAAGGCAATGTAGTAGCTGGAGAATGAATTAGTGATTGATTTCTTTCTATAGGATTGCTATAAAAGCATTGTTTAAGCAATTTACTTGTTCTCAATATCTTGTAAGTTTATACCATTTAAAGTACCTGTCAAAATTTAGTTGACCATACTTCCCTATAAATACATTTTCCTTCTGTTTAGAGCTTTTCTTAGGGGACTTTTTGCTTTTTGTATGCATATTAATTGTTTCACCATAACAACAATATCATCTGTAACAGAGTAGGCTTACTTATATTAAGTTTTTTGTTGGAGTGTGCTTTTAGTTGATCATGTTGGACCAGCATGTTTTAAACCTATCTGATCTGCAGAATATTCAATTAAATTCCTCTCACTTCTCATGGTTTTGTTTAAAATGTTGTCCTTGTTATACATGACTGCAATGAGTAATTGCTAGTAATATCCACTTTGAATTTGTGGTTCCCAGCTGCTGATATGCAATTAATAATATCCCGATTTATCTCTTATTTAGATCACTTGGAGGTTGGCTCCAAGCTAATAGCTGACTCTTAATGTTGTTTCTTGTAAAATAGAATTGCATTGAATGAAATAACGGTTAGAAATTGATCTTTCTAAGTTTTGTCCTGTAGAGCTTTTATCTAGTCCTGGCTGCTGTGTGAATGCTTGTGGAAGGATTCTGTAGTATTAATTTTTATATAGTACATATAAAGAGATCATGTTTCCTTAAATATTATTCTTAATGTAGTCTGTTTTAAGACCTCCTTAATTTTTCATTAATACGACTTGTGAATATTCATCATTGGATCTTTTACACCCTCATACGTGGCTAACTCCCTGTGTTCTTATTGCAGTCATATGAAGAATATCTGGAAGCCCATAGCAGAAGCATCAAACAGTTGGGCGTCCCTGTCAGTATACTTACCTGGGAATATTTTACTGATTTCTTATTCTTCTATACTCGATAATGTTATCATATTTATTACTTCTGTTTTATTTCAGATCATTTAAGCATATATGCATGTTGCATTTGATTAACTGTTTTCTACATGTGCATCCTGTCTTACGTTTCGATGCTTCTGGTGTCTTGTTTTTTGTAGAACAGAATTATTTAGTAATCCATACTCATCTAAGCTCATATGGACTGTTCTAATTGATGAACATATGAAATCCATGGTTAGCCCATCTGTGTCAAGAGGACAAGCTTGCTGGGTTATTCCAGCACCAGAAGCATGTATCCTCTATGCCTGCAGAACCTCTTCGAGTCAGTCGGTATCTGCATGTAATTGCCACTCTCATGAGAATTACAATCACAGAGTTGATGATTGTTGTCTTGACATGATTTCATGCTTCTATGATTAGAAGGAAAGGATCTAAACTGTGAAACTGATCCTTCCTTGATGACAACGATAATGTTATTGGACCTGGGAAATGCTAGTGTTAAGGGGACATAATGCCTGCATTTTCTACAGGCATATGCTACTCTTTGAAGTAACTATATGTCATTTTTTCTTTATGAAATGGAGTATTCAACTGAGGATTTCTACACTCTTGGCAGGGGTGTGCTGCATCTCGCATGATGCAGGAGTCATCCAATAAGAGGCACGATGATGATTCGTAAGTAGTTTTCACTGAGGTCACATATTTGCAACTCCATAATTCTTTTCTGTAGCTTCGCAATTTCTTTTTGCAGAAACTCAAGTCTTGTAAACGACCGGTGCCACTCAGGCAAGAGATCGCGCTGTTCATCTGACAAGTGATCAAGCCTTCATGATCAGCTTCCCGATGATCCTGTCATTACCTGGAGTGCCTCAGCTTCCTGCAAGGCAGATGCTTTGCAGTGTTAAGTTGTAGTGAACTGAAAATGTGGGACTCTTTTTGTTGCATAGCAACATTTTATCGCGGGGTGCTTACCAAACTTGTACATATTGAATTGGCACATTGCCCCCCATTTTCTCCCCATTAAATTCCTTCATCCTTTGCACTAATTTAGGAAACACTAAAGCCAGATTTTAGATTTGTACATGCCTTACTGTTTCTTCAACATTTAACATTATCTGATGGAAAGCAGTATCTTGTGGAGTGTAAAGTCACTAACTTGCTCTGTATTATTGCTGCGACTAGATATTGACATATTGGCATGCAACTCAAGAATCAATCTTTTATTTGATTTGATTTTTATCATTTTTTAAAAATTAAATATTTTTATAATTTATATTGTTAGTATTACAAAATTTAAATTATTTATTTTGTTAAAATTTACATATTAAATATTTTTGAAGATATCAATAAAAATTAGAAATTTTGTTCTATACTTATCTTGACTGGGCAAATAATTTAATGAGACTGCCACCTGATAGCTTGTAATTTATTCATTGGTTTTGTCAGAATAATCTTTTAAAAAAATATTATAAATAAAATAAATTTTTACATAATAAATAAATTTTTATTTTAGATATTTTAACCTGGTGATAGATAACATAATTAAATTTGATCTGTTATATGATTGATATAAATTGATTTGTCAAATAGACCATTTCATTGGTTGATTATTTATAATATATTAAATGTTATTTTTTAAATTTTTTATGCATATTAATCTTTATAATTAAAATTTTTTGGACATAATTATTTTGTTAACAAAAATACGTGGTAAATATAAATTATATTTCCAAAAGCCATTCTGTATTACGTTGTATTTTAGGATATGAGTATTTTGTGTAGTACTTGTACACAGACAAAACCAGTGTTTCCTTTTCCTTTGCTGTGCTTGCTGCAAAGCCAATGGAAGAAAAGGCCAACAACAGCAAGGGAGTCAGCAAAGAAGACGTGATAGCCAAACTCAAGGACGATGGCGATTTCGATAGACTCCGCCTCAAGATCATACGTAAACTCAAGGACAATGTGAGCTTTCCTTTTTCTTTTTCTTTGTTCTTTTTTGCTTTTAGGTATTGCAAATCAAACTCTTATTAGGGTTCTCGATTCCCGTTAATTTCTTACTTTGATTTGTTGTGTGCATGTGCTTCCAGTGATTTCTGGAACCAGATACTTTATCGATAGCTGACTGGAAGAGAAAATTTCAGAGTTTGAATGCTTCAATTTTTGTTTCATCTCTTGTTGGAGGGCATTTCAGTTTCAGTGTTATCATGTTCCCTTGCGAATGATCAATTGCGTTGCAACTCGTTGTTGTATCTGGAAGGAGATTATTAATCTCTTCACATTTAATTGAAGTAACAAAAGAGAAACATATAGGAAAGGCAGTGATGGTTTGTCATTTTGGCCTATATGCAATGGGAGCTGTTTATACCTTTAATTATAGCAACAAAATTCTGTAATGGTAGCATTAAGGAATAACTGACTGCAACCTCTCTTCTTTTCTTTACATTTTGATGAACAATAACTACAGTAAGTGTTGACTCTAGAAAACTCTAATGCTGACTCTAGAAAACTCTAATGCTGACAGGTATTGTTGATTTTATAAAGTGACTCACATTTTTGACTGTTAAATGTCTGTATCTTAAATAGCTTAGGGGTAAGTTAACTGTGGAAATAACTGCAAACAAACTCAGTCAATAAGAAATTCTAGTTACTATAGTCTTTTGTTACTCCTGGAGAGTGATGAAGAATTCACAGATTAAGCAAGAGGTTGATAATGCAAGAAAGTCGCAGGTGTCTGATTTTACCCTTTTGCTCTTAGATTAGCAATCTGCAAGTTCTAGTGCACAACAGAGTGTGAAATATCTCTATTCATTCCACTTACGCGAAGATTTTACTAGCACTTACAGTGAGGCAGTGTGAGGGAATGGGACTAAAGAGAAAAAATAGTATTTACTGGTGAACTTCCATGTAGAAAAGGATATCTTCACCGCGAATTCCCACCTCAGATAAATTAATCACTGTTATTGCTTGGAATTTGTTTCTTAAATATGAACATCCCATTTTAAAATGAACTGGTACTTAGAAAGCCATTTTATGGCTGAATAGTAAGTTAAATGCCTTTGTATAAAAATTCGTTTCATTTGAGAATATCAGTTGACCCAAGTGTCACTTACTATTCTGGTAATATGGTCTGATCGGGCATCCTGTAGTTGAATGGGCAATTGATTTTTCCTGCTTGTCTTTTATTTATCGGTTAAAAGTACTGGACTTTGCATAAAAACCTTTATCATCAGGAGTCTGTTCATATCAAGTCAGGGTAGAATGTATTGTTCAGTCTTAGAGGACTTCAAATGTCCTTTTCATTGTATGGAAGAAATGCATTAATACTCCTCACCTGGGATTTTCGTTTTTATGACAGCCTTCATATCCTTACCAATAATTCATATGAAGCATATTACAGTATTATAAAATTGGAAAAAGTTCTAAAGGACTTTTGAAATGCTATGTGTAGCTGGATTTGATGGATTCTTCTGTTTTTTTTTTTTTTTTAACCAAATATGCATCAGCAGTTCTGACATGGCAATAATAATGCAGGAACAGTTACGTAACAACATTGTTTCAGTTGTGAAGCAGTCAGCAGCCTTGAATCGTGCTGGTGCTGAAAATATGAAACCAAGACAACTTTCTGATGCTATTTATGAAGAGGTTGGGTAAGTTTTTACTGATTCTATTGTCTGGTGATCTAAAGGGGGACTTTATAACATTGTCTAACTGCCAGGGGGCTTGCCAATCTCCAACCCAAGTGACGGTGAAATATTGATATGATAAAATATTTGCTTGTTTTTATTAGTGTGCAAAATATATTAATTGAAATGCTTTGGTCTTGAGAATCGATTTGGACTTCTGGATTGATATCAAATAAGAAAATTAATTTGGAAGAAGTCTGTAAGGTTGGAGAGTTTTGACATTAATGTCCACAAATTTGAGAGCTGGTAGGACTTTAATCACTGTGTTGATTCTTTTATGTGAAAATTGAGTAACGATTTGAGTATGTCTTTTATTTGTTCTCATTAATTATCAATGAGAATACCTCATGAAAATTTGGTAATGCTAATTATATTTTGTAATGCCTAGGGCTAAAGTAATGAGCCAGATTTCAGATGGTTTGTGGGGAATAATCAGAGCAGAGGATGGCATGAAAAGTGAAATTAGAGAGACAGTGCAATCTGTCTACAACAAATTAGTAAATCCTGGAGGTGAATCAAGGGGTGAATCATCTAACACTGATGCAGTGCCTATTCAAAAGGGTACTGACAATGATGGTTCCATCATGACTGCTGCTAGTGAAGTTGATGCTGTAGTGTGTGATGGTGAGCCAAATGAACCACCAGGTTTCACTCTGTTCAGTAATCAACATTACAATAATAATGACACACAAAATAAGGAGGAGCTGCAGGTTTCTATGCCTTATGAAAAAGGACCCAGAGAAGAGCAGGAAGAGTCCCACCCCCAGCAGGATGTGGAGTCAGATGATATAGATATTGGTGGGCCACCTGGCTTTTCTGCAGATGACGAGCAGAAGCAGCCACGTGATGGTAGTTATGAGGACCCTGATGTGCCTCCTGGTTTTGGTTGATCTATTAGCATGCGATGCGTTCTCTCACTGCTATTACACAAGATGTAATATCTGGTGGAGATAAATAGTTCAGTCATTATAATGCTAGAACATTCCATCTCCTCATCCAAAGTACTATTTGGGTTGGGTCTCATTACTTCATGTTAAGGTCAGATGCTTCAGATAATGTCTGTATTCTTTCATTTTTATTGCATTATCCCATCAACCTTAATCTATGTTGGAGCAATTAACCACAGCTTTTGTAAGAATATTTATTTACAGGGGGCTCTATTACAACTGGGATTGATTTTCAATAGCTTTTTGACATGAGAACAAAATCCCTATGAGGCTGTTTGTAAAGCATGGAAGCTTCTCTCTTTTTGTGTTTTTGGTGTTCAAGAGTTTCTATTCTCATTTAAAGTTTATGCACATAGTGAGGACTAATGCTACTAGTTATAAAGTATTGGTATGAGAAGTTTAGGATAATTGTACCTAATTTGAGTATAGTGCAGGCCATGAATATTCCTACATGAAGGTCGTGCCTTTTTTTTTTTTTCTTCAAATGTTGGAATTTTCAATGTGGTGTAGCAATGCTCAAGTCCTTTGTTCCCAGTATTAACATGTAAAATCTCCTACTATTGAGCTTCTTAAAACTTGATGACCTGATGTGTTCACAGTGCCTGAGGTTGAAAAGTTTTCATTAAAAAAATAAAGTAGGTTGTTGGGTTCTGACCAGAATCAAGCCATTGAGTGCCAAAGAAGTTGCAGAGATGCCTTCCTTGATTCCTACTAAAGGCAAGGTTCATGTTGCTAACTTTTCTTCTCTTTACTGTTCGCTTCAACTATATGAAACATGATAACAAATTATTGTACTGGAAAAGGTTCAATTACTTGATTGACATTTCATCCTAGCAGATTGTGACGGGGATAAATTGTGTGGTACCTGCAGAATTGAAGAGAGTTAAACTTTAGGAAAGTCTGTCATTGGTCTTATTTTGTTGCGAGCAACAATCTTCACCCTTTTCTTTTGCATGTTTCTGTTACAGTTCATTCTTATTTGGTCTTCCTATTAGAGAATCAGATCAAGAAGAATGATTTTCCAAATAGAGTATCAGATTAAACATATCTGCTGCATGTGCCTGCTTTGCTGAAAAGGTTAGCTTCATCTTTCTCTCTGTTTATTTTGAATGAAATTTAAATTCATAGAAGATCAGATTCAAACTGCTTACTGCATTGTTGAATAAAAAATAGTTAAATGATATGGATTATAACAGGTCATGCTAGCCTTTCATGTCTACATATATTTGTTTGTTACTCAAAACTTTATGGCGATTGGACTCCTAACAGAATACCTCTTAGAGAACCATTTTAGATAACCTTGAGCGAATTCCCCTCGTTTATAACTTGATCCGGTGAGACTGAATGTCACTGTGTACGTCACTTTCTGGTTTACCTCGGAGAAGTAGAGTTTACTGGGTGTCATAATTACCTCAACTCTCTTTGATGCAACAACCATGACTTCAAACGATGAATTTGGCTCACCAACATTTGTCACTGTCCTTGTGAATGTTTGAGATGGTCCCAATTTGACAGGAAATGAAGGATTGTTGAGCTCTGCTTCAGGTATGCTTTGTTCTTCTGAGCACTGGACTGATCCATGCACTAGACTTCCAACTTCCTGATCTTTATATCCTAGACCACACAGATAAGGAATATAATCACTGGGTTGGATTTCATAAATCAATCCAGGATCATTTGCCCTAGATGGATTGATATGGCCTGCACCAGTTGCAAAAACATCTGCTGGCTGAAGGTTTTCATCAAGAATGGGTTTTCAAGGTTTAGAAGATCAGCAGAGTTCATCATTGCAGACTTGATTGCTGCAGGTGACCAGTGAGGATGAGAGCTTTTGAGCAAGGCTGCAATACCACTAAGGTGAGGGCATGACATGGATGTACCAGACTCTAGGTTGAAAGTGGATTTTGAATTTGAATTATTGCCGAGAGGGAAAGGCCAGGCAGCTAATATGCTCACACCAGGGCCGATTATGTCTGGTTTCAGAATACCTGGGCTTGCCAAATTGGGACCTCTTGAAGAGAAGGAAGCAACAACAGGTGACAGTGAGTTTCCTATGACAGTTCCTTTGAATAAAATTGTTGCTGTAGGTGTCCTTGTTGAGTTTATGTAGGCTTTGATTTTCAGTCCAGCAGCGTGTCTGACTTGGGTTGCAGGAACGCACGAGCATCAGCTATGGTACTAAATGCACTGGGTTCATCGTTCATTATAACCATTGCAGCAACACCAGCTCTTTTCACTTCCTCGCCTCTTGTAATTTTTGCCATCCCACTGCCTCTTTCACACAAGACAATCCTGCCTTTGACATCCGTGTCATTGAAGGATCCCTCACCACAAAATGCAGTTCTGCTGTCCCTTTCCTTTCAGCATAAACAAGAGTCAGTAGCATGGAAGGAAAGTCAGGCTGGAAAAGGGATTCACCATTGAACTCTTCCTCGTTCCCAAACTTTGCTATGGCTACAATGCTTCTGTCACTGGTGCTTGCTCCTACTGTGAGGATCCATGGGGCTTCATTAGACAGTGTGCTGTGGGAAGGACCGGAATTTCTGGCTGAGCAGCTTATGGATATTCCTTTCTGAATAGCTGCAAATGAGCCTATTGCAATTCTGTTCTGGAAAAATGGAACTGAATCTCCAACTAGGGAGATTGAAAGCACATCACCACCATCCTCAACAGCTGCATCCGACCAGCTAATACATTGCTTCAGCACAATCTATTCCAAAGCACACTTTGTAGATTGCCAACTGAGCATAAGGTGCCATCCCAATTGCAGTGCCTTTTGCATTTCCTAGTGCATCAGCATACTTCACAAACCTACCAGCAGCTGTACTTGCTGTGTGAGTTCCATGTCCATCTTCATCAATTGGTGGCTCAGCTACCTGTCCTCCGTGGTGTAACCTTCAATATTGAAGGACCTGGCAGCATCTTGTTACAGGCTGAAGTGTTAAACTCATGCCTCCCCTTCCATTTGGCCGGTGGAGGCGGCATTCTTCCATCACTGAATGAAGGATGGCTAGGCAAGACTCCACTATCCAACACTCCGATTATTGTTCCCTTTCCACAATTTGATTCTTTCCAGAATCCTGTTTCCTGATGCAACCCCAAGAAGCGGGGCGTATGGGTTGTCAGCATTTTCTGTCTGTCTTTCAGGATGGACTGACACAAACCCTTCCATGTTTTTCATGGCTTGCACTTCCTCCTCTGCCAGCCTTGCTGCAAAACCACTGATCATGTGTTTGTATGCATAAACCATTCTTTGCTTTATTTTTGAGCTTTCACCGCTGAATGATATAAACGAGTGGTACCAGCTCTTCAGATCTTGTCGGGAAAAGACTCCTCCTTCTGGATGCGTCACGTGGACAATGTAAGTTTGTAAATTGCTTCTCTTAGTTGTTTCAATAGCAGAAGGAAATTCACCTCCCAGAGCGATTTCAGAATGGAAGTTTAATAACAAGACAACTATCAGCAAAGGAATGACTGCCATCTTTGCAGATAGATCTCTCTCCTTCATGAAGTAGAGGAGAAAGGTTCTGTTTTGTGTTTCAGTCACTAGCTGCTACACCAATATATAGGTTGAAGAGAAAGAGAGATTGCTGGCACTTCCATATGGATCAAAACTAATTGCGTCAACTATTCCTTCTGAAGCTTTCTGGTCCGGCCACTTGAGAAATCTTTTGTTGAATGCTCCCATTAATACTTATATTTGAGACGGCAAAGCAGGGTTCCCTTTCTTGTTTCTTATTGAAGGGGTACCATGCATGTGCAGGTTTTTATACTTAGGTGATATTTACGCTTTTTGGTTATATGTTAATGGGATATTGCTGGTTTACTGTCTGAACATGCTTGTCTAGTTTGCTACATTTGGGTGTGATGAAGGGGCTCAAGCTTTGATACAAGATGGATCGACTTGCATGTAAATATGAAAATTGAAATGGGGACTCTGCGAAATCAGTTAGGTACCTTTGGGGATGGTGGAACAATTGCATAGGAAAATAATGGACGTAATAAGATAAAAGTCCTGGATACCTCAATCGAGAACCTCACAGTAGATTTTCTGGTGTTCACCTCACCACTTGAGATCCTCTCAGTCTCTCACATTTCTGCGAATCAGGAATGATATTCTGGCTTAAACAGCTCAGAAAGTGCATTAGAAGGAAGGCAGTGGTCATTGCAGCACCACCTGCTTTTTCCATCATTCATGAGTTTATCCATGTTGAGGTCAGATGCTTGAGATGGTGTCAGTTTTATCTTGTGAACCTTATTCAGTATTGGAGCAATTTACCCCAGATTGTGAGAGAATATATTTTTATGAGGAGCAACAAGACAACCAGGAATTGATTTTCAATAACTTTTATGACATGAAAACAAAAAAAATTTGAGGCTCTTTGAAAAGCAAGGAACCTCCTCTCTTCTGTGCGTGTATTTTGGTTCTCAACATTTTGCAGTCTCACTTAATGTTTACATGTTCATGGCCAGTGCTGATGCTACAATTTGTGAAGCGTCACTATGAGAAGCTTAGGACAATTGTACCTAATTTGAGAATAATGCTAGCCATGCTCATGTCAATTACTATTCTTATGTGACAGTCATGCTTCTTTTTCTTAATGTTCTGATTTCAATGTAATTTGTAACACTGTTTTTAAGTCCTTTGTCCCCATTATCAATATGTAAAATCTCATACTATTTGACTTTGTAAAATTGATACCTGATTTGTTCACAAACAGTGTTGAGGTTGAAACATTTTCATTGAGAGAATGGGTAGTTGGGTTCTTACTGAAATCAAGCTATGGAGTGCAGAATAAGTTGCCGAGATGCCTTTTATGATTTCTGTTTGGGCGAGGGTCATGCTGCTATCTTTGTTTCTCTATGTAGTTCACTAGATCTGTGTGGAACATGATGACAAGCCATTCTACTGAGAAGTGTAGGGTTACTTGATTAAATATCATCCTAGCCTCCTCCAACTTTCCATGGGGATGCATTACTTGGTAACAGAATATATGTGCTCGATCTTATCTCATCGCTTCTTCACCCTTCATTATTTTCATGGTTCATCCTCATATGGTGTCACTGTAAGAGAATCAGATCAAAGGCATCCACTGCATGTGCCCGGTTTGCTGAAAAGGTTTATTGTTCAGATTTTGCTTTGTATATGGAATCAAATTAAATTTTGCAGATCATCACATTCCAACTACTTACTACATTCTTGACGGAAACTTTAAATCATGCAGATTATGATTGGTTATGCTGGCCTTTGCATGTGTTTGTTACTCAAACTTTATGGCCATAGGACTCCTAACAGAGTACCTGCTAGAGGACCATTTAATATACCCTTGAGCGAATTCTCCAGGTTGGTGACTTGATCCTGTGAGGCTGAATGTGACTCTGTATGTAGCCTTCTGGTTCACCTCAGTGAAGTGGAGCTTACTGGGTGTCACACTCACCTCAACCCCATCGGTCACCACAACCATGACTTTGTAAGATGAATTTGGCTCACCAACATTTGTTACAGTCCTTGTGAATGTTTGAGATGGTCCCAACTTAACAGAGAATGAAGGATAGTTGAGCTCTGCTTCAGGTATGCTTTGTACTTCTGAGCACTTGACTGATCCGTGCACTAGAATTCCAACTTCCTCATCTTTATAGCCTAGACCACAAAGATATGGAATATAATCACTGGGTTGGATATCGTAAATCAATCCAGGATCATTTGCCCCTGATGGATTAATATGGCCTGCTCCAGTTGCAAAAACATCTGCTGGCTGAAGGGTTTCATCAAGAATGGGTTTGCCTTCAAGGTTTAGAAGATCAGCAGAAGTCATCATTGCAGACTTGATGGCTGCAGGTGACCAGTGAGGATGAGAGCTTTTGAGCAAAGCTGCAATACCACTAAGGTGAGGGCATGACATGGATGTACCAGAATCTAGGTTGAAAGTGGATTTTGAATTTGAATTATTGTCAAGAGGGAAAGGCCAGGCAGCTAATATGCTCACACCAGGGCCGATTATGTCTGGTTTCAGAATACCTGGGCTTGCCAAATTGGGACCTCTTGAAGAGAAGGAAGCAACAACAGGTGACAGTGAGTTTCCTATGACAGTTCCTTTGAATAAAATTGTTGCTGTAGGTGTCCTTGTTGAGTTTATGTAGGCTTTGATTTTCAGTCCAGCAGCATAGCTGACATGGGTTACAGGAAGGACATGAGCATCAGCTATGGTGCTAAAAGCATTGGGTTCATCATTCATCAGTATCATTGCAGCCCCATCAGCTCTTTTCACTTCCGCCCCTTTGGCAATTCTGGCTACTCCACCTCCTCTTTCACATAAGACTACCTTGCCTTTGACATCAGTGTCATTCAAGGATCCCTCACCGCAAATTGCAGATTCTGGTTTCCTGTCAATTCCAGCGTAAACAAGAGGCAATAGCATGGAAGGAAAGTCAGGCTGGAAAAGGGATTCACCATCAAATTCTTCTCCATTTCCAAGCTTTGCTACAGCTACAATGCTTCTGTCAATGGTGCTCGCTCCTACTGTGAGGATCCATGGGGCTTCATTAGATAGTGTGCTGTGGGAAGGACCGGAATTTGCAGCTGAGCAGCTTACAAATATTCCTTTCTGAATAGCTGCAAATGAGCCTATTGCAATGCTGTCCTGGAAAAACGGAAGTGATTCTCCACCTAGGGAAAGTGAAAGCACATCAACACCATCCTCGACTGCTGCATCCAGAGCAGCTAGTATATTGCTTTCGGCACAATCTTCTCCAAAGCACACTTTGTAGATTGCCAAGTGAGCATAAGGTGCCATCCCAACTGCTGTGCCTCTCGCATTTCCTAGCGCATCAGCATACTTCACAAACCCACCAGCAGCCGTGCTTGCTGTGTGAGTCCCATGTCCATCTTCATCAATTGGTGGCTCGGCTACCTGTCCTTTGGTGGCATTACCTTCAACGTTGAAGGACCTTGCACCAATTATTTTGTTGTTACAGGCTGAAGTGTTAAAATCACACCTTCCTTTCCATTTGGCTGGTGGAGGTGGTATTCCTTCATCACTGAATGAAGGATGGCTAGGAAAGACTCCAGTATCCAACACTCCTATTATTGTTCCCTTTCCAAAATTTGATTCTTTCCAGAATCCTGTTTCCTGATGCAACCCCAGAAAACGCGGTGTATGGGTTGTCTGCAGTTTCAATCGTCTTTCAGGAGTGGCGGACACAAACCCTTCCATGTTTTCCATGGCTTGCACTTCCTCCTCTGTCAGCCTTGCTGCAAATCCACTGATCACATATTTGTATGCATAAACCATTCTTTGCTTCATGTTTGAGCTTTCACTGCTGAATGGTATAAACGACTGGTACCAGCCCTTCAAATCTAAGGACTCGGAAAAGATTCCAGCTTCTGGATGCTTCACATGGACAATGTAAGTTTGTAAATTGCTCGTTTTTGTTGTTCTAATAGCAGATGGAGATTCACTTCCCTGAACAATCTCAGAATGGAAGTTAAACAATAGGATGAGGATCAGAAAAGGAATGAAAGCCATCTTTGTTGGTAAAATCACCCTCTTTTTTCATAGCAGAGGAGAGACGTTGAGCTTTCCGTGTTTCATTCACTACCTGCTATACGAATATATAGGTTGAAGCAAGAGCGAGATTGCCGGCATTTCCATATGAATCGAAACTACATGCGTTAAGTGTTGCTGCTGAAACATTATTGTCTGGCCAATTAAGAAATCTTTTGTTGAATGATTCCACTGACAGTTATATTTGAGACGGCAAGGAGGGTTCTCTGTCTGATTATAATGCAGCTCTGCTGGTCTTAGCAAGCATGTCCAGGTTTCTATATTCATTTGATGTTTACTCTTTTTGGTTATATGTCAATGGGAAGATGCAGGTTTTTTCGTCCGAACATGTTTGTCTACTTTGCTATATTTGGTTCTGCCTTGCTGAATGGTAATCTTGCTCTTAAACAAGTTGGATTGACTTGGTCATAAATCATTCAAAACTGAAATGGCTACTCTGCCAAACCAGTTGTGGTCCTTCTGGTTTTAATGGAACAGTACTACAGGTAACATCATGAATTCAGCAAATGAAGGCTGGGAAACATGAATTGTTCTTTGGCGCAAGTCCCTGTGGATAGTTCACACTAAATTCTCTTCAAACAACACACCATGTCATCTGGGTTCCTTTGCCATTCCCTTCATCTGTAAAGATATACAGAGTCCTGCAGACTTTCTCTCTCTTTAAATGGGTTGTTGATTTCGACTCCATTAAAGCATTGCTTCTCTTTCTTCTCTGTTGATTTGGTACAACTCTTTGTCTTTGTGTTAACATTATGTTAATCCCATTGGCTCTATTCTCTGATGAATGACCGATAAAGATCAAACTTAATTCAAAAGATCCAAAATAATTTGGAAAAAGTTTTGGGTAATTTGTTTGTCTTCTTCTGTTATTTAACATATGAAACTGATGATTTGGATTACAATCTCTAGCTTCCTTATTTCAATTCGATAAAGGACGACAGTGTCCAAGTCTTTACTTGCTTACTATAAGGACAAGCTCCATGTCTTCAATAATGAAATGTGACAACAATTGGACTTGTAACTATATGCTTTGCAGAAACCCATTTCAGATATCCCTGACTGAAAGGCTTTGTGGTCTTCCTCCTGCTTAACGTCACTGAGTATGTCGCCTTCTGGTTCACCTCTGTGAACATGATGACATTGGACATGCCAGTCTTAATGATTACATCTACTCCTTCTGGTTCTATGATCTCAAAAGTGTAAGATAAGTTAGCCGGGCCAACATTCGTTACTGTCCTTGTGTACGTCTGAGGACTGGAACCCAGTAACACAGAGAAGGAAGGATAGTTCAGCTCAGCTTCAGTTATTTTCTTGACATTGGAGCAGTTCACCTTTTGTTGCACGATGGTTCTTATCTCTTGGTTGCTGTAACCCAGGCCACATAGATATGGAATGTAATCATCAGGCTGAATGTCGTAAATCAATCCTGGATCATTAGCCATTGATGGATTAACAAGGCCTGAACCAGTTGTGTAAAGATCAGCTGGAAGCATTGTTTGGTCGACAATAGGCTTGCCTTCCAGGTTTGATAAACGAGCAGTGGTCATGATTGCAGATTTTATGGCAGCAGGAGACCAGTCAGGATGTGAGCTCTTGAGCAAAGCAGCAATGCCACTGAGATGAGGGCAAGACATTGAAGTACCGGATATCATATTGAAAGTTGACTTCTTATTAGTACTGTTGTCCAGGGCTTTATGCCAGGCAGCTAAGATGCTTACCCCAGGGCCGATAACGTCTGGTTTCAGGATCCCTGGACTTGCCCTGTTTGGGCCTCTGGAGGAGAAAGAAGTGACTTCAGGAGCAGTTGGCTTGCCGATAACAGTTCCTTCGAACAAGATTGTGGCTTTTGCTGTTGATGTTGAGTTTATATAAGCCTTGA
Source organism: Moringa oleifera (assembly GCA_021397835.1). NCBI lineage: Eukaryota > Viridiplantae > Streptophyta > Magnoliopsida > Brassicales > Moringaceae > Moringa > Moringa oleifera. The sequence continues at coordinate 2,369,721 of JAJFZO010000566.1, forward strand.
TGCTTAATCCAGCTTTATAACTCACCTGAGTTGCAGGAAGGACATGAGGATCAGCAAATATACTATAACCATTAAGCTTGCCATTCATGAGAATCATGGCGGCACCTCCTGCCTCCTTCACTTCTCGTCCTTGCTGAACACTTCCAGCGACTGCATCTCTCTCGCACAGCACTACCTTGCCTTTGACATCAGCGTTTTTCAGCGATCCTGGAGAACATGTTGCAGATAATACCTCCCCATTAGCGCCTGGATAAACCAGAGGGAGCAGCTTAGAAGGGAGGTTGTCGGCCTGGAAAAGTGATTCCCCATCAAATTCCTTTTCATTTCCAAGCGTTGCTGTTGCTCTTATGCTTCTGTCAATGGTGCTTGCTCCTACCGTTAGAATCCAGGGGGCTTCATTTGACAGAGAACCATGAGATGGGCCTTCGTTACCGGCTGAACAGCTAACAAATATTCCCTTCTGGATAGCTCTAAATGCCCCGATTGCAATCCAATCTGCGTAGAATGGAACGGAACTGCCACCAAGGGAAAGCGAAAGCACGTCAACACCATCTTCAATGGCACTGTCCATTGCAGCCAAGATGGCAGCCTCACGGCAACCAGGGCCGCAAACTTTGTACATGGCCAAGTGAGCTAAAGGTGCCATGCCAGCTGCTGTGCCGTTTGCTTGACCAAACACATTGGCATTCTGAACGAAACTTCCAGCGGCTGTGCTGGCTGTGTGAGTTCCGTGGCCTACATCATCCACCGGCGGCTTAGCTTTTACACCAGTGAACACAAAGTTTCTTGCACCAATCAACTTGTTATTACAAGCTGTCCAGTTAAGCTCACACTGTCCTTTCCATTTTGCAGGGGGTGGAGGCATTCCTTCATCGTTAAACGACGGGTGGCCAGGTGTTACTCCTGTGTCCAGCAGTCCTAAGATCACTCCGGCACCATAACTTGATTGATTCCAGAATTGTACTCCTTGGTGGAACCCCAAGAAGTTAGGGCTATGAGTCGTGTGCAGAGAAAACACCTTCTCAGGACGAGCTGATACGAAACCTTCCTTTTCTTTCATGGCTTCTACTTCTTCTGCTGTCAGCTTTGCAGCAAATCCAGTGAGCACGTTCTTGTATGAAAAAACTAGTCGTTCGCATTCTGTTGACCTTAAGGTGGTCACAGGCAGGTAAGACTTGTACCAGCTATCCAAGTCTGATTCTGCAACAACACCTCCCTCTGGCTTCTCTACATGGACAATGTAAGTTGATAAGCTGCTTTGCTCATCTTCTTTGATTGTGGGTTTCATCTCTGCTTCCTGAAGAATCACAGCAGATGAAGTAACAGTGAAAGAGAAGAGAATAAGAACAATCACAACTACCATGGTTATCAGCCAGTCTTTCTTGCTCTCCGTTGGTACTCAAATCTGAGGAGCACTACATATAAATGGCAGGGAGAGAACAAGAGAGAGAAAAAAGGATTCAGAGAGAGAGAACAAGTGGGTAATGGCCACCTTCCTAAATCGTATAAAAGAAAGCGAAGCTGAAACAATAAAAGTAGGATGTATTGAGGTTTCTTGAACAGATTGCCATTGCCTACCTATAAGAGGTTATACACAAGAACTTGGTAATACTCATCAGGCAGTGCAGTAAAGAACAAATATGGTGATGGAGCTTATGTCACGTTTGATCTTGCTTGAACATGGAGGGGTCTCTAGTTCCATTGATGCACATATAACTCTTTTAACTTGGTTGATTTCCATGAAATTGCGAAATGGGTGATGCCCACCTCGGGTGAACAACTATCATGGATCATCTCTCATGCCCACACGGAATTATTTTCTTATTGCTGGACCACAGTGCATGGACTTTGTACATAAACCTGCCATTTGTGGGTTAAAAGCAAGAAGTTCAATTAATGGTGCATGTGAAAAGTTTGCAGTTTTTAGTAGCTTAGTAATGCCTGGTTTCATATGGCATTAAGCAGAGAATCGGTGACCACCTAGTGAGACTCATTTGGAGCTTGGAATCTTCTTCAATGTCAAGAATATTAATTGGATTCTCTGGGTGTTTTCTAATACGCGGTGACAAGTCAGGTGGCAAGTGGATTCCATTGAGTATCTCAATCTGGCTTCATAGTCTACACACCATTGCCATGGCTAGACAGAAACAAATGCAGGGCAGCATGAACAATTGGCCTAGGGATTGCTTGCAAGATGAGCTGAAGAGGCTGCAGATCAATCAAGGTAATACATTTGCACTAAATAACTTGTGGTCACAACTCAAAGAGCTAAGCTCTTTTAGAATATAGAAGCAATCAATATAAAAGGAATTATTTCCATCTCATACCAAATCTCTAAGTGGAATCACCTTTTTTAAGACATTTAAATCTGACAAGTAAAGAGACCTACAAGAGAAAGAAATAACATGAGAGTTGACTGGATTGATGATAAAATGGAATCTTGGGTCACCAAAAATGATTCAATTGATGACAAAGAAAGTGAATTTTTGTTCAGTTCTGTACTTTTGCGTGAGAAAAAAGGATTGATGAAATTCTATTGATCATTTATAAAACAATGACTTCATTTAGTAGCTTCATATCTGGCCGTAAATCATGAATGGATTGCTAGAGAAAAACGCGTACGTGGCAGCATTAACAAGTGATCTATGGATTGCCAGCAAGTGCAATGAACAGGCTGCAAAATAATTCAAAGTCAACAAATTTGCATAAATTGACCTGTGCCCATTATGCTTATCGGATTTCTAACTTTAAGTCAGATCTTCTGTTCCTGATTTACATCTATTACCCATTTACCTGTACCCTCACGGCAGGCTATTGGCTTCATTAACCACGAAGAGATAGAAGACATTGACTGGGCCTGGCAGGCTTCAAAACTATTGTACATAGGCTTGGTAAATGGAAAGTCTCCTTTCTTCTTCATTGTGCCCTGCAATGAGAGCCCTTCAACTTGGGCCACAATTTTTGACTGTCTGCCAATAGGATAAATGCACAAATCTCTCCCAAAATCTAAGATTTCTTTCTATCTTCTAGAATATGATATTCAATCTAAAAGATTTACTGGCCGAAAGAAGGCTTTGTATTATAAAACTTGGATATTCAGATGCATATTTATTTTAAGATTCCTGTAAAATTTACTTCTATTGTCTGCAACATCGTGTTGTATTCTTCTAAAAGTATTATTTTAAGATTTGTGTTAAAATCACAAATCTTAAAATCCTATAAGATTGAGAAATATGAATACCTTTTTAGGTACAATAAAGCTCAACCTGCAAAAAGAAAAATTAGAAAATCAAGAGGACAGGTGATACGGGTGGTGGATACATCTAGAAGGAGAGGGGGGGAGAAACAGCGCCGGACACTTAATCAGACCGAGGAGTCATATAAAATAAAAAGTAGAAAATGGTGGCATTTCTCGGGTCAGCTACCACAACCGTGACCACTGCCATAGCTGCAGCGTCTGCTATACCTGCAGCCTTCGCTTTCTCATCTGTTTCCCCTCGTTCTTCTTCTTCTTTTCCTCTAAACTCCAAGTCTCAAAACCTCTCCTTACCTTCTCTTTCTCAATCGTCGAAACTCTCTTCAGCCAATCGCTTAGGCCTTGTACGGAACTTCTCCAGCCCAGCATCAGCTCTACACATGGACGCACCCGCAGTTGATTACAAACCAGCTTCGTCCCAGGTTCGAATAATACCAAATTGAGCACTACCCGTTTCTTTCTTCATGTTAAAAATTTTGAATTTCTTCGACGAGGGTAGATATTGATCTTCGATACTGGGTGGTCTTCTGATTTGCAGGGGGATGCTGTCTTGCCTGAGGTACTTGTAAGTTGGTCCTTTGTTTGTTACTTCCTTTTGGATTTATTCTCGAGGTTGTTGAATGATTAGCTGTCTGAGTAAATCTCTAATTCTGATTTATGGTTAGGATTCTCATGTGTGATTCCATCATTGATATTTATTTGATATGACAATATCAGCTTGTTTTATGTAGTTCAATTTCTAATCTTTATTCTAAATTTCAGCTAAACTTTATAATCATATTTTATTATTCAGGTTAGTTATGTTGAATTGTTATGTAGCTTTTGGTTCTGTTAGATCGTTCAATTGTGCTTGATTTGGTTTCAGACGGAGTTCATGGTTGATATGAAGTGTGAGGGGTGTGTTAACTCTGTCAAGAATAAGTTACAGACTATTGAAGGTACGGCATCAACCTGAATTTATGCATAAACAGTTCATGATGAATTTAAGGTGGACCTTTTTCCCTGAATCAATTATATCTTTTGTTTTTCATATGATGGGAAAAAAAAATTAGGGGTGAAAAATGTTGAGGTGGACTTGGCTAACCAAGTAGTAAGAATTCGTGGTTCTTCTTCTATAAAGACTATGACTGAAGCACTGGAGCAGACTGGTCGGAAAGCCAAGTTAATTGGCCAAGGTGTGCCTGAAGGTTAGTTTTTCGTTCTCAATATTTCCTTTTTGGTTTTTTGTTTGTCTTTCTAATGCGATTTTGTGATCTTTACCATTGCAGTTCTTCTCAATATGTTGGTTTCATGAATCAATAAACTGGGCATATTGACTGTTGGTTTCATTTTAGTTTGTAATATGTTCTAATATGTCATTCAATGATTTAAATATAATTTACAGATTATACACTTGCTTGAGTAAGTTTCAGCATCTAGAGATTGTGGTATCTTTCTTACAATGCTAAATTGTAACAGTTTAATTCTTGAGTCAACTGAGATAGATAGCCTCCTGTTGCTTCCATAGAGAGGAGCTTGGCCATAGCTTAAAGTTAATAAGGGAGCCAAAGGCCCTTTCCTGGCTCCATGGAAAATTTACTTCCACCTTTTATAAGCACATCTTTCTGTTCTTCCTGGAATCTGAAGTATTTACCTTTGCTTGTCCCTTGCAGATTTCTTAATTTCTGCTGCTGTAGCTGAATTTAAAGGTCCAAACATTTTTGGTGTGGTTCGCTTCGCTCAAGCGAATATGGAACTGACTAGGATTGAAGCCAACTTTAGCAGGTTGTCACCTGGAAAACATGGTTGGTCTATCAATGAATTTGGTGATCTGACAAGAGGTGCAGCTAGCACAGGGAAAGTGTTTAATCCACCTACAGAAGGAAAGGAGGTTCGTTTACTGATTTGCTTCCACGAGATGTTAAGTTCTCTAATTCTGCCATAACTCACCTGCTAACTAATAATCTTGCCTTGGGTTTTCAAATGTTGAAACAATATTACAACATAAAAAATCTGCTGGTTTAATGTACAGTGAGCTTAATGGCCTATGTCTCTGCAAGAATAACAACTTTCCCATTAGTTATATTTTCTATATTAATTTCATTACTTAATCTTCTTACAAGTTTATGACTTCTCAAAGAAGCAATATATATATAAATTCTGTCTTCAGATCACTTTCTCCGCTGCGATATATGAATCTGTCTCTTATATCCTAATTCAAGCTTGTTGGTATATAACTCCGAGAACTATTTAGGCCATTTAGGAATATATATATGTATGTATGTATGTATGTATGTATATCTGTATTATGTTTTCAATTGGATGATAAGCTTTTTGCTTCTGTATTTGCATGACAAAAGATGCTATGGTGGAACAATTGATGAAACTGGAAGTCAATATTGATTTTTCATTTGTGTTGACTTCTCTTCCATAGGTGTCCTTGAAATACTGTATATAACATTCTAGTAGGCCAATGAGTACCCACCCTCAATCATGCGCTCATTCTAAGTCTGCCCCAAGGGTCCAAAGATAGAGATCCCATTTTGGAGGTTTCTAGCCATGGGAAGACTTGACTTTCTCCTTGTATGATGTTGATACATGATATTATATCATCAGCCATCATCTCAAGCTTTTCTAATGTCACAAATATGGAATTATCTCCCTTTTGATCTGTGCCCTGGTATTCAGTAATACTTTGCTTAGTTTCAATGACATTGTCTGGTGGCATCTCAAAACTACTTTGCATGATTTTTCAGCCACTGGGTGACCTGGGAACATTAGATGCTGATAAGAATGGCGAGGCCATCTTCTCTGGCGTCAAACACCAGATGAGAGTCGCTGATCTGATTGGGCGGTCAGTTGTGGTTTATGGAACTGAAGATAAATCAGATACAGGTCTCACAGCTGCTGTGATTGCCCGAAGTGCTGGGGTTGGTGAGAACTACAAAAAGCTCTGTACATGTGATGGCACCACCATATGGGAAGCAAGTGACAGAGATTTTGTCGTCAGTAAGGTCTAATGCTTAAAGCAAACCTTGCTTTTGAGGTTGTAGGCACTGTATACCTCATGACAGGATTCCAGTTCATAGAGTCTTTGATTTTCTAGTTAATTATAGGCATGGATGTGAGGCATGAACACAATCTTATTCAATAAAAAGGACTTTTCATTCTGAGTTCATAATGCGTGCAATCGATCCTTCTATTTCCATGTTTTGCCTTCTTTTCCTTTCTGTCATCTTATTCAATTAAATGACATGGTGTCTCCCAACCATAAGTGCCCATTTCCTCTTCCATCTGGAATTACACATCAACTTTTTAAGTATGACTCGTGGATGAGGATTGTGGGTAACCTCTTAGTGTAGTTGTTTGACTAAATCTCAACAGATATTAAGAACCTAAAACTGCTCCCATTGTTGTCTTCCATTTTCTGCTATTACAAAACATGAGAGAAGTTGGTACGAAGTTGATACCAAGTGTGACCATGACAATAATCTCATATCCATTTTTATTATGAAATATTGCAACTTCGAACAGGCACAAGTCATTTTATTTAATTTTCCATGATAGATATCCATTTCAAGAAGACCGAAATAAATGTTCTCTTATACAAGTAAATGGAAACTTCAGATTGAAAGGGGTCAATAATTCCTGAAAACCTCAAGCCAGAGAGAACCATCAGCAATGGAATGGATGCAGTGTGTAGAACTATTGACAACTTATAAGTTGGGAGGAGGCAACAGTTCTTTCTTGGTCATTTCGTACAAAGCAACGGCCATGAGGACCTTTGCATCTGCTGTCATGCGCCAGAGTTCTCCGTATGGAACCACACGAACCTTGATCAGCTCACCATGTTCTCTGAGACCTGTTTCCTTTCCTTGGAGCTGGTTGATAATTTCTTTGTCGACACACCCTTGGTAAAGAAAAATACTAATTTCTTCATCGCATCCTCCCTGTCCACAGAAAGCAAGACAGAGTGAAAATCACTAGTAATCTCAACGGAGAAAGTCAGAAAATTTGGTGTAATAGATGCAAACTTTTCATAACCTTCCTGGAATCTCATGACCGCAAATCCTCCAAATGATCCTTAAATGCTTTTCCAACAGAGGTACATATTAGTTAGGCAGTGAGTGCCACTATATTATGAACTTGCATTTAGTTCACATAGCTTGTTAGAATCTCAAATTAAACCATCCTACTGACATTCTTAATTTGCAACTCTTATCATGCAAGAGATATTCTGTAAACCGAAAAATTCAACCAGTGACACATGACCTTGCATTTCACTACCTAAGAGAGAATGCCAGTCAACTGAGTAGCGGCCTGGTAGTTAATTGCCAGATAACCTTTTTCTAGGAACATTTCAGGTCTTTAAGGTGAATGTTACAAGTCAAATGATTTTCAATAACTGCAATTTTGAAATACTACTAATTTGTTTTTTCTATTCATATATTTTTCGGTTAAATACCAAAACATTTATGGTCAGCCTAAGAAGTTGGTAATACTATGATATCAACTAGTACATTCCCATGATCCAATCAAGAATATCAAAACCTTCTCAAAAGTTACCTTGTCTACTAGTTCAACGAATATAACGAGGATGAGAAAGTCAATATTAAAATTCACCAAATTTTTTGAAAAATATTTCTCTCAAACTTTCATCATATCACATCGAAAAACATGAGCAACTCATGGAAGAAATTCAACAAATTAAGATCCCCTACAAAAAAGAAGATTCCTTTTATCGAGCTCAGAACAGATTTGATCTCTGAAAGAATGAGCCAATTTAAGTTTTGGAAAGAAAAATTATAAGAAAAAAACTTAAAAACTTTGATATTAAAACATAATACAATACTTCGCAAGGCTCGATGCCTATATCAAACGATGTCCCTTTTATAAAGGATCCTAAAATTTTATCTTTTATATCATATATATTCTTTCTTTAAATCACATCAACTACTTGATATCACATCTTGCTATTATAGATTTTTTACATTACATATTATACTTTATGATATACAGCATCATACTTTACATCAAATCATATTATTACAGATCTTTTATATTATTATATTATATGACCTAACATTCCACTACGCTTCCACGTGCTCAAGTCTTCCATTATTACTTCTACTATTTTGTTTCGTCTAAAGTATAACTGTAATATCTAAGAATGAAACCCTGATGTGGTCATTCGAAATCATCAGAGTCTGATTCCTCACAATTTTATTCTTTTAGTAGTATTGATGGTCTTTCTTGTCATTGTGACCATTCATTGTAATCGCATTGGAGTTCTACAAGATGTCATTCATCATCATGAAGTTCAACATCCTTTATTTGTTTATAATAGAACAAATCTAGTGTCATGTTAAATCTTTGAAGAAATTGGACTTGTGCATTATAGTTGTCAATGAAGTATCTTAACCTTCAACAAGCTTTTTTCTAACATAATAGCACATTGACCACATGGCATAAAAGTTATCCACTTTATGGTGATATTCGATAGCCTCAATATAAGGACGCTTTATTTTCCCCATATGTCTCATATTTGCATTATCACGATGATTGATTCACTGATCTAATATCAAGTGACTAAAATAAGTGTCAAACTATCCTCCTTTGTTGTATGTCCTACATATACGGATCAACTTCAGTTCCAATAGGAATGCTACTGGGTATAGGTTCAAAGTAACCAATTGGCATATATAAGTTCTTTGCATCTCTAGGCTAGTCCTTATGTTCAACGGACCAATATATAGAAGGTGCGAACAAGGAAGTTCCAACCGTCACCTTCATGAGAAGTTGCACCATCTTGTATAGACTCCTGGGAGCACAATTAAAAGATTCAGTACAAGTCCTACCATATGAAGTGCAAAGAGAAATATTTTTGAAGGTACTACACATCTGAGGTTATTGTCATACAGAATTTAAGGACTCCTTCAAATATGTGAAGGATAGCAGTCAAGAGAACTATTCACTCCCTTTGTAAAATACGATTAGATCTCATAATAGATTCTGAGAATAAAGAAGACCTTCTTCACAGTGCATAATGAAGAGTCAGAATGGGAATATGAAGTCAAAAAGAGAAACATTTACGAGACATATGAGAGAGAATAAAGTCTCTCAATGTTGAGGTTGTCGAACATCACCGCAGAACGGATGACCTCAATAACGTGTGGTCAATGTGATCATATTAGGAAAAGACTTGCTAAGGCTTATGATACTTCATTGACAACTATAAAATATAGTTCGGGTCATTCCTTAATTAACATGACACCATATGTGTTCTACTTGGAATAAATCAAAGAAAAATTAATAAAATCTAATCAAACTCCAGCAAGATTACAATGAATGACAACAGCAGCAGGAAAATCATCGATACTACCAAAAAAAATAGATTGGAAGGAACCAGACTGTGATGATTTTAGAGGACCATATTATGATCTCGTTCCTCAATATTACAATTACACCTCAGATAAAACGAATTAATAAAAGCAATGGTGGAAGACTTGAGGTTTGAACGCGAAAATGTGATCGAATGTAGGTTTATTGTTGTGATAGTATTATTGTAAAGAATCTGTAATAGTAAGATGTGATGTAAAGCATGATTCGATATCTATAGGATTCTCTACAAAAAGAACATCTTTTGATATAAGAATCGAGTCTTACCAAATATCACATGGTGTTATAATATTAAAATCTTTAAGTTCATTTCTCATAACCTATCTTTCCAAAATGCAAATGGATATATGACATTACAAAAACTCAACAGTTCTATCAGTTTATTCATATTGACACAAAGTTTACAGAGATAAAAATGATCTTTTGAAAAAAGCATACTCAAAATGCAAAATCAATAGACTTATAACATAGCAACGATGAAATCAAAATTTGTTCACATTAAAACTACTTTCACAAAACTTTGTACCACAAGTTTACATTTATCAAGATTACCAAAATGTGTGGTACAATACTTTTCTAATAAGAGATTTCGATCATTTTTTGTTTTTTCATTGGAATTGGAATTGCTTAAAGATTTTTTAAATTGGTATTCAGAATGATGGTTTTATATGAGAAGTTTTCTTGCAATATTTTATGCATAAGTTTTAAAAGGAATTAATAAATCTTCAAAAGAACTAATATTCTAAAAAATATATATGAAAGATTTGATGTTAATAGTAATATTTACGATCCCATGGCATGTATACTAGGAATACACATTATTCTAATGATTACCTATTCCATATTCTATGACTTTCAAAAGATAAATCAAGATCAAATGGTAGAATTAATTAAAAACAAAAATAGTTGAACTAGAGGCTGTCAATAAATGGTTACAGTACAATCCAGAAAAGATCGAGATCAGAAAAGATCAAGATCAAAAAAGCTCAACATGTAGAATTTCTTTCAAAAACAAGATTCAATTTGATATGTCTCCTGTATCGTCCAAAAAAAAAAATGTATTAAAGAAAGTACCTCATTCTCAAAGACCAATTCATTTAAAGGACGGTTAGAACAAAACCCATATGAATTTGGAAGAAATTTTAAAAAGGACAATAATGAAAAAGAAAAGATTTCAAAAAAGATAATAATGCAAAAAAAAAAAAACTATGGGATAAAAATCAACTTTTGCTGACAAAAGTACCAATCATGCAAACAAACAAAAAAAAGAAAAAAAAAAACAAAAGGCATATGACGAATGCAAACATACTTAAAAAGAAGATGCCTACTAACAAAAGCATCAATAATGCAAAAAAAAAAAAAAAGTTCCCTCAAATAATGTATTATACTTTTATTCCTATAGCCTAGTGTGTAATAAGGAAAATATAGTTAGAGCAAGTATTTTCTATTCTACAAGCTAGAGAATGAGTTTTGACAAACTTTTTGTAAGTTTCTCAAAATCAATAAAATCATTTGTTCAATATTTGTTATTGTTTTCTTATTTATGTTCTTTAAGCAAAAGAATGAGTTCTGGCAAACTTTTTTATAAGTCTTTCAAAACCAATATAATTATCTTTTCAATACTTTTTTTTTTTGGATCTTTTCAACATTTCTTATTGGTTTTTTATCCCTGTTTTGATTGTTTCTGGTTGGAAAGTGAGAATGTAAGAGAGAGTGATTTTTTAAATCAAAAAAGGAAAAAAATTTAGCACCGTACTAGTGCTAAAAGAGCATACTAGAAACAAGACTTCACGGCATTTTAAACCACTAAGGGAAATTTGTTTTTTTTGTTTTTTGGGGGGGGGGGGGGGGGGGGGGAACCTACAAAAGGTTCTCCACAACCCTATATTTTTTATATGTTAGCAGATCTAATTCCTTGATTCCAGTTACTCCAGGCACCAACTAATTCCAAAATCTATATATTCAAACTATAAGGACGAATCTCCAGTTATATAATTACCATTTGCAACCTGCACTTCCATTAAAGTCAATTTTCAACATACCGGAGACAGAAACACTCTGCATCCAGTAGACGGGTCCAAGAAAGCTGTGAGGTCAACCATGTCTCCTACATTCAAGTGAATACCAACTTCCTCCTCGACCTGTCATAGCCATAAGATCAAAATCAGACATGTAAACTCTCAACCTGCATCAAATTTTTAAATCTGCTCATAGATGATTGTACTTGTCAATTTAGTGGAATGGCTCAAGGACAATGAAGTACAACTATATCAGATAGGGCTGTTCAGCTACCAATAAAAGTAATCTAAATGGCAAGATTGAGGCATCCCTTAAACTGGTGGAATAATTTTAACACGCATTGCTGCACATAAAAGTGATGACCGCAGTGATCAACAAAGAAAAGCATGAAAACCTTTGGAAAGAGTAAGAGGATGAGAGAGAAGCAGAGAGAAGGAGACAAACCTCACGGACTGCTGTGCCAACAAAATCACCCTTGTCATCATCCAACATCCCAGCCGGCAGCTCCAGAACTAGCCTTCCAGGAGGGACCCTAACCTTTGAATGGAGAAATCTCATCAGGGTTTAAAGTAGCAGTCTCAAAGCAGGCATCTTTTTAACTTAAATCTCTACTTACATGCTAGTTGATTAAAAATTGGAAAAACTGGATTAGAACATAAGTAGTAAATACAATAAACCACCTGTTCAGTAAGAACAGCATAAGTCTCACCCTCCGAGTGCAAGAGAATGAGCACGGCTACAGCTGGTCCTCGTGCAAATACTATACCTGGAACCTAATCATGTTTGAGTTCACAAAGAAAGAAATAGCAAGGCAGCACCAAAAGCACCACATGAAGAATTAGAAGTAGATAAATATATAATCTCCAAGGTTGTAGCACAAAAGAAACTGAAGTCAAGCACAGAGATCAAACAACCACCCAACAATTTATCAAATTTGAACTTGTCGCAGAAATTGGAAAAGCTTGAACTGGCCTTGTTTTCAAAAAGTAATAAGAGGAGATGGTCAGATACCTTCTGTCCTGTTTCCTTATCAAATATATCTGCTTTGAATTTGAGAAAGCCTACTCGCTTACCAAACATATCGATTCCCTGTCACCAGAAAAATTTCAACTTTAACTTGCATGTATCAAGAAAAGGTGCTACTTCCAGATTAAATTTCCACTGGAACTAATGAGGCAATCTACTTGATTTTCAGAAAACAAATATTGCTAGCTTCTTGTAAATATTACTATGACAGTATCACTAATCAAATTTATCAGATACTATACTCCAAATTGATGGGTGCATGTAGATGCACAAGTAATTTTATACAAATTGGCATTAAAAAGAGTAAAGAACACAAAGGACTTGTACAATTTTGAAAGCCCTTCTGACAAACTGAATATATTACTAACAAGTTGCATAAAGGTTTCCTGTAATATCTACCTGAATGAGTACTTGCTTTAACGTCATGGCACCATTAGCCAAAATGCCAGTCTCCCTCTGCAAGTTGGTCAACCACTGCTTGAACAAAGACGAATCGATAGCATTCCTGCCGCCACCGAGCCAAACCATCTATAATGATCCCGAAGTAAATTCACTAGATGGAGAGAGAGATAAGGTGGGACAGACTCGCCTGAACTCGGAATCGGTGAGGCCAGGGCCAGCGACGACGCGGACGGGCTCGCCGACTTGACTCGGGAGGGTGATAGTGTGAGTCAGGGGAGACGACTCGGCGGACATTTTGGAACAGAAAGCTCTTCTGTGAGTGCGAAGCAGAGGGCGTTCATAAGACGAAAAAGCAAATCGTTTGGGAAAAGCAAGGAAAGGCATTGACGCTTGGAGAAAATGATGATTCAACCCACGTCGTGTGCCGGATATTTCTCGCACTGCCTTGAGGGCCGTTTGGACGCAGAGCTAAGTATGCCCTCGATCTGATTAAACACCTGTCAGTTTCTTCTGTACAGTGGTAACTGAGTGCAGTTAAGGAGCTTTAACTGAATGGAACTCTTTCCTCCATGCCCATTTCATCCGGGTTCATCCCAAAATTTTCTTGCTCTATGCTAATAATAATTATGAAGTTGCACACAATTATCTAAAAAATATTTGCTTAACAAAAAAGCTATTACATGTGGATGACTTATTGATACGCCCTTCAAGTTTGAAAGAACTATGCGAGCGTGAACGGCACTCTTCGAGTGAGTGTCAGCTCCAAATTACAGACAGGAAAAAGAAGGAAGGAAGAAAGAAGAGGGAAATGACGAGAGAGGGAAAAAATTCTGAATTCTTCTCTGCCTTTCTGTTCATCTAACAAACTATTTATACTGTTCACGTGCATGGTTCTGGAAGGAACCATGCAACCGTAATCTGTTACACGTAAACTTTATTTCTTAACTTCTTAACAACTATTTAACCATTTAACAGATATAATCAGCTATCCATGCAGGCTTTTTCACACTACGTTTGGGTCTTCCTTTCTGAATTTGCTCTTGCTTCTCTATAGCTTGGGTGCCTCCTTCTGATCTCATTGAGGTTGTATCATTCCCACTGGCTAGAGAAACCACCTTGTCCGCAAGGTGAAAGTCGGGATAGTTGCGGCAAAAGTCGTTAAATGGCTCCCATGTTGCATTCTCCGGGGAGCTGTCATTCCATTGAACTAAGACTTGTTGTTCCATGTTGCCCTGTTTCAACACTTGTCGAGAAGCACAAATCGCAGTAGGAAAAGATAAGGGTTTATGATGTGTTGAGTCATGTGAAAGCGGGTAAGTCTCAACATTGTCCACACCACGAAATGGTTTCAACAAGGATATGTGAAACACGGGGTGTATCTTGGACTGAGGAGGTAAATCCAATCGATATGCGACGGGTCCGATGCGTTCCAAAATAGAGAAAGGACCATAATATCGCTTGGCTAGTTTATGAGAAGAGCGGTGAGTCACTGATAATTGCCAATATGGCTGTAAGCGAACCAACACTTTATCACCAATAGCAAATTCCAGTTCTCGTCGATGGAGATTGGCCTTTTGCTCCATTCGATGTTGAGCTTGGTGAAGATTAGCTTTTAACGAGCGTAACAGGGCATCACGATCCTGAAAGAGTTCATCAAGTGCTTGAATGGAAGTAGAGTTCTTGGAATATGGTGGAATAGTTGGCGGTAAACGACCGTAGAGTGCTTCAAAGGGTGTCATTTTGATGCTGCTGTTGTAAGTGGAATTGTAACAAAATTCCGCCCAACCCAAATAAGAAGACCATGCAGCTGGACGATCATGACTAAATGCTCGGAGATACTGTTCAAGAGCTCGGTTGACCACCTCTGACTGGCTATCTGTTTGAGGGTGGTATGTTGTGCTATGCTTCAAAGTGGTGCCACTCAATTCGAATAGTTTTCTCCAGAAGTGACTAAGAAATATGGGATCCCGATCAGATATAATGGAGCTTGGAAAACCATGGAGTTTAACAATCATGTCTGTAAATAGTTCGGCAACTTTGGTCGCTGTAAAATTAGTGGGTACGGCTCCAAAGTGTGCCGACTTAGTAAGGCGATTGACGACCACCAAAATCACAGTGAACCCTCGGGAAGAAGGTAAACCTGTGATAAAATTCATTGTGACCGCATCCCAGACAACTGATGGAATTGATAGTGGCTGGAGTAATCCTACCGGAGCTTGAGTGGAATACTTGGTCTGTTGACAAACCAAACATGCAACAACGAATTGCTCTACGTCTCGGCACATATGAGGCCAAAAGAAAACGGCAGAAAGCTGAATTAAGGTACGTTTTACTCCAGAGTGACCAGCCCAAGGTGTAGCATGAAATTCCTGCAGAAGGGGTGTCTTCAAAGCCGAATGAGGACTAATATAATAACGGTGCTTGAAGAGTAAGAGGCCAGCACTACAAGAGTAGATCGAGGAAAGTTTCCCTGCCAGCAACTGCTTATGAAGAGCAACCAAGTCAGCCAGTTGACCATTTTCTTCTCGAAGTGTAACCAAAAAATCTGAGATGGGTCTACTGGCTAAAAGAAAGGTGGTAGCAACACGTTGAGATACCTCAGAGTCTTCATGCACATGGGATAAAGCATCTGCAGCACCATTAGCCTTACCAGGTTTGTACTCAATACGAAAGTGATAACCTAACAATTTACGAACATAAACTTGTTGATCTGGGGTTTGTATAACCTGCTGTAGTAATTCTTTAATGCTTTTGTGATCCGTCCGAATGATAAAGAATCTACCCAAGAGATATGTCGCCATTTGCGAACTGCTTCGGTGATAGCATGTAATTCTTTGACGTAGGTAGAGGCTGCTTGGAGTTTGGGACCCAATTTACGACTGAAATATAAAATAGGGTGACCATCTTGCATGAGCACAGCCCCAATGTCGACATTAGAAGCATCGGTTTCAATAACAAAATCTAATCAAAATTAGGCAACCGAAGAACCGGAGCAGCCAACATTGCCTGTTTAAGAACGTCAAAAGTAGATGAAGCTAAGGGTGACCAGATAAAGCTATCCTTGCACAACAAATCAGTAAGAGGGGCTACAATAGAAGCATAGCCTTGAATGAACCGGCAGTAGTAACCAGTGAGCCCTAAAAACCCACGTAATTGCCTTTGGGACGTTGGCACCGGCCAATTCACCATTGCGTCCAGCTTAAGCGGATCAGCCTTCACTCCTTGCGGAGTTACAATATGCCCTAAATACTCAACATTTGTTTGACAGAAGAAGCACTTGGAGAGCTTAACGAAAAACTTGTTAGACTGTAAGCATTCCAATACTTGAGCAAGGTGAGAAAAATGAGCGGATTCAGTAGAACTATAAACTAGTATATCATCAAAGAAAACGATCACAAACTTACGTAAGTATGGGGCAAACAAATGGTTCATAGTGGCTTGAAATGTAGATGGGGCATTTGAAAGACCAAATGGAATGACAAGGAATTCAAAATGGCCATCATGTGTGCGAAATGCAGTTTTATAAATGTCACGATCGTGGACTCGAATTTGATGATAACCAGCCCGAAGATCCAATTTAGTGAAAATTGTAGCGCCCCCAAGCTCATCCAATAGTTCATCAATGGTAGGAATAGGAAATTTATCTTTTATGGTGACTGCATTTAACGCTCGATAATCAACACAAAACCGATAAGAGCCATCTTTCTTCTTAACAAGAAGAACCGGAGAAGAGAATGGGCTCTGACTTGGTCTGAAAATACCTTGATCATACATTTCCCGAACCAATTTCTCCATTTCAGTTTTTTGGTAATGAGGGTAACGATAAGGGCGTACGTTGACAGGGGTGGAATTGGGTAATAAATGGATCTTATGATCAAAGACACGATGGGGAGGGAGGCTTTGTGGTGGGAGAAATAAAGCGGCATGCTTATGTAATAAGGAAGTGATAGCTTGGGGCAATGTCGGTGGAAGATTCAGGGTAGTTATTTCTAAAGAAGGAGAATGACTCTTGGTTTCGGGAAAGGTGTGTAGCTCAAAGAAGCTGTGAACATTCTCACCACTGATAAGAGCTTGTAATTGAGTGAAAGAGATCTGTCGAGGAGATAGAGAGTGATCTCCTTTAAGGGAGACAATTGAACCATTCCTCATAAATTCCATCGTCAAAGCAGCATAGTCATGAGACACCTTACCCAACAATTGTAGCCACTGAATACCCAAAACTACATCCGAGCCTTCTATAGGTAAGACATATAAATAAACCAGGAACTCATGACCCTGCATAGTTAATGTCACTTGAGGACAAAGAAATTTGCAAATAAGAAAATCACCGTTACCAATATAAACCCGAAAAGGATTAGTAGATTGCACCAACAAACCCAGCTGCTCCGCTAGTAGAGGCTTGATAAAATTGTGAGTGCTGCCACTGTCAATCAACACCTGAAAATTGTGGGAGCCAACCTGACCAAGCAGTCGGAGCGAGCGTGGATTAGCTTGTCCGGACAAAGCATTAAGGCTGGAAATATCACCTGCCACCAAGGCCTCATCCGGTGCCCCATTTTCAGGCTGTGGGAGTTTCTCCGTGTCACCATTCTCATCGTCTGTACCCAATAACAAGAAAAATTTGCTGCGACAATGATGCGACGCACTCCATTTTTGGTCACAATTATAACACAAACCTTTGTTCCTTTTTTCACGAAGTTCAGCCGGTGAGAGTCGACGAACGGGTAGAGTAGGTGTGGGTAATAACGGTGGCATGGAAGATGGTTTAACTGGTGAAGAAGATATGGTAGGTAAAGGCGATGAGATAGGAGGCATGGAATGAGAGGGCGGTATAGTAGTAGATTTAAGTGATGGGGGGATGAACGATTTGCCTTTGGATGACCAGTAAGACCATGGAAGGTTGTCTTGTAAGGATTCTGCCATACGAGCTTCATATGCATGGGCTAAGGCAAAAGTTTCCATCAATGACGAAGGTCTCGACAGTAACAGCTCACGACGAATCGGAGGTTTCAATCCAGTGATGAAGAAGGAAATCAACAATTGTTCGGAAATACCCGTAACTTTATTCATTAAATCCTCAAATTCTGACTGAAACTCTGCTACGGATGAACGTTGAGAAAGCTTAAAGAGGTTACCTTGATGATCCTCATACATGGAGGCCCCGAATCGGAGCTTAAGATTCTGCAAAAACTCTTTCCAAGTAGTGAGTAGATGATTTACCTTCATCCATTGATACCAGGCTGAAGCACGTCCTTCCAAATGAAAGGCAACAATCCGTAGACGAAGAGAATCGTCGGTCCCATGGAAATCAAAGAATTCCTCTATGCGGAATGCCCATCCATGAGGGTCGGTGCCGTCAAACTTCGGAACTTCCATTTTCATGGAGCGGAAAACAAAAGAGTAATCAGAGGTACCGGAATGACCATCAGTTGCTTGTTGGAGTTGAGGTGCTCTACTTGAAGCCCCCAATGATGGATCTATAGATCTCGGCAGCTGCGAACGGAGATCTTCCAGACGTGAATCCACGGTAGCCATATACTGTTGCAAGGTTTTATGAACGGATAATGTTTGGCTATCCAATTGAGTTTGGAGAGCTTTAACCGCAGCTAAGATATCCGATTCTGCCATGGAAAGGAAAATCAATGAAAGCACCAGTTGATACGCCCTCAAGTTTGAAAGAACTATGCGAGCGTGAACAGCACTCTTCGAGTGAGTGTCAGCTCCAAATTACAGACGGGAAAAAGAAGGAAGGAAGAAGGAAGGAAGGAAGAAGGAAAGAAGAAAGAAGAGGGAAATGACGAGAGAGGAAAAAAATTCTGGATTCTTCTCTGCCTTTCTGTTCATCTAACAAACCATTTATACTGTTCACGTGCATGGTTCTGGAAGGAACCACGCAACCGTAATCTGTTACACGTAAACTTTATTTCTTAACTTCTTAACAACTATTTAACCATTTAACAGATATAATCAGCTATCCATGCAGGCTTTTTCACACTACGTTTGGGTCTTCCTTTCTGAACTTGCTCTTGCTTCTTTGTAGCTTGGGTGCCTCCTTCTGATCTCACTGAGGTTGTATCACTTATCGTATCGATTTGTCTTTACAAAGTGATGCTACCTGAAAATAGTGAGGACTGTGACGTGGACACGTATAATCGAGGATATACATGTATGGAACTCCGTCATTTTTATATAATCAGAGGTGCGTTCTGTTTTCTGCTGGCAGCCTTCTCTGTGAAAGGCTGGGGCTCTGTCACCTCTGTCCATGATTGTCTGCGTATGATTCTGGTTGACCACCTGATATTGATGCATGTTCATTATATGTTTATACAATACCTTCCCAGTTTGTGCAGTCTTTACAGGAAGCAAACAGGTAGAAAACAAACATGAAGGGAAAGAGATCAGAAAGGAAAATTATAAAGAAAACAAGTTTGAAAGACTTGCAGAGATAAATGTATTAATATCTCTTCATAGTCGTCCAGATTATTCTCTGGATTGCTTTATTGAACGTACTTTATTAATAGCTGTTACAACAGTAACTACTTGCGGAGAATCTCTCATGAAAACACATTAAGGAAACCTCTCTTTCAGTATCAAACTCACATGGGTATAGCTCTTAGGGACTGAGCTTTCTGTAAGGTTATTCCCAACTTCTCTTCCATGTCCATGGCCTCTGGTGTCAGCCCATCTTCAAGCTTCCAATCAAAAGAATGAACAAGAGAACCCAACATTAAATGTAGCATTCTTAATGCCAATGGCAAACCAGGACATATTCTCCGCCCTGCACCAAAAGGAAGAAGCTCAAAGTTCCTGCCTCTAACATCAACACCTGACCCCAAAAACCTTTCAGGCACAAAAGAGTTTGGGTTCTCCCAGCTATTTGGGTCCCTTCCTATAGCCCAGACATTGACGAAAACTTGTGCATCCTTTGGGACAGTGAAACCACAAAATTGCACTTCTGTTCCAGTTTCACGGGGAAGCAACAAGGGGACTGCTGGGTGCAACCGGAACGTCTCCTTGACAATTGCTTGCAGATAAGGTAAACGAGTAATGTCTGATTCATCAACCAGGTTTCCCTTGCCTATAGTTCTCTCGAGCTCTGCTCGGGCTTTTGATAGGGTCTGTGGGTTGTGGAGTAATTCTGCCATTGCCCACTCTAAAGTGCTTGAAGTTGTATCAGTGCCAGCAACAAACAGATCCTATGGGAGAAAGAATACAGATTAAAACAAACCATTCTCTACCTACGCTTTTGGTTTCAACCATCAAAATTCAAAGTAAATGCACAATAATGAGTGGGAAGAAATGATCAGAAAGGAAATTACCAGTAAGAGACAGTTAATATGACTTCTTTGAAGCTCCTGGTTGCCATCTTGACTAATGCGCAGAAGTGAATCCAAGAAATCATTGGTTGTGATTGATCTACGGTCCTTCCTCAACTGCAATCGCTCATTTATCATCCTATCAAAAAGATCATACAACTTCCTAAAATTAATGGCCATGCGACTTCTTATACCTTGCAGATCAATCCTTCTAAGCACAGGAAAATAATCTGCCAAGTTAGGCTTTCCTGCCTCTTCCATGATGCCCCGTGTAAGCTCCTTAAACTCTCTTGCAGTATCTGCACTTGGATCAGCCAAATCCAGGGAGAAAATGGCATTTGACAGCAAGTTAAGTGTGGTCTTAAAAGCTGCTTGGCCTACATCTATTGCCTTACCAGCACGGCAACTTTCTTGAACATCAGCAAGCAGTTCTTGAACTTTCTGACGCCTGAGCTCCCGGTTGGCATCAAGTTTCTGACTAGTGAATAAATATGTGCTACATATTTTTCGAAGGTTTCTCCATGCTGGTGAGATGGGCAACCAAGGCAGCCCGGCTTTATGGTGTTGGCAGGCTCTGACTGCATCTATGACAGTGCGGTTAGAGAAGGTAATATCATGCGTCTGTAGGACTTCCTCAGCCATGGCAGTAGAGGAAATAACAACAGTCGTTACTTGGCCTAGCTTGAGAGTCATCAGGGGACCATGAATTTTAGCAAGCTTGGCAAGAGATTTGTGGGGCTGTTTACCGAGATGTAGCAGGTTACCGATGATAGGCATGGGCTTTGGACCGGGCGGAAGCTTGCCGCTTGATTTGCTTCCTCCAGCAACTGAACAGAAGCGTTGAACCAAAACAACAGTGAGAAGAAGCATTAGTAAACAGTTGATGAGGAAATCCATATAGAGCTCTCACTGTTGCAGGATTTAACAACCAAAATGAGGCTTCAGAGAACTAAAATGAAGGACACTGTAATCTTGCAAGAACTAAATATTTTGTTTTTCCTCCTGTTATCCTTTGGGCTATATAATCACATATCTGCTCTGCAGCTCCTGCAGAAGGAGACAAGGACATGGTCCCTAAGCTCCTGCCGAAAGAGCTTAGGGGCCCTAAGCTCTGCAGAAGGAGACAACACTTTCAAAAGATCAACAATGACCATCCAAATTAGGTAAGTGGCCAGTCAAACAGTGAAACATATTTTACACGTTATAAAGTAAACAAACTCTGTTTCAGAATGGCAAGTTTCATTGTATTTTCTCACAGACTATACAAGGAAAGAATGGTTTTGACATTCATTGGCAATCTCAAAGAAAATAGCTACATGCAATTGATTCTAGAGAAGATATCTCATGAACAAACAAGAACAGTCAACCAAACCGTGACTCTTTAGAGACAGGAACAAGGAAAGAGGAAGAACGGGACCTGCTATGAAAGCTTCAGCAAACTAAACTGCTTACCTGTATGCTAGTTACCAAACTTTTCTTGTTCCATGTTAATAATAATTATGAATTTACACATAATAATCCCAATAATATTTGCTTAACAAAAAAAGCTATTAAATGTTGATGACCTATTGCATTGATTATTCTTTACCAAGCGATGTAAATTGGAAATGGTAAGGATTATGATATGAACTCGTGAAAATAGATTATTTTGGTTATCATAAGGATTATGATATAGACCCGTGGAAATGGATTTTTTTAGTTATAATTGAATTGATGATACGATTGATGAATTTTTCGATGTTAAGTTATAGTAAAAAAATTTAGCAAATTATTACAATAAAAATAGTGATTTGTTCAGAATTTATTAAAATTTTTCTTTTTATAAGATATTATAATAATTGAGTCACATTAAGGTGGACTTAATCTTATTACGGGATCGACCTAATTTTGGTACGCTCTATTAAATGATAAAATGGTACGTTGACACGTCATAACTTAGTATGTTGACATTTTAAGATGCTTGTGTTTTAGTATGTTGACATTTTAAGATGCTTGTGTTATACTATGTTATCAAAGGTTATACGTTATAACCTTTGATATAAAGAGTATAATGTTGAGCTCAATCATCAAACCTTATTTATAAAAAGAAGGAATGGCAACCAAGCAAAAGGCAGTGGGACATATTCAAATCATAGACCAGCTTATTTATGTGGTTCAGGCATTGCAAGACCAATTTGATTAAGGTTTGTGTCTATACCACAAAAACTCTTATCATCTCGGCAGCATTCTGGCACGTAGGAATGGTGCTTTGGCATGTTCATGCACCTATTCAACTCTTTCTTCCTGACACAGACACAATGATTACACACATCCCCATGCAACCCAATAATTCTACCTGATGAACATAACTGTTGGCATGTGGAGTTTAGTTTCAAAAAGGAGGGGCAGAGCTCGAAGATGATATGCATGTTATGGAACTCTTTCTCACTTTTATATAATCTGCGGGGCACTCTGTCTTCTACTGGCAGCCTTCTCTATAAAAGGCTGAGGCTGTGTCACCTCTGTCCATGATCGTCTGCCTGTGATTCTATAGTTGACCACCTGAAGTGACCTCTTTGCAGGAAGCAACCAAATATGAAACAAACATAAAGGGAAAGAGATCAGAAAGAAAATTACAAAGAAAACAAGTTTGAAAGACTTGCAGAAAAGAGTAATGTATTAATATCTCTTCATAGTCGTCCAGATTATTCTCTGGATTACTTTATTGAATATACTTTATCAATAGCTGTTACAACAGTAACCACTCGCAGAGAATCTCTCATGAAATACACAGTCAAGAAACCTCTCTTTCAGAACCAAACTCACATGGGTATAGCTCTTAGGGGTTGAGCTTTCTGTAAGATGATTCCAAACTTTTCTTCCATGTCCATGGCCTCTGGTGTCAGCCCATCTTCAAGCTTCCAATCAAAAGAATGAACAAGAGAACCCAACATTAGATGTAACATTCTTAATGCCAATGGCAAACCAGGACATATTCTCCGCCCTGCAACAAATGGAAGAAGCTCGAAATTCCTGCCTTTAACATCAACATCTGACCCCAAGAACCTCTCGAGCACAGAAGAGTCAGGGTTCTCCCAGCTGTTTGGGTTCCTTCCTATAGCCCAGATGTTGATTGACATTTGTGCATCCTTTGGGACAGTGAGGCCACACAATTTCACTTCTGCTCCACTCTACGGGGGAGCAAGGGGACTGCTGGGTGCAACCGGAATGTCTCCTTGACAATTGCTTGCTGGTAAGGTAATCGAGTAATATCGGATTCATCAACCAGGTTTCCTTTGCCTATAACTCTCTCTAGCTCTACTCGGGCTTTTGATAGAGTCTCTTGGTTGTGGAGTAATTCTGCCATTGCCCACTCTAAAGTGCTTGAAGTTGTATCAATGCCAGCAATAAATAGATCCTATTCGAGAAAGAATACAGCTTAAAATAAAACCCTTTTCTACCTAATTTTCAACTTCAACCATCAGAATTCAAAGTAAATGCATAATAATGAGAAGGAAGAAATGACGGGAAAGGAAATTACCAATAAGAAATCGTTGATATGACTTCTTTCAAGCTCCTGTTTGCCATCTGGACTAATGCTCAGAAGAGAATCCAAGAAATCATTGGTTTGATTGATCTATGGTCCTTCCTCAACTGCAGTCATTTATCATCCTATCAAAAAGATCATAAAACTTCCTGAAATGAATGGTCATTCGCCTTCTTATACCTTGCGGATCAATCCTTCTGAGCACAGGAAAATAATCTGTCAAGTTAGGCTTTTCCTGCCTCTTCCATGATGCCCCGTGGAAGCTCCTTAAACTCTCTTGCAGTATCTGAATTTGGATCAGCCAAATCCAGGGAGAAAATGGTCTTTGACAGCAAATTAAGTGTGGTCTTAAAAGCTGCTTGGCCAATATCTATTGCCTTACCAGCAAGGCAACTTTCTTGAACATCAGCAAGCGGTTCTTGAAATTTCTTGCACCTGAGCTCCCGGTTGGCATCAAGTTTCTGACTAGTGAATAAATATGTGTTGCATATTTTTCGAAGGTTACTCCATGCTGGTGAGATGGGCAACCAAGGCAGCCCGGCTTTATGGTTTTGGCAGGCTCTGACAGAGTCTATGACAGTGCGGTTAGAGAAAGTAATATCATGTGTCTGTAGGACTTCTTCAGCCATGGCTGCAAAGGAAATAACAATAGTTGTTACTTGGCCTAGTTTGAGAGTCATTAGGGGAGCATGAATTTCGGCGAGCTTGGCAAGAGATTTGTGGGACCTAGATCTAGCAGGTTACCGATGACGGGCATGGGCTTTGGACCAGGTGGAAGCTTGCTGGAACTTGATTTGCTTCGTCCAGCAACTGAACAGAAGAGTTGAACCAAAACGACTGTGAGAAGAAGAATTAGTAAACAGTTTATGAGGAAATCCATATCTCTCACTTTTGCAGGATTTGACAAGCAAAAGGAGGCTTCAGAGAACAAAAGTGAAGGACAGTGTAATCTTTCAAGAGCCAAATTATTTGTTTTTCATCCTTTTATCCTTTGGACTATATGATCACAGATCTTCTCTGTAGCTCCTGCAGAAGAAGACAAGGATATGGCAAGTTTCATTGTATTTTCTCAAAGCGAGTATACAAGGAAAAGCAGGATTTGACATTCATCAGCACCCCAACGTGGACAACTGCTCAATCGCAGGACCACTGTGTCCTGATTGAACATATGAAGACCATGAAGGTAAGGCCATCCCCACGTGACTGTCGAACTTCTGATGTATTGGGACATTCATTATTGATGCATTTGTTTCATCTACAAATATCTTCCACTTACCATTTATAGCTACAAGACAATTGATCCTGGAAAAGACGTCACATGAACAAGCATCAATAATGAATCAAAGTGTAACACAGAGATGAGGAATGAGGAAAAATGAAGCAGTTGACTAACAAGCATATATGAAAGGTTCGCAAGCTAAGTTACTTACCTGTATAGAGTGAAAGACAAATATAACAGTGACTATGTGATGTCTTGTGAGGCCATCAGTAGCCATTTCTTCCCCATGTCAACCTGCTAAGTGGAAACTTCGAGCTTTTACTGCTGCTGGTATTACCATTTGGAACTATATAACCATGGCAGGGATCCCCCATCTGCTGCTGAAATTACCTGGGCAGCAACCAGGTGCTGTTAGCTGTCTTTGTCAATTGCTTGGAAATATGATATCTGAGTAGCTGATGCAGAATATAAGAAACTGGACTCCTAATATGCTGAACTAATGATTGAATCCCAGAATTTCAAAAGAACAGGCCACTTAGGCATTTCATCAACTAACAGTTGATCATATATGTACGTCATAAATTAAGAAAACCCATTACCCTTTCTCTGAGAGTATACAAGGAAAAGCAGGCACTGAGTTGTGAGACCAAAACAAAATCCCAGCAAGTTTCTCCTTTGCTTGTTACAACTCTTAACATTCATCAGACATAAGAATATCCCAGATTTCCAAAGACCAAAATCACCTGTAGTAGGAGGGTTTACTAAACTACCCTCCAATACATCACTGAACAGATGCCCAATCTCGGGAACACTATATCCTATCGAAATGCATGAGGAGGAGAAAGGTAAGGCCTTTTCCACATCACGATCTACTGGGAACTTATGATGCATTTGTTTAACAGGCAAATATCTTCCACTTTTATCTTTATAGCGACATAACAGTAAGATATCTCATGAACAACCAAGAATAGTGAATCAAAGTATTACAGAGAGAACAGGAACAAGGAAAAGAACAGGACTTGCTGCGAAAGCTCCCAAAAAAAAAAAAAAACTAAGCTGCTTACCTGCATCCTAGCGAGTGAAGTATAACACAAACAGTGACTCCGAGACTTTCTTGCGGGCCAAGTGTCACTCAACAGACCTGTGGATGTACATGGATACATACAGCACAAAAGAGAAGAAATGAAAATGAAATGCAAACAGGAAAGGTGTCGTGGTGTAGTTGGTTATCACGTCAGTCTAACACACTGAAGGTCTCCGGTTCGAGTCCGGGCGACGCCATCTTTTTTCCCCCCTCTTTTCTCACCGATGATGACTTGCTGATCAATTGTATGTTTATCCAATAAACAACTACCCAGCAGCTCACTTTCCTGTCTACAGTAACTGATGACCAATAACAAAAACTTGATGGAAGTACCTTGCCTTCAACAGTGACCAGCAAACAAAGGCAGACATTGGCTAAGCTTTCTGTGCTAACAGTAAATATTTGACCAAACCTTCTGCATCTCATCCACCTTTAAGCTCTTCTCTTAACACTGCTAGATTTTCTGTCCCTGAGCAAGTTTTGTTCATGCTCTTCATATGAGAGGGTTTAAATGAAACGGACAGCGAAAACAGTTCTGTTTCATCAGCAATGAAGCGAGGGACCCACAAATTTTTGTCTGGACTCGGAATCTGACAACGCGTTTGTTTCTGCCACCTGCACCTGTAGAGTATTCTGACATGTCAGAAGACTCGCATGTCTCTTCCTCTCTTTTCCGTTCGGATTTTAAAGCGAAGAAGGCAAGTGGGTAAGTGCCATATTGCGTCTGCTGCATTGCCATATAAAACCAGATACTTTGCCAATATTAGAGAGAATTAGAACAAGAAATCGCTGACCAGATACTAATCCACTGCGGCTGCAGAGGCCATTCTGTTCCTTTCTGTTCTCTTCTCATCTTTGACTGTCTTTTATGCCCATACGTGAGAAATGGAGACCCAATACAAGCCCCTCAAGATTGGCCGTTTCCCGGAATTTGGTACTCCCTTTTTCTCATTCAATCTCTTTTTCTCTCTTCTTTACGTCGCTGTCTGATCAACAAGCTACCTTATGTTTTGTTCAATTTTCCAGGGATTGGAGTAGAAATATTGTGTGGTTCTCGGAATATGGAGGCTACTGAGGGCTCCAATGGAGGAGATAGGTCACCTCCAATCAGGCTAGGACTGGAGCTTGGTCTTGGGTCTGACACTGGTCGAACGAATAGCTGCATGAAGTCTTGGGGGTTCACCATTTCTCAGATGCAGGAGCTACAGCTCCAATTTCTTATCTACAAATACATGGAGGGAGGTATCCCTGTGCCCCATCACCTTGTTCTTCCTATATGGAAGAGTGTGGCGGGTTCAGTCTCTGCTCACACCAGTGGCCTCTATCCACTTTCCCCTAACTGTAAGTATCATCAATCACACAATCACATATTTGAAAGAGGGTTTCATTTTCTTTAATCAAACTAATTTGATCTTCACCTGGGTATCAAAATTTTCCCTCTTTCTCTCTGGTTTTCTTGATCAAACTAATTTGAAAGAGAGTTTCCATTTCTTTGCCACCTCTGTCCAGTTTTTGGAATTGGAGCCTCGCATTGGAGTTACAAGAATGAACCTGATCCAGAGCCAGGGAGATGCAGAAGAACAGATGGCAAGAAATGGAGGTGCAGCAAGGAAGCAGCCCCGCACCACAAATACTGCGAGAAGCACATGCACAGAGGCCGTCACCGTTCAAGAAAGCTCGTGGAAGCCTCTCAACCTTCCACCACCACCACCACAACTGCCGGCGCCAGCACCATCACTAACCCCTCTTTCTCATTCCCAATCAGCAGCGAATGCTTTGGTTTCTCTCCCAACAATGTTCTTCCCCAGAAAACAGAGCCCTCTCTGTGAGCCCTCTCTGGGTACTTAAACCTGTCAAGTTTCGGTTTCCAGGCAAAAGGGTTTTGTCTCGGACTGGTTCGTGATGGGTAATGTTTGAAACAGGGGAGACATTGACGTCGCTGTTGTTGGGGAAGTTTTGTGAATGGCAGGGGGATGAGCCTGTGAGCCTCCACTGTTCATCATCGGCTTTTTCTCTGAATCAGGACATGTTTGTTGCTTTCTTATGCTTAACTTTGGGTTTTTGTTTAATTCTCAGTTTATATAATATATGGTATAGATTTGGTTTTAGCCTCATTGTTGCGTTGCTTTCAATGTGAGTCTTGTTGGAATGGTTAAAAGGAAAAATGTTAATTATCACTGATATTTTTGTCACAGATTTTAAAGTATTCAACTCTAAGTTAAGTTATTTAGTCCTTCCCATAAAGTTCAAATCTTTAAGTACAGTGGCAACATGAAATTTTCATGTTCTTACTTAAAAAATGGGTAAAAGTTATATAAAATGTTTATGTTTATTTTATATTATCAAATAATTTTTAAAAAAAATATAATAAATCTAGTTTTAATTTATCAATTTGATTTAATTAAATCTTATCAAAGAATTCAATGATTAAGGATATTTAAATTTAAAATTTTAATAAAACGAATTTTAAATTAAATTTTTTTCACAAACTTAAATAAATATTCAAACTGTTATCATAAAAAAATTTAAAATTTTTAAATATTAAAAATTTATATTATCAAAATTATAAAAACTTACAAAAAATAAATCTTATATTAAAAAATATTTAAAATTGAGTAATGGATCATAAATAAGGTGAAAAATTTATGTGAGTCATTTGTCAATCATTTCAATAATAAATATACTTAATATTTTATAATTATTTAAGTTAAAATTCAATTTGAAACAAATTAATAAATTAAAATTTGATTGATAATATAAAATAAATATTAAGATATTATATAATTTTTATTTTAAATTAATTTATGATTTTTAAAAAAATAAAAAATGTGTTTGTGAAAATCATTAATAAAAACATATAATTTTGATATTGATACTTCATTATGAAATTTTTAAAAAGATAAATCTTGATGGTATTTTTCGATACTAAAATTGATCATATTTTTGTTGTTATTTAAAATAAATATTTGCTTAGAAAATAGTTAAATTAATTTTGATATTATTCAATTCAAAATATCAAATTATTAAATTAAAAAAAAAAACTCAAAGAAAGCCTCAATCTATAGGCATTATCCTACAACTTGAAAAACTCCTCCATTAGCCTCGCTACTTCGTCTTCAATCCCAAAAAAAAAAAAAGATTCTACTAAAATTTTAATAAAATTATAACATGATATAATTTAGTAAAATCAGAATTGTAACTTTTTTAATTTGTAATTTTATTTTTATATTAATATTATTAATTATCAAAATAACTTTATAATACTTGGTTGAAAAACCCATTCAAATCACTAAAAAATTTTGATTTTTTTAAAGATAAAATACATCAATTTACCTATAGTAACAACAACAATTTTTCAATTTTACCTAAAAAAAAAATCATGTAATATCCAATGGTAAGCTTAATTGGTTATTTTAGGTTACAATTTTTTTTGAAATTACAAAACCTCGGACTATTAGTGATCGAAGCCTCGAGGGCTTAAAATTAAAGGGTACGTTGGATGAACATGATTGTTATGATAAGAACACTTTCGGCTTAAAAAGGGAGAGAGTTCAATATGGCCAACCATGATCAAAGCACTAAATCCTCTACCCCTTTTAGAAAGCAATATTCTCTTGCTTTTCAAAAATTACTTCAATTTTTTTTTTAAGACATTAGAGAAGCACAAGTCAAAGCTATTGATTTAATTCGAGATAAAGACTCTTAATTTGTATACATGTACCCGTTACCCATCATTTTTTGTAAATTAAACTTCAAATTTAGGAAATATGGTGCAAGAAATTAGACGTTGTATTATCAATTAGTTGGCACAATTGTAACAAGATATAAGTATAAAAAAATTAAACTATTTTTATTTTAAATTTCAAAAGATCGATTAGATTATGATATTTTAATTTGATTTAATTTAAATTATATCAAAAAATTAAAATTTAAAGATATTCATCTTAAAGATATTGTAAAATAAATTTTGATTTGAAATTTTATGTAAATAAATATTTAAATTAATATCATAAAAAATTTAAATTTTTTAATTTGTAAAATATGTTTTTAAAATTAAATATAATTAAAATTTTAAAAATTTATAAAAATATTTTATGAGTAAAAAATTATTTAAATTTAAGAGATAAACTTAAAATAAATAACAAATTTATTTTAATCATTTTAAAACTAATTTTAATAATTAAAATATTTATAATATTTTATCATTATTTGAGATAAATTATAATTTAAATTAAATTAAAAGATATGATATATAATCAATTTAATCAATATATTAAAATTTAAATTCAAAAAGGAATTTAAGATAAAATTTATATATGTTTATTTAAAAAAAAAAAGCATGAGAATCGCATCCTATTGACCCATACAATCACTAGAATGATAATTACACGTGTAACACGGTAAGCGACTGGCGATATCAAGCCATTTTTTGTTTTTACCAATTTACAGAGAGAGAGAGAGAGAAAGGTAAAAGTAAAAAAGCAAAATGAAGCAGTAAAAATATGGAGTCAAGGAGAAACCAATGGCCGACCGACACAGAGAGTCTCATAGCTTCATGAGGAATCTAATCTGATGATTATGTTTTATTCCTTCCTCCCCTTCTTGATCCAACGGTGAAGAAACAACCCGCGACTACACCAAATCTAATCTGGGCCGTAGGATTTTATCGGACGCGAGTATTTCACCTTTAAGACACACGCATCGTCATCCACACTTCAGATTCAGATCTACACGCTGGGAGCGCACTGCAGCATTGTGTCTGTTGGAACACTCTGTGGGTGGCTGTGTGGAGCTGGGTTTGTTGAGAGAGAAAGTTAAGGGGTTAATTCCGGTTGTGTCCCTTTTGGGTGGCAATGGTGGAGGCGCAGACATGGACGACGAGGAGGATGAGCAATCCCAGGCTGGACACAACCGGCGGCGACCACCAGACTTTGGACATGCCGCCGACACCTCCAGGGGACGTGAGGAATAGCTCTTATGGCGCCGTGGGGGGCTCGCCTAACTTGGTGACTGCGGGTATCATTGCCTCGTGGTTCGCCTCTAATATCGGGGTGCTCCTGCTGAATAAGTACCTTCTGGGCTATTATGGTTATCGTTACCCTATATTCCTCACCATGCTCCACATGCTCTCCTGCGCCGCCTACAGCTACGCGGCCATCAACTTCCTCGAGATCGTCCCACGGCAGCACATCCTATCCCGTAGGCAGTTCCTCAAGATCTTTGCTCTCAGCGCCATCTTCTGCTTCTCCGTCGTGTGCGGCAACACCTCCCTCAGGTACATTCCGGTGTCGTTCAACCAGGCCATCGGCGCTACCACGCCTTTTTTCACTGCTATTTTTGCCTTCTTGATCACCTGCAAGAAGGAGTCCGCGGAGGTCTACTTCGCGCTCTTGCCAGTCGTTTTCGGGATCGTATTGGCCAGCAACAGCGAGCCCTTATTTCATCTGTTTGGATTCTTGGTCTGCATCGGTTCCACCGCCGGCCGCGCTTTGAAGTCCGTGGTTCAGGGAATCTTGCTAACGTCGGAAGCAGAGAAACTACATTCCATGAATCTGTTGCTCTATATGGCACCCATGGCGGCTTGTATTTTGCTTCCGTTTACCCTTTACATCGAAGGAAACATCGCGAGTATCACAATTGAGAAAGCGAGGAGCGATCCCTTCATTGTGTTCTTGTTGCTAGGAAACGCAACGGTCGCCTATTTGGTGAACCTGGCGAATTTCTTGGTGACCAAGCACACGAGTGCTTTGACCCTGCAGGTGCTAGGCAATGCCAAAGCAGCCGTAGCGGCAGGGGTGTCGGTTCTGATATTCAGGAATCCGGTTACCGTCATGGGTATCACCGGATTTGCAGTGACGATAATGGGTGTGGTGCTCTACAGCGAGGCGAAGAAGAGGTCTAAAGTTACTTCCCATTGACAGTAAGTTGGATGATTGATTCATTTTCATTGCTGCAAAACACGACTGCGGCTCTTCTTTCTTTTTCTTTGGATTTCACCTATTTTGCTTTTGATTCTTATTAGATTTAAATGAAAGAGAAGAATGAGAATTAAAAAATCATGGGTTGTATAGGAGATTGCAATTGTGGGTTTAGTTGAAGAGAATAAGATTCTCTCTTTTACTTTCCCAATTTGTAACCTTATATTTTATTTTAGCTGCAATTTAAAAACATATAGACTTATTCAACATATATTGATTTCCGATGTGTTTGTGTGGGGAGAAAAAGTTCACCCACAATTCTCTGTTAAGTAAATCTTCTGTGCTTATGATTTCTATATTTTATCATAAAAAAGCTTATTCTTTCGAGGATACATATGATTAGTCAGTCTTGCCAATCTTTTCATTCCATCTTTGGTATAGAAAACTTTTACTTCTGAGTTCTGTGTTGGTTTTCTAATATTTGTCAATTTCTTTTCTTATCTGGTTGAATGAGTTGCAGCAAAAACTGATGTTTGGTTGGTCGAAGAGTGTATGACTTCTATGTGGTACTTACTACATGTCTTGAAGGAATTGGGTTGCTTCATGTTACTTTAGATGACATTTCACCTTTTGAAGTTTCATCTTTGTGGTTTGAAATGTCACATTACGGGATTTAATTGATTGACGGTGGAAAGTTGGTTGCTTCTGTCCTTATGATAGCTGTCATTTTCCATGACACCTCAATTTGATTCCTCATACATATCACCATATGACACATGGAGAAAAATCAATTTTTGACGGAGACTTTCACCATCATGTTGCATATTGCTTGTTGTGCATTGATGATGATTAGAATTTTTCAGGATGCTCATTTGAATTGTAAGATTCCGTAGGTCTTGTCCTGCAAAATGAGCTACAGCTTGAGTGAAATAACTGACCGTTGATGGTGATTCCTTTACCAGAACTGCCTGTCTGATATACTGTTTTGACTTGCTGATTGAAAGGTGTTTCAATTCTTACTTTTTTGTTATGGTCAGCATTTTTGTTTGAAGAAGTTATCTTGGTAGATTGTCTAATGCAAGACAACGGGGTCAGTTTGTATGTGTTTTATTTCTGGAATCTGATCAGATTCTGACGTACTAAATTTCTGTCAGAGAGTTCAAAGTAATGAACTTTCCATTTAGTTTGTAGAGGCGTTAGATCCATCTGTTTAGTTGGAGAATGCAAGTTTCTAAACTACCAATATTGCTAAATTAATCAGCTGTGGAGGTCTAATCA
The DNA here is from genome assembly GCA_021397835.1 of Moringa oleifera. Taxonomy (NCBI): domain Eukaryota; kingdom Viridiplantae; phylum Streptophyta; class Magnoliopsida; order Brassicales; family Moringaceae; genus Moringa; species Moringa oleifera. The sequence continues at coordinate 2,403,143 of JAJFZO010000566.1, forward strand.
ACAAAGAATTTGATGAAATTTTGTAATAATCACAATATTGTCTCAGTTTAACAGTTTAAGGAAGATGCCGTACTGCTGCATGCACTATTTGCTAGTTAGGCTAGTTCTTATATTGAAGAATTTGACACTATAAGTAGTTATAAGCCATGGACTTGTTTATAGTTCTTTGAACACGAATTCACAGGCTATCCAATGGGAAAGATTACCACTTTTGCCTATTTTTTTCCCATTTTTTTTCTTGTTTGCAAGTTTTCTAGTGGGGATCACTGCAAAATGATTCCGTTTTCCATCTGAATGTAGGATATACGGTTTATTTATTACAGTTTTCAGTTGCCTTGGCTATATCTGTGACTTGAGCTTTTAAGTCCTGTCGTGTTACCGGCAGAAGTTTAAATTCAGGCAAAGCATCATCTTCATACCAGGTCACAGTCTGTGCATTAAGTACACACCAGATGCTGTGTTGTTTTGCCTTACCCTGAATAGATCTATTTAGCTTTACTCTGAATGCAACCAATTTAAGATGAAGGTGACTTGCTTCCTATCTAATCCCTGCTTGGTAGTCATAATCTTTCTTGTAAGCGCTTTGCTAATATGCATATATTCTCATTTCTTTCGAAAGTTTACTCACAATTTGCTGTTTGCATCATTGGTCCTGGATGGAGAGGGACATTAAGACCAGCAATTGCTTAGATCGTTGTGGTTGTTGAAGTATCCTTGTCACTTACCTAGCTTTAGATCTATCAGGTTAGTTGGAGGGCAAGTTCACTTGCTGGTTTTGGTTGAACATCGAGTGAGATAAGCCTGCATAAGTGGTTGTGAAAATGAAATTTGGGTTTTCCTGTTTTTGAGATCTTATCAAGGCTTAGTTTAGCCATTTTATGCTCTTCATGGAAGCTGATGGCCATATGTTGATCTGCTGCTTTGCTGGCTGCATCTGCTTGTTCAAGGACCTTGTTGCCTGGGTTTACAGTGATCCATCTGAAACCTTTTTCCTTTCCTTTTTTCACTTTCTCGTGTTTCAATTGTAAATCTTGATCTCCACTTGTTGGGTTCTTCCACTTGAAGCTGAATGTAATCTCGTAACTCAAAAGTAATTATATTCGGCAATGCATAAGTAGGGCAAGTTTCACTCTACATGACCGAATCTCATAATCCAGAAATAAACACAAACCTTAATGTAAAACTTGAAGCCAATTCAGATCGTGATTTAACTCTTTTGAAGATGGATGCTCTTCTTCTTAAATTGAACCCCCCCTTAAAACTGAGAACCGTGGCAGCATGACTACTGTAATGTCTGAAAAAACAATGGCAATAATTATCAGCAATCTATTTGAGGCCATTAGGAGCTTTTGCCCAGGATTTAGGAGCCTTTCTCCTACTGACTGCTCACCTTGGATGACTTAATTAGAATGCTTACTTAACAGGAGCTGAACTTGTAACCTCATGTATTGATTACCCATGTCAGTGCCTGGGTGCCCTGGCTGGCTCTAGGCATGTCACTCTCACCACATAATCAGGTCAAAGGTCTTGCTCACGAAATCTGTGATCAGGCGCAGAGAAACAGTTCTGGATTTGTTATCAAGCAGAAACATGGACTCTAATGATACTCCCGTTATGACAATCAAGGTTATCTGTGCCCTAATTATGTTTTTAATTGAGTTGGAAGCAGAATTCTATATAATCTCCATTTTTCTGGGTTGTAAAACCTCTCTTTGTTTCCTTTAGAACAGAACAGACCAGAGAGACGCGGAAGCAATGCATCTGGAAATCGAACACGTTGCACGTTGACTTAAGAAAATGACAGCTTTCCTACAAGCTTTTCTTGACAACCAAGCTTATATACAATTGAATATGACCATAACTACACAAGTTGATCTAGGAAAATGAAAGCATTGCTTTTCTTGCTTCCTCTTCAGAACCCGTGAGTTGAAACTCTCTCTTTCTTATTGCATGGCACAATGCGATCTTCCAACTTGTTTGGAACCTTGCTCTCAAATTTCACGATTTTCTTTCACATGAAATCCTCCAAGAAAGACCTACTTTTTCCAGGAAAGTATTGGTTCCCATTTCATCTTTCACACACCACTCACCCAAAGAAGCTACACCCTCTTCTTTTTCTTTTCTCTTTCCCGTGATACCTTGGTGTACATATGTCATCATGTCTACACAGAAACAAGTATATATGCAATAAAGTTTCATATAAGACCGACAATATAAGAACACTACAGCTTATGCAAGTCCAAAAGATTACAAAAGGTCTAAAGAAACGAAATGGGTACCAGAAAAACTCCATCTCCTGACTCACTTCAGACTCACTTCGTGGATATCCATGAAGACTTACCTCAAGAGGAAGAAGAACAAGGAGAACCAACACCAGTGGCTGATAAAGTGAAGAAGGCAAACAGATCCATCATAGTAAGAGATGTGAAGAGACCTCATAGAGGTTTTAGTAGGCAAGTGTCACTAGAGACTGGTTTCTCAGTGCTGAATAGAAAGTCTAAAGCCAAAGATGAGAGGGGGGTTCTTCCCAGAAGTGGGCTCAGCTTTGGAGGCTTTGATTCTGCTAATAGGGTTGGTGGAGAGGCAAGAAAGGGAGATTTCAGTATCTTCAAAACGAAATCTACGCTTAGTAAGCAGAACTCCTTGTTGCCTACAAGAAAAGAGAGAGAGATGGAATCTCATCAGAGAAATGATGACCCCAGTAATGTGATTGATGAGTCTGTTAACAGAAGTGTTCCAGCTGGAAGATACTTTGCTGCCCTTAGAGGCCCTGAACTAGACCAAGTCAAGGTAACAGCACTTCACTCGTCACCTGCTCTTTCGATTTCTTCTCATGCATCAATGGTGAACCAGTAATCTTGTGCAGGACCATGAAGACATTCTCCTCCCAGCAGATGAGAAATGGCCCTTTCTTCTGAGGTTTCCAATAGGCTGCTTTGGTATCTGTCTTGGCCTTAGCAGCCAAGCTGTCTTATGGCGTGCCCTTGCCACCAGCCCAGCTACAAGATTTCTCCATATCACACCTTACATTAACCTTATCCTCTGGCTATTAGCACTTGCAGTCCTTTTCTCAGTCTGGTTCACTTACATCCTCAAATGCATCTTCTACTTTGAAGCTGTGAAAAGAGAGTACTTTCACCCTGTTCGAGTCAACTTCTTCTTTGCTCCCTGGGTTGTGTGCATGTTCCTAGCCATTGGTGCACCACCTATGCTAGCTCCTGATACCCTGCACCCTGCAATCTGGTGTGTCTTCATGGGACCGTACTTCTTTCTTGAGCTCAAAATATATGGCCAATGGCTTTCTGGTGGCAAGAGGCGGCTCTGCAAGGTGGCTAATCCGTCTTCACATCTGTCTGTGGTGGGGAACTTCGTCGGAGCAATTTTAGCTTCCAAGGTGGGATGGAATGAGGCTGCTAAGTTCTTGTGGGCAATTGGGTTTGCACATTACCTAGTGGTGTTTGTGACTTTGTATCAGAGATTGCCAACAAGCGAAGCATTGCCTAAGGAGCTGCACCCCGTGTACTCTATGTTCATTGCAGCCCCCTCAGCTGCAAGCATTGCCTGGGAAGCCATCTATGGTGACTTCGATGGCTTGTCGAGAACTTGCTATTTCATTGCTTTGTTTCTCTACATTTCGTTGGTGGTTCGAATCAATTTCTTCACCGGATTCAGGTGAGCAGACTCTTGATCAATGTAAATTTCCAGGCCTGGTTTACACATTCTTGCCGTTTCTTCATGATTTGGTTGATTTCTGCTAATTTTGCAGGTTCTCAGTGGCCTGGTGGTCTTACACTTTCCCTATGACAACAGCATCAGTAGCAACAATTAAGTATGCAGAGCAAGTTCCTTGTTTCCTAAGCAAAGGTCTTGCCCTAACTCTGTCATTCATGTCATCAACAATGGTGGCCATATTATTCGTCTCCACCCTTCTTCATGCTTTCCTTTGGCATACATTATTCCCAAATGATCTCGCAATCGCCATTACAAAGAGAAGACTTGTCAAGGAGAAGAAACCCTTTAAGAAAGCTTATGATATAAGGCGATGGACAAAAAATGCTCTGTCAAAGCACAATTCAGGCCCCAAGGACTCCGAGGGAGAAAATGAAAATTCAGTATTAACTCAGCATTAGAGGATTAGGGTCCCTTCATGGTGAATCATATGGACCTGTGAGAGTTCAGGATATGTATACCCTTCATGGAACATTCAAAGTGTAATTTACATTTCTCAAGTGATGGAGATATCATGTGGTATTTAATGCTACAGAAGAACCAGTGTAAGATCATGGTATGAAGGCTGTCATGGCTGTACAACAGTGGCTTCTGTAACATACTTATTGGGTTATGGACTAAGACCTATACTAACCAACGTCACCTGTGAGATCAGTTTTCTTCAGGTGTAAAAATTTGATTTCTAATGATATGGTTCTAGCATATTCTATTTACAAAAAACATAAACTTCTTCCTCGTCTACTATCAACAGATTCCCATGCTCCTGTTACAATATTAATATCAAAAGTGAGCTGCAGTCAGGAGGTTTAGGAGATTGAAAGGAGAGAAACGAGGGAGTGGGAGAGGATGGGTCGGTTATCCAATGTTCAGTGGCATACCTCCCTGCAGTACATTGAGTACCAGCTCGGAAGATGCATCCATCATTCCCACCAAAAGTAGTTGGCTTTTCTTTCATCATTTGGGTTATCTGCAACAGGATATTACTTCGTATGCGTAAACTAGGCCTAATAGTAAAAATAGAATGTCCTTTTAGTTATTCAGAAAGGGTACAAGCTTTACCTCATGTCCTGCTAGTAAAGAATTTGATCTATTTTCTTTTGAGCCCTTAACCGAAAAACAATCAACTCAATATGGTCAGCAAAATCAAAATTCAAAAGTACACAGCTTATGTTCCTCTAAAACTTAAATAGCAAAGGGGAAGAGGTGCTCACACCTTGGCAGATATAAAGGTAGGTTGAGGAAATTTCCATTGAGATCCATTATTAGGCTGGAGTTCGGATGACAGAGAGAGCTAACATTTCAACATAGGGAAAAAGATGAGAAACTATATAAAAGAAAACAATGATGATAACAACACAATTGACAAGATTAAGTATTAACTTGCATCAAAACAGGCAGAGAACGTCGGAATCTTGGAAATCAAAATTTCAAGCAAGGACGGGGAGGATCACAGCAGCTTCAACATTTTAATTCTAAGGTGTACCTTACTGAAAAGTTCTGTTGGCGGATTTTGCTGAACTCTTTGTTGCATATGGAACTTAAATTCCTGTGTCATGGTTAGAATAGAAGTATCTCAGAAAACTCCAAAGAGCTATCAGTACGTAGTAATTAAGGATCATAGGTGGACTACCATTGGCACTGTGGTTTCCCTCTTGCTATTCCGGAACATACCAATTTCTCCTTTACTTGTAAGTATCTGTAGATTGACCAGAAATAGCAGACAATTGATAATTGCATCAACTGCTAGCATGAATTTAAAGAAAAACAATGTACCGTTGAACCTTACTACCTTCTTATTAAGAGGACGAGCTTTAAAGTGGTACTTCGCATCACAGCCATCATGCTTTGCAGCATCTATGTCACTTGGTCTGAGCAAAACCAGGCTAATGGAATAAGTGCCAATATCTCAGTTCAAATATCAGATATAAATGGAGCACTTCCCTCTTATATCATCTCATGCTATACCTTATGGTTTCTCTGTTTCCATTGACTGCGATAAAAGTATTACTAGCTTTCTCTGACACCTGACAGTGACAACTTAATTTCAATAGGAGCAATTATACTTAACAAACCAAAATGTAGATAACACATGAAAATTATAATTTGTGTCAGACCAATACTAGTGGATTCACTTCTCATATTCATACTAGTTTGAGAACATGTTTACCCAATGATTAGAAGGCATTACGAGATCACATATATATGATGAGTAAACCTTATTAGAATGATTGCACTGAAGCGAGGATGATGAAACAGCATACAAGTGTTGCATAGCCCTCACCGAGGTCTTTAGGCGAAATTCCTGAGAAGCAATGTGGTAGAAAGTTGAGCGGCAGATGGTATAGAGGAGGCTATTTTTGCGAAAGTGGCTGCTCCCCATAAAAAATGCATGTGGCAGTAGCAATCCACCAACTATTATGAACTAAAGTCTAGCACTTACCTGAAATTCTGGCAATCGTGGAGTGCTCTTCTGTGGGAGTGGCAATGAAGGACCCTCGAGAATCTACAAATGATAGACATACATTTGCGGTGAGGAATGTAAAATCAAGCAACTTCAATAACATTCCATTTCACAAAATCATGAGGATACCAACTTTGCGGTTCAATGGGCGTGCTTTGAATTTATGTGCAGTTGATGGTACACATACTTCTGCACTATTCTTAGGCCTGAAATAACCATTGTGGCCAGAAGCTTGTGAGAAACTACCTCGCCTCAACATATTATTGAAATAACAATCAGGAACTAACCGTATCCTTTGTGCCCTATGTGCAGTTTCAAGCTCAGGCTCTCTTGGGACAGTAAGCCTCATCCTGGCAAGGGTCAAGCTTCTATCAACAGTTCCATCCTGCAAGATCACCCAGAAATTGCTTGGTCACTTCACTGATTATTGAAAATTTTCCTCTCTGTAGATTTTTTCATAGATGGATACTATTGCAATTTATGGGAGAGCAGAAAGTGTACTTTCTATCCGTAAAGCCCTCATACATGCAGTTTGCTTGAAAGTCCATTTTGGGCTTCCATTTTGAAGCATCCAATAAAATTGATACTATATTCTTTCCCAGCTTAAAATAATATAATAACCTGGATTACCATACACGGTTGGGTACACGAAGTAGACCTGCCTTGGGTGTGTTCTCGGTATAAAATATATAAATAATATAATAACTATCTGAAATCTCTGGCAAAGTTGCAACATATCAATGTAAGTTTTTTGAAACATAGGAACAAGATTTTTGGCATGAGTTTAACACGGAAAAAGGATTGACAAATACATAAATCTGAAAGGATATTCAAAAAAAATAATAATAATAATACAATGAGATGCATGGAAAGTATATACATCATTTAGGTAACAAACCTTTTTAGGTGCCTTATGGACCAAACTGGTTTGCTGCTTTACATCAGCAACCTGCCATACAGAAAAAATGTTGAGTTTAGCATGCTATTGGGGAAAGACCTAAACTTTTTGTATGTATGTAGCTGAGCATAAATTTAGGGTCCTGCCTACGAAAACAAAAAACATAATATTGCGCTACCACAAACCAAACCCATAAAAAGGTCAGGCCAAGAAACCAAGCAGGTTGCCGGATTCAAGGCTACCCCAAGTTTGGATTGCCTGTTTTAATTGTTCTACTTATCTCTGTTTCTGTTTAATACTACAACATTAAGGACACTTTTGATAACATGAACTCCCATATATACTAGCCAGCCAACCAACATTGTTAAAAAATTTCTTTCATCATTTACAAGCTAATTATTAGGCAATTCAATATGCTCACTACAGATAATTTTATTATTGTTGTCCAAATTATAAACATCGAATGAAATAAAAACTAACATAATCGATTTACCTTATGCAGTAGACCTCCCTCCAGCTTCTGCCTCTTGGCAGCTTGACTTTCAACCATAGATGAATTACACAAGCTTTTTTCATTGTTGTCAGCCTGTAGTGCTTGAAGTCTACAAAACAAACGATAAAAGAATATTAAGTAGACTAAATGATACATAGAAAGACAAGTGATTTTAGACTCAATGTTTTGTTCAAGAAAGTATTGCCTTGAAATTCAAAGGACAGCAAACAATACTAATTGTCCTAAAGGATACTACATTACATATGGTAATATATAATTTACAGTAGTGATTAGGAGTTACATAAACCATAGTCAGCAAATGCTGCTACTACTTGAAACACATAATTCTATTAGAACTGCCAATTGCACACCTGTGGCAAATCCTAAATGGTTTTCCAAGAAACCATGGAATATATGCATGAAGCATGCTTCTGAAAAATGAATAAATTTAAATGTTTTTCCATTTTAACGATGCTATCTAGATAACACTTTGAGAAGTAAAAATATATATCTAAAGAAAAATTGTTTGGATCAGTTCTCCTTGTATTTTCTTGGAAATTTTAGGCATTGCAAAGTATGGCGATGTGGCATACCCATCAACTGAAAATAAAGAAAGTACAGACAGCATTTCAGAAATTCAGATTACTATTATCTTCAAAAATTCAGTCTAAGATTTCATGTTTCTTTGTGAGAATATTAAGCCACAATACACCCAAATAAATAAAAGATAGAACAAATAACTCTCCAAGAATCACCTTGAATGATTTTGTTTGGCCAATTGACTTGCTGTAGGCTTCATCAAAGTTGAGCTCCTAGGCAAAAATGGCTTGACAGTGGTCCTGGGCTTTCCTTTTAGTTTATCACCAGATATGTGACTGTTAAATGTCAATCCTGCAGAGTCAAAGACGCACACATTTACAGGCAAGCACATTTGCTTAACATGCTAGAACTGGAAACAACAGGGACAGTAAATCATGGTTAAAGAACAGCAGATGCATATTATTACCCTGTTTAGACAGTGGAAAAAGATATATACTGTATATGGATTAAGAATGCTTATGGCAGATAATTCAGTTAAGCTCACAGGATCAGAAAACAGGATACAAGTGAAAATGCATAGGTCTACATGAGTTACATGAGGTAGTGAATTAATCACCTGAAGTCGATTGTACAGGTTGATTCAGAGCGAACTGTGGATTGCCACTCGGTAAATTGGCGAAGATCCCTCTATACATTCCATAGTCTGAGAGACAATAACATCAGAAAATTTGATTTACCAAGATGGTATGAGCTACACAAGAGAGGTAACCCTCTCCTTTCCTTAACACATCAATCCCTGATGTGAGTAAGATTTCATCTCAAGTCCCTGTGGACCAGAATTAACTTTACCAATTAAACTAATTGGCACCCACATAAGAGGATTGACTTCAAATTCCTTATTGCACTGTTGAATGTCACATGCAAGCTACTAAAGGAGACTGTTAGGGAGGATGATTATTTTCAGCATGCTGACTATCTACAGGAAATTATCATTGTCACTTTAGCTATTATCAGGTGCCAGCAAACAAAGAGAAGTTGAGAACTGCAGTCTTGTATCATGAGGCTCATGTCTCTGAAGGTCTGAGGCATGTCTAGTTCCATCAGGAGACTGATTCTGGTTGGGATGGGATGTCATGGAAAGTGTTATTACAACAGAACTGCATGCCCTAAAGCTGCTTTGGGATCAATGCAGTGGCACATTGGCTAGGGTCCCAAACAGTACCAGTTATGTCATGAACATGAATATGCAGGATTAACAATTGGAAAGAACATTCTTGATATCCATGGTTCTAATATTTTAGATTTATTTACAGGACAGGCCCAATAAAAGATGATGGCTACATAGTTTTTTAACGAAACACACTGAATTATACCTCTGCTATTAACATCTGCTGCAGTTAATTCTGAGCCAAGGCCATAATCAATGGCATCATTAAGCAATGTTGTTGTATCCTCCCCATCTTTTGGTTTAGGCGAGGTGTTAACATTATTTAGGGAGACATTCTCTCCCAGAAACAACTTTGCTACAAAAGCTGAGATAGGTAAAACAAACAGGAGAGAGAACATTAGCCTGTTAGATATAGAATAAAAACATCTTGAAGAAGAAAAAAACTACAACAAGAATATTCTATCTGTTTACAGCTTTAAGCAATAACCACACCAGCTGAAAGAGTTTCATATTTTCTGAGAAAACAGCATTTTTTTCCACAGGAATGATGAACCACAATTGAATCTTTCAAGAAACAAATTACATTTACCATACTCTCAATAGTTAGGTACTACATAACCCGACTTGGAATTAAATTGTTTAACAAGAATAAACACCACTATCATGTTTCATACCAGATTTTCCAAGCGAAAACTTTAATATTTTTACAACTTTCCTTTCCACTTAACCTTTATTCATGTAGACAGGTTAGATCTTAATTTGCAAGAAAGCTGATTGCAGATAAATAACTCAGATTTCTAGCTCTAGGGCTTACTCAATCATTCACGAGATCATCAATGCACAGGTAATTCAAAGTACCATCACTTGGATTATCCAGTTCAACAAAACTCCAGATAATGGGAAACATTAAAAATTACAAGATTCATAATCTTGATTAATGTGATATGCTCAGCAAGCCCCAACCCCAAAAGTAAAAGGGAAAAAGAGATATGAAAATCAACATTATGCATATAGAAACAGGGAAAACATATATCTACAGAAAAATCCCCTCAATACATCAATCAATGGGCACAATTACACAAAAGCTCCCAGTTTTACAACACAAAAGAGAATTTTCATGTCATGAATGTTAATGAAAAAGCTCACGTCAACTATTTGTACCAAAAGTTAGAAAGCTCAAAAGTAACAACACAGCATAAAAACGTAACAAAGAAAAATTAGTAGGTCACTTTATTTTAGCTCTCCACTGCTCAAATCACTCAATTTCTCTATGGAAGCAAAAACAAAAAACGCAAAACGAACAACCAAAATATAGGGTCCAACTGGAGAGGGACTCACGAGAAGGAGGATAACTCTTTGCAGACTCGAACCAGAGCTCCGCCTCGTGTGCCTCAGCAGGAGACTCCTCGCGCGTGAAATCAAACCACAGAGCCGCTTCGAACTCGTAGTCCAGATCAATCTCCCGTACCTCAAACACTGGCTCTACCTCCATTTCCTCCTCCATCTCCTCTCCTTCTAAAAATGTCTCCTCAGAAGTTAAAAACCCCAAGCCTCTGACAACCACAGTACCTTCACCTGAACGAGCCAGAACCAGACACCACCATTGCTCCCTCTACTCTCTCTCTCTCTAAAAGCTGACTCCACGCGGCAACATAGATACATATATACACAATGTGTATGTCTATATCTGAATCTGATTGGCTAAAACCCTAAATCTGGAAATGCGAGTTTCGGTTTCTGAAGCAGACGAGACGAACGAAACGGCGCAGATTTCGTAGTAAAGCTTCCACTGTAGCACACAAAAGGAAACAAATTTATACTATCACACACTGTCTTCCTTACTTTCCAAAAACAAAAACGAGAAACCAACGTACAATAGCAGCAGCCTGAGGTACAAGCAGTTCAAGCACAAAGAAACTTCCTTTGCGAGGGGAATTTCCTTTTTGTTTTCTAGTGTCGAGGATTTGTAACGATCCCAAATTTGAACTTAATGGACCTTGAAAGTACGAAATCGGAAAGTTCTGTGGCGAAAATACCCCAAAGTATTTGCGAAAATGACGGATGAGGCGCGTTGGTGGGGTTTGAAATTTGAACAGAGAGGTGGGCAAGACGGTCAATTCGGTTGAGATTGGCGGAATTGGGAATTGTCTTTGGAGGGAGGGGCACAGCGTATCGGGCTCCGAGCAAAGTTTCGGGCGGCGAGATCCTGTCGACGACTCTGAAATTTCGGCGCCGGTGTAGATTACCCTTGGAGTTGTAAAGAACTACGAGATTGCCCCTAACGGTCTTATTCCTCTCCTCTGTCAGGTAAGAAAGGCCAGGGAGAGTGAGAGGGGCCCGCCTGCTGCAAATTCAAATGACGAGAAGGAAACAAGAAGGGTTTTACGTGGAAACAAAAATCTCTCACTGCTATGAAAATTATTAATTTTGTAATAATTCGAAATCCCGCATGATTAATGTCTCATTTATGGCTAACATCAAGCTTATATCATGGCAAAGACCTTGCTCTAGTGGATCATAACAAATTAAAATCAATTTTTATTATACAGTTTAAATTTTATAAAAAAATAATTAAAATTCAAAATTATAGAAAAACATACATAAATTTTTAAAATAAAATTGATATTTTTTATATTTATAAATGATATATCAATATAATTGAATTACGATAATATATCATATTCAAAATTATTTTATTCCGTAAAGCATTGTCCATTTTAATTGCTGAAGTCACATTATAACTTTAAAATAGCCACATACATTCGAAATTTTATAAATTTTAAATATATCAAAATTTATATGAATCGAAATTCTTGGTGGTTTTAATTATCTTAAAATTATGAAGACAGTATGAGATGTAAAAGCTAATAAAATTAATGGTTAAATTTTTTATTTATTTTTTGTTATAAATATAAATTATGAAAAATATCCTATAAACTTCATATAAAAAAAAATAACACGAACTCATACCAATACAAGGTTTTTACTTGATTTATATTATATCTAATCAATAACTATATACTGCGATGATAATGTTAATAGTACCTAAAACATTATTATTATTATTTTATTTTGCATGATTACGTATCATTTTAGGTGTTATTTTAATTTGACATTGATGAGGGACACCATATATTAAGATAACATTACCCTATCACAAAATGGGTAAAAAGGAAGAATGGCATAAGGTCCTTTGTCCTATAGGAGATAGGGAATTCAAAATTGTGAGGCTGTTGGGTTTTGTCTCTATTGAGCAATGGTCAGTCATTTCAGGGGAAATTTGGGAAGGAAGTTTGGTAGAGTTATGAGGTAGGGACAGATTGGGCTTTGTGGGCATTTAGTGGGATGGCCCTTTTGTGGGTTTAGGATTCAATGTGGGAATTCATGGGTAGTTGAAGATTTTAGTGCAAAAATCAGATGGCATAGGAGGAATTCAATGTTTAATCATAAAGGAATTCAGAGATTCTTTCATTAATTTATGTTGTTCTGATTTCTAACTCTGCCTATTGAATATGTTCATGGGATACCCGTGGGACACCTTTCCTTTCTTTTTAAGTTTACTCTTGCGACGAAGATATGAAAATTCGGATTTATTTATTTAAAAAAAAAAAGAGAAGAAGATGCATTCTACTTCATTGTTTTTTGCAAGTTTTTGGCCTCACATTTTGACTAGGTTTCAACTTCAGGCGTGCAAAAACATCTTTTAAAAGTATGAAGTAGGGAAGAGGAAATCAAAAAAGCAAGCAAAGGTTGTTGGTTCCATTTATCTTTTTGGTTGCATGTAGGAGCGAGGGTGAATGGGGTTTAGTTGGGCTTAGAACATTATTTTGTTGGGTTTTGTAAATTTAATGGGCCTGTTCCTAATTTAAGTGGTTTTGGGCTGTCATATTAAGTTGGGTCATAATTTTTTACAATAAGAATAAGAAAAGAATGAAGAATAAATGGTATACCCAAAATTCGTTAAAAAAACACCAAATATTATGATAAAAATTATAAAATATTTTAATAAAATAAGACGTACTATGATCAAAATAATCAATAAATTCGTAAGATCTCAACAAAATCTTAACTAATGATTTTCAATAAAAAGTGATGAAATCCCATAAATTTACAATCAATATTTTGTTTGTGTACCCAACATTTGCCTAAAGATTCAATATCTACCTAAATACCCAAATGTTTCGTGGATATTGTTTCCTTATAATTTTAAAAAAAAATATTTCATTTTTCTATTTATGTTAGGGTTTGAAGAAATGCTAACCTCATGAAGGCTACCCACAAGAATGCATAGCACATTTCATGTTCTTGTCAACCAGGCAACCTTACCACAACAAAGACAAGACAAAGCAATATCAACATTAAATTCTTCTTGTGGACTCATTCATATGTAAAGCCAATGATTTTTGAACACATCAACCTTTAAGTTCTCTTAGAGATTGAGATTCACAAGACAAACACGCTATTCATGTTCTTTGTTTCCAAAACGCAATCTACTTTGCATATAAGCCTCAAACATCCACATCTTGTTTACGTTACCTTCGGTCACTTTGTTGCTTGTGTCGACCCAAAATTTTATATTTTACATCATATGATTTTAATTTTTTTAATATTTAAAATTATCGATTAAAATTTTTGAGTATTTATACGACATATTTCAAAAATAATTTCTTAAAAAATAAAGATAAAAATATATCTAAACTTATATCTCACATTTTATTTATGGATCCATAATTAATTAGTAACTGAAGCAAGGTTCGAACACATTGAGCTCATAAAAAATATAAAATATCGACGTTCACCATCATCAAACAAAAATTTTGATAAAATCTCATAAATTATTATTTATTTTGATTAAAATTGCACAATTTTATTTTATTAAAAAATATATTAAAAAATTTTTATATAAGTGAGTGCGTATCTAATTTTATATTGCATGCTATTAATTATTTCATAATGAATATAAGATTATAATAAAATATTAATATTTATATAATATTTTTAAATTGGATGTTCTATTAAATTACTAATGATATTTAAATTTAAACTTATAAAACCAAGTCTAAAGACTAACCCCACTTGGATATCACTTCAAACTTTTCTACAATGATCTTTACTTGCTTACTTTATAGTTTCACAAAAGTTAATTATGCCCTTAATTATAGATTTTTCGCTTAATCATTGTTTAATTGACTTCAACTAATGTAAGTTAACAAGATTGCAACCTTTTGATTGAATCTATATATTGGGTTTAGCCCCAAATTAATGATAAAAAGAGTGAACTCTATAAACAATGATACATATGTCATGATATAATCCATGACTATCATCTTCATTTAATAACATCTCTTTTGTTTTGTTATATTTTAATTTTATAAAATATTTACTATTATTATACAAATTATTTTTAAAAATATTATTTTTTATTATCTTTTTATCAAACTATTTATTAACTCAATTATTAGAATTTTCAATTTAATTGATTATTACATGATCTGATTCAAGCCAAAAATTGACTTACTTTTTTTTTATTATTATAAGTATGAAGCTAGTTTTCTAAAACATAAATGCATATTTTGAGTGCAGCATAACCAAATTTATACAAGAATACAATAATGTGCTAACTTAAAATGCATAGAAAAAGCAAGTAGACATTCTTCATGGGAGCATTTGCACCCCAAAATTGAGAGAAAAGGTGACCCAAATGCTCTTTGTGGTACATATAATTGTGTTTGTGTTGTCCATCAGATTCTTTGAAAGGATAGCTTTGGTGGGCTTTGGTTTCAGTGGCTGTGGGTGGAGGGAAGAAGGGACAAAGCTTGAAGGGATTGTCTTCAAGTGCAAAATCAAACACATTGAAGGACCAAATAATAGGCAGATTCTATTATTGATATCTGTGAATATTCCTTTGGATTTCCAATGAAATGAGACCATTAAAAATATGATCATTTTATGACCATGTTTCTCCATTTAAAATATTGTGAAATTCACGTTGCTGAATTTACAATAAACCCATTTCTCTCTCTCTCTCTCTCTTTTTTAAAACAATATGTGTATATATATCTATATATATATATATATATCAACCAAACAGTAAATGTCTTTTTCATGAATACATCAAATTTTAATATATTTCAAAAAGATTATATTTTTTATTGATTTAATTTGTGTTGAGTTTTTTTTTTAAAATATTGACTTTGATAAATTAATAAAATTAATAGTTATAAATTTATTTATCTTATTATATAATATAATAAATTATTAAAAAATTATTTTTTAAAAAAACTCAACACTAGCTCAGATCAGTAAAATGAAAAATCTTTCATATTTGACACAAATTAAAAGAGATTAACTTTTTAAAAATATGCTAACATATGATAATCATTCGACAAAATTAATAGTATAATTTTGTTTAATTATTATTATACTAGCTAGTAAATTATAAAAAAATATTATTTTTACATAAATTATAAAATTTTATAAAAAGAAACAAAAAAATATTATAGTATATGTCATACATTTTTTAAAGATATGAAGAGGGAACCATACGGTCTATTTGGCATATTGGGAGGGAAAAGTTGTATAGTTGATAACATCCAAAAAATTGAATTTTATACTTATTTTAAGCAAAGTCTCGATATCAACTTTGCCGGAAAGCCAATAAAGCACAAAATACCGATCTAATTATAAACTAATTTAATAGAATCAACCCCATTTTAAAAGTGCCAAACATGTGCCTAGGTATACTCATCTAAGTCACATTATTTTAATTCATTTTTGTTACTTTGGTACATTAATTAATGGTCTATATTTTTAAAACTTATTTTTTAATTTTATTTTAAGAATAATTATTTTTAATAAAGAATTTTTTTAAAAAATATATAAAACTCGATTAGGTGGTGAAATTTGAAGAAACTCCGTTGCTTTTTTGGTCTTATATACTAAATATGACTTTGGATCTAACATCCATATCTATAATTAAATGTTAGGTTAGATTTGCCGCTTTTCTGATTGCAAGTTCCCGCTCTAACCCACCAAATGATTAAATTAAAATCATCTTTGGTTATACTTTGCATTAGCTGACTAATTGGGATCAACGTTCTCTATCTTTTTTATTATCACGGTGCATTAAAAAAATATTTCATTTGTAATTAATTATATTAGTAATAAAAATAAAATAAATTATATACATTACTAAAATCTCTTAAGTTGTAATTACAACAATTTATGTTTATATAATTTTAAAATTATGAAAAAAATTTGTTGAAATGTTTTAAAAGTAATAATATATATGTTAGATATAAGATCAAAATAACACCCAAATCAAACAAAATTTAATATTATCGAATTGATATTGAATTACTACTTTAAAAATATTTATAAATTTTTTATATTATAACAAATTTTGTGATTATTATAAATTAATTTATTTTTAATAAAATATAAATAATTTTGACGATACGGCATGAAATTTTATAATATAAAAAAATGCATATTTGGTAAGGTATAGTGGAATCCCTTTGGTGTAAATTGAAAACACCTTGAGACTAGAACTTCGCATAAGTCAAATTTTCACACTATTATTATCACAAAATAATCGTTAAAAAAGAGACAAATTTTAAAATATTAAAGTCATTATTTTTTTTAAAAAAAATTTGGATTGATAAATACTAAGGCTATTTTGGTCAATTGTGTAATTTCTCACGAAAAAAATCCCAACGACTAAATTAGTAAATCCCTGAAACAAGGAACCGCGCACCACAGTGTACTCTAGTCTTAACAAATCAGAAAATTACACCAACAACAAAAGCCAATAAGCCACAGGCCTGGCTCTCTCTCTCTCTCTCTCTGTTCTGGCTCTCTGTGTGTGTCGCTGCGTCTCTTCTCTGTATTCTCCGGCAACCCATTGAGTCATTGACGCGTTCATACAAAAATTATTTTCTTTTTTTTTTGTGAAAAAATTTGAATTTTCATTTCGGCCGGTGTGTGTCCAACGCTCCATGATGTCACCATAATGACCCGAACCGAATTCTATCGAACCCGGAGCACTGAGCCAGACGCGGAGACGAAACCGACAACCAGCGGAGCTGGAAGACGAGGGGACGGAGGAGGAGGAGGTACCGCCATGAGGGTGATAGTCCCTTTGCAAGGAGTGGTTCAAGGGAGGGGAGGCCTGGTGTTAGGCTCAGTGATCCCTTGCGCGCTGTTCTACTTTCTACAGCTCTACCTAAAACGTTTCCGTAGAGACCCAAATGACCCAAAGGCGTCGTCTTCCAAGGGGGAAACGGGTTCCCCGACGCCGTCCCCATCCCAGTCCGCGGGGCAGCTGGCTGAGCTTCCTGGGTTGCCTCGGTCTTTGTCTCGGGTGCTTCTCTCGCCGAGAAGTGCAGGAGGACCAGTTTTCGTGTCGGGTCGAGCCAATACTATTGTGAAGGGTGGTGATTCTCCGTACTATATTGGGTTGAGGCGGGTCGAGGAGGACCCCTATGATGAGTTGGAAAATCCAGGTGGCATGATTCAGCTTGGTTTAGCTGAGAACAAGGTAAGTCTCGCGTCTTCTAACTGCATTTGCTGTCATATACTATTCCTCTTCTTTCTTGTGTTTTTTGGGTGATTTAGATAGTTTTTGATTGATGGATTTCCTGAATTGGTTTCCATTTGTGTAGTTAGCATTGGATTTGGTTAAGGATTGGCTTGTAGCAAATGCTGGGGAAGCCATTTTAGGTGGTGGAGCAAAAGAATTGGATATTTGTGGGATTGCTACTTATCAGCCTTTTCATGGATTGATGGAGTTGAAAGTGGTAATTCTATTCACTCTCTTCTTTGGATATGCTAAGTTAATTTTCATCCCTGTTGATTTGATTGTAGTTTGGACATTCAGCAGCAATAATTAGCTTGCTTCTTGGTCTGGGGAGCTTGTAAAGAAGAATTTTAAATTAAGATCCAACTTAATTTCTTCATCTTTGAAGATGTTTATAGTGGCAGCTTTTGAATATTTCAAATTGTTCTGTGAAGGTCCATGTGTTTTCCAGGGATGTTAAGCTTCGTTCTTGAATCCCAAAGAGTGAGTTGTGTGATTGGGATAAGGTCATTCTTCCCACATTTTTCCTGAAACACTTCAAGATTTGAAAATATCATCTTGGTGGCAGTTCTTATATAATTACATGGTCAGTAAAATATTAGCTCAGAGTATCTAAATTTATTCTGATTGCCTCCTCTTACACAATGGAACTGTAAATGGAACCGATATATTGCCTATTTTATCGTTTAGGTCAAATTGTATATGAATAGATGAAAATTTGAAAAATATTCTTAAATGAGCATCATGGTTGAATGTGAATTAAATTGGGATAATTTCACAACTAAATTGAAACTTTCTGTGTGCATCTCGTCAATGGAATGTGCTATCAAGAAGAGTTACCTTTTTTATAATATTTCTTTTATTACAGTTTTTTTGGTAACTCATCTAACAATTTGGTTTTCCCAAGATTCAAACGCCAGTTGTTTTTCTCTCGGTTCTTTAAACCCTACCTCGTTTTCAACCTTGCAGCATAGCTGATTCCTTGTGCGTAATACCCTCCTCTTCAGTTGAGTCCATTTCTCTGGTGTCACAACCAACTTCATCCTCTATCTAGACAAAAAATTGACATTTCAGCTCAAAATATATGGTTTAAGAAAATTTGATGCTTCCATGTATGTTAGCAGCTGAGTAGAAGCTGATGTATTTTGAAGTTGATAGGAACAACTTTTGATAGGAGCAACTTTCATCGTGAAGCTCATCTTCACAAGCATGTGATAGTTTATCACATGATATGTTGTAAGCTTGGTGGCCAAAATACGTGCCTGACTTTGTGATCTGTGTTTACTTTTGGGTTTTGTATTCGTTAATTCCATAACAATTTTATGTATATTCAAATACATAAACAATATTTCCTTGAAGGGTTTTGTGTTCACTAACTTCTCCAATTCTGCAGGCTGTTGCAGGATTCATGTCTCAAGTCATGGAGAAAGCAGTTTCATTCAACCCTTCACAATTAGTACTAACAGCTGGTGTGACGCCTGCAATTGAGATGCTTAGCTTCTGCTTAGCCGATGCTGGAAATGCATTTCTTGTTCCAACTCCTTATTACCCTGGGTAATTATTTTGGTCATTATTTTGAAAGTTCAATTCAGTAACCAGCTATGAAATGAATCTGACAGAAGCTCTGAATATTATCTGCAGTTTTGACAGGGATGTAAAGTGGCGAACTGGGGTTGAGATTATACATGTCCCATGTCGAAGTGCTGACAATTTCAATATTAGTATAACTGCCCTGGACCGAGCGTTCAACCAGGCGAAGAAACGTGGTCTGAAAGTGCGAGGCATTATAGTTTCAAACCCTTCAAATCCTGTTGGCAATCTGCTGAATCGAGAAATGCTTTACAGCCTTCTGGACTTTGCCAAAGAAAAGAACATCCATATAGTCTGCAATGAAATATTTGCTGGGTCTACCCATGGGAACGAAGAGTTTGTGAGCATGGCAGAAGTTATTGAATCAGAAGATGTTGATAGAGAGAGAGTTCATGTAGTATATGGTCTGTCAAAAGACCTCTCTCTTCCAGGTTTCAGGGTGGGGATTATCTACTCCTTTAATGAAAGCGTTCTTGCTGCTGCCAGAAAGCTTACCAGGTTCTCATCCGTTTCAGCTCCAACTCAACGTTTGCTTTTATCCATGCTTTCTGATACCAAATTCGTTCAAAAGTTTATTAAGATCAACAGGGAGAGGCTTCGAGGAATGTTTGTCAAGTTTGTGGCAGGCTTGAAGGAACTGGGCATCGAGTGCATAAAGAGCAATGGGGGTTTTTACTGTTGGGCTGACATGAGTGGATTTATCCCCTCTTATAGCGAGAAAGGGGAGCTTGAGCTATGGAACAAATTGTTAAATACAGCTAAGATCAATGTAACACCTGGATCATGTTGCCATTGTATCGAACCTGGATGGTTCCGTTTCTGTTTCACTTCATTGACAGAAAGAGATGTTCCTGTAGTTATAGAACGAATTCGGAAACTTTCTGAAACCTGTAAATCTCATGGTTAACAGTTTGTTTATTCTATGGAGTTAGAATATTTTTGCTGAGGAAAAAGCTCGATTTGTAGTTGCTGCTGTAGAAAGTAGAAATAGTTCAGGATTTCTGCAGGACAAATGACTGTAAAGAATAAGGTAGTCACTGTTTCAATGGTTTTCTGTAAATTGTTGGAAAATGAGATATGGTAAATGAATCATTTTATTGAAACAATTACAAGTTTCAAGAACAAATTAACAATTGTAACTCCAAAATGGAAACAAAAGAATGATTTTTTTTTTTTTTCCTTTCTTTGTGATAACAAGAAACTCATTTGCCTCCCCTGCACAATTAACCCATATCCTTTTCCAGCTAGACTACTGCCTTCTTTAATCTTTGGGAATAATAAACTGTTAATCTGACTCTTTAGCTGATTTCAGAAACCCACCATTACAACATGGTCATGGTGTTTCCAGTCCTGATCTGATAGACTCGAGAACCTGAACAACCTCTGCCATGCTAGGTCTTCTTGAGGGAAGCTCTGATGTACAAATCAACCCCAACTTCATAACCTGAATCAACTCATTCTCTGCAGAACCACGTAAACTTCTGTCGAAGCAATCTGAGGCTAAGCCTCTTTCCAGTAACCCCCTAACATATTCACACAAAACCACCACCTCATTTGCTGATGGACTCTCCACTGGTTTCCTCCCCGTAACCAGCTCCAAAAGGATCACCCCGAAGCTATACACATCACATTTCTCACTCACTCTCAAGCTTTGAGCCAACTCTGGTGCAACATACCCGACTGCATTGTGGAATTTGGTTAAACCATAGTTGTCCAAAATGGGAAGTAATTTGCCTAAACCATAATCAGACAACTTGGGTTCATATTTATCATCTAGAAGTATGTTACCGGATTTGATGTTGAGATGAAGAATCGGGGGTCTGCAATCATGGTGAAGGTAAGAAAGTGCTCGTGCTGTTCCAATAGCAATCTGAAACCTCCTTGACCAATATAGTTCACTGCTGCTGCCACCAATACTAGTACTAGGATGAATGAACCCATGTAGATTATCATACAAATTCCCATTTGACACAAATTCAGATAGAATCAACTGCATTGTCGAGGACCAGTAGTAACCTTGAAATGCAACAAGATTTGGGTGGTGAAGATTACCCAGGCGCCCAATTTCATGCTCGAATTCATCTTGGTTTCTGATTCTTCCAAGAGTTTCAAGCTTCTTCACAGCAATTGAAATCCCACCTTCAAAAGTGGTTTTGTAGACTGTTCCGATTGAACCACCACCTATTAAACACTCCTTGTCCAGCAAAGATTTCGTGCCAGCCTCCCAGTCTTCGTATTTTGAGGGCAGACTCTTGCTGAAAAGCACCAGTTTGCCAATTATGACATTCGAATCTGTGGAACCAAGTGGTGTGCTCTCAACAACTATTGTCTCAACATCCTTTTTCCTCCTTCGGGTCTTGATGTTCATGATAGTTACTACACAAACCCCGATAAGGATCACTGCAGCTGCAACGATAACAACAATGACAGAAACACTGAGAACCTTTGGTTTTCTGGATACTGGAGCCGTGCCATTGCCATTTCGGGTACAGGGTGTGTCCAAAGGATCACCACAAAGCTGAGGATTGTTAGAGAACGCTGATGCCCCAAAAGCTTGGATGATTGGAAGAGAAGGAATTCTACCAGAAAGGCTATTGAAGGAAAGGTTAAAATGTTCCAAAGTTTTCAAATTTCCAAGAGATGAAGGGATTGATCCAGAAAGTGAATTGTGTGAAAGATCAAGGGATTTGATTTTGGAAAGGTTGCCTAAACTAGATGGAATGCTTCCCTTGAGATTGTTTTGGTGTAGGTCAAGGATTTTGAGGTTTGATAGGTTGTACAGAGTCTGAGGAATTTCTCCCTCTAAATCATTGCCAGAAAAATCCCTGCAGAAACGCAAAAAAATTTCTCAGATACATAATCTAAAGCTCTGCTGATCAAAATTTAGAATATTTCAAGATAGTGGTAGGACTCACAGCTCAAGAAGAATCCTGCAATTGCTTATTTGGTCAGGAATCTGACCGGAAAGGTTAAGATTGCGCAAATTCAGAACCTCTAGCAGCTCCATACTTCCAATTGTTGGAGGGATTGTTCCATAAATCGAATTATTACCTAATCTGATCACTGAAAGCCTCTGCAGATCTGTAATCCCATCTGGGAAACCCCCCTTGAGCCTATTGGACTCCAAGTCCAGAAGTCTAAGGTTTTTGCAGTTTGTAATGCTTGTTAGGATATCCCCAGATAAATCATTCCATGAAGCATCTAAAAACTCCATAGCCTCACAAGCTCCAACCTCAGCTATCTCCCCTTGGAATCCATTGTGTGACACATTGAAATAGGTCATGTTCTTGAATCCTAGAGCCCCGAAGGGAGCTAACCCAAAGAACATATTGGAGCCAAGATCCAAATGTGTTAGTCTCTGACAGTGTGATAAGTCTTCTTGAATACTCCCAGTTAACAAATTGCTTCTCAAAGATACATACTCCAAGGCTTGAATATCACAAATTTTAGAAGGTAATACACCGCTTAGCTTATTGTAAGAGAAATCAAACCCTTTAAGATTGGTACAATTAACAATTGATAGAGGAATTGAACCCAAAAGATTGTTATGAGACAGAGCAACAAATTTGGTTTTGAAACAAAACTTAAACAAAGCAAACGGGATTTCCCCAGTATAACCATTTCCTGACAAATCAAGAAACCGAATGCTAGGCAAATCACCTATGAACTCAGGGACAGACCCAGTCAATGCATTGGAGCTCAGATTAATCTTCCACAAAGTCAGCAACTGTGAATATTCCACTGGGATATTACCTGAAAACCGATTGCCAAACAATGCCAAGACCCTTATCGACCTTAAGCCTGATAAAGCTGGGGACAGGACTCCATTGAGGCTAGTGTTCCACAACACGATCTTGTCCACAAACCCATCTGGGTTGCAAAAAACGCCATTAAAGTCTTGACAAGGATCGCCACTGGAGACCCAAGAAGCCAAGCTGTTGTACGGATCATCCGTGATGTTTCCCCTGAATTGGAGCAAGATATCCTTCTCAGTAGCAGCTGGAGAAACCTTGGTCAATGCAGCAGAAATGAAGAAGAGGATCAAGAAGACCAGAGGAGCATTAGTAGCATTAGGAGGAAGAAGAAATGGGCAAATCCTTCTCATGCTCGATAGCAGGCAAAACAGCAAAAAAATGGATCTACCCGTTTGGCATTATTGGTACTGGATCCAATTGAGAAAATATAATCCCCTTTCTCGCCTGATCGCTGCTACTTCTCTGCTCCTCCTTGAATTTCCACAGTTGCAGATTTTCTTCTGTGTGATTCTTGAAGTAGTGCTCCAAACACAGCAACATCAAAACCATGATCAGATAGCCGCATTTTCTCTTCTCACCTCCCTTGCAGGTGAAACTGAACTGAAACCCTCAGAACAATGCCTAAACACGAGTGCCCATTCAGCCAATCAATACACACGAATAAGGATCTGGGTATTTTTCGCCTCTTCTGGGTTTGAAGCAAAGTCAAGAAAAATTAGTTCACACAGACTTCCTTAGATAGAGAGAGAGAGAGAGAGGCAAAGAAGTATGGTGAGGAAGGACATGTAATGAAAATGGCGAATGTGCGTGCCATGGCTGGAAAGGAAACAGGTGAGCCAATTTAATACTGTTCTTTTTAGAAGTATCTCTCTATATATCTGTACAGCTCCCTCTGGTTGCCACCAACTGAAGACGAACCACGTGCATGCTGCATCTCTCTCTCTCTCTCTCTCCCTCTTCCCCTCTCTCTCTCTAGAAATGTGTATACAGCCAGATTTCCTTAGGACACTGATAATGTGAATTAAGAAAGAAACTTATTGTGTCTTTTTGTTCACTCACCATCCTGTAGGCCCTGCGTGCTTGTCTGGACTACAGGCATTTATTCTCTCCCACCAACCAAACTGTTACCAACTTATTAGCACCAGAGCTTCCCTTATCAAAAATAAATAAATTATATCGACAAAAACGAAGACTTGAAAGAACAAGAAGAGCTGGAGAAAAGGAAAAGTCTCTGCCTTTCGCTTTGTTTCTTCTTTTGTTCGTTTTGTTACCTTCTTCTGCTTTTTCCTTTCCCATTTTTGTTTTACCCTTTTGGGTTCTCCCCGTTGAAGTTTCAACTCCTACTATTCCATCATCACACCCATTTTCTTTATTGTTTTCCTGGAAAAATCAGAAAAAGAAAATCCCATCAACATCTTACTAATAAACAAAAAGAAACAGTGTACTCAACAAAAGTACTTAGATCTGCTTACCCACAACTGAGATGATAATCACTTCCTCTACCCATCTCAGATTCTGCCACCTGCATGATTATCTCCTGATTTTCTCTTTTATTTTTATAATTTTTTATTTAATATTGCAGTGTTTGACTGAGGAAGAGCAGAAGAAGGTCAACAAAAGCGGACCAAGGAAAGCCTGCTGATCTTAAATTCCTTTCTGACATACTGTTTCTGACCGTTCATTAGGTATGGGCAGGTGATCTTACCGTAGCTGAAGAGCTTTCTTTATTAGACCCCTTGTGCCATGTTTGGCTGCTCCACACTGCCTTGCTTTTGCTTTGTTCGCATTTTTGGCTTGAGACAAACGAATCCTCTGAATAAAATATAAGAGTTGGCACTTTCATTTGTGGTCCCATGTGGACCCACCACAGCCTTTATTATTTATTATTATTATTTTTCTTTTTATTCCACATTTGTCCATTTGAACATATAAATTTCATAATATTAATTTCTTTTAATAAATCAAAATATATATTTAGTTTTATGTTATGTTTCAAAATAAAACTTATCTCTACATATACATACATGCAAGTTAAAACTTTATATATTATTTTTAATTTTTATTATATATAAAATAAATAAATAATTATACTTATTTTTTATTTTAATTCTCAAGTTATTGGATCCATTATATATATATATATGATATTTGTATTTGATTCAATTTAGATTTATTAAAAATTTTAAAATTAAAGATATTTAAATTAAATATTTTTTATAAAAATTTTAATTTTAATTTTTATAAATTATCATTAAAAATAGTTATATAATCATGTAGAATTTAAAATATTTTTTACATTTACATTATAAAAAATGGCATATGAATTAAAATTTATTTAAATTTTAAGAATTAACTTAAAATATAATATAAAATTCATAAATTTTTGATATATTTTAATAACAAAAAGTCTTCTAATTTTTCATAATTGTTTAGTAAAGATACAATTTTTCAATTAAATTAAAAAATTTAAAATATAATTAATCAAATCAATACTTTACAATTAAAATTAAAAATAAATATAATTTATTTTTTAAATATTTATCTTATATATAATATGAAAAACTAAAATTTTATCAAAAATAACTCTTAAACAACACAAAATTAAAAAATAAATTATGGATCAAAAGGTGATATCATAATTTTAAAAATTTTCTATGATTGAATAGAGTGGCGGATACATAGAAAACATCAGTGGCATCATTTGCACATATGGTATATGTAAGTGACACTATAATGTCTTATAATAATTTTGTTACATATAACACAAAAATTAATACTATAAAGTTGCATGTGACTTATGTTATCATTGTTATTTTTGTAATAAAAATTACATTTACGGAAGAAAAAAAAAGCATGATAATGTGCTTGACAAAATAATTTCTGTTTCATGAATGCCCTGAAAAAAAGGAAAATAATATTTTTTTTAGTAGAAAAGAAAATAATGTTGAATCATAAGTGTGAAGAGAAAATCTTATGACTTTGTATAGAAATCATAGCAAGCATAAATTAATCGATTAAATTATGAAATTTGCACGTGATGTCACCTTAATTATGTATGTCATGCCAATGTTTTTACGAGTACAAATTATGTTGTTATTAATGTTTCTTACATATTATTCTGCTCTTGTCGAATTCACAGCACATGATTTTCCGACATAAAAGCTGTAGGAGCTTTATTATGAGGATGGAAGCTTCCAAGTGTTAAATAATTCCAATCTTAATTTAATATTAATTTGCCATTCAAGATGCAACATTATAGATTGGGGCATCACATTTTATATCTCTGACCTCATCTGCTGTGAGTTAGCCATAAAGATTTTCCTGAGAAAGTGATGGGTCCAAGAAAAAAGTGTTGCAAGGAGGGCATCAAGTTTCTGGGCTGCAAATTCTGACCCAGAAACCAGAACCAAGAGGAACTCCACAAAATTCAGCACAGAGAGAAAGAGAGAGAGAAGAGGCCCAAGTTGATCATCTAAAATACAAACACTGTATGGCATGGGATTCCAATATGATTTACAGTCAATAACGTGTTTAGTGGACTCCAAGCGTACCTATTTGTGGAAGTAACATTCAATTCATGTACAAATTACACTGGGGGAGAGAGTAAGACAGAAAAAACAAGACAATTTTTCTTTTCGAGGAACAAATAGAAAGAAAAAGATAAAACAAAACAAAAGCTGGCTTCAATTCATGTCAGATGTTTTGCCCTGGATTCCTGTTGTCTTCTCCCTTTGACAATGTTTGTGGATGAAGTTGTTCAAGAAATTAAACCTCATCCACTCCTTACAAAGCATTTCACTATGCACCACAGTGTCGGAGATGGTTTATCCCAAATCCCAGCTAGAAATTATTGCAACAATAGTTCATCTTCTTTTGTACATACCCTGAGTTGTCTTTTCGCATATACTGTAAAGATAATTGTTGTAGCCACAGTTGCACAAAAACCAACAACATTGAACAAAATTTGCGGGGCTGAAAGGGCATGCTGCTCATGTGAAGCATCTGCTAAAGTCTGTATCAGGATCCCCCTGCAAGAAATCAACAGCATTTTCATTAAGAGATGTTTTCTTTTAGCTATTGTGAACTAGAAAAGAGATCAGATGCAATCCTTGCTATACTGAAATAGGAAAGAGGGAAAAGCGAGAATGTTAGACAAGAGAGAAACTAAACAAACATGGACATCATAGACAGTGAGCGACCAAGCAACACTGTGATTCTTCTGAAGAAAAGAAATCAGACGTCGCAGATTAATGGTCAAGTATTACCCTTAATTTACTTGCAGGTACTCTGAAAATGTGAATGCAACTGAGAAGAACATATTAGTGAGGAGGCATGTTGTCAATTTATCATTTTTCTAGGATGAAGGAACGGAACTCAATTCTTGTTGCACAGCAGCAAATTCTTGACACAGAGCAAATTCTTTGCATCAAGGATTTGGTCATGTCCCAGCCAACCACAAAATCATTTCTCCCCCATTCAACTCAAGATTCCGACATGCACTTCAATATTTTACCCATCTTGTGTGAGAGAAGTACATTAATAGACATCTGCTCTGCTTTTCTTTGATCTATTTATTGGCAGATGATTGTCAATGGCCATAATAGTGACAACAAATAAAAAGATAGTATAGAAACTTTAGTTGCAATGGATCTCTATAGAAAGTTTCCATATATGAACATAATATTCAGGTCACTAGCTTACAATTATGAACTAGGCCAAAATTTAACACACTAAACCATATTTTAATGTCTCCCAGGAATGTTACAGACCTTCAAAAATCATTCTTCTCCAGTTTCTGAGGTAGTCAGTTAATGACAGTTTCAAACTTTCTTACGTATGCTGCACAAAATAAGGGGTAAAAAAGAAAGCAGTATTTTTGGAAGATAATGTTAGCAAGGTGCATTGATCTGCTTTTTCAGGGACATATACAGTTAAGGAACTAGGAGCTCTTCCGACCACTAAGTTATCAAAGAGTTAGAGGGCAGTTGCTATTACTAAACCCCACATTTCTCCTCATGTTGGCACTTCAACCAAAACCTGTCAAAGTAAAGGCTTTTGATGATTGTTCATCATGCAAGACGAGATGTCTGCTCAAAGGCAGTAGATCTGAAATCAAGATGAGTCAAAAAGCTGAAGAACCATCTTAGAAATAAGCTAACTCGGCAAGTAGCAAAATGATCCTTTATCTAAGTGCATATAGTTGCTCAACCTAAAGTAGACCTATCAGTCATGCAAGCAACTTTCGCAATAACATGCTGCCTAAATTTGGACCTCCTCATTTAGTTGTCAGTCTTGCCTCCTTAGATCTTCTCTTCAATGTTTTACTCCAGCAAATCTATACCTGTTGTCGGTTCTTCATACACTTTCTTTAAAATTAGACCAAAAAAGGTTCAGATGAATGCAGCAAGAACTTCAGCACAGAAGTTGACAGAAGGGTGAATTTCAGATACAAAGATAATCTTTAGCATATAAACATGTCACCTTTTCCTAAAGTCAATATAGATTTAAATGATCATGGGTCATACTGAAGCTAAATCCTGCCAATGCAAACAGATAGTTCCCATTATTCATAGATAATCTCATCCTATGTGCACATGATGATTTTGCATGTTCATGTGCCTGGCACAGAAGATAAGCATGTCACTTATTGATCTACAATTATAAGCATAATATTTTGGAAACCCATGTGCAAATATGCATGCATAGGCCAACAAAACATTTGAGAGAGAGAGAGCTTACGTGTAGATTGCAACAAATATATCTGGTACCATTCCCACCGAAGAACCCAAGATATAAGGCCCATACTTAACTTTTGTCGCCACAGCACAGTAATTATAGATGATATACGGGAACGGAGAAATCCTAATCAACATTACAGCTCGAAACTGATGAAACCAATTTCCTTCACCAGCTGCTCGTAGAATGGCGGCTCTCTTAGGATATTTATCTAGCCATCCCTTCATGAAAGGCCAAAGGATGTTAAATTATATCAAACACATGCATCTTTTCAGCACTCCCCAAAATACAGACATGCAGTATTCATGGAATAAAGAATGAATACTAATCCAGGAGAAGCTACATACTTGAATTCTGTGGAGGAAAAGTGAACCAATGAAGTATGGAAGTGTTACACCCACAATCACCCCAGACATAATTAGTAGAAATCCATATCCATAACCAAATGTCATCCCAGCAACCCACATAGATGGTGAAGATGGTAAAAGCAGCACTGGGAACAATGCCACGGAAGCAAAGACCAGAACAGCAAGAACTGGAGTACTAAATGTTTCTGTCTCCCAATTTATAATGGGGATAACCTCCTGCAAAATGTGAAGCGATTCGTCATGCCAGGTTGGAAGAATAATATACAGGCATATACCATAAAGTTAACAACAATATGCTAACATCATCTCTTGTGGGAAGGATCAAGTTGGCATAGAAGACCATTAGAATTGGAGGACTATATAGCATTCAGCCACAATCTTAGCTTATCTTATCCTGACTCATTTTGGGGAAAAAAAAAACAATGGCTACAACTTTACCTGAAAAAGAAAAATAAAACTTTAAAGGAACCACACCAAACTATCAATTCTTATTTTGACAAGCATCTAATTTACTAGTACACAGGTATGTTCCACTGAAAGCACATGCTCAAAAAGTTTGATAGACTTTCAAAATTTTAAACTACTATTCTCATTACATCCCCCTGATATACGAGATTAAGATAAGTTGGCTGTCTCGCTGCACCAAGTTCTAACCATTGTGGATGCAACTAAAATCAATAAAGACCACAATGACCCCTGATTAGAAAAGAGAAGCACTTGATGAATACAACAAACATCATAGGATGGTTATATCAAGGCCAGTTCCACAAACATACCCCAAAAAAACATACAAGTCTTCTTTTAGCTATACAATATACATAACAATTCGAGAAGCAAAGTTGCTCCAGACAATCACTCACTACTGAATATGTAAACTGGATAAAACTCACATGAGACATGGGGTAAGACTTTCAAGACATATAGATCACAAAGCCCATTTACAGAGAAAGTCACCTTATCAATAGATATGAGAACCAAATATGAAGAATCATAGGGCTAACCCAACAAAATCCCCAAAGTGGAAGGCAAAGCAACTCAACATAAACAATAATAACACATTACAAAAGGAAGGATAGGAACAATAAAATCCTTACATTCTCATTAAAAGTTACACAAAATAACTCAACAAAAAAGTATCAGTGAAAGACACAAGAATTCAACTCTCACCCACGAACATATTGCAAAGCAGAAAAGGAAATAATTTGTAATGAAAACTGACCTTGTCCATGAAAAAAGGACCAATCCATTTGAGAAAAACACCAACCAACAAGCCCAAACAAGCAAACAACAATAGCAACTTGACCCAATACCACAATGACTTTCTCCACCAAGGAGAACCAGGCTCCTTTAAACCCTCGTTTTCCCCTTCTTCACATCGCTGTAATCTCTCTCTCAATTTTACATAGTCCCCATTGTTATCATCCACGATCAGCCTCAGCTCCGGCCCAACCTCATCGCCACCGCCGCCACCGTTCTTATCGTTTTCATCATAATAAGTCATCGAACGGGAACAATCCAGATTCTGTTACTTTTTCCGTTCGATTCCCGAGAAAAAGGGCGAGAAAACCAAACAACCGGAGACCAGGCAGCGAAACAAACAAAATGACGAAGAACAAAAATGAAGACAGGGGCCTGCAGATTACAGGAGAGACGACAGCCGATTGAAGCAGGGGCAAGGCATTTGATTATTGCAGAAAGAAACTTAATTTATTACAATTGTTAATTCAGATTTGCTTCCTCACAAATGCAGGTTATTTACGATTTCACCATCACAATGGGACGATGTCGTTTTGAATAGCTCACGTACACGTGGCTCGTATCGAGGCTATTGCGTCGCAGTATGGCAACGGCAGCTGGTGACTTTGGAGCTGGGCCGTATCAGTCGTGACTTCACCGTCACGGTCGGTGAGTGGGCCCACCGAGTTGGCTTCCAAGTTACAACCGAGTTGACTCGCTTACTGTTTTTATTTATCCTCTAATGGTGACACCTCATGCTGCTTGATCCTTATTTTCCAATGAGCTGGCTTTCCTGAGAAAATTAGAAGGAAAAGCTTCAAAGCATGGGAATCTAAACTTGGAAGGTATCATTTTGATGCCCAAAAGATACATTTGCTTACCCATAAGCGATACCTATGTTAATAATATATTTGGTATTTTCTTAATTTATTAATAAAGTTTTTAATTAATTAATTAATAAGTATTTTAATTCGTTGGTGTGATTGATAAGACAAAAACCTTTTTTTTAACATTAATTATATAATCTATATGGATTAGCAAAACACAAAGCCACTGTCAACCCATTACTTTAAGTAGCTAATGATAGAATGATTTAATAATTTAAAAATAAATTATTTAAATAACATGACAACGGATAAATTTTTTGAAAAAAAAGCCACTTGAGCAAGATTGAAAGGCGGATAGATATTGTTAAGGTTTACTGATTACATATATTAAAATTAGTTTATATCGAATATTATTTTTTTTGAAAATAACGAAAATGTGATAGATGTTACATAGATTTTTTAATTTTTAAAAACTAATTATATTTTAAAAAGATTATATTTTTTAATATTTAATATTAGTGTTCATCTCTCAAATGTGAATAGCATCTCCGTTAATAATTTAATGATTTTTTTGATAATTTGAGACTGATTATGTTTGAGGCTTACTCATAATTAAGGCTCTTTTATCATTTTTAAAGAGTTCTTCTCATAAATTTAATCTACTTTATCAATTGAATCATAATCTTTGATCAATTTAATGAGTTTTAAATGAGTTAAATTTTAGGAATTTTAAAGATGTCACACGCTATTAGTATATAATTTTTAAAAATATTTAAAATAAATAAATTTAACATAATAATAATATAAAATTTGTTAAATTAAGAGATTTTGTATTCTTAAAATATTAAATGTATAACACTTTAGATAATTTTTTATGTATAATATTAAAATGAATAGAATTAAAAAGTAATATGTATTTTTATTTAATTATAAAATAAATAAATTTAATAAATATTTAAATTTATAAAAAATATTTTGATAAAAATAATAGATTGAACAAAATTAATTTTATGTTTGCAATATAATAGAATTGAAAAAATGTCATTGCATATATTTTTTCAATGTGATAGCAAACTAAAATTGAATATTTTTTTTTAAAATCTAATCATATATAGGTGATAATATATTATATTAATTTAAAATTATAAATAAATAATTGATAAAAAAAATTTGATGAATTAATTTTGATTGATAAACTTTTATATTAAAATTTGATATTAAATTTAAATAATTTAAATAAATTCAAATTATAATATAATTATTTAATCCTTACTGTAACTAACCAATTAATTAAATAATTTATTTTAAAATTTAATATTATAATTCAACTAACAATAATACATGTTAAATTAAAACCCATTAAATTAAAGCACAAATAAAATTTGTTCAAGATTGTGAGCCTTTGCATGATTTTTATGGATAAAAAATAAATAAATATGTATTTATATATACTTGATAAAAATTATTTAAATTTTTTTATATTTTCAATCATATCAAAAAAAATTCATCTTAAAAAGAAACAAATAAATATTTTTAATATCATACAAATAAAGCTTTAAAAATAATATCATCACATAAAAATTTATATTTTATCAAAATTTTATGCTGACACAAGGTATGGCAAGTGTATGTATATATATATATATATGTATTTTTTTTTCAATTAAAAGAAAGGCAAAGTTTTATATTATTGTTCTATTGGATTAATCTATCTTTATAATAAATACAAGAAAAAATATATTATTCTCTTCAAGAGTAACAATCAATTTATCTTTTATATTTATTTTTTTTTTTCTTTTCATTATGGTTGTGGTAGCAACAATGAGTTAAGATTCCTGAGGATTAGAGACAATGAAGTAAAAACAAAAAATAAAAATAAAAAAATTGCTAATTAACTAAAATGTGATTATTTATCAATTATACAACTAATCAGTAAAAAATTATTGAAAAGCATAATTTTTTAATTATTATTATTTAATTAAAAGTGGAAATATGAAACCGAATTGGTTCCGTTTTTTGTTTTTATTCTTAAAAAAAGGATGTTAAGACTTTTTGGCAGTGGAAGGTAACTCCATGATGTTGACTGGCTTCCCTACTTCTAGCTCCGCAGCCAGAAGGTCAGACCTTGAGAGGGGGACTCTTGTGTTTGGCAAGACCACGTTGTGTTGCGCTGCTGCTGCAAAAGATGAGCTTAAACGCTGTTAATTTGGGAGTCCAACGCCCCCGATTCTCGCATTTACGTGATCAAAATCGGTCCTTTGTTGGAGTTCGTTCGCTCCCAGTTTTGCCGCGAATTTTCTCACTCTCGTCTCCAGGTTTTTTCTTTTCCTTTCTTTTTGGGTTACGTTTTCCTTTTATTTTATTAACACAGTGATTCTAGGAACAAATGGTTATTCGATAGCTGCATGTTAACTATTGCTGTGATATTGTTAGAGTTACTTTATTCTTTGGTTTTGCAGAATTGCGCTCTGTAGAGTACCCAATTCGGCTTGATTCGGTTTCTCAGCGTAAAGACTCCTCATTTCGCTTTAAGATTAAACTTTTATATTCTTGTTCTCTTTTCCTATATAATCCTTTCATGGGTTTATTGGGTTTAGTGTGTTTTACGAGTGACAGTTCGGAGGTCCAGATTTTTGGTGGGCAGATGTGTTTCGGAAAAGTTCTCGGATTCGGATGGAAATCTTGGAGCTGAACCAGATGAGGTACATATATTCGCTTCTTCTTGTGAGTAATAGCTTCGGCACATAGGCATACATAATCTTCGAACTGAGGATAGACGCTTGTTTTCTGTTGTATTACTTTTTGCAACCAGTGGTATATTTTCTTATGAACTACGGTATTCTATTTGCCCACAAACTTCTCTGCCTTAATGCTAAAGAAAAAGAGTCACAGAAACTCATGGGCTTTTACTACCATAACGAGGTCATGTATGCCTTAGTTGGTCAAGCATAGATGGATTTATAGTAAGCATGTGTGAAATATACATATCAATGCAAAAAATAAAAATAAGCTGTGTCTTCAATCTACTTGAGTTTCAGTAGGATTTTGTCCCTTGATCTGCATGCAGTACAATCAAATTTTACTTCACCCAAAATGATAGTAGTTCCCGTATATCTTGTTTCAGAAGTTTAAGAAGAAGACTTCTGTCTTGACGATGTTGAAGGAAGCAAATTCTCTTCTGCCTCACATAGTCCTTGCTAGTACCCTGCTAGCTCTTGTCTATCCACCTTCTTTCACATGGTTTACCAGCAGGTT
The DNA here is from genome assembly GCA_021397835.1 of Moringa oleifera. Lineage (NCBI taxonomy): Eukaryota > Viridiplantae > Streptophyta > Magnoliopsida > Brassicales > Moringaceae > Moringa > Moringa oleifera. The sequence goes on from JAJFZO010000566.1 coordinate 2,437,777, forward strand.
ATTATTTGTTAATTGTCTGTTTGATTTGTTGCTTGTTCAATAGCCATGTAATTATGTACTAGTTTGTTTCTAAGAGTACATACAGGAAGATTGTCCTGCAAAGTGCAGACTTGGCTTGAAATTTGTAACCAAGAATTTTCAACATTGACAAATTTTTTATTTTGTAATTTTAAGAGGTTAATGTTTGAACTAGAGTTAAGATATTTTGGTTGCAACTGTTTTCAAGTGGAGAATTAAGAGGTCTATTTGAAGGAATTTTCCACTCCATTTTCTTGGAGGAAAAGACTGTAAATTACGTAAAGGAGTACATGGTTCAGTTCTCTATCTTTTTGTTCAATAGATTAGTTGCTACGTCCAAATAAGATGTTGCATTTACGAAATTAATATGTAGATAAAAGCTGGAGCTAGTGTTTTGTAAAGGTCATTATGGTGCTGGCAGGAAAATGCGACACTCATATGGTTGCTAGTCTGTTGAAACCAGTTCTCTAATATTATGACATGCTTTTATTCTTTCTTGGGGACATTTATTGGATGGATCATATTTTTTGCTATGTGAATTGGCGCACATCCTGAAGGATAGAAGTTCTAAGCAAATGATTACTTACAAGGTTTATGTAAGACTAAATTGCAATACACAATAACATAATTTGAATCGATCATTTTCTTATTATTTCTCGATTTATTCTATTTCCAGGTACTATGCCCCCGCATTAGGGTTTCTGATGTTTGCTGTTGGGGTTAATTCAAGTGAAAAGGATTTTCTTGAGGCATTCAAGAGACCGGGTGCTATATTTGCTGGTTATGTTGGCCAATTTGCACTGAAGCCTCTGCTTGGGTATATTTTTGGCATAATTGCAGTGTCGGTTTTTGGTCTTCCTACTTCCATAGGTAAGTTCTATATATCTTACTTTCTGAAACTGATGAAAGTGTACTAAAGGAAAGTTTTTCTCTGTGAATCAGGGGCAGGGATCATGTTGGTATCCTGTGTTAGTGGAGCCCAGCTCTCAAATTATGCTACCTTTTTGACAGACCCACCATTGGCACCTCTTAGCATTGTTATGACGTCATTGTCAACTGCTACTGCAGTTTTTGTGACACCAATGTTGTCCCTTCTGCTCATCGGGAAAAGGCTGCCTGTTGATGTAAAAGGGATGGTCTCCAGCATTCTGCAGATTGTAGTTACTCCTATAGCAGCTGGCTTGCTTCTGAACAGGTGATTTGCTAATTCTATTACTTTCCTTTAAGTGTTGATTGTTTTGAGAAGTTGTTTACCTATCTCATATGTCTGCCTGTGTCTACAGGTTGTTTCCCCGGCTGTGCAATGCTATTCGGCCATTTTTACCTCCACTTTCAGTACTTGACACAGCTCTATGCGTTGGAGCACCTCTAGCTATCAACATTGAATCGGTTATGTCTCCATTTGGAGCGGCTATTTTGTTCCTCATTACTACCTTCCATTTGTCCGCATTCATTGCTGGATATTTCTTTTCTGGTTTTGTCTTCCAGAAGGAACCTGATGTGAAACCCCTGCAAAGAACACTATCCTTTGAGACTGGTGTGACCTTTTTCTATTATTTTCATTTGACAAACAATTTCTCTATTGTGTCTGATTCCTTTTTTTGTTATTGTTTGTGTTCTTCTTTCTACAGGAATGCAAAGCAGTCTTCTGGCCCTTGCACTTGCTAATAGGTTTTTCCAAGATCCACTTGTTGGTGTGCCCCCGGCCATCTCTGTAAGTCAATAACTTGCTTTTTAGTCCTTTGCTTCCAGTTTGTCTGAAAAGGAAATTTGGCCAAAACATATGCTTTTAACCACAAGAAGCTGGCACTTTTCTCTCTTAGATCTTCCCGTTTGGTAAAGCTTCCTTTGTCTTAGAAAAAGATTCTCACTTGACAAAGGAATGGTACTTATAGTGTAGCCTCTGATTTCCTAGTGTCTTTGCAGCCATACTAACTGGCTTTCAGATTCTTGTATTAGCAATTTAAGGATAATCCTTTGCTTTGTGATTTGCAGACTGTAATTATGTCTTTGATGGGATTTTTCCTTGTCATGCTCTGGGCAAAGAGAAAAGATTAACTGCTTACAATGCCAGAACTCTTTCCTTAGTTGATTCATTGTGAGTTCGCCTATCCTTTCTCCTGATGCGCATACCCATTACCATGATACTGAAGTTGATGAAGAGCTCTCAAAAATAGGGCCATCTGGAAGAAAGATGCCTTGGGTTGAAGAACGGAAAGAAATAAGTTCCTTGTATATGCAAAACCGTGCTCTATAATGATTTTTCGTTGATCATTCTGTAATCAGCATACAGCAATCTCTTATTGCAGACTTGTATATTTATAACCATCCCCTGTTGTGGGAGCACCACCCTTCTTGCTGGGCTCACTTGTACTGAGCAAGGATCACGGTACTGAGGACCACTGTATAGCTTTTTTTTTTTTTTTTGCATTGAGAAATTATGAAATCCTTCTAAAGGAAGAGTCTGATTTTGCTGGAGCATGTTCTGAATGCTTCAAGGATGAGACTGCCTTCTAACATGTTTGAAGCATTACTATTTTATCATTCCAATATTGAACCCTTTTGAAGCTTTGAGACTGCATAAGACTGTGTTGTCCCTGTATTTTCACGTAACTTTACATATAATAGTTTTTTGTCAGCCATGGCCAATAAGAGAGGTCTGCCCCATTTCAAGAAATCACAATGAATATTCTGACACAGATGACAATGTGAAGGACTGAGGGTGGCAGCATTATTGCAATTTGCGAGGGTAAAGAAATGGTTTTCTAAGGGGCCAGGAGAGGGCTTGGGCTGGACTTATACACAAGACCAAACACTACTACCCATAACCTTTCCATCCTAGAGGAAAATTTTCCTAGCAAGAGGGAAAACCCCAACAATGGCAACTGTGACGTTACTCTCTGCTCCTAAACCAAGCTTCCCTCGCAATCCCAGACAAACTCTTTTCGTTTCTCTCTCTCCTTCACATGTCCGTTCACCTTCCACTCCTCGGTCCCAATCCAAAACCCGCACCTTAAAGGGCAGTGTGATTCATGAACCAAAAGTCGTGGTGGGTCTAGTCGGGGTGGGCTTGGCCTTGGCCTCGGTGGGACCAGCTTCGGCAGCTGAGTTACCGTTGCTGGGTTCCTTTCAACTCAGTGAACCTGCCAATGCCTTGTCTCTGCCGACCTGGGCCGTACACGTATCTAGTGTTGTTGAATGGTAAGGAAAGGGCATTTTCTGGTGATTTGTTAATAGGTCTTGACAATTTGCGTCGTGTTTCATAGGTCTCTTATTAATTATTGGTTCTTCCGAAATTTCTTTTGGTTGAATTGTTACCCAATTTGGCATTCACATGATTCTGGAAATGAAAAAGCTGAGCTCAACTTAGCTAACTAGCTGCATTGTCATGCAGAACCTATATAGTGCACTGTTTGTTACTGTGTTTTGCTTTTATTATTAATATTCTTTTTCCAAGACCTCTCTATACCTGTATGTGTTGATATTGAAACCCCTTTTTTGGGTGGTGTTTGAAAGGATTACAGCCATGGCCTTGGTGTGGCAATATGGGGACAAATCCGGATTTGAGTCTTGGAAAGGTCTTGCATGGGGTATGGTGAGTAGTTGTTCTCAGTTCTTGTTGAAAGTGAAGTCTGATTTGCAATTGGTGCATTAAGAAAGTGGACGATGTCATTATTAATATGTAATAATATTGGTGGTAACGTTTGCAGTGTCATGAACTTTTGGCATCAATGATTTTCGGGTAACTTGTTTAGGTCTTGAGTGATGCATGCTGAGGAATAAGCGATTCCAATTTGGTTTCTTATGGCATTTGAAGGCTTAAGTTTATCTTCTAGATAGAATGAACTGGTAGTTTCTATTGTAACAAGCTGGACCCTTTTCTTAATTCATATAAACTTTGTGGATGAACAACAAGAGCCTTGATGGCTTCATCTGGGAGTGTCTGTCTCTGACAAATTGTAATGAGAAACAAAATGGAGATGACCCAGTCAATATGCAGCGACAATAGGATGATTTCATTCTATAGATGTGCACATGCTTCTAGGTTATCATCTTGTTATTTCTGAGAGACGAGGAACTCTTTTGCTGTTTTATATTATAATTTATTTATGACACTTGATCTTTGGTTTTTGGGCATGCATGTTTTCCTTGCTTTCCCTAGCTATCTTGTTGAAGGACTTTCTCCTAATACAATTGTCTAATCTAGGTGCCTCTGCTTGGTGGAGCATTTTGTGCGTGCACATGGCATTTCTTTTATAATTCTGAATCTCTTGAGGTAAGACTGCTTGTCTGTTTCCTTACGGAAGGAAATGTCTCTTGTTGTGTGTGTGTGTGTGTGTGTGTGTCTGTGTTTGAATATTTGTTGGAACAAAAGTTTTTTTTTTTTTTTTTTTTTTCAATAAATCAATTCAAATGGGATGTATGGTAGATGAGATTTAATTCAGTTTGCCTGCTGAATAAGCAATTGCTTCCCTTTGAATGAGCACAAGAACAAATTACAGAACATGAATGCATGAGATATTGATGCATTTTCAGCATCCCTGCAACCTTTCTGTACAGATTAAAATAACTTTTCACACATTCTATTAAACTCTTCATAACTCTGGAAACAATACAGAGCTATCATTTCGAACTTGTTAGGCAATAGATATTTTCTTTTCAATTCCCTATTCCTTCTTTTTCATCTTGTATTTCAACTTTAAATGGGTGATCTTGAAGATATAATTTCTTCAAGGAGCCTGATGTTCCTGTTTTGCAGATATTGGTGGCTCTTCAAGCAGCATTAACAGTAATAGGCAATACCACAATGTGTATTGCTGCATTCCGTATCAACAAAACATCTGAGGAACGCTCCTAGGATATACAACTCCATTAACATTACATCCTTTTATCTGCCAGAGTTAGTATCCTTGTTTTCTTTCTGTAGGTAAAACAACTCTTCTTGACAGAGTAGTTGCAGTTTAAGTGCTGAGCAAAGAGCACAAATTCAAAATAGTTAATCATCACAGTCATATTCCTCTTTGCAGGAAACGGGATACGAGATACTCAAAGCATCCTGACTTATGACAGAAGTGGGATTTGCACTTGGAAAGTAGTACATACTATCTACTGTATAGATAACGAAAAGGTATAATCCTGTACTGTACTTTGTACTGGAGTGGGTGCAAGGATTCTCACAATCAAATGTCATCATGTTTTGTGCTGTATCTATGGCCACGAGGACCTCCATTTGATGTACCTGGTGAGTTTGTCAACCAACCCGTCTGACTTCAGCCTCTTATCAGATTAACATTCTATTTGTTTAATATTTTTGTGTTAATTTATATGGGACTGCCGCATATGTGGACTTTGGAATAGTTATCTATTTCCCCCAAGTTATTTATGTTTTATATCATTATCATGCGTATTATAATTGCTGTTTTGACTTGTGTTTTGTGATGCGTCTGATCAAATAAGATGATAAATTTGATTCTAAAGAAATTGCTTGTGATCAAGTTTTCAATCATGATTGTTGATAAGATCTCTGGAAATAATGTTATCAGGTATGATTGATTGATCATCTATAGGCATGTTGATATTTTCACATGGGTTCATTTGGTTGGCAGCAGATTTCAGGTAGTGGGTATTGAAATGTAAAATGTAGATAATGAGTCCTCATAGAGATTATTACATGGGTGACTTTGAAATCAAGGGAAGGGGTATTCCTGAAATGGCAAATTACTTTACCCATTTCTAGACCACAAGAGATCATAAAATAGTGAAACGCATTCTTCTTTTGATGGTTATGTAATGTCCAAATAGACATAAATGGAGAATTCTTTCAAAATCCACCACATCAGTGCTACTGGTGCACATGCAAATATGTGCATAGTGTTGTTTGTACTGTTTGGATGTGAAAAGGAAACCCATTTCAATATTGGATCCATTTCCTCTTTTTTCTTCGTGAAGATAAGAGTTCAAGGCTGAAGGGCACTCTTCAATGGTAGTAACCCACTTGGTTCATATAATTGAGCAACAAGAGGGGTCAAAACTTTAATACTATCTTACAAAGCTACACATTTAACTTTTAAGAGACATTCGGGTACACCCTTCTCCTCCCTCAACGTCCTCTCTTTCATATTCTTTGGTTTCATCTCTCCTGGCTTCAAAACTAAGCAAATACAATAAGCTTTGGAACTATAAAATTGATCCATCATCAGAAAGTATAACAAGCATGTAATTGCTACACAAACCCATTAGTACTTATTATTCTCTAGGATTGTATATTATATATATCAAAAAGCAGACTGAGGAGAGGGAGAAAGAGAGAAGGGAAGAAGGGAACTTCTTGTTTGTAATCAGTGTCTATGTAGAAGAAGCAAAAGGGTAGACGAGAAGCGATCCAAATGAGGGAACTTCTTTTGGAACTCAGACATTAATGCTAAGTTCTCTTGGTGGAGAAGATCAGCTTTCTTCCTCAGCTTCTGATTCTCTTCAATGATGCTTTGGTTCTCCAAGTACAGCTTCAAGTTCTTTAGCTCCATGTCCTGCCCTGCCTGTTCCTCACATCTCCTCCTGCTTGAATGTTTTCTTGAATTAGGGTCTATGGTAACCATATAAAACATCTATTACATATATGAGGCTCGTAGGAGGTGGTGGTGAACATACCTGGCAAGCCTGTGAATTTGAAGCTTTGATTTGTGCTTTCTCCTGGGAGCACAGAAGGGATGAGATGGATTCCAGTCTGTGCTGTTGATACACATTGTTTTCTCCTTAGTTGCTCGAAAGGTGAGGAAGATGGACGAAGAGAGGAGGTTGTATTGGAATGGGATGAATGGATCAACTGAGACGGGTGGATGTAGCTCCTATATATAGAGGTGGGTTTCTGTTGTTAGCCTCTCTATATACTACATGCTGCGGTGATGACAATGTGTAGAGTAGAGAGAGAGAGAGAGAGAGAGTTTCTTTTCTATAGTAATAATGGCAGTAGGACTTACAATTACAAAGTGAAGCAACTCATCAAATTGATGAATAAGCAAGAAAAAGCCTAAGGAAATGGAAGGTTCTATCTTTCTTTTCTCTCTCTATCTCTCCAGTCCTTGTCATCCTTTTAAGTGGGGAACAAAATCATCAAACTTCTAATTGACCAATAAGGCTTAAGCTTCACCTTCCTTTCCTCAATCCGTCTTATATGTTATACTGTGAGAAAACCTTCCTGCATGGATTCATGCAGTACAGCTTGAAGGATGCTTAACAATATTAATGTTCTTTGCATATCCTTTTTTTTTCTTACCATCATTACTACCATACTAAAATCTGATGTGATCTTTGCTCTCAAGCTGTTTGCTTATACCTTGCATACATGGGTATTTCCTCGATGAAATGGTAGTTGCTGAAAGGTTAAGAGATTGCATGGAATTACCCTTTGAACAATCTTGATAATGACTTTGCTAGAAAATTCTGCTTGTTATGCACAATCATTCAAGCCAAGGCTTTTGAAGAGAGAAAAAGTTACATTTCATTTTAATGTAAGTTATCAATCAGGTACCGCAAGTTAACCCATTATTAGATTGAAATGAGCCATTAGGGTTTGTGGTTTATTTGCTGGCACAGTGAGTTGGTAACCCACACTAGGAGGTCAGCATCAGTAGATGGTTAGGCTATTTACAAGTGGCTCAAGGCACCATTTTGTCTTCAGGACCCATTAGAGCTTTCAGCATTATAAAAGCTTTCATGGCTCTCTGTGGATTTAGGGTTTGTGGACCATTACTAAGAGGAAGGATGGTCCTGCCTTTAATTCATCTCATGATACTTAGTTTGAACAAAAATACCTAAAAGTCAAATACAAATTGAAGGCTCTTGAAAACCCATCTCTCCTTTTGTTATCTCCTCATCAAATTCTCTCCTTATTTGATGACAAATTATGATGATGATGATGATCATGATAGGCATGTGTATGGTCTATGACCTTCATGATATTCAAGTTAAATTGACAACGATGATGATCTTAATTTGCGTAAATCTTCTTTAACCATTTTTTTCTTTTGAAAATACGGAGATTATTAGCAATTATACTATCCCGTTTAATTTTCTAAGTTAAATGTAAATACTTTTTGGGTCGGATTATTGTTTTTAATTCACTTTGAACTTTTAGGCAATTGACATTTATGCTTTTGAAATATTGGCCTATCTTGGTGCCTTTGACTTGCAATGTTGCTTAATCATGCTTAGTGAATTCAATTATTAGCATATTATCTTTTCATGTGCTTGTTCCATGTTAGGAAGGATTACCAAGACCCACCGATCAATAGATCTCACCGAAAAAGAAAATTCCTGTCGTAGCCAAAAACCCCATTATGATTGAGTGATTTTGCATCTCCATGAATCTCCCTTATTCGTTTAGGTGGTTTTCCTTTCTCTTTCAAAACTAACGTAACCTTGAAGCATTTTCACTTAATTAGTCTGTTTAAATAACATGTAATCGCAATCATTTTTGATGATTTTGATTGTGCGAGAACTTGTATATATCCACCTTCATCATCAGCAGGTTTATGAAAAATTATATATTTTTTTAATTGAACAAAATAAATTTATTTAATTCAAAAATTTTCTAAACTTTTATGTTTATTTGTAAACAAATAAGGTTTGAGTATGTTTACTATTATTAGAAGTTTTGCTGATCGTTAACTTCAAGATCTTATATGTTAGTCGAGTATTTCAATTTAGATACTTTAATTATATAAAAAAATCTAAATTTTTGATTAGATTACAATAAATTAAATGATATATATTCATGCATGTATGTATGCATAACATATGAGTATAAAATATGTGATTTTGTGTAGTAATGATTTGATGTTGAATGTAGAGAAGGGTAGAGGTCACAAAAAGAGGGCAAGAACCCACTCAAGGCCTTCACTTATTTCTTCTTTTACTACAGCTACTTTGTGAAGGATTTTGATGCAATAGTCAACAAAGGAATGAATCTCCTCTTTTTTCTAAGTGTCTAGGGGAATGGTGCACCATGTTGACGAATCCGGCTCACAAGCATTATTGATACTGTCGAAATATTAATATAAAAGGATGATTTTTTATTAATTTAAATTTATATTATTTTTTTAAAAAAAATAAAAATATTCTTTTTTAATAATTTATCATATTAATTTGATATATAAATAAAATTTTACTTCTCGTTTTTGTTAAATTATTATGTGTTGATATCTTTTTAGCAGTTTTTGTTAAATTATTATGTGTTGATATCTTTTTAGCAGATTCACACGTTAGTAAAGAATGTTGATCTTAATCTATAAGTCCATATGTGTATGATTTGATAAATAATGTAGATCAAATGCACATCTTATCTGGTGCACAATGTTGCAATCGATTGCTTTTGCATATTTGGTAGTAAATGTTGCGGGGGATATGGCACGATCATGGTCACGTCATCATGCCAAGTTTGATACTTAGAAATTAGATGTTTGACATTTTTATATTCAACATGTGCATTATCTTATTGGTAAATGGTTTCTTGATATACATATACATAGGAGAACACTTATATGATTTTTTTACAAGTTATAATTAAGACTTAGGATTTCGAGTTTAATTGAGCTATCAAATGAATTAAAGTATGATTAAGATAATAAGATTTTAAATTGAATTGAACTATTAAGCAAATTCGGAGACTTAAAAATGTAATTTTTTGATATTTAAATTAAAAAATAAACATAGAAAAATATTTAATTATATTTATTTTTAACTTAAAATTCAAAATTTTAATTGTTTCAAATATATTTCAAACAGTTATAAATAATAATAATATTTTTATTGTTGAAATGCTTAAAAAACTAATGAAATAAATTTTATTATTTAGTTTGAGTTCATATTTTAAATTTAAATTGTAAGTTATTTTTTATAAAATTTTAAATTTTATAATAAAAAATAATATATTTAAAATTTTATAGTTCCACTGATAACTCTCAAGTAAGTGTTAACTAACTAACACCAGACTCTGCAAGCTCCAGTGCTAAATTTTTTTGTGATAATAATTTAAACAAATTTTTTAACATTCGTGAAAAAATGTAAATTGTTGAATAAGATTTTTAATTTAAATATTTTAAAGTTTTGATAAAAAATTAAATTAAACTAAATTAAAATATTATGATATAATTAAGTCAATACTTTTATATTTATTTTTAAATATAAAAACTTTATATCACAACCAAAATTTATATTTTAATAAATTATTAAATCTAAAAAAGTAATTATCAAAACATATTGAAATTACTTATTTATAAACAAGAATGAGTGTTTGGTGACGTAATTTGAGGTTAATTAACTTGTTAATTAGACAATTTATTAACCTCATTGAAACTTGCTTGAAAAATGGAAAGTTTAAAAGAATGATAGTTCTTGAAAATCGACGGTGTCGATTAATTCTTTCTACATCAAACTTTAAATTGCAATTATGATTATAGTGGGTTACTAATAATTAGATGCAACCAAAATGATATCTCATAGGAGGTCACCAATTTAAGAAAGGCAAATTAACATAATCATGGCTGCTTACAAAACTTCCATTATAGCCCACATTTCCTATTTAGAGGTATAACCCAATAGGCTTTGCCATTACCATGGTTATGTTAATTTTCTAGAATTAATGATGTCATTTTTTGAGATTAAATTATTTTAATTTTTGAATTATAGATTAATATTTTTTTATTTTGAATAGCATGGAATTGATTATAGTTTTAAAACATTTTTTTATTGATTTGAATTTTAAATTGTAGATTAATATTGTTTACTTTGAATAATACAATCACAGTTTTACAACAGAAATTCAATTTTTTTTGTTGATTTGAATTTTAAATTAAAAATTAATATAGTTTATTTTGAATAGTGCAGAGTTGGAATTTTTGTTAATTTGATTTATGATAATATTTTTTAAAAAATAATTATTGTTTTTATAATCTTATATATATAACTTTAATATATTTATTTTGTTTAATTTCAGACAATATAAAATTTATTCAAAATATTAACATTAATCAAATCATTAGAAGATTCTTACTCTTAAAACATACAGAAAATTAATCTCTTACATAATATAATACCGAAGAGTTAAATTATATGTTATTATTTATTTATTTATTTATCTAAAATTAATTTTTAATCTCAAATATAAAATAATAACTAAATATAAATAAAAATTAAAAATAAATGGGTTTTTTTAATACCAAAAACTCATTTAAACCGTGTATTTACTTTTTCATGATTGAATTGGCAGATAAATTAAAACATTATATAAATGAATTTTTGTAGAGATAGAAAAGAAAACTGTTGGAAATATATAATATAGACCTTGATTGTTTTGCAAGAAAATTGGCAGGCAGGAATCAAATTACCAAGAATTAAGGGAAAGGAAAACCACTTTTGCAAGCAACCTGCCTCGTCTTTTTATTTATTTATTATTATTATTATTATTACTCAACTTGCGTATTTCTTTTTGGGCCCAATTTGAAACTCTGTCAACACAACTATGTGACGATAATTGTATGAAAATGATCCGGCCCATTGAATTTCGGGTCATTGAGCCCAATTAGAATACAAACGTGTTGGTTTGTTTATTTTGTCAAACTTTTTAAGGTAATTTTTTAAAATACATATTTAAATTATATAATTAAATAGAATAATATCCTTTTGTGATATGAGGGTTAAATTGTAAATTAATTTTTTATTGTCTTTTTAATAAAATGGAAGCTTTGTTACCGCGACGGCTTCCTGCACCTGACATACTTATCACATCGTGACGACATTGTGGTCCCCACCCTGTTTCGCCGGCCCATTAACTGCTCACGCATTTCACATCCTCCCCACTCGCTACAGGCTGCCATGCGAGATACGGGCTACCCATGGGAATGCGAAATGCGAATTTTTTTTTTTTTAAGTATGGAGAACAGCTGGTTCCTCTATAATTGTTTTTTTTTAAAATTATGATATGTTTAAATTATTTTTTAAAAAATAAAATTAATAATTAAAATTTTTAAATATAATTAAATTTGATTATTATTATAAATAACAAACATAATTTCCATGTTTTATATCAAAAAAATTTACCACACTTCATCATTTTATTTTACACGAAATTCGTATGAAAAAGATCGTTTGGATGCGCGTGGGCTAGGCGCTGTCTTAAATGCCATGTAGCCGTTGCCAGCTAAGCCACGCTCGGTAACTCACTCTGGGGACCCGGTTCAACCTAATCCGGTTCGCTCTCATTTCAAATCGGGTTCGCCGTTCAGTATTACCCTCGGGAAGTGGCGTGTTAGGGAAGCATGGCCTAAAGGCACATCCTTTTGTGAAAGCAGCTTTTATTCTTATTTTAAACAACCACCACCACCCTTGTAATTTACCCAAACACACACCAACAAGCCAACATATTACCATGGTACCATCAATTCTCAACCGTCCGATGAACCAACACTGATGTCACATCGAAAGCAGTCTCCAATCGGACAGCCAGGATCTGTTGTAACACGCGAAGAATGTGTATGTGACCCACGCCGACATGAAACCATGGGTGCCATGGAAAACATAAAAAAAAAACATCAACCAAGAGCTTGTGTTTGGTTCTGGTCCTGTCCGCTCCCTCTGCCTCTCTCTCTTCCTCCTCGTCTCTCTTTTCCTCTTCTCTCCTTAATCGACCAGAACCAGGGTTTCGTTTCTGTGAATCTCATCCTTTTTTTTTTTGCATATTAATAAAATTGATCTTTGGTTAATAATCCTGGTTTTAATCGTCGATCGACGGGAAGACAAGGCAAAAGGGAGCTTGAGAGTACGGTTTCTACATCGATTCGAAGAGGTAACTTTTGGTTCTCTGTGTTTTGGCTTCGATGTTTCTGGTTTCATCGTCTCTTTTCATGTTCGGTTGGTCAAATATTCGATTGCATGTTTTTTTCCTTCTTATTAAATCTTTTTTTTTTCTGTATTCGGTGTTCTTCTGGTGTCTTCGTTTTTGTTTCCTCGATTTTTTACGGAAATTAAATACATATTTTTAATTTTTAAGTTTTGATAATAACTAATTGGTTGATCTTTGAGATATTCTTCTTCATACGGATTATTGGAAATTTTTGATGGTCCAGATTAATTAGATATCTATGATTAAAATGGGAGAAAGATTAATTAACGTAAAACACTTAATTTGATTAATTGGATTTTTGTTAATCAGCCGTGTCATTTCCGATATTGTTCTTTGTGAGGAGGGCAATCGTGTCTTTTAGCATTAAATTCTTTCGTGATTGTGATTCGCTAGCTAACGGGACTCGAGACTGTGCACCTAAATTAGGCAGAAAGACATTAATGTCCCTAAAGCCATTCCGAATGAATTCTGAAACCTAATCCGGAAAAGTTATTGGGATAATTTGACACTTTATCCAACTATTGCGGTGGCCGGAAATCTTTCTGTTTCATTGTTGAGATTTTCCATGAAAATCAAGAGAGAATACCTGGAACTCCTATAAACTAGTTGAGAAATCCTGACTCTGATTTTGTTTCCCCTCTTTTTTTGTTTGCAGAGATAAAACAACAAACACAAAGGAGCATTATGGGTTCTGAACAGAACGAAGGCACAAGCTTCTCTCCATCTGAGCCTAAGCTCTGCGTCAATGGGTGTGGCTTCTTTGGGACAGCGGCTAACATGAACCTCTGCTCCAAGTGTTACAGAGACCTCCGTGTCAAGGAGGAGCAAGCTGCCTCCGCAAAGGCCGCCATGGAAAAATCTCTGAACCCTAAACCACCTAAGCCACAAGATGAACAGGGGCTTTTGCCTGCTAAGGCTATCGAGTCCCCTGTGGGTCTAGTTGCTGCAGCCTCGTCCAGCCAAGCACCATCAGGCGGTGGGGATCAGGGTGAGCCTAGGATGGCTAACCGGTGCTACAGCTGCAACAAGAAGGTGGGATTGACAGGGTTTAAGTGCAAATGTGGGAGCACCTTCTGTAGTGCCCATAGGTACCCAGAGAAGCATGAGTGTGGCTTCGATTTCAAGGGTGTTGGGCGTGATGCTCTTGCTAAGGCAAATCCTGTTATCAAGGCTGATAAGGTGGAGAGGATTTGAACATCAAGCTATTTTGAGTACCGGTAATTTGGTGTTCTTTGGTGTTCTTCATTGGGTGTCTCGCTTTCCCTCTCTTTTTGGTTGGTTGGTTGGTCTGTTAGGTTTTAGAATTAGCAGGAATGCTGGTTGTTGTGGGTGCTTTCATGGCTAGTATTTTGTTTGGGGTGGGATAGTTGGAGACTGTTGATTCCATAATAAAGTGGATCAATGAATTGTTAGTTGCACTTTGCTGCTTAATGCTTTTGGCTTTATCTCTTTATGATGCTATAAATCTACACCATATATATGTGTTTGTATCTATTTATATTTCTATTTCTATGCTTATCTGCTTCATAAACTTAAAGTTTGGGTTATTGGTTTAATTGTCTGATGTTCCTGTATTACTAAGTATTTGACTTTTGTCTGCATCTATTGTTCCTTTGGAATGATCAATCAATAATGTATCATCCATCTTTGTAATGCATTATATTCTAGCTTGCCATCTCTTTGTGTAACTTGTGCTGTGTGAGGAGGTTGTTGTGCACCTCTTTTTCTTAAGAGAAATGGTTTTTTTTTTTTTTGGGGGGGGGGGGGGGAGGAGGAACTGGAAGTTACAGTCTTCTAAGTGTCCTTTCTAGTGATGTGTAAAACAGTTTGTTGTGTTCACTTACACGGGTATTTGGCCATTTTGTAGGGCTCTTTTGCAATGATTGAGCTTTTGTTCCTGGGACTCATGTTCATTGTTACCAGTTACCTGCTATATTATATATTATTAACACCAAGTTTCAGCCACATAGAATTAGCATGTTAGATGAATAGCAGTTGCCAATCACCACTAGGATAGATATGCTGTATAAACTCTGACCATATCTTCTCTCCATACTACATCTTGTTGATTCATGTCAGGCTTATTGAGGTGCAAGAGAAAATTTGGATTCTGAATGATTTTCAAGTTATCAAAAAGTCTGTTGTCTGATTGGTTTTGAACCATTTGCCTTTCTCTAATTTTTCTAGTTTTACACTTTCAGTTGGAAAGTGCACATAACTGTTTGTCAATCCTTTGTGACTGAAGAGTAATTGTGGAATGCTAGCCAAACCTTAAGAAGATAGATGGAGAATCAATTTAAATTTGGGTTTGAAGTTCGATATTACTGGGAAGTGAGGATATCGCCGCGAATAAGACCGCAGAAGAGGGAGAGGGAGGAAGCATCAGCTAGTGATGTAGACGATCAGGAAAGCATGAAGTAATTGGAGATTTTGAGAAAAATTAGGTTTGAGGAAAGAACTAAGAAAGAACAAAAACAGGCTTCCGGATCTCCTATATCAAATGTAGTGAATTCTCAAAATGAATGATAATGATTCTGCTTAACTCAGATGTTTACAGGCACTGAATCCTAATAGAAATAGGACAGGGATTTGTAATGGAAAATTGAATAATCTGAATAAAGGTTGAATTTCATAACAAATGAAAAACATATATCTTTTCCTAATTTTGGATTTTTGCCTAGAATTGGTCTTCCAGTGACTTTCAACTGGTCCTTCCGTGAGTTTGTGAAACTGGAAGAGAGGCGGCTAGGACCTTTGATCCTTGTGACTTGACCATCAACGGGGAATTGCTTTATTAGAATCTTATGTAAGGTAAATTTTTGATGCATTCTTGCTGGAAATCAAATAGAGAACCCATTGATTTTGCTACTTCTATGAGAGATCAAATATAGAACTTAGTTGACTTGCATGAGATTGAGGTAAACAATGACAAGGATGATCCTTTCTTCTAGGGTTCTGGTTGATGTAAAACTTTGAAGTAACAGAAACTAATATACCACCGTATGATTTGAATGGTAAACACCCAAAATAATTGAATTTTTCTGTTCAGAGTTCGAGTATTTGATGATATGAGCGAATGTGTAAAGCTGCAGGGACATAACATGTGGATTGGTACTAAGCCAGTGGTACTACTACTGCTATCAGTTTGTAGTCACATGAAGCTAATGCCTCACAGTTGTTCTTACCGAGCATGTTCCTGCATGCATTGATACTAACATTGATGGGTTTGCCTGCAATCCTTGTGAGAATAATGTGAAAGACATTGCATTCTTTTGAAGTATGTGGCATGTACCCATTTGAAGACGTGTTAAGGGCCACAAGGACTCAACTCTTCTCATTGAAGAGTCTCGGTCAGAAGCAAAAAGGGAAGTAAAGGCTGCTCATGAGGCCTCCATTGGTGGAGCAGACGCTTTTATAATTCATGGATCAGATTTGTGATGCAATGTCACCTCTCATGGAATTTTCCATCAGACTCAGTCTCTTCCTTTTTAAAGCAAGAGGATAAAGATAGGCAACTGGCTTTTGGGTAAAGGGAAAGAAAATAAAGATTGAAAATCCATTGTCTACGCTTTGATGGTGAGGCACAGAGCATTAACAAGGGAAGACTTTCTCTGTGCGACGTTGAATCAAACAGGTGAGGCGCGGTCATGGGTACCCTGCCTTTTAGGTCCTCATCAATTTGACAATTCAACCTCCATGACTGCAAAGCTAGTTCATCTGTTAAATCATGGCTTACTCTTCATCAACACAATCTTACTTTTTAACTCTGGTGGGTGAGAGCATTCATGGAGGCTGCACCCTCCCCCTCTTCTCCAATGGTGATGTTGGCTTCCCATCTTAGCCAACCCACAGGTTCATTGCATACTTTTTACCAGATGCCATGACCCACAAACCATGTGAAATATAAAGACTTGATGATTTACTTATAGGTGTGAATAGTATCTGCTTGTAGATACGGGAGATATAGCCTTGCTGTGGGTGTACCCACGAGGCCATGACTCAAAGCAACAACTGCAAGCTTTCTTCATCTTTTTCCTTTGCTTTTTAAAGAAGAGTCTGTTGAATGGAGAACCCTTTCTGATAATTGTCCTTTTCTTGCCCTCACAGCATCCATCATTGGAGTCTAATGATAAAAATACGAAAAATTCAAAGTCACTTTACAATATCATTATATGACCTATGTTTTAGTAAATTAAATTTAAAAGTACAATGAATCAAATTCGAAAAAATTGTGATACTACATGATTCAACCTTCAACGTCTTACATTATTTAGATATTGACTTCTTTCACAACTTTAGAATAATTAAAAAATTATTTTTAAGTAAACAAAATTTCATCATTTTCATCTTATAAGTAATGAGATTGTGATTTCTAACTTTCAATTAAAAAAAAAAAAAACCTATTTTCAAGAACGATTATTCGAACGAGAAAAGTTTGCTCAATTTCTTTTGAAATGCGGACTTGCTTGAAAGAGAATTAGCATTCTTTTTGACACGTCCAGAATTTAAATGTTTTTTATGCAGTGTCTTATTATTACATGATTTCTAAGGGTCCATTTGCATTCACTTTTGCTCTTTTTTATGCATAAAGCTACCAATTCAGCCTTCCATGGTTTCTTGCTTTCAAATTTTCAAAATTACAGCTCCAAATCCCAAAATTGCCCTTGAATTTGCCACCAAATTCAAATTCAAATCTTAATGTTGTGTTTATATTATGCATAGTTTGGTAACTACAAATTTCTAATGATGCCTTAATCGTCTTAATTCCATGTGATGAGACTAATTTAAGCTCGGACATTATCTTACTCATCAATTATGTCATGATTCTTAATTCATTCAATCTTATTAAGAAACCCCCTAAATACAATACTTAATCATAAACCTCTTTACGACGCGATTCTTTATAAAAATTAAAATAGATTTCACCGACTATTAAAGATCAAAATCATCAAAAAGGGATACCGAATCCTACAAATTATCAAGCTTTTCCCGTGAATCATGCACGGATCTAACGTAAATTCAATGGAAAGTAACTTGAATCAATTTGGAGCCAACCCGAGTGATTAACATAACAACAATATAGTCACAATATCTTTTAGGATGTTATTTTCTTATAATTTTAATGTCTAATTTATCGATTTGAACATCAAAATTATATTTTTTTTAAAATCATCTCGAACTTTCAAATTGATAAAAAAATTAATTCAAAATTTTAAATAATAATAACACATTAATCAATAACTCAAGGTCCTATTATTTAAGATAATCATTGGGTTAAAAAGTTTGACATAAGTAATTTATATTACCAAGATCTTGTAATAACTCCAAGAAAAAAAAAGATTGTCTTGGGTGGATGCATAACAAGCCAAAAACACAATCTAGTTCTCTTGTCTCATCTACCCACTTGATGAACTTACTATATACGCTTGGCAATTTCATGATTGCAATTAAATTAACGTATTTTTATTTCTAACTGCAGGATAATAAGGTAATTTAACGTTTCCTTTTTCAGAAAATTTCCTTTTTATTGATAATTTTAATTAATTAGAAATAAAACAGAATAACTAATGGTTGGCCCGTTTGTATCAAGGATCTAATCATGCACGAAGTGGTTAACAACTGAGGGGCAAATCAGTCATTTAATGGCAGCCGCACTATTGCACGACGCGATCCAATTGGCGTATTTAAACACCGTCACGATGGTGCATACGACGTATTTTATGGAACGATGCAGGGGTGTTTGAGTAAATTTATTGTTTAAAGATGAAACATGAAGGGAGTTAAAGCTGGGACCCACCAAAGACCACGATGTTGCTTCCTCCTCTTCACTGCTGCTGAGGATTCAAGGCGCACACAATGCACGCACACTCTCTCTTCCTCTCTGTAATTTTGGATTTTCAACGCTGTTTCTCACGGGGAACTCGCTGAGGAACCAATTGCTGGGGAACCAAACTGGCAAGCTTGGGGAACTCTCTTGTGCGTCTCGGTTACTTTGAGGGCTTCAGTGATTCTGAATTCGGTGTGTTTTTCTTTGAAGAATGGCTAGTACGGGAAGTGGAAATTACAGGAATGGGACGCACAAGAGCTCTGTGAAGACTCTGTCAGCTAACTCGAACCCGAAAAGTGTTGCCAAATCCAAGCCACTTACGGCTTCCGGGCTTCGAAAGAGCAGCCCTGGGTCACTTGGCGGCGCTACCGGAGCCGCTAAAGACGATGCTGGAGGTGAGTGTGTTGATTTTTCTTCTTGGTTATCACTGCAAATTTTGGTTACATAGAGTTTCTTTTGATATTTTCTGACGGGTTTGTGTTTTTACCTGTCGATTTTGGAATGCGAATTATATGTGAAATTCTCTGTGTATTTTGTGTCTTTTTTGCTGCTGAAGTTGCAGTTTGCATGTGTTCTTCAATAGGCCGAGTTCTTTCTTCCAAATGCTATTTGACTTTGATAGAGTAAGGAAGCAGAGTTTCTGTTGATCATGATCATTTGTTTGTGGTGGTTTTTGGTGTCTTACTGTAGCTTAATGACTTGTGGATTGGGTGTAACTCCAAATAAATGTTTCTCCTTTTGGTTTGTGGGATGATATGTGTGGATAAGCAGGCTGTAATACAACGTGCTGGCTCAATGAGCTTGTCGGCCTGTCTGCTTATAATGGAAACCATTAACTTCCCTCCATACTGTTCAAGATGTTTTGTTTTCACTTGTAATTACAATATCATGATTGTAGCACTGAATCAAATGTTTTACTCCACTTTTCATTTTCAAATCTGAATTTTGTTGGAATCTTTTTTTCAGGAGATGGTTGAGAAGGTTCTTGGATTGCTATCCTCTTACTCTAAAAATTATCTACTTGAATCCCCAACTTGGTTTCTGAGTCGTAAAAGTTAGGTTACTAAGATGTTTAGTTTTCTTCAGGAAGAGAGATGTAGCTATTATCTAATAACATCTCTGGGAAATCATGAAATGACTGGTAAAATTTTGAAATGCTAAGCGGTAATCAATTGTCCAATTGTTGTCACTTGTTCTGTGTAGTTCCTGGAAGGGTTAGAGTGGCTGTAAGATTGCGACCAAGAAATGCAGAGGAGATGGCTGCTGATGCTGATTTCGCTGATTGTGTAGAATTACAGCCAGAGGTATCATAATGCAGTTTTAATTTTAATATAATCTTCATCTGTGATCAATCACGGGGGGTTTATATTTTCTCAAGGTATAGTAGTTCATTGTTTGCTGCATTTCAGCTTAAAAGGTTGAAACTTCGGAAGAACAATTGGGATGCAGATACCTATGAGTTTGATGAAGTTCTCACCGAGTTTGCATCACAGAAACGCGTTTATGAAGTTGTGGCAAAACCTGTTGTTGAGGTGAGGCTACATCTCTGTCAGAATTCATACTTATAATTTGCTTATTAGCTTTTGATTTCTGGAGACATGGTTGGTGCATTCCAGATTATCTACCTGCAGATGAATCTAGATGATGAATATATGTAAATGCACTGACCGAGTTCTGAGTTCTTTCAGCCCTGTATACTAACATGTGTTTTCATAACTTGCTTCTGCAGAGTGTTCTGGATGGTTACAATGGGACGGTCATGGCATATGGGCAGACGGGTACGGGTAAAACATATACTCTCGGACGACTTGGAGAGGAAGATACAGCTGATCGTGGGATAATGGTGCGTGCTATGGAACATATTCTGGCAGATGTTTCCTTAGAGACTGATTCTGTCTCAGTCTCCTACTTGCAGGTTGTTAACCCTTTTAATGGATTTCGGTTTCATGTTTCTGAGTGCTGTAAATCTATTTGGGGAAAATGTACCTGATGTTCTTGGTCACTGAAAATACTTGCAGCTTTATATGGAGACCATACAGGACCTTCTTGATCCTTCTAATGATAATATTTCTATTGTGGAAGAGCCAAAAACTGGTGATGTTTCTCTACCTGGTGCAACACTGGTTGAAATTAGGAACCAGGAGAGTTTTGTGGAACTATTACGGTTAGGAGAAGCTCATCGCTTTGCTGCAAATACAAAACTCAACACTGAATCTTCTCGCAGTCATGCTATTCTGATGGTAAATAATTTTTGCCATACTGAGATTTTTAAAACAAATGGGCGATTTATTTAAAAGTTGCATGTTAACCTTGGTGGAGAATTAATGTTTTTTCTCCAATGCTGCAGGTACATGTGAGGAAGTCTGTCAAAGGAAGAGATTCATCTCTTTCAAACGAACATGGTAATACCTCCCACATGGCTAAAACACTTAAGCCCCCTGTTGTTCGGAAGGGCAAGCTGGTTGTGGTGGATCTTGCTGGTTCAGAGCGGATTGATAAATCAGGTGCGTGCATGAAGTTAATGAACACGATAAATCCCTGTTCCCCATTACCTGAAGGAAAAAGAAAAACACAAAGGGAAATCAAATTATTTGGTTTTTCTTCAGCTATTTTTGGTAAACGGTACACTTTTCTGTCACATGTTAAAGATTGCCTCTTTTGTTTGTGATTGTGTAGGGAGTGAGGGACATACCCTGGAGGAAGCCAAATCTATCAATCTGTCGTTAAGTGCATTAGGAAAGTGTATTAATGCACTTGCAGAGAATAGCACCCATGTTCCAGTTCGTGATTCAAAGCTTACTAGATTGCTTCGAGATTCATTTGGAGGCAAGCTCTATTTTTACTATTGAAGTTTCAACCCAAAATTTTGATCAAATTGCTTATATTCAGCTTTCCTTCAACTGGATGTGCTTGCTTTACTATAGATACAGATGTTTTGGGTCCAATCACTTCCAATCTTCTCTACTTTCTCAGTGCTCCTGCCTGTTGAATATCTTTCTTTTTTAGCAGGCCTCCTTTATAAGTCCTGCTTAAAATTCCTTTCACTTCCAATCTTCTCAGACTTTGCCAGCTCTACCTGAAAGGAAATTTCTTTCACTTTCTGTGCTTCTAATTACATTAATCTCCTGTCTTTGAATGTTTCCCTTTCTTTCAATGACTTAGCATTTTGACCAACGAAGATCCATTATCTTTGAATGTTGCAATTTGTGTTGCCTGACTTGTGATTATGAATCTTTTAACAGGCTCAGCAAGGACTTCATTGGTTATCACTATTGGTCCATCCCCACGTCATCGAGGAGAAACAGCAAGCACTATAATGTTTGGGCAGAGGGTGGGCTTCAAAGTACCCTATCTTAACTAGTTGATATGGTTGCAATATGTTCAATTCTATAGCTTTTCTAGTATCTCAGAAGTTATATATCATTTTCTCCTTGATGTCTTTCACCTGAGGCTGGATCTTAGTGTTTGAACTTTTGACATGGGTGAATATGTATACATGAGAAAGTGTTGAATGCTTTTTACAGGCCATGAGGGTGGAAAATATGCTGAAATTAAAGGAAGAATTCGATTACAAAAGTTTGTCTAGGAGGCTAGACACACAACTAGACAAACTGATAGCTGAGAATGAAAGGCAACAAAAAGCTTTTGAGGATGAAATTGAAAGAATCAACTTAGAAGCACAAAATCAGATTTCTGGGGCTGAAAGAAACTACAGTGATGCATTGGAGGTTAGTTCTTGTAGGTTTATAAATGTATAGACATGATATTTACTCATTTCTGTGGTGAGGGTATTAGAGTTAGCTTTAGCAATTCTAAATGGATTCGTATCCGAATCTTTTTTTTTTTTTCTTTTGTAGAAAGAAAGATTGAAATATCAGAAAGATTATCTGGAATCGATAAAGAAGCTGGAGGAGAAATGGGTCATGAATCAACAAAAACTGGATAGATCTGATATAACATCTAACAGAAAGGTAATCCTGTTACAAACAAAATTTGCTGCATCTAATATTCCTTAGAAGTTGGCAAAAATCCATCATTTTTGTTGTTCTCTGCAGGGCTTGACAGTTCCTGTAGCTGACGAAGTTGCTGAAGTGAAAAAACTGCTTCAGAAAGAAACTGAGTTGAGGAAGGCTGCTGAAGAAGAAGTGAAAAATCTTAAAAGTCAATTAGCTGAATGGAAAAAATCAGAAGTACGTTTCCTGCAACTCTCTCTTTTTTTCCACCTGCATCTTTCCAATCTGGGTTTTTATTCATAGAGCTATAATTTTATATTTTAGGCATCTGGAAACTCTGAGATCTTGAGACTTCACAAAATGTTGGAAGATGAAGCATGTCAGAAAGAAAAACTTGAAGGGGAGATAGCAATTCTACAAAGTCAGTTATATCAATTGAGTTTTGAAGCAGATGAGGTATGCTCTTGTGGGATCTGTAAACATGCTGGTTAGAACTCGGTTTGCTTTTAAGTTTCAGAATCAGAGCCTGTACCCTGTAGCAGACCCTAAAGGGTGTCACCTCTATCTTTTTTTCTTATATTTTGGCAGACTAGAAAAAGACTTGACAGAGGTGGTTCAGCAAAAGTTACAAGTGGCCTAGATTCTCTTATGTCTCAAGTTAGGCATCCGCAGCTCAAAGATGCTGGAAATGGAGAGAAGGCCTCCATTGCCAAACTCTTCGAACAAGGTTATAGTTAGTCCCTATACTGATGTTTGTTATTTGATTTGCTAATATACGTGATCTGTCTGCTTCCTATCTCTTTTCCTTTCCTAATGAAGTCCAGTACTGATACAGTGGGGTTGCAAAAGATCTTATCCTTGCTTGAAGCAGAAGACGCCGACGTGCGAATTCATGCTGTAAAAGTGGTAGCAAATCTAGCTGCAGAAGGTGTGTTTCTACTTGTCTCTCTGTGGACTTCATAGCTTCTTCTTGTCATCAAGAACCATGTGCTTCAGCTATGCTTGCCAATGGTAATTTAAACTTTAATTTGGTGAACTGTACAGAAGCAAATCAGCAGAAGATCGTGGAAGCTGGCGGTCTTACATCCTTGCTAATGCTTCTCAGAAGCTCTGAAGATGAAACCATACATAGAGTTGCAGCTGGTGCAATTGCCAATCTTGCAATGAATGGTAAACTTTAATTCATAAGTCTTGTGATGAATACCCAACTATATCGCTTGTTACTTGTTCGTTGGCTTTGATTTCGTTACTTATACGTGAAATCTGTTTATATCAGAAACCAACCAAGAGCTGATAATGTCTCAAGGGGGCATTAGTTTGTTGTCACTGACAGCAGCCAATGCTGAAGATCCGCAAACCCTTCGAATGGTAGCTGGAGCTATCGCGAATCTATGCGGCAATGGTAAACTCTCTGACCTCTTTTAATATCCATTCTTGCCAATTCATACCAATCAAAGTTTTAACGGTCATGTTAGAAGCAGAAAAAGATAATTAAAGAAGGCTTGATCTCAACCAGTTGTTCTCATAGATACGCCCGGCACAAGTAAAGCTAATAATATGATATTACTTGACCCAGATAAACTGCAGACGAAGCTAAGAGGAGAAGGCGGCATCAAAGCCTTGCTAGGAATGGTTAGATGCGGACATCCTGATGTTCTTGCCCAAGTTGCTCGTGGAATAGCTAACTTTGCTAAATGCGAATCAAGAGCATCAACTCAAGGTAGTAGCTCACAAGCAGCCTACTTCAAGTTTTCTTATTAATAAAATCGTGAAGTTTGTTTAAACAATCTTTCTTCTGTGTTAATGTTCTGAAACTGTACAGGAGCTAAGACTGGGAGGTCTCTTCTAATCGAAGATGGTGCACTTTTGTGGATCGTACAGAATGCTAACAACGAAGCCTCACCAATCAGGAGGCACATTGAGCTTGCGCTGTGCCACCTAGCACAGCATGGTAAGCGTTCCGTTTCTTTCACCTCTTAACACAAGGCAAGTCTCATCATATGTCAACTTAAATAGCTCAGTTTACCATTTCACAGAAGTGAATGCGAAAGATATGATTAGTGGGGGTGCCCTATGGGAGCTGGTTCGCATTTCACGAGACTGTTCACGAGAAGATATACGCAGCCTTGCACATCGCACGCTCACTTCCAGTCCCATGTTCCTAGCGGAATTGAGACGGCTGCGTATAGATTATTGATGAATTAGTGGACTGGAGATATCAGAGACGGGTAAATATGAACTTAGCTTAGTAAACTTGAGACTTGAAGCATTCTTCAGATGAAGAAGCAGGAGAGCTTACATTAGTGTTCCTGTTGCAGTTTTGTCATGTAAGAAGATGGTTTGCAGTCCCTAGTTGTAGCTGATTTGTCAATGAAATCGATGTTGTAATCTCATATGGATGCACCCAAAATGTTTCAGGACCATCCCCGTTTAGCTTGTACAAATTTGTTTGTATACGAAATGCAATATCGGGAAAATAGCATCTACTTGTTTTTGTAAAGAAATAAATTCAGATTACGTATTCATATTGGAAACATTGATTTGTTATGTAGTTTTTTTGTATTGTGAATGTTATGATTAAGATTGTGTTTAGATGGGAAAATAGTAGCAAAATTAATGAAATTGATTGATGGAATGATATTTGCATGTACCCTCTTCCTTATTTTCAATTTTCTTGATTGAACAGAAGTTTTTTTGACCCAATATAAACTTTTGTGCTAAAATTGGACCAAATTGAGGCTGTTCTCTAATAAGTTTAAGCAAATCAAAATCATTGAGCAATGTAAAATTGAACTTTATTAAATTGAAGGAGTTTAGAAATATTGCATGAAAAATCCTCCTTTTGCTATGCTATCAAAGAGATGAAAAAAAAAAAAAAAAAGAGAAGTGGGTATAGAAAGCAAACTATCAAGAAACACCAAATGCCGTCTCTAAAACTCATCTAGCTAGATCAACCTTCGGCAATGAGGCTCTTCTTTTCAACTTTCTTGAAAGCACATAAGAGAAATTATTCAACAACTACAAAAGATTACTAATTATATGAAAGTTCAGCAGATTAAGGGTTTCAAATTGTTCACATTAGGCAAGTAAGTGGGTGACATAGCATGCTAATTTATGGTATAAATCTCAAATCTTCAACTAGAGGAATAATGTGATTTATATTGCTAGTATCTTTAAAATCTAAAGGCCCTTGTCTTACTTGTGTGTATATGAATCTCAATCTGCTTCCAATATGAGAAAAGGTACTAAGAAATATCCCATCTTCTCTATCAAATTCCACTTATCATCAAGCTGCAGCATCTATGCAGCCAAGATGAGAAAGCGTAGTCATGTTGGTACCTTTCAACCCTAACCGCAGAAGAGGAAGAAGTTCTACCAATCTGTGGTAAATCCTGGAAGGGAAGAGGAAGAAGTTCTACAATCTGTAGTAAATTCTGGAAGAGAAGAAGTTCTACAATCTGCATAGATCCCAGAAGAGAAGAAGAAGAAGTTCTATGATCTGTAGTAGATCCCGGAAGAGAAGATGAAGAAGGTCTACAATATCTGCAGTAGATCCTGGAAGAGAAGAAGAACAAGAACAAGTTCTACAATTTGTAGCGACCACAAGAAGCTCCTATGGAGGAGAAGAAGAAGAAGAAGTTCTACAATCTACAGCGATGATACGAAGTAACTCCTATGGAAGAAAACAGTAGGCTTCAAGGACCCAATAATAATAACCAGTTAATCACCAACAGGAAGAGAGCAGTGAAGGTAAAACCAAGCCACTCGCAGAGAAGAAGACAAGGATCGTGAAGTAGAGAGAGAATTAGGTTGACGGGAAAAGCAAAAGCTGCCTAGAATAGTTCAATATAGGAGTATCTATCTACACATGTAAATGGATACTTCTAGCAAACTTCAATAGCTTTTACTGCATACATAAAAGCAAAGAAATCAGTGCAAGAGATATGGAGTTGCAGTGCAGTACAGAGAATCTGAACTGGATCTAGCCCTTTTTCATCACTTTGCACACAAACTGCCGAATACCCTTTTCTCTTCAACCTATCAGAGGGAGAGAGAGAGAAGAGATATATCCATGGATGCACATAACGCAGAAGCCCACATTGGCATAGTTGTTAGCTTTTTATGGAAGTGCTGTGGTTTGCCTCGAAAAGGAGCTTGGTTCAGGCAAGGTGCACGTGCGAACCAGTACCCAAATATTTTCATGTCTCCATTAATAAAGAAAAACCCTAAAACTCAGAAAAACCATTATACGGAAACTGCATAGAAAGCCCATACCTCTTTGCTTCCTCTCGTGAATAGTTTGCCACCTTACTTTCCAACCCAATTCAACCCTTCGCCCTCAATGAAAATGTCTCCTTTGACCTTTCTCAGCTAATAAACATACACAAAATAATGATATAATTGAAGTAGTAGGACTTTCTCTAGCTGTACAAAACGTCTCCTTTGACCTTTCTCAGCTAATAAACATACACAAAATAATGATATAATTGAAGCAGTAGGACTTCCTCTAGCTATACAGAAGCTGTTCAAATCAACAAAGATAAGAACAAAAGATGATGGGTTTCTCATAAAATATTGAAAAAAGAGAAGAAAAAGAGCTAAAGAGATGAATGTGGTCATGATCCAGAAAATATGAATGAGTAGATGAAGTATTTTGGATCAGGAAGAACTTCATTGCTCCCATCATTGGAAAGAGATATAGGGAAGTGTGCCTATGTGGGCATGGAACAATTAATGTGTTCAAGTTACACCACTTGATCAATAGCAAATGAAGACAAAGGTAAAGCTAGCTCATACTCTTTCAGAGAGATCTAAATTGTGGTTAATTCTAAGGAAAACTGAGAGATAAGGGAAGAAATAAGACTATCAGTCTTGTTAAATTTTGTAAGTCAAATAAGTCCTTGTACACGCAGAAAGGAGGAGGGAAAACCCGAAAGAAAAACAAAGAAGCTCATACTCATAGTAGCATATGTGTCTTCACTGTGAAAATCAGCATATATATAAGAGACAATTTCGAAGCTGCAATCAACAAAAAATCTTGGTAAGAAAAGAAGTGTCATTCTGATAGTACTCCTACATCATCACGGCTTTTACGATTGCGATTGCGTTTCTCTTCTTTGTCATCATCTTCGGTCTTCAATTGCGAGACATCGCAATTCTTATTATTATACAATCAAACATAACACAGAGAATTTACACTGACTCCTTCGAACAACATGCAGACATACAAGCTGCTAATGATCATTAAATTAATCTAAAACGAAGAGAAACTAAAACTAAGACAGTTAAAAGAAACAAAACCTGAAATTAATGCTGCTCATCAAGAACTCCCCAAGTTTCTTTCCTGATCCTATCCGTGTGCAGTGACTGGCCATGTCTGTTTCTACGCTTTCAAAGAAACTTGTCAGCGAGCTGCTAGGTTGCTAGAACGGAGGGCGACCAGTGGCCCAATAAGGCTCAGTTGGTAACTGCATAGAATTGATTAGATTAGGAGGCAACCCATGAAATAAAGCAGCATTTGACTCTGTCAAAACCTGTTGCTGCTGTTGCTGCTGTGACCCCGTTACTGCCCCTGGGGACCCAATTGAACCCCCTTGCATTGGCACATTCTGCATCTCTTCCTCCTCCAGAGGAAGTCTCTCGTACGCGGCGTTACTAAAAGATGCGGCCATGACCACAACCGGTCCCGAACATATAAGCGTGCCCACAACACTGCCACCGACCACCTGGCCTTGCCCTCCCGCCAGGTATATGGTTAGCCCCGTGGCCGCAGGCGGTGCTGGTGGTGGCAAAAAGGAACCCGCGAGAGATAGTATCTCGAACCGGCCGTGTAAGCTCACGACTGCACCAGGCGATGCCGGTTGCCTGAGGGTTACATTTGTGACAGTACCGGTTCCGCTCATTATGCAGACCCCTCTTTGGCGTCTCCTGGCGAAGGTAGCCACGCTATCCACGATGTCGCAGCCGTCTCCTATCTCCATCACGTGGGTGCGCAGCGCGTTGGCGCTGTCACGAGTGATGATGATGGGCGGCTTGGGCTTGTTCTTGGATCCGGGTGGTCTGCCTCTTGGCCTCCTAGTGATCTCTCCTTCGCTGCCGCTCCCGGGTACTGTTGCCACCAACTCCTTGCCCTCGCTGCTATTCGCGTTGTTGTTGTCATTGCTTTCCTCAAGATCTCTTTTGAGGCCTCTGTTTAGGCCACTGCTGCTGCCGCTTTGCTCGTCTTCAGAATTCTGCTGCTGTTGCTGTTGGTGATGCTGAAGGAATTGATGGTGCTGGTGTTGTTGTTGGAGATGTAGTTGGAAATCTCTCGTATGGAAAGGAGGAGGAAGAGAATGACCATGAGCCGTGACAGGATCCATATATTAATATCTCTATATCCTTACTTAATCTCAAACAAATCCCTCACTTAGCTTCCACAAACACACAGAAATTACCTACTAAGAGATGATTAGAGAGAAGAAAGACATGAAACCACAAAGGAGTAAAGGTTGTGCTAAGACAGGAGGCTAGCTAGTGGAAGAGAAAGGGGAAAGAAACCTAAATTATAATAATAAGAAGACGGCTAAGGAGTAATCTTTTCCTTTTCTCCTTGCTTTAATGCTTCTTTTGGCTTGTTTAATGAACTAATCACTGCTACTACTTGCCTTCACTAGAAAGAAGAGAATGAACGAGTTGGTTTCTGATGTCATCACCCACCAAATTCATAGCTGAATTCATCATCACCATCTCTGAATCTTCTCTCTTATTTCTCTAAGATCTTAAAGCAGACTCTTTCCTTGATAGGTATTATAACTTCTCTTGGTGTTGCTGTCGAAGGATTAGAGAAATATGAAGAGAGGGTGGATGGGGTCTTGTGGTTTATCTCTTGGTTTCAGAGGGACATGGTGCTGTGTTGGGTTAGGGTTAGAATCATCAACAGATCCATAGAGAGAAAAATAGATCGCAGATGGGTTTGGTTTTGGTAAGACTGCGTGCTGTATGGGCGGTGGATGGGTCCCCACCTCTCTCTCTCTCTCTCTCTTCTCCTCCAGCACTCCACGTTCTCTCTCTAGATAGATAGATATAGATATACGTTAGAGAAAGTATTATTTAAAGCCCTCGCTTATTAAACTCACATAGCCTTATGTACTGATAGGCAAGACTCATCACCTATCTCTCCTCTCTCTCCCCGTCTTTCTCTCTGTGTTTACCTGGTGACTGCTCTTCTTCTTCTGCAATTCTCTTAATTCTCAGTGTTATATTGAGCTCTGAATATCATATTTCACAGCTGCCAAAGATTTTCCTTTTGTTTTGCTTTGATTACAAATCGATAAACTTAAGGGTAACCCTATAGCTTTTAACTTGTTGTGTACAGTTTGGTACATAGAGAAACGGCTAATCAACTAGCTAGGACTATGTGAACCTCGTTCTTTGAACTCAAAGCCTCATAAAGACAATTGCTTGACTTTGTAAAGAGAGTGCCATTATCTATAACCATGCGATTAAATAATTAATCCTACTTTGATGAAAAGATTGAGCAACCCTTTTGTTTATGTAACCTAATTCGCAAGATTAGCATATTATTCAAGGAGTAAAAAAAAAAAGGTAAACACCGAGCTGAGAAGATCAATCAAAACCAAGGTTTTCTGTTTATTTTCATGGAACCCCATGAATTAGGGGGGAAAACACATAGGTGGCACCTTAAATTGGACTGTCTGTCATGTGTAATAACCAAGTAAAAGAGAGAGAGAGACATACACACACACAGAGACAGAGAGAGAGAAAGAGAGAGAGAGAGAGAAAGAGAGAGCTTTGTTTCAAATTTCCACGACCCACATGTGCAACTAGCTATATACAGTCTGCAAATTCTATCTTTTCCTCTCAATGTTAACATTACAATGGTCCACAAAGCTTTGCAGGCAGAACGCGTGCCTTCCCCCTTCCTCGCAGGCTTCATACTCTATTCAATTAATTTCCCCACTCTTACCTCCATTAATGTAAATTCATTTGCATGGAATTGTCAAGTTCTATGTAAGAGAGGCAAGCTAAACTGTCATTATAGAAGTGACAATGGGAAAGTACTATGAAGTGTTCATAGATTTTTGAACTCATGAATTGATAAGGAAGTCATGGAAGAAAAACATGCATGGAACAAGAATCCCATTAATGTATATATCTTGTTATGGCAGTACCTTAGCTTGTTATATATAAAACTCAGATGCCTTATTCTTGCTGTTTTTTTTTTTTATGCACATAATTGATTTTATATGTATACTATATTGCCCTAAAGACAAAAAGTACTTCTTGGACAAGATTCATGAGGGTAGATAGCTAGAATCCTGTTCTTTGAACAAGCTTTGTGTCTCATCAAATGAAATGACAACATAATATACATAACCATGCACATAGAACATGTAAGCAATGAACATGTTGGATTGTTTTTAGATCTTTTTAACCCAAAAATTAGTTCTTTTCTTTTTTTATTTTTCAAAATCGATGTAAGGAAAGCCAATATCTTTCTCTCAGACATCAGACCATTAAGTCGAAAAACCAACTTATCCATGAAATAACCCAAGAGAGTTGTAACGTGTAAACAAATTCAAGATGGACAGACAGAGTGTGAAGTAGACAAAGTGTATAGTTTAGGGCATGATCCAGAGTGTTGGGGTGGGTGTAATAAGACAGCGTGGGTGGCGCTGACAGACACAAGAACCCCACTGCTTGTGCACGAGCTTAGACCTAATAGAACCCCCGAGAGTTTCTCTCTCTCTCTCTCTGTGTCTGTCTCTCTCGCATGACCCTATGGGACGCAAACCCATGTATTAAAAGATGCTCTTGGTCGGCTCTCTATCTCTCTCTCTTTGCTTGCCGTGTTCTTATCCTCAATTTCACTGTTACGGTTCCCAAGTTCCCAAAAAAGGAACATAAGATTATAGAATATGATCAATATACTATGGTTCATTTTAATATGCCATATATTCGTCAGTCCAATTATCGAATGTATAGTTCAAATGTCATTGTTTGATGTATTTTGCTACTATATGGTCCATGGAGTGTGACTTACTCGATTATGTTTGATAACACTGAGAGGAATCCCACAAGGGTTTTCAAGAACTGTCAATTCATTTATATTTTGGCCATAACGTGGATAGCAAAGAGGATTAATTGTGCCGGAGTTGTCAGCGGAGGGAATATATTCCATCGTTGTTTATACTCTAGATCTTGCCCTACCAATTTTGCAATTCCTCCAACATATATGGACCGACTGTAATCTAATTTGATTATTTGATTACAACAACTCTGGTCCTCTTTGAAGGTGTTGTTGTAGGCGAAGATCAAAACTTTTTTTCTGATCTAAATTATATGATTTATTTTAAAAAAATATTAACAGTTGATAATTTAAGAATATTAATTATTAAAAATTATATGTGTTTATCATATTGTATTGATATAGAACATTAGAAAACAAATCTTTTATTAAAAAAATCAACATAAGCTTCGATCAGTTAAAAAAAAAAATCTTCTTTTATAAATACAATTGAACAAAATTAATGCACTTTAATTTTAGTCAGAGCACACAAATTTCTGCCTGGCGTGACTATAATATGCAAAATTGAAAACTTAATTTGGATTTGACTGCTTCAAACATAAGCTTTCTTCCTCCTATGCTTGATGTTGTTGTTGTCCCATTGTTTCTCTAGATTTTTGAAAGTTGACCACCTTAAACATCTCCACCAAACCGATAAACCCTAATTAAGTTAACCATATTATATTTTTAATTAGTTAATCTCATCAATGTGGGTTGTTGACTTCCATTGATAATTGAGGCAGACCCAACATGGTTAGGGTAAGTCTGTGATGTGATCATGATTAATTAAGGATGTCATGTGGGGCACATGTTTTCAATTTAAAAAAAAAATTAATGGGTTGTTCAAGAACATAATTAATCTTCAACATTATTATTTATTTCCATCAAATTTCTGAATGTAATTTGACTTCTTCTGTCGTAAGCTTGCAAGTTAAAAAAAATTAATTACCATAATTTATTGGATCTGGATTCTTTCGGATGATTTGAATTGAGTTTAATTTTTTTATTAATTTAATAAAATTAATAGTTATAATTCTATATATTTATTTGTATATACATAATAAATTACAAAAATATCATTTAATTTTTAAAAAAAATCAGTACCAACTCAAATTAATAAAAAAAATTCATCGGTAATTTCTTGTATTATGCTATCAAATCACGGCAAAAGAGTTGTTCAAATGGTAAATTAATCAAGAAATGGCACTTTCTTTTTTCTTGCTTGGAGCTAGGGTTTCATATTCAAAGTATGAGATGAAAGGATGATTAAAGCAAAAGTAGTGAGATTATTCGTTGTGCAAGTGAAGATGCTCCCTCAGTCTGTCTCTTCGGTTGGATCCTGCCGGCCTTTTCAAATCTTGTGAGAAGCAAACAGACAATCAAGTGAACATGTTTGTATAATTGAGGTTATTATTACAAAACCATGTTCAAGGCCAGTCAACGACTTGCTCAAATTGAAATATTTGTCCTGTTATGTGCATGCCCCGGTCCATCCATCTCTCCCCAAAACTAAAGAAATTATATATCTGTCTAATACTTTTTCAACATTTTTATTAATATTAAAGTCGTAAATTTCTCATTTTTATAAAGTATTATAGGTTTTCAATGTAATTATAAATAAAGATTTAATTTTGAAAAATATTTTACAAATTAAAAAATATATTGAGATTCATATTGCATTGATCTAATTGGTAAATATTTATTCTAGATCGGGTGAAAAAATTTCAAAGTATTGCATACATAAATCAAAAAACTTGGAACCCTAAAAAATTTTATTCACTGCTCATTGACATGAGAAGTTGAGGCATTATCTTAAGTGGTAGAAGAAGTGGACAACGAAAAGGATACAAGATTAGGGCCCCATGACAGCTTTATTAACACTAATTAACGACTTCATTAATTAATTATCTTAATGGAAGCCCATCTTGTTAATTAAACAACTGTACCCATCAGCATCTCCTAATAAACAATCATATCCACAGAGCTAAGTCCATGGATGCATGGCTAATTAACTTTAAGTTTAGAGAAAAGTTAGGAGAATATATGAGTGCTAATAATCAAATTGTTAATTAATTAGTCCCCATGTGGAAGGCACTTATTGCATCGAATCTTGGCTTAGCTAGTGTTGCATGTTATGTTCTTGCTTAATTATAATTAAATTAATTAACTTTTCACAACCTATGTGGGTTAATGTAGAGATGTTATAAGCCACTTCCCGGCACGCATGCCAGAGATTTATGGGGTGAGTGATTTTTTTAATCCACCACGAGATTAGGGATGCCAATTAAGCAAGAGGGTTGTCCGTAAAGCTAGCAAATTTAATTAATATTACAATGTGAAGACAATTTGAGTAAGATTAGAGAGACTAATTAAGCAAATGATCAAGTAAGACACCCACGTGATCGGCTGTAATCCTTGTGGAATCTTGTTGATCATCCCTTGAGCTGCTTAATCGCATCGTTAGCCTAGTTTAATTATATCGTATGGTTAAAAAGTTTTCTTTCATGCTTAATCTAAATTTGCAAACTAATTATTATTTAAAAAGGGTTCCGTTAGAAACTTACCTCATATATTGAATCTAAATTTGAAATTATGGATCCCATTTTTATTTAAAATATTAATATTTAATGGCTAAGAAAAAGTGAGAGTATATTTATGAAGACAAATTCCTAAAATTCAGCTCCAAAACTGTGTTTGTCAACACAAATTGTACCATAAAGCAGCTTGTGTAGGCAATAATTGATACAATTAGCACTGTTACATCAAACTTTTGAACCAACTACTTTAGAAAATTGAGATTAATGATTTTAATATGTAGAACTAAACAACACCGTCAAGACATTAAAGTTAAAGTCGGGCGATTTTAATTTTTGTTGGAAGCCAAAAGTCATATTCATGATTGTACGGTGGCTATGGATATCAAAGACAAAATTGATGATTTTGAGACAATCACTCACAGTTTCTTGTCTTTGAAACCTGTTTAGTTTATCTTTGTCTTAACTTAATTAATTTCCTCTTTTGATAATTTTGAAAATACATATATTAATCCCATTAAGATGACCCGATAAGATCATGATCTTGATCAACCTAATTAAGTATAGTATTTAACTATAAAGAACAACAAAAAAGAAACGATTAGCTTCTATAAATAGATAAACCCAGATCAGCTCCTAGTTTGATGTAAAATGAATAGGGGATTATCTTCTTCCAACTTATATGGAATTATTCAATGGGAAAATTAATTTGGCACTAATTTTAAGAACAAGTAGTATTTACCTTAAAAAAAGTAGACACTAATTTTAATTTATACCAGTCAATCATAAATAATATCAAAGCTGATCTGATTTATTTTCTTATGATATAACTTAGCAATATTCCACATAATATTTAAGTTATAGATGTTTGATAATTTTTTTTCACATTTCTTTGTTTTGTATATGAATGTAAATCGGGTAAGAATATAAAAAGCAATTTCTATATAGTTGATTAAACATTCTCATACTCACTAATACTATATATTAAATTGAAAATATTTACATTAGCTAATTGGTACATGCTAGGGCAGCCCAAAACTTGTTCTTGGGATACCCAAATGGTTGCTTGAATCTTTAAATTGTTGAAAATTGGGCTACCCACTAGAACTTTTGTCACTTTATTAAGAAGCCCAATTGAGTTCTTTACCAAGAAGGGGCCGAAAAGCTACTATATGATATGGTTTTTATATTTTATTATAAATTTGTGAATAATATTAAATTAATTTAATTTATTGTATGATTGAAACCCAATACTTAGGTTGCAATTATCATTATGAATTGGCACTAAATCTTTGATGATTGGAAAGCTATAGGTCTAGTGGAACTTGAAAATGAGACATTCTTTTGATTAATGATTGAAAACATCTTTCTTTGTTTGGCTTGACTTTATATGCAAAGTTGCTTCCATGCACAATCTTTTATTGAATGAACAAAGTGGAGAGGTACACCTTTGATCCCACTACAACAAATTATCTCATAATAAGATTAATATTAATTAGTGCAATTCTTCCATTAAAAACTCTTGTTCTTTGTATATTGATTTTAAGTTCTCCCCCTAGCTATCACCATCTTTGATGGCATTGGGTGAGACTGCATTTGCCGTAGCCAATTGGTATACGGTAGCCATATGCAATCATTATTATCAAAATCAAATATGAATAAGAAATTCAACCATAAGATCATCTTCCTTGTTATCACATCAAGCATGCTATCATTCATAGTATATCCATCACTTTCACCATTGCAATCCAATTCTTCACCATTTCCTTTGCTTTTTCTTTTCTTATGGCTAATACCTTATCATAACAAATCAATAATTCATTAAATGTAGATATACTTCTCTATCTAAATTAAATATGTATTCAAATCTTTTAAGTTTTTTTAGGTTAGAGTTTAAAGAAGTTGGGCTTAAAGAGAATCAGTCGAGATCAATTGAAAAAGTATGAATATATGAAGCTATGTATTTTTTTTTATAAAAGTTGATCAAATCGACAAAAAATCATTGTATCAAATAAATTAGAAAAAAAAACTGTCACTCTATAACAAGAGATAAATGAATTTTATAAAAAAATTAACTATCTTCAAAAACTTTTATCATATTATAAAAAGAAAAAACTAATCATGAGCTCAGTATATATTATTTATTATATCATTATTATGTCTAAATTTTTTTTAATTTGAACATAAAATTTTTTTTCACCCTTTAACAACACTCACTTACGTTCGTTTTCTTTACAAATTTTCTTTCCATCTTTGATATATAATTGAAGAGAAGCTCTCATTATTGCCTCCTAGCTTTGAACAATTTTTTTTTTTTATCACAAATTATACTTCCTAGTCACAAATGAGACAATAAATTGGATCCAATCAAAACCGGCAAGTATCTTGCAGTACTAGTCTCTTTTCTTGCAATATTCTTTGCATTTGATCAATACATCCTGAGTCATGTGGCAATATTTGCTGCCCACTTGCTTAAATTGCTTACGCATGGCCTCTTGCATATTGGAGTACTTGATGAGAGGACTAATTAGAGAGTGGCATATTTAGCCATTATAGTGAGACAAGAATAGTGGAAACACTTGATAAATAGAAATTAAGTCCCCAAATCAAGAAAAGTTTGGACTTTTGATTGGAGAGCTGGAGACAAAACACCATAATGGTAATCCCTCACTTTCCTCGGAAAATGACAAGAAAATGTGAACCTAATTCTACTTGATTTAGGGAGTTAATTGGATTATACGATATGACTTGCCCTTAATTAACCCAAAAGTTTCCAAACTTTAAATATGATTATAGCTCAGCCGGATTAACTATATGTTCTTAATTTGGTTTCAGGTGAAACATTTACGCAACTTCCTAATGCAGCAAGCAATATTGTTTTTGGAAATGCACTGAAGCAGTAAAATATGCTAATGCCCTACTAACTTACAAAATTAATCACTGCCTCTTGACAACTATTAGTGTTTGATAGGTAATTTAACCCAATTCTTCATTTAATCAGACACACCACTAAGGATAATGAACATATACTATTTCCTTCAAATTATAATCATACATTAAAGTTTCCATGATTATAAATTATCAAAGAAATCCTTAGTATTATTTAATTTAAATGCTAAATGGACAATGGCCAAGTTTCTGAAACACATAGTAAACCCACTTAGTATTATTTAATGGGTATTTTGGCTACATCTAATAATAATGCATTATGACATATTAAATGAGGCAGAAGGCTGAATCAGTAAAGCAATTGTTGCTGCTGAGACAGGATCAATCATGATTGCTGATTAGGCCAAGTTGGCTGATCATTTATTTACTAAATAAAAGCTCCTCTCAAAGTGCTTGAAATTCATATCTATTAAGCAAAAACCTTATGGCTTAATTTCCACATCTTAATCCACTAAAGCGGTGCTTTCCATAGAAAAATCATCGTTCAATATGAGGCATCGATACCCTTAATTGCGTCAAGCCCTTCTAATCTCTGTATGATTTGGAATCAATCCTATGACTGTTCAATTAGTATGGAATTTAATGTCATAAGATTGAAGAAGATGGTTTGCTTTATATATGTTCTTGCGATCACAAATCAAAACCCTAAAAAGATTATGGCATTGGTTTTATAAAACCATTCTAATATATATCATAAAAGAATAATTTTCTTAGAATAAATAAAATTAGGATCTTCTCTTGATATGATATAAAAGAATATTTTTGTAATTTATTATATTAATATAAAAAATAAATAAATAAATTGTAATAATTTATTTTATTAAATTATCAAGTGTCATATTTTTTTAAAAAAATAATATTACCTAAAATAACAAATAATTTTTCAAACAAAATTAAAAATTTTGATAATTTACTTTTTATTTCATGATAAAGTAAATATATATCAAAGTTTAAAAAAATCCAAGGAATTTTAGGTAGCATTAAGTCTTCCTTTTCATTTAAAAAATTAAGTGGAGTATCTCTTTCCATATGTTTCCGTTAAAGTGGCACTATAATGGTACATACCTTCGCTCCAATTCCGAGTACATTCTTCACAAAGTTGCGTAATACAATATACTCCGAAATCCCATATCCGAGATATATACTAAATTCCTTCCTTCAGAACACAAAATCAAGGCCCCTATAGTTTCAAAAATTACATAGCCTTTTGATTATTCTCATCTACCACAAATATATAAATCTTGGGTAAATCTCGTAGGTTGAGAACAAGTAGTAACTATACTAATTTAATCGTATGGATATCTACTTAAATAGGTACATAGATACTCGAAGTTGATCGGAGGGTTTGGAGGCATGGTGTCAAGATCTTGATGTCATCTCTTGTTTTTTGTTGTCTATAAGATGAAAAATATAGATTGTATATTAACATG
Source organism: Moringa oleifera (assembly GCA_021397835.1). Taxonomy (NCBI): domain Eukaryota; kingdom Viridiplantae; phylum Streptophyta; class Magnoliopsida; order Brassicales; family Moringaceae; genus Moringa; species Moringa oleifera. The sequence goes on from JAJFZO010000566.1 coordinate 2,476,456, forward strand.
GTATTGACAATCATGGAGATAATGATATAATGGATGACACCCATGAGAAATAAGGGAGATATGCATGCTTTACAAATGGGGAGCAAGTGGAAAGTAAAAGTGTTCATGATAAAGAAGAGAAAGTAATATATGATGGATCAATGAGTGCTATGCTTTTCAACAAATTTGTCCTAATGTTTCATTGAATGCTTGCCTTATATGAATTTCTGTTTAAACACTCAAAAATAAAAAAAAAAAGTATTAACATATGAATTAAAATCTTAAAATCTTTTATTGATAAAAAAAAGATGCAAGAACTATAAATATTTTAATTTTTTATATTGTTTAATTAATTTAATTTTTTGCATATAAAATTTTTTTCGTTAAAGAGTTGATATAGAGGTATTCATATCTGGTTTGATCCAGTTTAATTTTTAAACATTATAATAAGAAAGCATTAAAGTTATTCTTTTTAAAATATAATACTGACTTGATCGTCGAAAGTACTCCTTATTTATAAATACTTCACGATCTAAAGTTAAAAACTCTTGTGATGTTACATCAAAAGACATGAATATGTCAAAATTTATATTTTTTTATATGAGCATATATTCCATAAAATTTAGTAGTAGATTAACTTTGAAAACCTTAACTCAAATAGTATCTCTTACCCATTTAAGATTACTGTGAGAGAATACAAGAGAAGTTGAAGAGTGATAAAAACCCAAAAGCAAGAGCATCAAATAAAGTATATTAATGGCTTTAGAAAATGAAAGAAAAAGCTTAATTAGATTATGGTGGATCACCTGCCATAGCCTGTATTGGATTCTTCATAGCTTAGAATCTCATGAACCCTTTTACCCTGAAAGCCTATCGCAGCCCCACACCCATTATTGTTCTTCACTACTTTTATCACCTAATTTCCCTCTCTTAATACATTTTTACCCTTTTAAAAATCCCAATTCTTATACCCACTTCATTGTATCCCTTAAAATGGCTTAATCGTAATTTTTTTCTTATTTTAAAACTTTTATTGAAGATTCAAATTAAAAATATCTTATGTCAATATGAATATTATGTGAAAATTAGATTTTTTTCAAAATCTAGTAAATTGTGTCAAAGTTTTTTGAGAAAAAATATTTTATTTAATCATAATACAATGCTTTTTAAATATTCAATATAAGTTAGATGATGAAAAAATTTTGATATTTTTATATTATCATTGTAAATTATAAGAATATTTATTAATTTAAATTTATACAGATTTTTAATATATAATTAAAAAGTAAATAAAAGTCTTACATATTAATTTTATTAAATGATAAGAAATAAGTGTGAGAGTAGAATCTTAAGCATGATTGGACTTAGAATTGCATCCTCATCAGGCACTATAAAGGCACAGCACCCATTCTCACTCTTCATTAATTGGCCGTTTCAAAAGGCACCGCAAGTTAAACAAGATACCGTCACGAAACGCATGCACTCAGAAATAATCAATATTATCTAGAGAGAAACACCCAAAGTTCTCATCTTTCTCATAAGAAACATACATATTTGGAACGAATAAAGCAAACCCATTTTGCTGATCGATGATAATGTCTGCAACAGCGTCAAGATTGGAAGATAACCCAATTGAGAACACCTCTCGAGCTTCTTCACCTCCAAAATGGCCAAGCAACCTCATGCAGACCATGCTTTCAGAGCTGAAAATACAGAGAGGGATCGCTTTACCGTTGGTGGCCATGAACTTGACATGGTTTGCCAAGATGGCTATCACCACTGCTTTCCTGGGTCGTCTCGGAGAGCTTCAGTTAGCCGGTGGCACCCTTGGGTTCACCTTTGCTAATGTCACTGGCTTCTCTGTTTTGAGTGGTCTCTGTGGTGCCATGGAGCCTATATGTGGTCAAGCTTACGGGGCTAAGAATTCTAAGCTCCTCCACAAGACCCTTCTCATGACAATCTTCTTGTTGCTAATGGCATCGCTGCCTATTTCTTTCTTGTGGCTTAACGTTGACAAGATTCTAATCCGTTTCGGCCAACAAGAAGACATCTCAACTGTTGCGAAGAGTTATCTTTTATATCTCCTCCCTGACTTGGTAATCACTTCCTTACTATGTCCTCTCAAATCCTACTTGAGTTCACAGAGCATAACGGTTCCCATTATGTTTAGCTCAGGCCTGGCTCTTGCTTTCCACATACCAGTGAACATCTTGCTTGTGAAAGCCAAAGGTCTTAAGGGAGCTTCCATGGCAGTGTGGATAAGTGATGCCATAGTTGTGATTCTTTTATTAGTGTACGTGTTGGTGATGGAAAATGGTAAAGAGGGTAAGTGGAGTGAGGGAGGATGGTGGGATCAGAGCGTTCATGACTGGCTCAGGCTGCTCAAGATTTGCGGACCATGTTGCCTAACCACATGCCTTGAATGGTGGTGCTATGAGATCTTGGTCTTGCTAACAGGGCGGCTACCGAATGCCAAGCAAGTAGTAGGAGTCCTAGCCATTGTACTCAACTTCGACTACTTGCTTTACTCTGTCATGCTTTCACTAGCCACTTGTGCATCCATTCGAGTATCCAACGAGCTCGGAGCAAACCAACCAGGGCTCGCTTGCCAGTCTGGGTACGTCTCCCTGGCCACGAGCACCATTTCAGGCTGCATCGGGGCCTTGGTGATGGTAGGAGCTCGAGGCATTTGGGGCTCTTTGTTCAGCCATGATAAGGGGATTGTACAGGGCGTGAAGAAGATGATGCTGCTGATGGCTCTGGTGGAACTGGTGAACTTCCCACTCGCAGTCTGCGGAGGAATTGTGCGAGGAACAGCCAGGCCATCGTTGGCCATGTTTGCCAATCTTGGTGGTTTTTATCTTTTAGCTTTGCCATTGGGTGTTGTTTTAGCCTTCAAGGCTCGGCTGGGCCTCAGTGGGCTTCTGATAGGATTCCTCATTGGGATGGTTGCTTGTTTGCTATTGTTGTTGGTGTTTGTTGTAAGGATAAATTGGAACTCTGAAGCTGAAAAAGCACAAAGGCTCGCCTGTAACCTGCCAGAGGGCAAAGAAGATGAGCACAAAAGCTCAGGGACAGTGGAGTTTGCTTAGAACCTAGCAATGTTTCTGTTACAAGCATCTCTGCAACTCAGAGCAAAGCTCACAGGCAGAATCTGGGAAACCGGAAAAAAATTGTCTTGCAGAACTCAATATTGAATATAGAAAATTGGCAACATGGCCCTTAATCATCAAGCTTTTAGTGAAAGATGTAAACAAATGGCAAACAATTCAATGCTAATTTTTTTGCTCAGTGAAGATGCAAGGATGAATGTATGATACAATTAGCAATCTCAATCAAAAGTTCTGAAATGCATTCCAGATAAATCTTTGATTGAAGAGAGTATGTCAATGGGTAAACAGAAAGTCAAAGTATGAAATTAACCATCTACAAATCCAGGGCTTGAGCTTAGGGACTCGAGCTCTTTGGCTTTGTCATCGTTGAATCCAAGAGCAGCAAGTACCTTGTGACCTGGTGATTCGACCTCAGACCAAATACCCAGAAGCAAATGGGCTGTTGTAATTTCCCCACTATCACCTGCAATTGCAGACATATCAAGCGACCAGTAAGAGTTTCATCTTTCAGCCTGACCCATCAGTTAGGTATTAAAATGTAATGTCCAAAGCATGAGATAACTCAGATCAATTATGACAGAACAATGGTCAAGCAACAGAGCACACTCCATTGTCAAGAAGTTTTCTGCGATAGCTAGCAAATTCCACCATGAAGCGATAACGGCGTGAGATATTTGATACCCAGCTTATCTTTGAAATGATAATGCATTTATGATATAAATGAGTCCTAATAGGAAAACAAGACACAAAACATCCCAGAGGGTTTAGAACAATCTGCAGTGTTCTAAGGCAGAAAGCCAAGAATAAGACAGCCATTTGAATGCAGGAGCAAGATATTGGAATGAAGTCATATTTTGACAATGCTTGATTGAATACATATAGATCATATCAATAAAGACTACTTTGATAAATGATAACAGAAACAACCCCAATGGAAAAAGAAAACATCATCTAAGTTACAGGTTTTACTTTTCCGATAAGAAAGGGAAAATCGAGCCCTAGAGACTAGTAAAATGTGGTGAACCCCAGCTAACAAAAGCACTGGAAGTCCATGGACTTAACACACTTATACACAGAAGATGAAAAACCCGCGCAATCTTCCAGACTGAAACCAGATGTCTCCTTACCAATCACACTTCCAAAGTTTAGATAACATAAAAGCTTAATCAAATCAAACAAGCAGAGAATATACAAATACACTGATAGCAACACACAGACAGAAACAAGGTCCCTCACAAGATAGTTTATTCTTGTTTTGAAGCTAGTTATGGCACTACTCTTTGATCAGCCATTAAACTCAGTGTCTAAATCAAATTCATATGCACACTCAGGGTCTTTTTTATCTGAATTACCAACTTACGTTTCGAACGCATATAAAATACAGAAGTGTAGCATATAACATCTGAAATCCAGCTGGAACGAATGAAACTCAGGAAATTCAAAGGAGACTTACCAGATTTTAGCTTTTGATCAACAGCCCAATCAAGGGCTCTTTGAGCATCATCAGTCAAAGGGGGATGCTCAGGACTGAAAAAATACATGTCACCCTTTCCAAGCAATTTTATAGTTTCTTCACGCACCTTGAAAAGTGTAATTCCATTTGCCCACAAAAATTTTGAAGTGACACTAGTTCCTGCTCATCAAATGAAAAGGCTTAAGAAGAGGGTGAAATCACTAGAACATCATTTTTTTTTCTCTAATCAGAGAATATATACATATATTATCTAAATAGCACCGAGAGGCTGCAACCCGTTACAAGTATTATTAGCATTTAGAGGTAAGGATTCCTATGAGAAATCATTAGAACATCATTGAAAGAAACACCACTTCCAAAATCATACAAATATAAACATGTTTCTTATAACATAGACATAACATATATTCGGCAAATGCAAATCTTCAAACATGCACATAATGTAAGTTCAGTGTAAATTTTTTGACATTTCCAATCTCTTCTACCTCATTATGTTTGCAAGGACATATCCCCGAGATTCCTCACATCACTTGTACCTTTAACAATGTAGATGATTTAACTGATGGTCCTCCTTGTATACGTTAAATGAACCAAAACAGCATCACACCTATAGACCATCCACAGTTTTTCAAAATAGTTACACTAATTAATAAGAAAATTCTGCTGATCAGAATTTTGCACTTCTAATCTTATCTTTGTTAATCCTTCCAACTTAAGTCATCAAGTCCATCTCATGTCCCTCCTCAAACATCGCAAACCCAGGCAATAAAACAACACTGACAGAAATTAAGTTTTACAACCATAGCTAAAGCATCAGTTTTTTTTTTTTTTTTTCCAAATACTGAAACAAATAAATCACTAAAACAAACTTAGCTCATAGGAATCGTGCAGATACAGAATCAAACGATGTAGGGATAGAAAAAATATATTACCTTCAATTAAAATCCCCATGAGAAGAGCTTCGGTTCCAGTAGTTGCGTACTTCAACTTCCTTGCTTCCAGCTCTCCCATAGCAAATGACTTAACTGCCCTAGATGACCATCTGCTATCCATTCAAATAACATAATATCTCAATTCCAACCAAATCCAGAAAACAAAATTCTATCAAAATTCAAAACCAATCCAAAACCAAAACTTACTTGGGTACTTTCTCAGTAGAAGCAAGCCGCTCTGGCTTCCTGCAATCAAAAGAACCTGAAATTACAGTTTAGTCTACAGGAGATGGTAGTAGTAAGAGAGAACAAAAGCATAGTAAAAAGGGCAAAATGAGGGGAAAGTATCGGAATTTACGCAGTGGGAAGGCTGGAGAGGACTGTGGCAGTGACGGGGCGGCATCTTCGCAAGAGGTTTGGTATTGCATTCCAAGATTTCTGGAAAAGAAAGCTGGCTGATAGCCGTGGCTTTTGTAACGATTTCTCTGATCGTTTCAGAGAAAGAACAAGTGATGAAGACGACGACTTTGCTTCTCTATTGACTTTTGATAGAGAAATTACTAGGTTTGCTGAAGGCAGCTCGCAGACAGAGTAAGCTGCCATTTTACTTCTGGAGAATACCAGATACTTCGGAGTTGCGGCACCGTGGATAGACAAAATGTTAACAAGTACCCCTACAAAACGACACCGTATATATTCATGACTTAAGGCCCGGCCCGGCCCAGTCATGTCTGAGCAAGGAAGATATTGAATGGGCTTCAAATTGTTTTGCCTCTACTAAACAGGCCACTCGGTCTGTCAGAAATAGGCCCTGAATAGGCTCATAGGCCAGAAAAGCCTACCAAAAGCAGTTAATATGAACTTTGGGGAAAGGTCTTAATGATCTTCTGATAATTCAAATTTGGGTCAGAGTTTTTTTTTTTTTTGATAAAAAATTAGAAAGTATTTTTATAATTAATAATATTAATGCAAAAATAAAATATATAATTATTGATTTTATTAAATTATTATGTATTATAATTTTTTTAAAATTTTAATGTAGCTCATAACATGTAATGCGTTCAATGGTAATCTTTAGTGTACACACATGACTGCTAAGTATAGTAATTAGCAACTAAATTACATGCCAACAAGCTCACTTCTTCACCTATTTTAACTCAATTTGGATCATCACCCGCCAATTATGTTGCAACCTATTGAAGCATGGAGAGCTCAAATTAGATATATCCCTAAAAAGTTAAGACACACCCTTTTCACTTTGCATAGGCAAGGCGACATAACTCATTTATAACATTTTATAGTGCCATGTGATTAAGCAACAAGTGGGTTCCGGCCCTAGTTTACTCTTTCAAGGGAACAACTATCCTTAATCAAAGGTCAACTTTGCATGGCAAAACACTATTATGAACCACCATGATAATTAACTTTATGATATCTTATTTTCAGGTCAAAGAACATCATGGTGTTAATAAATATAGTATTATTTACATAGTTTTACTTGTATTTAAATTGATGATGTTTAAATTTATTAATTTTTAATTAATATCTTTGGTTTTATTATGATTTTATCATTTTAGATATTAAGATTTTTTATTAATATAAATTTATAAAAACTAAACAAATATTTTAATAATTTAATATTAACATAAAAATAAATAAATATTTTCAATCAATAATTTTATTAAATTGTTACACGTTATTATCTTATCAAAAGCTTTGTATTAAAAAAAAAAAAAGTTACTAACTTATATTCTTGTTTGTGAGTGAATAACCAATATGAGATTTGCCCACTAATTTTAAACTATAAAAATTTCAAAACATCTTCAGAATTATTAATTTAGCATATTGATCTCTATAAATAATTTTTTAAATTTAAAATCGATGTGAAATTTATTTATTTGTTTTAAATTATAAAAATAAAGAAATATCGTCGTAACTCACAAGTTTAAGCATGTCGATATTTATAAACAGATAATATCATTCATGAAATGCACAAATTTGTCTATTTTTTTAGACTTTAAAAATAAATAAATATCATGATAACTTACAAGTTTAAGCAGATCGATTCTCACAGATAACATCATTGATGATATTCAAATTTATAAATAATGTGAGTTTTATCCATTTATGTTAAACTTTGAAAACTAAAAAGAAAAACATCATCCTAACTCATAAATTTAATACGTTAATCCCCATAAACAATATCATTAATAATGTTAAAATTTTATAACTTTTTTAATTATTTTTTAAAAAATATTTATTTATTTTAATTGTGTAATTTTATTATTTTAAAATAATTAAGATTAACAACTATTAACAAGTTAAATTAAAAACAAAAATCTAAAATTATATGATACATCATATCATATATGTGAACTCAAAAGGATTTCTCCACACAAGCGTGTGGTTGTGGGCTGCTGAATGGTATCCTTCTCGGGTGTACCGCACCCAACCAGAGGACGACGAAGAAGAAGAAGAAACAACAGATTATACAGATACAAACGAGTGGTGCCCACTTGGATTACGCCGACGATTTGCTCGGTGAAATGCTCAAACGGGTAAGTTTGTATTGCATCGCTGCTTCGAACGAGGTGTTCAACAGAGAATGTCTTGAATTGATTAGTCAGAACGGAAGATCAAATAGGAAACCTCTTTTTGCAGCAGAACCGAGAAGATATGCCGATGGGGCAGGCAAAATCCCCACTCCATGTGCTGTGCCTACCGGAGGGGATCTCGTGAATGGGCCCTTTTGACAGCTCCGCATGCGTACTATGTGTTTGCTTTTATGTCTGCGTCAAAGTTGAAATGGCAATTGAAATTTTTGGGAGACAAAGGTTGATTGTGTCATGAAATTGGAAGTCAAGAGCGTGGTTATGTAATGCATTTGCTTAGTTTAATTGAAGAGATGTGCATGGTTATGGTCCTTCACCATGCCACTAATTGGTAAGACAAGTAAAGTCGCAAGATGATTTCAGCAAAATATGAAATACTCAAAAGCTTGTTTTGGTCAAAATGAGAAAAAAAAATTAAAAAAACTAAAAAAAGAAAGGTCTAGGAAGAATCACTTATTACATCATTTTCAATTTTATGTATTAAATTTATTATTTTTTTATATTAAAAATTTTAAAATATTTTGACATTAAATTTTTTCGTCTCCAACTCACGCACTAAATTAATATTACAAATATTTTTTAAAAAATATTATATAACAATTATTAATAAAAATGTTTATAATATTAATTATTTTATTTGAAATAATAGAATAATTAATTTATTTTAAATTTCAACTAATTTATTTTAAACATATAAAAATAGATGATTTATTATTTTTTAAGTAATTTTTAAAAATTAATATTTTGTCAACTGAATTTTCTAATTATATTTTTTACTTGATTTTTATTTAATTATGTTTATGAGTTGATGATACTTTTAAAATAATGTATAATAATTTTTGAATAGAGTGATTCAAAATAAATAATTTAAATAAAATCATTAGTATATTTTAATATTTAATTTTTTTAAATTATCATGATGATTGATTTTATAATTATTTAATTAAATTTTATATAATTATTATTTTTATTTATTTTTAAAATAATATTTTAAATATCATATATAATTTTATTATAATTAAGTATTTAATTAATATTAATAATTAAATATATTAATTTATATATTTAACATTTATATTTTTTAAAGCTTTTTATGAGATATTTTCAATAATATATTGGGTATAGTAAAAGTGCAAGGCCATCCGTTATGGCACTAAATTAATCTATTTTATTGTCTTGTTGGAGATGAAAAATCACAAAATTCGACAACAATTTTATGATTTTATATCTTCGTTAAAAATAGTGTTAGAGAAACATTTTAGCATAAAGTCCCATTAAATCAAACTTTATATGATTTTTTTATCAATAATAAAAAGTAGTAAGAGTTTTGACTTACGAAAAGTAATAAACGATATAATTAGATATGACTAATAATCAAACATTTCAGTAAGATCAAAATCTAGTAAAAACAATTGATTACAATTCAAAAGTAAGTAAAGCACTAGTTTTCGAAAAAGATCATAAAGTTGATCAATACCAATAATATTAGTGTATTAAAAGTGTCTCTAGATGTCACTAAAAATGTCAACGTATTGTGTTATAGATGACCAATCTACTATATATAAAAGATATCGTACCTTATAAAAAAAAGTGTCAGAAGATCATATATCATGAGACTAATAATTTTATTAAGAAAAATATCAATTCCATAAACAGATCATATCAATCTTAATGTAATTTAATTATCACTGTACTCTCGATCAAGTTATAAAAATAAAAGTTTTAGTAAGTTTTATTTGCGTAATTAGTTTTTTTAATTTTATTCTATCAAAATATTATTTAACTTTTTAAGTATAGAAAGGCATTCCGATTAATCAATAATGTCAATTTTTATCTTATTTTTTTTAAAAAAAATGTTTAGCATGTGTCATCACAACTTCGTTAACTTTAAGTGATATTAATGGTTAATATTAAGATAAGGCCAATATCTTAAGTGTCAAATTTAAAAAATAAAAGGAAGTGAACAAATGTGAAGGGTCACCCTCAAGTTTGTGCATGTGAACCATGAAGGAATCCATAAGCCAATTCTTTGGTTAATGGTCCCTTTTCATCTATTTGGGCTTATAAATCACTTGACCCTCCTAGTCCTTATTATGTATTAATTTCACGCCGGTTGATGTTGATGAGTGATCATCCTTTTAAGAACATGATTTTCACGAGTTCTATCTTTTTTTAGATTGTGATTTAAGGGTATCCTTTACAAAGAAGTAACGATCATTAATCAATGTCAATAGTTCGATGTTCACAAAAAAAAAAGTTGTGCCTAAATTAAAGGACCGAATATCAATGTCGCTATGATATTATAAAAAAATTATAGTTTTATAAATTTAATATATAAGAATAACTTTATTGATAAATATATACATAAATAATTATTTGTAATTTATGACTTTAATATGGTAGATTTGTCTTTTCGACCATCACACTAAGAATATGTCATTAAAAATAAAAAGCAAAATGCACTTATAAATATCAATAGCTTGATTAAGGACATAACTATTGATAACTTTTTGATAATATTTTTGTAAGCTGTCAAATATATAGTTTACCAACCTACAAAATAAAGTTGCAAAACTAATTTATTAATTTTATAAAAATATATTATATAATAAAAAATATATATTTATTAATATTAATGATTCTATAACATTGATAAAGCATACTTCATAAAAAAATTGTTAATGATTATATCCAGCTTAGAAAAAACCTAAAAATCAGTAAAATTCTCAAATACAATGAATTTACTTGTAGAGAAGTTAGATCTAATGATTGGAATTTCTTTTTTTTTTTTTGAATTTTTGGTAGAAGATAAGAAAAACCCAATTACATTAAATTAGTGTCTTGTCTTATCAAAAGAGTGAGAGAAAAAGAAAAAAAAAAGGTTGAATATGAATTACAAAAAGGTTGAACCTAAATCCTAAGATGGCTTCACTTTGCAGCATTTTTCATAAGGTTTTAGTTTTGACAATGAGCTCTCATCCAACTGCCCTCCTCCCAGCTGGCCAGACTTGATGTCATAGCTGCCATTCTTCAATTTTTTTTTTTATTTTTATTTAAAAAAAACAGAAAGCGATGGTAAATTCCCATAAAATTCATACCCAATTCTCACATTATTATTATTATTATTATTATTATTATTATTATATAATTCATGCATGTATAGCTTTTGAGATTTTATCAAAATAAAATAAAACGTGATATTTGTTTCCGTAATTACTTAAAAAACGTAATTACTTAAAAAACGGGGAATGATTTTGTACACATAGGAGTATTTTGGAATATATTTTGAGTTGAATTTTATCATTGAAAGTGATTACCAATAATAATTACACATAAACAAGCATTTGACTTTTGTTGGAATTATTAATTTATGAGCAACAATCATGCCTTAGCATGCAAAATAAAATTATTTCTCCAACAATAAAAAAATAAATATAAGTTATTGTATGGGATTAACCTTTGTTCACAAGCATATTAAACAATCCTTTTAATGCTTAATCTCATAATTATCCGTTAAATTCCATCAACTTATTACAAAAACAAGTTGAATTATTCATCAAGTAAAAGCTATTGATTTTCAGAGTTTACATTATTAAAAAATTATTATATTTAATAATATAAAATTTTAATTTTTCTACTTTATAACTATATTTTAAAATTATAAATTATTTTATTATAAAAATATTTATTTTTTAAAAAATATCGGATCAAACAATAGAACAAAATCTAGCATCATAGATATAAGTAATGATTCTTTATTGATTTTATTTTTTAAAAATTTTGATTAATATGATTTATAAAAAAATTAAAAATATAATTTAATAATTTAATATATTAATGTAAAAAATAATAATTATAGGTGAATTCATGAGTAATTAAGAAGTGATTAATAAAACGGATGACTTTATATTAGTGATTAATTAGAAGAATTTGGTAGTATAAAGTGGGATAGCGACTCATTGAGTGAATTTTGAACTTCTAGATTGTTTAGGGAAAGGGGAGTAGTTAGAATCTAAACTTGCAAGCCAAGCTACACACCATCTATTCTCTTTGCTTCTTCTTCACGTTCTTATCACTATCACATGATACTACTTCACTTCATGCCTCGATTAATCCGACGGTCCGATCACAACCTAAACTCACAAATTTTTTGATAATTTATTTATTTTTTAATAAATAGAACAGAATATCAAGTTTAATCATCAAACCGAAGAATATGATGAGAATATTCGAGGAGAATAATAAACCAATAATTAATTTTAATAAAATGATATATTTTTAATTTTTTTAGTGTCAATGGTTTTTAATAATGCTTTTCAAATTGATTTAAAAAGTATTTTTTCTATAATTTTAAAAATTCAAGAAAATTTATTTTTATACTCGATTTGATTTTTAAATAATTACTAAATTTTAAAATTTTTATGTGATAAAAATTATGAAAATATTGTGAAATCACTAAAGATTTTAAGTACGGTGTAGATTAAAATAATATAATCACTTATTAACTTTAAAATAAATATGAAAAAAATCTGTACTTTACTTGAATTTCAATTCCAATTTCATAATGTCAATTTTTTTAATTTTATATTCAAATTTTCATTTAAATTAATTTAAAATATATAAAAAATTAAAAATTAAGGTACTTAATTGAGAGAGTTTATATAATGAACTTTAACTTTAAATTTTACATAGACATATAAAACATATTTGAGTTGTTATCACAAAAATTTTAAAAAAATTTGAATTACTAAAAAAATATATATATTTTTAATTTTCCATTACAAAAATTTATTAAAAATAATTTATAAATAAAAAAATCAAAAGATGGACCTAAAATTGAGCTTATAATCTATTTCAATTATCTTTAAATATTTTAGTAATAAAATATCATTAATCTTTTAAAACAATTAAAATTAAAATATTAAATACATAATTGATAAAATTAAAATGATAATTAAAATACAGATAAAATTCATGGTTTTTAATATTTATTCTGAATTTTAAAATTTTTATTTTTAAATATTGAGTCTTAAAATACATTTTTTAAATAAAAAAAAGGAGTGAACACATTGAGAGGGAGTGATGGAGTAGTCCTGTGAATGTAATCTATCACTACCCTCAAGAGTTCACTGCATGACTGTAGCGTGCACATGCTCCCCCTTTGACCACACGACGTGACCTAGACATGCCAAAATTCATAATCCAGTAACCAAATAGACGGCCAAGATCTTCTCTCAGCGTAGACATCGGGATCTGTAGTTACCCCAACCTCGGGTCTACACAAAGACATACAGTGTATTTTACAGCTTACCCCACCGAATTAAACTTTTTTTTATATCTTATGGTTTTTTTACTAAAATAATGAATTTACTGGAAAACATGTTTAATCAAAAAGGAGGAAAACATGTCCCGAGTGTCCCACGGAGAGATCTGCGGCGCCGCTGTATCTGATCCTAACCCATATCCTGGAGTGGGGCCCGCTTCGCAAGTGTGAATTCGGTTTCCAATTTGGCGCCAAAGTATCAACGGTCAAAAAAGTGAATCTCAACCAGAAGAATAAAAGCAGGATTTTTTCCCCTTTCCCCCCAAAAGAATTTGAAATTCAAAATGGGACCCAATTTACGTACATTTGAGCTGTCTTCCACGTGTCAGTACACCCTTCCTCCTAAGTGACCCCTTCGTTACTGCAAAAAGCCGCACTGTAGTGAAAATCTGCCTATTTTCTATTTTCTTTTTAATTTTAAAAAAATATTTCGAGATTTATTCGCCGACCCCGATGTAGCCTCCACGTCACAAAAGAGAAACTCTCGGCCCCACGTTGTTGCTTTTGTGTCGTTGCCGCTCCTCTATCGATGTGGATATCTCCCCGTGATGACGTGGCCCCCACTCGCCGTCCGATTTGGCGGGAAGATCGACGGCGATTCCCACCAACGGAAACAGTGGGTTTGAACTTTAAAGTTACAGCGGTTAAAAGTTTATAATACGCCGATTTTTTTTTTCTTTAAGGAAATTCAAACCGTCACGCGAGTGCTTAACCCACGCGTCCTTTTTCAGACACTCCTGTGATAAAAGGCCAGCGTTGGTTTTTTCCAGCTAGTGCAACCCACGTTGTAGACAATTCAATGCTGTCGCTGCCACGTGTCGAGCTGTCGAGACGAAGTGATGCGATCGTGCGGCGTTACGGGAAAGGGGCGTTATTTTGGTGAAAGGTTAACTGTAGAGACGACGCTCCGCGGGTGAGCAGAGACACAAGAACAGCTCAACCAACCAGCCAACGTGTTCTCTGACATGCCTGCACGTGACCCACCAGACAATCGTGGGCCCCGCTTAATAAGAGTATTTCGTTGACATTACTCGCGTGTCCGACACGTGTCAAGGTCTAACGAGAAATTCGATTTAAAAAAAAAAAAAGAGGTTGAAGTCATCAGTCATGCGCGGGGTATGGTGCACCCGACCAATTAAATGCATGCACGTGAGAATTTTGAGTCATTTCTAATAGAAAGACTAATTTGCCCTCCAATCTGTGCGGAAGAGATATTTTGATCCAACGAATGGGTTCGAATCTTCTCTTGGAGAAAAGTCCGCCTGATAGGATATTCTCCAACTGTATTTTATTTTAAAGGACTACTTTACCCAGGTTGATTTAATAAGATATATAATGTTTGGAGGGTATAAGTGGAAACCAGTTCGTCATAAGCCCGAGTGAATATCAAAAAAGGCCGGGAGAAATACAAAGAAAACCGGCCGGTAAAGTGACAGGGGAAAAGCCAGTACGAGCGGTGTTGTCACATGCCTACGTCATAATAAAGTCGGCAAAAAATCACAACTTAATTAACAAGCAATCTCAAAAAGTAATCTCCAAATGCAACGTGGAATGATTTGTCCCGTCTGATCGAGAATCACATCCTATTGAGTCCGATGCACTCAAAGGACACTGCACTGAACACACTTGGCATCCTAGCTGGACTTTTCAAGCTGCCGGGAGAGGGATCGTGTGACACGTGGCTTGACCGGAAGGGGGTGCATTGGAAAGGAAAGCGCGGGAGGGGTCAGCGCGGGCAGACTTCTCGGGCAGGCCATGTGACCCCGCGCGGTCTCTCTCTTTGCGTGTAGGCGTGGATTCGATATTATAATTTAATTTAAACTAAAAAAAGAAATAATGATAAAAAATAAATAAAATAACTAAATAATAATTATCTCCATATATATAATGAGGCCCTAGAGAGGCAGGAAGAGTTAAGAACAAGGCGTGCTTTGTGCTTGAAAGAGAGAGAAGTGAGAGAGAGAGAGAGAGAAGAGTGAGAGTCGTTGTAGAAAGAGAAAGAAAGAAAGGGAGAAAGAAGAGTTTGGTGTTGGTGGGTGTTGTTAATGGCGATTTGGTCGAAGAATTGAAGAAGAGGTATAGCTGGAAGAGTTTGAGAGCATCTGGGCATTCGCGCTTTCTTTGGTTTCTTCCTCTAAGCGCGTTGGTTTTCCTGGGGAGTTCTGCCTTGTTGGGTATTTGAATCTCTCCTCGTGTTTTACGGAGAGTGAAAGGAAGAGAGTGCTTTCTAGTTCGTTCCTTCCTATTCAAAAGGGTATTTTACGGGTTCCCTTTTGCTAGAGCTTTTTTGTGAAGGAGGGATACATAGAGAGAGATGGAGAGGCCTGCTTGTTTGGATGAATATGAAAAGCTTGTCATAAGGATGAACACTCCCAGGTTAGTTCTTATTTCTCATCGTATTCAGAACTTTCATATGAAATTTTACAAAGAAACGCAAAGAACAAGATACCATTAGGTGGGGATTTGTGTGGCCTTGATTTGCAAAACCCATGGAGTTTTAGCTTTTAATCGAGGTTTCTTCCATGGCTTCCGTTGCCTTTCAGTCTTACTCTGTTTTACCATTTGTTTTTCATCATTGAAATGGTGATCCACACTGTGAACTAAAGGTTTTCTTTCTGCTTTTGTTCGTCTTTTCTTTCCTTATAAATCTGTGTTTTGGAGAAAGTTTATCTTCATTTCCTTATCTTTTCCTGGGAGACTTCTTACCAAAAGCGTGAGATTCATCCAGAACTTGATCTCTGTTCATGTATGGGAATGGCTTCAAAATCCATTTTTGTTTTCCTTATAAATTTGACAAGTTAAAGCAGATTTCAACTATTAGTCACTAACATTATATGAATAGAATATTACCCGGTTTTGTTTGAAAAATAATTTGTTGACTTTTTCTTTTCTTTCCTTCAATCAGCGCACAAATTTCTCTTCAGACTTTTCTTAGATCTCTAGTATTTCATGGAACGGGAAACATGATCACTGACTAAATCCCTTCTACTTTGAAATTTGAATAAGTTAATTCTCTGACTTGACCTTTCATTGCTTTACAGGGTGGTGATAGATAATGCCGTATGCCGCTCTGCGACCCTGGTCAAGGTTAGCTTCCACGAAACCTCAAAAGAACCAACAAGATTTCTTGTGTTCATAACAGTGCCTCAAAATTTGACTTATGGGTCCCTGTTTTCTCTTTCAGTTTTTGGTCAAAATAATTGACTAATCGTCTTTGTTGATTTACAGGTTGATAGCGCAAGAAGGCATGGCATCCTGTTGGAGGCTGTTCAGGTCCTCACGGATCTGAACCTTTCAATTCAAAAGGCTTACATTTCTTCTGATGGAAAGTGGTTCATGGATGGTAAGCGCTTAATATGGAAAAACCCTCTAAAACGAACGAATGATTCTCTTTTTCTGGATCAAATCTGCTGTTGCTTCAAGTTTCCAACAAAATATTCTTTTCCTTGCCTGCAGTGTTTCATGTGACTGATCTGAACGGAAACAAATTGACTGATGAGAGCGTTATTAGCTACATTGAACAGGTCATTATGGGAATTTAATTCTATTTTAACTGCAAACTTAATTGGAATAAATGAAAGAGAGTTATTCTTGATCGAAGCTGAACGGGGTTTCATCTTTGTATGTTGCAGTCCCTTGAAACCATTCATTATGGCAGGACCAACGAGGTTAATGGTGTAACAGTGTTAGAATTGACTGGTACAGACCGTGTTGGTTTGCTGTCTGAAGTGTTTGCAGTTCTAGCTGACCTGCAATGCAGTGTGGTAGAGTCCAAGGTTTGGACTCATAATGGTAGAATTGCGTCTCTAATTTATGTTAAGGACAGAGATTCTGGTTCTCCGATTGAGGACTCACAGCAAATAGACAGAATCGAAGCCCGATTAAGGAATGTTTTAAAGGGAGACAATGATATTCGCAGTGCCAAAACCTCTGTTTCAATGGCTGTAACCCACACTGAGAGGAGGCTGCATCAGATGATGTTTGCTGATAGGGATTACGAACGAAAACCCATCTTGTGTTTTAAAGCTGATTCTCCAGTTGTCACGGTGCAGAATTGGACAGAACGAGGCTACTCAGTTGTGAATGTTCAGTGCAAGGATAGAACAAAGCTTTTGTTTGATGTTGTCTGCACATTGACAGATATGCAGTATGTTGTGTTCCATGCCACTATCAACACAGCAGGGGACAGGGCTTATCTGGTACTTGCCACTAATTGTTAAGCACTATCTCTGACATTGTAGGAACAATTAGATTTAAATTGTGGAGACAATCTTTGCTTACTTGGGTTTGTTAAAATCTATGTTTCAGGAATTTTATATTCGGCATACAGATGGAACCCCCATCAGTTCAGAGCCTGAGAGGCAACGTGTAATCCAATGCTTACAAGCAGCTGTCGAAAGAAGGGCATCTGAGGTATCTAATAATACCCAATTGAGTTCTCAAATTGGTGGTTTTACGCAATGTCTAAATTTTGATATAATTTGGTGTTTAAACAGGGTGTGAGGCTTGAACTAAACATGCCTGACAGGCAAGGTCTACTAGCAGAGGTAACTAGAACATTCAGAGAAAATGGCCTCAATGTGACAAGAGCAGAGATATCCACCACAAGCGACATGGCAGAGAACATCTTCTATGTAACAGATGCCATCGGCAACCCTGCTGATGCAAAGCTCATCGAATCAGTTCGACAAAAAGTTGGATTAAGCGAACTGAAAGTGAAGGAGCTGCCATTAATTTACCAGCAAAAGGCAGAGAGGGAAGAGCAAACACTAGGGGTTGGTGGGGCAGTCTTGTTTTCACTTGGCAGCTTAGTCAGGAGAAACCTTTATAACCTTGGATTGATCAAATCATGCTCTTAACGAAAGTGGGGAGCTTTGGTGGCTGTAGACATTTTCTTTGCTTCAGGTTTGGGGTTTCAGCTGTAAATAATCAAAAGGTGGATTAATTGGTTGATAGTGTAGTAGTTGATATAGGTGGGTCTGGTTGGTTGAGTAGATAGATATTAGAGGTTGGGCCCACTACATCTGTTTAATATATATAGTTTTTCTCTTTTAAAATGCTTTGTTTGGAGGAGAAAATTGGATCAGGTGGAAGAACAGATGGCCAGAGACGAAGAAGATTAGGTAGACATGAGATATTGATCCTGCTTTATGGGTTTACACAGGAGGAACAACACATTTGTACATAAAAACTTGCTTTATTGATTATAATGGTTGACTTCATTTTTTATATATCATGTCTCTGTTCCTGTTGGGTCCAGCTTCTCTTGAAGGAGGAATCTTAAGGGAGCCAATGATCTTGTTTGAGAATATTTGGCCCAACAATAGTCTGATTAATTGAACACTAGGCAAAAAGATGATTTTGCACCTAGAAAAATCTTGAATGCCCTTTTCTTTATTAGGCTTGTTAAGTATATTTAACAAGCAAGTTGATCAAACAAGGTTGGAACTTTAGTACCCAACAGCTTTAAGTGTGATTAGGTGAATGGGCACAGCTAGACAGAAACACCTGTAACTCTTGTTCTGTTCATTCTCAGGCAACTTATCCCAACTAAAACTTTGAGGCATAGAAATCAAATTCAAAATTGGGAACTTGGTTCTGATTCTTTTCTCATTTGGATAATGGGAATTTAAAATATTTTGTAGAATTAGATTTTTTGCAGCAAAATTTCCTTGAAATGTGGTCAAAGATAGGGAGACTGCTTGGTTCTATTTATGTATCCAAGAAAAACAACACAACTCCCCACAATTCTATGATATCCCAAAAGTGAAAACTGGTTTCTGGTTTTTAGCAGTCTTGGGTTCATCTCCTCATTTTTCTTACCTTCTTGTTGAAATTATAATTCTCTCTTCCCATATGCCAACTAGCTTTCTCACCAGGCTTGCAGTAAAATATTTTTAGGGTTTTTACTTTTTTATTTTATTTTATGGAGAATGGTTAAGACTCTGTCAGCAATCATATGACATGTCCTTTGTGACCAGCCAGGACTGGTAAACAAAGTCTTTTGTCCACATCCATAGCCCTTAGTGGTGCAAGACAACTAGCTTTCGCTCTTTGACCTCAATGGAGGGGAAGCTTTAGGGTTGGACCCCGACCCTTGTCTCACGTGCCGGTGAGTCCGCCGGTTAAGGCGGGTACGTGGCTGAGCTGGTTGCAGCTCTCCATATTATAATACACAATAGAATCTGAAAAGGCGGGTACGTGGCTGAGCTGGTTGCAGCGCTCCATATTATAATACACAATAGAATCTGAAAAAGACACTGCAATGCAGAGGCTCACATGCCCATCGGTATCCTTTAGGCTCTACTTTTCACACAAACTGTTTGCTCCTCGTAATCTGGTCAGAAGAACTGCATACACATGAGGGAGAGTGAGAGCAGATGGTGCCTTGACGGGTTTGTGGCTCAAAAAGGGTTCTAGTCAGCCGTGTCATGAAGCCACGAACCCTTCATTTTGTCCGAGAATGGTCAGGTTTCGCTTGATCGAGGCATGGCCCCAGTGGCCCCTCTGCAGGCTTGTCACTTCTGCTTCTTCCTCTGTTATTATATTACATACACACAATGGGCAAGCGAGCTTTTTCCATGGCATTCCCATTGGACATTTCTTAGATAATTTATTATCTTTCTCTCTCTCAGTGAAAGTTTTGCCACTTGAAGAGGCTACCGCCAGACATTACATCACCCTGCCGAGTTACAGTCTAAAGTCTTCAACTTGTCTTAAGGTAATAGCAACCATACGACATGAAATTTTATCATCTGTCTTTTATGACCAACGTAAGATAAACAAAAACTATATTCTGCTAATTAAATAGCAATTCTACCCCTTTTTATTTTTAGATGCACTTGTCCACAGATGCTAAAACATAAATACCCGATATCTTAATAAAGAAGAAAATTCTCTATCCCTAAAAGTTTTATGATTAAACCCTTGTGAACTCGGAAATCGATTTATTCTCTCCTCCATGTTGCATACACGTTTATTCGTCTTTAATTCAATAAATTATGTTGTAAAAGATGTTATCCTACTTGCTTTTTTGCCTAAAAATATTCACTGGCTTTACATGAAACATGCAGATTCCTCTAAGTTGACGAGACAATTATAAGCTAACATTTGCAGCCTCAGATGTTGGATGGTTCCATAGCATGGAACAAAGATCTTCAAGAGTTTATGTTGTCCGAATTATTAGCATATTGCATGCATACTCTTTTTTGAGATTCATGCATGAAACCAGATGCCAAACCCTACATGATTTTATCAGCCAAAACTTAAATGCCCTACCATTCATTATTCTTGACAAGTTTGTAAAGAATATTCTTGGAGTATTATAATACAGGAATATTGGTATAGCTTTCTCTACCCGATGTTGTTAGATTTTGTATCAATGTTGTAATGGCAGACTTCGATTCTCGTTAATGTAAGTGTGTGATTATGTGATGATAACTTGAAAAATATGTTACTTGATAGAGTGATTCTTTAATTATATGAAATCTAGGAGCTTAAACCCATGACCAATTAGGGTTTGGCTTGATGAACCCTAGTCATCAGAGACATGTAATGAACAGTCGAAAGTTCATATGCTTTACAGGCTTTATGACACTAGCCCTATCTTAGGGCATCTACATTAATTTGACACTAGCCCTATCTTAGGGCATCTACATTAACATGTAGTTAAATCTTGTAGTTCTTAGTTCATGCCCTAATTAACAGAACATATTCCTCCTTACCTCACCTAACTAGCTATCTCAAATTTTGCAGCATCGCATCTCTCTTTTTTTTTTTTTTTTGAAGCTGTTATTATTTGAAAATTACCTTAAATTTAAATTGACCGACTTATAATATAGTTTAAGGTTTGATAATTGAAGTCTCCTTAGTTATACAACTTTAGGGTTATATATTCCATCTTATGACATGTTTCGCTATCAACCTTTTAAAGATTTTTTCCGAACTCGGCCAACTTAAGTCTTTCTTGTTGTCCTAATATATATTAATGTTCTCTCGGTCAATTAACTTGATGACAAAGATCAAGCCAAACCACCCAACTCTTTAATTAGGGTTTTTAATTAACACTATAGAAAAGATGCCAATAGTCCCATTACACACCAAGAAGAGACAGATAATAAGGCGAGTAAGGCATATAACACAGCGAAATATGATTGTCGTTCTTGTCGTTTCATCTTCTCGGTCATTTTCTTGGCTTTCAAACAACTATTGGTTCAAAAATTTGAGTCGGGTTTTCATATTTAGGGCTTTAGAGTGGAATCCGACAAAGGGAATGCTTTGTGACGATGAGTTCTTTTCATTTAATTATGCTGTGTCTATGGTATTTTTCGAGTTCATATTAGCTTTATAAAGCATGTACCCACTTATAATCGCTTTGATTAATAAGAGAATATTGCAAAGAAGATTCTCAATTAGCCAACTTTTCTAAAGTCTCTTACACACTATTGTTTGACAAAAAAGATTTTTTCTCACATTCTTTCTCATCAATGTTAAATTAATGACTTGCCAAATGCAAGAATAACGTTTGTAGTTAAAATATATAAATGAATCCAACCTTGTTGGAGTCTCGAATTATTCCTAATGAACTCGATTTTTTCTCGAATAATCCCACCTTTCATCTCGAATTGATTTTTTCTCTAATGATTGAAAAAGGAAAATGCTAGAGTTAGAGGGAAAGAGACAGAAAGAACTTTGGAAATTAAACAACTTTAGTTTATAATTAAATCATTCAATGAGAGATTTGCCTAATTAAGCTAGCTCGATACCAAGAAAAATAAACAAGAAACAATGTTTGAGGAGAAAACGGTGTCATCTTAGTAAATCTCTTGACGATAATTACAAACTTAATTTAGAAAACATTGTTACTTTTTTTTTTTTTGGTTCTTCCAATTTTAATGGATGTCTCAATAAAACTAAACACTCAATGACAACCAGCTAATAGCCCCTTGTAGGTAATTGTAGGTCTTCTTCTATTTGGAAATGGAATCTGTCCCAACCTTGCATTTGGCCTCTTCTAGTTGTTTCATGCAATGTTGAATTTTCCGGCTGATGTAAACTAGGGTTTCCTAAGCAATTTGGTAAACGAATGTTCTTAATTATGCTAATTAGCAATCTAGTTAACGAGAAATTTAGCAAGAAGATTCTTATCCGTTGCATATGCAAAATGTATTTGCATATAGCTTCTTGTCATATGGGACAGATGGGTATTCTCATGTCATATAGGAAGTTGAAATGTCTCAATCTTAATTGCATAATGAACCTATGGCTTCTCCCATGAAAATGACTGGACTAAGGTGATGTGAAGGTTTCAAGCATCTTCATTTCGTGATTCAAAATATGCTTGCAATTGATCTATTTGGTTGATCTTCAACTAATTTAATAAGAGATATATTCTATACATGTTTGAGAAAGGTAAAGTACAATAGCCCAATTGCTCTAATTGGCTACTGAGTAGTTTTGTTGGATTTTTGCATTTTTTTAATTATTTTATGATAAAATAAAAATTATATAAAACTTTAATATATTTATCTCATATTACTTATCAAACTCTAATAGTTAAAAATTGATAAATTTAATCTTAATTTATCAATTTGATTAAAGTAAGTTTTGATTCAAATAACTATAAAAAATTAAAGATATCTTTATTATTAAGATATTTTAAAAATGATTCATAAAATTATTCATCTATTTTAAGTTCATTTTTTAAATTTGATTAATTTGATTTAAAATCTATTTTTTTCATAAGTTTTTCAAATTTTAAATATATATTGACAGTGATTTGAATAATCCTTACATTTAAACAAAATTTTAAGTTAAATTTTATTTTATGAAATTTTTAATTTGAATATTTTTATAATATTTAATTTAATTAAAATTAACATATTAAAATTTAATTTATCACTTTTTAAATACGAGAGTTTTGATTGATAATATGAAATAAATATCAAAATTGTATATTACTTTTTCACGAGTTTAAATAGTATGCTATGAAGAAAATGATAATTTTGAGCCATATGCATGTTTACTGTAGATAAAATGTTTCATTATTTAAAAAAATATTTATAATTATGTAAAATAATTTATATTATCAAGTAAAATATGAAACAAAAAGCTTAATCATATATCATTATTGTTTTTCAGACGTCCTCCACTATGCTTTCATTTAAAATTTTATAATTTTTGTTAATATTATGATATCGACTTTTTAATTTAATGATAATATTATTTTAATGATAAATATAATTTATTTCTATATTGCTTGTCTAATAACATTAGCGCTTTTAATTTTACTAGACATGATCCCTCGTCTAGTCTCAATGCTTTTATTTTGTCAAGAGTTCATTTTGTAAGCATACCCAATGGGCTTCAAGAAATATAGGCTGTTGAGCTAAGTCAGGTGACTGAATTTATGCAGGCCAAAGTAAGGATTGTGCCCTGTTAATGGACCACTCTTGACAGGCTTCCCATTGACATAACTTTAGCCATATGTGATATAATCTCCAAAATCATAAGACACCAATAGAAGAAAAAAGTTGACCTAAGTTCCCATATATGTACTTTAGTGTTTTGCAGTTTGTCGCTTTTTTCAGGCGTCGCATCCGTCAGCTACTGTATGTTTTAATCGTAATCATATGATCTTATTTTATAAAAATTATTTTTAATAAAAAATTAATTAAATTTAAGATAAATATCAAAAAATAACCCTAGCTTTTATGTAAATTTCAATTTAAATCTTATTGCTACAATGTTTTCGATTGTACATTCGAATTTTAAATTTGAGTGAATTTAAATTTGATTAAAAATTTTAAAAATTAGAAATTTTTAAATTAAATATATTATATAATAAATTTTAATTTAAAACTTTACTTAAATGAAAATATATTTAATTTAGTATTTTAATTTTTTAATATTAAAAATATTTTTTTAAAAAAATAATATTATTAAAAAATTAAAAATTATTTAAGAAATAATCATAGATTTAAAATTATTCAAATTTAAAAAATGGACTTACAATAAAATATAAAATTTATTAGAATAAATTTTAAATATTTTAATCATAAAATATTATTAATTAATTTACATAGTTATTTAAATTAATATTTAAATTTAATCAAATTAAAATTTTTCGTACACAATTGAAAAAAGTTTTTAAAAATAATTAAAATTTGATTAAAATTCACTTTTTTATATTTATTTTTAAATTTACGTTACATTTTATTAATGTATTGATATTAAATTTATTTACTTATTTTAAATTCTAAATGATGATGAACTTTAGTTCATAAAATTATCTCACTAAAAATAAAATATTTTTTATTTATATAAAATACAATTGCCAGAAAAGAAAACAACAGGTAATATTTTCTATTCTCAGTGAGAAGCACCGATGCATACGCAAAATCAAACTTTTCTTTTATATATTTTTAATTGTATTGAGATTAACAACTTTAAGTTACACTTGTTAGCCTTTGAATATTTTGAAATAAAATACATTAGGTAAGATATTAATTTTAAATATATTAACAATTTAATAAACTTTTCTTGTTTAATAATTAAATATACTTTGATTATAGCCTCAGAAATGTCAAAAATAGAGGGAATAAAAGAAAATTAAGATGTCGTAACATTTACGTAACACCACCGAATATTAAAAAGTTAGGAAAAAAAACATGTAGGAGAACAAATTAAGAAGATATTATATAATAAATTTCACATATAACATTATTTTAAAAAAAAAAAGTGAGATAAGATGTCGATGAAAATAAGAATAAATTCAATTGAACGATACCATAATTCTTCCTAAAAAATAAAAACTATATCTTATAATATTATATACACAATGGGAAAGAATAATGAAATTTGATGGTTAGTAAACAATTGTATAATTAAAGGATATTGATTGAACGAAGAGGATATTCGCCCATCCATAAAAATTAGAAATGGTTACGATCATTTTCATTTAAATTGGAATTAAATTTGGAAAATAATAAATTAAAAAAATGATGAAAATTCAAAATTTTGAGGTTGGTCATGTAAAATTGTTTAGAATATCATAGATGAACATAAAATATAAAAATTAAGAAGTATTTGTATATATATAAAATAAAAAAATAATACATATATAAATAAACTAAATAATAATATTGTTATCAATAATTGATTTTTTAATCATGAATTACCATCAAATCTAATAATTGTTTGGTTTTATTTGTGGAAGATGTGCTCAATTCATACCAAATAGGTCGAAATACATATGTTAAGATATTGGCCTATCTAATCCAATCAAAACGATTTTATTTAATTAAAATATTAATAAATTAATTAAAACGAATAACATGAAATAAAAAATATCAAAAAGTCATTAAAGACTAAGCCAACTGTCTCATGCTTAAATTATTTAATTAATCATCTTGAATAATTTGAAGCCAATGATATATTAATGACAACAATATTTTTCAATGTATTTAAAACACAAATTTTAGAATTACCATAGTAAATTAGATTTTTAATTGTCTTAGTTGGCCAAAAAAAAAAAAAGCTTGTATGGCCACATGGGTGTACACTATTACCAATATAAAGTGACATAAACAAATAGGGATAAATAGCATGTTAATGAATAGTTCATTACAAAAACTTGGAAATAATAAAGATTAACAAATAAGTAATGTGGCAGAGATTGGTCACATGTTCCCAAGCTTCACCAAAAGTTAATAAAGAGAGAAGGTCATTAATTAATGTTGGTATAAATTTTATTTTTCAAATTATTTTTTTGCTGATTATTAATAATTAAGTATTATAAAATGTATAAAAAATCTTGCCTTGAGTTAATCTCTTGCCTAAGCTGTGTTATTCATACAAAAATGATTGGTTGAAGATTTTTACGTACTAATTCTTACTACGGTAAAGGTTATTTTAAATTTAGACTTTATTTTATATGTTAAATTTGATTATAATAGTAAAAAATGATAAATTATACTTTAATATATTAAATTGATATTCAGTTCAAAAAATTATAAAAATAATTCAAAGTTATTTTCATTGTTTAAATATTTCAAAATAATTTAGATAAATTTTATATTTTGCATAATTTTTGATTTATAAGTTATTTAATTATGAAAATTTTAAGATATAATTTTTTTAAAAAATTATTATTCAAAAATTCTATTTTTATATTAATTTTTTACATTTATAAAAATTTAAGTCAAAATTTCATATTTTATTAAAGTTTTAATTTAAATATTTATAATTTTTAAATTTTCGACAAAATTCAATATGGTCTAAATTAATACATAAAAATTTGATTTTGTCACTTTTTGAATATCAACATTTGATTGATATATCTGATATAATTCTTAAATTTAAATAATTTTTATTTTTATTATTAACTGATTTCATAATAAGTTGAAAATATAATCAAATTTAAAAATAATTAAATAAATTTAAATTCTTAAAATTTTTTAAAACCCCATTAAAAATAATCAAAATCTTAGTTAAAAATGAGCTTTAATAAAAATTTTATATTTAAAATAAATAACAAAAATAATTTACTTCTAATTTAGATTTAGATTTTATATTTTGTATGCTTATCTTTATTTTTAAAATTTTATAATAATAATATATATTGCAATGTTTTTATTTAAATAATATGCTTTTTTTTAAATAAAAAAGTTAATATAAAACACTTAGCCTTAATTAATTAAGAATTTATAATTAATTTTATCTTGTTTTGTTTGGACAACAAGAAAATGTTCACAAATTCAAATGGGAACACATAGAAATCACCGGACACATAAATGGAAATCAAATAAAAATCTATCATTGACTTTAACAAGAAAAAATCATCCTCTTAACCATAATCTCTCCTTTCTTGTCTCTCCTCAAGTAGAAATCATCCACTAAATTGGGCATTACAAATTTAATCCGTATTAAAATTTAAAACTCCCACCAACCCGTTTGACAAAATACATTTTCCAATTTATCCAAATTCACTAGCAACCATATTAACATATATTTTGATACATTTCTAATTTTGTTAAAAATAGATTTAAAAATATAATTGATTGGTTTAATTAAGCAAAACGCCAAAAACCAGAGTGTCTTACCTTAACATTTTTATCAATAAGAGCAGCCGGCGGATTATAATTTATTTTCGGATCACATGCTTACTCTTGACAAATACAAATTAATCCACTAATTAATTAGTTAATTAATTGATTAACCCATAACCCATTACAATGAGATTCCAAGTTCTGACATGGACATGCAATATGAACACCACTTACCATTCATTTTCAAGTGGTAATTTATTTTATGGATTTTGGAGCTTCTCTCCATTCATTTATTCTGCTTTTTCTTTTCTCTTTTCCATGAGTTAATATTACCAAAAGTTAGGTCACATTACCGACCAAAAATAAAATAAAATAAAATAAAGCCAGACTTTTATTATGAATACAATAAAAAAGGAAATTAAAATAATAATAATCATAAATAAATAAAATAAAGTTGTGTGGGATAATGTACATCGAGCTCATCACCAATATTTTTAATAAAAAATAACCCAAACAATTTGAATAATTGGTGTTCTTATCTAAACCCTAATTTTTTAATAATATAATTTCTTGTTTTTTAGTAAGTTATCGACAAATTATTTTGAGAAAAGATGCCATTTAGTTTGCAAGAATATGATATTTGTTGATTCATAATAGCATTTTTCTTGGGTCAATGCTTGTGGTCCCATGCATTTTTTATTAAATTAATTTTATGATATATGATTACTTGCATTTTCATCTTTTTAAAATTATATAATTATTTTATTTATTATAATATAATTTAGAAAAAGATAGATCCAAGTTGTTTTGGATCGACCAATTGATGCGTATTTATTATTTTAATTTCTTTCTTCATTTCAAATATTGTTTTTCCGATATTAGCCATGATGTTTATTATTTTTGCTTTAATGGGTAGGCATCAAAGGGGAATTTTTTATTCAATTCAAATTTTTTCTTTTAAAAAAAGTCTTCGGTCCTATTTTTTATATTAAAAAATTTATCATATAAAGCAAATATTTATTAATAATAATAATAAATAAATAAATAAATAACAAAAAACGTTGCATAACCTTTCAATATGTGCCACCACTAGCACACCATATATATTTAACTAGATAAAGTTAGGTTAGCTTCCCTAATGATGATGTTAAATTTTGTTAGATGGCAATAATTATAATTTTGTTTTAAATTATATAATAACTTTTATTTATTTTAAAAACATTTTTATATTTTTTACTAAAATTAAAAATATATTTTAAAATAAATAAATAATCAGGACACCATATATTATCTATTGAAGTCATCATATGCCCAACTACTAACATGTGTGTGGTAGTAATTTAACAAAATATAAAAATGAATTCACTTTCTTAATGATAATGCTAGATTTTATTTGACGACGATGACTGATATTTAATTTCAAGTTACATAATTCTTAAAAAATTTATAATAATATATATTTTTGTAATTTTAAAATACGTATTAAAAATAAATAATAAATACATCATAAATAAAATTAATAAAATAATATAAAATATGAAAATTTAAAACTTATTTGTGGGTCTTGTTATTTAATCTCCTTTTAACATGTGCATGCACCGATTAAATAGTCAGTGCATTTAATCTTATACGTTATTTCTTCTTAAACTTTGACCAAACAAGACATTGACTGACTGCAACTCTGTCCTCTTTCTCTTACAATGAAAACCAATGCAATAGACATTTATAATAAATAGGATAATGTCTTCTTGATTATCATAACAAGGAGCAGTAGAATTGTAAGAGAAAGAGAAAGCTTTTATCACATGGGTGACATTTTAAAAAGGATATGAACCCTAATCTTTCTTCACTTTAGCATCAATTTCAAGATCTATACCATTTTTATCTCTTTTTTTTTAATATTTTCTTTCTTCTTAATTCTCTTGTTTTACAAATAGAAAAATAAAAGAGTACAATTAAAAAAAATCCAATTTTTCCTAAGCACCCACTTAAAGAAAAGCATCAAAGTTTCCATTTTTTTTATTAATTTCTTAAAGAAAAAACACATTTTTATTTAATAGATGACATGGATGATTTTAACACCTACCCACAAACTAAAATAATAATAAAAATTATATTTTTTCATTTTTAAAAAGAAAAACCAAATTGAGATACTTTATAATTTTTTTTATTTTGATGTTTTAAAAATTTATTTTTTAAAAAATCAGTAAAAATCAAATCAACAAAGAATTTTAGTGTGAAAGAAAATCATTTATTGACTTTATAGAAAGTTATATATTTTTTTTAAAAAGAAAAGATTGAATTGAGATTTTATGTGAGCTGTTGGTTTTGGTTTTTTATGAAAAAAAATATCTCTTTAAAGATCACCAAAAAAACCAAATCAATAAAAAAAAATCTTAAATATTGAAAAAGAAAAAAATATGAGTTTTTTTTAATAAAAATCTCATGCTTGTTTTACTTTCTCCACTTTTATCAAGAGGCATACTTCACTTATTTTTAAAAAAATAATTAAAAAAGAGTGGAAGGAGTAAAAAAAGTGCAATGTATTTTATTTTATTTTTATTTATTGTAGAAAATGTGCATGTATGAGGTAAGAGTGGGCAGGCCCCATAACAATGTCATGCTTGCCTTAGGCCAATCTTTCTTTTGGCAATTTTCTTTTCTTCATGCTTTAGCAACCTAATTTTACTTGCCATTCACTCAAAATAAATAAAAGAAATGTAATAATCATAATCAAGAATAAAAAATAATAATATCTCTAACCCACTTTCCTTTCCCTTTAATAAAAACAAAACAAAAAAAAAAGGAAAAAAAGAAAAATCATCTACCTACTTTCATTTTTCTTTTTGTTTTTTATTTTTTTAATTTTTTTTTCTTTCCACCGGATTCCAACTAAAACCCATTTATCTATATTATATTTTAAGATAATAATAATTTATTTAACCATTTGCATACACTTGTATAGAACTTTTAAAATCTTATTATTATTAAATTAATTTTCCTTTTCATTTAGTTTTTTAATCTCAAATTCAGACACCCTTAGGAAAGTTACGAACCCAAATTAGCTGAAACACAAAAAGAAAACTCTCTTATTATTCTCACCATTTTCCTTTGAAAACCCAAAATCAAAATTCAGGATGCAGAAAATCAATCTTTTTTTTCTTGGCTCTCTTCTTTAAAATTCGAAATTTTTTCGAAAAAAAGAAAAACAGTCACTGTTCTGGGTTCTGTTTCAGTTAACTCTGTTCTTTAATCTAGTAAATCAACTTAGAAAATCCTGTTTTTGTTCGTTTAAATCACTGTACAAGCTCGTCTTCAAGCTCCAACTAAGTTTTCCAGTCTTGGTAACAGAATCTTCATTTGTTCCTTTTCTTTTCACTTTCTTTTGATTTTTGTAGTTTGGTGTTTTGAATTTAAAGCTCTTCTTCTTTCTGGTTTTTCTTTTGGTTTATTTCTTGGTCTTGTTTGGAATTTTAAGCTTGTTTTTTGGTTCATGGAGTTAAAAATCCAAATGGGTTTTTGATAGAACCCCGAGTTGAAAAAATAGGAAAAAGCTTCAGGGTTTAACCATGGAGGCAACTAGAGAAGCTGTGAGTAGCAGCAGCGTTGGGGTCACAGTGGTTGGATCGGATGCTCCCTCGGATTACCACATAGCTCCCAGGTCCGAAAACCAGAACCTGACACCTGGATCCGCGCCACCTCCTCCGCCCCAACAGGCGGCACAAGGGGCGGCACCGCCGACGCCAGCAGCGCCGGCTACAGCGGGTATGCCGCTGAAGAAGAAGCGAGGAAGGCCCAGAAAGTATGGTCCTGATGGTTCTGTTACTATGGCTCTTTCCCCAAAGCCAATATCGTCGGCAGCGCCACCTCCGGTTATAGACTTCTCCTCCGAGAAACGTGGTAAAGTGAAGCCGGCTAGCTCCTTCAGCAAAACAAAATACGAGCTTGAAAATTTAGGTGAGTGAAAAGTTGGTCATTTTGATGTTATACAACATAGCCTTTGAGTTTCTACGACAGTTTTGCACTTGTTTTGTTGTCTAAAGTGTGGTTATTCAATGTCTCACGGCTGTGGTCTGTGTTGTTTCTATATGGGAATTTGGTATGGAATTGCTCTGTACATGTTGAATTAGAGTGTGTGTGCTTGGATGTAGGTTTCATGGGGTATAGCATATGCCTGTTGGTTAGAGGTGGGACCTGCGTTTAAAAGCCCCTGTTCGGAGATCTTGATAGGTGTGCATATGTTATGTGCGTGTTTCGAGTGTGTGGTAGTTTGTAAGGATGGGGGGGTTTGTGGGTAGGTCAGAATGATGGAATCTTGGGGTCATTTGCCACTTGTGACTCGTAACCCCTTTTTCGTGGAGAAAATTTTGGAAGGTGCCAATTTCGGGATACCTGGTGCTGCTTGGTGAAGGAACTTTTGGCTCACGGAAAAGTCTCCTCCATTTGCTGATTGATCTACTGCCATATGGGGAAGGATGTTGTTTTTTGTGTTTTGTGGACGATTAGGTTTGGTTTTAATGTTCTGTTGTTTGTTTCTTGCAACAGGATTTTTAAGATTTCCCATCTTATGTAATACGGTGCGATTCTTTCCACCAAGTGGGTCTAGATGAAAACCTGGAGTTATGGTTTTTTTGGCTTTATATACCTGCCTGTTTTATTCACTGGTTCAGTCCAAAAATGGTTATGGAAGTAATATTTTGAAGCTGAGGTGAATATGAGGAGGGGCATAGTTTTGATTTCATTGTTAGTGCATCTGAATCGAGCAACTTTGTCATCTGTAAGTAGCAAAAGACAGTAAAATTAGGATATTATGATACTGTTTTCCCAACTTCAACTATTATCAACATTCAGCACGAAGAATTCGTTCTGTGGTTCAACTAGAGTCCATGTAGCTGGGGAGTAACAGGTGATGCATGATGGTTTTCTATCAGAATATTTTGTTTGGAAACCTATGGATTGAAATCTAAATAAATAGTAATCCCTTTCTCTTCTTTGTGCGCGTTGGGCCATGAGATGGCATGGTTAGTCTATCCTAATGATGGGAACGTCTCACTCCAGGAAAATCTAATTCTTTCTTCTTCCTTTTCTTTAAAACAAAAATAAAATTATGCCCTTAGTTTGCCTTCTTGAATGTACAAGCATATCTGGTACTGCTTACTAGGTATCTTTGACATTTTGTTTCATACAGTATTTCATAATCTTTTCATATTCCTTTTTCAGGATAATAAAGTCAGAAAAGAATCATAATGCATTGCATATAATTCCGAATATGTTTTGACTCTTTTTTTTGTGGAGCACTGGTGTTCTTTTGTACCTCTTTCTCTTTATATATCTTCAAGGTTTTGGCCTATCTTTTTTCTTTATTTTCAGATGTTTGGGGGTTGGGGCACAGGAGTGAGATGAAGGAAATATTTTGCTATTTGTTTCTTTTTTTTTCCTCCCTTTTTCACACCCTTAACACCGTTATGCTGCACTGATATTTATGTATATTCTTTCTGATTTTCTATATTTGTGTGAAAATTTTCTATTTTATTGAGAATAGCTGCAGATGCAATTGCAAATAGAAGTCCATTTCTGTTGAATAGATGAATTTTGTTGTCTTATAAATGAACATGTTGAGGTACCAGTATCAATGTTGTGTGGGCACAGGGGAATGCCCGAGTCTTCCATTTTTATGGACTATTAGATATTCAATGTTACTCAGGAATGTAGGATTCAAGGTGATTATGATAACGAACTTGGCAAAGATATTATAGAATTCTGAGCTGTCTGAATACAATTCACATAAATTCTTTACCCATTCATATGGGGCTTGTGACCTTGGAGGGGACAGAATTGTGGTTAGATAGGTCATGACTTGCTTTTGCTCGGGGTTTCTCCATTCACTAGTTGGTGTTGTTCACAGAGAAGACATGAATAAGGAAAGAGAAAGTAGTTTGTGCAGAAGTCATGGCCGAGTTGTTAAAATCAGGATGGCTCCTCAGCTTGTTTAGGGTTGGAAAATAGGTTCAAAATGATAATAACAAGATCTTACAGACTATAAACATGACTATGAAATAATATCAGTAATCCTAAAATGTTTTATAGATCATTGCTTACTCTCAAGAAAAGAAGAAAAAGCTAACACTTATAGCATATAGTCCTTAACCTAACAATTATAGACTGCATCTCAAATAGTAACCTTTGGTAGCGAGTTCAGTAGTAACTTCTATATTATAAGCTGTTCAAAGGAGAAGCAAGAAAACGAAAGAAAAACCTAAATCCCCTTTTCAATTTGATTTCCAATCAATAAATTCATGTTTCTCTCCTCCTATGTTATGTTCTTTTTATTGGTGCTTTCTCATGATATCCCAAGAATAAAGAATTAAACTAGGAGCTTGAATACTTTTGCATGCTTGTTGGCCTGATCTTTTATGATTCTGGTGTGGTTCTACAATCTGCTCCTGCATTTCCACCCCTTGGCTCGATGATCCCGCCTCAATCTTTTCTTACTACAATTTTTGGAATGACTTAGAATACTTGTTAAATTTGGATCATAAAATTGTATTACCCTGTGATTTGGATCATGAGTTTTGGTATCATGTCTATGAGTAAACTGGGTAGTATTCAAGTTCTCCCATTAGCTCTATATCTTATTCTTCAGGGATCCTGCTCCAAAAACAGAAAAAAAAAGCCGTATTCTTCTGGGATATCTCCCGATTTCTATATGAATTTGTAGTTGCTTGACATTGTTATTTAGCACATTTAATCGCAATTATTGTGGAACTTGTTACTGATCTTGCCGGGATTTACTTATTGTAGGTGAATGGGTTGCCTGCTCCGTTGGTGCTAATTTTACTCCTCATATCATTACCGTCAACTCTGGTGAGGTATGTGTCTAAGGTCACAAAAAAGTGGACTTTTCGGATTGCTATGGCAAGGACTCAGGCTTTACAACTCTAAACTCTGTCTTTCTGTGGGGGATTTCTGAGAGAATTTGTTTCATTTTGGTCCTGTTGTTGCCAATGATATTGTTACTTCAAAGAAAATTCATGCTGGTTTGAAGAAAGTTCGGATTTGTTGTGAGTTTCTGACCTGAAGAGGGGAAAGAGAGAGGAAAGATGAAAAATCAAAGAAAGGAATATTTAAATTCCAAAACAAATACCCTAACAATATTATTGAAATTTCTGACCATAAACTTCTGAAGGAATTGAGAACTTTATGCAGTTCAGGAAAAACAAATAGAAAATGGACTTTAGAAATCAATTCTTGAAATTATCTCTTTAAATTATTTTCTTTGTAGGTGTAAACGACTATGGGATATTAGTTTTTCTATGTGGGTGATTTTGTTTTTGGTTGCTTCAGGATGTAACAATGAAGATCATATCATTTTCTCAACAAGGGCCTCGAGCTATTTGCATTCTCTCGGCAAATGGTGTCATTTCAAGTGTTACACTTCGTCAGCCTGATTCTTCTGGGGGTACTTTGACGTATGAGGTGATGCTTTTCTACCTTAACTATTTCCTTTTCCTTCTGAAATTCTCTTCCGGAACTCTTATTCTCAGCTGATTGGTGATTATTGTTTTCTTTAACAAGGAGATTTTCTTGGAAGTATAGGACATGCTTAATATTGCTATTCAACTCATTTATTTCAAATAGAAAATGATAATATTCGTGAGGGATCAAGATCTTTTGCCGATCTGATTTTTACTCTTTTTTTGAAGATATATCACATGGTAATTTAACAAAATAAATTATTAATTTTATTTATTTATTTTTCTTACACTAAATTATAAATAAAAACCCTTTTATTTTCTTTTGAAAAAACAGTAAAAATCATATCAGTAGACCATCTTGTTCATTGTGAAGATTGCTTAAGATGTTAACCAATGCGAAAGTTTGGTATTCTTTCCTCAATCATTAATGGGTATTTGGATTTGAGAGTTGAGTTTTGTTTCTCGTTTCATTCTTAATTATCTGCCTGCGCCAATTATCTGCCTGCGCCTTAGCCATCAGCTGAGATGCCATCTCTTCCAACTGTTGTTCTTTCAGGGCCGTTTTGAGATACTGTCATTATCAGGTTCATTCATGCCCAGTGACACTGGAGGAACGAGAAGCAGATCTGGTGGGATGAGTGTCTCGTTGGCAAGCCCCGATGGTCGTGTTGTCGGTGGTGGAGTTGCTGGTTTACTAGTGGCTGCCAGCCCTGTGCAGGTATACCTCATAGCAATCAATGACCTTCTGGGATTGCTTATTACAGACATCAAAATCCTAATACCTTTGCCTGTTTATTGTGAGTCAGGTCGTGGTGGGGAGTTTCTTGGCAGGGAACCAGCACGAGCAGAAGCCAAAGAAGCAGAAGCACGAGCCAATAACAACGCCCATAACAACTCCCATAACAACAGCTGCTGTTCCGATTTCCACTGCTGATCCGAGAACGAGCATCTCACCTTCTCCCTTCCGTGGGGAAAACTGGCCCTCATTGCAGTCAGAGTCTAGAAATAAGCCCACTGACATCAACGTATCTTTGCCAGGCGGCTAAGGCAATTAGAGCCTCAACTCAGTTATGCAATAGAAGGTCTGTCACTGATAACATCGGCAAACCAAACTCCAATTCTTGAATCTCACCTCCTATCTCCGCTGTTTGTTCCCTGTAATCTCATCAAACATTTTATCGCTCCGAGCATGTTGATCTTTAATCCCACTTTCTTTCGGGTAGTGTTTTAGTTAAGCTGATTAGGTAGGCTTCTGCTGTTGTCGTGGTCATGTAGAATATTTTGATGTGTAATATTTACTTCCCTGAGTTGCCTCCCTTCGGAGTCATGGATTGTGATTTGGAAAAATCTGTCTGTTTTAAGCATTCTAATTTCATGGCTTGTTATTGTTTCTTTGCCCTGAAACTTCCCTTACGAAATCGCATATCACTAGGCAGACTGATTAAGGCTGCCAAGTAATTCTTTTTTGCTATTCAATTTTTAACAGGATTGGTGGAAAACAAGTATTTTAGAAGTTTGGTAAACATGGAAGGGACAAACCCAGTTGCTAGATTTGATCAAGGTAGTTTATATAGGAAGAAATCCTGTTGAGTGTTCTGCAAGACAAACCCACCTTGCATTATATAAGGGCAGATACTTCATTGCATACTGAAGAGTAAGAGAAACCAGTCTTGAATGAGATCAGATCATGAGACTAGTGGAAAGGACTTCCTTTTACGTTCTTCGTTCATGGCAATCAATCATGTTGATCCTTCTCGTGTTGTATCTCTTGCAAGAGTTTATAGTTTCCATTGTTTCTTCATACCAGTTGGTTGTGAAAGCAAATTGTACAAAAGGGTTGATGTTTTTGGTGTTTCAAGTGATCATAGCTGCCATCTTGCTTGAAAGCTTCAGTTCATGCTCTGACAAAGCTCTGGTCCTGCCTGTTTGCAAAGAGGCGGTGGGGATAGAAGAAGCAAAAGGAAATGAGGAAGGCGATGATTATGGTGATGAAGACGGAGAGATTGGTCATCATCTTGATGACTATTCAAAGAATGTAGTTGGAGAAGATGATTGTCTGGGTTGTTACAAAACAGACCTTTTAAAGAATGTAGTTGGACAAGATGATTGTCTGGATCATTACGAAGCAGATGATGAAAATGGTAGCAGATTTGAGTGTGTAGATGATGAAGATCTGGAGAGGAGGATCGAGGAGTTCATCGCAAGAAGTCATCGAAGATGGAAGGAGGAGTTACTGGAGGAGAAGCTGAACTTGATCGCAGAAGCTATCCCAAGTCAAGGGACACTGCTGCTGGAGATACCAGACAGCAAGATAATGGCAGGAATCATCTAGTCTGAATTCAAGTTCATTAACTTTAAGGTTTAGTAACATACACAAAGAGGAAGTGTAATAACAGGAACCACAGTTTGGTTACATCGGCAACTTCAGTTGATAATGTTTTGTTAATGCTAATATGACTACTTAGCTAGGTTTGGATTCTATTCTCCATTAAGAATAGAAGCATGTATCTCATGATCAATAAAATGTTAATGCCGAAAGCTAAAATATAAATTTTGGAAAAAAAATTTCAGGTTCATGGTTTGAACTTTTAAATCTTTGTTGTCTAGAAATAGTTTTACCAAATAAAGATATAAAACTTTAATTTTTTCAGAACTTAGGATCATTTTCAATGAAGCTACAAAACATCAAGTTGGTGTTAAAAAGTTACTTTTTCATTCTCAATGTGAATTTCAAAATCACCAATTTGATAGTTGGTGCTGCACAATTCATTATACTAAATCTTTTATTTTTAATTAGATTAAATTTTTGCACATAATTAAATATATAAATTATATTGTTAAAAATATCTTATTAAAATTTTTAAAATAAAATTAATATTCAATTTTTAATTTAATTTATGTAAATTATTTTTATTAATTAAATGTTTGATTAGTATCAAAATTGTATATGATATTAAATTTTTTATATAAAAATATATTGTGAAAATTTATTAATTAGATAAAAATTTGTGATATTTTAAAAAAAATCTAATCAAATTAATTATTTCATCATCTCAAATAAACTAGTTAATGTTATGGATATTATTTCATAATAATTGTTATAAAATATTATTAAAAATATGTTAATTGCATTATTTGAATGTAATGTATTGGAGATGATAAAAAAATTAATGTTAAAATTTTTTAAAAAATGTTTTTTTACATCAAAATTGCTTAACTTTTGGTATTCACCATTGGAGATCACCTTATAAATTTATTTTAAAAGTTTTATTGTATTTTTAAATTTGCAATAAAAATTCCTACCCTCGCAAGTTTGTTTCAATGATAAAAAAATGGATTGAAAAAAAATGATAAAATCCCAAGTTTGAGCCGCTAGAAAAAAAATTCAGATTTACCACGCAAGAATAAGTAAAAAAATAATATATATAAATATATATATATATATCTTAAATTCTCGATATAAAAAATAATCACACGAAGCCAAGTCCCTCCTCTTTGTTGCAAGCCTAAATTATGCATTAAGAAAAGAAAACGTTTGATCTTTCAAATGCCCACTTTTATACCTTTAATTATATCACAAGACAGCAAAGTCCAAGATTACAAACCATCTAGAGAAATATATTACCAAAATGAAGCTTCAAGTCATCCCCTTTTCCAGGAGGGGTTTGTCATCACTTTCCTCCTTTTTCACCACTTCATGCCATAATTTGCTGCTTTCATTGTTGGAACATCCTTGAATCTTCCGATGAAGAAACACATGAACTTCTTCGGGTTGTTTCATTTAGTTTAAGAATTAATGTCATTAACTTCACATAACTAAAGTGGTTATGAAACCAAGCATACCCTGCAATATTACTATGTATTCAAGTTTGAAGCTTTTAGTACATTCACGTTAAAGGCATGTCTTTGATCTTCCCTAGTTTCTACAATGTGCTCAACTTCAAACAGAATTACTTTCCTTCGTTACATGGGAGTAACCAAGCCAATGACATAGATGTGTCTTGCGTCTACTCTGAAGAAAATACTTCACTGATTGATCAACTTAGTATCACAAGTTCACAACCCTTGAATCTAGGAGAAGTTGCTTAAGAAGAAGAATACAGCTAAGCCTTACTTCAGGTTCAGGTCAGGCTTCAAAACTTGCCCCACCAAGAATTCAAAACTAGTCTTTCTAGTTATGAACCAGTAAATTATATTATAAACATAATTATCAGCCTAAGATGATGTATCTAGAAACTTAGACCAGACCCAACTGTTGCAGAGCTAGTTTTGATGTGTTGAATTGTCTTAATCAGCTGACTAACCAAATTAGGCAAAGATATGCTGAGAAACTTCTGGGTATTTTGTGCTCGGAAGCTCTCCATTGCTTCCCATAATGGACTTACTCAGTTTCTCTGTCATTTGGATAGCAAACTAATAACACACTCCATCAATAACTTCTCAGAAAATAACCTACGATTAACTTGGCAAGCTATTCTATAAATTAGACACT
This sequence comes from Moringa oleifera, assembly GCA_021397835.1. Taxonomy (NCBI): domain Eukaryota; kingdom Viridiplantae; phylum Streptophyta; class Magnoliopsida; order Brassicales; family Moringaceae; genus Moringa; species Moringa oleifera. The sequence continues at coordinate 2,515,904 of JAJFZO010000566.1, forward strand.
ATTCCCTTCTTTATTCAAATATTTGATTAACACAGAGAACTGCTCTATAGATTACGACACTCGCTGTCTGGGTATCGATTCCTGCTGTCTTTTCAATACAAAAAGATTCAACAACTTGTATTTATATACTGCATGAGGCTTATCTGGGTATTGGTTCTTGCTGTCCTGACTCTTTGTTTTGTTACCACTCTGGTGCTGAGCCCTTTGACACCTACCTTCACACCTCACAATCTTCATTTTCCACTTAGTCCTATAATGCTGTTTTCACTGTTTAACACCATAATTTTAGCACTCATCGCCGGAAGTCAATGGCCACCTAATGAAGTAGCAGAATGGCTCTCCTCCTACTCTTATGGATTTGGAGAAGAGACATACAATAACAAGGAGGAGATCAGTCGTGACACCAGGAATTACAAAGAGAATGATTCCTGTAACTATTGTGGGTCGAATGACAATAGCGAAGATGACAATGATTATGCAAGTGATGATGAAGTTATTCGGCAAGATGAAGAAGAATACAAAGATAACTTGGAGAAAAGATGCGAAGCCTTCATTGCCAAAGTCACCAAGGCATGGAGGGAAGAGAGGTTAAAGGAGAACTTCCACAGACAATTGGATGATTCAGCATGAACTAAGTTAATAATCAGTCCTAGATACACCTTAAATCTTCAAGTCCTTCATCAGCAGTTTCTGTTCTTCTTTATCTTCCCCTCACCCCATCCTTTCTCTGGGGAGTCCTACTCCATTTTCCTAATATCTGACTGTTTACCAAATCTGTTCTTAAAATTAAATTTATAAGTAATGATGCTTTGACTAACAAAGTTCCCAATTGTTTAGGTCTACTTTTGCTTTTCATAACTTGAATAGATGATTGCCAAAAGATTGGAGATTCCACAATATCTATTTCATTTGAGATTTGTTTTCTTCAAAATAATCACAAAGAAGAAACCTTGACGCAAAATTTCCAAACTGAACAGCAGATGAATCAACTCAAAGTACATTTTAATATTATAGCCATCAGCCAATGTTGCAGGAAACATGGACACACTAACCAAGACCTGCGGATGCATCTTTGCGAGGTGCATCTGCTTTAATACGAGGTGGCCTGACAATCCGATCGATGAGCCCATAATCAAGAGCCTCCTGAGCATTGAAGCGTTTCATCCTACTTAGGTCCTTGCTAATCTGCAAGCATAAATTGAATAAATGCCACTATTTGGGGAGTAATAAATATCTAAATACACCATGAAAAGCACGTATATTGCAGAGTAAAGGAGATGACAATGACAAAACAATCATAATAGCATATATCCTGAGGAACTTCAGTTGTTGCCTGGAAAAATATCAGACTTGAACATGAACAAAATGAAGCTCGTCTAGACAAACACACTTAGTTTATGAGGCCAATGAATGAAAAAGGCAGCAAATAACTCATTATCAAGAAAAATAACCTTTTCAACCGGCTGGCCTGTTTTGTCGGCCAACTCCTTGAAGAGGTAATCCCTGATCCTAAGAAGCTCATTTGCTTCATTACGAATGTCATCAGCCTGTCAGAAATGTTCAAAGCTTGCATCATCAAAATGGGATATGATTTTTTATTTTATTTTTTTGTTTTCAAAAGCCTCTATAACAGTTTTCATTTCACAGATAGCAAGCAGTCACACCTGTCCACGGGCCGCCCCAGCTGGAGATTGTAGAGCGATTCTTGAAAGAGGCATTGCAAAGCGATTACCCTTGATACAGCATACAGTCACAAGAGATGGAATTTCAGATTTCAGCCATCGCATAGGGCATTGCATCACAAGATAAATACATTACGTAAATCAGCATTTTCATCGTCTTCACCTCAGCATCAACCATGATATTGAGGACACTAGAAACACTATCAAACAAATTTCAATGAGGACAAGTATTACCTTTTCCCCAGCTGCAAGAAGAAAGCCTGCCAGGTTATAGGCATAGCCAACACAATGAGTGCCAACAGGACTCTTCAAGCTCTGCATAGTGTCATAGATAGCCATGGTTGGGGTAATCTGCAGGCAGAACAAACTTTTTAATTCTAGAGTACCAAAGAACAAGCAAGAAGAAATGCAAATCTAGACATTGAAATTGTGAAAGAAATGAATTACAAAGAACTCACATCACCGCCAGGACCATTTATGTAAAAGTAAATCCTTTTGGAATCATCAATACTGTCAAGGTACAACATTGTTGCCAATATCTGATTGCTAAATTCTTCATCTATATTTTGTCCAATGAAGATAACACGTTCTCGATACTGCATCCAACAGATTAGTTTCCCAAAGTCAAGTAACAGAATATCAACAGGTTCGGAATTGTAAGAAACTTCAACATTATCTTGGAGATAAAAATCAAAATCCATGCACACTTACGGTGGTGTCCATTTGGCTCAAGAAAGGGTTTTGGGAAAATGAAAAACAAGAGATCAGCAAACCAGTCCTCATAAATTTATCTTAAACACGAGTAAGCGGCAAGGAAGATAGCTAAAGAGCTGGTATCAGGGTCACGCAATTCACTTGGTAGTCAGAAAGACTGCTATATGGTGATTCTCTATCAAGTTTGCAATAACTACATCCCACACTCACTGTCTTCTGCCTCAATAACTAACTGCTCATTTTCTTAAATGTAAACATTAGCAGTGATAAACTTACCAGGGCATTCCATATATCAACCCACTGCCAAGTTCCCTCACCAGGGTTTTTATAGGGTACTCTTGGAGTGCCAATTGGCATCATCCCAACTCTTGACCTTGCTGGTTTATGATTACGAGTCCTGCAAGCACAGAGATCTTAACTGGTGAATATGCATATGTAATGAAGCTAAAAGAAAATATAGGTAAACTGCCAAAGTGGACAAGTAAAGAGAAAACTAGAGTAAGTATTCATATTTGCATGAAACAAAAGTTGTTTGCTCTCTCTTGAGAAATGAAAATAATCAAAACGAAATTTCCCATTACAATATCCTCACACTATCTTGCTGCAACTTCTTCAAATTAGCAAGATTTCTACTAAACTCTCATGTAACATAAACAAAACCGAAGGCCTAACATTCAATATACAAAACATACAATAATTGACATGTTGTAGGGAGTAAATTGAAAGTAGCCTCTATAACAATGAATCAAAATATTTTGCAATAGAATTGTAAAAGGGTATTAACAAAAAAAAATTAAAAAGAAAATGAGATTGTGTACATCTAATTACCCGCATTGGAGACTCTTGTGAACTCTGTCATAGAATTCTGCACTCAAGTTAGGTTTACCAGTTGCAAAGAGACCTGAACCGAAAAAGAACCAGAGAAAAAAATATGAAATTTAGCTGCCATGTTACAGGGAAAAGGAGAAAAGGAAAAACTTGGCATAGAGAGTGAGGAAAATGAGCACACTTGGAGACTGCAGTTTTAATCCTGAATAAAGCTTGGTTCCACAACTGCGAAAAGAAAAAAACCCCAACCATGAAAAACTTCAATTCCTATATTTTCCATACTCAAATTGAATTGAATACCAATACAAATACAGATACCCATATACGTAAATACGCGAGAACGTATAGAAAAGGAGACTGAAAAGAGCACCTGAGAGAAGGCTGACGAAGGTTTGTATTAAGAGACACTGCCATTTCTAAGTTGAGAGACACAGAGAGAGTCCTTGGGCCGAAAAGGAAGAGTATTAGTGCTGACGATAGGGTGATTAAAGAGGAATGATCCAACGGTGCCGGTACTATTTTAGTTTTATGGTTTATCTGATCTTCGCCGTTTAGCTGTTTGAAACCACTGTGATGGCTGAGACTTCTTGTTATCAAGTGGAAAATTTTTTAGAAATATATTTGCCACATTGTTATTATTAGTAATTAGTCTTCAAAGTACTGAATAAATTATTTTTAAAATATAAATGATGTGTAAAATTTTCCTATTTTGAGGGCTTGTTACTAAATAAGCTATTAATTTTAAAACTAAAATTACTTTTAGTTATAAATAGAGGGTAATTGTCAAAATAAGAGTTATACTATTTACCTTTTTTCAATCAAAATTTATAAATGAATCTTTAGTTTGATCAAAATTAGAACTTATTTTTAAATATTTTCAAAAAAAATAATTCAAATTAAAATCTTGTACAAGACTTGAAATTTTTCACATATAAAAGAAAAACACTCAACTGAAAGTTATATTTTATGAGATTTTGAATTTTTTTACAATGTAATTTTAAAAAATATATTTTTAATACTAAATTTTTTTAATTTTTAAAAGATAAAAATAAATTTGAATCAAATTGACATGTTACGTATAAAATTAATTAAAAAGAAAGCTATAGAAACTTAATTAATAAACATAAATAATACATAATTTACTTTGACATTTATCCTTGAAAAAAAAATGAAAACTTGCTAGTCTTGACTAAAGCTTGAGTTTAAGAAAATGCAGAAGAACTTTCCATGTACAAGAAAAAGGGACAACTTATAATCAGAAAATGCTTTCAGAATCCACCAGCATCTCCAGATGCTGCAGCATCATGCTTTTCCAACTTGATAAAAGGAAGAAGTACAATTATGGAAACATAAATCTTCATTACATTTTAGACAAGAGGAGTGTTCCATCTAGCTCAGACAAACGGAGGCCAGAAAGTCTTAATATCGAAGATGAGCAGTGAGTATCTCTTATAATAAAATCCTTCACATTCTCAAGATGACCAAATGAATGAAGGTGGGATGTAGATCAGGAAGGCTTCTCATATGAATTATGGTCTCTGAATTCAGCAATAGCACTGCGTATCATTTCAGCCACATGAGGTTGCACAAACAAGTGAGTGCTGTCCAAGATATGTATTATGAACTTCTGAGATGCGGGCATTGAAGCATTCAAGTTGATGATGAATTGTGCCATCGGTATGTCACTGCAACATGAACATTACCAAACTCTTTCAGATTCAAAGAGGAAGTCAGAAACAAGGGAGGCAATTGGAGAGAAGATGGAATCAGTGACTTCTCCATGGATCAATATATTAGTAAATGAACGAGAATTATAACTGTGAAGCAGAGCCCAAATAAACAAGTTAATTGCGAACTGTTATCCATCCTTAGTGTGGTTGTTCTTGTCAACAGAGTGTGGAGACAAAGTAATATCATCATAAAAGCATGCATACTGCCTAAGCGTGGGCACAAGGTAGCAGTTTATGATATTAGTTACCAGGAGATGAAAAGTCCTTTAGTGGCATTGACCATAGTGTATCAGCAACTGAACTGCAACAAAAACCATGGCAAGGGGTGAGAATGCCACAATTTTGTTCATAGCTATCTAAACTCTAAACACATAAATAATTGGGAAAATAAAGGAAATGGTTCGGCGAGGGGAGGAAAAGAGAGAGAGCAGTTGCCTTATGTATCCATTGATGTCAAAAACTAAAAAATATTCAACTATGTAACTGCCACATCAAATGCTCAATTCTATTTTTCACATTGAATTAACCATAAAGTAAAACCTTAGATTTAGGTGCTTATGAAGAAAAGAAAAAATGAAGAACCAAGTAAACAAGCATTGAAGAATCCTGTGCTGTGGAGGCACAACAATACCTGAGTTCCTCTTTGACATGTCAGAAGCATGGCAACCACTATACTAGAAAGGAAATATAAAAAACCAGGTTCTAAGGCTTATGATTTAACCTGAGTGTTATACTTTTAAGTCAGAACAGAGACCAAAAAAGTACCAGCTTGCTATTTTGAAACAAAGGGTAATGTCCCTGGTATAGCTTGCAGTTTTTTGATCCTTGAATACAGAAAAGTCAAGTTGATTCTATCCAGCTATAACCTGGTATCTTAGACAATTTCTTCTCTTCCATAACCTTTCTCAATCTCATGGCATCATCCCACCTGCCAACAGAGATGTAAATGTTTGCAAGAAGAGCACAATAGCCAGTTGCATCAGGCTCCAAGTCAAAGCAATGTTGAGCTGCAATCTCTCCAAGCTCAACATTGTTATGTAACCTGCAGGCAAGAAGCAAGGCTCCCCAAACCCCAGAATGTGGCTTCACTGGCATGGTCGTTATTAGTTCATATGCTTCCTCCAATCTACCTGCTCTGCCGAACAGATCAACCATGATTCCATAATGATCAGCAGAAGGTGTAAGTCCATGGTCATTCATGCAGTAAAAGCATTGGTAGCCCTCTTCGACCAAACCAGCATGACTACAGGCAGTTAACAGTCCAGTAAATGTGAGTAAATTTGGACGAATTTGGGCATCCACCATTTCTTGGAACAACTGGATGGCATCCTGAGCCATCCCATTTATGCCACAACCCAGGATCATTGCCGTATAAGAAACTAGGTCCTTCTTTCTCAAACCATGAAACAACTCACATGCCTTCCTGATGCTTCCACACTTCATGTACAAATCAATCAAAGCTGTAGTTATATGATCATCCATGTCGATTCCAACCTTACTTATATATGACTCAATCCATGCTCCAAATCTCAAATCTCCTAATTGTGAACCAGCAGATATGACACTAGCCAGAGTGATCTCATCTGGCTGAATATTAAGATTTGCTTTAAGCATCTGGCTGAACAACCTAAGAGCCTCCTTAGGTTGGCTATTTTGAGCATAACAAGCAATCATAGCATTATAAGAGAGCTGATCCTTCTCGCACATTTGATCAAAGAGTTGACAAGCAAACTCAACATTACCGTGCTTTGAGTACCCAGAAATCATTGTAATCCAAGACACATTGTTCCTCTGGGGCATTGCATCAAAAAAGCTTCTTGCTACCTTAATGCTGCCATAATCCACATAACCACTAATCATTGTATTCCAAGAAGCCAAGTTTCTCTCGGGCATCTGCTGAAATAAGGAGCATGCCTGGTCCATGTCTCCTACTCTTGCATACCCTGAAAGAATTGAATTCCACGATATAACATCCTTCTTCTGAATTTCATCAAACACCTTACGAGCCTCCACTAAATTCCCAGATTTCAAATGCCCAGATAAAATTGAATTCCATGAGACAATATTTTTCTCCGTAATATTATCAAAAACCTTCTGTGCCATCTTCATATCACCCAGTTTCGAATATAAATCCACAAGGGCAGTTTGTACATAAACACAGCCAGAAAATCCATATCTATGTACCTGGGCATGAATTGAAATTCCTCCTATCTTATGCTCAATTCTAGCACATGCCCTTAATGTTGATGATATAGCATGGGAGCTAGGAGACAATCCTAACTTTCTCATTTGAATATACAAAGAGAATGCTTCCTTAAACTGACCATGCTGGCTGAAGAAACGTATCGTGCAACCCCAAGGAAAGGCATCCAGATTTCTTAAACTATAGAGGATTTGTTGGACATATTGGGCAATACTTCTAGAGTACTTGCAGGCAGATTGAAGGATTTGGTGGACTAAGAGGGACTCAAGATTATTAAGACTGTTTATGAGTATCTGCACATGAACTTCTTTTGCCTGTCTGATAGTTACACAACCATTCAGGAAGGACTTTAGCTTTGAACCAGACATCTAAGAATCCTAGTGGTTTGAACCATTTCATTTTTCATGAAGGGACTTGGACATCAGTTTTGGCTCACCACAACAGAGAGACCAATTAGGGGATGCTTGTGGTTACAAGCAAAAATACAAGGTACCCAACATGTAAAATGGCTAGGAAGCTCCTACATGTCTTGTTGAAAGCCAGGGTACAACATTCACCGGCACCAAGCTCCGATGAAGGACCCCAAAACTAAAATTATTACATACAGTACTTTGTTTTCTCTCCCGAAATTCAATACTATCAAAAATCATATCTAGAGGCAAGGGAGGCTATTTCACTCTTCATATGAGAAGCACTTCAACACCAAATTGCTCGAAAGAACAACACCAGTGCAAAAAATTAAGCATTTGACGAAATAAAGATTTGGGAGGAAAAAGAGAAGCAAGGAAAATCGACAATAAGTCATCAATTCTAACTCTGGTGGAATGCAATTTAGAGTAATTTAAAACTAACAAGAAATCAAAAGGATTAAGAGGAAAGCAAAAGAGAAGTTATAATGAACAGAAACCTCTACCCAGGGAAGAATGATTTGAGTGAATAATGAAGTTGTCTGCAACTGGAGCAGGAACCCACCGGTATCCGATGAATTCTACCCTCTCCAAGGAAACAAAGAGACCCAGGAGAAAGGTGGATCGGATCAACTAAATTACAGGTTCTTTTACCCACAATCCAACCGGAGAGCAAATTGGGCAACATTAAGATCCGATCTAGTTTTGCTCAATTTGCAAATTGGACAACCTTAATTAGAATCATTTGATCCCAAAACTCAAATTTCGGTTTTAGATAATTACCAACATGAGGAGAAATTAATCCTACCCGTGGTCTTCCTACACTTTCATTTCTAGTCTCATATTTAATAATAATTTGTCAATAAATTACAATTAATTTAAATATACTTTCAATTTCACAAAATACTTTTTGAGATACATATTGTCTCACCAATTACAAATAAAGGAAATAATTCCAGCAATACTAATATCAAAATATAACATTCACTAGAAAATTGAAATTTCTCAACCTCACTGCGAGCAAGTAGTTAAACACTTTCAACTGAAACAATGAAACAATATCTCTTATCACCCAACTTTAATTTTGATTTTAGACAATTAAGAACTCTACATAAAATAGACAAAAAAATTTAATTTTGATTTCCTCTCCCCCCCCTCCCCCCTTCAACCGCTCTATATATATACAAATATATATGTATGTACGTACTTATGTGTGTGTATATATATATGTGTGTGTATGTATGTGTGCATATGCATGACTTTCGAATAAGTTGCCAGGCAAAACCAAAAAAACAAAAAAAAAAAAAGACCCTAATATTGTTGCAGAAGCTTGGAATTATCCTCAAATGTCTTCCTACGGAAGAGGAGCCAGTGAGGCTGAGAAAGACAAGACTTAAAACTGCACTTCAATAAATCACAAGAATACCCAATTAATCATACAACCCTACACAGAAAAGCATCCGATACAGGAGATGCCGTGTCAGAAAAAGGATGCAAGAAATGCGGTGTGAAGAACTTCTGCGTGGGAGTAGTTCTTGACACTGAAATGGCATCTGAGAAGCCGCTCAATGGGCTGAAGCAACTTCCTTGATCATTCCTCGTCTTCTAATGCGCTAAAGATCATCCTGAAGAACAACAAAGGGGGAAATAATCAGATTTTAGTGCCATAACAAATGAAACATGAATTCTTGGGACGGCATGAAATCATCAAAATACCAAAATATGGAGAGAAATAGGAGAACAATAAGATAGGCAAGCTTGAAAAGCCGTTGCTTCTTTTCCCAATTGAGCAAGTTGAATATCTCTGTCACATCTACCAAGTGCTGTCTTCGAGTGTAGCTGATAACAAAAACAGAAGACTCAGTAAAGACACCTTATATCATACAATCAGAGTGATCCAGCAAATTTATAAATTTGACATATCCCAGCACTCCCTTCATATAAAGACATTGTCAGTGTAATGAAATAGTAAAAAATTTTGCATCTACCGCAACATTATCCATGGTTCTGAAGTGTTATCTTCAAAAGCTAATCTCCTTTTACTGTAGGATTGCCCTCAAATACATCCAAGAGATCAGCTTTATTTTGTGAAACCTCATACAAGAGGTCCATAACAGAAGGTCAAAGAAGTCATTGCAACAAATGAAGTCCTAAATTTAACCCTTCCCTTCCCCATTCTTTCAACTGACAACAAAGAACAAAGCCTGTCAATTCTCTTCTAATTGAATATGTTATTGTTTCAATGCAAACCATCATTATGGCTTTCCTTGCTGTACAATTATTAATATCATTGTCATGCTAGATAGAAGAAATGAAATATCTATGCATCTATTCCAAGTCCAGGGGACTCTGAAGAAGGATTAGTGTCTTGTGAAAAACTGAGCTTTGTCAGAGAAGTGACAGTGCAAACCAGGCCAATGATTAATAAATAATGCTTGAACACATAGCAAGTCCAAACGCACAACAAAATTCGCCTCATTGATAGCTCAAATATCTCATCAACAGCCATGGGTGGCCTACCAGTTCAACCAGGAGGTTATAACAACATATACAGGGCAATATCCAACACAGTAGACCCTAACTCCATCTTGTTACAAGTAAATTCCCAATGAAAATTCAATCTCAATGCAGTACGCTCCACTCCCTCTCATAAGCAATGAAGCACCAAGCTCAGTGAAGAATACTGTTTGAATGAGCTACATCTCTCTCACAGACAGATTTGCAAAACAGTTTCAAACAGGTGAGTCCATAATTAAGTAGAAGGGAATGAGATAAAACTTACAGTCTCACATTGTAGTAGAGGTATGGAACACTCAACAGGCACATAACCCAGTGCCCTGTTACAAGATAGAAGAAGCATAAAACTCCTTCTGTGATGAATTCTGGCAAGATCACTTTGTTTATTCGCGATGAAGAGTCATAAGGGTTGATATAATCAAACTCTAAATCTGCCAGGCACATGAGCTGCAATAAATGTTTCCAATGTTACTTTTATTTTCCGTTATCATTTACCTCGAAGCACAGTGGACAAACAATTACATAGCAACCATGTGAACCGATATGCAATAAGTAAATGCTTGCTTTACTATCACCTAAAGTAAAACTTTCTTCAATATTTTCATGAGTTGCCTCACGCACACAACCAACCACTACATGAATGCCACATTATGAGTCACATGCATCAGCCACATCCATAGCATGCTTTTTCTGCATCAAGTGCAAAACCAATATGGCATGACTAATATCCATGATAAACACCTACTAGATAATCTATGGATGCAATATGGAACATCCTGCAAAATAATTTCCTAAAAAGCATTCTCATTTTTACACATCAGCAATCAAGCCCGTAGTAAAACCTCAAGTTACCTGCCCAGCACATTGACTCAGGGTTATTACTTATTATTCCTGTTATTATCATTAATATTTCAGTTACTTCATGTAAAACAATCAAACTATGGCTACCCCTTGATAGGCAACAGGCAGTCAAAAGCCAAGTAATCCATTGGGATTTATAAGCTAGCCACTTGATCCTTTCCCAAACCTTTTGCTTTCAGCTCGCAACATTGTAAGTGTTGCAAACTGTATCACCTGAAAATAAATAGTAAACATGAAAGATATTACCAAAATTTCAATAAGCTGAGTCGTAGACTAGGTCACTTTCGGGCTTCCTCCTCAATCCTAAGGCGAGTAACGAGCCCTTCCAAGGAAAGCTCTTTACTTGTACATAAGGACATTCTTAAAATCTTTCCAACTAAGGGGCAACTTATCTATCATAACTGCTACTTGAAATTACTTATGCAAAGGCATACCCTCTAAGATGATCTCATGCACTATTTTCTGTAATTCCTGTGACTGAGTAGTCATCATGAACATCATATATCTACTTACTACAAATTTCTTAGCTCTAGCCTCCTTAGTGTCACACTTCTTCTGGAGTGCTTCCCATATCTCCTTAGCAGACTTATCAAAGTTATAATAGTTATAGAGATCATCAGATAATCCATTTAGGATAAAATTTTTGCACAAAAATCATTTTCTACCAATGATTCAAGACTTTTCTTGTCAGTATTTGTAGATTCATCAGACAAAACAGGTTTATTGGTATGAATTACATAAGCCACCTTTTTCATGGTTAAGAAAAACAACATTTTTTGTGTCCATCTTTTGAAATGAGCCCCCTCAAAACAAAATGGTCTATTTAAATCAGCAGTAGCAGATATTATTTCAACAGTAGATATAACAGTAGACATGGCAATACTAACGTCTTAAAATTATTTCACGGCTCTGCCCTCGGTGTGCAGCAATCTATAGCCCCATCGTTCCCAGGATAAAACAACCTAGATATCTCAGGCTCAAATCTCCTATGCACAGTAAGGATCTGAAAATACTACACCTTAATTAACTTACTCGAAATCCACATAAAATAAATAAAGTAGGATTTTATTTTTTAAAAAATAAAACCCTAAAAATTTAGAAAAATAGATACCTATAATTAAAGAAAATAAAACTACAAATTAAAAAAAATAAAATCTCAAAATTAAGAAAAATAAAATCCCAAAATTAGTGAAAATAAAATCTAATGGGAAAGGAGAGGAGAAAAGAAGAGAAGCTTCATGCTTTGGTGTGTTGTGGGAGAGTGAGAAGAGGAGTTTATGTAGCGAAAACTAGCGAGGTTTTCACAGGAAGGTAGCAGTCTATACGAAATGATGACTCTCTGCATGCAGACGACGTGAAAGATAAGGTCTATTTGTCATGTTGGTGGACTGATGAGTCACCCACAAGCTCGATCTTTTGCTAAGGTGGCGTTGATGTGTCCAAATAGAAAAGAAAAAAAATAAATAAAAAATATATAGGTGCCATCTAGCCCAAGCCCAAGCTCGAGCCCAGACTCAAGCTCGACTCAGCACAGTAGGACAGACGAATGACGACGACGGGGGCGGCACACACGCACTTGTGTGATGGGCCTTGATGGGCCTGCTCCTCCCTCCTCTAACAAAAGTGGGATGCCTTTTAAGGCCCAACCCAGATAAAATCTCACACTATTTATACAACTTAAGGAACTCATTCCTTTTAGATGTGGGATTCTTTCTAGGAAGGTAAAAATATAGCACCTATAAAAACTCTTTTTAAATTCATCATTTTTTCGAAAATAAAATACTTTTTTGAACACGTTAACGCCACCTCAGTTAAGGATCAAGTCAACGGCTGACTTATCAGCCCACTAACATGACAAACAGATATTATCTTCTAACGTTACCTTATCTCCCAACGTTACCTTAACTTTCACATGGCCTGCATGCAAACGATCACTATCCCGTATAAACTGTTACCCTCCCGCAGAGAACTCACCAGTTTTCACTATATAAACCCCTCCTCCCACTCTCCCACAGCACACCAAAGCTTGAAGCTTCTCTCCTCTCCCCTCTTCTCCCATTAGATTTTATTTTTCCTAATTTTGCGGTTTTATTTCCCTTTGAAATTTTATTTTTTTAATTTTAGGGTTTCATTTTTCTTAATTTTGAGATTTTATTTTTTCTAATTTTGGGGTCTTATATCCTAATTTTGGGATTTTATTTTTTCTAATTTTGAAGTTTTATTTTTTCTAATTTTGAAATTTTGTTTTCCTTAATTTTGGGGTTTTATTTTCTTAATTTTGGAGTTCTATTTTTTTCATTTTTAAGATTTTATTTTTTCAAAAATAAAATCTTAGTTTATTTATTTCATTTGAATTCTGAGCAAGTTAAATGAGATGTATTTTCGAATACCTACTTGCATGAAAAATCCGAGACAAAGATATCTACACTATTTTATCATGGAGACAACGGGGCTATAGACTGCTGCACATCGAGGGCGGAGCCATGAAACAGTAAGGTTATCAAAAAGAAAAGAAATTTCCAAAGACAAAGGTTTCCTTTTTTTTGTGAGTTATTTGAGAGCATGGACTGGGACTTTTAGAGCATGTTCCCAGGTAATAGCAGCAGGGTTTAAGACCAAAAGTTTACCCCAAAGGGATGAATCTTCTAAAAGCAAGTTAAAAATTCAAGAACCAGTGCAAGTATGACCTCTAGATTACAAACTAGGAAAAGAATCATTCTGAGCATGCAAAATCGTTAATAAAAAATAAGATATTAAACATGATGTATACCACTGAAAATACACTGGAGTAGTAGCTGAGGAAACTCTTTTGTTTTATTACATTTCAAAGTTATATAAATTGATCAACCAAAAAACATACCCCAATCAACACTGAGAATTACAGTCTTTCAATTATGGAGATTAATTCAGAGAAACAATTTAACACAGACGAACAGCAAGAGAAAAAAATACAGGACGACCATTGGCAACTACAATATTAATTCACCAAAAAAAAACTAAAATTAATGACATACCAAAGCAAAGGATGAAATTCTCAATGCAATCAAAAATGGACAAAAAAAAGGGAAAAATAACAAAGAAGATCCATGCTAAGGCCAGTGCGCTCTCCAATTTCGTAATTACAAAAATCTAGAAACGAGATATTGCATACATTATGTACACCCAGAAAAACATAAAGAATATATACTCGCAAAACCCCAAAAAGCAGTCAGGTAGATGTAAAGAAGAGAGATTAGGGTTTTGAAGGAACGGACCTGGTAAACGACGAGGACGAGCAGGGCAATGAGGACGAAGAAGGAAATCAACCATATAAATAGATCCCCCATGCTCCTCCCCCTCCTCCTCTTCCTCTAATATCTCTCCTTCTTTTATCTTCGGCTCTTCCCTTCGTCTTTCTTTTCTTTGATCAGACAAAGCAAAGGTACAAAAGGAAAAGAATAGCAGAAGCGCACAACGAGGGAGACGATCAGTAGGGTCGGTCCTGTCTACGGACAGATAAGCTGGGTTACAGAGTTTAGATGATCGGAATTTGGCGACGAAGATGCAAATCCAGCTCCGATACTCCAAAGTTTACATCAGAAAGTCCCAAACTACTACCACTTTTTCATCTCAAATTTATCAATTTAAATCTAACTTTTATTACTGGTTTTTTAAATAGCTTTTTTATAAAATTTGAAAAATAAACTGAACTCATTTTTAATTTAGATAAATATAATTTCAAAATTTTAAAAAAATAATTTTTTAAATTATATAGTAGATTTTAAAATATTCTAAAATAATTTTTAATTGAAAAAATAGTCAAATTAAAATTTTAAAAAATTTTAAAAAATATTTAAAGTATGTAAAAATTTTCACCATAAAAATTTTTAAAATATTTTTAAGTATTAAAAACATTTTAAAAATTATCATTAAAAAATAAAAAAAAATAAGTAATTCATAAGTTAAAGATTATTAAAAAATTAAAAAATAACTTAAAATAAAATATAGAATTTATTCAAGATACTTTATTAATTAAATTAATTACATATTTAATTTTTTGATTTAAATTAAATTATTTTTTATTTCAATAAAAATATTGTAAATAATTTTTGTATTTTATTTTAAAATTATTTTTTAATTTTGAGTACTTTTTAATCATAAAATATTTTTTATAAATTTTTTATTGATATAAAAAATTAATATATACTTTTAATATTAAAAAATTTTAAACATTTTGTGGTTGTCACTTGAATGTTTTTTATATTTATGAACAAATTTAATATAAAAGTTATTGTACAATATATATTATGTAAGTTAAATCAAATTAAAAAATTTTAAGTTAAAATTTATAATGTAAAATTTTAATTTGAATAACTCATATAAAAAATTAAAAATTTAATTTAAAGTAAACCAAATTGAAACATAATTAATTCAATCGATACTTAGAGTTATAAAATAAAACACAAGACATGATTTATAGTTTTATTTTTTATTTTTTATTAATAAAAAATAAATATTAAAAAACAAATTATATCATCTTTTTAATTTAAATTCTAATGCATCAGTTGAATCAATTGTATATTTAATCTTATGATTTAGTTTAAATTAAACCTAATAAAAATAACTATAGAAAATTAAGATTACTTTTATTATTAAAATGACTCAATAAAATTTATGCTTTATCTCTCAATTGTAAATAATTTTTTATTTATTATTAAAAAATTTTGATAATATAAATTTATAAATATATATTTTTATTACTTAAAAATTTTCAAAATTTTTTATATTGATAACTTAAATATTTTTTTACATCTATTAAAACTTTCAAAATTTTATTGTATAAAATTATTAATTTAAATATTTTAATTTTTAAATCGTTAGATAAAATTTAAACAAAACAAAATTAAAACATTACATTAGCAATCAATTTAATTAAGTTTCAAAATATAAAATAAAAAACAAGTATTAATTTAAAGTTTGTTAATATGTTTACTCTTAAATGAATTAGTAATGATTAAACTTGATAGGAAGGAAAAGAATAACTTCGAAAAAAATATCAAATTTAACAATAACGGTTATAGTCCATATTAAAAAACTATATTTCTTGGATTTTATATCACTTATAAAAATATAAATTTATTTATTTAAGAGGGACACAATCAAATTGATCTTTGCAAGTCATATAAATACATTCACATGACAAAATTTATATTATCTCGTTTGATAATTTAATTAAAATAAACTATTTCATTTTATTATTATAATATTTTATAATCACGTAAAACAATTATAAAATTTTAAAATACTATTAAGTTTAAAGTATTAAAATATTTTAATTTTTGAATACGCAGAATCGTTGAGAGCCAAATTATAAAAAAAAAAAATTCATGAATGAAATTTAGATTCCACGTTTTGACAATATATATATATATATATTGGGTGTGATTCAATCGCGCTAATGTTGCGTCAATTATTCATGCAAGAAAAAATTATTTTTATGCTTATTAAGAGCTAATCAACAGTCAGTCATTAAAAAATTAATTAAGTTGCTAAAGTCACAATGAGAACCATAACATTATTTTAATAAAAAGTTAATAATCACATTATATATAATCTTATCCATATGTTTAAATTAAATATTAAGTATTTATATAAAATGTTATTTATTTATTAGAGAATGAAATTGATCTTACTAAAAGCTTTCACTACTCTGTTCATATTATGAATATATATATATATTCACATATTTCACATCGATGATAATAATATGGTTTTTCATTAAATTTATGTTATAAATATTATTTATTTTAAAATTATTTTTATAATAATTTTAAATAATTATATATTTATGATGCTTAAAGTTGATGACAAAAATTTTATATCAGAATCCACATATTCACATATATTTTTATTTTTAAAATTTTTATTTATTTTAAAAAAACATCTTGCAAGATTAATATCAATACGATTTTATTTGATTTATTCATTCTAAAAAAACACTTTGTGAAATTTGAATATTTTTAAATTCTATATAACATTTAAGATTTGATCTATCTTTAAACTTTTTAAAAATAAAAATATATTATATATTATAAAAATTATTTATTTTTTAAGAACTTTTTTAAATATAATTTTAAATATACATTTAAATAAAATATATACATTATATATTTAAGTAGTACAGTAGAGATTCCTTATAGCAAGCAGTGCATCAAAACGGTGAGTAGAGATCCCTTGGATGTTGCCATTTCGGCTTCCTCAGAGCATGCACAACTCAAAGAAGGGTTCGAACGGAGAAAGAAATTCCTTGATCCTAAGTTTATCAACTTCTCGTCACACTTTAAGCCTGCAAATCAACCACATTTTGCTTACTACATCAATGGGAAAATGATAATTAATCTATTGCCCATTTTTTTCATTCGTTTTAATAAAATAAAAATCACAAAAATTGAAAATTTCAATACTTTTTATGATTTATTATATTAAGATAATAAAAATAAATTAAATGTATTTTAATATTTCATTTATTAAATTCTCATATGTTTATAATTTTTTAAGAGAGAAACAAATATCATATCAATAAAAAAATATTAACTTCTATTGATCATAAAATTGTATATTTCTTATAATTATTATGTCAACAAGAAAGTAATAATAAAAATTAATCATTGTCTCTTTTTTAACAATTTTTTATATCAATATAATAAATAATAAATAAAATTTAAAAATAATTTTGAATTTCATAATAAATGGGATTTGATTTATCTATTTAAATCAAACTAAATTTTATCCAAAATTTTACAAATTGATAATATTTAAATTAAAAAATTTGTAATATGAATTTTAGCTTTAATTTTTTCATAAATGTAAATAAATATTTATACTATCAAAAAATAATATTTTTTAAAGATATATAAATAACTCATTAATAAAATATTATTTAAAATTAAAAGTTTGATTCAAAATAAAATCAAATCATTTTTTAGATATTTTAATAGTAAAAATAGTTTTTATTTTTTTATTTTAACTTAATTATTTTCAATCCATATATGTTTTGAAATAAAAAAATATTTTTAAAAATAATATTTGAAATTTTAAATGACTTTTATTTTTAAATAAATCATAGTATTTTATTTTATCAAATTATTAAATATTAATATCTATATAAAAATTAAATGCAACACAAAATCAAACCATCACGGTGTTTAAATGATTTAATA
Source organism: Moringa oleifera (assembly GCA_021397835.1). Lineage (NCBI taxonomy): Eukaryota > Viridiplantae > Streptophyta > Magnoliopsida > Brassicales > Moringaceae > Moringa > Moringa oleifera. Next base: position 2,534,045 of record JAJFZO010000566.1, read on the forward strand.
AGGGTAGAGGTTTGAAAATCTAATATGTTGATGGACACTATTGGAAAAGTGTGAAATTTGAAGATTAAATTATGTAATTAAATTGATGATTATTAGCGACAACTTACTCTCCAAACTGAACGGGGAGTAGTGAAGCGCGAAGCATTTGGTGTTGGTCTCCTTCAAGATAGGCCTCCGCTTCTCCCTCACGTAAATCTCCACCGCCGCCTTCATCAGCTCCTCCACCGTCTTTTCCGGAGATATTATCACATGAACCGGGCCGAGGCTCCTCTCTATGGTCACATTCAGCAGCAGCTTTGTCAGCTTCGGTGCCCCACCCTTTTCCGTCGCAGACTTCAGCTTCCCTGGAACCGATAGGAACCCGCCTGGCCTTCTCACGAGGTCTGCAGTTCCATACCGCTCTGGCGGGAATATCTCCAATGACCTCTCGGAACCAGCCGAAAACCTGCTGGAGCCGAACCTCCGGCGAAGTGGTGATCGAGAGGTCATGATGAAAAAATACGAAAAACGAAAAATGGTGACCTGGGTTTTGCTTAATTGTATATTTTCTCTTCCGGGTTGCTCTCTCCTTTCATCTGAAGAGGAAAAGGAGCTCTCTTTAGGATTAAATTGCACATTAGAGAACAGAAAATGTACGTTGCAGAGGAAGAAGGCAGTCTTCTAAGGTTAGCTGTTCAGCTGGTTTTAAAGTTATTGCAGCAGAGCTGCACAGAGAAAGCCAGACAGAGAGGGAAATTTCCAGGAAAGCGTGCAGCTTTGGAACTGCTCGTAGGCTTATAGCTAATTGAATTTAAGACTCGTAAGGATTTTTTTAATATAATATTAATATAAACATAAAAATACAAAAAAAAATCACTCATTTGATTAAATTGTAAAATAATGAAAGATAATTATGCTTATTTTTATTTTAAATTTAAGAAATAGGTAATAAATTTTTTATCTTAATTATTTATTACATTCATGCCAATATTCATAGACCATTTTTTTAAAAAATGCACAAATTTTATTCATATAAGCTTATCCATTAAAAGATTTAATTTCTATATACGAAACTATTACATATTCTATGGGTAGGTCTCTCTCTCTCTCTCTCTCTCTCTCTCTATATATATATATATATATATATGTTAGGTATTTAGATATCAAATATGTTCTTGCCATAAGAAGTAGGTTGGAAATTAAATTGAATTTGCAATGTGATTATTGGCTGAAAATGTCCACTTGCAATTACTATATTTAGTATTTTATAAGGAAAATTTTGTAGGCCAAAACTTAGGCTTACTTATTTGTAATAGGTTCTTAAGTTTCACCTAAAAATAAGAATTTATTTTCTAAAAAATAATTTATTAAATAATAACTCATATATATCTATATGTAAGCTAATTAGAACCAACCCATTTTCATGAATTGCTTGAAACTTAATTATTGAAACTATGTAGAAAACAAAGGTGTTTTTGATATTCAATAATAATTATACTTTTTATACAAATAAATAAATGAATATATATATATATATATAATATTAAAAATATCCCAAAAAGTATCATATCGTGTATCATGTTTTTTACTAATCTGAATTTATGTTTATTTAATCACGAATCAAATTTTTTTATTAGTCTTATTATTTTTATCTTTTGAGAAATAGAATTATTAATTCTATAATTTATAATATTAATAAAAATAAGTAAAATAAAATATATTTTATTTATTTATTTTTTAATTATTCGTGTCAATATTTATTAAAAAATTTAAATATATAAAAATAATCCATTTTTATCATTATCCATATAGTTAACTAGTTATTTACAAACTAAAAATCTCTAAATAATTCCTTAATTAAAAAAAAAAACCTCTGTTACCCATAACTTTAAAACTTTAATCCATCAATAATTAGCCTTAACAGAGTTTAACTTAAAATGTAAATATGACACGAGGGTGGCGAAAAAAATGATCAAATCGATATTAAAAAATTATATAAAAAAATTACATGGGCAAATTAGTAAATATACACTGCAAGAAAACAAGAGGCACATGCAATTAAAAATGGCTTTGGCATTTTCTCTTGTCCAAAATTTGGATGCAACCTTAGAGTTCCCGTAGGCCTAATGGGCACCACTCTGATCTATCAAATTTGACATCATACTATACTCAAAAAGATCCAAAGTCCGAAAATATTAAATCACGATTTTTCAAAAAATTAATTTCTTGATCGAGTTTCTAATTTTATGTCACGAGATTTTTTATACCTTAATTAATCTTTCAAATACATATAATTTATTTGTTTCACGTGCACGTATGAGTAATTAGAACCCAAAAAAAATATGATTAAACCAAACCTAACAGTTCATTTCAATTTAATTTGGTTCATTTCTTTTTCAGTCGCCAAACAATCCAAACTCCCATAAATTGATTGAAATTGACTTAATTATTAACCTAATTATTTCAATAACCAGATCATATGGTGATCACCTTAATTATATAAATATACTATGTTGCTTTGATAAGCTTAGGCCACAAAATTTGGTATGGAAATAGTAGGTTGGAGGGCCAAGCCCTAGGCCTTGAAATTAATGGGGTTTACCCTAAATTAGGCTTATTGTCCTTATCTACAAAGGACTATGAATTGAGGAGCCCAAATAAGGGGGAAAAAAAAATTCAATGGGACATTATGGACTATGGGGTATTTTATCGTATTGAAATAAAAAAAAATCAAATCTTATAAATATTGGAACTTCATATCAAATGACGTGGTCAAATAATACAAGAGTTATAATTTTCAGTTGATATGAGCTATATTTACTTTTAAAAAAATTATAATTTATTATATTAACAATAAAAAGTAAAATAAATCATATGAATCTATTTTATTCGACTATCATAAATTAACACCCCTTTAAACAAAATCAATAAAAATGAAATTCATAAGTAATATTTTATATGGAAATAGTTAAATAATTATATCAATAATGTAATATCACGCTAGAACATTATTTAGTATTCAAAACAAAAACAAAGCTTAAAAGCAATTTAAATTAATTCTTTATTAATATTAAGAATTTATGATTTCTATAAAAATATTTCAAATTTAGGTCATGAAAGCATTAGTTTTTGTCCATATATCACCAATAACCGACCAATTATTATTTTTTAGGTAAGATATTACCGTCCAAAAGTCCCTTTCTCTCCCTCTCCCTCTCTCTTTAATATATCGTGCAAAGAAAAGAAGCATATTAGACAAATTCCAATAAGTTGCTATGTGAACATATCCAATGCCCTATTTGAAAAGGCACTACCAACTTACCATTCCACGACCATTAAGAGTCAGAATTAATTTTCTGTGTTTTTTTAAAAATATATTGATATATTATAATTTAATAAAATAAATAATTAAAAAATTTATATTTTTTTAATATAATAAATTATAAAGAAATCAATAAAATATATATATTAAAAAAAAAAATTTGTTCAGTCTATCTTCTGAGTTTCAATACAGCAACAAATGTCAACTAAGTTATGCATCATAATTGACTTCTTTGAATAATTTGAATTCCAGATCTCTTATCATCTTTAAGAACTTTGTTCATCTGACTAAAAGATCTCTGCATAATTTTCATGTTTTCTCCTTTCTGCAATTCAATCATCATATCAAGAACTGCAACAGAAAGGAAAGAAGATCCAGTTTTCCTCTGAAACATTCGTGTATCTGACAAAGAAGTAACGAGATTCCACAAGGCAATATTTACATTTACAGGTAAATGGAAGAGAAGAAATCTGTGTTTCTTGTGATATGATTATCTTCAGAGTAACGCATATAATAAGCTGTGTTACTCTTCAACAATGGTGTAAATAATTTTGGCTGAATCATCCTGATCCCATGCAGATCAAGACTTTCCAGAGTTTCTTTGTTCTTCTTGCTAATTTACCCATTTTCAAAGCAATAAAAGATGGAAGTAAAAATGGAGGAGGAGGAACAGGAGGAGGCGAGTTTGCTTTCACCGCGACAGTTTCTGAAATGAGAGCAGCATCACTGCTACTACGACCACTGCTACTCTTGCGAAGATAGAAGCTTCTGCTTCCCACATCGCCAATCAATTCAGATTTATCCAAACCTGTTGGAAAACCAGGACACAATTCATCAAAGATCAATACAGATTGGTTTATCATATCTTTTTTTGCTTCTTTAAGCCTGAAAACTCATGGGCAGTAATGAATGTCAGCTGCAATCAATGGTGATTAAAGGGGTTCACGGGTTAACAATGAGAAATTGAATGCAATAACACAATAAGATTTACTCATCATCCTGATGTTGATTGATTTCCCGTGTCTCTTATGAGGCTAACAAATCTCTTGATGCAAACTTTCTTTTCAACCAATGAAAGTTTCATTAGTACTTGCTAAGAAAAGTTAAACAAAAGCAATGGGTCACAATCTGTTCTGCTTAATGAGATCTTTTGGGGGAAAAATCATGGAGGGCAAGTGAGAAATGGAACAGGAACCTGAAGATTGTCACTTACTTTGAAGGCTAAAATAGGACTGATGCAGTTCAAAAGCTGTGTCTTTATCAAGTTTAGGAGTCCTTCCTTCTTCACTATACTTGTCAACAACAAGCTTGATTGTCTCCTCCACACTGCAACCCAGTTTAACCATGGCCCTGATTGGCCCTGGACTGCCTTCAACTGAGACATTGATGACTACCTTTGCATCTTTCTTGTATCCCTGCAGATGAAAAACCCCTAAAACACCAATTCAGAAGCAGAAATATTCCACCTTAGCCAATGGTATATCTGATTGAAGATTAGATAAATTGAACTGCCTGAAGAGAAAAATCAATGCTGGCCTTTTGGGTCTGATTGAAATGTCATTTTGTGTAGGAAAATGCATGCCTGCAAGATTCTAAGCAGCTAAGCAGGAAAAGAAAAAACCCAATTGATTGTTTCTTATTTACTCTTTTCAATGTTTCTAGTCTGGGAATTGTTCAAGTAAAATGCAAAACTAGGGTCCAAATTAATGCTCTTACCATAAAAGAATAGAGACCAAAACCCACAAATTTGAAGAAAGCAAACCATTTCATTTACAGAGACATTTTATCCATACAACCCACCAAGCCGATAAATGAAAAGAAGACAGATACAGTGAGATGAAGAAAGAGGCAATCGAGTAATGAACCAAGTTTGGCCAAAATGGGTTACCTCAAAACTGGGAGGAATAGGAGAGGAACCCAACAAAGAAGGAGAAGACGCGAAGATTTCCGTACAAGTCTGAGGACGAAACAAGAAATTGTCAGAGTCAGACCCAAAAGGACTCTTCTGCTGCTGCTGCTGATCATCGCGGCTCCTACTACTCCAAAGATTCGGCTCAGAGGCGCATCGCTTGAAGTTCCGGATCCGCTCCGACCTTTGCTGCTTCACCAACGATCTCCGCGGAGGGGAACTCCGCCTCCTCGGCGACGGTGACGGATGTGGCGGCCTGCTACCAAGCCTCCGGGCGCTACCACCACCACTGGACGGCACCCGTCGACGTAAACTCCTCCCCGACATCAAGAAAAACACAGGAAGAGAAAGATTAAAGCAGATATTTTTCTGGGTTTGTTTTATTTTTTTCTTGGATTCAGTGATGCTGTGTTAGATTGGGGGTTAGGAAGGATGAACAGGGAAAGGAAGTTGGAAAGTTCGTTGGTGGTTTTAGCGTAGGAGTGAGGAAACTTTTGCTTCTGATAACTGGTGTCGCCATTTGCTGACTTCTTATGGAAACAACTTAAAGAGACACTTAGATTCTCCCTCCTTATGCTTCATTGGATGTTTCCCACTTGCAATCTCATATTTTATTCCTTAAATAATAAACCATATATTTTTTAAAAAAAATTCAATAACTATAACAAATAATTTAAAAAATTTTATATTAAAAATATTTTTAAATTTTTGTTATTAATTTTTTAAAAATATATAAATATAATTCAAAAATATTATTAACCTTTTATATCTGTTTGAATCGATATCCAAACTGAAAAATTAAGAATACAATTGAATCAATAGATAATTTAATTTTATATTAAAATACATATATCATTTCAGAATTTTTAAATAATATATTTTATATTTTTAAAAAAATTAAAGTGATAAAATAAAACTATGCCCAAGTCAAATGCTAAGTGGGGTCTATTGGGAAAACATAAAAGACACCTTCATGTGGTCAATTAAATAATAAGAAAAACACCGAAATCCACTTGTTACTACTTGTAATTAAAAATGGTCGAATATGATTTGTGAATTTAAAAATTACATTAATTTGTTAAAAATTTTGAATATTTAAAATTAGATACGTCACTCTCAATCTTGCTAATGCACACATAGATTACGGGACATGAAATCATACCGAGCATGCTTCCTGATATTATTTTCTTTTATAGATACATAATTACGCATGAAAACCACTAAATTCTACAGTCATTTTCGTTCAAATCTTAAAAATAATAAATAAAATAAATTTTAAAAAACAATTGAGGCAATTAGCAAAAGTCAATTGCCATATCTGATTGATTAATGTTTTTTATTATTTTTTTTTTAAAAAAGAGAAGATCTTTATTGGGCTCTGAAGATTTAAGTTGGGCCCACTTCAATGGACTCATCAAGTTAAATCCCTCACAGAGCTGACTCTTTTATGGGCACAGGCCCAATTTCTTGATCATGATGTAAAGATTAAAGAGAAATCAAGCCCATTGTTATAAGTTACAATATTTATTTAAAATTACAAATAGTATTTTACAATGTATAATTGAGGTGAAATTTTATGAGAAATTAAACTAATAACAATATCTTATTACAATTAATATTATTAATTTTCTTAATAATAATTAAAGAGTGTATCAAATTAATTATCTTATGTTTTATATCGGAATATCACGTGAAGAAGTTAATTAAATTAATCTCATATTATTTTCATCTTATAAAATAGTGAACGGTCCAAACGGTCCATCCATTAGGGACAAACACCTCTAATAAAAGGAGACAAAATAACCTTTTAATAATTAACCCACTTGTACCTAATTTGTGGTATTTAATATAGTTTTGCTTCTTGGTGTTTAGTGGAAACAAAGACAAAAATGGTCCAATCTTAGCCCTCAAAATAACGTATTGTTTAAGACTTCAATAATTATTTTTTTTTGGTTTCGACAAATTGTATTTAAATTCGCCGTGAAACAAGAACACAACTTAGCAATAGCGTCAAGAGCGCGGAAGCTAATACATTTTGAATATCATTGTTCAGTAATAAAATATTTTGTTGATATCAACTCATACTAACTTTTTATACAAATTTAAAAATATTTTTATATTTTTATATTTTTATAAGCATAATAAAAATATAAAAAATTATTTATTAATTTTATAAAATTATTATTTATTATAATTTTATTAAAAATTCAACATAGTTTAAAAATTAATGAAAAAATTACGATTCATCATTGACATCAGAAAGTGATACAATGTATTTACATGTTAGTGGTTATAATATCATTTTCAAATCTAAAGTCTAAAAATGTGTGTGAAAATTCTTAAGATGTGATACAAGTTTGGTCATATCTTTTTATTATTTTTTTTTACCAACCCAGCATAAAAAAATAAAATAATTAAGAAAAAAATAAAAAATGTATTTCCTTTAATAAAATATTTTATCTATTTAATAAACATAAAAAACTCTAAATTATACTTGTTTTTAATTCAAATCCCAAATTTCAATTGGTTCAATTTTACTTTTAATCTTTTAATTTGGTTCAATTCACATTTTATTAAAAAGATTAAATTAAAATATTTAAATTAAAAATTTTGAATAATAAATTTTAATTTAAAATTTTACACAAATGTAAACAAACATTCAAACGGCCATTATATAAAAAAATAAAAATTTTTAAATATAGAAAATATTTTTTAAAAAAATTATACTCTAACAAGTTTGAAAAATTCATAAAAACTAGCTTGTAAGTTTAAAACTGTTCAAATTTGAGATATTGATCAAAATTGAATGTAAAATGTATTTGAATAATATTAAAGGCATTTCAACTATAAAAATATTATTAATTTTTTATAATTTATTTGAGTTAATGTTTAATTTAGATTAAATTAATATTTTTAAAATAAAATTGAACAAAATTAAAATTCGATGTTCAAATTAAAATGCAGGTCAAGTTTAATTTTTTTATTATATATTACCTCAAATTTTAACATATAGTTACAAATATATAAAAAAAATAAAAATTTATTTATTAAAAAGTGAGATTGTATGATGTAGATTTGAAACTTTAAAATAGTGCATATGGGTATCTTTCCAATGATAAAATGCAAAAAGGGTCCAAACAAGGGAGATGTGATCCACAGGCATTTTGTTGGCAGAGAGGACAAGATGAGGCAAAGAATGGCTTGTTAGTCTTGAGAAGCCTTTTGGAAAAGCACAGCATATATTCAAAAGAGATTTGGCCAACAGCATTTCAAAGAAAACTGTCCACCCTGTGATATTGACCCGATCATTATCAATTTTCCAATTCAAAATTTTTGCTTTAATTGGATAATAACATCTCCCACATCAAATAAAAATTTAATGTAATTTAAGGGTTAATTTAAAATATTTTTTTCTCAAATTAATCTTGATTTTAATACATAATTAAATAGATTTTGATTATTGATGAAAAATAGTCCAATTGAATCTTTATTGAAATTATTATATATTAAAAAATAAATATTATATAAAATTATAATAAATTAAATTTATATTTAAAAAATCTAAAAAAATAGATTTTGAATAAAAAATTGTTTAAATCAAATGGATGAGTAGAAAAAAAGTAAATAATTTATTTAAGGTAATATTTAATTTAGATTAAATTAATAAATTAATGTTTGATTTATTATTTTTTAAATATGAGAGTTTAATTAGCATTATAAAGTAAACATTAGAGTTTTATCCAAAAAAATTAAGTAGTTCTATTGACATATTTAAAAAAATAATTCAAATAAATTTTACACTTTATAAAATGTTTTAAATTATAAAAGTAAAATTTTTTCAAAAAATTTTCAATATTGAAAGAATATTAAAATTTTTTGAGGTAGTAATTTAAATATTTTTTTATATTCATAAAAAATTTAAGTCAAAATTTATAATTAAGAAATCTTTAATTTAATTTTTAATTGTTTTTATAAAATTTAATTAATTTATTTTTAATTTATGTATATTTACTTGAAAAGGTTTTGAAATTAAAAATAAAAATTAAGAAAAGAGTATTCCTTCAAACTTAAAATGATATTTATTTAATAATTAATCAAAAGAACTTGAATTTATTAAAAAGAAGGACAACAAGGCGGGAGTAGAACGGAACCAGGGGCAGAAGATCGAACAGGCTCCTTTATTAGTCATCAATGGCGGAGCAGGAAGAGAAAATCTGGAATGATGAGGAGAGCACTCATGGCGGAGGAGCTGTCTCTCTCTCTCTATCTCTCGCTTTCTTCAGAACAGCCACTCGAAGAAACATGCGGATCAACAGTATCGATCGATGCGCCCTCTCATTTCGCATGCCACCTCTCTGTTTTGTGCACGTTTTGACTGATCATTTTTCCACACATCACATCATCGTCGTCGTCATCGTCCTCATCAAAACTTGGCTGCGGGACCCACTTGATCATTAGTGATGGATCGATCAGCCTCCATCACGTGATTGGATCCTGATACGTTTAATCAGGCTTTTTGCTTTACTTTCTGTAAATCAGAAACTAGAAAAGATGAGGAAAGACCCCATGGATCTTAAAGTGCGTCTCTGGTTTTAGCTTTCTACTTGATTACCCATTGATGTTATTTCGGATACTGCTCTCTTGACCAAAGCTTTTCTCACAATCATCAACCCTACCTCCCTTCTCCAACTTAACTTTCATTTTAAGAAGCCACAGTGAGCAAATCCGTACAAAATGTTCACTTCAGAAAATATTATTTATTTTAATTGTAATTATTTAATTAAATTTATATAACTTTAAAAACACTTTTAAAATCATAATTTTTTATATGAATTATATTAAATTCTTAATGAAATTTTATTTTTATAAAAATATTATAAATTATTAAAATATTCGTGTACACAAAAATCAAATCCGCCAAGTTTCTTTATCTTTATAATTGCATTAGGTCTTATTAGAGCTGATCTTGCGCTTATGCATTAGGTCAAAGATCCTAAATTTAGAGAACCCAAAATTTGTATTTGTTTATATGGTTTTATAACTTTTTGAATTTAACATTAACAAAATAAAATTTTTGAATTTGAATATACAAAATAATTTAAACTCAAATAACATTAAATTAAAATAATTTCAATCCCAAAATTTATAAAATACTCAAGTTATATCTGGATGATGCAGTTTGATTGAAATTTATTGTTGATGTTCAAAATCATCGAGATATTCTGCTCCGTGAAATATTATTTATTTTGGTTGTAATTATTTGATTTTATTTAATTAAAATCATATAACTAAAAAATTATGAAAAAAAAATAATGTAATTTTGTATACTTTAAATGTATTTTAATAAAATTATCTTAAAATTTTAAACTTAATTCTTTTTAAAAATTTGAATTATAAAAAAAAATGATTGAAATCATGAGAACCGAAAGAAAATTGTATGAGCTAGAAATTAATACGCGCACACGTATGGATTATTATACAACTAGGGAAATTAATCAAGAGGCTAATATTCTCCCTAATGGTTAATAATTATATGGGAAGGAATCAAATAATGAACAATGTATCACAATCATTTGTTGGATAAGGTCAATGTGAAAGTATACGTTGGCGTGAAAGAATTCATGATGACAAAGAAAATTGCAAAAGCTAGATGCTAACTTATCATAGCCATCGTGCTTCGCCGTTTTAATTTTATCAAGCTTGTATTATTTTTTAAAAAAATTATTTTTAATTAATATAATTTTTTATTTATGTATTTAAAATCAATAATTTAATTTTAAATTATATGTTGTTATAAAATTTAATGTTTTTAATTTTTAATTTAATTTAATTTATATTTTATTTTAAAATTTTAATATAATTTGAAAGCAATAAAAACAACAAAATAAAAATGGAAGAGAGATGAAAAGAAAAAGATAAAGAAGAAAGAGAAAATATTTTTTTATTTTTGTCAATAAACAGTGCTTTTTACATTTTAAACTTATCCTTACAAAATTTCTAAACTTTAAAAAGTATGATCCAATTTTATTGAAATTAAAAATTTGTGGGTAAAATTGATTGAATTGATACAAAAATAGAACTTAAATTAAAGAAAAAAATAATACAAATTTGTTTTTTTAACTTTAATTTATTTGATAATTTATGATTTTGTTGCTCTTTTAATAGTAAGAATCTATGTATTGATTATAAGAACATATCTTTAATGGGATCAGTGCCATGAAAAGCTGAAAAGAGGAATACAGACTGTCCTATCTCTGCACAAAGATTTTAACACAAAAAGTAAAAAGTAAAAATTTTAAAAAAAAGGTAAATTTGGTGGTGATGATGCATAGTACAATTATTAAAAGCAAGCAATCGAGGTGACTATGACATTCATAAATCTTTGACCCTCCACTTCCCACCCCCTTTTTTAACTCTTTCAAGGATTTATTCACTTATTTATATATGATAAAAGAGATTACAATATTTAATTTATCTTTAAATAACCCTAATTGAAAATAATATACAAAGAAAGGAAAATTTTTGAACATAATTAAATTTTTAAATGTTTTATTCATAAATAATTGATTTTTTATTATATTATTAATAAAATTAAAATATTTAATTAAAAAGCTAAATTATTAAGTGAATTAACATTTTTTTCGTAATTTAGATACCTTTAATGCATATTTAATGTTGAAGATACCATTGTGTTTTATCAACTCATCTGAGTGTATTCTAAAAGAAACATGTTGCCTCGAGGGTTTGGTAACTGTTATCTTGATTTTTTTAAATATAATATAATTTAAATTATTATTTTATTATTTTAAAATGAATCACCAATTCATTTGAGAGTTTTTTTATTTTAATTTTTTTAAATATAATTTGATATGGTTTATTATTTATTTTTTAAATAATTTTAAAATAAATCACTGTTGTTACATTTTTTATTTAAATGAATAATATTTTCATTATAATTTAAATTTATGTTCATATGAAATATCATTTTTTATATTTGTGATTACAAAGATATTAACTAATATTGAAATATTTTTAATATCATTAATAAAATGATCAAAATATCAAATTTCAAATGCCACAATTTGAACACAAACATTATATTTTTGTTGATATTAACCCTAAATAGGCAAGCATTAAACCTTCAATTTGGGATTAGAGAAACACGATCTCGTTATTTCATGCCGCTACGAATGAATCATAACACGGATTACTATTGATGGGTTAAAATCATTTTCCCTCGCCCCAAACAAGATTTTTCATGTTCCAACTTTGAAAAAATCATCATGTTGATTTGAAAGTCTAGTCAAAAGCAAAGCTGACAACACCCATAAAGGAAAAAAGGATGCCTATGTGTCTAAAGTAAGCAAATATCATTTGTTTCATAAGATCTTATCACATTCACATTAACTTATGTTCATATGATTTTAATTTATAAATTATTAAATGAATCTAAATATAAAAGTTTATGTCATCTATTAGACCAAAATTTATAAATTGTAAAGAAAAAAAAATTTAACTCAAGTGCATAATTGTATTTGTTTGTATGCTACAAAATTTATTTTAACATATATAAATATTATAATAAATTCTTTTATTAATTTTAGTTGCGTTAAGTTTTTGAACAGATATTCATATGTGATAATGTAATAAAATAATTATGTAAAATTAATTAATTATTTTTTATTAAATTAATATGATTAATTTTAAGAAAATATTTTTTATAAGAAGTTCAAGAAAATTTTGATCAACATACAATCCAATCATATTTTGGTTCAAGCTCAACCTATTATTATAAAAAAAATTAAATATATTTTTATTATTTAAATATTTAAAATATCTGTAATAAATTATACACTACTTTTAGAGTCAATTTTTTTGATTTTAAATAATTTTTGAATCACAAATTATTTATTATGAAAATATTTTAAATATTAAAATTTTTTTGATATCTTTTATAATTATAGTTTGATTTTTTTTTTACATTTTTAAGTTAAAATTTATAGTATTAGATCATAAATTTAAAAATCATTAATTTTTTTTATAAAATTTAATTTAATTATTTTTTACTAATAATAATTTATATAAAAATTTAAAATTCAAAATCAACATTATAGGAGAAAGTAATGTTCATAATTTTAAATGATATTTGTTTTTATAATAGTTTTGTGAAAATCTTTTAAATTGTTTTTGATTTTTTACCAAAAATGGGCATGTAGAGTAGGATGTTGTCGTTGGTGCGCTCGTTCTGGTCCCTGCAGTGCGTGCTTCACGTTAGCTGACGAACTGGCAGCCCACGTGCTGTTCACGTGTGAAGAAAACGACAAGATTGCATGACGTGGCATCGTAAGATTCTGGGGTCTGTTACACCTCACGATCCCACAAAGAACCCCAAAATTCAAACCAAATGTTTCAAAGCCTCCACGTGGCTAAGGGAAAGACATCCCTTGGCATGGATGGTCCAAATTTGTAATTTCAATAAAAAACATACTTTTATTAATATCATTCATGAATTTACAACATAAGTTCACTTGTTCTTTTAAGCTATGATAATTGATACGGTATAATTTGGATACCACCACGTGATACGTTATGTAAGAATAAAAAATTTAATTGTATTTTCAATATAGATTTCCTAAAATAATAATAAAATTATATAAAATTGTAATATTTATTTTGTATATTAAATAAAATATCAATAATAAAAAATTATTAATCGAACTCTGATTTATTTGTTTGATTTAAATTAAATTTTGATTAAAATGATTGCCAAAAGTTAACCATATTTATTAATCATTTATTAATTTTTATAACATAATATAAATTTAATTATATGTTATTTTACGAGGTACTATTAAATTTGTATTATAACTTCAATATTTCAATAATATTGTGATCTGATAAAAAATGAGAAAAATTAAACATAAGTGATCTCACTTATTTATTTATTAATAATTTTGATGCAAATATTTAAAACATGTTTAAATGAAAAATGGATGAATTTGAACCCAAATTACATAAATATGTTTTTTTATAGAATCATGATAATCTATCATTTTATGATTTAATAAACTCTGCTATTAGGTCTTAATTGGATTTTTCTTACCACTCAAAAAAAAAAAAAAACCTACGAAGCAATATATTTATTTTACAAATTTAATAAATATAAATGAAATTTCTTAATTAAATATTTTATTTTTAATTAAATATTCACATATATACGGATCATACTTGTATGCTTCTGGTAGACAAGTGGATGCAAAATCGAGATATATATCTATATTAATATATGAAAATTATAAATTGAGTTTAATATATTATTTAATAATAATATTTTTATAAATTAAAATATATTATTTAATTATATTATTTTATAAATTAAAATTTATTATATAAAAATTCAATTTATATAATATTTTAAAAATTAACAATATATTTATATTAAATTAAATTAAAGTTTAAAATTATATAACTGTAAATCAAGTAAAAAATATAAATAATTAATAATACGAGATAAATATTAAAATTTTATATATTTTTATTTTATATTAAAATATTAAATATGTAATTTATATAATTAGATATAATTTAAATTTTATTTATTTTGAAATATTATATTATTTATAAAATTTGTCATGAAAATAAAATGACGTGTACCATGAAATGTGTTTCATAAATAGCTAAAGCAAGTTACCGGACGGAGACGACAGAGTGGAGTTGTCTGTTTCGTCTGCTGATTCTCTCTCACACGAAGCACATGACACACCACTAATCACCCTTCGCCGTTTCAAAAAATTCCCGCAGATACAGTATTTTAACTAACCCAGACCGTCCCTCCCATTTCGCTTCATTTGCATTCCTTCCTCTCTATCCTTCCTCTCCGTCTTCTGTATTTGTCTTTCTCTATACCTACTACAGCTATCGCCGCCGCCGATTCAACTGCCGAGGCGGAGAGGAAAATGCTACCCTACGCGACAATCGAGGAGGCGGCCGCCGCTCTCGGCAGGGACCTAACGTTCGCGGAGAAGCTGTGGTTTGATTACTCAGCAACCAAGTCTGATTACTATCTCTATTGCCACAACATTCTGTTCTTGTTCCTGGTGTTCTCCCTGGTGCCTCTGCCTTTCGTGTTCTTCCAAGTCTTGCGATCTGCTGGGTTTGATAGGTACAAGATTCAGCCCAAGGTGAGGCTGTCTCTTGGGGAAATGTTCAGGTGCTACAAGGATGTCATGCGCATGTTTTTCCTCGTTGTGGGTCCCTTGCAGCTCGTCTCCTATCCTTCCGTCAAGGTAAGTTTTTGTTTAGGTATTTGAGGTTTACAAATGGTTAGGATGAGATTAATTGGGGTTTCGGGTTCTGGATTGTCTTCAGATTTGATAACATAGCGAGAATTTGCATGGCATTGTTTTGCAGATTCGGTTTTGGGAAATAGATTGCTAAGAGGAGTTGGCTTTGCCATTGAGTTTTCCTTTGTTTGTTTTGTCATGTGGATTTCGTAATGGGACAAGTGGAATTTTCATTTTTTAAATTTGCTTTGTCATGTTTCTCCCTGAATGTTAATTGTGGGATTTTTTAGCTAGAGCAGGAATTATTGTTTCTTCATAATTTTGTTGGCAACAGTTTGGTAATATCAAGGGGTTTGATGGATTTTTTTGGCTTTTAATTTAGTTCTTCAAATGAGATCAATGGGATTTAGGAGTTGAAAGAGTTTATCTGGTCCGAGTAGTTTACTGGTAAAACCCTGCAATGAGATTTACTGTGATTTAGATAGATGCTAAGTGTGTATCCATTGTTCAGCTTATTGGGTACTTTAGTGGAATAATGGGTTGGTATCTTCTCCTCCTCATAGCTTATTCTGTAATGGCTTCTAACTGTTGAATTTCCATAATGATAGGACTGGTTTTGGAAAATGGGAAATTGTCAATTACATCGTATTACATCCGGCAATTATGGTTGAAATTTTGCTTATATCTGAAATAGGGAAATCATAGAATGTATTTGTCATGACACGTCTTTCCATTCACAGATGATAGGGATACGAACCGGACTGCCATTGCCATCAGGGTGGGAGATCCTGTCTCAGTTGTTGGTTTATTTCATGGTAGAGGACTACACAAATTACTGGATCCACAGGTTCCTGCACTGTAAATGGGGATATGAGAAAATTCACTGCGTTCACCATGAATATACAGCTCCTATCGGATTTGCTGCACCTTATGCGCATTGGGCTGAGATATTAATCCTTGGGATTCCATCTTTCCTTGGGCCAGCAATGGCTCCTGGCCACATGATCACATTCTGGTTGTGGATAGCTATACGGCAAATTGAGGCCATTGAGACACACAGCGGGTACGCATGCTAGACCTTTTATTAATTTGGTCTCTGCCTTTTTCTACTTTAGTTGATGATGACTAGGTGTTGTCAACTTCACAATTCTTTCATGTCCTCCCTTTTCTGTTAGAATTCTTTATACGGTACTTGGGTTTTGTATAATTTACAGTAGTGGCTTTGCTGTCGAAGACTTGGATAATTATGGTGCTTTTTCTTTTCTACTTTTTTGATGCCTTATTTCTTAACTCTGTTTTGTATTTAAGAGTGTAACATACAGTTGCTATGAAATCAAATTGGCTGAATCATATCTAAGCAATCAATTTTAGCTGCCATGCCTACAAAGCAATGTTGCGGTGCTCTATTATCCAAGACTGATCTGTTTGTTTTTGTTCCTTAGTGGCTCATGCATACTGTTTAGTTTCTATATAGTCAATTAATATTATAGTTTAGTCTTTAATTCCTTTTCATGTCACCTGCAGAACTTTTAAGAAACTCTAGTTTATGTGCATGAGTGTTTGTTGAAGGATCTGCAGCATAGTATGTGTCAAGATAAATGGCTCCTGGTAGATGCCACCTGACTTTTAATTGACCACATTGTTAACTGAATGTGATGATTAACATTACCTTTTTCCTGTATATGGTGTTTTGTTTGCTGCTGCTTCTGTTTTACCCTCCTATCACGTTCTTTTCAAACCCTATTGCCAAGCATTGCATTTTGTCCTTTTGATGCTCATGCATTATTAAATGATTATCTCTTTAAAAATTTTAGCTGACCACAAATAATGACTTGGAGATCATTAGAGTTGGGTTAATGAAACAGGAGGTGTAGTTTTGGAAGATCTTCTCCATGATCAGAGTGTTCTGCATTATAAAGGCGATATAGAATTGTCTTTTTGGGGATAGTTTGATCACAAGGCTGATTAAATTTATGCAACATAGGGATTGGTGGCTCTTGGATAAACTTCTATGGTGCGCAAAGATGGACGAAAGATAGACACTGGAATCTAAATTATGGTTGCTTTTGGATTAAAGACCTGATTTGGTAGTTTTATTAGCATTGAGCTAAATTATGCCAGAAGTTCCTTTTCACTCTCAGAAGAGAGCCATGCTAAAAGTCAGTCTGTCTTGATCTCTGATCTAATCATTCATAGCTTGTGTAATAGGTCAACTAGAAAATGAAGCTCTGTAATGCTTGTTCTATGCAAATGAATTTGACTGATAATCATCTAGAGGCACTTTCAGTACCGAAAAAGTATAGTTGCTTCTTTTATGCGGTGACTCTCTGATGAACACTTTGCTGGTCATGTAGATATCATCACATCAGGGCCTTAGTGGTTAGATGATCATATCCTTGGAATAGACTTCAAATGGTACTTTGTATCTCAATATCCTATTGTTGGAGTGAATTTGGATTCGGAAATTGTCTTCATAGGATGTAGAAACCAAAACTTTATCATGTGAAACAAAATCTCTTAGAGGATTTGTGTTTTCAGGATGAGCTTAAGGTAGAGGGTACATGATTTCTTAGAACGAAGAGGTCAATTATTGAACTTTCATCTTTTAATTGGTTTGTCTGCTCATCTATCTACTTGTCTTCTCTCTCCTGCTTTAAGATTTCCAAACAGAGAATAACATAACTTACATTTTCTTATGCAGGTATGACTTTCCTTGGAGTCCGACAAAATATATTCCATTTTATGGTGGTGCAGACTACCATGACTACCATCACTATGTTGGAGGACAAAGCCAGAGCAATTTTGCTTCAGTGTTTACTTACTGTGATTATATATATGGAACTGACAAGGTTGATATACAACTCCTATCTCTTACATTTTTGTTTTCCCTTCTTGTGTTATACTATTAACCGAAGCATTGACTCTAACGATTTTCTCCGATCAGGGTTACCGATATCAGAAGAAGGTCTTGAAGAAGGTAACTTGTTCAACCTGTCCTTTTGTTAAATTATTATCGCAGAGCATCCTGCCCTTAGCGGAATCTATTTTGATGCCTTTTTAATGTTGTAGTTTTGTACCAAAGTGATTTATCTTGGATATCGAGTATCGTTGCTCCTGCTAATAGGTTCTTGTTTATCTGATTCAGTTGAAAGAGGAGCTTGAAAGTGGTGGTAAGCAGAATGGAGGCTCATACAACAATGGTCCTGCTCAAGATCTTAAACTCGACTAAGATTGGGCAACAACTCCTCTCTGCAACAAAACCCTTCTTAGTATGCTGTTCACTAATGACGACATCTGGAAACCTCTGATTTCAAGTCGACATCATTATGTTAGTTCATATAAAGTAGAAGTTTTCAGCAGTTCAGGTGGAGATTTAACTTGGGTTTCGGATTGAAAATTCTGTGAATTTCAATGGTAGCTTGTTTCTTAAGTTGATTGAAGGGCTGAATCTTCTAGGATTCTTAGTTCAAACCCAAATATAGTATCTCTGTTGTCAATATCTATGTCATGACTCTTTCTATTTATGAAATTTGCTATTCGATGTCTTCTTGGTTTTTGGCATTTTTTTTTTCTTTTGGATTGAAGTATTCTTGGATAAGGGTTGCATGTAAAAGTTCATGGAAGATTAGCTACACATACCTAAATAGATTACGGTTTTGTTTGGTTAAATGGGTATTGTGGGCTGTATGGTCATATTCATCCAGTTATCATGATGCTTTCATTGTCCATTTCCATTTGAGTACAAAAAGGCTTCGTTAGCGGTTAGAGTGCCTTGAGTTTCCTGTTTGGTATATTCCATAGTATAAAAAATATAATTTTTAAGGTAAGATTTAGCAAATAAGCCCGTCTAGCTCAGTCGGTAGAGCGCAAGGCTCTTAACCTTGTGGTCGTGGGTTCGAGCCCCACGGTGGGCGCATTTCATATTTTTGGCTTAAAATCCCCTATGGGCCGCTTTTCATATTTTTGGCGTAAAAGTCGTTATGGGCCGCTTTAATTTACAAACTATCTTTATTGCAAGACTGGGCTTTGCATCAGTTATTTGGGTCAAATCGGTCTGTCTAGCCCAGTAGGTAGAGCGCAAGGCTTGTAACCTTGTGGTAGTGGGTTCGAGGCCCACGATGGGCGCCTTCTCCCTTTTTTAAGCCGTTATGGTATCATGGGTCTGGCCCATTTATCAGTGACCCGCAAAGACCATTACTTTTTGGGTCAAAACCGTACAAATTACCAACATTTAGAAGCCGAATTGAGATCATAAGCTACCCGACCCATGAATGAACCAAACCCATCATAGCAAATGACCCATTTGGGGATTATAACACAGGAACAAGAACACCATCAGAACCAGCACCCACATCCCAAATTGGGTCTGATTTTGATGATTAGTCCAATCTGATTAAATTAATCTGATTTCAGAACAAACCCTACATCACCCGCTTAAGAATTTTCACCCAAAGAGGAGAGAGGGCCCCACGTTGCAATCATCGGACTGATCAAAGCCAGCTGGTGTAATTGCAAAAACAAGTTTCAGCTTTGAATTTTTTTTAAATTTTTTTTCCTCCAGGGCTTGACTGGCCCATCTTTTCTTTTTTTCCCTCTCTCCCAACTTTTATAAAGGGAAAGACTGGGGAAATTGCAAAATGAACTTTCTCATCATTTCTCAGACTTTTATGGGTGGGCATCAGTGGGGGGAATGTTTGCCTCTTAATCCATGCCATACACGTGTCACAAATCATCTGGGTAATCATGGGTCCCTCTTATTACATCAATCTGGGCCCCCCACTTGCACCCCCTTTTTTGGTCCCACCTTGT
This sequence comes from Moringa oleifera, assembly GCA_021397835.1. Lineage (NCBI taxonomy): Eukaryota > Viridiplantae > Streptophyta > Magnoliopsida > Brassicales > Moringaceae > Moringa > Moringa oleifera. The sequence goes on from JAJFZO010000566.1 coordinate 2,554,347, forward strand.
AATATGGGTACATTGCTTCTTTTGTGACATACACACTGTACACTTCCTTACTCTTCCTTAAAGCTCTCTATTCTATCCCAACTTTGGAGCTGTTACACCACATAAAAACCTAAGTATACTTTTAATTTTATATAATATATATACACTGAAGATCATATTATTTATGATTTATACTTTTAATTGTATATCATTCAAAAATTATTTTATTAAATTATATACAAATTTAATACATATTTTGTATAAGTATGTTTTACAATTATAACATATGTTATTATTAAAATATTTTTAAAATATAATTTTATTACATTAAATATACAAACATTTTGTTTACCGTCTCAAATTGAAAGTTAAAAAAATGCATCTATTTAAAATTTATAAAAAAATTTACATTTATTTAAAATTTATATTTTTATTAAATTTAAATACAAAATTTTTACATATAATTTTTATTAATACTAAAGACTTTTGTGCATGCATGTAATATGCATATAAGTTTTATCTGCTCAATATTATAATATCTTTTCAAAACATTATCAAAATAAATAAAATATTATTTTTAATATTAAATTTAATAATAATATTTAAAATATTAATATTTAAAAAATATATTTTATTTACTTTAATAATATTTAAAAAGATATTATAATCGAATAAGTAAAACTTATAAACACATTTCATATATACATAAAATCATTAATATTAACAAAAGTTATAGACAAAAGCTTATATTAAAAATTTAATAAAAATGTAAGTTTTAAATAAATAAATTTTTTTAAATCTTAATTTGAAATTATAAATAAAATGTAAGTCTTTCTCATATAATTAAATTTTAAAATATATAATATTTACAATATAATACAAATTAAAATAAAATAACACCACTTATTGAAAAACTGTCATTATTATATTAATTTTTCTCACAATAACATATTTAAAATATAATAAATTTAATTTTAAAATATACTAATAATTTATAATTTGAAATTTTAATCTTATAATGTTTGAAAATCACTTCATTAAACAATTTTTTGCATTTTATAAATTTATTTAAAATTATAAAAAACTTTATCTTTCCATTTTCTTATTGGAAATAAGGAATGGTATGCTTTTAAAGGATGATAGCTTTTGCATGTTTTGTGGAGATGGACTTACTGTTTATAATCTGTTTGTTTAAATGTCTAATCTCTTAGACTTTTAATGTTGGATGAATGCTCTACTAATTATGATATCCTATACACTAATTGGTCCCTTCTTACTCATTTGAGATAATTATCAGATTTTAAAACATTATCTTAATTCCATTTTAATCATTTTCTTATGAGACATTACAATCTTAATTAATTAAGATTACCCTTTTCTTTAATCCGTTAGATTAGTTATTTAATCCACCCGAGGCCATACGCTAAGCAACAATTAATAAGCATTATAAATCTTAATTTGTGAACACTTAAATTCACTTGTTTCAATCAGGCAGTGAGATTTTCAAAAGAGAAAGGATTAAATTTGTCTTATTACACAACACAAATTAACAGTCAAAAAGAATTCCTTAATTTCATTGACAAAATTAATACTTAGAGCATGTTCATGAATTAGATTTGTGGGTAATATCATTCAATTTTTGACTCTCTCTCTTTCTCTCTCACACACACATAAGTAGTCCATGCACAAAGTGCTTATCACCAACCAAATGCAAAGAAGAAGAAGAATAAGAAGGGTACATAGATTTTAGGTTTAAATACATAAATATTTTTCAAGTTAACTCTTTTATGATTTTTTTAATAACTAAAAATATAATAATTTTATTGTGATATTATGTTGAATTTATATCTTTTATTTATCTAATTTATAAAAAAAATTTAACAAAAAATAAAAGAATATTTTTATAATTTAATATATTAACATAAAAATAAAAAATAATTAATTAATTATTTTGTTAGATTATCATATCCAACTATCTTTTTAAAAAACTCAACACAATCAAAATCAATAAAAGACCGTGATCTTATTATGTTAGCATTATCTTTTGCCTTTTTTTATGTTTTTAAAATAAAAATAATGTCATTAAAAAATATCACAAAAATATATTAATTACGTTTTGAATGATAAAAAGATTTATAAAAAAATAAACCCACAAATGTGATTTGTATTTAACCCTAAATTTAAACATTGGAATCAAGGAAAACTATTTAGGAATATTGTCATTGCCTTTAAATGCTAATAAATAATATTATCATAACATTCACTAATGTACCAAAAGGTTTAAAAGTATTTATATTATTTTTTATTTTATCTTTAGTATATCTTTTAAAATTATTTTCTCTCACTACCTTGTCTTTTAAAAGAAAAACCCAAATAAAACATACAAAAATCTTTTAGAGATTCACTAAGTTCATATGTTCATGTGATTTTAAATATCTTATGAAAATTATGAAAAACAGTATTTTTAACATAATATATTATCAAATTTGTTTTGTTTTATCATATACTATAAAACTTCTATAATATGTGAACTTATCAAATTAAAAAAAAAAAATCATATCACTTCATCTATAAATAATTTACAAAATTAAAGTAATATTAAAAAAGCTTGAATTATATCTATTTTTATAATTTAAACATTGATATATATATATATATCAATTAGATCAATTATATATCTAAATTTTTTAATGTAATCCAAAAGAAAATTTGGCCCAAATGATAGTTTTGTTATTAAAATACCTATAAAATTATTCAAATAAATTTTACTATTTATATTAAATTGAAACAATTTTTGACTAACGAGTTATTTTTATAATTTTTTAAAGGGTAATTTTTTATGATAGTAGTATAAATATTTCTTTACATATATGAAAATTTTCAAATCAAAATTTAATACAAAATCATCAAATTGAATATCTCTAATTTTTAATTTTTTAAATATAATTTAAATTAAATCAAATTAAAACACCATATTCACAATTGATCAAATCAATACTTATAAATGTAAAAAACATATAGAATCCAAAGTTTTTCTTATATTTACCCGTAAAATTATTATTCATATACTCCATACACAAAATGTTGAAGGCACAAATTATTGGAACCCTATAATACAAAATGAAAATAAAATTAATAATTATTTAGTGATAAAACTGAAAATGTAAGTTAAGATATATGGTGGATTTGGTGATTTGCAAAATCAAAGACTGATACATGTGAGTAGCTGAGATATTGAGGTGTTGTTGAGCTGTAGAGAGATATTGTTGTTACTTTCCCATTGACTTTGCAGACCAAAATAGGAGCCCACTAAATTTGCTTCCATGCCCTACTTCTTTGCACATTTTCTTCTTTTGAATTCAATCATTTCAAGTGTATTTGGTGTGAAATAATTAGATTGTTATCTTGATTTTGGATCACAATGATTTAATTATATATAATTAGTAATGTTATTTTAATTTTTTAAATATTTAGGATCATCCGGTATATCAATATATATTTTTATTTTACATTTCATTATACCGATTGGATTAATAATATATTTAATATTTTAATTTGATTCAATTTATACTTTATTAAAATATTCAAAATTATGGATACTCAAATTGGGGTTTTGTGTAATAAATTATGATTTAATTTTTTATAAATAATATTTAACTTATTTTTAAAATATTTTGATAATAAAAATACTTGTTATTAGACCCAAAGTCAATTTTCAAACCTTAGAGGAAGATTAAAAGTACATTGATTTAACCATATATTGAAAGATTTAGATTTTAAAAATATATATTTAATTTTTTTACATTTACTCTTGATATATGATAAAAATTTATGATGTTAAGTATATATATTTAAAATTAAAGTTGATATAATTATAAAATCAAATTTTTAATTTTTATCTTATTTTAAAAACAATGAAAACTGACAACACATTAAAGTTTTACAATAATTAAAAATTAAAATTTTTTATTTCGTTGTAATTAAAAGAGATAAAATATAAAAATATAATTATTTAATATGAAAATAAAATAAATTTTAGTATCCAAAACACAAAAATGCTGTTTATTTACAATTATAATAACATAAAACATAAGAAACAGTAAGAGAAATATTTGAGGACAATATTGCCCCTATTGGAGATCGTGATGAAATGATACCACTAAATTACAAATAAACATGATGTTCCTAATTTTTTTTTACACATATATATACATAATTATAATAAAAAATATTACTTTAAAGTAAATTTGATATTATTTCTAAACAATGATGAAAAGGGTATATTATTATATGTTACAAAGGCTTGATAATTATCTTTAACAAATTAAACTGATAATGAACCCTTAATTAAGATATTAAAAATAGCAAAAAGAATCTTAACATCCATTTCAAAAATAAAAAATTAAATTAATTATTAAAGAAAGAATTTATGTTTCTTGATCATCCAGGAGGATTATTCATTAGCACACATCACACGTCACATGGACATGAAAATAATTATAAAATAATTATTAATAATTGACTGTTAATAACACTTTTACTTAATTTCAAAACTTTTTTTTTTTAAAAAGCACAAAATTCCACTAAGAACAAGAGAAAACAAAAGACAAAGACTTTGAAGGGAAACTAAATTCCTAGTATGCATTAAAGTTTTGAAAATGACTAGTTGAAAGAGCATCTTTTCTTTTGCTTCCAACAATATGAATTTCCATCTCATTAATTTCTTTCTCTCAATTGAACAAAAAAATTAAGATGTTTTGTTGATATGATTTGTATTAAAATTTTCATAAAAATAATAAAAATAAAAAATTATAATTTATTTTATTAATATTAAAATAAATAAAAATGAAATAATTTATTTTATTAAATTATTATGTATCATCTTTTTTTTCAAACCTCCACACAATTTAAATGAACACAAAGTCTTTGACTCTAATCGAAATGGGTTATAGAATTATACTCTTCTTAGTTTGACAAGTTGAAATCAAAAAGGAAGAATTAGGGCATGATTGGAAAATTAAATCAATTTTTAGTCAAAGAAAATTTACCCAATTTTCCTTGGTAAGGATAAGATTTTTCTCGGGAAAATTTAATAGATTTGTTTACTCTCTAAGTTCAAAATACTGAAGGTGGGTGACAGTTGTGATGGGTATTGGCATTGACTCATTAATTTGACCAATAAGCTTTCACTTTCCACTTAATAGTTTGGTATTTTATCATGTTTGCTTCATTTAATTGCAATAATAAAAGCTTTGGTTAATTAAATATTTATTTAATAAGCCATGAAATTAAAAAAAAAAGGAAATTTCTTAATACCCACAAGAAATGTAGTCAATCTTCAAACATTTTCCAAAAAATCTAAAGATTTTCTATATTTTGTCTAAAGGAAAGTTCAAAGGAAGTTTCATAAATGCAAAATTAGGTTACTATAATTTTCAATAGCTAAAAAGTGGCTAATTGACTCGTAGTATTAATTTAATGGTAGCACAAAAGTATGAAGTGAAAAATAATTTTGCCCTACGAAGTCTCTTGGATTAGTAATTACGTAAATACTTAAATAGAAGAATAAGTTATATTAAATCTCATTTTATTTAAAAAATTATTTTATTAATTAATAAGAAATTTTTATTTTAAAAAATATACATAAAATAATTAATTTTTTGAAATATTTTAAAAATAATAGATAAGTTTACAATTTTTAAAAAATAATATTATTTAAAACGTAAGCCATTACCTCTTGGTGACTTAATGCAAAGGAAAAAAAGAGAAGAAAAAAACACATATCATATAACTTAAAAGCATGATTAGAAAGGTGCTTAGACCTCAATAAAATGCTTTTAAGTGCTAAATTTTCAAGGAGAAAAAGACAGTTTTTGGGTAATTTCGTTTAATTTTAAAAATCTTGTATTAAGTTATTGTCCACATGTATTGGAACCTCTTCGTGCAAAATTAAGTTAAACTAAACTAAATTAAATTAAATTAAAAATGATTGGTAGTTTATAATGGAGTGGGGATTTGGTTGTAGCCTTCTCTATTTACCATGACTATTCTATGCTACCTACTACTACTGCCACTCCTCCTCTTCATAAAAAAATTAATTAATTAAATAAAAAAGGGGAAATCTCATGCCCTAAATTGCAAATTGCACATGGGTATTTGAGGAAATTTAAAAATAATAAATAAATTAGTACCAAACAAAAAAAATAAAGAAAAGAAAAAAAAAGAGAGAGAGAATATCCCAAGCCCTAGGTTGCAAATTTGCATATGGGTATTTAATGAAACAATTTAAAAGGCAAATTCTATATGGCAGTGTTTGGTCAACACTGGCCAGGAAGAATTGGTGGGATTCAATTAATTCCTAGGTTGCCCTTTTATGTCCGGACCCTGAGCAAAAACCGCATGAACAATAAGTCACAAAAGGAAACCCTATTTAATTTTATTATTTAAAATTTATAAATAATGAGAAACTTAAATTAAAATTTTAAATAATAATTAATAAATATAAAGAGAAAAAGGAGAAAAAAAAAAAAAGAGAGGGAAGAAACAGACAAGAAGACCTCTTCCCCACAAGGACCCAACAAGTTGAAAAGAGAAGAGGAAAAAAAAAATAAAGCAGGAAACATGAAAGGGATGGCAAAACTAGAACCTATTCATAGCGCGTGCAATCACTCTACAATCAACCTGCGGGTGGCTTCCCCGTCTCAGGTTGGGGGTTCTCGTACATGGGACTCTGGTCTTCCCTCCTCGTAGCAGTTTCCGTCAAGGATAGCTCCTCGCTGTCTCCCACGCGCACCCCAGTCTGCGCGTCCATGCGCGTGCACTCTCTTCCTCCAGACCATCCACCTTCTCTCTCCTTCCCTCTCATGTCACTCTTATTTCTCTCTTGCCCAGTGCTCGTTTCCCTTTCCACTCTCTCTTTCTCTCTTTCTTTCTCTCTCCCTCTCTTTGAATTTTCTTCAGTGAACAGCTAAAAGGACTCATCAGTGAGCCGAGAGAAGGCCACACACCACAGATACAGATAAAAACAATCGCTAGATCGCCGGCTCCAGAATGGAGACTCGCCGGGAAGTCAAAATCCGCCCTCCGCCGGCGGATTTTCCCGGCTGAATGTAACTGAAAAGCCTGCCGCTTTAACTGTGCAACGATGAATACAGGAAACTCGTGCTAGAACCCATTTGAAAACCCAAATTGTACGAGAAAGCACCTCAAAGTTCTTATCTTTCTTTTCAGCTGGGTACCAGCAATGGCAGCCACTAACACCACCACGACTCAACCACAAGCGCCCGTGGACTCAGTCTCGGCCGACGAGCTCACAGCCAAGGCCGTACACAAGCGGTACGAGGGACTGATGATGGTACGAACCAAGGCCATAAGGGGCAAAGGGGCCTGGTACTGGGCTCACCTCGAGCCCATGCTCGTCCACAACACCGACACAGGACTCCCCAAGGCGGTCAAGCTCAAGTGTTCCCTTTGCGACGCCGTCTTCTCGGCCTCCAACCCCTCCCGGACCGCCTCCGAACACCTCAAGCGCGGGACCTGCCCCAATTTCAACTCCTTGGCGAAACCCATTTCGTCTATCTCCCCATCATCTGTTGCTTCGCCGTCTTCTCATCATCATCAACAAAGCAACCGCAAACGCAGCTCTTCTTCTTCGGTCGCCGTCACTGCCACTGCTGTCAGCATAGCGCCAGCACTAGCCGGTGGCGGTTCCTATCAGGTGACCCCGTTAGCTGTCGTGGATCCGTCGAGATTTTGCGGGGGAGAGTTGGCGTACTCGACTGTGACCGCCGGAAGCGGTGGTGTTGGTGCGGGGGGTTTGCTGACGCAGCAGCCGCATTTGATGCTATCAGGTGGCAAAGAGGATTTGGGTGCTTTGGCTATGCTTGAAGATAGTGTAAAGAAGCTCAAGAGTCCTAAAACATCACCTGGGCCAGCTTTGAGCAAGACACAGATTGAGTGTGCTCTTGATTATCTAGCTGATTGGGTCTATGAATCCTGTGGGTCGGTTTCCTTTTCGAGTCTTGAGCACCCAAAGTTTCGAGCTTTTCTTAATCAAGTTGGTATGCCGGTGATATCACGAAGAGAGTTTGCTGGAAGTAGATTGGATGCTAAGTTTGAGGAAGTCAAGGCAGAAGCGGAGGTGAGAATCAGAGACGCAATGTTCTTCCAAATTGCGTCTGATGGATGGAAAGCGAAGAGCTTTGGTGGTAGTGGTAGTGGAGGTGAAGAGAATCTGGTGAATTTGACCGTAAATTTGCCCAATGGGACTAGTCTGTACAGGAGGGCAGTTTTTGTTAGTGGCTCTGTTCCTTCAAAGTATGCAGAGGAGGTTTTATGGGAGACTATAACGAGTATTTGTGGCAGTGCTTTGCAGCAGTGTGTAGGCATAGTTGCTGATAGATTTAAGGGCAAGGCTTTGAGGAGTCTGGAAAATCAACATCATTGGATGGTTAATCTTTCTTGTCAGCTTCAGGGGTTCAACAGTTTGATAAAGGACTTAACCAAGGAGCTACCTCTGTTTAAGTCTGTCACTGAGAATTGCTTGAAGCTTGCCAGTTTTCTGAACAACACGACTCAAATTCGACATAGCTTTAACAAGTATCAGTTGCAGGAGTACGGTCATACTGGTTTGTTAAGAGTGCCATACCGTGATTATGAGCAAGTGACTTTTGCACCTGTATATACATTGCTCGATGATATTTTGAATTCGGCCCAAGCCATTCGGTTGGTTGTGGTTGATGAAGGGTATAAGATAGTATCCATGGAGGATTCTTTGGCGAGAGAGATTGCCGATATGATTCGAGATGTAGGATTTTGGAATGAAGTGGAGGCAGTCCACTCATTGGTTAAACTGATAAAAGAAATGGCTCAAGAGATTGAAGTAGAGAGGCCTCTAGTGGGGCAATGCCTACCACTTTGGGATGAACTGAAAGCAAAAGTAAGGGAATGGTGTTCCAAGTTTCATATTGCCGAAGGACCAGTAGAGAAGGTGATTGAGAGGCGGTTTAAGAAGAATTACCACCCTGCTTGGGCTGCGGCATTTATTCTTGATCCCCTTTATTTGATTAGGGACACTAGTGGGAAATATCTTCCTCCGTTCAAATGCTTGACGCCTGAGCAGGAAAAGGATGTGGATAAACTCATAACAAGGCTCGTTTCAAGGGAGGAGGCTCATATTGCACTGATGGAACTCATGAAATGGAGAACAGAAGGGCTTGATCCAGTTTATGCACGGGCTGTGCAGATGAAGGAGAGAGACCCTATAACTGGAAAGATGAGAATTGCCAATCCACAGAGCAGTAGGCTTGTATGGGAAACTTATCTTACTGAGTTTAAGTCCCTAGGGAAAGTTGCAGTTAGGCTAATCTTTCTCCATGCAACTTCATGCGGATTCAAATGCAATTGGTCTTTGCTGAGATGGATAAGTGCACATGGGCACTCAAGGACGGGCATGGACAGAGCTCAAAAGTTGATTTTCATTGCAGCTTATTCTAAGCTTGAGAGACGGGATTTTTCCAGCGATGAAGAGAAGGATGCAGAGCTGTTCGCCTTGGCAAACGGTGAGGATGATGTGCTAAATGAAGTTCTTGTTGATACATCCTCAGTGTGACATTTTTTTCCTAGTCCTTTAGAAATTTATATTTTTAGGATTTATTGAATTCTTTTTACTACCTTTTGTTTTCTACTTGTTCACTTACGTTTTAGAAGATTTATAGGCCACCCAGGTGAGAGAACAAGGGTCACTAATAGTTGATTGAATATTGTATCCTGCCATTGCTTGGCCTCATGATTTGAGCAATTTCCTGTCTTTCACCCTAGCATTATTTTTGGAGCTTTTGAGTTTGAAGAAAACAAAAAATCTTCTTGTTTGTAAAGATAGAGAATGCTGCATAACAGATATTACAGAACAGGAAGAACATTGTAAAATTTTTGCTAGTATTTTGGATAAATAATACTATCTATAAAGGGGAAAGTTTTATGATTCTCCTTTGTTTTCAAGTTCATTCTCCTTTCTAACCTTTCTCATGATTTTTACAATTTAATTAGTGACATTCCACCTTATGAACACAATTAATAGCTACTGATTATGCATTGTTGGAATGTTTATCTGAGTTTATCTGGCCTGTAATCTGTCCAGCTTTTATGAGTCTTCCTGATTTTTGGGACTTGAAGTTTTTAGCTTTATGATTGCAAGTGGCTTAAGTGTAGGTTTTCTGAATAGGATATTGGTTTCCTCCATTGTTAATGTGTCTTTGAAACTTTTGAACCCATTCTTTGCATTTAAAAAATCAAAGAACATGATCTGTCTTGCGATTGAGCTTCTGAGTTACTAAATTTCATTGCTTTTTGCTATCATTTCATGAAGTAATTTATTGCCAAAGCCTAAAGGCAAGTAGCTTTTCGGCTGGAAAAAAAAGCTTGTAGGCAATTTTTCTTCTCAGGTCCAGATAAACTGAGTGTTCCATGCAAGTGTTCAACTTTGGCCACTTGACCCCTTTCTCAACCATCTCATGATTTCTTCACCTGAAAACCCTTTTTCTTGTGTACACTTGAATTTTAATGTCTTGTGGTCCTTTTGGAAGTAGAGAGGTCTTTCCGCAAACTATAATTGGGACTGGATTCCAAGTTCAGGTCCCCTTCTTGCAACCAGGATGGGTAAATGCCTGGACCATACCTTTTTCATGCCTGGTAATTTATCAAAATCAGGAAAGATTTCCCTGTTACGTATACATTTGCTTTGCTTTCATGTTCTGCAAAATGCTGAAACTCTTTTCCATTTTAGGAACCTGAAAATCACACCTGAAGTACAGTCACCTCTTCTCGCTGCTGGTAGGTAGGTTTATCCTTGCATCCAGAAATGCTTAAACTCTGCTTTTTTTTCCTGTTTGTGTTTATTACTTGGGTTTTATCTGCTCTGATGAGTTTTGTGTAAAAAATAGATCTTTTACTCCTGTTTAAACTTGAAGTGTTTGATGAATGAATTGTTAAAAGTAATTATGTTGTGATAATCTTTTTGATGGCAGAAGGATACGACAAAGATATCGTTGCACTGGAGAGGCCACCATAACATGGTGGACTATTGGTATTGCTGAAACATTATGAAGGAGGACATTGCCAAAAGGATCCAAGGACATGAATGCTTTGTTAACGAGATGTCTTTTCAGGAGAAGGCAGAGGTTGCTGGAGCCGGTTGGGTAGATGGCAAGCCAGGTTCAGCTACATGGGTCAAAGAAACCTCGGAAGGACTTGAGGACCAAAACATTTCTAGCTGGAACAGCACTTATAACTGTTTTTTCTATCTCATTGATGATATCTCTCCTGGTTTTTTTGTGCTTTGAGAGATTGGAGCCAAGCCCCACCACCATTTGTGAAGTGGAAGTCCTTTTCCAAGCTTTGATTGTCACAAAGAGAGAGAGATCACAAGTGGGTTTTTCCATCAAATCATCTTTCTTTTGGGTAACTTCTCTTTTAAACATTCTAAAGCTAGCTCTCTGAACGACGTACATGGAGTGCCATTGGCTGATGCTCCCCCCTCCCCCCCCATGATTGTGAGAAAGGTACTGAGAGGACCCAAAGCAAAGGAAGTCTGTCGGCTTCAAGCACCACAGAAGATGCTCGAGAGCGATCCTACAACAAATTCAAAACCGGTTTTATTGGTTCTTCTTAGCTGTGAATGTTGAAAGGCTATAATTTTGGAGGTACTCCTGCTGGTGGAGCTGCTCCAAATTCATCTGCATGTTGCTTGTCATTCTCTGATTATATTGGATTAATTTTTTCACAACAATCTTTATTGGTTTCTGTGTCTTCCCCTCTGTCCATATAATGTCTTTGCTTTAAGGGGAATCTGGAATCTTCTCTTCATTTATCACCCTGCACTCAGAATGACTCCATGGTAGTTCCGTTTTAAGCTAAAGGAGCTCTGTACTTTTCTATTACCAAGTTTTTACATAAAATGAAAAAATCATATAATTCAGTGTAGTTTAGATCAGTAATGAATGTACTGTTTTAATATTGGGGAAGAACAATACTTCCAATCATGGAATGCTGTTCAGTTTTCATTCAGCAACTTTTCATGGCACCCCAAAGTTACCCAATGAAACCATGAATTGGGCATCATTTTTTCTCATCATAGAGACCCTTGAAAGCACAATGAGACCTTATCTTTGAGAAAAGAAAATTCACCCCACCCACCTGAAGGCACAGTAAAAAAAAGTTTTAAAAATTACAGTGTCATTTCACTTTTTACCCTGTAGAAAAGTAAAGTGAACGGAATTGAGTAGAGTATTATTATTTTCACCCCTCCACCTTTAAGTCTTCTAATTACTCATTTAGTGGTGAGACAGAATTTCTTGTCGGCAACCCTCACTAATGCTGACTGCTCACCAAACAATCTCTCTCTCTCTCTCTCTCCCTATGGAGGGATAAGCTTTTTCACTCTGTATGGTATTGCTTCACTCCACTCATGTTATTGCTTAAAGGGGCTAAAGGAAAAGGAAATATAATAATTAGTATACACATCCTCTTTATACAAAGAATCTTTCCTCCCTCCAATGCTCCTCCTCATGATTATACAAGCTCTTTAATTTATTTAATTTGATTCAAAAAATATTTATTTTCTTCACCCACGTGGGTAATAAATACAAAAAAATAATTAAAAAAGTCTACTCTTTTCTTGATAAGCACAAGTAAAAAAATAATGGGTATTGATAAAAAAGTTGACTCGAAGCTGAATTTGGGAGATTTGGGTGATTTTCTTGTAAAAGAAAACCTAAATTTATGAAAATTTTGTGGTTTACTTGAATACCCATGATGGTTGATGGACCACCCAGAAAATTTTCTGTGAAAGGGAGATCAGATTCTTGGATTTTTTACACTGACAAGCTTAGAGAATGGCTTCCTTTTGGAAAGAAAAATAGAGTGCTTTTAGTTTCACTGTTGTTCCACATGATTTGTATCCCATTTTTATCCTCTCTTTGTTTTGGGTAAACTCTTAGAAATGCTGCCAAAAGGTACTCTCTCTTTTACCAATTACCCTGATTGGATTTCGTTGGCACCCAACTGGGCCCCAATCTTACTCTTACTGTATTTAAATATTAGCTAAATTTTATAAATTAAATAATTTTTTATTGATATATTTTATAATTTATAGTAACATATATATATATTTTAAAAAGTTACACTTAATAATGAAAAAAAATCATTTTTATTAAATATAATAAATATAAAAGTATATATATTCTTTTCTTTCAAAATATTAGTATAAATCAAATTAAATAAATAATTTGATTTCATGGAATATGTACTCAATGAGTTCAAAGTTTTAATTGTCACAAGGATACACATTCAACATGGATAAATGTAGTTTATTTAAAAGTTAAATTTTTTTATTGATCTAAATTATGTAAAGTTTTTGAAAAAAATAATAATATGTGATAATTTAATAACATAAATTATTAATTAATAAATTTTTATATTAATATAATAAATTATAAAAATATTTTTATTAAAAATTCAATGCAAATTAAATTAGAAGATTTATTCATTATTTAAATGTTAAATAATTAAATAATAAAATTCTTTACTGTGTTTAATTATTATGTTTCTTAATTTTTTTTAAAGACAATACTTATAATTTTTATTTTTATAGAAATCTTAAGTTCGGTCATTAGTATTCTCAAAAAAAAAAAAAAAAAAAGTTTAGGTCATTAGTGCCCTAATTTGCAAAGTTAAAGCTAAAGGCTTAATGCTGAGAACTATATTCTATTTTCTTGACCTTTTTTACTTTTGAGAATTCTATTTATTATATTATCCATATGAATCTTTATTTTTTATTTATTTATTTTCACTCAATAGGGGTATCCAAAGTATTACCGTATTGGTCCGACCACAAAGAAAAACTTGATTAGAGGTCGGTAAATCCCATTTTGATCAACCAAAATACTTATTAGTGGTATGAATTTGTTTAATTAATTGCCATTTAATCCTCACTCTTTTTTATTAAAATTTTATTACTTATTTCTGAAATAAAAAATTTCAAAAATAAAATAATAAAATAAACAAAATAAGCAAATCATAATACTTTGTTTAGTGGCCAATTAGGAGCTTGATGTTAACATGATTAGGCAATGCATCAAAGTCGTCCAGGTTTTACTCCTAGTGGTCCCCACCGCAGATGGGACCACGTGTACGGTCCAGATCACGCCTACCCTATCACAAGTCCTTGATGTCGGCAAATCATCGAATGATGAATTCCCTTGACGGGACTTCGATTAACACGACGCCGTTGGCTGCACTGTTTTGTCTTCGTCCGCCTTGTACGCAGCAAATGTTCCCTTGGCAGTATCAGAAACCTCTGCATTAAACTATCAGACATCCACGTGTCGCCCACTGACTATGCCTTGACATACCGATCTTAACAGACCTAAAAGACTAATATTCTCTGTCACGTGGTCAACTGCTCCGTTTTTTTAATTAAAAAAATAAAAAATTTCATAAAATTGGATCTTATAGTCAATATCCGTACAGATGACGTATGATTTTCTACTCACGTGACGTCACGAAGTATGTCCAATTTTCGAATTTTCACTTTTTTCAAAAATTTTATTCTTTAAAAAAAGTTTTTTTTAAAAAAATTTGGGGTAAGGTAAAAGAAAAATTAAGGTTAGGTGATTCGGTTGGTAATTTGTCTGAGGTGTGTGGGTCCCACAGGTTAATTAAGGTCGTTGATTATCAACCTCTAGAACGTGCAAAATTAAAGACACTAATGATATTGTCTCTATTAAGTATAAGCTTAATTCCACAATTTTCTTTTTGTAATTATACCACAAAGCTGCGATTTCATTATGGTTCCGCCACGTCGACTTGGTTATTGCTCACGTGTGTAAACAGGAACCTCACGTGCGGAGCCTGGGATCTCGTGCTATGCTACTCATAGCACAATGTGGGGAAGCTCTTTTTCATTTCTCTCTCTCTCATTTCCACTTCAAGCATGTCATGTCTCTTTTATTTTAATTTTTTGATAATTAATATAGTTTTAGTTAAGACAAAGCTTTCATTAAACAAGAAGGAATCATCACCACCATCTAATTGGTTAGTCCTTAATATTGTAATTAGCTTTTTGATCTTTATTTCAGTGGTCCATAATCATTTATGTGTAGGATTTTATTTAAAATAAATAACAAATAATAATCTTGCATAAGATAAGTCATAAACGCGATACTGAAAGATAAATTTAGAGTAACTAAAATCTTAAATGAATAATATTTTGATTTTTAATACACTATAAATGCATTTTAAAATTGTAAAATACAATCTCAATTGATAAATTCATAACAATTAAGATTTCAAAACAGATAATATTTATAAATAATATAATTAAAAATAATAAAAAAATCTTATTATTCAGTAAAATTATTGTAATTAATAATAATAATAATAATTTAATTTTTTAACTACAATTAATTGATTAAAGAATAGTAATAACAGTTGATAATTATTTCGATGAGTAATATAATTTATCGAAACTTTGTTTAATGAATATTCAGTAGGACAAGTTCGGTTTAGATGATACATTTAATGCGCTAATGTTCAAAATGTGGGTATGCCTTTGTTGGTATGGTGGGGCAAATCTTTACTTAAACATAATCTGATTGAGTTACTCTCATTTTTATCTTTTTTTTATTTATATTTTTCTACTTTTTAAGGGTTCAATCGTGCTTTTGATTTGATTTGATTATTTTTAATTAATTATAAGTATAATCATTTGTACTAGTGCTTAGACATACAAGCAATGCTAAAAGACATTAATTTTTGGGCAATCAAGATTACAAGAAATTAAAAGTCCAAATTGTCCCTTTTATTTTAAAATCAAACTTCCTTTTGCAAGGTTATTATTGTCATTTGGGATATAATTCACTATATAAGATCTCAAAAATGAGATTTGGTGGGTACATGTATAGTTCATCGTGTTGCTTATAACAAAAGAAATTTGGCTCTATTGGCTAATGAATGAATGAATGAATTAATAATATTATTATTCATTAATTAAGTCATTCACATGATACAATTACGTCTTCTTTTTTCATTATTTAATGTTAATCCGTTTAATTAGGTGGCACCTGTGATAATGTGCTCCACGTGAAAATGAAAATAAAAACCTAAAAATTTGAAAGTATTTTTTGTAATTACTCTCATTGAATCTTTCATAAATAAATGTGATGATAATTTTTCAATTAAAAAATCTGAGAAAAAAATTTAAAAAATAATGTTGGTAAGAGCATAGTTTTCTTGGATGACTAGGGCATGCTCTAGGGTTTCGTCTCGATGAAACGAATGGTTGATTAGGGAACAAAGATAGTGATTCTCATAAGTTCGACTTTGAATTTTAATTACATAGTGTCAAGGTTAAAAGTATGGTAGGGGACAATGACTTGAGTCATGAACCATATGACATGGTGGTTTGTGCACAAAACGGAAAAAATTTAAAGAAAAAACCAAAAAAATAAATAAATTTGAACTTTCCTTCTGATATTCAATTGGATTGGTATGATTCGATTTTAAACTAGTTTCATGACCTGGAATTTACCGACAAATTATTAATATTGTTAGTTTAGGTCAAATATCTCAATTATGAAAATTACTTTCGGAGCACAAAAGACCTAGAAGCTTCATGTTATCACATGGGGTAGGAGCACCAAAAGCCGGACATCAATGCAAGATCTTAGATTTTGAATTCTCTAGAAATTTTATGTGAAAATTGATCATTTTTCAAAAAAAATTAAAAATAATGAATGAAATATTTGATTATTATTGATACTTAAAGTAATCTGATTTTCATCTTTATAAGATATTACCTATTTTGATTGTAACTGTATAATTTTATTTTTTAAAAGATTGTATTTTAAAAATATTTAAAAAATTTATCAAACTTTATATTATATTTGCTTGATAAATATTTATTTGATATAAAATAGATGAGATGAGATAATTATTAACCAAGTTTTCATCAAAATTGAGTCTTTGTTAGGAAAACTTGAGCATCATAGATGATTATATTCTTCTTTTTCTTGTTTGGTTTGAGGGAAAAAGAAGAAGAAATTAAAGGGTATGATTCTTCCGGATCCCTTGATTAGTGGTTGGGAGAAATATGCAATCTTTGAAATGCATATGATATGTTCCCAACCCCTACACAAATGGGTGTTATGTCCCTTTCATTTGGGTAATTCTCTTAATGATTGTAATCCAAAGTTACTTTGTCATAAACCCTACTAGTTTTCTAGGAAAAAAGCAGCAATGCCCATTGACATTTGTGTAGGAAAAACTACAAGCCCTAACTAACTTTGATCTGAAGGCAAAGTTCATGGCTTTTCAAAAGGAAAGCAAGTCTTTATTATTACATGGTTAATTTGTCGTTTCAAAGGTTGAAAATATGTATTATTTCTATAAGTCCACATAACTTACCTTATTTTCCTTTGATTCGCTGCATCTCTAATCATCACTTTCATGTATAAATATTTCGATAGATTGTTTTAATTTTAGTTGAGATATATATCTATTCATATATATATATATATATTTAACTTATGGTACGTAAATTATTATTATTAAGCTTAACAGTTTAATGCGGTCAGGTTTTATTATCGAATATAAATTTATTAATTTTGATATATAATAATAATTAAAATATAAATTATATAATTTATAACTTCTTATTTTAAAAGACATTAATTCAAATTGAATGACTCAAAATTAAAAAAATATACATTACTCACAATGCAGCAACATTATATTATGATAAATTAGTATTTATGTCATAAAATAATACGAGATAAAAATGACATAATAATATTAAAATAACATAGAACAATTCGCTTTAAATATTTTCGATTCATCTAACAAATAGATAGAATGAAAGATTCATAACACGATACTATAATTAAAATAGATTATATTTTATGATATTATAAATTATATTGATCAATTTAAGCATCAAAAAAAATAATACTAACACATATAATATATATATAACTAAAATTATTTTTTATTTGACTCTTTCAACTAAGAGTAAGGGTTAGGGCTTGCTCTTCATTTAAAACATGCTTAGATACACATTTCAATGATAATAATCAACTGCAAAATTACATATTTTGTTGATATTTAAAATTTTTTAATGGATTTAAATATTATATTATTAAATATTTGAATTGTTTTAAATTACTATTTAAAATTAGATTTTATAGTTTTAAAATATATTTATTAAATACGAAAAATTAGATGTTATCTGTTACTTAAATAATTGTATATTTAAATTGATATGAGGTGTAAAAATTTATTTCACACACACACATATATATATATAGGGACTTGAGGTGTAATATTGATATTAATGGTAAACAAATTTTTGTATTATAAAATTAATGTCATTGATAGTTTTTGTGAAATTTGATGCGGTTGTCTATTTCTTAATAGTTGACTAAATATATATTGTTTAATTTCATATAACTTTACATATATACATATTCATCATATAGCATCTGTTATGTGAAAGGGTAACTTGCATGTGTTATGTTTTGAAATTTTAATGTTTATTTGTTAAATTGTGATGGGTTTGGTTTTTCTTTTTTTTTTAAAAAAAATAAATTCATCTGATTAGCTTTTTTATTGGACAAT
The DNA here is from genome assembly GCA_021397835.1 of Moringa oleifera. Lineage (NCBI taxonomy): Eukaryota > Viridiplantae > Streptophyta > Magnoliopsida > Brassicales > Moringaceae > Moringa > Moringa oleifera. The sequence continues at coordinate 2,572,995 of JAJFZO010000566.1, forward strand.
AACCACAAGCATAAAATTATCTTTTTATAGTATTTTTTTATAATTTTTTACTAAATTTTCTCATAAATAAAAAACCAAAAAAAAAATACAACTCTTCTTTTTTTTTTCTCTCCCCCTTCAAAAAATGAAAATTTATTCTCTAGCTCTTTATGTCGAGTTGATCAAAGTAAAACCAATAAATTTAGCTTAAAGATTTGTATTTTTGATATCCATCATTTGTTTTTTTTTGTATTTTTTAAAGGGAATTATGTTTTTAAATATTAATTTGAAACACACAATATTTAATATTGATATTGAAACTAGTTTTGAGATTTGTTTTATTTATTTTATTAAAAAATAATTACATTAAAATTATTAAGTGAAACATACATGATTTTAAAAGAAAGATAAATGTGTATTGTGTCATTTTAATATTTTATATCTTAATATAACTACGTTATAATTTATTTTATTTAGTTATTATCTTTTTATACAGAAATATATTTTTATTATATAAAGATTGTGTCTTATTATAGGTTAATTGTATTTTATCATATTAAGATATTGTCTTATAGTATTGAAATTATGTTTTATTGCAATGGTCTCATGTTTTATTACGCTGATTTCATGACATATATTTAGTTGTATTGATATCTTGTCTTATTCTAATGATATATTGTATTATAATTTTAAGAAAAAATAATTATTATCAAACTAAATTAACTTTACTTTTTTTGTAGTGATATGTTCTTTGAGAATGAAGAATTTTGTTAGAATTTTATTATTATATGATCGGTCATAGATTCAAATGAATAAAAGTTTTTAATATATTAAATATTTAATTAAAATAATAAATTTATTTTAAAAAAATTTATATGCCTAATTAATGAAAAAGGTTCAACACCCAATGAAGTTGAATTTTCTAAATTTGATATTGAAAACAATGGATAAGTTTCTGTTGTTAACAATAATGTTCAAACTAAAATAACAAATGATGAAGAGCCGAGTTGTTCATGTTTCGTAAAAAATAAAATAAAAATAAAAATGATACATATATAATAAGGTGCAATTCATGTATAATAAAATAAAAATATATATATATATAATAAAAAATGGTCATGATGTTAAACATGAAATGATACATCATAATATGAGACTACTTTTATATTATTGATTATTTATTGGATTTAAAATTCACATATATGGAAAAAAAAATTGAATTAAGACAATTTGACTTTCACGAACTTGTGAAAAAAATCTTTAAACCAAAAAAAAAAAAAACTATGAAATACTTGCTGTGTTAAGATTCTTGACATGGAAAAAGATATGCAAAAATGAAAAGCTTAAGAAATAGTTTTACTTTTGTTTTTATAAAAGAAATTTCAAAAAATTAAGTAAATTGTAAATTTAATCTGACGTTAAAAGTATTTTTGCATAAAAATATATATTTTTAAAGAAGCAAACTAAAAAAACATAAATCAGTAAAATGGATCATTTTTAAAACTTGCCAACGATTCATTTTGATTTAAATTTTTTTATTTTTCAAAATAAAAATAAAAAAATTATAAAATTTTGATGTTTATATATTATCAATTAAATTAATTTCGATTTATTAATTTTAGTTAGATTAAATTTTATAAAAATTTTAAAAATTAAAAATCTTATAAAATAAATTTTGATTTAATTTGTTATGTAAAACAAATGTTTAAGCTATCATCACAAAAAATTTTAAATTTTTTAATATTAAAAATATATTTTTAAATTTATAGTATTAAAATTTTTAAAAAAATTATAAAAAATAAATTTTATAAAAAAAATTCAAATTTAAGGGATGTTTGAGTTATTTTTTAGATATTTTAACGATAAAAATATTTTAAAATTTTTATAATTATTTGAAGTAAATTTAGATCGAATAAATAAATATTTTTTAAAAAAATATAAAATTTTAGTTAATAATATAAAATAAATATTATTTTATGTAATCTTTATCTTAAGAACAATCACAAGGCAGTGGCAGTATAGGTAAATAAAATTACTTGGGCTGATGATCTACCTGGTCATATGAACATTCAAAATAAAATACCCGTTGTATAGTCGTCTACGTGTCGACTCATGAACTTATCCACGTACATCATTTCAAAGCCACAGCCTTAACTGTATTTTCTTCCCTCCATTTTCTCTCTTCCTTCCATCAAGCGCTCTCTCTCTCTCTCTCTCTCTCTTTACCTGTGCTCTTCTGGCTCACGTTATCCTCGGCCACCCGCGCTTCTCTACACTCCCGGCGCTTGTTAGCAAACGCCTAGACCTTCTCATTCGCTTTACTCTCGTCACATCGATGGCCTCTGTAAACTCTGTTCAACCGGGTAGGATCCGGGTGCTTAAGGCAGGGTCGCGATCGTCCGATCAGACAGTGGGTCCGGTTGTGTACTGGATGTTTAGGGATCAACGGTTGAGAGACAACTGGGCGTTGATCCACGCGGTTGATCAGGCCAACAAGTCAAACGTGCCTGTAGCCGTTGCGTTTAATTTGTTTGATCAGTTCTTGGGAGCTAAAGCAAGGCAGCTAGGTTTTATGTTGAAGGGTTTGCGTCAGCTTCAGCAAAGTATCGAGGAGACTCTTCAAATCCCATTTTTCTTGTTTCAGGTGAGTTTAGGGTTTGAAGTAAAAGTACAACCCAATTACTTTTTCTGGTCATATGCTGGACAAATTTTGAGCGGAGGATGAGAAAATGAAATTTTGAAGAGGAAAGTGCTTTTTGTTATGTGCATTGGACTTGATTTTATTCTGCCCTTACTTTTGGGTTCTGAAATGATAGGTAGTTGGTGCAGGTGATGGTGTGTGTTGATTTATATTTAGACCTTTCAGGTCGAGATGGTTTGGCTTGCGTTTGCTAAACATTTTCATGCTAATTTTGTGTGTGTTATCTTAGTTCCTTAACTTAAAAAACTTCAAGTTGACTAAGTTGAGTAGAAGTATTAGCTCCAGCTGAGTGAAAAATTTGGTTCTTTAACGTTTCAATAACTGAAAACTTAAACTTTGGTTTCGCATCTTTTCTAATTTTTTTCGACCAGATTTAGATTTCTGATAAAGAAAATTGATGGTTTTGTGGATTAATAATTTTAGGGAGAAGCCGAGGAGACTATATCAAATTTCCTTAGAGATTGTGGAGCATCGCTTCTAGTTACAGATTTCTCACCTCTACGTGAAATTCGGAGATGCAAAGAGGAAATTTGCAAGAAGGTCTATGACTCAGTCTCTATACATGAAGTGGATGCCCATAATGTAGTACCTATTTGGGTGGCATCAGAGAAGTTGGAGTATAGTGCTAAAACCATAAGAAGTAAGATAAATAAATTGCTTCCAGAGTACCTCATCGATTTCCCCACACTACAATCTTCAAATACAATGTGGGCTGCAACAGATAGGTTGATTGATTGGGATACACTCATTGACGATGTTTTAAGGTTAGATGCTAATATATCTCATGAGGGTAGAGTTGAGTTGGGATCTGTTCAGGTTATAATGTGAATGTTTAACTTTGTATGGCTAGGAAAGGGGCAGAAGTTCCTGAAATTGAATGGTGTGAACCAGGAGAAGAGGCTGCTATGGAAGTACTGATGGGAAGTAAAGATGGGTTCTTAACCAAAAGGTTAAAGAATTATTCTACTGATCGGAATAACCCTCTAAAACCAAAAGCTCTTTCAGGTCTCTCACCATATCTGCACTTTGGGCAGATATCAGCGCAGCGATGTGCCCTAGAGGCACGTAAAGTTCGTAAAATTTGCCCTCAGGTTTGTGTTGCTATGTAGCTTTGTTTATGTTTCAACTTTTAGTTTTTGGATTGAAGCATGTGAGAGGCAAATTATGTTGCCCACCATGAAAGATAATTTGGTTCATCCCAAACTCTCTTCTTTAAAGTATCGCTTTATGGTGTTTGATTTATTTCTTAATCCTGCTGCATTTACCTGCTTTCACTGTGAAGTCGGTTGACACGTTCTTGGAAGAGTTGATTGTACGTAGAGAGCTGGCTGATAACTTTTGCTTCTATCAGCCTCATTACGATTCATTGAAAGGGGCTTGGGAATGGGCTCGCAAGAGCTTGATGGAAAATTCTTCCGACAAGCGAGAGCATATATACACGTGAGTGGCATTGTGTTCTTTTAGTCATTCAGTGCACACTGGAACATCGCTTCTGAGCTTTTCAAAACTTTTTGAATGCTGAAACTTTAGGAGGGAGCAGTTCGAGAAGGCACAAACAGCAGATCCTGTAAGATGCTCATTTAGTTTCAGCACTTATGTCTTAACAAATTGGAAGCATCCAATATTGCTTTAGCCTCTGCTTATAATTTATTATCTTCTTATATATATATTTTGAGGTCTGAATTCACATTGTCTTGGCCTTATGAACATCATATTGGTGACTCTGTACTCTGCTATGTATGCCTGAAGTTCACTGTTGCATCAGTTTCCCCTATGAATTCTCAACCATTGTATTTGGTTGCAGCTCTGGAATGCTTCACAGCTGGAGATGGTTAGCTATGGGAAGATGCATGGTTTCATGAGGCAAGTACCATCTTAACGGATATGATCATTCTAATTGTCGATTGAGAAACTTAATTCATTCTTTCCTCTTCTCCCATTGATGCTTATAAGATTTTGCCTATGAATTAGAATGTTTTTAGTCTTAATAATGACAGTGAGTTGGCTCCATTCATGCATCCATTAGCAGAAACAAAGTGAACTACCATCTCAAGGGCTAAATTTGACATTAAGCAGCTAATATTTCACATTTGTTACTCATAGTTAGATCATTTGCAGGATGTATTGGGCTAAAAAGATTCTTGAGTGGACAAGAGAACCAGAAGAAGCTCTTTCAATAGCCATTTATCTAAATGACAAGGTTACTCAACTACTTTTCATGCTGCTTTCTGTGGATTCTGATGAAATTACTGTCTAGTTTTCTTACATACAGCTTTGAATGCAGTACGAAATAGATGGGAGGGATCCAAGTGGATATGTTGGTTGCATGTGGTCCATATGTGGTGTCCATGACCAGGTTTGTGTTTCCTCTTCTGGAACCATAGTGTCTTCTTGGATTGAATCAAGAATAACTTTGACAGGAAAATGCTCTCCAGTTAACATCATTTGGATCCCGAGCCAGCATCAAAACATGTAGAGCATGTGTTGTCCATTAAAATTGGACGAACTTTGGAAAGGAAGTTAAACAGAGGAATTAGAATTTGTTTTAACAGTGTTGAGTTCTTCTCCACACTACCTTCTGTATTGACTTTGAAGTTCTTCTGGTTGGCAATTAGGGGTGGAAGGATCGGCCAGTTTTTGGAAAAATACGGTACATGAACTATGCTGGGTGCAAGAGGAAATTTGATGTCGACGGGTACATTGCCTATGTCAAAAGGCTGGTTGGTGGAATTAAAAAGAGAAAAGCCGATAGTTTGCTCATATACTGATGTAGTAATGTGAAGGATTATCATGTACTGATGTAAAAAGGGTACCTGATTCCTGGAATTGTATTATGAAGAAAACAGGAGGGTTGCTGATATATCTCCCTGACATGGATGAATTTTAGGCATTGTAACCATTAAGTGACAATTTTATTCCATTTAATTTTAAAATGACAGTTCAGCTGGCCCACCTTTTGTACCAGGAGCGCCAAAGATTTTTCTTGGCTGACTTTCACATGTCAAGACTGTTGGTGCTGAGTATCATTTTCTGTTTCCAAATTCTTTTTGCAGAGATTTGTGTGAGACCAATAGAACTAAGGTTAGAATTGGACTAGCAACAAGAAGCCTGAAGGAGAAGAACGTGAATTGAAAACAGTTGTGTTATTGTTATTAGCTGCCAATGTGATTGATTCAATAATATAACATCAGGCAGAATCAGAAATCAGATTCTCTCTGAATTTTGGTCAATGGGTTATTTCCTATCAAAATAAGGTACAGATTATACATTGGACTCCTGCACACCAATTAGAATACACAATGGAAAAGCCAAACCTAGGCTGATTTAGGATGATTGTCTACCTATTGCAGTGAGCAGAACAAGCAAGAGCCACAATTACCAAATGCCAAAAACTTTACATCTAAGATCAAAAAATTGGACATGGTGAAATGTTCTCCCATCGTGTACAAAACAGATTGGCACAGAGAGAAAAAGCATGGCTCACATTTATATCCCTCTGGTGTCATATCTGTAAATCGTCCAGTGAGAGTTCACGAGAGGCAGTCAGCAGCTTTAGTTTCTGCAAAGCAGGAGAGATATGTTGATTATTTGACAACTTAATGGATACAAGTATCTAAGGGATTGGGAAGAATCCCTCCAGAAAAAAAAACATAAGAGGGATTGGGAAGAAACTTCATACCGTGATGAACTGCGGAGGATCATCAAGACTTGATGAGCCTAGAACAACTTCCCTGCTCAGCTTTGTTGTAAGCTTGTGACAAACCCGAAGCTGCAGATGCAGAGAATTTAATAAAGACTGAACAAGGACCAGAAGGAAGGCTAAATCATAATATTGAGACATGAAAATGTTTCATACCTCAGATCTAGTAGCTCCACCTACAATGAATACGAAAATTCGTCGGCCCATTTTCTTTAAATCACTAGATGCGTGTCTCAGTATCGAGTCACTGTAAGGCAGAATGCAGGAAATAACATCACAAGCAAAATACATTGAAGAGGAATGCATCAAGAAAGCTATTTCTAATGCATAATGATCTCAGGACATGCAAGGCAGAATTACTTGTATCGCCTTGACCCATGCAGAATACGCTTTCTTTCAGCTTGGGTTTGCATTTAATTGATATATCAAGAAACAAAAGAAATCTAATGAGGATAGTATGAACATAATTACAGCTGTCAATAGAAAATTATCAGCTGAATTGTATGTCATAGTTAATCATGTTCACGTGTGTCATAAGCAAAGCAGATTACTACAACTCTTTCAGCGATAAAAGGAAGGGCAATAAGATACCTTGAATATCCATCATCAGAGCTCCTGGCCCTAGCCCATGTTGGCGTCCGTCTGGATCTCATCGAATGAGCAACTGGAGCTTGATTTACTGAAGCAGGATGGGATGTTCCATGGAAAGTTGGGCTTGGGTCGTTCATGCATGGATAATCATCCTTTGACAGTTCCCCTTTGCTAAGTCTTTCAACAAGTTCCTAAAATGAGACACGAATCTTTCAGCCCCTAGAATTTAAAAGATCCTCATGAAGTTGCAAGAGGCCATTTAGTCTTAAATCTTCAGTAGTAATAATAATTTCCAAGTTGAAAACTGTTTTTAAGGAACATGCCAAATTAACTAGAATCTTCCCCTCCAGCAAGGAAAGTAATCTGTGGACCATCTAATAACCAAGATGATTATGGGAAATAGAAACAAAGAATGGCAAACTTTCAAGCATGAAGGAAATAAAGATCCTATAAGCTCAAACGTCTATGGCCCCTCTTTCTTGATTGAGGAAGACTTAAGAAATTGAAAAAAATAAATTTACTTGGTTAATATAATAAAATTAAGGTGCCGAATGTTCTGAAATTTGGTAATAAATGATCATGACAAATGTTGCCAGAATGAAAGAACTAAACTTCATGTGTACCTCTATCATTGGGTAAAAGCGTGATAACTGCCATGTTCCTGCTTCACCAGCCCTGTCCTTCCTGGCTACACGCTTCTTCTGAAATCAAATGGAGGTAAAAAAAAAAAGGGAAAAAAGCAAGTTCAAGGAAAACAGAGAAAGAAAAAGAAGTGCATCGATTATACTTAGGATTAAGAACATGTTTTGGCTACTGGCTGCAGTGTTTCAACAACTAAATGACATACCTTATGAATGTCAAACTTCAGAGAGAAAGCTCCACTAGAACTCTTTTTGGTATCTGCTGGTGGTGCAAGCAATCTCATATTATTTACGGCAGTCATATCATCAGGAGGTAATCTCGCTAACTGAAGGGAGTTCAAACATCAAGTTGGGGTACCCATGATGAGCAAAAGATTATCAATCAATCTAACAAAGGCAGGCAAAAGATAAAACATCATGGTAAAAATAAACCTTCATCAAGCTTTGGCCCTTTTCACCCTCAAACTTCTCAGGATAAACGGCTGCAAGAACCATCAATAAGCGCAACTTATTCTCACGGGATGCATCCTGCGTGGGATGGAACTCTTATTTCATAAAATAGTTCAAAAAATAAAAGTTAGATCTACCAACAAATAAACATCATTACCTCTTTTGTAGTCAAATATTTAATTACATCCTTCATTCCTGCATCACCAAAGACAAGGTCCTGCTCTAGCTGTCCAAGTTCTCGAAGCTCCTGTTCCCTGATAATTCTGTTGATTTTTCCAGCAATCTGTACTCATAAAAGCTAAGATACATGAAGTCACAGCTTGGGGAAAGAAAAATGAATAGCTACTAGAGACAATGGTAAAAGATGTTGGCAAATAGTACAAGGCCTCAACGAAAAACATTGGTGTCATGTGATCCAGGATGTTTACACGATGTCAATGAACTATACGAGGGAAGGCAATTGAAAACAAGCCAACAATAAGAGAAGTTTGCATGCCATCTGTTTTCTACAAACTAACACAATTAATCAACAACACAAATACCTATCTTGATTTAAAAAGAGATGATTGTGGCAATTATAAGATACAAACAAGACCATAACAAAATAGCATAAGAACAACCTCAGTAGAACATGCTTATAAATCAAGCAGATACAGAAAACAGCCAAAATAACCTGAAAGCCAAACCCATATTGATGAAGAGGAATATAATTGCTTAAGAAATTAAAGCAGAGAATTTAACGATGCTCTCACTGTGCAGTGCCCTGATCAATAACTCTTTAATATGGCAACCATAAGAAACACAAAAATTGTAGTGAGACAGACTGAATGAATAACTTGTCAAGATTGCATGCCACAACAGTCAACAAAAGATAGTTCAAAGCTCTTTTCCTTTTTCCCCCTTTTTTCTTGGATGATAGGGAATCATATGGGTCAAAGTATGCCTTTCAGAAGGAAAGAATTATTCATTGATAACATGAAACTGACCTCTACATGGAGGGAGAGCTTGTCAATTTGCTCACTATATTGTGGCAGTGCTTGAACCATCTTTTGCAAGTCCCGCGTTGAAAGTTCACCACTATTTCTATACATTCGGTTAGATGTGAGAAAATGTCATGACAGTAACTAAAAAATCTAAATGTTATTTAAGACCAGAAATCAATGTATACAACACATACATGAACCCTACCAGCACCACAGCATGTGATGAATGGAAAAAGAAAAAGAGAAGAAAAGACACAAAAATTTCAGGACACAAACAAGTAGAGACCATTCTTACAGCTCATAATCAACTGCTCGAGTTGGAAGAAATAACACATTAAGGAAGAATTATGTGGCAGTAACCCAAGAATATATGAATTCCTCAAAGTTTAGCAGCTTCCAATAGGAAAATAAGTAACAAACAAAAAGTATTTACAGCAAAATTTCTACAGGAAGAGATAGAAGTACTGACAATCCCAAGATCTGAGAACTCAACAAGCAGACAAGCAACTGTGCCAGACAATTTTAGCACTTTGCTCTTCTCTTGCACCAATAAAAATAATGAAGAAAAAAAAAAAAGAAGATAAAGGAAGAAATCAAATTCCTGCAGTTTACTGGTCAACATGTGAGAATCACACTTGTACATTTAACTTTTCTGGCCATTCAAAACATGTTTCAAATATTTTAAACCATCTCCCAAAAAAATTTAGCAACTTCCTCCTTAAGTTTATAACCTTGTACCGCTCATCATTTTTTACCTGAGATTTGCACTAGTAAATGTAAACATGACATAAGACCCTCTATGATCTAATGAAAACAGCTTCCAGCTTTCCTAGATATTCTTTGTTTAGAATTAATAATTTGGTATACATTATTCTTTGAAAATAAGAAATATACACAAGAATTTGGCAATATGGATGACTAAAAATTTTATTTTTTAACAGGGAAATTGACACCAATCAAATGCATCAAATGAACTGAACTCAATTCAGTTTAATTCCAAACTAATTGGGATCAACATCATAAATATAGTCCTCAAATTCGCTCTATCTACAACTGTTTAATCAGCTGAGGTCTTACACAGCAAAACTTTGCTTGCTATTTCAAAACAATTCAATATTTCATCTAACTGTAACCCTTTACAAATCTTTGCCTGGATAAAATCACCTCAAGCCTATGTTGCACAAACTCAAACCATCTGAGATGTATCCCCTAATTCTTATGTTCTATCTACCTCTGACGACATCACTACACATCCATAATTATGATCCATCTGTAAAATAAATTAAAAAAAAAAACTAATCATGTGTATTACTGAACAGAAACAGTATCCAGATAAGTCTATTCAACACAGGGTGGTGCTGCATATTTATGGCATACCAAGAAGATGCAGATAACGCCAAAGATAAACTTAATGCCCCATGATCTCAAAACATGCAGCCAAGACTAAGGAGCAAGGAAAAGATGATGCCAACTTGAGAGAATACAACCAAATTTAAGTTCCAGATCCTCTTTTATGGTATGAAATAAGCTGACTTCTAGATTCTTGGAAACATCACTAAGAAAGCCAACTTTTCATATAAAGGTCTAAATATGATGGGTAAGTTAATTAATAATTTCAAATAATCTCCAAAGTATACATTTAATCATAAATAATCATCTTATCCTTACAAATTGATGAGAATATCAGATGCCACCAGGTAGGAACAGAATATTATCTACCGTTATCACCCCAAGAATACCAAATTTTTCCAAAATGTAAAATTCACACAAACCTTGAACCATGTTGAATTTGTGCAGCTTTATTCTTCGAAACGAAGTTGGTCATCTTCTCATGCAATCTTTCACTAGCCTGAGAAGACAGCAGAGGTTCAAAAAACTTTTTGCAAACGAGGGCAAAATGGTATCAAGCACCAAACTTACATCTCCTATATGTGCATGGCGAAGCTCTAACCAAATATGGTCATGTTCCTCCAACAGAACTTCCTTTTTCTCGGGTTGCTCACCTGTTTTGCTTGGAACCTACAAAAAATATAACTTTAATATAGAGTATCCAGAAAACATCCACCAGAAAATTCAAGATCTTATATGGTATGTGAAACAATAAAACATACCTCATGCACATATTTATTCCCTTCCATATTAAGTAAATCGCGGCACATGGCATCATAAGTCCACTCATGTATGACAGGGGCTATCTAGAAATGCAAAAGTAAGCACACTCACGATAATCAATACAGGACAAGCTATTAGGCAAGTGTACCACAAGTTTTAAGATCATATGCATTTATTAACCTGGTCAACTGATCTGTCAAGGATAAGCAACTCGCATGTTTCAGTCTGTGGAAAGTGCTCAATTGTTTGCTTATATTTCATTAGACAATTCCAGACTCCAGCAGCAAGCTTCGTAGGAATTAAATCACGAAAAGTCGTCATTGTCATTGCATCAAGAGACTTGGCAGCCCGGTAGCGGACAGAAGGAAATTCCTGGTATTAAAAAAAACCATACATATATGCTTCAAAAAATTGTTGATACACTGAGAATCTACTTTAGAAGGTCGTTTTCTATACCCTTAACGAGGCAAAAACCGTTGCAATACGGGAGGCCATCGCATTCAAGCATGCATCACCATTACGACAATTTTCCTCATCACCAAAAAGTTCCTCCAGAGCCCTCTCATTATCAGTAACAAACCCCTGATCAAAACAAATGATGAGATAAAACAAGAAGAAACCAGAAAGTAATAGGAAGAGGTGTAACAATGGCACCGTTAAGATACCGAAATCTGAGAAAAAAGGAACAATGTCTAAACCTGATAAAATATGATTGTCTTAAGATAAATTTTGATTTTTGAATAATCTGAGAACTTTCAGCGATGAGTGGTGATTAGACTTCACACACAGAACTCAAACTTTAACACAACTTTTAGCATAAGTTTATTATAAAACCCACAAGAACAATGCGAGTGATCCTCTTAAAGCTCATCTATACACGTACATTACATTCTTATACTCTTTCAAGATTTTCACGTGAAAAATAGTTTAATTTATTCTTATAGACAAGAAGACTAAATGTAGTACCATCAACATACTATAAAAGTACAAGGAAATAATACATAGAGAGGTGCAATAGTATGTCAGGTACAATAAAAGAAGATCAAGGAAGCTAAGAATAAAGATATGTTTCTCTTAATCGTCTACAATTAAGTATCCAACAAGCTAAGAATAAAAATATGTTTCTCTCGATCGTCTACAATTAAGTATCCAACAAGCAACTGAAGTAGTACACAAACCTGGCTGTCTATTGCAAAGTATTCCAAATTCATCTGCATGGTGTCAACCAAATGATTGATAAGGAAATCAGTATCAACCAACAATGTTTCAACGACAGAAGATGAAAATGACTAAACAGCTTCACCATACAATTAAATATCTATCTTACGAAGGAAAAGAATTCATAAATTCAAGAGCAAATAATTCTCTACAGCAACGGAATGACCTCTCTAAGTGCAGCAATGCGAGGTAATACACTAGGGTCCCTCTTGATGTGAGTAACAAGCTCCCTTGAAATAGGTGAACTGAAGAAAACGAAAGCCCTTTCCACATGCAGGAAAAAAGAAGCATGAGATTTGTCAGACTCTCAGAAGATATAATCACATGCAGAACACCAAGGATGATAAGAGGAAATTTTCACGTACTTCTTATATAAAGGTGACTTTCCAGACATATCTGACAAAAACATGACAACACTGCCAGAAAATAAAGGAAGAAGAATAAACAGGGGAAGAAAAACAGATTTCATATAATTTTGCTTAAATAAGCACTCAAGAATCAGAACTGACAAAAGTCAACACAAGGAAGATATATTACTTCTCTTTGGTTGGTTGGATGAAGTATATAGCATCCATGGAAGGCAACGGCTGCCTACGTCTAAATATGTCTTCTACCACTGCAAAAGAATAAAAAATCAGATTACTTCTCTTAACCAAAAGCAATAGTTTAAAATCTAATACAACCATATAATTCATAATATCTTATCAATTTCATCAATCACTATGAAACTAAATGAATAAAATAAAACAAAAGTAATGATCCTTTCCATTTTAAGAGCAGTATACTCTCCAGAAGTGAACAAAATTAATGGCACATGTGTGATACACAAGATATGGAGTAAGCTACAGAACCACTATTGCCAACCTTTGGCCATACTATAGCAATGGTGACCAAGCAAATAATAGTCAATAAAAAAACAGCAAAAAGCAAGCAAGCTACCAACATTGGATCAAGTTCACATTGAAAAATCTTCCACTCATTTTTGTTAATTCGATAATTCAGATACTACTCTCAAGAAAATTATCAAGCATATATATTCATTCATGACAGGAGTATAAAACAGCTTAACTTTTTCCTTTTTGATCATTTCAAGGGTAGGAAGACCTGCACCAGGCACTCACAACTAAAATACTTAAAATTATGCTCATATGCATGTTTGCACCATCAACACAACTCACCTAGAGGAACCAACTTACTACACTGCCTTGCAGACCGTGGAGAATATATTTTGAAAATTTTATTGCCATTCAAGAATCCAATTCATTAACCATACCTAAAGGAACCAACTGACCAAAGTGCCCTTCAGACTATGGAGCACATATTTTGAAACTTCTATTGCCATTCAAGAATCCAGTTCATTAACCATTAGCTGCAAGAACAGTGTGCTACAGCATAAAACCAAAATATTAACAGTTAAACCTATGGGAAGCAACCAATAGGAATGGGTATACCCAGAGAAGATGTTTCAATTGCATCAATGAACTTGGAGCCATTACAGGAAAACGGAACAAGTCATTAGCTTATATGAATTAATCAAGACAGTAACATACAACAGCTCATTCTTATTGCAACTCAGAAGGGTTCTAGACACAACCAAGACTGGAAAAAATAAAACTATACTGATGTAAAATTTCACACATGTAGCTGATAGCATGGCATTGATTTGGACAACAACTAAACAAACACATATGGTCCTGTATGTCACATTGTTTAGAAGCATTCCCTATTGTTTACAAAAGATGAAGGACCCGATTTATGACCTGCACAAATTCAACAGCATGTTCCTTCCCTGGTTCTTTGAGTCATTTGTTTTCAGAATGAGAAAGAGCATGGAGTTCAAATTCTAAACATGTTCTGCATGAAGTGACGCATTCCTAAGAATTCGCTCTTAATAAGAAGCCCCTAAACAGCTCTAAATTTTGGGAAATATACTTCGCAATCTTACATGAAACTCCTTCTTGTGTGATGTCAGCCATCTTGCAGGCATAGGACATAACCTTCACAGTGAGTTTGTCCATGATGAGGACCTACACATAACACATAACAGATTCAAAAATCAAGCCACATTGGGATATGGGCATTAATCAATTATTAAAACAATATCAGCACCACAGAAACCAAACAGCAGAATGGAAAAGACAACACAATACAAGCTGAATATACCTTCCACGTGGACTTCGAGTTCCCTGTTTTGGCAGACCGAAGCATTTCATGCAGCAGTCCTGGACATTGAATTTAAGTTGAGAAATCAAATGGATAATTTTTCTAAAAATCACTGAGCAACATGATTGCCTCAAAATGTCAATAGCAACCAGAAGAAAGGTAGAATATCAATCAATTCAAGGAGAAGAAGTTTTAAAGAGGGCTTAAAAAGTAAAGGTCATAGAATTAAGATCCACAAACAGAAACCTATTAATTTCCCAGTTTCCAAGGAGTTAAAAATCAAAACACCCATAAAAAGAAACAAAGATGAAAACTGTCTGCTTCAAGCTGTGTGATCTGAAACAAATTGTATCATTAACTTGCTCATAAAGTGATCATGATAGCAAGAATGATAACAAAAACGCATTTACAGGGGCTGTTGGATCCTGTTTGCCATTTTATTTGATCCTTCTTTTCCTTTTCTTCCCAATTCCATAAAATGAACATAATCCTATCCAAAAAGCAAGTTTTTGTGGTAGGATAAGTCACTGCATAACTTCTAGCAAATACGCACTGCATTCAGTACAGAGACATCAAGGCATATCTTCTTTTTATTGGAAAAAAATAATCAATATTTGTGGCAAACTACTGGTTGATTGGCAAACTTAACCAATAGTTTTTCAAGATACACCTTGCTACAAACTTCACCTACGTTATGTAAACTTAACCTATCTTATGTGAAATTAACCAATAGTTATGTAAAATTAATTGATACTCAAGGCAAAATTTGTAAACGGAAAAAGTTAATCACATTTATAAACCTTCTTTGGCATTCCTCTGGCCTCAACAGCTCACCGTTGTCTTTCATGGTTCACCAACCTCTTAAGTGCATGTAATAGCATAACATCTCAGAGTCACTTCATTCACCAAATAGCTTCATTGTCCAGCACTCACCAAATAGCTTCATTGTCCAGCACCATGTCCATGTTGTTTTCAAAAAGTTAATTCTCTCTAATCACACTTGCATCAGACCAAACTCCTCTAGGGAATAAGTCACTTCCATTTAACTCATACACCTTTTGTCCTGATAGTCAGAATTTAGCACAAAACAAGAAGTCCCCTATCTCCAACAAGGAGAAAAATGTCCAAGTGCTATGCCCGTCTCTTACCAATTCCTTTTCCACACCCCATAATTTATGCAAAAAGAAGAAACACTTATAATCTATAATCAGCAATGCTTAAACTAACATGTTCTCAGTAGGAACTACAACTATTACCATCATCATTATACATAATTTTCTGCTGGGAGAAGTAGAAATAACACTGAACTTGACAACGAGCCAAGTGAACCACATTTGATGCAAACTAAAGCACTTTCTCCAATGCAGAGTATGAAAATATTTGTTCTTATATTCCTGCTACACACTATGCTCACTTCTATGAAAATGTGACCCCAATTCACATCTCCTTGCAGAGTTTCAAGCTAATGTCAAGAGAAAAAGTTACCATAGAGGAAAATTCAGGATATAAGATAAGTTATTCCAACAATCCCTTACCCAAAAGCAAAATCATTTTCAACTACCAGATTGCCAGTCAGTGCATCAGTATTAAAATGGTAGGCTTTTATATTACCAATTAGCACAAAACATTACTTGATCACTCGCATTTCCAAAACAAAGCACAAGTCCAGCAACATAAATGGCTTCAAAACCTCATTTGGTACATCAATTACGGACTGAAGGTAAAAGCTGCTCCAACAAAGTTCCTAGCAACTAGAATTAATGAAGACAGATAAAACCAAAAACTCACAATTCCCCGGAATTGAAACGGTATTAGATCACAGCGAATTCATTAGGTGACATTAATTTTACTTAATTAGAATCGAAATAGAGCATTAAACAGATAGAGAACTCACGGTCACGGGTGATTTGCCTGAAATTCTTGTACTCGCCGACAGACGACGACGAGTCAGAATCCGAGTAAGACATGTTTCAACACTTTCCCTCTTCCTATGCGTTAAGGGTAACGGATCCAAACAGCTCGAATTAGAAGACAAGGAGATAGAGAGAAAGAGATGATGATGTACTGATCAAAGTAGAGGGACGGATTAAAGAGGAAAGAGAACAAAAGGCAGAAAAAGGGAAATGTTTTTCCTGCTTTCTTTGATTTGAAGTATGTAATTAAGAAATCTCTGAGGGGTGGGGGGATGACGTGTTGACTAAAGCCAATCAAGGAAACGGCAGGTCGCGGACTCGGCCAAAGAAGACGGACCCGAGTCTTCCATTTTGTACCCAATTACACACTTACCCTCCTCCATCTTGAGTCTGTTCGCATATCGATCACAGGGGAGTAGGGGTAGAATCGTTCATAAAAATGCCTTGATTTGACGGCGTCTCAAGGTTTCTCCTGTTGGGAAAAAAAGGAGGTAGTTGTCCTTGTACGTGGAAGTTATTTATGTTTTGATGGGTATGAAATTTCTTAATATGAGAAAAGTAAACCTTGCATTAAAACTAGGAAAAGTAAAACATTGTATATAATTATTCAAACATTTAATTATTAATTATTACAAAATAGAAATTCATAATTTCAAATTAATAACATAATAATAATAATAAGTTTTATATATGTGTTTCCAATAAACAATTTTTAAATAATTCTTGACTTTTTCTAATTAGTGGTCCATATTATGATTTACACGAAAGGGTCTTTCATTAATTATTTCTTGTTAATATTGTCTAAAAGTTATCCATAAGTGATAAGAAGTAAATTTTAAAATTTCAAGAATGAGAAGCTTCCTTATAGGAATAAATAGCATGCGGATAATAAAAAATAAATTATTTAAAATGATATGAAAAAAACTTTAAAATATTATATTTGTAAATATAATTCACATTGTATATCTAGAATGCTTGATATTTTATTGACTAGTCCCCTCACCTTTTGGTTTTTGTCCAAAAAAATAAAAAAAAAATGAGTTGATTGCATATGAGATAGTTATATTTGTATAAATTTTTAAATTGAGACTTACAAAAAATATGTTTATTAAAAGTCAATATTTTGATATTTTATCAATATCAGATTTTTATTTAATAGATTATGTTAATTTAATGTTTATGAAACAACAATTATAGCTATGTATTTAAAAATAAATAAATTTTGTTTTCGTATTAGTTAAATAAAGAAGAGAGATTTATAATCTTTATTTAATGTTTTTTAATTATTATATTTTATAGAAAATAAATATTACAATAAATTATTACGAGAGTAGATGTCATTTCCTGCATTATAAATTATATGCATTAAATTTAACAAATTTTATTATATAAAAACTCTATAAAATGTGAAATATATTTTTTAATAAAAAATAAATTTTTTACAAATTTTAATTTGAAAATTTGTGGTAAATATAAGTTCTTTTTTTGTAGTCAAAAAAAAAAAAAGCATTACCATGTCTCATTTTAGACGTAGAAATGTATTATAAAACTATCGCTATGAACTTATTTATTAAGATTAGTCATGGTAATTAAATATGAAAATTCATGCATAATATGTGAGTAATTAAGATTTTATGTATTATTTATTAGTGTAATTTATAAATAATATTAAATTTAAGAATCTGACTCGTTATCTTTTAAACTTGACTTATCATATATTCAATTTGATTTTCATACATAATATTAATTGTTGATGTTTGTTTGTTTTTTCTTCATAGTTATAAATCTGACATTGTCTAAACTCTTAAACCATATCACATTACAGATAGTATTTATTTCGGTTTTTAATCATTGTGAATTTGAATTTTTAATTTTTTTTATGAATTTAAAATATAAAATAATAATTATATAAAACTTTAATATTTATCTCATATTATCAATTAAATTTATATTTAAAAAATAATAAATTAAACATTAATTTATCAATTTGATTCAAATTAAGCTTTAACTCAAAAATAAAAAAAAATTGAAGATATTTTTGTCATTAAAATATCTTAAATAAATTTTTTATTTTATTTAAAAGATCTAAATTCTCTCTTGATTTAAGCTATTTTAAATATTAATTTAATAAAATTAATAATTAAAATTTTTTTATTTTTATATTAGCATAATAAATTATCAATATATATATATATATATATATATCTCTAACTTTTTACTAAATGGTCAACAACAACTTTCATGTTTATTTGACTTAGATTCCAAGGGAGAACAATGTTTTGCTTAGTTTGCCAACTTGGCCTTAATTGGACGACAGTTAGACAAAACCCTTGAGATTCTAAGCCAATTCAGGCTCAGTCAAGGGCATTAAGGTCCTAACATAATAAATATTGGATATTACGGTAATTGCAAAAACAGAAAAATATTTGGATAAAAATTAATATTTATTAATGGTGTTTTAAAAACTTGATCTTAAAATAAATTAATATTGCCACTAAACCTGTAAAAATAATAAAAATCAACTACTTGATTTCTGATTATGAGACGGCCTAAAGCCTAAGTAAATATGAAAGATGCCCAAACAACAAAAATAAAATGGAGATTGTGTCACTTTGAAGTTTACTTAACTCTCAATTTATTATAAATGTAGCAACGTAAAATATTGACATTATAGAGTTTTTGAGTAAATACAAATATATGTATATTTATATTAAATTTAATTATATAAAAATTTTATATTTTACTTATAGTATCAAATCAAATTTTTTAAAAAATCATATTTATTTAAGATTACATTTTTATTGAATTTTTAATATGAAGCTTTAGTTTATAATTTTTATTAATATTAGTAATTTTATGAACATGCATAATGTATATATAATTTTTAATTATCTTAATATTTTTTAAATACTATCAAAATAAATAAAATATTTTTATTTTATTTAATTATTTATATTTTAATATATTTTTAAAAAATTTAACATAAAATTTTTTATTAATTTTGATAATATTTTAAATAAATATTTAAAATTATATGCACATCATATATATACACAAAATTATTATACTAATAAAAATTATAAATAAAAATATCATATTGATAACATAATAAAAATGCAAATATTTAATAAACGTTATTTTTTGTATATTTTAATTTAAAATTAAAAAATACATATCTTTTTGATATAATTAATTTTAATTTTTAATTCAAATCATAACATATTAATTGACTAAATTTTATATTAACACTTTCTGTTCAAAATAAATTGTATTTATTTTTTTAAAAGTATAAATTGCTTGAGACTAATTTAAAAATAATAAAAGAATGAACAATTAAAAATTTTAAGAAAAAAATAGATAATTTTTATTTTAATTCAATTAATAATTTTACAATCTAATTATCTATATTTCATTTCATCCAAATTAAAAGTCAAAAAATTCCATAAAATTGAGTGAATTGATGTAAAATTATTTAATTTAAATGAAAAATGGACTTTATATTTGATTTTATTCATATTATCTAAAATATTTTATCATGGTTAATCAAGTTTATTATAGTTTCATTAAATTTCATTAAATTTATTATATTTTGATTATCATGATATAATTATACCCAAAAGAAACCAAAAAAAAAAAAAAGCATACATGACATTGAGTTGACACAGTCCATTCATGATCACGGCAAGACAGAAACTCGTGAAAAAAATAAGAATAAAGTTAATATGATAAGGAACCAGTCACATGAAATCCAAAATTCATTCACAAGCCGCCTTATGACTTCCTCAACGTCAGGTCCCATTAAGGATAAAACAGAATCTGGAAAGGAATCCACTAACCCCAGTTCCCAAACAAGAGAATGCTGACACTTATCAACTTAGTCCAAACAGAGAATAGGACAAAGATACCACAAGGAAATGCCAAACGGTTGCTTTGACCCGTAAATTTTCAACCCAAATTCAAACCATATATAAGCTTCCATTGCCCAAAAAATGAATTTCATTAGATATTACATCCTCATTTCACATCGGTCAACCATTTGTTAATGGGATGTAATATAAAATTTGATATATATTTTTAATATATAAAATGTTTTTAAAATAAAATTATATATTTATAATTAAAATAAACAATAATTTATAAAAGTGAAAGTCGATAATTTTAAATATCAATATTAATAACTATGTGAGTTGGCATGTCAAAATTGAAGGTCATGTTACACTTCATTCATCTCATATCTGAGTAAATATTTATTAATTAAGTATAATATAAATTTCAACTTATCTCTTCATCTATAAATTATTTTTTGAGTTGAATATTTAAAAAATAAAATGTACAAAATTCTCACTTTAACTATTAACACTAGAATAATAATTATAGATTTTTTATTTATTTTTATTTTTTTGGTATCAATATGAAAATTACAAAAACTTTCTATTATTTTTAAAAATATAGCACATTTTATATTGACAGTGGATCATAATTCAAAAATTATATATAATTTTTTTTATTTATTTCTAAATATATTGAAATTGAAGCATAAAGATTAACAATTTCAACCTTAGAGAAAATCCATTATATAACATTCACATAAAAAATAAAATTACAAACTCAAGGATTTCATTTGGATTCAAAACAATGGAGATCTAAGCCAAAGGGCATAAGCCCTTATCATAATTACTATGAGTGTCCATGGTGTTGGTGTAGTACCTGCAGAGAACCTTACACTTCACCAAGTTGCCGTAGACATAAAACCCAGGTGCGACCATGATCCGGACCAACGTCGGGACCAGCTTCCGAGCCCTGTCTCCACCCATGTCCTCCATGTACACAGAATCGAACCTTGCCTCCTTATCCACCCGAAAGATCGGCAGCCCTGGGTGGACCGAGTTAGCCAAAAGGTGCACCAACCAGACGCTTTTCGACGCACCGAAGAAGGCTTGCAAAAGTGGCTCCGGCCAAGCTCTGTTCCATCCCAACATGGCGACAATCTCGCTCATTTTCCTGTCGCAGAACTTGCTAAACTCCTCGCTGAAATGTCTTGTCCCTTTGTTGAGAACCTCCTCCCATGTCAGTCCCTGTAAGTCTTTGAATGATGTGTAGTTTCTTTCACAGCGTTCCATGGGGTTCAAGATTTGGCTCGTCGCGTTCTTTTGGAACCCCGTTGATTCGAAATCTTCAAAGAAGGTTTTGTTCAATAAAGCTTCGAGGTAAAGGAGCAAGGCTTTTGGGTTCTTTGTGAAGGAAATCTTAACGTCGTAAGGTTGAAGAAGAAGAGACAACCTCTCAAACACTTTGCCTCCCATGTGCCTTAATTGCATAGTAAGCGACCTACAGAGCAATCTTATTGAAGATCTGGACTCTGATACGGAAACCAAGAATTGCTCAATCACTTTCTCACTAAACCCAGTTGCAGCCACACTATCTTGGCCTTTCATATGATGGGTACTGCAATTTTTTCCAATTGGTTGAGGAGATTTGTTACTGCACTCATCGAGCCCGGACTTGAGGTTGCGGCAATAGATTTCCAGCTTGTTAAGCTTCTTCTCGAGCTCAGCCATGGAGTATTTCAGCCTTGAAGCTTCTAGCAAAGCTTCATCTCTCTTTCTCGTCGCTTGAATAAGCTTGTGCGATAGCTCAGCGACTGCAATCTTCCATTGTTCCTCCCTCGATGCCGATATATCAATGGATTTCGGGCTCTTTCTCGTCAAAGATTGGAAGATGGACTTGAAGATAGTGTTGGGACTTGCAATGAAGGAGGAATACGAGTTTTTGTTGTCAAGAGGAACCACGGAGATCTTATCACGATGGGTATGCGGCCTGCACTTGTTGCACGAAACCGAACCATCATATTCTCCACCATTATCGTTGCTTTCACCGGGTTCATGCCGCTTCTTGCTGCTGGGCTTTCCGTTCTTCTCATGGAGAGGAGTCGCCTGGTGCTTTGGCATCGTTCCCCTGTCCGTACAACCACCGGCTTGGATCACTCTGGTTTTAGTCCTCTCCTCACGGCACCCATCTTCTCGCTCTCGTCTCCCAGATTCCCGAATCTACACCCAAAACAAGAAAAATCAGAGAAATCACACAGAAAACGAAAAGATAAACCAACATTCCTTCATCATAATTTCTCGGGAAACAAACAAGGACGGGTTGGGTATCACCAAGAGGTCACTTACAGGGGTGAACTGAGGAGATTGCAGAGACGGAGGAAGACGTGGAGGGGGGGACTTGGAGCTGGAGGAGGAAGGGGAAGGTGAAGGAACCATGCTAGCTTGAGTTTGTTGATTATCTCATTATTTTTTTCTATGGGGTTTTCCTTTTCCAAAGCTAAATCTATATACGTGGGTTATGTAAAGTTATCCTCTGCTATTGTGCTCGCTCCGTCATTTTCTTTCATTTTCTTAGGTTGTCTTCTCGTCGTCTTCTAATCATGGCTGTGAAGTGTGGCGTTAACAAGCTCTGACCAGTTAAAAAGAATGGCCAGTGTTCATATCCTGAGATTTTTCTCCATTAAAAAAAAAAATACACCCCAATTAGCCACATAAGCATTCATTTCCTTAGAAAAATAGGATTATTTATATAAATATTAAGTAAATATAAATGAATTCCAAATTTGACATGCTTTTTCATTTCAATAATAAATTTTAATTTAATTTTTAAAACGTGAATTTAATTTAAATACAAAATCTACTCAAGTCAATTATAAAAAATTAAAAAATATTTTTATAATTAAAATATCCAAAAAAGTATTTAAATAAATTTTATATTCTATTTTGAATCAATAATTTAAATTTAAATAATTTTTTATAAAATTTTTAATTTTGTATAATATAATTTTTATAAAATTTTGAAATATTTAGTGATAGCATTTTGAATGTTTCGTTACATCTGTACCAACTGGTTGTAGAAAATTTTTAATTTAAATATTTTTTATTTTTAAATTTAATAAATTTAAATGAAATCAAATTAAATTAAATTAAAATTGAAAATTTAAATGAAGTTTTAATTTTTTACTTATAAAAATATTAATTTAAAAAAAATCCGAGATTTCAGTGGGCCCAGGCGGATCCCTGTTCATCACGTCAACCCGAGGGGACACTGCTGTGCCTGGAACTGCAAGGCAAAGCAAAGTTGAGTGTTTTAATGGTGGAGAGTGAGTGGTGGATGGTACACGCCTACACGGTGGGCGCTGGGCACTGGCGGGTCAGACCGACCTGTGGTGGCTCTGGCTGGTCAGCCATTTATTTAGTTCGCCGTTGCATGAGGGTTGAGGGTTCCTCGCCTTTCCTTTTCACATTGTAATAGAAACACAGAGATGGTCTGAGGACAAAGACACATAAGAGGCTGTTGGCTCTCATCAGCTTTTACAGTCTTTGAAGCAACTGCTGACCTTGTTGTCTCAATTTATTTAATATATATTATTTGTAAATTTAAAAAATATTTATAAATTCAAAATTATATTTTTTCATTATGTTTTTAGGATATAATTTTTATTAAATAAGATTAAAATATATAATTATTTTATGATGTAATTTATATTGACGATTTTGAACAGCATGCAAATCCATGTCTTTGGATTTGGAAATAAGTGTTTGTAAGAACTCTCACTCTTATTTCTTTGGGGGGAAAGTAGCATGGTCCAGAGCTTCAAAATTTATATTTGTTCACATGATTTTATAAAATTTTCAGTTATTTTTTAAAAAATTAAGATTAAATATTTAATATAATTTTAAAGTTAAATAAATTAAATCAAAATAATTTTGAACTTAAAAATTTATATAAATTAAATTATATTTTAAAGACTTATATTTAAATATTTGCAACAAGTCCCCAAAAAATAAGGATAGATTGAAAGTAAGTAAAAATAATGCAATATAAATTCAGAATTGCATTTTTTTAATCAAATTTTTTTTTGAAGTAAATTGATAAAATAAAGTAATCAAACCCTCTGAATTATCTTGAGAAATAAATTCATATGATAATTTATGAAATTAATAATTAAAATTTATTAATTTATTTATAATATTTTATATTATTATTATAAAATTATAAAATATATTATTTAAATTTTAATTTAAAAAACTCAACGCGAACTTAAATTAATAAAAACATTGGTGTTCTTATGGTAAATATAATTAATCAAATAATATACCATAACTTTTTAAGGCGAGAATTCCCAAAATTAAATTGGAAAAGATAGTGTGAGTGAGAAGTAGGCATTTATGAGAGTTTGTGCAGAGGTTGTGACATTAATGGCCACCTTCAACGACCCCAACGACCATATTTACTCATAATACCATAAATATCCCTTAGACCCACCAACCTACCAAGAGCCCCCACCGGCGGACTTGCCCAGAAATAAGAGAAGACTGAAAAGAAGATCCGTGCCTGTGCATGTGAAGTTATTAAATGAGACAGTGATAAGGCTGTGTGCCAGTCTTTCTTTTTGTCCTAATTCATATTTTGCTGATTTAATTTAATAATATTAATATATCCTGATTGTATAAAATAAATAAATAATTTTTATTTAACTTAATTTTAATATTATTAAAATAACAGAAAAAACTTTAAATTATACATATTTTTTAATTTAAAGCATAAGGTATTGATTGATTTAATTATATTTTTAATATTCTTATGCATTTTAATTTAAATTACATTAAAAATTTTTAAATTTGAGATTTTATACGATGAATTTTGATTTTATTATGTAATTTATATTAAATTTTAATAAACTAAATTAATTTCATAATTGATCATCTAATAAATATAGAAAAACTTTGAAGTATCAATTGATATAACTATATCATCAATGTTTCAATTTGGTTCAATTTGACCATCAAACAATTATAAAAATTAATAATATTTTTGTTGTTGAGGTGCTTAAAAAATAATTCAAATAAATTTTATACTTTAAATTTTGGATAAAAACTTATTAAAATCTATTACTTTTAAAATATAAAATGTAAAATTATATATACGAAGAATTTGATGAACCTACAAGATAAATGGAAAACTCTATCGCACATATTAGTTCTATATTTTAAATTATATATTTTATGATCTTAAATTTAATTTAATAATGACCATACTATTTTGATGTCATATTGTAGAAATACCTCTTAATAATAATGCATTTCACTGTTTTTTAAACACTTTTACAAGTGTATTAAAAACGAAGTTAGGCATTAATTTATAAGTTGATTCACTAAAATAAACAATTCAATTTTTAGTTGTAGTATTGTTAATAAATAATTTCACTAAATAACAAAACATCTTGTTTATATATAATTTAAATTTAAATTTAACCGATTTTATCCAAATAAATAATATTTATCAATAATAAAAATTTGATTAAATATAAAAAATTTGAAACCCATTATTTTATTTTTATTAATTTTACATCTAAATTTTAATTTGATTCAATTTAGACCTTGTTTCAAATGGTTATAAAAAATTATATTAAAATATCTTAAAATTGATTGAAATAAATTTTATATTTTATTTTAAATTTCTAATTTTTAAAATTTTTTAATTAACAAATGATTATATATATATTTTTTAAATTTTTAATAATATAAAATTAAAATAAAATATTTTAGTGCTTAAAAATTTTTACCCTATAATTTGAACATTTTCTTACGTTTAGCTAAAATTTTAAATAAAAATTTATTATAAAATTTTTAATTTAAGATGCTCATATTTTTTATTAAAATTTAATTAATTTAAATTAAAATTTTAAATGTAGAATTTAAAAAATAAAAAAAAAGTGAGATTTAAATTGAAATCATTGAAAAGTTAGAAGGTTTGTATGTATGCATATATATATTAAAAAATTAATAAAGTGTAATAATTTTTGAAATATAAATATAATGTAAAATTTTAAGTGGTCCTTGAAATGCAGACTTTTCTCGCTGACTTGTATGATGTGTCAAACTGTCATGCACGTGTTCTTAGGAAATAACCTGCACGTGACTTTATTTGTCCGTTTTCCCATGGAGTAAATCATGACTACTTAAGTTTAATAAGTATAATTCAATCAAATTGTGTTATTTTTAATAATAATACATTTTCCAATGTGTCAACGCCAGAGACAACGACCGTGTAAACAAGAGTATTATTTTATGCAAATTCCTGATTTCTTTTGTTTTTTTTTCAAGTTAATTGAATTAATTACTCCAATATTTGAATTTCAATAATAATATCTAATTAAAAAATAAATCAAATTAAAAATTATATAAAACTTATTTACTTTTTTGTTGGCAGAGAAATTTTATTTACTTTTGTGTTATCAAATAAATTTAATATTTAAAAATTATTAATCATATTTTAATTTATTAATTTAAATTAAATTAAACTTTATGAAATAAATTAAAAATCAAAAATATTTAAATTAAAAAATTTGTATAATAATTTTTTTTGACATGGTTTATGTTGATATTTTTCAATAATTAATTTATAATTTTCAAACTAATAAAAATAATTTAAAAATTATCAAAAGTAAGACTTATCTCAATGAATAATTAATTATTAAAATATTACAAAAAATAAATTCATGAATTATTAAAAAAAATTGATTAAACCAGATAAATTTGATAGAGTTGCTTTACATTTTATGTATGAAAAATGCAAGAATTGAAAAAAAAGCGCCTAGATTAGTGATAAACTATAAACCTCTCAATAAAGCCCTTAGATGGATCAAATATCCGATATCTAGTAGGTTATATAGTGTCGCAATCTTCTCAAAATTAGATATGAAATCAAGATATCGACAAATTCAAATAGCTAAAAAAATAGATGCAAGATAACTTTCAGTGTATTATTTAGACATTATGAATGGAATGAATGCCTTTTGGATTAAAAAAATATCCCATCAGAATTTCAAAATATCATAAATAAAATATTTAACCCTTTATACATTGTTTATCATAGTTTAGATAAATGATGTATTAATTTTCTCTGATTCAAAACATCAATATTTTAAGCATAACAGAATGGTTTAGTGATATTAGTTAAAAAAATGAAGTTATTTCAAGCAAGAGTTAAATTTTTAGGATATGAAGTATTTCAAAGAACAATTACTACTATAACTAGAATAATATAATTTGCAAAAAAAGATTCAAATGAAATAAAAGATAAAACACAACTCAAGAGATATTTAAGTTGTTTAATTATGTATCAGATTTTATCTCAAATCTTAGACAAATAAGTCAACCATTATTTAAGAAATTAAAAAAATCCCAGACAAAAGATATGGCATTCCCACAGAAGACATGACAACTATAATTAAAGTATTAAAGAAAAAAATAAAATCTTTACCCTGTCAGGTATCCTTAATCGTAAAACATCATTGATAATATAAACAAATGCATTTGAGATAAGATTTGAGAAAATTCTTATCTAGATAATAAAAAGATAAAAATAAATAGCAAGATATTATCCAAGAATGCGGTCTAGGGCCAAGAAAACTATTCAACTATTAAAAAAGAAATCTTGTCCATAGTTTTGTATATAATAAAATTTCAAGATGATTTATATAATAAACTTAAAAAAAAATTGATTGCAAAGGAGCAATTTTTTTATATAAAAAGATGTTCAAAATTTAGTATCAAAATAAATTTTTATAAGTTGGCAAGCAACTTTATCAATATTTAATTTTGAAATTGAATTTATAAAGGGAGAAAAGAATTTAATTCTAGATTTTTTGAACAAAAAATTTTTACAGGAAAAAATAGAGAAAAGATTAGAACCCTTGTCAAATCTCACAACTCTAGAATCTTATGTCTTAAGATTGTCAAGATCAAAAACCAATGAATTTTTATAGGAGAAAACAAAAAATAAAATAAAATTGGAACCCCCATCAAATCCTCATATTCATCAAAAGCAGCTTCTATAACTTTAGAGTCTTATGCCTTAAGATTATTAGGATCGAACTAGCAAATTTTTATAAGAGAAAACAAATAAAAGATTGGAACCCCTATCAAATCCTCATCTTCATAAAAAACAGCTCCTACAACTCTAAAGTCTTATGCCTTAAGATTGTTAAGATCGAATCAATCCAAGACTCATAAAAAAGACAAAACAATTCAAGGTAATACTTCTTATTCTTTCCCATTAATTTCAAACCATGCTAATGCATTAGGATTAAAATCAAGCTCAACAAGACCTTTTATACCATAATTATCTTATTATCCCTCAAGAAATACACCCACAAGACCCGTTGTCTATTTTCTATCAACTCTAAACCCAAAACAAAAATAAAAGTCTTCCATTTCAAAACCAAAAACCCAATGTATTTTTAAAAACATTCTTATCCCTATTACAATCACTAACATTCTTAAAGAAGTGAAACATAAAAACATCTCTCTTACTTACCCCATTAGAAAAAATTTCCTATCATGATTTTATTATATCAAAAATAATCCCTTAAAAACATAACAATTCTATGAGTTTATATTAATTGGCACAAAATCAGCTGAAATTACTCATAATGAAGACAAGAGTGACTTTCAAAAACTACCTATTCCAAATATAGAATTAAAAAGTCATCACTAAACAACAGTGAAATCAAAACTTATTTACAGCAAAACACTTTTCTTAAAAGCTTATGCCATATGTTTACAATTACCAAGATTACAAAAAAGCATAGTACAATATCTTTTTCATACAAAATTCTAATCAATCATGGTTCTTTTATCTTGATTAGAATTGTCCAACAATATTTTCAAATTGATTTTTAAAATGGGGATTTTATATGAAAAGTATTCTTGAAAATTTTTCACCAACAGTATTACAAGGATTAGAAGAATTTTGAAAACATATTAATCTTTCAACAAAAATGCAATTTTTAATGTTTAATACAATCTTTGCTATTTCATGGATCACCTGTTGGGATTATATGATAATTTAATAACTAACCAATACCATATAATAAGATCTTGATCATGCAAATTAAGATCAAATGGTTGAATTTAATACCAAGTTAGTAAAAGTACCAACAATCTCAAAATGGTTGATGAAGAATCTCAACAAAAAAAAAAAGCAAAAGAAATAATGTAAGCATAGTTTTTCACTTCAAAAAGTAAGATTTAGTGTGACTTATCATTAACAGTAATCAAGAAAGAATACAAACAAAAGTTAAAGTAGGTTTGTCATAATTAGGTGTGATTCAAAAGAAAAAGAAAAGAACAAGTAAGAAAGCATATCATCTTAAAAAATAAACCCATATAAAGGACAATATGGCACATGACTTATTTGAACTTTGAAAATACAAGATAGTCGGCTCAAAAGAAGGAAAAAAAACATTCAAAACTATTGAAAAACGAGCCAACTCAAAAGAAGAAAAAATGCTTAAAACTATTACTGCAAACCACCTCGAAAGAAAAGACGCTCAAAATTTAACGAAAAAAATCTGCCAGCTTAAGATGACTTAAAAGAAGAAGAAAACAGCTCAGAGAAAGGATTATACCTAGTTTTAGCAATACAAATATCTGCTATAAATAATAAAGAAAGGAAGTTCAAGAAATGAAGTTTTTTTTTTCCTCAAAAAAGTTCTCTTGTATAAGTAAATACTTTCTTTTTTATCAATTGAAAGATGAAGCTTGGAAAACTTTTTGTAAGTACTCTACTTTTATGTAATTTCAATATCATATTTGTTTTCAATAATACTTTTAATATTAGCATTTTTTTTATTTTTAATGTTATATTTTTGTATTCATATTTATTTTATTTTCAATGCTACACTTTTATATTAATTTGCTAATGTTTTTTAATTAGTATTAATTTTATAAAATTTAATTTTTATAACTTGAATCCTCATTCGGTATCAAAGCCAAGTTAATACTAAGATCAGGTCTAGTTAAGGAAAGCATAAAAAGGAATAAGTTTGATCTAAGTACTAGTGTTGGTCGGTCTGAGAAAAACTATTAGTCAATTTAAATGAAAAACTGGTCCCAGTTAGGTGCTATTGATGGTATGAAAGATTAAATTTATTATTTTGACATGTCCAACTTAATTAAAAGGGCTTTAGGATTAACAAGGTTAAGGCTAAGTGAGTTACCCTCTACTAGTAGTAATAGTTTAGTATATGATTTATAAATATAAAGATACTGAGGATTTAGTTAATAGTCAAGATATTGATATAGCAAAAATAGAACAAGATTTACAAAATTGGTCGATATTGAAACTATTATCCTATTTTAATTCAATATTTAATATATAGTTTTGATATCTTGTTTTCTTATTGACCAATTTTATAAATTTTGTTTTATTTTTGCTATATTAATATACTGGTTATTGATTAAATCCTCACTATCTTATATTTATAAATTATATTCTAAATTACTATTACTAGTAGAGAGCAACTTTACCTTAATCTTGGTAATTTTAAAACTTTTCTAATTAAGTTAAATATGTCAAAGTAATAAATTTAACTTTCATATCATCGGAACCACCAAACTAAGACCACATTTTCACTTAAACTGACTAATAGTTTTTCTCAGGTTGACCAATGCTAGTATTCAGATGAAATTTATTCCTTCTTTTGCTTTCTTTAACTAGACTTGATTTTAGTATTAACTTGGCTCTGATACCAAATGGGAACCAAAGTTATAAAAAATTAATTTTTATAAAATTAATACTAATTTGAAAACATCAAAAAATTATATAAAAGCGTAGTATTGAAAATAAAATAAATATTAATATAAACACATAATACTGAAAATAAAATAAATACTAATATAAAAGCGTAGTATTGAAAATAAATATTATATTAAAATTATATAAAACTAGAGTACTTACAAAAAGCTTTTCAAACTTCGTCTTCCAATTTATAAAACAGAAAGTATTTACTAATATAAGAGAACTTTTTTAGGAGAAAATGAAACTCTACTTCTTAACCTTCCAATCTTTGTTATTTATATAAGATGTTTGTATTGCTAGAATTGATTAGGATCCTTTCTCTGAGCTATTTTTTTCTTCTTCTTTTAAGTTTCCTTAAGTTAGCAAATTCTTTTTATAGTAATTTTAAGCATCTTTTCTTCTTTTGAGCTGATTGATTGTAATAATTTTAAGCGTCTTTTCTCATTTTGAGTTGGTTGGCTATATTCTACCAATTTTGAACCTTTTTTTTTCTTTTGAGCTGGCTATTTTGTATTTTTCATAGTTCAAATTTGTCTTATGCCATCTATTCTTCGTATGGATCTATTTTTGAAGATGATGTGCTTTCTTGTTTGTCATCTTCTTGTTGGCTTTAGTTTATTATAATATTTATATAATTAAAGTAATATTGTAAATACAAAAAAAAGCAAAAAAAAAAATGATGAGATATTGATATGGTTTATGTTCATATTTTCTAAATAATCAATTTATAATTTTTAAATTAATAAAAATAATTTAAAAAATTATCTATTAAATTTATTTAGTTAACATATATTATCATTTTTAAAAAAATTCAATATTACTCAAATTTAGAGATGATTGTTTGTTTTGAATATATATAATAAAATACTTTTAAAGATTTTTTATTATATCAGAGATTTTGTTAACTAAAAATTTGTATTTCCAAGGTTTAAGAAAAAATTTTGACGTTGAAATAAAATAATTAAACGAGAATCAGATTAATATTCTTTTATGTTTAGTATTAAATCTAAATGCAACTCATTACAGTTCAACCAAATGCTTAACATATAAAATAAAAAAATAAAGATAAACAATAATTTTGAATTATAGACTAATTATACGAAATTCTAATTGTTAACAAAATTAGTATGTTTCTTAATATCAATGTAGTTATTGTAAAAAACAATTAAAATACTTGTATAATAATAAAAATATTAAATTATTACCAATTAACTGCATAAAAATAATTTCTTAAGTAAAAATTATATAAAATATTGATGTTATTTTAATTTAAAAATAAAGAATAAAACTTAAAATAAAATATTTAAATTGAGAATATTATACTATAATTCTAATTTAATTTTCTAATAAATATAAAAAATATTCAACTTATCATTATACAAAATTTAAAATTTATTTTTGAATACTTGAAAAATATATATTTTTAAAAATTTATATTATCAAAGTTTTTATAAAAATAAATTTAAAAATTATTTATTTTTTTAAAAAAATTAAATAAAATATAACATTTAATGTGAAGCTTCCATAAAATGCTGATGTTTATTTCATGTAATTAATCAAACCTGAAAAGGGACAAATCAAATGTTGATTTATCAATTTAGAATAAATTAAAATTTATTAAAAAATTTAAAAATTAAAAATATTTAAATTAAAAATTTTATACAAAAAATTTAACTTGATATAAAAAATATTCAAGTTAATGTTATAAAAAGTTTCAAAATTTTTTAAGTACTAAAAATATATTTTTTAAATTCATAATTCAAGATATAAAATTATCAAAATTTGAGGGATGTATCCAAAATGAAATAAAAAATTCATTTGAGTCTTTTTTTAGGTAATACAATAATGTAAATATCTTTAAGTTTCTGTAAATATCTAATAAAATTCTAATATTTAGCTTGCATTATCAATCAAATTTTTATATTCAAAAAGTACAAAATTCAACGTGATTTATTTAAAATGAATCTTAACTCGAATAGTTATGAAAAATTAAAAATATTATTATTATTATTATTAAATATATCAAAAATAACTCAAATAAAATTTTTGCTTCATTTCATATTCATAATCAAAATTTAAGTAATTTTAAAAGTAAGTCTATTTTTTTTATGAATTTTTATAATACAAATTTTTTAAAAATATATTTTCAATATTCAAAACTTTTTGAAACTTTTTGGGATGCTAGCTTAAATATTTTTTGAGTTGATTACATCAGAGGAACTTACTTTTTAATTGCAGTATCAAATTGAGACCTATATAAAAAATTTATATTATCAAATTAAGACTCACATTACGTGCAGATTGCAATGCAGGATTTCTGTCAACAAAACCTATTAGAATTAACTCCATAACTCCCTTATTACATGTTTAAACATAGCTACGTTTACCTTATTTTTTTAAACCTCGTATTGCCCTTAGTCACTCACACTTTATAAACTTTACTCCCGCTGAATGCGACGAGAATACCTTTTTTCAGCATAACTACCGACTTCTACAGTCTAGCTAGAATCCTTCCCATCTTTGAGATCGAGTTACTTCGTTCTCTTCTTTTTTTGCTAATCAATATCATTTCATGTTCCAACTTGAGCATTATAGTGGAGACACAAGAGATCACACCTGATCCTATCATCTATCTTGCAATTCAAATTCATTATTGGTGGGTTTCACAATCAATCCTTCTTGGGTGAAATGAGTTTAGTCTTTCCTCAACCCAGCAGTGGCTCACAACTATAAGCTGTGAATTCTTTTTTTTTTTTAGCTTTCTATATTGAAATTGTATGCATCGGGTTCAAAATAGTAGATTTTAAAAACCAAAATTTTTTAATTTTGAAACCTTAAAAAATAATTTTTTTTATTATTTAATTAATACGAATTTGTAGCCATTTTACTCAGTAGATGCAGAAAAAAACAACAAAGTGAAGGAGTTAAAGGATGCGTACTTGAATATCGGATTTCAGCAACAATGATGCTTGAATTTGATGGATGAAGAGAGAAATTTCATAAATTGATTTATGAGCAATTCTGTTTCATTTTACAGCGATGCAAGGTGTTTAACGTAATTGCACACTTAACAAGCGTACACGTATCACTTAAGCTAGCCATGCAGTTAATTTTAACGAATTTTATTGATGAAGGTTTCATATTGCAAACCATACATTATGTAAATCCTAATTTGATGTAATTTTTTTATGTAAGTCTCAATTTGATATTGTACCTAAAAATGTAAGTTCTTTTAATATAATTAACCCATATTTTACATTTATAAAAAAAGTTCAACTTAAAATCTATTATATAAGATTTTTAATTTATTTATTTTTAATTTTTATTTTTTTAATAATATTTAATTTAGATTAAATTGATAGATGTTCTATATATTACTTTTTAAATACGATAATTTGATTGATAATATTGGATAAATACGAAGACTTTACATGATTTTTATTCTTAATTTTTTTATAATTACTTAAAATTTAATTTATTATTTTTAAAATATAAAAAATTAATTAATAATAAATATTAATATTTTATTTAATTTTTATCTTAAAATTTATTTACATCATTTTAAAAATATTTTACAAGCGAAAATATCTTTAGATTTAGTATGCTATTATATCGTCTTAATCTAGTTCGATGTCATGGTAATGATCGTGTTCTTACCCTCCTCTCCTCTGCTTTCTGGGTAAGAACATTACCGGCAGTGATCAAACTCTGTTATCCTCCGATAAGCCCAGAATCGGAAAACTGAGTTTTCATACGGAAATCGGAAATCCTAAGTATATTCAGACAAAAGGGTTTTCCAGGAGTTGCACCTCGTCCTCAACTTTGTAGCTGAATCATAGACGTACGTCCACAATTACACAAGAAACATATAAATAATTGTGATTTGGGTGTTGCTGCTGTGGTTGTCCAAATTCCTCTTCTCCTGCTTCGTTGTCCAGTTAGAAGCAGATTAGGTACCGTCAATGGCATGGAACGTGTTCAAATTCTGCACGGCACTGCGTGCCTTGGGTTCAGTGATGATCGTATTGGTTCTCGGCATAATTGGGGTCACGTATTATGCTGTTGTTATAGTTAACTACGGTCCAGCTCTGTTGCATGGAGGGCTTGATTCGGTTACTGCTCTTTTGGTTTTGCTCTCGTTCCATTTTCTGGTAAGCTCCTCTGGAAATCCATTGTCTGTTTCTCCGTGAATTTGATTTTGGGTAATATTGTATTCCTCCCACCCATCCCCCCCACAAACTCAAGGAAAAGAAAAAGAGCAAGGATGGAAAAAGTGAAAATGGATTCTTAAGTGGATATTAGGTCATAAATGCTATGAATTCAACTGTTAATGATACTGTAAGTTACGTAGTTGGATTAGGCTCAGTTGAGTGGGTAAATTGATTTCAAGTCCGTTCTTCACATCCAAGTCCTTATTTTATTAAGATAATCTAAAATAGTATGCATTTGTTCTAGTTCTCAGAGAAGGGTCAAAAAATAGTTGAGCATTAACCTTGTTCTCATTATTGCTTTGGTGGTCGGCCAGGATTCTTCTTGACCTTCAAGGTAGCGGGTACAGACAAAGAGGGGATGGTAGAGTTAACATGGTTGTCAAATTAGGCTCGATGAAATGGAGAAGTTCACTTTAGCTTGCTTTTCACCCAGCTATTGGACAGAAAATCTTTTTTTCTATGTTTTATTTATTGATTTTGCTAGAGATTTGATGAGAAGGGGTCACTTTGAATTGAGCATTCCTTGTTAGTAAGTTGTTGCAGATTCCTTATCTGGAAATGTTGAGAATTGATCATCGGGTTCCTTTTCTTTTCTTTTTTTTTTCTTTTCTTTTGGGGGCGGGGGGGGGGGAAGTGGGGGGCCAAACCAACTTAGGTTGAGAGAAAGAGAAAAATGAAAATGATCAATTTAAAATTAAGCTCCTTATGCGCAAGAAAACAATCAGGAAATGCCGTTGTACTCAATTCACTAATTTGACTTGATTTTGTAGTTGGTGATGCTATTGTGGAGCTACTTTTCTGTTATTGTAACGGATCCTGGTGGTGTTCCATCAAATTGGAGGCCAGAATTGGATGCTGAGAAAGGCGAGGCAGATCCATTAATGAATTCACGATGTAGTGGCACGAATTTAAGTGTGGACCATTCGGCTATGCTTGGCGGGCTTCCTTATGAAACTGTAAGATTTTGTCGAAAGTGCAACCAGTTCAAACCACCTCGTTGCCATCACTGCTCTGTTTGTGAGTTCCTTACACATCATTCTTTTCCGGAAGCTTTATTAGAATATTTGTGTTTAATAAAGGAGCTTCATTTGTTATTTGTTTTCAGGTGGGAGGTGTATATTGAAAATGGATCATCACTGTGTGTGGGTTGTCAATTGTGTTGGTGCATTGAACTACAAGTATTTCCTTCTTTTCTTGGTATGTAACTGTACCAATGGGTCAATTCTTGCAGCACACATGCACTTATTCAGTTGAAGCTGGATCAACTTAATGCACCCACTGTTATGAGCTTCGAGATAAATAGTTTCAGAATAGATCTCATTACTGGCATTTGATTGCTTCCTAATAATATTCTGACTTTTGATAGAGTTTGTGTTGAAGCCTAAGGTGTCATGTTTCAACCACTAACAAATACCTTTCATGTAGCATTGATCTAAGCCTAGTAAGCTATTTGCTTCCAACTAATATCACAGATATTTCCGTTACACAGGAAGAGTGGATGAGAAGTTTTCCATTGTGGTCCTTGTCAAATGGGTATCACTTGAAAGACTTGTCAGTATGGTGCTTGTTGGCATGCATTAGTTTTAAAACTTATTCTCTAGAGAGTTCCTGTAATTGTTTAAGTCTGAACCTTGGCCTCTATAAATCTCATCTTTCTAGCAAGACACTCAACTAGGAAGCATGAATTTTGTTGCTTCCTAATTGAATTCATGTTGAGTCCTTCTGCACTTGGCATAACCGTAGCGACAAAGAGGATAGTTTTGTGAGGAGCGGCTGATATCATTGTAAAGCAAGCACTGAATATAAAGAGAACCAAACAAGGAGATTCAGTCTGGATTGGACATGCGACTAGTTTTAGGGTTAAAGATGAATATTCTATGATTATGTTCAAAACTTATTTAAGTTGGATGGCTTTTGCTGGTCACAGAAGTGGTGAAGAAAAGGGTTTGCTAAGTCAATTACGATGAGTAAAGTTTCTAGGCAGTTGTTATCTGTAAGCTATGTTTCTAAGACAGTTCAGTACTGGTACTGCTAATAAGAGTAACAAAACTTTTTGCAACTTAATTATATGGTTCCTAAAATCATGTTGTAGATGTGCTCATGCTTTTATTCTTGAAAAAAAAATGCATCAGGTACTCTCAATCAAAAGGGTGACGAACATGAGCATATACGATCATTTGGTTTCAGAAAATCTGGTTTTGCCTGCTCAGTCATTCCTTTTACCCTAGTTATTCTCAATATGCTTTATTTAGAGGTTCCTATGCATTAAAGCATCCCAAACCTTTAACATCAAAATTATCATCATTTTGGTGTTAAAAAAGCATCTTTTTAGAGTATTCCAATATCAGTTTTTTTTTTTTATAACCTCTAATAAATTGGTGCAATCAGTATTTTTTTAATAGTTTTTTTATAATCGCTATCATTGAATAATATCTACAATATTCAATAATATCCACAAATGAATTAAATTATATATTGAATATTAGTGTCGTTTTAAAGCTCTTAATGAAATATATTTAATAATGTAATTTTTTCATACTAATACAATTTATATATTTAATTATTTAGTTATAAAAAAAGAAAAAAAAAAAGAGATTTGGTGTTGTGAATAGTGCAGCACCATATACAACACCAAAATGGTGTTCTTGGAGGTAATTTGACACCAAAACTCACACCACTAAAATGGTGATTTGGTGCATCATTGGAGATGCCCTTAGAGCAGCTATTCTGTCCATGGTAACTCTCTAGTGGCAGTTTCTCCAGGTCGTTTACCACATATTAAGAAATTGTTGTATTAGCTTTGTGTTATTCTAATGGTTGCATGAATATCTGCATATTGTGGAAATTGAGGGGCAAGTAATGGCATGACTAGGTATTTTTGATCTTTCAAATATAAAAAAGCTGATTGGTTATTTTGCTGCTTATTCTGATGCAGTTTTATGCATTTCTTGAGACAACACTTGTCGCATTATCATTGTTGCCAATATTTTTTTCGTTTTTCACTGATGGTGAGATACTTGGAACACTTGGAATCCTTGCAGCCACTTTTGTCACATTTGGTGAGTTCTGATATATATAGTGTGTGTGTGGGATGTGTGTATGTTTCAGAATTAATGTTCTCTTTGTAGTCTTAATCTTGGTCATGTAAATGTTCTATATCATTTCAGTTTTGAACTCGGCATTTGCATTGAGTATCATGGGATTTCTGATTATGCATGTCATGTTGGTGATGGCAAACACAACCACTATTGAGGTATTGCCTTATGCTATCTACTGTTCTCTCCGATATTTCTCAAATACTGTGCTTGATTGCTCAATTTTCTTGTTTTCAGGCATACGAAAGGAAAACGACCCCCAGATGGCGCTATGACATTGGTAGAAAGAAAAACTTTGAGCAGGTAACTTTTGTTTTCCTTTTTCTATATAGCTTTACCTACTGAAGTAAACTTCTTGGAATAAAAAGATTACTGAACACCTAGAGGCATAAGCATATCACCTTCTGTTGATGCAGATAATGACCTCATTTTGTTAATCGTATGATGTTGAATTCGCACAAATGAATTTCAACTTGGCAGAAAATGTCATGTTAGGTTACTTGATAATTCCATTATAAACTTCATCTTGCTTTTCTGGCATGATTATTAGGTTATTCGTTATTGCCAATCCAAGAGTCAGTACTTAGTCTTGACTTCAAAATTATCTTGTCTCCATTGTCCTCTATGCATCCAACTTAGGTCACCTTTCTTGTTCATGTGATACTTCCTTAATTAACCCGTATGAGATCGTTGAATTACATATTTTTTTGTTGGGTTAGAATGATGATGACAGATCTGCAAGCTGCAGCTTCCAATATTAGAAACAGAGGTATACTCGGATACAACTTAGGTAAATGAAAGGTAATTCGTATGCAGAGTATAGTGAGAGAATCCCTGTTTCATTCTAAAATCCGACTGTGAATTAAGATCTAACTTCCATTACAAAAATCTTCACACGAGTAGCTCTATTAATGACAAATATGCTGCTTTCAATGCTACTATACAATTGACGCCAAAATGATCAGCTCTGCAAAATCAAATGTTCATCATCATGATTTTGAATTTCCTAGTTCCTTGTCATGGACTTGTTTGTTGAGTGTGAGCCTATAGATGAGGATCTCATGCAGAACTGAAGTAAATGTTATTAGATGAAACTTGATGATGATTGGTTTCTCACTTTTCCAATATCAGGTTTTTGGAATGGATAAGAGATACTGGTTCATTCCTGCATATTCAGAAGAAGATTTGAAAAGGATGCCAGTGCTTCAAGGTTTCGAGTATCCAACAAGGCCAGACTTCGATCAAATCCGGCATTTGTAACCACAGATCAAAAACTTTCTAAGACAGAAATTCATCATAGTCTTGTATATAAGATTGCAGAGTCCTATTGGATTCAGGACGTGATCACCATTGATAGAGTTTTTCACTCCAGCCTGTGTGTCTGAGCCATGCAGCACGACCTTGTCCCCTTCTGTGCAGCCGGGTGAGCCGATGTGATCATGTAGATGATAGCCACTGCCATGGATGCACATCCTGGATGGAAGAATGTCTCTGGTTCAGCAAAAGTTATGAGTCTATGAGGATTTTGGACATGGAAAGCTACCTGTAATGGTGGTGTAGCAGAGAATTTTATGCATGAGAGGTCACAGTAATACAATAC
This sequence comes from Moringa oleifera, assembly GCA_021397835.1. Taxonomy (NCBI): domain Eukaryota; kingdom Viridiplantae; phylum Streptophyta; class Magnoliopsida; order Brassicales; family Moringaceae; genus Moringa; species Moringa oleifera. The sequence continues at coordinate 2,612,989 of JAJFZO010000566.1, forward strand.
TTTTTCTTGGTGGTCAAATCTACTCACTAAATCTGTGTGGTTTATGAACTGCTATGATTCTTATGAAAAGTAAGGTACAGTTCCTTACATGTCAAGTGAATGGAAAATGAAGAAGCAAAAGTTTTGTTTGGCAGGAGAGAAATTAGAAAAGAAAATAGATGGAGAAAATCTAGTAGATAAGGTATGATTTTTGTTTTTTCAGAGACCCCATTGCCATGTTTTCCTTGCACAAATAAGGAAAGTTGAATTAAGACCGTCAAAGGAGAGAACAGAAATCTTATCATTTGGATCAAAACAAGAAAAAGAAGAAAGTGAAAGTGAAATAAAAAGGCTTGGGCTTGGTTTTTTAGGAATTTAAATATGATGAAAATATAAAAGTGGCTAATGAGGGGCTCTTTCGTCTTTTGATAATAATATTTACTTCTCCATCCTTTTAATTAAACCGTATTTCTGAAAAATAAAACTTTAAGCCAATGGTATTGTGCCACGTGTTCATAAATGCCACAATATTTTAGGGGTTGGTTTCACGAGAATCTTCTGTGGCCGGGAATTTGGTACAAATTGATTTCAATAAATCAGAACCCCAAAACCCACAAGCATCCACCTGAAATTCCCTTTGCGTGTCTGTCTTGCTTTGCATTGCAATCAGGGTGTCTCTTCTCTTTGTTTCATTCTTTTCTCCCGGAATAAGGAAAAGAAAGATCATAATCGTCGGTGGTTCTTGAGGTACTCTCCCAGGGCTTGATGACAGAAGAATTTTTCAATTTGGCTTGCAGTATTTGAATTCTTTTAAATGGATAATCAAGGAGCATGATCGTTATTTTGTATATATATGTTAGTGGTCATATTGGTAGGCTAGTTCATTTATGATGCGATTCAGCTGTTTTTGTAATCGAAATCATGGTTATCTGATTTGCATAATTTGAGAATTTCCTCTCTGCGATCGTTGTTTTGAGAAATATTATATGTTCTTTATTACTGGCTTCATAGTTTCTTTTCATAAGCATGTTTGTCGCCTTTATGTCTCTTCTTTTAAAAAAAAAATAAAAGAAATTGTGAAAGAAAAAGAATCTTACTAATCTACAAAATAGTTTTTGCTTCAAATCTTGGTTTCAAATTTAATTTATGTTGAGACAAGATGCTCTTGTATCAGGCTTCCATGAGTAAATGTTTTGGTTGATTTTATGTGTTTTATCTGAAGCTGCAATGATTCTGGTTTAGCTGGATGCTCTACTTGGTTGTTGAGTAATTATGGGAATGGGAAAAGGCACGCACACACATATGGGAGGAAAAGTAAAGAATGGGAAGTAATTTGTCCTTGAAACATGTGATGTTAGGGGATCATAACTTTCCCTCTCTTAATCTATCACTTACTTTCCCCATCATCCCCCCCCCCCCCCAACCACCTCTTCTTTTGCAAGGGTTTAAGCTTGGCAGTGGCAGCATATTGAATCAAATTTGTTACTGCTGCATGTGTATGTTTTCTTGGATTTTATCTTTGTTTGATCAATAGATGTGCAACATTTTGATGGTAGAATAAAAACATTAAGCTTTACATAATCTGCTTGATTTTTGTTACTTTTGTCTTAGCCTATTTTTTTGGTTGTGATATGATAATTTCCAAGTAACTTTTGTTGTGGTAAGCTTAATTTGTAGAATTGACTATATTATTTTTTATTTATTTTTTCCCACAAGCAGAACTCTAAAGATATGGCAGGAAGAAGAGGTGGCAGTGATCCTTTCTTTGATTTTGGAGATCCATTTGCTGGTTTTGGAGGCTTTGGCAGCTTTGGGGGTCATAGGAGTTTGCTCTCTAGTGTTTTTGGTGGAAGGGACCCATTTGATGATCCTTTCTTCACAAGTCCTTTTGGTGGCATGAACACACCAGGTTTCTTTGGTTTAAGTGGAAGTCCTTTTGCACCAATGCACGCGCCTGCATTCATTGAGCATCAGCCTCCATTCATTGAGCATCAACCTGCAGAGCCTAAAAGATCGAGAGGGCCAATTATTGAAGAACTAGACTCTGATGATGAGAAAGAAGAAGCAAATAAAGAGAAGAAAGAAAATCCTAGAAAGCATGGGAGGACAAGCAGTGAACCCTTTGTGGAGGATCCAGATGATGAAGTCCAAGGTAGTATACTTCTTCCTTTGGGCATTGTTGCTGGTCATTTATTCTGGGTGTGACAAAGTGAATTGTTATATCTTTTCATCTTAAGCTGCAGAGAGAAGGAACAAACATTTGCAGCATAGGAATGACTATAATAGGTTTGGTGACACGCATCGTCATCCTCAAGGTAGCTTCACTTTTCAGAGCTCCACTGTTACTTATGGTGGTGCTAATGGTGCCTACTATACCTCCTCTACGGCACGGAGGACAGGGAGTGATGGAGTAAGTAATTCTGGAGGTTGAAATCAAGTTAGATTTTCTTATGTTTGATCTAAGCCTTGCATCTTCTTTGTCATGGATTAGGTGACAATTGAAGAAAGTAAAGAAGCTGATACTACTGCTGGGCAAGCAACCCATCGGATTTCTAGGGGTCTTCATAACAAGGTATATTTTGAATTCAGTTCTTGTTGTCATTAATTTCCCCTAATTTTAGGTTATTTTCACTAGCATGTTGGCATATGCTTTTGCTTATATTTGACAGATCTGAATAGTATACAATGGCAATTTATTTTGTAGGGCCATACAGTCACACGAAAGCTTAATTCAGATGGTAGGGTGGACACAATGCAGACCTTGCACAATTTAAATGAAGGTATGTAGACAATTTATATTTATAGATCTCTGAGATAGTGCACTTATGGTTATATAGTTCCATTCACAAGAGTTGACTGGTAAATATAAGTATAATGGGTGAATATTTCAGCTGAGCTAACTGGTTTTGAAGAAGCTTGGAATGGGAGTGCCAGAAAGCATTTGCCTGGTTGGCATGGGGGTCTACACAGACATGATGATATTGGTAAAGTTCTTTTCCTGGTTTAGTATGTGTCTCTTTGTTTGTCTGGTCTGAGTTATGATTTGTGATGAGTTTTGTCCTATCTATTGCATTGCAGAAATGAGTATGGCACTATGTGTGATATTGATCTGAGAATGAGCAGCCAAACGCTGAAAACACAATAATTTGTCCTACAATTGTTCTAAAGTACTATGCCTGTACTATGGACACATGATGGATGTTGGTGAAATAAATTGCAGTCATGCAATTGTTTCTTTTTGGCATAAGTGGGCATTTCGGTTGTTTAATTATAACTAGTGCTTTTTGTGAGCAAATACAGATTAAACATATGTAGGAATCTAAGTTTTTATTTTCGTACGCACCTATAGGTTGGTTGAAACTGGTGATGCTGCTGTCGATATTACGGGATGTCAAGTATCACTATTCTTATTTGATTTAGTACCAATGTTTCCGAATTTTTCTTGTGTAGTGATTTCAGTTTCTTGAGACCTCTGCTATATTTGTTGGAGCAGACTGTATTTACCTCAACTGGGTCACTTTTTCATATTGTATATGACATGATGTTTTATGCAGTACAGTAATGCCTGTCTATAACAGTGTTAATTCTTTTGGGAATATTCTCATTGACTATTTTTCAAATTGGTGAAATTTTGTATTTCAGGAGCTGCCGGTAGTAGTGGACAGTCTGGGCAGGCAAGTCGCGGAGGTTGGGCACTTCCTTCCACCGAACATCCACAGCACTCGGGGAGGATGATGCCAGATTCTAGAGACAGGGCAGGTTCTAGCATGCTCCAGTCTGGGAGAATGAAAGGTTCAGCAAATGGCAGAGGCAGGAGGGTTTAAGACTGAAGGCATGAGATGGATCTTCTTCTGCCACCATCTTCTCCTCCCGATACTGTAGTAGTTACATCTAGTCCACTGTTATGCCATGCATCAGTTGCTGTGGATTTGTAGCTGCAGTAGTCTAAACAAAGAGTTTCTAGCTAGGATCTAGACAAGCCCGTGGACCGTTTACTACTTTACCATATGCCATGTGTTTTATAATAAATTTACTTGCATTTCTATGAAGTGGGATTTGATGATGACAATTTATCTGGGTTTGTCTTGCATACCTGTCGAATGCTTAGATATCAAGCATGAGGATTACCACATATTTCCATGTTTTAAGTGTTACTTCGGTGTTTTGGTGTTGCTTCAGTGGGTGCACAAGTTGTCTTTGATTTAACATGGAATCAGCAAACTGTCATTTGCTTGCTGCAACTGGCCCGATACGATGGAAGTGGTGGGTAGAGGGTATGTCACTGGGCATTAAAAAGATGTCTTTGAATGGTTGGTACTTATTATTCTTCATGGAAAACCCTATGAATTGTTTAGATGCTCAACGTGGTGTATATATATAAATGAGAAGAACAGAAGGAATGAATGGACTAGAACATCCACAAAGAATGAAAGAGTCAACCAATAGGAACGTGCCATGTGTGAGACAGTGGGGACCAATAGTTAAACAGGAGGCACAATCAGTTCCCCAGCTTCTGGTTCATGTTGCCCGGGTGGAAGAAGAAATTAGAGAAAATGTTTGAACCATGGTAAAGCTGCAACTTCAGGACTCACGAAATTAAATTGAGAACTCACAGCCACTAGATTATCCACTAGATTATTTGCTTTTAGGGTTCGCTTTAAAAAGCATCCAGGAGCAAGAAATGGCGGCAATTAGGACCACTGCAAACATGATCCTCAAGGAGATTCTCCATCATCAACCGCCACTCCTCTCCTTCTCTTCCTCCTTGTCATCTTCGTCGGTTCGTACGTTGTTTCCTCGTCTTTGTGGGACCTTAAGGTTCATCCGTCAGCGTGGGATCAGCTTCAGTCCAATCCGCTGTGGTGCTGCCTCTGATTCCGGCGCCGACAAGAAGGTTTCGGCTCGGCTTTCGCAAGTTCAGCAACTCCTGCAAGAAGCTGAGGAGCGAGCTAGCTCGGCCGGGAATGAGCCCATTCCTAAAATTACTATAGGTACTTGGAAGTTTGCTTGCTTCCTCGTTTTTTATTAGGAAAATGTTAACTTTGTTTTTCTTGCTTTTAAGTTTGGTGCGCTCTCCGCTTGCAATTAGACAATGACTAACAAAACTAATATTCCAGTGTAACACCGGAAATGAGATCTGTCTGCAACTCTTTGGCCAGATGGCAATGGTAGGAAAGTGAAGAAATTTGAACGAATACTTGTTTTTTTTTTTTGTTTGGATGGTCCAATTGAATTACTCAACTTTCTGGGAATATCAAACCTATTCTCATTGGCCTTTCGATGAAGAACAATAATTTATTTTTTTCTATTCGACATTGTTTAAGATTTAATAGATATATGGAATCTCATCACATCGATGTGCCATATCTGTGTCTTCTGCTGTGTGGAAAAACCATTTTCCCCATAGGACTACTGCAAATTGAGAGGAAAACTATGGAAATCTAGAAGGAAGTCTTGAACTGCTTTGCTTGCTTTTGTGATGGGTTCCAGTCAAAGGTTCACTCTGGTCTATGAATTGGGTTTTTATTTTCAGTAACCAAATTCTTTTTGCTGATAGGTTTGCATCTGAAATGTCAATTGATACACATAAGCAGTATAATGATACTGAAAGGGTGATGACAACAAAAACTGTTCAGATGTCATTGCTGTTCCTTTGATAGCAATATAAGATTAGCTTAAGCATCCTCATCAATGTGTCGGGTAAGAGCTAGTGAGCTGAGTATGAACCTGCTATAAAATGATTCCGGATCTCCCAAATTATGTTATTTGTTGACTGAACTAATGAACTGTTTATGGATCTTATGTGTGGTTCTGAACACTCCATTGACATTAGTTCATGACAACCAAGGTACTAGTTGGTTATTTAGGCATTTGGTAGACGAAAAGAATTTCGAGAATTTTATTTGCTGTTCTTCCCCTTAAAGATCATCAGTTGCAATTCCAATTTCTCCTCATGCTATTTTGTTGCTAAATTCAAAAGAAGAATTATAATCATTGTGATGCTTATGTAAAAGGGTTCATCTTTGAATTTTAGCATTTTGGTTTTTAGAACCTTAATAATGCCATCGTCTAGGAATCAAAGAGAGCATTTGAGACATTCAAGGAAAAATGCTGCAGTTATATGTTCTGAGGGAGGCTGCAATTAGGCAACCCTATCTTAGGAACACAAAGAATGAAGTAACGTTGACAATTTTGGAGTTTGGGAGTGCATGGTCTTCCATAGTCTGATTGCATGGCTCCTGAAAATAAGGCTGAAAGAAACACAGGCCAAGGCCCCTTGTTCTGCTGAACCCTTGTTGCATTTTCTGTTTATTTAATTGTATGTATCAGTGAAATTTATTCCAAGAACTTTCTCGCTTGAGACGCTACTTGAGTGATCCTTAAGGTCATATGTTTTTAATCTGCACTTTGTTTCAGTGCAGATCATGTTACTGTAAATTTTGCAAGAAGTGGTGGACCTGGAGGTCAAAATGTCAACAAAGGTATGCTCCCTTATCTTCATTTTCACTGTGCCTTTCTGTCTTACATGTTCTGAATTTTAAACCCCAATCCTTGCTCTGTGACTCGTCTTGACTTATATTTATAACTGATTTTGCAGTGAACACAAAGGTGGACATGCGCTTCAATGTCAAAAATGCCTATTGGCTGAGTGACAGGGTCAGAGAAAGGATCTTGCAAATGGTTTGTTATTGTCATTTTCTGTTGAATGTCTTAAGAACTTCAGAAATTGATTAATCTTTTTGCTGGAAAAGAATGTATTTTTGAATTATTCATTATATGTTTTGTACTGTTTCTTGGCTATAGTGCAATAAAGATGCTAACGAGTAGTCAATTGTTCAGCTTATATTAAAGTGATTTGAGAACGAAAGAATCAGTAGCATCTTCAAATGGGATATAAGTGATGTGGATTAGGTATTAATTGATTGTGCATGAGTTGTAAATTTGACATCGTATGCTGCCAATTTAAATCTCTGAGGAGTTGATTGGGAGCTTATATGCAACTTTTGTAGGATTGACAATAATATGTAATATCACAATGCAAAGAGCCTGAGAAACATGGAAAGAACAGTAGCAGCTGTACACATCAGAGAGATCTCCAATATGTGGTTGCTTGTTTGGATTCAGTTGTTGTTCTCTTGCCTTTCTTGCTTCTCTTCAAGCCCCTGTTTTGGTTTATGAACAGGAGAAGAATAGGATAAACAAGGATGGTGAGATTGTCATTTCTTCAACGAAGACTAGAACACAGAAGTTAGCTTCTAACTCCTTTACCTGCGTTATCATTTTGCTTATATGCTTGTAATTAATCGTTTTGATTATCCCATTCTTCCTTAGGGGTAACATTGAAGATGCTCTCACAAAACTACAGGTACTAATAGAGTACATGATATATTTCTTTTTCCTTGTGCTATTATAATTTATTGCTAATTCTTTTACACTGATTTAAGTGTAAAACTATTGTTCAACCATTATTCTAATATTGTTTAGCACATTATGAAGCAATTAACTGGCTATGATGGGCAAGTCACAAATAATAAAGTAAAATTTCTTGCTGCCCTTTGTATGGCATGCTGTTAACTGTTTCTCCCCCTCTTGAGATGCGTACAAACTGACAATTTTAAGTCTATATTCCTCTCTCCTTCAGGCAATCATTGATGCTGCCTCGTATGTTCCACCACCTCCTTCAGAAGAACAAAAGAAGAAAATAGCTAAGATGTAGGATCTGTTCTTTATCTGTGTTTCTCAAGTGCAATAATATCTAGTTTTGCTTGCTATTGCTCTGGGTTACATTTTATTATTGTAGTCTCTTATAGTCTTAAGTTTGCTAGGATTGTCAAAGGAAATGAAGTGAAAGTTATTTGTTATTTCCCTGTTTTTGAAGGGCTGCTATTGGGGAGCAGAGACGTCTTAAAAGCAAGAAGGCTCTTTCAGATAAGAAGGCATTTAGGAGGAGTCGGGACAGTTGGGACTAGTTTACTTGTCATAGCTTCAATTTTTCAAGATCATCACACAAGTAGAGGTACTAAAATTCAAGATTCATTTATGTTGTATTGTTTTCTTTTCTTCACTGGTTGTATTGCTTGCTTCTTCATTAATATGTTGTTTGTCTTTACTCCCTCTTTTTAGGAAGGACCCAAGCATTTGCTGTTCTCCGCCAATATGAACTTCCACTAGACAGGTAAGGATGGTTCTGGGAACCTGCTGGGAGTAAAAGAGATTATACTAGGAAGCGAAAGGGCTTTTTCTGTCAGTGTTTTTGGTTGAAATTACTAGATATGGGGCTGAACTGGATGTAAGATAGAAAATTCATTATAGGTTGTCAAGGGATTCACACAGATTATTCTCCCAAAATTTTGATAATGTAACTCACGCTATCAAGTCTAATTCAACACATGGGAATACCATCTGATACATTTTTAATCCCGTTTTTTTGTGTTCTTTTCCATGGGTCTTTTCATTTTGTGCAATGAATTAGTATTCTCTGAGATCCTGCATGCTTCTGGGGAGCAGAATTGATGCTTTGTTCTTGATTTCCTTTTACACATCATATTCGATGGACCATTCATGCATACGAGAACAGGTTGATATTCTCCTTATGGGAAGTTTTAGATGCCAAAGAACAATTGAAATGTGGATGTTCACTGTTTGATACTTTTATTGAAAGTTTTCTTTGATGCGGTGTTTTGAAAAGAAAAAATCAGATACATTTTATTGATGTGAGCTGTATTGATCAGATAAAGAAAATAGGAACATAATGAGCCTACATTGCGCGGAATCCAAAAACAAAAGAAAAAAGTTTTGTGAATTGGTTAATGAACCTGGTAACAGCATTTTCTACTCAATTTTCATCTGTAAATTTCTGTACAATTCATCAGTCATTTGGAAGAACAAGATGAGAAAAGAACAAATAATCAGTCAACACTGTATGACATATATCCAACCAAGGAAAATTGGATCTAGAGAACTCCTAAGAGATTATTTTTCTAAGAAAGTCTCTTTCGCTTTCCAGCGCCACTTGCTAGGAAATTTACTTTCTGATAACATATTCTTCCCCTGATCTCCTATCAACATGCTTGATCCACCGTCTCTGTTTCTCACCCTTCCCTGAACTCGAACTCCCTCCGCTGGTTGCCACATGGGCAGTGTCCAGTCCCTTTCCCACCGGCAGAAACACAGAACGGACCAGACGTCGCGATCCGGTATCATCACTATCGATGACACTTCTCCATCTGAAACCAGAAGCACTCTTTGAGTTAGCATTCTTGCACACCATAACAGCTCCCTTGTTGCTCAGCTTCGCCAGTCTCAAAACCCTGGCGAATTCCTTCCGCTGGGAATCCACCACTAGGAAATCTATCCCTACCAGCCCCTCCATCACCTCTTCAGGCTCCCCAACAATGACCTCCGGTGACATTCCAGCGATCTCTACCGCCGCCTGAATATACGCCGATCGTGACCGTTCATCAGGGACTATGCAGACATGTCTGCCGTCTGTATGACGGCTGGCTACCTCCAGGCCAATGCTTGTTGCCATAGCCCCACCTTGCGCCCACGTCTCCACAATGAACCTCGCGTTCCAGCCCGCAGCCATGGCCGAAACAAGCTCTGCCACCCCAGATTCCAGAAAAAGCTCACACTGCAAAATACGCAAAATAAAACACCCAAAGAACCGATTTCATCAGACTACAAAACACCAAAAAGAAAAGGGTATAACACAAATCCTGTTCAGGTTCAGATAATCCCTCACCAATTTAACAGTGTCTATGTAAGCCTTGGCGGCTGTCTCAGGAGACCATACAAGCTTCATTTTCTCTCTTTCTCTTCTTCCGGCTCTCTCTCTCTCTTTTTCTCTCTCTGAGAGTTTTGCTTGGCTGGCAAGCTAAAAATGTTGGTTCTCAAGGGCCCTTGAAATTTGGCCTTTTATCGCAAACAAAACGGGTGCCCCACAAACCGTTTATGTTGGACCGTTGACATTGATGCCTTCGGGTTCCCATAAACACACTGTGGATTAGCATTAGCCTATTGTTTTTCTAAACCTCTTGACGTGTACCCACCTGGTTTTCTAATCTCTTTTTAAACATGTTTAATAAGTTTTCCCACCTTATATATATATTCAAAATAAAATATAAAATTTTAAAGTAAATTTTTTTAAAAATATATTTTAAATTATAGTAAAATTTTAATTTAAAATTTAATATATTAATTGAATCAATTATACATTTCATGATAAACAAAGAGTATTTTTATTACTCAAATAAATTTAATTAATCTTCAAATTTTTTAATAATTTTTAATTCGTAAATTATTTTTTATGAAATTGATAAATTTTTAGTTATATAAATTTTAAAAAATATATTTTTTATATTCAATTTTTGATGATGATAGTTTAAATATTTTTTATATTTAAAAAAATCTTAAGTCAAAAATTTGATATTATTATCAGTTAATATTATATTAAAATTTCAACTCAATGTCCATGTCATATAATTAAATGTTATAAATTTGTTATTAAGTATTAACGAAGTGACCGACCAAGTTCATATTCTTTCTCGAGCTTAATTACTTTGTTTTTTGACTTTATAAAATAAGATATCTTAGTGGCTTAAGATAAGAGTATCTACAAGGCACACATAAAAGGAAAAGCTCATTATAAGCTGGTAACCATCTATTACCGTTCATAAATGGCTGCAATCAACACATGTTTTAATAAATAATTATTTTATTTTTAAAAAATATATTTTTAAAATTTTAAATATTTTTACTTTGATCATGATGATTAATTAAAAAAAATAAATTGACTTAAGCTCCTTACAACATGGATCAATAATTAATTACTATTAATGCAACACATAATTAATGATAAGGAAGTCATCCTTGTTTTTTCTCTAGTAATCTTACATTTGGTGATGAAAATTTTTTGCGTTTTTTTTCTCGTAATTTTCTTAATTTTATTTTTTTATTTTACATGGCTTTTCGGACAAGTTGACAACTAATTTATTTATTGATAGTGACAACAAAGTATGATTTTAATTATGCACAAGAAACCCATGAAGGAGCATCTACTCACACTCTTAGAATTAATTCCATAAATAGATATTGTTGAAAAATAATAAAGGTTGCATTAATAAGACAACCCTTTTGTCAAAATTTTTATGATATGATTAATATTAAGTTTTTTTAATAATTAAATTATTATATTAATATAAAACTAAAATAAATAAAACAGATTATAATTAATTTATTTTATTAAATTAGTATATATCAATATGAAAAATTAACAAAAATCACGTCAATAAAAATGAATTTTTTTGTTAAAAATAAAATCTTTAAAAAATTTCAGATCCTTTGTTGATTTGATTAGTGATTTTTTAAAAAAATGAAAAATAAAAAAATAAAATTATTATTTATCTTATTTTTTGAGTTTAGTGTAAATATTTTATGAAGTTTTAAAATATAATATAATATAAGTTTTGAAGTTTGATCTTAATTTAATTTAAATTTAAACTACCTTAAATGTTAAACAAAAAGTTTTATTTTTAAAAATTGAATCTAAAAATTACAAAATCATATGAATAAATTAAATATTGGACCTTTAAATTTGAGAGTAACTTTGAATAAAATATATCATAACTATTTATTTAAAAGATCAATGTAAATTTGAATTAGCAAAATATTTTAATTTATTTTAAAATTAATTAAATTGATACAATTATCATCTTTGTAAAAACTTAATGTAAATTAAAATTAATAAAATATTTTAATCTATTTTAAAATGTGAATAATAAGTGTGAGGTATTTTGTGTCAAAAGTGAGAAGATAAGGTGCAAAAAAGTTAAGAGGCATATGGAAGTGGAGCCTTTTCTAATTTTTCAAAAAGGGCATTGACCCATTCTACCTCAACTTTTCTTAGGCTTCAATGGTTCAATCATGAAAATCACCATTTGGGTATGGAAATCAATGCATAGAGTGCCTTTTTTTGTCCCTTTTAGGTGGTGAAGTGCAAGTTGAAGAAAAGTGTAAAATTGGATATTTTCTTTTTAGGAATTTTAAAATTCCCAAAATTATATTGTTTATTAACATATTTGATGCTTTATAAAATTGGTAAAAGAATGGGAAATTTGAAAATTAATTTGACGGGTTAATATGTGATTTTTGGGTATATATTAAAAACTAGTTAGTTTAATTTCATATTTTTATTTTTAATTTGAATCAAGTTCACATATGCGTGTAAAAGTTTAATAAATTTTTAATGTGATTTAAAAATAATAAGTACTTTGTTCATTAAATAAAAAATTAATATTTAAACATATAAAAACTAAAAATAAGTTATATCTTCCCTTTGAATTTTTTATTTCAAAGTAATTTTTCAAAAAATCAAAATTTTAAAAGCAAAATTGTATCTAATTTGAATTAAAAATTTCAATATAAAATTGAGTGAATGGAAAATAAATTCTAAATTAAAAAAACAGATTAGTGCAAAATTTATTTTTATTTATTAATTTTTATATACAAAATAGATAATGTTGATTTTTTTTGTCTTAATTGTCATTCGTTTTTATTTTTTGAAGTGTTTCTTGTCATTTTATAGCGTACAATTTTTTTTTTTATGATTTTTGTACATAATATTAATTTTATGTTTTGAAAAATAAAATAAAGAATCATTGTAATGAAAGTGAATGATTTTAAATGTGAATGGGAGAAAATTAATTCACTTTTTTTTTCCTCAATTAAGAAAAATGAAAATAAGTTGCAATTTATTGTGGGTCCCAATTGGCTTAAAGAGAAAAGATTTTTCCCGAAGATTACATGAAAGAGAGAGACAGAGAAGAGGTCTCCGCGTCCGTGTGATGATGGGATGCCGTGTGGCCGTACGACACCGAGTCCGCGATTTACTGAACTGTATTCACGTCAGTGTCTATCAACTTCTGTGTCATTGGCTGCTTGGCTTGCCACGTCACCAGTCGACTATTTCTACTGCTGACATGCTATGACGTGTACAATCCACAGTCTTTATCGTTTTTATTTTTATTGAAATATATGTTTTTTACAAAATATTTTTTAATCTATGTAATTGTCAGCACCAAACCATTTAATTATTATAATTTTTATTTTAACATTTATTTATCGAGATGAATATTAAAAAATTAAATTAAATTTATTTTTATATTTTATTTAAATTACATGTTTTATTTTAAAATTATTTTGTTAATTTTAAAGATTTTTCTGTTCACAGATTATTATTTTTTATGAATCATCGATTTTTTAATAGGGTAAAATTAAAATATATCTTTCTAATATTAAAAAATTCACAATTTTATTATAATGATATTACGTGAAAAAAATTAAATTAAATTTTTTTTTATAAAATCTCTAATTTAAAAAATTTTATTTTAAAAAAATTAAACTAAATCTAAATATCACATGTACAATTGATTCGATATATTACAATTTAAATTATAATAAAAATAATATTTCTCTTCTAATATTTACTCTATTTATCATTACTATACATTCATGGAATAAAAGTATTAAACACACAAAGAAAAAAATTGGTCCCTTGGAATTACTATTCTGACAATCCTGAATAACAATTATAATAATGTGGAAATAAAACAGATTCAATATTTCGGATTATAAATTAATTATATTAATTTCAACTAAAATTTTATATTATTTAAACTAAATTAATGACTAATAAATATTCATTATATTCAAGTATTGGTAATGAGGTCAGTTTATTCTTTAAAGATATTCTTTATGATTTTAAAAATATATTTATAAAATATTAATTGTTAATATTTTTACATACTATTTAGTAATATAATTATTAAAAATTTGCTCACGTACCATCCAATTATATATGCTAACATTAGAATTTAATCTTACCATATATTAAGATTTATATTATTAATAATAACATAATCATCATTTAATTATATGAACATTAACCTTCTCCACTTAGAAACTTTATATTATATGAAATCCGTTTTTTTAGCAAGAATAACAAAGCAACTCCATTTGCTTAATTAATTAAATTAACCCTAACAGCAATTTATGAAGCATTTGACTTTTTATCGGAGTGTTATAAAAGGGTTATTAAACAATGCTAATGCCTAATTAGTTAGTGATTTTCTTGTCTCCGATGGAATCAAATTGCTTAATAATTAATAATTTATTGCTTATCATGGGATTATGTGGTACGGATTAGGCAGCCACCTTATGACCAAAAATTAGGTAAACTCTTTCGGTCTTGCAATTCAATTTGAATAAAGTCATTAGGGTTCAATTCGATAAAGGCCGTAAACTTTGCATACTTCATAAGGTTTTTGTCGGCCATAGTATAACCCTTTTGATTACGACCTCCAGTTGTAATACAATATTTTTTTATTCTTGTTATTTTATTATAAAATCAATTTTATCAATAATTTAAAAAATAATTTATTTAATGATGTTACACTTATAGCATTAGCATCTTCGCTTAATGCTTTGTTGATACACCTCTCATGTCAATGATGGGGATGTTGTTGCTAATGAGTTTGATTTTCATTTTAATTTAAATAATATATAAATTTTTATTTTTATATTTCTATTAATATATTATGATTTTTTAAAATAATTTTTAAAAATTAAAATAAATAATATTTGTAACATAATTCTAATTGGAATAATATGATATTAATATTGATTAAGATAAAATTGTATATAAATATTTTTAATTATTAGTAAAATAAAAAATAACTATTTAATTTAAATTTTTGTTGGAATTTTGTCAATATTATGGGCTTAAACTAGATTTAATGATGCTTGCAAATTGATTTTTGATTTCTACCCGTATCATCCAAGTAATAGTTAAAAGCACAAAGAAGAAAAAAAGAATCATCGTTATCAATCGTAATTATCTAGTCGATGAGGTATTTATTGATGAAAATATTGAAATTGATAACGAGGAATTTGATTGATTAAGCCGAATTAATAGAAAATTAATGAAGGTGCATGGATATGATAGCATCGGTGTCACTTCAATGGACCGGAATATGAAGATTGAGTTTGAATAGTCGTTTATATGGTTTTGCTTAATTGAAAAGGAAAGAATAAACGTAATTAACATGAAATGAAATGGATTTGCAATTGATGTGGTATGAACAGATACTATTAAACTATACATACGATTACATCCAATATAAGTATAATATGATTATTATTATAAATAAAATGAAATTTGTAAGTATAAATATTTAACAAGTTATAAGTTATTTAAATCATGATGATGACATAAATTAATATGATAGATATAAAAAAATAATAAGTTATGCTCACTTGTTAATTTAATTTAATTTAAATTTTATCAAAAAAATTGTCAGATATTTAAATTATAGATTTCATACTTTGAAAATGTTCTTAGACATAAAAAATGCCAAACTATCATTATAAAAAAATTTAAAATTTTTTTATAATGAATTTTATATTATTAAAGTGTTTAAAAATTTAAAATATTTAAATTAAAAATCTTATGTAATAAATTTTAACTTAAAATGATTCATATACGTAAAAAAAAATTCAAGATAATATCAAAAAAATTAAAAATTTTAATTAATAAAAATATGTAGGTAATTTGACATTTAAAATATTTTTTAAAAAATTAAAATTATTTCAAATTTAAGGATTAAACGTGAAATAAAATGTAAAATTTATTTAAATTATTTTTGAAGTATTTAAAAATAAAAATATTATTACTTTATTATTATTATTTTCTTAAAATTTAAATTAAATTTAAATTAAAATATTAAAAAATCATTGAATCAATTAATATTTTAAAATTTACAATAAAAATATGTATAATTTAAAATTTAAATTATATTTAACCCTTAATTAAATGAATTTATATAAATTGAATCCATTAAGCTCTGACATAATTTCTTTGGAATGAGTTCATACAGTTTCGCTTCTATTGAATTTCTATAATGGTTGGGCCTTTAGCAGGCCCTAACCATTTGGCGCATCTCGGCGCTATAGAAAGGCCTTTAATGAACCCATAATCTATACAGTCCGTAATCCTTCTCATGGACGACATAATCTCTTTCCGGAATTTCATCGAACATATAACGTGCGCTCTCTCTCTCTCTCTCTTGACGAGCGGCCACCTTTGAAGCCGAAAGGCCCGAAACTGTCATTTGCTTGCTCCACGTGGTACAACCCAGGTCCCTTCCATCACACGTGTCGCCCGCCCAACTCCGTCTTGCCACAGCTGTGGCTTCGTCTCCTTTCTCTTTCTTCGACCTTGAGCCCGGTACAGAGCACTAACGACGACGACAACAACGGGAGGACACGAAAATGCAACGTATAAAGCTCTATCAGCGTTTCTCAGAATCTGTTTTTTACAGTTGTAGGAGCATCCAGCAGCAAACCCATCTCGGGAATGCTGGTCCGATGGCGTCTCTTCTGAAATCCAGGTCTGTAGTACGGTTCAGTGGACCGGACACGGTGAAGTTCCTTCAGGGTCTGTTGACCAACGATGTCCGGAGATTCTGTGATCCTGTGAATGATAAAATTTCGACCCTGCCCACACCTAACATGGCCACTGTGTCTGCTGCTCCTATGTACGCTGCTCTGTTGACTCCTCAGGGTAGGTTTTTGTATGATTTCTTCTTATACAGACCCTCAAGGCCCGAGGAGATGCTTGATCGAAGAGGGTCCGGACCCGGTGCTGACTCGGGTTTAGAAGGGTCGGTTGAGTTGTTCGCGGATGTAGATGCTTCAGTTTTGGATGAGTTATTGAACACTCTCAAGAGGTGAGTTTCTTTCTATAGCTTTAAGCTTTACGCTTTGTTTCCCTTAGTTGATTTTTTGATCCTTTCCGCTCCCCGTTTCTTTTCTTTTTGAAAGAAACAGGCTTTTGGTTAGTTAGGCTGTGAAATTCTATATGCAATGTTATTATTAATAGTATCATCACGTGATTATTCATCCTCTTGTGGAAGGGCAGTTTTCCGCTACTTGTAGCTTCATTGTTTAGAGGGTTGTGCTCAGTGTTTTAGATGCACCATTTTGTGTTTTCTTGATTCTATTTGATCTTCCAAGAGAGGGAGAATAGGTAGAAGAATTGCCACATGCATGATCCAGGCTTTTTGATGGTCATTAGAGAGACTTTACCTTCACTTTCGTTGCTTATTTGGTTGTCTATGTCATTTAAGAATATTCATTTTGATTTTACTAGTCATAAGTTTCTAGCAAACCTCTTTTTTCACTTAGCTGGTTGAGTTTCAAAGAGTACATGTCTTTGGCAATGCAGGATAGTAAAATATCCCAAAATGTGTCTTTCACATCATGAACTTTTTCTGGCATACATCTTAAATCAATAAGTGACAGTTAAGTTTCTGATGTCCTTTTAATTGATAATCTTCTCAAAAAGTATACATTGGATCAAGCCAACATCTAGACCACAATACTACTAATCCATTGGTTAACTTGAGAAACTAAAACTCGTTTTACTTTTGAAATTTGAGGTATAGATTCACAGAAAGAAGGCAAAAAAGTTTTACTATTCCAAAATCAACGGATTTGTATGATTCATGAAGAAATCTGATTCAGGCAGTCTCGCAGGTTATATTGCAAATGATTTGTTCTAAATATAAATATGACAAAGCTCTTCTCGTACCATTGGAGCAGTGAAAAGCCACTAGCTGATCAACCTGAACCTTGGAGGTACCTTGGGTAGTTTATGTGATCTCCATGCACCATAGGTATCTATATCTACTTTTCTAAAGTTGGGGGGATTTAATCTGCCCCATTTTATAGGACTTGTGCTCCCGTGGTTTCTGGCCAGTTTTAGTATCACAGTTTCACTGAGTAGTTGCTTTGATATGTGTAGGACAGCATGACATGAATGTCATATATCACAATTGTAGAACAGCTATTATGATTGTAACAGATGAAAAAGGGTAAAAACAATTTTCTATACTTTGCTGGCAATTTGTACACAGACATCAACATTGGTTAGGCATTACAGTCTTGGTAATTCTTCACATTCCTCTTTTCTCATCATAACATTTTTTCAGAGGAAGCATTCTTAAGAGGTGGTTTTATATTATTTGTTCTATGTTTCATTATGGGCTTTAAGTATTTCATGGTTATGTTTGATGACATGTAGCGAAAAACAAGTTAATCATCAGTGCATGTCATGCTTCAGTACCCTCTCTAGACAGCTGGTAGGCTTATTTACTTGAGGCTCGCCTAGCTGTTTTGGAAAGTGTAATTTTAGCCATTTGTTCCATCTCCTTATGTGCTATAGATGCTTTTATTTGGATTCATTCAGCCTGCTCTATGGGTTTCTAGGCTTTTTGTTAATATATAACCTTCAATCTTCATGTAACTTCTATTTCTTTATCTTGCTTCCCCAGATATCGCCTGAGGTCCAAGGTTGAGATTGAAAATGTCGCCAAAGACTTCTCCTGCTGGCAGCGCTATGGGAGGAACCTTTCTGAAAAGTCCTCATCTGTAGAAGAACCAGAGACTGCATCTGTTGGCTGGGGTGGTGGTGTTGATCTTGCTGGCATGTCTGCTTCGCAAGGTACTAGTCTTGGATGGCAATGGTTTAAGGATCCCAGATTGGATTGTCTTGGTTACAGAGGAGTCTTCCCATCTGGCACAACGCGTGAGTCATCTGTCTGAACTTTGTCGCTCTTGGAAACTGTATTTGTTTACAATTTTACACATTTTAATTTTATTGTAAGCACGTCATGGATCATTTGACATACCTCCCAATTGATAAAGCTACAGATTTCCTGTGATTTTCCCATTTATCTTTGGTCTGTTGCAGCACCTTTAGTTGAGTCCGACAAAGAAACAGATGAACAGCTCTACCTTCAGTGGAGACTCGGGCAAGGAGTGGCAGAAGGCTCTGCTGAAATTCCAAAAGGTGCAATCTTTCTCCCTTATTATATACCTTTTTTTTTTTGGTTCCTCTGCATTTTATAACTGTAGGTTTTGACAAAGCCACTTTCAAATTTTCTCTATTCATCTTTTTAACAGCAAGTCTTCATTTTCTTGGTTCTAGTTTTCTGGCTTTTAATGCAAGCATACATTGATCTTATGTAGGGGAGGCGATTCCACTTGAATACAATCTTGTAGGTCTAAATGCTATAAACTTTGACAAAGGGTGTTATGTTGGCCAAGAGCTTGTAGCTCGTACACATCACCGAGGTGTTATTCGCAAACGATTGCTACCTTTAAGGTTTCTCGATAGTAATGGAAAAGGTATGCTTCCCTCAATTGGCTCTGATATTTTCATTACTTCTCTTACATGCCAACCGAAATCTCTATGGTTTCAGAGGTTGTGCAGAAAGTTGCTCCAGGTTCAGAAGTCATCGAATCTGCATCAGGCAAGAAGGCAGGGACTGTGACAACTGCACTTGGCTGTCGTGGGCTGGGTCTCCTAAGATTGGATGAAGCCTTCAAGGGGTCAGCTGCATTGATCATCCCAGGACAAGAAGATGTGAAGGTCGAGCCAATCAAACCGGCATGGTGGCCTGCTGAGTGGTTTCCCGAATATCAACAGCATAGTGCAGCTGCTTAGAGGACACAGGTTACCTTTGGAAGTGGATCAAATTGTGTATTTTTGCCTTTTCACCGTAACTCCAGGTACCTCGCACAGTTGTTAATTACGTTACATTTGCTATGGAAGCAAAGAAAAACAGAACTTGACTGATGAGTTTGATTAGTGATCCTATTTTATTCTTGTTCCTTTGCTGCTGAAGACTGAGCCAATAAAGAATTTATCTGTAATTAAAATCTAATAAAGTATGATTTTATCTTGCCAAAGTCTTGATCTTCATCACTTATTAATTTCAATTTGGAGGTGTTTCATGTGGAATGAGAGACCTATTTTCTACTGGTTGATTAGTATGTTTTACGGTCTTTGGTTCAAGAGGAGGATCAGGCTAAGATCAGTGGTTACTGCTTGATTCAATGCTTAATGCTATAAAAATGAACTTTGTAGATTGATTATAACTATAGTCAGATGTTATGGTAGGAAAACAATATGAAACTGTTATTAACAAATGAAAAAGAAAAAATCACAATTACAAAATTACTTTTCTTCTCGCAAGCTCTACTATGAGGAACTGTGCGGCCTTTTAACAGAGCTAGAAATGTTATTACAAACAACCACAAGGAGATTTTTTAAGGGCAACCTCGAGCTTACAGGAAGCTGCTATCTTTCAACATGGCCAGTCAGCCTGTGAAACAGGCAACAGTATGAGCTATTGTGGCAACAAGGCCTATGTTGCTGAGGGCACATCAAAATCAGTAATTTTCAGAGACCAGAAGAAGGTGAGCGTCCTTATGTTGAATTGGCACTCAGTTCCTGAATCACTGCTTCAATAGTTGGCCTGTTTTCAGGAAGCTCATGGGTGCAAGCCAATGCAAGTTTTCCCAGCTTAGCTGCCTCAGGTTCAGAGAATTCTCCCTTGAGATTTACATCAATAAAATCTTCAAACCTGCAAGATTCAGCAGCCAATCTTACTGAGGTATTGAGCATTGTCTTGCCAGAGATGATCTGGAGGATAATCACCCCAAATGCAAAAATGTCAGTCTTCTCTGTAAAACGGCCTGTGCTGACGTATTCTGGAGCTAAGTATCCCATGGCTGCACTGGTTTTGAGAGCTGAAAAGACTATGTCCTCAGCAAGAAGCTTATGAAGGCCAGAGTCTGCAATCAGTGGGGTGAACTGCTGGTCGATGAGAACTTTCTCAACTGATATGTTTCGATGAACTATGGTGGGTTTGTTTGATTCACTCCGGTGTAGATACTCAATACCTGGTCAAGCAAAAACAATAATGTTAGTGTAAGCAGACTGAATATTAGAGCCCGCAAGGGAATGGATAAAGCTATGGCATCTCTGTATTATCTGATTTACTTCTGATGAACAAGATTATAGGAACCTGACCTTTCGCGATGCCATTAATGATGGACGCCCTTGTAGACCAATCGAGAACGTGTCTGATTCCATCTTCTATATCAAGATATTTTGACAGATTTCCCTTAGGAGCGAAATCGTAGAGAAGAAAACATTCACCCCTGGCCCTGGAGCAGCAGAAGCCTCGCAGCCTGACAAGGTTTTCATGTCTCAGTGAGGTTAATAAGTTCAACCCTTTTACAAACTCGGCTTCCTCATTCTTACAGCTGGTTATGCTGATACTTCTAATTGCTACAATGGAACCGTCTCTGAGAATTCCTCTGTAGATAGACGAGAAATTACTCCGTTTCAACAAGTTATTCTCGGAGAAGCATTGGGTGGCAGACTCAACCTCTTCCAAGCTGAACCTGAAGATGTTAAGATTCTCGTGGGAGAAACCAGTGCCATTTCGACCATCACCTAAAGGATCCCATCCATTAGCATACTCAAGACACACAAGCGGTGAGGTACAGTTCCTACTGAACTCCTTAGCCTGGTCAGTGCTTAGCTGCCCATCAGAAGGATCAGATGTATTACCAATCTTTTGATTCTGCCTGCGATAACAGAAAAGGATCAGAAATCCAGCACCCACTAATGTGACACCAACTGCGATAACACTAGCAGCAACAGCAATTTTTGGAAACTTTGATGACTCTGGGCAATGGGTCTGGTTGCAATGTTCCTGGTGGTCTGCAGTATTAGGGATGTCTGGAGTAGCATCAGTTGTGCTGGATCCAACAGGTTCAAGCTGGTGGATATTGAGATCATCAAAAGGAGTGCAGTGTCTCACAGAAGGGAAGTCAAGTCCACATAGACCAGGATTATTCTGGCACTGGAATGCTTCGTTTAATTTCATTAGACCTTCATAATCGGAAAGTAAACATCAGTATCTGGCTGCACTGGCTAAAAGTGCAGTAAGGACACATCAGGTGGAAAAGTTCTGAAAATGAGATTACAGTAAAACAGGAGAAGCAAAGAGTAGGCGTTACCAGAGGGAACAAGTCCAGAAAGGCTATTGTTTCGGAGATCAAGAACTTCCAATTGAGGAAGAGAAGCTAGTCTGGCAGGAATTACACCAACCAAGGCATTAAAGCTCAAGTCGAGCCTTCTTAACATCCCCATGTTTCCTAAGCTTCCAGGTATCTTGCCAGTTAATTTGTTATATTGTAGAGCAAGAATGATTAGCCTCTTTGAGGATCCCATCTCTGTAGGTATGCTCCCTGTCAGCTGGTTACAACAGAGCTGCAAGACTACAAGACAAAAGATCATCCGATCAAAATGATTTTTTAGCAGAGCAGAACCCCATGAACTGTAAGAAAACCAAGATCTCTAATGAGGCAAAAGGGAAGAGAAGAAACTGAAAATGAAAAGTTTTTAGTCTCAAATCTTCCATAATTTGTTAAAAAACACAAAAGATACATCCCTTCCCGCCAAACGCCATAAAATTTTCTTAGTTGGGAGGTTTCTCTCATTTTTGCCATTTAGAACAGATCTAAAAGGAATTCATGAATTAGCTAAATCTTCTCATCTTGTTCTAAGCTTCCTTGGCCAAAACATGATCTAAATGTGATTGAGTTTGCAAATTTATAAAGCAGAAATCACAGAAATTTTCTAACAAGATGAAGCTTCTCTCTTCAAACGTCTTTTACTTGCATAGCAACCACCTAGAAACTCAAAATTTGTCAAATCCATGAATGAAAAATTACCCAGAAAGACGAGATGTTTCTTCACTTTTCAGATTTAGACAAGAACCACAAAAACACATTGCAGAGAATGACCGGAAATGACTGTAAATCACCAGAAGAGAAACACATTGATGAGAAGCCAGCAACTAACCTTGTAAACTAGCCATGTTACTGATCTCAGGAGGAATAATCCCGGACAAATTATTCACGTTCAGATAAAGATCAGACAACTCAGTAAGATTTGCAATCTCCTTGGGTATCTCCCCATATAATGAATTGTAGTGTAAGTACAAACCCGACAGGCACTTAAGCTCGGCCACCTCCGGCGATAACTTGCCTGAAAGACCTTTTCCCTGCAGTGATATGTTGGCCACTTTACGGTGCTCATTGCAGGCAACTCCCTCGAATGAACCACTGCAAGGATCACCATCGCTGGTCCATGACCTGAGTAGCTTGTTTTCTGGGTCTAAAGAACCCTTCAGCTCCATTAGAGCTCTTAGCTCGGCATTTCCACAAGCTGGTTGCGGAATGGAAACTGAGAGTAACAGAATCACATGAAATAGGAAATGAGAGATACCCATGATTCTTCTCGGCTCCAATCTGACGTTTCCCTTCTGGGTTTTTGTTTCCTAGAGTTGTTGATTCCCTTTCCTTCTCCAGACTTCTTCCTCTTCGCTAGAGAAGAAAAGAAGCTGATAGTAAGAAGAAATCCATTAATTCCCGCTGTTGAAATTCGTAAACGACGGCAAAGCAAGGAACAGAAAGAGAGAGACAGAGAGGGAGAGTTGATTTTGAAAGTGGAAAAAAAAAAAAAGTACAAGCAATAACTACTTTTTGGCTACTTGACAGACACGTTCACATTTGGACTTCAATGTTGGAAGATAGATAAGAGTTAAGATGGAGTGACAACTTGCTGCCATGCCGCTTACGTTTGGAAGCATTGTTCATCTTTTAACTTGAATGAAAAAGGATTACAGATAGATGGGTCCTACTTGATATGATCTGCTGGAATGATTTGAAGCTAATGATCAGGAATTGCGCTCTGCTGTCTGTTTCAAAGAGATGGACGTTCCTGTTGGTTTGCACACACAAAGCTGGACAGGCAAATGGGTATTGACAGGGGGAATAACCGTTCTCAATTTCTGCCATCAATTCAGCACTTACAGCTTTCACTATTCTGAATACAGATCTTCATTGCAGTTCCAGTTCATCCAAGAAGCTTCAACGCTGGCTTTTGGGTAAAGCTAGTTTCCAAGTCTAGACAAGAAAATTTCATTTTCTTTACAGAAAGGAATCTCATTTAGTGAAGTTCACCGTTTAAGAAACTTGGGGTCTCTTTCCTGGAGCAATGATTCCTGTCTATTAACATTTTAATCGTCTATAAGTGTTCCAGCAAAGCCGTTTGATTGCTTTGATTAGTAATAAAAGCTATGAATTGAATTCTGACATTCTTTCTAGTGTCCAGGTCAATTGGTAGGAAACCTATCTTTGGCAAGGGGAGCATGGCCTTCCACATGGGGGGTTGACTATCTTCAATCTCCATTGGAGAAACCTTGAGGTCTTGATCAGTAATAAGCAAACTAACCAAGAAGAATCCAAGGAAAAAACCAAACTTTAATTATAAGGTTAAGTGGGCATAACAAAGAAATGAATATCCTATAGTTTCTAGTAATATAATAATACTTTAGGTAATATTCCTTTTGCTATAAGCTGAAGACTTCTATTGATTAACTATTCATACTAGTTTATAACCCCATTGCAATATTAAAAGATTATTTAAATTACAAGATTATAATTTTCTACAAATTTAAATTACATTAAGTTTTAAAAAAACATTAACATGTGATATTTTAATCAAATCAACAATTAAAATTTTACATTTTTATCATATTAATATAAAAAAATTCTTTAATCTTTTTTAAAAAAATGATCATAATTTCAAATCAACATACAACTGTTTTCCTCAAAATATAAAGATGGTGACTTTAACATATTTTTGTTTTTCCCCTTTCCTCGTAAAGAAAAATAGTGGTTATGGAATGCCCCATTCATTTTGGGGTAGGTATTAATATGGAAGCTCTCAAATGCGACAAAGACTAATCATAGGGACAATATAAATTTGTTACACTGCCACTAAGAAAGAAGAAAGTTATGGTCCACTAGAAATTAGGATGCCCAACTCTTCGATTTTGAACATTTGAGCATAGTTTAATTGATCATGGGTCTTTATCAACCCTCTAGAAAAGGTACCGGCTTCTAAGCACTAATCAATGTGTTTGATATGTTAATTAAATGTGATTATGAAGAGAAACCATAGTGTTGCTGGTGGTGAACAGAGAAAAGGTAACATGCCCATTATGAGGAAGAAAAATGATGCCATTTGGTTGAAAATCTCGCCATGATTGTCGTGCATAGGCACTCTTTTACATTAAATTAAAAAATGGGTAATTTTTTTAAGCAAATAGTACTCTTTTTTTTTCAAATGTGACTGAGGTTTAAATTTGAGGCAGAGGGACTAAGATAAAGATGTCTTATTAACCTAAGTTGTATTAAATTTTTAGATAAAAATAAAATAAAATTTTTATAATTTATTATAATAAACAAAATAAAAAATATAATATTTTTTCAAAATTTTAACCCAATTCAAATCAAACTGAGAAAGCATATGATCATAGAGAAAATAAAGTTAATTTGACAAAAATGTTGATTTTAGGGTTTTTGTTTCTTATGTAATAATTATTTGTAGGAATATTATGGTTTGAGAATGATGGGAACCTACTCTCTGACTAGTGGAAATGCTCTTAGATTTTGAAATTTATGAGTACAACCTTTTTTCTTTTCATCCACTTTTGATTTTTTTTTTAATAAAAGTAAGAAGTTACACCAAATATCCTGAAAAATAAAATCTAAAAACAATTGTAAATTTCAAATCATATTTATTGATAAATACAATCTCATATAATTAATCAGCTCAGAGAATTTATATGGAGTATTTAGAGTTTTTCTTTTGTAATTTTTTATAATTTACTTTATTTAGAATTATACATAAATTTTAAAAAATAAAAATATCATAAAATTTTAATATTTATCTTATACTATCAATCAAACTTTCATATTAAAAAATAAAAAATTAACTATTAATTTATTAATTTACTTTAGATTTTTAAATTTAAATTTGAAATTTTTCACAAATATAAATTAATGTTGAAGCTATCATCATAAAAAATTTTAAATTTTTTAGTATTAAAAAATTTATATCATTAAAAATTTTTAAAATTTATTTAAATTTTAAAAATAAATTATTTTAATTATTTTAATAATAAAATATTTTAATATTTTTAATTATTTAAGTTAAAATCTAATTCGAATTAAATTGATAAATTGAAGTTGAATTTATTATTTTTTAAATTATCAAAAAAATGATTAATCTCATATTAACATGATATTGATTCCGCAAGAACATAATGATTAGAGGTTGTAATAAATATGAATCAATGAACATGAATTTAACCACTCGATTCACTCGACAATATTGATACTTGCATGATGGCTATTCCTTTTTACCTTTCTCTTTCAGTAAGAATCAGCTTTGGATGATAAAGTTTCTTCCTTTCAATCCATAAAAGTGAAAGTTCTCTTTTGCATGGAGATCTTTACTAAAGATTTTGATTTGCTACTTTTGTCTGGCAAAATAGAATTAAAGTGTCTATTTCCTTTTAGAAAAGGATTAAACTCAAAAGCCCCAAAAAAAAAAAAGCATATAAATCATCAAAAAACTTGTATGCCAATGAACATTCCTAAAATTTTTAAAAAATGATGACCAATTTATAAATAAAAATATTTTATTGACCAATGAATTAGTTTTGAGTTGGAAAGAACGAGATTAACTAATAATTGATTTTTGAGGAGTTTAACATAAAAATATAAATACGATCTTAAAATATAATATAAATTTTTATGAATTTTAAAGTTTTAAATTAAATTAAATTAATTTTATTTTCAGTTCAAATTATATTCAATATTTAAGCTTTAAAATAATGAATAATTTATAAATGTGAATAAAAACTTCATTTATGAACTTTTTTTTTTTTTGTTGAAAAAATTCAATATGCAGTAGTGGTCATTATCTTGTAGCAATCAGAGCTTGGCAACCTGCTCTAAGCAAAATGGTTATTTCCATTATCTCCTGCAAGCTTTCATTGCAGCGCATGCTCTAGCAAATATACCAACATCCTTATCTTGTACCAAAAATATGTCATTAATATGCCCATCCTGCAATAATCTCTACAACATGTCACGCATCAGTCATCTGAAACTTCCTGTGAAAATATGATGATGTTTTTTTTTTATTTTTCAGAAAGGAAATTTATTAAGCATTATCCATTTCTGATTATTAATAATCTAAGTTTGTTTTGGATTTTGTTTATTTTTAAAAAATTATTTTAAAATTCAATTCACATAAAATGCATTTCATATAATTAAAGAGAAGCAAAGTGAAATCAATAAAAGATATATAAAGCAACAGTTGAATGACATCAGACGATAAAAAATTTTATTATTTAAAAACCAACAAATAATACGGATAACATTTTCTCAAAAATCATCACAAAAAAATAAATAAACGCATCTAAGAACTCTATTGCTAACTATATTCATCACTAACTCAATCATCATAGAAAGATATTGGGATTACATTGGTGATATCTACTTATTTAACTTATGACTTGAAATATATCTAACATGTGTCAATCATACATTACCTTTTTTTTTTTTTTTAATATAGCATCAATTATAATGTAAATCAAAAAAAGATTTTATGATAATAAAATATGATTAAATTTATATTATATTTCATTGATGAATTAATAATTGATATTTATTTTATTTTTATGTGTTGATAACTTACAAATAGTAAAATTTGAAAAAAAAAACTGCTTTTATATAACCCAAAAAGAATACCCAGATATTAAAACGGAAACACAGAGATGTAAACTATAGTACATGAACTAACACCTGAGAAAATTTTGGTTGACTATTGCTTACAGGAACCAAGATTATAGGGCAAAAAAGAAAGAAAAGAAGATGACTACCCACCAATCAAGACTCAGAGCAATTCATTTACACGCTTAAAATCTTCCTTCCACTTTCTCAGCAGCCAAACAGAGTCAAGAAAGAAGTAAAAGCTAACCTAAAACTGTTCAGATCGGCTTTGCCATTTTGCAGAAGTGACACTAGCCGCTGAGCCAGAGAGTCCTGAAGGCGGGCGGAGGGGGATGCATTTGAATAAAATCGGGCCGGGTACCATTGAGATCCAATTATCTCGGGCTCTTCAGCTGATATGGCTCACTAGACCGGGCTCCTATTTTTGGGCCAAACCAACTGTTCATAAGTCTCAATTTGGATCAATGGGCCTATGCAGGTCTTCATTAGAGGCTCAGCCCAAGAAAATGTCATGCCTAGATTCTGAAATCCCAAATGAATTCTTTGAAAATAAATCCATATGATAATTTAGATACTAAATAATAATAAAAATATAAAATATAAAGCAAATTTTAAATTATACGGCTTCTTAACTTAAATTCCAAAGTCTTGAATGATGCAATATTATTTTTTAATATTTTAATTTGATTTAATTTAAATTTTGATCCAAATGATTATAAAATTTTTTACAATATATTTATTATTAAAATATTTTAAAGATAATTTAAATAAATTTTAGATTTTTTTTCAAATTAATCTTTTAAATCTAAAATTTTTTTTCACTTATAAATTATTTTTTATGAATTTAAAATATTGTCAATAATATTAAATAAAAATTATGTATATTTTTAATATCATAAAAACTTTAAAAATTTTAATATGTTTTAGTTTTTAAAGATTTCAAATAAAAATTTATTTTTTAAAATTTAAAATTAAAATTTTAAATTTTAATAAATTTAATTAAAAATATTTAAAATATAATTAAATTATAAATTATTATATTATTTAAAAGAACATAAAACATAGCTTGAAATATATATATATAAAAAAAAACTTAAATGCCTTGTAAAACAATCTCCCTATGTGTTCCATCATAGTAGTGCTGTTTGTTGCCAGCGGCGGGCCCCACTGATGTTCATATCCACTTACTGCAATCCAATTTCCGATGTTTTCAAATTATCGCGGTCACATAATAATAATTGGTGGTCAAAGTTCGTGCGACCCCTTGAAAAAAACGACGTCGCTTCTTGTATTTAATTATCTGTAAACGGCAGCGTTTCCCTCTACGGCATTCTCTTCAAAATCGAAATCCGACGGACAACGCAGAGAAACGAATCACCTTTCATCTTCCCCAGAGGACACAGGTTTTCCATCTAGGGAGAGAGTAAAAGAAATCTGAATTCGAAGTTGAGACCGGAGAAAATGGGGAAGGATCTGAGCGAGGACCAGGTATCCTCAATGAAGGAAGCCTTCACGCTTTTCGACACCGACGGTGATGGCAAGATCGCTCCCTCGGAGCTGGGGATCTTAATGCGGTCGCTCGGGGGAAACCCGACCCAGGCCCAACTTAAAGCCATTATCGCTCAGGAGAAACTTACGGCGCCATTTGATTTCCCTCGGTTCCTCGATCTCATGGCCAAGCACATGAAAGCGGAGCCATTCGATCGCCAGCTCCGGGACGCCTTCAAGGTCCTCGACAAGGACTCCACGGGCTTCGTGTCTGTGGCAGATCTGCGTCACATCTTGACCAGCATTGGGGAGAAGCTGGAGCCCAGTGAGTTCGATGAGTGGATCAGGGAGGTGGATGTTGGGTCTGACGGCAGGATCCGCTACGAGGATTTCATTGCCAGGATGGTCGCTAAGTGAGATCCCTAAATGTTTGTGTTATTTTTTATATTATTACTACTGTTTGAAGAAATACTTTTTTTTTTCCTTTTGGAAGTAAGGTTTGATTGTCTCCTTTTTGGGTTCCGGATGGGCGTTCTGGAGTTAGGGTTCGGTTGTATTTGTTTCAATGGATGTTCAATTAACTTATGTTACTATAGATAGTGGATTGTTGAGTGTTATTTTCGTAATTCTTTGTTTGTAATGTTCAGCTACCAATGTGTGGATAATTTTTGTGTTTGGCCAGTATCCAATCATTGCTGGAGAGTTGTGTGCATTTGAAGATTCTAATCAGACAATGCAAGTTTCAACTTTTAAATATCTTGTTGTATCAGTATGTTATCAAAATTTAAGGATTTAATTGTTCATACCTTAGAGTTTTGTCATACATTCATTACTTTTTGAAGGTTTTTGTTACCAATGGCTTGTTGGAAATATTTTATGCCTCTTCATGCATCTCATTTGATCGTTTGCAGATGCCACAAAGACCCAATTGTTCTGGTAGTCTAGAATTATCGATGTATTAACAATTTTTTTGCATTTATGTTATTGAAAAGGCATGTGCTGTGCATCTTACTAGACTGGCTGAATGAATGACAAGGAGAACTAATAATGTAGTAGCAATACCTGTGAAATAAAGAGGTCTGCTTTGTTATATTTTCATTTAGCAAATTAACAGTGTTATATTTCTGGTTTTACTGACCAAAGAAAAGAAGGCTTGCCATGCACTTGCAATTTTAGTTGTTTTTGTATCAGTTACGATTGTCACAACAATGTGCTGCTTGAGAATGAGTCTAGCTAAATTGAGATTGATTACTTTTTCAGTTGGAGCAAAGTTTTCTTGGTTTGTATTAACTTAGCACCTGCAGGTGTCATAAAATTGTCTTGTAAGCTTGCCACTTTCTCAGTTCACCTATCAAATCAGGATTTAAAGATATGCAGGTCAATTGATGTTGGGAAATTTAGTGGTAGGGAAAACATTTTCACTAATTTTGTGCTTTTTTTTTTTTTGAAACGTTCTATTTGATATGTAATATTCTTAGATTCTAACATTCCCATGAAGCTCCTTGATATTTTCCTTAGATCTAGAATCTCAAACATTCGCGATCTTTCCATGACATTATATTGAATCATACCAAGTATTACTTTCTGCTTGTACTTCCTTTCTTTCTTTTTGAACTATGATGTCAGAATCAACTCCTAGCAGAGAGATTCTTACAGCTAGTAAGGTTACTATGAAAATTGTTGACTTGGGAATTTTCATCTTTTCCATTCATCTTCTTACTTGTAATCAATGTAAATGAAAGGTCAGGAGAGGAAAAGATATGAGGGCGGCTTTATTTTTCCATGGCTGGTCGTGACAGAATTGCTTAGGGAATGATTTCAGTGGTGAACTTCTGTGAGACCTAATAAGATTGCTATAATCTGGTTCCCATCTTTCTTTCCAAAGAAACAAAGGAGGAGAATAAGCATGCTGTTTTTAGCTTTTGTTTTTTTTATGGCAAATGTCCTGGCTTTCAGTACTTGTGAATCTTCTAATGGATCGAACATTGATCGTTTATCCTAGCCTTAGGGAATTGTTGCTGTGGAAGGTAAGAATGACCTAAGATTCTAGCATTGTCTTCAAAGCTAAACCAGTCCATCAGGAAGTGATGAATCTCCCCGAGGCACTCCTTTCTACTAACAATTGTAGTGAAACCATTCTTGCCTTTTCATGTTGGTGGATTTCTTTGCTTATGTGTTATTTGCTTGACATTATAGTGGAAGTTATAATCAGGATATTGAAGTTGGATATAGGTTGGATCATTCAAGAACTCAAGTGACTTCTAATTTCATGTTATCTCAGATTGGGTAGTTTCGGGGCCGGATTATTTTAGGTATTGAGTGTATTCCATCGGAAAATAGCCCATCTCAATCATTTTGAGTTCCAGTTTGGATACTAATCTTATGCTACTTGACGAGAATAAGTAATTAAGTTATCATTTTGACTTTGTCTTTGGATAATATTTGATGTTGCTTTTTGGGCAACACAATTGAGTTGGAATTATTTCTTGTATGAAACCAAGTTCTGCTAGAGTGAAGCCACCCCCAACATGTAAGGACTGTGGCTACACTTTATTGGCTGGATAAGAGGACAGAAAACACTCCTTGATTCATAACTCAAAATTGCATTTTGTTTTTTCATAATTCAAGTTAAAAAGTTCAAAGCATTGCCCTTGCAATTAAAGATTTTTCTGCTTGCTATCTAAACACAGCCAAGAAGCTGAGGCCTTGAAAATGTAATAACA
This sequence comes from Moringa oleifera, assembly GCA_021397835.1. Taxonomy (NCBI): domain Eukaryota; kingdom Viridiplantae; phylum Streptophyta; class Magnoliopsida; order Brassicales; family Moringaceae; genus Moringa; species Moringa oleifera. Next base: position 2,644,752 of record JAJFZO010000566.1, read on the forward strand.
TTTTGGGGGCTTATTGCCTGCAGTAAATTCTACATCTTACTTTCTGAAAGTACAGCAAGTAACCCAATTGTGCTGACATTGTATGTATAATTGTAATGGATAAATAAAATATTTTTTAAAGAATTATTTACATTTATTTTTTAATTTAAATTTTAATATATTGATTAAATTAATATTTGAATTTTTTATGATTTTAAATTAAAGATGAAAAATTAATAATATTTTTTATTAAAATATTTTGAAATAATTTAAATAAATATTTAATTATATTTCATTTAAAATTCTTATTTAAATAAATTTTGATTTGTAAATTTTTTTAATATAATTCAAAATATTTTTATGTTAAAAAAATTTCATTTCCCATAATTAGGGCCCAAAAGGTTTAAACCATATATTTTTTATTCTAAATAAAAGAGAGAGAGAGGCTGGAGGGCCAGAACCAATAATGGACGACGCCGTTTGGCTGCTGGGTCAGTTGGTCCATCGATTGAAATATATAAACCCGAACTTGAAAGTTAGGGTTTTTTCACTCGTTTCTACAGAAGAGCCGCACCAGGCAAGCAGAAGAGCAGCGTCGGCTACCTCCACAGCCAACAACCATGGGTCGTATGCACAGTCGTGGGTGAGCTCCTTTCTGTATCTCTTCCACTATCTCCCTTTTTCATTACTTGAAAACATCCATTGATCTCCTTGCTAATCTCTCTGCTAACGCTTATCAATCTCTCCTTTCATTTTCTTGTTGACAGCAAGGGTATCTCCGCCTCCGCTCTTCCCTACAAGCGGACCCCACCTAGCTGGCTCAAAACCTCCGCTCAAGATGTAATTAACCGAATCAACTGACTATACTTTTGTTTTTTTACTTACATGTTTATGGTCTCTATGAAAAGCATTTGAATTTATTCATTTTTATTTATTTTGCTAATTTAGGTCGAAGAAAGCATATGCAAGTTTGCAAAGAAGGGTCTGACTCCATCACAGATCGGTGTAATTCTTCGTGATTCCCACGGTATCACTCAGGTGAAGAGTGTCACTGGTAGCAAGATCCTCCGTATTCTCAAAGCTCACGGTACCTAAAAATGACCGACTTATAACTGTGTGCCTGTGTTTGTGTTTGCATTGGGTTTCTTTATTGTAAGTTTTTGTGTTTCTGTTTGTGTGTTTTTCCTTTTTGATCTTTTTGGGGTTTAGGGCTTGCACCCGAGATCCCAGAGGACCTGTACCATTTGATAAAGAAGGCTGTGGCCATCCGCAAGCATTTGGAGAGGAACAGGAAGGACAAGGATTCCAAGTTCAGGCTGATTCTTGTGGAAAGTAGGATCCATCGCCTTGCTCGATATTACAAGAAGACCAAGAAGCTCCCTCCAGTTTGGAAATAGTGAGTTTTAACTTTTACTTGTCTCTTTGATACCTGAAATTGTGAAGTCAGTGGAGCATTGCTTTAATAAAGTTGGCCTGTGAATTGTGATATTGTATTCCTGGGGCATTGCTCTGTCACCCTAAATACATACTTTCAAGTCATGGTGCATCATATTGATAAATGAGGTGAAATTTAGTGGTATTTTGCAATTTTAGAAGAGTAACGTATCAAAATGTTTTCACATTTCTGCATATGTAATAAAGAAATCAATTGCCAGAATATTCGTGAGTGGACATGTGAGTGGACATCTAACGTAATAAATCGATGGACCCTGCAATGGGTTTACATGATACTTGTTTTTAAGTTTGATGGAAAGAAAATTTCCGTACTTCCCTCTATACTAATCAATATGACATGTAGCAGAATTATATGTTTTACATTGTGTTCTAATATTTGATTTAGTCTCTATCATATAGACTCAATATATGAAACAATAAGGTAAAACAAAAAGAAAAATACTCCACTCATGGTGCTGCAATGAGATCTAGTTGGTTTCACAGCATTATGGCTTGTGGTTTGTTGGGTGACATGCATGATGGAAGGTTGTGGGACTTGGCTCTTGTGTTAAGGCTCTCAGATTTAGCAATGAGATTGGATGTTGTTGCTGTAATGTATTTTTTACTTTAATTTGAATTTTAAAGTAAGGGACTTGCAACTGTGTCCTTGTAACTTAGCTAATTGACCTTATGAAGTGTGTAACTTCAATGCCTTAAGTGTTTTTCTCATGGTATTTTTTCAAGATAGTGATCTGTGTCTGATCCCTTTGAATATCATTAAAGTAATGGTGCTCAATGCTTGGTTCTCCTGTAGCATGTCTTTTTATTGATTATACTGCAACATTTCCTACTCAGTACATTTTATGCTCGTGGGTTTTTTGTCATGTTAGAGCAATAGAAAATGCGACTGTGGATGGAAGGTTGAGTTAAGTTACCCTCCTTTTGTATATTTCCTCCAATCAGTCAAGTTTGTTAAGTTTGACAAAACTCATGGGCTCTTTGTGCCATCAGTCATTCATTAGAGCAGCAAAAAGAAATAGAAGAACCTGAATTTCGTGGTTTTCTGTTTCCTCTCATGTAATAGTTGGCTTGTGTATGAAATTGATATGGATTGTCTTTGCGTATCTCTGAAGGGTTTATTTCAGTGAATGATACTCCTCAAAAGAGCCTCCATGTTTTTTGTTTGGATTTCTGTGTTGTCTTCCCCTGGCTACTATACATGAAATTGGTTACACTTTTGATGTATTGTTTTTCTGATGTAATTATTGACTACTTTTTCTGCTCAAGAAAAATAAATAAATTGCTGACTACTTTCCTTTGTATGCAGTGAATCGACTACGGCAAGCACTCTGGTTGCTTAGATGAATTGTGTCATCATTTTGAAGCTTTGGATGCTACATGTAGTTAGATGATCAAGCAGCTAGTTCGAGGTTTGTCACCATAAGTAAAATGACGAACTTACTTTAGTAAAAGGCAGAGAACAGCATTTTTCTCTATTATCTTTTGGGATCGAATAGGGGTTTTGTTTTCCACACTTTTATCAACTGCTGGAAGTAAATTTTGATTATGATCTATGTTGATATATTTTGGTGCTTTTTTTTTGTTTCTTGCAAAACAAATTCTGAGTATGTGGTTCATTTTTTGCCACTGGAAAAATTTCTGAAGACAAGCCTTTGGGTTTTAAGCCACTTAGTTTAATCCTAGCTATATAAGTCGTTAGCCCAAATTGAAAATCATTCAGCAAGTGAAGGAGTCAAACTTCGATTCCGAATTTCGTCGCATCTTCTGTTAAGAGTAACTGGTCCACAATCAAAAATAATATGCCAATAGTCTTTGTCTACCCAACTTCTCAGTAGGTAGGCAATGGTTGAAAACCTCAAAAGAACTAAAAGGAGATTGAAGCAAGGAGAGAAGTGATGCAGTTTTGTACTTTTGGAGATGGGAGATAGGTGAGAAGTGATGCAGTTTCTGTTTCTATTTTCTGAGATGATCAGAACCGTAACATCCTGTTAAGCTCCAAAGTTTTCATCACTTTCTTCCACCATGCCAGTTATCCTGTCAACTAGTGTTTCAAGCAGCTGAAATAATGGCAAATCCAATTTTCGGTAGTTAGACCCTTGAATTGTATTTCAAAAAAGAGAAACAACTGCTGAACATAGATCCGAATCCATTTTCTGACTTCATATCCTTCAACTCGATGTTTTTCTCAATGTGCTAGAATCTTAAAATGCAACTATTAGACATAGAAGGACCATAAAAAATCTCAGCCTGCAATGAATTAAATAAATGAGTGGGACAACAATGTCAATCTAGAGGTGCTTCTTACCCAAAGCATTAGCAACAACCAGTGGACAGAATCAGTTTGCAGCATTGCCTGTATAAGCTTACACAAACAACAATGTCTGAATCTTCCATTTTACACCAATTGTCTGGATTTCCAACAACAGTTCAAAGTAATACACAATGACTCGAGGTAGAAAGGAAGAATGCGAGGGACAACAACCTCCAGCACGAGTTGAAGGATGACAGCAGTGGCTATGATGTTATGGCCCTTCAACAGGGAAGCAGATAGCAGAGCTTCATCTTCGTGACTAGTAGGGCAACGTTCTGCATCGCTAAGAAGCTGATCACCCAAATTGTGAGTTTCTGAACCTGGAACTGAAGGGAACTGACCTCCTGCTGATGAACTTTCAGAATTTCCCCTATCGTCTTTGGGCGGGTCTTTCGGATCCTCTTTCTCATCGTTCCTTTCACTAGGGCTCCCACCTGTACCACCTTTAGAGATGCCAGGGACTAAATCCAGCCTTGCTTCTACACCAACACGTCTCAGATGTAGCTGCCGCATAGATGCCAGTTGAAACACAGGTCTTAAAGTCAACGCATTTTAAACTAATGCTGTGAATTTCCATCAATCAAGCTCCATACTTATAGTACCTGAAGATGTAAGTTGACTTCATCTGGGCGTGAAAGAAATGGGAAATCTCCTCCAGTTTTCAAGTAAGCTCGCCTAGCTTCAGGGTACCTCTCGCTCAGTTGATCTTTGAGTTGTTGAGAAATTGCAGAGTAATCATTTGTCTTCCGATCAGAATAGAACCATGTAAAGAGAATCAACAGAGATATCAGCAAAGCTTACCATCTTCAGCATCAAGGCTGGAAGGTAAATGGCTATACATAATAAATACTAGCTTTAACAAAATCAACCATCAAAATAAAACCAGCTTATATGGAATGAAAGGAGAACATTCCAGATCATGTAGGAAATGATATGCTTATAGTTTCTAAATGTGTTAGTGAACTGCATACTCTATAAAGCAGTAATTTAGTTGGTTTGCTGTGTTCCAGTAGTAATTTCTGTGCACATGATTCAACTTTGACTCGTCTTCCATCATATGCACCTAATTCCTTCCTTTCAAACATCTGAGCAACTACTTTCATAAATTGAAATCCTCACAAGATTGTGGGTAAAGAGCACATGAAAGTTAATCCAAGAAATCCTGGTTTGACCATTTAATTTAGATAGATTCATGAATCTTGCAGCAGGACAAAATTAAATCTTGCACCAAGTTAGGCTTCAACCAAGTGAAACAGCATAGAAACAGCAACATGGAGATGAATGCAGCTTAACCTATTCTTTATTTTCTTGTCATTGTTATTTTTGCAAGAAAGCAGACTTGCATTTGGCAAAATGACCAACTAAGAGACTTAGCTAGTATAAAATTTTTCATTCTAAAAGAGTTGAAGTCATATCCTGGAATGTAATGGGAAATCTTTCAAAAAGAGAAAAGCTTGGCATGTCAATCAGAATGTTTAACCAAAAATAATTCCAAAAGTTGGATCTAGTAACAGAACAATGGAATGCAATCTTAACAGTTTCAGTACTCTTATTCTTACATTTAGTATTTCATTATACAAACTTTTTCTGCACAAATCGAGATAAAAACCTACTTTTTGTTTTTTCTTTATCATCTTTCCTTGGCCAAAACCATGATCACAAGGGAGATATTCTTAATCATGCCAACTAAAATAAGTATCAGAAAACATACATCCAGTATAGTGATAAATGAATCTGAGAGCAGAAGAGGTCCAACTGAAGCAGCATCGACTGTCAAAGTCAACCTGGAGGCCAAGTCTTCTCTGGAGAGTGTTTCCACCTGAATTGAGAATCACATACTACAAGATCAAAGGTGCACAGAAATTCATTTCTACAACAATGGTTTTGCATTTAACATAGCAATGACGAAACATATCAGACATGTAATGGATCATGGAAAAGAAATTAGCTTATCACTCTTACTTGTCTGTACAAGAGAACTTAGGACTGGACAAGACATCAAAGGAAGAGTGAATGAAAAATGGGAGGGCTTTTACGATAACACCATTCAGAAACTACATCACCATCTATACAGGGGAAGTACAAGGTGGATTGGTCCACCTTAATAGATTCCAGTTTCAAAATGACTCAAGTTTAACCTTAAGTCCAAGTTAAATTTTTGGTACATAACATTTTAGTCAATTTCCAGATAGATTAAAGAACGTTCCACCACTGTGGTCATCTAGTTTTAAACAGAGCAAAGACTAAATAAACGAAAACAAAATGGCAAAAATCTAGAAACAGAAACTAATTGACTAAATGATTAGGCTCTACAATCCAAATGTTAAGACAATAACTAAAATAACTAGACAGCATATGGACAGCATGATTCTGGTATACAACCCATACTATGCCATAAAAGTTCCATTGCATAAACAAAATGATCTAAAGATGTCACCAATGTACCTGAGAAACAACAAAGTCAACTGAATCAGCAATAAATGGTTCATGAGGGCCATCGCGAATTCCTGTTAAGACATACCGTTTCAACAAAAATGAAGGTGTCCAGCTCACGCTGCATAATGCATTCCAAATTATGCAAGTTAGCTTGTGAGGACATCATAAAACTTTAGGCACGTAAGTATTGGTTTACGGGAATTAAAGGAAAAAATGAATTAAGTTTAAAAGACACGAAACTATTAATTGACACCAGATATATGATGTGCAAGATTGGTTTAATATATTCTAACAGCTATAATTACTGAAATACATTGTTATCTTCAGAACCCACAGTTCCCTTCACAAAGCATATCTAAATTGCACTGGCTTTTAACACCCTGGCAAAAACAGGATAAATATATTTTGAAGCTTATATGGGACAGTAATCTTCTTTGTGAAGATAACTACAAAAACCGATCTCATAAAGAGACCAATAATGCTGTTGCCTGAAGCATCAACACTTGTTTTAATCGTAGGAAGTCCACAGCATTAGCTCTTGAGAGTAGTGTAAAACCCAATTACATGCAAACCAAGACCATGTACAGAGAACTTTTACAACTGTACCAATGCTTGACAAGTCAATCCAATGACTAACTTGTAAACAAATTAAATAAATAGATTATGCTACGCTAAGCACCAGGAGCAACAATCTGCAGCCTTCCCCATTCAATGAATAAATTATCACCTAAAAGCTATTTTAGATTCCACTTCAACCAAAATCAGAAAGATGTCCACCATAAAATTCAGAATGTAACATACCCATATAGTTCAAAACTATAATACCAATCAGACCTACAGTACACTAAACTGTTTTTGCTACTTACCCTTTTCAACCATTTCAATAAAAAAATCTTGATTACTTTCATATCTATATCTATATATATATATATGAAAAATGACATATTTCACCATACTTTTATTTGTTTAATGTGAACTAGTTTTTGAGTAGTTCATTTGCACTGAAATTGGTCATAGCACAAGAATTGTCAAAAAGTCTCTCTCAAGATCCAACAAATGGATATAGTTCTTTCATATAAAGATGCAAACCTCACAATCCACTTGTGCAGTCAAAAATAATAAAAATGATATGATGACAAAAAAAGGAAAAACAAGATCCATTCGAAGCAGTTCGCTTGTGCCCAGGAAAAAAATCTTTTATTAGGCATTAAAAAAGAAATATGACAACGTACAAGGGAGCCCATGGCATAGCAGCTGCAAAACTGCGTGTATCCAGAAATGCATTAGATAAAATCAATGATTTAACCCGCCTTGGTCGATACTGAGCAAAGAGTTGCGCTAGGAAACCTCCGAGGGATGTACCATAAAGATGTATCTGTTAAAGATTAGTTAATCAATTTGCTGAAGAAACAATCAATGCAAGAGTAAGTAGCCCCACCACAAAGTCGAGCTAAGATGAAAATGTAAAAGACTGAACTTTCATAGACTGAACTTTCATCATATAGTTTCATCACTCTTAAGCTTAGAGATCTGGTTACAATCATGCATCTATGCATAATGTTAGCACATTCCATACCAAAACCCCACATAGAAACATTAGTATCATGTTCACCTCCTATAGTCAGTTCCAATCACAAATTGCAGCCCCAATATCTATATAGAAGACTGCTATTGATAGCTAGTTATGTTCAATCAACATATAATATTCTTAAGGGACAAATTCAGTATTTTCCTGGACCAACAGATAGCAGTTGGCAGTCCTATATATCTAAAATGTTGACTGTACCATGTCATTAATAAACAGTTGTCACAAGCAGAGCAGATTTATACCGAATGTCATACACATCATGTCCCAAAAGATGTTCACAACTCAAAAAAGAGTGGGAATAGCAACCTCTATCAACTAGAGCAATCTTGGCCATAAACTACAACTTGAACATCAATCTTACCACAATCTAGTAACTTGAAGAGCAAATGACCAGCATCATTCTATGCTACAATCAGCAAGAGTTCTCAAATCCTTTGATATGGATGTAATATGAAGAATCATAGGTAAATGATGTTGAAACACCATGATATACCATGCATGTAAGGTTGATGCTCTTTCTAAGTTCCTGAAAGTTTTGGCTTTAGTTCTGTCTCACTGGACTTCAGAAATCTCAAATGATCTGTTAATAATTTACACCAAATTTATTGTATCATAATGTCATTAAAAGGAAGTCTATAGATGCAAAGATATCTATTTTTTATTTCCCACTGATTTCTACTGGTAAATTTTGAAAGGCAGTGAATTAGCATGAATACATGTTTTCAAAAGCCTGCAATACCTTATTATAAGACAAGTGGTGCAATTGAGAGAAATTGAAAATAAATATGATGGCAAAATGACCTGTTTCATAGATGTCTCTTGCCAACAAAAAAGATGTATATGATTATTTGCTTCTGATTAAAAAAAAGAAAAAAAAGAAGAAGGGAGTAATGGTATATATGAGGGTCTCCTCTCAGTATCTAATCACCAAGCAGCTCCAGACTTGTGAAATTTGGGACAGCTTCTAAAGCGAAGTAAAAACAAGTAATTGTGGATCAAAAATAAGAAATGATAATTACATTAATAAAAGAACTAAAAAAGATTCAGATTAGGTAAGTGATAGACTATAATCAAATGGACTTCTCACATGATGAACATCAATAGCATCCAGGAACTTTTCAAATGCTTGAATCCACTCATGATGACTCCAAACACGTGGGATATCAACAGAAATTACCCGGTAACCCTGAACATTTGCAAAAGATTATATCATCAAAACCTAAAAGGGAAGTAAAATCTCAGTGAGTCCAAACAAGGAAAAAGAAAATCTTCCACAGAAGAGCTGGGGGAAGAAGCAGCAAAAGACCTTATCAACATGTGCCAAAGCTCCATTCACATTGACACAGTGAGACATAAAATCATCCAACTTAATACCTTCATGGACAATGACATTATCTGCTTGTAGTAGACATCTGCTGTCCCTGCTGTTCCAGGAAGACAAATGAGTGGTGGAACAACTTTTGGACCAAAATCATAGTATCGCCACTGCTTTGTGCCAATCTATGGAGGAAAAATATAAGAGCCATTTAAGACGCACAATAGTTTGATAAGAAAATACTAACTGATTTCAAAACAATTCTACCAAAAGCATATGTCGTTAATATATTTTACTGATTTGGTCAACAACTCCTCTAATGAAATGATGATGGATTTTGACCGTTAAAACCATTCCAAAAAGCAGCAGTGTCCCAAAAGTACACTTCTACATACCTAAATCAGAAATTTGGCAGTTTCCTCTATGACTCTACAAAAGAAACTTAATTCAATTGAAAAACCCACTTACTGGAAACATTAATTTTATACTTACTAGAACTTCTCTACAAGATAAAAAACTGTTCGTGGCAAAAAGAAACCAATATCAAATAGGATACCCTAATCAAAAATTGTTCATTTGACAGCAAGCACTAAAATTGGATTTACAGCTAGCATATGCAGCTCACAGTGAACTCTTTCATTTATACCAATATATCAGAATTCACAACATTGAAATAATACCTTGGAAAACCACTACATCGAATTCTCAGAAAAGTCTGATGTACCCTGGGTAAGCAACTTTAAAAGTTTACATCTGCAATTATTATGTGTTTTCATTCTGACTTGGAACTAAATCAATGATTAAAGCAGACAAATATAAACTAGCCCACAGAAGTCCAGAAAACCACTGACCAACAACCACACTGAACCAAGAAAAAGTTGATCACTTGCACACAAGATTTGCTACTCGTCACATCAAATAATATGCAACTGCCATAAAGCAGCCACAGTAATAAAAATCCAACCTCACTTCTCACAGAGGAAGACATGATAGCTAAAATGAAGGCAAAACCCAGTAAAAAGAACAAAACCCAGTAAAAAGAATAAAATCCCGCAATCAACAAAAAATTTAAAAACCCAGATGAATTGTTAGCGAATCCTTGATGACAAATCAAAAGCCAACACAAATTATTGAAACATAACAGTTCCACGCACATTAAAGACACAAAATTGATTTAGAGATAGCCAAACCACAGTAAAAGAGTCGACCAATTAAACATAAAAAAAGATTAGGAAAACTGAAAAATTCAAAACTTCAAACGGGAGATCAAGGCAGAAACGTACAGGGATCTTATGTAGAGGGACCTGAGACTTGAAGTAGATGTAATCTCCGGGCGCCGTGAAGACGCCTTTCATTGCCGATAGCTACTGTTCCACATCCGATTTGGATCGATCCTGTTTTTATTATTTTTCTCTCAAAAATGAAATCGCGTATGTTTCCCACTAATTTTATTTTTCCTTTCTTAGTTTTCGATTGGGAATTGACGAGAAGACATGAGAAAGACAACGTGGCTAACAGTCAATGACGGACGTTATGCCAACAGCCCGTCAGCGTTATCTTCTAACAAGTCTTTAGCTCTGTAGGACAGATTTTCATAATTTCTTTAATTCTTATTATATTTCTTCTAGTAGAAAAGATAAATAACACTTTTGATATAGAATAAAATTTTTTTAAAATTTAATTTAATATAAATTTTGTCATCAAATTTTTAAAAAATCAATTAGTTTTTAGATTAATTTTTTATAAATATAAAAAATATTTCAAATTATCAATATAAAATATTTTAAAATTTATTAAATATTAAATATTTTTTTATTTTACATCATTAAAATTCTTAAAATTTATAAAAATAATTAACAAATCAAAAATTATTTAAAATTTTGATGAATGAATTGAAAAAAAACTATATAATTTATTTTAATTAATTTTTAAAATTTTTTAATAAAAATATATAATTTTTATAGTAATTAAAATTAGAATTTAAAATAAATTAAACTAATAAATTAAATATAAAATTAAAATTAAAAATAACAAATTATTATTGTTTATCTTAGGTTACCAATCAAACTCTTATATTTAAAAAGATCTTACAATATAGATTTTAACTTAAAAATTTTCACAAAGAAATATATAAACTATTATCACAAAAAATTTCATAATTTTATAAGTATTAAAAATATTTTTTTAAAAATTATAATATTAAAAAAATTAAAATAACATAATTATTCAAAAATTGTAAAACTCTTTATGACGATAACTTGAATATTTCTTTACATCATTGAAAAATTTCAAATCAAAATTTGTTGTATAAAATCTTTAATTTAAATACTCTTAATTTTTAAATTTTTTAATAAAATTTAATTTAGATTAAATTATTAAATCGAGATTCGATTTATCACTTTTTAAATATAAAAATTTAATTAATAATATAAAATAAATATTAAAATTTTATGAGATTTTTACTCTAAAAAATAAGTCTAATTAGTTTTTTTATTTAACTCGATTTAAAGTATAAATTTTTTAGATTATAATATTAAACTTTTAAAATTATAATTTTTGAATTTAAAATATTTAAAACATTTATATAATTATAATGTTTTATGATATTAGTAATTTATTGATGGCCAAAACCGATAAGACCACTAAAGAGTAAAAACTATAAATTCATAATAAGAGTTTTGAGTATCCATAAAAATCTCCAATATTTTTTTTACAATATATTTCAATTATTCTAGTTTTTTTTTTTTAAATAGAAACTTTTCATAAGTGACACAAATATTCGAATATGATAAAAAGCTAAAACTATAATATTAAGATAAGCAACAATGTTAAACTTCATTTTTTAAATTTTTAAACTTTTCTTTTCCTTCACTTTTCTTCCTTTTTTCTGTTTGATCTTTTTTATCACCGGGATCGCTTAGTTTTTCCTTCCCACGAGGGCCCTGCACATGGCCGAGAAATCAATCGGCTGAGGTGACATTGCAGACAGGAATTGCATGGTTAGTTGCAGTAACTTGCTCGAGCTGTAAACTGGATTTCTCCAGACCGGAAGATGCGCCATTGACGGCTTTGGCTGCAGGAAGGGAAGGATATCTACACACTGTTTTCTTCTTTAATGGTGACGGGCGAAGAAATTAGACAGATCTTCTGAAAACAAAATAAAAATGAGAAACCCGGCTATAATCTTGCTTAATGGGCCTTCTTTCTCACAGACCAACATAAATTGGATGATAACAAAATAATAAAAATCTGTTATTTGTTAATTTTCTTTTAACATCCAAACATAAAAGAGTACTTATTATTCTTGGGAGATTTTCTGTAGGCTTTCTTGCCTCTGGAACACAGCTTAGTGCCTCTCAGGCTGCCACCGGTATTATCGTCTGTTCTTCCCTCGCCCAAACGTAGTTACTCTCTAATTTCTCCGCTCCTCTGCTTTTCTTCCCTTGTATCAATAAATAAATCTCCAGGTTGGTCTCCCCATCTCGATTAAACCAACTCCTTTTCTTGTATTGTTCTGTTGATTTATTTTGATTTATGATTTCTTTTAGAATTCACCCACATGTACATGCGCCTCTCCTTAGATATGTTTCTCAAACTCGGCCACCATATTTTGTGCACAATACAAGCCAGAAGAGTAATAACCCTAAACCCAGTTGTGACGTTGGTCAGATATTTTCACGTAGAACCGAAACTGGGATTTAACTCTTCAAACCCAAAGCCAAGTTCAGCGCCAAAAACTGCTGAGAACAATGTTGCAATTTTCTGGGATTTGGATAACAAGCCCCCGAATTCATTCCCTCCATTTGATGCTGCCCTTAGGCTCAAAACAGCTGCGTCTTCGTTTGGGGTTGTTAAGTATATGATAGCTTATGCTAATCCCCACGCGTTTAGGTATGTGCCACAAGTTGTTAGGGAGCAAAGAAACGAGAGAAAACTATTGAATCAATTGGAAAATAAGGGTGTGCTTAAACCAGTTGTACCATACTTGTGTCGTGTATGTGGGAGGAAATTTTATAGAAATGAAAATCTTGTTAATCATTTTAAGCAAATTCATGAGCGTGAACACCAGAAAAGAGTCAATCAAATAGAATCAGCAAGAGGAAAGAGGAGGGTGACATTGGTGGCAAAGTATTCAATGAAGATGGAGAAGTATAAGAATGCAGCTAGGGATATATTGACTCCAAAGGTGGGGTATAATTTAGCTGACGAGTTGAAAAGGGCAGGATTTTGGGTTAGGGCTGTCTCTGCTAAGCCACAAGCAGCTGATGTTGCTTTGAGGGATCACATAGTGGATGTGATGGACAAAAGGAGAGCTGAGTGCTTAGTGCTTGTTTCTGATGATTCTGATTTTGTGGGTGTTCTAAAAGAGGCAAAATTGAGATGTGTGAAGACAATAGTTGTTGGGGATATCGATGATGGGGCTCTGAAAAGGGTTGCGGATGCTGGGTTTTCTTGGAGGGAAATTTTGATGGGAAAGGCTAAGAAGGAGGCAGTTTCAGTTGTGGGAAGATGGGAGGACCGTGACATTTTGAAAAGACTGGAGTGGACATATAATCCAGAGCTGGAGAAGGAAGTTCATGGTTTGGATGACAAACTGTTCGACTATAGTGACAGTGAAGATTTAGGTGTGACTTACGGGAAAGATGCTGATTGTAAACTGAAGGAAGATGTTGGTGCTTGGTGGGAGTTGGACACAGATGCTGACGACACTTCTTCAGAAGCATGTCAATAATGGTTAGTATTTCTGCTTATTGGGTCTGTAACTTGGTAACACTCATGGTATTTACCTTAGTAATATTTTTCAGAAGTTTGAGCAGACCTATGAAAGAATGAATCATCAATCTACAAGTGGGCAAAGATATATTTGTTTATCGGTGGAGATCCTGTTGTCATTCCTGAATAAATCTTTCCCTGACTACTAGATGAAGCCTAAATGATCCGTTTTTTGTTCTTTGCTTCTGAAAGCTTGTGAACATTCCTCTTGCATATTTCTCCTTGATATATAGTCTCTTCTCTTAGTGATGTTTCATGTTAAATTTAAACCACGGATCACTACTATATGTAAACAAGTAAATGCTGCTTTGCCATGCTTATTCTCTTGTACCTGGTCAAAAGAAAGCCTGCTCGGCAACTGGTGTCTAACATTAAACCTCGGGTCAATCGTTCTGAAACAGATCATGGAATTTTTAATAAAGTAGTAAGTATCTGACTGAAAGTATGGTCTTAGGCAGAGTTAAATGGCAAAGTAATTCTTTCTTGAAATTGTATTGCTGATGTGATCAAATGGTTGCTGATACGCATCTTATCTTGCTTGGGTTGTGAAATGTGACTTGCATCTGGTCCTTTCTGCTTCTTCTTCTTTTTTCTTTTTTCTTGTATTTCCATTTTTCCTGCGCTTTTCATCTGGATGAGTCCTGCTGCCACTTTAGACCATTTTTCCAAAACTAAAGCAGAATTGTTTACAAAGATATGATGCTTTTTTTCTGGCTCTCTCTGCCTTTGCATCTGTTTCCATCTCTCATCTATTTTTGCATATGGTTATTCTCCTGATAAACAGTTCCAGGGTTGCAACTGTCTTACTGCCTAATAATTGATTCTTGAGTTGCATGAAGTCTCAACAGATAATTCCCTGCCCTGTTTTATTATGGGAGCATCTAGCTCTGGGAATCATAAAGGCGTGTGGCTTCTCTTTATTGTGCTTAATTCTCAAGTACCTAGTGGTTATTGCAATGATCTTGCTGACCGAAGCCTTTCCATTTTGAGGTATCTCCCTACTGTTCTTTGATTTTGAGTATGAACTTTGACCGATGGGAAAGAAAAGTCTGCTGAATTGAGTTCAAACCTGAGCTTGGTTTTATTGTACTGTGAATCAGGGTTAAAGTGTTTATTCTGCTGGGAAATGCTCAAAATTGGGAGACTAAGGACAATTAGTAAATAGAGAACTAATATACATATTGAATTTATTTTAGGACATTTTGAAGTGCAAGAATGGAGGGATTCTGTAAGAGGTAGGCTGGTGGCATGAGAGCAGATGTCAATAGTAGTTCTTGTATGACTCATCTCCTGTCCTCTCCTCTGTGTAATTGAGCCAAAGATTTGCGAATAATATACCTATGTTTTTTGTTCCTTCTGTTTCTTTGATTATTACAGTTCAGCATGCTTTACAGAGTATTCAAGCTGTCAATCAAGCTCACCAATTCCCTAGCAGATCCATTTTATACACCTAGATGTAAGTTAAAATAGAGTCACTGTTAAAATGCCTTAGTATACCATATTAGCCCAGGAAAATAATATGCAGTGACCTAATCCTATTTTAGGATTTCTTCTCTCATTCTTTCTGGGTTTAGATCAGATTTAGATTCTGAAAGCAATCAGTCATTCAGCTAAATAAGACTCCAAAATCCAGTTACATTTTCAAGAATTCTATTTGTCTGCATTTTCACCAGCTGATATTAGAGTATTAAGCTTTCGAAGGAAGGAGTAACAAAGGCTTCTAGCTATTACGAACAGAGAAATTCCATGAAAGCTGACAAATTTGGTAAACAATTGAAGATCCTCCCACCAAAACTGGAATCCATGATCTGTATATCATGGACACTAAATGCAAGTTATAGTAGTAAATCAAAATTCTGTGATCTGTACATCATTGTCGCAGATCTGTGATCTGCATGTCATGGAAACTGGCCTTCTTTTGCCAATTACACATCTCTTCTGCTGCACATTTCCTGTGGCCTTCGAATAATTGACTTAAGGCATCACATGACAAAGAAGACATTCATGTTATGGCGAAACTATCTCAATTTCATTCAGGCAAGTCAATGAACCAACCAGCTGTAATTACAACAGGATTTCATTCAAAAAAATTTTAAATCTAAATTTGATTTATATACGTATAAATTCATCTCAAATTTATTCAAAAATTTAATTTTAATATTCAAATTTATTCATAATTATTCATACATTATTTAAATTTGTTTTTATTATATTTATATATAGTTTATAAATTTAATCACACAAACTCATTTAATTATTTTAATGTTATTAAACTTTAAAATAAATTAACAATCATTAATAAAAACATAAAATCATATAATTTTTTATTAATTAAACAAAAAAATAAAACTTAATAAAAAATTCTTGGAACACAAATTTGACAATTACGTAAATTAAATTCAAATTAAAAATTAAATATAATCAAATTTAAAATAAAAAATTACATAAAAAGAGTATCCAAAATTTTAATATTATATTTTAAACTCAATCCCACTTATATCTAAGTAAAAAGTATCTAAACTCATCTGGTTAAAACTTATAAAATCAAATGAACTGCCATCCTCTGTAAATTTTTGCAAGGAAATATAACTGTTTCCTAGATTATCACTTCCAGGCACAATTCCCCAGTGCTTCCTTGAAACAAACATGCAATAACAGTAATTGTTCATAAATGATTGACAGTAATTTATGAATCAGAAAAGAGTGAGTTTATGACCATGGACATCTCTCATTCCAAGTGTAAGAAAGCAGCTAGAGAAGTTCACAGAACCATTACAGAATGCAGACTTAAATATTTTCCCACTTGGCATTCATCCAATTCAATTTCAAGGCTGCATGCTTCATCTGAAAAAAGATTCAAAACCCTCCAAAACACAAATAAAGCAAGATATGACCTGACCTCTGCAACAAAGTTTATTTGAACTACCAGTAGGTGCTTTCTTGCATTTTCAGTAAACATTTCTTTAAGCTGAGTAAAATCAAGTGCAGGATGTTTGCAGGATAGGCAACCAAATGGTGTACAAATCAACACACCATCAACAGCTTATCTAGCAAAGCC
This sequence comes from Moringa oleifera, assembly GCA_021397835.1. Lineage (NCBI taxonomy): Eukaryota > Viridiplantae > Streptophyta > Magnoliopsida > Brassicales > Moringaceae > Moringa > Moringa oleifera. The sequence goes on from JAJFZO010000566.1 coordinate 2,661,667, forward strand.
ATTAAGGATCAATAATCCACATACCTTGGCATACGAAGGACATTATAACAAATTTTCATCATTTTTTCAATCTAGTTTTCATACCTATACCCATGTTAATCAATCAGCATGTTGATAATCATCCATAAAATAGAGACTATGAGTTCAATATAAACACCAATGGATTAGCATTGAAATATAAGTTAAATTTCTAGCAACAGCGTATAAGATGTTAAACTGACAGTTTTACACAAAAGAGGTACAAAAAATGTAGAGAAATGCCATCATCATCCATAGCATCCCCAATTAATAGCAGAAATCTATGCATAGCAACTATATGCTAAGTTTTTACCCAAGAACAATGGAGAAATAAATTTAAATGACAAACAACTCATCCAAATAACATAAGGCTGTTGCAAGAAATGTTAATTTGTTTTTCTTCAACATTATTGAAAAGAAAAACAAGGTCCAGGTCATCCGAATGTCTATGTAATCTATCAGTCATGGACTGTACATGGTTCAAACTACAATCCAGCAAAATGTGGAAAAACAATGAAGATGCTTCTAGCTTCTGTTCAAACAAATTGGGTATGCCCTGCAATCAAGTATCCATTGAAAAGCAAACCAAACCCTGAGAGGATGATTCCTCCTAGTATGACAGGTATCAAGTGAATGATAAAGCCAATTCGCAAATATGGCAAACTGAGCTCAAATATAAGCAATGGATATCCAAAAAACAAGACTCAAAAAGTTCACCATGAACTTTTCTTCTTTGATTCAGAGTAGTAACTGAGGTACCATCTCACGAACTTCTTCAGCCCCATCTCCAAATCAGTAGTAGGTTTATACCCAAGCTCTTTCTGGGCCAAACTAATATTGGCATGTGTGAACTCAACATCCCCATTTCTAGGCAATGGCATCACCTTCTTCTTCGCTTTCAGCTTCAAAAGCTTCTCCAGTATGCTCACAAGCCTACTCACAGGCACTGGCGAGGTATTCCCCAAATTGAATATCCTCAATTGGGCAGGCCCTTTCTTCTTCCCTCCACTCCCTGTACTCTTCTTTGCCGTGTCCAAAGCAGCCACACAACCTTTTACAATATCATCAATGTAGGTAAAATCCCTAGCCACACTCCCCTTATCAGGTGACTCAAAGATGTTGATAGTTTTTCTCTTAAGAATATCTTTGGTGAAAAAGAAATAAGCCATATCAGGCCGCCCCCATGGCCCATAAACTGTGAAAAACCGCAACCCAGTGATCGATAATCCATATATATGATTATATGTATGAGCAATTCCCTCACCAGCCTTCTTTGTAGCTGCGTATAAGCTGGCAGGTCGATCAGTGCGGTCCTTCTCTGAAAACGGTACTTTAGAATTGAGACCGTAAACAGAACTCGAAGAAGCCCACACAATTGCTGGTTGTGGGTTGGCTGATTTGCACACTTCAAGCAAATTAACAAACCCAGCGATATTGCTGTGAACGTAAGACCCCGGATTCTGCATCGCGTAACGCACGCCTGCCTGGGCGGCAAGGTGCATTACATGCGTGAACACCACTACATCAAACAGCTTTCGAAGCAAAGCTGCATCGTTGATATCTCCTTGAACAACAAATACACCAGCTCGATCAAGGACCATTTTGCGAGCCCTCTTGAGCTTTGGGTCATAGTAGTCGTTGAAATTGTCCAAACCAAGGACCCCATCGCCACGCCTCTTGAGAGCGATGGAAACATGGGTGCCCACGAATCCGGCGGCGCCCGTGACCAGGACGGTGAGGCCGCCCTGTGTCTTTGGGCGAGCGGATTTGCGAACCTGTTTTTCCCACTGGGGGCCGCCCCACGAGGCAGAATCAAAGTTTGAGAGGTGCCGGCGAACGGAGGAGGGAGGAGGGGAAAAGACAAGAAAAAAGAGAAAGAGAAAGAGGAAGAGAGAAGACCAGATAGTGAGTTTGGAAAGAGACGAGAACTGGAACCGCAAGTAGCGAAGGTGACCATAGGCCAATGATTTTTCCGGTTTATACTTGCCTGGCGTCGACGGTACATCCTCGAGGTGTGACATCGTTAAATGGGTACTAAACTACGAAGATGGAGATCAAAAATCACACACAGAAAACGATTCGTTTCCTCTGTTTCAGTTTGTTGGCTCTAGGGTTAGGGATTTCCTCGGGGGCAGAAGAAAACGGTGGGTGGTGAAGATCGATGAAAATGGTTCCAATAATGGATTTTGTACTCGTGGGTGTTGGTGTCAGAGTGATTGAAGGAGTTTAGAGGTCTTTTTCAGTAGGGAAGAAGATGAAAAAAGGGTTTATAAAGTTGGGGTTTGGTGTAGAAGATAAAAGGGAAGTTAAGCCAGTTTGGAAAGAGCAAAATACCATAAATTGCTAAAAATATGACAGAGAGAGAAACAGAGAGTTGGTCAACAAGATCGGCTTGAAAGATCTTTGACCTTTCTTTGACTGTTCCTCCTTATCTCTCTCTGCAACTTCTCATTGATTTTCATTTCATATGCTCTATTGTTGAATCACACTGTTTCAAGTTCTTGAAATTGAAATTCTGTTGATGAAAGTTAAATTTAATAATCTAATGGGTAGTGCTTTAATCTTATAAATAATAATAATTTAAACTTTGAATTTTTATTTTACTTTGAAAGCTAAATTTTGACTAAAATAGAAGGAAATTTTTGTTTAATGAATTTCTTATTCATAAAAATTGATAACAAAACCGCGTGATTCAGAAGCATTTTGCCGTATTTTATATGCAATAAATCTTTGTTTTTGACTTTTCCTTTTGTGTGTTTTCCAACAATGACGTTCAATTGCCATATTAGTAAAAACTCACTTAGGCCGTTCCTCATTGCCAGCAACCCAAAGCGTAAATGATGGGATTCTTTTTACAATATCTTAAATCTGTTTCATTTTCTTAAATAATTATATTATTAAATAATATGTAAGATTTTTATTTTAAATATTTATTTTAATATAATTAATTAAAAATTAATATAAAAATTAAAATTTTAATTAATCCGTTGAATCAATTATGCTTCTAATCTTTTACTTTGATTTTATTAGATATTGACTCAAATATAAAATATTAAAAATATTTTTAAAATAATTCTTTTAAATTTTACACTATTTTAAATTTTTTTCTCAAATTTAAATAAATTTATACTTATCACTATTTGTTATGACTATTTTAAATTTTTATTGATATAAATTTTTTAAAATATATATTTTTAATATTTTAAAAAATTTAAAATCTTTTATGATGATAATTTAAATATTTATTTTTATATATACAAAACTTCAAATTAAAATTTATTATATATTATCTTTAATTTAAATATTTTTAAATTTTTTGATAATAATTAAATTAAACAAAATTAAAACATGAGATAATACAATTAATCTAATAGATATATATCGAGATATAAAATAAAAGATAGATGTAATTTAAAATTTTTATATTTATTTATATTATATTCACTTGTAATAAAAATATAAAAAATAATATCGATATTACATTTCTTTGTATGAAATTAATATAAACATAATATGGGATTTTAGTTATAATAATAGGAAAAAAAAAAAACTTGAAAAGAAGGCAAGCTAAGATGCCTTGTTTTGTAATTTAAGTTATGCTGGCATGATTTTCGGTCAACTTACAGCTCATCCCTTCGTACCCAAGAACCAATTTGTCACCCTTTTTTTACTGATAAGATAAACTTTATATTATAATTTCATGAATTTTAATTGCAATTCAGTAGAGACGCAATTGAATTAATTTTTATTAATTTTTTAAGAAATTTATTTAATTAAAGGAAAAATAAGGGGAATGATCAGCTGGATCATGTCGTTGTCACTTGACTAATGCGGTCTGAATCTAACCAAACCGATTGAACTACCTGTTTGGTTTCATGTTCCTAATTAATCTACTTCCTGGAAAGTGATAAGAGGCTTGCTTTAGAGTAATTAACACGGTGAAGTTGGTGTGGAATAAAAATGCTGGTTAAATAAAGAGTTGCCTTCAGGCTCAAGGTCATCACATGACCCATGAACTAGGTAGATACATTTAGTTCGATTCGGCAGAATTTTGTTCGATTCGTTTAATAATTGCATCGGGTTAGGGTTATTTGTTTAAAATAAAGATGGATAGTAATTTTATATTTTCAATCCAATCATTAGATGGATTGATACGGTAAAATCAATTAAATGAATTAACGGTTGATATTATATCGATTTGATTTATTTAAGTTTAATTATATTTATAAATATAAATAATTTATTTAATAAAAATAATAAAATAAATTATTATATTTATTAATTTTAAATATATATTGAATAAATATAATAAATGTATTGTGCATGTTAAAATATACATGTCAAATTTATAAACTTAAGTTGTTTAAAAAGTTATCAAATTTTAACTGTGTTATCATATTAAAAAGATAATGTAATTTAAATATTTTCATAAATTAGTTTTATGAATTTAATTTTATTTGACTCACTTACTTTTTATTTATATATATATTAAATATATTATTTCTTAATTTTTTATTTTAATATCATTCATAAAAAACATTAAAATTATTATATATATTTAATATCTCAAAAGTTTAACGTTTTTAATTTAGAAAGTTTTTATATTATTTTTATTAATATTTATTTATAAGTTAACATTTATTTATTTTATTATATTATTTTAATACTAAATTAAAATATTTAATTTTTTCACCTATATAAAATTATTGAACCAATTCATATATTATTTGTTTAAAATTTTATTAAATTATTATTTTTAAATCTAGTAAACTAATCTGTAGATTATAAATTTCATATTTTTCTAGTAAACAAACTCGAAACTTAGGTGATTGGTTCAGTTATTGAACTGCATAATATTGGCAGGATGAGTAATCTTTTATTTTTTAATAACCCAAAGAGCAATTTCATATCAGCTGAAGGAGCCATGGTTGAGTAAAGCCCATAGCTCAAGTCCAGGTCCACCTTCGTAACTAAGACCCAGGCTCACTTATTTTTTGGTTGGTTTCTCCTATCAAATTTTTTCTTTTGATATTTTGATTATGTGTTAATTTGAATTGGTGTTATTTTTAAAAAAAATTAAAAATGTATCTTTATAATTTATTTATTTATTTTTATAATGAATAAATCAATAAACAAAATTATTATTATTAATTTTATTAAATTGTTACGTGTCAATGTTTTTTCAAAATTTTTATATTTATCACTATCTTGATGTTTATGACTAGGCTTTAAATTTTAATACCATATTTGGTTGGCGGAATAAAATAAACAAAATAAAATAGATATTAAGTAAAAAAAGAAAAGAAAATAATTATTATATTTAATTTATTAAGATAAAATATAATAAAAATTAATTTTCATGTGTTTAATTTATGAAATAATGTAGTTAAAATAAGCTTAAAAGATTAGTATATTTTTTTTCATTAAAATGATTTATAATCTAATTATTATTTTAATAAATAAAATTTTTATTAATATAATATTAATTAATTAATAGTTTAGAATTATAAATTATAAAATAGTAATTACATTTTATTTTCAAATATAAATATTATAAAAATAATATTAATATTTAATAATAATAATATAATATTTTTGCTTTGTTTTTCTCGTTTACTAAGATTTATGAAAAAAAGCTAGTAAGTTTTAAAACTTTTGATGTTGTAAACTACGCTATGAAAAAAAGGATAAAGTTTTTATAATTCTATATATAAAAGAGAGAGCAGTAATTTAATAATTTTTTAAAAAATTAAAACTTTTTTGTTTTCATAAAATAATTATTTTAAAACAATTAATTATATTTTTAAAAAAAAGTTATAATTTTTTTGATAAAAATAAATTAAATATCAAAAATATAATTTTCATTTGAAGTGAAATAAAAAAATTACATTCTCGCAAACCAAATATGCTATATAAGATTTTTAGATTTTTTAAAATGAAACTTCTGAATTTAAATAATCATAATGACAAAATATTAAATAAAAACTAGGGGTACTAAATGGACATATCCAAGGTGACAAAAGCACTACGCGAGGAAATCCTGCCTAAGGGTGCAAGCAACATTTATTCGGTTTTTTGTCCCTCACTGTTCCATTTGTGGGCTTGACCTCGCCGTCTCAACTTGGCTCTCTTTAGTTGTCTCATCTGTTCTCTCACGTGCACGTTACAATTTTTTTTTTTTTATAATAGAAACAAACAATATATTTAATTAGTAAATTTATAATCAATGTAATATTGAAATATCATGTACTATGATCTTTTAAAATATAATTATGTTTTTTTTTAAAGCTAAAATCTAGCCAGCATGAATTATTAATTAATATTAATATTTAAAATCATAAATAAAATGTTAAATTTTTTTGGGTAAATAAAATATATCAATCACGATACTGTAATTTTTTATTTTTTATTTTTTATTTTTATTTAAGTCACAACATATCTCCACCATCACATGATTAATTTTTATATGAATTGGAGACCATGAAAACAGTAAAAATGTGTTTTAAGGGCACAAATTCGACACTTCTGATTAAATTTGTAACGTCTCACTGTAAAAATATTATCAAAGTAAATAAAATAACCTTTTAATATTTCATTTTACAAGCATAAATTATAATAATATGTTTGAAAGGGTTTCAATTTGGATAATGGTGAGTAGATCGAGAGCTAAAACTCGAATTAATCCCCGGATTTGTTAAGGAGATTAAGGACTTTTGAAACAGTCGGTCCTAACTATTTTCTTAATTTTAGGAAATTAATTATATCATATTTTATTCTATAAAAAATAAGTAAACTTATTAATTTAATTTTTTTATTGCCTACATTTTTATGTACCTAACCTCAATCAAGCATGATTACACCGTGCTACTAATTGAGCCATGCAATTTTAGTTTTTTTGTCCGCACGATCTAAAAAAAGAAAAAGGCAGGTTATAATTGAGTAGATATAAAATCAGATGTTTATTATCAATTTGACTATTATAATTTTGACTAATAAAATGATAATGTAAACAGAATCAATTACTGACATAATATAACGTTAAAAAATAACTCAGTCAAAAGTTGCTGCCAAGGTTTAACATATGTTAAAATTCATTGATATAAATATAATATGAAAAAATAATTCAATTAAATATTAATGCCAATGTTGAATTAATGGAAATAAATCTGTTCCAATCAAAAATGATTGACTGCCGAAACGTAATATAAATTAATAAATGTTAACTTGTTTTCAATTATTGGCGAAATACAAATATAGAAAGAAAAAAAATTATTATTCATACTGGAAAAAAGACAAAAGGCAAGTGACATTTGAAGGGTATTTTGGCCATTTCGGTTGTTTTCCAAAAATAGGCTCAAATCTAATATTGGAAACAAGGCAACTAGCCACGGATGATGCAGTTTTGAAGCATTGATTAAATTTGTTGTCGTTTTCATGGAAGTTTATTAAATAAATATTTATGTAGAGAATCCACGCGATATACTGAAAAAAAAAAAGAATATATTATTTTTTCAGTTTATTATTAAAGAATTTATTTTTTATTATATATGATAGATTCTCTGATGAGTTGCTATTAGAGAGATGTAATATCGACGATGCAATCAATGGCTGTTTTCGGATACGTCATCATGGGTTTCTGTTGACACCATGGACAGGCATAAATCTCGAGCTCTTTCGTGGTCGTTGCAGAGTGGTGCCTAGCTTTCAGGTTCTGCAACCAAAGGCCTAATGGAGAGAACTTTCTTTTTCATTTTGTTGATGGTTTTGTTTCTTTTGGCTGGGTCTTGGGTTTCTCTGAACAAGCAGAGAAGCTTTGATTGCTCTCACTGGAGATCAAGTCCATGGTGCAGAAATGGGAAGGTCGGTTCAGTGCTGCAGAGCCGAGTTTGGAGGCCGACGGACCATTCGGCGGAGACGCCTCACCACCCGCTAGACCCGCTTACAGTACAAGAGATCAACAGGGTCCGTTCAATCTTCTCGTTGTATGGACCCTTTCGTTCTTCTTCTTCTTCTCCGACGATTCACTCGTTGTCGCTTGATGAACCTGACAAGTCTCGGGTTTTGGCCTGGAAGAAGGGAGACCCTCTTCCGCCGAGAAAAGCAGAAGTTATTGCGTTGACGGATGGGCAGTCTCATGTGGTCACGGTGGACTTGGATTTGGGCCGGGTCACCAACCACGTGGTTAATCCGACCTCTGGTTATCCGATGGTTACCATGGATGACATTTTGGTAGCAACGCAAGTGCCGTTCTCCAGTTCAGAGCTCAACAAATCTGTCGCTGCGCGAGGGGTCTCGTTGTCTGACTTGACCTGCATCTCGCCGTCGGCCGGCTGGTACGGCCCTGACGAGGAAGGAAGAAGGATCATGAAAGTCCAATGCTTCTCCAACGAAAACACAGCCAATTTCTACATGAGGCCCCTGGAAGGGCTCACTATGACAGTGGATATAGACAAGAGAGAACTGGTGAAGTTTTCCGACACCGGCAGAGACATCCCGGTCCCGAAAAGCACCGCCACGGATTACCGATACAGTGTCCAAGACAAACCACCCGAAATGGAACCACTGAATTCAATATCCATGGAGCAGCCAGACGGCCCCAGCTTCAAAGTCGAAGACGGGCACGTAGTGAAGTGGGCCAACTGGGTGTTCCACCTGAAAGCTGACCAACGAGCCGGTCTGGTGATCTCACGAGCCATGGTACGGGACTCCGAGACAGGTCAACTCCGTAGCGTGATGTACAAAGGGTTCGCTTCGGAGCTGTTTGTGCCGTACATGGACCCAGACGAGGGCTGGTACTGGAAGACTTACATGGACGCTGGTGAGTTCGGAGTAGGAGCATGTTCCCTGGCACTTGTCCCTCTAAACGACTGCCCTAAGAACTCATTCTACATTGACGGAATCTTTGTTTCTTCTGACGGAAAGCCATTTGTCCAGCCTAACATCATATGTTTATTCGAAAGATACGCCGGAGACATTAGTTGGCGACATTCAGACAGTCTCTTCCACAATTCTGAGGTGTATATGCATACCAAGTCAATCATATGATATAAAACAAAAGCTTCGAACTATTATAAATATGCTTATAAGAATATTAATTAATCCAGATGGGTGCTTTTAGATTATTGATTAAATTTCATTGGGTGCTCTTGGATTTAATTTCGTACAGGTTAGAGAAGCAAGGCCTAAGGTGACACTGGTGGCTCGAACAGCAGCATCAATTGGAAACTACGACTACATTTTCGACTGGGAATTTCAGACAGACGGTTTGATTCGTGTCAAGGTTGTCACCAGCTCAACACTTCTTATTATAATCCGATTATCACTAAATTAAAGCAAAATTTCAAGCTAAAATAATCATTAATCCTTGCAGGTGGGCTTGTCTGGGATGTTAATGGTGAAGGGAACTCCTTATGAAAACCTGCATGAAATAAAAAACCAGGACGCTATGACAGGGCCTCTGATATCAGAAAACCTCATCGGAGTAGTTCACGATCACTTCATCACTTACCACCTGGACATGGACATCGACGGAGCTAACAATTCATTTGTCAAGGTGAATTTGGTGAAGCAAGAGACATTTCCAGGCCAGTCTCCCAGGAAGAGCTATCTGAAAGCTAAGAGACAGATTGTTGAGAGAGAAAAAGATGCTCAAGTGAAGCTGAAGCTGTATGACCCATCAGAGTTTCATGTCATCAATCCTTCCAGGGAATCCAGATTGGGAAACCCGTCTGGATACAAAATCGTCCCTGGTGGAACTGCAGCAAGCCTGCTTGATCTAGATGATCCTCCCCAATTAAGAAGTGCTTTCACTAATAATCAGGTAACCTACAATACACTTAATTACTTGCACATCCCTTAATTTGAAACCACAAAATTGCGAGTGGGCTCTCAGACAAGGACTTCGGCAAGAAAAGCAAGCTTACTATGCCTGCAATCGAGACAGACATGACAACCCACAGTCCAGACGTATTAATTGTATCTGAGCTGAGCAGGCACTAACAAGGAACCAGCTGACCCGTTTGTCAGACAGTGATTGTTCCTGAATTTTATTACTGAGTTAGCTTTATAGATTCTTTCTAATTAGATTCTAATTGATCCTTCTAGATATGGGTGACCCCGTATAGTCGGAAGGAACAATGGGCTGGAGGACTTTTGACATACCAGAGCCAAGGAGATGACACACTTGCTGTCTGGTCCAACAGGTACGTATCTATACCATAATTTTCACTTCTTACACCCCGTTTATCTCACATCTGGATTAGATTCTGTATGAGATTTAACTTGTGATTTCAATCATATAAAACTACACAGTTTTCTAATTAAATACTATGTAATCCTTAAAGATAAAGAAAATAATATCTCACAAGTAAATGTCTTGTTTATGAACAGGAATCGGGGAATCGAGAATAAGGACATTGTGCTATGGTACACGTTGGGGTTCCACCACATACCATGCCAAGAAGATTTTCCAATAATGCCCACAGTGTCATCAAGCTTTGATTTAAAGCCACTCAATTTCTTCGAAAGCAATCCAATTCTTCGAGTAGCACCCAACTTTGAGAAGGATTTGCCCATTTGCAATCCTGTGGTTAATGCTTGAAACGGAATGAGGGAGATTCCTTGGATGTGTAATTTGATATTTTATGCAGCAATTTTATCTGCGACATAAGGGAAAAATAAAATAGAAGACATTGAGAATATTGGATGGCTAGAAACTTTTTTTGTTGTTTGGATAGCGGGAAAGTTTGATGATGCATGCTTGTTAGGAGGCAAAATCTTCTTACCTTGATTAAGTTTTTGTTGTCTTTTAATTAAGAGTGATTTTTAAATCATTGCAAAGGTCACCACTTGTTAGAAATAAAAATTTTATTTTTTTATAATTAATATATTTAATATTTCATCTGCAAAAAATAAATAAATATCAAAATTTTAATAAATGAGACTCTTTAATGTTTTAAATTAAGTTTAGATAAATGATCCTTTCATTGTAAAACTTATATGATTATCTATTTATTTAATAAAAAACTAAAAATAAATGAAAGTGCCAAAATTCTTTAATAGAGGAGACTCTAATCCTTACCTTGAATTTATATATGAAAAAATAAATAAAAAATACAATAAAACAGATAAAATAATTTAAAAGAGATTAATTCTCTCTTCCTTGCTACTGCTTATATCATTATTTATCCACTTTTTATAAATCAAAATTTTTAGTACATATAATTATTATAAATAATCTTTTATGAGGGTTTTTTTTTTTTTGAAAAGTTTTACTAGTCCATTTCATTTTATGCTTAGATATTAAAAAAAATCAAGAAAATTAATTAATACAATATGATGGGTCACTTCCAAAGTTTTGTGTTCAGAAGTCAATTAATCAATAATGGCTTTGTATACTTTTGACTGGAACAAGACACTCCATAATAATTTTACAGTACCCACCAATAATGAATGATTTGATAGATTCAAGAATTTGTGATTCTTTTGAATTTTGGTTTTTTAGCTCATGTATACATTGTAAATATCTCTCGAATTTTTTTAATAGTAAGTAAAAAAATATTTTTATAATTTATAATAAATAAATAAATAAAATTTTAATTATTAATTTTATTAAATTATTAAATATTATATATAATTTTATAAATTATTTTTAAAGTAATTAATAACATAAAAAATTTAATGATTTATATTATCATATAAAAAATTACAAGTTCGAGTGATATTTCAGGTTAGATAGGCTTTTTTCTTTATTGCATTTATATTTTTTGAGAAAACATATTTTTCATTTTTTAAAAATGTATTAATATAATTTAAATTAACAAAAAAAGTAATCTTGTTTTTGAAGATATAAATCTTGAAAATATGATTTCATATGTTTTTGCAATGAAATTAAATTTTTATTAAGCTATTTTTTTTTCATCTAATCCGCAAGTAAGTCTCTGATTAAGAATTATAAAATTTGTAACGAATACCTCTTACTTCAAATTTACACCACCCAAAATAAATTATTATAAATAATAGAAACTCAAAAAAAAAAATTTCCTTTGATTTTTAGTTGGTCAAGTCACACACATAACTTTTTAAACATCATAATTTTCTTGATAATGTAGTAATAATAAAGATTTGGCATAAATTTTATCCTTTAAATTTTTATTAAATTTATTTTTTACTTAAGCTTGAAGAATTATAAAAGGTTTTATGTCAAAAATTAAAGAAAAACCATGTAACAAAAAAAATTTAAAAAACATTAATTCAATAAAAAAAAACCCATAATAAAAATGATGAATTTCCTCGAAAAAGTCTTATTCATTCACAAATGAAATTAAAAATATTTTTAAAAGGACTTACATATCTACATCATTCACATTTCCTTTTTTTATTTATTTATCTATTCATATATCCTCAACTTTCAAACTTTTTTTTTTTCATGTTGTAAATATTAAATGAGTGCCTAAAATAGTAATTTCCTAACTTCACATGTAGTTGGAGGTATATGAATAAAAAATGAGGTCTTAAATTAATACAAGGTAAGATATAAACTATAAGATCGTACCAAAGCACCTCTAATTTTAATAAGAATTCAATAAATTATTTTACAGATCAAAGTGCAGTAAATAAGTAAAAGTAAAAAAAAAAAATTGTTAAATTAATTGCATAGAGAAGAGCTATATCTATGTTAATTTTTAGATTAATACTTAAATAAACATTTTGATATTTCTTCAATGCGAGACATTTATTCAATAAAATAATTTACATTAAATATCTAAAAATACACCTATAATTGATATAATTTTTTAAATTTCATTTATTAAAAATGTAAATTTTAATAATAATTAATTAATTTTTTTATCAATATCATTGACCGTTGTGATCATTATGCAATAGTGATTTCGTTTTTTAGATTGTCTTTAATTACTGCATTTTGTTTCCTATCGTGACTACATGATCCAAAAATCCGATTTATTCCGTCAATGGACGGGCATCTTGTAGTCGCTATATAGTATTAATTGATGAAATTTGTCGCATCTTGTGATGTCCAAAATATTTTTCCTAACAAAATATCTTTAGTTTAACACAAAATCCAAAAATACTATAAAAAAGAGAGTTTTATGAGATTTTTTTCTCCCACTTGCACTTAAAATTCCTCATGTATATGTGCGCACGCAAGCGCGATATTATTTGGACCGATGAAAATAATCTTGTTACCCGCTTAGATGTAAACTAATTAAATAATGTTACATTAAGCTTTTATGGCTTTCAATCACATTTCAACAAGATTATTGTGCCATTTTTATTTGGATTAGCTGGATCTTAATGTGAATTCAATTTAGATTCGATGGATTCTTATATAGACAAATACTTTGTCCATCTTTAAATTAAAACTTTTTATGATTTTTGTTATAATAGTAATTTTTTTACAAATTAAAACATTTATTTGTCGATCATTTAGACTTTAAATTTAATAAAAAAATTAAAAATAACATTTAAATGATACATGTGATTTTATAATTTTATGGCACAATATAAGAGTATTTACAGTAATAATTTAAAAATGGAGAAAATATATATGCTTATTAGGGAAAAAAAAGTTGCTATCTTGATTTAATTTTTATTGTTTTCTATAAAAGTGATTTTTTAGAACATGGTAGGTTCTATGAGTGGTAGAAATAAATTTTTATATTTTTCCATGACATGTGAAAATAAATAAGTAAATATTAAAAATCTTTAATAATGATTTTTTTTAATACTTAAATCAGGTTTAGATATGAAAATTTTAGGAAAAAAAATGAAATGTGGAAGAGATCAGACAATTGAAAGGGATGGCCTCTGTAATTTTGGAATTTATACTTATTTAAAAAAATAAATTTCAAAATCTTAACAGTGGAAATTCTCCCCTATTGTTATATTAGGTTTAGATATGCCCCTTATACAGTATTGATAAACACGATGAAAAATTAATCCATGTGGCATGATGGATCAATAGAAAGTTTGGATTAAAAATTCACTTAGTGTATAAATAATTAATGCTTTAATTTTAACTTGTTCAAAATGAATAATTTAATAAATTAAAAAATTTAATTAAAATCTGTGATTATAAATGCGTTGATTCACAAATAAGTCAATTAAAAATAAAAATAAAAAATAAAAAAGAAGAGGAAGAAAGGAAGGAACATTTTATAAGCTTTCTCTGCCCCTTACTTCCAGCCACGCTACGGCTCTTTGGCTGTTTATATAACACTTCCCTCATCCTTAAGGCTCTTGCTCAGAGGACACTCGTCGAGTGTGACAGAGAGGCCATGGAATCGAAAAGCTTCCTTCGTTTGCTTCTTCTGTTTCTCAGTGTATGCCTTGTCCTCATCTTCACGTGGGTTCATCTCCCTTACGCGCCGCCTCCCACCGCTGGGCTTTTCGACTGCACCACCAACTCCCCTTGGTGCACCTCCAAGAACCGGCTCTTTTCCAAGGAACCGAATGGCAAAGACGGCCACTTTATCAGGAACCCCACAAAGCCCACGCGCCACAGGGACCATGCTTCTGATACTCCCCACCACCCGCTAGACCCACTGACTGTCCAGGAGATGAACACTGTTCGAAGAATTCTCTCCAGACACGCGCTATTCACCTCGGCTAAACCCTACGCGTTTCACTCTGTGGTGCTGGAGGAGCCTCAGAAGCCGCTTGTCCTCAACTGGCGAAAGGGGGACCCACTTCCCCCGAGAAAGGTCTCAGTCGTCGCACGTGTCAATGGAAGCTCACACGTGTTGACAGTTGACTTGACCACCGGGGAGGTCACCGTACAAGACTCCCCGTCCGTGTCCGGTTACCCAACCATGACCATCGAGGACATGACGTCGTCGACTTGGGCTCCGTTCTCTAACGCCGAGTTCAACCGCACCATCGTTTCCCGAGGGGTCAATCTGACGGATGCTGCATGCCTGCCGCTTTCGCTCGGCTGGTACGGCGAGAAAGAAGAGAACCGGAGGTTGGTTAAGGTGCAGTGCTACTCCATGAAAGACACTGCCAACTTCTACATGAGACCAATAGAAGGGTTGACGGTGCTCCTCGACATAGACACTAAGGAAGTGCTACAGATATCAGATAGGGGAAGGAACATACCCATACCAAAGGCGACCAACACAGATTACCGATACTACTCTGTACAGGAACTAAACCGAGAAATGGACCTCCTCAACCCGATATCCATCGAGCAACCGAAAGGTCCGAGCTTTGTCATAGAAGATGAACACACAGTCAAATGGGCGAACTGGGAGTTTCACCTGAAACCTGACCCGAGAGCCGGGGTGGTGATCTCTCGGGCCAGGGTCCGGGACCCGGAAAGTGGAGAGATCAGGAACATAATGTACAGGGGCTTCACATCGGAACTGTTTGTGCCGTACATGGACCCAACAGATGCATGGTACTTCAAGACATATATGGACGCCGGCGAATACGGGTTCGGGTTACAAGCCATGCCACTTGACCCACTCAACGATTGCCCCAGAAACGCCCACTACATGGATGGCGTGTTCGCCGCCGGCGATGGAACTCCCTACGTCCAGTCCAACATGGTTTGCGTGTTTGAAAGTTACGCCGGTGATATCGGGTGGCGGCACGCTGAGAGTCCGATCACCGGTATGCAGGTGGGTTTTTTGTCTGGAACCAATTACCGAATATATTATTGCATAATCGGTGTGATTTGGTTCATTAGTGCTCTGTTACACTAGTTGACGTGACTGGCTGTTTTTTTTCTTTTGTTTGATTCCTCTTCTGCAGATAAGAGAAGTGAGACCGAAGGTGACGCTAGTGGTGAGAATGGCAGCATCAGTTGCCAATTACGATTATATTGTCGATTGGGAGTTTCAGACAGATGGGTTAATCCGAGTCAAGGTAACTGAAACTAATCCTTATTCAACATAAACAAATCCATGAGTTTGTTTTATATCAAAAATTATATAATATTCAGCTCTCAGATCTGTAAATATAGTTTTAAATTTGATGCCATACGGTTCTCTTTTCTGATGCTAACACTGGTATTTTCCTGGTTACCAAACACAGGTTGGACTCAGTGGTATTTTAATGGTGAAGGGGAGTCCCTATGAGAACATGAACCAAGTACCGCCTGGAGATAATCTCTACGGCACCCTTTTGTCTGAAAATATCATCGGCGTCATCCATGACCACTTCGTTACATTCTACCTGGACATGGACATCGACGGCTCGGACAACTCCTTCGTTAAGGTAAACATTCAGAGGCAAGAGACCTCCCCCGGAGAGTCGCCGAGGAGGAGCTACTTGAAAGCTGTAAGAAACGTGGCTAAGACTGAGAAAGATGCACAGATTAAGCTCAAACTCTACGAACCAGCTGAGTTTCATGTCATCAACCCGAACAAGAAGACTCGGGTCGGGAACCCTGTAGGTTACAAGGTTGTCCCTGGTGGCACTGCCGCAAGCTTGCTTGATCACCAGGATCCGCCGCAGCAAAGAGGTGCCTTCACCAATAACCAGATATGGGTCACCCCTTATAACCGCAGTGAACAGTGGGCAGGTGGGTTGTTCGTTTACCAGAGTAAAGGAGATGATACTCTTGCCGTGTGGTCTGATAGGTACGTAGCCCTTGATCTCTTCCATGTAATCCACGTATTTTCACTTGTAAGACTTGATAGTTTATGCCAGATTAAAAAACTTCGAGGATCAGGTCAGTAGGTGGTACTGATTTTGACGGGGCTGATATTTGCAGGAATCGACCAATTGAGAATGAAGACATTGTAGTGTGGTACACATTAGGATTCCATCACATACCATGCCAAGAAGATTTTCCGATAATGCCAACGGTGTCATCCAGCTTTGATTTGAAGCCTGTAAATTTCTTCGAGAGCAATCCGATTCTTCGCATACCGCCAAATTTGGAGGAGGACCTGCCTGTGTGCAAGCCTGCTGATTCAGCTTGAGAAAGGAGACCACTATTTGTCTGATTTTGTATGAGTGGAATTTCCACCAGATGAAGTAGAGATTAGGGCTTCAATAGTTGCATGTAAGAACAAATTTAAATAATAAGTTCTGATCAAAATTTTCCTGGGAAAACTAGTTTAGAATTTTTCTTTTCATAAAGTTAGCATATATTGATAAAAAATTTGAAAAAATTATATCCAAAAACTAATTGCTCTTAACATCACCAATAACCAAAATGGGTGTTAGAAGTATGCAATAAGACGAGCTCTCAGAAGCTTAAAATTGCTCTCAACATCAACTTCAAGTCTCATATTCTCACAAACAGAAGGAAATAGACAAATTGTTGGCGACAGAAGTGATTGGTTTATTTCTCGGTGCCTGACTTGGTTGCTTAGAAGCATACTAATTAGCTGAAATGGGGATGACTGGGAACTCCAATTTCTCTTAGTGGAGAGGCTTGCATGTCAATTGTCATGGTTAGCATCAGCTCGCACCTGGACTCTCCTGTAGGCTGATGTCAATAAAATTAAGGGTCGTTGAAGAAGCTAAGCAACTGGAGACTATTGGCACCCCGTGGAAAAATTTCAAGAGATACCCAAGAAAGAAGATGAACGAAAATGACATGGGCAATGAATCTTTTATAAAGATTCCATTTAATATAAAGAGTGTAAATAGGTGATGTATTCAGTTTTGTCTGCATTTGACAAATAATTGAGAGGAGATTCCATTTTTTGATTCATCACATTTCCTGGATGCTTTCTTTTCTATACAGTGACAGCAGATAAGATATTAATGATTTTTCATTTTACTTTAGAAACTTAATTATTGCAAGGCCCCTCCATGTAAATGTCGGAATCTTAGCAAAAGAGATTCTCTTATACCTAAATCACTACCTAGTATAATAAAGAAAAATGAGAGACGGCTTATCTGATCATCTTGTACGTATTCTTTATATGGGTTTAAAGTCCTTACCTTTAATTTACATTTTCTTTTTTGGGTTGGAGGCCTTATGATCAATAGTGTTTGAGTAGGCTGAGCTCCCCGTTATTGGGCTATGGGTTCTTAAACTAGGCAATTCATTTTCAATACCCTCTTATACATAACTGAGTGCTAGCTTAATTTTGATTAAAAGAGTTTGATCTATTGGCTATAGTCCCATCCCTAAAGAAAATTCATTTAGAATCATCAAAAGCCAGAAAGTGTTGGAAATGCGGCGGAGCTTCCCAACAGAGCAACATGGCTATACATAAAGGAATTGCATTGTTAGGGCAGTAGAGATTGAGCAACTGAATGAGAATGGAGAACTGGCAGAGTTTTTGGACAGATTCTCAACGAAGGATCGTGGTTATTATGTTTGTGAGAGTTGCGAGGATGCGAGGCTTGTTCCGTCCTCACATTTTAAGGGGATAGATTGTAAGGTGTTTGAGGAAGGAGAAGGGCAGGCCACCGAGGCGTTTCGATCTCAGATTGCAATAAGAAAGGGTTGCTTCAAAATACCGCCATTGTTGACCAATTTATCCCATCTTGCTAGTAATTCTTTGTCATCTAATTCACTGCCGCAATTTGCAACAGCAACAAATGACAAAAGAAGATGGAAAGGTTTACCATATGAAGAATAACTAAAAAACAAATATGCATATACAATTTCCAATTAGTCCAAATTTGCAATCATGGACGCACTAATTGTGACTGATCTTGTGTATTGTTGGATGAAGATTTTGTTAGCCCAGTAAATAGCCGGACTTACTAATTTCAAGAATATGCAATATTGGATGCTCAGTTTTTATTTAAGTTTTATTTTTATTTTTGTAAAACTTATCTGTTTTGGCTTACAATTAGTAGAATTATAGTACCATCTTAATCAATCATACTTAGATTTTAATAAGCAATTTTATTCAATAATTTATAATCCAACTAAAACATCCATTAAAATAAAAAAATTGACAACAAATATGTATAACTCAGAATCCAGATTTTCTACACAATGCATGCTCATCAAACATAAATGCAATAATCCTATACTTACATACACTAACACACATGAATTTAACGTGGTTGAATATGAAACCTATATCCACATATGAAGTACTCAAAATCAGAGACTCAGCAAATCTACTAGTCAAAATTCAATTTGAGAATATAAGCAGAGAAAATAAAAAAAGACTTACATAACTTCTTAAGCTTAAATTCATCACTACCACTGTGACTCTTGCCAAGAAAAACTCACAAACAAGATAAAGAAGATCTGAATTATAAAACCCAACTTAAAAGCTCATCAATTTCTATGATTTTCTTAATTTCTTACTCTTTTTTTCTTTTTTATTTTACTGCTCCTTCAACCGGACGAGCTACATCTTTTATATACTCTGTTCTATTATACTGATATGTCCCAGTGATGGCCCAACTAGATGCAAACCTGGCCAGTTAGGTGACATCCACTTCCTCCCATTTTTAGCTCATCTAGCTCACTCATTCAATGCGACAATACCTCAGCATGAACTCTGTCATTTGGACTAGTTACTGGAAGTAAAACTCAACAAATCTCCACCTTGCTTCTAGCAAATTGAAGAATTCGGTGAAGATGTAGCCTCTCTTGCTTAGAATTGATTCATCACACTAAAGTTAATTAAATTCCAACACCCAGAAGCTAAAGACATCTTTCTAGCTTCCCAGAAGACACTACTTTGGTGGCCATATCAGAGGCATTGTCTTGTGTATTTATCTTCTCAAGCATAATGGTGCCATCTTCAACCATCTCCCTCACAAAATAGTATTTTACATCAAAATGTTTGGATCGCTAATGAAAAAAATGAGATTCTTACAAAGATGGATTACAGATTGACTATTACTAAAAACCTTCAACCCAAAAGATGGAAATTTCATTTCATTTAGAATGCCAGATAGACATACTACTTTGAAACCTTGAGTCAAAGCAATATACTTAGCCTCTGTTGAAGACAGTGCAATAACTAATTGAAGCTGTGCTTTTTAGCTAATGCAGCAGCCACCATATTGAAATACATAAGCAGATAAGGATCACTTTTTGTCTTCATCTCTTGCGTAGTCAGAATCCATATATTCAACAAGCATTTGCTATTGTCTCACTCTACCATAAACCAAACCATAAGTAAGGGTGTTCTTTACATACTTCATGAGTCATTTGACAGCTAACCAATGCTCTTTTCTTAGGTTAGACATATATCTGCTTTGCATGCTAATTGGATAGGTTAAATAAGATCTTGTACAGATCATGGAGTATATCAAGGAGCCTATTGCACTTGAGTAAGGCACCCTGAAGGTCTCTTGTTCTTCTTCTTTATTTCTTAGTGAACACTTAGCTAACAGTTTAAAATGTGCTCCCAAAGGAATACTAACTCCCTTAGCTTGATCCATACTGAATTTAATGAGTAACTTCTATAGATAATATTGCTGAGTAAGCTTTAGAAGGTTCTTAGACCTATCACTAAGATGCTCATTCCTAGGAAAGTCTTTGTTGGTCCTACATCTTTCATTTCAAACTCTTTACTCGATATTTTCTTTACAAGGATGACCTGATTCGTATACTTCTATTAGTGATTAACATGTCATCAAAGCATAGAGTAGCAAGATGTCTTCATTTTCACTACCTGCTGCTTTAAAATACAAGTAAACATTAAAGTTACTCCTTTTAAACCATTCCTGCAGCATATATGAATTATATCTCCCATATAATTGTCTTAGAGGTTGCTTAAGATCATATAAAGACTTCTTTAGGAGGCATACATGATGTTCTTTTCCTTTCACATGGAAACCCTCTTGTTATTGCATGAAAATTATCTCATTTAGCATTCCACGTAGAAAGGCAATCTTGACATCCATTTATTCTAGTTCCCAGCCCTCTAAGACTATTTTAGTAAGTACCATTTTGATTTTTTTGTAGTTCACCATAGGGGAGAAGATTTCATTATAGTCAATGTCTTGCCTTTAAGTGAATCCCTTGGCCATAAGTCTAAATTAGAATCTTGTAGAAACATGAGCTTCACCCTCTTTAATTTTGTAGATCCATTTGCAATTTACTACCTTCTGCCCTTTAGGTCTTTTCAAAATTTCCCAAGTGTGGTTTCTATGAGAGATAATATCTCTTCTTTTATTGGCTTTAGCCATTTGGTTTCTAAAAGACTTGACATGGCTT
The DNA here is from genome assembly GCA_021397835.1 of Moringa oleifera. NCBI lineage: Eukaryota > Viridiplantae > Streptophyta > Magnoliopsida > Brassicales > Moringaceae > Moringa > Moringa oleifera. The sequence continues at coordinate 2,682,806 of JAJFZO010000566.1, forward strand.
GATTAGAACTGGTATGCCTCATATGTACATAATGTCATGCTGAATTGAATGCATATCCAATCAAATCTTCTTCAGAAAAGTGGAATATACATCACCTTCTTGAAACTTTTTAGGAGTTCTTATCCTCCTCTTGACTCGATCCTTTGTTAGCGATAACTTGACAACTACTCATAATATATATGTTTTTATTATTTACATTTAAATTACTATTGATGTCAGATTTGAAAAAATAGTGTCTTGGTTACATGCCACTTGTTTTACCAACGGTGGGGAGCTTATTAATTATAACATATTGTTAATTTGCATACGAGAAATCTTACAGATTGGACTGTAAATTCTAGCCAATTCTATGAAGAATTGGTGGAGGTTAATGCCTAGAAATGGAAGGTAGCCGAGTAGTGGCAGGCCAGGAGGCCCTGGTGGCAACTGAGCCTTTCCTCTCATCATGAACCTCCTGCAGTGGGAACCATAACGTACCCGTTACTGCAACTGCAAGAGGGAGCATGGTTTATGGGATTTAGTTTGACTTCCATCGTTGCTTACAGGAGTCCAGCAATGAAAATTGGCCACAAAGGGCGAGACAGGATAGCATGTGGTATTTATCTTTCTAATTTAATATAATTATTTTCAAATTAGTGCGGTTTAAATCAAGAACAACTTTTCAGTGATCACATGTTAAATATTTAATTACGAGGAATGTATATCCAGCTATACTAAGTTTGCTTTGTCTCATAGAAAACTGCCAAAATCAAAGCCTCCCACCGATCTTGTTATGTTACTAAGAGCCTGTGTAACGTGTTCAGACAGCAATGTTTCATGAGGATTACAGAATATCTTAAACTAATTTGATTGACCCATTTCAGAAGACATAAGTTTACAATTCAAACATGATCAATGCAGTTACTTGACAGAACACAGTTAACCACATTCAGCCATGGTTCAGGTGCTGTAGCCTACTGGTACAGAGCTGGATCAGACAACCTTGGAGTTGGTATCAATACTAGAGGAGTCTTCAACTTCAACACAATCCCAAACTTCTCTGTAAGATCTAACTTCTGTCCCTCTGTCAACTTCCAGTCGAAAGAATGCAAAAGCGTGGCAAGAGAATACAGCACCATCCTCTCAGCCATTGCTATACCAGCACAGATTCTCCGACCAGACCCGCATGGGAAGTATCTGAAGTCACTTCCACTGTAGTCCCCTTTACCATCCAGGAATCTCTCAGGGTTAAACTCCAATGGATTTTCCCAGACAGAAGGGTCCCTGTGCATTGCCCACACGTTGACAAACACCCTGGAACCCTTCGGAACTGTGTATCCCCCAACCACGCAGGCTTCGCTGGGACAGTGAGGGACTAGCAGCGGCAATACTGGGTGCAGCCTCAAGCACTCTTTCATTACGGCATGGAGATAGGGTAGTTTGTGGATATGAGGCTCTTCTACAATGTTGTCTCGGCCGACCACCGTGTCCAGTTCTTCCTGAGCTCTTTTGAGGATGTCTGGTTTGTTCATGATTTCAGCCATGGCGAACTCTATTGTGTTGGAAGTTGTGTCTGTCCCGCCCACCACCATATTCTGTCCGAATTTCGCAAGACTTACTTCAATGAATTGCCTTCTAATATTACTAGCTATTACAGAGTGATCAGAGTACAGTAAAAGCTTACCATGAGCAAGGCTCTGAGGTGGGTCATGGTAAGAGGAATTTTGGCATCTCCTTCGTCTTTCAACTGCAACAGGAACTCCAAGAAGTCCTTTCTCCGATTCTCACCTCTTTTCTTTAGTCGTTGACCGATTATCCTGTCGAAGATACGATCGAGCTGATCGGCCAACCCTTGCATGCGCTTCACCAATCCTTGCAGATCAAACCGTCCGAGAACCGGAAAGAAATCGGAAATGTTGGGCTGGCCCAGTAAGTCTGTCATATGCAAACCACCTGCCTGAACTCCGCACCCAAGCGAGCCCTCTCAGTTCCTTGCACTGAGCCGCCCCATAACATGCTGGTGATAACGTTTAATATCGTCAAGAACAACTGTTCACCGATGTTAATGGGAGAACCGACCCGACTGAATATAAAGCCGACGGTTTCCCGGACCTCCCGGCGGCGGAGCAAGTAGACGGTGTCCAAGGTGGTGTTGCTAAGCATCTTGAGAACAGATACCTTTCTCAACATCCTCCATTCCGGCCCATAAGGTGTCCAAACTATATCAGACCCGCCATAAGTTGCAGCACGGCCTACGGCGGGGACGTCGCGGTTGGCAAAAGTAATATCGTGGTGCTTGAGCACATCGCGCGCCGCGGAAGGGGAGGTCACTACGATCGCCACCTTCGTTCCAAGCTGGAGCTTTAAAACTGGGCCGTAGGTGCCGGCCAGGGAGGCGAAGTAAGAGTGAAGCTCCGGGTCAAGAAACGGCAGGTTACCGACCAACGGCAGCCCTTGGGGGCCTGGCAGTGACGGTGCCCTGCCCTTCCTCAACTTGCTACCGATCCAGACATACCAAAAGAATGCAAAGATCGCGACAGAAGTGAACAGAACCCTACATAGCTGGTCCGTTTCACTGCAGCTTTGCCACAGCCATGACAAGGAAAAGTTCAGATTTTTCAGGAAACCGGAGGTGGGTATCATGGCGAACAAAAAGAGACCCTGTTGTAGGGGCAGTACACTGACTTAAATAATCCTCTTGCGACGGTGAACTCTTATACTGTAGCCAGAGCATATCCAAAGGGAATCTTTGTGCCATAACTCATTTTTTTAAGCAGCAACAGGTTGGGTTTACACGGGTAAATCAATCAAATCAAATCTGAAAAAGACGGATTTAAATAATATTTTAATCAAATTTATTTAAATTTAATATTTAAATTAAGTTAAATTTTAAAGATTTATTATTAAATTTTAATTTATGATTTAATTAATAAAAAATTATTATTATAATTTAAAAAAATATATAAATATGTAAATATAATAAAAGAATTTGTATAAATAATTATAAAAAAATTTAAGATTAATTCGAATGTTAAAATTAATTTTTTAAATAAATTTAAGATGAGTTTAAATATGTATATTTAATTAAATTTGAGTTTGAAATTTTCTAAATTATCTGACACGTTGCCATCCCCATTTCTTAGATTAGTTATCAATAAAGACACTTTATGTTGGGACCCATGCATTTATGATTAATATAATATTTTCTTATCAACTTAATGATTCATGTGAAGAAAAAAAATCAATGCAGATTATTTCCTCTTGCCGACCCAAAAGACAAAAGGAGAAAGAAGGAATTTCACTTTCTAGAACTACCGAAATTTCCAGTGTTGTTTTGTTCATGGTGACAAAAGGACAAAGAAGACAAACTTTCATGGCCGAATTTTGTTCAGGCAGAGACTTATTAGGTAAAGATTATCTTTATTTTATATATTAAAATTAACATGTTGGATCGCCATAATATAATTAACCAATGTAGGACTCTAATAAAAAGATAATGTGTAATACTTATTGCTTGGTTCTTAAATCACAACGTCTTCAAATATGATCTTTAGAAGATCATAAGAAACATGTGCTATGCTCCTAGAACAAGTTTTATAAAGTATTAGTATTCAAAATTTCAAAAGATAAATTAATCATATAAAAATTTATAAAAAATATTTTTGATAAAATAATAATAAAAAATATTAATTAGTCACAAAAAAATTATGATGTATTAAAGAATTTAAACGCAGAGACACTTTATTACTCAGAATTAATGAGCTTTCTTAGAGCATATAAAAAAAATAAATCGAATAGGTGCAATGAAACATATTTTTTAATTTAAAGTGAAAATACGATCTCAAAATTAAAAAAAATTAACTAAAATTTTTAGAAACGAGCATAATAAAGGAAAACAATATAAAAATAAAAATATTTCTTCTTTTTATGAAATTTGCCCCAAAAAAAAAAAATCATTTGAAGGAATTGTTGATTTAAGAAAAAACCATAGTACCAAAATGCCAAAATGTTTTGGGTACTTAAAAAGAGATTAGAGACTAAAGAAAAATTATCAAATTAATTATACTGAAAAAAAAAAGTGGAAAAATTTTTTTTTGGTACCTCTCAATAAGCTATTGTAAGAAAAAGTGATAAATGTTACTTAGATAATGACAACAACAATCATATGACAAAAAATGAAAGCATATGCTGTCTTGGTAAGGTAAAAATTAATGTAAAAATTGAAAACAGTGAATTTGTTGGGGGAATTGTAGAGGTACTATTATTATTGATTAAAAAAATGCAATAGGTACATTAGTGAAGTTCTCATTATCCTTACTGTAAATTCAAAATTTATTAAATGTGGAACAAATGATTGAAAAAAAAGATGCTTTTTGCATTTTGAGGGAATTTCTTAAAAACATATAACAAAAAATACAAAACTTTCAAAATTGTAAGAGTAAAAATAAAAGAAAATAGATGTTTTTCAATCTAATGAAGATATATGCAAGCATAAGTAGGTGATTCTTGTCTATGGCACAAAAAGTTGGGGCATTTCCTCTTCGAATGCATACTCCATCACTTATCAAAACAAGTAATTTCATTCTCTTCATTGATGAATATAGTAGAATGACATGGTTTACATTTTAACTGAAGTTAAGTCAAGAAGCAAAGTGGCTATCACATAAAAAATATGAAGAAGTGAGATAGGCAAAGAATACACATCTAAAGAATTCAATAAGTCATGTGAAGATAGAGGCACGGAACATCAACTCATAGTTGGTTACGCTCTTGAACAAAAATGGAGTATCAAAAAAAAAAAAAGGAAATAGAACCCAGAGACCGTAAATGTAATAGTTTACTTACCCAATAATTATCTATCTCTTTAATCTTAGTTCATTATCCTAATTGATGGTCGAGATGTCTTCAAGTTTCTATTAATCTTTCCTTAAGTCTAACAAATATTTTCCTGAATGCTAATCCACTATATCCATATATGATTTAAAATAAACAAGAATTCATTAAGTTTTATGATTTTCAAAGAATAGCTCCATAAATAATGTAAGTATATTCTTATTTCACATGCAATTTATGGTTTTTTCCACAATAACAAAACACATAAATCTCCTTTCTATATCATTATAATCAACAAATTATCTACATAATGGCTAGTTAATTAGAAACATTAGGCACATTATAAAAAACTCAATTAGGCATAATAGGTGAAAGATTAAACGAAAAAATAATCCAAAGCTTCATAATTAGAATAAATTTTAGCCTTAGAAGACAAACTTAGTTCACATTAAAAATAATAAATATTCTAACAAAGATTTAAAGCATAAATAAAGGAAGAAAGAAAAACTAGATTGGAAGATGGATTTGTAGTCATCTTCTACTCCGAAACTCTCCTATCCTCGTTGCCCTAAAGAGTCATAAGAAAATTCTAATAGTTTTCTATTTATAAACTAACTATTGTAAGAGAAAAATTACCAATACACTATAAGTTTTCTACACAAGAGTTTGGTGTCGTGACGCCAACCATGTTGCTTAATAACTATGTAATGCCACCAATTTCATGACCTTGTAATCTAGCGTCGCTACGTTTAATTTTTTGCTTTAAATAATGTTGCTATATAAGCAAATGATTAATATTTAATATTTAACTCTAAGTCTTAAATTCAAGTTTTATAATTTTATTAATTAAAAATAAAAATGAATTGAGGGTTGTATAAACAAAATATTTTAGAAATACAAAGATTTCTTTGTTGAGCTTTCCTTGTTATTCCAAACAAAGTAACATAATTTTTATATTAAAAGGAATAACAACTTATTTCTTAAGATTTTTCATACTCTCAGCAACTTGAGATATATATGTTATTATATTTTTTAACAAATAATAATAATTTTATATTATAAAGTATGAAAACCTTTTTTTGAGATTTTTTCATAATTTTTAATATTTTATTATTTTTTAAAAATAATTTTTATATTTTAAAATATATGAAAATTCTATCATGAATTTTTTTATCACCTCTCAAAAAATATATTTTTTATATTTTAAAAAATAAAAATTCTCTTTTGAAATCTTTTCATATTTTTAAAAAATATTAAATATATAATTATTTTTTAAAAAAATTATATTAAAAAATATAAAAATCTCTTTTAAGATTTTTCTACATTTTAAAAAAATATTAAAAATATTTTTTTAAAAAATTAATTTTACGTTAGAGAATATGAAAACTACTCTCTTGAGATTTTTCATGCCCCTTCAAACTTAAAGCATTTATATTTTAAAAAATTTTAATTAGAGAATATAAAAACCTCTCTCTTAAGATTTTTTAAATATTTTTCAAAAATATTTAATAATTTTTATATTAGAAAATATAAAAACTTTTCTCTTGAGATTTTTTTTTATATTCCTCAAAAACTCAAAACATATATATATATATATATATATATATATATACACACTTTAAAAATAATTTTTACATTAACAAATATGAAAACCTTTTTCTTAAGATTTTTTCATATTTCTAAAAAGCTTAAAACATATATCTTCTATTTTTAAAATAATTTTTATTAAAAATGACAAAACATCTCTTTTGAATTATTTTATGCTTTCAAAAACTTAAAATATTTTTTATTTTTAATTTTTTTTAAAAAATTAAAATAACATCAAAGTAATTTTATTTTTTTTTGAAAACATAGTTAAAATTGAGTAAAATAAAAAATAAAATAAAAATTAATTTCACATTATGAACAATATAAATTTATTAGTTTAAATGACCCTGCTACATCCTAAATTCATTTATCTTCCTTCTTTCTTTTTTTTTTTATTTATTCTTTCAAGCAAATACTTTTTATTTCACACTAATCTTGCTCCTATTTTTAAAGTTTTTTTCTTTTACACAAACAATTACTACTTTGTCCTTGACCACTCTTTTTTCATTTTTCTTGTTTTTTCTTTTTGACGTATATGAAACCCTATTCATTTTCTACTACATTACATGTTCTTTTTTTGCTCATTATTTTCGTACATTATCTATTTTTTTACGTGATTTTTCATATATTCAACATAAAAGTATAAAAACTTGTGTGGATTCACAAATAAAAAAATATTAAAAATCAATATATAAGTAAATAAAAAATACAAATGAGAAAAAAAAAGTAAATGTATGCAAAAGGAATATCAAATACATAAATAAATATTCATAAAAAATAAAAATAAAGGGATGAAGAATAAGTGGTGATAAAATAAAAAAAAAAGTAACATTGTTTTTTAAGAGAAAATGATGTTTGATTTGAAAATTTTTCTTTTAAATATCTAATTGTTAAAGAGAACCTTTCAAACTTTATATTTATTGAAAACTATTATTCTCGCTTCAACAACTTTTTTCAAATATTCTCAAAACATTTTTTAAAAATTTCTTAGCATTCTCTCAACAAATCTCTTTCTCCATCCTCTCTTAAGCTCTTGGCCAATATGGGTATTTATACACCTTGGTCAAGCCTTCATTTAATGTAGTAAATGCAGCAATGTTGCAATTGCTGCAGAAATTATAGCATTGCTATAGAATGCTATAGCAATTGTAGCAAATGCTGCAGAATACTGCAGCAATTGCAACTGTCTCATTATAGTAATATTGCAGTAGCAGTAAGATGCTGCAATATCTTGAAACTTTTTTTTAGTTAATAATTCTTATCTTTTAATCTTTAATCTCAATCATTGGGTATTTTATCTAAATTGATCCAAAAAAAATTAGGTATCCACAACATACTATTGGAAATCAAAATAATGCGTAAGTTGGTATTTAAGTTGAAATTCTACATATTCTCATAAATGTCTAAAGTTTTTCTTATGCTATATCATTTACTAAATCTCTAAAACATGTTAGTAAGTCAAAATAACTCGTCACTCCTTCTAAGAGTTTTTTTTTTTTTTTTTGTACTTATTGCTTTAATTTTCCTTGTTTGGCTCGAGAACTAGTAAAAAGTTAAGTATTTAAATATTTGATGACTAAATTTTACACTTACTGATTTGATATGTTTATCATAATCATTTGTTGGTTTATGATATTTTATTCAATCTTTCATATTGTTTTATGTATGTTATGTATATATTAAGAAGAATATCAAACTTGAATAGATTAAGAGAGTTTTTGAGCTTAAAAAATGAGATTTTATGTAGAATTCTAGGGTAGCCATGTCAAACTCTAAGGTCACAACATGGTAGGATGATTTAAGTAGCTAATAATGTATTTTCAATTTTGCTCTTACAATTCTTAACGTATAAATAGAAAGCAATTAGAGTTTAAAGAGGACAAAGATAATATGAGAGATCTGGAGGAGAAGATGATTAGAGATCCATCTTCCAAACTTCTTCTTCTTTCTCCCTTTCTTTAAGCTTAATAGCTTTGTTAGGATGTTTATTATTTGTAGCATAATTGAATTTATTTTTAGGGTTAAGATGTAGAGCCTAACTATGAAGCTTTGGATTCTCTTTTCTTTTTAATATATGATATGTTATTCTCAATTGAGTTTATCACATTGTACCTAATTCACTGGCCACCAATTAGATGATTTGCTAATCATGATGAAACAAGAAAGTGATTCACATGTTTAGTTTATTGTGCAAAAAACCATAACTTGCATGTGAGATAAGAATTTAATTATATAATTTGAATAGTCCATCTTTGAGAACCATAGAACATAATGAATTCTTGTTCATTTTAAATTCCCATAGGGATAGATTAGTAAGAAGGGATATTTTTGTTAGGTCTCGGAAAAAATTAGTAAGAAATTGAGGATATCTTGATTATTAATTAGGATAATAAATTAAAAATAAAAAACAAATAATATATAGTGAATTAAGTATGATAAAATTTAAAACTCTAGAGTTTTAATTAATTAGTTCATTTTTATAAAATTTTGATAGTTCACAACACTCAATCATCATGGAATTAATGATACTTGATAATTCCACTTTATTATTTGTTAAATAACAACACAAGAGTATGCAACTACCTAATTTGAATGTATGAGCTAAAAGTAGAAAAAAAAATATGAATAAAATAAATACATGAATGACTTTTAAAATTTTAATATATGTTTTAAAAATTCAGAAATATCTAGACAAATCCTTCAACAGAAAATCAGAAAATTGAAATAATTGCTAATCTTTATTGCCTAGATATTGGCATCAAATTGCATCTGAAGTTTCTTATATCTGTCATAGGGATCAACCTTAGCAGCTCTTTTCACTCGTCATAACAGTCTTACTATAGAAATTTATATATATTATACCATTTCACTCATAGTTCCTTCTAATAATAGAGATCTAAGTTGGATCATCTAGGAGCTGCAACGACAACTAATGGTGTCGCTTTCTCCAAAACAATCCCAAATTTCTCAGATGTATCCGGTTCTGTGTCACCAGGCATTTTCCAATGGACCATGTGTAAAAATGTTGTTAACACATAGATCAACAGCCTTTCTCCAAGGGCAACCCCAGCACATATTCGCTTACCAGACCCAAAAGGAAGATAATGGAAGTTGTTCCTTGAGTAACTGATTGTCTTGTTCATGCTCAAAAACCCATCTGGCTGGAAATCTGAAGGGTTGTCCCAGAACTGAGGATCCCTGTGCATAGCCCACACATTCAGGAAAACCTTGGTGCCTTCTGGTATGGCGTAAGCTCCCACGAGGCAAGGCCTGTTTGGACAATGGGGCAGCAACAATGGGGTTGCTGAGTGCAATCTTAGGATTTCTTTAATAACTGCTTGCAAATATGTCAGTTTCTGTATGTGGGATTCCCCAAAACATAGATAAGACCAACCACATCTCTCTAGTTCTTCCTGTGCTTTCTTCATTGTGTCTGGATGCAGCATCATTTCCGCCATTGGCCACTCGACCATGGAGGATGTGTTGTGTCTGTTCCACCAATCACTATGTCCTGTATGCTCCCAACAGTCTTAGTATTAACATTGGCTGTTTGAAGAAAAAAATTAGTTTCTGAACAAGTTGGATTTTAGTTTTCTGAACAAGTTCATTAGTGAACTATACTTGTGTAACTACCATAAGTAATCCTTTTATTTCTGCTAAGGAAACTTATCTTCCAGTGTTTTGCTCACTGAATTCTAACAGGAACTGCAGAAAGTCCTTCTCCTGATTCTGTCTTTGATCCACTTCTAGTACTCCTGCCTGGTTCTTTTTCATCCGTTGCTCTATCACAAAATCATAAATCTGCTCTATCCATTGTTTGACTTTTTTCATTTCCCTTTCCACTCCTCCTATATCAAGCCTGGCAAGCACGGAAACGAAATCAGACCCATTTAGTTGTGACAGAGCAGCCTTAAACTCAGCACGGAGGCTGGATCCTTTCTCTTCTTCAAGCGTCCACCCTAAAACATGCTAGATGTCACAATGATCACAGTAGAAAATGCCACTTCTCCAATATTAATGGGTACACCACTTATGCCGTAGATGTCCTTGATGCTCTGCCTGACTTCATTTCTCGGTAGAGTGTTAGTCTCACCAAGGTAGGCAGTGCTCTGCGTCTGGCAGACAAATAACTTGCGTAACCAAAGCCATTCAGGGCCATGGGGTGCAAAAGGAATGTCATTGCCACCAAATGAAGAGGCCAAAGCTGCTAGGTTAGGAGCTTGATTGGCAAAGGTAGTGTCTTGGTCACGTACCACTTTGTTTTGCTAAGGACGGGGAGGTTATTATGATATTGTTTGCATCCAAGGGAAATCTTATAGATTGGACTGTAAATTCCAGCCAATTCCATGAAGAATTGATGGAGGTTTTTGCCTAGAAATGGAAGGTAGCAGACTAGTGGCAAGCCGCTGAGGCCCTGATGGCAATCGATCCTTTCCTCTCATCATGAACTTAGTGATGAATTCCTGCAGTCTGAACCATAAAGTACCCAGCACTGCAACTGCAAGAAGAAGCATGGTTTCTGGGATTGAGTTTGGCATCGATAGGTGCGTACAGGAAAATAGCAACAAAAATTGGCCACAAAGGGCGAGACAGGATAGCATATGGTATTTATCTTACTAAATTAATATAGTTATTTTTAAATTAGCATTGAAATCAAGAACTACTTTTCAGTGATCACATGTTAAATATTTAATTACTAGGAATCCATATCCAGCTATACTAAGTTTGTTTTGTTTCATAGAAAACTGCCAAAATCCAGCCTCAGTACTGTTTTTGTCCTTTTTCTTGCTAATTTGGAATTTTTGTTGCTCATCACTTTTTCATTAGTTATGACTTGCCTGCTACTCTCATTGCATCTCTCTTGACTGATTCATACACAACATGTACAGAAGATTTTAAGTATTCAAGTTGATTCACCGTATCTAACAGCCTGTGTAGTGTGTTCAGACAGCAATGTTTCATGAGGATTACTGAATATCTCGAACTAATTTGATTTGATCCATTTCAGAAGGCATAAGTGTACCATTCAAACATGACCAAGGCAGTTGCTTGACAGAACACTGTTAACCACATTCAGCCATGGTTCACGTGCTGTAGCCTACTGGTACAGAGCTGGATCAGACAACCTTGGAGCTGGTATCAACACAAGAGGAGTCTTCAACTTCAACACAATCCCAAACTTCTCTGTAAGATCTAACTTCTGTCCCTCTGTCAACTTCCAGTCGAAAGAATGCAAAAGCGTGGCAAGAGAATACAGCACCATCCTCTCAGCCATTGCTATACCAGCACAGATTCTCCGACCAGACCCGAATGGGAAGTAACTGAAGTCACTTCCACTGTAGTCCCCTTTACCATCCAGGAATCTCTCAGGGTTAAACTCCAATGGATTTTCCCAGACAGAAGGGTCCCTGTGTATCGCCCACACGTTCACAAACACCCTGGAACCTTTCGGAACGGTGTATCCCCCAACCACGCAGGCTTCGCTGGGACAGTGAGGGACTAGCAGCGGCAATACTGGGTGCAGCCTCAAGCACTCTTTCATTACGGCATGGAGATAGGGTAGTTTGTGGATATGAGGCTCTTCTACGACGTTGTCTCGGCCGACCACCTTGTCCAGTTCTTCCTGAGCTTTTCTGAGGATGTCTGGTTTGTTCATGATTTCAGCCATGGCGAACTCTATTGTGTTGGAAGTTGTGTCTGTCCCGCCCACCACCATATCCTGTGCGAATTTCGCGACGCTTACGTTAATGAATTGCCTTCTGATATGGCTAGTTAATACAGAATGATCAGAGTAAATAAAAGCTTACCATGAGCAAGGCTCTGAGGTGGGTCATGGTGAGAGGTGTCTTGGCGTCTCCTTCGTCTTTCAACTGCAACAGGAACTCCAAGAAGTCCTTGCTCTGATTCTCACCTCCGCTGCTCCGATTCTCATCTCTTTTCTTAAGTCGTTGATCGATTATCCTGTCAAAGATCCGATCGAACTGATCGGCCAACTCCTGCATTCGCTTCACCAATCCTTGCAGATCAAACCGTCCGAGAACCGGAAAGAAATCGGAAATATTGGGCTGACCCAATAAGTCTGTCATGTGCGAGACCGCCTGCCTGAACTCCGCACCCAGGCGAGCCCTCTCGGTTCCTTGCACCAAGCCGCCCCATAACATGCTAGTGATAACGTTTAATGTCGTCAAGAACATTTGTTCACCGACGTTAATGGCAGACCCGACCCGACTGTATATAAAGCCGATGGTTTCCCGGACCTCCCGGCGGCGGAGCACGTAGACGGAGTCCAAGGTGGTATTGCTGAGCATCTTGAGTACACATACCTTTCTCAACATCCTCCATTCCGGCCCGTAAGGTGTCCAAACTATATCAGAACCGCCATATGTCGCAGCACGGCCCACGGCGGTGACGTCACGGTTGGCAAAAGTAATGTCGTGGTGCTTGAGCACATCGCGCGCTGTCGAAGGGGAGGTCACAACGATCGCCACCTTCGTCCCAAGCTGGAGCTTCAAAACTGGGCCATAGGTACAGGCCAGGGCCGCAAAGTAGGAGTGAAGCTCCGGGTCAAGAAATGGCAGGTTACCGACCAACGGGAGCCCACGCGGCCCCGGCAGTGACGGTGTCCTCCCCTTCCTTAACTTGCTACCCATCTGTACATACCAAAAGAACGCAATGATCGCGACAGAAGTGAACAGCACCCAACATAGTTGGTCCGTTCCACTGCAGCTTTGCCACAGCCACGACAAGAAAACGTTAAGATTTTTCGGAAAACCTGAGGTGGGTATCATGGTGAACGGGATTTCAAGAGTAGCAAACTTCTGTGGGAACGAAAAGAGTTCCTTTGGCAGGGGCACAGTGGAAGTGACTGATATAATCCTCCTGCTATGGTGAAGACAACAGTGGAACTCTTGTACCGTAGCTAGAACATCCCCAGGGAATCTTTGTGCCATAATCCATTTTTCTAGTAGTTATCACGAAGGCAATTTACTATTATGGCAAATTCATGTAGATCAAATTTTCTTATCCACTTTAATGATTCAGGTCCATAGAAGTCTATGTAGACCTGTACCTCCTGCCGGCACAAAAAACAAAATAAAGAAAAAGACCTATGAAGATTTAACTATATTCTATAATTGTATTCTTCATAAAAGGAGAAAGACAAATAAATTTTCATGGCCGTTCACCTTGTCCGGAATCTTCATTTCGGTTGCTGTTGTAATCACCATATAAAGCACATAGGGCCCTGGATTAGCAAGGCAGGTGACTGAAGCGTCAGGCAAAGGATACCCACCATTCATGTCATATCTCTTGTCCTATCTTTCTTGTGATAGGAGCTCCTAAAAGGACAATGTATAGCGAATGGAGCTCCAGTTAGAAAATCTCCATGTCTTCAAGTATGATATTTAGGAAGTCACAAGAACCTGACCCTGCTCTGTCTTGAATCTCTTGATTAGTTGTCTCCATCACTTCATTTTCTCAGATACAAGTGGCTTCTGCTTTATCAAGCAGTCCACCTGCATAACTTAGTGCTTGATGTTACAGTGAGTTGAAAATAATGGTAAGTTCTATGGAAAATCTGCAAGGTCAACTACATCTGAGTTGCTGGGCTTGATGGAGCGCAACTGGCAAACCAACAAAAACTAGAAGACCAACAAAATAATCTCAGTTCTAGCCATTATCAAAACATCAATCAAATATGCAACTATAAATGCATTCTGCAGAAGAAAGTTTCCTTCCAACATACAGTATGCAAGTTTTAATTTTTCCTCTCTATTCTCTGGCTATACCAAAATATGTCCATGTTAACAAACATCAATTATCAGTATTAATTCGAATCAGTGAGCTAGAATGTACTGTTACTTGGCCTGAATATTGTACTTCCATTCCCGTTAAGAAAAGCAACTAGCTTTACCTTCTGCTCAGGAGAAAAGAAGCATTAGTGTGACTTAATGTATGCAGAATGCTAAAAGAAGATAAGCTTAATAGGCAGATGATGAATTACTCAAATGCATCATAGGTTTAACTATATGATTCACTAATTTATATCTTCTAATTTTCTCAACAATTTCAAGGACTACCTCTGCATTCAAGAGGTAAATTGTCCAACCAGGAATCATCCAATAACGTGGCTGAAGGTTCCAACTCTGTTGGCCACTCTGAACTAACATCTATTTCGTCAAAGATAATGGGTTTATGTTTTCCATTTCTACTTTGACTAATTGCCTGTAGCCAGAGATTGCAGTGCACAAAAACTAAATCATTGAACTTTTCTAACTCCACTTTATTGCGTTTCTTGGTATGAATACTTTCAAAGGTGCTCCAGTTCCATCTGCACCAATAAGAACTGCAAGGCTGGCTCAAAATCCGTATTGCAGCTCTCTGCAGCGTGGGGATTTCATATCCATAGCTCGCCCACCAATCACCTATAGATGATGCCAAATTAGATATAACTGCAATGCTGTTAAAGCATGCATGATTACAACATCCACCAATTAGCTGTTAGCATGCACATCATACTTTTCCACAACAGATGAAAGGAAGCAACCATCAATAATGTCTCGCAGAAAGCAGGATAAATCCAGCAACACAGTGGAATTGTACAAGATATAAGTAGATTTAAATAAAACTGTTTGACATTTCACTTCAATCTATCTTGTGCTTGGTGCTCTTGATTTTTCTGTTTCTTTCCTGACCAATAAAAATAATGTCAACCGAAGAAAAGAATTACCAGGCTATGCTATGTTAGCATAAAATAAGGGTGGGACTGATGTAGTCCAGTGCAACTCTGTAATGATGGTAGTGTTAAAAGAAAAGAAGTATGCCCCCTTAAAAAATCCAAGATAAAACAGTACCCTAAATATGATAAGTTGTGAGTACAAACTACAAACTTTTACGTACCTGGGGTATTCAAAGTCCTTCCCATGACTGCAAACTCAGTCCCAAGGGCACCTTGCGCATTAATATACATGGGATGTTCCTTGGTAATTTCTATTTTATCTTTCTCTGTTATAGCCAATTTTATCATGGCTTCTTGAAACCCATTTCTCATTCTTAAATCAATCTTGAAGTTCTGGTTGTAGAATATTGAAGGATTAAGGAAGGCTGCTGCAGCATGCAATGGTGAGTGGAGTTGCATATTCCATCTCCGATCAATTATATCCCAGATTGGCAAATATTTTTCTTCAATACCCTTATAATATGCCTTGATTGAGAGCTTTGCCCTCTCTATTCCCTCATATATATATCCCATAGCGGGCATGTCTCCATCAACAATCCTCAGGATTTTAACCAGGGGTTCAGAGACACTAACAACTTCATGTGCAGACTTCCAAAATCTGTCTAAATACAACAAAGACTTTATAGCTTGGGCATCAGGACGTCTGCTATAAATGGATGCTAACCACTCTGAATGGGAAAACATGTGCTTCAAGTTATCTTCTTGAATCACAATGGACCTTAATGACAGATAATAGGTCACAAATCTCGTAATTCTTGGTCTGAGCAATTCCCTCCCACCGGTAAATTTTCTCATCATATTTAAAGTCCATGCATGGTTATATATGTACCTTGTGATGGTCTTTGCCTCCTCCAAGACTATACCCACCCACTCTTGTTTGCTGATATCCTCCAACATCTTATCAATGCAATAAGAAGCACAGGGAGACCAAAACAATGAAGTGTACTTGGTCATCAGAAGCCTTCCTGCATAAACATAACTTGCAGCACTATCTGTTATTATTTGAACAACGTTCTCCACACCAACCTCCAGGACAACAGACTCAAGCAATTCAAACAAGTAGCTGGCATCATCTTCATGACCTGATACATCAACTGACTTCAAAAACAAAGTCCCTTTTGGACATGTAACTGAAAATAAAACAAGAGATTTCATCCTACCATCAGACCAGCTATCACACATGATTGTGCAACCAGTTTCTTTCCACTCATCTCTATATTTTTTGTAGGAATCATTTATATCCCCTTTCACTTTTTCTAAGAGAGTGGATCTCAACTTTTCATAAGTAGGGGCCTTGTAGCCCACACCGCACTCTGCTATAGCATCCACCATTTCCTGATAATACATTGATTTAGCAGCACTAAAGGGAATTGAATTATGGAAGAAAAAAACAGCAATCTTTTTATCCGCATTGTCTTGTTTTTGCTTTTGAGCATCATCCACAACTGGGTGTGTACAAGGTGAAGGGTGTGGAAATAACAAAGATGGACATGTGCTACCATGCTGACCACTAGATCCATGGTTAGGCTGGAAGCCACCACTAGCGGAAGAGCTATTTTGTTGAGCATTGGCTACTGCCTTATCCACCTTTTGTTTTTTGGGAGTTTTCTGTTTCTTGGGAGTGCTTAGAATAGTTTGAATATGGTTTCGCACTTCATCAGGGACTTCAGTGCATGGAACTATGTCTTTGTTCTTTATTTGAGCTAAATGAAACTTCATCCTATAAACCCCTCCACTGAACTCCCGCTGACAGTAATTACACCGAACCTTCTGCTTAGTTGCATCCACAAGAACACAGTGCTCCCAACAGGCATCTCTTCCACGAACCATTAGCTTTCTAAAGGAAATATCAAATCCATTAAGCCCTATTACTTTGCCATAGAGAGAAAAAAATGATTAAAGAAGAGTGCATCAACTAAACATTCTAAAGACTGTGAGACATTTAAAGTCAAAGTAAATTCGATGTCATGGGAGCAAGAGATACAAGGGACACAGCCAAAAACAAAATCAATTACGTCACATTTTCCACATGGATGTGACACCATGGCGAATACCAATGAAAGACAGCTTTGAATTGCCTTTATACTAAAGCAATTACAAAAAGAAAGGGGGAGAAGGCGACACTCTTAATCACTTACTTAAGAACACATTCTGTCATGTTAACTTCCAGAATTGAAGGTTAACTATCATGCACAAGAGAAGCCTAAAGAAGTAAACAGGATATAGAAGTATGGAACAAAGGCATCCTATAAGTGAATTTTCCCAAAAACTTTATCTTTTCATGTTACCATTCATGTTACCATTCATATCTTTCTTGTGCCTCATTAATAACATGGCTTTTTGCAAAATTACATTTGTCAAGTCTGGGCTCTTCTGTACAGAAAAAGGCACAACTTTTCCTTAAATTTCTAATGAGCTCTGCACTATATTCATAAAATACAAGTCTTTGCTACTTATTCAGACAAATTCATAGTTTTCTTCATGTAGTTTAAGCTTACTTCAGAGATCCAATAAAATACTAAACACAATTAACATCCATCATTCCATCACCGATTAAGCAGCATATTAGTGACTGGATACACATTAACTTCCCCAATTCTCTCCGAAAAAGAATTTTAGCATATATCATCTTCTCACTGAAACTAACAATCAAATTCAACACAAATTTACATTTCCCGAGCCAGTAGGTAAGGTAAGCTAAATTAAAGAAATTGACAATAAAAGCACCCAAAGCTTCAACAAAACAGTATGAATGTACATAATATTTTATGTGAATAAGAAAAGAAGTCATTGAAAAATACAATCAATATGGCGAAAAGAAAATCTCAAAAATAATTAAAATAATCAAAATAAATTGTAAAAAATAAAAAGAGAATGGGAGAGAGAAAGATAGAGGGTACCTGGGTTTAAAGGCGTTTCTTTCCGGATGTTACGAGCGGAGTGAGAAAGAACAGGAGTGGTCGGAATCTGGGAGAAATCGGAACGGCGATTTTTGGAGGGGGAAGAAACAACCGAGGAAATGAAAAACCACGGCGATATATTAAGGTCATCGCCAAGCCCGCTACCGAGGAGTAAGCGTGGAAATCGTCTAAGGGCTGTCACATCATCACGTGACTTGTGCATGGCTCTTGGTGTTATGATGACATGTACTCTTGTGTCCCTCTAGGGGTGTCCGTAGTATTCACCTCTGACAAAGAGGTTGGTGGCAAGGTTGAAGTTTTTTCTTCGCTCTATTTTCTTTTTATTGGTTTTTTCTCAGCTGGGGCTTGGTTCTGGTTCAAATGAACAGAAAAGTCTCTTCATTTCTCTTTTCATTGTTCGGGTGTCAGGAAAACGGATCTAAGCACATTACCCAGAAAATGGTTTTGGCTTAACAAATTCTTTTTTCTTTCTCTTTTCTTAGTTTGGTAACCTTAACGAAGTGTGCAATTAAGGCAACCTTCCATGAAGCTGAAGATGCTAATGCAGGAAAACCATCAATGCTCAATTCGATTCCTTGGAATGATTAATAAGCATTCCATGCAAAAGTAAATCTGGAAGGAGAAGACAATAGTAGATGGCTCAGAAAGCACATCTCAAAATAATTGCACATGATAAATGTATCTTTATTATTCTGGTGATTGAAGCTGGTGACTAATGTTCACTTCAAGATAAAACTTTCGGACAAGGTATTTTGTCATGGAACCATGAACTTCTAACTCTAAGATTTCAATTGTTGGACACTCAAATCGAGTTGAAACACACTCTAGAGCTCCAGAGAAATGGGAGATCTGACAAAATCGTAATTATGACAGTATAGGAACACAGTATGCACTCCAAATCTTCCACTAGGAAATTGCTACTTGTCTGCTGGACTTATTTGCTGCCTAACTCGGCGAGCACAATCTGCAAAACTTGTAGCCAGATGTGCACATTTTAGGGGGTCATTGGCATTCTCCTTGTAGCAAGCAATCCAAGCATTGTTCTCAACAGAACAAGGCATCGGTTTTGGAGATGGAAGCTTGAACTCTTTATCTCGAAGATCCTTGGCTCTTTCTGTTACTTCATGCACCATGCTCTCCTCCTGCTTCTGCAGCTTTTCCAAGACCTTCTCACTCTCTTTAAGGACAGACTGAATTGCATCCAGCTCAGTATATGTAG
Organism: Moringa oleifera; assembly: GCA_021397835.1. NCBI lineage: Eukaryota > Viridiplantae > Streptophyta > Magnoliopsida > Brassicales > Moringaceae > Moringa > Moringa oleifera. Next base: position 2,702,082 of record JAJFZO010000566.1, read on the forward strand.
GCTGTGAAGGTGGGGTGACCGGCATGAACATTGGTGGCTGAATTTGCCATCCTGCATTTGCAGTCCCTTTGTGTTTTTCAGAATCATCTAATAATTGTTTCTGATCTAGCTTTGTTTTGGGTAGTTGAGGCTTAGGTTTGGTTTTCTTTATTTTCTTCTCCAATTTCTCACCATCATCAGTAAGACGATTGATAAGCTTAGAACTAATCTGAATTGAAAACTCCCCCATACTGCAGCAGTCCCCAGGAAAAAAATACCTGAAGAAACGATTAGAAGAAATTTGGCTGGAATACAAACACCATAAAATTTCACAAAGAGATAATAAAAGATTTCTTCATACTTCCAAAAATCAGCAATAAGAAAAAGAAAGTCCCCATGTCTCTGGTATGCAGCAAATTCCCTGATCGGGCTCTAGCTCAGATTGATAATCAAAGGAACAATAAATGCCTTCTAAAGCACAGAAACAAGCCCGAGAGACTACAAATTTATGTAACATAAGTCACATAAATCATGCCCGATATGATTTAATCAAAAGAGTTAGGAGAAATACAGGACATTTACAGCATATGGTATGAACTTAGAATCCACACTTTTTACAAGAGAATGATTAATGATTTTAGGCACTATGCTCTTTGAAGAATCCTAAGCTCATATTTTAGGTCAATCATCAAGGAGAAGATCCAGCTTTCCCAGCACCCAACCAAAGAAGACAAATCTGCAATTGAGAAGAACCCTACTTAAATCCAGAACTTATACAACTAAGAGATCGCGGTTGATACTTCTACTATTGTAAAGAGCATATCTCTTCATATGCTATCTTTGACGCCAAACTATTTACCACTAGACATCACCATTAACCAGAATTTTGCCCAATCTCGACACATTTCCAGAATTCTCCCAGCATCCTTCTGAGTGATGCTCCTAGCTTATGCGTAACGTCCATTTTAGGGAAAATACATGACATAGCATCATCCTTCTCCCAGCACAATTGTTCCTCAACTCCTGGTCAAGTTTGTCTAGAAGATACTATTCATGTCTTAAACCTGGTCTTCTACCCTCAACATGCATTACAGATCAAAGCAAATATCTAAAGATGAAAATGGTCTATCTTCTACTTACACTTCACCTCAACATGAAACATTACTTTCTCCACCAGTTTCCTATCCACACACTCTTAAAATACCAAGGTAAAAAGCACCACAATACACAGCTAATCATCAGTGTAAACATGACACAGACTGCTCACTCACCTACAGCACTGAAGTTTAGCTTGTACAAGAATCAAAGGAAGCCCATCAAAAAACTTAGATAAGCTTATAACATAACAGCGCATAAGTGTCATAATTACGTAATAAATTAGCATTTATTTTCATTGTAGCAAGTGCTGCTATCAAGTTGTATCAGATAGAACTTAACCAATATTTATCAAAGAACAGAAACAGGTCACAAGCCCATTCTACAAACAAAATTCCAATTTAAAATAGTTCCCCATAATAAAAATTAGCAGCAACTGCCTCTTCTAATTCATTACATAGCCAGCAAGAAAACAAATAATCTTCACTCATTTCAAAGAAAGCAAAAACAGAAACCTATCTATCTGGTCACAGTGACACCAAGAGAGGATCCCCAAATTAAACAAAAATGGCATACACAAGAGACGATTTCATGCCATAAGCGTCGAGGTTAATGTGAGAAATTCAATACGAACCCTATGTATCAATCGCTAAGGCGCAAGTACCCAATAGGAACCATAAGGCAAATGAAAATATCTTATATAACTCATTAACAAACCAACAAGAAAGAAGCTTAGAAACAGAAATTACCTGGTTAGAGTGTGAGCTGATCTGGTCTCTTTAGTTCTGGGACTTTCCCTGCCCGCGATTTCAGACCTCAAGAGGGATTAAACAGAGTGGCGGAGACCAAGGACATGGAAGTGTTGCAAATACAGATAAGTTGGGGTCTCCTTGATAATATATTGCTTTTTTTTGGGCAAACCTACAAAAATTATTACATTAGAGTTAAATTTTTACTTTTTACCCTCTCATGTATGCAGGATTACTGAAATCGTTTTTATCGAGGTTAATTTATTTCCTTCCAAGCTCAGATCAACGTGGGCTTCGTCCATTAAAGCAAGCCCCATTTCAGCCCAATTAGACCAAATAATCCAATTGGCTTGCAGCCTAATTAGCCCAATTAAGTTCTTCTCATGAACCGAATCAACTTGTACGTGACACCTTTTATCTGAAATTGACTTGATTTAGGGTTTTTTTAGGTCAAATTCAATCAGATTTAAAATTAATGCTTTTGAAACTCACAAGTTTTTTTGGGTTTTTTTTTGGTATTAGATTAATTATATTTTATTCTAATACTAACAAATGAAACCAAAAAGAATTTGTATAATTATCTTAAATACATTAATTAATAAAATATAAACTTAACTTTTACATACAAAAACTTAAATTTAATTAATAAACCAAATTATATTGTTACATTGCGATCCCATCTTATCATGTCTTTGAATTGAGCATCAAATATTTGATCAAGTTTACTTAGATCAGTTCCATCTCATTAAAGTTGGGCCCAAAACTAGTTTTAATTTAGAAGTTGATTTCTAAATTAACGTCATAAAGAAATACTCATCAAATACTAATAGCTTCAAAATTATTATCTAAAAAATCCAACAGTTATTTTAAATAATCATTCATCGCCAATGGAAAAACAATAATTATCAAAATAATTATATGATTAAAATTTAACATAAAATTTAATTTTTATTTGATTAATTTTAAAATTCACAAAGCGTGTTTTTTTTTTAATTTTTAATATGACATATATATATATATACATATCTTGAGTCAATCTAGTCAAATATATCTTTAAAATTATGCCTAAAGAAAGAACAATATTTTTAGACAATTTATAATTTCAAAACTTATAAAAAAGTAAGATATTGTGCTTTCCTATCAAAAGCCCTTTTCTTCTACAAATCCTTCACTATTTGAGCTCAAAAGTTCTTACAATAATACAACATAATGTTAAAATATTTTTTAAAATATTAAAAGACTTAATTAAAATGATATTATTTCATGTACCCATTTTTAAATAATAAATTTTAAAAAACAATGTGACAGAAAATATATATAATTGTTGGATCCTTAAATTATATATGTTTACTTTAGTTCAAGAAAAAAGGAAGAAAAAAAAGAATCTTGCATTTCAATTTTGATGATCCCTGAGGACATGAAAGGTGCATTGTATGAAGTGTAATGTTTAGTTGTAGAGCATAGATGAGTAATTTGAATTCAAAGCCACAAAGTACCCAAAATGATTTCATATTCCACTTTGCAGTCACTCTTTATTTGCCTCCTCTTTAGGCCAGCCATTAGGCCACCATTGCCCCAATAGTTTTTGGGGAATCTTGTGGGGTAGCCCCTCACCAACCCACCCCAATCCCTCCTCTCTTTTATCCAAAAACAAATTTCCAAAAAAAAAAAAAAACTTGCATTTTAATCCCACCATGATACAATATATATATTTATTATTAAAAAATTTGTGACACAAGCTATCAATTTTTATTTTGTTAATTGAAATAGGGTATGATAGTTACACATTTAATTTAAATAAATCTTCTACAAAAAAAAAATCTGATAAACCAAAAAAATTGACTGAAATGTGAGGTATGAATTTACATGTTTTTTTATATCCAATTTATGTGGCTGGATAGGCATCATATCAAAGTTTTGTCTTGTTTCTTAAGAAAATTTGAGGTTCAAAGTTATTTTGTGGTCAAGTAAAGTGTGTCTGTGGCTCACAATTTAAGCTTTGATCAACCATTAAATCTTTGAGATTGCTTTTGTTGAATGTAAGGCCTAATTAAGCCGATGTCAAAGTGTAGCTAGTCAAGAACAAAGATTGATTTGATTAACTTGCACTCGTTACCCTCTACTCTTCTCCATCAAGCTTATGGATCCCCAAATCAATGTCCCCCTGCCGACCTCAAAATAAATGTTTTTATCAAATATTTATATATATATTTAAAAAATAATATTATAGAGTTTAATTTTTAATTTGTTTGAAATTAATCATCTTATCAGCATTTTAAATTTGTGAAAGATATTTTTAAAATAAATAATATTGAATTAAAACAATAATATAACTAATTTGAATAAATTTCCGGACACCATCATATATAAAAATACTCATTTTACTTAAGAGAACGGAAAAAAAGAAAATCTACACTTGAAACTTACCCACATTAAATGAAGTCATTGGAATGCAATTAAATGCACGGAGAAGAAGAAAAGGGTTGGGGACTAGGTTAAGGGCATGAATTAATTGGTAGTTGCTTTTCATACCCAATAATTAACAGCACTGAAAGGATGTAATGGGCATAGCAGATTGAGATATAGAGAGAGGCCGGAGCATGATTAAGCTCTTGCTTAAAGTGCAATTAAATATATAATGCTGACAGCACGCGCTTAAAATGTTTCCTTTCTTGAAGAATGATGACAAAGTGACCAATTCCCCGAAAGAAACTTAGCTAGTGGAAGATGTGCTCACCCAATATAATGTTATCTCCTTAATTAAATTATCGACACTTGGCTAATTGTATTCATCCCCATATGCACTTCTACTTGTATGATACGTTAGTGACAAATGCACAACGGACCATATTATAAATTTATGGACTTAGGAATATTAATTATGGACTTACCCACTTTAACAGTGCAGGCTCAATATGTCGCCTAGCTATAGATCCTGGCATGTACACGTTCTCATTCTGCTTCCTGTCCATGCTTCACTAATGACATTACAGAACTTGTTTATAGAGACAAAAAGACTACTGATTATCTGTATAATTATTTGGTTTTCTGTATCAAACATTCCGACCATTTGATGGGTTTTGTTGTTGATCTGAGCGAATAAATTATTCATGTAAGTGACAGTAATCCTTTGATTCCAACATTGTAATTGGTTCTAAAATATAGAACTTAATTGTACATATATTTTGATATTTTGTGCTAATGATAGAAGATGTTGAGGTAATATTGACAGCCATCGGTGACGTTACCGGGAGAGATGGAAAATGCAGAAATAATTAATATCTAGAGAGAGAGAGACAATAACATTTTTTTTTCTCTGATCTTGCTTTTATTTCCAACATAAATATACAATATGTAGGAAAAGTTTCATGAACACTAAGACCCACAAATGTGCCCAAATGATTTGCAAAAAGATTGCAACAATTAGCGTCACAATTTAATTAGTGACCTGGGGCTTGTTTTGATTTGATTTGGGTAGGTGAGAAACCTATTAACAAGCTAGGGTTGTCATCCACCCTTCAACGGATAATGAAATATAACATATACTAAATGACACTGAAAAACCCTAAAATGATAAATTACACATGGTATCTGCAACATTTACAGATTTTGAAGTAATTTTGGCATCAATTCACTTTTCACTATATAATATTATGTGCATATATATTTGTGCTTATTAATATATATGCTACTGCTTGTGATCAACCTCTAACGGGTTCAATGAGCTTAATTCTATGTCATTGAAGCAATCGAATCCGAAATCATGGACACCGAAGTCCTCGCAATCCAATAACCAAGCACAATTGTCCTCCAAAGAAGGCCAAGAAATATGGCTTCCGTTGATGCTTTCTCCGGCAGGTTGTGGATTGCTATTGGTATTGGTATTGTGATTGTTATTGTGATTATTCCATGACGCGTCGACGAGGGGAGGTTCATCCATCCACAGGCTATTCAACAAGGCGTCATCGATGCAAATGTTGTCTAGCAAATGTGACTCGTCGCTTGAAGTACAATTTTCAATGGGCGAAGAACTCCAATTGTTGTCCTCAGAGTTGACGATGCCATTGTTGTTAATGTTGCTTGCTTCATTCAAGTTATCGGCACGAGAGGAGCTTTGATCTTCTGCCTTATCAGCTTCTTTGTTGAAAGGTTCATGAGTTACAGGATCAATCCCTAGCTTAAGAAGCTTTTTCTTGATGTGGGTGTTCCAGTGATTCTTGATCTCATTATCCGTTCTTCCAGGCAATCTTGCTGCAATCTTGGACCATCTAGCAAAGAAAGAAGCCGGAAAACTCTTAATGTATATATCATGTAAAAGTTGCAAAATCAAGTAATTAAACACTAAACTTGAATGGACGTCGGTAGGTAGCAAGTCAGAGCGCTGTTTAGTTCACTAAAGAAGAAGATAATGCACAATATTGATAAACCAACACAGGCTATGAAAACCAAGCTTGCGACGTTAAAGCCAGGTCTTTGAATTAGGACAACTTAGTGGCGTGCATATTAGGACATATATTTTTCTATGAAACTACAAATGGGAAGGAAGGAGATTATATAATTTATATAATATATATAATGCAATCATGGAGAAGGTATTCACGTACAACTTTTTTCAAATGCTTTGTCTGTAAGTTTGTCTTTCCAAGAATTCATTATTCCAAAATGCATTATTATCTTCTGCAACCTCATGATTCAAGAGAAGAAAACCCAGAAGACCATATATGCAAAGCTTGTCTGCTAATGAAATTAGATGATAATCAACATGATAACAACTGAGAAAAGTAATTAAAAAGTGGGTCTTGATATATAGTTGATGAATTACCTATTGCCAAGACGGGCATGGAGGTCGATGACAAGCTGTTCTTCAGCTTCTGTGAGGAGACCTCTCTTCAAATCAGGCCTAAGGTAATTAGTCCACCGGAGACGGCAGCTCTTGCCACACCGACGGAGGCCGGCCAGCTTAGGGACGGCCCGCCAGCAGCAGTGGCCATTAGTGAGAATAAAGTTGATGAGCTTCTTGTCCTCCTCAGCTGTCCACGGACCTTTCTTGACACCAAGTTTATCACAACAAGGCTGCCTGCCCATCACCACTAGGTACCACCACTAACACAACAAGTCTCAGTAGTTAATAACACACAAGAAAAAGCAATAGTCTCTCGCCAAAACACACTAGCTAATTGTAAAGACACCCAAAAGCCCACACCCACCTTAATATATAGAGAGGCTTCACCTTTCACCTTTTCTCTTTAAAACCTTAATTATATCATACAACATATGGAAATTAATGAACTTATTTATATAATAATGCAGAGAGATATGAATGGAGAGAGAGAGATAGGGAGATTCCTGCAGGCTGGGCCAGCATTTGTTTGTGAAAAGGACATTGGAACTAAAATGGGGTGTTCTGGTGTGTGTGAGGATACAGAAGATGAGTGTGAGAGAGACCCAAAGACATGGTTACATCTAAGCATCAATAAGAACTTATGTTATTCCCATTTTCCTACACAACCCCTCCACTCTCTCCCTGATTGCACTCTTACTCAACCATGCCATCACTTATTTCGTCATCGCCACGTTTAGGTGTCACTGTCTTCCCTGGGAGGCTAATATGGTGTTGTTCATGACTAGGGTTTTAGTTTGCACACCAGTCAAATGAACCTTTTGATATGTGGAGAAAGAAATATCTTGGATAGGCTATATCTAGTGTTTGACCATTTTGCCAATTAGTTCATCTTCACGTACTTAGGACTAGTGGTTTCTTATGTTAGTTTATTAGTTAATGAGTCATTTAGCTCTGTATTAATTGTTCATAACCATTAACAAGGCCGGTTTTGTGCATGTGGCTGATTGAAACATGCAAGCCATAACTATATATATGAACTTCTGGACATTAATTCTTAATGATCTGCCGGATAATCAGACCTGGCTGAATGGATCAAAGTCACAAAGATTGAAGTCACGGAGAATCTCAAACAAGGGATATGTCGTAGGGAATTGCCCATTATATAAGGATTCAATGCAAAAACAATGTGAACCATGACTTAAATATTAAAGTAATGAAACTTTTCTATTGAAAGTCATGGTTAGGCCTCATTTCTTTGGAGGGTTATCAGATTCAAAAGTACTGGGTACATACCCAAGAGACTCATGAGTTCTTTTAATTGTTGAAAAGAATGGAGAGAAAGAGAAGATAGATCGTTAAAAGTTATCACTGAAAAGTTTCATTTATGTACCAAATTTAAGCTTTTCAGTGAAGAAGGCTAGCCAAATTCATGTGGGTATTTGATTTTGAAGCCATATCTTGAAATTTTCATTTCCATTTCAATAATCTCACTAATAAGTTGATAGGATGAAGAACTCAGAGAGGCTTGATTTTGGTAGTTTCTTTTTGCTATTAATTAAAACTCATTTGGCACTAATAAGGATGTGGTAATATTCCTTTGTTAATTGGGAATTAATATGACTTTTTTTTTTAATTTTATCAAAACACAAGAGTCATTACCCAAATCGGCAAATTAAATACTTACCGTCTAAGTCTTGTCATGATTAACCAAATAATACTCAAGGTAAAACAAAAGTTTTTTTAACACAATTCACAAGCAGATGTGATTAAAATATAACTTTGAGGGAAATCATTGGATCACGGCACTCTTTACCGATCTCGATATGGGTAAGGACTAAAGAGTTCACATCTCTTTCTTACAAAGAATGTCTTAAACTCAAATGATTTTACCTCCATCCAATCATCTTAGATCATATATAAGAATGTAATCAAACATTGGCGTAATCAATTTTATTATTAGTACCTTCAATTTCCCTACAGCTAATCAAATTCGTGCCCTTACTACTGCTATATAGTTGGATAACCTAAGATTCATATCCCTTGTGCATATCTACATTGTCCAAGAAAGTGCACATATCTTAGTTTAATTCGTTTTAATTTCTAAGCAAAATCAAAGTAAAACAACCCTAAAGAAAAGAGTTAAGTATCTTTGACACGGACGACTTCCATTATGTCAACAATAATACGTACCATTACCCATCATGTGCCACGCATGTATTAGAGTCGTAGAATATCGGACAAATACTCAATTAAGTTCACGTTTAATCAAATTACCATACCATAGCCCCTGACAACACGTCTCTTACTACCAAAAAGATGTAAGAATGTCAAAGTTCAATTCAACATGATGACCCGATGATGCATGAATTTAATTTCTTCAAAAGCATTGTTTAATTAAGTCGCATATACATCTCATATAAATACTATATAATATAAGCATATAAATTAATGGGGGTAGTTAATAACCAAAATTTTCGATCTTTGACTTGTGTCTCTTGGTTTAGGTGTGTATAATTTAAAAGGGACCCTTTTCCCTAAAGATTTCATCTTTTAGACTTCATGAGGTGTCTCCTTGAATAAAACCCTAATTGTATTTTAATTCTTAACCTCCTATAAGCTTCTTCACTGTACTATACCCTAACGAATCCATCAAATTTGCTCAAATCCACTTGGAAGCGCCAGGTGCATGAATTAATCGGACTGGCAAATATGAAATTAATTAATGTGTTGCGAGGCACTAAGAAATTCTGCGAACATATTTTGTCTTTTTTTTCTTAGTTATATAATTGATATTGCTTCTCCTACATGCCCATCAAATATACAAATCAATTATATATATGTCTCATGCATTTATACTTTCCCATAAGCAAAGAGAAATGAAATTGAACCATATCTTGGCAACACCTGGGCATGCACTCTTGAAGAAGATCTTTCTTAATTTAGGTATAAATTAATCATGATCGGGAAATTTCAATGGTTTTAGGTATGAGTAATGGCGGTTTCTCTAATAGTTTTTTGTTGGTAATTAAATTTAGGTGATGGGGAACCAATAAACTGAGTGTGTGTGGTGAGGTAGCTAAGTCCAGACATTGATTGTCTGCATGCATGGTTGATTTCTGTCTGGTTTAAGCTTAGCAACACCTATAGCAGTTGTGAGTTCACATAATCACATGCCTTAATTAATTAATTAATTAATTACATGATCTAATGTTTCTCCTTTATTGAATGATTTCTTGTACCCATCAAGATTTTCTCAAGCAAATCTAGCCGAACCACGGGAAAAATTATACAAAATGCACTTGTAAAACACGTGTAAGATATGGATCGATGGATCACCTAAAATTAAAGTTTATCAATGAATTAGAGCTAGCATCTATGAGGTCCGTACTTTAGAAGAAAAATGACGAGATACCAACCCTAAGAAATTAAGAATTTTTCCTTTAATTAGACATATATATATATATAGTGAAAAAGAAAAATTTTGATTTATTGTTTCATCTTACTTAAATAATGCTTATAATGTGTAACTAAAGGAGGAAGTAGATAAATTATGAATATGATCTTCTACGTAGCGTATCTTTCATTTTTCTCATGAGTGTGTCGTTTTTTGCCATTAATTAGCATACGATAAAATTTCTTGACATCTTGATTTTCTCTCGTGCCATCATTTTGCATAAAAATAGTGATTTTTGAAGTGAAACATTGTGTTGATTAATTCTTGTTTAAGATAATGGAAATCATGTTATATATTTGTAGATGTACATTTACATCGGATCGTAATATCCTCTGAATTGTATTAATTGTATAAACATTGTAATTATTTTATTATTGTGAGTTTTGTATTGAATGTATTAACTTAGGATAAATATATTTTTAAAAAATTATAATTTAAATTTGTTTTTTAATTTAAACTTTAATTTGTATTGCATGTGGATTAAAATATATAATTATATATCTAATTTTTCAATTTGATTTAAATCAAATCCAATTCAAATAAAAAATGATTGAAATAAATTGTACATTTCATTTTGAATCTTTTATATTTGTTTTTTATGAATTTTTAAATTTTGATAATATAAATTTTAAAAATACATTTTTAGTATTTAAAAATTTTTGAAATATTTTTTAATAGTAATTTAAATATTTTTTGTTTGTAAAATTTATTGCATAAAATTTTTAATTTAAATATTTTAAAGTTTTAAAAATAAAACTTAAATTGAGTCAAATTAAAACATTAAACGTGAATTAATTGATTTAATTTTATTTTAAAATGTAAAATAAATAAATAAATAAATTTGATGTATTATTCATGTTATTTAATATAGTCATGAGAACAAATTGCATATGACACTCGCTTACAAATGAAAAAAAAAAAAAAAGTTGATTAGATTCATTTAGTTATTCAAATTTCCAAATTTTCTCTCTTTCTCGGTTCCATCAATCAATCATTCGTCTTTGTTGGCTTTGTAATTTTATTTAAAATTAAAAACTAAGCATTCTTAATCATATCTTAATTAACTAATGTAAGCCATCTGTTTTCTTGTGGCATAAAACTATGCCACTTGTGTAAAGACAATTAAGGTCTAATTAAACACATTATAACACAAATTAAAAGGACTAATGAACTGCCTACGGAATGATGAGTTCATAAATGTTGCGGACATTCACTATTTTCCGCAAAAATCATAATTATTACCAATTATTGAAAATTTGCTAAACTATCTAATTGCGTAATTTGTGAGCAAGGCCATCGTCATTAAGGACTCAATTAGGAAAAAAAAATTAAATAAATGTTAAAGGAAAGATAGGAGAAACCCATTGAAGTAAGTCAAAGCATAAGTGTAAAATCAAAATCAAAATAAATCGTGTGGGCACATGAAATGTTTAGTGAGTCCACTCAATAAATGGATCATTCAATGGCAAGATCACACTGTCTTTTGACATTCCACCATTACTGTTCCAATGAAAAGACATGGAAGTTCTTGGGTTGATGAATGTAATTAAGCCAATCCATTAATTAGTCTTAAAGGACACATTGAAGGTCTAATTAAGATTATGGTTGGTGAGGATAGATAGGATTTTGGATTGAGATGGGCATTTCCTCGTATATGAATTATTGTTGAAGGAAACAACAGCTCGTCAACTTTTTCCAAATCAAATCTTGTTTTCATCGGGTTTATGTCAATTATTTTTTCAGAAATATATATATAATATATTGTGTCGGTAAATATATATAAATAATAATAAATATATGATAAATATTAAAAAATATTATGAATTTAATTCAATTTTTATCTAAATATTAAAATATCAATTAAGTTATCACATCAAATTAATTTGATTCAATTCAAATTTTATATTAATTTTTTTCATGATGATAGTCAAAATTAAAAATTTAACGTTTTAATTTGAGATTTTAAAATTTTAACAGTATAATAAAGGTAAAAAAATATCATATACTGAATTTTAATTTAAAATTTTTTATTTATTAAAAATATTTTATCTTATTATCACAAATTTTTTTTAAAAAATTGAATATTAAAAATATTTTTTATTTTATATTTTTAAAAATTTTAAAAATTTATTAAATATATTTTGTGAGTTGAGCATGGTTCAAAATTGACCCAAAAATTCAAAACTAAATGTAAAATTTATTTTATATAATATATATTATGATTAATTTTGAAGACTCAAATTAAAAAATATTATAAATTTTGAACAGATCATCAAATTATGTGATGATCACTTTTTATGATAATTGAAAACTTGAAATCAAGATTTAATTTTAATTTAAATTAAAATATTAAATTTTATAATTAATTTAATTGAGATATTAATATTAAAATTAAAAGATAAATTTAATTTAATTTATTTTTATAAAATTATTTATATTTTTATTCGAATAAAACATACCGCCATCAAGGTACCCATACATCATTGAAAGATTTACAAATCAAATCAATTATAAAACTCAATACATTTAGAATAAGAGATGCAGGGGTATCAAAATTTAGTATTCAACTTAGTTAAAACTGCCGCATCCTCCCATAAGTTATACTTACCATGTCGGTTAGCTACGTGAGTAACATAGGGATTGTGATTGGACAATGAACCTGAAAGAAAGCAATCAACAATACAAATCAACTATTCTTTCTAAGGGAAGACGACATTTCATTGGAAGGTGACCTAATTGCTAAATTTAGTATCAAGTCAAATTAAGCACTCACCACTTTTGGGTCAAATTTGGTACCTAATTTTGCCTCCCGATCTTCTCCTTGGATAGAAGGTAAAGGAAAATCCAAAATCTGACATATACATACAAGAAGCCTAACCATCCATATAACTTTGGAGTTTTTATTAAGTTGCTTCTATTGAAATTAAAGAGAGAAGCTTAACAACTGTAACATTCATTTGAACTCTATGCACAAAACAAAAGCATTATCCCCGTTTTGCTCATTCTTACCATAGTTTCCCTGTTGTTGGGAACCAACAGACCAAGCTTTTTCTTTCCAAATTTCTACTTGACTTCAAGAATAAGTATGTGCCTTATTGACATGAATGACATAACATAGTCAAAGAATTATTGGTGATTCATTTGGCTCAGAATTGAGTTCCCTGTTACTTTTGCGTCTCATTGACCAGAGTGAGAACACCAACTCCAGACCGAAGTTAAAAAGACTAAAAACTGATGGTATCAAACATGAAACACGTCTGTCGGCCCTACACATGATGAAGGAAGGATGACTTTAGAACCAACACGTCATATGACACCTAATCTAACAGGATCACTGAATACCAAGTCAAATACAGTTGAATCTGATCTGCCAATTTAGTTCAGCCTGTAAGAACTCTTGTTAGGGTATCAAGGGCCCAGAGTTGCTATTTGGGTCACAAAATGTAAGAACTGGAAGGAGCTATTAGAGTTCCATGAAGTACACAAAACACTAAACCCTACACTGGATCTTGTTTACTTGCTGTCCAGATAAAATGAATGAGCTTAAACTGTTCACTTACTATTTCTGGAGAACTGGACACGATACACAAACTGATGTACGAACAAAAATTCAAACATGATATTAATTCTATATCTGAGATTTCAACAAAAAGGGAAGCCCTATTTGCAACTTAAACTTCCAAAACAAAGTCCCCAAAACCAACACAAACCATGGTTCATGCAGAAAGTACTGTAACCAGAAAGAAGAATGCATACACATGACCCCTTTGCACAGTGATGCAAAAACATTTGACATCCCAGGGACAAAACAAAATCTCAAAAACCTTTTACTCCGGTCCTCCAAATTTGCTCATCATCTTTGCAATGATAGGAGCTACTTTGGGATTTTGTTGATGCTTTGCAAGATTAGCAGGGTTCTTCATCACTGCAAATGGATAAACCAAGAGCATGAAAAAGTAGCTAAAACATATCTGTTGAAGAACAAATAAAACCAAACAAGACTTTGAATCGACAGTTAGAAGGTACACCAATATGGAGCATCTAATCAAGAGTTCTAACAGCACATAGTAATCATAATCCCTATTTGTGCATTCCACATTGTTGCCTTTCAATGTAAGGATCAAACTAACACATGGAAGGATCAAAAGGAGAATGACAATGAACCCTAAGGGGTTCAATCCACTTATAAGTGTTAACTTGTATGCAAGGTCCAGGGTTCAAATCCCTCAAGGCACTGAGTTTGTTTTTGGTCGTTAAATTAAAGATTCCCAAAAAAAAAAAAAAAAAAGAATGGACCTCCACAACCCAGATACATCGGTTATCAGGAAAAAAAAAAATGATAACAAAAGTCAACCTTGATAAGAAGTAAGATCTCTGTGTCTTCAACAGCCATGTCAAAACACATGCTCAGGTAAGTCCATTATCTCACAAGAAGGAAAAGTGAACTTTTTGCTAATCCTGGCCTCAATCCTGCTTATTTTAATATCTATGTAATATATGAAAAAATCTAACTCCAATATTCCCAACAATTCAGTCTTCAATCACTTCTTTTGCAGTCTAAGATCACGCCTCAACTACAGTTTGCAATCTAGGAAGACGCCTCAACAACACAAGGCCAGCCAAATGATTGACATATTAGCCAATAATTACAGGTCATATTGCTGCCCATGTTTTTCAAAAAGCACATTTTCCAGAGATATAACAAAACAAAACACAAGATGCTCAATCTACCAAAATCATTCACAAGAATTCAACACCAACAAATAGAGTCAGAACTAGAACAAGAAAACCAAAATTAGAAGTCGTCAGTAAACCACATATACATGTATGCTTGTGTCTGTTTTTGAATTATAATCAAGTTAAGGGCCCTAATGTCTTGATACTACTACTTTTATCAACTAATATCCTCCAAACTACTAGCTGCCAATTCATTAATCAAACACGAAGATAAACCAAAAGCAATACTAAGTGTCTCGATAGTTTAAATCATCGGCAGGGTAAATCCATCAAATTAGATCACGTTGAAATTTTGTTGGCAGCCAAAAGACAAATTATTTTACTTCCAAAATTATTTAACCTAGGGCTATTTTATTCTTAAAATTAAAATTTTTAACTCAAATACAAGAATACCACTACAAATAATAAGATAATCAGAACAATATTAGGCCAGTTCTGTAGGTTTCTTAATTTCCACTCCTTCTATGACTTTATTAAGCCACGTTCACATATCATGCCAGTAAAACAAGATAATGTTCAACAATAGCATTAACAACTAGTAAGATAATAGTCAGGAACAAGAAAACTACATGTTCTAAAAGTGAAAAAGCCTACCATCTTGAAGAGCAGCCATAACTTCTGGATCACTAAATGCAGCCATTAATTCAGGGTCCTGCTCAAGATATCAAGAGAAAAAGAGTTAAAGAACCATTTGGGAAAACAATCAACGACTCAACATAACTTCACTAGTCCATCATGCAAACATTACACAAAAGAGGGATACATACAGGATATAGGATTACTCTATTATGAATTTTAGCCAACAAGAGAAAGGAAGCAGTGAAAAGCCACATTGACATTCAGAGTTAAGCTACAACCAAAAGCTGACCATAGTCAGCAACTTCATACTTACATTTAATACTTTGCTAAAATCAACATTTCCAGGCATCCCTCCAGGCATACTACCAGGGAAACCTCCAGGCATACCACCTGGGAAGCCACCAGGCATTCCTCCAGGCATACCACCTGGGAAGCCACCAGGCATCCCTCCAGGCATACCACCAGGCATTCCTCCAGGTTTTCTACTTGAAGATGACTGCTCTTGCTTCTTAGCTTTCTCATAAGCAGCCTTAAAATGCAAAAGAAAATCAGACATACAAAACAGTATAATAATGGAATCAATAAAGATTAACTAGCATATGCCTTACTTGAGCTTCAGCACGGCGACGTTGTCTTTCACGCTCAATCTTTCTGTCTTCTCTCTCTTTGCACAACCTGTCATACTTCCTCCGGTGCTCCTCAATCCTGTGCGCATTAGGTTCAACCTGTAAAGTCAAGGAGTTGCTATGAGCTGCCAAAGCAAACCAAGATTTCATGCAAAACTTTGAATCCTCTTTTAGTATTACAAGGCTATTTTACCTCTATTATAATTTTCTATCTTAATCAGAAGGGCAACAGACCAACCTCACTTTGTTAGGCCACAATGCTTGATTATTGACAGTCACATAGCATCTTATAATGCTCTTTTTTTTGGAGGAGATAAAATTATAATGCATGATTCAGCCATCATATCTTGGACTTTTAAAAAACAAGCAAAAAATTAAATCAGCAGAAGTACACATGCATTTTCTTCAGATATAAAATCTATACAGAGTTATTCAATAAGAAACTTGAAGACAGCTCAAATATCAGCCAGCCTGAAATGGTTCTCAATTTCACATGGGTCAGTCAACCCCTACCCCTATATAGCAGTCCAAAAATTTCAGAAAAGTTATTATCGCATAATAAACAGTTTTAAGTTTGTTACTGTTAAAATTATTAATGTTGTTTTCTAGTGACTTGGATTTTTTTATTCACTAATTTTACTTTCTAGTGACAGAAATGATTCCCAATAACCCCCTCTTCGTATAAAATCCACTAGCAACACTTGAATCTCGATGAACTTAAAAGGAATGTAATCATTCAACTACTATTCAATCTCTTTCCTTCTCAATAATTATATGAAACATCAATATCGGTTGACCTTTGTTTCCTCCATGGGCAACAATTCTTCTCCTAAAATACAACAAAACACTAACTTGAATCCAATTTTCACATCAAAACACAATCAACGAAACCATATCAATAAACTCAAACATATCATAATCCACAAATATACATGTGTTTTCCATAGTCCACCTCAATTGATTTTCTTCTTTCCACTCTCATTTCAGTGTTAAATCAGGCATGTAAAAATGATATCATAGCAATCACTCAAAGAGGTTATCAAAATCTGCATTTCTTGGACCACCTTTGGCATTAAAGAGTATACTCTGAATTCCCAAGTATATCTAGCATACTTATTATGTGGCCAGTGATCATAAGAGATCTTTCAAGCAATTCCATTACAGCCATTCTCAACCGAGTAGCAAACAACATATTCTGATTCATCTGATTAATTTTAAAAATGCAAATTTGCATCTCTTTAATAAAAAATCATGAAAATAATACAAAATCTACATGGATATCCATTAAGACAACACAAATTGTAATAACCATTAGAGAAAACATTTACAAGGGGGGAAAACAGACCTTCTTAAGTACAGCACCTATTTCCTCATCATAGTCTAACTTTGAGGCAACATGTAAATCCTTGGCAGCCTCTTCCCACTGACCGAGCATTGCTCGTGCCATGCCACGAGATTTGTAGCCCTTAGCAGAGTCTGGGTTAATCTGAGATGAGCATTGTAAAATGTAAAACTTTACTTATAGTATGTCACATTACTGTTGGCAAATAACTTCAAAACACAAAATCAAAAATTATAAAAAATGTCCCAAAACAATTTTCTGGATATAAGCTCAGAATGAAAAAGAAAGTTTTTGGAAATAGTTTCCAGTGTTAAGCTTAAGATGAAGCTTTTTCTGACAATAATCAGGCAGAAAATGCTAATTATGCAAAAATAAAAAAACAAAATGAGACACTTTACAGAACACACCCACAAGTAATGCACACCCAAGATGTTAATCATGATTGTTGATGCCATTACAGACATATATATGCATGTGAACATATATTTTTGCACGCAGAATAACATGCTCACTGGAAGTAAAGCCTGATTCAATTTAACACAAACATTCCCCAAAAAAAAAAAATGATCCAGAGGATTATCATTAACACATTTACACAAGCACCTGTATCAGCATACATGAAAGACGAGCAATACATACACATATGTATCAAAAACAAGCAAACGAAACAAACCTCCAAAGCTGCATTGGCATCACGGATAGCAGCATTTGGCTTCTTCATTTTTATGTAAACATTAGCTGAAAAACATCACAGCCATGCGAAATCAACAAAGAAACAAGAAAAATCTAATTCAGAAATTCAAGTAACAGTTAAACAGCAATACCATAGAAAAAAAAAAACAATATTCACCTCTGGCAGCATACATGATTGCTGACGTTGGATTCAGCAAAATAGCCTGTGTCATGTGCTCGATTGCTTCTTCCAACTTTCCTGCATTTCACTCATAACCATCAAACATACACACACAGTCACATGGATATATGTACATAAATACACAAGTACCTCGTACATATACATTCTACATTGATACATCACATACATAATTATGTGAACATGTGAATATACCTTCAGAAATGGCTTCAGTAGCTCTGAACTTGGCCAACTGGGAAGCCTCACGGCTCTCATCACTGACCTCAACGGAAGGGTCTCCCATCTGCAAATGTGAATGGATTAATGCATGTACAAATATTAAACAAGCAAAAGCAAAGAAAATTAAATAATCCAAGCCCCAAGGAACAACAAAACAATACCTTTTGTGGAGGATCATTATCAGGCTCCACAGTCTCTCCTTCCAGTTCCATGTCCGATTCAATAATCTCGTCCTCCTCCTCTTCCTCCACGTTCACCTTGGCTCCTTCATTCTCCTCCAGGTCCTCGTCACTCTCCTCCACCACGGAACTCTTCTGTATATCATTCAGAAACCAACAAAACACTCAAAATATTCACCTCCGCGTACACACATAGGGCGACGGCTAACAAATACGAAAGCGAACACAAATACATATACGCAATCGACATGTAAACAGTAGACAAGAGTTCAAAGAGTACCGATTTGAAGTCTCGATGCTCGTAAGCAGCAGGAGGCAGCTTAGCGCCAAGACTGAAATAAACCATTTGCACAGAACAAAAATCAAACACAAACCGAAATAGAGATTGAAATTCGATACATATTACTCATTTCGTGCGTCCATTTAAAAACAGAAATTGATCGATTACCTTTCGAGATAGTCGCGGAAGAAGGAAAGAGAGGGATCACTAAGGATAGAAGGATTGGATATACATTGTTCGATGAACTGCTTCAGTTGGTTCAGTTTGGTTCCGTCCATTCTTGCTAACGAGACGCCTTTAGTCCTAAAGGGCTTTGCTTGTGAGATTTGCAGAGTAACCGGAAGCAGAGGCTCTGTTTGCGTCTTATGCTCTTCTTTTCGGCTCGTTCGAAAGTAACCGAAGACAAGCGTGCAGACGTGTA
This sequence comes from Moringa oleifera, assembly GCA_021397835.1. Classification (NCBI taxonomy): domain Eukaryota; kingdom Viridiplantae; phylum Streptophyta; class Magnoliopsida; order Brassicales; family Moringaceae; genus Moringa; species Moringa oleifera. The sequence continues at coordinate 2,721,456 of JAJFZO010000566.1, forward strand.
GGAACACGACCTAGAGAGACTAGGCCCTTCTAGTAGCTTCTATTGGATACTGGATAGGGATCTCATGAGATTTCTTTTTAATTATGCACTAATTAAGATTAAATGAATTGCAAAGATTTGATTTTATTAATGAAAATCAAAGATTTAAATATTTGATTCTCTTCACCATCATTTTTGTAACTTTATTTTCATTTTAATATTTAATTTATATTTCACTAACACTTTATTTTATTAAATTAATGTCCGAAAATAACGTGAATAATCCCATAATCCCATAATTTCTATGATAGGCTTCTTATTACAATCAAAATGGATCCATTCTCATTTCAGGGCTTTTCAACCCGCTGTTTGGCCACAAACGGAAAATAATTTTCTCATTTTTAGTGATATTAAATTTCAATATCAAAAAATTAAATTAAACAATAAAAATGTATATTTCAATAATATTAAAAATATTAAATTTATATAAAAATAATACATAATAAGTCCTTTCACATTTGATCTTCTTGTACAACTTGAAATTGAATAAATTAAAAATAATAATCATAAAAATAATTTCTAAAACAATCACAAAAAGAAAATCTGATTTTCATAAAATAATTATCTGCTCGATAATTTGTGTGAACCCGAGAAGCCCAAAGGCTCCATAGAAACCAAGCCATGGAAATGCAGAAACAATAACGTGAAAGGTACATAAACAATAAGATTTACTAGAGATGTAAAGTGACAATACTGCTCAAATCAAATCAGTGAATGAGAAACAAGAACAATCAGACCAGAAAAATCTCCAGAAATAAGGTAACCAAGGATCCCTAATCAGAATGATCTCTGTGTTATTTACTCCGATATATAATGCGAATCTGTTCCTCTGAGAACTAATACAGGGCCACGGTGGCCAAAATCAAGAGCAAACTAGTGATTCCGGCACCAGCAATCGTGGCTAGACCTCCATCATTTCCAGGTACTCCTGCATGGTTTGCAATATTAGGGCAACAGATAATTAATAAGACTGGCAGAAAATTCATAGCAGATCCATGCATGCCAACAATTAAGGCTGAATTGGTGAACAAATGAACCATATATATTAAGTCTCATCCTAAGGTTTATATGAGCGTAAAACTGCCAACAAGATGCAGTATAAATCTACCCATATTCTAATCTCATGTTTTTTTTTTTTTTTTCAAATCAAGATGCAACATAAGTTTAGATATATTTTATTATTTTTTTCAAAATATTAACTATAATTATAAAATAATTACTATCAAAATAAATAATATTTTATCAATTAATAAAATAACATTGATTCTATCGTTTTCAGTAGTTAACTTAAAAAAATTTTACAGCTGCTTTGTCCCATTTGATTTGGATTCTTGCCAATCCAATGGAGACAAACATGTGAACTCTTTTCCCGGGAAACCTGCCCTGTTTGGATGGGTGGAAAAGTTTTTCTGGCAGTCAAATTTGGAGGCACAGAAAGCAATCAAGGAGCCAGGTTGGCTACCCACCCACTTTGACAAACTTGTTAGTTTCAATTACTAAACAATTAAAAAGATCAAAGGGGCGGTTGAGTGGACCCAAGTTTCACCTAAAAATCTGAAAAGTAAGCCCAAGCACACATGAAACCCAAATTTGAACTGGGTCTTATGAAGTATGGACATCAGCTCACTCATAAGAACAGGTATTGTTCAAATAACACTGTGAATTCAGTGTGAATTATCATGAACATGACTTCTATTTATTCCATGAGATTGTCAATAAGTGACAGAAACGCTACCTGGGGGAGGTGTGGATGCAGGAGAAGGAGCATTACTTGCTGGAAAAAATTTAAAAGATAAATGATTAGTTAAGAAATTAACCAGCTTCAGAAGAAGCAGAATATTCTCAATTTCTGCCAATAAATTTACTCACAGTTGCAAGCGGTGAGATCGGTGTTGACGCCGCAGCTTCTAGTGAGGCGGAGGGCGTCAGAGACAGATACGTTGAAGGAAGCGAGGAGGCCAGGGGTGTTGTAGAGGTTGCAGAGGCAGTTGAGGTCGTCCTCCACCGCTTCCTTGATCGGGTCACAACAGCTGCTCGGCGGTGTGGCTGTGGAGTTCAAGAAGTCGAAGCACGGCACCAACTTCGACGCGCAGGTCTGAGTCTGCGCCTCCGTTGTGCTTATTGCGGTGCCTAGCACCACAACTACCGCCGCCAGCAACACGATCATCATCTTCGCCATGCCCATCAACCTCTCTCTCTATCACTCTCTCTCTCCCCGTGACTCTGTCTGTCGTCTTTCTCGTCTAACAGCTTTTTCCGGTGTTTGGTGGATGTACAGCTTCTGCTTTAAATATACTTACAAAACCTCCACGTGTCTGGAATATTACACATAAGTTTTCATTTTTTTATTAAAAAAGGTAAAAATAAAAAAATAATGGATGGTAAAAAAATCTTCAATTTTTCAATAAATTAATGAAGATCATGCAACTAAAGCAATTAAATTAATTAGAAATATCAGTAATCTAATGAAAAATCATCGTTAATTAGTTGCCAAATCTTCATGTTATGTAGTGTTAGTATTTAAATAAATTGAAGCCCACCAACTAAGAACAAGTATTTATAATTAATGTTTCATTAATTAAGTGGAGTGGTTGCAAGGATAACAAAACAAACACTTTAAAAAACTAATTAAATTGCTTAATTTTGTTAAGCATACATGTAAATTAAATTCGTTCACAAATGTTATAAACAATTTAAATATATAACATCTTATTACTTGAATAAAACTCCATTTGAAAAAACAAAGAGAACTTTGGCATTATTATATTAATGATATTTTAATTAAAAATTACTAATATCATTTGATTAAAATAAAGTTAGTGTACCTCATCATGGAATGATATGGAGATGCAAATGGCTTGGAAATTGAAAGTTTGATTAATTAGCTAATTGACTGGGGTGAGCAAGTCAATGGGGTTAGGTGTGCAAAACGACAGCGTAGAAGTGGTCAACGAACGGCGTGGCTTTGTACCGTGAGAGACACGCCATCTTTTAGGCGCTTAATTTCGCCATCTCCATCAATTTACCGGTTTTTTCCTAGAAGGAATACCATTCAGTTGTTTGACTAATTTGTTTCTTATTTATTCTTTTGCTTCCTGCCTAATTGGAATATGTGAAGTGAAGAGTATCACACCACCTTTGAAACTAAAGGCAAGCCTTAATAAATAAAATCAGTTTGTAATATAAATAATTTATTAGAGACGGCAACAGTTTGAATTTATGAGGATATTTAATTCGATAAAATTTTAATAAAATAAATTTAAATAGTACTCAATCTGATTTAGATAAATTTGAATTTAAAAATTAATATTCAAATTTTAATTTTTAGTTGTATCACTCAAATTTCTTTACATAATTATATTAATATATTAACTTTTTTATTTAAAAATTTAATTAATTTAAATTTGATTATATTAAAATTTGAATTTTTTTACTTGATTAATAAAAAATACATACTTTTTATTAATATTTATTAATTTATTTTAGAATTTAATTATATTAAATAAATTTTTAAATAATTATTTAACTGATAAGTACATATTATCTTACTAAAATTTACTAAATACAATATACGAATTTAGATGAATTTAGTATACAAGTAAATGTAAATAAATTTAATATTAAAATTACTTTTTAAATAAATTTTAAATGATTTTAAATATATATATTTTAATCGAATTTGAATTAAAAATTTTATAAACCCAACCTGTTGTCATCTTTATAAGTTATAAAAAAAAATAAAAAATGATTAATGTTTTTTTACTGTATAAGAAAGAGGATGAGTGGTAACATATCATTTTTAATTAACATTTAATATGAAAAATAATTATTTTAAAAGAATATATTGTATTTTAATCAATCTTTCCATTTGAAATCATGTGTGATAATTAATTAAAATTTTTTAAACTATTTGTTCAAGTATATTTCTTAGTTAGATCTTTGCTTTGCTTTCTTTGTTCCCGGTCCGAGTTGCTCTTAGCACGTTTGCTTTACCGGCTCGGGTTGTCCTTTGATGACGGCCCGGCCTAACAATGTGGTACCCGCTCGGTCTGCCACGTAGAGACTTTGGTTAAACGACAGCGGATTCTAGTCGATCCTTGTAGCACCGTCACGTGCGGCGCGAGCGTTATGTAGGTTATTGCACGTCAACGGTTCTGATCGGATCTCCAATACCGTACCACATCTAACGGCTATAATTCCCGCCACTGGGAAAACTGCCAACTGAAAATTTAAATCACAGAGTAAAAACTGAAAAGAGCCGAGGAACAGGTGACTGGCTACTTTTTAACTTTTCTGGAGATAACGGATAACACAGAGAACTGAAAAACCAGAGCTTGACGAACATTGAAGAGAACCCATCAATGGCTGCTCTCACAATCGGAATCGCCACCGTCACCGCAACCAGCACTGCGGTTCGTACAAGGCGGAATCCTTCCCGGTCCACGACCAGAATCTCCTGCGTCGGATGGGTATAATATATAAAACCAAAATCAAATTTGAAAAAGTAACAAGTACTTTTTCCTACTGACTAATAGCAACACCAGTTTGTATATTCTTGACATGGATTCTTTCTGTCGAAGGAAGGATCCGGAAGGCTTATTTGGGCCGCCACAGACAGGGCACATTGCTCGCCGCGAGTTCCAGAGACGGCTGGAGAGAGACGCGGAAGCAAGAGAAGACTTTGAGAGACAAATCCGAGAAGAAAAAGAGCGTCGAAGAGCTCTAAGACAAGTAATTTGGATTTTTTCTTGAATTGCTATGAGTTGAGTCCGCCAATTTTATTGCATATCTTTTCTATGTGGTTGTTAATTTGCGGGTTTTGGTTTATGTTAGTCTAGGGTTATGCCAGATACTGTACAAGAGCTGATAGAGTACTTTCTCGACACAGAAGCTCAAGAGATTGAGTTTGAGATTGCAAGGATGAGGCGCTGGTAAGTTATTTTTATCGCCTTACTCTATGTCGGATGGACAGAATGATTTCTGAAATTGCATGTTAGTTGATTGCTATGTCGATCTTCAACGATCAAAGTAGAGTAAGGTGTAGAAATACGCGTTTGTTTAAGGCCGCTTGCTTGGTTTTTGTGTCATTGTCTTTTTGATATACATGTGAGCTATCAAGCCTTCTGAGTGTCAGTTTTCTAAGTTCGAGTTAAAGATATCTGGATTTGGGTTACACTCTCCCTTCTATATGTGAAATTGCTGCTTAGAAAGATTTGGTGAAGAAAGCTATTGACAAATGTTGAAGTCTTAAACTGATGAAAGAATGGGACTTGTCAAGTTCTTTCCATGAGGAAGGAAATTTGTGAAGCATTGGTTGGTTAACTTATAATATGTGATGTTTTAGTGAATATTTGTGAGAGTATCGGAAATAATTGAGAAGCCTTTAATAATATGAAGTTTTGTGATTTAGTAATTGAACTTGTAGAATAGTAAATAAGCTTGTAGTAGCAGACCGACAAAATTTTGATTTAGTTTTCCTTGGGTTTTTATAAGTGTACACAAGTTTGTTTATTTATAAGCGTGGGGAGTCGGTTGTTTTGTAATATTATTAATCGAATTTTATTTGTGATTCTTCCACTTACTGCATTTACTATGTTTTTAGTTTTTTTTTTCTCCCACCTTTGTCTCTTGATTTTTCCCATCAAATGTTCCATCTCAACTTCTAAAAATAGATATCATTTTGTGGCACTCATCCTTGATGCACATTTCTGTAACTCCGATCATTTCTTGTAGTTGTTTGAATTTTCCTCGTGATAACACCTTAGTAAATATATATGTCAATTGTTCTTTAAACCTGTAATGCTAGCCATTTTAATGGAGTAATATTTTATGGCTATGTGTTTTGTTCTATTGCGTGACACGAGATTTTTTCATCATTGCTATTGTTGATGTGTTGTCACAATAAATCTTTGTTTCTTCATTTTGTAGCTCTCCCATTTTCTCAAGTATGTGCTTTGACCATATAGCTTGACTCACAATTAATGCTACTACAATGTATCCTGCCTTTGCTGAAACTTGTGCAATTGTTACTTATTTAATACTAAATAAAGATCCTCAAGGTTATTGTGAATGCGTAACTTGAGATACGTTTTATGTCGTTCAATGATCCTACTCAATCACTATCATTGTAAGTGACTAATCATGAGTCAATTATGGATCCATACCATATGCTATAGTTCTTTATTGCTTATAAGTAACGTAGTATTCGTTTTGCCACTCCATGCTAAACTTGCCTTGGATTTTACATGAATTTTGATAGTAAATTGGCCGCATACATAATATTTGGTTTCATAGTTGTCAAGTTGAGTAAGCTCCCAATAAGGCTTCACAATGTTGATGTGTCGGCTATTGATGTACCATTTTTTTTTCTTGGTACTTTATTGTTATCCAATGGAGTTGAAACTGGTTTGCAACCTTCCATCTTAAACTTCTTTAAGAGACTAGTGGTGTACTTCTTCTAAGGAATGAAGATTCCATATTTTTGTTGAGTTATCTCAATTCCAATAAAGTAGTGTATCATATTCACATCAATCATTTCGAATGTGTTCATCATGTCTTCTTTGAATTTCTTGATCATCTTGTCACTGTTTTCTATGTAGATAAAGTCATCGATATGTAGAGATAATGAGTGTGTTGTTCGCAGCTTGGGTTTGAATGTAAACTGATGGCTCACTTAAGCTCTTCTTGAATCCTTGCCCATTGAAGTACTCGTCAGTTCTGCTATACTAGACTCATGGGACTTGTTTTAGGCTATATAATAGCTTATTTAATATGAAAATGTTGTCTTTTCGATCTTGCATCACGAACTCTTGTGGTTACTTTGCATGTATTTTTTTCTCTTTAGGCAGCCATTGAGGAATGCGGACTTGATATTTAGTTCATAAATTTTCCATTTCTTTTGAGCTATTTATCTAGTGTTTTATTTGTCCAGACATGTAAATGGAGAAAATTTATCGTTGTAGTCGACATCAAATTGTTGTACTTATTCCTTAGCTACAAGTCTTACTTTGTATATTTGAACTGAGTCATCAAAGTTAAGTTTTGTCTTAAGACCTAACTACGAGCTCCTTTTTCTCGTTTTTCTCGATCATCTTCATTTATTCTTTCTTAGCTTTCATCCATATATATTGTTTCAAAGTTGCTTTATAATTCTCTGGCTCTATTACTATCAAGTTGCATGTCTCATATATCTTGATCAATGATTTTTTTCTTTTTGGTGATAATTCTAGCAAAGAGTTTCCGCATGGTGCTGATTTTCACGTTGTTGGTGATTTTGATTGTATGTGCTTGTCTTCATTTTATTGTTAAGGAGGAGTTGACAAGCTGATGTTCTTTTTTTTTTTTTTTATAATCTTTCTATCTCTCGATCTTCATCGAACTGTTGATAATTAGTTTCTTTATTTTCAAGTCATAAACTTGATATCTTTGAATTGTGTTATAAGCCTAAAAAGATATTTTCTATGTTTGTTTGTTTGTTTGGCTTGCTTCTTTTCAGTTTTGGGATTTGCACATAACCAATGCACCCAAGGACCTTGAGATGTTTTTGTGAAGGCTTTTGTTCAATCCAAACTTTGATGTCTTGTTTTGCATGGTCTTGGTTGGACATTAATTGAGTAGGTAGATTATTGTGCTTACGACCTCTACCCAAAAGGTTTTAGGTAGATTTTTCACCATCAGCATTGCTCTTGCCACTTCCATGATTGTTTTATTCTTATTTTCTAATACTTCATTTTTGCTCTAAAACGTAGTTGATAATAAGTCGATGTTGCACACCATTTTCATGGAATTCATTGAATTTTTTTTTATCTTATTGTCTTTATAATGCAGCCACTTTGTTTTTTGGTATGAGTTTTAAACTTCTTGATGATTTTAAAGACTTGCGATTTTTCACATGAAAAATAAACTCATATCCTTTTTGTATAGTCATTAATAAGGAGAATGAAGTAACTGTTCTGATTATGAGTTGGAGTGTACATCGGTCCACAAACATGGGTGAATTGGCTCCTTACCTTTTCATACTTTATTAGGAGGAAATGATTGTCAATATTGCTTAGCAATCATATTGTTACTCTCCACATAGTGAAGGCAAGTACATACAACCAACAGTACTAGAATCGACATCACACGAGAACTTATCATCATAATCAATCACAAGAAGAATAAGATCATTGACTTAGATATACGAGACATGTAACTTGACAACAATAGAGCTAGAGAGTTATGAAACAACTTCAAAAATAACATGTAAGGGAGAAAACTATGGGAAAAAGAAATCAAGATGTCAAGAAGCATGAGATATGGGAGCTCGTAATCTACCCTAAAATAAAGAAGTCATAGGAGTTAAGTAAGTCTACAAAATAAAACTAAACCCTGGTGGTTTGATCCAAAAACACAAAGCAAGACTTGTAGCCAAGGGATACACACCACAATTTATGGTCAACTATACTGAGATTTTACTCTAGTTGCATACCTTGACATAATAAAAGTACTAATTGCACTAGCAGATCGAAAGAAATGGAAGATATATCGGCATTCCTTAATGACTATTTGAAAGAAGAAATCTACATGAAGCAACCTCAAAGATTGATGTTACAAGGTCAGAAAAACAATTTTCTCTAACTAAAGAAGGCCTTATATAACTTATAGCAAGCACCACGAGTTTGATGAAACATAATTGATGAGTACGTCAATGAATAAGGATTTAGGAGGAACTTAAGTGAGTCAAAACTCTACATCAAAACGCAAGATGTGAAAAAGATATTCATTAAACTATCTATATGTTCATGAGATCATCTATACAAGGAACAATGACAAGACGAACAAGGAATTCAAGGAAGACATGATGAAAGATATTCGAGATGATTGATATGGGTTTGATACATTACTTTCTTGGAATCGAGATAACTCTTAGCAAGATGAAGCTTGCATTGCCCAAAAGAAGTTAAAGAAATTCAAGATAAAAGGTCACAAAATAATTTCAACTCCATTGAACAAGAATAAAGCACTAAGAAAATAAAATGGTACACTAAAAGTCTCAATATTTCGAAACCTTATTGGCAGCTTATTCTGACAATTACAAGATCAGATTTTATGTATGCAACCAGTTCACTATCAAGATTCATGCAAAGCCCAAGTCAAGTTTAGTATGGAATAACTAATCGAATACTATGCTACTTATAAGGAATGAAGAATTATGGTATGTGGTATGAATCCATACCTGACTCAAGACTAGGAAGTTATACTTATGATTGCAAAAGATCAGAGGATGACATGAAGAGCAACTCACGCTATGCCTTCAAAATAAGTTCAGGGGTCTTGAATATCAAGGGAAAAAAAAAACAAATTGCACAAGTTTTAGCAAAGACAAAATATCTTGTAATAATATTAACTGCAAGTCAAACTATATGGTTAAAGCGCATATTTGAGGACATGCGAGAACCATAAAATGGAAAAACAAAAATTTATTGCATAACGCAACAACAATAGCAATTGTTAAAAATTCTATGATCCACAATTTATTAAAAAAAAAAAAACATAGTCCTAAAATATTACTTTATCAAAGAAGCTGAAGCAAACAAAGAGATACAACTCTAAGTATTGTAGGTTTGAAGAAAAATTGGTAGATACATTTACTAAGGCGCTATTATGGGAAAAATTTGAACAATCACAAGATATGGTCGGAGTTACTAAAATGCATATCCAGAGGAGCGTCAAAAAATGATGCCCATTTTAAAAGTTAGTATGGAATGTTGGTTAGAAAAATCAAGAGATAAAGGCAATAGAGAGAAAACTAGAGCCTTAGGAAATGGGACAGGTGAGAGGGTCATAAATAAATGCCAATTAATGATGTCAACAAAAAAAAAAGTTGGTTATATGAAACAATTTACTCCCAACACCTATAATTAAAGAAGCTTGTGTACGCTCATTAAAACCAAAGGGAAACCAAATCAAAAAGGTTTTTAAGTTTCATACTACCAGCTAATTTACTATTCTAGTATTTTTATTACTAACCTATAGAACTTCATATTATTAAAAATCTCTCATTTGTTTTTCGTATTCTTACAAATATCCACAATATATTATATATTATAAACTAACAAAATGTAAGGTGGAAGTGCAGTCTCAAAAATAGAAGGATATTCTTTACAAATAAAGGCCAATCATTGTTTGTCAGACTGACAGACTAAATTTTGAAATTGCATGTTACTTGATTGCTACATTGATCTTTAACCGTCAAAGTAGAGTAAGGTGTAGAAATATGCTTTTGTTTAAGGGAGCTTGCTTGGTTTTGGTGTCACTGTCTGTTGATATACATATGTGCTATCAAGCTTTCTGAGTGTCAGATTTTTAAATTGGAGTTAAAGATACTGAGTTTTAGTTGTACTCTATTTTTATATGTGAAATTGCTGCTTAGAAAAATTCTTGGTGAAGAAAGGTATCAACAATTGTTGAAGTCTTAAACTGATGAAAGAATGGCGCTTGTCAGGTTCTTTCTATTCAAAAAATTGTCTATAGAGAAGCCTTAGGTTCAGTTTGCATTCAATTTATTCATGTTTTATGTAAAACAATGAGGTCCAAGCTGTACTCACGGAACCTTAAGATTAGTGTTTCTTTTATATACCGTTGTATGTTTTATTCCTAAAATCTAAATCTTGCCTTCATAATTCTATAATAACATCCAAAGTTTGCAGGCTGGACGAGGAATTCTTTTCACACCTAAAGTTAGAGATAGGGAAGCTCCGATTTGCTGTTTCAAAAACTAAGGTTCGTCCTTGAAATTTTTTGTTGAGATGAATTCTATATGTAGAATTGAAACAGACCAGTTTGATGTTAGTTCCTGTAGGACATGGAAGACAGATTGATTGAGCTGGAAGCACTTCAGAGGGCTTTGCAGGAAGGAATAGGTTTGCTTTACAATCTTCATACTGAAGGATTCGAATATTTGCTTCTTTAGCAGATACCCACATTCTATAGTTCCTTTTTCTGTTTACAGAGGCCTATGATAAGATGCAAAATGACCTCATAACAGCAAGGAATAGCCTAACCAAAATCTTGACATCAAAGGATTTGAAAGTGACTGTATGTGGCATCGTTCACTCATCCAGCCTCTAGATTAAAGATTTTTTATTTTTTTTATCTCATGCTTCTTAACTAAGTTGAAGTTACATGACCATGCAGTTACTGGAGATGGTTGAGCGCAATGAGTTGAATAGATCTTTATTAACGCTTCTTGATGAAAACATAGCAAATGCACACCAGGGTAACCAGGTATCTCTGCTAGATAATTTTCTTCAACTATGTTCAAGTTAAATTCTTCATATTTTTAATTTCCTTTTCTTTTGAAGCATGAAGTAAAGGAATAACATATCTTGCCAAGAATGATACTACCCTGTACCCTCCTGACTGATATGTGTGGTAGCACCATGACAAAATAAGGAAATGGGGGAAGTGGGATATTCAAGATTCTTATCGATATAATACATACAAGGACAGTTTTCTATCATTACATTACTTTGTGAGAAGATAAAAATTCAACTGCTTATATTGGAATAACTAATGAACAAACAGAAAATGCTTGAAATACATTGAGAAGTCATCCTTATACAGAGCAAAAACTGTTTGGAATTATTTGAGAAAAGGAAACATGACCTTATCTAATTAAACATAGGTATAGAATGACTAGTAATCCATTTCTAGGACTAGAAAGGTATTTCTTCTAATCTACCACCAGATCATATCTTAAATGTAAATTAAGTCTTACCTATTATGCTAGTTCCCAACACTTCTACTTCATGCTTATTTCTCAGAAGGAAATGAATGAACTGTCATGATGGTATCATCCACCTAATTTAAACTGTTGGCATGCTTTACCTACCAATATATTCATTCCCATATTTAAGAAAATGCATGAAACTAGATCCATCTGTATCATCTCCTGGTTGTCATTATACTCAATCTCCAGACTGTTTTGCTTGGTCTTTTGCATAATCTCTGGTTGGCTTGTCGAAATTTTGAAGGACCCTAATTGCATTTCCTTAAAATCCTTTTCCCCCATCTCAACTTTGCCTTTAACAGTTAGTCTGATAATTTCCCACCCTCAATACTATTTCAACTGAGTGAGACAGTTATGCTTCATTAGCTCACCAGAAGCATCAGCATCTCAGATAAATTTGCCTCTTTTATCAGTCTTTGATCATTGTAGCTGTTTGGGTCTCCGTCTAATGTTTGAGAGTGCATTCTTCTAACCATGAGTTTATTTCACCATAAGAGAAAAGAAATACACCATCACTTTTCATTGATTGCCTCTCAGTTAGTTGATTTTATTCTCCATTTTCTCGATTCCCTCTGCTTCGTCATTGAAAACTAATTGATTGCCTCTCAGTTAGTTGATTTTATTCTCCATTTTCTCGATTCCCTCTGCTTCGTCATTGAAAACTCGTGTAAAACACTTTTCCTTTTCAAAATAATTTGCTTGGAGGAAATGCACAGAACAATTAGCTCCTCTAACTTGATGTAGTTCCCCAAAAATGCTTTCATACTTTTAGACTAACATCAGTTCATCTTAGGAGAGATGCTTATGAAATTTATCGTTTGTGGATGAAAATTTGTGCAGAAAGAAGCTGCTGCTTTCATGGAAAAAGTTCGTGCAGCTGTTGTTAAGTACATGACAGTATGACATACAGGTGTGGATGAGTACAATACCCTTCTTTATAATGAATTCTTGATGAGTTAGGCTTGAGAGTTACCTCTAATCATCGTAGGACAGCCATTAAGAAAGTAACAACGTAAACTGAATGCTGTGCAATATCTTTGATTTGGATTTATGCTTTCAGGATGCAAGCGGACTCAACTGCAGGGCATTGAAGGAGGCTATTGGTAGACAGAAAGATGATCTTTATTTGACATACAGGACCAAGGTTAGCTGTGGATAATTTGAACCAAAGTGGACCGAACCAATCAGTATGGTCAACTCCATCGCATTAATGCCCAAGACACACTGCCCCTTACCTGATGAAGGGGTACTTGGGTTTACTAAAATTTTTAATTACTCAGGTTCAGATGTTACAGCTCGTAAGTGATGATAAATTAACATAAGATTCTAGCATTGTTGCTTCAACCTTTGTTGTCCTCGATATCTTCCCCTGTTTATCAATTGCCAGCTATGGACAATATTTGATTCCTCAACTTGCCTAACATTTGCTTATGGTAGTAACACACCAGTCATGAAAGCTGTTAGATGACTTCCAGGGCTCATTTACATAACCTAGCCGTGTAATTAAACACTGATCTTCCTGTTTTTTTTAAAAAAAAACCAGACAGAGACTTGCAGTTTAATATATCAGCACATGTATGTACCCATTCGAGAGCCTTCGAGAATCATCATTTCTGTACTTATCTCTGTCTGTATCAGTATTTAAAGCTGTTGTCGGTGGCCTTACATTTTGACCCTCGGTTCCCACACCCTCATATTTCTCCTATCCTTAAATGTGACAATGAGCCGGATCTGCTTGTGTTAAAGTATGAAAAATTGTATGTTTTATAAATCTGAAAAGCATTACTTTATTGCATTACAAGTATCTTCTTTAGATTTATTTGTTTTAGTAAGAGCAAAGTTGTTGTTAGTTCAGGCAATTGACCATGAACCTCATGCTTGCTTTCGTCCCAAACCCTAACGAATTTGGCCTAAACTCATGCAACATGCTTATGACATAGATGGGCATTCACATGCCCACATACAAATATCTTTGCTAGGATCAGAAATAAAGCTTGGAAGCCTAGAATTGTTTGAACCAAAGAGAGTGGAAAAGAATAAACAAGAACAGTGAAGAGGAAAAGCAAAAGGAGAGGAGAGAAAGTAAAGAGGTAAAAGAAAGCGAAACATGTGGAGCCATTTTATTTAATCCAAGTAGAAGAAGATTAAGAATAAAACCTTTTTGAGCTCTTTCTATAAATAAATCTCATACCCTTCCTCCTTTTCATCACTGTCCATTTCCTTCACAGTTCATATCCATGGCAAGACTTCACCTTCTCCTTCTCCTACTGATTCTCTTCTTCTCTCTTTACATGGCTGGAACGGTAGAGTCTGGTGTTTCCAGACATTCCAGCCCTGTGGATTTCATCAAAACCTCGTGCAGGGCCACTCGGTACCCTGCCTTGTGCGTCCACTGCCTTTCAGGTTTTGCCAGTAGCATTCGGCAAAACGAGCACCGCCTCGCTCAAGCTGCCTTGTCAGTGAGCCTAGCCAGGGCTCGATCAGCTGCTGAGTTTGTGACCCAGATGACGAAGGCCAGAGGCAGCAAGGGTCGAGAACACCAAGCTGTGAAAGACTGCATAGAAACCATAGGAGACAGTGTCGACCGGCTTAGGCAATCAGTGAAGGAGCTCGGCGACATGGACAGAGCTGCAGGGGAGGACTTCATGTGGCACATGAGCAACGTCCAGACCTGGGTCAGCGCTGCTCTCACCGACGAGAACACTTGTCTTGAGGGGTTTGCAGGAAGAGCCATGGACGGAGATGTGAAGACTAAGATAAGGCAGAGGGTCACAAACGTTGCACAGGTCACTAGTAACGCCCTTGCCCTCGTGAATCGATTTGCAGAGAGACACAGAGCTGCTGCTGCAGCAACTGAGAATCCATAGATTCTGCTTCTCGAGGTGGTGTTCAATGGTTCTTGTATAAATGTAATATGATGTCTCAGTAAGGTTTGTGCCTGGCCTAGATTCCGCTGTTACAAAGCATCTCCTGCTTGTAACTTCAGCTGAAAATGTAACATATCAAACATCAGGCCTGTCTGAAAGTTCTGCTTGTCTTGTATCATTCTCAAGTTTTGTCATATATAACGCTATTGATCAGCAAAATCTCTCCCTCTATTGATCCTTTGTGTTCCTTTTGTCAGCCATGACCCAAGCTATAAAATCTCTGCAAACTGATCAATTTTTTCCTAATTTAATTCTCGTAGATTTTATTAAAAAAATTTTGAAACTTGATAATTTAATAATTCTGACAAGTTAAACGGTTTGCTAAGAGTGTCAATTGGCAATAACACAGAGACCTTTGACGAGAAGGAATCCAGTAATCTATTGCTGGATTTGAAATGAAACCACTTGGATTTTCTTGACATATAAGAGAGCTCAAGATTTCTCCCTGTCCATATAAAAAGGCTAAGAAAAGAAAGATGGGATCTTTGAATTATTAAATTAAAACCTAATCGTCCACTTCGAGAACATAAAATACTCATTAACCATTACAAAATTCTCATACCTTATGGCATGACACATTTATATTTATAAATGGGTAGTCATAAAATTATAAATTATCTTCAAAAAAATACCATAATATATCCATGCATAAGAAAGGGAAGTAGATAGGTGGACCGATTCGACATATTTTCCGTCTAGAATTATCTTTCGATTAATGACAATTACCTAACTTTATGTTCAAAAGCAAACGGGAGCACTAGACGACAGTAAGGCCGCAATTTACGGGTTAATTAATACCCTCAACAAAGTTAAAGCACCATGTCATTGTCATTGCGATTACATTATAATCTGGGGTTGACAAAATTTGGACTTTAACTTTACTTGGAGATGACCAAACTTGGCTATTGTTTTGGGTTTGCAGGTCACTAGCTTACTCTTGATTAGAGGCTGAAAGCATCTTCTTCGTACCCAAGTTTATCTTCAAAAGATACCAAGTATGATTTAATTTGACCATGTTGCAGCTTGTGTGGATTCTGATAAGCCTGAAATATATTTGGATTATTCAAGCTTAAATTAAGTCTTGCAAGATAGAGAAAAGTTATTAAAAAATAATAAAAGATACTGTACATTCTATAATTGTTGGGTAATTATATTTTTCTAGTTTGCAACTTACAGATTCAAGATTTTTTTAAGATTTTGAAAAAACAAAATTGTAAGTATATTTATTTGTTTTTATCATGTAATTTAAATTTATTAGTTTGATTTAATTAAATTAATTTAACGGGAAGTTTTCAGATTGGATTACAGGGTTTCATCCATATCTTAGGATCCCTCAGTACTTAAGTTGGAAATGTATATAGATGATTTATGGACATGTATGGCCACATGGGAAAAAGGAAAAGGAGGGTTGTCAAGATGCTTTGCAACATGAAATGGAAATCAATGAAGCGGCCTGGGGAGCCTGGTGGGAATGCAAAATCCTGCATGGAAGCTGAAAACAATTGAGTGTGTAAAAAGATTGAGAGTCCCCACAAAGTGATGTGTGACCATGTGAGGGTTCCAACTGCCAAGAAAAGCAGATGAAGCAGACAGGGGAGGAGATTGTGGGATCAAATGTGTGAAAACAGACATTAGTGGATCATTATCAATTTCAGCTTTTAACCGATTTAAGTGGAGACACTGAGAAACCTGTAAGCTCATATTGACAAGCTGAAAAAAGAGAAGAAAAGCAGAAAAAGGAAAAAGAGAGAAAACAGGAGAAAAATAAAGAAAGCAGAAAACACATTGAGAATCAAGCATATGGAGGGCCTCTTCCAGCTTGGATGGTTTCCCACTTTGTTTTGGAAGATCACCCATACTGTCCTGTTGAATTCATCTGAATTTTCTCTGAAACTTTAGTTGCTTCAATTAAGATGGAATCTCTCATCTTTTCTTTCAGAAAGGCAGAAAGAAAGGAAAAAGAATCAGAGAGACCCACCTGACTAACAGATTACTAATGCCCATCCTGTAACCTCATTGAATTATCTGCAGAAGTTTGGCCAGAGACACCCATCTGAGATACAGGGCTTGATCTCAATTTCCCTGAAGCTGAAAATGATCCAGGATTGGGAAGGAGACAATATGGTCGGTAACAGACGTGCCAGAATTTAACTCATGTGGAGATTAATCTGTTCAAGAGTAACAGTCAGATGTTGATACAATTTTTGTCCTATCTTTCATGATATGTTTGCTTCATGGACTTTATCGT
Organism: Moringa oleifera; assembly: GCA_021397835.1. Taxonomy (NCBI): domain Eukaryota; kingdom Viridiplantae; phylum Streptophyta; class Magnoliopsida; order Brassicales; family Moringaceae; genus Moringa; species Moringa oleifera. The sequence continues at coordinate 2,738,443 of JAJFZO010000566.1, forward strand.
GTTATCATGGCTGCCACCATGTTCAAGCTTGGAGGGGCCCCTGGTTCTCCCAAAATTGATTAAAATAAAAACTCTTGCATAATTAGACTTGTAGGTTTATAAACAACAAAAACCATTAATTATAACTTCATTGATGAGACTACTAAGGAACTATTGAAAGCTAAGGTTTCGGCTGCAATTATGATTGAAAACCTCTAATCATTCTATCAGATGGGGTGAAAAGAACAATGTATCTTCTTTTATAATTGCTTGAGCTCAGCCCTCAAAGTGCTTTCATGGTGGCATTATCATTATGTTTTACATTCTATCAAAAGGGTTTCCCAGAAAAATTTATCTTTTACATTTTACCAAAAGCGTTTGTCAATTTTTTTATTTTTGTTATAAGTGATATATATACAATACATATATATGACAATACGTGAAAATCAATGCATTTGTTTAAATAAATTTTATATTATTTATCTATGTATTAAAAAGATATAACACAAATTTAAATATAATTTAATTTTTTATATAATTAAAATATTTAAAATGAGAAATTCAATTAACAAATGAGGACTCATCCTTCTCAAAATCTTGAAGTTAATCACGAAAAAACTTTTTAATAATTTTAAAGAAATTTAAATCCTAAACTTTTGGATTTCAAATCAAAATTTAAAAACAATCTAATTTAATAAAATATATTTTTTAAATGATAGCTAGTCATATCCGACTATTTTAAAAACATAAATTCATATGATAATGATAAAAATGAATAATTTATTGTAACAAAATATCAGCGTAAATTTTTTTAATAACTTTAATTAATATGTTATAATATAAATCCTTTTCAAATTATGCTTGAAAATAATTTTACGAATATCTTAGGATAAAAGCATCTATTAAGCAATTTTACTTTTAATGCTCTCTTGTCTTAGACAAGACAGTGAATCTATACCAAAAATTAGGCTTCTTTGCCCTTTTTTCAAGGAGAACCACAAGTACGAGTTGAGCTTATGAATCAGGCAGTCTTGTTCTCTTCTCTTACCAAGCAGACTCCTGTCTACCTTCCCTGCCACTTCCCAGAAACAACCAAATGCCGCAGACCAGAGGTTCAGCTTCAGCCTACGCACTTCTTCTTCTTCTTCTCCTCCTCCTTCAACTCTCCTCCTACTCAGCTTCATCTTCATCTTCATCTTCATCTTCAACAGTCTACAGAGAAAGAAACATCAACTACATCAAATCATCCTGTAACGCGACAATCTACAGAAGGTTGTGTTACAGGTCCCTCTCCATCTACGCCAGCAAAATCAAAGCCAATCCGAGGCTTTTAGCTCATACTGCCCTGAACGTTACGCTCACTGCAGCCAGGTCAACGTCAAGGATGATCAGGAAGATGTCGAAGTACCCCTGGTTGAAGCCCAGAGAGGCTGTAGCCATGGCGGACTGCGTGGAGGAGATCGGTGACTCAGTCGATGAGCTTCAAAAATCCATCGGAGAAATGAATCATATCAACTGCTCCAACTTTGATCTGACGATGAACGATGTTCTAACGTGGGTGAGCGCTGCGTTGACGGATGAGGATACTTGCATGGATGGATTTGAAGGTGACGCCATGAATGGATTTGTGAAGACTACTGTGAGTAGACGTATTGTTAAACTTGCTCATTTGACAAGCAATGCTTTGGCTCTTATCAACATCTATGCTTCCACAGAAACCAAGCCGACTTGAATTTTCTGTTTGTTTCTCGGGAAAAAAAATGATCATATCAAGTGCTTAATTTCTTTCCCTCATCTTTCTCTATATTCTAATCTAAAGTATACCAGGACTGCAACAGAACAGGGGATTGCAGGGTGGTGTAAAACTGTAAAGTACTGTAATCAGTTTCCCTTTCTCTGTACTTGCTGTGCTAATTTGTTTCCAAATTCTGCACTAAGCTACAGACTTTCGGAATCAAAGAAGCTGTATTATTTTAGCCTTCATCCATATCATATTAATTGTAAGATATATTTCAGGTTAATTACATTAGTAAGATATATATTCTCACGATTTTAAATTAGATTTTATAAATAAAAAAACTTATATTTTTTAATTAATTTTTAATTTATAATTTTTATACATATAATTTTTACTTATAGTATCTTTTTAATATTATCAAAACAAACATTTATTTTTTATTTTTTAAAATATTTACATTTTACATAAAAATATTTTATTTATTTTGATAATATTTTTAAAAAATATGATAATTATATAAATAGAAGTTATATGCATATTAGATGTATTATAAATAAAAAATTTATATTAAAAATTTAATAAAAATATAAGCATCAAATAGATATAATTTTTTATATATTTTAATTTAAAATTATAATCAAAATATAAGCATTTTTGATATAATTAACTATTAACTTAAATCATCATTAACATTTATTTTTAAATTAATTAAAGTTTTATATGCTATTGAAGAAATAGTTTTTGAATGATCTGAAATAGGAAAAAATAAAATATTAACTATATGGGAATAAATCTTAAAGCCTTGTTTGTTTAGGAAGGAAATGGAAAGTGAAGAGACAGAAAGTTTGGTGGTATGATGATGTAGCAATCAGAGCATAATTAATGCTGGAGACATGGAATTCATATGACCTTTGAGGTCACATACCAACAATTTGTCATCAAAGTGGTAATTAATGTCTCGATTGTGTAATTTCCTTTTCATTATAATTAAGTGGCATTGATAATTCTGTATTACTTGTCTTTTTTATTTTTTTAAAAAATGAAAAAATCCTAATTATAACAAAAAAGATGTATACAGTTTATTTTAATATACATATTATTTTAAACTTTAAATTTTATTTTTTAAAATTAAATTTTTTACTTTTCAAATATATACAAACAAATCTTAACGTTTTAATTTTATTTAAATTAAAATTTTATTAAAAAATTAAAAATATTAAGCAATGAATTTAGATTTATAATTTTTTATTAATATAAAAATATTTAAATTATTATCATAAAAAATTCAAATTTTTTAAGCACTCAAAATATTTTTTGAAAAAATATATTATCAAAAATTTTAAAAATTTATATAAAATGTTTAATTAGTCAAACATTTTTGAAATTTACAATATAAAATGGAAATAAAATATAAAATCTATTTGAATAATTTTTATTTATTTTAAAAATAAAAATATCATTAATTTTTTATAATTATTTTAAAATAAAAAAATTAAATGAACTCGGTAAATCTAAATTTATTTAGATAAATCTGAGAAATTAGAATTTAATTAAAATAAAAGAATAAAATTTTAAATTTTAAATGAATTTTATTCTTTATCCTAACAATGAACAACTTTGATTTTTAAAAATATCTAATTCTGTAGGGCCGTCATGCAAACAAAGTCGTCCCATGGTTGGGCTCTCCTCAGTTAGCCCGACCCAATAAAGCTTCCACCTTTAACATATGGCTACAATTGAGCCCACTTATTCACTTTGGTTATGTGCAATTTTAAAATAAATAAAATACATTTAAATTAAAAAAAATTACATGTATTTAAATTTTGAAAATTTATTTTTATGTCATTTTTTGTATTATGATATTAATAAAGATCAATATTCTTTCTTGGTTTGAGTTGTGGTAAACTTTTAAACACATAATAATTTAATAAAATTAATGATAACATTATATATATTTGTTTTTTATTTTTTATATTATCATAATAAATTATAAATAAAAATACGCTTTAATTAAAAAGCCTATGAAAAAATCTCCCAATAAAGTGAGATGAGCATAGAATTCTTATCATATTGGTAAATGAAATATAAAAAATAATATGTTTTGCTAATTAAATAGCATTTCTATCAATTTAATTTCATCAATTCGGGATTGGGATAGACAATGCGACCAAATTAACATTTTTTCAGAGATTTAAATAGTCATAAATTTGCATATACCGCATATGTATAACGTAGGTATATTATCTTTTTCTTTCTAATTAACAAATTGAGTATTAAATGCTTTGGCTCTCCATTTCCTTCAACGTTACCCTATATATTGCCCTATCTCCTGTCTCATCTTCACCATAACCTGTACCACAGAGATGGGGAATCCATCGTTAACGTTGATCCACGCCATTGCAGCTCTATTGATTCTCCTTCAACTATCAACCCTCATGTACCCTTCTGCAGCCTCCAAGGGATCATTTCACAGCAGAAGATCTCACAGCAATGCAAACAAAGCCTACATCAAAGCCTCATGCAGACTCACAACATACCCTAAGCTCTGCATCAAGTCACTCTCTCGCCATGCAACCCAGATCAAAGCAGACCCCAAGCTCTTAGCCCACGCAGCCCTCAACGCCTCCCTGTCAGCCGCACAGACAGTCCCCAGGCTCATGAAACAGGCTTCCAGAACTCACAGCCTGGACCCTAAACAGGCTGCAGCCTTGCAAAACTGCGTCGCCGACGTTCAGGACTTGGTGAAGAAGCTGCAGAAATCTGTGAGGGAAATGGAATCAGGTGAAGCCAGACAGCTGGGATCATCAGACGATGGTGTTAGGGTTCGGCTGAGTGATGTTCAGACACGGGTGAGGATTGCGCTGGAGAAAGATCGTGACCTTTGCCTGCATGTGTTCCCTGTTAAGGGCTTAAAGGGGAAGCTGAAGACTTGGGTACGTAAACGCATCATTCAGGTGGCCCATCTGACGAGCAACGCGTTGGCTCTTGTGAGGAGCTCTAGTTCCCTGTCTGAAACCAAGTTAATGTCCTCCGGATACATATCATCTTCTCAAAAAATCAATACAGCTCAGAACAATAGAGTATCTGAATTTTAAATTCTGTATCTTTCGGTTTATGATGAATAAGTATATATATAAATATATGTATGTACAACTTCTGTATATCAAGGAAGTTGTATTTGTTTACGATTTATTCTATTTCCATGTAATTATATTATCAATTTGGGTCAATCAATAATCTGAATCTGGTATGTGGGGATGTAAGATTTCTATATACGTGGCAGCTCCATAGCCGTTCTTCTTGTCCTATGGATTTATGGATTCCGGCAATTTTCAGATATCAAGTCATAGTGGATAATTTAGACCTTTGACATTTTTCTGCCATGAAAACATCAAAATAACAGAACTGCCATACCAATTTTTCTTAATAAAATTCAATACTTTCCCCCCCAAAAAAATTAAAAAATTAGTAAATACAATATTCTGGCTTTTTGGATGTTTTATTACGATGTACTATTCTTTTTCTTTTTATAGATAATAAATAGTGGGTTAATCTGGTCATTTGACAAAAATGTTATTTTAGGAACAAAAAGAGGCTAAAAGTGTAAGCACACCTATTTTCCAAGATTTTCCGAAAGTATAAAAAATAGCAAAAATCTTTGCGGCTCAGAGGGAGAGAGCAAAGCCGAATAGGCCCAAGCTGTGAGCGCCTCTTAGTTTTCATTATCCCCAACCAGACATCACCAGAGAGCCAGTGACTGTGAGGGAGAGAAACAGGGAAGCTCTAAAGAAGCGAAGACAGACGAAACAAAGAGAAACCCAACTGGAAAGAAATGGCAGCTGATGCAATTAGAGTTACGGCTTCCGGTTCTACAGTACGCTGTCTAAATGGGTCTCAAAGGAGGCCTGTTCTTCTCCCTCCTTCAACTCGCTTTCTAGGTCTCCCTCGTCGAGCTTCTTCTTCGTCGATTTCCTCTTCCCTTTCTCATTTCCTGGGAAGTGTGCGTATTGGCTCTAGTTCATACAAGCTCTCCTCTTCACGCCACCAACAGAGCAAGAGAAGACAATTCTCTGTTTTTGCCATGGCTGCTGATGGTCTCTCTCTTTCCCTCTCTCTATCCATACCAACATGTTTCTTTCTTAATGTTTACTTCAGTTTCAAAACTCCAATTTATCATTAATTCAAGCTCACTGTTTGGGATTATTGGTGTTCGTGCGGATTCTCGAGTCTTTGAATTGAATAATGAATTCAATTACTGAAATATCCATAGGTGGATTTTGACCAAATTGGTTTTACGTTGGAAGTAAACATTTGTCACAGTTTCTTATTTAAATCTGGGTCTATCCTGGTGGATGATAATTCATCATGTTCAAGCAACACACTTACTGGCTATGTTCTGTTTAAATTTGAGAAACTGGCATGATTCCCTTACTGTGCTTGTACTTTGTATATTGAATCATTGCTGCTTGTGATTATTATAAGAAATAAATGCCTTTTGAGTTGTGCTGTATAATGCTTCTTTCTATATTCAGCTTTATTGATTTTAACTTGCAGAAAAGCTTCAGTCTTTCACAGTCTTGAGAAACTTGGAAACTTTTCTTTGTCTAGTAGGTGGCATGTTTTACATATTCACAGCATGGTTCCCAGCAGAAGAAAAAGTGTATGCTTTAGGACAATGATGAACAGTTTCTTCTCTGCAACCAAAGCCCAACAAATAGTTCTTTAGTGAGTAATTGTGCATGAATGACTTCAGTTAGATGTTTCAGCTCTGCTGTTGGGTAGCTTCAGAGTTATAGAGACATGAGGCCGAATCTCACATAGCATTCCCCTGGAAGAATTATCATTCTTGCTTAGTCTGCATTCTACCTTTTAATTGATAATACTTGAGATTGAGCATCTAGGTTAAACTTTCTGCTGGACCATTGACATTCAATGCTAACCTTTTCTTCCCGCACAAATTATGGAATTAAACCATGCTTTGGCCATTGATACTTGTGCAAGTTTCTTCAATCTTTCCTTGTTAGCTTGCACAGCTCTGATAAATGTTCGTTCTTTGCAGGGTCAAAGCGTGCGGTACCACTTGAAGATTATCGCAACATTGGGATTATGGCTCACATTGATGCTGGAAAGACTACAACTACTGAGCGAATTCTATACTATACAGGAAGAAACTACAAAATTGGGGAGGTGCATGAAGGAACAGCTACAATGGACTGGATGGAACAAGAACAGGAAAGAGGGATTACCATAACTTCAGCTGCAACTACTACATTTTGGAACAAACACCGCATAAATATCATTGACACTCCTGGGCATGTTGACTTCACACTTGAAGTGGAGCGAGCTCTTAGGGTTTTGGATGGTGCTATATGCTTATTTGACAGTGTTGCTGGTGTGGAACCACAATCAGAAACTGTGTGGAGGCAAGCTGACAAGTATGGTGTGCCCAGAATTTGCTTTGTCAATAAGATGGACCGTTTAGGTGCCAACTTTTTCCGGACAAGGGACATGATAGTAACGAACTTGGGTGCTAAACCACTTGTGATTCAGTTGCCAATTGGTTCGGAAGATAGTTTTCAAGGGGTTGTTGATCTTGTGAAGATGAAAGCAATTGTCTGGTCAGGAGAAGAACTGGGTGCAAAGTTTGTTTACGATGATATTCCAACTGATCTTGAAGAGTTGGCTCAGGAATACCGGTCACTGATGATAGAAACCATTGTTGAGTTAGATGATGAAGCTATGGAAAGCTATTTAGAAGGAGTTGAGCCTGATGAGGAAACCATTAAAAAATTAATTAGGAAAGGAACCATTTCAAGTAGCTTTGTTCCTGTATTATGTGGCTCAGCTTTCAAAAATAAGGGGGTACAGCCGTTACTTGATGCTGTTGTCAATTATCTGCCTTCACCACTTGACTTGCCACCAATGAAAGGAACTGATCCTGAGAACCCTGAAGTAACAATTGAGAGGGCAACAAGCGATGATGAACCATTTGCAGGACTAGCTTTCAAGATCATGAGTGATCCATTTGTGGGATCCCTTACATTTGTGAGAGTGTATGCAGGGAAGCTTGCGGCAGGATCTTACGTGCTAAATGCTAATAAAGGAAAGAAAGAGAGGATTGGTCGACTTTTAGAAATGCATGCCAACAGTAGAGAAGATGTTAAGGTAGCTTTAGCGGGTGATATTATTGCTCTTGCAGGTCTAAAGGATACTGTTACTGGTGAAACACTCTGCGATGCTGACAGTCCTATCTTGCTTGAAAGGATGGACTTCCCTGATCCTGTTATTAAGGTTGCAATTGAACCCAAGACTAAAGCTGATATTGATAAGATGGCAGCTGGTTTGATCAAGCTCGCTCAAGAAGACCCTTCTTTCCACTTCTCGCGGGATGAAGAGATAAACCAAACTGTGATCGAAGGCATGGGAGAATTGCATCTTGAGATTATTGTCGACCGGCTAAAGAGAGAATTTAAGGTTTGTATCGGTCTCTCCATGCTCTTTTTGTCACACTCATGGGTGCTTTAAACCATTCATATTGTTGTCTTTCTCAAATATGTTGATACACTCGCCTATAATCATGGGTTTTGGATTTATGGCATTTTTCCATCATCATAACTTGACTTGCCTGGTGCCTGCAGGTTGAAGCCAATGTTGGTGCTCCACAAGTAAACTACCGGGAGAGTATTTCTAAAGTCTCTGAAGTCAAATACGTACACAAGAAACAGTCGGGTGGGCAAGGCCAGTTTGCTGATATTTCTGTGCGGTTTGAGCCATTGGAGGCTGGCAGTGGATATGAGTTCAAGAGTGAAATCAAAGGAGGTGCAGTGCCAAAAGAATACATTCCAGGGGTGATGAAAGGATTGGAAGAATGTATGAGCAATGGTGTACTTGCTGGATTTCCCGTTGTTGATGTACGTGCTGTGCTTGTAGATGGTTCATACCACGATGTAGATTCTAGTGTTTTGGCCTTCCAACTGGCAGCAAGAGGAGCTTTCAGGGAGGGAATGAAGAAAGCCGGGCCAAAGATGCTAGAACCTATTATGAAAGTTGAAGTCGTCACACCTGAAGAACACTTGGGAGATGTGATTGGTGATCTTAACTCAAGGAGAGGTCAAATCAACAGCTTCGGGGACAAACCTGGTGGTCTCAAGGTATATCATACTTCCTCCTCCATTTTTGTTGGAACTTCTGCATTTTTTTTTCAAAAAGTGAACTTAGAAGAACTGCAAATGCTGTACTTGTTGTCAAGAATCATCATGGCCTGTTTGTTCTAATGTGAATTATCATTTTGGGTACTTATGTTCATGGTTGGGGCCATTGCAGGTGGTTGATGCCTTGGTTCCACTGGCAGAAATGTTTCAATATGTTAGCACTCTGCGAGGAATGACGAAAGGCCGTGCATCCTACACAATGCAATTGGCAAAATTCGACATTGTCCCACAGCATATCCAGAATCAGCTTGCATCCAAAGAGCAAGAAGTTGCTGCTTAATTTGGTTTCTTGAATCCCAAGAAGCTGGCATGGCTTATTTTTTGTTTAATTGATGTTTGAATACAAATACATTTTTCTCTTTTTTCTGAAGGTGCCGATGTTACATATGAATGCAATGAAAACCTGGAAAGAGGTTGTTGAGGAATCTGAATAGCTGTTAGTGACAAGGGACTGAGTTGGGGAAATTGTGGTTATGTATGGACTCCTGAGAAAGATTTCCCACTTTGAATCCATTAAAGCTCATTGTTTAGAAGTAAATTGGGAAAGAGAGAAAAACAAAGAACATAAACTGTTGAATGAAAGGAACATGTATAGAAAATTTTATCTTTAGGGTGTCAAGAATAGTTGCCTATTGACTATATGTGTATATTCATACTAAAACATAGGGTGGAAGAGGCGGAAAAAGAATTACTTCGCATTGGAAGATAGAATTAAATGTCCAAAAACTAAAAAGTCACTCTGAATAAATACTTCAATTCTTTCCTTTTCCCCCACATCTCCCTAAACCTGAATGAATCATATAATGATAAAGGGAAAATATGCAGTGAAGAAAGCAATTTTATGTCAGATCCATGTTTCTACCCATCTTCCAATGGTATCCGAACCAACTGTTAATAATGGTAATACTCTTCCACTAGAGCTGTGGATGCTCTTGCATGGATGGAGGAACTATCAGCAATAAATTGAAATTTTCAACCAGGAGCTTCATTTCCCTAACACAAATGGTTTTCCTTAAAAGCTAGTACTAACAGTCGAGCCATAGATTACTGGATCCACAAGGCTTCAAATCTCACCCAAAGGCAAAACAAAGCCTTCTCAACGAATCAATCTGATCTGATTGGGCCGACTTCGTGGTCTTAAATGCACAACAAGAAAGCAGACAGGTAGCTGAGGAAGGAAACCACTTTTGTAAAGCAAATATGTTCCACATAATCACAAGAAAGGAATCAACTCCCAAAATTTCCCAGCTGAAGTTTTTCTGAATTAATTTCTCTCAAATTAAAATTCACACTGAAAAGTACAATGAACTAAAAGCAAAACTCTTTCTGTTCAGTAACTGTTGTTTCATTTGATCTGGACAATTCCTGCTGCCACCAGCTTGTGAATCTTGCTCATCACCATAGGGTTCCTCTGATGTTCCTGAGCAGCCTTGGGGTTCTCCTGGAAGTCAATTAACACCTGCAAAACACCAATTACCCATTTAGTGATATAACATGCAATAAACAGTTAGGAAACCAATTCTGATTCAGCCACTTTGATTCATGGAAACAAAAATTTCAATCCATACCTGTCTCATGATAGGATCAGAAAGGATGTTCTGGATTTCTGGATCTTGTAGTGCCTTTGCCTGCAGAATAACAAATAATTGAAGCCATACCAAACTAGTTTTCATAAATTAGCCAAAAAAATAGTCAAGACCTAACCTGTCGCTCCTTCAAGTCCTCAGCACTTATATCACCCCGGCTTGCCTTGTTAATTTGTTCTACACATCTGCAGAACAGTTTCAAGCAGTATTTATATGAAGCACAAAGCAGTAAGCCAAAAGCATGTGCTGACATTACAAGACTGAACCAAACAACTGTCTACCTTCTCACACCATCAAGCAACTCCTGGTTATGAGAATCATGTTTCAGCCCTTCCTGGTAAGTTTCCAAAGCTTTATCATACTCCTTCATGAAGAAATGGACAGCACCTTTTCTAGTGTATCCCTTTGTGAAGGTTGGATCAAGTTCAATGCATTTCTCTGCATCCTTCAATCCCTCAGGCATTGCTCCCAGTTTGGTGTAGCACGCAGCTCTATTACTGTATGCCTGAAAAAACATTAACAAATAAGAATTTTGTAACAGCTTATCCACCAAATATGCTGTGGAAATCAGGAGTTCACGTGCAACTGGTTGGTAAGAAATGACGCTCTGGGATGCTCATACCCTTGGGTCTTTGGGGTTCCTTCTTAACGACTCAGTGTAATGCTTGATGGCCTCAGGATACTTCTGCTGTTTGAAGAATTCATTACCTAGACAAAGTGATGCCAATGTATAATCCAGGTCAGCTCCATAGGTATACATAAAAGATAGCCACCAAGATGCTACTCCTACAATAGTAGCCATTCTACTACTTCAGACTAATATAAAAGACCTAGATCAACTAAGCAGACAGACAAAGCTACTGAACGCAGATATCCAGACAGAGAGACACACCTTTTCCATCACAAAAAAAGGGCATTTACGTCATGCTAAAGAAAATACCTTTCTCACGTTCCTCATCAGCTATCTTCGGATCATAGTACTCTTGTTGCTCTAAATCTTTCTTTGCCTTCTCTGCTTCATTCAGTCTCTTCAACGTGTCTGGGTTGCGATGCTCGGTGAGAGCTTTCTGGAAAGTCTCGATAGCAGGCTCATAGTCCTTCGAGCATTTTGCCATTTTGACCAGAGCAGTTCCTTTCCTAGTCAAAGCTCTTGCAATCATCTTGAAGTCAGATCTGAGCTCTCTGCCCCTTTCAACAGCCTTGTCACAATCCTTAATGCATTCCTCATACTGCATTTGAAAACAATAAAATAATTTGATCAATAAAATTGCTTAGTTACATAATTGGTTGGTGAGCACATTTCATCGGCATTACCTCCTCAACCTGCCTGAATGCACACAGACACAGAAACTGACACAAAATATTCACACACAGACAAGCATACATGCAGATAGAAGGGTAAGGGAGCCTAGTTTGGAAAGCAAAAACCTAATTGCAATGCGAACAAGAAAAAGCACATAGGGACAACACTTCAACTAAGAACTATCCAGGTAAACAAAGCTTTACTACACATCGAGATTAAAGAAGCAACATTAAGCCAGGATCACACAGATAATCGAGAATTGAAGTTTCAATCAAATCCTATGTTACAATCAGGTTATCTCAACACGCAATTGCACTTAACTTTTACTTAAGGTTTTTCTTAAGAACTCCCGGCTGTAATTACCTTCGACAAGTTTAGAATCTTTGATAACAGGCAGGATCCAAATCTTTCTAATTTGTAACTGAATATTTGAGCTTCCTCGCACTCTATCTTAGGTGCACATAATTATTTCCTTTCTATCAATTTTCATGAGGTGGTGATAAGCATCGAATATCGGCTGCATGAAGCTTGAACTAAGCTAATTATGTTGCCGTCAAGAAAATCACACCTTAAGTAATAAACAGAACTGCATCCAATTGCCCTTCAACCCAAGAGAATAACACACCTAAACAATCTCACTTCTAAACACCTAGATAGTCATTACATCAAAACAACACTTAACACCTCAAAGAACCAGTGGGCCGTCAACTGTAAAAGACCAATGCTTTATATAAGCAAAATCAACTTAGGCTGAACTTTAAATTACTAGAGAATAATAGTAGAACATACCTTCCCCATCTCCAGATAAACAGCGGCACGATTTGTAAGGTAAGAAATATCCTCATCGTCAAGCTCCAAAGCTTTCGTGTAGTGCTCAATGGCAGTGTCGAATTGCTTCTTCTTGTAAGCTGCATTTCCTGCCTCTTTCTCCTTCTGAGCCTTCTCCTTCCTCTCCTTGGCCTCCTTCTCCTCATCTGTCAGATCCATTTGTTCAGGCTCCGACTCCGACTCCGACTTCTTAGACTCCGTATCCCCCGTCTTCGGCGTCCGAGGGGGCTGCATCTCCGACTCCGACACCTCCATGTCATCGCCCGTAGGTGCCCTGAACTTCACGTTCAGCAAAACCCCAAGTGCCTGCATAACCCTCTGATCCTTCAAGTACAGATTGAGATTGTTTGGATTTTTCTGTATCTCTTGCATCATTTTCACGAAATCAGGCTGCTGCAGGTAGCCTCTAGTCGTCGGATCAGCCGTCAGTTTTGCCCACATCTCCGGTCCTTGGAAAGCGTCCCCGAAAGGGTTCGGCGGCGGCGCAGCTCGCGACCTAGAAGCCGCTGCCTGCGCGTCAGCCAAACCGGATTTAAGAGCTTCATTGTTGGGATCGACCTCAAGGCCTTTCTTGTAGGCGGCGATAGCGTCCTGGTGCTGGTTCAACCCCAGGTAAGCAGCGCCGAGGCGGCTGTAGCCTTTAGACCAGTCCGGCTTGAGCTCAACGGTCTTCTTGGCATCTTCTAAGGCCTCCGAGTACTGGTGGAGTGACGCATAAGCCGCCGATCGATTGGAATACAGCACATGGTTCGTGGAGGATAAGTTTATGGCTTCACTGAAATGGCGCACGGCGGTAGTAAAGTCCCCGGTTGCGAACGCGGCGTTACCTTTGGCTTTGGCTTCGTCGGCCATGACACAGAGCCGGAAATGAACAATCTGGAACCACTATAGACCTCGTAGTTTAGGTGTGTGTGTCAGTAGGGGAAAAGGAGCAATGAGGGGAATATAAGAAAAGAATGGGGCGAAGACCCAATGGCTGTTTTGGGGGGACGAGAGAGTTCTGGTGGTTCTGGAAGGTTCTTCTGTGATGTGTGGATCACCTGCTGTTTGGTAACGGGAGCATTAATGTTTCCATCCTCGATCAAGGACGTGACTCGGTATAACTATAACTATGGATTCGTAACAATTTTAAGATTAACGACCATGGCACGAGAAGGTTCAACTGACTGATTGTTATGTAAAGATAAAATCCCACTTCTGTTTATTTTTTTAAAAAAACATTATTAAATATAATTTAATTATGTAAATTATTAAATTACTAAATAAAATTTCTTTAAATTTTAAAATTTCATTTTAAATTTAATTAAATTTTAATTTTAAAAATATTTTCAAACAAAATTTAATTCATCAAATTAAATTTTATTAAAAGTTTTAAAATTTTAATATATTTAAATTAAAAAATTTCACTAAGTTTTGATTTAATTTTTATAAAAATATTTAAACAATCAGTATAAAAAATCAAAATATTAAAAATATTTTTTAAAAATTCATATTAAAAATACAAAATAATTTGATAGTCAAAAATTATTTAAATTTGAAATATAAAATTAAAATAAAGTTATTTGAATAAATTAGGTATTTTAATAGTGAAAATATTATTAATTTTTATAATTCTTTTTATCAAATTTGATTGTTACAAAACAAATAAATTAAAATTTATTTAAACATATTTTAAAATTCAAAATTTAATTAAAAATAAAGTTTAAATTCCAAAATATTTTTATTTTAAATTTTATATTTATTTTTATGTTAATATAATAAATTGACTTTTAATTTTTAAAAATTTATAAAAGTTGGAGAAATTTCAGGCTGAGTAACAGAGATCGAAGCTTACCCTTGGGCCTGACCACATGAGCCCATAAAGCCCTGGAAGAGAATTACGAATCTTTCGTTTCCTCATAAAAGAGTAGGCAACATTTGAAACGGTGTGCTTCATCTCGGGGGTCTAAACGAAGCGTTTTGAGTGGAGTTTTTGGGGATGCCTCCAACAACTGCTTACAAGTTACAAGGAGGCGGAAAGGCCGCTGTGTCATTTATGAAGTTGAGCAGCATTGCTGGCTTCTGCTGTAAATTGGAGGCCAGACCACAAACGTGCCAGAAGACTTGATTTCTTGCATCAGTCCGACTTCAAAAACTGTCGCCTATCTTTCTTGTCGAATCTGTGAGCTTTCATTTTGTATTTTGGTTTGTATTTCCTTTCTTTTCTTTTAAAATTTTCATCTTTACGTGACAACGCAGTAGATCTTATTTTTTCGGGAATAGATGCGATTAATTTGTGTTTTGCTTCAGTTTTGGGTTATTAGTGTTTGGTGGACTGTAACTCATGATTTAGGACTTGGTTCAGAAGCCTACTGAAGTGCCTTACTCGTGTTTGATTAAATTTCCATGAGACATATGGCTAATGGAATATTGGGTTTTGAGTTCAGCATTTGCAATGTAGGTATGTTGGATGAATTAGGGTTGCTGAGTAAATGCTTAAGTTGAGAAACTATTTCTTAGTTATAGCATAATCCTGCTGGTTGAGTGGGGGACTTCTATTAATCTACCTTGCATTGTTATTAAGGTTGGATTTGTATGGAATTATCAGTTTTGTTAGTGCTTTTGAGAAATGGTACATAGGTCTGATTACTTGGATAATTTTCTCAGATACAAAGGTTTTTGAGGGATGAGCTGGATGAACCAATTTATATGAACTTTGAGAAACTGCAAGGATTTATTAGTTAACTTTTGTGATACCTGGTTTTCCTGCCAGGGAATGGGTTGTCTTGTTGAAACCAACTGAAATGTAGGGCAAAATGGCAACAAAGCCAGATCAATCCCTAGAGGATGGGGAAAATGGGTGGATGGGTGAGTGGATTTATAGTGAAAGTAATTTGACACCTTTTAAAATGTTCGTTGAAAATTTAATATGATGACATGGGAAGGGACGCTACTTATCTGTGTAAATCTCTTGCGTTTACCAGGAAAGTTCAATTATAGTTCTCTTGTGGATGGTGTAGGTAAAGCGACTTTCTCTTTTGTGCATGCATGCAAGTTCTTCTATGTTTGCTGAAAAGGTTTTTTGAACTACTTGCCAGGGGAAAAAGAACAGAGAGAAGCTTTTGGTTTTGAGTAATATAAGGAATTTTGAATCCATTACTAGGTGTGTCAACTATGCAAATACCCTCTTCTTTTTATAGCTTTTGTTCATAATACAAAATGAGAAGAAATTACAGTGTTCTTGGGAAAATTGGTAAAACTAATCTAACTCCATTGTAGCTCTTTCCTTGAGATTCTTAGTAAAATGTAGGTGGAATCTTCCTTCTAAATATGTTTCTCATTTACATGCTTTGTGCATGTAGAATGGTAAAGTGTGAGCAAAAAGTGTGGTTGAAGAAGTTTGCTATTATGATGATTTTATTTACTTTTATTATTTACCTAATGGTGCCTTTGTAGGAGGAACTGTGTTGGGATTTCATGAATGGTGCTTCGAGCAGTTTACGGGCAGCTTTCTCTTATTGTGTGCAGCAAGTGCGAAGCTATGACTACCATCACTACCTCTGCCTCCTTGAACTACCCGCTCACATGCGGAAGGCTGCATTTGCACTCCGTGCCTTCAACATCGAAACTGCCAGAGCCATGGATGTCGCTTCTGATCCAAGAATTGGTCTTATGCGCCTTATCTGGTGGCAAGAAGCAATTGACAAAATGTATGCCAATAAATTAATAGAGCATCCAACAGCTCAGGCCCTCTCTGCAGTGATGTCCGAGTATAAAATTGGCAAGGCATGGCTCAAACGGTCTGTTGAAGCTCGGATCAATGATGCACGGAGAGAGGTAACTGACATACCGGAAACTATCGAGGAGTTGGAGAAGTATTCTGAGGACACTCTTTCAACTCTTTTGTACATGACTCTTCAAGCAGGTGGTATCAGATCCACAGCAGCTGATCATGCGGCGTCTCACATCAGCAAAGCAAGTGGCCTTCTTTTGCTGCTCAAGTCACTACCATACCATGCTAGTCGTAACCGTCACTTCTCTTATATACCAGCTAAAGTGGCAGCCAAACATGGGTTGTTGGTTAAGGAGGGAGGTCGATCAGAAATCCGCTTGGACTCTCGTGAGGGCTTATGTGATGCAGTTTTTGAGATGGCATCCGTAGCCAACACCCATTTGCTAAAAGCACGTGAATTAGCGAGCACTGTACCTGCTGAAGCTAGTCCAGTGCTTTTGCCCTCGGTGCCTGCAGAAGTTCTGTTGGACTCCCTGAGTCGGGTACAGTTTGATGTGTTTGATCCAAGGTTAGCTAGAGGAATTCTTGGTGTATCTCCATTGTGGTTCCAGTTTAAACTAAAATGGCATTCATGGAGGGGTAAATACTGAACATGTTTCCTCAATTGCACCAGTAAATTTCTGTCATGCAGCAAATTAAGCAATGCAGAATTGCTACCTTATACTTGGTCTTCTGTCATAATAACGGGCTTGTTATGCTCACGAACGTTGTCCACGAACCTTTATTGCTGATGCCAACCCCTGATTTGATTGTATTTTTTGCTGATGAAGTAAACAGGTCGTGAAAATTAATGTCAATGAAGTGTTTGGCAGCCATCTTTGACACATCCAGAATTATTTGATCTGAAATGTAATTTCTTCAGATTTTTGTACCAGCAAACTGTACGCTGTGCTGATCGTGATTCAAAAACAGTTGTTGAAGGGGCAATGCCAATGCTTTGTTGGCAGCCATGTTTGACCCGTCCAGAAAAAGCTTATTTGATCTTAGGTCTAATTTCTTCACGCCTTTGGACCAGAAGACTGCATACTTGCAGGTTGTGATCTAAAAATATTTCTTTAAACAAAAGCAAGTCGCTAGAGGAAGGGCTTGAACCTTCGACCTTGTGGTTAACAGCCACACGCTCTAACCAGCTGAGCTACTCCAGCTGATTGAATACGGACACATTAATTTTTAAAAGACTAAAATTATGACGTGGTGCAATCTAGAAAAGATTTCTTTTAATGGGTCCTGCATTTCATAAAATCAGAACAGACTAAAGGATGTAGTGGAGAATAAGCAACAGCTTCTCAACTGATTAAAGTTGAAACTCAAATCACTTCCCTTTTCCACCTGCAAATCACCTTTTGCCAACAAGAAGAAACGCAAAAAACATACAAAAACTCACTATAAACCACGGCTACGCACACAAACCACCTGTTCCAAGCCTACAATTTCAGGACCCACTGTATTGAAACCATCTCCAACACGCGTCCTCCCCTTCTTTTGCATGGCATCTCCATTCTCTAGCCCGCCGCTTCACCACCCTCTATAGAGTACACACCACTTTCCTTCTCTCTCCCGCTGTCTCTCTCTCTCAGGTTCCACCAACTTCTCTCTCTCTCTCTCTCTCTCTCTCTCTCTCTCTCTCTCTCTCTTCTTTTCGCTGTTTTCTTCCCCACTTTCGGTTTCTTGAACCGGTTCACTCACCATGGCAGCTCTGGGCTTCGTATTCCTTAAGAACCCAGTTCTTGTATTCTTCTTGGTATTGTTTTCTAAAGCTGTAGTGAGTGGTAGCGCCGCCCGTATAAGCCACTGGGAGCCGGGTATCCGTATGCCCACGGAGGAAACTAAGCCGGAAGACGATGAGAGAGTTGGCACGAGATGGGCAGTTCTTGTCGCCGGGTCATCTGGGTACGGAAATTACAGGCACCAGGTTATGATCAAAACCCACCTGAGACTCTACCAGCTAGTTATTTATATTAGCTGAGTTATTGACTCATCGTCTTTCTTCTTGTTCTGGGTCGATGAAATCGTAGGCCGACGTATGCCATGCGTATCAGTTGCTGAGGAAAGGAGGATTAAAGGAAGAAAACATAGTAGTGTTCATGTACGACGATATAGCCATGAATGAACTGAATCCAAGGCCTGGAGTCATCATCAACCATCCCCAAGGTGAAGACGTATACGCAGGTGTGCCTAAGGTACCCAACAAGTACACATAAATTTTTATCTTATTCAACAAAATTAAATTGTTTCCTAGTATCTATGTCTTTGCCCTCTAAACCTTACAATATTTTCTTTGGCCACGTGTCTTATTATTGCCCATATAATGTATATATTTATATAAATGCTTTTCTCTAACATTATATTATACATGCACTATATATGTGCATAGTATCATTGTTTATGATGATTTAGTTTTTTGTTTGATATATTATATAGTTTAAGGTTAATATTGATTATATTAAGAGGGTTTTTGTACTTTAGAAATGATTGTGGTGTTACTGTGTTGTGAGCTGGTTGGTTTGATTGTGATGAGCCACTTTAGTGGAGGCTCATTGGACCGACACGATTAACATTGTTAATTAATTTGTTTAACCTAATGATGATCTACTGTGCTTGGATTATCAAAGCCGGCCTAGGATTCTTACCACGATGCTTTTGTCATAATTTATAAGCTTCTAAAAA
Organism: Moringa oleifera; assembly: GCA_021397835.1. Lineage (NCBI taxonomy): Eukaryota > Viridiplantae > Streptophyta > Magnoliopsida > Brassicales > Moringaceae > Moringa > Moringa oleifera. The sequence goes on from JAJFZO010000566.1 coordinate 2,757,527, forward strand.
CATTTAATCAAGGTATATTCATCACTGAATTAAATTTTTTTGCAATTGGATTTGATAGACAAATTAATCGCTTCCACTTGAAACTAAAATCATGTTTCGTCTTCAACGGGCCAAGTACTTCACTAGATTGCTCAGTTTCAACTACTGCTTCGCAAACAAGATCATTGGGGTTCCATTTTGGATGAACAGTAAACGATATTTTCCATGACAAAAGAGGATTTTTGGAAAAAGAAGGTGGCTAGACCGATGGGTACCCAGCAGAATACTTTAGGTAGCTTTTCTTATTTCTTCAACCTTTTTCCAGTGGGGCTGTAGTGGGGGTGGATAAACAGCCTAGCTTGATGTTGCAGCCACAGGAAGTGGGTTGATAAGAAGAAAAATTTGGACCCAAAATTAAATAAATAATTCCAAAGTTTTCGTTAGGCAACCTTTCAATAATTGTTGTTTCTGTATATGATTAGTAATCTTGGCTAGCTAGCTACTGCTGATCAAAGCAAACCATGATGTAGACCTTGAGCGACATTGAGGACCGTGATCATATATCATCTTGTTACAGTTTCACTATGAATTGATTGAGATATATTCACTGAAAAACTTACTGGAGAAGGCGATCATGGCCGACAAGAAAGATCTATGTGGGTCATTCTAGTGGATACTATCATGAGATTCAACTCTTTTTTTGGCAGATTAAATTCAAATTGTAATGTTGACATTAATTTCATGTAATCAACAATGGTATTAATTCCACGAAATTAACTGAAGTGTAATTTCTTCTAATTTTTCCATCTTTTTAATTAGTTCTGTAGAAGAATTGATGATCACAGTAATGTTTCCATACCATGGTAGGATTATACGGGCAAGAATGTCACTGCTGCAAATCTCTATGCAGTGCTTCTCGGCGACAGAAGTGCTGTCAAGGGTGGGAGCGGGAAGGTCGTCGATAGCAAACCTGATGATAGGATCTTCTTGTACTATGCCGATCATGGCGGCCCTGGAGTTCTTGGTAAGCGTTATTAAATTAAACCTCTTTCTCTTACCTTGCATAATTAGATTTTATCTAATTTTGGGGGTGACGGGTTAATTCATTAATGTCACTAATATTGATAATTCTACTATACGGTGTCTATAGGAATGCCAAATTTGCCGTATATTTATGCGATGGACTTCATTGAAGTGTTGAAGAAGAAACATAAATCCGGTACTTATAAGGAGATGGTAAATTAAAGCACTCATCCTCCCTATTAATTTTACGATATTGAATTGTATGATCATCCACAGGATCAGGTTGGTTGATTAACTACGGTGTTGCTTACAGGTTATATACGTAGAAGCTTGTGAGAGTGGGAGTATATTCCAAGGGATAATGCCGGAGGATGTGAATGTTTACGTAACAACAGCTTCGAATGCACAGGAGAGTAGCTATGGAACTTACTGTCCAGGGATGGATCCTTCTCCACCTCCTGAGTACATCACTTGCTTGGGAGATTTATACAGTGTTGCTTGGATGGAAGACAGGTATGCTTCCTTGCTCCTCTGGTTATTCATACAATTAAAATTAATTGATCATTAGAAAGTATCATAGTAAACCTGTAAAAAAAATAAGAAAAATGGAACATCGACCTGATCAGAGATTATCATGAAAGTACCATCTGTTTTCACTGCACGATAAATCTTTTAAGAATTGTCTAAATTGTTGATGCGATCAAAATCTACTCGATTGTTGTGATATTGAGATGGCCATTAATGTTTGAATTGACGTCCTCTGCAGCGAGACTCACAATCTGATGAAGGAGACTATAAAGCAGCAGTACAGATCGGTGAGATCATGTTGAAGAAAAGATGAATGAACATTCAGAATTTAGCTGACTGTGAGCTTTAATGAAAAGTTTAAGAATTTCATATCGAGTTCATGTTGATGCTGGTTCAGGTGAAGGAACGGACGTCGAATTACAACACGTACAACACTGGATCTCATGTGATGGAGTATGGAAACAAAAGTATTAATGTAGAGAAGCTTTATTTATATCAAGGGTTTGATCCTTCCACTGCGAACTATCCTCCGAACGAGTTGCCTCGAGATACCCGAATGGGAGTTGTTAACCAGAGAGATGCTGATCTTCTCTTCATGTGGCATCTGGTGATGATGATCAGAATTCAGAAGCCATAGCCTTCCTTTTAATAGTGTTTGCAGTGCTTCAGCTTCACTCTCTTTAAGTTAATTAACTGATCAGTGTTGATTGTTCTGTGATAACAGTACAAAGATTCAGAAGACGGATCGGAGAAGAAGACGAAAGTCCTCAAGGAGATGACGGAGACGATGAAGCACAGAAACCACTTGGATCACAGCATTGAAATGATGGGGACACTTCTGTATGGACCGACAAAGGGTTCTTCGATCCTGAACTCCGTTAGGGCACCCAGCTTGCCCTTGGTCGATGACTGGGAATGCCTGAAATCTACAGTATATAACAATGAATCATAACTTCTTCTTCCATTTGAATTCTTTAAACCATTTTCAGATCATTAACAAAGCACCGCCGGTACGTAGGTTCGCTTGTTCGAGACACACTGTGGTTCGCTGACTCAGTACGGCATGAAGCACATGCGAGCCTTTGCTAACATCTGCAACAGCGGTGTCTCTCCGGCATCGGTGGAGGCGGCTTGTGTGGCTGCATGCGGTGGTTACGATCCCAGTGAATGGTACCCTTCACTCCGTGGGTACAGTGCCTGATGATCGGAAAAGTTGTCCGGAGAGGGTGCTTCTGCTTGTTTTCATGAGTTGCACTCCCCCTTTCCGTGTCTCTTAGATTGTACGGTGACGTGTTGGTTCTTAGAATAAGATATCAGAGAACAAGTAAAAATAGAAGTAGAAATAGAATGAATGGTCTGCAATATAAGATTCCAAATGAGATGAATAAATATGGTTTTTTGTTTGATGTTTATTTTATTATTTTTTAATAAAAGTGAAATATCTGTGAAATAATACAATGGAAGTTTTTGTGTTAAAACATTATTTTTTAAATGATATTTATTTTATGTAAAGAATAAAAATCAAATTGAAAATAAGTTATCTATTTAATAAAATCAAAATTAAAATTTTATTCATACGTTTATTTTGATTTAAAATTAGAATGAGATGTTACCAACTTATTCATATATTGTTTGAGTACATTTGTATATTTTTAGTTAAAAAATATTATATATTTTTAATAATTATTATAATATTAAAAAGTGTTACTGAATACTCTTCAAAATTATATTTTAAAAATAAATATTAAATTTTTTATCAATGATAAATATTTTTTTAAAAGTAAGTGGCGACTTGTGTCAAACATCAAGATATTCTGATTTTCTAAAAAATAAAATATAAAAATATAATTTATTTGAAACTTCAAAAATGAGAATGTAAATTCCATAAAAGTTTTTGAAATTGATTTTCATTTTTTACCCTCAAATTTACTTGAGATTTAAATTTTTATTCCCATTTTATGATAAAAAATAATTTGAAAATATGAGATTTATTTTAATTTTTTAAAAAATTAAAATTTAAAATTTTTAAATATATATTTAAAATAATTTTTATATTTATATTTATAAATAAGTAATAATTTTATAATAAAAGATATATAAAATTTTGATGTTTATTTTATGTTTAACAAATTTTGATGTTATAATTTTTATTTATTATTTTAAATTAAAATATATTTTATAAAAAATTAAAAAATAAAAATATTTAAATTAAAGATTTGATACAATGAATTTGAATTCAAAATTTAATATAGATGTAGAGAAATATTTAAATTACCATTAAGTAAAAATTGAGAATCTTTTAAGAGTTAAAAATATTTTTTAAAAAGTTTATAAAAAATAATACATAAATCAAAAATCATTTAAGTTTAAAATATGTAATCATAATATACTGTAAAATTCATTTGAGCTATTTTTAAAATATTTTAATAATAAAAATATCATTAATTTTATAATTATTTTAAGTTAAAATTTAATTTAAATTAAATTAATAAATTAAAATTTAATTTATTATTTTTTAAATATTAATATTTATCTGATAAAATCAGATAATATTAAAATTTTTTATAATATTTATTTTATTTTATTGAATTTTTACAAGATTTGAATTTTTGTGAGATTTTCGGGACTTTGTCTTGATTGATCAACCCAAATTGACATGGGTTGGATTTAAACTTTGGCCCAGAATACATCGCCTTCGCCTGTCCATAGGGGATAATCCGATCCAATTTGAAATGGGCTCATTTATTTTAAGATCACTTTCTGAAAATTTTGAGAGGATATTCTAAAAAATTATGAGTAACTTTTCGGTTAACTCAAGTTTTTTTAGAAAAAATTAAAAATATTTAAATTAAGGGTGATATTTCATGAAAATTTTATATTTAATTTGTGTTAATAATTAAATCTTTATATTTAAAAATATATCAATTCAAACTAAATTAAATTTTGTCAAAATATTAAGAAATAAAAATATTTAAATTAAAAATCTTATACAACAGATTTTAATTTGATAATTTTCGCATATGTAAAGAAATATTTAAGTTAACCATCATAAAAATTTTAAGAATCAAAAATGTATATATTTTTAAATTAAATATATATAATAAATAAAAATAAAAAATTATTTAAATTTGAAGAATAAATTCGAAATAAAGTGAATAATTTATTTAAATTATTTTTAAAATATTTCAACAACAATGATTTTTTTAATTTCTTATAATAATTCAAGTTAAAATTTAATTTAAATTTAATTTATTATTTTTTAAACATGAAAATTTAAATCAAAATATAAAACTAAAATTAAAATTTTATCTAACGCATGATTCTGTGAACATAGTAAAGATTATGATACGTTGAAAACAATATTATATCATTACTCTTGTTGGACAAAATCAGACCCAAACATTAATATAACATAATTAATGTATTGGAGGGCATGCGGATGCTATTATGGCTCTTCATGTGCCATAGGGTCTTCAGCAAGAGATCCCTTGTTTGGTGTCTATTTTAATTTGTTCTTATTTGTCTTTGCAAGCTTACCGGATCCACTGCTAATAAAATTTTATTAAACAAATAAAATTAACCTAATTATCTGATTTCACATGGGATTATGTTTTTATATCATTTTTTGTGCTTAATTAATTCTATCATTTGCGTCAGCCAGACAAAAAGAACAAATTTAATATACAAAGTTTATGTTTTGTTTTGTTTGTTCTTGGATTAATAAACTTAATCAAATCCCAAGATTGGTAACTCAAAAACTAAAAAAAAAAAAAAATGAAGAAAGAGAGAATTAAGTAATTAACCACTGGAAAAGAATCCCGGTTTAACCGAATATGAATATTTTTGTGTACCCATTTGCGACAAAATTACGATGCAGATTGATTTCTATGTTACAATAATTAACAATTATTTTTGGGTAATATATATTAAAAACCTATTGTTTACTTGAGACATTAATCACTAATTGCGGTCTAATTATTTTATATTATAGTTGTTAAATGACATTTATTTAGGGGCAAAGATGCATTTTTGTCCGGTTTCTCATCCACTCGACGGGAAATATTTCAAAGGTGGAAAACTTTCTAGGGAAAATATTTTTTTAGCAAAAAATCAAAACAATCTAATGAGTAAATAACACAATTTAAGGGTCAAAGAAGCCGAGAGATTTTTTTTTTGTTGAGTGTGTGTGAAAAAAAAATCGATATTTAGATTCTATGGTTGAATTATGCGTGGATCAATCTTTGTTCATGCAAAATCTTTGGCTTAATTTAATTTCTTTGGTCCCACCATACTATGACTAGTAAGCATGATGTTATATTTTATTTAATTATTTAATTTATATATAGAGATTATAGACTATATGTATGATTTTATTTTATTTATTAAATTTATTGGGAGGGTATATGTTTTCTTGCACACTAAAAACTTGGACATCTGTCTTGGAGGTCTCCATCCCAATACATTTCTAAAGACAAGCTTCTGGTTATTGGGTCTTAATCAACACCCATATGAACGTTGGAGGGAACCCTCTTTTTTAATAAAAAATTTAATTTACTGAAAAATTTAATCATAATATCTATTTAATGTTTCTAAATAAATTTAATGTCCAAAAAATTAACAATCAAATATTAATTTATTAATTTTGATTAAATTAAATATTATTAAAAAATTTTAAATTGCGAATATTTAAATTTGAGATATGAATGAATTTTGACTTAAATTTTTTAAAAAATATAAAAAATATTTAAACTATTATCATAAAAAAGTTATTAAGTAAATTAATTTTTAATTTATATTATTAAAATTTTAAAAAATTCATGGAAACTAATTTATGAATCAAATAATTATTTAAATTTAAAAGATAATCTTAAATGTAAAATTTATTTGAGTTATTTTTAAAGTATTTCAACAACAAAAATGAATTTAAAATTTTAAAGACATTTGAGTCAATATTTAATTTAAAATTGATAAATGCATTAAAATTTATTTTTTTATTTTTTAAACAACAAAATACAATTTGATAAATAATATAATTTTTTAATATTTCAAATTATATTTATCTTATTATTTTATAATTTTATTAAATTAATAAAAATAAAAGTGAAATATATATCAAACTTTTTATATAACTGTGTTTTTTTTTTTTTTTGAAAGCATGGTTACAAACTATAGAGATAATTCTTACCTTAACATAATTATTGGAACTTATAATTACAATATCATTATATATATATATATTTTTTTTTAAAAAAAAAAGGAGACTTGAATTGGTTGACAAACTCATCTAGGGTGCCAGGTATCATTATTCCTCGATTAGAAAAATAAAAACTATAAATTATCTATATTTACATTTTTTTATGTAAAAGAAAATAAAAAATCATGGCCAATTGCCAAGAAGCTGCTTGCTCCGGTAGTGATCCCATGCGGCGATTCTCATCTGCACCTTCTCAAACTCAGAAACCTTGCAAGGGATAGTGATCCCACCGGAATGGTCGAACCCGTAAACCCGCTCCACTTCCTTCAACAGCTCGACGAACAGGGGATGGTTGAAGTATATCACAGGGACCAGAACTCTATGCATGTCACCGTCTGATTGGCCGACGTACACTGCCAGGTGCCCCTTTGGGACTCCAATTGCCTTCTTCTCCACAGGGACCTGACCTAGCCGGATAACACCCTGATCCGAACGCGGACGACACAGGCCCTTTGCTCCCCGTAGGAGATAACGAGCCAAGGACCGGATTTTCGACATGGGGTTGCGTCTTCTGGTAGTGCGACCGAGGAGGTGGTGCCTGTTGAGTTTTCTTCTGGGTCGGACTATCCACTTGAAGAATTTGAGCGGTCTGTGCCCGAGCCTGAAACCTCTAAGCTTATTCATGGCGCCAACAAATCGAAACCAAGCGGCACAGAGTGAATCGCCGAAGATAATCAAATGGGTTCGCCTGCAGTGGGAATTAATGAAATGGGAACGTCAGATTTGCTTCTAAGAACAACACACGATTCCGGATTATCGCGCGCGCATCAGCTGTTCTTTGAAAGGTGTAGGCAGGTTTTGAGTAGGAGCGTGCAGGTCCTTCATGCGGCCTTACGGAGACCCTTATATATATATATATAGAGAGAGAGAGAGAGAGAGGTGGGGGGGAGAGAAAGGATAGGGTCGGCACAGGGAGGAGACTTTAGAACGTGGAAAAATAAACAAATATTACTTCAATGAAGTGGAAGTAATACAAAAATGGGAAAAATCTTACACAAAATTATATTTTTAATTAAAAATAATGCTGACCCATTTGAGAGAAAACAAAGGAAATCTTCCACAAATATTCTTGATTCCTGTATTCTTTTTTTTTGTTAAGTCGTAGAGATGGTGGGTATGTTATTATGATATAGCTAGCTAGAGACTTGTCCTGTGTTGTAATATACATAGAGAATAATATAAGTTGATGATGTTACTTCATCATGTGAATCAATAATGGGCAAATGCTTTTTTTGAAGCTTTGACAATGACCCAACATGGTTATTGTTGAAACTATGGAGTGGGAAATTGGAAGATGACAAAGGAAGGTACCAAATAGAAGGGATGATGCTTTTGTTCCTTAAGGGCATCCAAGCAAATGGGTACCATAGGTTGCATACATTTAATGTGGGTGTTAACGTTTCTTTAATACTTGTTTGATGTGAGGCTATGGTGGGCATGCAATCGGGCAACTTTTCAGTTTCTAAGAGGTGACTTCTGGATTTTCCCATCTTAATTTCTTGTAAGGATTTTGCTCTTTTGACTATTGTAAAGAGAACAAAATCAGAAATAGTATATGATTTTTTAAAAAGATATTGATATATAGTAATATTACAAAAATGATTAAAAATTATTTATTATTTTAAAGTAAATATAAAAATAAAATTATATTTATTTTTTATTTTATATTAAGTTCAACCAATTTTATCTAAAGTTTTATTTTAGTGAATCACTTTTTGGTGTGGTGAACCAAAAAATTTAGTAATTTACCTTATCAAGTAGACATTTATAAGTTCAGTGGTATCTCAAGTCTGGTTAGTTCTTTTCCTATCATTTTTTTTTTGGTTACATTTCTATTTTTTCAAGAAAAGTATTTTTAAAAAAAAATTAAAAATTTATTTAAATCATTTTCAATGCATTTTAACAAAGAAAATATCTTACTTATTATGATTATTTGAGATAAGATCTAATTTAAATAAAATAAAAAGATTAAATATATAATTAATTCAATTAATCATCATAAATTTAATTAAAAATATAATTTAAATATTTTTGTAATTATTTTTATTTTTATTAATATTAATAAAATGTATATATTTAATTTTTATAATATTATAAAAATCAATTAAATTTTTTTTTGCCATATCATTGTACAATTTGGTCATAATCACACGTGGGGCACATTCATATGGAATAGTACTGAACTTCAGAAGCGCCCATTCAAAACACGTAATCGTTCTTTGGAATTGGTCCACAGCCATGAACAAGCCATACACGTGTCCCACTATCAAAAGCAAAAATTAAAACTGTCGTTGTAGGGTATCAAATATGGCTGCAGTTTCATTTTCCCAAATATTGGAAGAAACGTAAAGATATTTAATTTCTTGGGAAAGCAAAGGCTTGTGGATCCTTTTATTGTGGAAAGACAAAGAGTTTGTGTTTGTGGACAAAACAGGAGTTGTTTAGGACCAAAGACAGGAGATGAGGCAAAAGTTGATTGGTCTCTTGCTTTGCAAAATGTAAATCGTGGCTTAAAAGAAATCTCATTCTGACCCATTTAAAAGAGGCATCGGTATTGGGATTTCTGTTGATTTATATTTTGTGTTGAATATTTTTAATAAAAAATAAAAAATAAAAAATATTTTAATAATTTATAATATTAATAAAATTTTAATTATTAATTATCATATATCATAATATTATTAAAAATTCAATACATCTCAATGAGCAAAAGATTTTGATTTTTAACAAAGAATATTCAATATTATTGGGTTGTGGACATTCAAGTAAAGTGAATTGTTGAGCAAATGAACGAAATAAATAAAAGATTAATTAAAAATTTAAAATATAAATATCAATATAATCTTAATAAGTATATAGGAGCTGACAAATTAATGTGATCGAAAGAAGATTTAAATTTAGATTTAAATGTATAAATTATATATTTATTATTAAAATATCATAAAATAGAATAAATATCATTTAAAATCATGAGTTTAACATTTTTCATCCAATCAAACACTAACTTTCAAAATATATCAAAACAGGTCATGATTTATTGATTCTGTCCATATTAAACCTGACTCAAAATGGTTATGAAAAATTAATAATTTTTTGATTGTTAAAAATAACTAAAAACTTATCAAATAAATTTTATATTTTATTCCTCAAATTTGAAATTTTTTTAACTAATTAACTATTTTTATGATTTTTTTAAAAAATTTTGATGGTATATTTTTTAAGAAAAATATTTTCAATACTTAATTTTTTTTTATTTTTTTATGATGATAGTTTAAATATTTTATTATATCCATAAAAAATTATAAGTTAAAATTTATTGTAAAATCTCTCTAATTTGAATTTTTTTAATATTTAAATTTTTTAATGAGGTTCTATTTTGACAAAATTAAAATATTAAGATTTGTTTGGATATTTTTTAAAAGCAAATATTTAATTGGAGAGAGAGTATTAAGGTTTTAAATCACATTTATCTTAAAAAATAAAATAAAAAATATTTATCTTTTTTAAGATCGAAATAATATTTTTCTTGTTATAATAACATTAATTTTGTTATTTTTAAAAAAATAAAGTACTAACATTTATAATTCTTAAAAAATAAAGTACTAACATTTATAATTCATTTACGACTAAAAAATTTGATCATAATTAATTTTAAATATATATTTATTGATTGAACTATTCATACGTTTGATTAATTTAAATTCATATTACGTGGTTGATTGAATGATTGAAATGACTTATATTTTATATATTATTATAAAAAAATATTTAAAATAATTAATCCAAAAATGTTGATTAAAAATTCATTCTACCATAATTTGAAAAATTAAAAGGTAATAACCTCTTCAAAAATACAACAAGGGGCAAATCTAGGCAATCAAAATACATAAGTGATCACTTGAATTTGGTCTACATCATAAGGTACAAACATATTTTGTGGTGGCTAATTAAGAACTTGGCAACCGTAACAAATAATTTGGATCTAATCCGGTTGTCAACAAGGATTATTAATTAATTAGAGTAGCTTATTAATTAATCGTATCGTATATAATTAACAATCATTAATCAATATTTCCTTTTTTAATCTAATTCAGCCATGATACTTTCTTAGCAAAACAATACCAATTAAATTATGTCTAATAAGAAGCACCTGATTTGCTGGGACAATCAGACAAATGAAATGGGTATCTCTCAGATGGATTGCCTCTTTGTTATCTTTCCACCATGCATGGACCTTAAGCTCCGCTGCTAACCAAAAAAAAAAACATTGTTCCTATCAAAATATTCCGATTTTTGTATGATTTGTGTCGTTGCGGTTAATTATTACACTATTAATACACATGATCTCACCTAAAACAAGATAATTAACGATGCTAATTAGTTAGATTAATTACTGTAGGAAGAAGATGACTGAAAGTCTTAATTAAGGATTTGGAGTTTGAAACAAAACAAAATAGAGAAAAGGCCAACTCAATTATATATGATTCATCAAGTCATTGTTTTTTTTGTGTGCTTCTTAACCATTAAAAGATTTTCCATTTCTTAATGGCAAATGAAGAAATCCAATCCTCGATCATCAAGAATCTTGGATCAATAATGACATTAACATTAAACTTTATAACAATATCAATATTAAAGTTTAGGGTAAATGTAAAAGTTTTTAAATTATATATATATATATATGTGTTTTAATTTGAACTCGGGAAAATTAATTAATTCAATTGTAGTTTTAATGTTTCAATTTGGATATTAACTCAAATAGCTGTAAAAAAATTTATGGTATTTTTATTGTTGAAATATTTCTTAACATGATTTAAACAAAATTTATATTCAATTTCAAATTTATTTCTTAAAATTTGAAAAATTCTTAAGTCACGAGCTATTTTTTAATGATTTTTTTGAAAATTTTTGATTATATAATTAAAAAGTATTTTATTGTTTATTTTTTTAATTTTTAATGATATTGAAATATTTTTTATGTCTGTAAAAAATTTTAAATCAAAATTTGTTATATAAAATTTAAATTAAATTAGATTGAGATATTAAAGGTATGGTACGTTAGGGTTAAAATTAAAAAGACATATAATTTAGGTTTTTTGAAATATATAATTAGTTTAAAACTTACAACTAACCCTATTTATTAATTTACTACTTAATCAAACCTGTTGCAAAAATCAGATTTTTCTAAGTACTAGGCCTTGATGGGCTATCATATTGGGCTGGAAGTCGTATGGGTAGAGGAGAATGCATTTACTGTCTTCTTGGCATAAAAGGGTTTGACTTGTGTCTTAGTACTAATGACTCAAATTTTCACCCTTAATTATCACAACTAGTACACATAAAAATGATTAAAGGAATTAATTAATTAAGTCATCAAAATTATATCACTTAACACTGTGATTAGTCACCGATAAACTTCATGTTATACATAATCTAATATTGCTCTAAAATACTCGATAAGCCATTTGTTACCACACAATATTATCTAGTGGCAATATCATTAACTAGATAATGATTGTTGCCTATTGGCACAAACTCTTCCTAGTTACCTAACAACATGGAATTATGCATATTCACTAACGATAATATTGAAGAACACGCATTCTTTACCTTAATCGTCATCAAGAGATGATGCATGAGATCATGTTAACAAAACCCTAAAACACACACGCACACACACACACACACATATATATATATATAATTAATAGCTTTATAAAGTTTAAAATATAGTTTTATAAATTACAATAGTAATATCAAAAATTAAAAAAATTTTAACAATTGATTTTATTAAATTATCATGTATCATAATTTTTTTAAAAAATTCAAGATAATTTAAATAAGCACAAGATCGCCATCCATCAATTTGGCACTTAAGTTAGTGAATATCCAAGAAATAGTAGTGGGTATTGTGTCTTCTCCGGTGTACAAATGGACATATTAGGGTTTGTGACTTGGATGGGTAGGGGATGTTCTTGTTTAGAGAGAAAACCCCATCTGGCTCTAAAATGTGAACGCTCAATTGGGCAGAAGGTCTTATATAAGGATCCTGCATTGATGGCCTTATCTTTAGAGTACCCCACAACACAGTTCCCACAAGGATTTCTTCTCCATCAGTACTGTTTTCTGTGGGACAAAGGCTCTCCTTTTCTCTCTCCCTTTCTCTTTCTTGTGTCTCTATATTGTTGATTTCTGACCTCTTTCATTGGGTAAGAGCACGAGTGCCCTTCAAGGGCTTTGAGGAAAAGCAACAGACATGGCGACCTACCTTAATAAAGGGACTTTTTCTATTTCTACCATGTATATGTCTCATAGGGGCCACTTCATATTCCTATATACATAAATCTCTCAATTTCCTTCTAGATAGATAGGTTTTAGTGGGATTTTTAATTATTTTTTCCTTTCTGGTTCTCTTATTAACATCTTAAAATCAAATTCGTTTAAGTTAAATTGTATTAGAAGAGGCTTGTAGTCTTCTCTAAGTATGAAAACTATTGCTCTTTCAATTCTCATCATTGTATGAATCTAAAAGGTCTCTATATATTTATATGTTGGATCCTTCGAATAGGTCGAATTGAGCACCATGGCATTTTTGCTTCAATTATAAGAAAATGATATTTGATTATATTTATTACATTATATATATATGATAATATTATAAAAGGAAATAAAGAAACCCTACATTTGATGATTGAGATCGAGGTCCCCATATGGGAATCAATATCTTAATTGGTTGACTCTTGGATTTCTGTTGGATCCATGGAGCACCCACTTCACCAACTTCAACTTCATTCCATCCACCATTGTTGCAGGCTTAAAAGCTCTGTGTTGATGCACCTTTGACCCCATCTGCCACTCCATCTTTGGTAACAACTAGCTACCCATGTTGAAGGCAAGTCAGTTAAGCAATGTCGATAGCTTCAATATTTTTATCATGTATTAAGTTTTCATACTAAAATTACATAGTTTTCTTATGTTTAATGATCTACATATCATAGTGGATTCTTCAAACATGTTGTGTATATATATATATCTAGGATAAATATAAAAAAATTGTAAATTATAAGCGCTTTTTAATTTAAATTTGAAGCATCAAGGGGAGCAATTGTACTTTGAATTAATATTTTTATTTAGTTGAATTCAGATTTTAATTCAAACGATTATAAAATATTGATGATGTTTTTTATTATTCAAACACTGGAAAAATAATTTAAGATAAATTCCATACTCTAGCTATTTCGAGTTTATTATTTAAATTTGAATATTTTTTAACTTAAAGTTATTTTTTATGAATTTTTCAAGTTCTTAGAGAGTTTAAAAAACAAGAATTTCAGTCCTTTAAAACTTTTGAAACTTTTTATAATAATAATTTAAATATTTTTTATATTTATAAAAAATTTTAAATCAAAATCTTTTCCATAAGATCTCAATTTTTAAATTAAAAAAATCTAACAACAAAGATTATATATACATAGAAGCAAATATTAATACGAGTTGGGAACTTAATGTCAAAATTAAGTATGTAATCGCTTGCTTATCGATATTTTTGCACCATATATCATTGACAATCTTGAATTTCTAGGTGTCTTATATATTGAAAAATTAAATTTCTAGATAATTAAAAAAGAAAAAATCAAATATATATATATATATATATGATGGTAATGATTTAGAATTCCACTCTCTAATACACTTTATTTGTTCTGATTTCTTAATCTTATAATTATTGCCATAATTGGTATTATTATTTTGAAGGCGACATATAAACCAAAATGCTATAATGTGTTGTTGCAATCTATACATTATTTTATAATTTCAAAATTTTCATTCCTAACTTAGCAATCAACACTCCTAGAAAGAGCCACAGCCATAGATAGAGACATTACAATTGTAATTATGAGTCATCACACCTTCACCAACACATACCCAAAATCATGCCACATTCTGCATGTGTTTTTGTGCCCAATAGTTGACCTTTAGGTCAACAGTCAACTTTACACTACTACACATATAATACTAATTGGTGGGTTTATTGTATTTAAGTTTAAAATTTTAATAAAAAGTGATCAAAAATTTTTTTGTTGATAAGAATAATATTAATTTTTTAAAAAATATTAATATGTGATAATTTAATAAAATTAATAATCAAATATATATATATATTCTTTTTTATTATATTAATATAATAAATTATTACAAATTTAAGAATATGTCATTTGATGATTAATTATTTTTTCACAGTAGTTATTATTTTACACCACAAAATCAAGATAAGGGGTATGATTGAAACTCAATCCTTTTTCTTTCTTTCTTTAATTAATTAATTAATCAATAATGTAAACACCATACTATTTTTTTTTTTAAATTTTAAAAAGGTGTTAACTCCTAGCTAGCTTTACTTGTCAAATTAAACCTTAGCTAGTAGTCCTAATTATATGTCGTTCTAGTGGAGTTAGATTGTTTTGGTGAAATACATAATTTCTTATCATGGTCATTAGTCATTCTCTTCGTAAATTTTAGTTTGTTGCATGATAATTAATTTGATGTAATAATTAATAGCCACTAACACCATGCAATTCGGTAATTATGGCAAAGAAATTACGGGTAATAATTTTATTTTATTTTATTTTTTACCGACGCATTGAACTTTATATAAGGCATGCATCCTATAATCTCTTTTCTTGAATGCAATAGTCTTATAGTGGCGGCACCAATAGTATAATAATGCGTAGTTGTAATTATACCAATCATAAATTGTGACATTACATAAACCAACACATATAGCCGAAATAGGAAAGTTTAATGCTTCAAACATTTTTGATACTTTATAATTATTTATGTTGTAAATATAAAAAAACTAATTACCACAATATGTATAGTCATGTTGGTAACTATTCAACATTTATGCCTATCATAAAATTATGAAAATCTTCCTAAAGTTACATGTACTGGATAGAGTTTTTTTTTAATTTTAAAAAATAGATTAATTACTTAAAAAATTTGTCTTTTATTCAAAAATTTAAATTAAAATAAAAAAAATTTGTTTATTTAAGACTTATATTTTTATTTAATTCTTATTGTAAAACTTTTATTTATAATTTTTATTGTCATCAATGATTTTGCAAACACGATGTTCATGCATCTTTTACTTTTACAATCAGTGTGATAACTTTTCAAACATTATCAAAACAAATAAAATGTTATTTTTTACATTAAATTATTTGTAAAAATATGTAAAATATAAATATTTAAAGAGAATTAATAAAAAAAATTAAGGTAAATGTCCTATAAAACCTTGGTGTTTACTCTATATTACCAATCAAACTTTTATATTCAAAAAGTAATAAATTAAATTTTGATCTATAAATTTAGTATAAATTAAAATTTGTTAAAAAATTAAAAGTATTCAAATTGAAGATCTTATAAAATAAATTTTAATTTGAAATTTTTTTAAATACAAAAATATATTTAAGCTACCATAATAAAAACTTTCATAATTTTTTAGTTATTATATTATTTTTTTAAAATTTTGGTATTGTAAATTTAAAAAAAATTATTTTTGATACTAAAGAATTATAAAATTTTTTGTGGTGGTAATTTGAATATATTTTTATATTTATAAAAAATTTTATAAATCAATATTCGATTTATCACTTTTTAAACAAAAATGTGTGATTGATAATATATACTAAACATTAGGATTTTATGAGACTTTTATCCAAAATTTTATTTTATTTTTCTAATATCTAAAGAGATGTTAAAGGATATTATATAATTAAAAATTATATGCATATCACATATACATAAAAGATCATTAATATTAATAAAAATTATAAATGAAAATCTCATATTAAGAATTCAAAAAAAATATAATTTTTTTATAAATCTCAATTTACATTGTGAGCAAAATGCATGTTGTTTTAATATAACCAGCCGTTAAATTTTTTTTTTAGCATTATGTGTTGGAATACAAATATTTTAATTAGGGTTTTGAAAGATATCTATTTTGAATTGTTGTCTTGAGCAAGTTTACCAAAAAAACCCTTTATAGCATATATTCTTTCAAATTTGATCAGATCATATTTTTATGATTTCATTTTAAATAAATCAATAAAAAACTTGATGTTCTATATATCGTAATTATGTATATATTGATTATTACAAATATATTAATTAGATCAATATAATATAAATCTAATCAATTCAATAAAATTATGTAATTTATTATAAAAACCAAAAATAGTTCACGAGATATCAATAAAATTTTTATCGATAATTTAAATATTAAAAAATTAAAAAATAATGGTTGAGAATAAGCTAATAATAAAGATTAATTTGTTGACATATTTGATTAGAGAGGTATAAGGTTTTAACAAGTCTTCTCTTTCAGACAACAAACTAACAAAGAAAACAACTAGACCTGCCCTCACGTGCTTCCGTTTAGTTCTTTCGCGATGATGATTTCTTAGACAAAGATTAGTTTGAATTACATTAATCTCATCTGATAAATATGCTTCATCTTCATCATGGCTACGCGCATGTACTTACAAACTGACCTGAAACAATGTGACACCCCATCTCTCTCTCTCTCTCTCTAGATGAATTCAAACTTATTAATTGGCTGCTTTGACTGTCAAGTTAGAAAGTGCAGTTTCTCACTAATTAAAGATTAATGTGACTCTTAATCATTGATTAAGGATAAGTTAAAATACTATTTAATGCAGTTAAGAAAGGGGTTGAGCTCTGTCACCATGATCACGCGTAAAATTATTATCTCCACATGTAGAAACCAAATTTATAATATCCTCTTGATCATGAACTACAAAATTTTTGATGGTTTTGCTCCATTTTATACTTAAATTACCGTTGTGCTTTATAACCAAGAGTAGTTTTTACGTTATCTGTGTTAATGAGTAATGGTTATTATTTGTCATTAAATTTAATCAATGATGGTTATTAATTTGTATCATCATCCTTATCTGGTGTATTTATATAATTTACTCTATACATAATCAATTTTACAGTGGTAAATAATGACATGTAAATAATCATTAGTATACGTACTAATTATTTCATTTCAGTGGTACTTGTATGCAAACAAAGTATATGAACTTAATTAATTCCAAATCCTAAATGTAATTAAGGCTCGAGTTTACTTAAATTGTAAGTAAAAACAATACAAAATCGGTAAGAGTAGAATCAAATCCATATATATATAAGGAGCTTGATTTGTGAAACTTCAACCTCACAATAACCTTATGATCTAATGTATGTTGGCTCAACCTTACAGAATTTGATTTTGAAAGCTCTTACATCAAAAAATTTGTAAAACTAAAAACAAAAAAAATTCTGATATTTAAATCAGTATTTTTGCTATTAAAATATTATCTCAAAGTGAAATAAGAGATATGTGTTTCTTTGGTCTTTTACATGGTTGAAATAACACTAATTTTTCATCACGAGAACGTCATTGTTGACTTGAAAGCATTAATTTTTAAATATTAATTTTTTATATTAATTTTAAAATTTTTAAAAAATATATTTACATTTTTACTTTTGAATAAATTTTGAAAGATTTGATTGAGTTAGTTTAAAATTCATTGATTTAACTGCTCATATATGTCAATATTTAAATACTTGTTTTATATTTAAAATATTTTAAGTTTTAATTGAAAAAAAAAAGTAATATACATACAAGAACTTGTGGCATCATGATTTTGAAAATTATCCTATCCTACTAAAACCCCTTTAGCTGGTGCAAGCCAACTAGCATATACAAAGGTTCTATGTGTATATATGTATATGGATTAGGGTTTCTCAATGGATTTGCCTTGAAATGAAAAGGCAACACATTCTTATATTTATAATGTCTAATTTGTTCTTTTTAGTTAATGGGCTTGTCTCAAGAAGGGAATTGAAAATGTCGATGACAATGAAATTTAGCGACTCAATCTTCAAGATTTTTGCACTATAATCAAGTTTCCGAAGATAGACCAGGCAAATGTAGAATGGTGTGGCATTGCTTTTGATATAAATAAACATAGTAATTAATTGGCATTCTTCTTGATGCAAACCACACTATTTCTTACTTTTATGCATATAAAACTATTTTGGCTTACACATCAAAATCAGATATATGGCCTACAATTGTATTGATCATAATGCCCCTAGCTAGCTTTAGTCCATTCCGCTTTCTAGATAATTAGTTCTTAAAATGGCCTAACATTGCTCACTCAAATAAAAGAGAATTAACACGAAGGGCATTACTCGATTTCTCTATTGGGTGCATCTCACTTTAGATTCACTTCTTAATTATTATGGCATTATATGGTTTATAGAAAACGACAAAGATTGAATGATCAAATGAAAATTACCTCTTCTTAAGTTATTAATCATGACAGCATTTGAATCAAACTTTTTAAAATTTATGTGTAAATTTGGTACAAATAATATATATAATGGTTATACATGTCATTAATCATAAATAAGATATATTATGCTATTAGAATAGGGTTTTTTCAAAAAAGAAATAATTATTTTTGATTTTTATATATTTTTTTGATTAATCTTTTGAGTTGAATATGTTAATTTTTAATAATTATTTCATTAAATATAAATTCATTCACATAATTAATTTTATAACTAAAAAATACATATGTCAAATTATCATTTGGTTTAAACTCTTATGGAGATTGTGTTTAAACTTTCTAATCGTGGTAGGTAACCAATAGGGACTCACTAAGGAGACTAACCAAAACAAACTTACTAATATATTGCTAGAGTGAATGTGACCTAGAAGGAACATTAATTTTTTTAATTAAAAAAATCATATTATTATACACTAATTATTATAAATTAAAACTTTTTGTATTATAAGTTGCCCATCCCTCGGTGAAATTGTGGGGAACCAATACAATAATGAGTATGTATCAGCAATAATCAAAGAGGAGGCCCTACCGTTGGTTGGGATTCAGCTGATCACCCCACTTTCTTTGATCAACTTTTGCTAAAAACCCTAAACCTTCATTAATTAGCAAGACAACAAAATATATGAATAATTTGTTAGATTGAAAAATGCGACGGACCAATAAAATAATCGGAGAATGCAATAGGTGACCTTATTATATATATTTGTTGTACAAAGTCTTCATATGACCTGTACTTAAGTACCAAAGACTAGTCGTTTCAAACCATCATCTACTTATGATATTAAAATATCGTAATTAAATCAGCAATGCAACGATTATGTACTTGTATACCCTAATTTAGTGAACAACATATTGTAGAGAGTTTATAATTTGAAAAGCTTACCAATAAAATAAAAAGAATAATATGGGAAGATCAAGAAATTTGAGCACTTCATTTGAACAATCTAAATTTAGTTCTTTTTCTTTTTAGGTTTGAAGGATGAAATTAAAATGTGTTGTTTGTCAAAGTAAAATTGAAATTTTAAATAAAAATTATAAGTTATTATATATGTGTGTTTTTTAGTTTTTATTTATAAATTTTGATCAAACTTAACAAAATAATTAATAATAAAAAATGACGTGATGATGTTATATTGTAATATTATTTATTTTAAAAAATATTTTAAATATATAATTTTTATAATTTTAAATTATATTTAAAAATTAATATATAAAAGTTAATACCATATATTCTTTTGACGCCCATGATTTCAATATCGTTGTAGTACAAGTGCGAAGAATTAAGATCTTATAAATTGATTAAGACAAAGAATTTCACATTGTATTATGAAATCTAAGAGTTAAACATATGTCATCAATTTCTACTGTTGTTTTTGAACAAATCAAAACAAAAAGAAAAAAATTATATCAATTAATTATTTTGGCTCAAACAAATTAAGATGATTAGAGATAATTAATCAACCTATGTGGCCGGGCTTGATCTCCAATAGTGAATTGCCAAAGGAGCAAAGTGGGCCCAAGATGACACTTGGATAACGTGTGTGACTTTTGCTTCACTTCTATATTTTGTTTCAACAAAACATAAAGCAAAACCACATCATCTTCTGTTCTTTTTAATTACAATATCTTTGTCTTTAAGTCCCTAAGCCTAGCCCCATATAAAATGGTTTAAATTAATTAAAAAATATTTATTTTTCAGGTTAACTTATCGGCACGCACAAGCACTCAAAATTTAAAATTAAAATTAAAAAACAAACATTTTTATAAAAAATAAAAAGACAAAAGTGGGTCTGGTCAACAGTGAAGTGGGGCCCGAAAAGGATAACGGGGTGGGTCCCAGGTGGACAGTCGGCCTGCAACCCTATATCGCGAGCCTAATGATCGTGGGCTAGCCCACGCCAGACCATTGGCCGCCACGTATACGATTTACAACACATCATTCCGTTTTCCAGGGCCCCACTCTCCACCACCTACAGTAACACGAATACAATAACAGTGTTCTCCTTCCGTTTCAGCCTTCCCTGCTCGGCTTTAGCCGCTGAGCCGAATACAATTTTGCCCCCTCTCTTTCTCACTTGAAACATTTGGGGAAGCGTCGCTATCGTGATGTATAGGGTCGGTCTGGTGGGGCCGTGCTCGTGAAAGCTTCGTATTAATGTTATTTATTTATTTTTATAAAACTGAACAATATAATAAAAAATAAATTTAATAAAAAAGAGAGAAGGAGTTTATAAAATTGCAGACCAACCAACGAGAACCCGCGTGCGGTTGCTGGTGAGGACCCGGAGAGTCATTTTATTACAAAAAAGGCCACCAAACCTTAAAAGGCTGTTCTTAGATCTATTTGTATTTTATTTATTTTTTTCTTAAAAAAATTGCACTTTTTGAGACAAACAGTGAATTATTTTATGGGAAAAAGAAAAGCTTTGGCTTTGGAAGTTTGGTCGTGAACAGCTTTGTAATGGAGGCAATAGGTCTCCTCGTTTGGGCCGATTGCGTAAACATGAAGACAAAAAGTTCAGCATATTTGTCTAGTAAATAATCAATTAATGTTAATTAAGTTCAATAATCAGAATTTTAATATGTTGAAGTTGACATAATTAATTAATTGTATCAAAGTAATTTCTATTTATTTTTTTAAAATCTAACCTGTTAATATAATTTTTTTTTTGGGATAGGAACCTTTTAATATGAACTATCATTTATAAGTTCATTAGGATTTTAACATAAATGAGGTTAAGGATAACATTTATATGCATTATACACACACATATATAAATATATATAGTATGTTCTAGGAAGTTTTATGTGAAATAAATTAAAGTAACACAATATTTATGCAAACGAAATTAGGGTTAGCTCTATTTATCCAAAATATGAGATAATATTAACGTAATTATGCATTAATTAGAGAGCTTGGATATCTTATATAAAAATCTACAAACCCTAAAAAGACAAAAAGCTTAGCACTTTTATGTGATATAATTTCTGAAATTTCCCATGATCTTTCACAAGTAAACCATCTAGAAGGGCACGTAATTATGAGTCTAATTGTGTATATCACACATTGTTGATAGTAGAAGAAGACGTCATAAGAGCATATTAGAAGAGATTTTCCAAGAAAGAGATGAAGCTTAATTACGTGTAATGTATACATTACAAATATCATGGTTAATTTATTGAAATTAATGAAAGAAAATAATATACAAGAGTTAATTGTGATCAATGGGTATAAACAGTTTGGGGTGAAGAAGAACACTTAAAGAACCCCATGTGAAGTTCACCGTCCATTATTCCTTAGGCATCATCATTCTCTCTTTCTCTCTGACAAACTGAAAAGAACCAAAAAAAAAATTCTCTATTTCATTTGTGGTCTCTATCAGTAGCTGGTGGGTGTGCTGGAGGTTGCCGCCTTTCTCTCTATAACCTCACTCTCAAGTCCTTCCTTCAGCCCATTATCCGCCTCCCTTTTTTCCCGCAAAGCTTTTCCAGCAATCAAGCTAGCTAGCTCTCCTCCACCTTCTCTCTCTCTCAAAAGATAAAACGACTGCGAGAGACACAGAGAGAGAGAGAGAGAGAGAGAGAGAGAGAGAGAGAGAGATAGATTATTAGGGCATGTGTCTGTTTTGTGTTTCTTCTTCTTTGTAGTCTACTTACACTCATAACAACAATTTTGTTTCGCTTCTCTTATTTAACCCTTCCTCCTCTCTCTTTTCCCATTCCTATATACCCTTTCCTTTTCCTTCTCTCTTTCCTTTCATTTCTTTGCCTTCTTAGGGATCCTAGGGATCTGATCTTCTCTCTCTCTAGACAACTACTAGACAGGTTTCGAGAACACAAACACAAGTTAGAAGAGGGTGTTCTGGGATCAGTTTCAATTCCCGAGGATCACTTTTCATTGCTTTGGTTTCTTTGTTTGTCTTTGTTCCCCTCTGTCTTTCTTTCTGTGCTCTCTCTTTTTTGTCTGGTTCAGTGGGCTTCTGCGTAGAAAACAGCTATCATCAAAACTCTGAGAAAAGCTTTAAACTTTAAGCTTATTGGAAGATACGAGGCTGTGTTCAACCAGATCTAAGCAACAAAGTTTCAGTTTTATATAAGGTATATCCTCTGCAGGATATTTTCCTAGGTTGTCTTATTTAGTAACCTCTCTTCTTCTTCTTCTTCTTCTTCCTCCTCCTCCTCCTCTTCTGTTTCTTCTTCCTGGTGATAAGAAGGCAAAGGATCACTCTATGTATTTCATGTTCTTTCCTTTATGATTTTTTTTTTTTTTTGGGGACATGGTTGAGCTTACACTAACAACTTCATCTTTTTTTTTTTTGTCTTCAGCTAATTATAACATATAATTTCTTACTTTATAATTATATGCTATAGTGGGGTACTATATTGTCTGCTTTAAACTATAGTAGAAAGAAATGCAAGGCCATTAAGTAATGTTCATTGATCATCTTTTTGAATTAATCTTGTCTTTGATGATGAAAATTATTCATTTCTTGTTCATAGGTTTTCATTGTTAATGAATCTCTTACCCAAGCAAATATAATTTCTTAGATTTCAGAATATAACTTCCCTTTATACATATCTTACAAAGGAAAAACCTATTGGTATTTACTTCCCTATCTCTGGTTTATCCAAATTTCACTTTTATATATGATCACTTGAGTTTCCTTCCCCTTTCAATCTATCTAAATACCTATCAGAATGGTTCAAAATCACTGGATAATCATGATTTTCTGGGTTATTTGTTCATTTGTGCAGCTCTTTCTTTAATTCTTGTAAGTTTTACATTTCGGTTTTCTTGCTAATACTCTCTATTCCTTTGATTTATTATTATTATTATTATTATTATTTGAATTAAGCACTTCAAAGATCTTACCATGCATGATTTATTATTCTCATCATTACTGACTGAAACCAAACTAGTATAAGCTAGATCTTGCATGCTCACTTTTATATCGAATGGATGTTGATCTTGATGTACGTGTGCTTTGATTTCATCCAAATTAATCTCATATGCACATTGGATATCACACATTTGATTCAAAATGTAATGCTCATTTAACTTTTTAGGATAGTATGAAATTTTAATTTGTAGCAGATAAGGAGACTGAATTTATGAATATTGCTCACTTGAAAGCCTATGCATGGCTAATTATAGCTTTTGCCATTTTGGAAGACTTATCTTAGAAGTAAATTCATCTTTTCCATTATTAAGTATAATGAATATGTTGTATATCACTCTTCTTTTGTCTCCTGCAAACTTGGTAATAATGCATTTTCTTCTGGATTTATGAAATCTATCCTGTCCTAGATTCATCCATCCTCCTCGAAAGTAAGATATTGTATACATTGCGTCAAGTCGGTCCATGTAATTAAGCTGTAATAAATTGATATTTTTGTGTCAATTTGATGGTTGTTTTTGTCTCTAATGAAGCACATAAGACAGAATTAAATTGCTAATTATGCTTTCCAACTTGCTTGATGTGACTCAGTTGATTTCTGGCTAAGCAGTCAAATTAAACAGCTATATAGATTTGAACAATCATTGGCAATGTTTTTGCCTCAAACAGCAAGACATTTTGCTTTTCTTTCTGTTAGGTAGATGGCATAGCATAATTGCTTTCAATCAATTTGCTAGGGTTTCTTTGCCGGTTGGTGCAAGTTAGATTTACCAGAACACATGAATCACATATAACTTTTATATGAATTTGCAGGCTTTTCTCAAACATGATTAGCCCTAATTTCTTTTGTTGTTTCCTTTGTTGTTCTTGTACTGTTCAAGATAAGCCCTAATTGCATTGATATTGTGTCATATTCTCAACAATTCTTAAACATGGACCGACCCTAATCGCATTATTATTTACTGGCATTAATGTTATAATTATTGATCAATTTTGGAACCTTCACCCTTTAAGTTACAAGGAAATTAAAAATGTTCGTTGCCGCTGACAAGTGTAGCATTAAGTGCAGGTCTTGAATTGTTCTTGGGACAATATGAATTCATTTTCACATGTTCCTCCCGGCTTTAGATTTCACCCTACCGATGAAGAACTTGTCGATTACTACCTCAGGAAGAAGGTTGCCTCGAAACGAATTGACCTAGATGTCATCAAAGATGTTGATCTTTATAAAATTGAGCCATGGGATCTTCAAGGTACATATATATAATTACCAGGCTATCTTATCTTTGATTCTTGAAAATGCTATACATTGTAGTATATGCTTTCATTTGGGTATTGATTAGTTTGGTTTATTTGAATAGAATTGTGCAGAATAGGAGCTGAAGAGCAGAATGAATGGTACTTCTTCAGCCATAAAGATAAGAAGTACCCAACTGGAACTCGTACCAATAGAGCAACGAAAGCAGGATTCTGGAAAGCTACTGGAAGAGACAAGGCTATTTACTCGAGGCATAGCTTGATCGGCATGAGAAAAACTTTGGTGTTTTACAAAGGACGAGCCCCAAATGGACAGAAGTCAGACTGGATCATGCATGAGTATCGGCTTGAAACAAATGAAAACGGAACCCCTCAGGCAAGTGCATCTAGCCATTCTTTTTCTCTGATCCTTCCATATTATTAAATCCGTGAAACTTTAGAACCCTTCTTAGGCATCAGTTAGATCTTAACTGACTTCACGAGGAATTAATTTTGTGCATGGCATTCACTCTTATTCTTGATTATGATCTCTTAAATAATTAGGAGCTCCCTTCACTAGGTTTTATATATTGTTGTCTTAGTACGTACTTTCGATGATCAATGTCTTCCTGTTATGCAAGGAATAGAATCCAAGTCTGTTATATAAGGAGTAGAAGCTAATAAGTTCTTCAATTCTTCCTTTCTGCTCAGAAAGAGTCCATAGTTCATTTTTAGGCAAAATATTGTTAATGATGGAGGAAGATAACTTGCAACTATAATATATATCTACTCCTAGATACTACAGCTCGAAATTATATAATGAAATTCGTGTAACTCTTCTATATATTTGGCAGTCCTTGTTAGTGAAGGCTAATGCAGATATTTCTGATGTATCTGTCTGCCTTGCGACATACACACACAGGAACACATGCATATATATGCTATTTTCATGCCTAATATGAAGTTAGGATGTTGCAGGAAGAAGGATGGGTGGTGTGTAGGGTGTTCAAGAAGCGGATGACAACAGTTCAGAAAATGAGTGAATATGAATCACCCTGTTGGTATGATGATCAAGTCTCCTTCATGCCGGAAATTGATTCTCCGAGGAGAATTCCCCAGTCTTATACGGCATATCATCAACACTATCCCTGCAAGCAAGAGCTTGAGTTGCAGTACAATATGCCTCATGACCCTTTTCTCCAGCTCCCTCAGCTAGAGAGCCCCAAAGTTCCACATTCAGCAGCCAGTGCAAGCTGCAACTCAGTCATCCCGTATGGATCATATAGGAACAATGGAAGCACTCTGCAGTCCTCAACGCTCACGCAAGAAGAGCACATACAGCAAGGCCATAATCAACACAACTTGAGCTCAATTTACGGCAACAACAGTGAACAAGCAGTGGATCAAGTGACGGATTGGCGAGTCCTGGACAAATTTGTTGCGTCGCAGCTCAGCCATGAGGATGCTTCGAAGGAGACCAACTACACTCATGCAGCTGCCTTTCAAGTGACCGAACAAATCAACATAATGGGCAGTGACCCCAAGAGGCCAGAGGTTGCCCAAGAATATGCTTCCACTTCCACTTCAAGCTGTCAAATTGATCTGTGGAAGTAAAAGCATATTCCAGTATAAGTAGAGGATGCATACTAGTCATAGGGAAGTACAGTTTATAATTAAGAAACAAGAAGTGGATCTGGGTATCCAGGTTGCTTACTGTACATAATAAATCTAAAATGGTATTGCTATATAGGACTTATGGTGTCCTTTGTATTAATTAATAGTAGGAAACCTAAGTAATTAGAATGCAAATTGCCCACTACAAATAAATTAGTACTTCGTTTAGGTGGACTGGACTTTATTGCCGAGCATCTGCTGTTGCGATTTGACTTGGCAAATGTTGAATGTATTTCGCTGCACTGCAGCTTAATATCCATATGAAGTTTTTATAATACTGAGAACTTTGTTTTCCATTGTTTAGATCTCTCTTTCCTCTTCATCTCTCTCTCTCTCTCTCTCTCTCACTCCGTACTAAACCCCACTCTCTGCACCATATGGAATAGTGTTAGCTAGAGTAGGATTTTTATGAACACTTGTAGATACTGAGCCTAAAGCAAGAATTCTACAATCAATGTGTCAATGCAAATGCGGTTTCCTAACTTAATGATAGGGCTTTTATTCATTACTTAGGGAAGGGGAGAAATAAAGGATGAAGACTTGTCCCAGAGGTCGTTTTTGGTATGGTTACTTTCATACCAATTGTGATCAGATTGATGGACGGGCATTTTTGTATTGGAAGCTAAGTTAAGGCTTTCCATTCGGTGAGATCAGATAACCAGCTGATATATCTGCCACTAAATCATTGAACTACTTAACATTATCATTATTCCTTTTTGTTGATATTAGAAGCGTATAGGTGGCTTTTCCTCAGCTGTTACCTTGATATCAATAACCAATAATGAGTATTAGTCTTGAAATGAAATGGCCTACTATATATACATGAACTATGTATATGGGACGATTTTACAGGTCCAATTCTCCTTATTTATCTATATATATAAGAATTAAGTGATGCAAAATGTAATTAATGATTAATGATTTTAGAAAACCAAAGAGAAAAGAACTTTGAGCCATCCAGCAGGGAGAGGACTAAAAATAAGCTAGTCTACCATAGTGATGCACTAAATCAAAACAATCATGCAACTGGTAGAGGAAGAGAGACTTAGAGACGACATTGCATACTTGTAAGACTATATATAGTTTTTTCCAAGTTTCTACCATTTCTTAGCCTTGAATATGTACATACATCAGCTACCCACTACCCATCAATGTGCTGTACCTGAATCAATGATCACTGATATTTTCTCATTTCATGCCAATTCTTTTTTTTCAGCGAAAAAAATTTCTGACCCTTGCTGAGGAAATCTTTAAGTTTTGTTGTCATAGCTCTTACATGTTTTTTTTTTTTTTTTTTGGCGATGAAGCTAGCCACATGCAGCTTAAACTATGCATGTACAGAAAATGTGGTGGGAATATTATGACTCCTACTTGTTTTTTATTAATTTATACAATGAGGTGGTAGATGCAGGTTATGGTGGTAGTACCGAAGCAGCTTACATAGAGGAAATACAATTGAAAAGTCCACGAACTGTTTCTATAAGAAAAGCTGATTGATAAAGAACGGCAAGAAGCACCAAGAAGATTAAAGAGATGCATAAACTAATTACTGCAAGATAAAGGAATTAAGTACAGATATAGTAAAATAAACAACTTAAATGTATTTATTAAACATCCTCATTTTCCCTACATGAAAAAGTGACGTACCTGCTAATCAAAACATTTGCTCATAGAATAACCGCCTCATAGACAATTAATGATACCCTTGCAAGGAGACGGCCTGAGCTAGAGCTAGAAGCATGCATCTTCACACAGAACTTCATCTTAGCTTCTCACCATGCATGACTTTTCTTTGATTAATAAAACCTTCAGCCAGCTAGCCATCCATAATATATAGAGAAACAATACGAAAGCAGATATATATATATATATATATATATAGGTTTCAAATATATAGCTTCCATCGTATCAACCATTGAAATATTCGAAGGGAAAGAAAGGGTTACTAGAGAGTGGAGGTGAGGGAGATTAACAATTAGTCATCAACCTTGGTCTCTATCCTGAGTAATTGAGCTGCAGCTAGCTAGACTTAAAGGGTTGATCAAAGAAGTACTGAGGATAGGTTGTCTACGTAGTTGAACCCGTGACAAATATTTGAATGAATTGTCTAAATATGGACAAGAAAGGAGACATGCTTGGAGGATCTAATAATGTGTAGGATGACTAGGCTAGCAGGAAAAGTATGTTTGTTTGGCTGCTATTGACCTAGAGAGCATCCCTTCTTACTTGGGTTGAAGTCAAGCATGAAAATCCCTTTGAAGCAATGAAAATTTCAAATGGACATCATCATTGGGCGTGCTCTCATGGACTCATAATGCATCAACTCTCTCACTTTGAAGAGAGACAGCGAGAGCTAGGCATGCTTAAGAGAAGGGTTCTTCATTGGAAAAAGAAAGGAGAAAAGGTTATAATTGGGAAGCAAGTGCTTGTTTCTGACCAAGTTTGACGTGTAGGCTTACTCTTATCCTCTTAAGTCAGTTGTTATATTGAAAGAGTAGTCCAATATGAGAATAATGCAGAGTTTGAGTCAATTCATCACGTTGTCCTTGTAAAAACAAGCACCCCATGCGCACTGATTCATATATGTGTATGCCCTGCAGTGAATAATTAGGGTTCATTAATTAAAAATGTTGTTTGCAGACTAAGTAAGAGGTCATCATTCACCATGCATGTGAAACAACTCCAGGGTGAGAGGCAAGCATCATTAGGGGATTTCTTTAGCTCCCCAAAATTTCCAACCTCCACAGTTCCCGGGGTCCGGACTTGTACTTCTGATCCATTTATTTCATGATTAACCATAATTTAATCAAGATCTCCCACAGATCATGAGATTAAGCAATGCTCATTAAGGCATATTTGGATGTAATGTAAGGTTTCAATTTAAGTTTTAATTTGACCTATAAACTTTGCATACCATTCTGTCCATTTGAGTTCTTGTGTTTATTATCTATCTCCTATCCATGCATTGTAACAATATCCAACAATTAGGACTGTGTAGATCTTATGCAATTAAAGATTTTGAATCTATGTGATCTTCACTTAATTAGAAGAGGAGTATTGACTTGACTTGGTGGATTAAGATAAGTTATAGATAAATAAACCAATCTAGTGTAATTAAAAGATCTCAAAACCTAAGTACTTAGCCACTCGTTTTGTTTTCTTTGATCACGTCTTTTAAGTCAAACATAATTAATAATTTGTCGGGCAAAGAATAGTTAGGTCACTCGTTAGATGGATCCAGCATGGGAGAAAAGAATTCCTTCATCTGCTTATATATCGTTGCCTTGTACCTCTGGAATCGATCATCTAAAGGGAAAAGAAAAAATTAAAAAGAATCATATATAGAAGAAGAATTTGGAGCTTTCTTCTGCAATTTTCAAGGTCATAAGAATTCATTTTTATGGTATATATATCATAAGATTGGATGCCTCAGATTTCATGAAACACTTTATATTATGTGCTAATATTGTAAGGACTTCAAAACTTTTCTTCTTCTGCTTTATTATATTAAGAACTTACCAACATAGGACATGTATTAAAAATGATTGGTGTTGTAGTAGGAATCATGTGTATCGGTGACATGAATTATACAAAGCAAGATACGGCTGGACATACATGTATATACCTGTTTATGATCTATCCTATGATCATAGTTTCGAGTAGAAAAATTGTATAATAAATAGTACTCTTCCACCGACTGAGATGAGGGTTCAATCATGCAAAGAAAGGTCATGGAGAGGCACGAGGAGGACAGAGGAAGAATATTGACAGGCAGAAAGGGCACATTCCCTGATTGGGAATCCTTGAGGGAGTAGCCATAAAGCAGACAGGACTACTTTTGTTTATTCATTGATGTCTCGATCGCTCTTTGTTTTTGGATGCTAGCTGTTTGTTAGGCCACTTGAGAAAAGAGAAAAGTAAAGGGCAAGCAACTGGGTTTATTGATTTTCTTTAAAAGGTGGTCTATGCTTGACTTGGGAGCTCAGATAGGCTTCTCTACCACTTGTTTTGTGCTTTGGTTTGGATTATATTAGACTCCTAATCATGTCACAAAATCTAGTGCCTTTCTTACTTTCTCTATCTTTTAATGTAAATTCTTGGTTCACTTACCTGAATAAATTCAGTCTCTAAGTACCTTGTTTTCGGAAAAAGGGACTGAAATTGATTTTTCTATGCAAGTACTGCTAATATTTATTTAGGAAACTAAGATCATAAATTTTACAATTTTAATATGAGCTCAGATGAAAAAGAAGTAGAAAAGGAGAGAATGAACTCAAGAAGTCAATAAACCATTTATGATCTCTTTAATTAGATTCAAGCCTGCAATGATAGCATAGGGTAACCCTAACAAGAAACATAAATTTTCAAAGCTAGGATATTAGACATGTCTTATATATGTAATCTCAAATTCAATTTTCCAGATCTTGGTTACTCATTTTGTGGACCTGACAACATTGTTTTGCATTAAAATATATCTCTTAAACTATGCTTCCTCCAGAACATGATTTCTTTATAATTAGAAAGCTCATTGATCAACCAAGGGAACTGCCATGATCAAATTGCTTCGTTTTCAGTGGAGTATGACCCTTCATTGTTAAATCCCTGACCCACTATGTTTTACTTTGCATGTAACTCTCACTTCTTCAACATATTGCTCTGTGGATCATACACAATCTCTCCTCACTTGAAAAGTGAAACTTAGTTTTTCCTTTTCCCATTTTCTCTGAGGCAAAAACCAACTGAAACCTTCTGTCGTGAGTGCTCCAGTAAGTATGCATGCCACCATTATCAAGGGGTGGATGGGAGGGTGACATATGAGGGTAGCATCAGAAGTACCCTTTAATATGAAGAAGGAATGGAAACCTAATGATTGCACCCATTCCTCCTTTTCCTACTGAGCTAACAAAGCTTTATAGCTCCTATGGTCTTCTAGGTCTCCTGCCACTAGCTGGTTGGGGATGATACCCTTCTTCATGTAGCTTATGATAATGGCAGCTAGGCATGTCATCAGCCAAGTCTGTGATTAATGGTGCCCAGTTGCAGACAACTGAAATTTGAGATATTGTGTTCCTATGTATCTGAATTGGTAATGATCCATGAGCTGGGCAATACCAAAAACCACAGTAAACAGATGAAATTTTTGGTGAAGCTGTCTTTTTCAATATATTCCTGCTCAGAACAACATTGTTTTGGAAGTTTCAAGGGCCTTCCCTTCCATCATACATGCATCTATGAACATCATATGGGTATTATCACTGTTCCTTGAAATTATTTTGCATCACAGAGACCAGTGCCTTGGTCGCAAAACCCATCACGATCAAGCAATTTTTGGGGTGGAGCACTTAGCAGAGGAGAGGAAGGGGTACCATAAGCATTTCGTCTGCTGTTTCCACAGCCAAGACTTGCTCTGGTGCTTACACCAGTAATAGGATTTGTGCCACTAGCATACTTGCAGAGAGCCTACAGGAAGAAACAGAGAAGTAGATAAGCATCTTACAACGAATCGTACTTTGGGTGTACCAGAAAATCCAGGTGTAGATAAAGAAACCCATCTGTAAATTAATCAATGACTACTAAACAAATGCATGGATTAAAAAAGTTAACTAAGACCAACACCAATTATAAAATTTTTTTCTATCTAGCACTTGCTTCTTTGTCATTGCAAGTATTGGATGATCTTCTCAGGCAAATACAGAGGGGATAAGGAGCATACCTTCCAGCTTTATCAGTTCAACAAGTTCGTACATGTACTTTCAATTAAATTAAACTAAAGACTGTGAGCAACTACTCACCTTTCAGGAAAATAGAAAGTATAAAATTCTCCATCATTTCTGATATTCTGACAGATTTTCTAAGTGATCTGTTATCCTCAAGTCTTATTGCACCAGCTCCTCTTTTCACGCTTTAAAAGAAAACGTCAACAGACCTCACTAAATTTCTTCAGAACAGGTCTACTTGATAGAGATAGATTGAAACAAATCCCTAAACCAAGTGACAGAACATGACAGTTTCACTGTTCAGCAGGGATACATCAACAAACTACAAAGTGATGCCACTGCAACAGAGAGAATGATGGAATAGGAACAGCAATTTCTCTGGTTTCTCTCTTGGGTAGGAACTTACCATCAAAACCAGCAAGGTTTTTTCACACTGCCTAATGAAAATCTGAAAGTCATGAATTACAGGATACAAGAATTCAGATAGGTCATTTGCATCTCCTTAGTCTAACG
This sequence comes from Moringa oleifera, assembly GCA_021397835.1. Taxonomy (NCBI): domain Eukaryota; kingdom Viridiplantae; phylum Streptophyta; class Magnoliopsida; order Brassicales; family Moringaceae; genus Moringa; species Moringa oleifera. The sequence goes on from JAJFZO010000566.1 coordinate 2,790,777, forward strand.
CTGCCATAGTAGTAGTGCAACCAGGATATTGGCTGATCTGTTACAAATTGCTGGTCCCAAGATAGCCAGGATAATCAGTGTCCTATGAGACAACCATCTAACAGGAATCCCAGTTCACCTAACCAGACAGGCGCTGATCAAATAATTTTTTTCATTAATTGGTTCTGCACATGAACAGATCAACTTTCAAATTGTTGCAGATAGTTGGAAAGTAAAAGCAGTGAGTGGAGTTATAGACCAGTGAACTACAAACATTGTCCAGGAGGCTACAGGTGCAAGCTGAAATCTAAATCTACTAAAGTAGAAAAAAATGGAACTCAGTTTACATATAGAGATACCTGCTTCTGGGGAAGATCCAAAACAGCGTCACTGAAGTCAGCGCCTTCAATGACCGCACCACCAAGATCGCTACGAGTTAGAACTGTCCTTACAAGCACAGCATTTGTGAGATTAGCTTCATTTAGCACCTAGAGGTCAAGATCTGAATAAATCAGTCCTCATAATCTGTGGCGATATATATAAACTAATGTTTCAACCAAATTATGCCAGTTTACTAGAAGAAACTGTAAGCTGTCCTTGAGTTCGTATCAGACAACAAGGTTTAGATACTACAGGTTTTGGTCATATCAGTAATTACAAGCTTCAACTTCAAGCTTTTCATTGATTGAAAGTCGTCTATTAGAATTCTAGTGTCTGTCATAAGTCTTCTTTGTTCTTGTTCCAGGTAATGACTTAGTTCTTCAATGAATCATCCATACTAAAACTAAATATTTATCAAAATCAAATGGTCAAGGATTCAGTAAGGTTTGTGAGGCCTTACCATGCGATCCATCAACGTGTCACTCAAATCCGCACCTGTAAATTGGCAACATGATCATCAAATGGATTTGAACTAAAGTGCAACAAATTCAGTCCATTCAGAGATCCAATGCTTGAGGGACTATTTGCATTTTAAGGATTCAACAGCTTCTTTTGGTGAGTGAGGGTTGAATTGCTATCCATGGAGCATGAAGGAATAGACCATGAAGCTACCAAATTGCCAAAGAAGGATATAGGTGACATGTACCAAAAACCTTACCCTCTCCTCATGTATACATATATATATCAACTACTTAAAGCTTCCTGAGGGTTAACAAAAAATGGTACAAAGGGTTAGTAAGTTTAATGCCCAAGAAGCAATTGTTACTAGAACCAATGACTTGGAGCACATAATGTGTTTTGCTTAGGAAAAATTACTTGATATGTCAATTATAAGAGCCTCACACTAACAAAGACATTCAGTACTTAGAACATTAATATCAGACAAAGTTCAAAATATACGACCTAAATGCCAATGTGGGAAATTATATGGAGAAAAGAACTTAAGAAGACAGAAAATTATCAATTCCTTGTAGCATTATTCAATTGCCAGTAAAAGACTAAACAGAGAGGGAACTTCCGTTGCACTGTCTAAAAGTGCAGGAGATGATGGGTGGGATGAAATGTAAAATGGAAGAAAAGATGAAAGCTTTCTCAAAGAAAACCTAAGTGAACTTGTGAGGCCAGCAAACGAAGAGCATGGAGGAACATTGAAATATGAACTGTTATTAGGGATTTTGCAAGCATAAGAAGCTGTTATTGTGTCTAGTAAACAGATGAACGTATAACTCTTATGTGCCAAATATGACTCTAAAGCAGCAAATTTACCGGTGAAGTTTGCCTTGTAGGCAACTGCTTTCTCAAGGTATGCACCATTGAACGTTGAACCACTGAAATCAGATTCTCTCATGTCGGCAGATGTGAAGTTGGCTCTTCTGTACCGGCCATTAGATTGAGTAAATATGCAGGCTTACACATCTAAAAAATTATAACTAATTTAGATTTTAGAATGGTTAGTGAACCAGACCCATTGTTTATTATATTTGCGGAACATTTTCACAGCACAAGAACTTCTATAAAGACTATTGACATCCTAGCAAAAGAATTTAACACACTTGCAGGCTAACAGTAATGGACAAGTTTTAGAAGCCAGATAGAGAGGAGTTACTGTGGCGGCCTCTTACAAGTTAAAGCAGTATAACATGGTAGACTTCATATGAAAGGTGTTCTAACAGAGACAATGAATCACCTGAAATTTTCATTGACATGTACTGTCTTCCTGCATGAAAATTGGCAAGAAAACAGTGTTCAGAATTCTACTTGCAGAAGCCAAGAATTGTTTACAAGAATCACAATGCAGTGAAAGAGACCTCACCTTAGATCTGCAGAACCAAATTGAGCTGCTGATCCAATGCCAAATTCACCTCTGGTTTCTGCCTCGTATTTATTGAGATCAGCAACGGCAGGCATGCCTGAGCTGAAGCCAACAACAGCAGCCACCAATGCAGCAGAAACCAGTTTTCTCCAATTCTTTGATTCCACAGCGGCATCTGAGCGTCTAGCATTTGGAAAATCTTCCCTTTTCAAAGAAAATTATCAGTAAGGTAGAGAACCAGCAGATTTTAATGATAGTAAACAACAGGTAATTAACGCTAAAAGTCACTTGTACAGTTAGCCCGGTTTATCTACTTACCAGGAACTCGTTCTTTGCTTTCAGGGCTTACATGACAAACTAAACGAGAAGGCTTTGAGGGGTGCCCCAGATGATGACTTGAAGACTTTAAAGACAAAGAAGAAGAGATGTAGAGAGATTTCATTGACAAAGGGGAGAGAGAAGTGAGCGCCATTTCTGTCACTACCATGCTATGCCAAAGTTGCAGAGACGGAGTAATATCGGGCAGGATTACTCGCACGTGTGAGTGCCTATCTCACTTTATCCACTTGCTTCTGATGATGAGGATTGGTTATATGTGCACACGTGTGCCCACAAATTCAAGGCTTGTCGAAGTATGGTCCCACAAAGCCCAATTTGATTCTCTTTTAGGATCTTTTATTGGGCCAAATGGGCCTTAATAAGTGCTGTTGAAAATTGAAGGGAAAGATTGAAACCAAGGCGAAGATTAAGTGGGCCACAGTGATCCCAGCTATCCAAACCTACCTTAGACCATCTCGAACAATGGAGCATCAACATCATGTTAGGTAGTATTTTTTATAAAATATTTTAATATCAATTTTTTTATTTTAAAGATATTATATTAAATTAATTTAACATTTATTAATAATATTTTACAATATTTTATAATAATTATCATTTAGTAATATTTATAATATTAAATAATTTATTCAAAATAATAAAATAGTTAATTTGACCTAATTTTTCAATTAATATTTTATGTATCAATAATAAACTTCACAAGTAATTTTTGATCTACCTAATTTCACAAAAAATTAATGTTACATATATTTTTTGGACATTAATTAAATATTTAATTAATAAAAATAATTAAATTAAATGATATATTAAATATTAATTTCGTATTAAAACTCTTAATGAGATAATTTCAACAACATATTTTTATAATAATATAATTTTTATATTTAATTATTTATCAAATATTTAAATTAGTTAAAAATTAAAAAGAGTTATTTGTCATAATTAACTTTAAAAAATTTCCTATAAAATGTTCAGAATTATTAATTTAGTTTTTTTTTTAGTTTTTTTTTTGTGAAGACAATACAACATTTAAATAAACAAATCAAGATAAAAAATAAATTAAAATAATTACAAAATCTGTTTTTAATTTTGTTTTTAAATCTGTTTTTAATTTTTTTTCATTATATATATAATTCAAAATTTAAATTTAAATAAAATTTAATGAATCTCAAATTTATTTAAAATTAATTTTGGTCTTTATTTATTAAAATTAAATTAAATATTTAAAAAAAATATAAATGATAAAAGATAATTAGAGGGAGAATTTGGATTCTCATTTCACTCTTTCCTTGATCGAGAATTCCTGGTCTTTCTTGTCAAATTTGTTAAACAAAAACCGACTAAAAAATGAGGAATAATTTTATAAATACAAAACGAAGACGAGGAAGGCATCCCCCGTCTTCGCCTTACCTAGTTTATCTATATTCTCAATATATGCAATAAAATTACATAACTTATTTGACTTAATCTATCTTTCAAAGAGAAATTGATCATGGTATTTAATTATTTTATTAAAAAATAAAAAATAAAATAAAATATATATCTTTATCGCTTGAGTCAAGAAATAAAAATAATCATATTTTTTCAAGTTTAAATGATTCTAACTCTTAATTTCTCAATGTGATAAACTTACATGATATCATATATCTATCATACCTTTAGTTAAAAAAAAAAAAAAAACTCATCCAATAAAATAGGTAGAGATATTTGCATTTATTATACATGATCCTTTATTTTAATAAACTCGTGATATCGATTTAAGTAATGCTATCAAACATAATAATTTTTAACAATAATTAATTTTTAAATTTTATAAAAATAATACATATTATTATTATATGTAATTCAAGAACATCAGAGATACAACACTAGAGATGATACTATAGTTGATAAAGGAGAAAGCATTGACGAAGTAGAGACAACAGCTTTAAACAAGAGCATATGAAGTCAACTTAATGGCACGAGGAGATCAACTTTTGACATGATTAAATTACCATGATATCTTCAATCAAATTGTAAAACGAGAAATAATGGTAAGTTTTGCTGACATAATTTATTTTTTAGTTTTACTTTATCAAAATATCATCTAATTTAAGCATAGAAAGATACCTGAATCGCATAACGACGATTTCGATCATCCTATTTTTACAAATTCCCGTCAACTCAATCGTGTCATTAAATCTTACTATTGTAAGTTGTTAAATTGGGGAGAGATGAAGTAGTAATGACAGAATTGTTCTTTTACACTAACATTGATCAAGTTATCCATTTTTTTCACAATAAATTTTCATAACGACCTCAAGAGTGTGTGACTAAAGATTAAATTGAAATGAAACTGATACAATAAGCTGCAGATACACATCACTAGAAAATGCATAGTTTTTTTTATTAGCATCCTAAATCATATATGACCGGAACTGTACTTCTCCCAAAACAAAACTTGCTCTTTGATTCCTCCTATCCTGTCTCTCCAGAAGTCATGTACTGAGTATATCCGATCTGTGTCGTTTGTCTCATACCCACTTGCAACTTGAAGCAAATTTATTGCGAGAATTGGATTTCACTTATTATACATACCAAAAGACCCCTATGTGCTGTTTCCTCATAACCCATCTCTTTTGTGGGGGCAAGTGGTAACAGTTGCATGTCGTTATTGTAGTTTAAGAAGAACAAACAACATATAGGTCTGCTATTTATGTTATGTCTAAGCAAAACCATGCCGTGTATGCCTCTCTCTCTCTCTCTCTCTCTCTCTCTAACTTCTATATCTACGTGAGACATATTACAGCGAAAGAGAGAGAGAGAGAGAGAGAGAGAGAGGATTGGGATTGGGAGGCACAGGCAACAGCGGCTACAATGTATCAGACACCATACCCACAATCAATATCAACTTTATCGGTTTCTACCCAACCCCGCCATCTTATGTGTCTCTGTTTGTGTCTGTGAGGGAGAGAGAGAGAGGGGAAGATCCTCATATCCCCACAAACAGCAACAAATAGCTCGGTAGCAGGCTTTTTACAGTCGCTGCTTTTTTCCTCATTCGTACATGCAAGAATGAATGCATGCATGCTTTTATGTGGGCATACTCACTGCCACCATCAATCACACTTACTTATGATGGGTCATTCCCTCCAATAAAAATCACATCACAATTCCCACTTCCCCCAACCATCTTTTCCCTTATCTCTTAATTTTCTCATTATCCAAACAGAAAACGCATCCATGCTTCAGCTACGTGATCTCTTAATTAAGGCCATACTGTATGTGATCTCTTAAAGAGTTGCTAATTATACTGAGTGGCTCTGGTGGGCACTGGCATATTCGCAAAAGTGGGTTATGGGGTTAAGCCCTTTTTTGTTTAAGTACGCTGAGAGACAAACTTATATCCATGTTTATATCGAGCCTTGTGCTCTTGCAGTTGCAGTCGAGAATCAAAGTTCGCCAAAGACAGGGTGTTGCATCAGATTACGGATCTGCCCTGATCCTGCAGCAATGCAAAGTCTTGCTAATGTCCAAAAACTCAGTTCCTGGTAAGCCCTAGCTAGGGTTTAGTCTGCAATCCTAACTCCCTGAAGACATGAATTACTGAACCCCCTTAATTTGCAGTTTAATTTCATTTATATCTCAACTAGCTAGGACTTGAATCCAAAGACCCATAAACAAAATTCATTAATTAATTACCAAAAAATAAATCAGAATCTATATATATAGATATAGTACTGGTTTCATGAATTAGTTTTTCTTTTACTCAATACTTATCAAGATGATCAAAACCCTATAATTTCATGGCTATCCATATATCTAATTCTGTGGCTATTCATTAAAGGAAGAGCTGCACTTATCAAGCTAGATTTCTTTTTTCAGTTTAGACTTTTCAAATAATTGGTCAGTCAAGATCATTCTTTAGAATAGTTATCAAAACTTTCAAGTTGTAAACCTGGACAAAGTTCTATTAAATCTTTGACAGTGGGCTAATATACTACTTCTGTGTTTCTGCACATAAACATTTGCAAACCCTAAGAATGGATGTTACCATTAATCATTGCTAGCTGGGGAAGCCAGACCAAACTGGAATTTACCCTGTTGAGCAAAATCCTTGTTGATGAAAGAAGTGTTTCTTCTTTTTCTCGTAGGCTTTCCCAGAGATCATTTGGACTAAATCCCTGATCTTGTATTTGGTACATTTCTCAAGCTGTCTTAATCGACATTCAATGAAAAAGTTTGAAACAGTGGACAAGGTATAATTCAGGGATCCCAAGCTAGGTGACTCAGATCGATGTGTACTGCTAGCTTCTTGGTTATTTTTAACCATGCTAAACTTGTATGGGAATCAAACGAGTACCAGGCCATCTGTGAGATATACATTTGATGCCTTTGATGGTCCATTTAATAAAAATCTTGCCCAAGGACAAAGTCTAGAAGATCATTCAATATTTCAATAACTTTTGCACAAGATTCTCATTTCAAATAACAAGTTTTAGATACATTCAAAACCTACAATTCCCATGTCTAGTAATTATATATGTAAATTCAACATAAAATTCCCGGAAAACGAGATGGGGGGAAAATAAAAGTATCAAAAAAGCGAAACCTTCAATTCAAGAAAGTTGGCATGACATGTTTGGAATTGGATTACATGGTGTTGGAATCCCATGATTGATAGATGTTGCTTCAACAGTTTCATGTACTATTAAAACAGCTGCATCACAGACTTGCAAAATTCATTTGTCGATCGACTTTGCAATGGCGGAAATTAACAAATGGTGGTGGCGGTGGTGGTGGTGCTTGTCGCTTTTCATATTTGACTTTGAAGCAAACACTCTCATTTAAGTGTGTCTCAGATGCTCAGGCTCACTTTCTTTCAACACCACAATGTGGGTGTGGTTCAAATTTTGAATAGAGCCAATTTGATGGCCTGTAAAAAGGCCAACAAAGCTTTAAGAACTTCTCTTTTTACTCATCAGATATTCACATTTGATGAAGCATCCGAATCACACAGCACGAGTGAATGATAAATATAAACATGTTGCATTGCACTTTTTGGTGAAGAGTAAACCCAGAAGCTTAAACAAGGATAGATGTGATGGTTCTTGGGGCTAACAAAAAGTTTTTTTGAAAGGAAACAGACTTGTGAGTTCACCAAAGTTAGGGTTTTGTTTAGTGAAAAGTTAGAACAAAACCCTGGAGATTTCTAGCTGAGAGGAGGCAAGCGTGGGGAAGATTCCAACCAAATGAGTCATAAACGAAAAAAGAATTAATAGAAATTTAGTAAAGGACAAAGGAAGTAACAAAGGCGAAGTCTGGCAGTGAGTTGGGGTTTCCATACACACCCACTGAATAAGTATCTGTCTCTGTAAGTGAGCAAGTCGAGAGAGATTGAGTGGTCAAATCACCAAAAGTAAACACAACAATAACTAGTGAGAACTACTATTACAAATTTTTTCACTGTTACACATTCCATGTAATAAAAGCTTATGATACTGTGATGATTATGTTATGATGTTATGTGGGTGTCACGGGTGAGACAGCTAGGGTTCACAGTCAGGGATAAACATGTGAATATGTATATGCATCTGGAGAGAGCCCTAAGGGGACGGGTAGGGCTCAGTCCGGGGGCTTTTTATCCGGGAGATGCAAGGGGGTGTTAGGGTTTGGTGGTTCGGAAATTGAGGTAAGAAGGAAGAAAGCTATAAAGAGCAAACGAAGAAAATTATAAAAAAAAACAGTGACAATAAAGTTGGTTTCGAACCACACCACACAAGTGAATACACTATGCAACACAGCCTCTTAACTACTGAAAACAACAGGTGAGTAAGTGAAAGCTATGTCACCCCATGCACACGTCCCTTTCTAGCTCCTCTCCCCCACATCTGCCGCCTCTCTCTTTCACTCTCTTTCTTGCAATGTGCATTGGGAATGGCAACCACAAAACAATAATAATAATAATAATCTTATGAGTGATTATCTCTATGCATGTGTAAGAGATGTCTCTGGATAGCTTCTGGGTGTTGAATGCAGTACACGCATGCATGTGGGTATGAGTCATACATGGCATAGGAACATAGACATGGGCATAAACCATGCGTGCATGTCACCTATAACAAGACCAATAAACAGAAGGAAGAGAAGGGTTTCTTTGCCTCCCACTGAAACGTCTTATTATCTACCAGAACAAGATAGGTCTCTCTTTCTCTCTCTCTCTAAAAGGTAGTTCTCTCATTCAAAACTCATAATCAACGAAAGCAGATCCAAGGTGGTGGTTAAGCTGTCAATCAATCAATCAATCAGTCAACAACAAAGCAATCATCAATCAATTTTAAAAGAGTTGCATAAAAGGAACCAAAGAAGATGTCCTCCTCCTCTTCCATGTCCTTGGACCACCTCCCTCCCTCCGAGCAGCTCTGTTATGTCCATTGCAACATTTGCGACACTATTCTTGCGGTATTCGATCTTCTCATGTTGCCTTGTGTTGTCTTCATTACCAAACACTTTAACCCCTTTAAAGCTTATCTTCTTTGAGTTTTCTAGGGTTTTGTTTTTCTCTCTTTAGTTTTATTTATTATCATATTTCAATCTTCACCTTTGATTTCTTTTTTGGGGTGTTTGTTTTGTTCCAGGTGAGTGTTCCTTGCACAAGCTTATTCAAGACTGTGACTGTTCGATGTGGCCACTGCACCAATCTCTTGCCTGTGAACATGCGGTTGCTCTTGCCATCAGCAAATCAGTTTCACTTGGGTCACAATTTTTTCTCTCCATCTCACAATCTCCTGGTATAAATTCAAAGATCAACCCGATTTAATGGGTTAAAAATTTACCCACTTGCTATATGCGCATATCTTTGTGCCCACCTTACCTTTGATATGTTGTAGCACTGTAAATCTGATATCTGGCTGATTTCATATGTTTTCTTGTGATGATCGATAATGTTTGCAGGATGAGATCCAAAACCCTAACCCAAACTTTTTGATCAACCAAACCAACATGAATGACTTTGCAGTACCCACTCGACGAATGGTCGATGAGCTTCCAAGGCCTCCAGTAATCAACAGACGTTAGTGCCCTAGAACTCACCTCTTTACTTCTCTACATTACTATATTACTCGCTTGTTCATCAAATTATCTTTTCAAATGATATCGTGGTCTATATATATACCATATGACTCTTCAATTAAGCAACAAGAAAAGTTAAAGGGTTGGTAGAGAATGAATCAGGCCCATCTGCAAAAAGCCAGGCGCAATTAACAAGAGCCTTTGCTGTTTCTCTCACTACTAACAGTATGTATGGTCATTTGATGGGTTGGTAGAGGAGAAAAGGTGCTTCTGAATCAACCATTTTAGAACCCAAACCCTAATTAGCTATATGCCATTGTTAAAGTAGTAATACGCCTGATATATTCCATTCTTCTGTTTCTGAACCAGAAGCCTAGTTTAGCAATAACTTTCCTTGACCAAGTAATTATAATTAACAGAGTAATTAAGCATTTCCTTTCATTTCTTTGCAATTCATTAACAGATAACAGAGAACTGCAATACTGGCCTTGATCATACATCTTTTGAGCACTTCCTTAGTGCCCACAAGTCCGAGTTCACAATTGAGATGATAACACTATCTTCATTTCTTTTTAAGTTCTTCTGTCTTTTTTCTCTCTTTCAGCTTGGTTCAAGCTTTATATACAGCAAACAAATTATGCAAACTTTACTTGACCATTTGGGGTTTTATAGTACCAAAGTAGCGTTTATTTATATTAGCAACATATGCATACATAGTTGGTGGAGAATGAGAGAGGAATTAATCTTCTCCAGGAGAGAGAGAGAGAGAGAGATAGCAAAGAATCAGTGCACAGAGATATGTTAGAAGACGATGAAACATAAAATCGACTAGAATTTAGCCGAAGTGCCTTTAATGTGTCTCTCTGTCTTTGTCGCCTGTCCAATTTTCAGCTCCGGAGAAGCGGCAGAGAGTCCCCTCTGCGTACAACCGTTTCATCAAGTAAGCAATGATACCAGGCCCCAATCTCTCTCTCTCTCTCGATGTTTATGTCTGTATGTGTATTTTACGGACATGATAATGTTGATTTTGAAGATAATGTGAATGAGCCAATGGAACTGCAGGGACGAGATCCAACGCATCAAGGCTGGGAATCCTGATATAACCCACAGGGAGGCCTTCAGTGCTGCTGCAAAGAATGTAAGATCCAAGGCAAAGACTTTGGGGTTTTCTTCTTTACCAAATTAGGGTTTCTTTTATTACCCAAAAGAATAAAACTTTCTTGTTTTCTAGGGTTTCATTTAGGGGAAAAAAAAAAAGTTCAGTTCTTTTTAGATCCTATACAGTGTTTGCTGAATTGAGGGTCCCTTTGACTGATCCCAATTTGTCTTCTTTTTGTCAGTGGGCCCATTTCCCACACATTCACTTTGGTCTTATGCCTGATGAGACAGTGAAGAAGACTAACGTGCGCCAGCAGGTGACATACCCACCACCTTCCTCTTCTTCTTCTTCTTCTTCTTCCTCTTCCTAATCCAAACACACACATAACAACAAAGTGTACGTTAATGAGATTTGTCTTGTTCTGTTTCTCTGTAGGAAGGAGAAGATGTTCTCATGAAAGACGGGTTCTTTGCTTCTGCTAACTTTGGTGTCTCCCCTTTCTAGGAAGTCTAGCTAGCTCATGGGTTAATTAATTAGGTCTTTTTCCTCTCTCTCTCTCTCTCTCTCTCTCTCTCTCTCTTAAGGTTTAGGTGATCAAGCAACTTACTTTATGTTTCTATGGAGTTTTTGTCAAGCGTAACAACTCTAATCACCTCATAACTCTTCCTTTTCCAGCTTCCTCTACTGTCAATACTTGATCTAGCTTGGATTAATTTTTAGATGTTCTGCGTTTTCTTTTCATTGCTCAAGGCAAGACCTTTAAGCCTTCTGTTCTGAAGATTATTCTCACCCATGTAGCCATCTAATGAACTTCTTTATCATCTTTCCTTGTTCCAGTTCATTTGCTTAGTTTCTGTTCTTCCACTTGGTTTTATCTATAGCACTAGTATAAAGGAAAATTAACTATGAAATTGCTAATTCTATTTGGAAGAACAAACTATGTAGCCTGTATAGTGTATATCAACTATGTAAGTCATTAAATATATATATTCGTATGCTTAATTGAAGGATCAAGATCATAGGAAATTGCCAACATATTTTTTAAATTATTTTTCATTAAAAAATTCATGTAGATAAACAAAGATTTTAATCCGTTTATTCATGAAATAAATATACATATGAAATAGAATTCAAAAGTTCTAATAATTACTGATTTAATATGCTTGTATGTCCGGCTTACTTTCAGTGAGCGAACTTGCAATCTTTGCTTTCAACAAGTAAAATCTTGGAGCTTGTAAAGCATTATATATATCTAAAAATGGAGTTTCTCTTGTTTTATGTTTCTAGTATTAAAAAAGAAAAAGGGTTTAATTTTTAAATGATGAAAGTGGACTAAGACGTAAGTATCAACCAAAATGTGGATGACTTTAGACTTCCAATTCCGTTAGAAAAGAAATTGTGGGATCATGAAGAAGGGCATGCATCTCTTTTTTAATAGAAGCATACCTGTTTCCAATTCTAACTTGTTTCATTTTCTTGACAAAATTACTTAGAGAGTTTAGGCAAGAAAATATTCTTCCAAGCCATCTTTCTACTGTGCGTGGCCAGGAGAAAGAGAGAGATCTCTCGTAAGAGAAGGTGATAGGAAATTAAGATTTTAATGTTTTATCATTTTCTTGGATGGATCATGTTTCTTTTTGGGCATGCGAAACATAATGAGCTCCTCACCATTGAAGAAGAGCCACCCATACAGACAAAATGATGAGTTTCGGAAACCTGAAGCAGAAAATGATGAACTTGACTGTGAGATTCAGATGGATATGTAACAAAAAGAGACTTTGAGTTCTCAACTTTTTCCTTTTAGGAGGTGATCACATCCTTAATCCAGAATTTTCTAGGATGGCAAACAGGACTCATGCAGGCTAGAGTGTGCATCGAAAGTCATTTTGAAGGTTAAAAAAAAAACAGTGTTTGCCCTTTTGGCACATTTTCCTAGTCAGTATGTTTCAGGGCATTCATGAAATCAGATTGAAATTGGGCCAGCACAGCTTGTAATATTTTATGGGATGCCCTAACCTTTCATTTCTTTGGCCCATGTCTTTCATTGGGCTGAGATTCATTCTTATGAGCATCTACATGACCATTTTGCACATTTAATTTGAGATCAAGATTATTTTTTAAATTTTTTTGATTTGAGTTGTTTTAAATTTTTTTAAAAAATTAATACATAATAATTTATTAAAAATAATTAATTAATATCTATTTTTTTCTTACACTAATATAATAAATTATTTAAAATTTCTTTAAAAAAAATCAAAAATCTGAACTTTTGAAGTTTGATACTCTGTTCTGTTGGTGAATATATGGCAACAGAGGCGTAAGAAAGCTTTGTTCCTGAGATCTAGGAGACAAGACAGGTGATGTAAATTTGGCCTCAAGATAGGGTTTTGTCTTCAGCTTGGTCTGATTTGTAAAGGCTCATAAGTATGCATAGGATACTATACTACCTTTTACCAAAAGCCAGAAGGCAGTTTCAAGACACTGTTATTATCAAGTGAGACAAGGCTGCAAGAGAAACTTCACAGCATCTACTTCTACTCTGTAAAAGGTTCCAAGTCCTTGTATGAGTTGTTTCTCCACTTGTTCTCCAGAAAGCATGAGATTCTGATACATCAAAATGCATGAGGAGACAACTTACATGCATAGCAGAGGCTTACCCAGCTTTTTAGAAAGCTCATAAAAAGAAGAGTCCCAAGTGGGCGATTATCAGTTCTCATGGCATGAGCTTCAGCTTAAGGTTATGGAATCTGCTGCAAATTTTGCAGGGTAATGATGACAATGGAAGGGATGGCAGAGATGCAATAGGAGGGATGGTAGAGGTGGCGTACTGCAGGTGAAGTATTTTCAAGTTTTCAAATCAGTCCTTGCATAATATGCTTTGACAGAAGCTTCGCCTTCCTAATGGAAAACAGAAACCAGACCCAGAGAAATGACATTCCAAAGCCCTGAATTGCTTGGAGAGTTCAAGAAACAGATGGATTGAAGAAGAAAATAGGTTAGTCCAGGGATATCAAGCCAATTCCCACTACAGGCTGAAGATCCAGCTGGCTTGGAAGCAAAAGATGGAAGCCAGAGAGGCCAGAAAGGGTTACATGATTTCCAGCTAGACTATCATCTTCTACCACAGATAACCTGTAATGTCGGTCCTTCACAGCTTATATGTGCTCTGGTTGTGTCACTTTCCAGTATAAACCAGGCATGATCTTCATTCCACAGTGAGCCCACCTCGCTTAAAGCCTCACAGGCACAACTTTTATGTCATTATGGGTATCACCGGATCATGGGTATCATGATATTTTGAAATTCGTAAATGCAATCTTAGTAGAACTATTTACCCAAATCAGCAAGATCAAACAAGATTATTGAGAACTCTGAGTAGCACAACCAACAAAAAGTTCAAATGTGAAGAACCTCTAAAAAGATATATTTTGGAACTTTAAGCAAGTTCTGAGATGGATAGATAGGTAAATCTAAGACTCATGATGTTAAATTGTATTGAAAATTGATGAATCTTGTCATCAGTACATAAATTCTAGTATTAAAAGAATGAAGAACAAAATAAATTAAACAAAGAACCATGGGAGCATTAACAACATCATGAAGAAAAAAATGAAGTCAAAATTACCTGAGACTCGTACCAACAAAGACTAGAATTACACACACACACACCTACACACTCACAACCACAAACCTCACGAAGATGCCAGACCTTGATGAGCAACACAGAGGACATATCCAACCAGGAAGTGCTTAGCAGAGAAGGAAGATCAGAGCAGAGAACAACATTACCAATGCAGAAACTAGACTTGATATGTCGCCTTTGATTGATGTGGCAAAGGAGATATCTTGTGGCCTGAAAAAGTAAATATACAGAATCAGCATTTACAATGATTTCCAGGAAATGCTTAAGAGAAAAATCATTGAACAAACTCATCCTGATCCATACTTTTGCATCTTGCTCAATGCACCACAGAAGAGGGCATTGTCTGGCATAGGCAGCTCAGTTTTATTTGTAGCCTCTGGGTTGACAACCCTGATATACGTTTCTTGCCCAAGATACCACGAGTCAAGATTTTCTGCTCTGATATTCCAGACTCCAACATTGTCAAGTGAAATCAAGATCGCTGTCCATGCACCAGGATAAACCTACATGGCAACAGTTAAAGAACGAGAGAGATCAAATTCAATACCTAAACACAAAACTATGAAGTTTTCCGTAGTATCAGTTATAGTTCTTTACCCAAATAAAAACTACAACATATTCTCCAAGTAGCATACCTGTGTTGTGGAGCGAGCAATACCATCCCATTTATTATATGTACCCCTGCTATTCTCTGACCACTCACCATAGTCCATACTGCAATGAACAATTGAAGAGTAAGTGTTCAGAGGACATGGTTAAATCCATCAGTGGTACACAGATTTGATGGGAACATGTTCCTACCCGACAACAAAGAAGGCATATCCATCCACATGATAGCTCTGCATCTTGGTGTCATTGTTCTGAAGGATGATTTCTATAAATCCCCTATATGTTCCATTAATAACTGATGTTTCCATCCGAGGTGGTCCTGTAAGTGGCCTTTCTGGGAAATCAAGCTTATATACGCCCTTGACTTTGAACTGATCAGCAAGCCTAATTGGAGTAGCAGGATTAACAAATGATATTCCACTGAGAGTTGTCCTCCGTTTCCCATTAATCGTCACAGGCGGCTTGTTCCTCAAGACATAAACATCAGTTACATTGATTGAGCCGTATCTGAAAGAGCCCTGGGGGTTTGGACGAGCACCACTTGCAGATACGTTCCATCTGCATAATTTGATCAAGGAAGCCACAAATGTGAACAGGAGCAGATAAGTGAGAATGGAACTACTGAACAAAGCATCCTTGAAAGCAACCAACCTGATGGATCTTGCTTGGTTCATCGAAAAGGTCTTGTCAAATTCATCATTCGGTGCCTCAGGGAGAGGGCCTGATGCCTTTCCTTTTGAGTTTGTGTAGTGCAAGATGGCAACACCAGTAACTCCTTTCCATCGGGTTTCATTCACAAACCTAGCACTTGCTACAATGTAGTAATCAGAACTTGCATTCTGATCCATGGTAACCAAAAATGAATAAGACTGTCCTACGTGTATATCTAAGCTAGTGTAATTCTGTTGAACTGTATATGATCCCTCTGTCTCCGCAAGAAGCAAATTATGGTTCTGGATCCTGAAATTTAAAGTGGTTGACACCCCAACGTTGTGCACACGGAGCCGATAAGTTTTCCCTGTACCAGCATACCAACATTATCAGTTCAAGAGTTGTAATAGTAACACCCCATTGTACATGACAACAAGAAGTTTCTTGTCTGCAACTTTTACTTCTGATGCCAACCTACATTAGAAATTGGCACTCCTTCAAGTTTAATCATAATTTATCTCACAGGAGACTGGCAGTCCAGTTTGAAATACAATTTGTGAGATATATATGTTGAAGAGGGTTACATGCAGTGTGCTATAAGGTTCAAGAACATAAGAATCTTTCAAATTTTGCTGGTTAGCTAATGGAAGCCTATTATCTCTCAGTTTTAAATTTTGACCAACCAAAATTTCCAAGTTTTGTACTGGTAAGGACTAATCGATTTCACAGAAAGTATAGAATCTTCAGTGGCTAAATGAAAGCATTATCTCAGCCTCTTAAGGCACAATACTCACCTGGGTGAACTGTAATTGTTTCATAATCGATGCCATCAGGGACAAAAGTAGTGTTGTACTGGTAGGGGCCTTTGCCATTAATAAGAACTCCATCTGGCATTCCTAGATCTTTCCCTGCATCAAGGGTCTTCCTTAAAGCCTACAATCCAGAAAAAGAGATGCATCTATACAAGTCAAGACCCAGTTCTGATCCAGACATTTTGAAGGAAAAATTCAAGAGTTCAAGGAAAACCAACCGTGTGGTTCCTTATGTACCAATCTCCAATCAAAATAGTTATATCCCCATCAGGGGTGTCAAAAGGAATTGGAATAATAGCCCGGTTGTTTATGATAAAGCCTCCGAAGCCACCAGCTGCTCTCTGGAAATGGAGAGATGGGAAGTAGAAGAAACTCCCAATCTGGTCCTTCACCTGAAACTGGTAAGTCCAGTTCCACTTTGGAGGAATTGGACAATTGGTGCCAAGAACTCCATCTTGCCATGAGCTACGCCTTTGCTGAATCCCAGACCTACCACATCCATCACATTCCACAAGTTCACTACAATGAAAGTTCATGCATTCACTTGCATTCAAAAGAAAATCTACAGTAAACTCTACCAATGAAAGAGGAGGTCCTCGTCCAATTTGTTTCGGACATTGACAACTACATTGTTATTAGTAGTCACATTAATAGTAGGACCAGGAAACTTGTCGTTAACAGCAATGACCTGCCGAGGCAATGTAGACATAGAAACAAACATTAGAACCCTAATGTCAAACACAAAGCAGGAACTGAGAAAACAAGTTCTCATTTTGCAGATCTGAAGCTAAATATTGAAACTTTCAGAAATCTAAAGGCAACCCATTTATCAAATATGAGTATCAAGCAAAGCACAAGCAAAAATCCACTGAAAACAGCAATGGCAAGCTAATACTGTAAAACACCATGAGGAGAAAGAGATCTAAAAAGGACAGACCCGTTGGGGCACACCAAGAGGAGAAGCAGTGATGTAGGAAACTTCAAAATCATAGAACACAAATGGATCTCCAGCTAAACTCAAGCCCACCAGTAGCCCAATGTGAACTAGGAACAAAGCCAAAATCCTACAGAAAGCCATTTTTTCCGAACAAACAATAGTTTTTTCGGTTGTGTCTCGCAAGTTCAGAGTCAAGGTTCTCTCCAAGCCTTTTCTGGGTTTTACATTATCAGAACAGACAGGAAAAGTGAAGCGAAACCAGAGGCTCTAAAGAGCGGAAGAGAGAGACAACGGCTCTGTTTTTGCTTTTAAGCGCTGTGTTTTATTTCGCTGTGCTGTGACTGCAGTGACTTTTGGGCTCGGTTGAGCAGTGTAAAGAGCATAAACTGTAAAAGAGCCCTTTGGGTGGGTCTTGAGGACTAATCCGTAGCAACCTTTGTGGCCCTTTTCCTTGCGGTTTTGTCGGCACTAGCCATCAGTTATACTCTCATATGGGCAACAAAGATAAAATAAGAGATTAAAAAACTAAAAAAGATTGCAACTTTTGGAGAGAAGAACATGAATCTGCTTAGAGAAGGAAAGAGAAAGAGAGAGTGACAACCAGAAGCCAGTTCACCCATGAAGCAAAAGCCAGCCTTGATCATCTAACACACGCCGTCCTCCTCATAAATTACTGTACAGACAAACACACAAACACATACTAGACACAAGCATATACGCCAATGCCATAAAGCCCAGCAAATTGCTTTGACGAACGTTCTCTCATGAAGCAACGGTTAGATTAGAGGCTTAGATCCCCTGAAGGCAACCACACGATTGCCAGCCAACCCATGACCTCATGTCCACGCCTGGCCCCACGCACAGTAATTCATGATAACGGCTACTGCCCTGATTGATGGATTTTCGGAGAAATGGATAAAAAGGGAGATTTGGTTGGGTGATTTATCGGGGAAGAAAGAGAGCAAGTGGCCAACTGAAAGTGGTCGCCACAGTTTCATCTTTGGTAAAATCACTAACCTCGAGATGCCAAATGCAATTAACGGTTAGCGTTGTTTAAGGAAGCTGTCACTGTTACTTTCTACCCTTCTGTAGCATAATTAATTTTAAGTTTATATATAAATTTTTAAATTAAAATATTAATACACATAATTATTATTTTTATCTTTTTATCTCTCAAACGTAGACATAGCATTGTCTTAATTTACATCATATAAATTTTGTTTGTAAAAAGTATAAATAATTAAAATTGTGTTATATTATTTAATTTTAAAAAATTATATACCTAAAAAATTTGTGCCTAGGTGGAGTTAATGCATTTTTTTATCCAAAGTTTGAGGCTTTATTTGAGATTCAAGACAATTTTCCTGTTGATCTTACCGGGATATGACGTGTAATTGAATCAGCAAGAATGTGCATTTTTTTTAATTATTGATTAAGCATGTGAGTTTGTCAAATTGTGCTTATTTATCCAATTGTTTATTTAATTAAATAAAAATTATATTCCACTGTTTAATGGTTATAAATATTTATATAATTCATGTAATTTTAAATATTTCTTTAATTTATAAAAATAAAAATTAGATACTCTTGCAATACAAATATTCTATTTTTTCACAAACCGCCAACATTTTATCTTCTTAATTTTGAAAAACCGACCTAATCCCATGCCTTGCACCTAACTCTGGTGCCTATGAGACTTTATGTTAACTTGACCTGCATAAGATAATTTAATTTTAATTTTTTTAATGTCATAAATTTAATAATATCACTAATGTGGTCACAATTTCATAATCTAAAAAACATTTGTGATTAAAAAAAAAGCATGTCCTAACATCACCATTAGGTTTAGCTAAAAAACAAGTATAAATTTAGGAGAAATTCACCCCCAAAATTGCAAGAAAATCCACTCTTGTTTTTATTTTTGATCACATCTTTTTTACAAATTGTGATTCTGCATTTTGATCCACTCCAACTTATAATTTTTTGTTTGACGTTATAAATTATTAACATTTAAAATTCAAAATCACATAATAAAATCAAAATCAAAATTTAAATAGTTTCAATTCAATGTTTAACACGTAATCAAATTTTATTAAATTATTTTACCTAATTGTAAAAAAAAACTGATGATTAATTTATCAAAATTAAAAAATAGAAATTCACCCCTTTTATGTTATTTTTAAAAGTTGAAAACACTCAGCACCACCGATAAATTGGAACTTGATTGATAGTATAAATGAAAACAAATGAAAAAAGTGCACAGAAATATCAATACATTAACCAAGCTCCAACCGTTAAGCACATAAAGAAAAATGGAAGAAGAAACACAGACATGCTAAGGCAGCCCATGAGCAGACAAAGAATTATCATGGAAAGGCCTCTGCCTGTCATGATTTCAGGCACCACGTGTACTCCTAAGTGACAACCTCCATTAACTACTTTGTTTTAAGGGCAAAAAAAAAAAAACATAGATATGCCAACTCAGTGATAACAACACCCAGCAAGAAAAATTAAATGTAATACTCATTTCTTAATGGGTAGAGACAAGAAGTCTTAATGTGGGTAAGAAAACTGCCATTTTTTTAGAAATATTTGTTTACCATTTGATGCAGACAGTTTTGGCATGTTTTTTCAAATGCATACATTAATGCCCAATTCATTTAGTAATGTTTTTATGAGATTTAACATTATAGTTCGTTGCAAGTTATCTCTTAATTTAGTGAGTTGTATCATTGTTTAGAGTTATACGTCAAATTAAATGAGTTTTTTTGTACTTTTTTAAATAAATGAGAATTTAATTTAAATTAAATGAATAAATTAAAGTTTAACTTTTAATTTGACATACCAAATACAATTTGGTGTTTTAAATAAGCTTTGCCCAACCCGATAAGTTAAACTATATATATTATGACTACTTAATACATTCATATCAATTTTTTCAAATTCAATTTACGTAAAATGATTGATTAGAGAAATACTAATATCGATATTGAAGCGTAGAAGCAATAATGATTTTACGACCCAACTTTGGGTTATAAAATTGTCAGTAAGGTTTGATTTTGACAATGTGAAGGCATACTTTGAAATTGTTGGAGATGGCACATGGTGAGTCTTTTAGATACAACAAAATCATAAATAAAAAACAATTATCTCTAGAAAGAGACAAGAAAACCTTCTCTTACAGATAGATAAAGAATTTTAAATTATGTCACCTTAAATACTTTATGCTTGGATGCCTTGATTAAGCCTAAAGTCATGCATATGGGTTTATGAATATTAAATTAATTTGTGAAAAAAGTGATTAATAAAATATTAGTGGCCGTTGCTCATCGATTGGTCAAAGTGAACAGTTGCCGCAAATCCAGCAGTGACGTGCTCCATTTGGACCAACCATTAAGGCCACCAAATTGATTGGAAACTATGTTTTAAATTAATTTATTTATTATGTTGCAAGACATAAATCAAGAAAGGGTCCACGGCGACATTTTTTTTTCAAAGTTTGAATAAATGTATCCAATGAAAGAAGATAATTATTGATTTGAGTTTATTTTTTATAATTTAATTTATTATTATTATTATTTTTTAACATATTATGTATTTTAGTTTTTTAAAAATATCAACATAATTCTCGGATTCAATGCGGCGATATGTTTTTTACAATGAAAATTTGTTTCGATATGATTTGCATTAATATGTTGAATAAATTTTAATACATAATTAATTATATAAAATAAATGATTATTATTTAATATTAGTTTTCTTTTTAATTAGTATAAAAAATTAAAAAAATAAAAAACATATTATGTCTACTTTAATATATATTAATTTTGATTAATTTTATTATGTATTTATTATTATCAATCAAATTTTGATGTTTAAAAGGATATTAATAAGACATAATCTATTAATTTGAATCACGTTAAACCATTTAGTAAAATTAAAAATTTTGTACAATTAATTTTGACTTAAAATATTTTATGTATATAAAAAAATATTCAAGTTATTATAAAAAATCAAAATTTTTTAATATTAATTTTTTAAAAAACAATTATATAATTAAAAAATTTAAAATTTCAAAAAATAAATTTAAAACTGAAAAGTAAAATTTATTGGAGTTATTTTTTTAAAAGTATTTCAATAATAAAAATACTCTTAATTGTTTATAATCATTTGAATCAAGATTTAATTTAAATTAAATTAATAATTAAAGCTAGTTTCACATTTTTAAATATAAAAATTCAGTAAGACGCAGAAGATTTAGTTCAAAGTTTTAAATAATTTTTATTCATAATTCTATTAAAAAAATACAATGACCAAGATTAATGAATTTAAAGCTTAATTGAATTTTACATAATTAAATTATGTGAGTTTTTAAAATAGTTTATGAGAATTATATGAGTTGAATCGAATACTTATTGAAATTGAAAATAAATAATAGATCACATAAATTCTCGGTATCTTTAAACTGACTCAAACTAGTTCATTTTATTCTCATATTAATAAAAAAAATTTACATAAACACGCTAACTAAGAAAATAAAACTTTGCACAATGTAATATAAACCTAAGATTCTGCCATACTAAATTAAAATTTACATCATATGCATAGAAGCGGATTGGACACAAATCTTATTTAACTGATTACATATTAATCGGAACCCTAAATTTCGATCTGACTTACCTCAACTCAATGGACAATCCTACTTTGATTGAACAGTTGAAATCTCATTAACCATGTTGATGCTATGCATCCAGCTGCCACAACCTCTTAATTTACCTCAACCTGGCATTATACACAGTGGGTGGCAGCTCTAGAACTGAAACTAGCCTGGGAAACTAATATCCTAAACAATGATGATGCAACTTTGGAATTTTCTTCGAAGATCAAATCAAAGGAGGCAATGCATATGGTACAAGAAGAGAGCTAACTGGCGGATTTGTGCTTTTGATCCTTCACCTTTTCAGGGATGTCTGAAGGTTCACTGGGGTAAGGCCGATTGAATGCAGAGTTCATTTGCCAGATCTTGAGTGAGACAGTAACATGGGCATCAATGGCATTGTTGAATAAGAACAGCTTGGCAGCTCCGTAGATTGCCCTGGTTGGGTAAATCCTGGATGTGATGCATGTCCTCCCACCTTGTGCAAAGCTTTCGATGATCGAGTGATCAACCTGGAATTCAGACAGGTGAAGAATGTGACTAATTATAATCATTCAGGTTGGTGAAAGAGGAGAAAAAAGGAAAAGCTTTACTCACCAATACTCTTAATGATAATTTTTCGCCTTCTAGTACTGGAACAACTTCCCCATAAACATGTTTATCGACATCATTAGCCTGGGAAGATCTGCAAGAGCAGCATGGATGAATCAGGCAAACCCATGTATGTTCAATGAGCTCTGACATTAATTTTCTCTGTTGGGTGCTTAGGCCAAAATGTTCATACCTTGATTTGTCAGAGCAGAAGAAAGTTTTGACATTGCCATCAGCTCCTTTGGCAACGTGGAAGTACACAGGTGTCTGCTCCGCGAGTTTATCATCTGCAAGAACCAGTAAACCAAAAGGTCCCAAAGCACCGTGTTGAGCGGCACCACCACCGGTGCTGCAGCTGTACTCAAAATTGGTCCCATTTGTTCTCTCCAAAGCCTCCTTGTCTATCTCAAACTCAGCTACGATGTCTAACTGTTACAGGCCAAGCCATAGCCTCATTAGCTGACAAGGTTGTTGTTCAAATCCAGCTAATCAGGCTTACGAATCGGGAATCCAGAATATTTACCTGTGCGGCTGGACCAACGTCAAGTGGAACCACTGAACCTGGCTTGACCTTTATGTTGTTGAATTCCTTTCCCTCTAATCTCAAACTGTCCACCTCCTCGACTGGCCATGAAAGCAGATTGGTGCCAGTCTTCTGATCAAGAACCAGTGTCCTCGGAATGCTCTGCAGCATGACACAACCTTTTATAAGTGACAAGTAAGACCACCAACGTAAACGGAAAGTTTTGTGTTTTATTTCATTCATATTAGTCCTGCTGAATCCAAGTACGTGTAGTAAGATTAAGATGTACCTGAACAGAAGCCCATCCCTTCTGGACATCAGCAGCTTCAGTGTCAGATTCTGTAATCCAACCCCATAAAACTCTTCTTTGCTTGCTCTGATCATAAAATGTCTTGGAGGCATAGAATGTCCCATAATCATACCTCAACCCAATCCCAACATCAATGTCAGGGTTATGAGGAACCCACGTAGCATTGTTCTCATGATAAGTCCCAATTGCATAGTGATCATTCCTGGTATCATCCAAGCTCGCCTTCATCACATGCTTTACTTCAGGGCCATATGCGGATGTGTCCAGGCCATGTTGAACTGTTTTTGACACAGGGAAGAAGTCCACACACTCCCACATGCCAGTGCCAGGGACAGCATGGAGCACGGTGTCTAACATCTCATAATTTTTGAAGTCCTTGGTGTCATACACTAGGGAAATACCCGTCTTCTTAATTTTAGACCCTATTATAATGCGCCACTTCCCTTCTGATGTCAGCCAAGCGGTTGTGGGATCACGAAAATCCTTGAAATGAATTCCTGGAGGAGGGACGAGTACTGGGTTGCTAGAGTATTTAACCCAATCGACCAGGAGAGGATCAGAGAGATTTGCAGGGTAGGCAAGATTTTGGACCTGTACTGTTTCATTGGTGGATCCAGTATATAGCATAACAACTTGGCCATCAGAGAGGATTGTAGCAGATCCAGACCACACACCATTGATGTCATACCATTGATCAGGTGCCATTGCCAATGGGAGGTAAAGCCATTGGATTAAATCCTTCGACACAGCATGTCCCCAAGCAATGTCACCCCATACTGCAGCATTTGGGTTGTACTGGTAGAAGAAATGGTACCATCCCTTGTAGAACATTGGACCTGTAACATTTTCAGGGCCAAAATTAACAATCAGAAAATCAGCATGAAGGCTATATGGCTGCAATTAAGTCACAAACTGTATCAAAGACAAACATAAATATGCTTTCATGAAGATAAGGTGCCATATAAACTTTCCAAGTTCTATGAATAAGAACAAAGCAAGAACCCAGCTCTTGAACCTTAGTAACATGGCAATAATACAAAGATTTGTTGTCATAAACTTAGCTTGTCAGTTTCAGATGGTCAGGACTAGAACTCTGAGAAGTTGTCAGGACATTGTTCATTTCCTACTCTTTTCCAATTCTTTGCATTTCCTTTTAACTTCTGTTCCTTTTATGCAGTCATTGAAGCTCTTGTGAAAGTCTAGGTAGGTCAAATAATGAACACTAATAATGAATACTGATGACTGCCGGAATACCCAAAATTTACCAGAGTTTTAGCACATAGATCTCTAAGTTTATATTTGTCAATACTTGCTTGTCGTGGATGACTGAAACTCAACCGACCTTACGTGTTGGCTTGTTGAGCAACTTAATATAATTAATATAAAATTAGATTAATTTCAATTCATTAGGTTCCGTATCATACTTGAATTTCAATTTGTACACTGTGAGAAATATCATGGAAAACTTACTTAAATTAGATATAACTTTCAGAACTTATTAGGCAAACACTTCAAAGACATCAAAAGCAAGATTTAAAACCCACAAATCAAACAAAACATAGGAGCAAATAAATGGGATTTTATTAACAGAAAAACGAGTTCTTACCATTAGGATCTGAAGCAGAGCCAACCAGTCAGAGCCAGAGGAACCCAGCAATCCAGGCAAGAATGCAAAAGAGGAAACAAAATCAGTACCCAGAAATTGTAATTAATGGACATTGATACAATGTGACACTATAATAACCAGAAAAAAGTTTTTATGAGGATTACTCCATTACATTTTTCATACTGGTTTTGGTAATCATCATCCCTTTCACAGTTGTCTGAGAACACTTCTCCTACAGTTTACTCAGGCTTGATTTGTTCTGTTTTAATCCTTGGAAGCTCATTTGTAAAAGCGTGGTTAAAAGCATTCATCTGTTAAAGTTTAGCTTCAATCGGCAATGCCAATCAAAAGAGAAATCATAGCAAACAAAATGTACGAAAATAATTAATATGGCAAAAATGTGGTTTGATCTTCCACTCAAATCTTCAAAAAGTTTTGGTACTTTGTAGAAAAAAACAAAGCAAAATGAATAGGACTTTTTCTTTTTCTGTTCTTCTTTAAAAATAGAGAAGAAAAGGAGGAAGAAAGGAAAGTAGAAGGAAAGGAGAACTAAGAAATAACAACTGTTCCATTAAGAAACAAGTCAAAGGTTTGAACGAACCATTCATCCAATTTTTCTCAGGTTGAAAATGGAAAGCCGTCCTCTGCCACGACAACATGCTGTTGTTCCACGGGAATGCCGGCACCTCTCCCAAGCCGGCGAAATGCAACTGGTTGCTCTTCTCCGACACCCCGGCCGACACGCCGCGGGACGAGGGGCGCAGTGTGTTCTGGGAATATTCTGTGCAGGAAGACGACAAAGAGGCGCCATTTTCTCTTACATGGGTATTATCGCTGTTGTGCGACCGGGAGGTGCTGTCATTAGAGGCTATCAAGGCAACCAAAATGGCAACCATGAACAACCCAGAAAAGACGGCGAGGTGGCTTTTAATGGGTCGCCGCTGGTAGGGTGGCACTCCTACCTGAGACGGCCCTTCCGGGAGGGGAGTGTACATGGACCCCTGGTGACTCGAGATTGGTAAAAATGCATCTTGGTCTCTCATCAGGATTAACTATTGTAAGGAAGGAACCTCAACTACCTAAGGAAACTATACAGACTAGAAACAGATACACAGAGAGAGATTATAGGATTATTTATCCAAAAAAAGGAGGAAAGAGATTGGGAGGACGCTCTGGTTATGCCATTACTATATATATACATAAAGCTGATTGATTTTATCCACTGTACAAGTAATTGGTTGGTAAAAAGTTTTAACAGCATTACCGCATAAATCTGTAATAAAACATTTTATTATTAGTTAATCATATAACCACCTTTCTTAATAATAATTTCCACTCCCTGCTTGGCTGGAGAGAAAATTTTTCTCCTTCCCGGGCCATAACAGAGAGACAGAGCTGGTGCCAAAGAAACAGAGGAAATCTGGTCGGGATAAGACAGAGGTGAGATGGAAGAACATGAGTTGTGTCGGGATGAACGCTGGTGTAGTGGTGGGACCCTTCCTCGAAACATTTTACTGTCTAATGATTTCTATTGGTTATCTGTTTACGTTCTGAACGAAAAGCAAACCCATGGTTTCTGGTTTGCTTCTCCTCGTGACTGGATAATTACAAACATTCTTGTTCCTATGCTTTTAAATTTTAATTTCCCATTTTGTTTCAGAAAATTTAAAAATAAAATTTAAATTAATAATTACAAAATTCGAGTTGTGTAAAACATATCTCAAAATTTTTAAATGAATTCGAATTTGAGATCTTTAATTAAAAACTAATAATGTTGAACTACTAACATTTCATCAAAAAAGTTGCACGTTTAATATTTATTTTTGTGGTGTAAATTCAAGGAATATAATTTATTATTCATATTATATGTAAATATATATAAGATAGATGATCAAATTAACATAAAGGTTTCTTAAATTTATGCAATAAAACTTACCCATTTTTTAATAACAAACTTAAAATATATTTAGACTATATTTAATACAAATATAAAGAAATATTTAAATTCTTATTATAAAAATTTTAAATATGTAAATTTTTTTATAAATTTAATAACTTTTTATAATACAAAATTTACTAAAATTTTAATTTATATTATTTTAAAAAATTAAAAAACAATGACTAATTTAAATTAAATAAATATTTTAATTTGTCCCAATATTTGTTTTACTTTCTTTATAAATAAAGACTTATTAGTCTCCTAGTCATAGATTAGGTCCTCAATTTCAGTAGTTTGGTGAGGGCAATTATTTGTGGCAATCATAACTGATGACTCATTGCTGATTCAGATTGAAATTCAAATTGCTCTTTGTTTAGATAGGCAGAATTTAAAGGCCACAAGTTTGTGGGAAAGTGAAATAATAATTGTCTAAATTATTTATTTATTTAACAATAAATCTTGTAATATGTATTTTATGATTTTATATAACAATAATTGTATTAACAATCATTACTGATTGATCCAACATTAATATTTTTTATGCGATCAAATTAATTATGCTTCCGTAACATCATTGTTCTTATGATTTGTAAACACATAAATGGATCCCCGGCCTTATTATTGCGATATTATAGGAAATAATTCTCAAATTTATACAAGTAAAAGGTTTTCTCTAAAAAATATATTTTTCTGAAATTGGTATCTTGATTTTGTAGTGTTAAGAGTATATTTAATTTGTTATTTCTATCTTATCAAATGTTTTACATTAAAAAAATGTAAATTTTTGACTTCAAATAAATTTATTATTACAGACAAAAATGTTGATCGTTTAATGATATAAAATTTTGTGCAGGTTTTTAGATAATAAAAAAATATTTATATATTTTTATTAAGTTATATAGAAAAAAATCAATAAAAAATTATTAACTATTTATTCTGTTAATTACTATATGCCAAAAGAGAACTTTAATTTTACAAATAAATAAAGAATACTTGATTAAAACAAAATTTAATATCATTATTTTTAAATAAAAATAAATATTACATTAGCAATTTTTGAAAATAAATTTATAAATATATAAACATTATATATATGAGGTTTATAAAAATAAAAAATTCATTGCATAAAATCCGGAATTCCACCATTAAACAATATGTATTTTTTTTTTTTTTAAGAGACAGTAGGCATGTTGGTTCATGGGACAATTATTCAACTGGACAACAAACTTGTTGTGAGAGTCACATGCAAACAATGATTAAACACAACACACTGTTTTGACATCATATTACATGTGAAGACTCATCCTTAGAGCTGTCTGTCTCTTCCTTCCTTCTTTCCTTCTCTCTCTGTTACATAATTTTATTTTTTTGCTTAAAAAACCAAAACAATAAATCCAAAACAACCCAAAATCAGATCTCAAAATAACAATTTTTTTTTTAAAATCTTTGCTATATGCACATCCATGCTGCTGAATAATGCATGTTCCCATGTGCTCTTACATCCTTTCGCATTGGTCTCCAACCAGAAACAAAAACACAAACAACATATATAGAAAAATACCAATCAACCAATTGGGAAAATGGTTGGACCACCCAGATTCATTTGCTTTCGAGTGAATCTTCAATTTTTTAATTTGTGTGGCAGATTTTTTTATTGATCTAAATTGTATTGATCAACACGATTATTGATTTATGATAATTTAATAAAATTAATATTAAATTTTTATAACTTCATTTTTTATCACTTAACATAATAAAGGATGAATTTTGTTTCAAGTAAATATTACAAAAAAATTGAAGCCAACACGCTTTGTGATTTAAACAGTAAAATTTAATTTAATTTTAACTTTAAAATATATTTAAATTAAATTTTAAATTAAAATAATTATAAAAAATCAAAAATATTTTTATAATTAAAATTTTTTTTAAAAAAACATATAAATTATACACTTCATTTTGAATCAATAGTTTAAATTTAAATAATTTTCGATTTTCAAGTTATTTTCTATAAATTTTTTAAACATTTTATAATATAATATTTTTTTAAAAAATATTTTCAGTGTTAAAAAATTCTAAATTTTTTATGATAGTAATTTAAATGTTCATTTATATCTATGAAAATTTTAAGTCAATATTTTTATATAATATCTTTAATTTTTAATAAAATCAAAATTAAATCAAATTAAAAAATCATACATAAAATTAAAAATCAATATTCAAATTAAAAAATGAATATAATTCAAAATATTTTCATATTTATTTTTATAAAAAATTCAATACAAATTCAAATAGATAAAATATTCTCTACTTATATCAAAATGTGAGTCGGCCCAAGATTGAGAAAATAATGAACCAGCCAAATCATCGAGCGTTTTAATTTGTGTGGCCTATAGGCTAATGTGTGGTTGGAATAAGCCTCAGGACATATAATAGTGTACATTATTGGAGTTGTGCAGGTAAGCAAATCTAACTTTTTGGTTGAGTCCGAGGGTTTAATGCAACAATAATGCAACCCATAAGACAAAGTGTTTTGACTTTGATGCGGTGAGGAGTCGACATAAGAAACTAATTTTGTCCCTTAGCCCGAGAAACCGATTAAAACTATGATGCTCAATTATTTACAAGGCGAATATGACATTTGGTCACTCTAAAACAAATCCACTAAAAGTTCATAAGCTCAAATTTTAGGTATATCTGCGTTAAATTACCGACCTTGATTGAAACTAAGCATTTATATTTTCAAAATTTTTTAAACTGATTTAATAAATATTTTTTATTATCAACTTAAATAAAATATTTTTAATAAAATTTAATTTAATTTAAATAAATTAATTAAACTTTCGTTAAGAACTTAGATGTCTGACCTTCATTAGATTAACTGGATATTCACACTAGCTAGAACAAACCAATCGCAACTTAACAATGGCTCAAACTCCAATCTAAAAGTCTACATCTGAACTACAACACTTTCTCATCAAACAAACTGCTATGCGAGAACAGGACATAAAGACAGGAAAGGTGCGATGATTACGAAGTGCGAAAAAAACCTGGAGATGAGGAACAATTGAAGGTGGTAGGTATTGTTCTCTTATTTGATGCAGACAGAACCTGCTTCGCGAAGAACAGAACTATTAACTTAGACATTGGGTGGTGGCCAGATCTTGCCAAATAGATCTTCTACTCGCTTTGCTTGGTTAATGTATCCGTCTAGTCCGGCAGCCAGAAGTTCCACTGATGCAGGCCCCATTGCAGATGCAAGGCTCAATTGGTCCCATTTCGTAAGCTGCCCAACATAGACAAGCATAATGAATACCGAAGATAATGCAATGGATAACATGTTCAATTCATTCCGATATTAATGTCCTGTTGGAATCAAGCTGTTCCAAGCATTAATATCATGCTAACACCTTGTATAACTAAAGAAATACGATGCTTCCTTTTTTATCGGGGAACCAAGTTTTGTTATCAGGCACTTTGAATTTATCATTACGAGACTACGGACAGAGAACAGACCTCTTCATCAGTGAAATTGTAGTTAGCGGCAGACTGAGGGGAAAGCCTCTGGACGAAAGAGTACTTCTCGTCAGGAGAACTGATGGATTCTTTGAGAGACTGCAATACCTTCAATGGGGCAATGATATAGTCAACCCTGACGGAGCGCAATGCAATGTCATTAGCAGATGTCACTCCAGTGAACAATTAACAAGAATTTCCAGTTAAGAATTGATCAAAGTACCCCAGAAGACTGAATAAATCTTGCTTGTTTCGCACTGCTGCTGCCATCAGCTTCGATTTATGTCCATACTTGTGAATGTAATTATAAGCTTTTGTGACCTGCAATGTGATAATATATATACAGTAAGCATTTGTGGGGTAATTCCATAAGGAAGGGATGCTTTTAGAAGCAACATAAGGGAGTCAAGGCAGATTCAAGGGACTACAAAACAAAACATGTCTAGAAACAATTTAGCTCATAGTCCCAAGCAACCACGGGAACCAAAGTTTCCTCTGGTCCAAAATTCATAAACATAAAGCAGTTCCTTCTAAGAATATAAGCTTTCGATAATCTGATAGACACATTAAAGCAGCAATTTTGAACATAATGAAACAATTAAGAATGAAGACTACCAAAGCCAACCCAGGATCTTGTCCTCTCCTAAGAGCAGCTTCTATCTCAGGGTCACCAGAATGATTGCGTGCCCAATCCTGATGGTCAATGCATGCAAGTGAACAAGTCTGAGTGTACAAAAAAAAAGAAACATTATCACCCAACAAAAGCAGAAAGTTACCCTAATGCGCCCAACAAAAATCTGAATAACAGAAGCGCCAGCTTGGGCTGCAGCTGCAGCTTGAGCAAAGCTGAATTTACATGATCAAGGTGTCAAGGAATCAATAACTACTAAAAGGTTAACAACGAGGAAACTGTAAGGTACATATAAATGATAAGTAAATGGATGAAAAGTAATGGGTGGCGAGATAATAAAAACCCATCATTAAATGTTCAAATTTCAGTAAATCAAGAATTAACAGGGGGAATACTACTTGGCATAGTTTATAGTTACAAATCTAGGGAAAGACCTCCAAAGTCACAAGCCGAGATAGCAAGAATACCTTCAAACATGCATTTTGGACATGGGAAAGAAAGTTTAATAAATGATAAAGCTATCTGGAAAGTATACATCCTCTTATAGAACTGAGACGATATTAGCATATATTACAGGCCATCAATGATATGTGATCCTAAACAAATCATGTAACATGTTAAATGTATAAACTCATATATTACTACATCTGACAGTCTTAAGAGCTTTCTGGGACATCCTCATTATTTTCTTTCAGGCTTAATTAGAGTCAAATGGATTTAATTTTGTCTGAACAGTATGCCAAGTCAATTTTCCAAAGCTCTATCATGCTGTCACTCCACTCTTCTTTCCCACCGAACAGGCCTCTCTCGTTTGGATGTTATTGGCTTGATTGCCCTAAAAATTTCTTCCAGACAGCGCTTCAATACATTTAAAGAAAGCCTCTTGATTATTATTAGCATCCATACACTTACAAGACCAATAAGAATTTCCACATAAAACCAGTATCCCAACAATACATTTTGAGATGCATCTACTAATTTGTGAAGTCCATATAGGTCAGCTATTCTTTTGATGTCATTTTCGTTGTGGGATCTACCAGTCCTTCTGAGAAGGTCACTGGTCAGCACTGCACATCTCTTATCTCTTCTTCGGACCTTTAGCTCAAAAAGACTTTGTAAAAAGTTTTAAAGATCTTTAAACCCAGGATATTTCAAATGCGGTAAAGCTTACCCAAATATGCTGGAATGACAAAATTATGGCTAATAGATATTAGAAAAATCCCAATAAAATTTTGTAGTAATGGACCCAACTTACATTTCAAACACCATAACGAACTGGTTACACACCTTGTTGAAGATGAATTTAAAAATATTTGTTGAAAAAATCAGCTCCACCTCAGCAGAAGAGTGAGTCTTCCTCCACCTCAGCACAAGACCCAATCTTCTGCTGATTTATCAACCCACCAACATACTTTATCTTTTGCTGCTGACTCATCACCCTAACTTATCTCTTAAAGTACACATGGCTTGCATGCATTATTGCTCTGTGGTGAAAACCTCACCAATCTCCACTATAAATACCAATCCTCACACTTTCCTAAATCATTAATCAAAAAGCTTTAAACTCTCTTATCTTATCTCTTCTCCTCTCCTTTCCCATCTCCTCATATATCTTCCTAATTTTAGGGTTTTACCTGTCCCTAATTTTAAGGTTTTATCCTTCCCTAATTTTAGGGTTTTACCTTTCCCTAATTTTAGGATTTTATCCTTCCCTAATTTTAGGGTTTTATCTTTCTCTAATTTTAGGGTTTTATCTTTTCATTTTAAAAAGAAAAAATAAAATCTTAATTTATTTATTCTATCCGGGTTTTGAGCAAATTTAAAGAAGGTGTAGTATTACCAGATTTCTATTGTGCATAGAAGATCCAAGACAAAGATTTTGGGCTGTTTTATCCTGAAGACGACAGGGCTATAGATCGCCTTAAAATTAGAAAAATAAAAAAAAGAATAAAATCCTCAAATTAAGAAAAGGTAAAACTTTAAAATTAAGGAGATATATGAGGAAATGATAGAGAAGAGGAAAAGAGATAAGATAAGAGAACTTAAAGCTTTTTAATTGATGATTGGGAGAGTGTGAGGATTGGTATTTATAATGGAGATTGATGAGGTTTCCACAGGAGAGTAATAATGCATGCAGGCCATGTGTACGTTATGAGATAAGGTGGGGTAATGAGTTTGCAGCAAAAGATAAAGTCTGTCGGTGGGCTGATAAGTCAGCAGAAGATTGGCTCTTCTAATGAGATGGAGGAAGATTCAGTCTTCTGCTAAGGTGAAGCTAATTTTTTCAAAAAATATTTTTAAATTCATCTTCAACAATCCTTCACTTGAATTTAAAATTAAAATAACCCTATTTTTTTTCATCGAGCATTATCAAGATTATAAGATTGTGCATAAGTAAAGGTGTCTCTCGACTTGAACCTTTGCATAGTGATGATGCTTTAGATTATACTAAAGTAACTCGTAATTTTGAACTCTATTTCTAACAGCATCTCACACACAATCTTTCTGAGATGTAGTTCGAAAAAAGTTCGTGCCTTTATGGCCATGCACGTATATCTTAGTATAGTGAATGCTCTAGAGAATTCGCCTAAGAATTTCATAGAAAGCGGCCAAACTTTCACATTCACATAAGGGAGCCTATCAAGAGTATGCCTGTAATATAAAGTATAGAGCTCATTCAGAATTTAATTCAGCATTTTTCTTTCGCTTCAAGATTCCATACTTCTAGTAGAATGCGACTCCGAATAGTATGTTTTATTTTCTATCACTTCATGAATTGTTATTACCCTTTGAACTTATTTCTCGGGATCTTCAGTACATAAATTGGGTTACCATCATGAGTGACTCATTACTGTAAGGGCATCAGTTTCATCCCTTTTGAGGTTTTAAAAATCTTCTCTCTAGCCAGTCAAAGGATCGGCTAAGTTATCATCAGACCGTACACGATCCACTGTAACAATTCCTGAAAAGAGGAACTCTCTAACAGTACTATGTTTACGACGTATCTGTCATCTCTTACCGTTATAGTAACGGTTCTGAACTTTTGCAATAACTGCGATATTATCGCAATGGATCAAAACGACTGGTATTGATCTTTCCCATAATGGGATCTCAACTAACAGACTTCTTAACCAGCCTGCTTCTTCCCTAGCTGTAGCTAGAGCTATCATCTTAAACTCCATCGTGGATTGAGCTAGAATAGTCTGTTTCTTAGACTTCCCTAAAATAGCTTCACTAGCAATGCTAAAAATATAACCACTTGTTTGCCTTGGAGTTTTCTGAAAATGTGTTCCAATCAGCATCGCTGTATCCTTCTAGAAAAACGAGAAACTTCTAATAATGTAATTCAAGGTTCATGGTTATGTTGAGGTACCTCATGACCCTTTTAATAGCATGCCAATGCTCGATACCAGGTCTACTGGTAAATCTACAGAGTAACCCCACAACATAAGCTATATTAGGCCTAGCGAAGTTAGTTACATAACGTGAGCTATCTATGATGCTCGCATATTCAGTTTGTCTAACACTGTCTCCAGTGTTCTTGAGCAATTTAACACTAAGGTCATATGGAATGCAAGCAGGCTTACAGTCAAAGTATTACATTTCTTTAGGATCTTCTCAATACAGTGTGATTGATCCAAAAAAAGTCCCTTTGTTGACTTAGTAATTATTATTCCAAGGATTACATCCGCTTCTCCTAAGTCTTTCATCTCGAAATTAGCATGTAGTAAGAACTTTACTTTCTCTATGATATGAATGTTGAAGCCGAGGATAAGCAGATCATCCACATAAAGACATGTTATAGTGCAAAGATTATTTTCAGTCTTATAATAGATGCAATTATCACTTTCATTCACTTTAAATCCATGTGAAAAATGATGAGATTATCAAATTTTTCATGCCATTTCTTAGGCACTTGTTTTAGACCACACAGTG
This sequence comes from Moringa oleifera, assembly GCA_021397835.1. NCBI lineage: Eukaryota > Viridiplantae > Streptophyta > Magnoliopsida > Brassicales > Moringaceae > Moringa > Moringa oleifera. The sequence continues at coordinate 2,825,856 of JAJFZO010000566.1, forward strand.
ATTTGTCCAGCTTACAAACTTTATTTTCTTGGCCTGAAATCACAAAACTTTCAAGTTGTTCCATGTAAATTTCTTCTTTTAATTCTCTATTTAGAAATGCGATTTTTACATCCATTTGATGTATAACTAAGTCATGTATAGCTGCTAGTGCTATCAGCACCCGTATGGATGTTATTCTAGAAACTAGAGAAAAAGTATCAAAGAAATCCACATTCTCCCTTTGTCTATACCCTTTGGCTAAAAAGGCTACGAGGTGAGCTTTATAGCTCTCAACTATACCATTGGGTTTCAACTTATAGCTTTGCACTCTGAAGGTAAGTCTGTTAGATGCCAAGTTTTATTGGACTTAAGAGAATCCATTTCATTATTTACTGCTTCTTCCCAGAAGTTGGCATCTAGAGAAGACAAAGCTTCTTTGAGTGTTTGGGGATCTTCCTCTAAGGCGTATCCACAAAAATCGGCTCCGAAGTCCTTAAGAGTTCTAATTCATTTACTTCGCCTAAGCTCTTTTTCTTTTTCAATTGGTTGATCAGTTCTATCATTTGACTAACTACAAGAAGTCGAGCCCCCACTATTCCTCGATTTAAAAGGAAATCTATATTCGTAGAAGTCTACATCGTTAGATAGAAAGACTACTTAATCTTTCAAATCAAAAAATCAATAAACTTTACTATTTACAGCATATCCTATGAAAACACATTCATATGCTGTACTAGTAAGCTTATTTCTTTTGGGATTAGGAATTCGAACATAAGCTAAGCACTCCCAGGTTCTTACGTAAGACAAATTAGGTGTTTTGATCTTTAAGATCTCGTAGGTAGATACCTTACTTCTACTTTTAGAGATTCTATTAAGTACATAACATATAGTCAACAAAATTTCTCCCTACCAATGGGAAGCTGCACTAGAATTAATAGAGTGGCTACTACTAATTCAGTAAAAGTCCTATTTTCTCTTTCAGCTTTGTCATTTATTTCAGGAGAATAGAGTGCAGTTCTTTCATGTAGTGTTCCTTTGGTCCTATAAAATTCAATAAAAGAACCAGAATCACACTCAGTACCTCTATCACTTTGTAGTCTTTTTACCTTCCTATTGTACTAAGTTTTTACTTCAGTTAAGAATAGCTTAAACATGTCAAACGCTTCATTTTTATTTTTCATGAGATATACATAAGTGTAATCAGAACAATCATCTATGAATATTATAAAATATCTCTTTTTTTAAAAATCTTTGTTAAAACACCATCAAATTCACAAATATCAGAATGAATTAATTCAAGTAGTTCAATCTCTCTAATCACTGACCTATGTGAGGTTTTTGTAATCTCAGCTTGACTAAAGTATTCACATTTCTCAAAATCATCTACAGATAGTTTAAAGATGAGCCCTAAGCTACTCATGTTTTGAATTAATCGCTTATTCACATGACAAAGCTTAGCATGCCAAGTATTAAAAGTGCATAACATGTAAGCAAAAGATGATACTTTATTCATATCAATGTTCAATTTAAACATGCCATCAGTAGCACAACCCTTCTCAACAAAGACATTATTCTTTGTTATTGTGTATAGATCAGCTCCTATAGTTTGGATAAACTCAGCCTTATTGAGAAGATAGCCTGAGACTAGGTTCTTTCTTATCTCTAGATTGTGTAGAACATCCTTCAGTATAACAGTCTTTCCAAAGGTAAACTTTAATTCTATCCTACCAGTACCAACGACAATAGTGGAGTGGGAGTCTTCCAACGACACTTTTTTATCCTCAGATACAAAATAAAACTTGAACAGATCTCTGTCAAAACAAATGTGGCGAGAAGCGCCAGTATCCACCCACCACCCCTCAGATCCTCCAGTGATATTAACCTCGGAGATCATAGCAATCAATTACTCTTTAGTTAGATTCGCCTGTGGAGCAGGACGAGGCCTATTCCAGCAATTCTTGGCCATATGACCAGGCTTGTTACAACTATAACAAATGAATGTGTTATTTTCTTGGGGTGGTTTGGATATGTTTCGTGAGGTGTTCCTATTCTGATTCTTTCGGTTCTGGTTGGTGTTTCAATTCTGATTCTTCATGTTCTTGCCTTTTGGTTTCAGAATCAAAGAGGACCTTCTGTTTGCCGCATTGTTGGAGACAACGAGCACTTCTTCTCTCTAGTCTTGCTTTCGGGCTTCTTCCTCAATCCTAAGGCAAGTAATAAGCCCTTCCAAGGAAAGCTCTTTACTTTTATGCATAAGGATATTCTTAAAATTTTTTCAATTAGGGAGTAACTTATCTATCATAACTACTACTTAAAATTGCTCAAGCAAAGACACACCTCCTAAGATGATCTCATGCATTATTTTCTGTAGTTCATGTGACTGAGTCTCCACAGACTTGTCATCAGTCATCATGAATCTCATATATCTACTTACTGCAAATTCCTTAGCTCCAGCTTCCTCAGTATCATACTTCTTCTAGAGTGTTTCCCGGAACTCTTTAGCAGATTTATCAGAATTATAATAGTCATAAAGACCATCAGATAATCCATTCAAGATAAAATTTTTGCACAAAAAATCATTTTCTATCCATGATTCAAGACTTTTCTTATCAGTATATGCGGATTCATCAGACAAAGCAGGTTTATCGGTATGAATTACATAAGCCACCTTTTTCATGGTTAAAAAAAACAACATTTTTTGTCATGAGTCCCCTCAAAACGAAATGGTTTATTTAGATCAACGCTAGCAGATATTATTTCAGTAGTAGATATAACAGCAGACATGGCAACGGTAACGTCTTAAAATTGTTGCAAACTGTATCAACTAAAATAAATAGTAAACAGGAAAGATATTACCAAAATTCAAGTAGGCTGAGTCGCAAACTGAGTCACTTTCTTTAAGACGTTCCGCGACTTAGCCTACTGAAATTTTGGTAATATTTTTCCTGTTTACGATTTATTTCAACTGATAAAATTTGCAACACACCTTAACATTGGCAAAAAAATTCAAACTGTATGCAGTCGACACCATATTATGTACCTGTAAACAAAAGTCAAATGTGTTTGTATGCCCTCTGATTCCAACAATCTTGAAGCTTCAATTCCCTGACAAGAAAATTAAATGCCAGAGAGAGAAAAAGTCATTAACTTCACTGTGTATAGCTTACAGGAAAAAATTCTTAAGAAAGGGAAATGTAGACATCCCATGAACACTCACTTGCCAAGTTGAAGGAATTTTGAATAACAATCGCTCAGGGGGAACATCATTTTCATTGTATAACTTCAACAATTCGTGCACCTGCATATTTGAACTAAGATTAACTCATGATGTCAGGGCAATAGATAGGATTTTCTTCATCGCCTCCCTCCCAAAAGCCAACAGACATGCAAATAACACACAAGTACCACAATTTAAATGCAAAAGCACCCATTCATGTGAAATAAGGGTCTGCAAAACAAATTAATATCCTTTCTACAACTTACAAGAAAAGATAATTCTTTTCTCTTCTGACAAGACAAGGAAAAAAAAAAATTCAGTACACCATAATAAATCTGTCATCACTACTAGCCTTCTATTCCATAGTGAATAAGAGCAACTCAGATTCGCTTCAGGAGTATTATGTTCTGTGGAAACTGAGAAGTTATCCAAGTAATGAAAATGATTCATTCCATGTGCAATAAAAAAACTCCACATGGTCCCTTACTTCGAAATGCATTTTTGTGTCTCAGCTTCTGTTTTCCTTTCGAATCTCCAACAATGTAAGCAATGTAAAAACCAGAATTTCTATCTTAGCTAATTTAAAAACATTGATTCAGATTCCACAAAGTAAAATATGAAGAATAATGTAAAGAAGAAGGTTTCCAATACGCAAAAGAAAGAAGCAGAGAGATCTATATCCCCATGGGAAAAATTCATCCAAAGACTAAAGGAACATTTAAAAATTATCATCTACCTTCAGCAATGATGAAAACAGATAAAAAAAAAAAGGAAAAAAAAACTGAAAATGAAGGAGAAAGTGCCAAGCAGTATTCATGGATAGAAATACAGCCTCGTGAGACAACTATATATAAGTTTTAAGATCAATTCCCAAAGTTACAAACCATATATACAGAAAAAATACTTTGAAATACGAGATTCAGAAACCCTACTCAAATAGTAAAGCAAACTAAGGTGGCCTAAATGTACAGTTTGAGATGCAAACAAAAATTGACAACTAACCTATATGATACACTCATACCATAGAGAAATGAACAGCTAAGCTGCTGCACAAGTGAAAAACAACTTGACACAAAAGAAACAAATACCTTCCTGATAATGCCATGTGTGTCATAGGCAAGACGTGCATCCACTTCAGTTGACACTCGTCCAGGAACAAGTTTTGCCAAATCACCGCCAACATTAACTAGAGCCTACAACTCAGCTTTCGGTTTTCAGGCACAAAGGTAATACAATAAACCAGACATTATGGGTTTTGTAAGACCAACCTTGTTAACAAAACAAGACAATCTCAATTCAGAATTTTCGAGCCCAGAACAGCCAGAATCTGCCAAGGCCATATCCACGGCATTCTACACACGATAGAAAAAATACACACACATATTTGGGCAAAAGTAAAATAAAATTCCTTATATAAAATTTCCCAAACTTAGCAAGACAAAATGCTTAGCCTTAATTTACCAAAAATTTAGGGAAAAGTGCTTACCCTGAAAATTGTGTCTGGAAGACCACAGATACCCAAGAGGAGCGCCGAGCTAACAGTGGCAGCAGTTGGTGGAAACCTACATTTTCAATTGATTCATACACAAACCTCAACCAAGAAACCTTAAATATATAGACTTCATATTCTCTAGCATTCTCATGGTGTGGGCTTAAACGTTAAATTAATCTGGAATTGAATTCAGAAACCCATTATAGCTAACACAAAATAGAAGCAACAAAAGATCAGAGTCTAGTTAAAACTGACTTGAATTCAGAAACCCATTATAGCTAACACAAAATAGAAGCAACAAAAGATCAGAGTCTAGTTAAAACTGACTTTCATTTTCAGCTATTTCACTGTAATGAAAAGAAATCAATAAGCTAAGGAAAGAATGATACTTCTCGAAATCATCGAAAATGACAGTATCAGGAACGATCTCACTGAAGGTAGACACAGCATCCAGTTCAGTGCTCACACCTTAAAAAATACGACGAACATTCTGGATTATAGGAAGACCAAAATCACATAGAACATAATCAAAAGATATGACAGAGAGAGAACCGTACCAGTGTCAAGAGAAGAAGAGAAGCCAGCAGATGCATGAATTCGCGGAAAAGATCTCTGCAGCCTGAAGAGCACAGTAGAAGCAGTGGATCCAGTAGTCAACCTCAATCTTCCCTTCTGGCAAATGGAAGATCCCATATAATTGAGCTATACAAACATATACTTACATACATGCTGAGAGAGAGAGAGAGAGAAAGAGAGATGTTGCCTGGAAAGATGAAGAGGAGGAAAGAGCAGAGGAGGGCGGACACTGCAAGGAAACTGACATTTCCGCTTGAGATTCACTGGAGGACAGAGAAAATGTAATTATGAGTTGGGAAAGTATTAGCTTGGGGTGAAGGACGGATGAAAGGGTGGGGGACTTTATGGTTTTATATGAAGAGATTCTAATGGTCCGTGCTCTGTAATGGGTTCCTTGATTTTTGTAATTCTCTTTTCTTGATTTTGCATTATAAATGATGGTACTTTGGAGATTTGGATGACGATGAGCAGATGAACTGAAAGATATTTTAGTCATTTAATGGACTCTGATCAAAATCAATAATATTTTTTTTATGCTGATATTTTGTTTATGAGAATTCTTATTCTATTTTTTCTTTTATATACTTATAACAAGTTTATTAACATATATAATAGAATTAGAGTGGATCCCTAGAATCAACTTTATATTTTTAAATTTATTTTTACTATAAAATAAAAATTAAATTATTCAAATTTTATATGAATTTAAAATTAAAATTAAAATTTTAATTATTAAGTAAAATATTTTTTATTTTAAAAAATAAACAAATATGTTAAAACAAATTTAAAATATATTTTGAGTATCAATCAAATTCAGTTATTTGAAAATATCAAAACTAACCTTAAATTTACGTAAATTTATTTATAAATACTTATATATTACTTAATTTTTCTAAATTCGTTTATTATATTTATATATTTTATAAAATTTAAGATAATAAGGAATTGTTAAATATTTATTTAATTAATTATGTAAGATAATTAAAATTTAAAATAAATTAACAAATATAAATAAAAAGAAAAAATTATATAATTTTGAAATTAAATAAAATAAAATTTTAAAATTTAATAATAAATTCTTGAAATTGAAATTTAAAAATTTAATATAACCTTCACAGTGGTGCTGATATTATTTAGATCATTGCGACAACTCATGAGTTGGGCCTCACACTCTTTTCCCCTTCTTGCCTCATGTTCTTTTCCCCTTCTTGCCTTTTAGAGAAGATATTACGTTACATCAAAGGTGGCCAAAAAAAAAAGAAGAAAAAAATATGGGGAAAAAAAGATGAGAAAAGGAGGAAGAGTTTATCCAACCCATGTGCATTAAAACCAATGATGCCGCCTCATCAATTATCTCGTCGTAAATGCTCACCATGTCAACAAGAGAAATGACGTGTTTGGCTATGCCAAACGCCATGTAGTTGTTTCTTACGGTGTCAAAAATTCATATTGGCCAGGCATGAATGTAAACAAGCATCATCGACTTAATTATGTGATTGTTAGAGACATCGTTGAGCTAATCTTTGATGGTGGTAGAATGTTGGTAAGAGGAGCAGTTGTCAACACCATCACTATAACTAGTGCGGATGCCACTATTGTTAACGTAACCACTTAACGAGACGAGGCAACAAAAGCAGGTGGCAAATTGCCTCTTTTCCCTCGAATAGGAAGACCTCGTCAGTGCCTGCTTCGCTTTGCGTTTTGTGTGCTTTCCTATAGCTGCAATGTCGACATAAAAAAATGGAATCTCTTTAGAATGATTTAACATCAACAAGTCAAAACTAATATTAAAGTTTAAAGAACTTATAAAAGCAAAGGAAATCAAATTAGTAAATTCTCAACAACATGGGCATAAAAAGAAAAGAAGTAAAAGTGAAAGATGTCTGAGCAGCAACCTTTGCCTCATCTTTTTCGGAAGAAGAAAAAAGAAAAAGATGATGGAGCCAAAGGATTTAAACAAGTTAGCTTAGGAATGGAGTATAGAAACAATGCAAAACATGCAAATTAATGGCTTTGCCAATAAAAATGGTAGGGCAGTCATGGAGAGCCTCAAAGACCTCCTAACTATGATAACCACAAAGGAATAAAGCTTTTCTTCCTAGGAAAAGATCAATACCCACTTTGGAAATGCACTCAAGCATGCCATCCTAAGAGACAAAAAAGAACTTTTGATTTTAATGGTCAAGGTCATGAAGATAAGCCCCAATGAGCCTTTGAGTTGGCTTAGCATTAAAAAAGTACCATCTAGGCAAAGACGTTTTGAGGTAGAAGAACTTGGCAAATACATCAACAGGGAAGTAGTAAAACCCAACCTTGCTAATGATTTCTAGCTATCCAACTACAACATACCAATTCTTAGGGTTGAGTTAAGAAAAGGAAACACAAATAGGACTAAAGTTCTCATACAACTGAAGGTAAAGGAGCCTAATCACAATTACTAAGGATCTTCATACATGCAAAGGCAGTGCCATCAAAAATCGTAAGCAATGTCTTGAGGTGTAAAAGGGTACATTGACATAAACTCACCTACCTCATATTGGAATCTAAGAGATTTTAGCCAAATCAAGGTAATAATAGAGGAAAGGGATCAGATAACTATAAAGTCGACCATGGAAGAGTGACAAAGTTAAAGAGAAATTGAAGGAGAAAAGAGACAAAAAGAAACTTACCAAGGTGGGAAAAGTTAAAAAATATAAAATGGATGCATGGTGATGAAAAGAAAAGCTATTCATAGAGAAAATACCCGAACAACGCAAGATACATGGTGATATCTAGCTACAAAACTTGAAAAAACACTACATAAGGTTTAAAATGATAAAAAATTACCTAACTTCTCATTCCAATCTCATCAAAAAGCACGCAGAGAGAGCGAAAGTTGAAAAAAGAGCCTCGAGTAGTATAATCTATCATTCGTAATCTTGGGAATACATAAATAACATTGGAAATGAAAAGAAGATATGCATGAAGATATTGGAAAGTAACATTAAAGGTTATTTCTTTTTCGCAGCAAGGAAATAAAAATAACTCACATCTAGGAAACAAAAGAGGCTAAAAATCAATCCCACTATGCCTACTAACAAGGGATCACTCCATAAGATGCAAACTGAATAGTTCGCAAGATGCGTACTAGCAGTCCATAAGGTCAATCCACATCTTGTGGACTAATACAGAGACTATTCATAAAATTTTAATTGGTAATTTATTAAGCTGGGTCCATACCCTTTAAAGATTCTTCCAATGCAAAGGTTTCATCATTTGAATTTGTGCTCGTGAATAGTTAAATCTAAAGAAGATCATTTTATTCTTTCAATTTGAAGCACATCAAGATGGCTCCTTTAATTAAAAGAATATGAGACTTTTAATATGACTAAATTTATATTGGATTGTGTGAAAGCTCACAACAAGAGAGCTTATACGACATAACCCATCAAAAGGCATGCCTTTTAAGGAAGCATGCTAGACAATAAAGTGACGTAAAGTGCAAGCGATCCCATAATAACAAAAACAACGTTGAAGTAACAAACCCAAGTCAAAAGATTATCCAAAGACAAATTGTACCCATTGAAAAGACTAACATATCCTTCATCTTGGGTATAAAAACAAACCTTTGGTGTGACACTTTCAAATTATCATTTTACATACCTCACTGACTTGATCGTCGGAGAGTACTACAATCGTATTAATAATACCCCTTAACTCTTTTCTTATCTTATAAATTCCATGAACTCAACTATCATCAACCATTCCTTGGAAATCCTTCACTGTACATCAACATTAAGTTATGCGATTTGTCAAGAAGTATCAAGAAGAAATAACTTAATATTCATTAATGAAGCAAGCCTTAAGAGTCTGTTCTAAACTATCCACCTTAAAAGGTTCTTTGTCGTTCGAAATAGTTAAATTCTTTTCAACTATTCAAGAATATGCTTATATCATTGTCGTTGTCACCCTAACATTTTTATTTTCCATTGATTTTTTGACACTTAACTTGATTTGAATAAATTCTGACGTATTTAAAAGCTATCTTTTTTTTTTTGATCGTCACTGCTTTCATAATACTAATCTAGTAAAATTTGCATTAACAGTGACTAATATACAAAAAAAAAATGTCAAAAAGAAGATGTATTAATTTTTAACCATATTAAGGGTTAAAATTTGTTTCAATATTTAACAAAAAATTTAAACTTTCTTGCTTGCGAAGTTTTTTTTTTATGATATTAATCTAAAATTTATTCTAATTTCTGCATGAATGTTGTACTAATTGTCTTTTACAAATAACAATTCTCACTCTGAAAAAGAAAATCTAAATTAGTAATTTTTTATTTTTAATATTTTTTGCCTTTAAAATTATAAAAATTATTAAAGATATAAATATTTGCCAATTAAAAATATAAAGACCTAAAGATGTTGCAGTAAATTTACAACAATTTTGGATCTGCTTTCAAAATCAGATTCTTTAGGCATAATTAAATATTTAATATTAAATGTGGGCATAAAATTTAATGAAATAACTACATTTTAAAAGTTAAATATCAATGAAAAACAAGTTTTAATTAAGGGTATGTTGATTGAAGCAACTTCATTTTTCTAACTATAATAATTTTGTTCTCCAAAAAGGGTAAACATTTGACAACATAATTTGCTGGATGTGTAATTAAATTAATCAAATAATCAACTGAGAAATAGCATAATTAGACCAATAAAACTTATCAAGCTTTACAACCAGCAAAACAAAAATAAAAAAAGAAAAAGCTAAAAGTTGAAAAATGCAAAGCTAATCAGAACCAATGTTCTTGGTTTATTAAGAAATTATAAAAATTTCAAAAGTAAAACCTTATCCTATATGCAAATGACTCCATGCTTCCAACTCTTATCAACTCATAGCACATTCAACTCCTTCCATCTCACCAAGGACTTGAGGAATTTCTTCACCTGCAAATAATTTCCAACAGTTTAGTCTGTATGAAGCAGATTCGAGCAACCGGAAAGTAACAATGGGGTTGAGAGCACAATTTGCACCTCTGAAGGGTCCCTGAGGGAGTAAAATCCTTCGGTTTCTTTAGGAACTGAAGACACCAAAATTCCATAGCCTCGGTTCCCCTCTCGCAGCACCTGTGGAACATATAAGGCATTATTATTTGTTAACTGTCTATCTAACAAAGCCTGTGATACAGAGCTCGAAATCAAGGTAATACCTTGAATGCATCTTCATCAGTTTTGTCATCTCCAATGTAGATTGGGAGCACATCATCGCTACTATTTAGGCCTGCACAAGTCAGTAAAATAGATTATCAATCAGACAACCTATTGAACGAATCCCATGTTTTGATTTTGTATTTAGATAGAGAATGTGTACAAGAGAAGTAGAGAAAGAGAGTAAATACCAAGAGATTCAAGCAGAAATTCAACTGCTTTTCCCTTATTCCAGTCAATCACAGGACGAACCTCTAAAACCTGCAGCATATCAGCTCCAAATTTTATGTAGCAAGAAAATAGAACCCCCAACTCTAAATTTAGTTGAAGGAAATTAAACGAGGGAAGGAAAGAAGAATGTAAGGACCTTCCTCCCGTGAGTTAAACGCAAACGAGGGTAGTCTTTAAGAACATCATGAACGCATTGTGCAATAGTAGGCCAGTTCTGAAATCAGAAAGAAACAAGAAACAATTTTAGAACTCATAAACCAGATTAAAACTGTGTGGAATAAGCAGTATTTAACAAAATAAAGCAATTATGCATTAAAACACATAGTAAGCCCTCACCTTCTCATCTACATTACGGTAATGTACAGAGGCACAAAATTTGTGATTCTCAACTTTTGCACCTTTGATTCCTTTAGTATTCTCAACGAGGGCTCTAAAAACCTGCATAAATGTGATCAAAAGTTAGTTTTCCAGAAACAGAATAAAGACTATATTAGTAAATCAAAAAGGACAGTATGCACCTCGTCAATCATGCGTAAAAATTCCCTAGCTGGCTGGAAGAGATTTACCTCTTTACCCTACCAAATTCAGCAACAGAACCAAATCAGGAGCAGAACTTTCAACAGAGTCAGATGTTCATGTAAGTCAACAGTCTATTTAAATAAATAGGAATTATGACAGTAACACAAGTTTTAACAGTGAATATCTTTACCTGTTGGTCAGCAGATTTAATACAGTCTGGATGGTCACTGGACACACTGTGATTAACAGGGCCCATGATGTCCATTCCATGACTACCAGCATAGTAGAGTTCTGTTAGTCCTACCAACTCAAAAACCTTATCACGGCTTCTTCCACTAATGATTGCTGTTGGGAAAAGCTTTGCAACATTTCTTACAGCAGAACGCATCTGAAAAACAAATTGTCTTATTTCAATCGGAACACTAGGTCAAATAGGTAATATGAAAAAATCTCGAGAGCATACAACAAATTAGGAGTGGTTCTTACAGCTTCAGACATAATGGCACAATCTGGGTCATCAACTATTGGAGAAAGCGTCCCATCATAATCTAGGAAAACAGCTACTCTCTTGTTTTTTGCATGATTCATTATTTGCTCAAAAGAATTAAGTGCTGAAGGAAACTTGAGCTGCAGAATCAGAGAAAGAGAAGAGAAAATAATTAGAACAGGCCAGCAGTATACATAATGACTCCATGTACTAAACCACTCAAAAGTTTATCAACCAATCAAATGGGCATACCGTCCAGGAGTAGTAGGCAGCATCTGAATCATCTGAAGCAATCTCCACATTGAAATCCTTAATGAGCTTCTTGCGAGGGGGTGATGAGGATTTCATGGCATCAAGCCAACCATTGGACCTAACATCATCAAGCTTTCCAGGCTTTTTTCTTGGAATAGTTAAAAACTTTCCAGAGGAAAACGATGGCCCTGGTTGTGGATAAGGCAACAGGCTGGAATGGATGCCCAGTCTTGACTTGTTTACTGGTGCGGGATCAGTGAGTACAGGAGATGCATGATTTGACTTCAACTCCATTGATCAAGAAATCACTTGGAAAGGGAACTCAAGGTGTGTAAACACAGTTATATTATTTAATTTGAAAACTTTTCACCCAACCCTTTTGTCAATGAAAAACCACCTCTTCAATGTTTTCTTGTCACTGCTAGTGGGTGAGCAGTCCATCAAGTGCAGACTTCCTGAAATCTGTTAATGAATCAAGGTATAAAATTAAAATGCTTCAAAAGTTGAATATTTTACCCAGCAAAACATACATTCTTTGGCTATTGTACCTTTTCATCTCCAAGTCCACACCGCATTTAAAGCAGACGCCTGAACATTATTTTGTAAACAATTTTCTTGAGAATGCTAAGCAGCTTCAAAATCTGATTAAGAAGCACCTAACTTTGACCTGAAGCATAGTGAAGAGGCATTATAGGTATCAAATAATAAATGAAAAAAAAAAATCAAAGAATCCTAAATGCATCTCTTTGTCCTCATGAACTAGAACTTTAACTCCAATACAAAAGACTTCATATATGTAAGGCATTAATCCAGGACTTAGATTTACTGATGTATTTAAGAAATGGACATGACTACCAACATTACGAGTAAAGACTAACAGCTCTAAAAACAGAAACAGAAGACTCAGGAACAAGAGAACAGCACTGTAAACTTAGGTGATTAGTAAGCCAACAGGAAAATTTAATTGTTCTGGCATATAAAAATTCCTAATGAGAAAGGAGAAAATTTGATGACCATGCAACCCTCTTCTCATTCTTCTGATGTTCAACGATGAAATCTATAGGATACAATCAAAATTTTCAGCTCAACCATATCCCTGTTTCTCTTCGATGATATTGTTAATACTTGAGAATTAACCTTCCCCTCTGGTAATAACACGCAACTGTATGTCTGAGTAGATATTATCAATCAAAAATCAGATTAATGGCAAAAGCTTGAGAATAATCTCTGAATTCCCACGGACAGAGGAAACAGCAGTTCAAAGCAACTACAGTGTATGTTCCATTCATATTAATTCCATAGTTAAAAAGGTGGATTTGACAACAGAAAATCAAATTAAGAAAATCTAGCCACTAAACTTAAGTTAGTACATGTCAACTAAGAAAATAGAAAACGTAATAAAACAGACATCACCTTCCTCAAGAGGGAGAGGTTAACTGTACCATAAAGGAAGGGCAAACAAAATCAATGGAGGAACTAACTCAGAAAGATAGGACATTTAACTGCACAAATATCCATATCACCCAACAACTGATAAACTTCTACAATTACAGCAGGGACATGTCAAAGTAAGGCATTGTTGTTTTGTTAAACGCCGGGGGCTGGGGGGTGAAAGACAGGGGTTTCGATGCTTTAAAACAGAGGTATACAACCCTACATCTTCTTCACAAATTCATTTTTCACGGAAAAAAAGCAGTAGACCTTGAAATACTAGTACGATATTAAAAGAATTAGTTTCATTATCTCCATGTATGCTCCACCTCACCAACTACGACATGTCCTGTCACTTCGATCTACCCACCAAATTTCTCGGTCTGGATACATCCATAAGTTCACAAGGTATAAATGTGAAATAATTGCTATCGAAAAAACTTTATTTTGTGTCATGACACATAATACATAAGTATTAGATATACAGCTTCATATCTACAATTACACACTAATATTCATCTATCTGTACGATATAATACATAGGGTGGGCCTACATGGGCCTGAATTGCAGCACTTGTAGATCTGACACATAAATCCTAGCTTCTTAAATAATTTCCCCCCACAATAAAAAATAAACAAACATAACAAGAACACAATAAAATTATAGTGTCCCATATGATATCGAAAAGACACTTCAACCACTAAAAACGACCATGAACTTTAACCCCCCGTTAAAAAAATAAAACAAAGAAGAAGCACAATTAAAATAGAAAAAATGAAATTTTAAATGAATTCATCATTGAAACCAACAAGAAATGAAGGAATTAGCTTTTATGACAAACATTTCCTTCCCTACCAAGTCAATGTGGATATATTTTGGGCATAATCGCCCCATAATTGCAACGAGAAAACAATGTGCTAGAAAGGCACCAAAACAGAAACAGAATTTTCCAGCTGAAAAGTCATAAGTCTTTTTTCCCATTTCAGGTTTTACATGAAAAGGAAAGTGATTTATACGCGTTCCATACTTCAACATCTTTACCTAGTTTGTAGCAACCGACAAAATAGAAACTTAAATTCAATATTAAAAACAACAAAACAAATGGGCTGTCAATGCCATTTTCTTTAATACATCTAGACCCCACCACAAGAAGAGATCCTATACAAATGCAACCTTTCTATCGCAAGGAAAAAAAAATTAAGTTACAATTCTTAAAAACCACTGGCGCTAAGATGTCAGAGCTCCAAACAACGCTTACAAAAGGAAGAGATCAAAATATGCAGAGTAATACATGAAGAAACAAAAATCAACGCAAGCAAAGTGCCATACAATATTAAAAGTTCCTCCACATTCATGTGTCTCATGCAGGTCTCAAAGATAGATCAATACAAAAGATCCAGAAGCTTTTGGTAACATGGCAAAAACATTATATCTTGCAAAGAAAGGAACGAAAGTAAGATTCTAGCGTTTGGGGATCCAAAATCCGGAAAAAGAAATAAAAACAGAGAGAAGAACCAACAGGGTAATATCACTTTGATTATTGGCATTGCTTATAAAACAAAAAAGAGAGAGAGAGAGAGAAATGAAATTGCTTGAATAAAGAAATCCCGAAAAGCAACGTACCTGATTCGCAAGTTCAAAGCAATGTAACAATCGCTTTAGCCGTCAACCAAACACCTACAATATCTCTAAAATGCAGTCTCGGATCAAAAAATAAAGTCTAATTGAGGGACACTAAAGGAGCCACGAATTGACACAGAATGCTAACGGATATCGAAGGAATATTCAGAGAAGAGGAGTGATAGATAAAGGAGAGCAGAATTTTATGAGAAAAGAAACAGAGAAGAAGAGAAAAAGAAAAACCACCTCCAGAGATTGAAAATCGCAACCGAAAAACCCTAAAAATCGCAGAGACAGAACGAGAGAGGGCGAGATAGAGAGGATACGCGAAATATGAAACGGAAAGAGAAGAGAGGAAGGAAGTGGAAGCGTAATTGTTGGGTATTTATAGAGTTTGATAGTTGAGAAGAAAAAGACGTGTTAAGCAAGGCAAACCCGGTTGGGAGTTTTCAGTTGTTTTGAGTCGAGGAAACACAGTTTCCAATTTTACCAAAATACCCACAGTAATTCTTTTAATTAATTAATAAAAATTATTATGCCCACGCATATTTATTTATTTATTTTTCTATACATATATATTTCGAGCTCAAATCATAAATGTAAAATAGTTAATGCTAAATAATTACGAGGGCTTATTGTCAGACTCGACGAAGGACTGACACGTGTAAGTGAGGTGATACACGCAGGAGCCACGTGTTAAAGAACATTGATGCCATGACCCAGAGTTTCCTTTGGGCCCCACCACCGGGAAGGACGGGACGGGACGGGACGGTTTCATTTCTCCGTCGATTTCGTGCACAGCTGGTAAATCTACCAGCGAATCTAGAAAAATAAATAAACATTTTTTCCAAAAAGCTGAGAAATTCCACGTGGCAAGGTTGATGAGTTTGGGGTCACGTGCAAACTCGGCGAGTCCTAAAAGAGGAAGGGCTTTTCGCGGTTCGAGTCGCACGGATATCGTGCACGGGAACGAGAGGAGTCACGTGGATCCCGACCCGAGCTGGTGTGAACTTGGGCTCATAGATCGTTAAAAATTACAAAAAAAGGTTAAAAAGGGGTAAATTTAATAATTTATTACTGAACGAGGTTAAAAAGTCAAATTGATGAGAAAAGAAACGAAGATTAGAGGAAAATGGAAGGTTAGGCTGAATAATGACAGAATCTTCAACCATATTCATGAAAGGTTGATTTCTCCGTTGGCTGTCATGCATACTCGCTTGAGTTTGTAAAAGACTCTACTCGCTTAGTTACAAGGTTTAATTTTTTTCCAAAAAAATACAAAATATATATATTAAAGTGTTCTCAACTGTATCTCTTGAATTATTAATTGAAATTTAATTTTTTATTCTAAAAAAATTATGGATGGAAAAAAGTTAAAAATCATTTGGCTAAATAAATTTAAAATATATAAAAAAAATAAAAATCATTCCCATAACCTACATAATTATGAATCATTTAATGACATTAAATTTAACAGTTGTTTAGTTACAATTTGAATGCCTGTTTCCATGGATGTTGAACACCAAATTTCGAATTGCTATTTAAATTAAATATAAAATTTTTATTTTTTAATAAATTATTTTAATTATTTTATTTAAGAGTAACTGTAATACTAAAAATTATTATGATGTTCCATAAATTATTGTGTAAAAGAATTCACACGTGTGCCAACCATGTACAACTATTATTAGATGTTCACGTCACTTCCCAACTGGCCCCCAACATGTTGCCATTACTATTATAGTAGTTTGGTAGGTGGCACCCACAAATTTAATTTATATGGGAGATTTGAAAGAGATTGATATGAAATAATTAACCAATTTTATTTAACAAAATAATTTTATTTTATTTTTGTTTTCAAAACCGGTCTTTTAAAAATATATTGATTATGTTGGATTCAAACAAATTTCTATAAAAATAAATTAAAAAATAAAATTATATATATTATTAATTTAAAATGTGAGATATCAATTAAATTAATTATATATCTAAACTTTTAATTTGATATAAATTTGGTATTCACACGAATAATTGTAAAAATTTAGTAGGTACTTTATTATTGAAGTGTTTTATAAATAATTTAAATAAATTTTATATCTCATTTTAAGTTTATTTTTTAAATTTAATTAATTTATAATACATAAATTGCTTTTATGAATTTTTTAAATTATTAACCACATAAATTTTAAAATATATATTTTTAAATCTTAAAAAAATTTAATTTTTTAAAACAGTTTGAATATTTTTTTACATATATAAAAAATTTTAAGTCAAAATTATTATATAAAATCTTTAATTTGAATATCTCTAATTTTAATTTTTTAAAATGAAACTAAATTAAAATATCATATGCACAACTGATTTAATTAATATTTTAATTTGTAAAAAAAAGTATATTTTGATATTTAATATATATATATAACTTTAACTGTTGATATCTTATTAATATATTTTCTTATCACAAACTCCCGATTAAACAGACAATTCCAAAACAAATAAAATTCATAACATGATTTCATAAAAATAAGAACATTATCATTGATGCAAAAAAAAAAAAAACATTATCATGTGTTAACAATTAATAATTACATGATAAATAAAGTTTGAAACCCATTAGGTAAAATGTCAACATTTGTTGCCATATAATTATGGCAGTTGAAAGTTATTGAAGGTATGCTATTTACCAATTATAAAACAAAGTCTTGTTGACTTTGATCACTTCTAGAACCTAATCCCGAAGAATTTGGCACTTTGAATTTTCAATTTTGTGATTTCTTATGGAAAACTTAGCTGTCGATGACTTGGTCGTTGCATTAACAAGTTATACAAATAGGGGTTGCTAAAAGGGATCCCACTTTCGGTTGCTCGACTCTTTTTTTTTTTTTTTAAGAGTCTAATCTCTTAATTTGGATTAATTAATTATTCAATTAGGTGTGCATGCACTAACATTTGTTGTTAGTTTTTCTTATTAAATTAATTAATGAGCCATCCCACTTAAGTATGTGTAGAAGAGGGTAATTTGTCCGATCACGTCACTAATTTTTTATTTAATTATTTTAATTTTCTTATGCCTTTCTTTTCTTTTTTCTAAATCATTGTCTATTTAGTTGGCATCACTTTTTTATAAAATAATTATTGTTTATTGAACTATGGTTCAAGATTTGTGTTTTATTGAATTGAGATATATTGGTATTGATTGTAAATAAGATATTTTTATTTTAATAAAAAATTAATAATATTTAAAAATATATTAAAATAATTATATATAAATTATGTGCATGCGCAAACTCATTGACATGAAATTTTAAAAGTTCTACACTAAAAATTTAATAAAATATAAATATCAAATGAATGCATTTTTTTAGATATTAATTTAAAATCATGAGTAAAATATATCTCTTTTATGTAAAAACTCACACATTATAAATATGTTTTAAAATCTTTAAAAAATAAATTTTCAAAGACAATCTTAAAATAACTAATATTTTTAAGATAATTTTAATAAAAAATAACATAATATTTACGTATGTAAAACAAAATCTAAACATCAAGACAATAATAGGTTAGAAACTAAATAACTCCTAAATAAATATGATGACTTCTTTTTCTATTTTTCATAAAATTACTATAATTTTTTGAATCCTCCACTTTTGAATCTTCTTTTATTCATTCATAGAGTTTCTTAGTAAAAAAGGTGATGAAAATAATGAACAGAAAGTCAAATTCTTAGTGATTTTCTCTTACACAGAATCTCCTCTTTGAAATAAACAAGAAAATTTAATGCAGAAGTTTTGACTGAATCTTCTGGTAAGCATCCATGGCAGACTAGTCTACCATCAACAGTTCCTCATTGGGTCCAACTTTTAGTGATTCCTTTTCAATTCAATCAATAAAGGAAGCAAGTAGTTCACCCACAAAACTTGATTGGACTGCCTAGCATTTAGGCATGTGATTTCTTCTAGGTCATCTTCTCCTAACTTTATAGGTAACTATTTCCTTGTAGTCCTTGTTCCAATAACTTTGACATTTACATGCCTTTACCTCTTATTTCCATCCACATATATAAGATTTTTTTTTTTTTTTTTTGTGTTATGTTTTAAACAAGATAGATATAAAAAACAATAAATTATATTGAGCATTGAAATATCGATTGAATAATTATATCTTTATTATTTTAATTTAATGTAATTTAAATTTATCAAAAAAATTAAAAATTTAATAATTAAATCAAAGATTTTATATCATAATTTTTTACTTAATTTTTTTATTAGATGTGAAGAAATATTCAAATTAATATTACAAAAAAGTGCATAAATTTTTAAATACTAAAAATATTTTTAAAAAATTCAAAAAATATTTAAATTGAAGAGATTAATTTAAAATTAAATGTAAATTTTGTTTAAATTTTTTTAGATGTTTAAATAATAAAAACATATCTTTAAATTTTTGGTGAATATAATATTTTAAATTAAATTAAAAAATGAAGTGTACAATTGATTTAACTAATCACCATAATTTACGTTCAAAAGTGGATTTAGTATTTTTTTTATTTACTGTTATAAATATTATTTGTTTCAAAATAATAATTATTATAAATTATTTTTACAATAAAAAACATATTTTATAATGCGTTAAAAATCAAAATCTTATCATCACACTCTAACCCTAAAGTCTAAACTCTAAACATATGATACCTCGATTTAATGATGTTAGAATGATGTCTGATTCACTTTTTTTTTTCTATCAAATTGGCATTAAATTAAAACTTGTAAGATCGATGATGATCAACGTCAAACTTTGAAAAAAAAATTCAAGATAAAGCAAAAAAATTCAATTCAATTGGCTAATCAATATAAATGTAAAACAAAAATCTAAGCTCAAAGATTTTGAATTTTTTGTGCTTAGTGCCTATGGAATGCGTGTTTGTACTAGGCAGCCGTGACTTTAGGGCAATAAACAGAAGCAAGATCAAAATGTTGGAAGATAAAATACTTAATTATATTTCCCCATGATTCGGGACATATATTACCTTCTTGGTAACTTCCCGATTGAAGTGGATTGCAAGAAAAAACGAAACCCGAGTTCCATTTTTTTATGGTCACTCAACATACCGAGATTATATATATCACATAATAGAGTAACTAAAGAAAAACACGAAAACAAAACTCCTCAATTTACACTTAATCACCTTTTAAATTTGAGTGAATGAAATTAAACTTAGGGTTTCCTATAATTGCTCGAGGTCTATCATTTTCATAGTGACATTAGATGATTGAATAATAGTAGGTACGGGTTGGCAATTCTTAACCCTACCCAATGCCAACCGAACATTTGGATTGATACCAAACAAATCATAGCTAACTACACGGAACCATGATGTGGTGCCTCTAATTATATAATAATTAGTTGTTAAATCTTACATATATATATATATTTATTATATTATTTTAATTAATATATTTTTTGTTGGTCCCATGTATTTGTAATTTTTAATGTTGGTAAATTGAAGAAAAAGATAGAAGCTTCTTTAGCTTTTGGTATTTTCTCTTAGGGAAATCAAGTCTAAATCTTTAAGTGAAGTTTGAAAATTTTTCTTTTTATGAATTAAATATTATAATTTTCTCATGGAATAGCAACTAACATGAATTTCTTCAGAAATTATTTTGCACGTTAAGGAATCAATTATTTATATATATAAAACAAAGATATCCCAATTTAAATCAGTCACCACAAAATAAAAAAAAAAAGAAATTAAAATGTCCTCATAAGAGAACAAAATTAAATCAAATAATTTATTGTACCTTTTAATTTATTCTTTTAACATAATAAAAAAAAGAAAAAAAATGCCATGGGCTATTGTCAGCTAAAAACCAGAAAATGACGGAGAGATGATGAGCAGGGTACGGCGCCATGCAGCCAGGCTTGAGCCAGCGAGCCAGCCGTACAGACAGATGGAGGCAAAAAGTTGTCGACAGCGAAAAAGACAAGAAAGCCCACACGAGGACCCCACACGACAAAGTACGCACGGTTGGCTTCACTCAATCATTGATGGCTACTCCTGCTACGTGGGCTCCCAACTGTACACACCCCTTCTCTTTGAAAACAAAACCGATGGGGACAGCACCGAACAACGTCATTTTTCGTGGTTTTTTTTCCACCCCGTCCGACACATTGCCACGTGGGTCCAGCGTAGCACGAACTACTAGGTTGGCTGCTGATGACGTCATCAGCCGAGCCCCCACCCTGACTCGGAGCTGACTCGGACTGCTTTTTCTTTTTCTTTTTTTTGGCCCGACTGATTTTCCGAGAAATAACTGGATTCAAAGAATTGACTCATTAAAAGGGAACAAATAAATAAAATTAAAAAAGTCATTATAAGACAAAAACAAATTAATAAAAACAGCAAACAAACAAGAAATTCAAAAGTAATACAATATTTTTTATCACTCTCATGGGTGTCCTTCAAAGTGACTCTAAGAATCTTCTCTTAATGTATATATTTCTTTAATTAATTCATAATTTATAATCTAATCAAAAAGATTTGAGAAATTACCATCATTTAAAACGACACATTTTTATTTTTTTAACTTACATAAGGTATGATTATGTATTTTGTATTGATTTATGTTCATAAAATAAAATATAAATAATTTATTAAAACAATAATTATTAACATAAAAACAAGTAAATATCTTAAAATGAGTAAATACAAACTCAATGATGTAATTAGCGGAAGGATATTTGTATCATTTTATAATTAATTATTTTCTTTACATTAAGAATTGTTTGCTAATTAATAAGCTCGCTCAAAAATAAGTTGATTTTGAATTAATGCATTGTAAAATATATTCTTATTTTGAAAATTCTAATGAAACTAATAAAATATACCTTAAACACTGTGCTTATATATGAATTGTGCCAAACCTTAAACCTTAAAAATTGTACTAAAATAAACTAAAAATATAAATATATTTTTTTAATAAATAAATTTAAAATTATACTATATACAAAATGATATCAAATTTTATATTAATAAATATAAATATTATTTTGATTTGCTCACTTTGCAAATATTTCCATTTTGAAATCATTTTTGGATAAAATTTGCCTAAAAGAATTAAAAAAATCAAAGTCTCGCTTAATAATTGATTTTTATAAGGATAGAAGATCTAAAAGCTTATGCGTCGTGAAAATAAAAGTAAACATTAGAAGGTACAACAAGAAAAAACTCATCTAAATACTGTTTATGTTTGATAATCACATCACTAATGACATCATTAAACAAAATCTTGCACACTAAAACTTGTACTTAATTAATTAATTAATTCCCTAATGGTAGTTAGATTTCACCTTCATAGATAGAATGTTACATTGCCGTATTCAAGCAAGTTAATGTTTGGTCTATGGATTTAAAGTAATTAAAAGATAGTTCCCAACAATCGAGGAAACTAAAGATAATTAACCATGGAATTAGTTGACTTGACTTGGTTAATCAATTTCATTATTCAAATTAATCAGAAGACTTTATATGTAAATAACGAATAATTTAAACTTCATGTGTCCCATTCAATCAAATTGGTTTCTTTCATGTTCCTCATGTGATCTTGGGAGATCAAAATAACATTTCACATTCATTAATTTAATTGAGTTGTGACATTGCAAGATCAAGACCCATTTAATTTTTTTCTTGTTTCTTGAATATAAATATTGGAATTTATTTATTTTCTCTTTCACATATAAACATAATAAATTATTGAAATATTATTTTGTATTTTCTTTACAAATTCAAATCAAGAAAAAAAATCTTTATTCATCATTAAAATATTGAAACGTAAACTCCCTATCAAGAGTTATATAACACTCAATATACCATCATGTGGTTCATATCGAACTAATTGTATGTGTTGTTATCAGGCATGAAAATAATTCAAGAAAGCTCAAGATTCTTGAGCAAATTGTAACATTTCAAAGCATACAAGCCCCTGGATCCAATGTTGGCAGAAAAGAGTTAAGGCTCAGCTTTCAGTGCAATCTCATACAATCCAAGAGTTCCTCAGTCGAAGTGTTTCCAATTCATAAGAGATCTTTAAGCATAACAAAGTAAAAAACACACAGTATTTGTACGTGGAAACCCTAGTTGTAGGCTTAATTTGCTAAACTTGCTTGGATACAGTAACATATTTGTCAACATCTTGGTCATCCCAAACATGGGCAGATCGAAGCATAGTGATCTGTTACAACTTGTGCGTTTCTTCGAGTTCTTGGGTATTAATTTATGTCTGAAGATCAGTTACCAGATTATACTTCTGGCGTGTGAGCAATTTGTTTGAAGGATAACATATTAAAAAGGAACCAGAAATCTTTTTAGCTGCTTGTGTTGGGTATTTTGTCTGAGAGACAGACAGAGAACGCATAGTTATTGCAAGGTGACGATCAAAATGGAGTAAAGATAACATATTATACGATAAACAGACAGCAATTTATCTTGCTTTAAACCCACAACTAGTGCTTGACAACCAATCAAGAGAGTTAGCTATACAGCTGCTTATGCAATAATATCTAGAAGCAGAAGCTCTCAAAATCTGCCTGTCTCCATGTTTTTCAGACAGAAACCCTATAGGGTCCAGATTGTCCAAGTCAAGTTGACCTGCGGATGCTCCATCACGTTACCTGGATGATTAATTCCTTTGAAAAAATGCCTGGTTTTCCTCGTTAGCTGGCCTTCACGTTAGCCTGGAAAAATCAAGACCCAAGTTTCAATTTCAAGATCATATGCTGTGAAACAGCCTGAACCCAATTATGTCATGCACAGGACTGGTTCCCATGGGCGCCCACCTTGTCATAGAAACATGGTTTTAGAATTGCAAGGCTACAATGTAAAAATCTATGGATCAATAGAGAGATGAAGAAAATAATTATGCAACGAGAACGCCCATATTATATGCATGAAGCAAAGGAGGACATCAGGCTTATAATACAGGAGTGAAGAGTTAAATCTTACATCGTTCAGAAACCATACTATTACAGATTTTACTAGTAAGATATCTATGAAAATGAAAACCTGAGAATCAAAAATGGCTGTCCAAAAACCATATATTTCTTCATTGGCTTCATCACCAACTGGGATAAAATATGTGTTTAAGCTTCTCCAGTTGCCAGTTACAAGTTCCAACTATTTCTCTTCATCCCCCCCCCCCCCCCCCCCCCCCCCCCCCCCCCCTCCCTCTTCTGCATAACTTTTGTGGCAGATTCTCACTATCCTCCTGTACTGAATTCTGTGATTAATTAAGACAAGTGTGGTATATTAGTACAGGTACAGCAATTAAAGTATATAAGACTGCTAACTCAGGTGGTAACCACTTCTGGTTTCATTCTCATTATTAGAAAACATAACGGAGAACATGAGATCCGAAATTACATGAGGTTGATGAGCTGGTATATGGTAGGGCTTCTTGTAATGCTCAGTAACAGTGCTAATATATCCTGCATGCCAAAGTTTAGTGACATGAACTATTGATTAACGATCCTAAGAAGTGCCTTTAATCGTGTCATTCTCTATTATACGAAATGCTTGAACTTGAGAGAACAAAACATTAAGATACTCCACAGATTATTAGACCACAAAATATATGTACCTGCTTAAGCAGTCAACAAGCAACCTCTTGTCTCTCTTCTTGATTTCTATTATGTGGTTTTTGATGTAATTAAATACATCTATGGATTTACATCACTCAACAAGGTCATAGATCACGTGAATAATTATTATAGTCCATTGAGAGCAACCCACTAAGAGCTTAGGATAAGCCCATCAAGGAAAAACTTATACGAACTGACGAAAGAGGTGGTCTTCAAGAAGAATTAATCAAAAACCATATAATAGAAGTCAGCCCTCAAACCCACAGAAGCTGGAACAGTGTTAGCCCAAAAAGGATAGCTCAGGAACCCAAGGTTCTTTATCAACGAGTACTCTTGATAATTATCGCAAGTCGTGAATTGGGTAATAGAAAGCTCTGGTCTAAACAGTGAAAGGACTTCTTAAAGTTCCATATCCTGGATGTCTTCTCTTCCAAGAATCAAGAAATAACGAACCTCCATAGCAGAGAAGAAGAGACAGACACCTTACTGCTCATCAAGAACGAAAATTTTACAGTGGAAAGAAGAAAAAAGCTCAAGACCCAAATAGGAATTCTCCATAGTTAAGCATCTTGCAGGTCCAATTCAGCAAGCATTACCGGATCCCTAAACCCAACAAGAAATTGGGCTAAGCCTTCAAGAAACAGAGCCGCCTGGTAAATGCTCATCGCCCCAACGATCTCCATGATCACACTCTTCCTCAACCTGTTGGCATCCAGGAAAACACTCATCATCTCTTCCATTTCCTCCTTCACCGCCTCGTCAACAGCCGTTTTATTCTCCTCGGTCAATACCCAACCCTCAGTGACTCTCCCCACAAACCTTGTCTGTGCTTTCCTCATCCGACTAACCAATGCAGGAACCATCAGCCTTAAGCCACACTCGATTTGCTCGATCCGAGTTATCAAGTTCTTGGGAGGATTCCTCCAAGCCACCACAATCTGCCACGGCTTTCCTAAAAGCTCGCGGTTCTCATTGACATGGTCAAGATCAAGGTGGCCAAATTCTTCGATTTCAGTGTCGACTTCATCGTTTTCCCGTTCGATAAACGACCTGACGAGGTTGGTGAATATGTAAGGATGGATATCGCCAAGGAAAAGGAAGGGAACCTCCAGAGGATTGCGCCAAGAAGGGAAGAGAAGGTGAGGCACGGTGTCGACCGAGGTGGCGCGATCGAGGGAGTCGTAGTAAGAGAGAAAATGCTGAAGGAGGAGATCGACGTGAAAGGAGAGAAGGGTAGGAGAGGAAGATGAGAGAGATTGGCGGAGGAGAGGAAGGAGGCTGTTCTTCAGAGCGTTGAACCAGTCCTTGAAGTAGTCCTTGAAGGAGCGTGTGGGTTTCTTGCGACTGAACAAAGAGAAAGGCCTCGGCATCTTCTGAAGAGGAAGAGAGATGTGATCCAGCAGTTCTTGCTGGGTTTTCTTGGTTTGCCGGTGCAGGAGAACAGAAATTGAGTTTTGGAGGGAAGAAAAAAGGAAGGAATTTGAAGTAGTTAACTTTTTAAAAGAAAATAAAAGGTGTTTTTGCAATTTCTTATTTTAATGTAATAAATAAATAAATAAATAAAATTTTAATAATTAATTCTGTTAAAACGTTTACTACTTCAGATAGCAATGAATTTTAATAAACAATATGTACAATTACAAGATTACATTAAGTGTTATCATAATTTTGTATTGAATAAATTAAATTTATTAACTTAATGCAATATAAATTTAAACATTATCTTATAACATGCAAATAAAAATATTTTATAAAATATATCTGTCCATAATTTTAAATATCAAAAATAGAGCTTATTTTGTTGCAATAAAATGAGATTGGAACGAAGGTCTTATAAATTGGAACAAAACAGTTTAAGGCTCTTTAGTAGGTGAGATTAGATTTAATTATTTGATAAGAAAGATTGGTGTAGAATGAGATATATTTCAACTTAATTTTAAAATATTTTTATATTAAAAAATATAATTTGACATTTATTATAAATTTAAATTGTAAAGTGAACATTATATAAGATCATGTTGTTTATCTTATATTATCAATCAAATTTTTATATTTAAAAAATAACAAATTGAACTTTAATCTATCAATTTGGATTAAATATTGAATTTTATAAATAAATTTAGTAATTGAATGTATTAAAATAAAGATCTTATATAATAAATTTTTAATTTAAAATTTTTCAATGAATATAAAAAAATTCAAACTGCCATCACAAATTTTTAATTTTTTAAATACTAAAAATATATTTTTAATTTATATTATTAAAATTTTAAAAGTATATGAAAAATAAATATTAAATAAAAATTATTCAAATTTGAGAAATAAACTTAAAATAGAGTGAATAATTCATCATTTTAAAGTATTTCAATAATGAATATATTTTTAATTTTTTATAATCATTTAAAATAAGATTTTATTTAAACTAGTAAATTAACAAATTAAGTTTTGATTTATCATTTTTTAAATATGAAGATTTGATTGATAATATGAAATAAACATTAAAGTTTCATATAATGTTTATCATACACTATATTATAATTAATTAATAAACATAATGATTATTTTTAATTTTAATTAATTTCTTCATTTTGAATTATATTTTTATATTTTTATTATTTAAAATTATTATAAAATACTATAAATATGAACATTAACATAAAAATTAATTACAAATATTTAGAATACTAATATCACTAATCGAAGTTGACTTTATCTAAAATAGCTTAAAAATTAAAGTAAAAGTAATATGATGTAATGTTGATTATCATTTTGGGTTGCATTATGTATAACTAATTAATAAACATATAAAATTACTTGAATATTTTTTGCAAATTATATTTATACTAATTTAAAATATTTTTATTTAAATATGTTAATTACATAAATAAAAAACTAATTTCATCTTTATTTCAACCCATTATAGTATGAAATATTTTTATCCCATAAGATAAATTTTTTAATAAAATAAAATAAATATGAGATAATATTATCTTAATATTTTATTCTTACATCAAACATGAGATTAAAATAAAAATTATTTTATCCAAATTCTACTTTGTGTAACACACATGACATTAAAATGTTCCAGTTAAATGATTCAAAAATGAAATTAAATTGATAAATTACATAGAACAAAACAGCTAGAAAATGATGTCGGGGCTGTGAAAATTGTTACCATGAGCTGGAACAATGGCCTTAAACTACATAACATATTTATAAATACACCAAAAATTGAGTTATGATATAATGTTTATTATCAGTTTGATTGATATTATAATTAACAAATTGTTAGATATAATTATTTAATATTTATTTATTTTATTTAAAAATATTAATATACTTAAACAATATAATATATTTATATATTTTTAATATACATTTATAAATATGTTAAAAGTTAAAAGAACGCGCTTAAATAACATAACATATTTAAATAACATTGTCTATTTATAAATAAATTTTATTTTTTTGTAATTTATCTTAATCTGATTCTTACATCAAATATCAAATTGTGATAAAAAATTATCTTATCTCAATTTTTTTATATAACAAATATGATCTTAAGAGGTTCAAATTGGTAAATTTACATTAACATAAATGCAAGAGAAAAACAGAACAGCGTTGGTTACATGAATGTTGTTATTGGAAACGAAATAACGAGCTTAAATAATATAATATATTTATAAATATATTAACAGTCAGATTATGATGTAATTTTTATTATTAGTTTTGATTGCATTATAATTACTTAATATTATAAACATATCAATCACTATAATTATGTATTGTTTGCTATCACTTTGGATGACATGATAATTAATTTAAAATCATTTTTTATTCTATATATTAATGATATAAATTAAAATTTAATTTCATCTTCATTATAATCTATTATATTATGAAATATTTTTATTGCATCAATTTAAACGGATAAAATTAAGTATTTTTTTTACAATAAAATAACTAGGAAATAAAACGTGACGCTGGGCGTAAAGCTTTTTAAATTTCAGTTCTGTTTCCATGGAACTTGTAAAACAGAATAGCAGGTAAAGATACTTTGTATTCCAAAACAAAATTTCAATTTTTCTGAAGAACAAAAAGAAAATGAAATTCTAACAGTAACCGCATGATATTAGAAATTAGGATCTTTTAGTCTCTCTCCATCTGCGGGTGCCGAGATCTACAGATGGCTTTCTCCATGGCCTGCAAATTGGTCATATCGGCGATTACAGTCTTCTGTTTCTTGTTGCCGATCGAATTGGTGTTTACTCAGCAGATCTCCGCCGTTGAATCTACCCAAGCAGATTGCAACAGCCGGTGGATCCACATCAGAAGCCTGCCGTCGCGGTTCAATCTCGATCTCCTCGCTGACTGCTCGCAATACCCTCTTTTCGATGATCTGTGCCCGTATTTGGCCAACCATGGTCTCGGTCCCAAGACCCACAACCGCTCTCACAGCTGGTACCGTACTGAGCCTTCCTTGCTCGAACTCGTTTTCCATAGGAGGATCCTCGAGTACCCATGTCTTACTCCTGACCCGAATCTCGCTAACGCCATATACCTCCCTTACTATGCTGCACTTGATTCTTTGAGATACCTCTACGGCCCTGATGTGAACTCTAGCATGGAGCACGGAATGGAGCTCTTCCGGTTTCTGAGTCTCGACTCGCCTGAAGTATGGTCCCGTCACATGGGTCATGACCATTTCTTGCTCATGGCTCGACCCGCTTGGGATTTCTCGCAGCCGTTGACGAATGACCCTCCTGTATGGGGCACTTCGTTTCTTGAACTGCCGGAGTTCTTCAATGTCACTGCATTGGTGCTGGAGTCCAGACCTTGGCCATGGCAGGAACAGGCCGTGCCTTACCCGACATCTTATCATCCTTCCAATTTAAGGTTCTTGGAATCCTGGGTTCAACGCGTTAAGAGGGCAAGGAGGACCACTTTCATGCTTTTCGCTGGTGGTGGAGGAGTCTCTGCAACCCCTAATATCCGGCGGAGCATCAGGAACGAGTGCCTGAACAGCTCCGACACCTCAGTAAGCGATGGAGGGTATGCCAAGGTGTGTGAGATTGTGGATTGCTCCAATAGTATGTGCGAGCACGACCCAATAAGGTACATGAAGCCTATGCTGCAGGCAACCTTCTGTTTGCAGCCTCCGGGGGACACACCCACCAGGAGGTCTACATTCGATGGGATTCTCGCAGGCTGCATACCCGTTTTCTTTGAAGATCAGTCTGCAAAGTCTCAGTATCAATGGCATCTGCCAGAAGACGAGTATGATCAATTTTCAGTGTCGATTCCTAAGGAGGATGTGGTGTTCAAGGGGCTGAAGATCTTTGATGAACTGCTGGCTATACCAAAGAGTGAAGTGAGAAGGATGAGAGAAAGAGTTATAGAGTTGATCCCAAGACTAATCTACAGAAGACATGGCAGTTCAATGGGCTTGAGGAGCAAGAAGGATGCCTTTGATGTTGCTATTGAGGGCATTTTGCAGAGGATCAAGTCCAGGCTTGAAGGTCATTCAGTTCAATGAGCTGCATCTGGAAATCTTTTTGTTCCTGTAATTAGTATCTTTTAGTTTTGTTTCTTACTTTTGATGACTGAAAGATGGAGAGAAGATGGAATTATCTGTTTCTCTATTTCACAGAAATCAATAAATTCTCAGTGTTGGAAGATCATGAAGTATTCTGCAACAAGATCAAAAGCAATGCTGCAATTTGAAAAAATGCCAATTAACCTCTGAAGACAAAACTGTTCACTCCATTGGTAAAAGGAACTATCTTAATGCTGCACATTATCCTTACATAAAATTCAAGAGAGATGTGAAGGATAGAAGGAAAAAAGAATATGATTTATTAGCAGTGCATGATCTACAATTTAATAAAATCCAAACAAACAAAAGCAAAATGAAGAAGATGAAGATGCTTTGGCTAAGAGGCCTGTTGTATCTTATCTGGGGGGTAAGGGCACCTAGAAAAGGATTTCTCTTCTATTCCTCTTCTCTTCATTACACAGGCTTTGCATCGAATTCATCCCCATCTAAGAATAGCAGAACCCCAAGTTAGACCAGCACCAAAACCAGCAGCTGCAATTGTATGACCTGGTTTCACCTTCCCAGCTCGAACAGCTTCATCCAATGCCAACGGAATGGATGCAGCACTCGTGTTACCATAATTGGCCAAATTTGATATGACGCGCTCTGGTGGAACTTGTAATCGAGTTGCAACTGCATCAATGATCCTCTGGTTGGCCTGCATTTACGCATTCCTGTTAACTATTGATCTTTCCTTGTCAGCACTCAATCGACATTAAAAGCATATGATCATCATCCACTTTGAAGACGCAATAGGGTGAGCTTATTTTCTATTTGCATCGTTCATCAGAATTGGGTATATTTTGCTTGGGAGCTTTGTGGGTTCCATATTCATACCTGATGGAGCAGAAGCCAATCGATGCAGGATGCAGAGAGACCAGCCTTTCCTAGAGCAGACTCAATTGACTGAGGCACGCATCGCACAGCAAAGCGGAAGACTTCTTTTCCATTCATTTGAATGCAGGAATATGAGGAGTGTCGTGGAGGAAAGTCTAACACTGAACCATTACTACCCAAGACATCATCTGTTTCACTTACTTTCAAACTGGCATGTAGATGTCTGCAACAAGACTGACAGCTCAGTCACATTCCTTGAGGAAAGTAATTCAATTTTTTTTTCTGCTAACCAGCATGAAAATTGTGTACCTTCCACCATCACCATCACTATGCAAATCAAAACTTAGCAAACCATCCTCCTCACTGTTACAGGCCTGCAAAAACATTATGTGGCCAACACCAGTGGCATGAATTATTATTGCAGAAGAAAGGAAGGTAAGAGGGTTTAATAAGTTTTCAATTGACAATAGAATCAGTATAACTCATAAAGAAAAACAAGATAGACATATGCAGCTAACAGGAAACTAAAATGATGGCAATGGAGATAAGGTAGGAGAATCTGAAACCGAAATCGATATTTTTGTTTCTAAAATATTATGTCTGAAGCAAAGGCAGAGTTCAGCTAGTCGATTTTGGTAGAAGTGGCGCATGCAAGTGACAAGGAATCAGGTTCCTCCAGTTCCCAAACTTCAGATGCAGAGAGATTGCTAATTGAGACGTAAATTGGAATTTTCCTTGAAGAATGATGAACCGAATATGTAACATAGCAAGCCTAGTACGCTAGACAAAGTAAAAACGAAAAGGAACTTCACTAAGAATTAGATGCATCTTCAATCAAACACAAGCAAATACCTTGCATCACTCTGTGAAAGAACAAAAAACAAAGATAATACCTGAACTACCACAGCACCAGCAGCATCACCAAAGAGAATGCAGGTCCCTCTATCCGTCCAATCAACAAACCTGGAAAGTGCATCAGCCCCAATCACTAGAACATTATGAAAGCCACCTCCTGTGATGGGAAAAAAGTAGAGGCTTTATTATATGCCGGGGCAGCCATAATTGAGACCTCATCACTGTAAAGTAAATGAATCCATTACCCCTAATGTGACAAGCAGCAGAGACAAGACCCAGCATAAATCCGCTACATGCAGCTGTAATATCATATGCCAATGGATTTTTCGTGCAGCCAAGAGCTTTTTGGATCTGATAATTACCAGGAATGGGGAGAAAAGAGAGCAAAGACAGTGTGAAAATTTGTTGAAGTGGTTATAATGCTAGGCTGATGCAGAAAAAAGTAGAAAAAACTTAGCAACACAGTTTTAATAGTTTGGAAGTGTGCCCCCAGAATTGAAGTTTGATAACCATCAATTCCAAAATTAATCACACAGTATTAATGGTTTAGGGATGCCAAGACCTTCACTTAAAATTTGCTACAAGCACACTGTTGTTCAATATGCCATGAGACAAGCAAGTTCCAGGTCATACAGGACCTCAGGTTTATCATCAAGTTGCTCAACCTAAAACATGAAAACTACTATCTTTGATCTCCCCATTCCATTC
Organism: Moringa oleifera; assembly: GCA_021397835.1. Taxonomy (NCBI): domain Eukaryota; kingdom Viridiplantae; phylum Streptophyta; class Magnoliopsida; order Brassicales; family Moringaceae; genus Moringa; species Moringa oleifera. The sequence continues at coordinate 2,858,486 of JAJFZO010000566.1, forward strand.
AGTTATAGGTATATATCAACCTATAGTCTTCTACCTGAGGAGCACTGCCAAAGATATCCTCTGGAGTAGATGTGCACAACAAGACTAGATCAACATCAGCAGGATCAACCTCTGCCATCTGAAGAGCTTTTGCTGCCGCCTGCACTGCTAGATTTGTCAAGCTATCTTTGCCTGTATGAGCAATGTCAATTAGAAGTTATTAAACTATTTATGAAATAAGTTGTATCCCTTTAGAGTCATCCTAAATCTTCACGGTTCCGAGATCTGATATTAGAATACAGTACAAATATGAACTGACCTGAAATCACTCGCCGGTTGCGGATCCCTGTGCGGACTGATATCCATTCGTCATTAGTATCAACTATCATTGCAAGATCATCATTGGAAACCTGAAGAGTTGGCACAGCTGAACCACATCCAATCAACTTGCAGCCTTTACTCATGAGACTGGTTTTTTTTTTAAAAAAAAAAAAAAGGAAAAGGAAAAGAATGGAACTAGATTAGAAATTTATCATCCTCTGACTAAAAGTCTCATTTGACAGAATCAAATTAGAGATCAAAACACTTCTCATAATAGTAATGGATTGATACTCATATATGAAAGTGCAATTTCAAGCAGCTGGCAAGTTATTCAACAAAGGAATGAGTAGGTTGTAGGTTGTTCGATTCTAGTTATATCTTATATTCTACAACAAAATCATTTTCCATACCATGATTAAGAGTAGACTAGTACTAACGGTCTAAGCTGATCAAGATACACAAATAAACTGTGGAATCAAAAGAATATCCAGGTAAAATTGAAGTTCATATGCGTGTATATACATATATATAATATATGTAAACAAATAAATTAAAAGAAAATAAAGCTTATGGAATGCATATCTTTGGTATGAAAAAAGAGGGTGAAATACAAGAAAAGGACAAGCCTAAAAGTCTGTCAAAAAACATATTACATAGAGACCTGTACCCCACAATCATCAAATTCAGTTCTGTAATATATCACAGTAAAAGGATTAATCATACCTTTTCACTTTGGTACAATCTTCTCTCCACTATGGAAAACCAAACCAACAAATATAGGCATATCGCTTAGAAGAATGCCACACCACTAACTTAGCTTCCCAGGAGATTCAATCATTCCCCCCCTCCCCCCCAAACAAAAAAAAAAAAAAAAGCTTCATTGGCATGCCTGCAGACTAATGCATCTTGAGATTGATTTGCTAGACCATTATATACCGAGTCATGCTCAGTAGCAAACGCAGGGCATAAGAACTAGAAACTATATACCTCCAGTTTTGGATCAGAGTATATCTGCTTGCATCCACAAGAATGCAGTAATCTAGACCAACAAGCAGATGATGCACAGAGCTCATAATATCAGATGTTTGTCTTCATCTGAAAATTAAAATATCTATAACCACAATTTTCTTATTTAACAACAAATAGGAACAGCTTTCATATCAAATTCATTCAAAGAACTTCCATTAATCAATAATCAGACCAGTCGACCAGCATGGAAAATTGAGAAGTTCAATGACTAATGCATTGCTTACTGATCTCAAAACTTTTGATAACCTCTGAATACCAGCCATGCTCTTTAAACAACTTCACAGTGCAAGCCCAGAGAAAAGTCGGTTGAGCTGGCGAAGAATCTTATTGACATAGGAATTACCGACAACAGATTCCCAGCAAGAGCAATCAAAAAAACCTGTGCACCATTACTCTAGTAGATCCTAATCTTAGAAAAAGCAATAAAATCAACTCGCCATCTCTTTATACTTCAATTTCTCATGCAAGAGCAATTCAACCAAGAACTTCTAATAATCATCATATAATATTCAAAAACTTGAATGGAGACAAAACTAAAGAATAAAAACACAAAATTCCACCAAATTGAATTAAGCAAACACATCCCCCATTTTGAGAACAAAGATCTCCAATCAAGGCCCAATCGAAAATCCGAGTTAATTTTGTACCTTTTCTCTAAAACCAAAACAGTTAGTAAACACAAAGCCAGCTCCGTTAAGGACCTTAAACGCAGCAACGAAGCTACCAATGACCAACAAAAGGAATCAGAGAGAAAGTCACCTGGGTACTCGCGATTCCGAACGGGAAGCGTGCCTCTCTGCCCCTTCAACGGTGCTGGAGCAGAAAACCCTCTTGCAGATTCCCTGGGAGGCGCAAAACCCAGATCGAGGAATGCTTACAGGAGCCTGAATCCTGCTCCTCAGGCTTGGAACTGAAGGGGTAAACAACCCAGATGCATTGGCCATTACACACGCTAAAAACGAACTATCCACACCAAGAAACAGAAATGACCGGAGAAAGAAAATGAGAATGTATGAGCTTTTGAAAGAGAAACTAAAGATCTTTTCAGCTCATATTTCAGAGAACACTGATGTAATGGAAAGTGTATATAGAGCCCATAATAGAAAATAGAACAAGTAAAAGAAAATGAAGGAAATAATACAGGAAAAATATATTTTATTATTAAAAATGCAATGACAGAGAAACCACTTTCTCAGTTTTGCTTTTAATTTCTTGTCAATCTTTGGAAGCTCCGAAGAAAAGAAAAGATTGGGCGATTATGCCTAAACCCAATCTGAGCGAACTCCTATGCTTCCCACCCCTCTCGCTTAGTCATGCTTTGCTTTCCCATTCCCAAAGATTCAATTCTCTAATACATCACCAGGTGGTGAATAATCCAGGCCAAGCAATTAACACTTAACGCGTAGGCTGCCTCATTAAGCACAGCCTTCTTAGTGCACGTGGCTACCATCTATTGGTTGATTGTTTCCACTTAAATAGATCGCTACGTACGAGATTACAGATATTTGAATTCTGTTTTCGTTTCGCCAACGTGTTCTTTCGGTCTTCCCTAAGTCCTCCATTTAATTCTTGCCCGCAACTATGAAAACATAATACTATTGTGCATCTACTTGTTATCTTAAATTAACCCCCTTTTTTTTTGACATTTTTTAAAAAACTTAAAAGATATAGGAAAATTAAAATTTTAAGTGTAATTACAATAATAACATCATCGCATTTATAGAGCTAAGATTTGACTATTCTTGTAGTTGCTGTCAATGTCTAACATAAGTTTCTGCGAAACAAGATGAAGCATACCATAAGTATGAAAATTCAGTATAAGATAAGAAGAATTAAACACGCAATGTCAAGTGCATCATTTTATTGGGCAAGGTTAGTTATAATAATTGAAATTAAAATTATTAATTTTGGTATTTATATACTTGAGAAAATCAATCAAGTCAAAAATTTGAATAGTTAAAATTAAAATGAATGATTTGGGAAATTAACAACTTATCATTGAAGAATGTGACACATTTTGTTCTGTGTAAAATAGAAAGTGCGCATTTTTCTAATTTATTGCAAAATAATAAAATAATTTTTTAATATTGTTGTGGGTAATAGTTTTGACTTTGTTATCGTTTATAATATTTTATTTTCTTAGGTTAGATAAGGTAGGTGAGAATTCACAATTTTGGGGTAACTCATGGAGTTGTATGACATATATTAATTTGCCTATGTTGCAAATAAAGAAATAAAATGAGATTAAAAAAATTATTATTTTCATCTGAAATGTAATTATTTATAACCCATCATTCAATACTAAAAAGGCGCAAATGAATTATATCATAATTATGACAATCAATAAATTTTCAATGGATATAAAGTGAGAAAAAAAATTTAATATAAAAGGATTGAAGCATGTATCTTGAAATATAAATAGACATCCATTATAATATTCATAACATTTTTTTTTTGGATGCTCACATATAAAGAATTTTAATAAAATCTTATTCGAAAAAACTCAATTTCTCAAATGTTGTAATTGATAATGGTTTAGTAAATAAATCTGTTAAATTGTTAACAAAACGAATCTGTTGCATATCAATGTCATCACCCTTTTAAAAATCATGAGATAAAAAAAAAATTGATGAGATATATTTTCTTTTATCTCTTTTTAGTTGAGCTATGCGTGCAACATTATTTTTATACATTGTTGTAGTGATGGTGTTGATATTTGACAAAACCATATGTCTTCTAAATTCATTAAATCATTAATTTCATTCATAGATATTCTTGACTTATATTTCACTAATCGCAAGAATTTTGATATAGATTAAATAAGTAGTTGTTATAGTTTACTTTGTTGAACTCCTCGATATAGCAATTCTACCACATGTGAATGAATAATATGTTTGAGATCAATCTTTATGTGAATCAAATAAATAACTTGCATATTATTGAAATAAAATAATGTCAATCTTTTCTTAAAAATAACAAAGTATGTACTTAATTCTATTCTAATGTCTTTGTCTCAGAGAAAAGTTATATCTTATTAAGAAATTTACTAAAAAAAATCAAGTTGTTTATTATTAATAAAATACATTAGTGCACTTATTATACTAAGATATTATACTTCAAGATCTAGGAGTTCTTCATTGTTTTCTTGGAATCGAAAAATGCTTTTTTTCACATTGGATGATCTAACAACTATTTGGGTACTTAAAAGGATATATTTTATCCATATAGAATTGTATTTAGACCTTCTCAGTATAAGTAGATCGACGAGTGAAAATTTCATCTACTAGATGCTTGATTTATAAGATGAAATAAAATTTTATTTTTCTTGAGTCTTTCATCTCAAATTCTCACTTTATATAATTTATTTCTTTAGGTAGATTATCAAGTATACTAATAGTATTTATAACATCAACAAATACTGTAATTATAGTAAATTCAAAATTGGATTTTTTTTATAAAATGCATGGGCAAATAGGATCATTTTTATACATTTTCTTTGACTAATAATCACGAAGACATACCATATGCATCTAGATTCTAATACAAAAACTTTTAAAAATTTAATGGAATACATTTTTTAGAAACTTGAATCATATGCTGCAAGCATTTTAAATTTTTTGGAGATTTTTATGTAGATATTGTTATCAAGTGAGCGATATAAATAGGTTGTGACCATATAAGAACACATATCTAACTTTAGCTAGTATATAAAAAAAAATTCTTAGTGTAGCTGCATCCATTATAGAAAAATATGTCTTTTCATAATCAATACCAAGTTTGTAAGAATTCTTGTGCAACAAGTCGCATTTTATATTGTACAATCTCACTTTTTTCATCTCATCTTCCCACGAAAAACTATTTGCGTCTCACTAAATCTACATTTTTTGGTGTTTGGACTACCAATCCAAATTCTTCATATTTTGTGAGTGACTTTAACTCAGCTTAAACTGCATCTTTTTAATTTAGCCAATCATTTTTATGTCAACATTTTTCAATAGTATTTAGTTCAAGATCATCATTTTTTGTTATAATATCTAGCATTGCTTTGTATGCAAAAAATGTTGTCCACAATAATTTCTTTTTGATTTCATCTTTTTTCAATAGTAACATAATTTATTAAGATCTCGATGTTTACATCACGTTCAAATATTTGAACATCTTTTAAGGTTTTATAATTATTTATGTCAATAACTTCTTTTAAATTGCTTATATTTCAACCTCTTCTAAGATTTTATAATGATTTATATCAATAACTTCTTCTAAATTGCTTCCTTCTTCAATAGGTCATTTTGATTAATAGCTTTTCTCTTCTTTCGAGGATCTTTATCTTTTGAAATTGATTGGTCCGCCATACTTTAAGCGTAGGTAAAGTTCATTAGCTTTAAATGGTCTTATAAGGACATCAATTAATGCTGGAGCTTTTGTAGATCATACATGTGATTTTATCAGTTTGTCTTACGTCAATAAATGCATCAGATAATTGATTGGCAATGCTTTATAAATGAATATTCCTTTGAACTCCTGGTTTACATTATTTTGTTTATAAATCAAAATATGATAATAATGATGCATTCTAGGTAATTTTTTTTTAACTATTTTTTTCTCTTCTTGAAGTTATAAAAACTTGTCTCATTAAGGTGACAGTCGGCAAATATAATCGTAAAAAAATCACCAATAAGAGATTCAAGATGCTTAAAAAAGTTAATTCATATATAGCATATATTCTTAACATTTTTTATAGTAACATTTCAGTGTGTTGTAGTGGAGTAATTAGAACATGTATTACATAACTAAATACCTATAGATGGAAAAAAAATTAAGTTTTTGATCAAAAACTAATTACAATAAAGAGTATTTGTGATATGATATTGGTTGAATGCAAAGAAGTGTTGCCAAATATAAAATAGTATGTCCCCAAATAAAGATATAAGGAGTTTTTGTTTCGCATAGGCAATAGTTTTATAATTAATTAGACAAGTCTAATAAAATATTTAGCTAAACCATTTTATGTATATCCATGGTAAATATGATGTTCAACAATTATTCCAACCATCATACAATAATCATTAAATACTTGATATGAAAATTTGTTAATATTATCAAGATGAATCATCTTGATTAAGGACTAATGACAAAAAATATCATCATTAAAATATTCATCGTGAAGGCACATAACGAACAAAATTTTAGATCTGTTGCCAATCTAACGACGAATTTCTGTGTCATCAATCCATCTCCACCTGCAAATGAACGTGAAAATGTTGGAGACAAAATAATGACAAAGATGATTGCCAGTAAGTAAAGCAGCTAACGATGAACCAAATCTGTTGCTAAGCTTTGGATTCCTAATGATAGGATATGTTATCACCAGTTCGTCATTAAATAAATAATTAAAAACTATTTTTAAAATTTTTAATTTTTAGTGTATTTATATTATTTGATTATAATCTATAAATCATCACATATTAATAAATAAAAAAGGTGAAATTAAAGCTAATGCAAATTATATATAAATGATAAGTTAATACATAATATTCTATTATTTCGATCACTCAACACCAAAGAAAATGAATATCATCCTAAACATCAAGGTGGAGCCATCAAGCGATACCTATGAGAAGTTAAAAGGTAGATTTAAAGCCTTCATCATGCATGTATGCTTTGAATTTTGTCTCCCTCTGCAAATGCTCATCCATCATGGCCTTAAAATGTAAACGATCCTACTTCTTTTTATGATGCTCATACTTAAAACTCTTCTCCATAGCCCTATGCTCCTGCTCTAAAAGTTCTTCCATAAGTTTCATTTGAGATCATATATCTCGAATGGTTGCGTCATTGACAAATCATCCATGCTAAAGCTACTGCATAAATAGTATGATTAAGCCAAAGAGTCAAGTCCATTTACTCAACGGTTCTTCTCTTTACTTATTACCTCATAGTAGACCTAGATGTACTATAAAGTCCTAGAAGATCACTCTTATGGCTAAAAAGTAGAGGTAACCAACTCCTCGATATACTCCTATTAAGAAAAAAATTATGTTAATTGATTCATTCTAAAATCAAATCAAATAATAAATTATAACGAACAATGCAAAGTTATATTCACTTACTCTTTTAAAATCTTGTAAATGTAGATGTTGCTAATTATAATGAACTTTTAAGAAAATAATTGTCTTATGATGACTGTAATGCTCTTTCAGACTGTAGCAAAGCTTAAGAGGATCTTTTACAATAAGGTATTCAGATTTTAACTCCTTATAAAGATGATAGCGAAAACTCATGATTTTGGCACAATGCTGACTAAATGCACATATCATTATTCTCAACTAATTGTATGTCCAAAACTCATAACATATAAATATATTTAGGAATCTAATCATCAGAAATAACAGTTTCATCCTCTACTGTCAAGAATTACATATTCAAATTTCTTGATATTCACCATGATAAAAATTTTAACATATAAAATATGATTTATATCAATATAATCATAAAAATATATACTCGAAAATAAAATAAATTTAAAATAAATATGTAAAAACGTTATACCATAAAAAAAAAATAACAAAACACAATTTTTAAAAGAAAGTAACATTCTTTTCCGTATATACAAACTATTCTTTTTACTGTAATCAAACTATAAATAATCAAAGTGAGAAATGTATGCATCAGGCTAGATAATAAACTACAACCAAGTATTAAACCCCAAGGAACTTTCCAGCCGTCTAAGGGATGACATTGAAATGCAAAATTAATATAAAGTAAGTAAAAGGTCATGTTTGCAATTGACTATTGTCGAGATTGAGATGAAGCATCCCCGTAGAAGATTTAGCTGGTATGTATACCGATGGATCAACCGCGTATTCTAATATGTCATGCATGCATACATTTACAATTAATGAGAATGCATTCATTTGATTCTAAGAACAAGCGCAATTACGTGTTGATACTTATTGCAAATCAAAAAATAGTAAATATTAAAAAAGAAACTTAAAATAATATAATAATAAGGAAGAGTAGTTTTTTTTTAATATATATAATCTTAAATACAACTATTTGTAGGCAATTTTTCAACAAAATGATTATCAGTAAGTAATCAAGAAGTGTAAAGTGAAAAGAGACGATTTGAATATCAAAAGGTTAAAGCATATATCTTGAAAACAAATGAATATCTACCGTATGATTCATAATATTTAAATAATTTTAAGTTATTATATATATATATATATATATATGCAAAAAGGTTTGTGTGATGCTAATATTGATTTTGAATTTTATATTTATCTTATAAGTATATTTTTAAAAATATCAATATTAAGTAGTTTTTATAATTTTAAAAATATATTAATATTGATCACCTTTATTTATATAATTTTGAATTGAAATATTTTAGATTTGCTTTTATATTTAGAAGTATTTATACTCTCGTGATAATCTCTATCAAAAAATATTTTGAATTTTAAGTTGATAAAATTTTAATTTTTTAGATTATTAAACATAATTACATAAACATATTTATTATTTCATTTATAAATTTGGCATTTAAATTTATATTATTTTAATAATTTTTATAAAAAATAACTTTTTACATAGTAATAATCTAGTCTTGATTAAGTTGTAGAATTTAAATTGATATAATTCATGATTGAAATTTCAAATTTAATTAACTTATCGATTTAATCTTAAAATATTTAACTGCTATATAAGGATAAATCTAATATCAAAAATTAAATTTGAGTTTATATATGAAGTTAGGAAAAAAATTGATTTGTTTTCGCTATTACTTTTATTTTTGATCAATTATAAAAATCCAATTTTGATTGATAGAAGATGAACTCTAACAATTTGATGGAATGGAGTAAATTAAGATTTATTTTATAACATTATATAATAAATAAAACTTTACATTATAATAAATAAAAATGTTTATTTTTATTTTAAATAATAATATCAAATTATTTTCCTATGCATCCCACAGGTTTTCAATTAGCTTATATAAGAGATTAGTATATTTTATTAAATTTTATTTTTATTAATCTATTAAAAATAATATAAAATAATTTAATAAAAATTTATTCCATTTATTCTGCATGATTTTATTGAACTATTAATTAATTATTACAAAAAAAAAAAGAGTAACAAAACAATTGATTGGGCTGAAAACTGGGTCTTGAAGTACTGAGCCGGTGATGCCCAGCCCATATGTAAACCCACGAAAAAACCGTGCGGATCCCAAGAGCTAAGCGCCTCAATTCAATTGTTTATTTTAAGATTCACATTTTAAAAATATTTTCATTATTAAAATGAAGTTCTGAATCAAAAACAATTAAAATGATGTGAAGGAAAAAATCATTAAAATTTACTTTTTTCTTGGATATATATATATATATATATATATATATTATCAATCATATAATTATTTTAGCTATTGTGGACCCTCTTTTAAATTTTTAAAAATTGTAATATTTAATATTTTGTTGTAATATAATTGTTACAAATAGTATAACTGAAAATTTTAAAAATTAATTACATTGCAAAATTTATATTTTTATAAATTTTTAAATTAAAATTTATATTTTTTATAAATTTTTAAATTAAAATTTTAATATATTTATAATGTAAAACTTTCATTTCAATGCTCATGATTATCTCTATAACATCATTAGTATGATTATAAATTTTCACAGCATAATGATCAAGCAATGAATAAGCATTATATTATTTATCGATATTTTTCAATTTTTAATTTTTAATATATAATATGTTTTTAAAAAAGAAAATTAAACTATATTTTATATCTTATACATTAAAATATTAATTAAATCAATTATAAATTTAATGATTCAGTTTCAATTACATCAAAAAAATTAAAAATAAAAATATTTAAATTAACATCTTATACAATAAATTTTAATTTAAATTTTTATAAAAAATATAAAAATATTTTTTAGAACCAAATATATATATATATTAAAATTTACATTATCATTAAATATTTTATCGACAAAAATATTTTTAATTTTTTTACAATTATTTGAGTCATAATTTAGTTAAAATTAAATTAAATATTAAATATATAATTAGTTTAATTAATATATTAAAATTGGAAATTAAAAACTTACCAGGAAAAAGAAAAGGAAAAAAAAGAGGTGTGGACTGCATATTAACAAATTTTCTTTCATTAGGTTTGACTATCTTAAACTTTCCATTTAAACAAACAACAGATCTTCTCTCGGAGCAAATCTGGTCAACACATCTCTATCGGTTCCATCTTTTTCTTGAGGACATCATATAAACCGTCGTATGAGCTTCAGCAGCAGAGTAAATCGACATTCAGACGGCTGCCAATAAAGGAGCACAGTATGGTATCATACGGCCTAGGCTAGTGATCGTGTGTTTCGTAAGGAAAGACACATTAAAGTCAAATTATTGTGAAGACACGTGTGATGTTGTGGTCCCCACAAGCCGACTCTAAACTGTTGGGCTACAATCCTATGTGTAGCTAATAGGGTCATCTTCATGAGTTCAGATCCTCTTTGCTCTCTGTTCTGTCCGTCTGTCTCCTAATTATTACATAGAGAGTCATTGGGTTACGGGTAAAAGCAGTTGTCGGGTTCACATAAGGATTGCCGACTCTCCCAAATACTAATCCCAGATTTTCTTGCTCCATTTACTCTTTCCCAATTAAGACATAACTTTTTAATAAAATATGCTTAAAAGTTAATTCTGTATTATTATGATAAATTATTAAACTTTTTAAATTTTAAATAAATATAAAATTATTCAATTAAATATTTTTTAATTCAAAACTTGATGTATTTGGATGAATTATATATTTAAATTTTCAATTTAATATAAGTTATTTAAATGATGATAAAAAATAAAAGTATTTTTATCAAAATGCTATAAAATTTATTTAAAATAAATTCTATATTTTATTTTATATTTATTTTAAAATTTGAATAATTTTTAACTTATAAAATATGTTTTTTATATTTTTAAATATTTAATAATATAAATTTTTTAAAAAATTATTTTGACTGAATTTATGAAGAAAAATCTTGAAGGAAAATTCAAGGATCAAGTCCGCAATAATTGAACAGAATAATTTTCATTGATGATAGAAGTGATAATAAATAAAAAGATGCAAATTAGAGGAAAAAGATGGGTATCTAACAAATGCCTGAAAAGATGAGATTAAGAACAGAGCAAAAGTGAAGTCATGGATGCGGACCTTAACTTACGTAGTTCTAAGAGAGGCAGGCAAGGGAACAGTGTAAACACCGTTCGCAACAAAATCCAGAGACTGTGGTAGACACACTGTTGGGTGGCTTGAAGCATTTAAGGTGGTAGGGGAAAACTAGGGTTTGGTCTAAAATTGCTAAAAGATTTGATTTTGATCTCCATAACGCCGCTATGGTGCGTATTATGCTCGTAACCAAACACACCAAAAACCAAAGTTGTGTACTTTCTCCTTGCTTTAAATGAGGCCCCCCCATCGGGCACAACAGTGAATCCCCAGTGCCATTTTTGCTGCATTAGTGAGGCGCCGTTCCCCTTTTCTTGCAGCTCTGCTCTGCTCTCTCTCTTCGATGATAGTTATTTCAGTCATAATTTCAGTCTTTTTTCTTTGTATCCTCAGCCCTGACATGCCCGTCTGCTTCTGATCGACAGTTAATCAAGAATATGGTATGTTTCCATCTGGATTCTCGTTTTTCTTTCTGGGTTTTCTTCTGTTTCTTGTTTTGTTTCGATTTTGATTTGTGGGTATTTGAATTCTCTCAGGTTGGTGTAAGTTCGATTCCTCACTGGCTTGAAATCCTTCTGAGTGAGAAATTCTTTGTGCCGTGTGGGATTCATGAGTCTGTTAAGAAGAATGAGAAGAACATATTCTGCTTGGATTGCTGCATTAGTATCTGCCCTCTTTGCTTGCCTCCTCACCGCACTCACAATTACTTACAGGTTCATTTTTCTTGAGAAAATTCACAAATTCCAGGTAATCTGAATTTCGCCTTCTCAGTTCTTGTACCTTTTGATTTCTCTGTCTCAGATAAGAAGGTATGTTTACCATGACGTGATACGCTTGGAAGATGCGCAGGCTTTGATGAATTGCTCCCTTGTTCAAGTTAGTATCAAAAACTAGCTCGGAACTATTTTCCAGGAAAATTTTTATATTGGAAATCTTGATTGTTGAAACTATGTGTTTTCTTTTCTGTAACTTCCGGTAGCCATACACGACAAACAGTGCAAAAGTGGTGTTCTTGAATCAGAGGCCGATGTCTCGTCCATTTAGAGGCTCCGGCAACTTCTGCATCCAGTGCAACCGTAGCCTTCAAGACCCATTTCTCTTCTGTTCCCTGTCCTGCAAGGTTCAATTTCCATCATTTTGCTTTTTGAGATTTCCTCGATTACCCACTTTTTTTTTTTCTCGGACCACTTTCTCATTTTCCTTTCTTTTTCTCGGACCACATGCATGCAGGTCCATCACACAGTGAATTACGCCCAAAGTGGAAGCAAAAAACTTGATCTTGACAAGACTGAATTCCTTCCCTTGTTTCATAAAACCAGAACCGACGGCTCTACAAAGCTCGGCAGAGATGGCCAGATGACCCCCGACTCCGTCCTCGACTCGCTGACAGCGTGGTCCGAGTCAACAAGCGGTGGTAACACCCCCAGCGCGTTAACAGTGAGTTGCAGGTCACCGTCTCCTCCCGCCTGCACCGCAACGACGGAGACAATCAAGAAGAACCGCAGCGCCATGCCGTGCAGGGTCAGGTGGCCGATGGCGGCTGCCTCGCAGAAGGTCGGTTCCGTCAGCCGGAGAAAGGGGGTGCCTCACAGGGCCCCGTTGAATTGAAAATGTGAGGATATAATTGGTAATTTGTGTGTTTTGTGGAGGGTATTTTGGGGAAATCGGGCAGTATTGGATTACTTTCATAATTTGGTTGGAAATTACTGAGCTTCCCAATTTTGTAGCGTGGACTACTATTTTTGTTTTTTTAAAAAGTAAATACTAAATATAGAACTTATTTCTATTTATATGTTAATCATTTGAATTTGTTGCCATTATGAGTAATAGTGAAGAACTGTGCGGCCTTTCTTCTTCAGTCAAAACACCCACAAAAATGTTTGAATCCATCCAAAAAAAAAAAAAAGGGAAATAGATGTTTGTAATTTTTGGTTAAAATTACTTTACATTAATTATTTCAAATTTTAATTCAAAAATTAACCAAGTAAAAGTTTCAATCCAAATTTAAAGAATTTACATTAATTATAAACTTGTAGTTTCACTTGTTTTTCTCTGTGAAATTTCATTTAAATTTGTTGTTAATTTTAGTATTTGTAATTTTTAATTTAAAAAATAATTACTATGTTCTTGTGATGTTTAATTTATTATTATTTATTTAAATAAATATTAAATTTTTTTGAAATATATTCATCTTTTGTTTTACATTCAAAATATTATTGAATAAATTGTAAATTTGATTTAATTTAAATTTTATTTAAAAATTTAAACTATTAAAAATATTTAAATTAAAAATTTTGTATACTAATTTTTTAGTTGAAAATTTACATAAATTTGAATCGCTATTCAAACTAACATAACAAAAAATTTAAAAAATTTTAAGTATTGAAAATATTTTTAAAAAATTTGAAAATCAACTGAAGGTAGATTTGAATCGTTTTTAAAATATTTTTAATATTTTTAATTCTTTTAAATTAAAATTGACATAAAATCATTAAAAATAAATAAATTTCTTTTAATTCCATTTTAAGAAAAAATTTATCAACAAAATGTAATATTAATATGATTACGGTAAAACTAAATAACGTTTAATAAAATGATAAATCATTCTCTCAATATTTTATATATATAAAGTGAGACATTAGCCACATTTTTAATTTTAATATTAATGAAAGAGAAAGAAATAGAACAGTGAAACGGAAGAAAAGAGGGGCAAGCTGAGAAAGGATCAGTTTCATTGATCATTTAAGCTGCAGCGGGGAGCACTCACAGCAGGGTCCCACAATGGGTAGTGGTAGGGACATTGGAGATGGACCCCACCAAAATCCACTGATTTAGAGCAGGAAATTGGGGACTAAAATGCCCCACTCCAGACACAACACAATGCCATCTCCTTTTTTTTTTTTTTTTTTTAAATCATCGACATGATATTGAAAATTAATATCTTGTCTTTTCAATTACTTTATTTTACTTACCTTTGAAGAATACGACTCGTAGACAAAAGCACCAGTGGTCTAGTGGTAGAATAGTACCCTGCCACGGTACAGACCCGGGTTCGATTCCCGGCTGGTGCAGTTGCTTCTGTTTTAGGTTTTTATTTTAGCCTACATTGGGAAGGGGAAGGAAGCATATACGCTACCTTGACATCTTCTATCAGAACCAAACTGAACAACATGACATCAACCAGGACAGTGTCGAGAAGAGCAGTTGGATCAACAAACAGAGAGACTTATTTTGCCCATTTATTAAAAGAGAGGCTTCTAAGCCTTATTGTTGATGTGGTTCAATAGTGGGAAGCCTAATTCTTCCCCCTTATAAATAATATTTCACGATCAAACCCATATATGACTGAAAAACCAAATACAAGTGAAGCAGACATCTGCATGCCATGGGAATCACCCATCATCTTACTAAAGGATGTTCCCTGTGTGACTTATCGGACATGCAGCCGCTATTTACTCTATTTTATGTGTCAGAGACACCATGGACCAAAGGCACCATGTATGTGATGGGTGCCAGCTATCTCATCTTATCATGTATGGAATGGTCAGTACTGGATCTGTGTGAGGTACAGCTGCTACTGGTTTTATGATGTGTATTTGATGAAGTCTCCATATGCTTGAGAAACCAGGTCTTCATCTTGCCATTCATCTCTGTATGTATTTGGAAGGTCTCGCCTGAGCTTGCCAGAAACATTGTACATCTGCCTTCTCCACTCTTCGAAACCTGGACACCCATACTGTGCACCAAGCCAGTTGCTATACTCGAACTGCAAGACAATGTCCACAATGTATTTAGAACCAATTCTGTAGCTATCTTGAATGAATCTTCTCTCTGACATACCAATCATAGAGCTATCATAAAATGCTCAGTTGACGTTAGCTTATCGATAATCAAGGACACCAAGTTGTATCAAAGAAATCTTGATTTGCTATACATAATCGACTTCATAAGTGGAGAAAACCCAGATAGAATGTTGCAAAAGCTCCAGAAGATTAACAGTGGGAATGAGAATGTTCACAGAAATCTGGTAAGTTAAGCTAAATGATCTTTGCACAAATTAGCAAGATCATCCGATACAGGCTTGACTCACAAAGGTATTCTTTGTTTCTTCTATATGATTGAATATAACAGAGAAAAGACATAAAT
Organism: Moringa oleifera; assembly: GCA_021397835.1. Classification (NCBI taxonomy): domain Eukaryota; kingdom Viridiplantae; phylum Streptophyta; class Magnoliopsida; order Brassicales; family Moringaceae; genus Moringa; species Moringa oleifera. Next base: position 2,874,210 of record JAJFZO010000566.1, read on the forward strand.
TTGATGGCAAGTCCACTTATGGCATCAATTAACTGAAGTCGAAGAAAATTGTTTATGAATGCAGAATGTCTGATAGTATGCCAGCAGATGATGAGTAAGCCTGTACCAAAACCATGCAGGCACAGAAAGCAATCACATTATGTATCATTTGTGAAGATAATGGTATAAAAAATTCCACCACTAAGCAAGCTATCTTCAAGATGAAATTTACCTGAGAATCGCCCATATTATGAGTATATCTCTTCGGTACACCAGAAGTTTCAAGTGTTGAGTAAAAGGCTTTAACATCTTCCATCATCTCCTCTTCTGATGGAAGCATAATCCGACCAGACAAGACACCAGCAATCCACTTGCTTTGAAGTTCAAACAGTGGAAAAGGGAGAATCTGGAAACAATTATACACAGAATCTTAACTTCAACTTTGGAAATGCATACAGATTAAAATTAAAGTCACATAAAGATTATATTGAGGATAACCTTCCACGGTAACCCAACAAAAGAAAGCCAAGGGGCCAAGGCTGGTGGGAAAACGTGCTTATATAATGGCCCAACACGATTGTCATCCACAGTCACATTGCCCTTGGTATCAAGAAAAGGGAGGTGATACTTGTACCTTGTTAGAAAAGAAAACCCACAATTATGATTTATTATTGCAATTTAAGCTTAATGCAAACAAAATGAGTACCCTGTGCAATGTAGAATAACATCAGCGACAATGACTTTCCCATTCCGAAGAACCACAGAACCCTCTTTACTGGTACTTTCTATCTGCATTGTTTAGTAAATATTAGCATCATCACCCATCTCCCAGCTCAGGGTCAAACAAGCCCGATGTACACTGTCATGATAGCCACCCCCATCTATACCATGGAATTAGTGTGTTTACCATAGAATGAAGCCACAAATTATCATATCCTGGCAGCTTTTCGTATGTTTCATCTGCAACTGATCTAGATGCAACATGGACCTCTTTGGCATCTCCAGCTATGTCCCTGCATATATCAACAGCACTTGAAGAGCTCCCAATCAAAACTACAACCTGTCCATGGAGAATATTACTTAGATATATTTTCAGGGAGATAAGAGATTATATAGACAAGAAACAAGGCCAGAGACAATATACATGGTCATTTACCATGTATATGGGAACATGGCCATTATGCTATAAGAGAGAGAGAGAGAGAGAGAGTGAGAACAACAGCTGAAAGGAACCAAAAAAGTATCTTTTCCACTTTAGATACAACTTGGCTGGTGAAACTTTTGCTTGGCAAATTTTTGTCAACTTTTAAGGATTTGAGCCATTTTTCAGGACTCTGACCCCCTTTGTCCTCAGGAAGTTCTTATGGCAACTTTCGTAATATTTTTCAGTGCACAGGCCATGAAAAAGCAAAGGCCAAGCTGCATGAGATTCAGAGATTCAAATCCTTGAGAAACATACATTAAATGAAATACTAAATATGACTCCATAACTACAAAGCCCCTTTCTTTACCTTCTCAAAGATAGCCATCACTTACTCACCCGCTAAAGGGAAGCCTGAAAGCTGAATCTTAATAGACATAGCTCAAAGAAAATGGAACACTTGGAAGCATTCGGGCCAATGAAATTAGAAGAGAAAGATTAAAAAAGCAACTTCAGAGTCACCACTTGAGCGTTGCACATTATACACCACTGGACATAAAAGGATCATGCAGTTCAAAACTTACAAGTAAAAAGTTGATGTATACCTGATCTCGAAAAGTCTCAGGAACACGGTAATTGTGGCTATGTATTTGCTTCCCTGGCCATAAATGGATGCCTGAAAATAACTTAAGCAATAAGAAGGACATAGTTAAATATTTACATCTCACACTTTTGCTTGTGTAGACATAACAGAAGGAGTTTATAATCTTCAAAAACCAGAATGATTAAATCTTGAAAGTAAACTGACAGCTAAGACATGGATTTCCCTTAACTTTTAATGAAGAGACTAACAGCAAAGCATCCAAGACACCGACAAGATTGCAAATAAGCTACCCCATTAACTGATAATATTGATGTAGTAAGATCACAACAGAGGAATCAGGGAAAGGATGGAAATAGAAGAGCAAAAAATGAAATTTGCAGACTTCAAAATTCCCATATGATTACAAAAATAAGAAACAATTCTATCATCAAACTGAAGATGCACTTAATATTCCACATTACTTCAAACTAAGTTTATTAGTAGGGATTTTCTACTTCTGCCACCTTCAAGTGGAGCAAGCATTACAAAATCATAAGCCCCAACACATTGACATTAATGATAGAAAAAAGGAGACCATTATCAACAAGATTAATAATACTTCACTAGAATGTTATATAGCAAGCCAAAAGGGAAAACAGAAACTCAAGCTCTGGCTTTTGCATTCTATAAACCAATTTTTTTTTTCTTCAGGAAACACGAGAAAATATTAATATTTCTTAGACAAGGAAATTCATCCTATTGGTTGAGCCAAACCATGGCATACCAAGAATTCAAAAAGCTATATGAATCTGCATCTAAGGAACAAGACAAAACCATGACAAACAAACGAAGAAACAAAAAATTACCAGGGATATCAGGAAGACGAGGCTCAGTAAAATGCCCATTGCAAACAACAACAGCATCATAAATCTCGTCACCAACGCGACCTTTCTCTTTGGACCTCACTGTCCATTTCCCGCTCTCATCCAAGCCCACATGTACCACCTCGGTCTCAAACCGCACCATCTCTTCGATTTCGAACTCTCTTGCGAACTCTTGCAAGTACAGCAACACCTCCCTATGACCCGGGAACCTCCTTGGGTCTCTCGATTCGCCGCGTCGGACCACAAACGGGTAGTCTCGATAACCCATGCATTCTCTGGGGAGATTGGTACGGAGGGAGCTATAGAGGCTAGAGAGGACAATTGGTCGGGCTGGGTCGACCCCCAGTGGATCGGGTTCCACCGCCGGAGTATATATCCAGCTACCACCCACTTGCTTTTCCCGCTCGAAGACGACAACAGAGTGCCCCTCCCGACGCAGCTCCCTCGCAGCAACGAGCCCGGCTGGCTCCAGCTCCGATCACAGCCACTTGACGGGCTTTGATTGCAGGCAGAGGAGGTGACATTGTTAACACTGGTTGGCTGATTCCAGCCATCATTGCATACTATATTAAAAGAAAAAGACTCTACAGCCATAAGCAAGCAGATGTACTACGATTCCGATGATACAGTCACTGGCCGTTCCATTTTCCATGTGAAAGACGGTTTCTTCACCGTTGATGTACAGCGTCTGTCAATGAATCGGCCGACCGAAGGGTGACTCTGGCACAGAATCTTCCTTGCTGACGTGGAATTAACAATGTTTGGTCGAATTACCATAAATAGTATGGATTTCAGTTCAAGAAGGACAAATAACATTTTTCCACTGAGGAGAATAATTGAATTTGCCCATAAAAAACATAAAGTCCGATATGTTTGGTTCATTGAATAAGCTAAAAGCTCAGATTTGAAAACATCAGTTTGGTGTTAAAAACATTATCTCATTTTTATTGAGATGGTAAATTGTCACTTTCGAAATCATTAAATGTTATTTTAATATTTATTATCTTTTTAATTTTTAATCAATTCAAATATTTAATAAATGACTAAATATATAAATTAAATTATTAAAAATATTTTATGTAGAACTTTAAAATAATATTAATGTTAATATAAAATTTAATTTATATTTATTAATATTTAAATAGCAGTAATTTAAAAATTAGGTAAAAACTGTTAAAATAAATAAATAAATAAAATTATTAGTTGAAAAAAATTAGTTCTTAATTTTAAGCCAACAAAAATTAAAGTAATAAAAAATTAGTTGATTTATTAGTTTTAACAAATTATTTCAAAAAATTAATTGATTAAAAATATTTTATTTTATTATCTCTAAATTAATTAATGTATAAATATTATTTAATAATGGTTATTATAAAATATTATTAAAAATGTTAATTATACAAATTTAAAATAATGTGTTGAAGATAAAAAAAATTAGTATCAAAATATTTAAAATATATTTTTTAATATCAAAATAATATTAACTTTAATGGAAGATTAAATATATAATTAATTTAATTAATATATTAAAATTTAAATAAAAACAGGTTTAATTCAATGTATATCAAATAATTTGTTGGAATTAATTTTAAATAAAAGATTATAACTTTTTTATTATAAAATAAAATTTGTGTACATTTATTATGACATCAAAACATAAAAATTAATAAAATATATCAGAACATGTCCAAAATTAACTCATCAATTTAAATTTAGTTAGATTTCAAACTGTAAAAAAAGAAAATTATGGATAAAGGTAAAAAATGCATGAACAAGTTTCAATATAAGAAGCAGTAAAAAAATCTGAAAAGCAACACAAGATTTCTATTTCACAAAATAGAGCTTTTTGGTTATTGATTCTAAGGTCTTGAGTACATACAATATATTCATACATGCATACATACATATATGCTGACTAAAATAATTAAAAATAATAATTACTTAGTTTTAAACATAAAACAGAATTATAAAAAAATAAAATGTAAATCAATAAAATAAAAAACATGATAAATAAAAAACATTTTATAATAATAAAACATTAAAAAAATGAAAAAAAAAAAACATATAAGATTGCATACCTAACAAAATGCAAACTGAATAATTATTAATCACAATAAATTAAATAAAAATAAGTATAATAGATCAAGTTAATAAACTTATAGGAATTATAAACTTAAAATCTGTAAGATAGGTTTTATCAACATTATTAATGACAAATTTTGAATAAAATTTGAATTGCCATTTTAAGATGAAGTAGCACTTCAACATTATCACAAGTACTAACAAAAATTAGACTTAAAAGTTATAAAATGGTTTTATGAATCGTTCTTGATGAAATCCTCGTGTGCTTGAGAAACAAGGTCCTGATCTTGCCATTCATCACGGTATGTGTTTGGAAAGTCTCGCCAGAGCTTGCCAGCAGCATAGAACATTTGCCTTCTCCACTCTTCAAACCCTGGACACCCACATTCTGCACCAAGCCAATTGCTGTACTCAAACTGCAACACAATTTCCCGAATGAATTTAGGGCCAAATCTTTGTCTATCTTGAATGAATCTTCTCTCAGCAAAGCTACTGAAGTTAGCTTATCTAAGATCAAATGCACCAAGGTGCATCAAAGAAATCGTGATTTGCATACAGAATCGATTTACAAGTGGAGCAAACCCAGATAGCATGTTGCAGAAGCACCAGAAGGTTAAGATTGGGAATCAGAATGTTCACGGAAATCTGATAAGCAGAATTCCGTCATCTTTGTACCAATTAAAGAGAGCAAGGGATACTGACTTGACCCACAAACATATCCTTTGTTTCTTCATTATAATTTCATATAACAGAGAGAACTCAAATTTGATGGCATATCTACTCCTGGCATGAATTCAATAAAGTTGAAGAAAACTGTCTATAGATGCTATGGGAGCCTCTACCAACACCATGCAGGTACAGAATGGACTTCATGAAGGTAATGGTACAACAAATTCCATTGCTAAATAAGCTATCCACGAGAAATTTACCTGAGATTCGCCCATTTTATGAGTATATCTCTTAGGTACACCAGAAGCTTCAAGTGTTGAGTAAAAGGCTTTCACATCTTCCATCATCTCCTCTTCTGATGGAAGCATAATCCGACCAGACAAGACACCAGCAATCCACTTGCTTTGAAGTTCAAACATTGGAAAGGGAAGAATCTGACAACAATTATGCACACAATATGAACTTCTCCTATCGAAATGTATACAGATTAAAGCAAAGCCACAAAGATTTTTAGATTTATTTTGGGAATAACCATCCACGGGCACCCAACAAAAGAAAGCCATGGGGCCAAGGCTGGTGGAAAAATGTGCTTGTACAATGGCCCAACACGATTGTCATCCACAGTCACGTTGCCCTTGGTATCAAGAAAAGGGAAATGATACTTGTACCTTTTTGAAAAGAAGAACAGTACATTATGTTTTATTATTGCAATTTAAGCTTAATGCAAACAATATAAGGAGTACCCTGTGCAATGTAGAATGACATCTGCGACAACGAATTTCCCATTCCTAAAACCCACAGAACCATCTTCACGGGTACTCTCTATCTGCATCGTTTAATAAATATTAGCATCAGAGATCAACCCACCTTCCAGCTCAGGGTCAAACAAGCCCCATTGGGACCTTCATGATAGACACTCCTATTTGTACCATGGAATGAGTGCTTTTACCATAGAATGAAGCCATAAATTATCATATCCTGGCAGCTTTTCATATGTTTCTTCTGCGACTGATCTAGATGCGATATGGACCTCTTTGGCATCTCCAGCTATGTCCCTACATATGTCAACAGCACTCGCAGAGCTCCCTATCAAAACCACAACCTGTTCATGGAAAATATTATTTAGATGTATTTTTTGGGAAGAAAAAAATATTATAATTTACAGGAAACCAGGAGAGAGACAATATACAAGATCATCTACTATGTAAATGGAAGCGCGGTTATTTTGCTACGAGAGAGAGAGAGAGAAGAGGACAACAGCACAAGGGAAACAAAAATGTATATTTTCCCACTTTAGCTACAACTTGGTGAAACATCTACCTGGCAAATATTTGTTGACTTTTAAGGCTTTAAGGAGTCTTTCAAGACCCCAACCCACCTTTTCCCAGGGGATTTTTTATGCCAAAGTTAATAATACATTTCAGTGCAATGGACATGAAAAAGCAAAGGTCAAGCTACATGAGATTCAGAGATTTTCAAATCCTTGAGAAACTCTCCCTTCAAAATATATTAACTGAAATACCTTATATGATTCCCCAACTATAAAACCCCTCTCTTTACCTTCTCAAAGATAGCCACGCCTGACCCACTAAACTGAAGCCTGAAAGCTGAATCTTAACAGAATAGCTCAGAGCATATGAATTATTTGAAAGCATTCACGCCAATCAAACAAGAGAGGACACAGATTCAAAAAGCAACTTAACAGACACCATTGCACATAAAAGGATCGTGCAGTTTAAAACTTACAAGTAAAATGTTAATGCATACCTGATCTTGAAAAGTATCAGGAAGACGGTAATTGTGGCTATGAATTTGCTTCCCCGGCCATAAATTTATGCCTGAAAATAATATAAGCAGTAATAAGGACAAGTTAGATATTTACATTTCATATTGTTGTCTGTGCAGACACAACAGAAGGAAATTATGATCTTCAGACATCAGTATCATTAAATCCTGAAAGGAAACAGTAACTGCAACGTGTACAAGACCGCCTCACAAATGGTCAACAAGACTGCATAAGCTTTCAGTTGTCCACTAATATTAAGGTAGTAAAATCACAACTAAGAATCTGGAAAAGGATGGAAATAGAAGAGTAGAAAACGAAAATTTGCATCACTTCAAAATTCCAATGTGATTGCAAAAGTAAAGTAAACAAGAGAATATTACTCAGAATGCTTTCAGGACAAAGAACCCATTTTATCAGCAATCTGATGATGCAATTTTCCATACATTTCAAAACAAGTTTATTGGTATGGCTTTTGTGCTTCTGTGACTTTCAAGCGTACCAAGCACTAAAAAACATCACAACCCAAGATACTGACATTAATAATGAAAGAAAAGACACCATTATCAACTCAATTACCACTCCACCAAAATGTAATATAACAAGACAAGGGAAAAGAAAAAGAAAAGAAAAAAAAACGACCAGTCATACAAGCTCTGGTTTTGACGTTCTAGCAACCTTTTTTCTTTTTCAAAAACATAAGAGAATATCAATATTTCTTTGACTGGGAAACTCATCTTACTGATTTAGCTAATCCATGCTATACCAAGAATTCAAAAAGCTATATGAATCTGATTCTAGGCAACGAAACAAAACCAAGACAACCTGTCAATAAAGCAAAGAAACAGACAATACCAGGTATATCAGCGAGACGAGGCTCAGTATAATGGCCAATGCAAACAACAACAGCATCATAAATATCGTCCCCAAAACGACCTCCTTTCTCCTTGGACTTCACTCTCCATTTCCCGCTCTCGTCCAAGCCCACACGTACTACCTCGCTCTCAAAACGCACCATCTCTTCAATTTCGAATTCTCTTGCGAATTCTTGCAAGTACAGCAACACCTCCCTATGAACCGGGAACCTCCTCGGGTCTCTCTTCTCGCCGGGTTGGGCTACAAACGGGTAGTCTCGATAACCCATGCATTCTCTGGGAAGGTTGGTACGGAGGGAGCTGTAAAGGCTAGAGTGGACAATTGATCGGGCTGGGTCGAGCCCCAGAGGATCGGATTCCACACGGGGAGTATATATCCAGATACCACCAACTTGGTTTCCCCGCTCGAAGACGACAACAGAGTGCCCCTCCCGACGTAGCTCCCTCGCAGCCACGAGCCCCGCAGCTCCAGCTCCGATCACAGCCACTCGACGAGCTTTAACTGCCGGCTGAGAAGGTGCCATTGTCAACTCTGGTTGGCTTATTCGACCCATTATTGCATAATAATAAATAGAAAAGACAGTCTAAGCAAGCAGATAATGCTAAGAGTTCGATGATAGAATGGCTGGCTGTTTCATTTCGCACGTGAACCACAGTTTCGCACCGTTGATATATTAGACAAATGCGCAACGTGAATTAAATATGAATTGACCCGCAGAGTGTCACTCTGGCAGGAACTCTTCCCTGCTGACTTGAATTTCACAATGCTCTGATTAAAAGAACAAAGATGAAAAGTGACTTGGTGTTGAATTTTTAATAAGAAATTAAAAAATATATAATTTAACAATTTAATATAAAATATGAAAAAAAAATTTATTAACTTATCACCCGTTATTATTTTATCAAAATTTAAGTAAACATAATATCCAAATTTTTGATTAAATTATCAAAAATAATATGAACTTTAATTCCACAATATAAGCACCTTTTTTAATAATAATTTCCTTGGCCCACAAAAAATCTCAATTTGCAAGGTCGACCTAATTGGATTGATCATATAAGTTAACCTTTTAAACGATCCTAACCCATTTGATTAAACGAATGGGTACGAAAATGTTAAAATCAACTATTAAGAAAATAATTTAAGCATACTTGAACCTACATACCCTAGACAAGGGCACTCCTCGGATCCTAATGTCTCCTTTTTCCATCCATTTTGGCGAAGGCAAAAAGTAAAACTAAGGTAGAGCAAGAATGGAACATGTTTTTATATTCTTTGGTACTAAATTTAGAGAATTATTGGACCGACACGGTAGGCACTATGATCTTATAAATCATGTGGGCTTTAATTCTAATAATTTTGGGTTCAATTCTCATTGCAAAAGTCTGTAAGCCCAAAAGGGAACCACAGAGAGAGAGAGAGAGAGAGAGAGAGAGAGGGAAGAGTGAGTTGTTTTGGGCAATGAACATTAGCTTAGGCCTTTTGTAAAGTGACTTTTGTGAATAGCAAGTAATGCTCCGTAAAGGTGGACACTTTCCGACTCCTCCACCTCCTTCCAAAGTCTTTCTATATATATATGTAATTTATTTATTAGATAAAAATTAAAAAAATAGAAAGAGTTTTAAGGATATTGAAAATTAATTTTTGTCCATAGCAATAGATTTGCATCAACATATATTAGTTTAATTTGCACCGACTCATAAACATGATACATCTTGAGACATATTCAATATATTTTTATTATTTTTTTATAAGAGATATTTTTTTATTATTATGAAATTCATTAATAAGTTATATATTGTTTGATGAAATGATATTTTAATAATAAAAAATCTAAAAACTTAATGAGAAAATATTTATGTTAAACTTAATTTATATAAATTTAAAAAATAGTAATTTCAATAGAATGACAGTGGATATTATAATTATTTTTTTAACTTTTTAAAAACTATTCGTATCATCTTTATCAAATATACAAAGCAGAAAGGATAAATGTCATATAAAAGGTTTTCCCTCTCTCTTTAAATAAATCTCAAATATAAAGAATTTTCTACTCAATAAATATTTTTATGAATTTTTTAAATATTTTACACTATAAATTGTTTAAAACAAAGTTTCAATACTCCAAAAAAAAAAACACATTTTTATGATATTTAAATATTATAGATAATTTTAAATTAAAATTTATAATAAAAAATTTTAATTTAAATATTTAAATTTTTCAATAAATTTTAATTTGTTCTTATTTTTAATAAAACTTATTTGAAAACTTCTTAAAATTTAAGATTTATTTAAAGAAAAATATTAATATGAGAATTTTGTATGATTTCATTAAAAAAATTTTATAGTATTTTTATTTAAAAACATTTATTTAAAAATAAAAAACATGATGATATAATGACATGGATATTATGTTAATTGATTAAAAAATATGAATAATGTGTTTTTTATTTCAAATGATCCTTTTTTTTTTTGTGATACTTTATCTTTTACAAAAAAACAAAAACTTTGCCCAAAAAAAGGAAGTTCCACACTTGACTAATCTTGACATTAAAATAAATAATGTCAACAAAATCCCATAAATTTTTAATAAGTCTTTAGTGACTTAGCCACCAAATGTTTAGTTGTATATCTATCATGTAATCAACTTTCGGTTCCTATTAGAAGCTTCATTGTATTGGAATTTCTTCAACCGAATGGTTCGTCAACGCGTAAGCTTAGTTCATTGAATAAGCAACTTGTTTGCCTAATTAATACTTTATCGATTCATCGTTAGTGGAAGTTAATTCTCCAATCAAATTAACTTTAGTCATCTTTGGTTACGGGATATATTTTATCCTTATTATGTAATTAGTTTATACTTTATACTCTTTACAAAACATAATCCCGAATAATATTAATTTACTTTAATTTTGATTATTTAAAAAAATTAATTGAGACATGTAAATAAAATACTTATTAAATACTATAAAAAAAGTCCTATAAGTTAAAAATTAAAAAAAATAAGTAATAATTAGGTTCCATTGAAATGGATGAAAGAGTTGAGACAGCTAAGAGAGAAGCCAATAGCTGAAGACAACCTGTGAAGGAGTGGTGATCAAAGGTTAATTTTATGTGGGGGGGCCCACCTCACTCTACCTAACTATTTGTAACCAATCGAACTATCTAGCAGGATAAGAGTTGTGGAACCCATTTATTGAAATATCCATATTGTAATAATTATTTTTAAAATTAAAATTTTTATTTATCAAATTAAATGATTCAATTAATATCAAAATAAAATCGATTTATAAATATGATAATTTGGGTAATTTTGTTTATTTAATGTGATTATTTGGGGGAAGGGGGGGGGGGGAGGGAGGGAGATGATAGCAGAGGGACAAAAGGGTAAAAGAAGGGCAACAGAGGAAATAATTAAAACCCTATATTTGCCTTTTGCAGTTGAGACTGTCCTACCACTCCTGACTGGTCCTCCTATAAAGCCAGATATCTAAGTGCAAGAAAAGAAAAGTGGAACGAAAGAGAGAGAAACAGAGAGAGAGAGAGGAATCCTAAATATCATATGAGAGAGAGAGAGCAAGAAAGAGACAGAAAGTGAATATAAATACCAGAAAAAGCAAGGATGATGTGCCACACAAACCACTAGCCTCATTAGTCTCATTGGGAGTCTCTGTCTCAGAGGGGAGAGAGGGAGAGAGAGAGAGAGAGAATTATCTTTGCTTCTCTCTCAGTTTCTTTGTCCCCAGTAATCGGATTCCCTTGCTTCCCTTACTACACATCTTCTCTTTCTCTTTCTATATTTGTTTACCTTAAACATCTTTCTCTCTCTCTTTCTCTGTGTTTCCATCTCGAAACGTTAGCTGTTGGTATTGTTTTTACGATTCGTTTTCATGATCTGCTTTAGAGAGTGACGAATTTTGGGAGAAAGAAGTAATCTGTTCTTATGGTTGAATGCTCCGTTTCGTCGGGTTCTCTCATGGTATACTCTTCTTTCTTGTAAACTCTACATTTTTCTCTTCTGGGATTTGAGTACCCATGTTGTTAGTGTTTTATATATATATTTTTTCCTCTGAGGATTCACTTTCATATGAGTTATGAACTGGATTTATTCTGCTTTTAATTACTCTATTTAGTTAGATTCACGGAAGTTAAACATGTAATTATATTACTAGGTTCATAATGGGTCTTCTTTTTCTTTTTCTCTCTTAACGTTTGTCTCTGATATTCAACTAAAAGTCTATCTACCATGTTCAACAAAAGAACAAGAGAGAATCAATGTACAATGTGGTCTCTGTAGTTTTAATATTTAATAAATATCCTTGCTTAGTTAAGCCTGCATGGAAAAGGAAGAAATTGAATAAAGCATGGGTAACTGGCACCATCAGCCATGAGCAGCCTTTTGGCTGCTGCCATTGGGACTCTATGTGTCTTTCTCATTGGTCTCATATTGAGCTCACTGTTAGATTCACGCTAATTGCTGTTGCAGGTGCTTATTAGACTTGCAGTATTAACATAGAACGGTATCTAAGAAGCCACAGCAAGTAACTGAGTGTAGTTGGATGTGGTACAACCTTCATTACCTGTATTTGAGGATTTGATTCATTTGTCTTCAATTGCATTTTCGTCCGCTTTTATTCTCTGGCTCAAGGATTTCTTAGAAACCACATGGTCTTAAACAGCAGGAATTTTAACATTTGCTCTACTTTTCATCCAATATTTGCTACAATTTAGCAGGAAAGGGAGTACCTAATGATGATGATAGAATCTAGAAGAGACATTGTTTGGGAGGGCAGCCATTTTTAACTTTTTCCCGTCTGTTGGATTCTGTTATCCTTAGTTGTTTAAACTTTGGGTCTGGATTGTCAAGTTTTGTGTATAAAGCTTTGGGCTCTTGTGTTATGCAATGGTGTGAGACAATGTGAAGAAAGATGGAGAAGGGAGAATGATTTTAATGTGTTGCATTGAGGTTCATCATCTTTTATTTTGCACGTTAATTCTGATATAAATTGCTTCTCTGAAGCTCTTGTGCAAGCAATCCTATGATTTAGGGTGCATGTTCACAAAAAATGATTTGAGTGTTGGGAGAAGCTTAAAGAATTGATCACTGTTTCACAGAAACAATATACTAGTAGTTTGCAATTACTTTTCACTCCCATGTTTCATATAACGATCTTGATTGCAACTAAATCAAAAATGGTAAAAAGTGGGAGTACTAATCTATGGCCTGAACCAGCTGGTTTTAGATCAGCGCTGCTACTGTGCATGTTAAATAGTTCTGTTGTTTGTGATGATTTGCCAAATTGGGAATGAACTTTAAAATCAATGTCTGTACGATGATTAAGATGCAAGGATTTATCTAGAGACCTTTCTTAATAGTTTAATTCTTATTATTATTTCCTATGTTGTAATTTGCTTTGCCAAACCTGTGCAGGGTTGGGGCAATAAGCACGTTGCAGACTATTCTGGCATGGTGTGAGGACTTGTTATATATTTCTTATTCTGAGAAGGATAAGATGTTGTTGAGAGGAGATTTTGATCTAAATTCAGTGCAGATATACACCGAATCATTTAAGGAAGCGTTTTAAACAGACAATGCTCAACCAGGAGATCATGTTTAGGAAGCAGGTAGGAGCAGATGCTAGTAAGACATGTTTGGCAACGTTTTCTGCCTTCTTTTTAAGAAAACCAGTCTCCAGGATCCAGAAGGATTGGACCATTAAACCCTTAGACTCCTAGTATCCATGTTCAATTTGATTTCTGGGTACTGTATAGCTGCTAAAATAAAGTGAATTTCTGTGATCTTGCTTCTTTGATATGCAGGTCATATAAAAGCTATGATGTATGTATCTTAGCATAAAATGTCTTTTATGTTACTGATTTGTTCTTCTTTTTCATTTCAGGTATATGAACTCCATCGTTTATATAGTGTTCAGAAGACACTAATGAATGACGTTACCTACAAGAATCTTGACAATTGCAATCCACCGAAAGTAGGAGCATTGTCATCTTTAACACCTTTTCTGAATCCAACAAAATTTGAACCATTGATGAAAGAGACCACAATCCCTTCAGTTCACATGGTAAATGTCGGCCAAGAACTTTGACATTCCTTATGAATAATTTGTCCCATACTGAGGATGCAGGGGTTTGGCTTTTTTTTTTTTTTCCTGTTTTTTTGGGGGTATTTCTCTGGAGTGCTTCTCACACAGTTAAGCATGATTATAATTCGGGTGCAAGGGTTTTCCCTTTCCTGGATGTTCTTTTGTGGCATAAATCTACATATCTAGAACTTACCATCCAAGGCTTAAGCAATTCTTTGCTTTTACTTGCATTTGTGCTATATTGTTGCCGTTCTTTAGAAAGTATACACCTTCTGCCTTATGCAAGCCCTTGCATGGATCTATCACATCTGTATGCCACTGGTATCTGACCTAATTGGATTTTCGTTTCTGAGACTGATGTGGTAAGGTTCTCTTTCAGGTGAGCACTATGCAACCTATAAGCCACGAGTTGTTGGAAGGGCACCTGGGTAGTGACTGTAAGCTTCAGGAGATGCCTCTTGATCTCCAATTGCCAGCCGATCAATACATTAGCCATGTGGACAATAATCTTTTTAGCAAAAGAGATGTTTGGCATCGATTAGAACAAAAGAAAGAACTTTGGGATTCTCATTCTAGTGGTCACTTTCAAGACAAATTGGAGCTAGAACTTTCCCTGGCCCTTGAAGTGGGTATGAAAAAGCAAAGTACAAAAAGAACTTGGCTTGATCGGAAACCTCAATCGTTTCCCCATGTTGTAATTGATTTGGAGGAACCAACTGAGAGGATATCAAACAAGGATAAAGAACATGCAGCTTCTATTGGCTGTGCTGCTCCATTTACTTGCTTTGGGGGAAAGCATGAGGAACCAATTTCTATCCTATCTGATGCTAGCATCTCAAAAATCGTGAAGAAAGATCCATCTCCTGGGACTAGAGAGTGTAGCTCTCTTGTAGATGACTCTGCATGCTGTCAAAAGCCAGACTCCTTCAAACAAGGTGCTGGTTGTTTTCTTGTGCCACTATTTACAGCTTTAGCATGAACGTTCTGAATTTCTGCTCTTGTACAATTCTAGTATATGCTTACTTAACCCTTTTTTCTTTTTTTGTACCAGCCCTATCTGCAGGATTTAAGAACGGCAAAGACGATGTCGCAGTTAACAATCTGTCTGCCTGGAAGCAACAGTTTGTTTCATATGAGCAAGGAGGCGTGGATCTTAACAAAGTTCAGCTTGATGATCTGTCTTTTCATTCAAATGATCTTATGGTGGCCAATCCTTCAACAGTCAGCTCACCAGGTGGTTTTACTGGACTGGTTGGCCAGGTCCAACATGACATTTGCCCTCCTATGGTTTGTAAAGAAGACATTAATGGTTGCTTTAATGGATCTTCTGACACACTTCAACAAGATGAGGCTGTTTTGATGAATTTGAGTGGCAAAGATCAGCTGACGGAAAGAAATACTAAATTAAACAGTGAAGCTGAAGTGAAGCATATGGTTCTTGGCAGCCCCAGTTGGGACTCCAAGAATGGGAAGGATGACTCCATATGGACATTTAAAGATAATGGACAGATGAGCTGTGAGAGGAGTGAAGTAGAGGATGCTATGCTTGTATGCTCTGATCAGAGCCAAAATATTCAACAGAAAGATGGTTGCAGATCTCCTGCTTCATGCAAGTCTTCTTCTATCACTGATAATGATTCAACTAGTTTGAAGACCATGCAGTCAGGAATTGAGTCGGAGAATTCAAGTCTTCATTTGTCGTGTCAATTTTCAGGTACTCAGGTAGGATCTCAAGTTACTGAAACTTTATCAGGTGAGCCAGACCAAAGATCTTCGAGCAGTATTGAACGTAGACATGAATGCTACAACAAAAAAGAAGATCCAGGCGAAGTGGATCTATTGATCCAAAGTGCAGCTCAGTCACTGATCCATATTTCATTGGATACTTCAGCTGGAAATCAAGAACTTTCGACACAAGCTGGATCCAATGAGATGGGGAGTGAGGAGATGGAGCAGCCACAGTGTTCTTCTGATTCATATGAGTTAATTACTCTGAATCTTACAGAAACAAATGCTGATGAGTATTGTGTCTCATCAAAGCCACTGGAAGTAAATAACACAGAGAAGAAGGATCTTAGTTTCAAATTGAGACGAGGGAGAAGACTGAAAGATTTTCAGAGGGACATACTGCCTGGTCTTGCATCTCTTTCCAGACATGAAATCCGTGAAGATATAAACATTATGGAGGGAGTTTTAAGATCAAGAGAGTATAAGAAACTTAGAGCTAGGTTGGGTGATACAGAGAGCTGGTGTGCACCAGTGAGAAGCAGACGATCAAGACTCAATCATGTCGGAAGAAGGAAGTTTTAAATGACACTGCATGTTCAAGCCAAGAATACATTATATTTGAACATAAATCTGTTCTCAATTTGTATACCTTACTGCCACCAATCTTCAAGCACATTCACTGACTTCAGAATTGTTTTAATTTCTTCCTGATACATGATTTGATCTTCTCACTAGATTACGTTGTTACTCTTTGTCCCTTTTCTTTCAGTTGGTGATAGTAATTGCAGTTCAATATGTGAGAAATGGAAGATTCATGAGATCTCAGAAACGAGAAGCAGTAAAGATTCTGTAAGATCCTGCTTCCACTTCTCCATTACCAGTGAACCTACTTTCATGGTAAACCTGCAAAGCTCTCCATATTTCATCAGTAAGATTCTCCGCAGAACTAAATTAAGTTATGAAGATTAGTCAGAAACTGGAGCATTATCAAGGAAGTAATAAATCATCCGGTCCCCGAGAAGCTTATTTCATTCTTGGACTCTCTTAGGTTACCATGGAAATACTTGCAATTACTGAATTCACCACTTCAAAATTAAATCATTAATACTGGCTTTGGATTCTAAGTAAGCAAAATCATATCTCAATTTACCTTAAGAGCTAGTGTTAAAAAACCTAAAAAGATAATTTAGTGAGAGTTTCAGAGCTGCATCTTGCCCCACAGCGAGGAAATGTAAATATAATTAGCCTATATGAATTCCGGTTTATTGTCCGTACAACGCCGAGCTTGGTGGTGCGGGCTTGTAACCCGAGCGGGGGCGTTGGGTGACGGTACATGGGCTTGTCTTATCGGGTCGGATCCGTGTAGGCTTCTTGTCGGGTCTGCCCGTTCCAGCCGGGAGTTGAATTATGTGACCCGAGCGGAAGCTGCGAGCCACGTGGTTCTTAGAGTGGAGGGCGCAGCGTGAGGCTGGTTCACAGAGCAGCGAAAACCTCCCGCTTTCAGCAGTGGAAGGGTAGCAGACCAGTGCCTTTCGGGTCCGCCGTGGCCCAATAGGTCGACCCAAAATGGACCATCACATTTTACATTTTTTATTTCCAATTGGTTCATTTAATCACCTCAAGAGGTATTAAATCAAAAATATTAACGTTACAAAACTTTATAGTAACTAAATTTCACACTTTTTTACCATCTTTGTTCACTTACTTTTAAATTTTCGACTGGTTTGTTTAATTCCCACCCTCATAAATTAAATAAAAATAAAATATTTTTATAAACATAAAAATAAATGTTTTAATTATCATTATAAAAAATTTTGTAATTTTTCAATACTGAAAATATTTTTTAAAATTTTACACTTGTCAAAAATTTAAAATAATTTATAAAAATAAAAAAAATTATTTATAAATTTGAAATAGAATGCAAAATTTAATTGAGTCATTTTTTGAGATATTTTAGTTATAAAATTTTATTAATTTTTCATCATCATTTTAATCAAACTCTAAATTGAATTAAGTTAAAATTTTATATGTAAATTAAATTAATTGGAATTTTGGTGTCTAAATTAAAATTCAAATAAAATAAATTTTAGAGACATTAATTCAAAGATTAAGTTCAAAAATATTAACAGTTACAAAACTTTATAGTAACCAAATTTCACATTTTTTTATCCATTTTTGTTCACTTATTTTTAATTTTCAGTTAGTTCATCATTTATAAATTAAATAAAAATAAATATTTTTTTTGCAAATGTAAAGAAAATTTTCAAACTATCGTTATACAAAAGTTTCAGAATCTTTTGAATACTGAAAATATTTTTTAATTTTATACTTGTTAAATTTTTTAAAAAATATACAAAAATAAATCATGAATCAAAAATTGTTTATATTTAAGAGATGAACTTAAAATAAAATAAAAAATTTATGTAAATCATTTTTTAAGTATTTGAATAATAAAAATATCATTAATTTTTTATAATTAGTTTAGTCAAATTCTAATTAAATCAAGTTAAAATTTTAAATATAAATTAAATTAATTAAAATTTTGATATCTAAATTAAAATTTAAAAAATTAGGGTTTTTTTGTATATACCCATTATTTAATCTCACTCGAACAAATAACAACTTATTGAAACTTGATTTTACAATACTCAAATCTAATAATCATATTTCAAATTAATTTATTCTAATAAAAAATCTAAGTTTCGAAGAAATTTATAAAGAAAATGCATCCTTTCTTTCTTTATTTTTCAACTCATTGAATACTCTTTATTTTGTTTAAAGAAGCAAGGAATTGACAAGGGAAAAAATAACCCTTATAAGAATTTGAACACCGATCCGATCATGATTTGTTCTAGATTGAATCATTAGGGTTTCTTAATTTTAAGTGTAATTTGATGCATGAGTGTGTGATGAGTGCAAGGTGCTTGTCTAAAGTTCCAAAATCATCATACCCTATTTTTTCCATCACAATCCACTAGTGATTCCCAAGCTTAATTTGGTGGTAGGGCCAATACCCATATCTTAAAATCATATCAATCTTTGATCTTATAATAAGTAATTGTTATTAATCGCATTAATTACAACCAGGTCATCTAAGAAATTTCCTAAACCATATCATGATTATTGTTTGAAAGCAGTTTCTTTCACTAATTTATGAATAATTATCACATAGATTATAAATAAAAAAAAAAAGTGGGCATGATTGATTGTTCTAGGGTTTACTTATTAGGGTATAAAACAAAGTTAGTTGGATACACCAAGGCATCAAAATCAGGTTATGATCAACTCTTTTTGATGCAAATTTCCTTTCGGGTTTGAATATTTGTCTCTTAATTGATCAAAATCACATAATTAACAAAAATACAAAACTTGGGTTTGTCGTTAAGAACATGATAACAATTGGGAAGGTTGCTTAAATTCAATGTGGAATTTCTCCTAAATCAGATAATATTACTATTAACCATCATTTCGTGATGGATAAACGAGCAATTGGAAGTTGATAATTGATTTCAATTGACGTCACCTAATTGAGAAGACTGAATAAAGAGAGATTAATTGGTAATCAACTAAAACCCATTGATTAATCTTATCTATTAGGCTACGTGTTAAAATGTGATTTCCTACCAAAGTAAATAACAAATTGTAGCAATCATTATTAGGAGCCTTAATTCCTTTAATAATTGTACAACAAATTATTGATAAGCAATAGAGCTTACCCTAAGGTGAATATGGTAACTTGACCACACAATTAAACTTAATTAAAAAATAAACATCTTATAAGATCAAATTGTTTTGCTTAATATGATTTTTATTGATACTTTAAAATTATGGTAATGTTATTGATGTTAATAAAATATGATATTAATCTATAATAAATTTAAATGAATTGATATGAAATAAAGAGATTAAACTGATTATAAAGTAGGAATCAAAATTCTCCATTGATGTGAAGTGTTTTGAAAATTTTTAAAGAAAATAATATTATATAATAAATTAATTAATTAATTAATTAATTAAATTATTTATTAATTATATTAAAATTGCAAATTAAAAAACATATATTTTCTAAATTTTTTACTTTAAAAAAAATTAAGAGAGGTTAAATCAATAACAAATCTTTATCCATCTAGGAGAGTATCCCTTGAAAAGGATAGGGAGGATGGTCCTAAGATTTAGGTGTTTCACTTGAAAGGGCAATTACTCTTTTATACCTAACTTTAAGGACCACTTGGGATGCTAATTATGGGTAAAGAGATTTTGTGTACATATTTATTTAATTGAATCTACACATGAGGCCATAATGATACACACATTCAAAGAGGGAGAGAGAGAGAGAGAGGTTGGTTCATTCATAGGACTGGTAGCCCTGAGCATGGCAGGATGCTGAATAAAGTCCTTCCCATGCATCTGCCTTGTCAATTTTTTATATGGGCAAACTCCCAATTTGAGTTGTCCCCATTAGTATCCAAAAGATTTTCTCAGAATCTAATTTGTGTCTCTCTTTTTCATATCTATTATCAGATTTTCCATAAAATTATTAACATATAAGATCTTGAAGAGCCACCTCTACCCAACAGGGTTCACAAAGAGAGCCCTGGAAGAAAATCTCACTAAGCCAACAGGGTTTGCAGAAAGCAACCTGTAAGAAAATCTCGCTAACCCAACAAGGTTTACATGAAAAGCCCTGTAAGAAAATCTGCATGTCTAAACTATGTAGACCTCACCCAACAGGGCACAGAGAGGGGCAGCCCTGTAAGAAAATCCTTATCCAACAGGGTACAGAATTCAGAAGCTCCGTCTGGAAAATCTCAGAGGCAGAGAATCAGGGGGAACTGTTTGAGGAGAGTGGGTGATTACAATGCAAAACCAGGAAGCAATGGATTGCATAGATGAGTGTGGGGGAAAGTGGGGACAAGAAGATCTCTGGCCTATCTTCCATGAAGATCCCACCACATTTAAGAACCAAACTCAACAGACCCTAAACCCCACTCCCCCTTCTGCACATTATTTTAGGGTTTAGGGCAGGGCATTCCCTACCCTACACTACCTGTACTACTCTATACATTTGCTCTACAGCTTTCTCCGACCACTATAGTTTTCATTGCTTTTTTAAAAGTTTGACCATTCATTGGACCTTTTGTATAAGCCCATGTTGTCCGTTATCATATAAAGAGTTAAAGGCCTAATAACATTTTTTTAATTTTAAATCTTAAATATTTAAGTTTTTAAATAAATAAAGAATGAGAATCATTATCCATCATTCCTTTTTTTAATTAAAAAAATATGAAAAATATTTTCTATTTTAATTTTATTTTAAGTTTTAAAATTTTTAAAAATAAATTTTAATTAAAAATAATTAAAATTAAATTTTACCAAAAATTTTAGAAATTATAAATATTAAACTTGAAGATTTGATATTATATTAAATTTTAACTTAAATTTTTATACATGTAAAAAAAATACTCAATTTATCATAAAAATATAAAAAATTTTAAGTGTTAAAGATATTTTAAAAAATTTACTGTCAAATATTTAAAAAAATTGATGATAAAGAATTTGTAAGTAAAAAATTATTTAAAACTAAAGAGCTGACTTAAAATAAAGTTTAGGATTTGTTTGATTTATTTTAAATATTTTAATAATAAAAATATACTTAATTTTATATTAATTTAGATTAACATTTAATTTAATTATTTTTTTCAATCAAAATTAGTTTTAAAAATGTTTGCAGTTTAAAATAAAATTAAATATATATTTCTGAATTTTAAAATAATATTTTTTAGAAAAATGATATATTTAAGGAGATGGATATGGTTAAAAAATAGAGAAGAAAGAGGGAACAAAAGCTAAGCTGTCTGGGTGGGGCTGAAGAGTGAAGACAAGCCAGAAGTGCAGTGAGTCCCTACCCTAACCCTACCCTAACGCCACTTCAGACAAATCTCCACAACTCTTCCAAGATTCTTTACACTTGCTCCTCCCTGCTCCCCACAGGTTATCTTATCTCTCTTCCATTTTATTTTTATATTTAAAAAAAAAGGAAAATTGCTTTGTCTGGCTGACCCCCTAATTATCTGTATTAAAAATTACTTAATACTTTTTTTAAAAAATTAATTATGTTTTAAATCCCTTTGTCTTTACTCATTACAAGGCAGGAAGAGAGTACAATATGTAAAATTTTAACTCTTTAAAGTTTGTAAAAAAATTTTAAAATCCTAAAAAAATAATTTCAAATACCAATTTATATTGGCAATATATCTAAAAACATAATATAATTGATATTAATGTAAATATAAAATTTTTGAATTAAATCTATTTTTAATTTAAATTTCAATATGTTAATTAGATTAATTATATATTTAGTTCGTAATTTTTTTAATTAAATCTTTACTCCAATTGCTATGAAATATTAATAATATTTTTATTATTAAAATATTTAAAAATAACTTCAACAAATTTTATACATCTATGTTGATAATATAAAAATTAAAAATTAAAACATTTTAATTTTTTTATAATAATAACTCAAATATTTATCTATATTTTTTAAAAAATAAAATTTATTATTGGAATAATTTTTCCTAAGAAATAAATAAAAATACAAGTATACATTTAATTTAATCCATATTTTTTAATAAAAATATAAAAATTAAATATAATTAAATAATTTTGCAATATTTACTTTTGATATCAGTAATTTAATAATTAAAAATAAAAATTAATTAATTATTTTGTGAGACCGACAATATGATGATGATCGGTCAGGTCAAGAAATCTCAGCCGTACAAAAGTTAGAATCAATGTTGCGATTCAAGGCACTGCCATCGCCATCACCATCACCGTAGGGACCAAAAGAACACTGCCTTCACGCACCGCCACGTCAGACACGGCCCCAACAGAGACCCAGGTGGATCCTGCCCCCTGCGTGAACCTCACGTTCATATCCTGTACTACGCGCTCGTGTACATCACTCTCTCTTTCTCCCTTCCCATCAGTTACAAATTTGCCCTTGTGTGGTCGCGATTGAATCCCACCTTTCCTTGTCTTGTCTTCAAAATCCTTCGTAGTTAATCATCTCTCTCTCCTCCGGTTGTTTGTTTCCCGGGAAAATTTTTCCTCCCTTTTTTTTTTTTTTTGTGTATATTCCAGGATTCAACTAATCAATTTCGGCTCAATCGGTTGGCTCATGAAAGCCTAATCCTAGCCAAGCCACTATTGATCCTATTGGCAAAAGTCATATATTAAATAATGTGATTTGTTCTAAATCAAATACTTACATATCATGTCTACATGTTTCTCCGAAATTTTTTTTATATTAATTTTTTTCCTAAAAAACTTTATTATAAAATTATTTTATTTTTAAATGACATGCTTAGTTGTTAAAATAAATCCAACATCCAAGATTTCATGGTCTCGCATGCTAATAAAAATCACAAAAGTCTTCTAATAATTATTTTTTAATTGATGATGATGTTATCATAACTTAAATATGTTGCTTTTAGAGTACATAAATGAATAAAAAAGTGATTAAAAATTTGTATTTTTTTTAATAATAATAATAATAAATATTACTTTATAAGTCAAATGTACATTTTTTAGGTTATTTAATTTATTTTTAATTATTAAATTCAAATTTTAAGAAATTAATTATTTTAATTTTTTTATCGTATTGAAATGATAAAAAAAAGTTATAATATTGTTTCTATAATAAAAATTTTAAATTAAAAAATATGTAATGTTAATAGAAATATATATTATCAAAAGATAATATCAAATTTTAAGAGACGGCAACATCATAATAAATTACAATGTTGGCGATGTTTGGAGGAACATAGCGTTAAAAAAGCAAGATCTTGCAAAGATCCAAGCTCCTAAAGACGGGAAGATTGTTTGGTGGGAAAGAAAATGAAATGCAAATAACAACAAATCCTCGCAAAATCACGATAATAATGTAATCACCTAATCCTTACTTGAGTTATTATTGCTTGATTGACAAATATGTCGTTACATGCAGATTTGCGGAGCCGATTCGAAAGTGATAATTCATCGAGGACTTTAATTTTGGGTCCATCCCCTAATGAATCCTCTTAAGAGGTAAATGACATGTATAATGTGGCTTACTTTAGCTTTAAGTTAGCAAAATTGGTGATTTTGGGGTAGGTCATCATGCAAAAAGAATTTTCAAAATTTTAATTATTAAAAAATTAGAATATTGGGTCTAAAATCTAATATGGTCAACTACATTAATATTTAGATTAGGGTTACGAGCATTTGATGTCAATGAATCGAGTCTAAGTCAAAAAGCACATAGATTTTGTCTTATAATAAAGTAATATAATGTGTCAATTTTGTCAAATTTAATTGAAAATCGCATTGAAAATCAAAGAGTTCTCATTAGTAATATTTTAATTTTAGGTCTTATGTTCAATGGTCTACTCTATAATTTTCCCCGAGGAAATTCTTTTAGTCAATGACACCGTAGACTTTGTGTTTGATAGTGAAATCATATTTTATATCGTTATTAATTGCAATCTTGTGATATAAAAATATCTTGTAAATATTATTTATTTTTTAAATATTTTTGTACAATAAAAATTTTACCATATCTACCTATAAGTATGCAAGAGTTAATATTTTATATACTAATAAAAAGTTGAGATTTTAAACAACATTAATTGTTTATTTTAATATTGTTTTATGATAAAAAATTTGTAATATTTTAATAAATGATATGATATTTTAAAATATTTATAGAACTTTATTGTAAAATTGAAAATATTAATTTTTAAAAATGTTAATAATTAAAAAAAAAAGATCATAAACTAATTGAAAATAAAAATATGGCATGCCCCACAAGATGAAACCTAGATTTAGATGTTAAAATTTCTCTTCATGAAATCAATTGAATTCGACCACTAAACTACTCTATCTATCAAAACATATAATCTTCAAACTAATTTGCGTAAATGAGATTCATCAAAAGCTATGCCTACCTCAAGATTCACAAATCACGACCTATTGGCCTCACAAGATCTTTCTTCCTTTGCCTAACCTTATCTTAATTCTTTGAAAATTTTATTCTAAACAAAAGTTAGATGCTATTTTGTCTCATTTTTCATTTTTTTAATTGTTAAATCATATAGATATTTATGTTATTTTATAAATATTATTTACTTAATTTTAATCTTATCCATTATAAATTTATCTTTAAAAATTATTCTCATAAATTTAAAATATATCATATCAACTTTATTTTAGTGACATAAACATCATGCTGTAGATGTTATCTGTTTTGAAATCTTATAGTTATAAATTTATACTTAAAGATTTTCTTCAAGAATTATTAGCACCACTTTAAAATATATCATATTAATTTTTTTTAATAATGTAAACATCATGTTGTAGATATTATCTGTTTTGAAGTCTTAATAATTATAAATAAATTTATATTTAAAAATATTTTTAATTTATTTAAATCAAATAAATAAAATAAAATAAATTAATTTTATATATTATTTAGTAATATAATTTTAAAACAATGTCATATCTAAAGAATTTAATTCCTATATTATCAATTTAATTTTTATTATATTATAAATAATATTAAAAATTTTAAAAATATGTATTATAAAATTTTGAACAAATATTATTTAAAATGGTAAAAAAACCCTCTCTTTAAATTTTTATCTTAAACTTTAAAGCGTATAAAAACAAACGTCGATTGATGAAAAATAATAAAATTAGATATTGACTTAAATTGTTTTATTAAAATTAAATAATTTTTTATTTTTGAAATGCTTACAAAATTACTCTTATAGATTTTACACTTCATTTCAAATTAATTTTAAATTTCAAATAATTTTTGATAAATAAGCTATTTATTACAAGTTTTTAAATATTTGATAATTAAAAAAATTTAAAAATATTTTTTAGTACTCAAAAAGCTCTTAATTTTTTTTGTAATTATACTTTGAATATTTTTTATATTTATGAAAAAAATTTAAGTCAAATTTATAATATAAAATTTTTAATTTTAAATATTCTTAGTTTTTAAAATTTTTAATAAAATTTAACTTAATTATTTAATATGTTAATACTATTTTATTAAAACAAAATTTTTTTCCTAAAAAAATAAACACGTAAAACACGCATAAAACTTAGGTAACCTTTTATATTTAGACCTAACTGGCATGACAACCCGATAGCTCGCAACATTTTTAGACAATAGGCATCTTGGCACACATGAACAATGCAAAATATTTTGCAATAAAATTTAAAAAATCTAACTTTTTTGGTGGAGCCCAATTGTATATTCTTTGGATTTCAACTCTACTAAAGGGTGTGATACCTAAATGTCTATTACAAGAAAAAAAGATAAAAAGAATGCTATGAAGACCAAGTTCATAGGTTTTAATTTCAATTCCATTTGCAAGAAAAAGAAAAGGAAGTTGTAGAACAAAGGATTAAAAGAAAGAGAATATTTTGGTAATGTTAAATTTTCACATAATTACAAAAATAATATTATTTATACTTACAATTTTTCTTAAAAATAGGATAAAATGATGGAATTTACAATTAGTTTGCTGACAAAATAGCAATTAGATTAATAATGTTGTAATTATCATTAAAACACTTAAATGTAAAATAGATGAAAATCAGTTCAATTTATGTTAATATTTTTATGATTTATCACATGAATCAAAAATAGATGAAAAGGAAAATGTTCTTAAAAATCATGATCTTTTACTCTAATTAAAATTTTCTTTAAAAATGGATAAAATGATAAAAATATATTTAAATTATTAAAAAAATAAAATTAGGTTAATGATATTGTAATTATAATTAAAACAATTAAATCTGACTGAAAATGAATCATGATATTTTAAAAAATAATTATTTTCATAATTAATGACAACCATAAAGAATAAATTAAACACGATACATTTATTTTGTTTAATTATTTTTCTAATAAATTTTAGGATGAAAGTTATTTAAAATTGTTATCTCTTTTAAATTAAATTATAATTTTTAAAAAGAATTAAAAAAATTTTGATTTATTAATTTTATCTAATTATTTTTTAATATATTAAAATTTGTTCGTGGAGAGAGAGTGAGAATTAAAAGATGTTTACTGTAAATTTTATTAAATCAAGATAAATTAGATTTGAGAAAATTCCAGAAAACATTTGATTAAGAGAAAGGAGGGTAGAATAGAATACACGTTTTTCAAACAAAGATGGAGGAAGGGCGCGAAACACACCCAGCAGAAGACTCAGGGAGAGAAGTCGCGGTCACTTGACGAATGTGCAAAGACAGCTATTATGGCAGAAAGAAGTTATAGATATCAGGGAGAGAGAGAGAGAGAGAGAGGCGGAAACTATGGAAAGTATTTAACTTTTTGTGGAATGAATTAAATAAAATGAACTTCTATGTGGTATATATAGATATATGGGGAGAGAGAGGGGGGCCTAGTGATTCCGTTTCTTGTTTTTAACCTTCTTTTACGATCCCTCCCTTTCTTACTTATCGAAAAGATTTCCTCTCTCTCTCTCTCCATTTCTTGTGCAGAGAGCCATTTCTCTCTCTTTCTCAGTCTCTCTCTTACTTCACTCACCAAACCAAAACTCCCTCTATAAATATCTCTCTCTCTTTCTGTAACGTCGTTCTTTTTTCTCTCTTCTGTTTCTGTCTCCTTGAAGCGCTTCTGGGGCAGAACAAAACTAAGAGGGAAGAGGGACAGAAGGTTGGTGTTTGTTATTCAGTTGCATACATAGATACCCACATAGACAATGTCGACTTTCAGCGATGAGGATCCTCGTATCTTCGACATCAAAACTAAGATTCGAGTTGTTCCTAATTTCCCTAAACCAGGTTTTGCTCATGTCTCTGTTTTCTTTTCTTTTGTGGGTTTAGTTGGATTTTCTGTTTGATCGTTTCTTTTCTTGGTTTTAACTCTGGTTAATTGCGGAGAAAATGCGGGGAAATTTTTTTTAATGTGATAACTTGTTTTCTCTTGTCCGTCTTAGATTTGTAATTTCCATGAACCAAACTGCAAAACCTCTTAACTCTACCAAGTTCAGCTCGTCTGTTTAGCTTTACTTCAAGAGAAATATAATCAACAGTCTTTACCTTTGATTTCCTTAAATAATCATTAAACTCCTGGTTTGTTTCGAATTTTTCTTGGCAGTTAAAGAAAGGATTAATTGTTCTTTCCCCTTCATTTCTAAGTTCTGTTTTATCTTCAATGTTTAAATTTGCAGGTATTATGTTTCAAGACATCACTACTCTACTACTTGATCCTAAAGCGTTCAAGGATACCATTGATTTGTTCGTTGAGAGATACAAAGGCAGAAACATTTCTGTTGTTGCAGGTAAAAAGAAAAAGAGAAACTATTTCCATTTTTACCATTTTAAAATTTTTGGTTTTTGAGGTCTTATAAAGATTTGATCTTTTATCCAAAAGAATATATCTTTTATTATCTCATTTTGATTAACATCAAAGGTGGGTGGGTCCCTGCTTACCGGAGAGAGAGTGAGAGAGAGAATGAAGGACTGTGTCTAAACAGGGCAAAAAGAGAGAGAAAGGATTACATTGCATAAGTTTCTGGTTGTCTTTTTGAATGCTTTTTAGGGACATTATGGAATGGAAGTGACTGTATTTTTTT
This sequence comes from Moringa oleifera, assembly GCA_021397835.1. Taxonomy (NCBI): domain Eukaryota; kingdom Viridiplantae; phylum Streptophyta; class Magnoliopsida; order Brassicales; family Moringaceae; genus Moringa; species Moringa oleifera. Next base: position 2,902,698 of record JAJFZO010000566.1, read on the forward strand.
TTTTAGAGTGATTTCTTGTTTGACTATGAGCCTTTGTTAGTGGGGTGTGCCATTGATTGCTTTCTCTCTTTCTTTCTTTCACTAACAAGTTATTTTTTCTCCATGGGCGGCTCTCATCCCTGCTCTCTCTCTCATTTTGTGCTGTGTCATGTGCTTGGATCGGATTTGGGTGGATGGTGGTTGGTGATGGATGCCCACCTTGTTAAAGGTGGCCCCAGAGATGATGGCCGTTCTGATTAGGCTGATTGTTTTGTCCTCATTGTGATTTGCTTTGCCACATTTTACTATTTTGATTAGCTCTAACTTTTGCAGATATAATTATTCTCACATTATCTGATTGAACTGAGTTGCCTTTGGCATTATAGTTGACTATTTACTGGTTTATCTAAAGGGGTTTGCATATTTTTACAAATCATGCTTCTTTCTGCATTCATTTCATTCACTTATTAGTGTTAAAAGTAAATCATAAAGCTAGATGTAGTATTGATTTGATATACTTCTCTTATCCTCTCTGGATCTGAATGCCTGATTGGACTCTTTTGAGAAGCTCGTATATCTGTTAAAGCTCAAAGAAGTTACATCATTAGGCAATTAGCTTCGGATTGTTTCATTAGCTCCGGTGGTGCTTAGAACACTATATCATCTGTGTTGTATTTACACCATATGCCAAATTCCAATATATTATGGGTACCTCTTTTTGTTTTTTTCCTTTCAATGGACAGCTGGATGACTCCCACAAACTTCCAGAAGTAGAAAATGTTTTTTGTTTTCGTCGGTTGGGGCCTTGGCCCTTATATTATTATCATCTTTCAATCAACAACATTTATTTTACATGCTCTTTGTCATTTTGTTTGTGTTGGAATTTGTCTTCTTGTGCTTGAAATCCTTTTTGGATGCTTAGTTGCGACCTTTTTGCTTGAGACATAAGGATTTCATTGTTATCAGATTTCCATCCAGTTGATCTTATCCAATGGGTTAGGTTGAGTTCATGTGCTTGTAAGGTGTGACAGTTGGAAGACCTCTGTCATTTGGCCTCAGTATAGGAAAATGTCGCAGTTGCCCAATTTGGTGCTGAAGCTTTAGATAATAATGTTTATTCCTTGTATTGGTTTTGAAATATAATTTTTCTGCATTTCAGGAATAGAGGCTCGGGGTTTTATATTTGGCCCTCCTATTGCTTTGGCTATAGGAGCAAAGTTTGTTCCATTGAGAAAACCGAGGAAGTTGCCTGGTACTTGTCATCCTTTTGATTATTAGCTTTTGTTTTGATATGATTTTGCCACTCTTGGTGCTATTTGATATTATATTGCTTCATTTTCATAACCTTGTTCTTGAATACATTGGGGCTGATGATTTTTGGTTCTGCAATGCTTTCAGGAGAAGTGATTTCAGAGGAATATGTATTGGAATATGGAAGAGACTGTCTTGAGATGCATGTGGGAGCAGTTGAACCTGGTGAACGAGCTTTGGTTGTTGATGATCTGATTGCAACTGGTGGCACCCTTTGTGCAGCTATGAATTTACTTGGTAATTTACCAACTTTTATCACTAATATTTGACAGATAAGTATCTTCGAAACCACTAAACACGAAATCTCAAAAAAGTACAATAAGAAATGAAGGAGATTACCTGACATTTTATGCGTTGCCTATTGTACATTACTTATTTCCTTCAAGATAAAGGCTCGACTTCTTGGTTGCTTATTTTGTCCTGAATCCATTGTTTCAGAACGAGCAGGTGCAGAAGTAGTCGAGTGTGCCTGCGTCATTGAGTTGCCAGACCTGGAGGTATGATGGTGCTGAAGCCTGATAGCTTTGAAAACTAGTGAAATTTCTGGGTTTTCTCTGCTTGCTGCTGTTTCGTCCTGTATATTTGGAATTAACTCTGTTAAAAAGATTTTGTTGGTCAGAACTTTCCCTGAAAACCTGCATTATCACCTTCTAGAAACCTTAATTCTGAACTTTTAAAAAGGCCTGTCTTTACAGGAAAGTCCTGAACATAGGTTCATGCTTCCATCAAGTCCTGTATCCCACTTAGATTAAACTTTCACTTTTCCTTTGATTAAGGAAACCCGTCTGAAAAGCCAAAAGGGAACCTTTTTGTTAGTGCAAGATACAACTCATGATCAAAGTTTTTGGAGCAATTATTTATGCAGACATTTGTCACAACCACATTCAAAAGGAGGTTCAATTTTTTCTTCGTGTATCTCAAGTGTATCTTCTGGTTCTTACTGTCTTGTTTTGACCTCCCACATTTCTGATTTCAATTTTTTTTTTGGGTGTTATAGGGTCGTGGGCGTTTGAAGGGAAAGCCGTTATATGTGCTTGTGGAATCTCATTGAATTTCGCGGGGCATCACAGTTCTGAAGTTGAGCTTTGCGAAGGCAATGTTGTACATTCGAGGCCTTATTGGTGGCTGCTCCTGGCTCTCAATCAGCCTTTATCATTGGTTCCATCTTGGGTACCCCTTGTTTCTCCTAGCGGCACATTGAGTTCATGCTGAAAGGCTTGACTAGAGAAATGCTTGTAGGACTCAATTGTTTTTTTTTTTGCCCCCCTGAAAAAGAAGAAAAAAAAAGAATTTTCTATGAAAACCCTCAACTTCTTCCTCTGTTCACTTGTTGCCTCATGGCAGACACTGTTTTATTGCTCTGTTTTTTTATTACTCTTTAACAGAGCCTGAATTCTACTGGCCAATCTTGCACTTTCTTTTTCATTTGTTCACATATTCAAGAACTTCCTCCCAACCAGCAGGAATGGTGTGGTATACTTCACGAAATCGGACAATGTTTACGTGAATGTTCTTAAGCCTCACCATCAGCCTCACTATATAGGGTCCCTTAAGCCCATCAAGGGCTAACCCTGGTAGTTCCTGAGCCTGAACTTTCTCCAAGCTCTGTGCTGGAAGCAACCAGGGGATTATACCAGTGGGGTAGATGGCAACTGAGCAAATGGGTAAGCCTGTTTTGCCTGTTTGTATATGAATTAGGAGACAAGAAGGTGAACGGTGTTTTTCAAAGCTGGTGACCAGGCACCATCGACCTTTCCATTTCCTGTGAAGGAAAGAAAGTTCAAAGCACCAAATGTTGCCCTTAACAAGAGAGGTTCAGGTTCAGCCATTGCTGTCCGAGTTTGGAGTTGGGTCCCCTTTATTTGAAACACTGCTAGTAAAAATCAACAAAGCAGACACTGGCCTTGTTAGGATTGGTAGATTTGCAGTTTTGGCAGACACTGACTTTAACTCATATGAGAATAAGATCTTGCTGCTAATTTAAACCGTAATTAATAATTCTTTTAAAAATAATTAGAATTTATTATTTTAATATAATTCGTACATGCCTATGTTAATACGAAAAAATCAAACCGAAGCAATTAAAGTTTACCAACTCAGATAGCCGGTTCAGCTCCGAAATTAAGGAATAAAGTGTCCAGTTAGCAAGCAGAGCACCAATTTGATCAGAAAAATCCAAGACGAGCTCGGATTCACGTTGGATCTCTTATTATTCTTTTCACCGTAATTGTCATTAAGGATTTACCCAACATCCTTCGCGCCTTGAAATCAGGAGTTTTCATCAAATAAGATTAAAAAAAAAAAAAAAGGACCCCAACAGTGTGAAATACTATGTATATGTTTTATTTTATTAATATTTATTTAATAATTTTTAAATAATAACAGTAATAATAATATAAATAATTTTTAAATACAATAATATATAAAATTAATGATTTACATTGTTTATAAAAATTAAATTTAAGTGATATATTAAAGCAGGTGAATTTTTTTATATTATATTTTTCAAAAAAATTATTAAATTGTTACGTGTGAATTGTGATGCAGAGAATCCTTATCCTAACAGATTCAGAGTTTTTTTTTTTTTTTTTTTGGGCCCTGAGGATGAGCAAAGCGTGAAGTGGGACATTTGATGTTGAAGCTAACTCCGGGAAGGAGCCAGGGACTCTTCAGTCGGATCAAAATTATTACCAGTTCCAAACTTTTAACAAAGACAAAGCAACTCTTTTCTGTTATCAAGACCATCAGTGACAATACTGCATGCACCATCATCATCATCAACGGCATCATGATCATGATGATGATCATGATCCTCATCAAATTATCTTTTTGGGTCAAATCATCATGACTTGTTTTAATCTAATCAAGTGCATTAAGGCCCACAGATGGATTACAACCACCATAAGACTATTAGGTAACTGCTAAGAAACTGAAAGAGAATTGTCTTTATTATGTAATAAAATCAGAAATAATGACCAAATTAAGGACAAGGAAACGGTAAATAAATTGGTGAATTAGCATTTATCAACACAATTTTATAATAATCACATTAAATGATATATTCAAGGAGCCCCTTGGAAAATGGAAAAAAACAAAAAAAAAAAAAAAGAAATTACGCATTGTGTTGATAAGTGCAAGGACAAGATTCATCTTCACCAAATAACCCGAAGAAAAAAAAAAGAAATTAAAAAAAAGACCCAAAAAAGAGGGGTTTAATATTTTTACAATTTATAGATAATAAGAAAACAAGGCAGCACGGCGCGAGGATCAAATACGAGTAACTCGCCGTCGTCCCCACTCACTGAGTCCAATCCAAGTCGTCCGTCCATGAACAATGTGTCTAATCCAAATCCGATACGCTTTGAGACCCGACCAGCTATTACTCGGCAGACAAGCATAGCTCTCCTGCCCTTCCCGCCTCCGGCGTTCTCGTGGGCAACACCGCTCCCCGAAAACGTGCAAATGGCTGCTCCTTTCCCACCAGGAAAAGTCCACGCGCCGCTGCAGGCGTCTTGCATGCCTCCTCCGCAATTACCGGGGGTGGGACCCAAGCACTGGAACCTCATCATCTCGTTCCCGTCCGCGACGCACCTCGCATTCTCCTCCCGGGTGCTCCCGTCGGTCGCACCGCCTGAACCTGCTCGAGCCTTAACCATCTCACGGTACTCCTCGAAGCGGGATACGTTCTTAGACCCGTTTTGGACCTTGAAAATCATCTCGATCCGACCCGAGAAAGCCTTGGGGCTCCAGCTCGTGTGGAAGATAATCTCCACCACATTACGCGAAGGGTGGCCGTCGGGCAACTCCTTCAAGGAAGGCAACAGCGGGTCCGCGTTACGGGTCGGCCGAGCAGAGACGCTATTCCGAGAGCGGGTGGGCAGAGTGGAAGCAGGTTCAGGTTTTGCAGGTCTTGGGTATGTTGAATGACGGGTGGTTTTGGTCTTGGGTTTTCTGGGTTTCTGCTTGGTGGTCGTTTCGATAACATCTTTGATGCTTTGAGCGCCCTTTCTGCAACTGGAACTCGCCACAAGGTGCTTCGGGTTCGGATGATAAACGTCCTCGAATGCCCTGGACTTGCACTGCAGAGACTTGACCCATCCGCTCGCCATTATCGGATCTCGAATACGAATCTTCCCTCTCTCTCTCTCTCTCTCTCTGTTATCTCTGTCTAAACTTCTGGGTTTTCTCTCTCAAGGAGTCTGGGTTTTGTTTGGGAGTTCATTTTCTTCGGCAGCTGGTGAGTGAAAGAGAATGGAGGAGAGGAGAGATGGCGCGATATTAAATGGGTGTCTATTTCCTTATTCTGTTGGGGCATTTTTCTGAAATGACGTAGTTACCCACGTGGAATCTGTGACATTTTTTTTTTCTTTCTTTATTTTTTTTAGGGAAAATAGCCAATGAGACAATAAAACAATAAAAGCAGTTTGGTGAAAAAACAAAATACATTTATGAAGAAAACAAAATGACATTGTGGCCTCTTTTGTTTTGGGGACATGTGATATTGTGATCATTGTTACTGTTGCTGAAATTAGTATTCACTCCATTCACATTACTTTGATGTTAGGAATATTAAATTCTATATGTTATTTTATTTTATACTTTTTTTTGGAATGATATGAGATTTCAGATTTGGCTCTTATATCATAATCTTTAATGATTTTTGATTTTATCTCAATTTACATAAATATTGCATTATTTTGATTTTTATTCGAATTATAGATATTATTTATTTTAAAATTATATTTTAATATTATTAAATAGTATTTACAATATCTCTTAAATCAATGAAAGATTTTGATATATATATATATATACATATATGTTATTAATATCGATGTTTTTCAAATCGAATCCATCATTAAATCAAACCAAAAAAGAAATTTAAATGTAAGAGATCAAATTGAAATCAAATTAAAAGTGGAATAGTAATAATATAATCAATAATTATAATATTTGAATACATTAAATTAATATAGATAATATTCAAATAAAGATAACAATTATTTTTAAAGAACAACAATAACATTGGACGAACTTATTTTTCAATTTCTTGTTTTAAATTTTCATTTTTTAAATGATATTTTAATTTAAAAATCAAATTTTTTGTAACAAAAAATGTATTTTGATATACAATAAAGCAAGTCAAATCAATTTAAAATTAATTAGTTGGATTAAAATTTTAATTTTACAATTTAACAGATCTGATCAATTAGTTCGATCTGATTTTTAATACAATAATCAATTTCTCTATGATCATGGTACAAAATATGATTTATTTATCTATTTATGCTTTTATTAACCCAAATTGTAAGGTGGATTCCATTAAAGTTTTGATTTTTTTTGAAATTAAAGATATAAAGATTTCAAATTTTAAATGACCCAAAAAGAGAAAATGAACAAAATTTTGATTTAAAGTGAATTTAATTTGGCAATGAAGGGGGTAATGTACTTGTTAATCCATGTAAGGACAAGTCATTTTCTAGGGAAGCCAGGTCTGCCATCTAACTCTGAAAGCTTTGATGAGTAAGTTGGTCCTTCAAATCAAAGGAACAATTTGATATTATAGAAAGGTCTTGGTGAGGTTGAAACTTCAATGGAACAGGAACCCTCCTCCACCTTTCTGCCATCTTCATCATTGTATGCATTTTCAGCTTTTGACCCATCAAAGTTTACAACACCAGAACAAAAGCACCAGTAGATAATCATAAATCATAATTTCTATTGACAAGATTATTATTATTATTATTTTTAAATAAAAAAATTAAAATAATCATGAAAATTAAATTAAATTAAGTTTGTTTTATATTTTATATTTTAAAATATCGATTGAATTACATATATATTTAATGTATTAATTTTGATTCTATTTATATCATATTGTTACTTTTAAGATATTATTTAAATTATAATTTTTTAATGAAATTCAATTTTTTAAAAAATTATACATAAAAAATATTTAAATTATCATCATAAAAAAATTTAAAACTTTTTAAGTACTTCATATATATATATTTCGCTGTTAAATATTCAAAAATTTTAATATGATAATAAAAAATTACTTAAAATTGGAGAATAAAATCATTTAGAATTTATTTTAATGATTTTAAAAATATTTTTAACAATAAAATATTATTAATTTTTTGTAATTATTGAAATTAATATTAAATTTAAATCAAATTAAAAGATAAAATATATAATTGATCCAATCGATATATTGAAACTTAAATTGAAAAGTGGATTCATGCCAAAATTTTGTATTTTATATATTTAGTTGACAAAAAAAATTAATTATCATACATCAATATTTTTTTTAAAAAGCAAAATTAATAGAGAATCTGCTCACATATACGATATTTTTGTCAACACATAAAAGGGTGTATCTTTTTTTAAGTTATCTTGAATTCCATAATGTTAAATAAAATGAGAGAGGAAAAGTCATGGGGGTGGAATCTTTTCATCGGAGTTTGAGTGATGGGCAGGTGGGAATAGAAGAATAGAAAGAATAGAAAGAGAATGGAAACTGGCAGAGAGGAAGCATATTCAAAAACCCAAAAGCACTGAAATTCGAACTAATAAAACGACAAAATCACACACAAGTTTCTCTAAATTTCATATAAGCAAAACCATTATCAAAACACCCATGACAGGTAGAGAGTCACTATAAGAGACCACAACAGAGTTCGGTGAGCATCGGGATAGTGGCTTGCAGTTTCAGGAGGAGGCGACAACATCGAGATTTGTATATTTCAACTAATAATTTAATATTCTCACCATGGTATAGGCGAGACAGTCCAGCAGAAGCTCCAAAAAGTGGAGGGTAGTTCATGAACGATACCGACAGACCCAGTTTGGCATTTTATCGAACAGTTTGAGTGCAATTTCGAAAACTAGTGGAATCAGTGTATTTTTGTGATGGCGTGATGATGAGATGCATATGGGTTGTTGATGAAAAGGAGTGCGAGGAGGTCCGCCATGGAAATTGGGGTTTCCTTTGCATGAATCAGTGTGTGGGTTTGTGATTGGGAGACTGGGGCCTTTGGGTGTTCTTGCCAGCCTTTGCCTCCACGCCTGCAGAATCTGTTTGACCCTCCGGGAACTGTGTTTGCTCCCGGGGCGTGCTCCCGTAAATGTACCTTTCATTTGAATTTTATTCTTTTAAACTTATCATCACAAAAGAACCCAAAAAAAGCCAAAAAAAAACACTTGCTCTAAGCCTTTAACTCAATCTTTTCCTAGATTTGATTCAAAAGGGTGGAGTTCATATTCTTCTAACACTATTAATTTTTTTAAAAAATAATTAATTGCAAAATAAAAATAAAATTATGTGAATTTCAAGTTAGATTGAAAACTAAGAGTAACAAGTTAGAATTTTACTGGGTTCTCTCCTTTTATTCATTGTGAATATTGAAAGTGTAAAAAAAAAGTGTATAAAAATGGAACTTTTTTATCTTCCATTCACACGAACTACATTAAATTTTTAAATAAATGATAACATGTAATAATTTAATAATAAAATATTAATAATATTTATTTATTTATTTTTATATTAATGTTGTAAATTATCCAAAACATTTTTTAAAAATATTTCTTAAAACATTAAATTAAGCTGATCATCCTTATCCGAAAAAAGGTAAAACTAAAGATAAGGGTGTGGAAAGGGAAAATAGGAAAGACAATAAAGAGAGGTTGACCAAACTTAGAGCAATGAGAAATCATTAATGGAAATTAAGAGGGAAAATTGACTGTTGAAATGTTAGCTTGTTTACTCAATAAATGCTGAAATTATTTATTTGAATAAGCCTTGATCCCATTGCACCATTTAAAGCCTGCCATTAATGCCGCTATTAAAACTTTACCCTTTTTTATAATGTTATCTACCTTGTTGTCTTGCAATCACTCTGACTGGGTTACTTTGACCTCCCAAATACTGTTCTTTACAACAAAATTAAATTTTGTGCCAAAAGTCATAATCTTTTTATTTTATTTTTAAAAATGGAGTTCTAGATGTTGAATTTTAGTGTTTTATTGATATGCATGAAACCATAAATATGCATCTAAATTGATTCATAATCATAATATTATATATATGTTCTATTAACATTAAATTATTAAAAAAATCACTTATTTAAAAAAAAGCACAAACTTAGGTCGGCAACATAAATTTTTTTAATAAATATAACTTTATATGATAAATTTTATTTGTGGTTTTAAAATTTACTAATATTATATGCTGAGTTAAAAGTTTAATATTATTTATTATGGTGAATTAATAAAAAAATTAGAAAGTTTCTATTTTACTTTATTTCACATGCGCCACAAATGTGTTATATATATAAAAAATTAAAGTAAAAGTTTCAACTTGCTATTTTTTATGGTTTGTATTTCTATAAAAATCATAAAATGTATAAAATTCTTATATATTTATCGATGTATTTTAAATAATAAATGATTTTATAATATAAATAATTTTAAAATAAATACTATTTACACTATTCAAATAGTATAATATATATATTTATGAAAAAAATTAAATGTCAACAAAAAAAATAAAAAATATATTTATTTCTACCGTCCCATGATGGACTTAAAATGGAAGTAAGAAATCTAAGAAGCACATTTGGTGATTAATTTCACTCTATAATAATTACCACGGATTACACATGTTAAGGATTTATATGAGAAAATACTGACATTGATACATAATTATGTCACTAATGTGGTGGCCTTGCTACTCATAGTACCAAACAGTATACCAACATAGGCCATTATTGTAATTAATGCATATTTCCTGTAATAATAAAAAATGATTATTTTCTTTAATTTTAAACAAAATTATGAAAAATGAAGAAAACCCAACATCAAGAGGAGACAGCAACCCACGAAATCGTTATCTTTGACTGTTCAGAAGGAAACACAATGAGAGAATTTGAGAGACGTTCCTTTCTTTACAGAAATGATTTTCATGATGATCACGTGAGAGTCAGGTGGGTCTGGTTGGGTCCCTTCTTGACGAACTTCCTTGACATCCGCCGTTGATCTAACTCCACGCCTTTGACTGGGACAATGGGTACTACCTCAGCTGGCTTAGGGTTCCGGTTCCTACTTGGTCTACCTGTCCATTTAAGAATAACTGGTATTAAAAACAAAAATAAAAGAAAAATGACGTCACTTTGATTAGAAAGTATGTAAATATTATTTATTTTAAAATTTATTTATTAATTATTTGTATTATTTAAAAATAAAAAAACTTGGATAAATGTTATGTAATAGTTTGATGTTTACTGTGTTTAAAAAATTGTCAATTAAGCTATGATTTATTAATTCTAAATTGAATGCTATTAAAAAAATTGAAATTTGAGAATATTGAAATTAAAAATTTTGTATAACAAGTTTTGATTTAAATTTTTTTATAAGCCATCGTTGCAAAATTTTCAAGTTTTTTGAGTTATGAAAATATATATTTTTTAAGATTTATACAATAATTTTTTTAAAAAAATTATAAAATTAATAGTTAAATTAAAAATTATTTAAATTTAAAAAATCAACTTGAAAAAATATCTTTATGTAAATAAATCTAATTTAAATCATATTAAAATTTTAAATTTTTTAACAAAATATATTTAATGAATTGATTAATCAGTATCTTAACAACCGTGGTAGGTTTGGATTAATTGATACGGGTGGGAGATTTTGCCAACAATTATGACAACGAAGCTCATCTACCTAGGTAGACATTTTCATGCACGATCTCATGCATGATTTTAACTTCGTCGTACTTCGGAAGTGGTTGAGATCATGTGCTATTCTATGTTGATGTCATGCATATACACAAAATTATGCCGGATTCCAATCTAGCATGTGTCGGTCGGTACCCAATAACAAGAAACCGAGTTTGGGTCTGGTGGATCAAATGGCTCATAGTTTCCAAATTGAATCGGGCTCACTGTTAATACTGGCCTATTTCATTCAATTGGGCTGATGGAAATACCATTTTGTCTGAAGGGAGATCCAAAAGGAAGGGATCTCGGGCAGCAGTAATTCTATGCCCCGAGCATGTGAGAAGAGTGTGGAATGAGACCATGGGGAAGTTGAGCAGAAGGCCTGGAATGAGCCGTTTGCCTTGGGAGGGAGAAAGCCAGGCGAGAGGTCTGAAGGTTCGAGTGAACTGATCTCATGCCCTGATTATGAGAGTATGGAGCAGTGAAGACGAGGATGACGATAATGAGCTCAAGTGCGCCTGCTTCTCTTTCTGGTTTCACTGGTAATCCTTATCTCTTTACTCTTTTTGGGTTTTCAAGAGCTACTTCTGTTTCTTGTTATTCTTCTATTCCTGATAGTAGTTCTTTGAGAACCCGTGATGTTAATGTTGCGGAGAAGGGTTTGAGTGAAACCAGAAGTTTAGAGAAGTTGGTCATATCAAAGTGTAAGTCAGGGTCACTTAAGCTTGAAGAAGCAGAGGGTTTCTTCAATCACATGATCCAAATGCGACATGTGCCCTCAATTAGGGCTTTCAACAATTTGTTTGGGGCACTCTCCAACCTGAAGCACTATCCCGTTGTTGTTTCCATGTGCAAAAAACTGATGGGTTGTGCCAAAATTGTACCGGATATTTGCACATTGACTACTTTGATCAATTGCCTTTGCCATTTGAATCGGGTCGACTTGGGTTTCTCTGTGTTAGCAGTTGCTACCAAAAGGGGGCTTCAGTCTGATGCTTATGTGTTTAGTACTTTGCTTCGTGGACTTTGTGCAGAAGATAAGATTAATGAAGCCATGAGTTTCTTTCGGGTAATTACAGAGAAAGGATATCCGTGCGATGAATTTGCCTATAACATTATGATCAATGGCCTTTGCAAAAAGGGGAACACCTGCAATGCACTTTCTATATTCAATGGGATGAATATGAGAGGAAGGTTTAAACCTGATGTTACAACTTACAATGTAATCATTGACGGTCTATGCAAAGAAGAGAAGATTCGGGAAGCACTTGCTCTATTTAGTTCAATGACTCGGGAAGGCATAAAGCCTAATGTTATCACTTACAATCCCATAGTGTTTGCTTTATGCAAGTCAGGTGAATGGAAAAAGGCAGCACAGTTTTTTCACAACATGATTAATTGTGGAATGTCACCTGATGTAGTGATATTCAATGCAATGATTGATGCTTTATGCAAAGATGGAAGGACAGAAGATGCACTTTGTCTCATAGAAGTAATGATTGGTCGAGATATAAAACCTAACATCCAGACTTTCAACACTTTAATTTGTGGTTTTTCTCAGTCAGGCCAGCACAGAGAAGCCCTGAGGTTGTTCCATAAATTGATAGATGCAGGTCCCGAACCTAGTGTCATAACATACAACGTTTTAATTGATTCTCTTTGCAAGGAAAAGAGGACTGAAGAGGCCTTTACCTTGTTACAGCTAATGATTTATAGGGGTGTGAGACCTGATATCATAACTTACAACTCTTTAATTCATGGATTGTGTCTGTCAGGAGAATGTACAAAAGGCTTGAAGCTGTTCAATAAATTGATAGACGAAGGGCTGCGACCTGATGTTGTAACTTTCGGCACCTTAATTAATGGTTGCTGCAAAGAAGGGAGAAATAGAGAAGCCCAAACTATGTTTGAGCTAATGATTCAGGGGGGCCTAAAACCAGACCTCTTCACTTACAATTCTTTAATATATGGACTGTGTCATTCCAGCCAATGGAGTGAAGTGACAAGGCTGTTAAATGAAATGGTTGGTCAAAATATCTTGCCTAATATAATAACTTTTAACATGTTACTGAATGCACTTTGCAAAAATGGAAAAATGGAAGAAGCTAATGAAGTCCTTGAGATGATGATTCAGAAAGGTGTAAGGCCTGATGTCATTACATTCCAAGCTTTGTTGGAGGGATATTGTCAGCAAGGCAAGATGGATGAGGCAATGGGTGTTTTCAATTCCATGGAAGTTCATGATTGCCTTCCTAATACAATCTGTTACCGCAGTTTGATCAATGGCTATGCAAAATGTGGTAGAGAAGATCTGGCATTGAAGCTGGTCAATAAAATGATCTAGCAGGGATTAGTACCTGTTGCCCTCTTTGAGAATGTTGTGAGATGCCTGGAAAGCATTGGGAATGTTGTCTCTTCGAAATGATTCTTCTGAAATGCATTATTGCTGTGCTGAATGTCTTCTGGACCTTTCTTATGAGGTAAGCTGGCCATACTAAGTTAGATTCTTAACTAGGCTATGAAATTGTTTAAATGATGAAGATCAGTAAGTTTTATATACTATTTCCACTTTCACAATCTCAGAGACGATGCTAAATGCTGACAGGCTTAAAAATAGTACTGATTTTGGAGATGATCGCATTTGTCATCAATGTCAAGTTCTCACCAATCATTTAGCAGGATATTTATCTTTTTTTTCTCTAAAAAATTGTGAGCAGGCTATTTATCTTCTTTTTCTCTAAAAGATCAGCAAATTCAGCACGAGGTCAGATAGCTTCTCTCAGGTAATTTGTTTTGTTGTTAGATTATCTGGTTTGATGTACAAAACTCATTGAAAATAAAAGAAGAACAATAAAAAAAAGGGACAAAGCTTGACCTAGAAAGATGTAAGATTGAACCTCTTATGAATTTTATTTCAATATTTTGCTTTGATCTTCCTAATAAAGTTTGCATTTTACTAGTCATGTATGTCCTCCACTAATGGGAAACAAGCTTGAGAGTTCTGATAGTTTATTTACCTGTATGACATGCTGGAGATTGAGCTCAAATCGAATCACATATAAGAAATTCTTATTGCTGGCCATACTTCAAAGGGCTTACATATGGTTGGCAAGTGGAACAATCAATTTGCTCCAGTCGGCAGTTCTAGATGGTGTTTCTCTTGAATAGCCATCTTAATGTCACCTAAGGAGGATTGACAATGTTCTTCCAGATTCTGTAGTCTTGGTTTGTTTACCATTTAGGAGGGGCTGCATTGGTTTAAACATTTATTTTCTTCCTGTAAGCAGCTGTTACTTCCTGACTTTCATAGTCTGCGATCAGCTAATTTTTCTTGGACATCTATTGCTAACTAGTAAAATTAAAGAATGAAATTTTCCCTTCTCTGCTGCAAATTTCTGAATAAACATTATGGGTATACAATGGTCAGATTTGGAATTTTCCTGATCTTCTCATTTGTTTATTGTAGCAGTTCTTCTCGGACCCAGCTTCTTCCAGCAAATTCGAAATGGGTATTTCTGGATCAGGTAGTTTCCTGAATGGTGCCACGTCGAGGGGAGTCACCAATGATTGCCCAAGTATTATGATGGTGCCCCACGACTTCATTTTCATGATAGAATTCATGGGCATCAGCTAGATTACCCAGTTCACTTGTGAATAAACATCAATTCAATGTCTGGTAGGATCGGCTGCTGGGAAGAGATTTTCACCTTCCCAAGCAACAGTCAAGTAGACACCATATCAGCACTCAAAATCTCTCTACTTCAATGGATTGTGTCTGTGAGGCAAATGTACAAAAGTCCCATTTACTCTTCTGGTTGTAAAATGGCCGAATTAGTCACACCCATAGAAAGGATCAATCCCACATTCGGCTCAAGAGAAGCAAAGGAAAGATACAGCAGAACCTTGTTAAACCAACCGTACACAGACAATTGTCAGGACTTATGTTATATTGAACAGCCCTTGTTATCCAGTTTATGTTTGTCCTTCATATCATTTCCCATTTAGCAAAAGAACAGTTTTCTTTTCGGGGATACGTTATTCCCTATCTGGGAGTTTGATCATGAATTTAGCTTTTCAGAAAATCACATTTTTTTGGTCCCAAGTGTTAAGGTGATTATTGATAAAATGGATTGATACTTTGTTAAGTAATAGAGAGAAATTTATTATGTGACAGAAATTGAGTTGGATTGAATAAGATGATAGTACAATTTTTAACATTATAGTAACGGCTTGATATTAATTTCAAACTTATATGCAAATGTAATCTACTAAATTTATTGTAATTCTTTGAAAAAATTTAATTTTAAGTGTTTAACATATTATATATGTCGATAAATATAAAAATATGAACTGGGCAGATAAGGAATGCAGATGGGTGAGGAGACTGGCAAACTTATCCATAAAGATTTGAAATGATGTAAGTCGGCCACAGTCGCCTAATACGCGGTTGAAGGTGAGCATTGAGTTGATTTGGTTTAAAAATTTTAAAAATTGAATTAATTAATTTTTTTAAAAAAATATTAAACCTTTTAAAAAATTTTAAAAACTGAATTAACTTAATTTTTTTTGAAAAATAATACTTAATATTAAAAATAACCAATTAAATCGAACATAAATTATTGTATCGATTGTAACGAAGTAATTAAAAAATTTATTTAAATTTAAATTTTGTATTTTTAAAAATATATTATTATTAATAATAAAATTATTAAAATTATTAAATTATTAAATTAAAATCAATTTTTGATCGATTTTGATTTTAAAAAAATTAATCAAAAACCGATAAAAAAATAAAAAATCTATTTATAAACTGATTTATAATTTAATTTAAAATCAAAAAATTAAAAAAATAGAACCGTATTAACTAAATCAACTCGGTTTATTGGTTTTTCCGATTTTACTGAAATTATGCTCATTCCTAGTTGAGAATACACTAAACTACCATTCAGCTTTTTTGTTTTTTTTTTCTTTTTATTTTGATGATTTGTATTTTTTTATTGCAAAAGAATGGGGATATGTAAAAGAATATACTTAAAAGAATTCTCAATTAAAATCGTCTTTTTATTTTAAATATTAAAGTATTGATGAGATGAAATGTATCTAATTTGATTTAATTTAAATTTTATTATTAATTTTTCATAATATTATTCAAATTAAAAATTTATTGAAGTAATTTCAAGATTTTAAAAATTAAATAATATATTAAGTATCACAAATTTTGTATAACAAATTTTGGTCTGAAATTTTACAATACCTTCAGAAATATTCAACTGATTATCAAAAAAATTTCAAAAATTTTTGAATATTAAAAATATATATTTTATGCTATTTAAAATTTAATAAAAGCACTATAACATTGATCAGCAATAAACTCATAATTTTTAAAGCATTTCAATCACAAAAATAATTTTGTATTTTGAGACTCACAATAAAAAATGTTATTAAGATTAGAGATTAGAGAGTTAACAAAATTATCTTTCCTGTCACGGTTGTTGTTTACAGTAATTGAAGTCAATAATTTAGATTACATTAATAAATAATATATATCATTAATTCAATTAGTATATCAAAATTTAAATTGAAATAAGAGTTTAGTTTAATTTTTAATATTTATTTTAAAAAATTTATTTGACAAAATATATTTTTTTCTTAGGTAAAAGGTAATTAACCTTTGTTTGTTTTTTGACTTGGGTAAAAGTGCGCAGCAAAAGTGTCTTTTGGGCCTACACAACCCAATTAAGTGTCTTGCTATGCATTTTTCTCAGAAATTAAGATGCATTTATTGATCAATAATATCTTAAATTGATTCTTGAATTTGTTAATCCTGTGACATTTTAAAAAGATTAAATTTTTTTTATTAATTTTATTTATGTTAAATTTTTTTTATAATTTAATATGTTAATGTTAAAAATAAAAATTTAATAAAAAATATTTAAACATCTGTTTCACTAAACTGTTGCATATCATTCACTCTAACCCATGTGCTGTCTGGCTGATTTTAACTTACATAAACATTCAAAGCTTCAGCGTTTCTCAAATTTATGTAACTTCACCAATCACACCAACTTTCCGGTTCAGATTCAAGCTAAGAGACAATACCCACCAGAAACTCACATGTCTATTGATCTGGTTATGTCTCTTCATTATTTCTCATCACTTGTAATATATTTCCTTATTCGTATATCTTCCATTAAACATTAACATGTGAACAAAAACCAAGCAAACACAACAGATTCATCCTTAACAACACGATTGTAATCTTTCAAACTTTTACCTGCATAGAAGGTGGATCATTCACCACGTTCAAAGGATGCCAGCCACAGAACTACTGTGGAGGAGCTAGCCATAGATAGCAATGGCAGAGGCTTCTTGTCGAGATGTAATTCAATGGGATAGAGAAGCAATGGTTCTTCTGCAAATGAGAACCACTAAAGAGCATAGTGATTAAGGCTTCCTATTACAGTACGTACATGTTTGTTTTAAACCTAGAAAAGGACCCTTTTCGGATCTTGTGCACTGTGTCTCTCCATTTTCACCACAAGCAGGGAAGGAGAAGATATGAAGAAAACCGTCAGATGATTTGGTATCAGACTAGTTCTTGGAATATGATAATTAGATAATACACTAAGAAGTTTAACTAAGAGATGTATTGTTAATGTGTGAGACAAAGTGACAACTAGACATTGCGGAAAACTCCAAACTCAATTTTGTGAGGCTTATATCTTCCATGCATGTCGCGTTGTGCCAGGTTGTGTTGTTCGTTTTGCCTACCTTTGAGTCTTATTCAGAGAGAACTAAAGATCTCTTGCTCTCCACCTATAAAACCCTACGCCAACTTCTCCTTTTTCATCCCACAATCCTCTCTAAAGCTATATCTCGCAGAGTACCTGAACTTTTTGTTTTTGAGATATGGCTTCAAAGGTTGTAGCTACAACTGCCCTTCTCCTCTCCCTTAACCTTCTCTTCTTCACAATGGTTAGCTCCAATTATGTGCCTTGCCCACCAACCCCTCCCAGCCAGAAGAGCCCACCTCCTTCTACTAAGGTCACATGCCCTAGGGATACCTTGAAATTGGGCGTGTGTGCTAACTTGTTGAATGATTTGGTGCACCTTGTTGTTGGCACTCCACCAAATACCCCTTGCTGCACCGTCATTGAGGGTCTCCTTGACCTTGAAGCTGCTGTCTGCCTTTGCACCGCCATCAAGGCCAGCGTCTTGGGCATTAACCTAGACATTCCTCTTTCGCTGAGCTTGCTTCTCAATTACTGTGGCAAAGAGGTCCCCTCTGGCTTCCAATGCGCGTAGATATTGATCCATTGATCCATTTATTCCTATCTCTTTATCTTTATTAATGTGTAAGGTGTGTGTAAATCGTGGGTTTGTTTAATCATTGACATTTCATTCTATGGTCAGTGATTCTTCTGTGGTACTATTTGAGACATGGAAGGCTCCTCACCTTCCTTTCTAAATTGAATTATGAATGTTAAGAATATAAACCATTATTCTCCAATTTTTTTCCCTTTGGATGAATCTAAATACCATATCTTCTTGCTTTCATTCTCACAAAATACTTGTTAATTAAAACAAAACAATGCCTAACTAAATAATTTGAGGAAAAAACACCCTGCAAAACGAGTTTTTTTTGGTAGGAAAGGCAAGCCAAGTCTGTCTGAAACGAGCATGCTAGCTTAAACTGCATAAATAATATAAGCTGTGCACAGCTCAAGCAAACCCAAGTCCAATGTTTCAGAATCATTAAACATGCAAGAGGCAGGCCAAAAAAGCCTGCCTGGCGAACTGCCATGGCTACAACTGCTTTGGATATACTAATATTCATGCTTCATAACTTGACATAAATTGAACTATTCAACTACGCTATCAATCAACATATACACTCACAGTAATTTATCACGAGCAACTTGCAAGAGGAAACTTCCTTTTGATTCCAGGATATTATTGTAGAGAGAAAATAGACACAGTATATCTAGATAGAATAATTGTTACCATCAATAATATGACGATCGGACGCATGGCCTGTCATATGTCCAGTAACATCATCAAGAATATAATTTATGTTCTTGACCAGGCTTTTTCCTTTGCTCCATATTCACCCAATTATTTTTCCAACTCGGGTAAAGACAGTGTTTCCACTTGTGCCATATAATTGGATCCTACAAATAGAAATCATATTCTTCACATTTCCTGACAATGACAAGGCAATTTCCCTTTATTTCAAAGTTGATTTCTCTTGGGCGATGATTGTTTTAATTAAGGAAGGAAGAACGAAAGCCTAAATTATGTACCATAGCCTAGCTGCTGGAGTTCCAAATTAGCATCATAAAATCTTGAATTAACCCATTACAGGGAACTCCAAGGTTAATTGTCCCTGGCCAGTTGATGCAGTGACAAACTGACGCTCCAGTCCAGGCTTGGCCAGTAAGATTTATTGTGGTAGGATCTTCTCATACAAGATGAAGAACATTCTGTATTATGAACATCAATGAACCTTGGTTTTGTATGTAGAGTTACAGTATAGTAAAAGTTGCTGAAACTGTTTACTGGACACAAGTTTCCACTAGCAAAAGTATTACTTTATTGACAAATAGTAATGCCTATATGTGATACATCAGGATCATTTGTTAATTTGAGCTGGATTAAACTTTTAACGAGATTTTGACAAATGTTAATTTAACAAGATTAATATGATTTTATTAACTTTTTTTAATAACATTAACATAATTACTTATGAGAAAACTCTTATCCCTTCTAGTAAAAAAAGATAAAAACAAGTAGAAGATCCTCTTCCTTTCATTGTTTGATTTTGTATCAAAACTAGTTGTAGTTATTGTTCATTTTGAAATGATTATGGAATTTTTCATAACTTTAAAATACATCTATGAAGTGATATCACTGTTAGAGATAAATCTTTCAATGTATAGTTCACACGAAAATTTTGAAAAAAATCATCTATGTGACAGATATTATATATGTTAAAAGTCTCTCAAGTTACTTCAATGGGTCAATCCTGAACCAACCGAATTATCGTTTTCAGAATGAAAGAAAAAAGGAAAATCATGAAAAGAGTTAAACAGAAACTTGTTGGATATAATCCATTTGTAATTAAATTAACAAAACTATATATGTTTTGCATATATTATGATGCATTATATCTTATTGCAAATCTTAAAAGAACTATGGGAACAGTTCATCTACCCATTGAATTAATTTCATGTCAAGATCAACTTCTACGTTATGATTACTTTGTTCACTTCTTAAAACAAATCGGCTGTTAGTGTCAAAAGATGCTTCACAACAAGTGGCGCCCAGTCAAAGTTCACGGGTGACCTTCCAACTCATGCAGGGAGCAAACTGTATCTTCTATAATGCAAAGACACGGCTTGTTTTGTGCATAATATTCCTCTAATCATCTCTGCGAATAACAATAATTAATTACTTTTAATCAAGATGGTACTTTCTTTATGACTTATTTTATGTTCAATGACGTAAATAGATGTTTTTGAAGACAACTCTATCGACTCAGTACAAGGAAGCAATCTGTCACCTTTTGCGTACAGTTGTCCCTCTTTGTATATATATGATACTAATGAACTTTTCCTCCATTCATCTTAATCATCACTCTGTGACAAACACTACCCAGTTGTAATTTTGTCCTGATTCTCTCCGTGTTGAATCCATGAAAATGTAGATTGAGATGTTGATTTTGTTATGAAGGATTGCTCCATTTCTTCTAGAACTAAGTAATTGGTTTTACAGAATAAATTATTAGTAGGTTATATAGGTCGGCCCATGTGATATTTTACTTCAAAGATTTTGGCACCAAGTTTTATCGAGACTAGTGAACTCGATTAGCCATTTAATACACTGGGAAACAAACATCTGCATTGAGGCTTGGCTAAATGGGATGATTATATAATTTGTTCATGCAGCCCTACAGGGATAGCAGTTTGTCATGGTTTTCCTTCACTGTGTAATCAGAAACATGAAGAAGCTTGGTGAAGGCTTACTCTAATGATGAATAATGCTTACTCTAGGATTCGTTTTGGTGAAAAGGGTCACCATGGATCCAGGCGAAGAATCTTATTTTCTTTCAGTTTGTTTATTGTCTCATCTTCACAAAAGGAAAACAAACAAAAGTTCAGTGGCCAAACTCAATAGATGTAAAAGGAGATTAAGTTTATCTGGAAGGTTATATGCTGTTTGGAGACAATTTGATTGGAACCCTACTCGTGCACATGGGCCCTCGGCTATTGAGAAGCCTATAAATTTTTCATGAAAAAGAAATGACAACTAACATTACACAAAATTCCAAATTACATGAATTTTGAGGCTTTTTTTGCTCCATGTTGCAGTGCCAGGTTGTGTTACGTAGCTCATGTTACCATCCAATGTGCGCTCAAGGTTCTCGTCCTGAGTTTTTCAGATCCAAATAGTTCCTCAATCTCTCCTATAAATACCCAAGCCCTCATTAGCTTCTTCATCACTCACAATCCATATTTGGCAAACCATTCAAGAGTTAGGGTTTTTGTCTTTGAGATATGGCTTCAAAGGCTGTCGCTACAACTGCCCTTCTCCTCTCCCTCAACCTTCTCTTCTTCACTATGGTTAGTTCCACTTACGTGCCTTGCCCACCTTCCCCTAAGAACCCCAAGGATCACAACAAGAAGCCACCGGCTAAGGCCACTTGCCCTAGGGATACCCTAAAGTTGGGTGTGTGTGCCAACTTGTTGGACAATTTGCTGCACCTTGTAGTTGGTACCCCACCAAAGACCCCTTGCTGCAGCCTCATTGAGGGTCTCGTTGATCTTGAAGCCGCTGTTTGCCTCTGCACTGCCATAAAAGCCAATCTCTTGGGCATTAACCTAAACGTTCCCGTTTCACTGAGCTTGCTTCTCAACTATTGTGGAAAGAAGGTCCCCTACGGCTTCCAATGCGCTTAAATTCTGTCATACCTATCTCTTTGTGCTTGATTTATGTTTGACAACTTCTTCTTTTTCATTTTGCTGTATTAGTACTTTGGGTTTGTTGATTGGCTTCGCAACAAACATTGGTCAATAATTCTTGTATGTCACTTCTAATTGTTTCGAAGGAGGAAGGCTCCTCACCTCACTCCTCTTCATGTAATGAGTTCTAGTTGAAACACCAATCTTTGTTTGTAATAAGTAAGATCGTGTATTTCGTACAAGAATTGGACTTGTATTTTCATTTTTAATTTGTCGGAATGATTATTAATGTTATCGCATTCTTTTCGAATATTTGCTCACGATCAAAATTATTAAGAACCATGATTAAATGTGTGCTAGCTTCATTGGTAGCTAGCATGCAAAACGTGCATAAACAAATAACATTTTTCGTCACTACATATCTTGCTTAAATGGGAGAAAAAGGATATCATACTTCGATCCGTAATTAAGGTAGCTTAATGCACCTATTATAGACATGTAGTTTAAGGAGGATGGTTTTTCGTCATGCTGCCATTAACGTACCCAAATTAATATGACTGGCATTTGCGTTGCAAGAATGTTTAGCTATTCTAATTTGGATTTAGCTTGAAGTTAATAAATTATGAGAGAATAATTGATCAGCCAAGCAGGTGTGGGTGTGCTTCATAAGTTCACGGGAGCCCTTTCTGTAGAATAAACAATTATTAGGTAGTAATTGAAGATCTTTCTGTCAATCTATATCTTAATCCGATGATTATTATATTCAATATAATATAAGCCAATAGATTCTTTTTGTTAACCACGAGCACTTAGCCAAGCCATCAGTTGTTTACCATTTAAAGCATGGGTGCCATAGACCCCATAACCAATAATTGTCTGAAAAAGAATTGCTTGTATTCAATGAATCAGTGGGATAATGCATTGTCTTAATAATCGATTACAGATCCTTGATTAATCGAACATGGCCATTTAATCGAAACTCCATATTTTACATAGTCACTTATCAAATAATTACCAACCCATTGTAGGATACAGAAGGCATGATGGTGCTCTAACAATCAGCAAAAAGCAATGGATAACAATGTGAAAGCTGGACTTTGTTAGATAAAGCCAGTGGACACCAATGTGAAAGCTGGACTTCTTAGTTTCAATGAGGATAAAACTGCTAGAGAGATCCGCAATTTTGGACCGTTCTCCTATATTTTCTCAGCAGAGGAGGAAAAATTGCCATTTTCAGGACTTTCAAATTACAATTAGTTCTCAAATATCACTTCTAAATCATAGAGAAATTGACAAAGTTAGCTAAAAGTCATACTGGAACAGTGTAGGCACTGAAATCTTGACTGAACATATATTAATTATTAATCTTTCACCGAAAGATCAACACAGCAATAAGGGGAACGTGTTTTTGCTTCGAGTTTTGGTTTTGCTTTAGGTTTGGTTGAAGAGAATCAATAGCAATGAAATTTTGAGGAGTATAATGGAAGTTCGCTATGGGTGAGCTAACTATGAGTTTGATTTTTGAAATTAGGGATTTGCAGTGAAAAAGAAAGCTTTGGACGCTGAAGTTAGTAATTATTTTAAGTGTAAAGAAAAATAAAAATAAATAAGAATGGTTTATAATCCTTGATCTGAGATTTTAATCCTTTGTTTTTTATTGGTGCAACAACTATTTGTGCAATTAATCATTGAAAATTTACATGCATCTTAACACAGATTTTCTGAATTTTTTTTTGACTTCTAATTAATCATAAAGATCCTCATATTAAATTTATGTAGAGATCAATTTACATAAAAAGATATTTTAAAGTTTTCATACGTGTATTGTTAGCTCTAAATTTTATTATATAAAGAGAGTTAAGAAAAAATTAGTTGTTTATCTTGTAATCTATTGTCACAAAGTATTTTAAATTGTGGCTACAAGTGAATGTAGCTTTTAATTGAAAGAGAATCATTATAAATTATGTATTTTTTATTATTTAATTTTTTTTTGCATAAGTTATTATTACTTTCAGATTTTAGGAATTTGGTACTTAATTTCATCAACTAAAGATTTGATGCTTAAAGTCCTAACAACTGGTATCAAAACTTTGAGTCTTGAAATTGAAAGTAATAGGCAGCTAAGAAACTTCATCACGTGGGATTGCCAAGTTTGATAGTATAGATTATACTTTTTGGAGAATTCAAATTGAGAATTATCTATATGGAAAAAAGCGACATGAATCACTTTTGGGTTAACAGTTTGAAATAATTTCATAAAGAGATCGGAATTTCCTTGATAAATATGTGCTAGGGGAGTTATTTGGCTGAAACTATAAAAGAATATTGCAGGCAATGTGACAAAGGAGAAAATAACTGTGGATTTAATGAAGGTACTATTTGATGTGTATAAAAAATTTTCCAACGAATAACAATGGTTTTCTCACGAAGAAGTTAGTTACTTTTGTGGTAACTCATCTTAATGAGTTTAATATGATTATAAATCAGTTGTCTTCTATTGAGATTGACTTTGATGATTAGGTATGTCATTGGTACTTTTGGCATAACTACAAACATTTAGGAGCCCATTAAGAGATTTTGTTAGGAGTGCAAAATCAAGTTTCAATGATGTTTGTGATTAAATTTTTATGGAGGAGATTCACAAAATTTACTCAAGAGAAATATTGCTTTCAAATTTTGCCCTACATATTGATAATAAAGGAAGAGAAATTAACAGAAAAATTTAATCACAATAAAGGCAAATGTAAGTCAAGAAATGGAAGAAGTAAGTTCAGATTTGAAAGAAATCTAGAGTGCTAAAATTGTGAGAAATCGAGTTACACGCATGAAGAAGGATTGTTGGTCGTCACTAAAAAAAAGAGTTAACAACAAAGATGATACTGCAAATACTATCACAGATAAGGTAGATGAGGCGTTACTTTTGACTATTGATAATCCTCTTAAGTCTTGGGTTTTAAATTCCATGACATCTTTTCATATCACTCCACATAGCAAAATAATGAAGAATTATATTACTAATAATTATAATGAAAAGGTTTATTTTACTAATGGAGAATATTTAGATATTGTTGGTATGGGTGATGTTAAATTAAAGACGTCAAATGAGAATATTTAAAAAGATTTGAAAAGTAAGACATATGTCAAAGTTGATGAAAAATTTGATTTCTATTGGACAACTCGACAATGAAGGATACAAGGTGATTTTCAATGATAGCACTTGAAAAGTTACTAAGTGTGTCGTGGTTGTTACCTAATAGAGCAAAACTAAAACTCTTTAAATGACTTCAAGTTGGAAGGATACAATGGCTATTATTGACACTAGTATAAACTTTGGTTTACAGTATTGCAGATTTAAGCATATGAGTGAAAAGGGAATGAAGGTCATGGTGACAAATTGTAATTTTTAGATTTGAAATTCGTAGAGCATAAATAGTGTGAAAGTTGCATCTTTAACAAACAGAAAAATGTTAGTTTCTTCAAAGTAGGAAAGAAGTTGAAGTAAGAAAACTAGAGTTAGTTCATATAGATATATGAGAATTTTCAACTATGACTTCTCTTGAAGGATCTAGCTACTATGTGATGTTTATTAATGAATCAATAAAAAAGATATAGATTTATTTTCGGATATGTTTGATGCTTCTAAGAAATAGAAAGTTAAGATTGAGAATAAAACTAATTTTAAGATTAAGTGTTTTAGATATGATAATAGTGGAGAATACATTGATGAAGATTTCAAACGGCTTTGTACTAGTAATGAGATCAAGATGGAGAAGACTATTCTTGAGATAATCTTAGCAGAATTATGTTGTAAAAAAGATGAATAGGATACTGAATGAGTATACAAGGAGAATAAGAATTTATGTGGGGTTACCCAAGACAATTTTGGCAGATTCAGTTAACACTACAATCCATCTGATTAATAAAGGTTCTTCAATTCCTTCAGATTGCAAAATACTTGAAGAGGTTTGAAATAGTGAAAAGGTAAAATTTTATTTTCTAAGAATATTTAGTTGCTTATCTTATGTTAATATTAATGCTGTCATTAGAGATAAACTTGATCTTAAATTTAAAAATTATTTTTTTATTGGATATGGTGACAATGAGTTTTGTTACAATTTCTAGGATAGCTAACACAGGAAGATAATTAAGAACATGGATGTAATTTTTAATGAACAAATTTTATACATAGATAGTTTGGGCAAGAATTCAAAAGTAGTAGATTCTAAAGTAAAGAGATCTGAAGTAATTTACTTGAGAGATATTGTAGTGAACCAGTTGCAACAAAATGCTCAAGAGATTGAAGACGACATTACTCAGGAACATTAAAAGAGTATAGCTCCAAATGTAAATCCAACTATTTTTATGACAAAAGTGAGTATATCTTCAGGACTATGAGACCACTATAGAGATTTGTATTTTTTTTTAACTAAATCTTATTAACTAATAAGGAGAACCAGAGAGGTTTTATAAAGTTTTGCAGGCTGATGAATCAATCAAGTTGGAGTTGGTCATGAAAGATGAGATGGATTCTTTAATGAGAAATCAAACATAGAGTTGATAAAATTACCATAAGGAAGAAGATCTTGCAGAACAAATGAGTTTACTGGATAAAAGAAGAACATAATACTAGTAAGCAGTAAAAAACAATGTTAGTAGTTAATGACTTTCAACAAAAAGAAGACATTGACTATATAAAGATATTTTTTCCCACTGGTTAAGTTGACTACAATCAGAATATTGTTTGGGTTAATGATTAAGGAAGATTTGTATCTATAGCAAATGGATGTAAAAATAATTTTTCTTCATGGTGATTCGAGTAAGAAATTTATATGCATCAACCACAGAGATTTGAAGTCAAAGATGAGGAGAAAATAGTGTGTAGACTTGTGAAAAATTTATATAACAATACAAGAAGTCTGACAACTTCATGAATAACAATGGTTTCTTAAGGGGTCTAGTGGACCACTATTGTTATGTCAAGAGATATGATAACTCTTATATTATACTATCATCGTATATTAATGATATGGTGATTATTAGAGTTAATTGGTATGGGATAAAGAAATTAAAGAGCAAGCTTTTAAAGAAGTTTACTATAGAGAATCTGAGTCTTGCTAAACAAATCCTTGGATTTAAAATTACTAGAAAACAAGGGATTCTTAAGCTATCTTAAGAAAAATATATCAAGAAGATAGTCAAACCAATGAGCACACTTTCGGCTAGTTACTTCAGATTATCCAAAAATTAATCTTTTTCAACTAATGATGAGATTACATATATGGACAATGTGTCTTATGCTTCCGCTATTGAGAGTGTAATATATGTCACAGTGTGTATAAGACCGGATACAACACATATGTAGTGAGAGTTATAGCAAGTACATGAGTAATATATGGAAACAATACTGGGAAGCAGTTAAATAGATTTTTAAGTATTTGAAAGATACTATAGATTTATCTTTGTATTTCGAGGAAAGGTATTTGAAAAATATATCTTATCATTCCAAAAGGTTTAAGCAAGTCAAAATTCAGCTGATATGTTAACTAAAACTGATAATCGAGAAACTGAAGTTGTGTATAATTTTAGTGGGACTTCTTAATTATTGATGGTCATTGCACATAAAGAAAATAATTAAGGTAAAAATTAGTCTTCAACATAGGAGGGTATTTTGAAATTTTCACATATGTATTGTTAGTCTTAAAATTTATTATATAAAAAAAAAGTTAAAAAAAAAAAGTTGTATCTCTTGTAAGTGAATTTTTTTTTTTTGTGTGACTCCAAAATGAATGTAATTTTCAATTGAGAGTAGGTGTGATATTCATCAAAGATTTGGTACCTAAATTCTGAACACCTAATTGATAAGCGCATTCTTAAGCTTTATGATTGAGTTGAACTATCGATTGGATTGTACTATGGCGCGGTCAAACTTTCATGCTCACACCATGCGTTTCTAATTCTTGGTTGAATGTGCCTTACATCAACGTCAAAATATTTAAGTATTCTAGCTCTCCATAGGAGTTAGCTCTCCAAGTTTCAATTCTTCTAGTAGAAGATTTCTATTTTGGCATAGCATATAGATCATGGATAAGGGTTCTATCCTCCTAGCCAGCTAGCTAATTAACTACTAAGATTACCCTATTTTCCTGAAAAGGGGTATTGTTAAATTGGATTTAATTGTTTAATGCCTATGACTTTTGGTTATAACCACTACTTCATCAAAGCTGTTAATGAGTGTTAATTTGGATTTCATGAAATATTATGATATAAGTTTCATTTATATATGTGTTTTCTACAAATTAACAATTTACTATAAATTGAATTTAAAGCCAATTTTGCCATTAAACATCCATCATTGTATGAATCGTAAGTTGGAGCAGGTGAAGTCGATAGCTAGGAAAAACAGACGTAAGAACAAAATATTGAACAGAGAGGTCACATGGTCACTTCGTGAAATGAACTGTGTGCATGCCTGCACTACAAACCCTAAGCCAAGAGAGATGTTATCAGAGGATCGACAAGAAATATGCCATCATGCCTCGCTGTACGTAACTTCTAGCATGTACATCAAACAAAGCAAGCAACATCAATTTCAAAGGAAGAACCAGAAAACCAATGTGAAGGCATTGCAATTTAGAGAGAGAATAAAAGAAGAAAGAAGAATTAATAAACTTGGGAAGCAAACAAAGATGGCACTGCCATGGAAACCTGTGAAGCCGAGCTGGATTTGAAATCCAACAGGTTCACGGATTCAAATGACTGAGCAACATTCACGGACAGGACTTCGAAGTCTGCAAATGACCAACAAGAATCCAAACTCTTCAATTTAATTTCGCTATGATTTTCTCGGGATTCTCCATGTTTATCACATTTCATGTTTGTTTGCAATTGACTGTTTACAGAGAACACATAGTCACGGGGTCGGTTATGGTTTTCAGCTATATATGATCAAACCCTAAGTCATCTTCGAGCAAAATCCAAGAAGAATCACTACCTACTTGGTGACCTTCAACCACACCCTAGGTCATGGCTGCTAAGGTTACTGCCATCTTCTTCATTTTCATGATTTTGTTGTTGATATCATTGCCGCCAATACATGCTTGTGTTCCTTGTCAGCAGCCACATCCACATCCACATCCGCCATCGCATGGCAGCCCAACACACCCAAAACACCCACATCCACCACCTCAAAAAGGTCACCCAAAACCACCATCAAAAAGGCCACCAATAGTTTTGCCACCAATTGTTAATCCACCTCCGGTTGTAAGACCTCCACCAGTTATATCCCCTCCTATAAAAAACCCTCCAGTCACCATCCCACCACCTTCAACTTACCCACCTTACCCTGGTCCACCTTCTGGGGGAGGCGGTGGCGGCGGCGGTGGTGGGGGAGGTGGTGGAGGAGGAGGAGGAGGAGGAGGAGGAGGAGGAAGTGCTCCAGCTCCACCTACTACACAACCAACTTGTCCGATAGATGCACTTAAGCTGGGGCTTTGTGTGGATGTGCTTGGGGGATTGGTGCATATAGGGATAGGGAACCCGGTGGAGAATGTTTGCTGCCCAGTGCTACAAGGGTTGCTGGAGCTTGAAGCGGCTATCTGTCTCTGCACCACAATAAGGCTTAAGCTTCTTAACCTTAACATATTCATTCCTCTTGCTCTTCAAGTCCTAATAACTTGTGGAATCACTCCTCCTCCTGGTTTTGTATGCCCTCCTCTTTGAGTCATGTAGTTCATCAGATTAATAAGGTCAGTTCTGAATAATTGTTACTTCAAATTGGCTTTATTTAATGGCTTGCTAGGGTTTTAGCTTTGGGTTTGATGCAATTTGCATTAGGGTTTGCTTCTTACTTTTTGTTACGTCCACCCCTTTGGACTCTCGTGGTGCTAGCTAGTGTACATTGATTGGAAGGATACTGGCTGCAACTTCTTGTTGTTAATTTATGTAATAATTTCAACTATTAAAGCTTCCTCTCTCTCTCTCTCACTCTCTCTCTCTCTCAATCAATCTTCCTTCAAGCAAGCAAGTGGACAGGTATATGTATGATATAAACAATTTCTTGGGTTAGCGTTTATATGATATTCTTAGAGATCCCATATGAAGGATGGTTTGTGAATTATTACTATATGAGATAATTTATGCTTGTAAACCCTATATCAACCAGCCAAACATTATGCTCTGCTAGCAAATTTGTTAAAGAAAAGAAAAGGAAAATTTCGAGGAAAAAGGTAATAGAGCCATTTATAATTTAATGTGAATTACATCCATGAGTTGTGAACAATAATATATGCTCATCCAGGAACTATTGTTGGCATTGTGAAGTAAAGCCAAGAACTCCCTTTGTTTATGCTTATCTTTCTTGCATTCAAAAGCCGTGAAGGATTTGTTATTTAGTCCTTTCTCGCAGATCTAATTAAGACAACTTAGCTCAATTAAGGTCCCTCAATAATCTTTAAAACTTTTAGCCAGAGGTTTAATTAGGAACTATATGGAGTGTCAGATTGGTGCTACGACCTTATAATATTCCATGTGATCCCCATAATATCACATGATCACCTGAGGACAAACCAATAATCCCTAGTCATGATCTCTTAGTTAACTCATATACATACAAATTAATAATAACTTAGTCTATCTTCACTCTAAGTCTGACTTTTTTAAAGTCATTTATATATTGCCTAATAAGCTTTAATATGACAAACTAGTTCACGGGAGTTCACTGGTTAACCGGCTGGGACCATCCAAGTTACACCCGGTTTTCATTTCTTTATTTTTTTCCTATGCTTTTGCTTTCTTTTCAATGCACAAGGTGATCAGCAACAAGAGATCTTATGTCACGCATATATGCATCTGATTACCCAACTATACCATGTAGATTATAGTTCTTGAAGGAATGATTCAATGACGAGTACTGTTGCATAAAATGTCAAATCAGATGGTTCAACTTGCGAGTTAACAAAGATTACTGTTATACATGCTTTCAATTATAGAACAATTAGCACAGAATTATCAAAAGAGAAAAGAAGAAGACCGAGCAAATCAATACCCAAAAACCAGTTGGAGGATGAGATCATATGTAGTGAATCAAGCCGATGAAAAAGGAGGGTCCTCGAGCATGTTTTTTTTCTTCAGACAAAATTTTGGCCAAATTTGCAGGGTATGACCACATAGTTTAAGCTAATCACTAGTCTTTCTACCAAACAGCTTTAGTAGTTTGTGCATAAAATGGTAATGGGCAATGTGACGTTCTTGGTTATTTCAGCCGAAAGGTTGTGCATAAAAAGAAACAATTGTGCACAACACGTGATGATTGGTTTCTTGAAATCGAAAGATATTGATCATTAGTGGATATCAAGCAAAGCAAGGAATCTTTTCTTTGCCTTTTCGTATGTCCATGGCAAATGAATTAAGCTTCCTTTTCCTTTCTTCCCATGTCAGGATGTGTCCCCTTACCAAATTTCAGTCACGGGCTGCAAACTGTGCTGATGGTTTTTGTGTCCTATTGACACTATGTGATCAATCGGGGCCATGGGGAACCAAATACATCTCTGTGGCGTCCAAATTTTGATGCCCACCACTTAGTACTCTGAAGAATAAACGACATGGATATGACAGAGATGTCTTGCGAAATCATCCCACCATACAAATCTCTACTTGGCAGGCCTTATGCCTAAATTTTATGTATTGCTGGTCACTTAAATTACTTACCAACTTTCGTTTTGTTTCACGTTTTTATCGAACATGAATAGTCACTTGAATTAAATATTTTGAATCTTGAAACTAGTTTCTGCTATGTTTCCAATTATAAAAGAAAAGTGTTATTCAATAAAGGCTAGAAGGCTAGAAAGCTTACCAAATCTTGTAGAAATTAACCTGATCAGCTCTTGACAAATAATTATCTTTTGGGCAGAAATCAAAGTTCTGTATGAGTAGTTTGGCTGCCCTGCATGCATGCAATGAACGCTTCACTCAATCTATACGTTTCTTTTTTCTTTTTGAATGATTCTGGGAAAGAAAACTTTGGAGACAGGGAAGTTGCTAACCTATTTTCCGAAATAATCATTAAATCATATTTCATTTCAGATAAAATACACAAGGAAACATGAGTACACCATAACAAGTACTACATTCATGGATATCACTATAGCTAGCACGCACAATCTGGCATAAACAAAGGGGGGAAAAAAAAAAAATACAAGCATTCAACGCATGTATGTCACAGACTTGCAGTACACTCCGTTCATAGTATGAAGAACATTCAAAGCTGACATTGATACGGAAAGAAATTACAGATGTATAAATGTTTAGGGACACTGGAACTGAGGAGGAACATTCCTAGAACAGACATTGAGGAGCAAGCTTAGTGCAATTGGGAGGTTAATCCTGAGGCCCAGAATGTTGGCTCTAAGGACAGTGCAGAGGCAAATGGCTGCTTCAAGGTCAACAAGGCCTTCGATGAGAGAGCAACACGGTACCACAGGGGGAGAGCCAAGAGTGACGTTGATCAAATTGAGCACTTCAATGCAAATGCCAAATTTAAGGGCATCCCAGGGGCACCGGCCAATGGAAGATGAGGGTGGAGTATTAACATTAGGAGGCGGTGGTGGTGTGTTACGAAACGGAGGTGGTAGCCTTCGTGGTGGTGGCCTAGGCCTTTTCTTAGGAGGGCAACCTCCACCACATGACGTGGTTAGGGCAAAGAAGAGAAGGTTAAGTATGAGAAAAAGAGCAAATGAGGCTGAGCTTTTTGGACCCATGGCTCTGAAACCCTAGTGGTTACTTGGCTATGGAGATGAGAGTGGTGACACACAAGGTTACAGGGAAGAGGATTGTGAGAGATAGAGGGATTTGAAGTGAAAGGGGTCGGTTTTATAGGGTTCAAGGAGCTGTCTCACAATTGGTCCCCATATGCTCTTGCGATTTAGCTGGCAGGAACTCGAAGATTTTATGGCAAAGTTTGGATTTTTGTGAGATTGCTTTGGCAAATTACAGTGATCCTTATTAATTATCCTGTCATCAATTTACAGGTCTATACAAGCAACAAATTCTGGGTATGTAACAACTTGTACTCTAGTGAGATTTTATTAATTTAGTAGATTTACACAATCAATATTGACATAAGAGTGAACTCATTCGGCAAAAGCAAAATGTGAAGTGAAGTAAACCAGTTAAATCAGATCGATGAAACATTAATGATTTGGTCAAGTCGAACTAACCTCCTTCAAGAATCATCCTCTCATAATTTCGCACTCCGCGCAACTAAAAGTCAAAGAAAATTTTAAATTAACATCTGAGAATCGAAGATAGGGCTCCATGAAGCTAATTCACATCAAAGAGACAGATATTTTTCATTTTCTCTTTTTAATGAAAGGAAACAATTGATTTAAGTGTCCGAAACTTTGGCTCCTAACCTCCAATACTTTAAACTCTGTTAATTTAAGTTAAAACTGGCTTTTGTTATATTGTAGATGCACTGTTACATGAATCCTTTAATTTTTGCTTCTGCCACGGAAGTTTTTCTTCCATTTGATTTAGAGGACATCTTCTTAGAACTTTCATTCCAGTGGATTATGCTTAGCCATGGGGACAAAAAGGATATATGCATACAGAAGGTCATCATCTTGAATATCACATGCAGTGTCAAAAATAAGGTTTCCAACTCTTTGTTTTAGTCTTTTATTGACTAAATTCCCATCTTCACTATAGTACTGTTTCTCTAATATCGAAAGTCAGTCCATCACTTGCAGGCAAATGTTCTCGGTCCTTCCCCAAATTCAAACATCAAAACAACTTAAAAAAAAAAACCTAAAAACCCTGAATAACTAAACCAATATAAAGACCCCAAACCATTTTTCCCCTTAAGTTCCTTTTGGTATTTGATCTTACAGCAAATTACTCCCTCAGTTTCAAAATTATTATATATATACTACAGGGATTTAGAGTGTAACCATGAACTTTTAATTCTTTCATTTTATGATATCAATCCAGAATGACCAATCGTACAGTACTATTGCAATGCAACACAAAACTCAATATTGTTTAGAAAAATGCATAACTTTTTTTTTGGTGATATATTTGGAAGCAACAAGTAGAAGTGTCAATTTTTCTCGTCAAGTAAGGAGATGGGGGACTATAGATGGGGATGGGCTTGGGTTCAGGGATTCCTCGAGTTTTTTTAACGAGAACGAGATGACACCAGAGATTATGTTCCTTACTTAGTTTTTATATCTGAACTTGCATTCTGTTTAATTATATGTATATATAAGTCAAACTCCAAAATTAAATTGAAATCCTTAAATTTAATTTAAACTCAATCCAGATTTGAATTTATTTGATATCAAATTTAAATAAAAATAAAAATAAAAATAAAAATACATTTATGTTTATTTAATTAATTTTAATACATTTTTTTACAAAATTAATTTAATATTTTTAAAAATATATAAAAATAAAATAAGATAGAGGATATGCATTTTTGCTAAACCCATTCCTGAAGGGGGATTCCTTATCTCTGTCCTGTTTTTGTTGAACAAGGAATAGGGCGAAGATGAAAAATACATTTACAAATGGAAACTGGGATCGAATATGCATCCACTCTACAATTACTTTCTTAATCTTGATTTCACTAAGAACAATCTGTTGCAAGGATTTTAAAGAAAACTAAGAACAACCAAAAATATTTTGTAATGAATTCATAAACACTTAATTTCATCCAAATTGATTTAAAGTATATTTTACAACTATTATTAGGTTTAACAAAAAATAAAAAATATATAAATACATAAATATATATTTCCTTTTTAAAAAAACCAAAATCATGAAAAAAAATCAAAAACCAAGAAAAAAAAAACTGAAGTCTTCATTAACCAAGCTGTAAGGCTTCAATTGGTTCATGAAACAAGAATGATCTTCAAAATAGCACTACAAAAAGGCAACTTCTGCTCTGAATCCAACTCCTTTGGTGGGTCATTTGTCAACAATCTCCACCTTAACCCAACAAAGTTAACATAATGCGAGCTTAATTAGCTAGCTGCATCAAAGAGCAAGCACATAAAGATCTCATTTTATCCATATCTCCAGTGAAGTCAAAATCAACATATTCTATGATACTTTGCTACATTTCTTTTAATTTCTCATAAACCAAGCCACAATTCTTTGTCTAGATAGTTGTTGCGCATATGAGAAGCCGCTTCCTCGAATATTGCCAATGTTCTCTTCATGAATTAGCTAATGTCTTATGTTCTTTTACTACCCTCTCAGATGTTAAATAAGAGATCTATGCTTACCTCAAATTTAAGTATTTTTCAATGTGTTATAAGGTTTGAGATTCACACTACCTTGAAGTTCTACATCTCTTGTTAATGTCTGTCAACTCTCACTAATTAATCCAGTTATCTTGTGTTATCTCACTAATTGCCGAGATGGGTATCACTAACAAGAAAGACTATGTTGTGCAGCTTTTATGGTCTATCCTTTCTAGGGTAAACTGGGCAACCCAGGGCACACAACTCAGTTTCGGATTTTCAAATTCAAGTTATGCAAATGAATTACTGCTCTTTCCATTGTTCATCCAAAGAGAAAATATCAAACTCCAAATATACAGATGATCACAATGTGTGCTGTTGGGTCAACAAAACATGATTTTGTTAATTTCTTGTGTTCACACCCTATAGAGCTATATATGTTTCTTGTCAAAATACTTCAAGTTTTTGTCAATCTTGTCGAATTGGAAATTGAATAAGTTGTTCATCGCTTCTGATGTTGATAGAGAGTACATGTGTTAACTAGTAATCAATGTCATCTTTTTGGTTTCTTAATAGGGAAATGAGAGTTAACTCTAATGTTACTATTAATTTGTTAAATTAACTATTGATTGAATGTCTTTCTATTTATGTCTAAAGAGTATGAAATTAATTGAGTTATGATAGTTAATTAAGACGAATCAATCAATCATACTCAGATATGATGTTTTCTTTTGATGTGAATCACTTTGATATATTTCTTAACGAGAATGATAACAATTCAATTTCTTTCCCTTCACGAAAGTAGCACAAGATGAAAAGACTTAGCAACCACATCAACTTGCTTCCTCCTCACAAAAGTAGATGCAGCATGGCATGGAAAAGGCCACAAACTATACGACAAAAGCAAATCGAAAGTGACTTAATTTCAAGTAGATTCATGGCTAGCTGTCATGAAAACTACTCCGCCCACTGGTTTTGTCAATTTTTCCACCATCAAAATCTGTTAAATTCTCTTGTTGAAGAAAAGGGTAATCGATATCAGGCTCTTGCATTCACTTCCTCAACAACATTCTCTGCTCATTCATGCCTTCTTGCACAAAAAAAAGAATAGGATCTTAATAATATTGAATGCATTAGTAGGCAAACCGAATTGCAACTATTAATCTGAGCTTATGTTAATATTTTTCAAAAGAAAATGAAAGATTTTTTTTTTTGTAATTTACCATGTTAATTCGATAAAGGAAAAATAAGTATATTAAATTTTAATGATTGACTCAGATCAGTAGAAAATCTCGCTTTCTTACTAATACTCTTAAGCACGTTTCGTTATCGAGTTCAAAAGGGATATGATAAATATTGAAGAACTGTGTGGAGTAGGCAGGGGTGGGATCCGTGAACCTAATTCGCAGAAGTAATTGATCAGCGAGTCATTAGAGAAGGTCCGTGAATCATTTTTATATAGATATATCATAAAGAATTCGAGAGGAGAGACCCACATGGGTTCAGAGGTTAAGAAGTCTATTTGTGCCATAAGAAAATAATCCTCATTGCTGCTAGCTGCAGTTTTGACTAGAAGAAATACCAACTACGTCGACATGATTAATCTGCATGATTTTAGTAGGAATTTCTGCAAGAAAATGCGAAGCCGCTCAGGCTAGCTAGTTTGAATAAAAGAACAAGTAAACGAGCTATGCTTATCAATAACTAGTACTTACAAAATTTTAGCGCCCAGCTATGGTAGGGAATCAATTGGTTTAGCTCGTATAACTCCAAATCCTTAGTTGAACTATAGAGTATACATATGAAGAGCAATTAATTATATAATTCTTGATTAGACTCAGGTAGGGAGGGCTGACTTTGAAATTATGACTGCACGATTTAATAGTTTATGCCCAGCAAATGTTGAGGCTAAGGCCAATTATTTCCAACCTAATCCAATATAAATGAAGATCGTAGTTACCTGCAAATGAAGTCATATATTTTTCTATGAAGAGAAAAACATTACAATTCGGTACTTGCCTGAACCAAGGCTTGTAATATTTGCCAGAGTTTGGAGATATAAACCTTATCATCTCTAGTTACTGTTAAGAGTAGAGATGATGTATGAACTCAGCTTTTACATCTTACAAAACCTAAAAACTTCATGACTAAGCAATATATAACTTTATTTGTTATATGTTTTTAAATAAAATAAAATAAAATATTTTTTTGTTAATTTAAATAAATTTGAATAAAGATAGAAACAATTTTTTAATTTGAATACTAGATTTCGATTTTTAAGATATCTAAATAAGTACTATTTTATTTTTCTTATAAATTAGATCTTTATTAACGAAATAAGCGAGCAATTCTAAACCCCAAAATTTTTTTTATGTTTTTTCTATAAAAAACCAACAAAATGATATCAAAGCTATTATTTTGAATGATTTATAAGATTGAAAAAAGTTCAAACATAATCCTTAAAAGCCTCACACCGATTTCTTAAAAAAAAATAAAAACCTATATACAATGAATTTAAAAAATTCATTCAAGGGAATTGCACTTTCAATGTTTAATGAAACAAATTATCATATGTGAGTTCTTAGAATGAAAGTCTACTTTATATAAATTAACAATCTGCGGGAAGCTGTCGAACAAGTATATGAAATATGTTCTATCTTTATTTAACAATTCAACTCTTGTACAAATTAAAAATCAAAAAGAAAGAAAATAAAAAAAATTAAAAGTAATAAGAGCAACATAGTTTGTGACAGTTTTATCTACCATTATTAGGATAACGATACTCAAAGCAACTAAGAAAATTTGAGATTTTTTGAAGAGTACAAAGAGAATAAAAGAGTTAAAAGAATACAAGTACTGAATTTGATCAGAAAATTTGAGATGCAAAAGATGAAAAAATAAAAAAAAAAATCAAGCAATATTCTGACAAGTTTTTCGGTATTATTCATGAAGTAAGACAAGTAAGACTCCTTGATACTATTTTTTTTAAAAAAAATTAAAGTTGATACAAGACTCTAATCATAATTCCTAAAAAGATTGAGATTACAATTTAATATTTGAAAACCTCTAAAGATCTTTAAAGTGGTAAAACTGTTGAATATATTAGAGGCACAAGAACAAAGGATATGTTTATAAGGAAAGAAGAACTAGTGAAAGGTGCTTTTTCAAGCCAAATTATAAAATAATAAAAAATAGTATAACAAAAATAAGTTTCAAAGCTCTACAAGCAACAATGAAAAATGGATAAAGTACTTGGTAACAAAAGTCTTTTTACGATCAAGTTTTTCAACCTTACTTTTATTGCAAAAAAACCAATCATACATAGAATACTTGGTGAAGATTAGATGCAAGATGCCAGACGTATGGTTAGTTAGGGTACATTAAAAAGATATGCAAATTCCAACAACAACAAGTAAAAACTAAGAATGTTATTGAATAATCTCAAAAGGAGGAACGGTTTGTAACATCATGCTTTGCTACTAATAGCTTTCGAGAAAGCTAGTTTATAGATAACAGTTATACAAACCACTTGACTTTTGATCCAAAACTCTTCAAAAAGCTTAACAAAATTGTCATTTCGAAAGTTAAAAATAAAAATATATATCCTATAGTAAAAAGACAAAAGAACAATAGCAATCGAAGGTCGTGTAGGTTTAAAATTAATTTCTAATGTCTTATATGTTTTTAAATTAATCAAAATCTTTTTAGTGTTACTCAACTTCTGAAAAAAAGATATATAGTGCTATTTGAAGACAATCATTACTTGATTATTGACGTACGAGATAAAAAAATGTTAAAGTCTAAATAAAAGTCAAAAAGTTTACTTTGAATATAATAAAAAAGAAGCATATTGCAATACACAAAGAAGACGATAATGTAAGCATAGAAGATTGGGGTACTTTCTTCATATGGTCTTACCTTTTTTGAAGAAAAATAATCTTAGGAAAGTCTTGCCTAAAGTAAAGGAATAGCTCTTAAATATGCTAGGTATCAATATGGAAGCAAATTATATATTAGGTTTACTTTTCAATAAAATAAGAATTGAAAGACTACATACACAGAAATTGTAACTAGTTCACACAAACATAAGAGAATCAATGACAACATCATTATCCCTCACCATAATGGGTTGGTTGAGACGAAAAGCTTACCAACAAAGGCTTTACAACAAAGAACTTTATTATTTGAAGCATGATATAACTATAAACTAAGGTTGCAAAGTTTTAAAACACTTCAAGTTAAAACTCTAACTCTTAAAAGTACAAAAAGAAAAAAAAAATGTAATCAAATCTACTGCAAAAAAAAAAAAAAGCAACATCCTCACAAAAGTATTTCTAAAGATTAGATGTAAATGTCTAAGGGAACAAGTTGGTATATGCAGCAAAACAACAAAGATGAATGTTAGCAATATGCTTTGTTTATTGCATGTTTTTGGATAATAGAAAATATGACTTAATATTTTATTATTTTAAATAAATTTGGATAAGAATATAAACAATCTTTTAGTTTAAATTTTGAATTTAAAATTTTAAAATATATAAATAAATATAATTTAAGGTTTAATTATTTTTTTAAATTAAATTTTCATCAATAAAATAAATAAACAATTTTAAGCCCAATTTTTTTTTAAGTTCTTCCTCTAAAATATAAATAATTATCCATATTTAATAATACGAGTTTTGGAACCATGAAGGACAAATCTTAAAATATAAAAGCTCATAGAATAAATTTTTTTAAAATGAATATATTTATAATATAATCTAAATCAAAACGATATAATATCTTTATCCACAAAATCAAATTAAACATCAACAGACTATTGTCATTTGAAGTTGAGCATGTCTAATTATCCAATAGCTAGCCATTTGCATATCTAACGCAAATGTCACACATATATATCTTACATATATATATATATATTATATCATTTGATATATTCATGGATTCTAGGTGTGAAAAGTTGAAACACAAATTAATCAGTTAAGTTTTCTCATGATAACCATTGGTTATATAACAAACAAAAATTGCCTATCTTGTTTCCACTTTGAGGGCAAAGTCATTGTAAACGACAATAATAATAGATGCTTCACATTCACAAAATTAAAGCTATGATATTAGCTTAAGCTTTTCCTTTTGCCACACTTTTATTGGTTGCAAACACAACTTGCTGATGCACAGCAAAATTAATTAATTATAAAATCAACGAAACCGTTAGTGTTTGATGAATCACGGGGCTGCCTCAGTGATATGGCAAGTGGTCAGTCTTGTGATTGAAAGCACAAAAAACAGAAGCAATAAAATCAGAATTACACATATTCTTGTCCACGCTTCCTATTATTGAATCTGAATCTCTTACATTGACAGCTAATTACTGGCGTTCACATGGCTCCTCTCTTACTGTCAATGTTTTTGTCCCCTAGTTTGTCTTATTATTTAAGCAACAAGCTCTCTTTGCATTCTATAAATACCCATATTCCTATCTATATCGACGCAACAAGGACACTCTCTTTAGGGTAATAAGCCTGAGTTTGTGTTTACTGTTTAGAAAAGTTTTAGGGTTTGAGATGGATTCAAAGAGTTCTTTATCAACCGTTCTCTTCCTCTCCATCAACCTTCTCTTTTTTGCCTTTGTAAGTGGCTGCAACACTTGCGTTCAGCCCAAGCCAACCCCAACCCCAAACCCGAACCCTATACCTAACCCCTCCCCTTCAAGGACTAGCTGCCCAAGAGATGCCCTGAAGTTGGGGGTCTGTGCCCACTTGCTCAATGGCGCAGTGGGTGCAGTTGTTGGGAACCCACCAGACCACCCTTGCTGCTCAGTGCTACAAGGGCTTCTTGATCTTGAAGCCGCTGTGTGCCTCTGCACAGCCATTAAAGCCAACATTCTTGGCATTAACATCAACATCCCTATTTCACTGAGCTTGCTTATCAACACCTGTGGCAAGAATCTTCCTTCTGACTTCATTTGTGCCTAAGCATCTTCCTTATGTACCCATGTACGGGTAGTAGTACTGATGCTGCGTTGGTGTTTGTTTCTTATTATTCATCTACAAGCTTCCTATTTCCATATGCCAGCAGTTGTGTGATTACAAGTCTCATTCTTCTCACTCAGAGACTACAGTTAGTTTCTCCTTGTACTTGAAAAGTGGCACTTTCTTGTGAACTTACATGTATTTGCTTAATCATGTTGATGAAGATGTTCTTTCTGTGTGTTTTAATCGAGAATTAGAAAAGAAAAAAAAATTATGTACAACTTTTCTTGGACAATCAATTAATTTGATTGTCATCTTTCTCTCTCTCTCTCTCTCTCTCTATAACGCTGTATCAAATGGGCTCGTGACACTAGCTCTTGATCAAAGCTTAATATTTAATGTCTTTGTTACATTTAACAAGATGTAGCAATTCACTTAGATAAAGGCTGAGATCTCATGCTAATACTAAGGAAAGATTAAGCCACTAATATTATCAAAGCCTAAACTTAAGAGATAAGTACTCAACTATTAGCTTATGCTTACATTATACTCTTAATTATATTTCATGTCAAGAGAATAGTTGAAAAAACAATTAACCGTGAAACTTTTCATCATGAGAAGATCAAGGAGGTTTTGTTATTATTTTTTTAAGCTCTAATAGAACTTACAAATTAATATTTGTTTAAGTTCAATAGAACAAGGAGCTTGGATGCTTCATTTCTTGGCAATTTTCCCTATAAAATTGCTGTATTATATCTGCCTGGCTAGATGGTATGAATTCAAACTAACTATTGCAGCTCTGCAACTGATGAAGCCAACCGGAATAATTTTATTTATTTTTAATTAGTATGGAAGAGCATTATAGCTTAGTCTATAGCCTTTGTGCATGTATATAATATATATTTCAGATCAAATTAGTGTACGATTTCCTCTATTTTGTTTAGAACCCGTGAAACTTTAATGCAAGTTGCTAATTAAGAATAGTTTTTTTACTGAAATCGAGAAGAGAATTCTGTGCAACATGCAATACTAATATAGATATATATTGAAATTTGATTAAAAAAAGCCAGTATTACTTCTGATGCCTGTTGGCTCATTTGGTACAAGGTTTAACAGAGAGACATAGCGAGATATTTGAAATAATAAAGGAAAATAAAAAATATAAAAATTACATAAAATTTTAATATTTATCTAGATTATTGATTAAACTCTCATATTTAAATGTGATAAATCCAATTTTAATATATCAATTTAGTTTAAATTAAATCTTAATTAACTTAAATGATATAAAAAAATTAGAATATTTTTGTTATTAAAATAACTCAAAAATAATTCAAATAAATTTTTCGCTCCATTTTGGGTTCATCTTCAAACATATCTGAATAATTTTTTTATAAAATATTTATTTTTTGTAATTTTTTTAAAGATTAATAATGTAAATTTTTTTAAATCTATTTTCAGTACTCATAAAATTATAAACTTTTTGTCACGGTAGGTTGAATATTTTTTTATACATGTGAAAATTTTTAAATTAAAGTCCATTGTATAAGATTTTTAATTTGAATATCTTTAATTTTTACATTTTTTGATAAAATTTAATTTAGTCTAAATTGATAAATTAAGTTAGATTTGTCACTTTTCAAATATAAAAATTTGATTAGCAACATAGAGTAAATATAAAAGTTTTATAAGACCTCAACCTTAAAAAAGTCATGTAATAAATTTGTTTTTAAATGTAATCTTTATATATTAATTAATTAATTTAACTTTCACATTTAAACTTTAAATTTAAAAATAAAAAATCAAAATTTTTTTTAAAAAAATTAAATAAAAAACCACCATTTTTGAAGGAAAAATAAAAGTTAAAAACAATGCACATAAATTATAAAAAGCTAAAAGAAATTCTCTGTTTTCCTTTCTTCTTAATCTCTTTCTCTCTCATTTGCATTTTGTC
This sequence comes from Moringa oleifera, assembly GCA_021397835.1. NCBI lineage: Eukaryota > Viridiplantae > Streptophyta > Magnoliopsida > Brassicales > Moringaceae > Moringa > Moringa oleifera. The sequence goes on from JAJFZO010000566.1 coordinate 2,945,835, forward strand.
ATTCTCTTTTTCTCTTTTTTTTCATTTTTAAATTAGTATCAAAATTTTTAAAAATTTTAAAATTGGTTTCAATCGAAAATTAAATAAATTAATAAAACATTATTTATATTAAAAACAAACTTATTATAAATTATTTTTATATTTATATTTATTTTATTTTTTCCTTTTGGACTTTAGATGGAGATGATGGATCGCAGTAGATGGGCTGCCATACGCTATACTTTCTCAATTTTCATGGACTTCTAATGGGCTTCTGATCCTATGGGCCTGCCTCGTATAACAATAGAAGTACCTATGAAGATAAGTTGAACATTAATTAATTACCAACACAATTATCCAAAATAGCTCAAAGATATTGGGAACTAAATCTTGAATTTATTATTAATTTCAACATTCTAAATTATATAATTTTCTAAATTTAATGGGTATATTTTTATCTACATCGTGTGCATATACAAGTATTAATCCAATAAATTACTTTTAACAAATTAATTTTTTTTCTTGAAAAAAAAAAATTGGAGACCCTTCTTACTCGTCAAGAGGTAAGCACACCCGAAACGGAAAGAACAAAAAACATAAATCAAATGTTGACAGACACCGTGAAGCGAAAACTCGCAATTGTTTGCAAAGATAACTTATCTTCTGTAAAAAACAATTGCATGTGAAGTGAAAACTCGACCGATATTTTCTCATTATACAAACACTTAATTATGTTCCTCAAGCGTCAATCTTTTACTCAACATGGCATGTGAAGTGAAAACTCGATTTCTCATCACTTCTTTCCTTTTCTTCTTCTCTTTTTATTTGTTTTCCTTTTATATGACCACAATCAATATATTTTTCTCTTGTTTATAGAACAAATGTGAAGTGAAAACTCGAGTACTAAGCACTAATTATACTATCATTTATCTTCTTAATTAAAGCTTCTATTTTTTATTATTGCATGTGAAGTGAAAACTCGAGTGTTTAATCTTTCCCGTGATTAAGATTTATAAACCATATCATTTTCTTACCTTAGTTTTATATTTTAGATATATATACACGCTATGCTTATCACATTCTCTATAGTGTGATTAAATTTTCTCAAGGAAAGCCAATCTCCTTTTTCCGAGTTCATGCATTCCACTTTCGAGTCGGTTCTATGCCACTTTGCCACGTACCCATATGATTAGCATTAAACCTATATGATTATTGCAACTAAAAGTCCACATTTTTCATCTTCTTAATTAAAACACGCTTTTGAAAAGAATCAAAGTGGTTGACTATTAGATCCCTCTCCGATAGCTTTGATTATGCATACAGATCATGTGGTGGCCTTTTGATTCTTGTTAACCACTTCCCCAGTTAATAACTTCCCTTAGTTATACCATCCTTCTCCATTATATATCATTGACCTCTAATTCAATACTACTTTCTTTTGAAAAAAAATTGCATCCTGATTTACTTGATTCCTCAATCCAAACTTCGGAGAATGATTTCTACTGATCTAATTTGTATTGATCTTTTTATAAACGTTAATATTTAAAAAAAATTATTAAAAAAACTTTTTTACAAAAATTCATGTAAATCAACTTCCTTTTCTTTTCCAATTTTGATTATTTGTAACGGAAGATTCACGGAATCACAGCCTGATTGATTTAGTTTCTAAACCACTAAAATAGTCCAAAATGGTTGCTTATTTTCTCATTCCATACTTATATTTGATTATGCATAGTCAAGATCTCTTTTGCCCATATTTATTTTGTCGTTTATACTTTAGGAATAAAGCCGATGTATATTCTTCCAGTTACCCTCTTGTCCCTAACTGTTGCTCGATAATTCTCCTTTAGAAAATGTACTTTTGTCAAATCTTCGTTCCAATTTGATTTCTCCGTCTCAAAAATAGTATGCTAACTCGTAAACAAAAAATTCTTAAAAATGGTAATTTGAGATTAATATTAACTTAATTCTGTTCTTGCAGTTTCTTCACGACTAAGATCTAAAAGCTTTTGCAAAAATATAATAATTAGTAAATAAATTGAATCACTAGTTCTTTATATGTAGCATTAAATACTTTTTTTTTTTGAAGAATTAATTTAGGGTAATGTCTATAGAAATCAACGGTTCCTACCCTAAGGAGGATATATAAGCAAGTGATGAAGATCATCCATTTTAACATGTTAAGAACATCAATCTGCTATAGCTAGAATCTCCACATCAGGAATGACAACGCAAAATTGAGGTCTAATTTTATGCGTGGCATATGATGCAATGTTGGATTAAGCCGACTGACCCTTTTGAGCTTTTTTAATTTTATTAAATATAGCATATTTTATATATATTCTTTAGGGAATTGAATTATCTAATTACTCGATCAATCTCTTCTTAAGCTCATTTTATTTCTATTAATTTTGATGATCTCATTCTTTGACTTAGAAGAGAGTTCACGCCGTCCATACATTAGCTTCCATGTACACCACACAGGTTGTCAAATCAAACACCATACACAAATCAATACAGATAAAACCTATACTATAGAGAAGAACCCTAATTTTCTTTTTTTAGTATCTTAATTAATAATACAATATAAGGTTAAAAAACCCACTAATAGTATCTCAATTACACTTGGATTACTCTCTCTCCTCTATTATTAGCAATCTTTTAATGAGAAAGTCAGCATAAATGATTAAATTATCTCATTTTAGCTCAATTAAACCACTATGATTGAGCCATTTGTCATGTACTCACCTTGGTCAACTGGCTTTTGAGGTATCTGAAGGAATACTCACAAGAATTTAATATGATCGATACCATCTTCTCTCATGATTCAATTAGAATATCCGTTGTCGACCCTAAGAGAATAAATAACACGGTTATAAGTGACCTTTTAGAGCTCTATGTATCCAAAAATAAATCGACGAAAGGTCGGATTTGCGATGCAATCGTCATCGCTTAATCCAATACTCATGTCTTTATTATCTTTCATCGGAGAATTTACATCAAGCTTGATATCAATATCATCATTTAAAAAGAGAAGAGATGTCATTTAGCTACAAGAGATTATCGAAAAAAATGAATAAATTATTTCTCTTTAGAGTTCCTCGGATGTAAAAGAAGAACCGAAGTACTAAAAATAAATATTCATACACCGACATACATTGCTTGGCTCTTGCGGTGATTATATGGCTATGTAATTGCTTATGAGAAGGCAATTCATTTATCAAATGATTAGCGTATACAATTATAATTAATTTTGTGAACTCTTATAGTTGAAAAAGGAAAATAAAATATTTTTTCATTATTTGAACTCCAATTGGACCGACGAATGAGGAAAGATTCAAGCTATACTTTTTAAAAAATTTCATGTTATTTTAATTCTCTTAAATTTGATAGTCAACACCTAAAGAGTAATCGGTGATCTATTTGTTCTTTTGGAAAGGCAAAAATGGATGGTTTGAATTAAGTCCAATAAGCCATTATATAGAATCTTCGGGTACCAATGGGGTCACTTCCTCTCAAGAGTCATTTCTAACATCGATTCTGATCCAACCATTCAATCAAGAAACCAATAAAAATAATGTACATATATGATATATGACTTCTTTTGATTTCAAGCTTAGTAATTCTTTCGTTTTCGATTCTTAGCCGACCATTTTTTTTTTAATTCTTCAAAAAAGAAAAACAAGTGTTGTACCTAATTAAATATGTTATTTGATAGAAAAGACTTCAATCTTTTTCATATTTACTCGTAATAAGATAATTAAGATTCATATTGATAAAATTAGTAATTCTAAGAATAGCAAAAATTAATGGTTTTGAACATTTTTTGTAAACCCTAATTCATACGGGTCAAAAAAAATTGCCCCATAAATCGTGAAATTCACAGACAAAAACGTAAAAGAAAAGAAAAGATTCAAAAGATGGGTTTCATGCATATTTGATGTTAATTTCCAATTATCCACAAAAAGAAGAAGGAAAGATTTCTCGGACAACCTTTCAGGGCACTAAGTGGATTCTCCTTTACAAAGTGGAATCTTGAATATTTGTCAACTGATGATATTTACTCATATAGAAAGGGATCGAGATCACAAGCATGGCAGCCGTTCATAGTTGCGTTGAAGTTTCTTCTTCTTTGAGTGTTACATATGATGGATCCATGTAATTTGGTCGATTTGCATTAAATAATAAATAACTTAGACATATAGCCCACAGGACAAATTATTCCAATGGGATCTCTATATTAGTCATCACGTGAGTTTGGACCACAAAACCGTCGTTAACGTAAAAATTAGAATGAGGATGAGATATCCACCCGTTACGATCTGATCAAAGTGACAATCTGATTATCTTGATCAAACTCTGAATCTCGATTTCAATGGTATCCCAAAGAAAAGAGAAATTAGAATTCAAAATTTAATTACACACCAGACATGGCCTGACAACTTTGAATCATTGATACCAAATTATTTCCAATCTGGAAAGAATTTTTGGACATTTCTTGCATTTGTATCAATAGATGGTTCGTTTTTCCAATTGCTCTTAATTAAAATCTTACCAAGTTTGAAAAAAATGTCCCCATTAATTGGATATCATACAGCATGCCAAGTGGTTTGTGTTGCGCATTATGAAGTGAAAACAGATAATCCATTTTTTTTTTCATGTTTAAATCATGTGTTTAGTAGATTAATTATTGGAGTTGTTAATTAATCTGATTAATTAAAATTTAAGCTTGCAATTACGACGTTGAGATTCAATTATAATGACACGTATCGGCTAATCAATCAATGAGCTCAAAAAGGGAAAAGAAAGGCATAAATTAAGAGAGGTAGTAGTGAAAACGTGTTGTTTAACCTAAGATTTTTGTCGTAAACCAAACCTGAGAACTCAACCATGGTTCCAACCGAAGAGGAAGTGAGCAATTATTTTGTCTTTATTTTATATTTCTTCCCCAATCAAACAAAGCTAACAGGTGGCACTTCGTTTTCCATCACCTTTATCTCTCCTCAACATGAGGTTCTCTTTTGGTTTCCAATATAAATACTCCACTAGCCCCGCCATTCATTTGTGCCACTTGCTTGTCTTCCGTCTCTTCTTCTTCTTCTCCTCTCTCTCTCTGTTCCTCTCTGTGTGTGTTTGTTTGTTCGGAAAGACAAATTAAACCGGAGGAAGAAAGCTTTTTTCCCGATAAAACCCACGAAGGAAAGTATATACCGGGCTAGTTGGCTCTGTGTTTGATCTGGAGAAAATGGCACTCCCTATAACACAAGGAAAGACTATCCCTGATGCCTGGGACTACAAGGGCCGCCCTGCCGAGCTGGGAAAGACTGGTGGCTGGACCAGCTCCGCCATGATTCTAGGTCCTTTTTTCCGGCCACTACAACTTTCAAGCTCTGCTCATGTTTTAGCTTCATCTACTTCTCTCTCACATGGGTTTTTCTACTTTCTTCTGTACGTGTCTCAGGTGTTGAAGCTATAGAGAGGTTGACAACGTTAGGCATTGTCGTCAATCTGGTGACGTACTTGACTGGTACCATGCATTTGGGCAATGCTGCTTCTGCAACTATCGTCACCAACTTCCTCGGCAGCACTTTCATGCTTTGCTTGCTCGGTGGCTTCCTCGCAGACACTTTCCTCGGCCGGTGAGCACTTCTTAATCTTGCCGGAATATGCATATCTTAGTCTCTATTGTTGGTCTCTTAAGTTTCATTTCCTTGACTGTGCTTTTGTTCCTTCCTCGATCTTTTCACAGGTACCTCACCATCGGCATCTTTGCCACCATTGAAGCTCTGGTAAACCTCTGATGCAGTCATTTTCTTCTTAACCCAAAAGAAAAAGGAAGCATAGAAAATGAAATAAAATGAATTGGATCACTTTGGTATGACATGTGCCACTCCTTACGGCACGCACCAATCATTAATTTCTTTCATTAATCCTGTTTATTATGATTAAATATTCTGATGTTTTTCGTTTCTTAGTGATGCATGAAGGTGACCCAAAATTGAAATTAATCTGTCTTCTCCCTGTTTGTTGGTGATTAGGGTATCACAATCTTGACTATCTCAACAATAATCCCAAGCCTAAGGCCTCCCAAATGTAACATGGAAGAAGAGTCCTCTTGCATCCCCGCAAGTGGCATGCAACTCACAGTACTCTACATGGCATTGTACATAACAGCCCTCGGAACCGGCGGCCTGAAATCCAGCGTCTCCGGCTTCGCCTCCGACCAGTTCGACGAGTCAGACCAGGAGGAAAGATCCCTGATGAGCAACTTCTTCAACTGGTTCTTCTTCTTAATCAACATAGGCTCACTGGGTGCCGTGACAATCCTTGTATACATCCAAGACAACCTCGGACGTGAGTGGGGGTACGGCATCTGCGCCTGTGCTATCGTGCTGGGCATCGCCGTTTTCCTCTCTGGCACCAGACGGTACCGGTTCAAGAAACTGGTCGGCAGCCCTTTGACGCAGATCGCCGCCGTGTTCGTCGCTGCTTGGAGGAAGAGGCATCTTCGTTTACCATCTGACCCTTCTTTACTCTTTAACATCGACGACATCGTTGAAGCCGAAGGAGGGAAGAAGAAGAAGCAAAAATTGCCCCACTCAAAGCAGTTCCGGTTAGTCTCTTCCCTAACCATATACCGTCATTTTATTTCCAAACAAGTTCCCCACTTATCTGTAATTACTATTAAAAATAAGTGCTTTTCAAAGAATTCGAATATCCTACTCCTCTTTTTTCTGTAGATGGTCAAACAGTGGGTAAAGAAAAGTAAACATTTTCACTTGGAAAAGGACCATATAATTAAAAAATTAATTATAATAAATAGTCACAGTGATTATATATACTACAGGAAATAAATCATGCACAAATTAGTTTAATTAAAGATGACCATATAATTCCCTTTTTGATTAACTATATTAATCAAAGTAAGAAATTATATTTCTTGATCGTGTTCATCCTCTTGTACAATTCATGAATCTAATTTTTGTGACAAATATTAGGGTAGGTTGGCAGTCTGTGGGCTTATCTTCTAGTGGACCGACCCTAATATACACACACATAATATATATATATATATATATACATATATATAATTGATAATTATTGGCCATATATAGAAAGAGACAAACCTTTAATTGTCGACAATTAGGACAACCAAATTCTTTTGGCCAAGTTGGTGCTTCCTTGCAACTTAAAATTTTAATTTAATTATTATTAGAGACCGTCCATGTGCTTGCTTGGGCGATTTATTAGAATATATAAATTTGAACAAATATATCTTTAGTACCACATAAGAGCAAGCTGTTTGATCTTATGGTATCATGATACGCATGTTTTTAATACAAAAATGATCATGCATGTATCTTTAACATTCTCTCAATCAAGATCGTGATCATGTGGACATAACCTAATTAAATCTTATATGATCTTTGCATCACAAATAAAATTAAAAATAAAAATCTTTGAGTTATGATCTCAGAAAACTGGAATCTGGGTTGGGATTCCGGTAATAGATACTCTATATTCTCTTACAGTTTTTGTCACATTTTTATCTTAATATATGATACCGAGATTTATCTGTCTGCTTAGTTGTTTGATTAGTTAATTAAGAAGAGAGAACATGATAATTAAGTTAACGTTAGATTGAATTAACCAAAGTTAATCACCAATTATCGAAAGAATCAACGGAGATTAATGAAGGGATCACGAGCAATTAGGACAGGTTGTCGTTGTCCTAATTGGTGGAACCTCACACTTCTTGTCTTAACCATCCACTTGTGGACACCTACCTTCCTTAGCTAATTCACTCGGAGACATAGTCTACTTCACTTGGAAAACTACGTCTTAAAGTCTTTTCATCGGGATTGATACCCATAGCTATCGATTTCAAAATCACGAGAAACAAACAGAAAATATGGTATGATGAACCAATAATGTTGTCTGAATTCTTCCTTTGGTGGGTCTAGAGGTGCATGCATATGTGAGCTATAGTCTGATACCAATCTCAGATGCATGAAACTTATAGAACCGCGCAACAATGACGTTTCTTCCGACACTTTCTAAACAAATTAAGACTAATTATTTGGGTTTTCTGATGTTGATCCATGTTGTTGATTATTTTTTCTTGCAGTTTCTTGGACAAGGCGGCCATTAAGGAACAAGATCAAGTGGGTGTTGCATGTTCTGGTTTGGTGATTAACAAGTGGACACTATCAACCCTAACGGATGTTGAAGAAGTGAAATTGGTGATTAGAATGTTACCAATTTGGGCGACTACTATAATGTTTTGGACTATCTATGCCCAAATGACAACTTTCTCTGTGTCACAAGCCACCACCATGGACCGTCACATAGGCAAATCGTTTGAAATTCCTCCGGCATCTTTAACAGTCTTCTTTGTCGGAAGCATCCTCTTGACTGTCCCGGTGTACGACCGGATAATTGCTCCGGTGGCAAGAAAAGTGCTCAAGAACCCACAAGCACTCACCCCATTGCAGCGCATGGGGGTTGGTCTTGTCCTTTCGATTATAGCAATGGTAGCCGCAGCTCTCACTGAAGTGAAGCGACTGAAGGTGGCAAGGTCACACGGGCTGTCGGCAGATCCCGCCGCTGAGATCCCATTGAGTGTTTTCTGGCTGATCCCACAGTTCCTCTTCGTCGGATCCGGTGAGGCCTTTACCTACATAGGACAGCTTGATTTCTTCCTCAAGGAGTGCCCTAAAGGGATGAAAACGATGAGCACAGGGCTGTTTTTGAGCACTCTCTCGCTAGGGTTTTTCTTCAGCTCTCTGTTGGTCACTATAGTTCACAAGGTGACCGGCCATACTCATCCATGGCTGGCAGACAATCTCAACCAAGGCAAGCTTTACGACTTCTACTGGCTGCTGGCGATCCTCAGCGCCCTGAACTTAGCCATGTTCTTGGTCTGTGCTAAGTGGTACGTGTACAAGGAGAAGAGGCTCGCCGACCAAGGAATTGAGCTGGAGGAACAAGACATTGCTTGCCATTGATGACAAACCAAACTGAGGATTTTCGATTATTGTACTATTAAATGTCTGGTTTGAGCTTCTGGGTTTGTAATAATCTTGCAAATTTAGCTTTTAATTGTAAAAAAAAGGATGACAAAAGCACCAGGAATTCAGACAAGAAGCAGATGGGTTTCTAGTTCTTGATCGAATACTAGAGAATTTAGGTGCGATAATCTTGTACAATTAACATAACTGGCCAAGATGTAGATCTGTCATTGCTCATGTTGTATTGATCAATTTGGCCGTCTCATTGTAATCAGCTTTTTGGTTTGCTGGTGATATATTAATCTCTCTTTTTCAACTTCGATATTTCTTTATTATAGTTTAATGCTAATAATTATGACCACAAATTAATCAAAAAGAAAGCTTGATCGGCTAATTCAGACTAATTAACCCGACAAAATGAATTTCTTGAATACAGTAAACGGAGTACTCGATGAAAAGCAAATTAAAGTAAATGCAGGAAGAAAAACGAACAAAAATTAATGCATCTAACACGGAAAAATCAAGAATTGCCCATGAAAGGGAAAGCACAAAGTCCACTTAATTCAAAAAAGATGAATTTTTCATGTGCTTCCAATTGATTTCTCTATCAATTTCAACCCTTTGAAAAGAATGTCACTAATATAATTTAGGCAATTGCAATTATTTTGGGCAATCAGATACATTCTTTTCTCAATAACATAGATAATTGCAGTGATTAATAACATAATAAGAATCATAGATATTGAACTTATGATTTAGGCAATCAGATACATATTTAATGAATTGAATCTTCTGTTAATCTGATTTATATAAAAAAATTAATAAAAAATAAAATATTTTTATAATTATTATAATAATATAAATAAACAAATAAATTTGAACTTTCATTTTATTAATAGTTACATGTCATTATTTACAAATAATAATATACAACTCACATTAATAGAAGAATGATCGTAATTTAAGAGATTAATGCTTCAAAAATTATATTTTCCTGACCCTGGATTTGCATGAGGAATCTCAGGATTTGACCTTCAAGCTCATGCGAGAGCCAATGCTTCTCTGTCATGGAATCTTCAATCTAACATGTAATAAAACAACAAATTAAAAGGTTCAACCTAACATGCTTATAAAATTATGTATACTCAGCCAGTGTTCAAGTGGATAAACCTGTCTGTTCTCAGGTTGCATCTTCTCCTTGATTAACTATTTGAATCTTTCTGCTCAGACCAGGAGCTCTGCCCCAGAAAGCAAGTAATTATCGAAACCATTGTCGCTAAATCATCAGTCAGAAAACAATTTTTAAAACAGGAGAAAGTCGGTTCCTAAAATTCTTTCAAACAGTTATTGCAAGTTGAATTATGTAAAACATGGAATCAATTTGATTGATTAACAACCAACACTGTTTAATCACTACAACCTTAATGTTTGATTAACAATGTATTAACTCCATATATACTTATGATGATCCTTGTCTACCCATGTCGATGTCCACAACTCAGACATGAGCTGTCTCTTAAAACACTGCATGTCGAAGTGGGCAACACGAGATCTATGGCACCAACCATGCCATCACGTGAAAACTCTAATCAACATGTATATATAACATCATAAGGTATAAATATCTTTCAAACAAAAGGCCAAAATCCTGTCTGTGTAAATAGTTTCAGACCCACAATAATTTTAGGACATTGTTGAGGTAATCAATGTCAATCATTGCAAGCAAAGGCATGCTTTGAATTTGACCCGAAACCAGTGCTTGTCGATGGACTTCTTGAAGGAAAATTCTGCCTCAAAGTAGAAGATAACTAAGGCTACAAGATATAAGTAAGAGGCTTAATAATGTCTAGGTAAGATGTCCATTTCAACCACCAAATCAAGAATAAATGAGCTAAAATGTCTAACACTTACTTCTTTTTTCTGGTTTTTTCTAGATGATAATCCATGAACAAATTAAGCTCTTAGATTTCACTATCTTCCGGAAATCATACAATTTAAATATATGAGATTATAACAGATAATTGCTTATAAATATGTTTTGAATCTGTGAGAAGATGATACTGAAAGATGAACGCGAATGTCTATCACATGATATAGATCAAAATAACATATGTCTGTCAAGACAAAATCATATGTGATATTAGATTTTTTTTTAAAATTTTGGTTACTGTTATACCCTTTTCTTTATTTTCTAAAAGCACTAGGTTATCGATGTGGTGAGGACCTTGAGGTGTAGCAGAGCCCCTAAACTCCAGACGAATACACGAGTTTCCTCAATTAAGAATGCAATTATTTTACTTGTTTGAGAAAATATAGTGTTACGAAAACGGTGATAGATTTGTTTGAACATGGCAATTTGACCATTATTATATGATTATTTGCCAATTTGACATATTTCTAATATGAACATTATTATAAAGGAAGAATCCACCGATCATGGCGTGACTGATCAATGAGAGAGAGAGAGAGAGAGAGAGAGAGAGAGAGATATGGATAAAATGTATTAGTAGCTGGAACATTAAATGTAATAATGCATGCATTCCAGGAACAGAGATCTAATCCAAGATGAGGAATCAATAATTATTTCCCATAGGAATCCTAAGCTGCTAAAAGAATCCAAAGAGCAAATAAGAAAATGAATAATTATTTTCTTGCTCATGATATATACATATGAAAGGGAAAAAAAAAAAAGAGCTCATCAAGATGGGGTTGTTTTGTTTTCTTGTTCCCTAATGTCATAAGCTTAAAGAGTAGTCCTAGATGTTGTAAGGATCCCATCCTCTCTGCATGCATTGCATGCATTCCAGTGGAGTCATCACGTGATGCACCCATAGAAATAAAGGGTTATAAAAGCCTGTAAATCTTTTATCTTATAAGGCAACTTGACTCCAGGAAATATACAGCAGGTCACTGTGCCACAGCAGAGGCCAATGCCATTGGCTCCCATAGGAACCTGTTGAGCATGTGAGAGCAACGGATATTGCCATTTCAATAGCTTCTCACTGTCCTATGTGTCACATGATTTCAGCCAGGTGAAAGATGACAACTATCTTGACCTTATGTTAGGAAACCAGAAATGGGCACAAAAACAATCAAATGGACCTAAGAGCAGCTAGTGGTCCATAGACCTGACTTAACCTGACATATTATCCAAAAATGACCTACCTATGGCTATGCTGGTTGGGAGTGAAACTTCGTTGTCTGTGGAAGGCATTGGTGGTGACCATGAACTAAGGCATTAAGCTATCCTTTCAGAACAGAATTGAGAACTGTAGAATCATTCAAAAAGTTAGCCCAAGAAATCAGTGGCTGCTCAATTACTTGCTACATGACATGTAATTCAGGTCAAGAGCAAGAAAAAGATAGCAATAAATAACATTTTTTTTCTTTTATTACTAAGAAAGAAGTACAAATAAATATCAGAATGAAATCTCAGCAAATGGCCAGTCCCATCCATGGAAGTTGCTATAACAGATGAACTGTAAGGGAGGGAAAGAGAGACTAAATTACAGAACCCCCCACAGGAAAATACAATGTTACCGGGATATATTTTTGGCAAACCCCTCTAGCAGAAAATGGGCAAATGTTATAGAGAATTATTAAGCTCTGACCTATTCATCAACTGAAAGATTAATGATCCCCTCAAATCGTCCATTCAGGACAACTTTGCCAACCCTGGACTATACCCTTGATAGAATGCAAGAGACCAGAACAAGCAGGCTATTCATGTGCACGGTCTGCTCTGTTATCGTCCATTACTACTGAAAACTTGTTTATCCTGCACTATCCCCAATGTTTAACACGTCAGATCTAATAAGACTAAAGTTAGCTCATCAATACTAATGAAAATGGGTGGTGATTTTGACCAGCATAACAGCAAAGGAGTTCACATAAATGCAGAAGAGATAAATGCTTAACATATGAGAAGACAGACCATTTCTAAATGTTAATCGGTCAGAAAACTAAGCAATATTCCATTTTCTAGTTTGACCTTTCACCATAAACAATGCTCTAGACATTTATCAGATTTTTGTTTGCTTCTTAAATGTAGAGGTCTCAATCTCATTAAAACTCACCTGTTCTAGAGCCGAGACCCTTCAGAAGAATCAGTAAGCTGTTCATTGAATTCACCAAATATGTCCAAACATCCATCCCATTTCCCCTGCTGTCTTGCTTCCCAGTAGCCACCCACATACCGGAATGATCCATTTGGACCTTCTCTTTGGAACCACCGAGGTTTCCACCCATTTTCTTGTAGTTTCCTTGACTGTACAGAATAGGAGGAAGTATGATGATGAGCAGCAGAAGGATAATAAATGTGCAACAAATGGATACATAAAAAAATCTAAAATATATCCCAGTTGAAGGCAGAAGATTCTCCCTGATTAACTCAAGCTTCTAGAATCTACAGACAGTCCCCATCCACAGCTATATGTATCATCTTGCATTCCCCAGTTTCTTTTGCACACTGTGGTTTCAACCATTAACTAGCAGTTGATGTAAATTCATCAGTAGGCCTTTGATTAGTGTTCCTAAACTTAGACTTGAGAAATCTTATTCAAGCACTTATGGCTTAAACTTCTATGTAAAATGCCATAACCTAGCACGTCGCCCGTGTCTCATCCACTTAGCATTATGATCACAAAGTAAAAAGAATAACATGGCATGGCAACATGACAATCACATAATTCATACTTGAACATTTGATGGAAGAAGGACCTTAAGCAATTAGTATAAGCATGTGGGTTGATCATCTTGGGTTCAGAAGAGTAAAACTACATACGAAAGAAGAAACTTAGTAAATGATGATGTATAACCATCATTGCAGTTACTTCTATCAAATGTCAAGGTGACAAGCATACCATTCTTTGCCTCCTCTCCAACCGTTGTTTCTCTGCATTTGCCTTCTCATATTCTCCATTCTCCAAGTGCCGCTGGTCTGGTCTAAGCCTAGAATCCGTGGGTGGAAGCTTCTCCTTAATCCGTGATCAAATACCCGGGATCAGACAGAGCTATAAAGAACAATTAGATATGCATAAGAGGAAAATGGACATGCATAGGATAATTTGATTTGCTACACCATCTCTACCTGCAGTCCAGGTGTCAGCTCATTTAGTGAGATCGCAAATGATGTTAAGTTGTATCGGGTGAGATTAAAGGGAGGCTTAGTCCTTTTCCACAACAAGGAGGCATTTGATGAGGGGTTGCAATCCTTTGGCTTGCCAGTCCCGTCACCAGTTACATAATATATGCTGTCATCCCATTTACCAAATACTGTAGCAACCTTTTTACCAGCAACATCTTCAACAAACCCATGAACCTATTATGAACATAAGACTTAAGAGGATTAAAAACATATATCAGCGTCCAAGTGCATTACATAGCTCACAGTATGATCACATTCTCAACATTTCTTAGATGGCTTGAACACATCTGTCAGGACACAAGCAACTAAATTGGATTTGCTACAAATAGGATCATATTACTAACCTGGCGAGGATTTCTATCAAGAATAGACTGCTCTTTGAACTTTAATTTGCATGAATGTTGGCGATTACCTTGAATGTGCATCAACCCATGGTGATCACAGTACACTTTACCAATGATAAGGTTGTAAATGGTGGTTGTAACCTACGCACATAATCAACATGTAAATTGCGTTGGATCTTACAAAAAGATGGGGTGCCATTGATTGGAACGATCCAGAAAGACTAGTAGTAGTACACACCTTGCTCCACTGGAATATTTCCCCATCATCAAACTCTAGGGTCAAAACTCCAATGGGGTCAAGTTGGATTGATCGTCCCCAAAACTTTGTACGTAGATTGCTATCACCCCAAAATTTCCACCCTTTACCTTCACAATGACAGGCAATGAGAGTTGGGTGGTGGCTCACCTGTTTCACACAAAATATAATTGATGTATGTATATATGTTGACATTAAAGAGAACGTTTCAATAACTCAAAGTACATGATAAGAAATTTCTCATGCCTTAGCAGTACACTTCCAAAATTTCTCAAAGACCACTTTCAACTATTATTTATATTTTTTCTGTCACCATTACCAACAACTTTGAAATCCATTAATTGTTAAGGATAGAAATATCCTTCTCCAGACAACACTCCTGGGAAATTCCCCCGTCTGAGTTCGGCGTATATAGTTGACCACATGCATCTAATTTCCTGGAATGGATTTAATTGCATGATTTGATGCATAATTTAATCCTCACATAGAAAATGATGATGACTTTTTCTTTTTTCTTTCATTCCAAATCATCTAGAGTTGTAAAGCCCTAATATCTGCATTTGCATGTTGTCATATTTCAGTTATCAAAGTTTCTACCATATGCAATACCAATTGTGTTTTCTCTTAATTTTTGAAGAGTGAAAATGCTTCATATTTAGACCATTAAGCAATTTTTGTTCACTTGCACAGCAACATAATTCTATTCACCATACTGTAATATATTGACAGATCTAAGACACAGACCTTCTCAGAGAAGAAACGAACTCCTTTGTCAGGATAGTCGGCTTCATAAGTTTCTCCTAATAAAGGATTGAAGGGTTTACAGTGCCGACCTTCAGAGGAAGCATATCCAGAAACGGCAAAAGCAGCAACATTTACAGCTCTTAGGAGGCTGTTCCCCTGAAAACATGACACAAAGCCACAGAAGCAAGTTGTTAGATTTAAGCTTAATTAAAAAGCATTGTTGGATGCTCATTAAGTACTATCAAGCAAAACCATCATGGTGGGAACAAAGAGAAAAATAATTGATGCACAGAATGAATCAGTACACAGGGACAGCATCATAAAATTGAGGCAAACATGCCAGGTCAAAAATCATCTTCAAAGAGAAACATAGAGAGCACAATGGAAACAATACAAAAAGAATGGCAGTGGCAATTCTTTAACCTCATGGACACTCATAAACAAATATGTCCAACTCATAAGAACATTGAAATTTTATGTAAAAACATGATTTACTTTCATACCAAGAAACAGTGTGTCCAAACTTACTGCTTTTCCATATTCATAAGCTCGATCCAATAGATAAGAGTATTCGAGGTCCTCAAAACATTTTTGAAGGGATGATATTGGTTCATTAAAGTAAACAGGAAGACAAACACGGGTGAGATCCTTTCCAACATTGTCTTTGATCATAGACCAAAGACTCACTCCTTTCTCTTTTTCAACTGGATCAGGAAGCCTTGTTCGTCTTTCAATGTGTGGATATCCAGAATTAAAAACTTGCTTCTCAGCATGCATCTTTTCCGTAGTATAAAATTGATTTTTACATCCCTTGTGCTTCTCTGCATGATCTGCTGCTCCCACTACAGACGAACAACTAACAGTTGGTTCAGTAAAGTACTCTTTTGTGTCATAAAAAGAAGTTTCTTCCACATCTGACACATCCTCCAGCTCTTGTTTCTCAATATCATCAGATGATTCAGTTGTGCTGCATTCTAAGAAACGGATGAAATGTCAAGAAGATGACAGAGCAAGAAGCCATTGAAAGGGATTTTAAAAGAAAACAGCATTCACACACTAGCATTGACACTGATGCTTATGAATAAAGCAAGCAATGTGGTAACTCATCCACTGGAAAGTAAGAATAGAATTTGTGTTACAATCATGATGACAGAAAACTGCCATTTGGAACTTAAAGAAGCTATTACAGATATTTTAAATTAGGTGACTGAATCAAAATCAGTAGTAAATACAATTGTTCCACTTCTACTTTAATTTAGTTCTAAGAAGTCATTAACCATAACAAGCACATGGTTCTACAAAGAACAGTCGGCAGTTCACAAGCTTACTCTCCTTTCCCAAAACACAACCTCAAGAACATGAAAACCCCAAAAGAGCCAAAGAGATGGCAAAAAAAAAAAGATTATATGAGGAAGAAATAAAAACCAGCCTTAATTTTTCTAAGTTTCTAGGAGAACTCAAGAAGCTAACATATTAAAGCAATAGTCTCTGAGATAGACCCAGTCTCCTGAATGAATTTTTTTTTTTTTTTGGTTGTCAATGAATGGATTATAGCTCAAAAGCATTAGAGAAGACACACAGGAAGCAAACGCAACATGTCTTTCATAGACTATTGAATTTCAAATTGAAAAACCTCATCCCTGAACATTTGAGAAGACACACTCACACAGATAAAATGACAGATATCATATGTACCACTATATTTTCCACGTCCTAGACTGGAAAATTCATGCTTTGTCAATTGGTATTCACCATCATGAATCCCTGATGCTTCAGCTTCAATGTTAGCTGCCTGTATGCACATAAGAGAAATTCTTCAATATAGTAAAAACAAGCAAACTTATCAGAGACGGATGTGTACTCACTAAACAACAGTATTGCATCTGGCATGTTCTTAAAAGTAAACCTCACTTCTAAAATGAAGATAGACTAAAAAGAAAAAAGGAATTTTAACAACCAGAAAGCACTACCTTTAAAACATTTTCGTTAACGCACAAAAACCAGTTATGCCAATAAGCTCATTGATAACAAGTTGACCCAATAGATAGCAAAATAACTATGTTGCACATGGCTCATCTTGAGGCAATATATAACCTTTTGAGCCAATGGCATGGCTGTGACAAAAATTACTAAGTTCTCTTCCATCGACTTAACGCTAGCAGTCATCATATGTTCATCACTACTCCCATTTTAAAACAAGAGAATCAATTAGAGATCTTTTGTAGAAGGATAATATCAGTAATGATAACATAGTCGGAACATGTTACAGTGGCCATTTGAACAGTCCTTTTACGGATGTAGCAAAAAGGAATATGAAATCACTACAATGTAAAAGCATTTGGCTTCACAAAGTTCTACTAGCTCCTTACATGTATGCCTTGCGCAATGTAGTTTACAGATATCTTTAAAAATTAAAAAAATTAAAAAAAAAAATCAGACTGGTGGTATGAGTCGTCAAGGAGAAAAGTTATCTGAACATTTTGGGACTGCACATGAGGATCAGGAAAGAAGAAATCCAAGGTTCAGAAGACGTAATTAAAGCCAAAGCATTCAGCAGCATTGTCTTTGTTGGTGGTGGCTAAAAGAGCAAGAATGGAAAGCAAAAATCTATTTGAAGAGCATGTAGGCTAGATATCATAACTGTTACTATACTATAGAAAAGATACAAAGAAATTAGCCTGAGAAATCAGATGCAGTTCCCAATGCAGTTTGCTCTGTCAATACTGAGAGCAAGTTTGCATTATTGAGAGTGGGTTGGCTATCATAAACAGCATTGATCGAATTGTGGCTTATTAAACAATCTATCCAACTGTCATGACAAATTCGGTTTTGAGCATATTTTTATGAAACATAATTTTATTTAACTTGAGCCCACCCCACTAATTATTGATTTAGGAAAGATATCCCCAAGCAAAGAAGTTGGTCATGGGGGCTTGGCAAAGAATCAAGTCAATATACTGCATAATTGGCCCACTAAACTTCTGTTTAGGTAATAAACCCAAATAATTTGTAGGACCAGCAATTGTATAATAGAAAAACATGAAATGGAACCTCAAAAAACAGAAATCATTTGGAAAGACAAAAAAGGCATTGATATAATCAGACTCAGAGATGTCATGGCAAATAAGAGATTGTCTAAATATATCCAGAACTACCACATAACCCAGTAAATCAAAATAAATCTTCCTGTCAACTACTATAAATGGCTAAAACTTATATGCATCAATAACAACTGCAGTATATTTTAATTAGTTTCTATCACATTTAGACAAACACGATCGATAATCCGCATAAGCCAAAAATATTGCGTATGATGCATCAAGATAACAAAAAGAATCTGAGGTGCCATCATGTGTGCAACAACAATCAGAAAAGGTTATAATGAGATCTAGAACCTAATGTCATAAGATATGATTTCTGGATGAAGAAATACAAGATATTCCATTATTTAAAACAAATAGCCGGTAGCAATATCTCGCCCATATGTGTTGGTTCGAGTTCTGGGAATTGCAGTGTCTTGAAATAGTTCTAGATAATTAAGCAAACTTGAATTACAAACCACTTCGTTTCTGGTCTTGAGTAATAGTGAGCATTTCTGAGGTTGTGCATCCTCTTGTTTCCATTTATGCTAAACAAATACGATTCAAGTAAATTTATCACACTATAATATTACTTACAATATAAGGAATAACTATTTGACTCTCCCTTAATGTTAAAGTTCAAAATAACAACTTATATTATAATTGCAGGTGGGAACATAGGTTCACTCATCCAACTTCCCTAAGCACATGAGTTTATCATACTACATAGTAAATAACAACTATAGCATCCAGCAAATCAATCCCAGTCATCATTAGAAGCAGTCCAGTCAGAGAAGCATGCTAATAGGAAGTGCAACAATACCTCCAACTGCCTCAATGTGTCAAGCAAATTTGATCTTTCTTCACACAGAAATTTAAGTTGTCCTTGTATTTCTGAGAATTCTGAAAGCATGATCTGTTCACAATCCTTCACAAGAGACTCACAGATTCCCTCTTCAAGTAATCGTTTTTTGAGCCTCTCAGTTGATATAGATAAATCAAATGGTACAAGGGAGAGATTATCATTCAGTGACCTCAGAGGAAAGAGGCTTCGAGTTGAGACTAAAGCTTGTATCCAGGCGGCTCTATCTCTTCTAGAGTCAGTTCTTAAATGAAGGGTCTTGGTGGCAGTAAATATATAAAACTTTCTGTCATCAGACTTGCTTTCCCGAAATGATGAGATCTGCCGAGTAAAGAGAGTTAAACAAGTAAATTACAGGCAACTGTGCTATATTTTTGGTATTATTACCATATTCTCATCACACAAACAGAAACATAAATTCAGAGAATAAATACACCAGCACGACATTTCAGTCATTTTCCGTAACAAGAATGAATACATGCAAGTAACTGGAACAATGTCAAATGGAAAGCAGCACCAATATCTGGTGCTGCTAATGTCAAATTAAAAGCGTCAATGAACATAAGGAGCATGCTATGTACTTCAAAGGCATACCAAGAAAACAAAACCACTGACTCGACCTCGGCCCTCCTTTCAGATGAAAGAGCATAATGATTACCCAATGTTACCGAAAAAAAAAATTATGCTACTAATGACATGAAGGATTTTTGGCTCAAGAAGACAATAATTCAGTAGTGCAAAACCACATCAACACCGGAATATCAGTAATTCCGAGATCACATAGGCTGAAAAGAACAGGAAAGTGGACCCAGCAGTTAGATCTAGGAGTGAACGAAGAATATGCTTCAAGAACTCAGAAGATTTCCACTATGTTCCCTTCTTAAAAACCCGATCCTTTTACTTCTGATAAGCAAGGCCCCACCTGGTCTCAAGTCCCCACATACTCCAATTTTCGTTTTGTTGGCTTCACTAAAAAATCAAGCCCATGCCTTAAAAAGAAGCCCGATAGTTTAAAATAAACCAAGGTACTCCTACCCCACTGAAACCACGCAAGTCAAAAAATTACGAATGCCTAAACGACGGCAACAAACAAAAGTCCCGCTACAACATCTCAGAAAAAACACCATCTTCACCGTTCGATGACTGCACTGTTCACATAATTTCTTTTCTTTAAATTGAAAGGAAAAATTCACGTACTGATAACCCCCGTTATTTTATGCCAGGAAAAATACATGTTCCAAGAAAATAGAAAATATGGAATGATTAGTTGTTAAAGAGCGGGAAAAAAAAAGAGAAGAAAAACCAATACCATAACCTAAACCTTGCAAGTTAAGAAACAATGCAAGTTGAAAAATATAGGTTGAAGGAATTCGATGGAGCATCAGAACGGAGAAAAACGGAAAGGCCAAAATTCAAAAAAATAAAAATAAAAATGAAAGACCATTTGATTGCTGAAAGTCCGTTGATCCATCCATCCAATAGCGATCAACCCATGACGTGACCACAGCTTAAATACCTAGACCTACAACATAGGCTATCATAGCCGGAAGACCCACCTGCTGATGTGACCCACTCTGCTTCAACAGCCAGTTAAAACTGTAAAAACCAGAGTTTAAAGGTGAAAGATGAAACGGAAATCACAACACACAGAAGTTGAAAAGATAAAAAGCCCCACACAGAAAATGATTTTGGGTCCTTCACATTTTTGCACAGTTAACAACATAAGGAATAATGCGATAGTCCTATGGTTCTTGCTCTTCTTTTGCTGGGTTCGGATTTCAAAGCATTTCATATTTCCACTGAAATCAGAAGACCAATTATATAATACTTACAGTAAATTCAAAGACTGAAACTAACGAATGACAGAATTGGCAAAAATCAATTCAGTTTTTTAAATCAAAGAATTGTCAATGTTGGAAACCTCCGTAGCGCCAAAACAGGCTCGAGAAACGCAACTGGAAAGTGTCACAGATAGTAGTTTGCAGCTGAAAGCAACAAGACTCACAGTATCAGAGCATAAATTTCTCTGATTTTTTATTGGTCTAATTATCATTAATTTGAAGAAAACTCTCTTTAATATATGTAACAATATACCTTCAGATGCACAATGCCGACGGTTTTCTGGTGCTTTCGTCTACCGCTGCAACTGTCCATTCGGGAGAGCCGATCAGCAGAGACATCTCCAATCAACCTGACGTCATCCGAGGGCGAGAGGAGATTCAGATTCTCCGGCCGGCGAATCTTGGAGTAAGAGAGGATCCCGTTCCTGAGAAGGAACCACCTGGATCTCCACCCTTTTCCGTAATTGGTCCACTTGTAGAGCACTCCGGCGACAGTAGTCTCAGATCCCGTCTGCTGCCGTACGCCATTTCCGCCATCAGATCCACCAAATGCCGTCGCCGGCAAACTCCTCGTTCTCGTCAACAGCCACGGCGCCACCTCCGGCGACTGGTCCCCTATGCCGTTGGGACTCTCTAGCGAGATACAGCACAGCGGATGCAATTCTTTCACCCGCATTTTGCGCTATCCCTCGATCTTAATCACAAACGAACCAAACAAAACACATTTAGCATTCAGTCTCCTGCAACAACAGACAAACAAAACAAAGCAAAAGCCCGCTCAAGCATACGGCAAACACAACAACGAAAACGCAGCTAGGGTTAAATGCACGAACGATGAACTGAGGGGAAGGAGACGAAGGCTTCCTCGAGGTAGGAGACGAACCTGAGCTCTGAAACTGAGAGATTCAGGAAGAGAGAGAGAAATTTACTAAAATAAGAACTCCTTTTTTAGCTTGAATTGATGGCAAAGTATAAAATATTACTGTATACTTCTATAAAAAGCTCCAATCTATCTATCTCTATATATGCGTTCCTTTCTTTCGCTCTTACACATCTTTATATTTATATATCACATATGCGCCTTTGGAGGAGAGAAGTTCAGCTTGCAGAAGGTAATTAAGGCGGTAGCAGAACCGTAATTATATTGACGTCGAAGGCTAACCCACGCGTTTTTCCTATGCATTTTATCGCGGTACATCGTTAAAATATCGTGAGACTGAGTCGGAAATGAGCCAGTTTCTTAGTGGCTTTTTCTGCCCATTTATAATTAAAAAAAATACTTTTTTTATTTTTGAATCTGAAAACCAAACTAAAATGAAAAAGAAAAACAGTTGCAGCGTTTACTCTCTGTTTTCGTTAACTGAGACTTTTGTTTCAAAAGCAGAAGGCTTTAAGCAATAATAACGGAAGTGATAGTACTAGTGATCGCTTTACTGCTTTTAGTCTCTAATTTCTATTATCCTCTTCACTAAATTTCAATTATTCAATCATTAGGTCAAAAAAAATAAAATAAAAAGCAACTTTATCCAATTTAATCTTTTTAATTTTCCTTTCACTGTATTGGATGGAATTAAGATTTGACTTTTAAATTTCTTTTTTATGCAAAAGGTAATGTGTTAATTAGCTACTTTAGCATAACTCCAAAGCTTCTTCTTCTAATCCTAATCCACTCATGCTGAAAATAGGAAGACGAGGCGTCCATAATTATTTGCTACCTTTTTAAATATATAAATCAAACTTTAATACATAATTTATTATAAAATTATCTTATTAGATAATAAGAAATAAGTGACCCATTAAACTGTTTCAAATGATTCGTCCCATGTGGTGTCATAGTGAGATTTTTTTACGTTATGAAAAATCTAAGTAAGAACCGCAACCCGCCAATCACTCCGATAATTCTTTAGTTCAATCTATCTTTTTTATTTTATTTTTTTAAAATATTATATATTTAATAAATTTAATGATTAAAATATTTATTTTTATGTTATCATTATAAATATAGAAATATTATTTATATTTCATATATAAAAAGCATACAATATTAAAAAATATTATATCTGATAATTTAGCAAGGCAAAAGACTGATTTTTATATTTATATATTAATATAATAAAATAAAAATATTTTATTTTTTAGAAAAAGGAACAAAAATTATATATCAATATGATATTTGTTTCACTATAAAGTTAGAGATGAATGGATAAATGGGACATTCAAATTAAAAATACCCAAAAAACAAAAGCAGAAATTTTTCATTGTTTCCGTCCACCAAGCAACAAATACACACGACCACAACCCAAAAGCAAACCTATGCCTGTAAATGTATATACCACCTTAACACAAACACACCAACCCCATCTCATATCGCATCTCATTTAGGCCCTAAAAGAGACTCCCCACATGGACCAGAACCAGAAGCTTCACTGCAATATCCATGCAGCTCTCTTTCTCTCTCCACAAGTTCGGTCAGGGATTTCAACAAACAGTTTACGTGCATGTGAAGGCAAACCTCCCGAAAGGAAACAAGCAGCAGAAAGAGAAAAGAGAGAGAGAGAGAGAGAGGGGGGGGGAGGGCGGGGACCTCTAGGGATTGGCGGTGGTCACGCACTCGCTGAGATCGAATAACACCACCCAACTGTCGTAGTACTACTTCCTTCTCTTTCGCAATGAAGACGATGGGGCTTCTTCAACTTTCAAGCTTTAGTTTTATTATTATTATTATTATACAACGTCCTTTTTCTTTTCTCTTTGACTTTTCAAAGAAAGCTTCCAGGTGGGCCCGGAAGTTGAGGCAGTGGAATTATCTCATAGGAGATGCTATTTCGAGAAATTAAAAAACAAAATACAGAATTTCATTTACTAAATGTTTGTTTGGTGAAAGTGACAATTCAGCGAGAACAATAGCAAATTATGGTGTAAAATCGGACGGCATATATTTTAACATAATAAATATATGTGTTAATGACGTCATAATGTTTAAAGATTCCTATTATTGATGAAATAATAATAATAAAATATTTATTTTTTAAAACGAAAAAGTATGAGAGAGAAAGAGATAAAAGTAGGAGGAGGAGGAGGAGGAGGGAGCGCATGGAAAACTGCGGGGCGGACCATGGGGAAGAGTGGACTGGCGAGCCGGGGAAGGACCGCAGTTGGCGATCAACCCCATGTTCTGACACCTGTCAGCAATCATCCAATTCTTTTTTTTTTTAAATAAAGAATGAAGGATTAGTACTATAGTGACGTGCTCTGCAGCCTGTTTATGTGTTTCTGTGTGGCCCGCTCGTCTACTCCCCACGCTCCCTCTTTTCTTTTCTCCTCTTTCCTCTGGATCACCTCACTCCTACTCTCGTCTCGGCGCGTGCAATTCACTACCAGTTTCAAGTATTAATCATTTAAAATTTGATAGCATATATATATAGCTCGTATATGATGACATAATTTGGCAAAAACAGTTGTTTTTTATTATTATACATTACATCATATGGTATATTATTTATTTTATAAATAAATTGAAGATAATTTTTTAATAAAATAAAGTTAACACATTATATTATAAAAGTATAAAACATTAAAATTATGTAGTTTAATTATTAAATTTTATATTCATTAAAATTATTTTATTCATCAATAAATAAATAAAAAACTTGCTTCTTGATGTGTTTTATTAAATATTGAAAAATAAAAACATTAAAATATCTAATATGCTCATAAACAACTATCGACCTATAAATTTTCTAATCAAAAATTTTCACTCAGATATCTTAATTATTATAAAATAAAAATAGATAATACTTATTATATGGTAAATATTAAAACAATATCATATTCATTAAACTAAATCTATAATATTAATGTATTAATATCATATTTCCTTGTCATACTCTATAAGAATTTTAATATCTTGATATTTTTCAAAGAAACATGCTTCTAAATATATATATATATAGAGTTAAATATATTACTAGATTAAAAGAAATGCTTGTATAATATAAATACCCAATCTCTATAATAAAGTAACATATATAATCATATAATTATATATTCATGTAAAAAGAGCTAAAAAAAGGTGAAAACTATTTAAGATGTTTTAAAGGGATATAACAAGCAATAAATAAATATATTTTATTGTTATTAAATATAGTAAATGTACATATATTTAAAAAAACAATATAAAATTTTTGATTTTTTTATTATAATAAAAAATATAAATGGGCGATGTTGGTGCAGCCACGTGAATATTTCTGTGGAGTCCAGAAGCTACAGTTAATGTGGCTTTTTGGGGTTTTTGTTTATGTTTGTGTTGTTGACTTATGAACAGTTTAGCAAGGAGTGCTCCTCAATGCTTGCTGCTGTGAGGTCGCTCATCACCACATCAAAAGGTTTTTTTTTTTTTTTTCAATTACTTCCTTGCAAGCAAGTGGACCTACAAGCAATTGTGTAAAATTAATTTGTTGATTAATTAAATTTTTAATATAATAAATTTTAAAAAAATTAATAAATTTAAAATCAACAAACTTATCAAATATAGTTAATCAAGATATTTTATTTTTTTAGCTTATTTATGATAAATTTATACTTAAATTATCTATAATTACATAAAACAATATCGAGTCAGTGGTTGTTATTATTAGAAATAAAATTAAGGATATATATACATATAAAAAAAATTATTCCTTGAGCAATTTAATATGATTCAAACTTTTTGTTGATTTAAATTATATTACTTTTTTTAAATAAAATAAAAAATATTTTATTATTTATCATATTAAAAATAAATCACATTTTACTTATGATAATTTTAAAAAATCAATAAAAAATATTGATCTAATTCAATGTTGTACCCATCACCCCTAAGAGAAATTGGATCAATCTTGAGGTTCCGAATTATCAATCAACGTCTATGAACATGTGGGCATGAACAAATCAATTGACAATAATGATAATAACAATAATGTAATTTTTTAATTAAAAAAAGAAAAGGGAAATAGGAAGAGGTTGAGAATTAGTACTGAAATGGTGGTATTGATTGGGGTATGAACTGGATTGAACTAAAACATGAAAATGACATTTAAGAAAGTGACCATCTCAGACATTGAAGCGCAAGTCATTATGTTGACATTGATACACTTTGAAAGATATAACATATGAACCATGATCACATGCATTAACCGGCTCTCACTCTCTTTTCAATCTTTTCATATACAGTAATTTTTTAAAAAAAGAATTAATAAAAATATGAATTTTATAAAATTTATTTATTTAATAAAAAAAATGATGTTGCCAAACTTTATAAAGTTTGTGTATCTTTTGATAAAAATTAATGTTTTAGATTCTGGGGATTAATGTGGTTTGAGAAAAAGAAATTAAAAATTTATGTTGTTTAAGGCGATGGAATTAATAGTATTTTTTGTATTAATTTTTTGTGAAATAAAAGAAGATATTTATGAAATTAAGAGAAGAAAAAATTTGAAAAATGATAGTATATTTAATTAATGAAGAGAGACTACAAAAAGGTATATTAATAAGAATGGTAATCGAGAATGAATAAATATACTTAAAAAATTGTTTATTTTTTATTAATATCATAAATATTTAAAAAGTAACATAAAATATATCAATCGAAAGAGGATTGCTCTTTGTCGGATATATATATCTTCATTAAGATTCCAATTGAGTGACAAATCATAGTTTTGATATTTTGCTTTTGGAACAAAATTTAAAAGGGTGTGGCCCCTTATTGACAAGAAATACAATAAAAGATTAGAGAGTCTGGGGATATGCCGACAAGTTTTTATTTTTTAACAAAATAATTATTAATACAAATAAATAAATAAATAAATATTATAATAGATCGAAAAAACTCAAATTTTATTTTGAGAAATTAATTTGTAATTTAATAAAATTAAGATGGAATTAATGAATATTCATGATTTAACAAAAGAAAAAGAAATAAAAGGAAAGTGGGAAAGAATGAATTACAAAAATGTTGAAATGAAAATCCAAGAACATGAAGCAAAGGATAGCATTCAACATTTGAAATTATATATATATATATTGAAAAGAGAAGACGGAACAAATGGGATCTCACACACACTCACCCCCAAAAATAATGGTGCCATCCCTTTGTGAGACCAAGACTATCTTTATTATCTCCAACCCATGTGTCTCTATTAAGATGTGTTAATACCCTATTTTCTAAGACCCCACCCCCCCCTCCCAAATCACCCATTTAGAGAGAGAAAAAGAGAGAGATAAAGAGTTGATTAGGGTTTGCCCCAATCACAAGTCTCATCTAGGGAACATCTTTAAAAGGCAAATATAAGTCCTAAGTGTGACAGAAGGAGCCCTAAAATCTCACTTGGCAACCACATGCCACGTAGGGTTGATAATATGAAGTACCGGATGATTCTCTTTTGTTAATTTTATGTATATAGATGTTGATTGCTAAATAGGTCTTTGTTTCTTTGGTTTCTTTTTGACGGCAAAGCTTGCAGTGATTGACGTGGGGATAATGTTTGTTTTATACAATCTATAATATATGGTTGTGTAGTACATAGAGATTAATATAATAAGTGAGCTTGGTGGGGGCTTTCCTTTTGAGGTTCATCCTTGTGGGGATCCACATGGGCATGTGTCATGGTAGAAGAGAGTGCCTTAACCCTAGCCCGGGTTAATTCCCTCTCTCTCTCTCTAGATTTTTTTCCTATTTACATATAATTAAGCATCAACTTTATTAGTTGGATATAAAATCATTCTTAGTTTGAATTTTTTATTAATCCAAAAAATAGTCTCTTTAATCACTAGATTACCCATAAAACAAAATATGCTATATGAGTTTAGAATTAATTAATTGGATCGAAATCTTTTATTGATTCAAATCGTATTGAGTTTTTGAAAAAATGATGAGAAACAATTATTTAAAAGTGAATTAATTATAATTTATTTATTTTTATAAATATATTAAATTATAAAAATATTTTCATATGCTTTTCATTAAAAGAAAAACTTGGCACAAACAAAATTATTAAATAATTTCAATTCTAATTAATTGAATAAACGGCCCATTCAATTGGGTATTATTGTTTGTAATTTTGTGGGTGTGTTCACTTAATTTTGGAGACTACCCACAAAAGCATATGGGGTTTAGGGTATGATTAGTTGAATAATTAAACCATCCATCAATTAACTTGTGGAGTGCGTTATTTTATTTTTTGGTAATTAGTGACCCGTGAAAGGTTGGGAATGTGAAAAGGAGGAATAGCATGATCGGTTTTAGGGATAATTAATAGAATAAATCACCCTTATAGCTTGCATTGTTGTACCCATCAAAGGGTAAGAAGAAAAAGATTAGTATTCCATATTGGGTTAATTGGTTATAAATTAATTAATTAGCTTTCTAATAATTAAAGTGATTTAGGAGAGAGTGTTGTTTACTTAATTGTAAGTTAAAAGAAGTGTTGTTTGTATATTTGGAGGCAAATGGTGGGGAGCATCATTTCCAAGTTGTATGGGATAGTGCACTTTTACTAATATATGTACAACCTTAATGCATGATATGTTGGGTGTCTAATTATGCCACCAAGTGACACTACTCAAAGAAACTAGTACACAAGGAGGGGAGAAATTAAGCATAAAAAAACCGAGGTCATTAGAATTAAATAGTAACAATCATGTGATTTTTGTTGACATTGAATACCCTTTTTTTTTGTCTGTAACCCTTTAACAATATTTTAATTAATTAATAATACGTAAGTTAATTAAGTTATTAAATTATATCATTATTATTTAAAAATTATAAAACTAAACAAGGTATAAGATCTTAACTTTTTATATTATATATATATATGTGAAGTTAGAAAAAACTACTTAAAAGATAAAATTCGTAACAACTAAAATTTCAGAACAGATAACATTTTTTTTTTTATTCTCTTACCCAAAAAGAAAATTTTTCAATTAAGTGAAAACTATGCTTAAATTTTGTCCAAAATATTTATATTTACAAGCAGTTAGTGTATCCTCTCTAAGTTGATCGATGATTGAATTCGCTTGGAGGGTAAGCCATGATGAAGAAATATTTGAATGTTCAAAATGGAAATGGAGATAGGTATGAAACAATGAATAATAATGAAAGATGGGTTGCCATGAAATGAGGGGAAGAGAAATGGGTGGATGGAGAAAAGGAGCAAGCTTGGCAATCAAATCCATGTTTCTCAAGTACTAAACAAGCAACACATATTTCTTCAATGGAGATCACAAAAAGGCCTTCTAGTTGGGAAACAACTCATTCAAGCACTACCAACTGGCCCCTCTCCCCCACCTCTCTTTCTCCTCCTTATGTCCTTTGTGTATTTATGCACCATTACTCTTTCTCTCTCTATGTATATTCATATATATGTCATATGAAAGACAATATATGTTTGTCATCGGCATGGCATGTGCATGCCCATGCCATCACACGTTTGAAGGAAAAATCCTGTTGTGGGCATTTGTGTCCCTTGGCCATAACAATGAACCCAGAGTTTCATATGGTTTATGACATTTTTTAGGGTTTCATCTTCTTAGATTATTAGATTATAGACTTCACGTCATGAGTGGTCCGATGTTAATTTTCTTGGTTGATTTTCTTTGAACCTATATTTCCTTGCTTCGGGTGAAAAGAAAATTAAATGACCCTACACATAAATATCAAAAGAAGGGAAAATTTTGGATCATTGATATGCTTGTTGAAAAGGGCAATGAGGAAAGAAAATTAAAGGAATTTTCTATGTAATTTGGTTCTTCTCCTTTTTCTATCTTGTCAACATGAGAAGTGTAATACGAAAAAGGATGAAAGAAACAATGAATTAAGCAATATTGAAAAACTATTTTTTATTTTTATTTTTCTTGCGTATTGAAAATATCCTTTAATTTAAAAAATAAAATCATTTGTTGATATGAGTTTATGTTGATTTTTTTTTTTGTTTTGCTATTAAGAAATTAATTACAAAGTTATTTTTTTAATTTTAAAAATTAATATAAAATACAAAGTAATTAGCATCATAATCTTGTTTAAAAGTTTAATACAATCTAAATCAGTAAAAAAATATTAATTAATTTTTAAATAAATGTAAAATTTTCTCTATCAAATTAAATAAAAAATTCATAAAATTAATTTTTTAAAATGTTAAATAAAATAAAACATATTAAAGATATAATATAGACATCAAGAGTGTGCTACATTTGACCAAAACAAATAACATAATGTGTGGGATGAATTTAAAGTGAGTCGGCAAACAATAATAAGACAAGCTTACGACAAATTTAAGTTCCTTTTTGTACTCACGAGCATGTTCATGTGAGCTTCCCAAATAATTAAAGAAATTGAAATGGAAAAGGCTAATCAGATTGACTAAACAATGTAGGAGAGCCCACCCAGAGGAGAAATTATTTGTCCTTTTTTTTGGATAATAGGGAGGAGAGTGCTGAATGGGGAGCATGGCAGAAGGCAACTATATAGGACTATGTATTACATGTAATGTGCCCTTAGAAAATTTTTTTAAAAAATAATTAATTAACTTTTGGTACCAAAGGAGGATGCCATGCAAAGGAACATTATTGTGGCCATGTTGGTTTCTCAATTATGCCCTTCCCCCTTTCCCTTTTGTACTCTCCCCTGCAATATTGGTAGGGAAGGTTGCTGCACCACGTTCACATCCTGTTTCCTACCTTCCTTCCTTCCTTCTCTGATTTTTTATTTTTGATAATTTTAAATTTTTATTTATATATACTATTATCAAATAATCATATATATATATGATAAAAACTGTATAAAATTTTGATATTTATTTAATATTATCAAACATATTTTGATACGTAAAAAATAATAAATCGAATTTCAAATCAGTATTAAATTGAACTTTATTAAAAATATTTAAAAAATAAAAATATTCAAATCAAAAATCTTGCAAATTACATAAATTTTGATTTAAAATTTTTTATAAATGTAAAAAATATTTAAACTATTATTCCAAAAAAAAAATAAAATTTTTGGAGTACTGAAAATATTTTTTAAAATATTTACACTGTTAAAAACTTAAAAATTGCGAAAAAAAAAATTGTGAGTTAAAAATGGTTCAAAATTGAAGCATGTACTTCAAATGTAACATAAAATTTATTTAAATATTTTAATTACATTTTATTTGAATCAATATTCAGTTTAAATTAAATTGATAAATTAAAATTTAATTTATCATTTTTTGAACATTGAGTTTTGTTTGATAGTACGGGATAAACATCAAATTTTTATATAATTTTTATTCTAATATATATTTTTATAAATAACATAAAAATTATTTTTATTTTTATTTTAAGTTAGATTTTTCAATTGATTTAATTTTTATTAAGTTTTGATTTGATTTAATTTATATCTAAATATTTAAATTAAAAATCTTATATAATAAATTTTAACTTAAATTTTTTATAAATATAAAAAAATTGTTCAAGTTATCATCACAAAATATAAAACAAAATATTTTGAGTATTAAAAATTTATATTTAAAAATTTATATAATGAAAAATTTTTAAAAATTAAAATAAAAATAATTTATAAATAAAAAATTTTTAAATGTTTGAACTTGAAATAGAATGTAAATTTTATATAAATTATTTTTAATATATTTTAATAATAAAAATATTATTAATTTTATATAACCATTTGAATTAATATTTGAATTAAATTAAATTAAAATTTTAAATATAAAATCAAATCAATTAAAACTTTGATATTTAAATTAAAATAAAATAAAATAAAATTTTTTAATTTTTATATATATTAAAAAAATATGATAATTCAGCATACCAACACTTACACTGTAATGAATTTACAATAAACTCTATATCATATTAGTTGAGCTCTTACCACTTGAAGCAATTTTACATATATATTTAATACCTATAGGCAATATTATTGATTAAAAAAAGGGTGAAATTATTATTTTGCAGCACAAAATGGATATCGACAAAGTGAATTGATAATTTGGAAAGAAAAATAAATAAATAAATAAAATGCATGTATTTACCCTATAGAATATAGTACATGAAACATGTAATAATTCATCAAAGATCCGAAATTATAGTACGAAAATGTAATTGGTTTTTCTGTTTTTGTTTTTTTCTGGCATGAGAGTGATGAAAACAAATGGTAATTCAGTACTGAATGTCACATATTACATTGATGGCAAGATTCATTGGCCCTTGAAAGCCAGAGATATAACCAACTGAAGCAGAAGAGAGTGAGCTAAGGGAATCTTTGTAATTTAGTGTATGATAAAAGAGAAGTACCAAAAAGCAGACTCACCTTTCTGGGTGGCGCTATGTCTATACTGTGCATGCAGCAAAGTTACTGTCAGTGAGTTGTATTTAAAGGCTACTTTGGTCAATAACACAGACCTCATCATTAATTTTCTTCTTATAACTTAAACGAAGATTTCTTAATTAAATTGGTGAAGTTAAAATATGGAATTTTTTTATTGAAAAATTATTTATATTTTTTTATTAAATAAGATTTTTTTTTGGGTGATACCATGATCTTATACAGATCACCAATAAAATCTTGCTATTTTAGGCAGCATTAATTTTAATGATCAATATTTAAAATTTACTTTTCATATGTTTTTGTGTATGTTATAAAGTTGCAAAGATTTTAATCGTAAACATATAATGTTTTCATGTGACTTGAAACCGAAACAGTAGTGTTGTAAAACCAAAAAAAAAAAAAAAAGGAAAAATTAGGAAGAGGGATGTTGTTGGCTTTACACTGGTGGGTAAAGAGTGTAATTAAAGAGTAGAGGCCCCCAGATTGTCAGATAATGAATGAAAAGCTAGAAGGAAAGATGAATGCAAAAAATAGTTCCCTTGTTGGTTGATAGCTTTGGAGAAATAAATCAATGTCACATGCAAGTATTATAATTACTTCTTTATTAGTGCCGAAAATTGAGCAATTTTGAGGATAATTTTGTGGCCACAGTTGGTTTGAAATCAATGAGACTGCGGGTGGTGACAAAAGGTACCTTAGGGTTGAAATTGGTGAAGAAGTGAGGGGGCCGGTGGGAGGAGGTGGGCTGGTAGATTGCAATAAGACAGCAAACCTAACCACTTTGCGTAAATGCCCAAATCAATGCTTTCTGTTTCTGATCAATGCCACTCAAAGGTGATGTGGACATGGATTTCCTATTGATTTGTTTCAAGCTGATGTTCTTTCAAACTGGTAATTCATTATAATAACAATAAATAAATTAAATTTTAATTATTTGTTTTATTAAATTATCACCTGTAAATAGCTCTTTAAAAGATCATGTTTTGAATGAGATGTAAAGAGATTATGTGCTTCCAACACCCACCAACTTTAAGTATGATTTTTTCAATGAATCCATGTGGACGATCCCATCTACCTAAAGAATATGACAGAAAAAACAATAATCTGAAAAGGGAAAAAGGAGAGAATAGCAAATGCAGTTTTAGAGAGAAAAAGGTATCAAAATCACTTGCAATCCCACACTCAAATTTAATCATCATCATCTGTTTAGTTAACTAGCTGGTCTGGACTCAGTAAATGTGGATGTGCATTGCAATGCAAGGCAGGTTGATCAAACTTCTCACATTCTAAGGTCATTACCTGGTTTAAGATCTTATTGGACTGAAGGGAAATCATAACTTGGAGAGGATGATGTCTCTGTTTGGGACAAGAAACTTACGGCTTCGTCTAAGAAATAAAGTGGTTTTGTTCATCAGAACTAGTGGGGTAAGGAGGCAGAACACAAACTAAATGATGCACCGATTTCATCCCTGAAAACTCTTCCAATGTTTCTGCTCCAGATGGGTGTCAGTCTTTCTTCTCTGAGCAACTCTGCCCAGGTCCTCTGATGGGTGGCAGTGATGATTATGAATAGGGTATCCTCCAAGTAAAATCCAAATTCATGTTAAATCCACTATTTTCCTTCACCACCTGAAAATCCAATGTGTCTCAGTGGTCCTGAATCCTGATGCTTTTACAGACAGAAAAGAAAGCTGGTAAATAAATGGAAAGATACTCAATTCTGAGCTCATTATAATCCGTCCAAAGTCTGTTCAAATTTTGACCAATGCCAAAAACCCCCTCCAAAAAAATAATTAAAACCCGGTACAAATGCCCAGATACCTATCACATGTTTGCATTCAGTTTCTAATGCTGCACTTGCAAGCTGGTAAAGAGAGGGGTGACAATGAGCTCAGCATTATCCAGACCACGCTTATCAGCTCAGACCTTTTACTAAGATGGGTCATAATCATAAAGCTTGACTGGTCTAACATTTCAGCAGTCAGGCTGATGGGGTCACTGAGTCCAAACAACAAACCAGGAACTACATTTAAGCAAACGTACAGGTAAATGCATCAGTTACAGAACTATGAGCAGGACCGGATGTGTTATTATATGTTCAATGCCACAGAACAGATCGATGAGCAGGACCAGATGGTTATCATGTTCAACAAATCCTTTGTAAGGTACAAAGCAAGTCAAAGATGAATGAGAAGCATGTGGAGCTTCTCCAATCTGTTAATCAGGTACACCATGATTGGAGAAAGCATGTGCTTTTAGCTTTACCCAAGAGCATGCTTAAATAATAGTCAGTAAAAGGTGATAGTTTAGAGATAAGGATTAATCGAACCAATCTATAATCCTGTCATATCACTCGAGGTTGCTATTCCATCGGTTCTAGCTATCCTTGTCATCTAAGACCACTGGGCAAAGCACATTAATTCCTCCAAGAAGAATATAATAATGGGCAGCTACCATTTGGTGACATGGGGTAAAGCTGAAGCAGATAAAGTGGAGAGCTTTCAGAATAAAGTAAATGAGATCTTTCATGTAATTTGTCATGATTCCTGTTTTCTGGATGGCTATGTGTCACGCGCACATGGTCAATTTCACTATGCCTTTGAATGATTGCCTCTTCCTGTTTGGGCCGAAAAGGCTTAGGCTAGTTTAACAGGAAAGTCGGCTTTTGAGGTTTCAAACCAAGATCATGGAAAGCTAACAAGAAAAAGCATATGCAGGTGTCCCGCTAATGGACAAGTTCCAACTCCAAACAGCTCCAAAGCCAAAAGAAGCCTACATGACTTTCCACAAGAGCCACCTTCTCTCTGAAGGTCCATCTTCAATCTGGGGACCAGCCATTAAAAAGGCCCCAATTCATACAGACTTCTCAGAGCAGACACCATATTCAAAGCTTAATATTTTCCCATGGTGGGACCTCTAGAGACTTAAAAAGTAGTGGGTTGCAAAGCTATAAAGCAGATGGTTACATCTAACTATCATTATGGACAGAGACTGTCCTGGAATTCCACAGTAAAAAACAATGTTATTGCAATTTCAGTGCACAGTTAACAGATGCAGAGTTTGTAGACCCTGTTTGCGTCTCTTTTTCAGCAACAGCAAATAGAAACGGACATAAAAGCAATAATAATCTGAGTCATGTTAGGGCATACCAGTCCACAATCTGCTCTGAATGCAGAATCAATCCAACAAGCAAACATGTGGCTGCCCAAAGGAGTGGGGATGCTTTCCGTCACTTAGTTGATGCCTACCCGGCGGGTTGTCTCTGTGTGTCAACTCAATAAATGAACAATGGGTATTACTTTACAACTATTTTCCATCTACCTGTGTTTCATATTTCCATCATGAAACTTACAACAGCAATAATGCAAATTAATAACAAGTAACAATCATTGTCAGCGCTAATCTAGCCAGTTTATGATGTCACAATCTGTCAACCAACAAACACTTTACCAGATAAAGCTTATCACAAGTAAAGCAGTTTGTTGAAGGTGACCATACCTTCTCTTTTTCTTTTTCTTTTTTTTCAGTTTTGAACAAGTTAAATCCCTACATAGAAACATAAGAGAAGATGCAACAATAAATACATCCAGGCAAAAGAAGGGGATCCAATGAAGCTTGCAAAAAAGAAAGTTTACGCTTAACAAGTTTGGTCAAAATATACTTCATCCAACTATTCAACTCTCTCTCTCTCTCTCTGTCTCTCTCTCCTCTCTTCTATAATTAATACCTCCACCAGCTTTCACAGTCAGTGATGAAATCTCCTCTCCTTTTGATACATTATAGGTCTTCTGGGGTGGGACAGCAAAAGAGGCTAGAAAATGATTCTGCTTAACCATTCCATAAGAATGGTCACCATGCAAACCTCTGCTTGTGCCATAATCAGCTTAGCTGAGTAAAGCTAATATAGTGATTAGATGCTACTTGACATCCTCAATTTTGTGAGTAATCTCTTCTGAGATTCCTGAAAATTCAGCAAGAGAAATAAAGCAAGATTTCTACTCAAGAATTGCCAGGCAGAATTTTGTGCTCTACCCCAAAGGGAGGGAGATACTATATTGCCACTATGGAGAAAAAAGATCATGCTCTACTAACAGCTGAATTCATGCAAGCAAAGAACAAAAACTTCTGACTGATAACTAAAACAATGAGGATCAAAACACTAATGAAATTACCTCTGTTGAACATGCTGACAATTCCCAGTACCTATCTAAATTGTACTACAGTGTAAATCCAGCTTAGTACAGCATATAAGGCTATAACACAATAGCAAATGAAATCATATTTAGCAAAGAAGACAAAATAAAAATAAGTTGAAAGCAAACTATGGAAATTCATACTTAGCCAAAGAAGTTAAAGAATAAACTTTTACAAGCTACTCATTGATATAAACAATAATATGCATATGGACTGTTGATAAAGTCCGATTTGTCTCCATGTGAACTCTCACCTTGACCATTATTCTAAGAAATGTAAGATTCTCAGTGGTGATCAAATTAATTCACATCATAATCCAATTACTAAGGCATCGGAGCTACAATGCCATATTAAATCAAATTCAAGTAAATGTTCCAAAAAGAAAAAGTCAGAAAATTAAGTTGACAAAAGGACAGATTATGCAAATGGCAACACATATATAATACCAATATTGAATCCATCTCCCATAAATTTTCACCTTTACTACTTTTCAAGAATGAAAGTCGTTGCATGTACAAAAATATGCTTCCATAAAAGCTTTTTCCATTAGCAAGTTCAGCTAACCAAACAACAGAATTTGAACATTTTAACAATTTGTATGAAGAGAAGGTTGATTGATCACAAAAGTGAATGTGAAATTACAGAGAGAAAGAAGAGAGGGGGAGGAGGGGGGGGGGGAGGCTAAATGCTGTCGGATATGCAATTTAAGCCAATAATCTTAAACATATGTTGGACTTGTCTATCAGTTGAATTCGCGGCAGACCATAACAAAAAGCAACAAGTGAACATTCTGCCAGATAACCATTAAAGGATACAATTATTCTGCCTTCCAGCAGTCCATGAAGTGCTTAATCAACAAGTATCCATTTGCATATGGACACAGAAGGGGGAAGTCCAAGAGGCATATAAAGGAGGCAAATTCCCCTTCTTATAAAAAGAATAATACCAAAATAAAACAATTTCCTGGAACACCAGCTGAGGAAGAAGGTTGGTATAACCACTACATAATTTACATTATTTTCCACAGGAAGGCTATGATGAAGGCCACCTGGAATTCAAGAGATTAAAAAGTTCAATTTCAACAAAGTCTTGTCTGGCCCAACCTCAGAGCAAAGCTTCAAGAGAAAGAGTTGAAGAAAGGTTCTAATTCATACGAACAGGCTGAGGGAAGTTGAAAGAAATCCGTGCAGGTATCTCTTCAAATAGACCTGGCTTGGTTTTAGCCTGTCCTAATTGGCAGTCTCAATGAGCTTTCTTCCAAAGTCAAGACCAGGTTATCTTTCTCTAAAAGTATCTTTTAATAGATGCATGAGGTTAGCTGGAGCGGCATAGAAGAGCTCAACTTGGATAATGCATGACGCAATTTAGGACAATGAAGTTCTTTTAATCCATAAAGGGCTGTTGTCAATAATAACTGCCAAAGGAAGTGAACATAATAACATCAGTTCTAGAGATTGACCATGCATCCTTCACTAACTCAAAATAAATAAATACATAAATCATGCTGCGTAGTTATATTCATCACTTGGTAGAAGGATACTCCAGCTTCCCTGAGATTGCATAATGAAGTATGAGACTAGAACTTCAATGAATCAAAATGATAAACCATGGATAAAAGATGGAAAAGGATAACTAAACCCCTTTCTGCTCAAATTTGACATCTGCTGAGACATCATAGCAAACATAGGAGCAAGACCATCATCTCTTCAGGTCCTTCGCAGAGAAGACCATCACTCTATTATTGAACAGATGATGCGGTAATTGAATCCTTAACAGTTTCCCAGTGGAAGCTACGAATATTCATATTGAGTCAAAAACATCCTCAAAGGATCAGTTACAATATTGAAATTTTTTGAAAGCTCAAGCCATGACATATATTTCTTTACAATTACCAGGAGAACTTAGATGCACACTTTAAGTTTTGATAAATCCTAAGTTGCTCAAAGCAGTGACTGCAACACACAGGAAAAACCTCCATCAAAATAAGCCACCAAGTCATCGATCGGAATAATATATAGTACCTTCAGCAACAAGGCTCTCCAATTTGGGTCTTACCCAGAAAGCATGGCACAAGACACTTCTTTGACTTGAATTCAGTCTTTATGGTCACTGCAAAACCTATATTGAAGTTACATAACTACTAGTAACTAAAGCTGGTGTTTCACTGATGTTGTCACGCCGATGGACCCAACAATCTCTGAGACTTTCTAAGAGTAAAAGCTTTAACATATGCTTTAAGTGTCTACAGATACATATGGAAAGATCATTTTTTGTTCCATATTTTGGTTAATCATAAATGGTGTAAGCTAATTGCTATCTGAATTAAAGCAATATTTTGTAGGGTAAGCAACAAAGTAGAACACTGAAGTTGCCAGCCAGACATAGAACGCTGGTTTGCTCAATGGTCCTAGAACAGCCAGCTGCTATAACCAATTCAATTTTCAGTACAATGCTGGATACCAGCACTAAAACAACAGATATAATTGGGAACAGACTATTCAAGATCTCAAGCTGACAGAACAGTCCAACAGAAGAGGGAGCAAGTATGAGTAATTAAAGCATAATTTTACACTTAAATCACATAAATCTTGTGAATTTTCCACACTATTGTACATAAGAATGTCCTCTCAAATGGAGCAAGTAAATTGGAGAACGTTCCAGTTTCGTTACCTGGATCGAGAATTTTCTCAAAACCTCAAAAGTGAAAAGACAAAGAAAGCCTCAAGAATCCCCAAGCTCGCCCCTGCAAACACATCCAACAGAAAATGCCTCCCAAGCAGAACCCTAGAGATCGCAGTTGCAGCTGCCCAAACCCAAATTCCCCAGACAATGGCTCCCACCACGTCCCCATCATGGTAGTAACCAACCCGCTTGTCCAAGAACGAACTGATTCCACCTCCTGCTTCTCTCGCTTTGGATGCGAAGCTTAACACGACGCTCTCGATGGCGGCGGACGACAGCGAGATGGAAGCGGCGATGAAGAAGACACGGGAAGCGTGGCCGCTAGGGAAGGAAAAGTTGTCAGCGGATACGACGGGGGACATGTTGGGGTTGTAGTGTGGGCGAGAGCGACGGAAGAGCATCTTGACTATCCCGACGAGAGCGAGGTCGAGAAGGAGACCAACGAGGAAAGGAAGGAGGAACGGAAAGCGGAGGGGGACGAGGTAAGGGGCAAGGAGGAGGGAGAGGGAAATGGGGAAGGAAAAGCGAAAGTCAGCGGACAGCTCGAGGAGGAGTAGGAGGGAGTATGGGAGGACGGGTTTCGTCAGCGCGTGGAGAGTGTAGGAGAGGGCGGCATCTACGCTCAGGAGGTGTCGGAGGACTGGTGGTGCAGATGATGATTTGATGGTCGTTGCGGCTGCCTTTGGTGGCGGCTGAGAGGAGCCCATTGGTTGTGGCTGGCGGTTAACTGACAGAGGGATGAGACAGTTAATTTGGTTATGGTCCGATTGACCCTA
This sequence comes from Moringa oleifera, assembly GCA_021397835.1. Lineage (NCBI taxonomy): Eukaryota > Viridiplantae > Streptophyta > Magnoliopsida > Brassicales > Moringaceae > Moringa > Moringa oleifera. Next base: position 2,986,109 of record JAJFZO010000566.1, read on the forward strand.
AAAAATGAAACTACTTCGTTTGAACGGCGCCGTCTTGCAGTGTGTGTATATATATATGAACGTATCATCTCTTTGGTTATACTGAAGTACCACATGATTAAGTATGAAATCAGAGATTTAAATACACAATTACTCGGATATTAATTAACCTTTAAATACCCTTTTTTAACAAGCCAATTTTGAAGGATAAGATGAGCTCAGGTCCTTGACTATTGCAGACAGAAGCAGCTTTATAGATGAATTGGCAAGAACCATAAGTGTTACTTATTTAATTGCAGGAAGAAACCAAGCTAAACAGGTTTGATTTCATAACCAAAATTTCAGACTACCCAGAAGAGTTTTCCACTTTACCGGAAGTATGCCTAGAGTAGGTTTCCACTAGAATAACAACAATGTAAGATTGAATGAAAAAATAATTACAAAATGGTGGAGAAGGGTAGACAAAAAAGTAGGACATAGCTCAATCTCAAACATGAAATATAAGCGAAGACAAATATCCGAAATCGGCAGCTTGTTTCAGTGATTGACATAACTACGTGCTTGTGTGCATAGTTTCTAAGGAAGATTAAGAAAACTAATGAAACAGGGCAGAGATTAGGGCCGATCTTTCTTCTTTCTGGGTCAAGTTTCTTCTCTCTTTCTTCCCGATGATGTTTGAGCGTGAAAACAAAATTTAATAGGAAAAGAATACCAGGCAGAAATAATCTGACCTTCTGCAGAATTTACTGATTCTTGAGAGGAAAATAAGATAAAACAGCCTGGTAAAAATGATTGGTAAGTTCTTGCATGGATGAGAGATGTGATCATCTATAACATCAGCAGCATTTTCAAGTTCGGAGCTTTTACCACTCTCTAAGATTATGATGCAGGAAACGCTAAATCACAACCTATATCTTCAGCATTTAACACAACTTTCATAAAAATGTTAAGAATCCTACTAAGGGATGCACAAGCTACTCAAAAAGTGGTACAAGTCATAAGTAGGTACAAATTGGATACAACAACAGTACATCTCATGAAGAATCACTTCACAGAGACACCCTGTACTTTCCAGGTGTCTTAAAATGCCATCGATGAAGCTATCAGGCACCAATCCCTGCTGGGTCATTTTAGTCACCAGCTCCAACACCAGATCTTTTCTACCACATTTAGCACAACCATTGATCAAACTGCCATTAGAGTTGATATTAGGCAGGCAATCATAAACTGCTATGGAAGCAAAATCACGCATTCCATCATCCACTTCCCCTTGCAGACAATACACATTTAGCAGTCCATTGAATGTAATGACATCAGGCCTTATTCCTTTCTGAATCATCATCTCAAAAACTTCATTAGCTTCTTAAATCTTTCCTATTGCAAAACGCATTCTGTAATATGTTAAAAGTTACTCTATCAGGTAAGATATTTTGACCTATCATTTCATTGAACAGCTTTGTCACTTCACTCCGTTGGCTTGAATGACACAGTCCATAGATCATAGAGTTGTAAGTGATGAGGTCCAGTTTTAGGCCCCTTTGAATCATTAGCTCTAACAAAGTATTGGCTTCTCTAGTTCTCTCACCTTTGCAAAAGACATCAATTCAAGTGCTGAAAGTTACAACATCAGGTTGCAGCCCTTCCTCTATCAATTTACTGAACAATCTCAAGACTTTGGTATATTTGCCTGACAGACAGAATACTTGAATTAAAGTATTGAAAGTGAAGAAATCAGGTCTTAGACCTCTTCGACTCATAGCCCCCAACACTGTAAGGGCTTCTTTACTCTTCCTCTCCTTGCAAAGAGAACCAATTAACATGTTGATGTTACCACATTTGGCTGAGGACCTTCATCTATCAGTTTACACAACAAACTGAGGGCTTCTCTCAAACTGACCTCACTGAGACAAACCACGAATTAAACAGTTGAAAGTAATGATGTCAGGATTTATACCTCGATCATTTATTACTTCTACAAGTCGAAGTGCGTTTGCTGTTCTTCGTTCTTTGCATAGAGCATCAATCATTGCATTGTCTGTAAATATATCAGGTGAGGTTCCACAATCAATCATGTCTTTCACAAAATGTGCTGCTTTCTTCCATTCAACTGACTTGCATAAAGCACAAATTATGGAATTGTAAGTGAGAAAATCAGGCTTAGTGCCTTGCAGAGCCATTGATCTAAATAGAGATATAGCTTGTTGGATCTTCTCTTCTTTGCAAAGGCTGTCAATGAATCACATTGTAAGTAACAACATCAGGTTTAAACCTTCCCCTCACATTCATCTCTTTGAATATACCAAGTGCATCGCAGGTCTTTCCAGATTTGCAAAGCCCGTTGATCATAATCCTATGAGTAATTTCATTGCATGGATATTCTTTCTCCATAATTATCCCAAACAATCTCATGGCTTCATCAATCTTACCTTATGCACAAAGCCCACGAAGCAAATGACTAAAAGTATAACAGTTCGGCTCAAGTCCCCGTTTAATAATGCCCACTAAAACAGAGAAACCCAAGTCGACTCGATTCAAATGGCAAAGACAATGGATCAAATTACTCATTGTCAAAATATCAGGAAGAAGTTCAGCACGACCCATCAATTCTTTGCACATTGAAACCACGGCAGAGTAGTGATTCATTTTGCAGAGTTCCCCGAGCAAATAATTGAAAACCAAAATAGAGGGCACAGATTCCATTTGGATAATCTGATTGTAGAAACCCATTGCTTCTTCAAGCTTAAGAGATCCTGATTTACACTTCAATTTCCTCAAAAGCAACAAACTTGTGGTTTCACCAAAACCCTCTTCGACAGCGGTATCGTCACCGACTCTTAAAGACCCAGTAAAATTGGCAGAGGAATAAAAGGAAATATAAGCAGTTCTCGAAAACCCAGAAAGAGTAAAGGAAGGAGAAGTACCAGTAAAAGCAGAAAGAGAAGCAGAAGGCCTTGTGCTCATTTTCGTCATCTTCATCTTCACTGGGCTCCACTCTTGTAATCAGGGCATGGAATCAGTGCTCTTGAGAAACTTAGACATTTGGCTTCTCTCTGTCTCCAAAGACGAGCGGCAAATCACAAGCCAAAATCAGTTTCTGTTCTTCCATTCAAAGAAAGCTAGCCAAAAATGAGCCAACAGCTAGCTGTATCTTGCATGACTAGGGGAATAATTCCTTGCAGAGACATTTGCTGGGCATAATATGTGCGCCTGTCCACAAAGGAAAATGATCGCCATTAACAGTCCAGGCCCAATCCTCAGTTTGTGCAATGGGATTATCCTCTTGTGCTGAAGCCTGCTTAATGATTTGCATCACATCTTCTCAATGATACCGAAGTGGCACTTGAAAAGCAAGGGTTATAGAATAATTGCAGCCATCCTAAAAGCAACATTGCAATGATATTGATTAACATAATTAGAAATTATTTTATATTTTCATAAATGTTTCATTTGCTTTTTTTTGAAGTTTCTTCTCTCAATGCTCACCCATTCAAAATTTCATGCTACCTTGTAAAAACACCCGGTTATGCACCAACACTTCACATTCCATGGCAAACAAGTTCAAAATGCAAGTGACATGCGTAATGCTCAATATCATGCTAGTTGAGCCACAATGAAATGGGAAAAAACCAATACTAACAATATCATAAACAAATCAAAGAAAAGACAAGTGGGATTATTCTCCTTATCAGAAAACTGCCTTCAATGTGCCTTGGGCAAAATTATCATAGGTTATTTGTCTGAAGATGTTTAATTACAGCAACAACAAGACAAGATCCATTATTTCTAACCGTATGAAATTCCAAAAGGCAAACAGATGGACAAAAGAGGACAAATGTGTGACAACAGTTGAATTATTTGAAAGTGATCTAGCTTATGGCTCTCCACCAAGCTCCACTCGCAGGTTGTCATATGGATACACTTTTGGTGTCTGGTCAAACAAAAAGAGAAAGTTGAATCACAGTCAGATAAAATGGATGAGGTCTATATAGCTAGCAAATTCATCAGACACAATAATCAAAAATAAGTTGCTTGCAACCAATAAAATGCTAAGTAATTGCTACCCAAAAGTCATAATGTACAGGTCAAGTAAACTTTTCTTAACAGCTGTATGTGCTGAGAACAATGTTGGGAAAGGCAAAGCCAATGATTTTCAGATCCCAACCCTTTCCCCCAACTACAGGTCTAAGCCACCCATTTAGAAAATAAGCTGTATGTGCTGAGAACAATGTTGGGAAAGGCAAAGCCAATGATTTTCAGATCCCAACCCTTTCCCCCAACTCCAACAGCTAGCCACCCATTTAGAAAATAAGAATTTAGTTACTTCCTAATGACAACTCGAGTCCACAATGTCTGATTTTCTAAAGAAAGGATAGCCCTTATACATTCATTTTCCTCCATGCAGCTATAGTCACATCCAATTGCCTGAGTCCAACCTAGCAACAAAGGGTATTCACGAGAGATGTGAAAGCATTACTAATAGGGGAGATAAAGCCAACAACTTCGCAAACTAAATAAGGGACCTAAGGCATTTACATGCTTTGAACAGAATAAAACAAAAGAGAGGTACAAAGCCTTTCTGACACAGCAAGGAACTATGAATTCATACTAAGTGTTCATCATTGTCCTAAACTAGCAACAACGAGATTAATGCGAAACCCCAAAAGGAAATGTTTTACAAAAACAGAATTAGAATGCGAGAAAAGTGCCAATTTTCAAAGTAAAAGGGGATATCAGAACTTTCTTTTTTGGACAGGAATAATAAAAAGAGGGATCCAAGTCACTGTTAAATGCAAGCAACTACAGAATTCATATTAAGTGTTAGCACAAACATTTCTTGTTAGATTTCTAACTTTACCTCCCATGGATAACGATTTTCATGTCGTATTAAAACAATGGTTAAGTAGTGCAAGCATCAATTTGCTTAATTTGGGTGAATGGGTGGGTCAGTACAACTTTAACAACTTAAGGTATCTGTCTCATAGAGAATACCTTTTGACAAGTTTTCCCAGTCATCATAGAAGACAGTATAAAACCTGAAGGTTTGGTGGTACTAAATATTCCATTCAGGGGCTACTAGGGGTTTCCACTGTCATTTAATCTTATACAGTGATTAAAAAATCAAAAGAAGTTCAGTGCGTAGACCACCAAGCTGAGATTCAAACATAACAAGTTAAGCATCATATTCAACACCAAGTGGGTGCAAGTTAGAAGCTTGCACAGACCAAGTTACATCAGAAAATGACATTTTAAGTTCGGTTCGCGGAAATTCCTAACTCTGCACGAGATTCTACTTGAGAAATCATTGTCAAGAAATTCCATATAGTGGTTACATTTATGACCTCTCAGTAAACATATGATGAGGCTAACATCTTAAGCATGATCTTCGAGTTTATCATTGGGTGTTCATATTCTACCAAAGGTCTTTCTTCCCCAGGATCATTAAAAGTCAATGTCCTCCACAGATAACATAGTCCCTGAGAAGCATATATTGGTGAAAATAGTAACTTATCACCCTATTGGGATTTCTTGGAATCACAACATCCTCCAGTGCTTGCAGACATGAAGCTGTTCAAGTGCTTCAATGTGAATTCAGATTTAGGTTCTATCACATTTAGGCACAATCTACAGAATAGGGAGTCACATACAACATCCTCTGGTGCTTGCAGACATGAAGCTGTTCTAGTGCTTGAATGTTGATTCATATTTAAGTTCTATCACTCTCTGGCACAGTCTACAGAATAGGGAGTCACATAGGATATACTAATCAATTAATTCAAGACAGGAAAATCAATATTACACATATTTATACATGATAGCCACTAAAAAGAAACAATTGGAAGTCAGTTCCATAGGCCAGAAATCCGCTTTTGCTGTTTCTGCCATATTCAAGTTTCATCATCATTCTGTTCCAAAGAAGTCACTCAACACGAAGTGGAAAAACAGATCAACACTTTATTTTCACTCAAACTACCCAAATCATGATTAAGGGCCACATAAACAGAGAACATAGTTGATAGCAACAAAAAGACAAGGATTAAATACATAAACAACTAATTCATGTTTACAGGGACGCAATACTGTTATTCAGATTGAAATGAAAATTACTCTTGTAATTGCTGGAACACTATTAATTTCTAATTGACCACAGATGCTCAGTTCAAAAGATTAAACCATCATAAGCAGCTACTTCAACCCACAAAATGAGACTTAATACAATAAGAACTGAAGACATGAACTGATTTCATCATTAAGCAATCCATAATTTAACTAACTCTAAAATAAGTTCAGAAACCTACATATAGAGACCAGATTGTAGATATCAAAAAGAAACAAATTCAAATTTGTACTTACAAATGGAATCTTCGAGGCTTTATCGTTCCAAACAGCTAACAGTCCCAGGCTCGCAAAGAACCCCAAACCTCCACACAACCAAGCCAATGCTTCATACTATTCAAACAATTTAAGAGAAAATAGGGAATAAATTAACTAATCAAATTTTCATAACAGATTCACAATTCCACAACAAAACCAGGATCGAAAATCTTGCCTTCCCGACAGTATCGGCAATGCGATCTATGCAAGGCTCAGGAAATGGAGTCCCGTTGTCCCAAACCAGCTCGTCATTTACGGGAACCTGAATAACAAAGGAATACAACTAAAATGCATTTAGGGCTTCGCTTCAAGTACTCTCGAAAAACATGTATCTGAAATTTAAAAAAAAAAAAACTAAAATTAGATAGGTGCATAGAGGGAATTAAGGGTTAATGAGTGTATGAACGGACAGGCTTGTCAGGGACAATGTGTTTTCCAACGGGAAGACCCATGCCGGAACGGAGGCGAAGAGAAGAAGCAACGGAACGGCCAACAATGGAGTTTCCACCCATGATCCGCGATGCCACGCTGCTCAGCCTACCTGCCATTTTGCTCTATTTCTCTGATTGCTCCTCTTGCTTTCTCTTGACCCAAACACACTTCTATTTGCTCCGGCGTCCAGCGGCAGCCTGTGTTTTGTTGAAGCCAACGCAAGCAAAACAGCGTCGTCTCGAGCACATAAGTATTCTGATCCCAGTTTATTTTCCCATGAGCCAATAGTTTTCACATGATTTTGATTGGGCTTCCGGCCCATTTATTGAATAGTAATATTATAATGATTTGATTTTGTTGATTTTTTAAAATAAAAAATAAATTTGATTTATTAAAATTTATATAACTAGATATTGGATTACAATTTATTATTATTTTTTTTTAGTACCAAAAGGACTATCCGTCAAAAGAAATTTCTAGAGTTTTCTCTCATGTCTAAAAATAGTTATATCCAAACATACTCTTGATCTCCTTCATAATTTTTTACTAAACCAAGCAACAGGATTATGTTTGGGAAACCTATCCTCGCACTGGATAACAGGATGGATCATCCTAGAGTAGGATACGCCGGTGTTTTCTATGGGTGTTTTTTTTTTTAACCTTTTTCTTTAAGATGTAACAATTATCAGAGACTATGCTATTCTTGAGAAGATTTAATATTATTTAAGGGTCATGAAAGCAAAATTTATTAATGGTTTTTGTCACATTTAATAGATGATTATTAGCAATTTCATAAAATTTAAAAAGAAAAAAACAATTTTAGCTTATTTTACTGTTATTATTTAACAAAACAAATAATTAAAATTTGTTTCATCTATTTTGATTAGTTTTGTCAGTACGCTAAATTATAAATATAAGTTTTCATAACAACACCTAATAAAATTAGATCAATAAAAATTATTTTTATTAATAATTAAGTTTTTTTAACAGAAACAGTAATACATATGTAGCACGATGTACAAATAAGTTGCATCTTGATAAAAAGAAAAACAGTGAACCCAGTATTAATTGATTTAATTTATTTAATAGCCAAGTTTTGACTACTAAGTTGAAGATTAACGGCAGAATAACAGAACGGAGAATTGAAGAATTCAGCAGAGCCTAAAAGCTCGTAACAGAAGCATATTTCTTTTTCTGCTTAAAGGCCCAACTGGCTCTGCACATCCAGGATGGTCTTTGCCGAGTCCCGGAGACGCTGCGCCTCCTCATCGGTTAAATGCACGTTGGTGACGCCCAGGACGCCACCCCTGCCAAGCTGCGCAGGCAAGCTCAAGAACACCTCGCCGTCACGGATTCCGTAGAAGCCCTTTGCCAGCACCGAAACAGGGTGGATTTTCCTCTGGTCTCGGAGTATGGATCTGGCCAAGTTAGCCGCCGAGTAACCGATCGCCCAAGACGTGTATCCTTTCAGGCTGATCACCTCGTAAGCACTGTTGACGACTGCCTTGTGGATGTTCTCGAGTGTTTCCTTCTCGTATGCGATCTGTTGCTGCTCCAGGAAGCTCAGCACTGGCACACCTCCGACACTTATGCTTGACCAGAGCGCCACGGAGCTGTCCCCGTGCTCTCCCACTATATAGGCCTGCCATTGGTTTATTCCGATTAAATATAAAAATGAGATTTACAGCTTTAGGAATAATCCAGGCGATGGATAACTTTGCTCCATAGCCAAACATCCTCTAAGTTAGTGGGTTCTTCGTGTAAACTGAAAAGTAGCCACGAAGTTACCAGGAAATTTTCATTAAAGCAGCATTAGAGAAAGATGCTTCTTTCTCTAGCAAAGTGAGGGAATTAAAAAAAAAAAAAAAGAAGGAAGAAGAAACTGTATGAGAATATCTGAAATCTCACCTGGACATCCTGAGCGTTGACGTCGAGATGATCGGCGATCAAGAACCGGAATCTGGACGAGTCCAGATTGGTACCTGAACCGATGACCCGATTCGAGGGAAACCCGGAGAGTTTCCAGGCCACGTAAGTCAGCACGTCAACGGGATTAGACACGATCAGGAGGATGGTGTCTGGAGAATACTTAGCGAGAGGGGGGATGATGCGGGAGAACAGGGCCACGTTCCTCTGCAGCAGGTTGAGCCTGGACTCACCCGGGTTCTGTCGTGCCCCCGCGGTGACGATGCAGAGATCAGATCCGGCAGTGACAGAGTAGTCAACTGACGCTGCAATCTTCGTGCGCGGGAGGAAAGCGGCCGCGTGCTGGAGGTCGAGCATCTCGCCCTTGAGTTTATCGGCCTTGGCGTCTACGAGGGCTATCTCATCAGCGAGATCCTGGGTGAGGATGGTCTGGGCGATGGCCATGCCCACGTTGCCGGCACCAATGACGGAGATCTTGGTTTTGCCATTGGACGCCGACGGCTGAACAGCCTTGAAGATGGGCTTGAAAAAAGCCTGGGTGAGGTCGAGCCCGTCCGGACCCAGAGTCGACCCTGATGCACTCTTATGCATAACTAAAACTTGAAAGCTGAATAACCGAAAATAGAGGTGTCTGTTCTCTGAAACTGATATCTGTTTGATCTGTTGCAGGAGTTAGTGAATCGAGTGCCTCTGGTTTGTATAAAATAAGAGAGAAGAGAGGCTGACTGAGGACCGAGAAATGGACACTAGATTTTTCAACGGTCAACTTTTCTGGAAGGCCAAGACTTGTGTTTCTGTTGCTTTACAGGCTGAAAGTTCTTAAAATTACGAGACAGCTCACATGTGTCCTATCACACACCGACTCGTGCCCTCCGTTCCTCTGTGATACGTAGACAGAATTTCTTTTCTAATCCAATTCTCCAGTCATAATTTCGTGAGTTTTCAGACAAATAAAATTTTAAAATTTAAGCATGCTTTTGAATTTTAAATATTTTTTAATAATCAAGTTAATTCGATTAATAGTTAAAAAATTTATCATTTTCAATATTTTAAAATAAATAAAAAATAAAATATTCATTTCTTTTTCAAATATCGAAGTTAGCGGCAAGTAAATTCAAACAATTTGAACTTTGAAATCAACTTACATATTGACATGTCGTTACAAATGCCTTGAATGACTCAAAGTTAATTGAAACAATTTTAAGGCTACTTTATCAGCAATTGTCTAATAAGTCATCTCAGTAAAATTGTTTCTTATATGATATGATAATGACGAATTTTGTGTAACAATAATATTTGTGGTCGATACATTTTTTATTTTAAATTTTATATGCTTTAAAAATTTTCTTATGATGAAATCTTTTATGATTTTAATATATATTGACAAATATATTTTTAAAATTAAATATTATATAAAATTTTAATGTTAAATTTATGTTATGAATTAAAAAGTAATGAATTTAATTTTGATTTATTAATTTGATATAATTCGATCTTAATTTAAATGATTATGAAAAAATAAAAATATTTTTGTTATTAAAATAATTTAAATAAATTCTTTACTTTAATTTTAAGTTCATCTTTTAAAATTTAATAATTTTTAGTATAATATTTATTTTTTATAAAATTTTAAAATTTTTTATAATATAATTTTTTAAAAATATATTTTTATACTTAAAAATTCTAAAAAGTTTTTATGAGAATAGCTTTTTATGAAAATTTTAAGTCAAAATTTATTATATAAATATTTAATTTAAATATCTTTAATTTTTAATTTTTGAATATTTTTTCACTTTATGAAAAAATTAATTCAAAATTTATTGTATAAAATATTTAATTTAAATATTTTAAAATGTTAAAATATTTATTTATAATTTCATAAGTTGATAAATAGTACAATTTTTGATGTTAGCGACATTTTATCACTAATTTATTTAGTAGGTACAGAGAACATGGTGCACGGGAAATCGATGACACCAGAGCCCCCTGATTTCATCGGCACACGACTCTTCTTCAAGGCAACATGTGCATAACATTTTAAAAATTGAACCCGTGGTTTGATCATTTTTCTCTTGTGAAAAACAAGGACCTTTTGGAAACAAAAACCAGTCGTATCACTCGATTGGGAAGTAAAGGCATGATAAATGCCATGCCTAAAGGATCTTGTTGCCTCTTATAAGGAGCAAAATGCTTGATGACCTACCAAGTCAGCACCCTAAATCTTGTCGTGCATCCCATGATGACACTTACGTGCCTTGCTTCACCTTTATGTAGCAACAAAAGGAGTAATCCTTATCTAGAAATGACAAAAAAAAAAAAGCATCAATTTTTATATAGAAATGGTAATATGACGAGATTTTGAGGGTACCCGATTTACTTGATGTATTAATAAGATGGATTTTGATAGTATTTAATCGGATTTGAAACAAATTGAATTTTAAATTTAGAACTCTAAGTTCAATTTGGGATCAATTTTTCAGATACATGCTATGCAAACTCAATTATATAATTAGATTATGATACATTGTACCAAAGTTCAATACCCGATATTTTTTTAATTAAATTAATTTAAAGTTTTTTTATTTTTTATTTGTTTTTACAGTTAGAGGTTGGTTAAGGTTGTATTAATATGTTAGCATTTTTAATTTTAGATTTGATCAATTTATTATTTTTTTGTTTTACCAGTTAAATTGTTAATTTTTGTTAGATAAATATTATTCAAAACCTCAAATTTGCTTTCTCTAATCAAACATAAATTTTTAAGACAAATCTTGATTATCAATTTGGATCAAATTAAATTTTAATAAAAAATTTTAAAATTAAAGATATTTAAGTTAGAGATTTTTTTTACAATAATTTTTGATTTTCAATTTTTCACAATTAAAAAATATTTTAGGTACAATATCAAAATTTTTAAGCATAAAAAATATTTTTTAAAAAATTTATATTATTAAAATTTTAAAAATTCATAAAAATGATTTATTGATAAGATTATTTAAATTTGACGAATAAAATTAAAATAGCATTTAAACTCTATTTGATTAATTTTTCAAGTATTTCAATAATAAAAATATCGTTAATTTTTTATAATTAATTTCACTAAAATTTAATTTGAATAAAATTAATTAATGAATATTTGTTTGGATATATTTTAAAAATTATCATTTGATTTGAGAAAAAATAAGAAATCTATGATTTAAATAATATTTTTTATTTTTATTAATATTTATTAATTTATTTTATATTTTAATTATTAAAAATAGTTTTGACAAGTGGATGCTTGTTATATTATCTAAATGTGTTATAGAAATAAGTATTTCAGAAATAATTAAGGTACTCGTATTACAATTTATAAAATATATTTATATATATAATAAATAAGTTTAGATGAATATAAATAACATTCAAATATTAATATTTAAATTTAAAATAAATCAAATAATAACATTAATTTTTTAAACAGATTTAAAAAATTAACATATATTTATTAATAAAATTTAAATTAAAAATCTTAAATGGACGATTACCTTACCCATTATCATCTTCATCCTTAGCTGCTCTGGTCTTGTGATTTGCTGATTGCTATAGTTCTTGACCTTTAAATGCTAATTGCTATAACATTAATTATATATATATATATTATGAAAAAATATTAACTATTAATGTGATTGTCATGATAATGTTATTAGCAAGTTTTAAGCAATGCTCAACAAATTTATCCGTTTCAAAAAAGTCAAGCTACATGCGTTATTTTATAATTTGATTTTTACTCATTAATTTTAAAATATCTATATTTTAAAAATATATAAAATATAAGACTAATATTACATATGTTTAAATTATATTTAAATTTATACTTTATTTGTATTGTAATTTATTCTTTAGTATGATAGATAAATTGACTCATCTAACTAAGCTTAGTATGTGTAAAACTCACGCTTTCAATATAAATATATTTATGCATAATTATTTTTAAAAGTTAAATATAATTAACAAATTTCAAGATTTATGATTCAAGATTAACATTTTGTGAATAAATATCATTAAAATTATATGAATAAAATAACAATATTAGTATAATTTTTAAAATTAAAATTAATTAAAATATCTAATATATTAATATGTCAAAAATTTAGTGTCCATTGCAGTACTTTGCAAACTCATGCATTGATGTCTCAAGGATATGTTAAACAAATTTTCGCGCACATATATTTATAATATTATAGATATATCAAACATAACTAAAGAATGTTATGCTATATTTTTCTTTCAGGTATAAATCAAAAAATAATTTAAATTTTATATATCTATTATTTTATATATTAAAATATCAAATGGATTAATTTTGCATTCAATATTTTAATTAGAATCAATTGAAATTTTATTGTTAATTTTTTTAAAAGAGAATATTTAAATTAAAAGTTTTGTATAATAAATTTTAATTCAAATTATATTGTTAGTTATTTTTTAAAAGATCATTTAAAATAAAAAACTTGCATAATAATTTTAAATGTTAATAGATATAAAGAAATATGTTATGAATTCAAAAACATATATTTTAATTTTAAATTATGAAAATATAAAATTTATATAAATCATTTATAAGTTGATAATTATTTCAAATTAAAGAATATAATCAAAATAAAATGTAAAATTTATTAAAATTATTTTTAAAATAACAAATATATTAATTTTTATGAAAACATCTTATAAAAATTTTATATTTATTTTGTACAATAAATCAAATTTTAATATTCAAAAAATGACATTACAAATCTTGCTAATAATCGATACAAATATTAATACTTAATACAGTCTAAATCAAGCGTTAATATCAAAAATAAAATAATACCTTCATTATATTTTTGTCCCATCGTTATCCTCTTTTTTTTTAATAATTTTTTTACTTCTTTTATTATAATGACCTGCGATGCAATCAAGACGTGTAATTAATTAATAAAATAAAAATTTTAGCAGTATCATCAACTCTTCTCTTCTCTTAAAATAAACTAAAATATAATAGATTTCAAATTATTATATCAATATTAGACATCAAGGGAAGCTTCCTGTGTTCGGATGCATCAACTTTCTCACACGTGTTAAAAGCTCGAAGAGATCAAAAAGCTTTACGGTAATTCATTCATCAGAATCTTTGATTTCGACAGTGATTGTCAAGTTTACTGTAATTATCATCGTGGTCACCATTACTATCGGAAATAATTTAGGCATCGTATCATGATAAAACTATTGTACCCAATCAATATTTTTATTTTCTTCTCTTTTAAAACTCATTTTTGTAAGAGTTAATAGCCTAATTTCAAATTTATTAAATTTTAATGCGTATAAAAAATTAAATAAAAATTTATGATTACATTCTTTGATTTCAAATCATCAAAATGTTAAAATAGAGTTTGTTTCGATCGGTATATAAATTTTAAAATTTGTTTCGACCCATATAAAAGATGAAAGTTTGATTTCTCAATCAAAATAAATAAAAAAATTATAAAATTTTTATTTTTTATTTTTTAAAAAATTAAATATATATCTAATTCATTAATATGTAAAGTTTAAATTGAACACTGAATTCAACTAAGATTTTTTCTAACATTTTTGCTTTCCTTTTTGGTTTTTTCACGAAAATAAAATGGTTCATTACATGTGAGAGACCATGCCCGCTGCCACGGATTCCTCCTCCATACTCCAAATTGGCAGGCCACTGCAAAGAGTCCTTCCTCTGTGTGAGAGAGAGGCGCGTCAATGGAGGCAGCAGTAACTGAGCTAGAGCGAGTCCAGACTCAAATCCTCCACCGTATATCAAACTTAGAGCGCTCTCTCCTCCTCCAAGACTCTCTTCCGTCGCCATCATCACCATTCCCTTCCTCGCCCCACACAAATGGCGAAGCCGACGGCGGCACTGAGGCTCGCCTCTTCAACATTCTCCGGTCTAACGGCGTCAACGACTTCTGCTTCAAGAGTTCCCTCCGATTACTACAATTGGCCGCTCGAATCTTCGGAGCTTCCTCTATCGATCATCTCTGCAAAAGCATCGTTTTGGTATTTCATTTTGACTATCGCTTCGTGCTCATAAATACCCGTTCAGTTTGTGTTTGCACTGTGCTTTATATTGTTTCCTCTGATTGTGCGCGTATGCACTAAGGTGAGACATTGCTTTCAGTGCCCTTCTTATTTTTGGTAAACTGACTAGAAGAGAGGTTGCTTAGTTAATTCTGTAGTTTTAGTTTATATATTGAAACGCTGCTAGGCGCTATTTATAGTTGATGAATTATCAACCATGTTTTTTTGAAAGAATTGGAAGACTATTGCTTTTGAAGGTTGTGCAATGTTTAAGTAGCATAAATTCAGGGACAATAAAGCTGTTATGATGAGAAGATATAATTGTGCAATTTTACCTGAGACTGAGCAGGAGCTTTTTCTAAGGAGGTCTGACTCCAATGGAGTAATGCTAGAGTATTGATTGTGTAAAGTTAACTAGATAATAAGACTAGAATTTTGATGTTTTCATGAATGTCATGTTGCAATCAAAAGAAAGGTGCTCGTCCATGAGGTTCGGTTGAGGAGTCTTGGTTGTTGTCTTGGAAGTGGACAACATTGGTTTTGAGGTGAAGAGAGGAATTGAGGGTTAATGAGTGTGTGAACTGACAGGCTCGTCAGGGACCATGTGCTTTCCAACGGGAAGACCCATGCCGGAACGGAGGCCAAGAGAGGAACCCACGGAGCGGCCAACGACGGAGTTTCCGCCCTTGATCCACGATGCTACATGCTCAGTCGACCTGCCATTTTGCTCTCTTTCTCTGATTGCTCTCTCGCTTTCTCTTGACCCAAACACACTCCTATTTGCTCCGGCATTCAGCGACAATAGTGTTATGGAAACTGCGTCGTTTTGAACACATCCGTAATTTTATGTTTTGATCCCAGTTTATTTTCCCATAAGCCAATAGTTTTACATGATATTGATTCGGCTCTTACCCCATTTATTGAATAATAATGTTATATTGATTTGATTTTGGTGATTTTTTAAAATAAAAATAAATTTGATTTATTAAAATTTATATAACTAGATATTAGATTTACAAATTCTTTATCTTATGTTTTTAACCAAAAGGACTGTTCTTTATAAGAAATTGCTAGAGTTCTCTCTCATTTTTACAAATGTTTGTATCCAAACAGACTCTTGATCTGCTTCATAATTTTTTACCAAACTAATCAACAGGATTATGTTTGGGAAACCTATCCTCGTGCTGGATAACAGGATGGATTATCCTAGAGTAGGATACACCGGTGTTTTCTATGGGTGGTTTTTTTTTAACCTTTTTCTTTAAGATGTAACAATTATCAGAGACTAATGCTGTTCTTGAGAATATTTAATATTGTTTAAGGGTCATGAAAGCAAAATTTATTAATGGTTTTTGTCACACATAATAGATGATTACAGCAATTTCATAAAATTTATAAAGGAAAACACAATTTAAGCTTATTCTACTGTTATTATTTAACAAAATAAATAATTAAAATTTGTTTCATTTATTTTGATTAGTTTCGTCAGTACACTAAGTTATAAATATAAGTTTTCATAACAAAACCTAATAAAATCAGACAAATAAAATTTATTTTTCATTAATAATTAAGTTTTTTTAACAGAAACAGTAATACATATGTAGCACGATGTACAAATAAGTTGCATGTTGATAAAAAGAAAAACAGTGAACCGAGTTTTAATTGATTTAATTTATTTAACAGAGAAGTTTTGACTACCAAGTTGAAGATTAACGGCAGAAACAGAACGGGGAATTGAAGAATTCGGCAGAGCCTAAAAGCTGATAACAGAAGCATATTTCTTTTTCTGCTTAAAGGCCTAAATGGCTCTGCACCTCCAGGATGGTCTTTGCCGAGTTCCGGAGACGCTGCGCCTCATCATCGGTTAGATGCACGTTGGTGACACCCAGGACGCCACTCCTGCCAAGCTGCACAGGCAAGCTCAAGAACACCTCGCCGTCATGGATGCCGTAGAAGCCCTTTGCCAGCACCGAAACAGGGTGGATTTTCCTCTGGTCTCGGAGTATGGATCTGGCCAAGTTAGCTGCCGAGTAACCGATCGCCCAAGACGTGTAACCTTTCAGGCTGATCACCTCGTAAGCACTGTTGACGACTGCCTTGTGGATGTTCTCAAGTGTTTCCTTCTCGTAGGCGATCTGCTGCTGCTCCAGGAAGCTCAGCAATGGCACACCTCCGACACTTATGCTTGACCAGAGCGCCACCGAGCTGTCTCCGTGCTCTCCGACGATATTGGCCTGCAATTGGTTCATTCCCATTAAAGATAAAAATGAGATTTAAAGCTTTTGGAATAATCCAGGCGATGCAGAACTTTGCTTGATAGCCGAACGAAACTGAAAAGTAGCCACGAAGTTACGAAGAAATTTCTATGAAAGGAGCATCCGATAAAGATGCCTCTTTCTCTAGCGAATGAGAAAACGAAAGAAAAAGCGTCAAAAGAAACCTGAAATCTCACCTGGACATCTTGAGCGTTGACGTCGAGATAATCAGCGATCAAGAACCGGAATCTGGACGAGTCCAGATTGGTCCCCGACCCGATGACCCTATTCGAGGGAAACCCGGAGAGTTTCCAGGCCACGTAAGTCAGCACGTCGACGGGATTAGACACTATCAGGAGGATGGTGTCTGGGGAGTACTTAGCGAGAGGGGGGATAATGCGGGAGAACAGGCCCACGTTCCTCTGCACCAGGTTGAGCCTGGACTCTCCAGGGTTCTGTCGCGCCCCCACGGTGACAATGCAGAGATCAGATCCGGCAGTGACGGAGTAGTCAACTGACGAGACGATCTTCGTGCGCGGGAGGAAAGCTGCCGCGTGCTGGAGGTCGAGCATTTCGCCCCGGAGCTTATCAGCCTTGGCGTCTACGAGGGCGATCTCGTCGGCAAGATCCTGGGTGAGGATGGTCTGGGCGATGGCCATGCCCACGTTGCCGTCACCAATGACGGAGATCTTGGTTTTGCCATTGGATGTCGACGGCTGAACAGCCTTAAAGATGGGCTTGAAGAAAGCCCGGGTGAGGTCCAGGCCCCCCTGACCGAAAGTCGACCCTGATGCACTCTTATGCATAACTAGAACTTGAAAGCTGAATAACCGAAAATGGAGATGTCTGTTCTCTGAAACTGATATCTTTTTGGTCTGTCTCAGTAGATAGTGAAGCGAGTGCTTCTGGTTTATATACAATAAGGGAGACAAGAAGTTGACTGGGGACGAAGAAATGGATACTTAGATTTCTCAACGGTCAACTTTTCTGGAAGGACAAAACTCTGTTTCTGTTGCTTTACAGTTGAAACTGGTTAAAATTACCAGACAGCTTACACGTGTCCTTCCACACACCGACTCCTGCCCTACGTTCCTCTGTGATCCTTGAACCCCACACGATACGTCAACAGAATTTCTTCCGTAATCCAATTCTCTAGTCATAATTTCGTGAGTTTTCAGACAAATAAATTTTTAAAATTTAGGGATGCTTTTTAATTTTAATTATTTTTTAATAATCAAAGTAATTTGATTTATGGTTGAAAAATTCATTATTTTTAATATTTTCAAATCAATAAAAAAATCATTTTTTTAATCTTGAAGTTGTCAACAAAGAAATTCAAACAATTTGAACTTTGAAATTAACTTACATTTCGATCTGTGGTTTCCAATATGTTGAATAATTCAAAGTTATTTGAAACAATTTTAAGGCTACTTTATCAGCAATTGTCTAATAAATCATCTCAGTAAAATTATTTCTTATATGATATGATAATAGCGAATTTCATGTAATTCTAAATTTTATATGCTTTAAGGATTCTCTTATGATGAAATCTTTTTATGATTTTAATATATATTGACAGATAAATTTTAAAAAATAAGTATTATAAAAAAATTTAATATTAAATTCATATTATGAATCAAAATTTTATATTTAAAAAGTGATAAATTAAACTTAAATTTTAACTTAAATAATTATCAAAAATATTTTGTATTATTAATTTTAATGAATTCTTCACTTTAATTTTGAGTTTATTTTTTAAATTTAAATAATTTTTAGTGTAACATTTATTTTTTATTATTTTTTAAATTTTTTGACAATATAAATTTTTTAACAAAATATTTTCAAATTTTAAAAAAAAGTTAAATTTTTTATTATAATAACTTAAAAATTTTTTCACAATATGAAAATTTTAAATCAAAATTTATAATAAAATATATTTAATTTAAACATCATTAATTTTTAAAATTTTTAATAAAATTTAATTTAAAATTTTATAAGTTGATAGATAAACCAATTTTTGATATTAGCGACATTTTATCACTAGGTACTAAGAATATGGTGCATGTCAAATCGTGGATGCCACTGCACCCTGATTTCAACTGTGCACTACTCTTACTCAAGGGGCAACATGTGCAAAACATTTAAAATATTGAACCTCATGATTTGATGATCCTTTTTTAGATGTGGAAAACAAGGACCTTTTGGAAACAAAAACAAATTGTATCACTCAACCAGAAGCAAAGGAATGATAAATTTGATGCCTAAAGGATCTTGTTGCCTCTTGTAAAGAACAAAATGCTTAATGACCTACCAAGTTAGCAACCTAAATCTTGTTGTGCATCCCATGATGACACTTACGTGCCTTGCTTAACCTTCATGTGGCAACAAAGAAGTGATTTTTATCTAGAAATGACAACAAAAGAATTGTTTTTATATAAAAATAATAATAAAGCATATTGTTATAAGTAAAGGTGATCATGATTTGAGTTCAATTTAGTTTCAATTTCGAATTGTCGTTTTAAGGTTCAATATTAAAATGAAGCAAAATTTTAATCGTTAAATTTTGATTTTGGTTAAGTTTTAGTTTAATAATGATTCAAGTTTGGGTTCATAAGTAGTTTAAATTTAAATTTAATTTATATTCAATGCAGATTCAATTCAGATTCAGATTAAATTTAGAGTCGGTTCAAAATAACTTCATCTCATTCTTATAATTTAATAAGAGATTTTTAATATATATATATATTAAAATTAAATTATTATATATATTTTTAATTAATTTAATTATAAATTGATCAGAAAATATCGATTTCGATTCTAGTTCACATTTTTTATGAGTCATAACTAAACTATATTTAACATGGTTTAGATTATGATTTAAAACTAGAATCGTTTATAATGATTATGGTATAATTTAAATTATAAAAATTATAATTTAATTCATCAATTTGCATCGTGATCACTCTTGATTGTAGGTATTCAATTTAATTTTTCTTTATAAAACAAATTTTATAATATTTAATAGGATTTATAATAGAGTGAGTTTTAAATTTTGAAACCCAAATCTAATTTAGCACCAAATTTTCATGTACATTCTTTTAGAACTTAATTATACAATTAGATTAGGATACATGGTATGCAAATCTAATTTAAAGTTATTTTTGATTTTTTTTTTCATTTTCACATTCAGTTTAAGGTTGTATTAATATGTTAATATTTAATGTCAGATCTGTTTTTTTTTTTTTTATGTTTCACTAGTTAAATTATTAGTTTTTATTTAAATAAATATTATTTAAAATCTTGAATTTTGCTATTTCTGATTAGATTTGAACTTTTAAAATATCTCTAGACAAATTTTGTTTATAAATCAAATTAAAGTCTAATAAAAATTTTAAAAATTGAATATATTTAAATTAGAGATTTTTTATAATAAATTTTGATTTAAAATTCTTTTACTATAAAAAAATATTTTATGTACAATCACAGAAAAAATTTATAATGTTTTGAGTATTGAAAATATTTTTTTAAAAAATTTATATTATCAAAAATTTTAGAAATCGTGAAAAATGGGTTGTTAGTTAAAAAATATTCGATTTGATGAATAAAATTGAAATATTATTTAAAATCCATTTGACTAATTTTTTAGTTATTTTAATAATAAAAATATCATTAATTTTTTAATTATTTTTACTAAAATTTAATTTGAATAAAATTAATAGATAAAAATTTATTTAAAGATATTTTAAAAATTAAGATTTGATTGAAGAGAAAGAGTAAATTCTATTATGGTAATAATAATAATAATATTGTTATTATTTATTACTTTATTTTATATTTTAATTATTAAAAATAGTTTTGATAAGTGGATGCTTGTTATATTATCCAAATGTGTCATAAAAATAAGCACTTCAAAAATAAGATACTCATATATATATATATACAATATATATATATATAATAAGTTTAGATGAATACAAATAACACACAAATATTAATTCTCAAATTTAAGATTAATCAAACAATAATATTAATTTTTGAATAAATATTATTTAAAATACTTAATTTTTTTCTCTTTCTTCAATCAGACTCTATTTTTGACAATGTATCCAAACAAATTTTAATTTATTGATTTTATTTAAATTAAACATTTAATCAAAATAATTATAAAAAATTAATAATTGTTTCATTATTGAAATGGCTAAAAATTACTCAAATGATTTTACACTTCATTTTTATTTTATCTCTAATTTAAAAATTTTTTAACTAACTAATTATTTTTTAATTTTTTTAAAAATTAAAAAAATATTCTCAATACTCAAAAAATTTAACTGATGGTCTTGTGATTTGCTAATTGCTATAGTTCTATCACCCTTAGATAACCTCCTGAATTCCATTTAGCTTTATATATATATATATATGTGTGTGTGTGTCTGTGTATGTGGAGGAATATTAATTATTAATGTGATTGTCATAATAATGTTTAACTCAAGCTACATGAGTTATTTTATAATTTGATTTCGCTCATTAATTTTAAATATTTATATCTTAAACATAGATAAATATAAGATTAATATTACATATGTTTAAATTATATTCAAATTTATTTATATTTATATTTATATTTCATTTGTATTGTAATGTTATTCTTCAATATGACAATTAAATTGACTCATCGAATTAAGCTTACATGAACAAGGCTAAGAATCAGGCATTCCATATAAATATATTTTTATATAATTATTTTTAAAAGTTAAACATAATTAACAAATCTCAAGATTAACATTTTGTGAATAAATGTCATTGAAATTATATAAATAAAATAACAATGTTAGTATAATTTGTAAAATTAAAATTATTAAAAATATCTAATATAATATGTCAAAAATTTAGTTAGCGTCCATTTTAGTACTATGCAATCTGAGATATTGAGGTCTCAAAGATATGTTAAATAATTTTTCACTCACATGTATTTATAATATTATAGATATATCAAACAAAACTAAAGAATGTTATGTTATATTTTTATTTAGAGTATATATATATATATATATATATATATAATATCTTAAAGTATCAAATGGTTTAATTTTGCATTTAATGTGTCAATATTATTTAATTGAATTTTTTTGTTAATTTTTTTAAAAAGATTATTTAAATTAAGATATTGTATAATGAATTTTAATTTAAATTATATTGTTAATTATTTTTTAAAAAATTTATTAAATTAAGAATGTTGTACAATAATTTAAATTTTAATAAATGTAAAAAATATTTAAGTTATTGTTATAAAAAAGAACTCAAAATTTGTTGTGCATTCAAAAAATATATTTTTAATTTTAAATTATTAAAATATAAAATTTATATAAATAATTTATAAGTTGAGAAATTATTCAAAATTAAGAAATAAAATTAAATTAAACTATAAATTTTATTTTAAATTATTTTAAACATAATTTAAAATAAAAAATATATTTATTTTTGGATAGAGGTCTCATAAAATTATTATATTTATCTTCAGTGATCAATGAAAGTTTAATGTTCAAAAGGTGATATTACAAACCTTAAAGTAATGTTAATAGTGTAAACCC
Source organism: Moringa oleifera (assembly GCA_021397835.1). Classification (NCBI taxonomy): domain Eukaryota; kingdom Viridiplantae; phylum Streptophyta; class Magnoliopsida; order Brassicales; family Moringaceae; genus Moringa; species Moringa oleifera. The sequence goes on from JAJFZO010000566.1 coordinate 3,008,736, forward strand.
TAATGCCTAATGTTATTGAAATCAAGTGTTAATGTCAATGGTAAAATGGTATCTTTATTGTATTTTCACCCTAATGTCGTTACTCTCTCTTTCTTCATAATTTTTTTACCTCTTCTTTTATGATGATCCACGATAAATAATTTAACGTGCTTTTTTTTTCTCTCTATACAATCAAGGTGCGTAATTAAGAAAATAAGAGTTGTAGTAATATCGTCAATTCTTCTCTTGAAATAAATTAATATGTAATAGATTTCAAGTTACTTCCGATGTTTTGGGTGCATTAACTTCTTATATGTGTTGAAGGAGTTCGAGGAGATTAAAAAGATTTGCATAATTTCATCAAAATCATCAAGTTCAACGACAACCGTCAAGTTTACTGCAATTATCGTCATCATCACCATTACCATTGAAAATAACTTAAGCATCATATCATGATAAAAACTATACCCAACCAATATTTTCTTTCTTTCTATTTTTTAAAACTCTTTTTTTAAAGAGCCAATCGGACAATTTTGAAAAATTTACTCTATTTGAATATCCGATTTGAGTAACTTACCTAAAATTTATCTCTATTTAATGATTTAATTTGAGTAATTATTTTTTATTTAATTGCCAAAAAATTTTAAAAAAAATTTGAGTAAATTAAGCTTTTTGTTTACTTTTATTTTTCATTAATGTACATTAATATATATATATATATGTTATATTTGGTAATCAAATTAAAGGGTTGTTGATTTCATAACTTTAAATTTGATTTAAAATTTTATAATTTTTTTTTCTTTCAAACTTTCCTAATCGTGAATATCTGAGAACGAGCAAGAAAGGAAAAAAAAGAAAAAGAATGATCCCGATAAGAAATCAAGGAAATGAGGTAAAATTTACTGTAAGATGAGATTTGGATACGAAAATTTGCATTGATCTCTTTACACATCTTTTATTTTCTCTCTAACAACAACCGACACTTAAAAAGAAAAAAGGATAAAAAATCATCTTTTCTTATTTACTTCTTGAATCTCCATAAAAGAGAGTCTAATTTTAAGATCTATTAAATTTAAATATACAGATAAAAATAAAAAAATAAAAAATTATGATGATATTTTTTTATCTCTTTAAAAAGTAAAATAAAATAAAATAAAGAGTTAAGAAAAATGAATAAATTTAAAAAGTTATTTTTATCCATCATTGATTATTAATATCGTGACCAAAATATTAAAATAAAATTTATTTTGATCGAAACATAAATTTCAAAATTTATCTCGGCCAATATAAAGTATAAAAACTTAATTTGTCAATTGCAGTAAATATAAAAATTTTGTAATATTTTATTTCTCATTTTTATACTTTAAATTTATATTAAATTAAAAAATTAAATATATACTTAAACTTATTAATATATAAAGTCTAAATTAAAAAAAAAATTCAATCAAGTTTTTTTAAAAAATATTTTTTTCCTTTTCTTTTTAGTTTTTCATAGAAATAAAATGGTTCATTGCATGTGGGAGATCATGCCCATTGCCACGGATTTCTCCATAGTCCAAATTAGCCGGGCACAGCGAAGAGTCTTTCCTGTGTGTAAGAGAGAGGCGCGTCAATGGAGGCAGCAGTCGCTGAGATAGAGCGAGTCCAGACTAAAATCCTCCACCGCATATCAAACTTAGAGCGCTCTCTCCTCCTCCAAGACTCTCTTCCGTCACCATCATCACCATTCCATTCCTCGCCCCACACAAATGGCGAAGCCGACGGCGGCACTGAGGCTCGCCTCTCTAACATTCTCCGGTCTAACGGCGTCAACGACTTCTGCTTCAAAAGAGTTCCCTCCGATTACTACAATTGGCCGCTCGAATCCCGACGCGACGTCCTTGGAGCTTCTTCTATCGATCATCTCTGCAAAAGCATCGTTTTGGTATTTCATTTTGACTGTTGCTTTGTGCTCATAAATTCCTGTTTAGTTTCTGTTTGCACTGTGCTTTATATTGCTTCCACTGATTGTGCGTGTATGCACTATGGTGGATTATAAATGATGAAATGTTGAAATTTGAGATATTGCTTTTAGTGCCCTTCTTATTTTTGGTAAACTGACTAGAAGAGAGGTTGCTTAGTTAATTCTCTAGTTTTAGTTTATATATTGAAACGCTGCTAGGCACTATTTATAGTTGATGAATTATTAAACATATATTTTTTTTTGAAAGAATTGGAAGACTATTACTTTTGAAGGTTGTGCAATGTTTAAGTAGCATAAATTTAGGGATAATAAAGTTGTTAAGATGAGAAGATGTAATTGTGCAATTTTACCTGAGAGAATGAGCAGGAGCTTTTTCTAAGGAGGTCTGACTCCAATGTACTAATGCTACTCATTAGTTTTTATTTGATCTTTTGAGTATGACTAGAATATTGATTGTGTAAAGTTAACTAGATAATAAGATTAGAATTTTTATGTTTTCATGAATGTCATGTTGCAATCATGCTTTAGTCATTAATCAAAAGAAGGTTGCTGGTCCATAAGGTTTGATTGAGGGGTCTTGATTGTTGTTTTGAAGTGGACAACATTGGTTTTGAGGTGACAGTATCAGCAGACCCTTTTTGTTAGACGCTAGTGATTGAAGTTTCTTGTGGTTCTTTTGTGCGGGTGGCTGTCTTCCTTTCTGAATGGTCAAGAAACATGTTAAGGTATCACCTAGTATGAGAAACTACTGCAACTGAGATTCTTTGAAATTCATCCATAGAAGAAAGTGGTTCTTTCAGATTTTATCCAATGTCATTATATTTGTGTATCCACCTTTTCTTATTGCTTGGAAAGTTACTGCCTTTTAAAATTTAAAGATATTTTTTTCATCATTGTTTGAGCACCCTGGTTAGCACATGCTTTCTGGAGCATGTACTGTGGCTACGTGCAAGTTACCAGCCAACTGTCATACTGTGATAACAGGATTACGATGTTGGAGGAAGCTAGAGCATGTTGCAGTTAAATTAGACTTAGTCTAGACTTTTGTGAAAAATAACTTATAAACATATGAAGTCTGAATATAAGAATGATAGCAGGGTTATCAGTGATGCAAATGTGTTCTGTGAGGTGCAGTGCTCATACTAATGACAGCATTATAGTCTAGTATTACAAGCTCCTAATTACAAAGTCTAATTGTTAGGCTTTTCTCTAGTCTGAGTTTTAAAGCTTGTCTTCTATGCAGGTCAATACGCAAGCTCCGCCAAATGTCATAGATTGTAGTGATCGCAACAATTCCAAATATTATGTTGTTGTCATACAGGTACCTTGCTTGTCATGACATGATGATTTGCTTTATGTATAGGTAGCTGAAATATCTAACAGATGAACTTCCTCTCTCTTGCAGTATACTGCTCGGTTCAATGCTGAAACCGTTAAAAACTTTCTCTATTCACTAAATGATGGAAAGATATCAAAGAAGAAATTCAACTGTAAGTTTTTATGAATTTGATGATCAAATGGTGCCTTTTAGAATTCTGATTGATCTTATGAGACAAAATTATCATCATTCAAATGAGAACATTAGATATACATGTACAAATACTTGCAAGTCTTGAATGATTGCTAAAAGATTGGACTCAATTGTCCATTTTGAATAAGTATTATATTGAACATCCTGAAAACCATTAAAGATTTGTTTGCTATCAGAACTTAATAAAAAATGATTGTTTTTTTCATTGCAACTTATTGGTGATCACAGAATCTATTATACATCAGATTTCGGTGTTGTATTTTGACCACCAATCAAGTATCGATATTTGAATACTAGGTGTTATGTTTAAATGTGGGAACATATACTTTCAAAAGCAATTTTTTCCTTGATGTTTTGACATGCCCATTTTATGTCCTTATAGTCGAGGGTATATCTACTTTGAACAGGGTTGTGTTTTGGTAGGAATTTTAGTGGAGATTTCATTCTCAGAAGTCTTTAAAATTTGTTGTTTGGCCACCAGAGACAGAATCTTTTTGCACTTCTGAGAACCTTTGGAGGGGATATAAGAGTTTTAAAATATTTCCCTTTCAAGTTATGCCTGATGGTCCATGTCATTGCCTGAAGAGGTGAAAAGCTAAAATCATTACATATAATTGTCATGCCTCATAAGAATGGGGAAATATCATGACAAGTTACAGAAACAGTGAAGAGAGCTAAACTATGAACTGCAATAATGCCCACTTCCGACCTTTTTATGCTCAATCAATAACTGAAATCATTACTTAAATATGCTCTTTGCTTTTTCTTTTTTTTTTTAAGTTAACAACCCAACTTTTGCCATCAAGCAAACTAGAATCTCTCCAACCATTAATGATTGACAATCTACAGAAAAAGGGTAAGGTCATTATAAATAGGTGTCATTTCTATATGGAGCAAGGAGACTTGGTTAATCATATTCTTCTTTGGTGCAAGTGGAATAGGTAAGTTTGGAAAGCATCTTGGCCATTTTGCGATGTCAGTGAGTTGTATCTGTTTCAGTGACTGCAGAGTTGTTTGCATGGGCTGGTTTTAGAAGAGGAAACTTATTGCAATGATTCTGTGGATTGTTTTTTTGGACAGTGTGGAGGGAGAAGAATTTGAGGGCTTTTGAGGGGAAGGAGACCCCTCTACTGTTTGTAGAGATTGGTGGGTCAAGGTTTTGAAACTATAGGCAACAATAGAATATTTTGTAAATGAGGAGGATTACATTGAAGCTTAGAAATCCTAACTTCTTGGTAGCAAATTATACGTTATCTGGGAGTCACCTCCCTGGTGCTATGTAATATATATACATACTTTTTTCTGATAAGACAACATCTCCACAGTGTGTCCTTTTTGATTATGTGTGCCTCTGTGTGCTTGTGTGTGTTAGCATGTAGTGAAGATGTGGATTTTATCTTTTGCTGCCTCATTAGCTTTTATCCACTGCTTTATTTTCGGTGGCAAGTTAATAGCAGTCGTTTTTAATTATGCAGTGAGGCTTGCTCCTGAGGAAACATCAGTGAAGTTGACTGGCTATGAGCACAATGGAGTGACATGTGTAGGCATGAAAACAGACATCCCAGTAATTACTCTCCTTGATAACTCTTTTAAGAAGTTATTGATGTCATGCAGAATCTAACTCTACTTTTGTGTTGCTCTTGAAGTGTACCCTTGTACATGGGGTGCACCTTCTTCGTGCTACTTGTAGTTTACACATATAAACATATACATATATGTATATAATCTTTGTTTTTGATTAAAAAGAAAATGTTGCTCTTGAAGCGAGCCATGTTTAGCAGTTCATTGTTGTTTACATCTCTTCTATTTTTTGTTGGACTTTGTATCCCTTATCATGTCCTTGTGCTTTATTTTTGTTATGCGGATGCATCAGTGATTATCAGAACAAAGACAAATTGACATGTTCTGTAGTGTAAACATTTGACCGAGGAGGAAATGAGAAATGAACTTGTATCTAAATTTCTGAACTATTGGCTCTTCTAGAGATTCTTGTCATTTTAAGCTTATACATCATCTTTTTGGAGCATACCTGTAATTGACACGTATTTTGTAGACACTATCACTTAAGTGGCCTGTCCTAATGTTGCATCATGAACTAATAGGTCCCCTTGGTTTAATTGCCTTGGGAGACACCAGCTATTGCTGTCTTGCTTGCAGATAGTGTGGCTGCTTTATGTGCACAGAATTCTGATATGTTTTGCTGAAAAAAGTGAGTACTCATTTGAACTGCATGCAAGCCTTTATACTCCAGGCTCAATTGTATTCTTCCAACCTTTTCGCCAGCTGATGCCTTATCCCATTGTCTGAGTATCTTGTTTGTCAATCTTTAGCCTAGAAGTCAAGGTTAGAATTTGTCCTGTTTGTGCAATTTTGGAAACTAATACAGCGGTCCACTTGATGATGAACATCAACAAAATTTGGCCAATCTGCCATACTGAAAACCTGGGTTCACATTGAGTTGAAATGTGAGCTTACAGCTCAGCCAGCTATATATCTTCAGTGGCAAATAATCATGTTGTCAATTGGTATGAATGAGTATACTGATGCTTTTTCTTTTGGGGGTGGTTGGGTGGGGGTTGGGTATCGGTTTGTCCTCATGATTTATTCATAACAACGGAAGTGGGGAGGGGAGGGGGGGAGTTGGTTTGTCCACATGATGTATTCACAACAAGAGAAGGATATATGAGAATGCTGTTTTGTTCTCATAAGCCTAGGGGATCTCAGTCCTAGAGATTTAACTGTCTATAAGGAAAAACTATGAAAAAGCTAAAATGACTGTGTGGGGTTGACGAAAAAGGAAAGAGAAGAAAAAGTTGATTGTGTTTGTCTGATGCAAAAAGGAGAAGCTGTGTTTTCCATTATTTTTTTGTTATTGATGAAGTTTGGTTTCAATCTCAGGTGATTTTGGATGAAGCAATTGTCAAACTTAACCCTGAGTTCTTCTGGTTGGGTGGTGGGGAGATTGATTTGAAGCTAGGCATCAAGACTTCAGAATTTATTAACTTTGTGAGGCCTTTCATTGTCAACTGTAGTTGAATTATGACGAAAAGGTATTACCAAACTAAGGATAGGACATTGTTGAGCAACACATCCTAGTAGAGATCGAAATTTCGGCCTTATTATCCATTAGAGAATTCAGTTCTGGATTTTATCAACATTCAGAAAGTATTTTCTGTTGCAATTTGCTTTTGCTAATTTCATAGGAATTCATTTGAAACACTGATAATGTCCTTGTGTACTATGGGTAGGAAGAGTTTCATTGCTATTATTGTTAGTTTGATTGACCTTTACAATTTGGTGTTCTACTTTAGATGTTTGCATTTCAATTCATCTTTACCAGCTCACACATAATAAAACAGAAGAGAAGCACCATATTTATGGGAATATGCTGCTTCAACCAATTTGCAAATTATAGGTAGGCTTCACCTTGGCTATTTAAAATGAGTGCCTTATCTATTTGCTTGCCAGAGTTTCCACTTTCTTGTCAGCATAAATTTCCATCTATGGCAGAGGAACTGTGTAGATACATATAACTGCGACAGGTGATGGTGTTATTTGCATATAATTCCTCCATAGAAGAAGACTTGGGCATATCATTCAGGTCGTCTGCATCTTTATGAACAATACAAGTTCATAAAATTGCTTGCCTTTATCCCAATTTAATGATCTTTTGCTGTGTCAGTTGATCTTTAGGAGGAAAAACTAAAAGAAAGCAGCCGTCATCTCATTTATTGTGAACAACCAACAGCTTGACAAACAAGACAAAACACTATGTCCTTTTTGTCTCCTTTTATTCACAATCTTATTAAATATTATGACAACGTGAACACAACCAACTTGACAACCTATGATGAATCAGACTCATTGAGCTCTCACGACAGAGTAATTCAAACAGGGCAATAGTAATTAGACCAAAGGTGTTTGCAAAATAAAGGGTATCAAACAAGAAGACAAACTGCCCTTGAAAATACTTGTTCCTTGCTAGTAAAATACTATATTTTCTTGCAGATGGTTACAAGAAGATCAATGTCTTTAGTGTTTCTTATTATGGATGGGTGGCTTCCGATGAGGCTGCGCATAATCCATCACTACTATGCCTTCCACTTCGTTGTTCCCCTTGGCGTCCAAAGCTTCCTCAATCTCATCCGGCGAAGAACTCAACATCAACCGAGCTTGCCTCCTCCTTAAGTCCTACACAAAACAAACACAATCCCATATGTTACGGCATGCCATCCATCGGGATGATCATCACTTAATTATCATCATCATCAAGCATTTTCCACATACAAAGTATTATATATATACAACTGTATTTCTTATTTCGGTATGTTAATTTAATTTCATGCACGTGCAAACCCATCGGTGTTTTTTTTTGGATCCTTATTAGGGACACGGTGAAGAAAACGGGCCGCGAGCTTCTGTTACCACCACCTCCAACACTTAGCCCTCCCAACGAATAAAAGACAGCCATATGGTCTAAATATATATACACATATGTGCATGGGGCATTGTATTTAGTTAATTACCACTCTTTTAGCAGCTCGTAGCAGACCATTCTGTGAAGGTATGTTCATCTTGTACCCTGCAGACGATATACCATCAAATTAAGAGGATTAGTACTAAAACTTTAAAACGGTAATGTGAAGAACTCTTAAAGCAAAGTTATGGACTTGTAAAACTCTCAGTAAATCCACCTTATTATATATGCAAAAGGCAATAATTTTGCTTTGTGATAGAATATATAGTAGCAGAAGTAAAACTATTGGCAACAATTTTGAATTAAAGAGTTAATTTGGGATGGAAAAGCCTAAACAACTAAACAAGAGACTTGTAAGTAAATTAACTTGCACCTTGAAAGGCTTCTTTTCTTTCTTTCGAGAAACCCTTTGCGACCCTTTGGGTTATAGTGTTTACACCATTGAAATTCTCTGGAACTTCTCCTCCTTTGCTTTTGATCTCTTGTTGTTCTTGTTTAGGAAGATCCTCGGAGATTAATGAACCAAGCTGTGATGAAACCAAAACCTTATTATGGACGTTTGCATTAACGATATCCTGCACGGAATAAATAGAACGTCAGCTTATTATGAACCGGAGACATTCATGCTTCAAGAATTCTTCTGTGTTTTAATGATGACAAAGCTGGTAAAAATGGGATATATATAGGTTTTGTGACTAACCCCCTTAGGATCAACAAAGGTGAGAGGGCGAGCATAGCATGCATGAAGAGAGAGGCAGAAGAGAAGGAGAAGAGTGAGAGAAGACATGAAGATAAGACCAGAGAGAGGCAATAGCTTTATCCAACAGAAACTGAGGTCTAATTAAGTTCAGAGAAGAACCAGCTGTATTAGGTTTTGTGCAAGTTTGTTCAGTATTTGTAGTGAGAGAAGAAGAGGGGAGCATTTAATGCAGGTTTTGTATGAGAACATGCAGGTGTTCGGGTGATGAATCTTGCAAACGAAATGGAAGATATTAGGGGGCCAACCTTGTCTCCTTCTTCTCGCATTTTAATCAACTAGAGGGCCCCTGAGAAGGAGAGACACATTACAAAGCTACGTAGGGAGCACATGCATCATGCATGGCCATAGATATCTAAGAACAAAGGCGGGAGGTTTGTTAATTTGTGCAGTTGTCACAGATCAAGATATATCTAATTCAAAGACTAATATGTTATATGTGTTTAATGTCAGATTTCGATGATGAGTTAATTTTATTGCATTTTTCTATCCAAATCGGGAAGTTTCCGTTGTTTTTTTTTTTTTCATTTGAGTTAAATAGTAAATCAGACAAAATATCAAATAATAGGCTGTGTTTAATTTCAACGGTACTTATTATTAATAATCAAGATATTTAAATTTAAAAAAAAATAAATAAAAAATTTTATTTTACAAAACTTATATATTACTTCTAAATATCAAACTCACTGCAAAATATCTTCAAAAGAAGAAGATGGTTCTCTTGAAAGAATTTCACATGACTTTGATATTACTTTTAAATAATTTTAATTTACATATATGTAATATCTATTTATTTATCAATAATATATGAATTTACTTAACGTGGGTACATGAATCAAGAGATACATGAGCAAACAAATACATAAAAAAGACCCTTACAAAATCAAGGTATGTTTTAAACATCCAAAAGAAGCACTAGCTAGATTAATTCTTCAACATCTTATAAGATGTGCTACTCTTATGAAAAGGTAAAATTAACAAGCTAAGATCAGCAACATGGAATTCAGGTCCTACCCATGTGTTTCTGCTAAGGAAGTCCATATCTTGTCTCGTTGCTGCTTTCAATTCGGTCTACTTGATGCTCTTAATTTGTCCACATTATACATAAATATTATATAATTTCACCTTACCTAATGAAAAAAATTATATAAGTTTGCATTATATGTTTATGGAAGATCACAATAATAATAATGAACTATATAACTCACTCATTGATACATAATTTATACTCTTAATGTACACTTAATTATTAAATATGTCAGAATTATCATCTTTATAAGCTACCCTTTTGATTTGATTAAAAAAATTAAACTCAAATTTGATGGTGATAACAATTTTGTCAATTTTATGGGATCGTTTTTTAATAATAACGGATGCCATCCATCGAATATGGATAATAATTAAAACTAAGGGAAAGTTGAATTAGCAAGTGATTGATTTATAGAGCTTGAGCTATGGAGTTTTTTGAACCTCATAAACAAACTACTCTCCTAGAAGAGGCAAAAACAGATGTACATATCTTCCATACTAAGCATAAGTAATGGCCCTTCCATGCATTTTAAAGAGGAAACATAACCCGATTGTTGCTCTACATGCTATTAATCTAAGAGCATACGTCTCCCTCAACTTATACTTCCTGCTCCCATTAACTAAACATGCAATTCGTCGCATATTCTCAACCCCAAATACAAGTAGCAAAAATAACGATATATACTTTTTAATTTTTTTACTAATTGTTAGGGTTTAAAGTCATAATAACAAAAACAAAAATGATATAAGTAGCAAAAATAACGATATATACTTTTTAATTTCTTTTACTAATTGTTAGGGTTTAAAGTCATAATAACAAAAACAAAAATGAGATATTATTTAATTTGATCATAATGGTATTATTTTATTTTATTAAAAATTATATTATAATAAATATTTATTATATTAAGAGACATTGTTTCGCAAATCACCTCTTGTTGAAGTAATACAAAATATTTAATAATTTACATTAATAACAAAAGATTTAAAGTTCAAATGATATGTTACAGTAGCTGAGTGCAAGCAACTTCATTTAAATTCTTTATAAAAAACTTCCAAAAATTATATTCTATTGGTTAATATTGTTTTATTTTATAATAATTATAATCTGTCAGCTTATTAAATTTTAAATATTTTAAAAAAATGTTTTACTCTTATAAGGTCGAAGAGTGATACCCTATTTCTACAAGTCTATTTTATTTTTATTATGAATTTTGGTACTTTATAAAAAATTAAATTCAAAGTATTTGAATTTATGGTTCTAAAATAAGCTTTTTGAACTTTTATCTTATTTTTAAAGAAAAATAAATACAAAAGTAAATGTAGAATAATCATGTGAACTTAGCCCTTCTCAAAAGAGGGTGTGTAAGTCCAACAGGAAGCACAGGGGACCCAATGGCAGAGTGGAATGTGGGGCCAGACGACCCAACATGTTAGACAAACGGGCATGGCCCAACCATCACTTGTGCCTCCTCGCCATGGCAGCGAGGGTCAGGTCACCCTCTCCACCACCATGCATGCCACGTGGCACGTGCTATCATTCACCTATCACAAGTTGCCAAGTCAACAAGTGGGGCCCTCGACTCATACAACCCCAAATCGTGATGATTTTTTTAATTATAAATTATTATTTTTATTTTAAAATATTTATTGAATCAATTATATATTTAATATTTTAAATTATATTTTTATTAAAAATTAAAAAATATTTAAATTATTATCACAAATTTTCTTTAGAATTTGTATATTGAAAGTATATTTTTCTAAAAAATTAAGACTTTATAAATGATATTTTATGTCAAAATTTATTTAAATTTATCAAATGAACTTCAAAATAAATATATAATTTATTTAACTTATTATGTAAGCATTTTAATTATAAAAGTATCTTTAATTTTTTGTAATTATTGGAATAAAAATTTAACTTAAATTAAATTAAAAATATAAATTATTCAATCGATATATTAAAATTTAAATTAAAAATATTACAATTAAATTTTTTTCTTATATTTATATTTATTTTTTATTTATAATTATGCCCATTTAAGGTTATGCTTTGAATTGTTTGGTTGATGGGTGAAATTGTCATAGAAAAGTGGCCTACAATTTAGGGGACAAATTGGGTACATTTTGTCTCTCATGGGGCGCCCAAGTTATAGTTAACTTAGTTTTCTTGGAAAGCAACTTGCAACTTATTGTTATAACATGTTTCCTTCTACCGAATCGCACAATAAATTTTCTTTGGTCTCTCTTTTATTTTTTATTTTTCTTTTTTTTTCCTCTCCAACCAAATGCAACAGGAAATGGCAGGTATTCTGAGGCCATCTCCAACGGGACACGATAACACTATATTGGTGTTGAGTTTAATGTAAAATGTTCTCCAATAAAATTGCAAAATCATTTCTATAATTTGGTGCAGCACTATAATTGTAGATTTACGTTTTTTATTTTAAAATTTTTTATATAATTTTTTAATTTTTATATTAATTATACATCATATTATTAAAAAATTATATCATTAAGAATACCTCATCATAATCTTTAAAACAAAACCAATATTCAATATGTAGTTTTGTTTTATTTTATTTAAATTAATAATAAAATTGATAAATTATTAATTTGTAAAAATTATTTAAAATATAAATTATTATATAATATTAATTTATTTAAAATAAATAAATTAAAAAATTTAAGTCATATTAATTATTTTATTATTTTAAATTAATTAATTGATATTATAGATATTTTTATTTATTGTTATTTATTTTATTAAAATAATATTTATAATACCAATTTGATGTAAATGGATTGGAGAAGAAAAAAATTGGGTATTGAGATATTCTGAAATGATTTCATTTTAACACCAAAATGGTGTTAAATTTAGTGTAGGGTTGGATATGGCCTGAAAACTTATGTTCATTAGTTGTCTAATTAGGGTTATTGCTGAAATAAATACAACTTTTCTACAAATATGCCCTTTCTTTATAGGAAATCAATTAGTGCAACAAGTTGAGTCCATGGAGCCCAAATGTGTCAGGCCATGGGGACGTGCCTAAATTGAAGCCCAAATCCCCCTATGAAAAACTAGTACAAAGTTGTTTATTATAATTATTTTTAAAAAAATTAAATATTATAATTTTATAATAAAATATCTTTATTTTTATCTCTAAAATCAATCCAAGACTTCATAATGTAATTGGATCGTAAAATTAAATTCTTTTTTATTAACTTTTCACTATAAAAAAACTTTAAGAGATAACAGAAATTTCAGAAATTCATTAAAAAAATTACCCAAAAAACATGATTAGAATATTCACAATAACAAAATAAGTCAAAATTGTTCATTTAAAACATGTAGCTCATAATTTATTCATGAGTTTTACTTGTCATTGTGAATTTGAGTGATATGTGAGTTTGCTCGATAAATTTTATATAAATTAATTTAATAAATAATTTTATTTATTATTTTAAAAAATAATAGAAATCAATAAATCAATCTTAATATATTAAATAAATACTAATAAAAATTATATAAAAATTTATTAAACTAATAACTTCAAATTTAATATATTTTTTATGTGTAAAATTTAAAATTACAAAAATTAATGAGTAATTATACAATTATATTTTATTATAAAATAAATTTTAAATAATATTAATAACATTTAATTAAAAAATTAAATATAACAACTCTATTTTTATAAAATAAATTATAAATTTAACTTTAAAATATACATATTATTCATTAATTTTATATATTTATAAAATTTAATATATAAATCTAATTAAATATAAATAAAACAAACAAATTTAAGCTATCCATTCTTTTAATTGACCTTAATAAATCAATCTCATTCAAAATTGAAAACTAATGATCCACTCATTTATAAAATAAATAATTCAAACTTAACCCAATTATCAAAAAACTGAACTAAAACTCATTAGACCGAATCAAAAACAAATTAACTCTCGCTCCATAAACCCATTGATAACCCTAACATCATTCCCAGTTGAAAATTTTTTACCTTAAAAAAGTGATTCTTTATTCATTTAATAATTAGCTATTTTAAAATAAATACCAACAATATAATATTAGTTAGAAAATTTTAAATATTAAAAAAAAACTGAAACCAAGAGATTAAAAAGAGAGAAGTAAGAAACTAAGGCAATTGAGTGGCGTCCTTAAAGCTTATATACATTATGTAACTGTACAGCTGATCACCAGCAAAGGGTCTTTATAAATCAAGAAAAATACTGAAATTATTTTTAATATCAATGATGATATATATAGCTGCGGAATTATAAAATGCCCAAGGAATCGAATTGAAGGTTATGCAGAATTCTGAAACCCGAATGTGTTTTCTCCGCTGTAAGTGACGTAGAGAAACCCATCTTCATCCTTCTTCTCTTCATACACCGCAGACATAATCGCACCTGCAAAAAAATCAAATAAAAGAGTGAAGCTTCAGTAGTGTCTAAGAAGAGGATCAATGGAGGAAAATGAACGATTTGAATATCGTATACCTGTAGGGGGGAGGACATTGTCTACGAATATGAAAATTGCTTTCTCTGCACTCAATTTGATCCGTTTGCGGATGACATAAACAAATTGTCCTACAGTAAGATCAGCTGGGACTAGATACCTGCAAGTTTCAGTCAGATCAACGAGATATCCTCCGCTAGCTGAGCATCAATCGTTTTGCCTATGGCAACTCATACTTTACAGCCGTAAATTGAAGAAGAAATTGTAAACTATTCCGAGTGCTAGGGACTATAATGAACACGTTCTAATTCAGTTCTTGAACTGTCAAGATTATATCATTTACCATTTGGCAAACTATAATCTTGAGGAAAAGCTTCCCTCTTCATGATTTATATGTTATAGTTTTAGGTACTTTACCCCTTTTTTTCTACAAGGAAATGGATTATAATTGACTCGTGCTTGCAAAGGAAACAGAAAGCGGAACAGGAGAATCCAAAGCTATCGGTAACAGGAAAAAATGCTTACTTTTTCTTGTCAATGTTCGGTATATCGCTCCTCTCTGCTTTCTCCACAATTACCTATCATAAAAGAGCATAACATCCGAACATTAACTAGAGGCATTTGCTTATTCCTAATAGTCTAAGTGAAACACTGGAAAAAGGAAGGCATTCAATTAGAAAAAGAAATAAAATAAATTAAACCGAAGAAGACACCACCGAAGTCATGTTGCAAGTGGTCAATGAAGATAAATTTTTCTATCTCTGTCACACGAGACACAAGGATTATCTCATGAAATGCAAAATAAAGCAACGAGCCATAAAACATTAATCTTCCCAATTCTTCGCTGAGATTTGGTACTCATATCTGCGATACATATCATATTATGTATCCAAAATGTCAGGAAGATGTGTATTCAATCAATTTTTGGATTATATCTATGTGATCGACAGCCTCGAAAATTGATGCATTATCCTGTCATTGAAAACTTTTCTACCAATCACTGCAAACAAATCAATTTCCTGTATTGGCTGAAGCATTTGGCATAATAGTTGAGCGTGTTAGGCATCACTAACCCACCATCAAACGTGTGACCTTACTCGAGGTTGCAATTCAAGGGTTTCACATACAAACAAGCTATATCATGGATATCCTTATACTAAAAATTCCATCCATCTTAGGAAATAAGTTCTTCGGACTCTAAACAAATTAGTGCCTCAACTCAATTTACCACCAACTACAACATCGCAGAGAGATGAGCGTACCACATAAAAATTCACAAAGAGATAACACGCATCTAAAAAGGTAGAGGGAATGCTTTAAATCGCATGAACAATCATATGAAACGAGTTTGGAGAAAGTTCAACAATGTTAGACACATGAAATTATTAAAGGTACATTACAAAAGTATGAAGCAACCACAAGGCAGTCAAAATTGGCATCAGATGATCAATACAGAACAGGAATGTTGAATTCTTACTGGAATTCTATCTGGGTATTTCTCCCTGATCCTTGCAGCCTCAGCCCGTCTCTTCTCTGAACACCAAGACAAACATACGGAGAATAAACATTAAGAACAATTCCGAGAGAAGATCATAAACATCTATTAAGAACAAAATCCTAACAAAAAGACCAGTAAATACCAAGATCATGCTCTTGCTTGAAGTAACTCTTTGCCATTGGTCCTGAAATCAAGGCCGCAAACTAGTTATCAGTTCTCCTGCTACAAGAAATAATCCATTTGGGTTCTCTAGAACTTCAAAAGCTTCTAGGGTATCAAAGGAGATTACTTTAAACAAAGAAATCTCCTCACCAAGATAAAGTCAACATAAAAAATCCATAATTACGGTACACTTAACCCAAAAGTTTAGACAACAAGACCATCGATATACGCATCACATGAAAAGAAAACTTAAACTATTACTTTATCCATTCAATTAGCATAAAAAATTACAAAATTTCTTATGTTCATCAAGGAAACCAAAAACTAAAATTTAAACTGCCTTCACCACATAAATACCCATTGAAAACAACATAAAAAGAAGAACCCTAGTAGCAGAACATAAAACAGAATAAAACACAACGATCAAAAGGATAACGAAAACAAACAGGAAAAAAAAACTCAGTCGATCGATTGAAGAAGCAAATACCCAGCGGCCAAAAAGATCAGTAAAGAAGAATAGAGGGAGAATACAACAGTATAAATAAATTACGCAAAGATGATTAAATAAAAAGCCAACCTTGTGAAGAGAAACCCGAAAAGGAGCGAAAAGAGAGAGAAAGAAAGAGCCTCTTCTGATCAAAACTCTTGAAGCTCGTGGTCCGGTTTTGAAGATAAAAGAAACAAGGAGACTTTTGGCTTCGTTTAGCCAACTACTTTTTTAAATTATTATATATCTACTCTTGGATATTGAATGACACTAAATTCAAATAATAAAAATAATAATGGCAATTCCAGAATACGCTCGCTCATAAAGATCGTCACGCGGGTTCCGCGAACAGAAATCAATCACGACCGTAGATTCAGTTTTCATCCTGTCAGCACACTATTATGGCCAAGTGAGTTTACATTGAGGCCGTCTGATGTTAATGATTAGCTGTAAATGATTTGTTAGGACTGAAACTAGGGTACGAGGATTACACACGGAATGCGATCTGTTAGCCATTCTGTGCTTTCTAATAGGATAAGGAGAATATGCCCGGATCCTCGCCTCTCTTTTCGGGCCCTACCCGGATTGGTTTTACCTTGACGATTTTCTCCCTGCTCGAGCTGGTCAGATGAGTCAGGTAAGAAGGGCAATTATGGAAACTCAGAATCCTAACCCCAGCCTGTTGTGGGCTTTGATGGGTTGTCTGCTCCAAGGTTCGGTTCATGTCCGTCTTGTCATTATCCAAAAAGATCGTCTGTTTCGCGTCTAGAGTGTTCATGCTTTATTTTTAATCTTTTTCTGTCAAAATTACTTTTTTTAATATATTTTTTCAAATAATTTGTTACTTGTTTTATTTTTTCTAACTTCATAAAATCAAATTTATTTTGATTTTAAATTAATTATAAATATTATTATATTTAAAAATATTAAATTAATTATGTTCATGATTTCAAATTGATATCAATAAAAATTATATTTATTTAAATTTATGTTTATTAAATTTTTAATATGAAATTAATAAAAACTTTTGGTGGGTGATGATTTTATCAAATTATTTTGAGTTTATTTATAATTCAATCATCATACCTTATCAAGATCTTAAATCATTTGGGCAGTCAATTAATATTTTAAAAAGGATGACATGATCATTTCAAAAATTTGTAGTTATCTAAAATCATGGTGAACATTTATTTTCCAATAATTTTATTTTTAATTTAATAAATTTTATCTTAAAATTTAAATTGATATTATTTGAATTTAAAATCAATATCACGTAAAATTAATTATCAAATAAATTTCAATGTTTAAAAAAGTTACCGATCAAATTTTAATCTATTAATTTAGATTAAATTGAATTCTATTTAAAATTTTAAAAATTAAAAATCTTATATAATAAATTTTAAAAATTAAACAAATATATTCAAATTTTCATTACAAAAAATATCAATTTTCATACTTAAATATGTATTTTAAAATTTTAAAAAAAAATCATAAAAAATATATCTTGAGTTAAAAAAAATTCAAATTTGAATGGTGAATCAAAATGGAGTAAAGAATTCATATGAGTTATTTTTTTAGATATTTCAATAACAAAAATATAATTAATTTTTTATAATCATTGAGTTAAAGTCTAATTTAAAATAAATTTGATTATTATATTTTAAACATGAGGATTTAATTAGCAATACAGGTTAAATATTAGGTTTTTATATATTTTTATCTTATATTTTTTCTAACTAAAAATATTTATAAAACATGAAATTTAATTAATTTAATAAAATGAATTTAAAAACTAATTATCTATTACAAAATTTGATAATGTTTTTGAAAAAAAATTATGGTATCATTATATAGTATTATAATAAAATTAAAAAATGATAATCAATAACATTATTTCTCAATTTCCAACTCTTCAAAATTGTTTCTCTACCATTTTCTCTTTTTTTAGTTATTAAAAAATTAGACCTTATACTTATATCATTTTTAATATTAAATTTTTAGTTTTCAATTTTATAAAATCTTTTAAATGCCATCATGATCTTATATTTTATAGTTTATAAATTACTACTTTGATATATTCACATGTACTACTTTAATTAATTCTTTAATAGAATTCATCAAAGTAAATTAATGATTATTTAAAATAATATTAACAATATAACAGGTTCCGAGTTTCTTTATATATATATATATATATATATATTTTAGTGATCGATAATATCATTTCCTCTTACACTTATTTCAAAATTTGAATCTAATTAAATATGGATATTTATTTATTTATTTATTTATTGTCATACCATATTATTCTTTTCAAGCCGTGTCTTCTCGTAATTATTTATTTATTACATTATAAAAAATATTTATACTGGACTTACAATTTTATTTATTTTTTAATATTTGCAATAACCTAAGAGTGTGTAATTTCTCTATGCCATCATTGACTTAGCCCTTCAGGCCACCAAAGGGAGCAAGGGGTTAGCCAGCCACCCTGACTATAGAGATTTACATTTTCTTGGCCCAATTCTTATCGGCACCATTCAATTTTAGGGGCCAAACAGCCAATGGGTTGCTAGCCCAAGTTCTTTTTAGGTAGGGAACTTTAAGGTCAAGATCCAGACTGAGTAGACTTGGCCCATTTCTCTCTATTTTAATTTCCTTAGGGGAAAAACCAATTATACAATATTGATCCATGACCAAATGGGTGAGGATCTTTATTGCGACTTTAGGTTTTAGTTAATATATTTTCTTGATAAATGTTATTTTAAATATTAATTTTTTTATTTTTAATCAAATTTTTACTTTTAAATTATTTTTAAATTATTTTATTTAAATTAAATATCCATAAAAATAATTATAAAAATTAATAATATTTTTATAATTAAAATATATAAAAATTTATTTAAATAGATTCTAAATTTAATTTAAATTTCATCTCTTAATTTTAAATAATTTCAACTAATTAACTAATTTTCAAAAAATTTGATAGTATAAAGTTTTTTAAAAAATAATTTTAGTATCCAAAAAATTCTAAATTTTTTTGTAATGGTACCTAAAATATTTTTCTACATTTATGAAAAATTTTAAGTAAAAATTCATTGTAAAAAATCTTCAATTTGAATATTTTTTATTTTTAAATTTTTTGATATAATTTAATTTGATACAAATTAATAAATTAGAGTTTGTTTAGAGATGTTTTAAATGTTAGCTTTAGAAAGAGATAGCAAAACTTTATGTTTTAATATTAATCTTTTTTAAAAAAAAATTATATTCGTAAATAGACAAAGGTCATGTTTGTATGACACAAGAATGAGATTGAATAATTTTATATCTATAATATTTGATGCAGTTATAGATTGCAATAAGTTTTATTAAGTATTTCTAATTTTAAATTTTTTAATAAAATATAAATTAAATTAAATTAAATTAAAGCATTGGTGCAAAATAGTTTAGAATTTTTTTATATATATTTACTTTAAAATTAACTTGTTAACAAAAAAAGATTTTTACCTCATATAAAGCTTCAATTGCTTTTAAAGTCATAAAGCTTTAATTTTCTAATCGAATATTTAAAGTGATTTAGAAAAAAAAAAAACTCTTACTATAATAGCAATAATGATCAATAAAAAGAACAATATAAAGCTTAAAAATTAAAAAGAAAAATCAAAATCAAAATCAAACTCAAACTCAAACTCAAAGACCCCTAGATGCAAAGCCTAAACCATAAAACATAGGCACTAAATCCAGACGCCTACCACAAACCCTAAATTCTAAATCTGAAACCTAAATCCTAAATTTGATGTGTTACATTCTTTTGATACTTTTCAACTACATGGTTGAGTGAAAAATGTTCAACAAAGACAAATTAGACCAAACTACCAATCAAATTAGACCAAAAGCAAAGATTGTCTCCACTTTTGGGTCACCACTTTATTTGATGAGCTTATGATCTCATGTCATAGCTATTTATATCTCGCTTTTTTTTCTCTTAATCACCCGACACCCACCAAACCCTAATTCCGTTTCATTGACTATAGTGGCCCTATTACAACACCCTTTTGCTCCACATAAATAATTCAATCACTAATTATCGATGAGACGTTCATTATGTCGGACCAATCATGGGTTTTACTAGACATTGTTTGATTGTATTAAGCTTTATATTAAAAGAAGACCTAACTTGTGTTCTAAGTAACATTTAATTAAATTGAAATCCAATCTAATATTTAATTAAATTGATTAGATCTGATATTGCCCTTGATTATATATCGATGCAATATATTTTCAGATGGACAGATTTTGCCTTGTAGATTGCCCTTGAAAAGCATTTTGTTGGAGCTTTAGTGGCATGGAGGAAGATTTAGACAGAGATTATTTTAACTAAAGTCAGTATTAAATATTCTATAATAATGCTGAAAGCTGAATAAAGTTACGTCAATTACTATAAGCAAAAGTCCACAGCTTTACAGATTGGAACCGCATTAAAGATGAGTGGTATTAATTATGCAATCCCATGGATATCAACAATAAAATATACTTAATAATAGTTAATAGCAATAATTTAAAGGTCAATTCCTTTGTCATGTGAAGCAATAAGAATTAGGGTTAGCTAATCAGTGCAATTGAAACATTAATGAAACATTGAAAGCTTTAATCTTCTTAAGCTTGAAAATTTTATTTCTGATTATAAAAAGAAGAAAAAAAAATCATCACCCATTTCTTTATTTTCAATTTTACACAGAACCCATATTTTATTTTTTCTCCAATCAGAATTTATAAGTTTAGTTGGATGGATATGGGCTGTGGGTGTTCATATGAAGGCCTGTGTTGGGCTGTGCCCTGATGGTCCAATGGGCTGGCCTGGCTGAAGCAATGTTGCCCACCAGGTGTTCGACAAAATGTGATTGGCTTGTCTTCCATGCGAATCGCAGCTCCATTCAATGCCATTATGAACTGGTAGAATGGACTTCCTGCTAGAAACCAAAAGGAGAAACATAACCATGGAGACACTCCGCCTTTTTATATATGTAGTTCAAGGTAATTATAACTCTGGAGGACTATGAGCACGACCCTCCAACACAGTCAATGGGCATTATTTAAAAGCCTCCTTTTTGCAATCAAAGCTGATTGTCCTATTCACCTAATCTCTTCTCTCATTATGGTGGTCGTTATTGAACTACATGGAAGCTTAGGATATTTCTTCTCTTTTGTCTCACATGTCAAGCAATTTGAGCTTCTGGGTTGTGATTGGTTGGGTGTAGAAATGAAGTGAAGAGCCAATCATGGCTAAGGTTATATATGTACAACCATAATGTGTACATATGGAGGGTAGCCAGCTGCCATTTTGGCATGGCGACAAAACCATAAAAAACCCAATTTCTGAATCCATGCCTCAAATGGAAGACAGTGATAAGAGCGTGCATTGGCCAATGGGTACTCCCATGTGGGCTCCCATGGCCATGTCTCTTTTGGCTTCTTCCCCTGGCATTGTACCTGCAGGCCAGTGACTCGGTGCTGTATATGGTTTCATCTTCATCAGTTTTTGGTCTCTCAGGGGTAAAAATGGACGCATAAACTTAGCAATATGAAGGTTATTTACCCAGCTTACAATATTAATGACACTGAAAATTATTGGTAAAACTTATCTGTTTTAATATTGATAGTTATGAACACGTGTCATACTATTTATTTTTAGAGATTTCATTCAGTTTTATGAAATGGGTAAACAGAAAAAGCACATATAGTGTTCAAATTTATCATTTATTTTTTTGAAAAAGTGAAAAAAGGTTAGGAGATCAACTTCATTGCCCCATAAGAGAGGAAAGATTGAAGGACTTCCAGTCATTGCAGTGGCCTGTCTCTGACCAGAATGCCTGTAAAGGGAAATGGGTTTTGCTAACTTGGTAAAATGAATAGCTAAAAATTGGGTAGTGTCGCTTTCAACTTGAGAGAATTGAAGGATTTGTTTGGTTAGGTATCACATGGGCCTGGAGATGAACACAGCCTCCCTTTACTGACAAGTCCAAATCATGGGTATTCCCAAACAATTCATTACCGATACACCAAATCATGTCCCCTCCCTTCTCTTCCCCACAAATTTTGGGGTTCTTTCTTCCTTTATGATGCTTAGACGAGGGGACACAATACACCCATTTTGGAGCTATTGCCTCCCCCAAGAAACTTTGCCCTTGTGTGTTCCTCTTATTGATTGCTTTTTCTTCTTATTTTTCTGATTGAAATTGATAGAGGAAAAGACATAGAAATGCAATTGAGACAAGTTGAGTCAATGTACTGTTTGTTTGTGTTTGTGTTGCATACTGCTTGTTTTTAAGGCATGTGAACTTTTGCTTGGGGAGATAAGCCAAGGATACTGTGATAGAAAACTGACCAATTAAGCTTCAATTGGGCTAAAGTTCAACAACTTACAAGGTTTTTGGCCCAACAACCTGCCTTCTCCATGAGTAAATATATGCATGAAATCAGTTCATTACATCTATTTTTAATATTGTTTATTTTAAAGTAAAGATTTTATAAAATTTTAATATTTACTTGATGTTATTAAGTAAACTCTCATGCTGAAAAGGTTATTAAGTAAACTTTGATTTATCATTTTAAAACAATTTGAATTATATTTAAAAAAATTAAAAAATTGAGAATATTAAAATTAAAAATTTTATACAATAAATTTTAATTTAAAAATTTTTATATACATAAAAAATTAAATTTTTTTGAGTACTGAAAATAATTTTTAAAAATTTATATTATGGAAAACGAAACAATCCTCATATTTTTTTTAACAACCGTTTGAGTCAATTTTTAACTTAAATTTAATAATTTATAGCTCAATTTTGTATTTTTTAAAAATCAAAATTTGATTCGACTCATAATATATGATCGTGATATTATTTTGATTTTTAAATCACTTGTAAAATATGTTTATTTTAAAAATATTTTTAGGATAAATTTTTTATAGTATTTAAAGGTTACGAAGAATTCAAATTTTGTTTAATGGTGATGACATTTTTGAGTCTAAGTGATGTTTAGATATTATTTACTCTAAAATCATGTTTATGATAGCTAACTTCAAGCTTCAAAACGTGTTAATTAATTAAATAATTTATAAATGATATAAAATTACAACCAAAGTTAAATTTATATTACAATTATAATACATAAAAATCTTCGTAATGATATTAGTATAAATTTTTATGGGTTTCATAAAAACTTGTTATATACAAAATCTCATAATTTTAAAATATATTTATAAAATAACCTTATAGTCTGAATTCTATCATTATGAAATTAACTGACACAAAAATACAATAATTTTGAAATCGTCTCCATCATATAAACTCATTTAACTTTGAAACATAATAAATATTGGAATGACACATGAACAATATAAGATTACATTATTACACATAAAAATCTTGGTAATCATATCAGTGTAGTCCCGATCTTCAATCCATTCGAAGCTAAATTTATGCAATTATTATTATTATTTTCATTTTCATGAATCGAACTTACGAGAACTTAATTAGTGGGGGATAATTGATTTGTGGAACCCAAAACCCATCAAATTAGTAAAAAGGCAAGATTACCGTAAAAAGTCCAAAAAGAAGTGCATTTTAAGGTAAATCACAAAACTAGTGACAACAATGAAATGCCTAATGACCGAACGATTTTTGGGATATTTGATTTAGTCCTCACCATGACCCTACCTTCATATTATGATCTTATTTTACCAAAATGGTCACTCCTAATCCTGGCTATTGATAATCTCATGGCGCCTACTTTCCTTTTTAAAAAAAAAAAAAAATTATAATCACGATATTGTGAAACATGTGCTTATAAAAATCTATCGGTAGATGTTTACTTTGAAGAAATCGGATCATAACTAAGAAGACTTTTGGGCACTAATAATGAATTAATGATCGACAATTTTCTTTTTTCGAAAGCAAATTATGAATTGTCTTTTGTACAAGGCATGTACTAATATTTTGAATAAAAATAATTATTTTATTTTCAAGATATCTTGTTTTTCAAGAAATTAGTGACGGATGATTAGCAAAAATTTCTAAATGATGGAACATATCAAAGACAAAGAATTAAATTGTACGATTCATGTGGTGAGCGTAACTCTCAAACCGTTTTAAATCAACGCGGTTTATGACAAAGAAAAATTATGTCCCATAAGTTAGTTTTGATAAGATAAAATACATCGTGATGATATGATATTAAAATTATATTTAATTTTATTAATTATTTAATATTTCAGTAAATGTTTATATAATCGAAAAAGAATAAATTTTAAGTCAGTTCGATTAGGGAACATTAACTTGTGCATCGATCATGTTTCCGTATTAATTTCCCTTAATTTATTACTTTGGAATAATACATGTAATAAATATTATGATCATAAGAAACAAATATAAATGAAAAACCGCAATTCATCAAATACTTTTTAATAAATAAATTAAGTTATTTGTTTTTAAAAATCAAATTTATAAATACAAAATAAATTAATTTAATTTAATAATTTTTTAATAAAATACTTGGAACTTTGTACCAATATTTTTAGTCCACATATTTTATTGATGATACCGTCATGTTCCATTCCATTCCGAATCCAAACCCGTATTACTTGTCACCCGAAAACCTCCAATCTCGGGTAATTTTCATCATTTCGGTTTTCTCCCTGTAAAAGAGAGTTTTACTGTAAGATGAAAATATCGCGATAAATTGAAAAAAGAAGAGATCCGGACAACGTGATACTATTCCTTTTTAGCTTTAACTCGAACCTCTGTCGCATTGGAAAGCCGCTGTACTAATAGACCGGTAATAGGCTAATTAACTGATGCCGCCCGGGACAGTCCTGTGGCTGCTTCCGAAATTATCTCAATATACGAGGATGTTTTTGTCATTTAAGTCAAACCGTAGACCTATAGTATGGTGCAGGACCTACAGGTAGGTCTTTATTCCATACTATAAAAAAATTTAAAATTAATAAAAAATAATTTTTTATTATCAGTTTCATTTATTTTATTTTTATTAATTTTATAAATTAAATACTACCCAAACCCAGAACATTGTTTTAAAAATATGCAACAAATAGATTTAATTGAAAAATTACGAATTTTCATATATTTCATTCTATTTATATTTTTTCAATTAGATGGGATACAATTTATTTAAATTGATCATTTTTTTTAAAAAAAAATTAAACTCAAATTTAAAAATTTATAATAAATTGATTTTTTATATACCTTAAGCACAAATAGTTTAATGAAATAAATTTTGAAGAAAATTCATGGGATATTATGTACTTAGCAATTTTATTTTTAATATTTTGTATAATTAAATTGTTTATAATAATTTAGGATTGATTAATCAAGAAACATGATCAAAGACTTGATAATATATGTTTAAAAATTAGAAAAATTAATCTAAAAAATAAAAAATCATCAATTTTTTAATTTTATTTAAAATGAAAAGTAATATTTAAATTCACAATTTAAAAAATATTTTTTTTATTTCATGCACATATTGTTTAGTCAAAATTAGCTTGAAGAGAAATTATTGAAGTTTTATGTGCTTAGCAATGTTATTTTAAATATTTTGTATTAATTAAGTTGCTGATAATAATTTAAGTTTGATTAACTAAGAAATGTATTCTAACTACTCATTAATGAAACTTGATACTTACTTTTTCTAATTTTAAATAATTCAAATTAGAAAAAATAACTTAATGCTATAAACATAAAATAGATGTAATCTATGAAATAATTTTAAAATACTGATGATTTTTTATATAAAATTTTATTATAATTAGCATATTTTAAAATTTATTATATGCTTCTCGACAATGTATTTTTAGATTTAAAGTACAGATGTTAAATTATTTTTTATGAAAATAATATTATTTTATTCTCATATTATATATATTATTTATTAATATTAATAATTTTAAAATATGTAATTTTTAAAATTTGAAAAGTGAATGAAGAACAATAAAATAGATAGTAGACTTATAGCTACTGACTGATGCTGTATTATAATCTTATATTTTAAAATGTCCGCTTGACTGAAAAGTTCCTCAGAAAATAATTTAATTGACCAAAAAGTACCGATATTTTTCCAGAATGACAAAAAGATCCCTCTGAGCAAGGCAACAAGTACTTTATTCCTTTCTTACTCACCTTTCCAGCCGGAATGTGGTAAAAAGTTAAAAAGTGAAAAGGTCATTTGATGAAAGGTAACCACATGTTTACCTCGCCGCAATTGAAGCGTAAACTCATCCTCCGTGTAGACCCACGCGCTCTCTCATTAATGGACTAGCAGTTACGGGGAAACATTCAACAGAAGGTGGGAAGTGAGTGGACTGTGTTGTTCAAACGCCTTGATGCGCGTTTGAGTATGGGTCCCTAACTTTCTACTGGGAGTTAGCTTTCAATCTCAACCACAGAGTTTGATCGCGTTCTTTTACGAGTTTCTAAAGCATTTTCTCTTTTATCGTCTCGTTAAATTAATCTTTCTCTCTTTTTTTTTTTTCTTATTTTTCAACCACTGGGGATATCGCTTCTGCCTGATTTGACGGAATTAAAAGATGAAAAATTGAATGACGGAGATTTTTTATTTATATTTTATAGTAATATTATAAATTATTATAATGTTTTAAACTTTTATAAAAAATTATTGATTCATCTTGTGGAATACAATATAAAAATATAATTTTAATTTTAATTTATAATATATAATATATACTTTATGTAAAATTTTTTAAAATATTATTATATAAAAATTTAATATTTATTTTATATTATTAATCAAATATTTATATTTAAAAATAAAAATAAGATATTAATTTATTAATTTAATTTGCATCAAATTTTAGTTTAAATAAATATAAAAAATTAAAAAAAATATTATTATTATTAAAATTTACCAAAAATAATTCAAATAAATTTCACATTATTTTTTATTTATTCAACAAATTTAAATAATATTCGATTCAAAGTTTATTTTTATAATTTTTTTAAATTTTTTAAAATATAAATTTTTAATATTTAAACTTTTTTATAACTGTAATTTGTTTGAATATGGTTTTACTTCTGTACAAATTTTCAAACAGCTTAATATTTATGAGTAACAAAAGTGATTTACAAGTTATGATAAGCTCAAGCAGAAATAAAGCACATTAATTACATTATTTTTTAATTTAAAATTTAATTATACTTGATTTTATCTAAATATTATATTATTTTGGTTGGGGTGCAATTATGTTTACATTGAATATTTGGTGATTTTGAAATATCAAAAATTAATTTTTAATATATTATTTAATGATATAATTTATAAACAATATAACATTTAAAAACTCAATTACATAAAATATATATTATTTTTAATTAATTCCTAAAATAAAAGAGTGCTTCCAATCATCATAATTTTTAAAGAAAAAAACCTAAAGAAATTAGAGTCTGAAGCTATGATTATTAATCTTAAACAAACTAAGTAGGGGATCTAAGTGAAGTCTTTGTTACAGTTAATAACGTCAATTATCAATTCTTTTGATGCATTAATTTTGCGATTATGAAATTAATTAGGTCAAAAAGGTCATATTAGCTAATACAGGCATATCTCTCGTGACAGTAACAATTCATTTATTTGTTTTAACAAAGCCTGAATTGTACCTTAACCGGATAATATAACTGTAGACAGATTTTTGTGTTTTAAAATTAAAATTAGCAATTAAATTCCCTGTTGACGATTTTATCCTGTCTTTGTACATGTTTTTACAAGAGAGCCTCGGGCAAGTTGTAGTGACGGGGATGAATACTTCCCTGAGGGTAATTTAGGCAATGTGAGACTAACAGTAAGCAATCTTTTTACCTTTCCTAGGTGGATATTCAATCCAATCAAATTTTAAATGCGTTTGGATTTAAATTCTAATACTTAAATTTAGCTCAAGATAAATATAAATTTTATATTTTTAAATATTTTTTATTTAAATTTGTTTATATAATTAAATTAATATGTTGATTTTTTTAATCTTGGATTTAAAATTTTATTATTAAATTTTAACTTTTAATTTATTAATAAATATATAAATCTTAATTTTTATTAGTTTTATTTTAAATTTTCATTATATTAAATCATACGTAAATAAATATTTAACCGATAAAATATTCGTCTCCTGTTAAAAACTATTAGATATATTTGTAACAAATAAGTTTAGAACATATACTTATAAATGAATTTAAATGTTAAAATTAATTTTTAAAATAAATTTAATATATATTAATCTAATTTGAATTTAAAATACCTATATAAATGGACATTCTATATTTATATGCAATCCAATCAAATAGGATACAGTAAAAATTAAAGTAATAATTTGACCTCACCATATCTAAAAATTTGTCTCTTTTTTTTTAAAGCTTGTATCCGAAATTAAGATTTTTAACAAGTTATTTTTATACATATTTTATATTAAAATCATTAACATTTTGATTGTAATTGTAATTATTTATTTATTTAAAGTTCAAATTTTTACCATGGATGGTTTAATAAGATATTAAGCAATAGATTTGACTCCAAAAATTAAATTTTTGAACAAGAAATGTCTTTTTTCTTTTTTGATAAAACTGGTCAGTTCATTATATATATGTTATAAATTTTTTTTAAATGTTATACTTACAATATACATTGCGATAAATTACATTAACATTTTTATACAAACTTAAAAAAATATTTCAAATTTATTCATATTTAGATAAAAGTTAAAAAAAATCTTAAGATAAAGTATCATAAAATCATAATATTTACCTTATATTATAAATCAAATATTTGTATTTAAAAATTAATAAATTAAATATTTATTTATCAATTTGATTTAAATTAAGTAACATAAAAAAATTTAAAAATTAAGAGTATTCAAGTTAAAGATCTTACGCAATGAATTTCGACTTGAAATTTTTCACAACTGTAAATAAATATTCAATCCATCGTTACAAAAAATTTAATAATTTTATGAATATTGAAAATATATATTTTAAAAATTTGTAATATCATAAACTTTAAAAATTTATAAAAAATATTTTATTTAAATTATTTAAATTTGAGAGGTAGACCTGAAATAGAGTGTGTAAGTCATTTGAATTATTTTTTAGACATTTTAATAATAAAAATATTTTTAATTTTTTAATAATTATTTTGAATTAAAATTTAATTTAAATAAAATAAAAAAATTAAGATTTAATTTGTTACTTTTTGAATATGAGAGTTTGATTGGTAATATGAGATAAATATCAGAGTTTTATGAGACATTTATTCAAAATTTTAATATTTATTATATATTATCAATATAATTTTTATGTTTAAAAAATAATAAATAAAAATCTAATTTATCAACTTGATCTAAATTAGACTTTAACTTAAATAGTTAAAAAAAATTAAGAATATATTATCATTAAAATCATTAAAAAATAACTTAAATAAAATTTTTAAGTTTATTTCTTAAATTTAAATAATTTTTAACATAAAATTTATATTTTAATTTTTAAAATTTTTGAGAATATAAATTTAGAAAATATATTTTTGATGCTAAAAAAATTTGAAATTTTTGTGATGATAACTTAAATATTTTTTCACAATTGTGAAAGTTTTAAGATCTCTAATTTGAATATCTTTAATTTTTAAATTTTTTATATTAAAATAAAATATAAATAATTTTTATCAAATAAAAATATATAAATTTTAATATTTATTTTTATTAAAAAATTATAAATCAAAATTTTATTTATCAATTTAGACTAAATTCAATCTTATCAAAAAAATTAAAAATTAAATATATTCAAATTTGAATGTATTTTTTTTATAAATATGAATAAATTTTATATAATTTAAAATTTTTTAATTTTATTTAATTATTATAAATCATAAAATTTTGAGTAAATGTCTCATAAAACTTTAATGTTTATTTTATGTTGTTAATCAAATTTTTATGTTTAAAAAAAATAAATAGAATCTTAATTTATTAACTTAATTTAAATTAAATATTAACCCATAATGTTATAAAAATTTAAAATTAAAATATCTCAAAAATAATTGAAATAAATTTTTTATTTTATTCCAGATCCACCACTAAAATTTGAATAATTTTTGATTTAAAATAATTTTTTATAATATAAATTTTTAAAAAATATATTTTCAATATCCAAAAAATTTTAAAGCATTTGTTGCAGTAACTTAATTTTTTTATGTTTCTAAAAAAAATTAATTTAAAATTTATTATATAAAATTTTTAATTTTTAATAAAATTTAATTTAAAATTTATTATATAAAATTTTTAATTTTTAATAAAATTTAATTTAAATAAAATTAATAGATTAAAATTTAACTTATATTTTTAAATATAAAATTTGATGAATAATACAAGATAGCAATGTTTTACGAGATGTTTACCCTAAATTTTTAAAGTGTTAACCCTAAGTAAAAATTTTTGATTTGTACATGAGAAAGAAGAGTTAATTAAAGTGGTAATTAGTCATTAATTAAGTGGAAATGAGACTGTGAAATGGAGTGGCAGTGTAAATTTGGTTGGTGGGTGCCCTATATAGAAAAGTGGGCGCCCAAGTTGGCCTTCAAAAATAAGGGAAAGACAATACAGTATGTCAGTATGCCACTATAGAGGGTGACAGTAACCCAGGAGCAGAGAGAGAGAGAGAAAGAGAGAGAGGGGGGAAGGTTAAAAATTGGGTACAGGGAAATAAAGAAAGGGAAGAAATAGAGAAGGGGAAAAAAATATAGAGAGAGAAGGAGATAGGGACACGAGAGAGAGATAGAGAGAGATGGAGAGCGAGAGGGAGAGCGAGAGGGGGGGCACTTTATTACCTTTTTTATGATG
Source organism: Moringa oleifera (assembly GCA_021397835.1). Lineage (NCBI taxonomy): Eukaryota > Viridiplantae > Streptophyta > Magnoliopsida > Brassicales > Moringaceae > Moringa > Moringa oleifera. The sequence goes on from JAJFZO010000566.1 coordinate 3,040,010, forward strand.
CACGCATCCATGGCAGAACAGAGAATGGTACAGAGTACTGCTACGACACAAGGGTAGAAGAAGAGAAAGAGAAGAAGAACAACAATAACAGCAGCAGCAAGAACAAAGTAAGTCTATAGAGAGAGAGAGAGAGAGAGAGAGAGAAGGAGAGAGGTGCAGAGAGAGATGGAGTTGAAATGGAGTTTTTTTACCAGAGGATTGGAGTAGATAACGCGGCGGAGTTTCGAAGAATGAGAAGAACAACGCTGAAAAAGAAGCTGCTTTCTTTTCGGTTTCTCTGTTGAAATGGCTTCTCTTTGAGCAAAAGAGCCTGATTCGTTCATGGCATGCAAAGAGCGATGGTGGGTGTGAGTCTTCGGATAACATAGAAGGAAACCCAAGTCATCTTCTTCTTCTTTTCCATATCTGAGAAATACCCTCTTGAACTTCCTCTTCTTCAGGGCCCGCGCTCTGCCTGATCTTTTAAAGAGAAAAGTCTCCCTTTCTCTCTGGTTTCTTTTGCAGGGATGCCCTTTCACTTGCAGAGTACTAAGGGGGAGCTTGAACTTGCTGGTTTAGCTGCGATTTGTACCCAAGATAACTGGAAAGTAAAGCACCATCACCAACAAGAAGTCAATAGCTTTTCAAGCAGCAACAATACCGAACCAACATCTGTTCTTCATATGAGAAGAAGCCCAAGCCCACCCACATCGGCTTCCACTCTTTCATCCTCCTTCAACGGCGGATCCGCCGCCGGAAATTCCGCTGACAACACCGCCACTCCCACTACGACGACCACAGCCGCCGCGTCCCACATCGAGAAGAAAGAAGAATGGGCCAACGAGCTGCAACCGATCCCCAGCGGCCTAGAAATCGTCGCGGAAACTGAACGATGCGGCCTCGGTCTGGGAGATTGGGAGACCATGTGGCCTGAATCCGCAGCTTCTCCTAGCCAAGAACACTCCCTTCTCAGATGGATCGAGGGAGATATTGACGACGGTTCGTTTGGGCTTAAGCAGCTTCTGCAGAGTGGGAGTACCTACGATGGTAACAGTAATAGTCCTCTGGATTTTGAAGGCAATGCTGGGTTGGGGATTGTCGATCAGGGCCCTGGCTTTGAACCAATCAGCAATATGATTGCGGGTACTGGACCCAGTTTGGGTGCTTTTCCTGGTTCTGGGTTCAATGGAAATGGGAAGATTGGTACAGTTGCGGCACCACAACCACAACCACCACCACCACCACCAACAACAGCAACAAGTGGTGCTTCTTCTGCTCTGGGTGTTAATGTTAGTCAGAAGCTTGCTACTGCTACCACCATCACCAACAATAGCAGCTGCAATATACAAAGTCCGGTTTTCAACAATCTTGGTCTTCCGGTTTCTTTGCCTTCTGGTATGATTTATCAGTCACAGCAACAACAGTTTGTTGAAGGCCAGGAGGAGAAGCCACAGATTCTCATTCCTCAGGTTTTGATGAGCCAACAACAAGTTCAAGCGTCTCAAAATCCTAGCTTTTTCTTGCCATTGCCTTACGGGCAGCAAGAACAGCACCTCCTGCAGCCTCAACCTAAGCGGCACAGCCCGGGCAGCTTAGACAGCCCCTCTCATCAGATCCCCAAGCTCCCCTTCTCTGATCCCGGGCACGAGTTCTTGCTAAGAAAGCAGCCGCATGTGGGTGTGGGTTTGGGATTTTCTCCTCAGGGTATGCAGTTTCTTCCGCAGCATCTTCAGCAACAAAAGCCATTGATGATGGCGAAGCAGAAGGTGTTGGGGCCTGGGGAGGAGATGGCTCAGCACCAACACCCCCACCAGTTGCAGCAGCAACAGCAACAACAACACGCTTTGCTCGACCAGCTCTTCAAGGCAGCAGAGCTGATAGGGACTGGGAATTTCTCAAACGCGCAAGGGATATTGGCGCGGCTCAATCACCAGCTGTCTCCTGTAGGTAAGCCCCTCCATAGGGCTGCTTTCTACTTCAAGGAGGCTCTGCAATTGCTTCTCCTCACGAACAACCCAGTCACCTCGCCTCCACCCAGGAGCCCCACTCCTTTCGATGTCATCTTCAAGCTGGGAGCTTACAAAGTCTTCTCTGATGTTTCTCCACTTATCCAATTTGTCAATTTTACTTGCAATCAGGCTCTCCTTGAAGCACTAGATGATGCAGATCGAATTCACATTGTAGACTTTGATATTGGATTTGGTGCTCAATGGGCTTCCTTTATGCAGGAGCTTCCAATGAGGAATAGGGGTGCTCCTGCACTGAGAATCACTGCCTTTGCTTCTCCTTTGACTCATCATCCGGTGGAGCTTGGCCTTATGCGAGATAATCTGACTCAATTCGCCAATGAAATTGGTGTGAGTTTTGAATTGGAAGTGGTTAACTTTGATTCTTTGGAACAAATGGCTTACTCTTTTCCTATGTTTCGGTCAAATGAAAGTGAGGTGGTTGCGGTGAATTTCCCCATTTGGTCTTCTTCGAATCAACCCTCTGCAATGCCTTCCCTCCTTCGTTTTGTAAAACAGCTTTCGCCAAAAATTGTGGTGTCTTTGGACCGAGGGTGTGACAGAAGTGACCTTCCATTCCCACAGCATATTCTGCATGCTCTTCATTCCTATATAAATCTTCTGGAATCTCTGGATGCTTTAAATGTTTCTTCTGATGCTGTGAACAAGATTGAGAGGTTCCTCCTCCAGCCTAGGATTGAAAGTACTGTATTGGGCCGTCTTCATGCCCCAGAGAAAATGCCCCTATGGAAGACCCTATTTGCCTCAGCTGGGTTCTCTCCTATAACATTCAGTAACTTTGCCGAAACTCAGGCAGAATATGTGGTGAAAAGGACTCAAGTTAGGGGGTTTCATGTTGAGAAGCGCCAGGCATCACTTGTGCTATGCTGGCAGCGCCGAGAGCTCATTTCAGCATCAGCTTGGAGATGCTGAGGAGCAGAAATCTGAACAAGTGGGGAGGTTTGTTTTTTGAGAACTCACGAACTATTACAAAGGTTCCAACCTACTCTACTCAGATGTTTGTCAATAAATATTAAACCATGTTGGTGGCACCTCTTTTATGACTAAATCCTCTGCATTTTCTTGCCTGTGAGTCTCCTCTGCTTGTTTTTATGTAGTCTAGATGAGTAGTATTCCCAGTAGAAGAAAACATCTAACTGGAAGGTCTAGTAGGTTTTTATTTGTTTTTGACATTGCTATTGTTGCTATGGTATTTCTATGTCCTTTTTATGGTGAGAAGCTGCAATCTCTTCTAGTTAAACTGATGCTTCTTTGTTCTATACTTGACAACAGTTGTGAACTAGAAATGGAGAAAGAACTTTCCACAAATTTGTTTGCTTTTGTGGGTTATGTGGATGCAATTTAACGGTGCTGATTTTTGATACTTGAATCCTCATTCTTAGTTTTTCACTTCATATCTTTGTACAGTCTACTTGATCATGAAACTCGTTTTCCATTGCAATAGATATGAACTAATGCCCAGCTTTTCTGTCAGAATTCTTATCATAGAGAACAGAATTTCTTATCTGAATGTGTAGCTAGTTCTAAGTTTTGACAACACTTAAGGGTTTCGAAGGGAGAGTGTTAAGAAAGAAGAGGTACTAAAGCAAGCAAGGAATCAAGAAAGGAAAAGCTATGTCCAGGTTGAGTGTCTTTAGCTTCCAACTGCATGAGAATCTACCATACTGGCTTAGTGGTTACATATTTGGAAAACAATAGTGTTTGTGGTGGGGACAGAGTGGTTCATATTGCTTATAAATCTTTCTTCTTCTTTCACTATCGCAAGCAACTTCATCAAACCTCTTTAAGTTCTTAGATTTCTGGTTTCTTTATCACGATCAGCTTCAGAAGCTTATCTTTTTCGGCTTCTATCCTGCCATTTTGATATAGGACTGACATATTTCTTCGAGCAAGTATGATTTTAGAAGTATGAGTGACATGTTAACTCACCTGGCTCAAATGTTTGGAGTTGAAGTTAGTCGAAGTTTGCTATGTAAATCCTTCTTTATTCTTTGCTTTATCTAGTGCATCAGGGCTTGGTCCTCTCATAACCCATCTTCTCAGGAGACTTAATGTTTTAGATTACTCAGCCTCCTTGATGACAGATATTGATATGAAAATCTTAGACTATGGAAAATCTCAAAGATAGTCACTAGTTGTTGCTGAAGAACTAGCAACTTATGTGCCCTTATGCTCTTTTATTGAAGTTTTCATGTGATCCTAAAGTGTCATTGTTGTTCCCACCGTGTTAGCTACTCTCATTCTGTTTAAGTTGTTCTCGCATTTTTTACTGCCTTTTACTATCTGATCAGCTTGCCTCCATGAATGTGACTCTTACAGTAACAGAGAAAATGTGAGCTTCTCTCACAAATGGTAGAGGATTGTAACGTTAAGAAGAAGCTTTCTCATGGGCTATTGCCAATGATACTGTTAGCTCTCATTTCTGATCCTTTTGATAGAACTATGACTTGATCCATTTATGAATTACTAGTTACAGATATGCGATTACTCTTCCATTGAATCTTCATCAATGGCAGGCCAAGCTTCAAATCATTCAAATCTGTCTTAATCTTCATTTTGGTAGGAGACCAACCCTTTTCCCCTCATAACCCATTTCACCGTAGCTCAGTCTGGATTCTCTCTTTCCTTGATATCACCATTCTTCATGCTTCCATCTTCTGTTAGTGCTTCTACATTCATTAAAATGACAAGTTTTGCGGTGAAACTCAAAAAGATCGAAACATTGCTATCGTTTTGCTGCACTTTGTTCCGATTAGTATGACTCTTAGCACCTTGCAAATGTTACCTAACTTGTTAGCCCTAATTCTACGTGTCACCGTGAAACACATTTTCTTCTTCTTCTTCGAAAACTTTCCCACGAATACTTCTTGATTAGCTGACTTGTTAAGTCACAACACTAATCCCTTGTCGCAGCCTTGGAGGACAATAACACCTAATATCTACGATACTTTTTGTTTCTGAAGTCTCTTAACAATCATATCGGTTACCCTAACATGGTGGTGTTTAGAGTTTTGTCACTAAGTGTTTGAAAAATATTCATATATTTTTCTCATCCTTGCATGTATTACACCAAACACGTAACGCGTCATTCTCCTCTTTTCGGTTTTTTAAATTAGAACTTTGTTCGTCGGATTATTATTTTATGGTATACGGGTTTGTAGATTATGGCATAGATACAAATGCTGGTATTATAGTACATTGAATTTGCTATTTGTTTTTGATTAATCGATCGACATCTACTAGTCGGCCCACATGGGTCATGTTTGATTGATCACCTCCTCTTCGTATTTTTTAGTCGTTTCCGTTTACTTTAATCTTTGTTTTTTAAATTTATGATGTTGCATTGTTACGATATTTTATGAAATTCATGTAGAGATTACTCTATAAAGAAGCGGGAAGATGAAGAAAATCTTGTGACTATAAAATTCACGAGAACATGCTGATTTTGGACAACGACAAAGATTAATTGGAGCTTATTTGATTACACCCAAAAATTTAAATAAATTAAGAATTTAAAAACGTTGGTCTCGTTGAAATCGAATTTCTATAAAAATCCATGCAAACAACCTCGATAATCGGTGGATTTATTGCAAAGTAATGCTTAATTTCTTAAGCAAGTAGCTCATTGTATAATTTAATTCGTATAAAAACATTTGGTGTTGGTTAATAGACATGGTGGCGATGGATTTTGTAGTTTTTAATAAGTTTGGTTTAATCTAATTGTCTTAATATTTAAGACATGAAAAGAAAATAACGAATACATGTATTTGATTGAAAAAAAATTTTCCATAAAAAATTGTTTAATTAATTAAGATGATAATTAAATCAATAATCATTAATTTTGTATTATAATTAAAATCAAGATTTCCAATTAAAAAATATCAATTTATTGATTTTTTTGATAGTCAAGGTATTAGAGAATCCAATTAAGGGAAACTCATCTTCTTGGATACCTGGAAATTGACAACTAATAAAATCTTCAATAATTTTTTTAAAAAATAAGTTTTTGACCTAATTTATAAGTTATTTTTTATACATTTTTAAAAATATCTTTAATGATAATTGTCAAAAAATCAAACTGTCCAATCCAAAATACTACATTGTTAAATAAAAAATTATTTTGTTTTATAAAATCTGCATCTTTTCAGCTTATAATTTTTACAAAAATAATAAAATAATAAGGTTTTTTTTAAGTTAAATAAAATTTTAGAAATTAATTTGATGTGATATTATAATTAAAATTTGATATATAAATATGTTTGGTTTATTATTATTATTATTATTATTTACTTAGATATGGATATTGACACTTCAGAGTCAACGAAAGGCCGAGAGGTGCAAGCCCAATGAGTGGGTGGCTGTTTTTGCTGGAGCCTTGACTGCTTGACGTGAGCCGTTCAAAGTGGTTTTTGGTGCGCCGGTGGTCCAGCCCAGCTAACTTTTTGCCGTTGCTCTTTACCTTTTCTAAAGTAATCCTTTTTTTTAAAAAAATGTTTTTTTAAATTAATTATTTATCTTTTTAATTTCCAAAATCTTGATTTAATTATTATGGATGATGAAATTAATCTAAAGCTAAATAGAATTTAGCAATTAATCTATTTTCTATTTTGAAATTAAAATCTATAAATTATAAATATTTGATTAAGCTTTATTTGTTAAAACTTAACTATTCAAAAAAATATTTGTATATTATTAAACTAAATTTGAAATTGAATTTAGGTGTAGGTTAATTTAGCATAATTAATATAATGGATATTAAAATCTAATATTTATTTTTTATAATTTATGGCTGTGAGAACAAAATTAAAAAAATAAAAAATAAAAATGCGTGTATAAATTTTGTATTATCTGATATTTATAATGATAAAATAATAACAAGAACTTTAAATTTTATAAAGCTTTTTAAAATTAATATTCAAACTGAATCAAAGGTGATGTGACTGCTTCCTTGTGGTGCACAGTGAGGTGAAAATGACACGAGATCTCTTTCGGCCCTTTAAGTGGGACCCATTTCATGTGTTGTCAACATAAAGTAACGACACGTGTGTAGAAATAAGAGCAAACAGTTGACAAGCATTTTTTCTGCTTCCCGATGTGTCCTTGTCGCGTGCCGACGTTATCCTTTGTTATTATTTTTTTTCAGGGAAAAGAAATTCATACCTGTTCACCTGATTCATCCATTACAAATCGCCCGAAAGATAAAAGAATTATTAATAATAAAATATTAGACTTCATAAGCCACCTTATTTTTTTTTTTATAAATTATAAGGATAATATAAAATAAATTTAAATTATACGTTCTTTTTTATTTAAATATTAAGTATTAAATATTAAGTAATTTAATTATATCATAATAGTTCAATTCAATTTAATTTTAATTATATTAAAAATATTTAAATTAAGAATGTTATACAAAAAAATTTAATTTAAAATGTTTTACACTCACTTTACAGTGACAAGTTTTTAAAATTTTTTAGGTACTAAAAAAATATATTTTTTAGTTTACATTATTAAAAATTTATAAAAATAAATTATGATAGAAAATCATTCTAATTTAAAAACTGAACTCAAAATTAAATATAATTTTTTAAAAGTTATTATTGAGGTATTTTAATAATAAAAATATTATTAACTTTATGATAATTTAAATCAAAATTCAAATTGAATCAAATTAACATGTTAAGAGTACAATTCAACTAATCCATAGTTTAGAGTTTAAATTAAACAACATATATAATTTAAAGTTTTTTTATATTTATCTAAATTATAACAAAATTTTAAATATATATATATATATATTTATAAAATTTTAGCTTCTCTTGTACTTCCAAAACATCCCAAAATTATGAAAAAAAAAACTGTTGCAAAAACATCTTTCAAAAAACAATATCTACAATGCAATATTAGTCTATACATCTATTTTCATTGATCATACATAATATAGGTATTGCAACTTCTAGACTTCTATTTCTAATTTCATATCATGTCAACTTAAGTCTATTAAAAAAAAAAAATATCAGACCCAGAATAGAACAACTGAAGCAAAGAACATCAAGAATGTATTTTTAGGGCTCCTTTGACCTTTTTAAGGGGTTATAATGTGGCAAAGAAGTCAAACATAAGGAGAAATGAAATGGCTTATCATGATCACATTATCCTAAAATTAATTGTTGCTTGATGACAAATAAGATTGACTTTCAAAACAATGAAGCATCGCCTTAGATGTTGACCCAAAACATTCAACCAACAAGAGTGAGGTTTGGTCCAATTTCATTGTGGAGGAAAATGATGCCTAGGACAAATAGTTTCTGGGGTAGGTGCCAAAACAAGTCATTGTCTAATCAAACAACATGCAATAACAAAATCATTGTGTAAAGTTTGGGTTTCATAGGTTTAAAATTCTAATTTTTTAAAAATATTGAAAATTTTAATCTATTGATAAGTAAATATCAATTTGTACATCAGATTTAAAGTTTAAATTTTTTATTTTTGATTTTTAAATCTAAGATTATAAAGAAAATGAATTCGCCATCTGTCAACTAGATTTCTCTACCTTGATTATAAAAGAAAAAAGTTCCTAATCTCTTGTTATAGGGAAAACTTTTCATTCGGGTAAGTTTCCACACAAGTTCATGTTCGTATTGTCCCATCAATACAGTAGATAAAACTAATATCATGACTCTATGCAAAATTCCTTTCTGCTAACTGTGTTTCTCTTATCAAATATCGAGGGAACACAACTCACACAAGTATAATACCAGACAAAGAGAACAAATTCAGACGTATCTTTAACATGTAATGCTCTTATCTTATCTAGTTAAATGCTCATGCAATGCAAGGATTTGTTAACTCACAAGATGCAAACATTCATTGCCAACCAATAGGAGACGTTATAGAGACCCAAAAGGAAACATAATTGAAGTCTCTTTTGATGTTCATTATAGAAAAATGATATAATTTAATCAAAACTCTTCATGTGGAACTTCATATATGCATATTATAGATCTGGCATAAATTATAAAAGAAACAAAAAAGGTCAATCTATGCATGGCCCCCTCCGCTAAATTTCAACTCAATATATATAATATATAGTAATAAGGATAAATGTAACACTTTATCATTAATCACATGTATTCCTATTGGCAAAGCACAATAAGAATTAACAATTTAGATTCATCATCCACCACAGAGAGAGAGATTAAAATAAAATTCAAGAAATCTGGCAATCCGGGAAAGAGCACTTAAAGCTACAGGCTTTTTATTCAAGCACAAAAAAGCAGCTTACTCCATGTAAAGTATAATGATGGACCACTTTTCAATATGAGTGGAGAAAAGTTGAGTGCTTTTGTCATCAAGAAGCCTCCTGGGAGTGAGGGATTTGGCTTGGAAAACACAGATGCTCTTGCGCTCTCATGACACACATGAACCAGCTTTTTACCTCTCCTTCAATCATGTTGGCTGGGAGCAAATACCAAATGGTTAGTGGGTCACCACAATCAAACCCCTACTTGCCACATTATATCTCTCCACTTTTTCTAGACCAAAACACAACAAGCTTACAGTTTTAATATTCTCCACTTCTCTTCCAAAAAGTGAAAAATACAGTATTTTCTGAATATAAAACTGCCCGCCATTGCATGGAAATAGTAGTACTAAACTTTCAATTACTTCATAAATATCATTACACCCAGAGAAGGCAAAGTAGATTCTGATATGGGTAAAAATATAGCTTATTAGTTTAACAAAACTGAAATTACACAGTTTAAATACTGAAAAATCAAGAATAAATTTAAAAGCTTGTATCCTAATGAGATTATAATAGATAAACTCAGTTGATTATGTCAAAATTCTCCTATAATCAAGTTTTCACATTCATAAATTGGGATTTAGATAAAAATCTCTATTTTATTCTTTTTATTCACATTGTAAATATTGACTTAAATATCAAAAAGAATGTTGAGAAGATATTAAGCATCTGCCCTTTTAACTTGCCAAGTGGCTGATTAGGAGAGCCGATCTCCAATCTACCCTACTTAGCGCTGCAGCCAACTCCCTCTTCAGATGTTATCTGATACAACAGAGATCAATGTTTCGGATCAATATGCTAAATCTGGAAAAGCAAAACAATTATGCATAATAAACTTGACATTCTTCTAACTCAAAACGATAAGATTCACATGGATATGATCAATGTAAATGATGTAAAAATCAAATAAAAATGAAGATTCGAGTTAAGATTAAGAACACGACCAACCATGTGGAGGCTATGAGGCAAATGCTTAAAGATAAAAGGAAGATCATGACTTGATTGGTCCGCTTGTGCAAGAAAAGGTAGGGTTGTCGTCACACAACCTTTTGCTTCGGTCTTTTGTTGATGCTTTGCCACTATAAATCTTCTCCATCCTGATCTTTTCAATTTTTTTAATCTCCTTTTTAGAATGTGTAAGCCTGCGTAAAACAAACGCGTTCCTTGATTTGTTTTATACCAAAACCAAAAGTGAGCACTCAATATGCATGCCAAAAGCCAATAGAAAGTTAGGAACCAGGAACATCCACTCTCTCTCTGTCTCTCTTTTTCATTTTCTCTATTTGGGTCCCATGTTGGACCAACTTTCTTTTCCTTTAGACCATACAACTCAGTGGAGCTCTCTGGTTCCACAAGAACTCTAAGTTGGGCAACTTGGGTGGCTTCTAAATCTGGGGTTTTCTTCCATCCTTTTTACCTCGTCTTCTTTATGTAGTTTTCTTATCTTATCTTTGCAATTTGATGTGATCTCTTCATAGGTCAACCAAGCATTTACTACAACACAAGGCTCTTTCATGCTGTTTCATGTTACCAAACTAGGACCAAAACCCCATATTACCAAACTAGGACCAAAACCCCATAGTACTCATTTGAGACAAGTTTGACAGTGACGTAAACCACAACCTTTAATTTAAGTTCACATTTTAATCTAACTGCTGATATCAGAAGAAAGTTGAAAGCAAGAAGCCATCTATCTTGTCTCAATTTCATTATTAAATAATGTAAATGTCTTCTAGAAGTAACTACTAACATGAAATATCAATGGTCACATGCAGAAAGCACAATTTCAGAAGCTAACTCATGTTTGAAAAATCATTGTATAACTCTAATACCAGATTCAAGGCTAACCTAGAGGGAGATCTATTGGTTTTTCATGATCCATGGAAAGTGTGATCATAAGTAACAACTCAATTTAGAACATTACAAGTGGCTCTGTATATTAATTGATAGTGACTAAACAAGTATAAACTAAAGAGGAATTCCAGAAAGCGAAATCTACTTTGGGTTAGTAAGGGTTGACATCCTCAGAATGCAGGTTATATATCCTCTCCACCTGTTGCAAAGAAAAGAAACACAGAGGCCACTTTTCTATCAATTTCTTTCGGCTGTGGGAACACAAAAACTCTGTTTTCTTCCCCCAGTGAAGAAAGGAATGACATGATCTGACATTAGCTTATGATAACTACTTTCGGCTGATGATGAGGCATTTATGGGCATGAGTAGCTCTTACTGTCTCTAAAGTTATGTGGGGCTGAGGACTACTTTGACATGTTTCAAGCCAACTGCTAAACACCGTTTTCAGCCAGAAAGCAACAGTAAGGACTCCAACAAACTAGCTAAGTCAATTGTGAATTAACAGATTGATTCCTAATTCAACACTCACATTAATTAACCTCATTTTTAAAACAACAATCAATTGCATACAATCAATATAATGGAGGCCAAAAGATGATTAAGTAATGTGAAGAAACTTCTGTGTGTTTATTAACTGTAAACAGTTCATAAGTCAACATTTTGAAAATGTGTTAACTTGGGAAGGACACAAATTCAGCAAGGAATGTAAGAATGAGCTTGTTTCCTACGAAGCGGAACTGCCATCTTTATCTTTTGCCTCATCAAAGGGAAATTAATGAAATATATAATTTTGGGTCCCAAAACATGAACCTTTTGGAACAAAACAAATGATGATTTGTCAAATGTAGGATACTATACGTCTTCCTGAGCAACATTTTGAAGGCTTAGAAAGTGTTATTTTAGACATTTGCAGACAAATATCTACGGAAAACTTGTCTGAGATTTATGTTTCTACTCAGCCAAATACCGCACGGAGTGGATTCTGGAAATGCAGGGCAAGCTTTTTAGCCTTGATGATTTGTCCAGAACTTATTCCTTTCCAATACATGACCACAGAGAATTGCCCAACCAATTGATATGCTCACTAGCAGCCCAGCCCAACTGCAAGGTCTGTAATTCAGAATTGAAGAACATTAAGTTATTTGATATAGAGAATTCTAAAACAAAATTTTACATGACTACAGAATCATGAAGCCATTGACTAAACTTAATTACTCTCCCAAAGTCCATATTGTAAGCCACCTAGGCTTCCCAGATGAGAAAGAGGGCAGTTCAAATTGTTCACCCTTCCAGTCCAGCCTAGTTCAGAGGACTGATTACTTCTTGTTTCTAATAATATAAGTCACTACGCACCGACATTATTACAGGCATAACTCTTAAGATATATCTGTTGAGCAATTCTTCTTGACAATCTAGATGCTAACATCTATAAAAGCATTATGGAAATTACACTTGCACAACATGTAAACATATAGGTGAAAGTTTCAAGACAGCTCAGGTTCCAGTTTGCCACTGGTTTTTTTTTTTTTTTCAAAAAAAGAAAAATCAGAAACGAAGTATCATATGTTTACATTAAGCACCAAGGATAACCGCCCCTGTACAAGTATAGTTACCCAGTTAGATAGAAAGAGATCCAAGAACTATATAAGCTCAACTCAATTTACAACATAACTGGCAATTAAATAATTCAATAGCAATCCCCATCTATCCTTGATCACCCCCAAAAGAGTTTCAACTTATCCAAAAGCCATCCTATTTCTCTTGCTCCACATCATCCAAAAGATAAGAAGGAGAACTAGAGCTACAGTTTTCCTCTTTGCTTCAAAGGTAGGGATCTTCCAAGCTTCCAACTCCTCCACAACTGACTAAGAAACCACCTATTGCTGCCTTGAGACGGAAAATACACTTTCCAAAATAATCCTAGTTCAGCTACACTACAGTAGAGTATGACTAATTGACTCCCTTTGCCTCTTAAAGAAAAGCATCCATTCACCAGGGCCCTCATTCTCGGTAAGTTACCAATGGTTAAGCGCTTCCCCATGCTGCTTCCCAACTAAAGAAAGCCACTTTTGAAGGAACCTTTACCTTTCAAATCTACTTTTAAGGAAACAATTGACTCCCCCCTTGGTGTTGCAAGTCCTCTTTCGCCCTAGAAAAAGATTTGCTTGAAAACTTTTTTGTGTCATCTCCTTTCCTGAAAATTGTATCATTCCTCTCAAAATATTAGGTGTGATGACATAAATTCTCTAAAAAAATCATCTGAACATATCCACCTCTCGATCCTTTGCCTCCCTCCTAAAGCCCACCTCTGAAGTCACCCCACCCTCCAACATTCCCACATAGTCGCTCACATACGCTTCTTCGTTACAAGCCAACTTATACAAACTCAAAATCCTCGGATAATGATCTATCCCCACACCAAGTATCTTACTGAAAACCTTATGGAACCGCCCCTACCCATCTTGAAGCCCCCCCAAGGCTCAACCTCAAGCAAACATTCTTAATTGCCTTAAAATCCCATACCCAAATGGATCCCTTCCTACCATCATAACCCAGCCACCCCCTTCTACCCCATAGCCTTGACCGCCTTCCTCCATAAACTTTTCTCCGCCATAAACTTTCATGATCATTTTTTCCATTAGTGCCATATTAAAAAGCTTATAAAGGTTTGATACCAAACCCCTTTTTTCATAGGCTTTTGAACAATTTTTCACCCTATTAGGTGATATTTAAAATTGTCTCCCAAACTGCCAGGGACTGCCCGCAACTTCTCCAATTTAAGCACCAGTAGAAATTGAAAAGGTGCTTTTTATTAGAGCCAACCTACCACCTTTGGACAAGCATATCCTCTTCCACCCTGCAAGCTTTCTTTGAAATAGCTCCACTATCGAATTCCATATGGTTTTCTCCTAGTGTTTGGCTTTTGGTTTATCAATTCTTTATGGACAATTAAGAACATATGAATGTGTGGTTGCCAGCAGATTGTACTCTCCATTTGAAAGCAAGCACCAATTAGACATCAATCGAGCATGAATTATTCCATCACTATAAGTTGTGCTAAAGATTTTTGTAAAGCTTGCGGGAAGTTAAAGAAACAAAACCAAAATATCACTGAAGAGGTCATAGAGTGGAAGCAGATACAAGCCTGTAATTGGAAAGTCTTATGAATGTAAGAGCTACAAACCTTGCTGATCTCTTTAGTTGAGAGAAAGCGCTAATTCCTTTGCATCTTAACCGTAGGACATTTTCCCTTTCAAAGTTGGATTGGTTTTGTAACTTAAAATTGACAATTCTATTCAAATATAATTTCGAGTTTCATCCTAGAATTTGCAAATTCTAAGTTACCTTGGAGCATATATACTTGGACCTAAATACCCCATGTGGGAAATTTTATTCTCCTCTTACCTTTCACCCGTATATCTATGTCTATATCTATATGTATAAATACAAATGCATTATGAAACAAACGCAAAATATTTTACTGTATCACAAAAATATTAATAAAGTGATAAGATATATATAGCATATTCCATCTCTAATAAGATCTGCTTTCCAATTTGTTGAAAATAGAGGTATCTTTCCAGGAAGAAATAAGGTCCTATTATTCATATGTCTGCGTGTGTTGAGCACTCAATGTCATTTACTTTATGATTTTCAGGTGCCTTGCGCTGTGCTTGTGCATATGGCCACTTTTTTTTTTTTTTTTTGGTTTTGTGCTCCATATTCATGGGCAGAGCATTGTTAAGAAACTTAATAGTAGGTCAAAATTCATTTCTCACTGTCAAATATATTCAAGAGCTAGAAAGTTCAGCATTTGTCAACTATAGCCTGTTACATCCAGATGATGCATAAACTCAAGAAATAAATCAAAACAGAGGAGAACTTGTGCTGGTTACAAGATTGGGCAACAATAATATCATCAATGCAGACACAGTTTTCGGTTTCAGAAAGACTTAGTAAAGGAAAGATAAAATAACAAATACAAAAGATTCCTGCTCACAATGCTGAACAAGGGGAATGCATAAGACATTGGCTCCTAAAATTGTTTGAAGAACGTTAGATTTTAGAACCAGACAACAAAAAACTAAATCAATATTCAATATTCTTTCTACTTTGCCTGAAATATCAACCATGAAACTCCTCATTCAAAGCTGCAGTTACATACTAAATTTACCATCAACATTAAAAATGTCAGTTCTATCACCTGTCAATCCATAATTAATCGAATTAAAAAACATGGAGGCGAAATTGCAGAAATGCGAAATTTAATGCAGAAATTTTGATAGTCCTTATCACATTTCACGATAATCAGACAAAGAAGCACAAGAATAAACATAGAGCAAAACACAGAGTGTTGGAGGAACCTGATGGTGTGCATTTCTTCGCGGAGTTGCGTATTTGTTGCTTCTCAGTTCACTCCCCAAGGAAGGCAAATAGCTCCTGAGCGAAGCTGGATTGTCCAGAATTCAAACGTTAAATGGCAAAACATGGATAAAAAGGATTCACTTTGGAATTTCCCATGTTCTTCCATGTGGAGAAACGACGTCTTTTCACTTGAGCTAGCGCGAGACCGTTCTGATTTTGCCGAGTCAGCATATTCAGCGACCCATGGGAGTGAGTCGCATCATCCTCTGATCATTTAAACTAATTTTGAAGAGATATGTGAAAGTTTAATAAAATCAATAAATAATATTTTATATAATTAATATTTGAGTAAAATTTTTATAAAAATTTAATATTTATTTAATATTATTATTTAAAATTTTATATTTTAAAAATAATAAATTAAATCTAATTTATTAATTTAATTTAAATTAAATTTTATTAAAAAATTTTAAAATTAAAAATATTAAAATTAAAAGTATTATATAATAAATTTTGACTTAAAATTTTTTGAAACTATAAAAATATATTTAAGTCACCATTCAAAAAAGTTTTAATTTTTTTAAATTATACTACTAAAATTTTTTAAAATTTATAAATTTTGTAACGAAAATTATTCAAATTTGGATGATAGATTCGAAATAGAGTCAATAATTCATTTAAGTCATTTTTGAGGTATTTTAATAACAAAAATATTTTTAAATTTTTTATAATTATTTAATTTAATATTCAATTTAAACTAAATTGATAGATTAAGATTTAATTTGTTATTTTTTAGATATGAAGATTTATTTGGTAATAAGGTATTAAGATTTTATGATGTATTTATTTTTAATTTTTTTATGATTATAATAAATTATAAAAATATTTTTTAATTTTTTAAAAAAGTCAACGCAATGTAATGACTCAAGTTAATTTACTTTTAATTTTGAGAGTCAAATATAATAAAGGATGAGGATCATATTATAAATAATAGATCCTCTTAAAAGATATTTTTTATTTTATAAAAAGATATATTTTTATAAAAATATATTTTTTAATAAAAATATATAATTTTTATAATATTTAAGAGATCTCATCTAGTATCTGAAGAATATAAGGGTATTAATGAGATGATTTCAGATCGTTAGATTGTTGCTAAGTGTATAGATTTAAATCGTCTATTTCTCGCTTTGTTCATTACAAGTAAAGATGGGATCTCAATTATAAAGGACTCAATTCTAAAAACAAATAAAAGTTACTTTTTCTTAAAGTTTTTAAGTTTCTCTCTCTTTAATTTGACTAAACTTAGCTTGAGTGAGTTTGTAGGCTAATTTAGGTAAACAAACTTCTATAAGTGCTTAGATCATGAAAAGTGGTATATGAGGCTCGATTCTTTAGAGTATTCAAACAAGTAGGAAAATATGGCAAGCTTGAAGAATGATGGAGAGAACAATAATGTTAAGAGCCAAATCGATCACGATTGGGAAGAGTAAAGGAACCGAATGCTAAGAATCCCAAAGGTTACTTTTCTTCTAAAGGCATGCTTAAGAGTTTCGACTCATTCATAAGCCAGGTGGATACTTGCATGGGTAAGTGAAAAGCTAGACTTGAGGACACGTGCCTTAGAGTGATGGCCTAAAGGCCAAAGATGCTGAGATCTAAAATGAGCTCAACATTTGCTTCTTAAAGTTTTGGCATTGTTTGAAAGGAGAGATACAATCTCTTTATAAGAGAAATTCACGGGTTAAAAGATGGTTTTCAAAAACAACTTGATGTGGTCCTCATTTAGGTGAAGGAGGTCCATAGTGATTACATCATCATTAATGAGGTGGAGATTACCATAGAGGCATACAAGGTAGATGTGTCCAAACCATAAAACTTTTATGGCATAAAGACAGCTTGGGAGATGCATAATTTTTTATAGAGATTGTAGTAGCACTTTGAGGCTATGTGGATCAATGAAGAGAATACCAAGATCTAATAAACATCTTTTTATCTCACAAATACTATCATATTGTGGTGGAGGAAGCTAGTGACATTACATGAGGTATATGTATCATGAATCTTTTTGTTGATCTTCAAATAGAATTAAAGAAATAATTTTTTTTTAAGAATATCACTTTAGAAGCAAAGAAAAAACTTAGTCAACTTAAGCATTCAAGTAATTACATGATTATGTAAAGGAATTTACCATGTTGAAATTAGAGATCCTTAATCTTATAGATGATATAGTATACTTTTTCTTTCGAGATGGGCTTAAGAAGTAGGTCCAAGTAAAGTTGGATAGGCATAAATTTTTTTGAGATTTTATCTGAGCAATAATAGTGGCATAAAACTTGACTAGCTACCCTAATTAGAGGGATGCTACTAAGCCCAAAGAGAGAACTGGTGGTGCTAACAAAGGACAGAGAGATCAAAGTAAAGCCTAGTTTAAAGAAGTCCATAGTAAAGCATTCATTAGTAAGTTTAGGAGTTTGTTTGACAAAAAAGACTCTAAGTTACTTTCTTTGTAAAGGTCCTCATTAGGTTAAAGAATGCTAAAAAAGGAAGATTCTTATTGCACTAGCCATAAAGTTTGAGGGAAAAGATAAAAGGGAACCAAAATAAATAGGCTCAAGTGGTGTCACTTTGACTCGTTACGACACATCAATCCACTCCTAAGCTACAAGCTAAGACCTGATGTAGGTGAATGTCATCATCAATTGAGTGATCTTTGGAGACACATATGTGTCATGCAATGTTGTTTTATCAAGAAGACCAAATGGATTTGTCTTAAACTTGTTAGAGGTAAAAGGTCCCTCAAAATAATCAATTCAAAAGTAAAGCCTAATTCAAAATGTGGTTTATGAGGTACAAACTAACTTGGGGGACCAGTTGGATTGGATGGATTATTCATTGATATTAGTGGATGATTTTGAACTAAATCAAGGCATTTCTTATTCCATTCGCCTAGATCATGTTCATGAATAGAGACAAAGCATACATGGTACCCTTGATAAGATTTATAAGAATTGATTCTAAAGCTTTTTTTACTTTTTATAGTTTAAAAAGAAGTTGAAGAAAAAAAAAAGAAGAGTTACTTGGCGATTCTCATGGAGTATGATGATAAAGAATTAGCTGTACATGAGGTGATCCTTGGCGAGATTAAGAAGGTGTTAACTGTATTTGGGGATGTAATGCTTAATACATTGCTTGAACAACTATCACTTAGGATAGGAATAAATCATAAGATCAAGTTTGAGTCTAGTTCCATGCCACTTACTAGTGACCTTTATCGTAGGGATCCATTTGAGTTAGAGGAACTTCACAAGCAGTTAAAAGAATTAATTGTTAAAGTAAGATGACTCTTTTAGGTGCCCAAATGATTTTTTTAAAAAAATAAAGACAACTTTTTTCACATGTTCATCGATTATCGAGCTTTAAATAAAGTGTCAATAAAGAACAATTATCTAATCCTACTCATTTTTTACTTGTTTGATCAGTAAAGTCATGTGAGGTACTTTATTAAACTTAATCTCTAAGTCAAAACACTATCAAGCTCTGATTGTAAAAAAAGATGAGTTAAAAATTATTTATGTCATGAGACATGATGCTTATGAATTTCTTATTATGTCTTATAGCTTAAGTAACTTACTTGTGACCTTTTGCACTTTGATGAATAAGATATTTCACCCTTACCTTGGTCTATTTATGGTGCTATATCTTGATAATATGGTGTGTATCATTTTACCTTAGAAAAGCATGTTGAGCACTCTAGAGAGGTGCTTAGGGTTCTAAGGTAGAATCAACTATATATTAAGATGAAGAAATGCTCACTTGCTCAAAGGAAGTTGGCATTTTTCAGGCATGGAATCAAAGAAGGCAAGCTCATAATGGAAGGAGTTAAGATGCATGTCATTTAGAATACAGTACCATTTACGAAAGTACTAGGCTTAAGATCCTTCCTAGGTTTAGTCAGCTATTACCAATAATTCATCCAAGACCATTTAACAAAAGCCGCTCCTTTGATTGACTTACTCAAGAAAAGTAAGCATGGGAATACATGGAGTGCAAAGTGTAATAAGACTTTTTGATGATTTAAAAGAGTTAGTCAATTAAAAGCAAGTAATTAGCCTTTTTGACTACACTTTTGCTTAGGAGGTAGATATTGATGCTTCAGATTTTGTTATTAATAGTGTTTTCATGTAAGATGAAAACTCATTAACCTTTAAGAGCTATCAGCTAAACGATACAAAGTAACGCTATTTTGTCTAGTAGAAAAAGATAACAACAATGACTCTTTAATTTTAGATATGCCATTATTAGTTGTTAGGCTACCACTTGATCATCCTTATAGATAGCCTTGCCTTAAGCTACATTCTATTGCGAAAAAATCTGAATCTAAAGCAAACAAGGTGGTAGGATTTCTTAATAAAACATAAACTAAGGAAGGCCAGTCATGTAACAAGTATCCTTAGTCGAAAGACCCAATTGATGAGGGTATCTTAAGCAAACAATGCTTTGTTAAGCCAAAGTACAGAGAATCTAGCCCAAGAACTATTGGTTAAGAGTCTTATTATCTTGATAGAGGATGGAAAGATAAGTAAAATTTTGAGAGGCTAATAAGCTGCTATACATTATCAGGTCTTACTTGTATGTATCCAAAAGTGAAAACCTATGTAAAAAAGTGATCAAATAGTACCATGATTCCGTATGGGTTAGATATCTAGGCATTAGACTCACTTTTACTCTACTTTTATTTGCTTATTATTAGTCACAAATAAGGGATAAAATGGAGTCTTTTGTGCATATATGTATAGTGTGTCAATAAGACAAAATAAAGCAACATATATTGAAAGTATTATTGGAGTCATTTTCTATTCCAAAGAGATCTTAAAAAAATGTCTCATTGGACTTTGTCACTTCTTTACCCAAGTTGAAGGGGTTAAAGAGCATTATAGTAGTTCATCGGTTTAGTAAGTATATTTCTTTTATCCTTACTCCATTAGATGTGATTGCGGAAGAAACAATTAGATTATTCTTGTAGTACATGATTTAGTTCTGGGGAATACATTTCATTATCATCAATGATCGTGATTCTTATTTCATTAAAAGGTTCTTAATGGAGCTCGTTAAATTATTGAGATTAAGACTTGAATTTCTACAAGCTTTTATTCATAGATCAATAATCAGATAGAGCATATTAATATCTTATTGAAACTGTACTTATGACATTATGTGAGTATCGACTAGAAAGATTTGGCCAAATTGTTGAATAGGGTCTAATTTTTCTATAACTTACAAAGGAGTGAATCTACTAGTAAGAGCCCATTTGAACTAGTCATGAGCTAGTAATCAGTTACTCATGTACCTTTACCATAAACTGTATAAGAAAAGACCTAATGACTTTCAAACTAGCTAAGTCTTGGTAAGAGCATATAAAAAGTACATAGACCTACCTCCATAAGGTCTCAAAACAAATAAAAAAATAGATTAACAAAAAGCGGAGAGTAGTAGAGTTCGATATAAAAAACTTATTGTTGGTAAAACTCATTCCTTAATAGTTTAAAACTTTCAACAAGGTGCATAAAAGGTTGATTAAAAAATATGGGAAACCATTTTTCATCATTAAACACATAGGCATTGTATCATATCAACTTTTTTGTATTGTTTCAATTTTATTGAATGTCTCGAAGGGACTCTCATATCAACTTTGGCTCCCTCCTAAACTTAAGACACTTAAGATTTGTTTTATCTTGTACATGAGCATGTTGAAACCTTACCATGAAGATAAAAGATCTTGCTTTTAAAAAGTTAAAAGAAGCACCAATGACAATTGTAACCTTCTTCAATAAAAAAATTGATTGGATCATTGTAAATTAGCTCATTCATAAACATAAGGTCTCGAATTACTAAGAATATCTAATCAAGTGAAAGAATTTACCAAAGAGTGAAGTCAGTTGGAACATGAAGACTCTATAATAATTTCAAAAATACATCCACAAGTTTAAGATAAAAGATTACAATGAGGACATACAAACTTAAATGAGAGAAAGTTTATGATATGTTCAAATTGACAGTTTCAAATGGTTTGTTGCATTAATGAGATTCTTAATGGTCAAATTATAATAAAAACCTAAGATTATATTATAAATCATAAATCAAATTAAGAAGATACTTTTGATCTTATTAAAATGTATTTTTTTCTTAAAAATATAAATTTTTTAATATCTTAAAAATTTTATTTAATATTTTAAAAATAATAAAAAATATAAACAAAATAATTTTAATTATCACATTAATATCAAATATATAAATTTAAATCCTTGATTGTTATTATAAATAAAAAAGAGTTCTCATTTACAAAACACTCAACTTTAAAAATAAATGAGTCCTTTATGCCACACTTTTCAACTTTGGAGATGACTGCGAAAACAAAATCAGATCATCCTCTTCCATTTGGGGCTTTGACAGCGTGGCTGCTTGGGCAAGCACGACGAGACACCAACAAAGTACAAAACCTCTTTAACGCTATACAAACGATTGAACGAAGATCAAACTGATCACTGGTTGTTGCATCAAATTTTGTTATTTTATTTTTTAGGCCACAGAAAGAGAAAAGAAAAAGCAAAGCAATGGGTTTGATCAGAAGCAGTTTCTCGTTCATGATGGGCACATTTTTTGGTGTTTACATTGCTCAAAACTACAGTGTTCCGAACATCAAGACGCTCGCGAACACTGGCATACTAACAGCGAAGCACATCGAGGAAACCTATCGTAAGCCGAAGAAGAGGGACGAGAATGATTAATTGCGGCGTTTAATTAGGTTCCAGGTTCCATGTACGCTTCATTGTTTTCACAATTGTTGTCGTCGACGTTGTAGTGATACTTGGATTTTAATGCAAAATTGATCGGTTTTTGCGCATCAGGTTCTAAATTTTGGTTTGCTATGTTATGGATAAATGTTTTGTTGGTAGGGAAATGATAGGAAAAGAAAAGAAAACCAACTGGAAATATGATGGCAGCCATAATTCCAGATTAATTTTCATGTTCTTATCTATTTTACCCTTTTATTTCGCCTTTTTTTTTTTGGGTGGGGGGTGGGGGGCTAACTAAAGATACTTCTTACTTGGACGAACTTATGCCAACTAATTGCTAACATTGCTTCCAAGTTGATGATGCACAGCTGTAAGAGAATCAGAGATTTTTGTGCTTAAAGCAAAGATTCTATGTTTTGCTGGGTCAATGAAATGTGCATATGAAAACAGCAGAAATTAATCATCGTATTCATAAGATTGGTATGCAAAATGATTGACCAAGATGTCAGCTACCTCCAATATTAATGCGGTAAAGTTCAGAGTTTTATTGGAGCAATCCTGAGCTTTCTCGGGGAATCTTGTGGGCATTTCTAATTGGCTTGGAAACTTGATTACTTGTATTAAGAACAACTTGAAATTATTGTATCCAGAGTGCTTGGAACTTCTTAATGAAAGGAGGGTACAGATATCCTTCTTGCCAACTAGTTCCCCATATGCATCTCATGGTTCTTCTGATGATATTTCCTTGGTGCTGCAAATGATCTTATGCAATGGTGTAGCCTCTATCCTGTGTTTATTTTCAAATTTTTGTTTCAGTGGATGCAAGACTTCAGGGCTTCTTTAGCAGAAAGTAAGGATGAGTCATTAGTTGAACTCCATAAAGGTGAAATGGTATTCTCTCGGTCATTTGGCTGGTTATACTTCTCAGGTTGTCTCCTTCAAAGTTGAAACCAGCTGCTTCTTTGGATAAGTGTGAAGGTATCTATATTTAGCTTGAGCTTTGATTATTCTTTTTCTTAAGCAAGTATCTTAGAAGTCTGCTTAATCATGGTACCGGGGTTAAGCTTGGATAAATCTGAAGAACTAGTAGTTTGGTATTGAGTGCTCGAGACTGCATAAAAGAGGAAGTTATGTGAATGAAAACTGTGATCTTTTGTTTTCTTACAAGTTAATTGTCCATATCTTAGCATTATCCATCCAACTCCCAAATTTAAGGTTAGCTGACAGCTTCAAAAATTTTAATGAGAAAGATGAACAATAATCTGTGGCACATCTATTCCTTGTAGTCATATTAGTTACATCAAATGCTAGAATCTGCATTGGGAAACCTCTGTAATTACATTGCTCGATTTATTCCTTCTTAGCAATACAATTCTCTAGACTTTGGTTCTACTGCTCCGATGGTGTCTGGACTGAAGTCACAATAGCTTGTATTTGTCTACAATGCTCGTTGTTTGCCAAGAGTTGTAGATAAAGGCTGATAAATAATGTCGGAATTCGGGGTTGGAAGTTCAACCTTGTGGACTACTATCCAAAACCCAGTGCTACTGAAAGGATTTCAATGTTAGTGGCTATACAGCTATGTCTATCTATGCTTTTTGATCAATGAATGAATATTAGCACAATTTTCTAAGAACTTTGGATATATGTGGTTATACATTTCATGGACATGTGCCTGCAGATTAGAGATTAGAAACTGATGAATTATATAGTTCATCTGATGGAATCGAATCCTGGTTCTAGATATCGGCATCAGGTGTTATTTGTAACAATTGATGTTCAATTACTAGAAATATAAATGTATTGAAGCAAAAGGTAAAATATTTGTTGTACAGGACTAAGGTTGGGAATGACATGCTTGGTTTATGTGATCGATGTGCACTAGTAATGTTGTATTACCATCCTTTAATTGTTCCATATGACAATTTGAAAGGGTTTCACCTCTATGCTTGGGATCATTCCAAAGTCCTCAGCTTCATGTTTAGGACGATTTGTGTTGCTTCCTTGGTATTTGCATTGTAGATTTTGTTACAGAAGCATTGCAGGAGTACCATTTTTCATTTATGTGAAGTAACTGGAATGGCAGCCCTCACTTTTAATGAGATGGTCCAAAGGCTGTGTCTTCAAAAAATTTCTCTCATCTTGTTCAAAGCTCTTTCTTTTAAACATTAATTAAATACCACTTCTCTGGCTGTGTGTCTTGGGAACAACGCATGTACATATCTTTTATGCATACCCCTGCTGCCGAACTTCTTGTGTCTACACAGTGGTAAACGAGTGTCCATCATAAGCCTCTTCTATCATCATTGCTTGTGTCATTATCATGTTTGTTTTGCCAACCCATTGCTGTTTTTTCATAAGACTTGTTGAATTGAATGGCCTAGATATGAATAATGTAAGGCATACAACTATGTTTTTCAGTTCTGCTGTACCTATAGGTGTAATTTCCATCTTTACATCACTTATCTCTACAGAGCATTGCAGTAGTTCTAACAGTTTAGAGAAGCAGAACTTGAAACTTTTTTGTACAAGATTCATTCAAGAAGTTGTTTGTACAAATTTCTCTTGATCATGCACATCATAAGCTGCATCTGTTTTCTCAACTCCACCCATGTGAATTTAATCTACATTTAGGTGTAAGTCAATTGAGATAGAACAGGCTGTGCCAGACTCTGTTGTCAATGGAGCACAAGTCTGAGGATTCTTCAGCTTGTAAAATGAACGCCACTCATCAATGCATGCCATTTGATCAGGATTCAAACTGGGAAGTGTTTTATTTTCTAGGATTTTCAGAATCTTTTCAGTTTTACCCAGATACAAGGCTGCATATCTCACATGATCCTCCCTTTCTTCAATGGTGCTGGTCAAACACTTCATGTATATGACACGTCTAATGTTACTCAAACAAGCACCCACAATATCAGATATCATGACAACCAGCCCTTCAAATAATCTTTCACTTGTCTGGTAGTTTCCACTTTGATAATTTAGTAAAATGCTTTGACTTATTCTATACATAGAGTTGGCAGCCACTGCCTTAACGGGCCATTTTGAAGGGCTTTCCTTCCAACATCCTATCATATTTATCTTTCTGAATTTCAGAAGCCTGTTCTTTGCAACGTCAGCAAGTCCTTCAAGTATTTCCTTCGGGCTGTTTCTTTGGACAGACAGTTTATGCAGATCCACATCCAGCCATTTGTGATAGAGATCAATTCCCTGCCACACAACATCTGCTGCCTTCCTGATGCTCGCAGTGTTATTCCCAGTGTTGAGGTTGTCTTCAATAATTTTGATGTATGTGAGGCCTTCTTTTACGGTACATAAAAATGGCTTTATCAAGCTAGGGTTGATGTTTGGAAGTGCAACTGCAATGCTTGTTAGTGTTGCCACGGGGAGAGCCCAACAATTTGGTGGTTCTTCAGAATCTAGCGAAGGAACATGGTCAGTATCAAACTCCCTTATTCCCTGGAATCGTCCTGAAAATGTTGATCTTTCCAACAGTTCTATGAGATGGTTTGGTTGTCTCCTTTTCCCTGTCTGCATCCAATGGTCAATAGCGTCACAGTTTTTCTCTGTCATCAACTCAATCAGTTCATCCTCGCCCTCAAGATGCAAAACAAAACAGCTGAGATTCGCCATTCTGCTGGGAAGTGAGTCTGACCCAGAGTCATTGTTTGAAATGCTGTCTGTGGGAATGAAATTCCTCAACTTTTTGCAGATGTTGAAGCAGAACAAGATCCTGCTTACAAGGTATATTGAGATGTAGCAAATCAATTTGCTTGCTATCACAGCTCCAGACTGCATTACAATGCACAAGTTCAGAATCAGATTTTTAGCATCATGAGCAAGTTTCCTGCAGTGCCGATCTTGGATTGGTAAACTTAATGGTCTCTCTTTCATTTCTTCCAGGTTCTGGGTCCAGTAGCGTTCTACTTTGAATTGCCATGGGCGGATCTTTTTCTCTCTTTTGGGGCACCTAAAATTTATGGCTATGAACCATCTTACTGCTGGGGCAATTGTACCAATTACTATGGCAATTGCCTGTGTAAAGAGAACCAAAATGGTTGACCACTTATAGTCAGACTCTCCACTGCAGAATATGAATGACCTGGGCAACAAGTAAGATCGAAGCATGGCTTCTGCTAACATTAGGGCACTTATGAGACAGAACGCACCTGAGGCAATGCAAGTTGCTGAACGGCCCATAACAAACTGGGGACTGCAGGTATGAGCCATCATCCAGTATTTTGATAGGTCTTCTTTAAGTTTCTCTAGCTCTATCCTGTCAGTTTCTTTCAGACCTTCTTTCAAAGCCATATCATGCCTTTTCTTGTATCTATGCTCTAAATAGTTCTTTGTAGTTGGAACAGTTAAAGCCGAAAAACTGAAGATCATAAGCATCACAAGCATGAGAAACATTATGATAACATGTTCTTGCCAGAAAACATAAATCACTCCAGTACCTAGTTGGATGCAGATGTTGACAATAAGGGTAATAATGAGTATCCCCAGAGCCACAATATTTGAAGAGAGTTCGCTGTTCTTCATGATACCAAGAGAAGGCATAGAATTACCCATTACTGTGCACATGAAGACAGCGCTGCTGAGTTTTGCCAGCTGATCTTGGCTGCGAGGCATGGAGGTATTCAGATCCACAGACAGTTTGATTGCCACGCCTATTAGAGTCAGTGAAGTGGCATTAAGAGAGAAGAACTGGCAGGGGAACCAAAATTTCCGGTGGCGGAAGCCATAGATGACATCTGCACCCATTGCTACTGCACAGGCCAGAGATGCTGCTGCTACATAGATGCCAATCCATGGCATTGGCTCACTGAATTTTGAATCATTCAGGTTGCCATCGATGTTGCAGCCAACCCTACCCATGATCTTTGTTCAATTCCTATATCTCTTTCCGAATGATATCCAGGCAAGGCGAGTGCCGCTACTTGAGACTCTGCTATTGAATTCTTTAACCTAGACTCTGCTGTCTTGAAATTGGACGTAGGCTTCCACACTGTCCTCAAGTTACAAATTTGACATGAGCATCCTTGACTCTTCACTGGATATTATCCAATTTTGGCTAAATCTTCAGATCCTTGAGAACAGGTAATAAGCTTTTGTTGTTGCGTGACTCCGGTCAAGAATGACATTTACATAGTTCCAGGATTTACCAGCTTCATGCCAAAAGACTTTTGGGGCTCATTGTTACTGAAAAAAATCCATGAATGGATACCGATGAGTAATGACCCCCAATTTTGCAATGGTGCTGTCGCAGTCTTGTTTTTGTTTAGAATGTCATAACCGTCCACCGCTCTATCTGTAACATTTTTTATGATGAATTATGAGCAATGTTGTCCTTGATGATCAAACATTATCATATTAAGACTATAAGATATAGATATATAAATATATATTCTTAAATCCATTCAATACCCATTTTCTTTCTTTGAACTAAATATCTGTGATTCTTTAAGTATTTTCCTGGATGCTGCCTTCATGGATTTGTTATCGTTACTTAAGAAGATTGAATACTGGATGGAATGTTAATTGTAAATTAAGGCCAAGCATGATGATTCTAAAAGAGTTGCACTAACATATGACCGTTCTATCTATAGGATAGGCAATAACATATTAAATTATGTTTTATTTGAATTTTTATTAAAAATTAGATTAAATTTAATTTTTTATAATTTATAAAATATAAGTTTTTTTATCATAAAAAATTTAAAAACATATAATATTTAAAAATTATTGCAAAATTAAATTTTATTCATTTTTATTTAAAGATTAATTTAGTCAATTGTATAATAAATTTTTATTTTAAATTTTCATAAAAAATTCAAATTAAATTTATAAAAATTTTCAGAATTTAAATTTATTTTTATTTTATAAATTTGAAAATTTATAAAATAAATTATTGATAAAAAATTATTTAAAATTTGAAAATAAATTTATTTGTAGGATATTTTAACAACAAAATTACATTATTTTTTAATTTTTAAAATTAAATTAATTTAAATTAAATATATAATTAATTCAGTCAATAAATTAAAAATTAAATTAAAATATATTTAAAGGTAAAAATTTCATAAAACTCTCAAGCATGCCTTATGTTATTAATAACAAATCAAATCTTTTAAATTTTTTTTGGGTAAATGTCATTTAAAACCTTGAACTTTACATTATCTCTTCAAACAGACACTAAGTTTCAAAATGCATCCAAACTAACTTTGACTTTTTAATTTTGTCCAAATTGAACCTTAATTGTAAACGCCATTTAAATTAATTTTTTTCGTAAGGGCATTATCGTCCGTTAAATCTTTCATTCCCTTCCCTTCAGAGAAAACCCAGAAAAAACGCAGAGAAAATGCAGTGGTTTCTTGCTCAAAGAGAGAGAAGAGAAAGATAAAAAGAAAAAGAAAAAAAAGTTGTAAATTAATCGGGATTTTTTGTTGAAGAATCGAGTATTGGTAATATATATACTAATTGAAGCTGAATTTGTCAATGGAGAGTAAAGGTTTGTCCGAAGGCTTATCCTATCAAATCTTCAAATTTGTCATTGTCGTATTAGGGCAAAATTACATACCTCATGAACAGCAAGAAACCCAAGAAGAAGATTTTGGAATTGTAAGAAGAACATTATGCAATCAAACTTTCAAATTTCTTGATACCGAGTGACGAATTGAGAGAGAAAACGAATTTGGGTTTCCGGAGAGAAGACCAAAACGGGGAGAAAACCAAATAGGGAAAACGCTGTCGTTTACCTCTATATATTCTACTGATGTAATGTCCTTTTTGCCCTTCAATAAATTCATTTAAGTTTCTGGGGAGAAGGTCAAAATGGGGAGAAGACTAAAATTGAGAAAACGCTGTCGTTTTCTCTATATATATTTTACTGATATAATGTCTTTTTTACTCTTCAATAAATTCGTTTTTTACAAACGTCGTTTAATTGATTTAGACGGAAGGTTTAATTTGAACAAAATTAAAAAGTCAAGGTTAGTTTGGATACATTTTGAAACTTAATATCTGTTTGGAGAGATAATATAAAGATCAGAGTTTTAAATGATATTTAGCCAATTTTTTTATAAGATTTAATTTACGTTAAATTGATATATAAAAATTTAATTTGTCATTTTTAAATATAAAAGTTTAATTGTTAACATAAGGTAAACATGAAAATTTTATAATACTTTTATCTTATATTTAATTAATTTTTTATATTTATTTTTTATATTTATAACTTTATATAAATTAAGATAATATTATTATTGATCATATATATAAATTAAATATTAAAAAATTTTAATTTTATCTAAATTTTAATTTTGTAAATTTATTAACTTTTATACTTAAAAATTTCAATTTGGTTCAATTTGAATATTAATTTAAATAATTATAAAAAATTTAATAATATTTTATTAAAATATTTAAAATAATTTAAATAAATTTATATTTTATTTCAAATTTATTTTAAATTTAAATATTTTTTAATTTATAAATCATTTTTTATAAAATTTTAAAAATTATAAGAATATAAAATTATAAAAAATGCTTTCAATATTCAAAAAATTTTATAAATTTTTTTATAATGTTAGTTAAATATTTTTTAAAAATTTTAAATTAAAATTTTAAATAAATATCATTTAAAACTCTAAATTTTACACACTCTTTTCAACTAAACTTTAACATTCAAAACGAATACAAGATATATCGATTTTATCTAAATTAAATTTTAATTTAAAATAATTATAAAAATTAATAATTTTTCATAATTGAAATAGCTAAAAACTACTGAAATAGATTCTACGTATCATTTCAATTTTGTCCCCCAAATTTGAAAAAAATTTTAACTAATCAATTATTTTTTTATAGATTTTTAAAATATTTGATAATATATTTTTTAATAAAAATTTTCAATACTTAAAAAATTTTGAGGTTTTTTATGATAATAGTTCCAATATTTTTTTACAGACATGAAAAATTAAAAATTAAAATTTATTGTAAAATATCTCTATTTTAAATATTTAAAATATTTAAAATTTTTAATAAAATTTAATTTGAATAAAATTAAAATATTAATATTTGTTTGGATACTTTTTAAAAGTAAATATTTGATTGGAGAGAAAAAAATTTAAGGTTTAAAATAATATTTATTTTAAATTTTTATACAATATTTTTAATTTAAATGTTTTAATTTTTAAATTTTAAAGTAAATATCATTTAAAATTTTAAATTTTATTCTTACTCACTCTGTAATCAAACCCTAACTTCTAAAATTTATCCAAACAAATTTTAATTTATTAATTTTATTCAAATAAAACACTGACTCAAAACAATTAAAAAAATTGATAATTTTTTATTATTAAAATAAAAAAACTATGTAATTAGATTTTATATTTTATTTCGATTGTATCTTTAAATTTAAAAAAATTCAATTAATTAGTTAAAATTTTAAAAAATATTTTTTTAAAAAATATTTTTAATACTTAAAAATTTTTAATTTTTTTATAATGATAACATGAATTTTTTTATATATATGAAAAATTGTAAATTAAAATTTTTAATAAAATTTAATTCAAAAAAATTAAAATATTATTATTTATTTGAATACGATTTAAAAATAAAAAATTGATTGAAAATAAAATAAAAGTTAAGACCATTCTTATTTTGAAAAATTGATTTGAAAAGATAAAATTTAAATTAAATTAACTAAAATTCCAGGATCAAAGGATAAAATTGAGGTTTTTCTTTATATATATATATATATATATATGCATGCTAACGCAGTCAGGACCATTCTTATTTTTTCATTTTGAGAAAGGCTGGGTAAGGTCAATCGATAAAATTAAAGAAGAATTATTGAGAATCTCACATCAACTAAGTGCAAGATGAATGATGACACAACAATTTTTGAAAAGAGAAATTTCTTCACTTTTTCGATCCTTCTCCGATCTCTGTCTTTTCCCCTGTGAACTCAAGCCCGCGGTGAAACAGAACCAAGCAAATGGGAACCAGAACCAATTTCTACAAGAATCCTTCCCTCTCCTACAAAAGAGACGTCAGCCTCTCCTCTGTTCTTCAGAACCTGAGAGGTACTTATTCAGTTTCACAGGCTCTCATCAATGTTTTTACTGTCTTTGATTGCTGACTAAGTTTTAGAACAAAAGGGAAATCAAGATATTTGGTCTCGTTTACTTTTTTTTTTTAATAAAAAACAGTTTCCAAGGCAAATTTAAATTCATCTTCATAGAAGTTTTGTTAATTTTCTATTCTCATGTTTTCTCGGTTCAAAAAAAGTGGAATTTTCTTCTTCTTTTATTTGGAAAGACTTACTTTCTTTAATCTATAGCATACAACATCGCCACTGGAAATGCTCCTCCAATCGAGCGACAACCTCCTGCTGATGAGAGAAAGTCCAGCCCCAAACGACGCCGCGTATACAAGCCACCGCCAAGTCTTAACCGTGAAATCGAAGAGAGCCATGGACCTATGTCTCATCAAGATTACATTGCAAAGAGAAGGCAATTCTGAATGTCAATTTATCTTCTTGGTCCACTTGATTTCGATATGTTCAAGCTGTTATTGTTTTTGCAAATGTTACTATATATGGTCATTGCCTTTAATTGGAAAGGTACAATGTTGATAAGTTGAATTTCATATGCTTTGTTTGCATGAGCAGGAAAGAGATTAGTTCTTCTCAAGCTTATGAGGAATTACCTGCTGATATTTTGGTAATTAGAGTTATTCTTATCTAATTCACAAAAGCATCCATAAAGTATGCAGATAATAAATGACTATTGATTTCTATTTGTTGCAGGGAACTTCTGGTACTGGAATAAATTTAGTAGGGTATGAGAGTAAGTTCCATTTGGACTTCCTGTCCTGTTTGTATACTTCGGTGCTTGAAATGATCACGTGCACAAACTATTACACATAAGATGATTTGTTTATAGTAGAATGCAGATGGATTGTATTTCTGCTTAAGTTTGATGCATAAGTCCATCCAGTGAAAACATGGAATTCACTAATACGTTTTTATCTGTGGGTTGAAGTAAGTTGTTTGATATTAATGGAACTTCTGATGTCAAGACTTGCTAGTTTATCCATATGATAATGCAGATAGGAGGTCCAAGTGTACAGTAATTGCTTTGTGTGGCCAAGTCAATAATTGGTTTATGTCTCTTCATCCCTATTATATGTCATTAGTGATAGAGATGAGTTTTGCAAAATAAACCTTGATAAATCTAAAATTGTTGGTTTCAACTAAATCTGTGTTTGCACCAACTCACCATGTTCTTCGTGAAAATTTCAGGCGATGGAAGTGCTTCTTTGGAATCTAAAGAAAGGCAGGATTCTCCAGCATTGGGTCTGTTTGTTATATATATATATTAAATTTTTAATATATAGTTGCATAGAAAATTAATAACAATAATGTTACGTAATTAGAGACAGACTTTTCTATTCATTTCAAGGTTCTCCATTCCTCTGATATACTAAGTCAAGTACTTTAGATGGGGCCTTGCTTAATTTTCTTTCATGCTTCTTTAGGTCAACTAAATGAAGTAAATCAAGTTAAGAGATGGAGTGAGCAACGCTTTCCACGTCCAGGAGAACCTATTTGTGTAACGTGTGGCAAATACGGAGAATACATATGTGATGAGGTTGTATACATGCGCTATATATTCAAACTTTGAACATTTTTCACCTTTTTCATCTGCCTGATTACCTTCTATATGATCTGGAATCGTTTGATAGACAGATGATGATATCTGTAGCCTGGAGTGCAAAGCTGACCTTTTGGAAAGTCGTAAACTGACTAAGGTGTCTGCTTGTATGAATTCATTATGACATGAA
Organism: Moringa oleifera; assembly: GCA_021397835.1. Lineage (NCBI taxonomy): Eukaryota > Viridiplantae > Streptophyta > Magnoliopsida > Brassicales > Moringaceae > Moringa > Moringa oleifera. The sequence continues at coordinate 3,073,195 of JAJFZO010000566.1, forward strand.
AGGTTGCCGCCGTTTTTCTGTTTCCTAAATTTGTATCCTTTAATTTGTTGAATGTTCAGGCTCCATTGACGAACAAAAATCCAGACATCTCTTCATCTGAGCTTAAATGTGCATTACCAGTGCCTGAATTTGAGGAAGATACTTGGGATTATAAGTGCCATCGTTGGTCCAAGAAAAGATCTAGTCTTTGTACTTTTGAATGGTATATTTCTTAATCCAAACATTTTTTTTTAATTGCATTATGCAAAATCGCTCTATTTTCTTTTCAGCATGAAAAAATTATTATTGATGATTTCGTGCTATGTTAAATAAATCTTTCTTCATCATTTTGTTTGTTAAGTTGTTACTGATACCAGAGTACACTATGAGTGCTCCAAGTAATATAGTGGTAAAGGACCAATTACGAGCTTATGTTGGGTAACTGTGAATACTCGCTTTCTTTTGTCTGCTTCATGTGCCTTTCTCCATTAGTAAAACGTGTATTCAGAATAAAAAGGGGCCATTTCCAAAGGACACGGGATAGAATACGAGGCATTGTCATACCTAATTAAATTTAGTTCCAATCTTATTCTTTTTTGTTTTTGATAACCAAGATATCTGAGTTAGTTGACAACAAACAAAACCTCCAGTGAGTCTGAAAGGATTCGAATCCTAGACTTACAAGTCGACAATTGCTTACCACTAGACCTAGCCTACAAGTCAAGATTTGACTTACAAGTCGACACTTGCTTACTAGTGGCTTGAATCCCTCAAGTTAAATATAGTGCCAATCTTAAAAGCGTCAAAAGTTCAAGAATGGGAAAGCACTTGAACTATGTGTAGAGGGATTAGAGTAATGATTTAACACCACATGGTGTTTGAAATTGTGCTATTTCCCTTACCCTGAATGAACCTTGTTTTGCACAAAATTACTTCTCCCTTAAGTTAGATGAGCCTTTCATTTGTATGATATCTCTCCAACTCCTGAAAAGGTTTAGCATATCATGGTATGACAAAAGTCTCTCCTAATCAAATTGCAGCTGGAAGCTGAAAATCATATTCGGGGAGGAAATCTTGCTACATAACAACCCAAACCTCTACCCTAGTTTTCTCTAACTTGAACTTTTTGGACTTGTGAATTTCCTTTTGCATGGATAATGTTGCTTCACTTTGTACGGAAAGGAATGATTCTCCATTAGAATGGAAAGGAAGTTGTTTGACTGTACAGAGAGGAATGGAGAGTTTCTCCATTAGAATAGAAAGGAAGTTGTTTGAATTTGAAAAGGAGGGGCATCAGAGCATAGTAAAGGTAGAAGAATATCTTTATACTTGAGCGGAGGCAAGAAGGGACGGTTCTTCTTGGCTATGGATGCGCTAGTAACAATGGAAAGAAAGGAGGGGTGCTTGGTAAAGATGATGAAAGAGGGATCGAAGACACTGATGGCTAAGGTAGATGTTAACAGTAGATTCTTAAGGGTGGCAGAGATAGGTAAAAGAGGAGCTAGAGCAGTGCTGGTCCTAGAAGGAGATGGTTTTAGGTGGTGGAGACTAGTAAAAAATTTCTTTAGCAAAAGAGGGGGGAAAAAGAAAGAGGTGAAGGTGAGGAGCTCAAAGGATTCGTGCTCTATGGGGCTTGAGGGGAAGTTATCTCCTTTAGTATCATAATCGAGTTAGTATACCCGGAATGTGGTTGTATCTAAAGGCAAAAGGAAGGAGATGGAGTGGGTCATGGATAAGTGGAGAGTATGCTGGAAAGTCTTGGAGTGAGGTCATGTAGGCTGGTCTGGGGAAAGGTGGCGCACTGCAATTACATTCAGGTGTGGTGCACCTAGATAACAAGGGGAAGAAGATTTGATGGCCCTGAGCTATGAGCTAGAGAACCAAGTGAAGTGGTGGAGGTCCAAGGCTGACCAAATAAAATAGAATGGGCCTAAAACTGGATTGGGTCTTATATTAAAAAATATGGATTAGACCTGATCCATGGCTAAAGGTTATTTAGGCTTGGGGCAAAGAGAGGAGTGGCATCAAGCTTTAAGCCCGAAAGAGTTAGGTTTTAATCCGAGGTTTTATATTACTCGTAGGTACAGCAATGGGTTGTGCGCAAGTATAGGATTAAGTAATCATGACTCGAGCGAGGCACCCTCCGACATTGACCAAATTGAGAATCTACAATTAGAGAATGAGATAATGGATGCGAGAGGTGAAAGGGTGATGGTGGTGACAATATGGCATAGCTACTGACCTATTAAAGTTACTTAAAGAGGTTTGAGAGGAAGCTCAGTAATTGATCAAAATAAGGGCTTTGAAGAAAGGGGATTGTCGGAAAAGGGCGTCGAGGGGGTGGCAAGAGATCAAGTGATCGAGGCGCAATTTATCAAGGAATCCAAGCAGGTCAAAGTGTTGAGCATGCTGCCACTAGATGTTTGCTTTAGGGTAGAAATGGTAGGAGTGACAAAATTCTTGGGGTGTATGAGTCGAATGGAGGAGGAGAGATGTGAAAACAAGTGAATTGTGCAAATCGACAATGATTCTACAGAGGGTGGGGAAGAGAGAAGGCGGTAAGAGGTATTAGATAAGGTAATTGAAAATAAGAATAAGATTTGTTAGATTTTGCATATTAGTTTTGAAGGGATAGAAGAACAGGCTTTTGCGTTATTTGGGGAAGTTGAGTGTAAAGGCATGTCAATCTGACAATATGAAGGGGAGTACCAAAAAAAAAAAGTTAGAGAGACATAAGCAAAGAACTCAAAAGGCAGGAGTGGGAGTTTGATTATGAAAGAAGTGATAGAAGGATATGACAGAAAATAGGGCATGAGAGGGAGATCAGTGCAGTTAAGTATGGGTGTTAGGATCTTTTCATGCAATGTGAGGGGATGGATGGAATGGAGAAAAGAATTGCTATAAAGCAGGTGTTGAAGGAATGGAAAGCTGATCTGATTTGTTTATAAGAAATAAAAATTGAAGAAATGAATGCAGAAGTAATAAAGAGTTTATGGGGCTGCAAAACATGGAGTGGATGGCTAAGGCAGCAAGGGAAGTGCTGGGGTATTTTAATTTGTTGGAATGGAAAGTTGGGAGTTAAAAGAGAGAGTTGGGAGGGAGCTATGTCTTCACCACATGTTTCGAACTGGAGAGAAAGGGTAAATAGTGGATATTTAACTGAGGTCTAGGGGAGTTACCATAGGGGGGAGACATCTTTTGTGGGAGGACTTGAGGGAATTTAAAAGGAGATGGGGGGACATACCTTGGGTAGTGGCGGGAGATTTTAATGAAGCGCTTTACTCATATGAAAGGATGGGGATAAGGAGAGGTGGTGATCAATCTAGGGATTTTAGGGAGGTTACTATAGACCTAGAGTTGTTAGATCTACCATTGACTAGGGGTAGATATACTTGGTCTAACTTAAGGGAGAACCCATCAATGTCTCGTTTGGATAGATTTTTAGGGTCCAATAGCTGGGAGGAAATGTTTTTGAGAATGTAATAGGTGTTATTGCCGAAGATTGTTTCGAATCATCGTCCAAGCATTTTGGAAGTAGATATAGTATGAGATGAGGGTCTTGCCCAAGTAAGTTTAAGAATATGTGGTTACAAGTGAAGGGTTTTGATAGGCTTGTTAAGAAATGGTGGGATGGAGTAAGGGTGGAAGGAAATGCGAGTTATGTGGTGGCTTGTAAACTAAAAGAAATGAAAGAGGCAGTGAAGAATTGGAGGAAGGAATAGTTGAGAAGAGTGGAAGATAGAAGAGAGAGACTATAGAAGGAACTATAGGAGCTTGACCAAACCATTATGGAAGGAGAGGACAGTGAAGTGCAGCCGTTAAGAAGGGCAGTACCATGCAACGAATTGACTCAATTGATGAAGTTGGAGGAGACATCATGGAGGCAAAAGTCTAAGGAACTATGGATGAAGGATGGAGATAGGAATATAGCATATTTTCATAAAATGGCAAACGCACATAGAAGATTCAACTTTACAAGTAAACTACAAATACAAAGGAAGATTGTAGTAGGGAATGGAGAACTAAAGGAGGGGATTGCTTCTTACTACAAGGAGCTGTACCAAGAGACTAATGTATGGAGGCCTAAATTGGATGTGCTGGTGTTCAAAGAAATTGATAACGAGCGGAAACAGTGGCTGGAACGTCTGTTTGAGGAGGAAGTGAAGGCTACAGTGAACAAATGTGATGGAAACAACGTCCTGGGTCCAGAAGGTTTTACAATGGCTTTTTTGAAAACAAATTGGGATATGGTAAAATTTGACATAATGAAGCTTCTGGAAGAATTTCACAGCAAGAAAAGATTTGTACAATCACGAAACTCAACTTTTGTAGTATTGCTTGCCAAGAAGATGTGCAGTAAATATCAGAGATTTCAATCTTTTAAGTTTGGTAGGATGTATTTATAAAGTGATCACAAAGGTTCTGGCTAAGAGGTTTAGAAAAGTAGTGGATTGTATGGTCGGACAAAGTCAAAACGCTTTTATGAGAGGTAAACAGATTCTTGATGCTGTCCTGATTGCTAATTAAGTGGTGCATAGTCAAATGAGGACAAGAAATAAGGGTGTAGCGTGTAAACTTGACATAGACTGGGTCTATGATCATGTTTCGTGGGATTTCATATTGTATATGCCGAAAAGAGTAGGGTGCGAAGAGAAGTGGTGCATTTCTACTGCATCGTTTGCGGTATTAGTAAATGGGGCTCCAACCCAATTTTTCAAAGCAACAAGAGGGATAAGGCAAGGAGATCCTTTGTTGCTGCTGCTGTTTATAATGGTGATGGAGGCATTGGGTAGTATGATGATAAAAGCAGGGAGGACTGTTAGAGGGCTTTAAGATTGGAAGATGAGAACCAGTTGACTATTTCTCATCTTTTTGTTTTTTGCAGATGATACCATCATCTTTTGTGGAGCAGAGGAAGAACTGATTATAAATTTGAGATGCAATTTGCTGGGTTTTTAGATTGTGTCAGGTCTGAAGATTAATTTGAAAAAGAGTCCAATTGCAGTAATAGGGGCAGACTCGAATGGAAATAGGCTGGCTTTTATATTGGGCTGTGAGGTAACTGGTTTTCCTATGAATTACTTAGAATTGCCACTTGGTGCTAAGTGTAAGGAAAAAACTATCTGGAATGGAATGCTGGAAAGGGTAGAGAGGAAGTTATCAGGGTGAAAAAGACATTATTTGACTAAGGCAGGTAGGCTAACCTTAATAAAAAGCACACTATCTAATCTGCCTGTCTATTTGATGTCACCATTCCAGATCCCTAGGGAGGTAGCGAAAAAGCTTGAAATAATACAGCGGAGGCTCATATGGGGCAGCATGGGGGAGTGCTTTAAAGACCTTAGTTTAGAGGGCTTTAAGATTGGAAGACGAGAACCAGTTGACTATTTCTCATCTTTTTTTTTGCAGATGATACCATCATCTTTTGTGGAGCAGAGGAAGAACTGATTATAAATTTGAGATGCAATTTGCTGGGTTTTTAGGTTGTATCAGGTCTGAAGATTAATTTGGAAAAGAGTGCAATTGCAGTAATAGGGGCAGACTTGAATGGAAATAGGCTGGCTAGTTTACTGGGCTGTGAGGTAACTGGTCTTCCTATGAATTACTTAGAATTGCCACTTGGTGCTAAGTGTGAGGAAAAAACAATCTGGAATGGAATCCTGGAAAGGGTAGAGAGGAAGTTATCAGGGTGAAAAAGACATTATTTGACTAAGGCAGGTAGGCTAACCTTAATAAAAAGCACACTGTCTAATCTGCCTGTCTATTTGATGTCACTATTCCAGATCCCTAGGGAGGTAGCGAAAAAGCTTGAAATAATACAGCGGAGGCTCTTATGGGGCAGCATGGGGGAGTGCTTTAAAGACCTTAGTTTAGAGGGCTTTAAGATTGGAAGACGAGAACCAGTTGACTATTTCTCATCTTTTTTTTTGCAGATGATACCATCATCTTTTGTGGAGCAGAGGAAGAACTGATTATAAATTTGAGATGCAATTTGCTGGGTTTTTAGGTTGTATCAGGTCTGAAGATTAATTTGGAAAAGAGTGCAATTGCAGTAATAGGGGCAGACTTGAATGGAAATAGGCTGGCTAGTTTACTGGGCTGTGAGGTAACTGGTCTTCCTATGAATTACTTAGAATTGCCACTTGGTGCTAAGTGTGAGGAAAAAACAATCTGGAATGGAATCCTGGAAAGGGTAGAGAGGAAGTTATCAGGGTGAAAAAGACATTATTTGACTAAGGCAGGTAGGCTAACCTTAATAAAAAGCACACTGTCTAATCTGCCTGTCTATTTGATGTCACTATTCCAGATCCCTAGGGAGGTAGCGAAAAAGCTTGAAATAATACAGCGGAGGCTCTTATGGGGCAGCATGGGGGAGTGCTTTAAATACCTTAGTGAGATGGGGTTTGGTGTCCCAACCTATTACGAGGTAGCTTGGAAATTAAACCATCAGTAATTCATAACCACGTCTTACTGGAAAAGTGGTTGTGGCACTATATGGTGGAGCAGGACAGCCATTGGAGGAAGGTAGTAAGATGCAAGTTTGGGGAGATGGAAGGGGGATGGATGATGAAGCATGGAAGAGAGGGATGTGGAGTTAGTTTGTGGAGAGTTGTTAGAAGGGAGTGGGAGGATTTCAATGGGTGGATGGAATTCAAAGTAGGTAAGGGCAGAACAATAAAATTCTGGAAAGATAAATGGTGTAACGATAGACCTCTGTGTGAAGTATTCCCGGCTGTGTTTTCCCTAGCATGTGACAAGGAGGCAAGGATTAGTGATTGTAGGACGGTGGAAGGAAGAAGCAGCGAGTGTTTGTGTCCAACTTAGAAGGAACATTCAGGCCTGGGAGGTTAACCAGCTGGAAGAGTTTTATGCAACGCTTCAGAATGTCAACGTGGAGGACAGCTTGGAAGATGCAGTAGTATGGAAACCGAATAGCAACGAAAAAGGGAAGTCCTTGGTAAAATCATACATCAGAGCACTGATCAGTGGCAAGGACAATAAGCAATTCATGGAGGCAGATATGGAGGACCAAAGTACGTCCTTAGGTTGCGTTCCTTACTTGGAATCAGCGAATAGATTTTCTAACTATTGATGACTTGAGGAAAAGAGGACATTGTATAGTGAATAGGTGTTATGTGTGTAAACAAGAGGAGGAAACCGTCTATCACCATCTCGTAGGCTGCAATTGCGCAAGCCAGTTGTGGGGAAGTGTACTGAATCTGTTGGGTTTGTCATGGGTCCCTACAGGACAGGGAGTTACTGGCCTGGACTGGACAAAAGTGAGGAAAAGAAAGGAGAAGGATGATTTGTATGATTCCTCATTTAATATTGCGGCTTATATGGAAGGAACGAAACAAAAGGGTTTTTGAGAATAAGAAAACAACATGGATGTAATTAGAGGGCTATGGCTTTATGTATTAAAATCCTGGGGTATAGGTAAATGTTTTGTAAATGAGGGAGAGATACTAGAGTTCATAGAATATTCGACAAATAGGAAGTAACTGATAATGTAATGGGGTGCACCCCCTTGGTGCGTTGTAATTAATAAGATAACCTTTTGTTCCTGCTCCCAAAAAAAAAAAGACCTAGTGGCATCCTGCTCAAAGGAGTGATTCTGGGCTCATGATGGGAGAATTGTAGAATATGGGTTGTTTGTTCGGAAGTAAAAGGAAAAGAAAAAAGAAAAATTTTCTAGATTTAACCTCATATGTTTTACTAATTGGAAACCTGATATATCTTATCATCACAGCACCTGAACTATTGTTTTTAAGTTTGCTCCTTTTGGTTTTGTTTTTCTCTCCTTTTTTTTTTTTTTTTTTTTCTCTTTTTCACTTTTTCTGATCATGGATCTCCCTTCGTAGTTGGAAATGTCAGAAGCCTGGCCACCTTGCTGAAGATTGCTTGTTGATAACATCTAATCAGGTTATATATTTTTTTCAACTACATTAGATAACTGCACAATATTTGCTGCCATGATTGAATAATTGGTAAACATATTAGTTTACCATATTGATCACTTGTGCATCTAGGTTGGTGTGGAGCAGAACAAGTGCAATTCCATATCCAGAGATCTTCTCCAGCTCTATAGAAGGTTTGCAAATTAGATACGCTTTGTCGTTTTGTCTAACTTGTTCTCATTTATGGTTGTATCTTCTCACATCTTTATGCATTGCCAAAATTGATCAAGAGGTTTTCATGAAAAAGATACATAGGAACTAATGTGATTATCAACTTGTTTTTTTCTCTTATTTCCATGTCAGAAATAGTTGCATTCACTACATTCATCTCTTTTTGCTATTCCTTTGTAAAAGATGAAAGACCATTGTCATGATAGAAGCATTTAATACCCTCTTTTTACATAAACATTTTTGCTTCTTATAAAAAACAAAAAGAAAAAAGAAAATATGTTGTTCTTTTGTTCTTTTCGTAACATTGATCAACCCAGAACTTCCTTTTTCTGCATTTCTTTTTGTCCTTTAATGCCTCATATCTTGTTGCCCTCTTTTTTAAGCACGGCTGTCAGTTATGGATGAAGATTGATGAGGGCATTTTATGTTTTATTGTAAACATTATTGAATATTTTGGACTATATTCTATTCCATGTAAGTTAAACTTAGTATAAAGGGCTGGAGAGGCCATGATCATTACTCCTCTCATCCTGGAGGAACTTAGATTGAGGGGAATTATGCATATCGTATTGAGTGAATAGATTATATCTCAACAATAACTTAATTCTTAACCGTGATTAAGTATTTAAATCTGAATGATAGATAGATGAACGAAGTATGATAACTGAATTGGGCATAGAGTAGTCTATACTGCCTCTGTCTGTCATGTCCTATCTCAAAATGTGTGGATCACAGTGCTTCAGGAGCCAAATGCATGTGGGATTTGGAGAACATATATATAAAACGTCTAGGCATATGTGAATCCTTTCTTTGTTAGTTTAATGCTTATCCAGTGTTTGTCAAATTTTGAACTATAGCTGTAAAATTTCAGGAACACCAGGAAGAACTTGCTATGCCTTCAAGATATCTTTGTAGCTTTTAACTTAAGGCAATATTGTTGATTAGGTTAAGAGATGGGAAAAGTTTATTGGTCTTGTGTTTGTGATCACATTAACTTGCAATCTCCTACTTTCATTTGGTCTTATTTTTAATCAAGATAAAAAGGGAATTGCTACCAATCATTATGGATGTGACTGGTCACCTAAATACTATCTACCAAATTTAGTTATTCTTAGAATTATGTTTGGATTACTAAAATTGTAAATTTGGTGTATGGAATCAAAGTTAGATTTTGGAATCAGTTGAGAGTGAGAAGGTATTATCACTCCACTACCTCGTTCTAAAAATGGCTATAAATCTATATCATGTATTTAATATTGTTTACATATAGTTTATAAATATTTTCTATAATATAAAAAAAAACACTCATTAATGTCAATCATTTTCAATTTGTTTTATTATAAAAAATTTATCATTATTAATATTTTTATGAAATTCAATCATCATTGTAGCACGAAAATATCAACAAAACTTTTTTCTCAGGAATACAGGATAAAATGGTCATTATTATTTTTTATTTTGATTCAAACTCATCATTGGAACTAATTTTTATTAATTACTATTATTTTTAAAAAAATATTTTTAAATCCTAATATTATTACTCGAAGTTAATAATATACATTTATATCATGAGTACATTCGTCAGTGCAAATACTCCTCAATTTATTTATTATCGTCAAAATTATATTTGCATTCATTACATTTGCCCAAAAAAAAAATTTATTTAGAGTGTGAATTTAAATTTTCGTCATTACGTAGAATTTAAATTAATATTTCTTATCTCAAAAAATAAACTTTTATATTTCGTCATTGAGATTTTAACGTATTAATTTTAATAATACCACATAAATGTATTCATAAAATGTAATAAAGTAAAAATACAAATAAATAAAAAAATAAAATAAAATAAAATAAAAACCATATTTTTTTCTTTTTCTTTCTTTCCTTTTTCCTCCTTTATTTCCAACAACAACCTTTCTCTCTCTTTCTTTCCTTTTCTTCCTACCATGGCTACCTCACCTCTCTCCTTCACTCATTCGATTTCCTTTGTCTTTTGAATTTAATCATAATTAATTTACAAACTTAAAGGATGAATTACTTGAATAAATGAATTCCTTCTCAGAATTTGCTTTTTCTCCGAGTCCTTCTACTTCGATAAACTTTTCTTCAACTCTTCTTCCCTCTATCCTCTTAACTTTTGCTTTTTCCTTTTTTAGCGTGTCCTATTCAAATCCTCCTATGTGTTTTTTATACTTGTCGAGGGGGGAGTGATAATCATTAGTCATTGCCCAAATGGACGGTGGCCACCCCGATTTTAGAGGTCGATATCCCATCTGTCATGCAAGTCATCGGACAAATGGGAAATGATGAGAGCTTTACCATGCGGCTTGGTAGAGCTAGGGGTAGGTGCTTTACACCTGTCCTGTTTTTTTCTTCTTTCAATCTTCAATTGTTTACAACTGCCTCCCTTTTCATGTCTTTTTCTATGAATGAAGACATACAAAGGCGTAAACAACATATTGAAATGAGGGAATAGGGTTTTTAAATTTGTGACCTAGCTTGATTAGGTACGACCTAGTAAGATAGGTTCGAGTTAACGCCACAAAAGAAAAACTTCCAAAATTATGACCTAGCTTGACTAGGCTAACGACATTATCGGGTAGATCTGATCCAACGTAATAGAAGGTAAACATCCAAAACTATGACCTACTTGGATAAGTTCGATTTAACAAACAGAAAATAGACCTCCAGAATTATGACCTAGCTTGACTAGGCTACAACCTACTATGATAAGTTTGATTTAACGCAATAGAAAATAAAGCTCCAGAAACATGACCTAGTTTGACTAGGCTACGACTTACTAGGATAGGTTCAATTTAACAACAAAAGATAAATCTTCAGAATTATAACCTAGTTGTAGACAATTGAAAATCGGAAAAGAACGAAACAGAACACCTGCCCCTAACGCTGCGAGGTTGCTTGGTAGAGCCCTCATCATTTCCTATCTGCTAGGCAAGTTGCCTGGCAGATGGGATATCCATCATTAAAATCGGGGTGGTCATCGCTCATTCGGACAGTAGCTAATGATTATTACTCTTCTTTCGACAAGTATACAAAGGGTGGGAGGATTCAAAATAAGACACATTGGGAGAGAAGGAGAATAGAGGGAGAAGCAAAAGTTGAGAGGAATAAAAAGAAGAAAAGTTGAAAAAAAGCTTATGAAGGGAAGATTCGGAGAAGAAGCAAATTCAAAGAAGGAATTCATTGATTTTGTTAACTCATCCTTGAAGTTTGTAAATTAATTATGATTTAAGTCAAAAAAATAAAGAAAATCGGAGGGGAAACGGAGAGGCAGCTTTGGTAGGAAAAAGAGAAAAAAAAAGAGAGAAGAATGGTTGTCGCAGGGAAGAAGAGAGAGGAAAAAAGAATGAAAGAAAAGGAGAGAAGGAAAAGAAAAAAATCGGTTTTCATTTTCTCTTTTTTTTGTTTTTATTTATTTATTTTTTTACTTTATTATATTTTATGAATGTAGTATTATTAAAATTAACATATTAAAATCACAATGTGGAATATAAGAGTTTGTCATAATGATGATTTCTTCTAATTTCTTGAAGTAAGAGATATTAATTTAAATTCTTTATAATTACTAAAATTTAAATTAACACTCTGAAGTATACATAAAATTTTTATTTTTATTTTTAACAAATATTATGAATACAAATATAATATTGCAATAATAAATAAATCAATGAGTATTTACAATGGTGAATTTACTCGCGATATAAATGTATATTATTAGCTTCCCGTAATAATATTAAGATTTAAAAATATTTTTTAAAAAATAATAACAATCAATAAAAATTAGTTCCAATGATGGGTTCAAATCGAAATGAGAAAAGATAATGACTATTTTATTCCGTATTCATGAGGAAAAATTTTTTTCTTGATATTTTTATACTATAATGATGGTCAAATTTCATGAAAATGTCAATAATTATAAATTTTTTATAATATAATAACTTGAAAAAGATCGATATTAATGATTTTTTTTGTATTATAGTAAATATTTATAGGTCATATATAAACAACATTACTTAGACGGGGCTAGTGGGGTGCTAATACTTTTCTACTCTCAACTAGTTCTCAAACTTAATTTTGATTCAGCAGATCAAATCTACCATTCTAGCAATGCAAAAATAAATCTAGAAATAACTAAATTGGATTGATAGCATTTAGGTGATCACCGTAATGATTGGTGGTGATTCTTTTTTTATCCTGATTAAAAATGAGACTAAAAGAAAGTAGGAGATCGGTCGCTCCATGTCGCACTCACATTATGACAAAGAGGATCTGAGCACTCTTTTATGGGTTTCTGTTTATCTACAGGTGCCATCAGATAGGCAGAAACTTATCAGCTGCAAATTGCAATGAATGCTGCAGCTCAATAAGTTTGGCTACGTGTGTTGATTGCAGTACTGTGTTTTGTGACAGGTAAGCAGTATTACTTGTATTTGTTATTTGGGAGTAACTTGATTTAATACTGCCTATTTATTTGTAGAAATTCAGTCCTACCTTCTCTTTTTTTTTTTTTTTTTTGGGACTTTTGAACATGGTTAGTTACCAAATATTCATAAAGTATCCCTATTGTCTAACATCTGTTTATGCAACTTATAGAATTACAGCTAATTTTACCAGGGAAACTTACTAAAAGATGGGTAGATAAAACCAATTCTCACGGGAAAAATGTTATCCTGATGAAACCTAAAATTAAGCCTTCTAGGTTCGGTTCATTGTTATTCTTTCATATTGTAATTGTCTTGAGCATAAAATAGTTTATTGGTGGAAATTCTTGTTTGTAGTTTAATGTGTGCTCATTTGATTTAACTAGGTTTTGTGGAATCCCTTGTAGTGGCTTAGGGGGTCCAACATTTTGGGTTGTACAGTATTGTGCAGGGGAAAATATAAAGAGTAAGGTTGAAATTGTCCCCTATTTTCTCTTTTTCCTTCCTCTTTCTTTATGGCATTTTAAACGTCATTTTTGAGAATGTGAATAATATATTAGTGAGAATTTTTGGTCAGTGGTAGTCAAGATGATGCTGTTTTATGATGTAATTGATTGTTTTTTTTTTCTTTTTAGTTGGTGAACTTTTCTTCTTGGATATCCTAAATTGCAGTGCAGGCCATTTGAATGAGCATGTCAGGACACATCCATCCCATCGGCAATATTACTCTCACAAACTCAAGCGGCTGGTCAGAATTTATTCCCTTATTGTTTACTTTCTATTTAAGGAAGCAAATGTTTTTTGGTGGTAGAATATGCATCACGGTTTTAAGTTGACCTTCTATGTTGCCTATGGCAATTAATTTTTCATATATTAATGGAAACAAAATTGTGGTTTGATTTGCTTACATGAAAGTACATGTTACTTTTTGCTAAGCTGATATAATTTGTAGATATGTTATGAACTCAGTATCTGGTAAATCTGATTACCTTCTCTGCTGGCAATTATATCGAAATGTGACACTGCGCTCTACTTTTCCTTTTTTCTTTTGTTTTTCCTTTTGCCTTGCTTTGGAGAGCTTTGTAGTTCAAATTACATCATTTATACCATGCTTAAAAGCTAATACATTATCAATAAGGTTGTATTGGACAAGTGCAATTGGATTTTCATCCCTGCCTCACAAAATAGGCAAATATATTATCCATGGGTTATGGTTGAGTATAATCTGATTTGTCTATTTTCTAGATGAACCGAGCGGTTAAGTAACTTAGTTCTCTTGAGGCATACAGTGAACGTTCTTGCCATTCTTCGATCTTAATAATGTCAACTTGTCATTGATTTAGGTAAAATGCTGTAAATTAACTTGCAAGGTGACTGACATCAAGGATCTTTTGGTCTGCCACTATTGCTTTGATAAAGCCTTCAACAAGTTCTATGATATGTACACTGCAACTTGGTATGTGACCGTTCCTTATCGGCTTTTATCCTAAATAAATTGATGAGATTCTTTAGAACTGGTCTCTTTTAATAGTTTTTTATGCTTTTATTGTGATTCCCTTAGGAGGGAGGGATCCCCTGGAGGGGAGAGAAGCATCTAGGCTTTAAATAATGTAGATTAAAATCTTCATGAGCTTAGTCCACAATCCAATTGTTCTACGAAGTTTTACCATACTGACATACAGTACATAGCTGCATAGGTACATACATATAGATACAAAATGGTCATATGTTGATGATCTTGAATTATGATCAGACCTGTGTACTTTCAGTTTAGGCTTTACATAGGGAACTTATGAGATGTCTTGACTGTGCGGTCTGTTGAAGTACTGCATAAAATAGTGATGCAGACCTCTCCATGTAATGAGGGTTTTCTCTTGTTACTTTTGAATCAATATATTGTGTGCGTAAATATCTTGCTTTATAAAGCTAACTGGTGCAGGGCCATGGTCCTTGTTCTTTGTTATTTTTTCTTTTATTTTTCTTGTTGATTTACTCCAGTACTGTTTACTAACTGCAGGAAAGGTACTGGACTTTCAATGATTTGGGGTTCTATTTGCTGTGAAGATCACTTTACTTGGTAAGTCAGTAATATTACTCTCACTCTTTCTGTTAACGCCTGCCTAACTGATTCTTGTTATGGCTTCGATGCTCCAGGCACAGGATGAATTGTTTGAATGCAGATGTGGAAAACAGTGCATTTATTGTCAGTAGAAACACTGAGAAAGACAAACATATTCAGCTTAGTGACTTCATTTTCTGATGGAGTTTTGGGGTCAAAAGAATAAGCGTACTGCCCTCTGTTTTCTCCCACATAATATACAAGAATGCCAGAGATGAGACGGTGTAAATAAATTATCTGTCCACCCAACAATCTGGACTTCGTGTTTTCTCATTTACATTTTAGGTAAACACGCAATATTTCTTATAAAAGAAGATCCTGCAGTAACATTTGCATCATAACTTCTGTAGATATTCTTTCTTTCCCTAATGCGAACACGTTACCCCTCATGAGTTGGTCCATAACTGCATGTTGATGCTTGATTTGCTGGTCTGTCTTATCTTTTGTTGCTTATTAGTGAAGGATGTCATGTGGTCACCCTAAACTCTTGCTCGTCCTCCTGGAACTCCAGCAGGATCTCCTGTTAATCAATGCTCACCTCAAGGTCACCTAGTCAGATGAGATTCAGAATGCCGTCCCAGCTTTATATGTTTGGATAATTATTGTTGTCAGTTGCAAGGATTGCTAACTACATGTTCTTCCGACTTGGGAATTTCTTCACTGATATGTTGATGCAAAGTGCTTGGACCTCAAGTTTGTTTTGTGTCAATATGGTTCTTTTTCATTTATGTTTAGTTTGAAAATTGATTGGACTAACGAATCAATTCACGGTTAGGTTATAGTTAAAGCTTGAAAATTAGTTGATCCTTGTTATATGATGAATCAAAACCTTTGTTAATTTCAACTGTGTTCAACTTTTAAAGGATGATAAAATTAATATAG
The DNA here is from genome assembly GCA_021397835.1 of Moringa oleifera. Taxonomy (NCBI): domain Eukaryota; kingdom Viridiplantae; phylum Streptophyta; class Magnoliopsida; order Brassicales; family Moringaceae; genus Moringa; species Moringa oleifera. The sequence goes on from JAJFZO010000566.1 coordinate 3,088,746, forward strand.
TTAAAAAAATGCATATCAATTTTTATATTTATATTGTTATTATAAATTATAAAAATACTTTTAAAAATTTATATTAAAAATCTTGACACAAATTCAAATCAAAGGAATGGTATGGTGTGTTGTATTCATAATTGTGTCTGCCTTGCGGTGGAACCAAGGGCCTCCTATCAAATGCTCTGCCCCGCTAAGGCCCATAACTCAATAGCCCAATATGAAATTTCGCACAATTAAAGAAATTGCCCGCCCGATTAAGTACAGAAATGGCCCACACAGGGGACACATGCTATACTCTGAATGGTGAATTAATATAATGTCCCATTAGAGGTGGGGGTTCTAGCAATCTTTATATAAGCAAACGCAATTTATCACCCATCAAAGTTTCGTGCTTTTCCTGTTCCCGTTAGTTCTTCGTATTGGCGCTCTAAGCTGCGAGTTAGCAAGAATCTGAACTACGGAAGATTAACTACGGGAGATTTCGTGGGAAAAGAGAAAGAAAAGTAAGAGAGATGAGATATTTCTGTTGGTTGTTTATATTTTTGATTCAAATAACTTGTTGTAGTTTCTTTTCCTCCCCTCTTTTCAACCCTAGTACAATCACGTCCTACGAAGATGAATGTTATGGTTTGCTTGCAGTTCCAATAATCAAATCCAAGATAGTTTTTTTTTTTTGGCTGTGAATGAGAGGAATCCCGATTTCTTGACGTCACGAATTCTCGTGCTTTATATGTAATTGTCCTTACATAGTTGGTTGGTCAAATCTGAAGTTGATGTCTAATATTGTGATATATGAAAAAAAAAAATTAGAAGGTGCAACTCTAAGAGGCAATCATTAGCTTCACTTGCAATACAGATTAAGAGTCGCAGCTTCTCAGCTTTAGCTTGCCGGGAAGAGTTTTTAGTGATGGATAAGCGAAGAAAACCCTAATTCCGAATCTTTTCGTGGAATTAGAATAGTGCTTGATATAGGCATCTTCTATTTTCTTATCTTTCTATGCTTGGAATCTATGCATATTTGAAACCTAGGTGGAGCATTGGTAATGCTAAACGTTGTTCTCAAATTTCCCCTAAAGTATAATTTTGCAGGTGAATTATATTGCAAATTGGAGTAATTATGGGAGGTCATGGAGGTCTAAACATTCTTCCCCAGAAGCGGTGGAACGTATACAACTACGAGAATAGAGAGAAAGTCCGCCGAGATGAGGAAGCTGCAGCAAAAGAAGAGCAGCTAAAGCGTGAGCAGGCCAGAAAGCGGGATGCTGAGTTTCGTCTTGAGCAACTTCGGGCTGCCCGTGGCTTGGCTCCACTAAACCATGCTCCAGAGCCCAAAGAGGAGGCTGCTGAGGAGTATCCTGAATCAGAACCTAAGTCAGGTCACATTAATCTATTTGAAGGGATTAAGATTTTTGATCCAATTAAAAGACTAGATAATGAAGGACATGGTGAAGAAGATGGGTTTAAGAGAAAAAAGATTAAGAAGGAGGAGGCGACCTCAAAGATTGTGACACCAGAGGATGAGAAGTATAGGTTAGGATATGGGGTTGCTGGGAAGGGAGTTAAGTTGCCATGGTACCTTGAGAGGCGTAGTAATAATGTGGATGTTGAGAATGGAGATGGTGGATTGAGAGGTGAGAAGGACGAGGGTAAGAAAAAGAGTGGGAAGAAGACCTTGCAAGAGTTAAGAGATGAACGGTTGAAAAGGGAGAAGCTGGAGAAAGAAAGACAGAGAGCATTGATAATGGAGAAGAGCCGAAGAGATGGTGGTTTTTCCAGGAGGTGATTTTAGTGAGAACTTTTGATGGGTTTTAATGTTGTATATTCCCTTTTGGTAGACTTGTACAAGTTTATTGGGTTATCATTCTTGACTCTTTTCTACACACCCTTCGTGGAAGAAAAATGAAGCTAAGAGAATGTTAAGAGCACTTAATGTTTGTTTATTTTCTTTTTATTGAAAATGCTTTAGAGTGGCTGAGGAACAGTTTGTCATGTGTTTATTAGAATTGTAAATACTACTACCCAGTGCACAATTAATCAACCATCATTTTTCATGTGAAATTTCTGCAAATTGATAATCTTTAAAGTATGGATCTATAATATTTGCCCTTAAATTGTTTGTGATTTCATCTGTTTCTTAGAAAATCAGCTATCATGGGATCATTTTCTTTGGAAGATAATAAAGGAATAAATATTAGTACAGAGTTTCTTATTCTTTTCTTATTTGTTTTCTATGGAATAATTTGGAGGGAGTATTGACAATTATCAGTCAGTCATATTTTACAGGGATTGGAGGATTTGTAGTGATTGGAAAGTTTGTTTTGTAGTACAGTGACATGGAGAGGCCTCACTTCAATTAGCTATAGTCAATCAGTTGAAATTTGGTCTTTTGAGGATCTGAATGCAACAGTAATTTACTTGTTGGAATTGATGACATTTCATTTTTAAGCTCTTCCTGTTGTTACTTACTGTTTTGCTAGAAGTTTTAGTCTATACTGAAACTTTGGACATGCATGTTAGATATTCTTGTTGCTGAGTATCTTTTAGCATCGGGAAGATTAGAAACAGGTTACTAAGTGAAATTTAACTGTTAGAAAAAGATGAGTGGTAGAAAGATTTGGAGTTAGGTACTGTTGGTAGTCATTTGTAGTACCTTACCTTTTACTCTAATTATATCACTGGAGTTGTTTTAGATTCACTACAAATACCTCTTACTGTGGGATGTGGCATATCACAAACTTTATTTATGTCTTGGTTCCATACCATCTAAATTCTTCAGTTTAGTATGCATTTTACAAGAAGTGGAAAGACAAGCCTCCTTGTAAATCACCTGCCCAAGTTTTGTGTTCCTTGTAGATTTAAAGGAATTCACATCATCAACTTTCATTTTCTTCTCCCTTACAGCATGCATTGTTTGGTAATCACCTAGTCCTCAGAATGATTTCATTGTGAAGATAACATGGCATTTTCACTCTACTCTTTATACCCTGTACATTAGCTATTCCTATCTGCCACATCTTCTCTTCATATGTTTATGTATCCGGGAGACATTTGCCGTACCTTTTATAGGTTGGAATCTGCACCTATGTGGTAGCTTCTGTTTGTAGATTTATAGAGCAACAGTTTCAATATTTTGGATAATTGTTAGAAGAGCCATGCTCATTTGTTCTGCAGTTGGTAATTTATTATGCAATGGATTTTCAAAATCATGCGTTCCCTAAGGTATTTTCTGGAATTAGCTCACATTGAGTTTTGTCATTTCAGAGATTCATATATACTTGAACAGCTTCTCATTATCTAGGAACCACTAATCCATGTAGTGCAACTATTGCATTGAGGGAAGTTTTCAGAAAGCTTTTATAGGAATGTAAATGCACAAAAATGATAAAGAATGAAGCGGCGTTGGTTTTGTTTATTTGTGTTATTTTAAGAAGCTATATCAGTTAATATGTATTGTCTATAGCACCATGCTTAATCCTCAGATTTGGGGTTTGCTTTCCAAGTCCCAGTGAGAAAAGCAAACAGACATTCTCTTCCTTGTATGTTACTGGGGCTTCCATTATAACTTTTGGAATAGATCTCTGGACATGAGCATCAAAGAAAGTCTCGTAGACTGGTGAGGAGTGTGATAAGGGAAAGCCTAAAGGGATATCCAAACATTTTCCTTTTGTTTCCGAAATGTGATGCTTTGTATTAGAAAACAAAGCTTGCACCGTAGCAGCATGATAGTAAGTTGTGGAATCCTACCTAAAATTCTGGAAATTAAATTGCATAATTTTTTTTACTGATGATTTAAGCACATTCCAGGACACATGCATGCAGCAGAGTAAATAACATCTTCATTTGCCTCGCTGCATGTTTTATATAATTATAGCCTTTCCAGATGCTCGCAAAATTGGTCAGCAGGTTACTACTATGTATGGAATCCTGATAAATCTTTCTTTGCCAAGTTCAGAGGTTCTGAAGTAATTACAACTATAGGCCTGAATGCAACATGATTAAGTGTCACTTTTGTGTCTCAGGTTTGCTAAATGTTAATGTTGGGAGTTTGTTGCTTATATTATTATTTATCTCATGCAAATTCATGTTAGATATCATTAATTTTAATGTTAATGTGGGCTTTGTATGCCTCAGCCATGAATGAATGATATATTTGGATGATTTATTTTCTTATTGACTTTCATTATGGTAGCTTGTGAGCATTCACAAACTAGACTATTTTCCTAACTAGTGACCAGGTCTCTGGCTTCTTGACAGAGATTTATCAATTCTTCCCAATTGTTTATCATAACGACCCAACTTACAGAAGTGTATCTAGACGGCTGAATAGTTGCCTTTATTGATTCCTTCACACCAACTTTTATATATTAATTTAGGTATGAGTTGGCCAACCTTTTCTTGCTTATGACTAAACATTAATGACAAAGTCCTGGAGCTGCATCCTGTTTCATTAATGCTGGTAAATTTCCTTGTTAACTAAAATATCATTTTTTCCATGCTTATGGGTGAAAATAAAAGTTTCGTCCATGCTCAGCTTGGTCCTCAGTTAGATACAACAAGATTTCTCCAAGCACCTGAATTTCTAATCTTATCTTCACTTAGTTATACACAGAGAGGCATTAGATAAGAATTGATGTGAACATGAAGCCCACTGTCACAAGGACCAGGACAGATTGGGTAAGTTTTGGTGGGCATAACACGCCAAATCTACCTACCAAGTTCCATTTACAACCTCGGGAGAATATAAGATGGAAGGATCTGTACTTGGCCCTCTCCATGAAGAAGAGCCTGAAAGATTAAACTGTCATTTAAAGTTGGTAGTGCTGACGATCATGGAGTTGAATTTATTATCTTAATCTTACAGTCTTATTGTTATTATCTAATTATTGTCAAGATGTGTGGTTGATTAATACAAATATAGAACTGGATAGAGATATATAAATTTTAGTATCTTGATTTGGCAGAGACCCAGTTCTTCTTTTGTTGGAGGCAGAGGCACCCAATGCTCTTCCTCATCATCATCGTCGACACCTTATAGAGGTCCTGTTGCTCTTTTGCAGGTTCTAAATGGTGAAGCTAAAGCACTCCCTCATGTATTTTGAGGATTTGACACTTCCGTCGGTGAGTTTTCCAGCCTGTTTCTAAGAAATTTGTATGTTTATCTTCTTCAAGCTCCACGTATTTCTCCAAGCTGTTCATTAGATAAATATTACATCCATTTTTCTCTCCTGGATGGATGGAAATACACGTTCCATGATTTGCAAACACCATAAGTAACAATCATTTATTATAAGATCATCTATACAGGTTGATGAATAAGAGTTTATCGGCTAAATTGTTTCAGTTTCAAGTCATAGTGATGACTGCGAACATGGGGTGTGCACATTGTCGCCGAAGAGTTTCCCATCTTATCTCAAAGATGACTGGTAAGTAATTCATCCTAGCTGCGTAGTTTCCTCTTGCACGGTACAACTAAACCCAGCAAACCAGGATTTCTAAATTGAATTTCTTTATAAAGACCAAATTGGAATTTCCTCCAAAAATTTAATCAAATGAAGAACTGCAAAAAGATGAAATATATAACTAGTATTCTGATGTTGGTGAGAGTTATATTCTGTGGTATGACAGTGAATGAGATATTGTGTACTGTATCAATGGCCAGGAATCAAAGAGTATACTGTGGATGCACACAATAAACAAGTGATCGCCAAAGGGGACTTGGGATTTCAATGGAGTGCCAATGATCGCTCTCCTGGGAGAAAAGTGAAGAAAGATTCTTACCCACTAAAGTTCTTGAGCTCTCTGTTGGCAGCATGCTTTAGCAAGCAATTTGTTGATCGATTGAACTGAAAAATAGGTAGACCAGAGTTCACGTAAATCAATCCTAAGGAAACTTCCCTTTGTGTATTGGTTCTATTCAGTACCTAAGCAATTTTATGAGACACCTTTTCATCATTTTCTTTCATGAAAACGGCGTTAAAAAAAAAGGAAAAATGAAATTCATGAGAAAGATAAAGCAAGCAATGTATTTACTTGTTGATGCTACTTAAAAATGAAGAAAATTTGTAACAATAACAAATATCATAGCATCCCTATGCGATTGGAGTGTCCTTCTGTTCAAGCTGAATAAAAAATTTAGGTGTATTTAAAAATATCTTTTAACGTATCAAGAAATTATCAATTTGATGATAAAAATAAGTATTCATTTTCAAGAAGATGATAATTCGTATTTTTCAATAACATTAATTTGGTAATAACTACACTAGAGCATCAAATTTTTTATTTTTTTTTTAATTTTAATTACATCTATTTATTTATTAGAACTTTTAATTTACTTAAATTTTTAATAAATAATTAATATATAAATTATATTATTAAAATTTTATATTATTAAAAAATGTATCAATATTTCATGTATAATTTAATTTATTTAGATATTATTTATTAAAAACATTATTTAATATAATTAAAATAATATTTGTAACATTATTTCAGTATAACTGGATTAAAAAAATTGATGTTAAAACATTTTTTTTAAAAAAATACTATTTTAACATCAAAGTGGTGTGGAATTTGCTCTTTAAGATTTAAAAACATGATTTCACTCTTGAAAAGAGCTTACCGTTGTTTTTCTTTTTATAGCGTGAGTGAGAGTAGTTTGATAAATTTACTACGCTAACATATTCATCTAATTAAATTCTCTAAAAAATTATATTTTCTTCTGTAGAAGTTGGGCTCACAGCTCACTCATCTTATACTCTCTTTCAATTGTAATACATCATTTTTGTTAGGCCTTCTCCAATTCTGCATCATTTCATCAAAATGACAGTTCCATTTTTTGCTTTTTGGTCTCCAAAGAGCCCACAAGAAGAGACTTTTCATTGGGCCAATATAATGAATGTTACTGTACACTATCATATATATAAACACATAATTTTAATAAATAATTTCACATATATATTATATTATGATGAAAATTATATTTATTAGAAAACAAGATTAATAGTTAAAATAAAATTTTATTTATTTATTATATAATATTATTAAAATATTATTTATCACATTTATTTAATGCAAATGATTAGGAAATGAAAAGTATTTGAAGTTGAAATGTTTAACTATTTATAAAATGATGTTAAATTTAATGTTAAGGTTAGAGAAGATCTTGAAATAGTTGACTTTGTGGTCTCCACCAACACCTAAGCCCTCAGTCATATTATTTGATCCCACCACATGTAAATACTTGGCCTTTGAATCCATCAGTCACATTATTTATATAATAATAAATAATATTGATGATAATATTTAATTTATTTTTAATTAAATAATTAAATAAACGATAAATTAAAATAAAATTATATCTAATACTTAAAATTGTATTTTTTGTTAGGTCAATAGTAAAGTTTGACTCAATATTTTAGAGATAAACTAATTTTTAATTTGTGTTAATAGAATGATAGTAAATTTCTCCAGATACAATTATGCCTTCTCGTATAAAAGTAATATTTTATTTTACAAGAATTATGAATCAATTTATAGTTATTATTTCTTTAAAAATAAGTTTTTTATTTTTTTGATAAAAAAATCAATTATTTAAAAAAATTAAAAAATTATAAATTTTTTTATAAATTCAAAAAATAAATACATCTAAAGATAAAATTGTAATAAAGATATACATTTTCTTTAAAAAAAGCTATACATCTTTGCATTCAAATATTTTAATAACTTTTTTATTTTATATATAAAAAACTGTTGCAAAAAGTAGCATTTTGGAGGCTCCACTGTAGCACAAAGTTACTGTTTTATGGCCGGCTCATCTTGTTCCCTGGTACCTTCACAAACAAACAAACCCACCAAGAAAATCCAGAGCGAGAACCAAAAAACACAAAAGATTCAGAAACTGATTCTTTATTGATGTGTTATTAAAATCTGAGCTTCATATCAAACAAAAGAATTTTCCTTCTTGATTACAACATATCAGAAACGAAAAAGGAGAAATAACCAAAATTTCATAAGCATCAACAGAAACACAATGAAGTTCGACCCATCAAATCAATCATGACCCAACCCATTCTCGACTCCTGGACATTCTTGGTTGAAATACCCTGTTGTCTTACCCATTTGGGAGTTTTAGCATAAAGAAGAACTAGCAGATAAGAGAATCTCCTCCTTCTTAAGCGTCTTCACCAGAAAATCAGTAGCAGAAGCAGTACCAACCATGGGATGCCGTTCTCTGCGGGGCTTCTGAGGAACTACCAACCAGAGAATGCCGTTGTGCATCTCAGTCTTGACCATATCAGTGATGTAGATTTCTGGATTCACATTAATGGTGCCATTGTAGACCCTCCCTTGATACTCGTAGTCTAACCTTAGCTCGCTTTCTCCATGGAAATGAACAGAGTCCTTATCAATCCAAATCATCAGGCTGTGTTCATCAACCCCCGGCATGTCGATCCTCACTATCATCATCCCGTTCTTCCCTTGCTTTGCCTCGTGCGGCCGAGCCGGACCCTTCTTCAGATACCGGTTTCCCCACTTGCCTGTAAACCAAGAAACTCAAGAAAGAACATCAGAACACTCCAATTACTGAATTTGCATCAGTGAAAGAAGAAACAAAAAATATCAAGAAAAGTGAAATGCAGGTGATAGTAGGAATGTAATTACCATCTGGGTCATCGGAGGGGATGTTCTCTGTGTAGCCGGTTCTGAGGCACCCAATGGTGCGAACGTGGCGGTTGTTCTGGCGGCCGAAGTGGAAGCCACGGAGCTTGGGGAGTAAGCTTGAGGTTATGGCGACAACACCAGCCTGCAACGCCATTTTCGGAGGTTTAGTCATGGGGGCTTAGGAGAATGCAACAGTCGCTTTCATGTGGGGGTAAGGACTAAGAACAGAATAAATTGAAACAGTGGGTTTTAGCCACGTGGCAATAACATGGAGCTGCAGACAGATGTGCTGCAAGAAGACTATTGGCTTCTATTTATAGTAGATCGTCAATGTTTAATGTATTAAAGAAAATCTATAGTACATAATTATTAATTTTAAATTAATAATTGAATTTTAATAAAAATTATGACAAAATACAAAAACCAACATAAATCACTTTCAGATTTTGTTTATTTTTAATCCTAATACATTGTTAATTTAAATTGTAGATTAGATTTTTTAACAGATGTATTATCACATTAAAATATTTATAAATAAATAATCATAATTTTTATTTTAAATAATAAATTGCAAAAATATTTTTCCATGTATAAAACTAAGATTTTATTGAACTAAGATTTTTTTTTATCTCACTTCTACAGATTTTCTTTTAAAAATTATATTAATTCTTTATATTATTAAATTTCTTTGTATTAATATTTAAAAAAAAACAATAAAAATCATATGATGAGTGTTCAGATACACAGAGAAAATACAAAGAGGTTTTTCTCTTACAATTTTTTACTTCATTCAACCTTGACTTCAAGCACTTGTTTCCTCTCTTATTTGTTCACCTTAGACACTATAACCTTCAAGACTCCATTCTTCATCTCTGCCTTTATCTCCTCGACCCTGTTCATTTTGCGACAAAGCTCGGGCCTGCTCCAGAATCTCCTCCCTCTCTACTCCTCCTCCTCCTCCTCCTTCTCCTCTTACTCTTCGTTCTCTTCTTCTGCTTTGATGATCAGAGTGCTGTCCTCCACGGACAGTTTCACGTCGTTTTTGGTCTGCCCCGGCATGTCGATCCTGAGGTACATGGAGGCATCATCCTCCCTCGCATCCCAGCGCCTCCTCGTTGTTCCCCGAAAAGAGAATGGGACGTCCATGATTAGTTCCATTAAGTTCATCACCTGACTCGAGCTTCTTGTCGGTGAAAAGGATCGAACACATCAATAGTAACCACCACCCCCAATCAAACAAGACAACGCCCGCGTGAATCATGATCCGCAAAGCAGACATACAAAGTGATTTACAGAGAGAGAGAAATAGTAAGAGATGAATCACCAACTGAGACAACAGACACCTGAAACGGCAGCAACGCTCCGAGCTCGCAGGTCGACGCTTAATGGCATCCAAGCGATCATCACCGTCAACGTCGATGACCTGAGATCAGGGCTGAAGGAGCGGCAGACTGAGAGAGCGAAAGAAGCAGAACGGATAGAGTTGATCAGCTTGGAGAAGCTCTCCTCATTGTCATTGCTGAATGCTGACAAGCCATTTCCCGGCTTCTCTTCCTTTCCGGAGTTCTCATGATAAGAAGGATGGATTACCTTCCTAGATGAATCTAGGTTTTGTGGGAAAAACTGGGGGGGGTACGTGTTGGGGCATAAAGAAAGCAAGGTGTCGTGTTAATCCTCATGAAGAGCAGTAACACATGACGAGGCAAGGTGGACCAGAGGGTGTAAAAGAGACTGTAAATTCTCGAAGGATATATGGCACTTTCTTTGGTGCTGGGAATAGTACAGTTGATCCTAGGGCCCCACGCTGTCAACTGAACTAAGAGCAGGTTCCTTGGCATTATTGCCTGAACAATAAATAACAACAATCACTGCTCAAACTTTTATTAAGGCTGAAGCTATTATTTTGATTGGTTTGGTTAGGTCGGACTAGTGGGTAGGTCATGGGTACAAACAAAAAGCATGGAGGTTTCGGAGTGAAAAGAGGAAGAGGAACAGCGATGTCTACCTCTTCAGTCATAACAAGCTGAACGCATCACTGATGCTAAGGATATATGTCTAACTTGATGAAGGAAAATTCAGGGCAAGTGGGTCCAAACAAGGCCTCTCCTTATCAGATCTTGAAAGAGAACAGAAAACAAAAAAAAAAAAAAGAAAGGTGCCCTTCCATTTAAAAGCAGAGAACAGAAAGATCTGATGATCTGTGTAGTTAATAGGAATTGACAGCCTTTTAGCTCAGGGATCACCTTCTCCCCAGTTCTCACTACAACCCTGGCATGTCTAGCTTTATTTAAACCCAGCATCCCATGAAACAAAATGCAGACACCCTATCAAGAGTATGGTGAAAAATGTGTCCAAAATGTGTCCAATTATCAACAGTTCTGCTATTACCACTGTCAGAATCTTTCAAGGTGAACCAGGAAAGAAGTTAAGAGGTACAAAGAAAATGGATAGAATCACTCTCTTAAGTTACAAAAAGAATGCATGTTAACAAAAGCATTAGCAGTGGCTACAGACCCGTGAACAACCTAATCAAGTACAGTAATTCCATAAGCTAACAACTAACAAAAGCAACCAAATTTCAGCTCATTGATTCCTGTTCTTTTCATCAGCATTCTCTGATCAGGGACAAAGAGGATGTGTAAGAAATATGTTGAGAGGCCTTCAGTTGCATATGTTTAGGACTTCTTCATGAGGAATCCCAAAAGGATACCAAGCAAGCCAATTAAGATGACCAACAAGCATGACAAGCCACCATGATTTTTGTTGCCTTCACGCTTCAAAAGTTCCTACACATTGTAATTTTACTATGTCACTTCCATTGCTCAAGGACATAAAAAACATACCAAGTTCATTCCTACAGGTGCAAATGAACTAAACATGTCACAAAGGCTCAGAGCTTACACAGTGAACTATATTTGTTCCTTATTCATTTCAATAGAGCAGAGCGAGCTTAAATTTATGGGCACTCACTAAATGAGCTGAGCTTGAGCATAGCATAGCTAACCTATGCTCATTTATGCTTACAAAATTATTTAGGACAAAGGAAAAAACAGTGTAGAAGTCAGCCAAAACAGCAGAGAAGATCATCACTCTGGATGACTCCAATGGCACAACAATTTATCAGTCTCTGCAATCTCCAAAGTAAGCTCCTCCAACAGCACACCCTCCCACTAATTTTCCCCCTTCAAATAAAGGAAGAATCAAATAGCATAATTACCTTGCCTCCAAAGCAAGGTGAGATATAAACCATCCATAACCATAGCAAAAATTTCATATGGTTTCATACTTTCTTCTTTATTTGATTAAATGTTCAGCATTGCATTGGCAAGCAAACAGCAAAAAAATGCAGTCTCCACTTTCACAAAGTATGGAGAAGCACATAACAATTGGAAAGACTACCACTGATAATACTCCCACCCACAACCTTTCTTTCCCCCTCACCCCTGGCATGACCACATCCCAGGCTCACGGCCAGATTTATCACTTATGAAAACCAGGAAAGCAAAAAAATAATAATAAATAAATAAATAAAATTTTATGAAAATTTAACAGGATAGTAGTCAAGATTGAGAAGACATTGCAAAACCTGAGTTCTGGAAGATATGATCTAAAGACCAAAATTATGTAAGGCTAACACTTTTTGCATGCATCCCCAATGAATAATAATAATCTGAAAAAGATAAGTCATATGCTGATCACTCACCAGTTCCTGACGAAGCTTGTTATTTTGTTGAATCACATTATTCCTTTCCTCTGTCAGCTTCAAAATTAATGTTCTTGCCTGAATTATCAAGAAAAGTAGTTACTACATATCATGAAACCCTGTAACGCAGGATAATCCTCGTGATGCATCAATGTTCAATAGTAAACCTGCTAAGCATGCAGAAATTTATCCCATATAAAATCGACATAAATAGGACAATGTGCACCATGAATAAACCCATGTCTCACAGAATAGTAAAGTGACAAGTCATAGCAAGAAATAAAATGCATGATGATCCCAATAAATATAAAATTCTTTCCAAAATATAATACAGTACATAAGCAGGATAAGAAAAGCCCTGGAGAATTTGTGGATGTGATCTGTTTCCTTAGATGAGTACCAATTACAGTAAACTGTAAAAGTTTTCAATTATTCAAGGTCCGTCAAGCCATACAGTAACCTTAATGCCAATCATTCTAATCACTGATACTGCTAGTTCTCATCTCTAATAAGCACATTTCCACAGATTGGAGGGTTTGCTGTACAACTTTTAATTTGAACATGCTCTAAAAAAAACAGTGGTTTTAGTAAGATTCTTAACCATCACATCTATCCCCAACACCAAGTTCAACTGGTGATTCTACTCCAAATCAGTTTCCCTTAGCGATGTGGTTGCAAATGAGTTTCTATCATGATCATCCTTCATTTTCTCTAACTTAACATCAAGTAAATTCTGACTGTATCTTTTCTTGTGTCAACAACAGTCCAATATCCCGTCCTCCAAGAAGAATCCAGCCGACTTTGAATAAGCAAGTTTACCTTCAGTTGACCTCAGCCCCCAATTCAATGAAGCAGAGTCCATATTATACTACTGCCTGAGTTGGCTCATAGACATCCACAGGACTAAAACAAGAATAATTCCCTAACTAGAAGCCTACGTTGAGAAAAAGGAAAAATGGCAACCAAGTGATTTAAGTGATTTCATGCAAAGCACAAAAATTATACAACATGGACTAGTTGACTATGGTGCAGACAGCTCAACCCAAACTCAGTCACTTCCATTGGACAAAGGTGAGCTAACCTAATTGACTCAGTAGTAAAATCATTAAGGACTCTGCTCATTGGTCTTGACAAATGGCTTTGGTAACTACGCAATACTCTTATCTACATGGACCACAGGAGAACAAAACAGTAAATGATTTAAGGACATTTAATGAGATTTCCAGGAACATACTCTTAATATGCTAGCATGTGAGAATATAAAATCCACCCAATACATGCATAACCTAGGTCAGGCAGCTGAACCTTACAACAGTTGAGGTCATAACTTAAAAGTTACTGTAGCAAAAGAAATAAGAACATAGTCTCAAGCCAATTTTGGAGGGCTCCAGAGGCAAAAACATTTCTTCTCAAAAAGGTAGACGCATGAATTATACCATAACTTTTGCAAATTGAGATCTCCAACAATAATTCTAGTTGAAATCACAATTTATCCTCTTTTCTACTTTTTCTTCTTTCAGTCTATAAGAAAAAATTGAAGATCCTTAATTTCTTCACTATGAGGAACTTCTAGACATTTTTGGGCAACATTACCACTGAATTCAAACAGGGTAGGAGCGGCTTCATTATATCATAAACAAAGCAATACAAGGATTGCAAAGTTCAATATAAAATAAAATAAAATAAAATAAAGAGAGAGAGAGAGAAAGAGAGAGAGATAAGCTACTCTCAACAAGCCACTACTAAATATCAAAATGAAAAAGAGAAATCTAGATATGTCTTGCAATCAAGAAGAAGAGAAAGCAAACATTTTGTTCGGAAATATGCACATCAAATTTTCTCGCACAGCTTACGGTACAAACCAAAAGTAAACTGCTATAACCATTATCAAATGTATCTTGTTCACGTGCACAAGCCTACACAAAGACAAGTTCCATAGTTTACCTCTGCGGATTTCTCTTGAGGTTCAAGCCGGTCAGCAAATGCCTTCGAAGCCTGTATTCACCATTTAAAACAACAAAGATGCTATCAACATGTTTAGGTCTACTAAGAAACAATGCAAAGAAATAAATAATATCAGCTCAAGTACTCACAGTACTAAGCTCAGTAGCATTCACATTTCCATTTTCTGACACCGAACCCCTTGGTGAAGATCCTTCTTCTGACTCTTCTGGAACAGGAGGAGGTGGTTGAGGTGGAGAAACATAAACAACCTTCAATTTGCACTCCTCAACCACACGCCCTGCTTCCTTGTTGAACTAGACAAATCCAATTCCGTTGATAATAGGCTTCACAACTTTGATCATGTTGAACAGAAAAATCACAAATAGTAGAACTGTCAATGTACTTACCATCTCAGCACTTATATCCTTTGCGGTTGCACCATCATTTGCTTTCACACTCTGAAGAAGAAACTTGTCCTTGCATTGCATGTCAGTAGGAGCCTCCTTTTGTGCTTGCATGGTAACTAAATCAAGACCAATGATAAACAGATTGCTATATCATAATGTGAATATATATATATAGTATGTCACAAGAAATATTAGATAAGCACCTATAACGTCACATGTGGAGCGAGGCAAAACTATCCCTGTGTTGGGACGAACACAATACTTCTTTGGATTTGTCGTTTTCACCTGAATACAGTCAACTACAATTTTACAAATCCCATAAACACAGAAAATCCAAAAGCAACATAATCCATTTTACTCTTCATTTGGTTGCTGGAAAAATACAAAAAGAAGCATCCAAATCTACATTTTCAATTCGGCATTAGAATCATGCTCTATGTTAAATCTTACACCTCATGTGCACAAAGGTGTATTTAAAAAAGAAAAATCCCCATCCTTGTTTATTTCCAAATAAGGAGAAAATCAAATAGTTCTCATTTTCCATGTTTCGCGTCCCTAATTCTTTCTGTCCAGCAACCAAAGGGAGCATCACTGAAGAATATGAATAATTAAACAAAAATAAAAAAACAAAATGAATACAAACAATTCTAAGAAAGTTGATAAAGGTACCTTGAAAGCTACATAACTATCAGTTTTATTTGACAATTGAAGAGAACAAGAGATCTGCTTCTTCAGCTCAACTAAACAAAACAAAAACAACAAAAAAATCAAAATAAAAGAAAAAACAAACAGCAATAAATCAAATTCAAAAACCAAAAAAATAAAAAATAAAAGAACTGAGACGAAAACAGATCCATAACAGAAAGCTCACAGGGAAACTTGAGCTCTAGAGGTTCGATGCTGAGAAGCTCTCCCGTGCTCATTTCCAAGCAATTGCTTTACAGCGAGAATTCGTACTTCTGCAACAACAAAAGCGGTTTGTCCGAAATAGCAGACACAATAAGGAAGATCCGCAAGTATCCTAGCGGGAGGAATCTGCTCTGAAAACTGTTTCTGGAACGGGCGGAGAGATCGAGAGCGAAAGCTTGGGGAATTGGAGAAATATAAATGAAGAAGCTGTTCTTTTTTGTGTGATGTGAAAATATGCTTTTGTTGGTTTCTTCGCTTTCAATTGGTTTCCTCTCAAGAGAGGCAGAGAGAGAGAGAGAGAAAGAGAGAATTACTTCGCTGCAAAACTACCCGTCTCCTCTGCTTATTTCGGAATCACCACGCGATCGCGTGAACAAACGATTTATACTCGCTTCCTTGCTTTTTTATCTGAATTATTTGTCTCATTAAATTAAATTAACAATAACTTTTGTTTAAATAATGAGAGGGAAAAAAAGAAAAAAAAAAAAAAACGAGAGAAGTCAGACAGTTCACAAAGTACATGAGTTTTCAATTGTTACATTTTAATTGACAGTACATTTTATTTTAATTAAGAATTTATTTATAACTGATTAATTTGATTATATAATGTTTTGTTTTTATTATTTTTTATTAATTTTATTTAATAAATAAAAATTTAATAAAAATTTAATATTATTTTATGTTACTAAATTAACTTTCATTTTAAAAAATTATTTATCAAATTTTAATTTATAAATTTAAATTAAATTAAATTTCATCAAAAATTAAAAATTAAAAATTTTATACAACAAATTTTGACTTATAATTTTTTTCATAAAAATAAAAAAATATTCAAGCTATTACTATAAAAAAATTTATAATTTTTTAAATATTAAAAATGTATTTTTAAAATATATATTTAAATTTTAAAAAATATTTAAAAAATATTTTGATTCAAAAATTATTTAAATTTAAAAAATGAATCCTTCACATGAATTATTTTTAAAATATTTTAATAATAAAATATCTATTTTATATTAATTTAAATTCATATCTAATTTAAATTCAACCGAGAAATCAATATAAGTTAAAAATCATATATAATTTTTTTATTAAAATTTATTCTCTATTTAACATGATAAATATAAAAATAATCATTCTAAATATATCAATAAAAATAGAATCAATTAAAAAATCCTTTTATATTATATTATTATATTATAATTATTCCAAAAACTTCAACATAAAATTTTTTAAAATAAAATAATATCACCAAATAGATTCATTTTTATGCAAAAAGTCATTTTCATTATTATTTATTTATTATAAATAAATTGGTTCACTTTTGTTCGCTCTATAATTACTGTAGTAAGATTGATGTCGTTTTGACGGTGGTTGGTCAAATGACGTGACCAACATTCCTCTTTTCTTGTGAACTTTTGACCATTGAAAAATCTATTCATTTTTACGCAATATCAAGTTTCTAGATATTTCTACGTATTTATTTTCAATTTTTATATGCGGGAATTAATTTTTTTCTTTAAATTAAATAATAATTTTTTAACATTATAATTTTTTAAATTATATTGAAAGAAATTGTTCAACTGTCAATGTCCGTAGTATATACTATAAACGAAAATAGTAATATTAAGAAATTACTGGAAATTATTTAATTAACTTAAAATTAAATATTGCAGGACCCATTTAATCATTTTGTAAGATTCAGATTCAGATAGGACCAAATTAACTTTTGAAAAAGGAGATCACCAGAAAAAGATTGGTTTGTGCCTTTTCTCTTTTTCTGTTTGCTAGAAAGTTGTGGTAATTGCTTTGATTAACCTTTTTTTGTGTGTGGAGGAAAAGAAAAGAAAAGAAAATATGGAAATGAACAAGTTCTATTTAAGAAATTTGGTATTCCATTTTCCTTTCCTTTTCTTTTATTTTCCTACTAGCCAAACACTATAGATGGCCAAAAACATTTCTCTTTCTTAGTCTTTTAAAAGAATTTTTCCTTCTATGCTTTTGTTTTTTGTGTCAAAAACCCATTCCTTACGGCGTTGCACGCAGGCCATTGCTGACTGTAGTCAAATATGGAGAATGAATTTTGGAATTTCATTTGTGTCCTTTCCGGTCAAATTCTTTCATTGGGGACCAATCTCTTTATCCAATCTAGAATTTGATCAAGATTTTTGTTGCTGTTATGAATTGTGTTAATTTTTAAGGAGATATTATTATTTTCATGATTTAATAAAATTAATAATGAAAATTTTTTATATTTGTTTTTCGTAATATAATAAATTATGAGAAATATTTTTATTTTTTTATTAAAAAATATCAATACGAACTTAAATTAACAAAATAATTAAGGTTAGAATTTGGTAAATGATATAGTAACATGACATAAACATAATGTATAATTAAGCAGGGTAGTCTCTCAAACAATATCGATATAGTTTATCAAATGGATTATTCGGAATGTGTGGCATAAGTTGCCTAATAAATGTATTGCACTAGCAATTAAAATTTTGATAAAATCAGAGTGCATACCAAAAAATTTCTGAATTATATATATATATTTTTTTTTAAAAGTATAAATTGTATATAATTTTTTAATTTGGTTTAATTTAAATTTTATTTAAAAAATTAAAAGTTCATTGTATTATATTGAGACTATGTATTTATGATATATCAACCTGAATTATAACCTTTATGTAGAAGGAGACGAAGAATGGCAATTATTTGGCCATCCAAAGTTAGGTGAGAGACCTAAAATAAAATATGAATGTAAAATGCAGCCATTGAAGCTCCTACCAACCTATTCAATTATCAACATTTCAATGTGGGTGACATTAACTGTGCTGTGGGTTGGTAGCTTAGCTTTACAGGCAATGGGCCCCGAATCAATTCACTTTCTGCTTCTTCACAATATACAATTGTTTTCATTATAGAACTATGCCACTGCCTTCTGCCACAAGTGTCATCTCTGCTTGGGCATCTACTGATTCATATTCCAATCCAGCTCTTAGAGTCCAACCAAAATTGGGTAACATAAATAAGTTACAAAATTATAGTTTCTACTTCTTTGATTTATGTGTGTGCAAGTGTGTGTATATATATATATATATACATCATATTAATAAAAATAAAACATAATGAATTATCATTAATTAAAATCTTTTAAAAAAATAAATACAAATGAAATGAAATCACCCTGAAAGATCAACTCTATAGGAGCTTCCTCCCCTAACCCAGTGACACTATTGACACGATTTTTTGGGAGCATCAAGTATGTGGAAAGCAAATCTCTGAATCCAAAGTAAATTTGCTCTCAATTTTCCTGTTATATCCATCTACTGTATTCTAAGTAAATAGGAGATATATTTCCCTGCCTGATCTGCACCGCTTTTGATCAATTTAACTTCAGCAATTCACAAAAAGCAGGCCTTTAAAGTTCAACAAGAACTTATTTCATTAAAAAAAAATGTTTATTAGGATATTCGTAGTGCTTAAGAATACTTTTGAAACAGTCAGATTACCACAGTTCACAAATTTTAGCAGAGACTGTTTACTTAGAAGTGCAGATTCTGTAGAACATCTGCTTCATTCACAGAAAGGTAAAGGTTGAACCAAACAGGAAAAGTCAAGGATGAGAAACAAAACACACATGTCTAAGACCCCTAGAGCAGTCAGAAGGTTAAGGAGCTCAAGACAACCTCAGACTTCTATTATTTGCCTTGTTATCTAAACAACCAAGAACTCGACACAATCATTGCAGGAGGCTCCCATACAAAAATAAATTCCGGTGTATTATTTTCTGTTGATTATGTAGGTTCAAATTCTCAGCTCGTCAAGGTGCTGTGTGAGTCCTTCCAAGACCTGAAAGGTAAATGAATGAAAAGACTAACAAAGTTGACTTGATTGCCCATGAGCCAAGTGTTCATAGGATATGTTGAAACTGTCAGATTTAGAGTTTCAGAAATGAAAAGTGTTGAAGTCGTTTTCAAACTCACCATTTTGGTGTCATCAAGTGCAGCTTCCAATGCCTCAATTTTCTGTAGCATATATTGTCATCATGAATTAGTAACCGTATTTTGAGTAATAGACAGGACGCAATCAAACATTTATGCAACTCACCATCTTGGTTTTGAGGAGTGCATCTTCAAATGCCTGAATTTTCTGTGATGCAAATCTAAGTCCTGTTTCTTCATTGTTTTCAATTTTGTCCTGTATTCAATTAAGTAAATCCTTGGCTCGCATAAATCAAAATTGAAAACTAAAAAAATCTGAAAGAAGAGTGTTCGGAGGAAGGAAATTTGAGGAGCAAAAAGAGTGCCCTTTCAGCAGTATTTTCAACCATTCTAATCAAAGAATAGCAAACATGTGCTGCTTGTTGCACATATCTATATCCTCATTTGCTGCATTCCTAATACATGTAATTGAAGTGGTGTCTTTTTCACATTTTAGGGGGAAAATCATGATGTTTAGAGACACCCCTAATCTAAACCACCAATATTTAAGAAATTTTAACCTAATTAAACTTTTCTTATTTACCTCGGCTAGTTTGAGATCAAGACACAGTTGACGCAAGCTGCTGTTACGTATTTTTCAGATTCAGACATCAAAGCACACCCATACCTCTTATGAAACAGGTGATATGAATACATAACAAAGCAATAAATAAAATATGCATCTTACCTATAATTCACGGCATACGGCTTTCAGTTTTTCACTGAACAAAAGATTTTGTCTTTTGGTTTTTGGGCCAACTTATAAGATATTGTTCAAGATATTGATGAGAATAATGGGCAATAAAGTACTCCAAATCCACATTAACATGTGCGATCCAGTTCTAATTTTTGAAGTGACATCACATCCCCAAGGTTAATCAAAATTTTGAGTCTCTAAGGCATTGCATAATGATGATAGTCCTCCATATCTACAATCTCAGTTATAATACATAAAAACGACAGAAAACTAGCAGGAATCAGCACAAGCATGAGTAGAACAGATAAGAATGCTTACCATATTGCCATATGGAACATTTTCAGAAGCCTCATAAGCATTTGTCCAATTATCATCTAGCACTTCCCTTGCAGAAGCTGTCTGTAAGAAATAATGAAAAGAACCTACCTCAATTGCATTGAGATAACATGTAAGGTAACTCCGTGAAACTTTCCTTAATTCTAACTTACAGATGAACAGAGAATCAATGAGCTGAAAAGTAGACCTGAAGCATTTCTGTAATATCTGGGTTGTTCCAGGGCCCTTTGTCACTAAACAAGCAACCTCCATAGTCAGAACATGTGCAGCTTCCTCCAAGAAACGTTGGCAAATTGCTGTCCAATTAAACAGCAATCCTTAGTAGGCCCAGTATATACAGAGCTTGTGGTAAATTCATAAGCAGAAACATATGACCAACTCCATGTCCTCTTATTACACTAACAAGAAAGTATGCATATGCACAATGCACATTACCTTGGATCTATAACTTCAGTTAGCTTCCTAAGGTAGTCACTTCCCAGCACCTGAACCATCAGTCTCACATAATAAACTCTGCAGTTTTAGAATGAAATTGCTTGCACAGACATTCCAGTTTTACCACACATAACTTTGGCTGTTAATGATCCTTACTTGAATCTTTGCTAATGTACGTGCTTCGAGAAAGGGCTTAAGTACTTTCCACAGCATCCGAAATCCGGAACCAGCATTGACAATAAAGAGCTTGTGAAGAGTCTGTTGAAAGCTGAGAATATCAATAGGCAAAACTTATAGAACGGACATGAAAGTGCATATAATTGCTGTCAAGGACTATTCACTGTTCACCACTTAAACAGTCCAGTCCATAGTTGATCATAGAGCATCTAACTACCAAAAGAGCAATGACATTTCACATACCTCTGGGTAGTAATTGCTATCTATCTTCTGAATTTCCATAAAGAGATATCTCGCGGGCTTTGAAAAATTAGACATTCCCTAAGCAAAGACAGAATGCAAATAACATTTTGAACTTACTATTAAAAGTTCAATATTCAACTAATAGCCAGAGTAACAAATGCATTTTTGAGACAAAATAATCTTAGCAAACATAAAATCAGCAAAGCAGAACGTAGCGCAATAACATCCATTTTAATATTTAAAATAGATAGGTAAACCAATATTGTAACTTGGATATGATTAGTGGAAAGAGTTGATCTACTGTTAGATTCACATGCCTGCTACCAGCAGAATGAGTTAAATGACCACCATTTCAATTTCTTTTTCTTTTTTTTTAAAGCTGTACAGCAGTCACATTGACCTCTGAGTAATCTTTAAACACAGCAGGACGTACTGCACAGACTCACGCCTACATGCATTTGCATTATCAAGCATACATATGCAAGTATCTAAACAATAGCTCTGAAGCTTAAGATGGACTTTATTACATTCTAAGTATGATATATCTATACCTGAGCAAAATAAATCTTATCTATTGCAACTACTCCAATATGCTGACAGTAAATGCACTACCATATATCCTACCAAGATTATCATAAATCCAGCAAAAACAAAATAAAAAGAAATTTGTGATTCTCTGTTAAAAAGCATCTAAGATGAAAAGAAAGTAATAAATTCTCACCACTCCCATCACATCCAAGATAGTTGTGGTGGATGCTATATGCATCTTGGCTGCAATTGAGCATGCAGGGAATCTCAAATTCAATGTTTTTTCTTGTTCTGAAACATGGTACCTAATAAGTCTTTCAAAGGTGGTTACTTGAAGCAGTGTATTTAGGTCTATCATCCCAGTCCTTTCAATGTATACCGGCCTACCACATCTATCAACTCCGTGAAATCCATGAGGATAGCACTTTTTCACCTCTGAATATTCCTCAAACTTAAAATCCTGCAGGACACCCAAATAAATGAAAGATATAACAGAATTGAATTAAACAGTAAAACCATGCTGTCAAATGAGAATTAACAGGATCAGTTAAAGCAGAACAATTAAGAAGTGTATGTGTTGCAGTCCCAGCTACTTAATAATATTGATTTACATAGATTGCAAAAGGAAATACAAGGAGGAATTTAAGATGAACAAATTTCAAAGAAGCAAACCAAAGAAGGCAAGAATTCTTCTTTGATGGTAAATCTACCGGAAATTTTAATAGTTAAAGAATCAACAATTCTAGAAGAAACTGTGATATCGTATGTTATGCCCTTCGTTGTTGTCAAGAGCAAAGAATATAATCTAAAAATAATTTCTATACATGCCACCATGCCCGTACATGTTAAGTAGTCCTTGCAAGTCAGATGTGTCTCGTTCCTATTTGAAAGTAACCCTATCTAGAAAGTTCAGCCACCCAGTTTCTTTGCATAACAGAAGGCAATAAACACTTCAGTTAATAACTTAAGCAGGCATTTAGTATTAGATTGTGATTGCCCATATCTTCTTATATTAAGTCTTTCTTGCCTTGAGTGAACAGTAAGATCTGAACTTCTAAGCAGAAAGTTCCAACAGCATGATATTAAAAGGCAGCATACCTAGAAAAAGGAATCCAAAATAGACAAAGGAAGCAACTTTCAATAAGCACCAGTTCTAAAAATTATAAATTCAGGTCCATACATAAGATTTTGAATAATGTCCTGATAACCAAACACATTATATACTAACATCAAGTTAGCTCCTCACATATTGTAAGAGTTAAGGAATTCACAATCACCTTGGAGACTGCATCTACATGAAAATCCTCACGCCACTTTAGATAACTCAAAAACATTTCTTTTGCCTTTGAAAGATCAAAATCCCTCATCCTTAGAAATCTGAAACCACAGAAATATATTC
This sequence comes from Moringa oleifera, assembly GCA_021397835.1. Classification (NCBI taxonomy): domain Eukaryota; kingdom Viridiplantae; phylum Streptophyta; class Magnoliopsida; order Brassicales; family Moringaceae; genus Moringa; species Moringa oleifera. The sequence continues at coordinate 3,112,165 of JAJFZO010000566.1, forward strand.
TTATGGCAACTAATATTATTATAGAGAACCAAAAATGTGAATGTACTTGTGACATGAACAATTCCAAAAATAAATAAGAAATTTTATATGGCATATCTCCAAAGGACTCAACTAAGTATCTAGTATAGTTAATATCGACATTAAATTTACCTTAAAAGTGTATGATAGTCATTGTGCTTTGTTGGTAACTGATCCTCAACAAAAAGCAATTCACGAAAAGACTCAACTATTTGTTGATCTTTTGGATCATGAACTCCCTCGAGCACTGTTTGCAAGTTTTTGGTCTTCCCTATCCTCTTCAGTGAGTCCCGGACTTTAAGTGGATAAGCTAGCATTGACTTCATTCTAGAAGGCCTCGACTTTGATGAATGCCTGTCTGCTGCTTTAGGAGGGAGAAGAAAATGTGTTTCAATAGGTGGGTAAAGAGACTTAGTCCTGCTCTGAGATTTCTCTGGATTTGGCTCCCAGGCTTCTCCACCACCTCTCGTGATGATTATCTCTCTAGACCTCTCCTTCGGTTTACTCATAGCTTCAACTCAATAATTACTCAAACAGGCAACGCTTAATGTGCAATAAAAAGTATCAGAAAAATTTAAATGCAGAGGACAATATGTCAAAACACAGTCCAAATCTTCCTCTAATTGATATTATAGCATAGTATTGACAGAGACCAATGATCAAACACCATATGATCTTGCTGCTTAGTTACCTGACTGAAGCTAGTCAACAACGAGTTTCAGCAGACACAGAAACAGAAAGGGGAAAAGTGGATAAACATTGTGAGAGACAAAATGTTGGAAACGCAGAAGTTGAGAAGAATTTGAACCCTTTTTAAGGGAGAAGAGTTATGCACAGAGTAACAAAGACAGTCGCACCCGAACAGAGCTTCGTGGAGAGGACCAAGATACGCCCATTGTAGAGCATGGAACGGAGTTAAATGCAGAAAATGCAAAGGCTGCAAGAATCAAACAGAATTGAAGATGTCTTGGGCTATACTTAAAGTAGAACGGTCCAAATTAATGAGATAAAACTCTAACGGTCCTTTGAAATGTGAAGGAAAACCATGCAAAAGGAAAAGGAAAAAGAAATATTGAGAATATACAAAAGAAAGAAAATTTGATCTTAAAAAAAAGAACCAATGACATTTACCAGAGAATTAAATCAAAGACACCCTGACACCCGAAACAAACCTAAGATTTATCTTCTACGAATTGATAAGCATAGAGAAGGAAGAACAGAGAAAGGAACGTGGAAAATGAGAGAACCAGTGAAGGCACTGTTGCAGAAGAGAGACAATGGCGAAAGATCCAAAGAGAGTTGTCCCTTGAGTAATGGACTTTGATCCTTTGTTTTCTCTTTCTCCATGTCTTGGAATCTCTGACGAACAAGACAGCGCGAAAGATCAAAGCAATTCCGTTTCCTTTTGACGAAAGAGAAAATTTGTGTAAATGGAATCAAAAGCTTGCTCTTGAGGCGGGAAAAGGGTACTCAATTGTTTATATGCTCTTCGTGGTGAATATGGATCCGGGCCGCCCTTCACCCGACCCATCAACTCTTTTGAGCCTACCCACACGCCACATCATGTCCAACAAGGGCCCGGAAAATACGACTTGGACTATATCCAATGAAATGTATAACAGCGACAATTCTCGCTTGTTAGAAAGTGCTCTGATTTTATGGTCAAAAAATCTAAAATATTAAATTTATTAAATTTCTATCACTCTCTTTTATTAGAGACTTTTTTTAATTTAAAAAGTATATTCTTAAAAAAATAATAAAAGTATGTTAATTTTTACATGAAATTATGTATTAAAGTATTTGAGGCAAATAATTAATTTATTAAATATAATAATAAATTTTGGAAACAATTTATACACATTGAAGATTATAAATTTTTATTGATCGAAATTACACTAAATTTTTAAATAGATATTTATATGTGACAATTTAGTCAAATAAATAAATTTAGGTGTATCATCAATCAAATTCTTATATTCGAAAAGTAATAAATCAAATAATAATCCATCAATTTGGTCTAAATTGAATATTATTAAAAATTTAAAAATTAAATATATTTAAATTAAAAATCTTATATTATATAGTGAATTTTGACTTAAAATTTTTTGATAAATATAAAAAAAATATTCAAGCTACTATCATAAAAAATTTTAAAAATTTTTAAATACTAAGAATATATTTTTTAACATTTAAAATATCAAACTTTTAAAAAATTCACAAAAAATATATTTTGTATGAAAAATTGTTTAAATTTAAATGATGAACCTAAAATAGAATAAATAATTCATTTGAATTATTTTTAAAGTATTCCAATAACAAAAAATTAAATTTTCATAATCATTTGAACTAAAATCAAATTAAAATATTAAATTTTGATTTATTACTTTTTTAATATTTGAGAGTTTAATTGATAATATGAGACAAATATCAAAATTTTATGAGATTTTTATTCATACATTTATTTATTTTTATATTAATATAATAAATTATAAATAGATTTTTTATATAAACTATTTATATAATTTTAAAACAGCCTAACTCCAATTTAGTGATTGTATTTGTAATTAATTTAAAAAAAACTAAAGATTGCAAAATCTATGATATCTACCCATGTCTCTTATTCTCCAAGATTGATTCCAATCCCATTCCTCCTTGCCTTCGTTCCCATTCTTACCATGCATTATTATTATTATTATTATTATTATTAAACAGTAATTTGAAATATAATATTAAAAATAGAAGAACTTGGGACTCGGAAGTCACGAAACAATGGACAAAAACCTTGAATGAACATCGAGTTCTCGAGTTCAAGGATAATCTAATAATTAATTAATTAATTAATAAAAAAATTCCAACTTTTCGATTATCGACAATGAAGATGATTCGAGGATGATAGTAATCAATATTGAAATCGAATTTAAGATACACTTTAAGAAAACCAAAGAGATATGACTATCAAGATGGATCCCAAATCATAAGAATATGCAATATTAAAGGAATTAAACTAAATAATGTGATATGAAGTTTTTTTTCAAGAAATAAATATTAAATGTAAATTAAAGATTATAAATATAATTGATAATAAATCAAATAATGATAATAAATCAAATTCTCAAATATTATGTTATTTAACAATCACATAATTATAAAATATAAAAAACTCTTAATTTGCATCTTTTAAAATTATAAAATATTGAATTTGAATTTAAGATATATTGGGGAAAAAAAAGAAGAAGAGAGATATGATTGTCAAAGTAGATTCAAAATCACATGAAAACATAATATTAAACGAATTTAGAAATTTTCAATATGCTAATTGATTAAAAAGAAACTATGGTATTAAATCAAAGTCTTAATTCTCATATAGTTTAAGAAATTATATAATTGCAATATTTAATAAAATATTTTGAAATCATAAAAAAATCTTTCACACGAAATTTTAAAAAATTTAAAACATAAATCAAGATAATGTTTATGTGCACATGCATTTATATTCATAACATTATATAATTTAAATTTTATTGGTATTTATTGAATTATTTTATATCAATTATTATGAAGAGATAATAATTGATAAAATTTTATTTATGACAAAATATAAAATAATTAAAATATATCTACTTTGTATTTTATACATTAGATTAATTATACTTCCAAAATTTTAATTTAATTCAATTTTAATTTTATAAAAAATTAAAATTTTAAAGATATTTAAATTGAAAGTCTTGTATAACAAATTTTTAGTTAAATTTTTTATAGATGTGAAAAAACATCTAAGTAACAATTAGAAAAAATTTAAAATTCTTAAATATTGAATATATATATATATATATATACACACACATATATATTTATATATAAAATTTATGGAAAGCATTTTAACAATTAAAATATATATTTTTTTACAATCATCTAAATTAAAATATAATTTTAAATTAACTTTAAAAATTAAATACATAATTAATTTAACTGATATATCAAAATTTAAATTAAGAAATAAGTTTAATCCATAATTTTTTTATAATTACTTTTTTATTTACATTGATGTATTGATCATCTAAACAAAATGGAATACTTTTTTCTTTGTTTTTGTGCAAAAAAGTTATGGGTTATAATGCCCACCCAGTCTGAAAAATCAGATACATTGCAGATTTGTTCGCCAAATAACATACAGAAACAAGCAAAACTTTGGGCCCAAAGAAGTAAGAGACAAACTGAGCAGGCTGTCGGAGTCATATTCAGATAAGTATTTTTTTAAAAAAATAATTTATAATTTATATATTAAAAATAAAATATTATTAAAATATTATTTTTATTTAGATTTTTATCTAAGCATTATTATTTAATTTAATTAATTTCATACTTGAAGCCAAAAAATTTACTTCATAATTTTTAATTTAAAATTTTACACAAACCTAAAAAATATTCAAAATAAGATAATAAAAATTTTGGAATTTTTAAGCACTTAAAATTATATTTTTAAAAATTATATTATTGAAAATATTAAAAATGTAAAAACTATTTATATTTTAAAAGATAAAATAACAATAGAATGTAAATTATTTTAATATATTCAAATACTTTAATTACAAAAATATTATTTTTAACTATTTTAATTGATGTTTAAATTGAATTAAAATAAAATTTTACACATAAAATTAGTCAAATGAAAATTTAAATAAATTTCAAAAAATTATATTTATTTTAAAAATGATTAATCAATAATTTTTTTATTTTTTCATTTTCTAACACGTGGTTTATTTGTGGGACGCTGAGGATGACTCCAAAGGACAACTTGAAGGAAACTCTTCTCTCGCTCTCTCTATTTAGGATGTCGGAAAGCGAGAGTGGAGCCCACACGAAAAATAGGAAGGGAGCCCCATAGTGGGGAAGAGAGAGAGAGAGGAAAGATCTAGAAGCTCACGTATGGCAACGAGAAGCTAGCTGGCGGTGACCATACCATCTACACGGACACGCTTTGTCTGTCATCTTTTTTCCTTTTCGGAAACCTAAAGCACTGGTGACGTCATGTCCGAACAAATATTTGTTCGCGGCGGTCTTGCCATTCCTATAACACCACGTGTAATGGTGGCCCACAATTGGTGAATTAGTGGGTGGAAGCTTTTACAAAAATAATGACACGTGTCAAGCTTAACGCCACGAAACACTCCACCAACTAAAATAATAATTATACCCGAACAACAACAACAGCAAAATTTTAAGTAATAATAATGGAGCTTTGAATTTTTTTCATTACTTCGTCTTTTTTGTAAAAGAATAATAATTAAAGTTTATCAATATTGGTGGTTATGCAATTTCTTTTTATATATTTATTTAAATTTTATTTTCATAATTAAATTTAAAATAAAATATTTTAAAACTATAAATTATATTTGTGGTTTATTTTACATTTTAAAAATATCAATTAGATTTTAATTTGGTTTAATTTATATTATATTAAAAAATTAAAAATTAAATATATATATTAAAAATAATATATATCAAATTATCATCATAAATTTTAAAATTATTAATATTAAATTTTTTTAAAATAAATATCATTTAAAACTTTAAATTTTATTTTCTCGTTTTAATCAAGTCTTAATTTTTGAAATATGTTCAAATAAATATTAATCTATTAATTTAAATTATATTATATTATATTTAATTATTTAAAAATCAAAATATTTAAATTAAAGATATTTTATAATAAAATTTGATTTTAAATTTTTTATAATATAAAAAAATTATTTCAGGTACTATTATAAAAAATGGATGTTTCAAGTATTTTTGAAAATAATTTTAAAAAATTATAGAATCAAACGTTTTAAAAATTTATAAAAAATAAGTCATCAGTGAAAAGTTATTCAAATCTGAATGATGAAATCAAAATACAATTTAAAATTTATTTAAATAATTTTTGTTTAATATTTTAATGATAAGAATACTATTAATTTTTTATAATATTTTTATTAAAGTTTAAATTTAAATAAAATTAATAAATAAATATTTGATTAAAAATGTTTTAAAAATAAAAATTTAATGAAAGAGAGAGTACAAAACTTAAAGTTTAAAAAATATTTGTTTAAATTTTTTAATTTTATATTATTAATATATATATAACTCATGAATAAAAAATCATAATTTTTCATGCTTATTTTGATTTAATATTTACTTTTAAATCAAATTTACATCAATAAATCTAAGCAAAATTCATAATAAATTAATCTCACATGTTATGGGCGGACTTATATGGGACCATATAAGATTAATCAAAATACAATTTAAAATTTATTTAAATAATTTTTGTTTAATATTTTAATGATAAGAATACTATTAATTTTTTATAATATTTTTATTAAAGTTTAAATTTAAATAAAATTAATAAATAAATATTTGATTAAAAATGTTTTAAAAATAAAAATTTAATGAAAGAGAGAGTACAAAACTTAAAGTTTAAAAAATATTTGTTTAAATTTTTTAATTTTATATTATTAATATATATATAACTCATGAATAAAAAATCATAATTTTTCATGCTTATTTTGATTTAATATTTACTTTTAAATCAAATTTACATCAATAAATCTAAGCAAAATTCATAATAAATTAATCTCACATGTTATGGGCGGACTTATATGGGACCATATAAGATTAATCAAAATACAATTTAAAATTTATTTAAATAATTTTTGTTTAATATTTTAATGATAAGAATACTATTAATTTTTTATAATATTTTTATTAAAGTTTAAATTTAAATAAAATTAATAAATAAATATTTGATTAAAAATGTTTTAAAAATAAAAATTTAATGAAAGAGAGAGTACAAAACTTAAAGTTTAAAAAATATTTGTTTAAATTTTTTAATTTTATATTATTAATATATATATAACTCATGAATAAAAAATCATAATTTTTCATGCTTATTTTGATTTAATATTTACTTTTAAATCAAATTTACATCAATAAATCTAAGCAAAATTCATAATAAATTAATCTCACATGTTATGGGCGGACTTATATGGGACCATATAAGATTAATCAAAATACAATTTAAAATTTATTTAAATAATTTTTGTTTAATATTTTAATGATAAGAATACTATTAATTTTTTATAATATTTTTATTAAAGTTTAAATTTAAATAAAATTAATAAATAAATATTTGATTAAAAATGTTTTAAAAATAAAAATTTAATGAAAGAGAGAGTACAAAACTTAAAGTTTAAAAAATATTTGTTTAAATTTTTTAATTTTATATTATTAATATATATATAACTCATGAATAAAAAATCATAATTTTTCATGCTTATTTTGATTTAATATTTACTTTTAAATCAAATTTACATCAATAAATCTAAGCAAAATTCATAATAAATTAATCTCACATGTTATGGGCGGACTTATATGGGACCATATAAGATTAATATATAACAGTGACAATAAATATGCTTAAGATAATTAATAAAAGTTCTATAAAAAGTGATAATTAATAAAAATAAAATAAAATAATAATAACAGCAGTTCTGGATGAGGTGGGGTACACCATACTAACACTGTAGAAGAAGTCAAGGCGTACTGAGAGTGACCGGGGGGCCCAGTGGGAGACAGCTGGTTCGCATGGCTTGACTGAGTGGGACCAGTGGGGATCACGCTCTGACTTTGGGATGGGTACACATCTCTCCATCAACGGTTCTGATTGGTTCAGAGTCCTAGCCGGTGGTTCGCGGGAATTTCTAATTAGCATGTAATTAAGTATGGTGATGTCAGTTTCAATGAGTAAATTGCATTATTAGGATGTGACAAGAAGGGGTTAGGATAGAAGTGTCTTTACTTGTGCCGACATGTCCCACTTCTAACACAAAGTTACAGATTGTGAAACAGTTTGAGGTCACCAAACATTGTCTTGTTTGTCAAAAATATTTATTAGTTTTTAAATAATTTACTTATTGATAATATTTTATTTTATATTTTAAAAATTACAAAATTTTAGATACAAATACCATATATTGTACAAAATGTTAAACATTACATGAATTTAAATTTAAATTTATTCGTTTTAATTTTTTCAAATGTGCATTCAAATTTTTATTTTAAATCAATTTACATTTTATTAAAAAATTAACTCATATTTAAAATTTTATACAATAAAATTTGATTTAAAAATTCTTAAATATTAAAACTATTTATTTTTAATTTATATTACAAAAATACTTTTAAAATTATGAAAATTTAAATAAATTAAAATTATTTAATTTTAAATAATGAAATTGAAATAGAGTATAAATTTATTTTAATTATTTTTAAGAAACTTCAACAACTAAAATATCAACTTTTTATAATTATTTAAGTTAAAACTCGAATTAAATCAAATTAATACTTTAGACGCATAATTGAAGATTTTGAAATGATTACATTCAAATTGAAATTTGGATAAAATTAAAAGTTTTTTTAAATATTTATCCTAGAATTTCATTTAAAATTGTAACATAAATTAAAAATTAAAAAATTTTGAAGAATAAATATAATTTATTTGAGAATTATAATTTTTTTTAGTTTGGTAGATCTTCTGATTTTACATTTTAAATTTTTTATCCAATTTTTTAAGGTTAAAATTGTTTCAGCAGGTGTCCCAAAATACCAACTTCATTCACAATATTTATATTATTTTAAAATGATTTTATAATTATTATAAAAATAATTGTATATAATTATAATTGAAATAATTTTTTAAAAAATAATTTAAAATAAAAATGAAGAAATTGAAATCCAAAAGCTTAGGGATGAAGAGAGAGGAGGCTGTGTGTGGGAAGATTTGAGACCAAGTCCAACTGTGGGTCCTAAGATAGGAGGAGTAGGCAGAGAAGCCAAATCAAAGGTCCAGGCGGCTTGATTCTTAAAGTTGTCTTGTCAGAGAGACAAAGAGATTCGGAGCCCTATATTCATTTCTTGAAGGAGGGGAAGGCAGCAACTTTAAAGCAACCTCATAACTTGCTATCAACAAGGAATCAAATACACTGTTGACTTGAATTGCCTTCCTTTTGTTTAAAGTAGTATCAATGTAATAATTTAATATATAAAATAAATATTATTTAAAATTTATTTTCAAAGTTTATTTTAAAAATTTTAACTCCTTTTTAAAAAATTAATTAATAAAAATAATTAAATTAGATTTTTATTAAAATTAATATACAAAATTCAAGCATAATTGTATAGTTAAAATATCCAAAAAATTGAATAAATTCTACATTTCATTTATAGCCAATCACTTAATTTTGAATAATTTTTTAATCATAAATTATTTATTATAATTTTTTAAGAAAATTTGACAACAAAATTTTTAAAAAATATTTTCAATGCTATTAAAATTTTAATTTTTTTGGTAATGGTAACTTAAATATATTTTTTCATTTATAAAAATACTTTTAAGTCAAAATTCATAATATAATATATTTAATTTAAATATTTATAATTTTTAAATTTTTTAACAAAATTTAATTTAACTATTTTTCGTCAATCAAATTTATTTGAAAGCATTTTAAAATACAAAAGAGTATTTTTTTAAAAATTTTTAAATGATATTTAATATTTATATATTTTATTTTTTGTTATATTAATATAATAAAATATTTTAAAAATTACATATAAATTAAAATAATTCAGATCCATAAAGAATCCTTATTTTTTATCAATAAGATTAGCAATGAACAATGAAGATCAAAAGCATCTTTATTAAAGACAAAAATTCTTTGCTCATACGAGTTTTATGTTGGGTTTTTAAAGGAAATTATAAAAATATTTTAATAATTTATAATATTAAAAATAAACAAATAAATAAATAATTTTATTAAATAATTTTATTAAATTATCTTACGTTATAATCTTATTAAAAATTTAACCTCACTGCAATTGGTTAAGTCTTTTAAAGGCTTAAGAACATAGAGATGTGGTTATTTTTTAGGGAGCAAATGGTGTCAGCAGCTTTGGTCAGTCCAATTCCAGCTTCATGGTCAGTTATGGTGTGATTTATTATGCATTAAATTGTCTTATAAAGGTGAGTATCAATTGGAGCAAACTTAAATGGGTGGATGCTGCCACTCTCCCTTCAATGCATATTTATTGTAAAAGTGATTATAGTAGTCAATCCTTGAGAATTTCATCCCTCAATGTCTCTTTTTTGGTGTGAATTGGAATTTTTTTATAAAAAAATTAACATGTAATTATTTATTAAATTAATAAATTAAAATTTATTTATTTGCCTTCTATTAATATAATATATTATCAAATATGAATTCTATTTTATTTTTAAAAAATTCAATACGAATTTATATCATCATAGATTTATTATTTTTTAATTTAATAATGCTTTCCTCAATCACGACATGTTCATCATAATTAATGTAACATTTTTCGCTTATTTAACGGATCAATAGCTCACACAGACAACGCGTTCATTTTAATGTTACTATTCATATTATTAATATTTAAAATCGTTAACAAAAATGATTTAAAAATATTAATTGTTTTAATTATAAATACATTTTCATATTTTTAAAATATATATTTAAAAAACTCTTGATAAATAATAATTTTATTTAAATTTATATTACATCAGCTTATGACCGACATTCTTTTAGCTCACTTAATAAGATCTTAATAGAGCAGTTAAATCCCAATTTGGGAAAAACCAAATTACAATTATATTTATGCATAAAGGAGGAAATAAAGGGAGTAGCCAACAGAGTGGAATGTAAGACCAGAGTTTTGAGTGAAGAGAGCCATCAGAAACATGGCCCTACCACTAGCAGGGCATGTTTCTGAGGCCTCAATCTCTCTGCCATCTAACCCACCACACAAAATAACATTTGCAAACATGCTATTCTCTTCCATTTCCCTTTTTTTTTTTTGTTGAACTTAAAAAAATAAAAAATAAAAAATAAAAAATACCACAGGAAATATACCCATCACACGAGGCTTCACTGTGCCCCCACCATATCTACATGTTGGGAGTACTATGATAAGGATAGAGTGAAAAAAAAAGTTCTTTTTTTAAACTGGGATATTAATAAATTTTATTTATTACATTATCCTAATAAACCAACATAAACTTAAGAATTAATAATAAGAATAAATTTAATAATTTTTAAAAAATTAAAAATTAATTTATAAATTAAAACTTAATTACCAACGAGCTAAATTTTAATGGCTTAAAAAAGTTCAAAACTTTAATAATCAACCTATTTCTTTGAAATCATTTGTGATGGTTTTATGATTATCTGTTAGAAAATCATATAATGACTATAATTAATATTTTAAATTTTTTTATAAAATTAAAATTATTTGAATTTATAACGATCAATTTAACAAATTTATATCCGACATAACATTAAAAAAGAAAAAGAAAGGCAACAAACAATTGTACCAAAGTTTTAAACTTTACATGGTTGCTTATAGAAATTACTCTCTGCACTTCATGTTTTGCTTTAGAAACCCACTTTATAGAAGATATGAACATTATTAGTGGACTCCATAAAGCAAAATATGAAGTGAAGATGAAAGTACATAAAACACATAAACCCAGAAACCCTAATTCACCCACCAGGTCAAACCTTCCATTTTTTTTTTTTTGCAGGAGAATAAAGGGAAGTGAACTCCGGCGCACGTTAGCCTTGGTTCAGGCTTTCCCACAAAGTTGCGCACTTCCTCTTGGCAAACCCAACTCTCCTCTCCTCCAAGTCATAAACCACCTCAAACCCTTGCTGCTGGTAGTTGCCAAAGGTGGCCCCGGGTCCACCGCTCAGCTCCTTCTCATCACCACCGTTCATTAGCATCACGCATCCTACGTTCCTTTTTTTCCCGGTTCCATCACCACCGTCTAAGAACTCGTAGAAATAATTCCTGCTGGGCAGCGCCACACTCGATCCATTCCCAGAAAAATGCAATACGACGCCGGGTACCTTCATTACCTTGTCGTAGTAATAGCACGGGCCCAGCCCCGTCTTTTCCTCAATCTGACTCGCTCTCTCATGGAGTCGTCCGACTTGGCGGTCGAACTCCGCCACGACTGAGTCGTAGAAAGTCGCCGGCAACATAGTGAACGTAGTCCCCGAGTCAACAACCATCCCGCCGCTTCCCTTTCTATCGACCCTCTTCAGGATCGTTGGCGCCGGGATAGTCCTTCTCCCTACGGAGATTCCCTCGAGCCCAACAGAGTAGAAGTAAGGATGTTTCGGGTTATCAAGCATTTGGGTGAAGACAAACAGAGGTTCTTCGCTTCCGAGCCGCTTCTCCTTCTCGTCGACGTAGCGGCCAAGAATGAGCGGACTCGGGCGGCGAACTCGGTCCGCGTCGAACGAATGAGAGACCAGACAATAGGAGAATCTGTTACCCAGTTGAGGGGAGAAAGAAGCTAGCTGAGCCGGCAGAGAGAGCACGCCGCGACCAAACCCAGCGACCCCAATGGGCTCTGCGAGGGTGCTGTGAGCGCACCCGAAAGTGAAATTGTGGAGAGTAAGCGAATGAGAAGAAACAGGTAATTTCAGGGAGTCGCGATAGAGGCGAGCGATCAAGCTGCCATCGGCATAGGCGTAGTAGAAAGGGGGGCAAGAGAAAGAAGCACAGTCGGAGGTCTCGATGGAATCGAGAGGGCAACGGGCTATGGCACAGAGGTCGGAGGTGGAGGAGATGGAGGAGTGAGCTGCGGAACAGGCAGCGGAGTTGCAGGAGACGGTGGAAGCAGAGGAGGAGAGATTAGCAGGGGGAGTAGGTGAAGTTGGCTTGGACTCGCAGAGGATGCAATCAAAAGGGTGGCAGGGGAACCAGACAAGGTCGCTGCCAGTATCGAGGTAAAGAGAAATACTGGAAGAGCCGAGGGTAAAAGACAGGGTATAGTCACTGCCGGAAGAGAGAGGAAGAGAGACTTGCCGATGCTTCTTCTGGTGGTGGTGGTGCTTGAAGCGGGCAGTTGAACGATCGGAGGTCGCCTTGAGGAGGTGGTGGGTGGTAGCGTATTGTGTCTTGGAGAGGGAGTGCGTTAGAGGAAGGTGAACCATTTTCCCTAGCGAAGAAGTTGAGACATGGAAAAACGTCTGAAAAACTATGAAGTAGAGCAAGAACAAGAAGAGAGAAGTACCCATGAGTTTAGGATTGATCAGCAGAGGACACTGCACGTAACAGAGTTTCTGGAGCTGATGCAGAGCTTGTACACAGAGAGAGAGAGAGAGAGAGAGAGAGAGAGGAAGGGGAGGGGAGGGGTTTATAAGGGAGAGAGGGAGAGGGGAAGCTTCTGGTTGTGGTGTGCTAAGCTCACGGATTTGAGTATTGGTGGGATAACAATAGGCTTGTCTGAGGTGTTATTTACTTATTATACTACTGATAATCATTTGAGGCTGCTAATAAACAGAATTTAAGAAACTGTGGGGAAGCAAGATGGAAATAAGAATTCAATTTTGCCCGATTTAATTCAGATGTGACTGTACCTTACTAATCATTAAGGGTTTGCTGGGCTCAGTTAGGTATGCTGCAGCCTCAAATTTGATTTCAAGTTTAAGGCAAAGGCTCAAACAGGCAAGAGATCTTAACAACCTCTGTTTTGCTGTTACATATCAAATAAGTTCAGATTTTCGGAGCAATGAACATCTTACAAGTAAATTCAAATGGGTATGTGACAAGAACAAATCTTTTCAACCTAAGTGGTCTAGCTTAGAGATAATTGTAAATCAGATTACTGATAATTTTCACAGTTGTTGAGTATAAGATCCGAAAAAGATGTATTCTCCATTCCTTGATCAGATTGTGTCATCTGAATAATGTCTCATAAGACTCAAATGGGTTTTTTTTTTTTAATTTCTTAAATTTCGAAAAGCCAGAAAGGAGTGTGATTTGAAAGAGTGTTATTTACAACAAGCAATTGTTCATCAATCCAAGAAAGAAGATGCTGAGAATGTAACTTGTTTTGTAAGGTCAAAGGTAAATAACATGCTATGCTGAAGTCAAATTCAAACATCCACTGGAGTGTTTACTAAGTAGACAGTTCCCTCTTCTTCTTCTTCATTTTTTATTTCTGGGTCTATTTGACAGAAGCATTAAAAACTAAAGGGAATTTCTAGGGATAAGAACCAAAAGATTTGAGCTGCGTTACACTCAAGAGCAAGCAGAAGCAAAAAGAAGCAGAGAAGAGAGTAATTTGTTTGACGAAACAAGAGTACAAACTACCAAAGCTGTCAAATCGATACATTCTTTCAACCCAGTAACACCCTGTTCAGGAAAAAAAAATCTTCTTCCCCCAAAAAATAAAAAAAAAGAATAAAAATTGTCAAGTGGGATTTCTTGATAGGTGGGTTTCACAAATTCAAAATTCAAAATTTATGCAATCTAGATCATCTCATACACGGCTTGTTTGCGTTATGTTTGCGTTTGCCATTTTTACTCCATGCAATTTTCTTTGTTCATTAGTTTTACCTTCTACTACTTCCAAACCTAGCAACGCTCTGAAAATAATGTAATACTTTTTTTTTTAATAAATTAACTTAATATTTTACATATTTTTATTTTTTATATCAAAATATCATTCTTAAATGTTAAATTTTAGAAACTTCAAAAAACATAAAATAAATTTTAAAAACATGACAAATATTAGTATTTCATGTTTCTGTCATGATAATTTTTAAATATTTTTGATAAGACTAATATCTAATGATTTTTTTGTAATTTTAAATCATTTGATTAGTGGAAAATTTAGAGCTCATTGACTAACGTGAAAACATTAAATTGAAATTAATGTTTAAAATTACTTTTTTAATTTTCAATTCAACGTGAAAACATTAAATTAACATTAAAAACTAAATTTTTTTTTATCTCCAATGGAACGGCATAACATGAACATAAAGATCATCAAAATGATGAATTTGATAATGCAACACGTAATTAATTAGTTAAAAATAAAAAAATTGATATTAAAATATTCTAAAAACGTATTCTATTGATACGGAAATGATGTTAAAAGTTTCGAACCTTTGATTTCACTTACAAATTAACACTTATTTAACATTATCTATTAGTATTATATTATTAAACATTAATCACTAATATTATTTTAAATTAAAAAAAAATTTAAGTTCTTTATTCACGGGTCAGTTCATATTTTTTTTAAAAAAAAAAATTCATTGGTTTTGCCATGAGATGAGATCACGAAGCCAGAGTTTCACCAAGTGGAGCAACTAAAAGTTTCAGACAACTTCTGGGGTGTCGAATTGGAGCCACCTAGTCCTGCAATTGTAACCCACTTGACGGCCAGCAGTTCAAAGCCTGCTCTCATTACAGGCAAGAAAAATCCACAGAGGTTCTTACTTGTCTCAGCTTTAAACTGCAAAAATGGGTCCCTGGGAGATATCCTCCAGTACTCAACACAGCATAAGTGCGTGTACCTTCGCTCCTCCAGCCCAATGGTCCATTTGATCCATCCACGTAACATTGTCCCCTTGGTATTATCCCTCTGTCTGTATATCCTCTTCTGTATCTACAAAGACAGGCAGCCAAGCTCAGATTTCTACAGATTTTCTGGGTCCTGCGTTCTAAAGTTCCGGAGAAAAGAAAAGAAAAAGGCCATTGGTTATTCCAATTTCTGAAATTAATTAAGAATGGTAAGGATGTTGTTGTCAGCTATTTTCGATTCTTGATGTCTTCTTCTGTTGATAAAAACGTGGAGATCATATTTTACATTATGGGCTTATGAAAAAACAGAAAAGAATTAATAATTTCACAAATAATTAATTTTTTTTAATATTGAAAACCCACTTAAGACAAGCCAGTTAGTATATTCAATCATACAAAATATCTTTTTTAGATTCAATGAATCTTGTTCTTTGCTAGCCCACCTCTCACCACTGAAGCAAAACCCAAGAGGCTGAAAGTTGAACATATTTGGCTCTCTCTCAAATCATGCATTATCTAAAATTTATTTCATTTAATAATATATAAAATTTTAAAATTTTATATACCGATATTATCGGAAAATAGAAATATAATTATTTAGAAATAAACATATGAAAGTGACGCTTCAAATTGATGTAATAAATAATTGATTTGATAAATTTAATAGCATAAAAATATATTAAAAAAATATCATCACAAAATTAATATATCTTTCGACACTCAAGTTAATATAAAATTTAATAAAATTTTTATCAAAAAATAAATAATTTTAAAAAATTATATATAAAATTTTAATTATATAACTAAATCAAAGTATCTTTATCATTTTATGATGAATACCACATATTTTTACCTTAATAAATAAAATATCGATTTGTCTTTTATTTATCGATTTAATACTTTTATGTTCTTATCCATAACTTAATCAACTTTTCAACTTTATTATCTATCATTTCAAAAAAGATGCTCCTTGATAAATTGGATTGAATCTTGATCTTTTTATTGTGAGCTTAGGCCTATTGTGGAAAAGGTGTCACCATATATTTATAAATTTTGAATTTTCATATCCTTTAAAAGCCTATCATAAAAACACAAAATGTGAAAAAACAACAAGATTTAACATGATAAGAAAGATACCCCTCATTGGAATAAAATTTTTTCAAAAGAAAATCAATTAATGTGGGATTTGACAATGACCCAAATACAAGAAACTTGACTCATGCATAAGAAAATAGGCAGAAAGTGGAGAAAACAATGCATGATGGGTCTTTTGAAATACTCTGATTCTGACGTTAGAGGAGGAGGACACCTACCAGAACAAAAAGCAAAGGAAGGAGAAACATTTCTTTGAAGATTTTGCATGAAACAGAAGGAAAAAAAAGGTTTCTTTTTCACCAAAACAGTGAACTTTATGAGCTAATTGGCATACATGACTACTACTAAAAAAGACGTGACCTAATCACCCATGCATGTGAGTCTTGGGTGCAATCTATGCAACTATTTTACATGAAATAGATGGGTCATATATGCATCATGAATTGAAGCAAACTTTGATGAAGTACATTACCTACTGCGCCCAAAATAGACAAAAGGATACGATTCCACCTGTAAGCAGTCAGCAGTCAGCAGTCAGCAACCCCGAATTAAAAACATGACATGTTGACATGTGACATCATAGATTAACCAATTTCATTTTTTTTAATACTCAAAATATTTGCATTGAAAATTTTAACTAGCAAATAAAAAAGCCATGCTCCTCCAGATGCTGAAGTTAGAAGTTGTGAGAAAATTCGAGCTTAAAATTGACTTACAAATTGGTACGTCATTCGTTACTCATAAAATTTTACACTTAAAAATTTAGATTCATTTTTTGAATAATAAATTACAAAAATATTTTATTATTTGTTATTTAAAAATTTAACATAAAATTAAATTATCAAATAATATTTTTATCTTTATCAATAGATAAAGATCAATATCCAGTTGAACTAATGAAAGAATTATGACAAGTGACACTTTAATTGATTAATCAATTAATTATTATTAATATTTTTTTAAATTATAAAAATACATTTATCTTTTTAAAGATATTCATAGAATTCAAAACAACAGAATAAAAAAACCCAAATTATTTTATTTTATTTCCTGTTTCTTGTTAGAATAGTCTTTGGAGCCTCTCCCTTCTCTAATCGCAAGTTAGATTCCGAAGAGCCCACAGCGGCCGACTGATACAACAAAGGACCCTAGCTACCAACCGCGCCGACTATGAAATGAAAAGAAAACACAGAAAAGATTTATTTTTAAAATCTCAAATGAGCTAAAGGCATGGCGAGAAATCATCCTTTGTTTCTCAATCATTGCCATGGCCAAGAAGAAACAAAAGAAAAATAAAACAAGTAAAGCTTGTGACTTTCTCCTCTTGACAACAACAATAGATGCCAGAGTATCATCAAGCCTCCATATTCAAACAAGCCCTCTACATTCAACCAAACAACACCCAATAATTTTTCTTGAAAGTAGCCGATCATTGGTTGCTAAAAGCATATAGCTGTAGTGATGAATCCACAGCCATAGAATCCATGCTTGAAAAAGATGTATTTGCTCTCAGGCAAGGCTTATAATTTTCATGCAAATCATGGCTGCCATGCTTTGAGGATGAAAAGTCTACTCTGATTACAAGTCCTTTTCATCTTCAGTAAGAGCCAGCTTGGCAGAGCCATCCATATATTGCCAAAGAAGATCCTAAAAGATATTTTGCTTCCAACAACCAATCTGACTGTTTCCACTACTTGTTTAAGGAATTTTGCCAGTCAACAAAACAGCAATAACAAACATAGATTCATCATTAAGTAAACAATATTTTAACATAACTTCAAGAGAAATCATAAGACCATCGGATTTGTTGAACAATTTTGTCCAATGAGTGTTTACCTAATTGATGGTGTGCTATCCCAAATGCGTTGAGGTTTTTGTTCCGTTGTGTCTGGTGGAACTAAATGATGGGACAAGGAAACAGAAGTATGGATTAGTTCCATCCATTTATGGCCCTTATCTTAAAGATTAATTAAAAACGGGGTGAGCGTCCACATATAACAGGACCAATAATTACCTGGATCAAGTTTTTAAATTCAAGCATATCGAAAGCTCAGCATTTAGGTGTAATCACCACCAAGTACGAAAGAATTTTTCATTCCACTAATTTATAGAGATCAACCACCATTCTCCTAGACTTGGTTTGGGCACTCAACCAAAATCTATATACTGTATCCCACCCCAATCTCTGTGCTTTATCCCGTAATTGATATTAAGGTCTTACCATTAACTCAGATCTCCTCTCTCTATCCTGTAATTGATATCAAGGTCTTAGCATTAACTCACAAAGATATTAAGGCAGTCCAACCAATTCAAACTACCATTCTTCAGGAAAGACTGAAACTAAGATAACATACCCTAAGTTTGCGCTCAGTCCTTTATGTACAGAAAGATGCTAAGCTTTTCTACCTTTATCGTGGTTCTTCTCACTAGCTCCCTCTCATATATATAATAAACCCAATTCAATAGGATGGTAAGAATAGGTTATCATTATTGCTGTTATATTGTCTATTTATTCCTACAAAAGAATTGTATTTGAAGAAGCTAAAGATGGACCACCATATTCTCCTAATATAAACTCCCAGGACCAGAAATCCTAGCATAACATCAAATATGAACAGAGATGCTTTAAAGGCTCAGCAAGCTGTATTAGACATCATCACACAAGATCCACGTGAGCAGGCTGAATCTCATGGCTTACCACACGGGGTGTTTGTTGCCAGTACATAGAACATGAAGCAAATCATTCACATTGATTGCACATCATCCTAACATTTTCTTCCAGTTCACCTTTATCAAGAAAACCAGCAACAACATTGCATTAAGATACAATTTAAAGAAAGTAAAAGGCAATTTCACCATTAAATTATCACCTATTGCCATCGTCCCATCATGAGGAGCATAAGTATTTGATCATTGTATACTATCTTAAACTAGCCATGCTAACTTTTCTTTTCTTCATTAATACCTAATCGCAGGCAAATCAAAAAGCGTATAAACCTCTCCCCATTCAACTTAGCATTTTCAAGGATGTAGTTGTTTCATAAGCACTCAGGGATGACCAAAAAGAAATGAGTTAAGAGTGATGACAGCTCACTCTACTTCTTTCTTAGATGTGGTTGTCAATAAGCAACATAATGCTACTAACCTAACTTACAATAGATATCTGGTATGCTTACTGTCTGAACTTTTGTCTTAGCATAATTAAAAACTACTTGAGAATCAATAAGGAGCTTCAATCATTCTGTTGGTTCCAATAAAGCAGGATTAAGATCCTCAAAATTTTAGCCCCAAATCTTCAGTGAGATAATGCCAGGGTAATGCTTGTCAGGGATCTTCAGTCTCAATCCTGTCTTTGTTTCAGAAGAAAGAAAGGAGGGATGAAATCACAAAAATAAATTTCCCAATTAATATTTTTATTTATCTCTCTTGTTATTCTTGGTTTTGTTAATCATAAATCATAGTCTTTTCCAACATAAAAGAGAAATATCTAAACTCTAACCATCCAGCAGAACCAAAAGATCATGCAAAATCAATTCACCTCTTAAAATGCTGAACGGTTTCTGCCTTTCAAATGAAAGTGCGTCTGGATAGAGTACTATAGAATTCTGAGAAACCCTTCATTTAAAATTCTTTTATTTGCCCATATTTGCTGGGATTGTCAATTCAGGAATTGGTAACATATAAGTTTGTTGTCAAGCCCCTAAAACAAAAACTACAGAACTGAAATTATTATGCTCTGAAAGTGAAAATTTCTGTGGAACACAAAGAAGAACATATTTTCTGATCAATAACTTTATAAAAAGAGGACAAATGTACAGATCAATACATTAAAAGCAAACTAATACCCACATCTGATCACCTTGATGATAAGCAACAAAACACTGAGCACTTTGTTGAAGGAGGGAATTTGTCAAATTCCATCTGTTTAAGCATCATTTAAGCAGACATATTGCACCTCCCAAATCCCCTATAGAAAATCTCAGGAATTTAAAAATTCTGTCCATGTGGTTGCCAAACAAGGCAATTATGACAAGGAATTCTAATGACTTCGCAAAATCAAATATCCTCTATAAATCCCTTTCTCAAACAGAAAGGTTGTGGTGTAACCTCTGAACTTAGAATGATATGCAATACTGATTCCACTGGGAAATCTTAGGTATGCTACTAAGGTGTATTACACGGATCCCCAAAAGTCATGATAGCCCAAATGTCCCATAACTTAAATCTAGGCTTCTATTGGAATCTCTTGATCACTGCATCCCAGTGGCATCACACTGGACAAAAACTCAGTTTTCTAGTTGCTTCAACGGATTCTCCAATAGGGCTAGCTTTTAACTACAACATCTTCTTTTTTGGATGGAGGGGATACTGTAGCAATAACCTGAGCAGCCTTTCATGATATATAGCATGAAGCATTTGCATGAAGTGGCATAACATGAAACAGGACAACCAATGGAGAGACAAGAATGAAGCATCAGGAATCAAGATCCATAGTAACAAGTATGTCCTACATGCAAAATTGACATAAAACATCTGAAATTCATGAGTATAAGCACAGTGCTAAACATACCTAGGCTTATTGGGGAAAATGCAATCCCTAAGTTTGTACAAATAGATAATCATCACAGAACTCACAATACACAGTAAGACCAATTAGAGCTTAATACAACAAAGATAGACAATTTTGACACAATCATACCTATGAAGGGAGAGGTGCGAAAGGCTTTATCTTCTCCAACAGCTTCTGAGCATCAATAAACCCACCTAGTGGGCCCAAAGACAAGTATTTTACAAGTTTCCATCTGTTTAAGGTCCTTAGACATTAGAATATCTTTGGTCCTTCAGTGACATCTTCAAGGTATTAAACAAAGGTATGGTTTAAGAAACACAAAACAATATGTTAACATTGATAAGCACCTGGGTGTGAAAGGTAGAGCCAAACAATGAAGATGGAGATGATTAACAGTGTTCAATGGAGGCTGATGAAAACCAAACCTGTAGACGGGGCAGAAGAGGATTAATCAGTCAAATTAGTTCACGAACCAAAATTGATATACAAAAAATTAGTTAAAATATGTTTAAAGAACTATGGGCCACTTTGAACAAATTGTTTTCATATATATGGCAAACATCCTTACTCTTATTTAAGTTTGTGCACTTTGTCTATTGAATATGATTACTTTCTTTTTTCTTGATGGAAACACGTATAATTATATTATTGTGATAGCACGAAAGGGGTACCTCTCATTTACAAGTATGATACATCTATTTAGAGACAAAGAATTCAATGAATTCCACTAAGTCATCCTCATTTACAAAATTCACTCTTTAACCCAAACTCCCAATATTTTGATCCATGTATCTCTAAACAAAAAAAGGAGTTTTCCTTCCCTCAAAAGCTCTTTAATCTCTTTCATTCCACGCTAACTAAAAATCAGTAAAGAATTTTTTACAAACACATTCCTCTTCTTTTTGACCACATGCAACCCTCCCCATGCACCAATATCATCTGCCACCGACCCAGCCACCATCCATCTATATCCAACAGCTATAAAATAGTTTTTCATATCCACCTTGCCCAATTACAGCATAGCTATGACAAATTCAACACATTTTTTACATAAAAAACACCTGTTTACCTCAGTAGCGAGGGGCTCCCCCCAAACAGCTTCCATCGATAGAAAGCCACTCTAGGAGGCCCTTTGGCCTTCCAAATTACTCTCCATGGCAGGAGACCCGTCCCTCCCTATCCAAAGCCATTCTCAATTCTTTTGTAATAGTCTTTCATGATAAACAACTTGGTATTATTCCCTTTCCAAAGTATCGTGTCTGGATCAGTCTTGTTTGTTCTAAAAGTGTATATTTTTTTCAAAGAAGTGTCCCACCGCGCTGCCTCTCAATCTTGCATGTTTCTTCTGAAGCCAACATCCCAACTGATGTCATCACTCCGCATTAACATATAGTCACTAACTTTAGCTTGTTTGTTGGAAGCTAAGTGATACAAAGATGGGAATTCTTCCATTAATGAGTTCTTGCTGCACCATACATCATGCCAAAAGCTGACAGAGTATCCACATCCCACTTTGAATCTCACCTAAGATCGAAATTCCTCCCACCCTTTTTCAATAGTCCTCCACACTCCCATCCCATAGCTATCTCTCCCCAATCCTGTCATCCAACCCCCCATCCTCCACCCTAAACCGAACCTCCATTACACTTCACTGTCTTTCTCCAGCACAAATCTCCAAAACCATTTTTCCAAAAGTGCCTTATGATTACTGTCATTAATCCTTACAATTAAATTCAAATAGTACCAAGGGGCCAGTCATACTATACCACCTGAACTACCGAAAGGTGTAAAAAGATTTCCTTCTTCAAAACATAATTTCAGCATTAATACGATGCTGCTAAATTAAATTGGCTGATTTATTAGCAAAAGAGACCAAAAGGCAAGCAAGACCCACATAAACAAAATCGAACACCGAGTACTTTAGTATTCAACATCTGCAAGACCTTTCTTTACACAAACAAATACATGCACTTGGCGTTATCAACTTTAGCATGTAAACATTGCAAAATGCCCATACATAAAGTATGCTAGCTGTGCCAAAGCTGTAGTTTCAACAACATGTGCTTCATCAAGAGAGAGTATCATACTAAAGTTTACATGGAGACAGTCTCATGAAGACTCAGCAAAAGTGGCATTTAGTATCAGTCATTAAGGATGCAGCTCTTCCAAACATTCTTTAGGTTTAAAAGTGATACCTGTACTGCAGCGACTGTGGCGCATCTCGTTGTAATAGTGTTTGTCCCACATTTAACATGTGATTCACTGGAGAAACCGACATAAGAGTGTATTAGCCACATCTAGAGAAAATGCAGTGGAAGAAAAGACAAGAAATGCACTAATTGCAACCATAAATACAAGGCATGCTAATTATTCACTTACCCAAAGAATAATCTTCATCTTTCCTCTGTAGATCATTTACAGTTGGAATGTGCTCCTTAGGAATCACCAAGTAATGCCTACAACATTGTTTTTCAGTCCCAACATCAACAGAAAATGCACACATTGTGGCAAATGCCAATACTACCATGATTAAATAAACAGGATCCCCCAACATAGCACCACAATCATAAATATCCTCATACATTTCAAATACATCCAATGGATTTTACAAGAAGCCAGCAAGGGTTTATGACTGCAAACTCCTCCACAACATAAATGAACACATGTTTTTTAAGACATCAAAACGTGTCCACGCAAACCCTTTGAAATAAGGGTCATAACCTGATTAAACATTCATGAAGGGTCAATTTGCGGGAAGCTAAGCCAAGCAATGACCAAAAATCAAACAAACAAAGGTGTTAACAAACTTGTCCTTATCTCCTTGGCAAAGGATAACAAGAATGGTTTTAACAGCTTGCTCAAATAGAACTATACTCAAGAAACTAGATAGTAACAATACAATTCATCGCAAAAAGCATTTCATACTCAACGGATAACACCATGAACTTTTCCCATTTCCAAAAGCCGAAGACATTATTCTTAGCAAAAGTATTTGAAATTTCCCAGACATTTTCTTGCTAATTCTTTTCAGCAAGGTATAAACGCGATTGATGCAGACACATTATGTGCCCACATATCACAGCTGTATATGAGAAAGCTGGGAGTCATAGTTCATGTAAGTTTGAATAACAAAATTATTTTTCTCACAGGAAAAATAGTTTGACATTGTTGATTTACAACACTAAATATGAACAAATTAAAAAATTAAGCTAAGCCAACCAATGAGAAATGGATAATTGCATCAATTAGTTAAAATCAAGATCAATTAACCATAACCTATCCGTTACTAGCAGATTTTCTCTCAGTTACAATTTATAAATAGTGAAAATTAGACTCAATTTCTCAAATTCCCACTCTTGAGGAAATGCATCAGAACTAGAAACCAAAGCATAAATTGTACATAAAAATTAAATTGAACATAATCAAGGATCGGTAGTCAGTGAAACCTGAAAGCAGCTGGCTTGATATCTTGAAATGCAACCACCTTCTCATCCTGCAAGGATTAAGTAAGCTTAATAAGAAACTGATAATGCGTGAAAACGCAAAGTTATGTTGCGGAGAAGGTGGAAAATGATTCCCTGAGCTTTATGCATTTCTTCCAAGCAAACAGAAAATGGAAATAGGGAATCATACCGAGTGAAGGAGCGAAGTGGAGGCGGATTCGCGGGCAATCTGACAGAAGATACATGGCGAGATTACTCCCGCCATTTTGCCCTAACTAGATAATCATGAATCATGCCGGCATTGAAGTAGCAATATTTAATCTTCTGCTTTAAAAAGAAAAAAAAAAAAGAAAACAACCCAATTTATTTTTATACATAATTCAAATAAAAAAATAAAATAAAAGTGTTATAAAACATTTTACCCTTTATTTACAAATAAATTTGATTTTTAAAAATTCTTTCAAACAAATTTTAATTTGTTATTATATTTTAGTTTTTTATTTAAAATAATTTTAATTTTTAAAAATTTTTATAATTAAAATATTTAAAAATAATTAAAATTAAATTTAATCATAAAATACCATAATTCAATTTTTTTAAATTTTCAATAATATTTAATTTATTAAAAATCATAATTTATTTGAGAAAAGAATAATTTTTATTTTAATCTATAAATAATTTAAAAAATAAATTATCAAAAAAATTAACTTATAAACTTTTTAATTTAAATTTCATTGATAATTTTTATATTTAAAATTTTAATTTAAATTAATTAAAATATGATCAAAAAATTAACAAATTTATTTTAATTTAAAATTTTACAAGAATGTAAAAAATGATAAAACTATCATAAAAATTTCAGAATTTTCTAATAATAAAACATTTTTAGTTTTATATTATTAAGAATTTAAAATATTCATGAAAAATAGTTTATGAATAAAAATTATTTAAATTGAAAAGATAAACTTAAAATAAAATTCAGAATTTATTTTATTTATATTAAAATTTTTATTTTATATAATTATTTAAATTAAAATTAAATTAAAAATTTTAAACACATAATTTAAAATTTAAATAACAAATTAAAATGTCATTTTATATTTACCCTTAAAAATCACCAAATATAGTTGAAGGAAATTTTAACATTGCCCTCTCCCGGGCTTGAAACGTTATAATATAATTTAAATGAACAGCGCCTTATCTTACTCAATATGCTTCACTCTCCCTTGCCTCCTCTTTCTCTGATTCCCAAAACCCTAAGAACACCTCTCTGTATTCCCTCCGTAACGCGCTTGATTTTGGCCCCTACCTCACTTGCTTCCTTTTACGCTACTGCAAGTAGGACCATGAGCTCCGGGTCGGCTCAGCGAGTCTTCCAGCTCAAGCACGACCCACTTACTGGTAAGTCGGAATGGGTTGTCATCGAAGATAAGGAAGAGGACGCTTCAGAGGGTTCCTGCAGTGGTCTTCTGGCTACGACGTCGTATCTCGATATGCTTAATGACTCCCAGAGGAACAGAGCTTTCCGTTTAGCTATCGAGAAGACAGTAACCAAACCTTGCCATGTGCTTGATATCGGGTACTGTTCCAGTTTTTTGAAAAAAAGTTAAACGACGATGTGTTCACTGGATTCATTTTATTGAAATATGTTCTTCAGCATTCTTGGAAATCTTGTGATAGATAATTATTGTTTGTTTAAATTGAAAGTGAAGGTCTAGGAGAATTACTGCAATTAAAATTAAGACAGGAAATGCAATTTATAAAAATTTTCTGTGAAATCACTGTGCAGAGCTGGAACGGGATTGTTGTCAATGATGGCTGCAAGGGCAATGGGTTTGAATGACAGAACAGTCTCTTCTAACACCAAGGGAGTAGTAACGGCATGCGAGTCTTACCTTCCAATGGTAAAGTTGATGCGGAAAGTTCTGCATCTCAATGGTATGGGAAGGAGTATTAATGTTATTAACAAGCGTTCTGATGAACTAAAAATTGGTGAAGACATTCCTTCACGTGCAGATGTTCTTGTGAGTAGATTCTTTTGTAATTTGCATTGATGCTACCTTTTTCTGAATTTCATAACTGCTCTTGGTGAAGATAGCCCTATGCATTTGGTGATGTCTCTAACATAGATGCCTCAATGGTGGATGCTAACACACATACATTCTGGGATTTGAAAAGCCTGAATATGCAGAGGCAGAAAAGATTGAATTATGGAGGAAAAGAGCAACAAGGTTTCACTAGGGTGTTCCACAGATAATTGCTAAGAAGCTACATATCTATATTTGGAAACAGGGTCATTGATTAAAATGGAAGCTAAACATGATTGATATCACAGTTTCTTATTGGGCCATGTGAATTGTTGCCTTCTTGAGCATATGCTGCTGCATTTTGATGCTTTTCATTTTTGTCTGTTCGGTAAGATTTTCGCTTTATAATTTCAGGTTAGTGAGATTCTAGATTCAGAGTTATTGGGTGAAGGGCTGATACCGACTCTACAACATGCACATGACATGCTGTTGGTGGAAAATCCAAAAACAGTGCCATATCGCGCAACAAGCTATGGCCAGGTATTTTGGCTTGACTGCTACTGGTCTACTTTTTTAAGTCTATTGGCATTTTTGCCTCTTCTTTTCTTCTCTTGTACGAAATCAAATGGTAGGTTTCAAATTATTTCTGTTTTTGTAGTGTCCATATTCTTGTGTGTTCGTTATTCATGACTGATAAAAGAAGTCTCTATTCAATATAGACTCATATATGGGAGAAAAAAAAGTTTCTAAGAATTTGTTTGACTAAGAGATTGCAACTAGTAAAGTAAAAATGCTAAAAGAAATCTATTAGTTTAAAACAAGAATATATGCTTTGCTCAGTTTTCTTTTTTCTTTATATTATCCTATGTTTGTTGGTACTGTATCTTCATCTTATGACACCTCAATTTTCTCTTAGTTAAATTTTGTTGCAGCAGTTTGCTATGTGCTGTATATACTTTATTCTGTTTAGTGAAAGAAGATCGTTTCGATAATTTTAGGACTTATACAAATGCTTTTCTTTGCATGGCGTTTTGCTCTTTTCCCCTGAAAGCTAGTTGAAAGCTCACTCTTGTGGAAGCTGCATGATTTGTATAATAATGAAACAAAATTATTGGAGGACATTCATCTTGTTCCCACCGGCTTGGATACTATTTTAAGTGTCAAATTGCAACAACATGCTATGCATTGCGATGCAATAACAGAACTAAAACTGGTAATGACTTCAATCCCTTTTTTCTAGACCTCTTGTGAAGTGCAAATAGTTAATTTCCACTCAAGGTAGGATTCATTCAGCTTTCAGAACCCTTCAAAATATTTGAATTTGACTTTTGGAAACGGCCAGAGAGTTATGGAGAAACTGAGCTGCACATAAAGGCAACGGATGAGGGTAGAGTTCACGCTATAGTCTCATGGTAATCATATTATGCTGTGTCATAATTTTCTTTATAGTGAGAATTATAACAACTTGCTTATGTGCGTCTCTTCAGGTGGGTACTTCAGCTTGATCATGAAGGGACAATCTTCTATTCCACGGCTCCTAAGTGGATAAGTTCAGCCAACACAGGTGAGTCATAAATAGCACTCCTTGAGAATGTGATTTTAAAAGATTTAGTTATTATCAGGAAAATTATCAAATAACAGATTTGTGGTTATAAGTATTTGTTCTTTGATATTGTTTCCAAATGTAAGTTAAAATTTTTCTCATATTGGTGAACTCATGATTCTGATTAAAACTCAAAAGATACCACAAAATGTTGAAACTTTGATAGATTTTCATTTGTCCAACAAGAACTCTAGCCACTCATGTCCATTTAAGAGATGAAGTTGGATTTGATCTTATATAGGTGCTTGGGAGTGGTGTGACCACTGGAAGCAGTGTGTTTGGTTCATTCCAGGGAAAGGTGTGCCCATATCCAAAGGCGAAGGGGTTCTTTTGCATGCTGTTCATACTGATACTACTGTCTCATATAACCTCAAGACACAAGTTCAGAGACCTGAAACAACACAGTATGACTTCAACACTTGGAACCGACAGCTTACATTATCACCTGAAAGAATTGCAATATATGGGGACAGTGAAAGGAGGCTTTCCATGCTAACCGCCATAAGAAATGCTGTACTCTCTCTCTCTCTCTCTCTCTCTCTCTCTCTCTCTCTCTATCTTTCTATCTCTATATCTCTCTCAAATTGCGTAATATGCTAAATTGTTTCTACATCAGACAATTACTTGGAAATCGTACTTCTTCGACTAGTCAATGTTTTTAACGGGTCATATTTTTACAAAAGCTCTGGCTTTTCATTTGAGAAGAGATAAAAAAAATCATATGAGACAGACTTACTTTCTTGGCTTCCAATATATCCTTGCAGTAGTTTTAACAGAGGAACTTGATTGACGGTCAAGTATTACATGTTACAACTAAGTTGGCTGATTGCATTTGATTTATAATACATGATCACCAATTTCTCTTTGTTTGAGGTCCTCATATATTTTTACTCCCTTCCTTTTTGCCAAATTAGGCTAGCATTTTTTAATGAGACTGTATTCTTTCCAGTTGCAGGCAAGATTTCCTTCATTATGTCTTGTTGCAGATGACAGTGTTTTCTTAACGCTTCTCGTTGCGCGTCTTTCAAAAACATCGCATGTAATATCATTGTTTCCCGGGCTGCAAGACCATGGTACCAGATATTTGGATGCTGTTGCAGATGCAAATAGTATCTCAAAGGATCATATAGAAGTGTTTGGAAAAGGGATAACATGCTTGACAACAAATGATACTTATCAGAAGAAGGTAATATTCTCCTGATTCAGCTTGCATTATTATATTTCAGTTTCGCTCTGCTTTTCATATGTATGAATGCTTGAAGCTTTGATAGAGAATTCTCTGGCAATCTAAACTAATGTGAAGAATTCATTATAATAAATCTGTCTGCAGGTTGACTTGCTGATTGGAGAACCTTACTATTATGGAAAAGAGAGTGTGCTTCCATGGCAAAATCTACGGTTTTGGTATATAAAATTATTGCATTCTACCTCTTGTTTTGCTGCCTTTTCTTTGTCATTGAAGCCTTCATCTGGTTATTGATCTCCTCTGTGGCACTTAGCCAAATTTGGAGAACATGCCTTCTTTGCTTGCAAACTTATCTTGTAAAATGAGATGCGTACATCCCCTATTTTAGTTTATATGAAAATGATTGTCTTCCTAAATAGTTAATTATGATTTATCGGTACTGCATGATTTATTATCACCTGTTGTTGCCTTGTTACTCCCAGCATTAGATTTTAGTTTAGGTTGGAGGAGTTCACAATACCAAAAGACAGAAGACAATCTTTTCCCGGTGTGATTGGAAGGTTGCCAATTAAAAGATATATAGTTTTACCCATTCTTGGACCTGTTTGACCTGGCACTATATGGCATTGCATCTTCAATGTTTCTGTAGTCAACTTTAATTAAATGAAAAAACACTAAATTTGTCATATTAAAGTGAAGTAATTTAGTTATTTTTTTTTTCCCTTTGTTTGGAATTGGATATTAGGAGGGAAAGGAGTATGGTTGATTCTATTCTTGCAAAAGATGCAGTGGTAATGCCTTGTAAAGGGATATTGAAAGCTTGCGCTATGTATCTACCTGTAAGTTTATATATTTTTGGTACGCTAAACGCAAGGACAGTGTTGTCTGTACTTGTTTGATCTGATCGCCTTTTTGTGCAGGATCTTTGGAGCAGTCGCCGTTGCTTAAGCAAGATTGAAGGCTTTGACCATTCGGTTGTAAATATGACGCTAGGGGCATGTGGTGATTTACCAGCTTCTAAAGAGGGCCCTTTTTTGCCCTTTTTCATCTGGCAGTGTGGGGAAATTAAGGTAACTAAGTTGCATAGGTTTACATTTTGAAGAGATGAGTATTCCTTTGCAGCAAAAGATTAAAAAAAAAAAAAAGAGTTCACTCTAGAATGTCATTCGGTTAAGGATGCATCCTTGTTGGATGTTTTTCAGAAACTCAGTGAGACATTTACAATCATGGAGTTTGATTGCTCGAAGCCAATAAGTCCATGTTCTGGTAAAGCCCAGGTATTTCAAGCTTTATCTTGTAAGCATTCTGTTATCTGGCGTGGACATGCTTTGTGGAATTTGATTATCCTTTTTGATAACATTGTTTTCTTGTATTTGTTGAATCTTCTTGTTATGGTCTTCAAATCTGGTTCAAGTGTAGTAGTCGTCTCCAAATCTGTAATTTGGTATGGTTCATAATCAAGTCTTGAAATTTCTAGAATTAGTTGATTTCATTTCCTGGCATATCAGGTGTCAGACATGAGCTGTTGGCTAGCAAAACACTCACTTGAGTAGTTACATGCATCATCCACCCCTAAAATGACATTAAAATATATACATTGATACTAAAATCTTTATGCTTCAGCTTATTTGAAATTTTGGATATATATTTGATTTGAAACCAGGTTTATGAGATGAATTATCAGGTCTCAACAGGTTTACATTGGTCTTTAATTTATAGAAAATTCTCATTGGTGGAGGTTCTTTGATAGAGAAATGTTCATCATGCACGATGGCTATTACACGTTTAGTTATGAATGCTACAAATTCACCATATGAACTTAACTAATAATAGTTACCAAACTATGGGCCATCATTAGCAGTTCCCCGGTTTTTCTTATTTAGATGTTTTGTAGGTTGAATTCACTGAGTCTGGAATATGCCATGGATTTGTACTATGGATTGACTGGGTGATGGATGCAAAGAATTCCATTGTTTTATCAACAGGGCCAGGTATAAACTTTGCTACCACTGAAGTGTTCTATTGTAAGCTGTCTTATTTATTCAAAGTAAATTAATAGAGGTTTCTTCATCCTGCTCGTGGGGGCATAGATCAGAGATATTGGAAGCAAGGAGTAAAGCTTCTGTCCAAGCCTGTTGCAATTGGAGTCAATGGATCACGAAGTGCAGATGAATGTTGCTCTGCAATAATTGAAGCGTCCTTTGACGCATCCTCAGGTGGTGATCTCATTGTCAGACACACCTTCTCATAACATCTGCATCTTTTTGGCAAGCTTCCTGAAATTAACTGCTCATCTTTATGAACACAATACATTGTAGGTGACAGTTTAGTCCTGATGTTCATAAGTATTTTGGTGGTGATGCCGTATAAGTGCAGGGTATTATTTATGCCTCTTTACTGCACTGACCATCAGAGTGTTTGCACCAGTGGGTGCCAGTCTCCCCAACTATCCAGAGTCCAATGTTGTAAACAGGGAAATAGATTAAAAGAGTACTTATTAAACTTGGGCAGATTTGTTCTGCCATTTTCTGTGAATGTTCTTGGTAGAACCAACTAAATAGAACACATTGGCATGTGAGAAGTAACGACCTGTTCTGGTGAAGAAATAGCATTGGTCTCGAATACCTCCGGGTCTACTTGTCTTTTGTACTGATGTCTTGACAAATGTGAAAAATCCTTTTGTAGGAAAGAAAAGAGAGAAAAGTCCATCATTCATTTAGGATTGACAAATGGGATAATGACAGAAGGAAATTGTGGAGTATTTTCTTCCCGTTTTATATTTTCCCAACTGGAACAATTGTGGTTTAACAGTGGATGAACCAAAAATAAATAAATAAATAAAAATCAGAAATCAATTCAGGACTTAATGATAGTTAAACAGTAATAATCAATAAGTGGTTATAATAGTTTAATTTATGTTATTAAAAAAATAATATAAAAAATAATTACTTTTTAAAAATAATGAGATTACATTTGTTTATGGGAGACAGTGATATCTTTTTTTGTAACAAAAATAAATTAAATTAATTTTAAATAAGTGAAAAAAACGATGTACAGTTCAACCGATTGGATTGGTTGACTCAGTTTTTAAATCACTGAAGATCTTAAGTCTTAGTAGTGAAGATCTATAATTTAAAAATAATCAACCGCCACAAATCAATGAATAAGAAGATAATAACAATATTTTCTTAAAAGAATTTCCCTTTCTCTGTCTATTATTATTATTTTTTTA
This sequence comes from Moringa oleifera, assembly GCA_021397835.1. Classification (NCBI taxonomy): domain Eukaryota; kingdom Viridiplantae; phylum Streptophyta; class Magnoliopsida; order Brassicales; family Moringaceae; genus Moringa; species Moringa oleifera. The sequence goes on from JAJFZO010000566.1 coordinate 3,144,774, forward strand.
CAACAGAAAAAACTCGCAAAAACAAAGAGCAATCATTCTTCATTTCATCATTCTCTTGTATCCTTTTCCTCACCCCTCCCTATCCTACTTTTCTCATTTTACTCTTAACATAATTTGAAAGAAAAAAGCAGAACTGGCCCAATGACCTAGTATAGCCAGATAGCTTTTCTGCATTAGCCCTATGGAATTTACAGGGAAAATAGTTGTGGCTGCAAGATTCACAAGAAAACTAAAATATACATTTGAATGTGAACACAACATTCAGGCACCCAAACATTTGCTATTGTCCAATCACAGTAACACCATAATTAAACATCAGGAAATCAAGAATCGTAAGGGTATTTCATTTTTAGCTGTTTCTGGTACATCACAAAAAATTGGATACAAGCTCACTGCAAAGCACAGCAAAGCCCAGACAAAGCCAATATCAGTTGCCTTTTGTAATGGTATAAAATGCCTACAGAGCCATCTATTCTATAGATATTGGCTTTTATTTAACAATAAGATAAAAATTACATTTTGAACATAATACAGAAAAGAAGACAGTTAAACTGAAAACGTAATTAGTTTCCTCGATTTATTAGAGATCATGCGGAGTCGAGTTACATAACAGATGCAATGGGATGATGGTTGATCAATCTGAATGAGACTCTAATCTCTCTACCTCAAAACGGCATGTGGAACATGCAAAATTGCAAGGAGTAACCCAAGGCCTTAGACATCAAAAGCATTCAGACCCTGTGAGCTTCTCGTGGTATCACCAACTCATCGTAATCATCAACAATAACCTATGGTTCAAAAATTTTAAATTGCCAAACACAAAAATTTACAATTCATCAGAATACTATCTGGCGGAAAATAATTTTTCTTTTTTTTTAAAAAAAAAGACAATGATAGTACCTCAAATCTCTGACCACCATAAGTATATTCCACGTACAACTGCTTAGGTTCTCCCGGGCAAGGGTCACAAAAGCCCATAATTCCTGACTTCTTTACACCCTCATGGAGCTGCATCAACAGATTGAACCACCAAATGGTTAATAAGATCCCCTAAGCTTCACTGGCAGGTGTGGCATGCACACTGTATCTCACTTGGCCTCCAAATGGTTATCCATTAACTACTTCAGTGAAGAATTTATGGAGTTTTTGATGGATATGCAATGCATCCTAAGAAGGTCCGTAAGATTTCAGAGAAACAACATGCAACTAGGATCTTTGACTGGGAAACATTTAAAAGATAGTATTCATGCAAGCAATACAAAGATGCCTTCCAGTTTTGCTATAATTAATTACATGTTTCTCTCAATCTGATGCAAATGCTTATTTAGAATATTAATTTCATTAGACTGAAATATATATATATAAAAAAAAAACAAATTTACTCAAGCAACAAGATATTAAGGAAACATACCTTGAGTTTGCCAGAATCATTAATCAAGAAATTAAGAGGTAATGTAACATCAATAAGTTGTGAAGTTGCCTCATTGGTCACTTCTCTTGCTTCATCTCCTTTCTTTAGGGCTTCACAACTTCCATACACTGCTTTTGTGATGACAAGTCCGCCTGTTTCCATTTGTCTTTTTCTTTTCCTGTTGGCAACATTTTCTAGTAACAGCTGAGCTTTCTGCGCTGCTGCCCTTGACTCTTGAACCTATAGGAAAACAATGAAAAACTTTCAAAGAAATGCATGCATGTACTCATATGCACAGAACATTTCACTAAATTCAACAAATTTTAATCCAGATAAAAGTACCATATCTATTCTATTATGGTAAAAGCCCATGTATTCCTTACGAAGGTTTGCACAAAGTGAATGATCACTTTCATGATGCAAATCCATGCAAAAACATTACCTATTGCAAGAAAAAACGAGTAATTATTGTAAACCATTTCCTTGCCAGGTTATTAAATTCCTGGTACAGTTGGGGGTTGCAGAGAGGGTTGAGTGGAAGTGACAGTGTGCTAAAACCAAAACTAGTAAGATGCATGAGTAATTCATACCTGGGCAGAAGTTTTTTCTCTATTCTCTAAAGCCCTCTGCTTTTCTCTTTTAAGATAATAAGGCTTGACCACGAATTTCTGCAATGGTACACAGTTAAAAAATATTAAGTGAAGAAGAATGCCGAAGCGAATAATTTAATTAGATGAAAACAAACAACCTAAGAATTCTTTGGAGAAATCAACATAAGTGACAATAATAATCCAAAACTCCAGCTGAAAGAGCTATAAAATGCACATCTATAAACTTATGGTTGGTTAATGCACATATGGTTCACCAAACGACCATTAATCACTAAAGCTAGCACAACTCTAGCAAACTAATATTTAACCACAAAATGATTATTTAAATATACATGTAACAGCAATTGACATACCAAGTGGATATTTGATGTCAATTAAGTTACATTACTGCTACAGAGTACTTATCCTATATACACACAGCTGATTCTTCATGGCGAAACATGGAGGCAGCAATTTCAAGGACCAATAGCCTTTATAGGATCAGTTCATCATAAAAGCCAACCAAAAAGAAGCATATTTTTCCAGTTAACATCATCCTAATAACTTTTCAACTTTTTTGGCATGTGACTGAAGGTAAAGAAGAAAGAAATTTAATCTGTTTAACAAATTGTAAAATGTAAGAACAATATCAACAATAACCTTCAATACAAAGTAAAGTGATGTCGGAATCACAAATGCTCCAGTAGCAAACATAGGATTGAAATGCCTCGTTATCAGTATCTGCACATGATAACAATCAGCAACCAATTACAACCCCCTTACAAACTATTGCCAGGAATACTTGAAACAAAATCTCTTGGGCAACTGAAGAGAATAAATAAATAAATCCAGTTCTATGAAGATCATGACATGCCAAAATTTCATATTGCAACTTGTTTCTGATTTTTGTTTCTCAAAAAAAACGAAACAAAAAATCATAATGCAACTACCATGAATATGAGTTTAGAGGGAACGTGTTACTCATTTTTCAATATTTACGGAGTATGGACCAAATAATCTTTACACGTAACCAACATGAATCTGCTTATAATAATGATTACTTCAACAGTACAAAGTCCATCACTTCACTGGCATCAATGTTAATGTTTGAGTTCCAGTACAATTTCCTTTCTTTAAGATAGAAATAGAGAGAAAAAATGCTTCTATAAAATTTGTTGTCAAAGGGATTAAATCAGAACTATGAATTTCTGTTGAAACCAGAACTCTTTCTCCTTCCACCTTCCCCCAAAACCACATATGATACAGAATTTGGCAACACCATACATACAGCCAATGAAGATTGCATAAACAACATGAAGAGAATTTAGGAGTACGCTTACAGGAATGATCAACTTTTGGCCCCCACGATGATACTCAAATTTCCAAAAAATACCCTGCCAAGAAGGGAACATATAAGATTTTCACATGTACAAGAAACAAGCAAAAACTAATTAAAGAAGAAAATCAGAGCATGAAAAAATAAAAAACGCATTCATATTGTGCTGAAATAATTGCAACTTAGCGAGATAGGATGTCAATGCTCACAAGATTAGGATTGATCTCAATCAGAAAACAGACTTCAAATCAATGCCTTGAAATAGGAATTCCAATATAATTCAACAAAGTGATTCTTTTAGTTTGTATGGATATTTCATATCAAAGAAGGCACCAGCAGTGGTGCATGCAGTACTTCTAGTTTTTAATGTGCATAAAGCATGTATAACAGCCCTTAACATGCTTACTTTTGTTCACTGATGACTAATTAAGACCTATCTTCACTAAAAAACATGGAAGAAACTCATTTAATGGATCTTATTGTTAAGGAAACTTTACTCTTGAATTTGATAATTTCATATAGCAATTTCGTGTAAAACTCAGTTTGCAGGTTTAGGTCTATTAAGGATGATATTAGCTAATTTTAGAGCCTAGTATGGATGTGTATTGCTGAGGTCTTTCTCTTTCTTTTTACCTTGTCTGTTTTTGACATTTCTTTCTTTCTTTACTTTCCTTTGAGGCAAGGCGTATAACTATCGGTTTAGGTCTGTCTAAGTTTGTCTAAAGCAAGGAGTTAAGCCTACAAAAAGGCCCAAATCGGAGTTTTACATGCAATTATAAATTTTTGATAATTAAACTAGTTGGAAACCTTCTATGTTATCATGTTATCCTTCTTTATGATCTGTTTCTTTCCTTCTTCCCCTATTCATTCAAAATCCTGCCCAAGAGCCTGATATTCTTTTTTTCCTCTTTATCACATCTTTGTCTTGATTCTTTCCTTTCCTCTTAAATTTTCAACCTTTGTTTCTTGATTAAGAAATCTTAGTTTTCAGGAAAATCAATTTCATGGTCCATCCTCATGCTAACAAAGACCAGGAAAAATGATTTACTTCTTAATCAATTGCAACAGAACTATGGCTCTCAAGGAGGATATATGGACTCTATAGGAATAAACTAAAGGACAGAGCACTTAGAAGCCCATAAATGGCGAAAAGATGAAGCCCATAGAGTAAATTTTCTTTCATTGAAGCCAAGAATATGAAAAACAACTCATTTCCTGCCACATATAGAACTTCTAAATGAATTGGTCACATTAATCATTAATTGAATTTCTTTCCTCTTCTCAAGGTATAACTTTTACTGGTCATGGATCTTTGATCTATATCATTCTTACAGAATTTGCTAGCACGAAGGACCTTTGATGTGTCAATATCGTAGCATGAAATTAAGTGTACATAACTTTTGCGATCTTTATTATCTATAGAAAAATTTGCAATCTAATTATTTGACTTATAGGAAACCTTGTATGTCTTCACTTTCTTTCAGTGGCATAAAAGGAAGCATTGGTGTGAGGCTGATTACCATACCCTGGGTATCAAGGGCAACTATATTCTTGACACAGCTTTAGATACCCAACAACTACATATATGCGCATTCTAGTTTCTGAGAAGTTGGATTTTTTACCATGGGTAGCACAACAACTACAATTATGCAACACACGGTAAATCAATGTGTTCAATAAGATAATCCAATTACCTGAATTCCTATTGTGTATAACATTCGAACAGTGCTGAAATTGGATAGCTTCCTTCCACCACCAACTTCAACCTCAAGGGCAGTGCTATAGTGATAATATCGAAAGTCAAAAGAGATAACTTTGCAATATGTAAGAAATTCTCCACAAGAAATATTTGCAAAAATTCACAGCAATGAGTTGGTTTGATTAAAAAGAAAAATGGCAGACCAATAGAATTAGACTAGATTCACATTTCAAAAAAGCTAATCTTTTGTTAATAAAGAATCAATAAATCATTTGTAGCTTCAAAAATCAACTATCATTAAAGACCTTCGTTGCCAGTTTCAGTATTATAACTAAATATTTTTAGAAGAACTTGTAATTATCCTATTAAACACTATTTATAGCTACAACTATTCATCCATTAACTAGTCTTGGTTATCATAACTGAATAATTGGTACTTAAATTTCATCAATAACTTCTGACAAATTAAGGAAATTCCAATGAGTATTTTGATCCCTCTGTTTCTGTAGTCTTTATAAAAAGACAGAACCACAACCGCAATAATTCTAAAATATTTCAAACCAAGATAGAACAATCAAAATACAATGTCCAAGGCATTTGAACCCAAGACTACATTTTGAGTAAGATGCTAATCGCCATCTCAACCAAACGCCTTCACTAACTGTCTCTATATCTTATTAACTATCCTTCCAGCTAAATAACAGTGGGACAACTTTTTGCAAGTGAATCTTATGAACTTACCAACAAAAGATAAACACTTATGAGTGCATATAACAGACTGCAACTGAATAAGAAGCATTTTCCCTTGGTTAGTTAAGCAATACACAGTCAGCAAGAAAATAATCATGAGGACTATCTCTTTCCTTTCATGCATCCTTAAAAATGATGAGCTCTATCTCATCAAGACCTATATGACTAACATAGCCCAGAATTGCTTTTCTAGAATACTTTACACTAGTCTATACAATGATATACAGGCTGCTGAATATTACAAAAAGGAAATTAAGAATTAGAATATCAAAGGCTAACACCATTTAATTATATTATTTCACTTATCTGCAATGATATATTATACATTAACTCAGAGATAGTACCTCCCAAATCTTCCTGCAATACGGCCATGAGATTTTGAAGAAAAACGACGAGTATAATGAGCTGATGCACCAAAAGAACTTGTGCCAATCTGCAGTTATTAAAAAAATGAAAGAGAGAAAGAGAACGAGCAAACAAGATATGCCAACAAAAGTTAATAATATGCCTCCAATGAAATAGCAAACAACCGAGCTACATGAGGAGAAAGTAAAATCGCAGATCAAAGTCTGCACAGAAGATCGAGGACAGAATAGCAGAACAAGCACAATGAGACAGAAATAGTTTTTTTAATTGAAAATACTTCCATAATACTTTTCCTTTATGAAAATAATAATTCACCTGCTCTTGCTCACTTAGTTAACAAAAATAGCACCCAGCCTCAAGATAAATTGGCAAAACATTGACAAATCCAATATATATTAATCATAGTGGGCCATTCCGTTGTCAGTCTGCAATACAGCTGCGAGTGCCATGGCAGTCAATCCACTGACAATATTTGAGATAGAAGCTACACTTTCCTGGTTCTTCACATAGATGAATTACTATATTGTTGTCTGTGAGATGAACTACTTGTCTACAATATGCATCACAACTTGTCCCACCAGAGCTGAGTCCCCTTTTTAGACTATATTCTTCCATATAAGCCACTCCTCCTTCATGTCCATTATGAGAAAAACAACCAATCTTCTCCCTTCCACAGCACACGATTGGATGCTCTAATTATTGACATAGTTCCATATGAATCCCACCATAGGTAAAATAAACCAAACTAGATGTGTGATTTCATCAACTTCACTGTGAAACGTTTTGATTCAATGAAATTATCCTCCCTATTGCTTTCAGAGGGAAGTTTGTTCATGGATCTTTCCTATGAGATTTAATTGTTGTATCTAGTGGCGGAAAGAAAAAAGAAATTATGAATTGAGTAATTTCAGTCAGACAACAAAAACTACAACTTAATAAGCTTGTCAACAAAAGATCAGATTGCAGCAGACCAGACAGTAGATCAAAGGATTGTGGGCACATGTATCTTCCAAACTTAAGCCAAGTTCTACAATCTCTTCAGCTATTCTCAATAAAAAAAATTTGTGGCCCACCACTTTAGAGAAAGATGCTCAGCTTGAAATTAAATCAAAAAAAAAAAAAAGTTTACCTTCAGCTCTCCAGCTGCAGATATTTTCTCTTCTTTCTTTCGCCATCCAACTGAAATAGAGGACTCCCGACCTAACGACAACTGTATCTGAAAAACAGAAGGTGGTAAACAAAAATCAATCAAGAGGCATGATGGCTACAAAATAAGATAGCAAAAAGTAAAAATCTACACACTAATCCATTTTCAGCCTATGACAATTGACCACCATGAGGTTTACACTTAATATTGTCAAACATGTGCATGACTCATTTAATTTTCACTGGCAACTGAGATCCTACATGACAGCCAATTTGCAAAAATTCTGGAATGAAGAGAACACCAAGGCCACACGAAAAGTCCTTCATGCCTTCAAATTCACTTCACTATCTCTTCATGTTAGTCATATATATTGCATGTCCATATTGATATTGGAAAATGTAAAGCTGAAATGATGAAATAAATGTACTTAAACCAGAAAGTAGCATACATTTCCACTCGCTGTCTCAGAGAGTTGTCGAGTCCAAGTATTGGAAAGATTAATTGAACCATCATTGAAAGACCTTGCTATGGCGATTGTAGCAGTCGAATGTAATGATAGGTGACTGGAAAGGGAAAATGAAGATATGGAGTGAAACCAGCAACTAATTGGAATACTCGTAGTGAATGATGAAAGCAAATGTCATACCGTGTTGTTTGTACCCCAAGAAGTGCCCGCAAACCGGCAGAAGCTATAAATTCTATGGATGAAACCGAAGATATCTGATGCCTAAGCATAGCTGTAGCAGCTCCGCCACCAGAAGTTTCATTAGCTTCCAAATTTCCACCAATTGCAACAGCAGTCCGTTTTGATAATTGGGACTGAAGTTCACTACTCATAGCCATTCTGAAACACATTCAATAAACAGTGAGTCACAAGATGAAACAAGAACCAACAGAAAGCAGACCTCATGACAACATAAAAATGTACAAATATCATGCTTTCTAGGAATCAAGGACCAACATGACATATGATGTCAAACGAATTTACATAAATACATGATATATACACAAAAAGATGAACTCATTTACATGAGAAAGAAAAATACAAGGTAAATTTGAATATGCGTGTGTCTGTGTGTGCATAGGCAGCTACATTTAATCATAACATGATTAAAAGCAGAGGCATTCAGATATATGAGAATAAGATTAAACATTTCACCAGAACAACTTGCTTGAAAATGTCAATCAGATGAACGAACATAGATGAAATGGACTGTACCCTCTCATGATGCCATCACCATTTAGAAACTGAGGCAAAGACAAGTTGGCCAGTATTGTACCAGATGGCTGAAACTGTGTCATGATCTTTTCTTCTTCCTTTCTCCTCTGTAGCCTTTCAAGTTCCTCCTTTATCTCCTCCGCTCTATTCAGATGTGGCCCAAGTTCCAAACCCGAATTCAGCCCTTCCATACCATATATGTCATATATCATCCTTTTCTTCTCATCAGATAGTATTTCATAAGCTTCACAAATCCGTTGAAAATTTTCAGTGGCAGTTTCCTTCATCTGAAAACAATTTTCCAATGGATACCATCAATGACTCTCTCCCACAAAATCAAAACCATGGACCAGAATAAAAAAAAACAAACGCAAACTTCAATTCTTTGGCTAGAAAATGGAACAGCATAGCAACTCAAGAAACTAATCTCCAAAACAAATATGCAAAATCTAGCAACTCAGTGCAATGCCAAAAGGGTAGGTAAGAATACAAAATTTGTGACAGTTTAAAAGGTGATATCTACATTTCAACATCCTTAAAACTAATTAACAAAATTTAACAGGAGGTGAAACTTCGGATTTTTAAGCAACAAGCTACAGCTGGATATCTAATACAAAATAGTTGGGAGAACATTAAAGTTCCAGCAAGAACTAAGTCAAGCAAGAACACAACGCCACCAAATTCCAGCATAAATAATACACATAGTTCATCAATTAACAACATTCCATTATTTACAAAACAAATAAATTATTCCAAAAAAAGAACCACAGATGAAAGCATATACTAACACACTTTCTACATAAATGTATGTATGTATGTATGAGCAAATAATATGATTAAACATACATTAGGAGCTTGATATTTGTCAGGATGATAGACTTGAGCATACTGACGATAAGCTTTCCTGATTTCTTCTTCGGAAGCATCCGGTGCGAGGTGGAGCAACGCGTAAAGTTCCCTGTTGGGAGGTCCCTTGTGCTGTCCGTTCATGATTTTCGCATAAATTGGTATACACTACCGAAGGTTAGGGTTTCGATCGACGGTTCTTCATGGAGCCAGTTAAGTCGGTTTCTGCGTCGTATCAAACAGAGAAAATGGAGAGCACGAGTGTGGCAAGGAGGAGTCAGTAAACTATTGCTCCAGGGGGTTTAGGGGTTTTCAGAGAGCGTGCGGGTATTGACTGGATTATTATTGCATTTCTTTTTCAGATTTTGTTTTTAGAAAAAAAAAATAAAAACAGAGAGGAAACGTTAATGTGGGCTGCAACCTGCGAGCCCGTGGGGCAGGAAATCATTGCGTCGCGCCGTGTATTTTTTTTTAATTTAATTTTAAAATTTATATTACTCAAATATTATTTTAATAAATCAACGCTTTTTACTAAATTTACATTTATGCTTAAAGTTGTCCGAATGGATTTTGGTGGAATCTAGTAAAATGTTTATTTTAATTGTATTGATGCAATTTAGTCTATTTGAAGAATGATTCACCTCAAAAATTATATGAGAAAGATAAAGATGTGTTTAAAACTTGTTTATATTTTATTAATAAAATAATAATTAATATGAAAAGTAAAAATAAGTATAAACTTATATTATAAATATTTTTTAAAATTATAAAAATATTTTATATAAATATTTTTAACATAAGTAATATTTTAAAGTAAATACTAAAGAAAAACCCTAAGTAAAATACGCTTTTTGGTTTGAATTTCGAACTTCAATTAAGTCTAATTTTATCCCAAAAATACTAATTTAACTCAATTCGAACCTTCCCTTAAGCAAATATTTGTAAATGATCATCAATTTCCTCCAACTTCAATTATCTTATTTTCTTCTTGTCTGAAAAGGAAGAAGAAGTGTGAGTATGCCATTCATAATGCTTTGAAATTTTTTTTGTAAAATTTGTGAATCGAACTTAAACTACATATGATTAAGTTTGGGATTGCTTCAAATTTGATCAATATTGAACAAACAAATGAGGGTAGATAACGAGAGTTTAACGAATGAATTTTACTTATGTAATTGCGATATTCGTAAAAAATACACATTTTTTGGGACATAAAAAAAATTAGAAATGAAATTTTAGGGGTGTGATGAAAACGGGATATGTTAGAGTTTGATTTCAGTTTAATTTATCAAATCTTCGTTGATTAAATTAGGTAAGAATATCGAGTTATAATCCATCATTGTTTATTTATATTACAGAAGTTACGTTCTATTAATTTGATGTTATTTTGAGTATTGTTAATTTGTTAGTTTGTAAACCATTAGCATAATGTGCATGTAATTTAGATAGTTGTATATGTGAGTTTATTCCTATTGAATAACAAAATAATACAATGCTTACTATGATCATTTTGTTTAAAAAAATAGATATTATAAATATTTCATATGGTTTGATGTCCCAATATGTAATCAAAGAATGCATGTATTGCCAATATTATTAAATAATGTAACAACCTTGCAAAATCAAATGTTATTTTATCGTAGATTACAGATAGTATTTTGGAATATGTTTGTTTTAGTGATACTTTTTTCATCTAAAGCAATTAGAGGAATGGTAGTTGCAAAGTTAGGGACAATGATTTCTCATGAAGAACCATGAAGAATGATATTATTGTTTAATTTCTCTTTTTATTTTTTTAAGCTGTAATTCATGCTTGATAGCATGTTTATGTTTCATATGTGGATCTTAGCATCAATTAAGATCGTATTATTTTATCATGAATAATATTGAATGATCATGCTTATACTTTTAATTAATATTTAATCAATATTGATCAAACATTTCAATCCAATTATCAATGATCAATCATTGAACAATATCTACCTATAACTATTTTACTATAATATCCAATCAACAAGAATCAAATATTGAACAATATGTATTCTAACAGAATATGAAATTCAATTAAAACCTCATTTAATCATTCATCAATTTAAATGTATTATTTATTTACTGTAATTTAGAACCTTATATCAATTGAATCTAATTCAAAAATAACATATAATTTGAAGACATCATCAATAGCCTTAAACACAAATAACAATACAAAAATCATTTTTTTCTTAAGCTTTTTTTATAATTATCTTCACTCTCATTCTAGGACTCATCGAGGCATTTTTAAAAATTGTCTATGATCTTAGGCGGATTGATCATGACATGTTGAGGCCTAAAAAAGTACAATGATAGATTGTGAATGCACCACTATATTCTAGGCATGAATACTTGGTGTAATTATTATATACCTTATCATAAAATATTGAACTAGTGGTCTAACAACTGGGATAGTAAACCTCACAATTGGGATTGTGGGTATAACAAATATTAATTTATCCTTATATTAACGTGGTCAAATTAGATGGGATGATTATTCACTTGACCAGGTGGTTAACTTGGATAAATGGGTAGTCTATTATGCACAATTAGATTTGTATTAAAAGATAAAAATTAGTAACTGACAATTGAAGCATTAGCAATTTGTGCATTAGGAGCTAGGGTAGTAGGAATGTAGCCACTAGGATTAGGTTAACTGAAAGCCAAGGCATTTGGGGTGACACACCATTTGATTGTCTCCAACCTAATGGGCAAGACAATCAACGATGAACTTTAGCTCGATATATTGAATGCCTATAAATATTGAAACTAAATGAAGTTAAATTACCGTAACACAAAGCTTAATGAATTTTTTTTAGCCTAATTACCTTATTGTTGCCTAGTGCATGCATGTTTGGGCTTGATTAAGCATGACAAAACTGATGGATTAGGGCTTTGCAGTGATATATATTAGGACCATAAAAATCTTACATTCATTTATATTTTAGCAATATAAAGGTCATTTTACCTGAATTGATAAACCTACTTGCACCTTAAATCCTATAAAAACTTAATGTTCACCAATTGATGCTTTCCTTTAAAATCCCTCTCAAATAAACATATAAATGCTTAGTAAAATGTTGACACTATATAATCATAAGTAGATTGCAACATTTACCTTCCTAGCAAGTCCTTGGTGAGAGAGTCTGTTGTGGCTAACTTGATTGCATATGTTGCAAGACTTTTGAATATCTCTCTTTGATATTTTATAAGAGTTTACATATTTATCAGTATTTTCCCTTCTAACTTACCTAAATTTTTTTGAGATCTCCTAATTAATTTAACCATATTGGCTCTAACTCAAACCTTGACCAAAAATTTGGACCATTACAAAAGTTAATAAAATAGGAATATATATATATATATATATATATATATTCATATGTCTATTCTCATAGTAACAAGAGTCTACTATAAGAGTTTACGAGTCTTTTTAGTTCATCTTTTGGTAAAAAATGACATACACAATATATACATAAAGGAATCTCATTAAATCTCATCAATAACATGAGCAACTTCTATTATTTAGGTCTATTATATATTGCTCATTTTTATTTCTCATTTGATATTTCACTCCTCCGAATCATATTGACCACCAAGATCTAGCCCTAAGTTTCATCTTTTCTAACATATCTTATATCTTACAACAGACACGATTATCATACACGAACATTTTTTTTTTTCATTAAATGATTTTTTATTTTTTCTAAGAACTAATCTTGTTCTAACAATTGATGCATTAAAAGTTTCAAACAAGTTAGTTAGTAACATGTTACATTTAGCCCTCAATTAAGTAAACAAACACATTTTTAGATGAATTGCTAACCACTTTGATGTCATGCAAGACGATAAAAGAAAATTAACAAGATTTGATATTACTTTGTTAAGAATGCATGTCAACTCCAATGTTTTGGCAAGATTCTTTTTAGTCATTCATGTACTTCAATGTCAATTGTCTTTAGTTTATCCATGATATTTTTGAACTCAACAAGACTTGTCACTTTTGTGGCAGCATATATACATGATATCCTTTAACAACTTACATTTAAACTATTTTTGATAATTGGCATATAAATGCCGAACACAAATTGTACATCAGCATCTAGAACAATATCTTCAAACGTCAAAACCAACCCTCGCATACAATGAACCTAAACATTAATGATATTATAGCAATTTCATATAAAAGACACAAGTTTTTGATCAAATTATGTTTTATTGATTACTCATAAATGTCCATACATAAAACCATACCAAACCAATATCTTATAAAAGTAATTGACTGAACCATTGGGTATGTGTTATTATTGGAATCTATATCAATTGTAGATGTCAACTACCCTTGTATTGATCCATTTAAATGACAAGCATCGAGTCTAATTATGAATTTGCACTTGATCAAAAACCCTTTCCAATAACCATCAAAACATAAATACACTTTCCTAAACATTGGAGAATCAAATAATATTCTATCAATATTGACAATCAAACTACTTCGTAGATTTTAGTTATGATCTTATCTAGTAGTCCTTTATTCTGTTGAACCATCAACCCTCAATCCCATTAACCTCCTCCAATGTTATTGACTTTGCTCTCACACACATGCTTTTTGATAAATTACTTGTACATTATTCCCTCACAACATCTATTATGGTCTACACATTAATATTAGGTTCTCTCTTAAAAAGTTCAACATATTTTTCTGTTATCCATTCTAGCATTAACATCCCTATTTGCAAATGACTTATTATAACTATAAGTTAAAAAATATGTTTTGAGATAAAAGCATACTGTTTCGTAACCTGTAAAACCTGAAAATACCACTTGCATCCTTCTTTATATTTTACTCTCAATTTATTGATTCACTCTTGATAAACTTCACATTATATATATATATATATATATATATATACATACATATATTCCTTCCAAAATATATTATTTTACAGTTTATCCAAATGCAACATTAATATTCATCAACTTTTGGGTTGTCATGCACCCCACAACATGTAAATTAGCAATACTAGTTGTTTCATTCATTTCACCAAGCATATTATTAATATTTGAATATGCAACTAATTCTTTTAAATCATTTTCAACATGTAATAAAATCTAATACAGTTACCCAATGCATTAGCATCTTTCAATATACATTACTTATTTTTATTAACCTAAAGTCATTGTTGTCCACTTTCTCAAAGGTACGTTCAGAGTTATAAATCTTGTTGGTCATATTAAGAAACTAATCAACATAGTGCAAATGATACATGAAGAGGAAAGATCTTATTGTTACAGCCTAGATAAAAAAAAAAATAGAAAACCAAAATTAACTTAAGTACAGAGTTGGTAAAATCTTGTTTGTAAAATGTCCAGTGTTGCTACAATTGAACACAATAATTCATCATTTAATTTGTTAATATGCAGTGCTATTTTTTTGAATATGCAATATAACAAAACCCTACAGAATAACTTATATTTTTTGGCAAGACAAAATAATATTAAATAACATAGAAAACATAGTCCACACTATGCCCATGACATTAACTATAACAAAAAAAAAAAAAAAACCAACTGGGAATTAAAAGGGTATTGAAAAACTTTTCATTCTCTCACTTTTTAATTTCACTCTTTGTACTCTCACTATCAGTATCTTTCAATCTCTAAGTGTTAACGTTGCCAAATTAGAAGCAGCCTATACTAAATCACTCGTATGCTCGAATGTTTTGCATATGAGTGATTTGATATTTTGGTACCAATCCCTTTTAGTTTTTTTTTGAATGCCTACAATTGTGTTCGATAATGATGGCCTAATATCATGATTTTTTGTGGGTGCAAATTCATTTAGAAATTTAATATTTTCTATCTTATTAGGGTTAGAGATTTAATTTTAAAATTAGTTAAGTAAATTTTCAAATTTATGTTATGTAATATTATGTTATTGTGTAGGTATCTAATTATTTTATCTAATTTTAATATGAATATCAATACTTTAAGTTAAAATGATGTCAACATTTAAATATTGCAAATTCGATTATATTTTTTTAAAAAATTCAATTTATCAAACAGCATAAAATTTAAATATAATCAAATTAATATTTTTAAAATTAAATTAAATCAATTTAAAATTATAATAGAAAACACGTTTTGTTTTTAATATAATATATTTACTATCAAAAGAAAACGTAAAAATATTATCTTGAAACTACCACATCATTCTACTAATCACAGAAAGAGTCTTTTCTTTCTTTAAAACTTTTGTTTCTTCGCACCGGTGAAGGCAAATTGGTAAAAACCTTTTTTTTTATTTTCAATTTTTAATAAGAAATCTAAGTAGGGTGGTGATTAAATAGGGATGTAATGGGCAATGAACATGGATGCCTTCCTTTTGTAATATTCTTTCTCATTTTTGTCTAATATTCTTATTTAATAAAAAAGTGGATGAGAACAAGAAATTTTCATTTGAGAAACAATTACTTTGTTTTATTTTTTAAAATTAAAAATTAGAATAAGTATGGCTTAAAATTTATTTTAATTTTAAACTTTATTTTAAATTAAATTTGATTTTAAATGTTATATAAATATATAATTAAATAATTAAATAAAATATTTGAAAATAAAAATAAAATGAAAAACATAGTCCCAGTCCCATTCCTATTTAATAAGAGATCAAAAAATTCCGAAACTCATTTTTGCCCTGTTGACATGTTTTCATACTCTTTTCACTAACTAGGGATCCTCGCGAAAAATCTATCTTAATTTTTTTATAAAAAAATTGACACTCCCAATCACAATTTTAAAAAACCTTAACCCAATTTCAACTAAAATGAATAATTAAATTAGAACATTTTAAACTCAATTTAATTTAAATCCAAACACAAAGCTAGGAATGATCTCAAGCCAGCCCATGCAGCTTCTTGCAAGCTTCAATTGGATTTCAAAATTGAATTATGACCCGTACGAGGCCCAGAAGAAGAGCAAACTAAAAAGCAACGAGGTGCATTTGTTCACAAATTAATTATAAATTTGACGTTAAAAAGTTATTTTTTTTATCTTCAAATGAAATGTAAAACTATAAATTTTCAGAATACCACATATTTTTTTCTAATTTTTATCATATTAATTTTATTTTTGATCAAAACAAAATTTTTAATACATAATTAAATATATAATTATAAAAATTATATTATTAAAAATATCTCATTAAAAATTTTAAAATAAAGTCAATGATTGATATAAATTTTAATTTATTTTTATTAATTAAATTTTTAACTAATATCAAAAACATATATTTGATATTAAATATTTAAGTCCAATATATTTTAAAAATTTTAACCAAATTAACTATTTCATCATTTTGAATAAATTAATTAATTTTAAAAATACTATTTAATGATAATTATTATGAAATATTATTTAAAATATTTTAATATAATATGTTAGAAATTAAAAAAATGAAGATGTTAAAAATTTTTAAAAATATCAATTTTTTATCAGATAATGTAACTTCTAATGTTCGCCATCCGAGATATTGTTATGCCTAT
This sequence comes from Moringa oleifera, assembly GCA_021397835.1. Lineage (NCBI taxonomy): Eukaryota > Viridiplantae > Streptophyta > Magnoliopsida > Brassicales > Moringaceae > Moringa > Moringa oleifera. The sequence continues at coordinate 3,161,709 of JAJFZO010000566.1, forward strand.
TTTGTTCTCTCTGCCAAGATGCTCTTTTTGTTCAACTTTAACCAGTGACCCTGGTTGAGTCACCTTTCACCTTTTATAGCTCCACTGATCACTAAAAGTTTGCTAAAATATTGATCCATGATAAATATGGCTGTTTTACAAAGTTTATGTGGTCCAAAGTTGATTGATTTAAAACATTCTGGAAACATATTAAATATCTTTAAAATATCAAAAAAGGATATCAAATTATGGCACAATTAATTTTTTTTATTATTTAAGTCAAGATTATGATAAAATAAACTCTCAAAACAATTTTAAATATACCCAGAAAAATTAATTAATTAAATTAAAATCTTTTAATTTATACCATCATTTTGATTTTAAAGATAAAAGGATAAATTTTAAATTAATTTATAAATTAGTATCTTTTGAAGCTTTCTTGTTATTAATATTTGATGATATCTTTTTATTTTTATAATTTAGATATTGTTTCGTATAATATAAATTTAGATACTATTTTGTATTTATGAAAATATTTTAAAAAATTAAAATTTTTAAGTATTTAAAAATTTATAATTTAAAAAAATAAACAAATTATAATTTTTTTTAATAATATTAACTATCTTTAAGCATTATGAATTATAGTAATTGTGAAAAAATAATTTATGTAACGTCATTTTCACGATGTGGATGAGTTTCTTCTCATATTAAACTTAGTACAATGAGAATAGATTTTGGTACTTCACTTTCATATCTTATTAAATTATTATTTTTTATTTTTTATTAAAAAACAATAACCACGTGAGGGGCCATTATTGGCACTAAAAACAAATCTCATTATTGATAGCATATGATGGGCGCTACTGTAATATCCACAATTTAACGCAAAAATCCGAAACATCAAGATGCTTCGAGGAAATTTCGCAGTGGGGCCCGATGACAACGTATCGTTCATGTTGTTAGAAGACTCGATGATGCAATCATGGTGCATTCTTTGTCTTAATCATGACCATAAGGTATAATGAGAAAAGAACCTGGAGATTAGTCTGTTCGAAATAGGGGGAGGGACAAATAGGTCAAATTAAATAGAAATAGAAAAAAAAATAATTGGTACATATACAATAATTATGAAAAATAATAATTTATTATGTATTACAATTAGATATTGCCATAAATATTTTTTAAAAATTAATTAATTTATTTTATATCTTGAATGATGGATTGGATTAATTATAGGTTTTGATTTGAATTAAATTTTTTAAGGCAATGTTTAAATTAGATTAAATTTTGATTGAAAAATTTTTACAAATGTAAAAAAATATTTTAATTATTATTCCAAAAAAAGTTATAATTTGTTTAGTATTAAAAATATTTTGAAAATTTTACACTATTAAAAGTTTTAAATTTCATAAAAAAAATATTTTGATTTTGAAAATTGTTCAAATTTAACGAATCAATTCAAAATTTGAGGTAAATTTTACTTAAATTATTTTAAGTATTTTAATAATAAAAAAATATTTTTATAATTATTTAAATTAAAATTCAATTAAACAAAAATAATATAAAAAATCAATTGGTCTAATGGATAAATCAAGATTTAAATTTTAAAATAAAAATTTAATTCAATAACTCTTTTTATACTTATGCTAGACATTATGAACCTAAGTGATATATATTGGGCCATCTAACCTATTCAAGTGAATCGAACAATTTAATGAAATTAAACAATTTATTATATCTTTATCAATTTTAATTTTTATTCCATATTAGATACTTCATTCATTATATAATAACAAATATAATTGTTTCAAAAGAAAAATCTCAAATAAGCATTTCTCACTCTTGCAAGAAAATAGGGTCATGAGAAATTCGAATTACGTAATTATGTGATTTAAAAATAACATTTACTAAAAATAGTAATAGTTTTTTATTAAATTAATAAATTATACATAAAAAATTATTTTTTATTTTTTGGATAAAGAAATCTCAACATTCAGGGTGGCAGACAAATAGATAACTTTTATGTGATGATTTATTTGCACTTTGTCTCCCTTTTTCCTATAAACACCCTTTGTCTCATTTACTTTGGTTAATTAGAAAAGTGGCATGGAACTTAATCTCATGTATCTATCTTTAAAATACCTAATATGCCCGCATACTCTGGTAGATTTTTTTATTCGAAGTAATCGTAATTAGCTTTATTTATTTTTTAAAAACACAAAAAGTAATAAATTAATTTTTTAATTTTAATTTTATTGTATTAATTGATTCAATTTTACAATTCAATAATTTATTTTTTATTTTTTCTTTTCAATTCTCTCTCTTTTTCTCACATATGTTTTATTGTTTTCAAAATATTATCACACATTTTAATTTTTAAAATTAAATAAAAATAAAATTAATGAGCTAAATAAAATTTAAATTAAGAAAACATATTTAGAATAAATTTCTTTTATTTACTTTATATTTATATGTTTTTTTTTACACAAGTAAAATGTCGAATATGTCCAACCCAAAAATCAAAGCTCAGCACAAATGTCACCTGCTTTTACCTTCCACCAGCAAGAGTGAGAGAGAGAGAGAGAGAGAGAGCTTTCAACCCACTCAAGTGGAAGCACAGTACTGATGAAAGCAAATCGCAAGCGTCACATCCCAGAAACGTTTTTCTGCACCTCCGACCAGATCCATTAAGGACCCAAAACCCCTTTGTCTTTTCTTGCGTTTCTTCTTCGGCTCCCGAACAAACTGCTGCGATGGGGCTGCACGTGGTGGCGCTGGCCAAGCTCCCGCTCTTGTCCAACACGAACCACACGGTGAACGCGATACTGATGAGCTTGCTGTGCCCTTTCGTCGTCAAGCTCTCCTTCAGTTTCCGCCATGTCCGCGGAGCTTACATGGACGTGCTCCATGCTTCCAGGCTCTTCTTTTTCCAGTTGGGTCAAATTGCGTTTGATACTGACCCGGCTCTCGCCAACGGCAGCAGATGGCACAGGGCCGTTCGGTTGGTCTGCCGGAGGCTGACCAACGTGAGGAGGTCGCCGATTACGCAGTCCGATGAGGATAGTTTCCATACGCTCACTATGCTTTCGCTTTAAGCAGTTTTTAATTTGTTCTTGGTGAGAATCTTTTTCATCAACCCTTCAAAGTTCCAATATAAAAATATGAAACGTTTCTCTCTCCTCTTTCTCTCTCTCTCATCTTCTCTTTCTTTTTCTTCTATTATTTTTCTGGGTAGTCAAATTGGGCTGTTGGGGTTTGTTCATTGCTCCATTTTCCTGCATATCTTCATGGGAAAAGTAGCCATTAAAGCTTCAGAAATCTATTAATCAGATTTCTCACGAGGATTAAAGAGTTTCCCTGATTTTTTTGATCCATCTCTAAGACTTCGAATCTCATGGGTTTGCCGTTTGCTGTAAGATGCTTGCAGCATTTCAGAGAAGAAAATCAAAACAGGGCTGTTAAATTGACCACTGGCTGCCATTTCTGGATGCAGTTTACCGTATGTAGGAAAGCTCAGCTGGGATTATATGAACCACTCGGCATCATCAGTGTTGTGGATAGAAAGGTTAACTTCATAAAATTGATGCCATGGTTCTTCTGTCTTCTATGTGCATTAATGATCTCTTATGCTTGCTTGTGTTGGCTTCACAATATTTTCATACTTCTGCTTCTGGTGTCTTTTTCTTCTGGGAAATCTGAAATGAGTTATTGTTAATAAAAAAAAAATGTAATTTATATTTGTCAATTAGATATAACCTTAATTATATTTTTTATAAAGTATTTTTTAAAGTTATTTACCATAACTAACTTTAAAAAAATTCTTCAAAAATATTTAAAGTTATTTATTTAACTGTTTTTAATTTTTTATTACGAAAACAATATTACATTTAAAAAATAAATTAAAATAATTATAAAATAATAAATATAAAAAATTTATTTTTTTTATTTTTCTCAAACACGTGTTAGATATTATAACTAGTCTATTTTTAGTTGATAAATATTAGATGATGTAAAGGGAATAAATTAATATTATAATAATTTATGACAATAACTTCAAATCATTCAGAAATATGAATCAACTTATATAATATACATTTTTTATTTATTTAAATAAAAAATAAATAATAATTATGTTAATTCATTAATCAATTATAGTAAATTAATAATTCACTGTGAACATAAATAATAAAAAATAAAAATAATTTTATAAAAAAACTTAAAAAGTTCTATACCTTATCAAATAAATAAGCCGGCCCGCAATTTCGTCAATGGAAAAATATGGATTATGCGAAAACATAAAGAATTTTTTTAAATTCAAAATTAATTGATATAAATTCATCTAATCAATTAAATATACATCTAATTAGTATCCATCACATTGCATTTAAAACTCTGATATGCATAAATAAAAAAATAAAAAATAAAAAATATTTAAGGATTGCATGGTATCATTTTGATAAAATGCTAAAAACAATCAAATTAATAATTTTAAATATTTTTGTAAACACCAATTATAAAAAAAAAAATTACCTGTAATTTTTATACATTTTTAATATGATAAAATTTTACGATTACGGGTCAAATTTGAAAGTATTAAAAATATTTGATGAATTGTGTTGCTAATAATTTTTAATGTTAATATTGAAAATATAAATTGACATAAAAATTTTAAAAATAATTTTTTTAACTATTTAATTATCAATATGGATAAATATGTCATGAGACTTTGTTATAATTTAACATCATATCAAAAAAAAATTTCATCAAATAAAAATTCATTTGATAAACTTAAAATGTTATTTTTTAATAAAAAATTTTAAAATATAATATTAATAAAATAACATCATGCTGTTATAAAATATTTCTGCAAATGATGGTTAACATCAATTATTGTGAACAGAAAATGGTTAAATTTTGGGTTTAACATTGCACCCTCATCAATGTTCTCCTTGATGATTAAACTTTGTATTTGAGTTTGATTGGACAAGCATCTCTGTTTTTATTGCTACATTTTTTATATAAAATTTAAAAATATTTTAATAATTAATAATAATAAATAAATAAATAATAAAGATTTCATACAAATTTTTATGTATATTTTATGTTATTAATTAAATTTTTTATATTTAAAAATAATAAATTAAATTTTAATCTATCAATTTTATATAAATTAAACTTTAATTCAAATGGTTATAAAAAATCAAAAATATTTTTTTATTAAAATGCTTTAAAAATAATTTAAATAATTTATTTATTTTTTTAAGATTTATCTTTTATATTTAAATATTTTTATGTAAAAATTATTTTTTGTAATATGAATTTAAAATATATATTTTTAATATTCAAAAGTTTTTGAAATTTTTTGTGACAGATTATATTTTTTTACATGTATAAAAAAATTTAAGTCAAAATTCATTATACAAGATCTTTAAATTGAATATTTTTAATTTTAAAATTTTTTAATAATATTCTATGTAAATTAAATTGATAAATCAAAATTTGATATATGACATGAGAGTTTGATCAATAATATATGATAAATATTAAAATTTTTATAAAATTTTTATTTTAAATAAAAAATAAATTGTTAAGTATCATCATTTAAAAAAATTAATAAAATTTATACCTGAAATTTTTTATTTTTTTATTTAATATTTTTGCGTATACATTTTAAGAGATAAATGCCCTGCCTGTTTAATTTTTGTTGAGAAGCAAAATCAATGGCATTACCCACATTGGATCAGGTCTCCTGATATGGTCCCTACCCCCTCAGCCATCAGTGCATGGCACACAGCCACTTGCTGGCTCCTGCCACAGTTGTGAGATTCATCCCCAAGTGTGACCAAGTGGCCAGATGGCTTTATGCGTGTGCACCAATCTTTAATTAATTACATGTGTGTTCCACAATTAGAGAATTTTATCTTCTTAAATCATTGTCAAAAACTACTTTAAGTGCAAGTCAAGATGAAATTAATAAATTTTATAAGTTTCCAACTTTAGCGATTATTTGAGAATCTAAAAAGATTTGATATTTGATGCTCGAAGATATTAGATACATATCTTATTTCTACTGGAGTCAAATATTCACATATTTATTGATCTCATTAGTATTTTATTATTATTTATATATTATAAAATATTATTTTAAAAATTATTATAAATTATTTTTGATACAATTATATAAAAAATTTAATAATTTATGTTATTAACAGAATGCCTCAAGTTCAACTCACATGTAAGACAGTTCAGCACAAGCATATAAGTTTCTTTCATCACATTCTTTCTAACTCTTTTTAAAATAAAAAATAAAAAATATTTGACAATTTTTTTAATTTATTTAATATTATAATTTAATTTTTAAAAAATTCTTAAGTTAAAAGCTATAAATAAAATTACATCTATTAAAAATTTAGATACAATACTTACATTCAACAAATCTAATGTTTATGGTTTTTAATATATGAAATAATGATTATAACCCTTTAATATTATATTTATGTTTAGAAAAATTACTTTTTTATTAATTAAATAAAAATAAAATATATATTTAATTATCATATTTTACAAATAAAAAATATGATTATTATTTCTCAAATGAAAAAATTATGAATTTATTTAATTTATGTTATTTATTTTATAGGTCACAATTTGAGAATCTACAATAAATATAAATCTTATAGTGTAATTAGTCATTGATTTTATAAAATTTAAAATGTACAACTAAGTATTCAAATCTCAATCTTTAAATAAACTAATTTGGACCGGCTAACACACTTTAATTACTAGACATTCCTCCTAAGCAATGTTTCATTAAAGTACCAATATTTATTGTACACTTGAAGCACCATAAAATTGGTGATACTTCCATTTTTTGAAATTTGCCTAAAACTCTTTGACAGTGAAAGACAAAGGAAAAGTAATTAAGAGAGAGAGAGAGAGAGTGAGTGAGTGAAGGTGGATGGGTTTAATTGACACTTCAACCACTAATAGAAAAATTTATGAAAAGTCTGATAGTAACAGCAAGCATACTGCCTCCAACCACCAATTTCTCCTGTTGGTTACTCTAGTTTCTGTTTAACCTTTTTTTGTTAATTATCCCATTTTAAAGGGTTAAATATACAAAAATTAAATTTATTGTATTTTTAATTAATTAAATTTTTAAATATTAAATTTTACGCATTCACTTCAATCAAAATTTGATTTTTAAATTATTTTTAAATAAATTTTTGTCTGTTAAGCTTGTTTAAATTCAACATTAATGAAAATGACAGAAAAAAAATAATAGTTTTTTATTATTAAAATGTTTGAAAACTTACTCAAATAAATTATAAACTGTATTTTGATTTTATCATTCAAATTTGAATAAATTTTTACTGATAAATTATTTTTCATACATTTTTTAAATATTTGATAGTATAATTTTTTTAAAAAAATTACAATACTCAAAAAAATTTAATTTTTTTTAATGATATTTACAATATTTCTTTATACTTGTAAAAAATCTGAACTTAAAATTCATTGTAAAGGGCCTTTAATTTAAATATCTTTAGTTTTTAAAATTTTTGATAAAATTGAATTTGATTGGTAGATCGCGATTTATTTGAAAATATTTTAAAAATTAAAATTTAATTAAAAAATTCAAAGTTGTAAATGACATTTACTTTTTTTAATTTAAATTTCAAACTTCAATTTCCATCAATTTTATTTTTAAAAATATCATTTTAATTTAAATTAGATTTTGATTTAAATTAATCCTAAAAAATTAGAAATATTTTAATGATTAAAATATTTTTGAATAAACAAAAAGAATTTCAAACTTCATTTTGAATTAAATAGAACAATTTTAAACTAATAAGATTATTTAATGAATTTTAGAAAATTTTTATGATATAAATTTTTCTAATAAATATTTTTTGCACTTAAAAATTTTTAAAATGATAATTTAAGAGTTTCTTTACATCTGTGTAAAATCTCATATCAAAATTTTACAAGATTTCTAATTTGAATATTTGAAATCAAAATTTAAAATTAAATATTAAATATTTTGAAGTATTATAATTTTTAGATTATATGAAATACAATATTTTTTGAATATTTTATGTAATTTAAAATGTTAAAATATCAATAACTTATAGTGTTACAATTTTTTAAATTATATGAAATCTAAGTATTATTGACCACAACTCAGAGAGTTTTTAAGAATTTTACGCTAAAATTTTAAATTTTCATATTTGGCTTGTGAATTTTAAAAGGTTTTTATAAACATTAAATTTTCACCAAAACATTAATAATCTAATTTTTTTCATAATGAAAATTTAGTAATTTTTTTAAAATAAGTAAAATATTATTTCTTTATTATATATGTTTTTTATATTTTTATATATTTTTTAATAATATCAGTATTATTATGATCATCATGGTTGCATTCAACCATTGTGATAATTATTATTATCTCAAAATATGGTTATCGATAAGCAATGCAAAATATTTTTTATTTTAAATTGCTCAATTATTTAGATAAGTAATTTAATTTAATTAAAAAAAATATAAACATCATTAATGTTTCCTGATTTTTTTATAATTATCAAATAATGTAAGTTAAGTTATAAATGTGTTTAAATAATAAAAATATCATTAAAAAATAATAGTAACAATAAGCGATTCTCAATGAAGTTATTATTCATAAACCAAACACAAAAAGTTTATTTACTCGACAATTTATAACGAGATTCTTGCATTAAATTAATTAAATCAAATCATTTTTTTACTGAAATTTTTATTTTTAATTATTAAATGTACATATAAATAAATAGGATAAACATAAAAAAAAAAAAAACTTTGTGTTGAGCTTACTTTTTCATTTAAACATTGATATATTAATTATACATTTGATACTCCAATGCAATTCAAATTAGACATTGATTTCACGATTATGAAAAATTACAGGTATGTTTATTATTAAAATATGTTAAAAATTACTTAAATAAATTATTTATTTTTGGCTTATTTTTTAAATTAAAATAATTTTTATTTAAGATTATTTTTAAAAAAAATTTAAATTTTTGATAGTGTAAATTAAAAAATATATATTTTTAATACTCACAAAATTTTTAGAATTTTTTTATGACGGTAACTTGAATATTTCTTTACATATGTGAAAAATTTTAAGTCAAGATTCATTATATAAGATTTCCAATTTGAATATCTTTAATTATTAAAATTTTTAAAAAGATTCAATTTTTTTTTTTTAAAGGTAAAGTTTGATTGATAATATGAGATAAACATGAGTTTATAATTTTTATCTATTTTCAAATTGAAATTTATAATACAAAACTCTTGATTTGAATAAACTCTTTAAATAAAATTAATAATAATATTTGAATTGAACTAAATTAAAATATCATGCATATAATTAATTTAATAAAAATTTGTAAATATAAAAATGTATACAAATTTTAAAAAATATTTATATTTTATCACAAAAAATATATAAACATTTTAAATTTCACCATTAAAGTGATACTTGAAAGGATCAGGCTCCCTTATAAAATTCGATTTTTATATTGAGATTTTTAACAAAAAAATTATAAAAATATTTTGATAATTTAGAATGTTAATATAAAAATAAAAATTTAAATTATCAATTTTATTAAATTATTACATATTATAATTTTATTAAAAGTTTAACACAATTAAGATCAACAACAAAGAAGGATGATCCTACTTGAAAAGCTTATTCTTGAATACAATTGATGTATCTTTACTGGGCTGAAAAACCCTGGATCTCACCACTGATGGTGGGCCTTGGGTCACCAAGAATGCTTAAGTTGTTTGTTGAGCTTGCAGATTCAAAGACTGTTTGGACCCAAAAAAATTCCTTGAATGGGCTAGAAATTGTCAACTGTGATGGAGCCTTTACGTCACAATCAGTACCGTAGGTCCACTTTTGACTTAGGCCACATGCTGCCAATTTAACTTGTCACAATTTGCCCAACTTGTGTGACTGGCCCTATTTGTGTCTTTGCCATAAGTAGATATATTTTTTCATTGATTATGATCAACTAAGTTGGAAGAAAAATATCGTCTTCTTGACTCTGTTATTGTAACACACATTGCTAAACTATCATATATGTGTGTAGACCATACCTAATAAAATCATGATAATTTTATTAGGTGGCATCTGATATCTCTGTCATCTGTCCTTTGTTCTTTGTATTATGTGTGTGTTTAATTAAAAAATTTTTTAAAAAAGTATTACCCATGTGATAATTAGCTCTAAAAAAATATCATTCAACTTATTTCTCTCAAGCAAGTTTTTTGTTCTAGTTGAAGTGAATAGCAATGTGTAAGTTAGGTTTCAAGTTTGGATTCTATGTAGTCGATTGAGTTTTTTTTTTAATTGTTAAATTTAAAATTTTAAAAGTAAAGTCGATAAGTTTCGATTTTCAAACTCGTCATTGATTTATCGTGATAAAATAATAAAAAAATTTAATAAATGTTGCGACTATATATATATATAAATTTATTAATAAAAAATTTATTAAATTTACTTTTGAATTCATCATTGATTTATCGCGATAAAATGATGAAAAAAATTTAGTAAATATTACGGCTATATATATAAAGTTATTAACAAAATTTTTGTTAAATTTATTTTATAATTATATGATGTTTTATTTATTTAAAATATATTTTTAATTAATATTTTTTAAATGTGAAAATGTATCTAAATTTATATTTGTGTTTGTTGATGAATTAATATAAAATATTATGTGAAATATGATCAGAAGAAACGTTTTAAAGAAACTCTCCCATAGTCAAATTAAAATTTAGATTAAAAATAACATAAAATTAACACAAATATTAAACAAAAATTTATGAAATTTATTAAAAATTTAGTTTAAATTTTATTGCTTTGATTTAGTTAATTTTTACATTTAAAGATTGAATTCGTGTTATTTAAATTTTATTGAAAACTTCAAAAAATTTGGGATGTTTAACTTAAAGATTTTATGTAATAAATTTTTATTTAAAATTTATAATGAGGTAATTAAAAAATTGTTCGAGCTACTATCATGAAAAAATTTAGTATTATTTTAGTATTAAAATTTTTTTTTAAATTTAATAATATTCAAAACTTAAAAACAATTAAAATTAATTATAAATAAAAATTATTTAAATTTACCAAGATAAATTTAAAATAGAGTGTAAGATCTCTTCAAATCATTTTTAACGCAGTTCAATAATAAAAAAAATTATTAATCTTTTTATAATTAGATGAGTTAAAATTTAAATTCAATCAAATTAAAATTTTAGATACAAAACTAACCAAATTAAAATGATAAGGTTTAAAATCAAAATTTTTAATAAATTTTTATTTTTATATTTAATTAATAAATTACTAATTTTACTAACATAGTTTTCCTTTATATATATATATATATATATATATATATACATAGAGAGAGAGAGAGAGAGAGAGAGAGAATTGAAGAAATCAAATGAGTTCCACAAGAAGAATCTAGCAAGTAGCCATAGGCATATCCTTGGCAGTAAGGTGATAGCTAACATCCAAAAATGTAATATATTCATACGAAAACTTTATGTTATCTACTAGAAGGTATATGCTGTTAGCTACCCTTATTAAGATGACCAGCACAAACTGCCAATTGCTTAATCTTTATGCCTATGTATATTTATCATATCAAGTACATTCAACGGACAAAACAAGAGACGGCTTAAATTTTTAATTTTATATATTATTTTATTAATTTTGGATAATAATTTAATATTATTTACAATTAATTAATCTCTCCTATAGCGCTTTTCTTTAAATAAAATACACATTAAAATAAATCCCATTTACTAATCGACAAAATTTTAAATATATACTAAATAAAGAAAAAGATGTTATTTGTAGCAAAGGATAAGTGTTTACGGAAATATCAAGTGTCCAATGATGCCCCACATACATTTGGACATAGTTTAGTCCACCGCCCACTAAGCTTAATTGATTATACCTTTTTGCAAGTTGTTAAAACGGGTAAAGCCGAAGATTGATTAAAGAAATCGGTGGTGACTCGTGTTGTGGGATTAGTCGGTCCGATTCTTGTTAATCCACTTGCCTAACTTGAGCAATTAATTTTAAATGATTGATGATTTTTTTAATTTAATACGTATGATAAGAATTTTAGAAAAAGTTAAAGATCCGACACGACACGGTTAGTTGATTTGGTCGAAATAATCTAGGGTTTGTATTTTATTGAAGTTTAATATGTGTAGGTTGATGATATAGAGTACAAGGAAAGTACAAAGGATTTATCGATTTAATTTGGTGAGATGAAGATCATTAATATTAAAAATATTGTTGTTTTTAATTAGAAGTTTTTATATAATAATTCTATTTGAAATAATAAAATATTATAAATTTTTATTTAATGGCTCAATATTTACATATCTAACAAATTATCTTATAAAAAATATAAGTATTTTTATACATGTTTTTTAATTTAAACTTTCAAATATTAATTAAAGCAGTTATATTTTAAATATTTTAATTTAATTCACTTTAGATCTTAATTAAAACGGCTATAGAAAATTAACAATATTTTTATTATTTAAATTTTTCAAAAATAATTCAAATAAATTCTCTACTTCATTTTATTTTGAATGTATTTTTTAAGTTTAAATAATTTTGTACTCAAAAACTATTTTTATAAAATTTTTAAATTTTTGATGGTGTAATATTAAAAAAATTAATTTTTTTTATGATGATAGCTTAAAATTTTTGGAGTATATAAAAAATATCAAGTTAAACTTTATTTTATAAAATTATAAATTTTCAATTTTTTAAGGATCTAAATTGACACTAAAATATAATTATTTTAATTGATATTTTAAAATTTAAAGTTAAATATATATGATTTTTTTACATTTATTTCAATAAATTTGTACGTAAAAAAAATTATTTTTTTCAAGATCTTTGAACATATTCACAGCATCAATATGATTATTAATGAAAATAATTCAAAACACTTATACAAAAGGAACACCAAAACAACGATAAATAGTTGGATGACATTCGATATACTATGTGTTTCATGTTTCATATAAATATCAATTTCAAAATTTGAAAGACACACGGCATTGGGACCTTTGAAATCGAAACCCTAACTTAGAAAATTTAATAACGAGGTCAAGATTGGAGACGTTGAACGAGCAAAAAAATGCATAATTAGCTGGCAATTGGGTGTTTAGCCTTTGATTAAGGCCTTTATCTACTCTTCAAAAGGAATGTCTAGTTGAAATAGTAATCGAACATTATTTTTATAATATAGTCAAAATATATAAAAATATCATATGATTAGTTCTTTGAAGGAATTATTAGCATTAAAACCTTAGTGGGTAAGAATTAATTTATTAATAATAATAATAATAATTTAATTGAGTATAATGCATTGAATTCTTTGCCATGAATCATTCATCAGTCAGTCAAAATTGATGAGACTGACCAAAGCAAGAGTTCAATGGAACAGAAAATGGGATTAGGTGGAAAAATCAATGTTGACTTGCGGTCGCCACTAAGCTAGTTGCTTGCTGCTGGTTGAAGTCACTAGATTGTTCCACGTGTCAGCTACCCGTCAGCCCCTTGGTTTCCCTGGGTGATTTCCATCCTCTCTCATAATGTAATTTGGCTTTTGATCCTTCGGCCTCCCAAAGGTACCAAAACAATAAATAATAAAAATTAAATTAAATACTTCCTTAAAAAATAAAATAATACAAACAGGATCATGATGAGAAGGTATTCCTGGCCTCATATGGTTTTATTTACGACTTTAATTGGAAATTGTTTCTTAACATCAATATTTTTTTTTTCAAGTTTATTATATAAAGATCGATGAGTTCTTGATATTAAAAAAATATGTAAAAACAATATTTTAAAATTAAAAAATTATTTTTTTATTAAAATATATGTTAATTTGATAAATTAATATAGAAAATATATATTATATTAATAAATAACATAATTTAATTAATATGTAAAACTTTACTTTCTTACAAACTTATAAATTGTGCATAATAATCACAAATGACTTCATTGCAAAATTAACATTTCAAATATATACACTATTTATACATCATTCACATGAAATCGATATAAATACAAAATTTTAAATTATTAGTATATAACATTATTATATACATAAATAAATATAAAAATAATCTAACCTAAAATATTAATAAAAAGTTAAAATTTGATATTATTTATAAAAATATATTTTACAAAAAAAGGTGGGAAGTTTTCAAAAGGGTCTTTAAAGCTACCTTGTTAGGTGGTGTCCCTAAAGTGATGAATTTTTCCCAAAGTTAGTTCACATTGCCCCCACCAAAAACTTTTACTAAAAAAATTAATCCGAAAAAGCATTACGGTCGCCTAAGTAGAAATTTAATTTAAATCAAATCAAAAAATTAAATAAATAATTTATTCAATCAATACATTAAATTTAAATTAAAAAATAATTAAAATTTAAGATTTCGTTTTATAATCACTTAATTTTTTTTAACATCGTTTTTATTGATGTTTTGCGAAAACATGGTTTCTATCAATTTAATAAAATAAATTATTGAAATATATTTAACTCATTTTTATGTTATTTTTGAAAATATCACATCAGAAAAAAAATATATAAAAAAGTTAAATGAGAATAATTTGCAATTCAAACTTTTATTTCTTTATTAAGAATCTTACTGCAAAAAGGTACAACACTAAAAGAGGATTAACAAAAATGGAAAGTAATAGGTTGGTCGCAATTGGTCTTAGTGTGGTCCATTATGGGACACTTTCATTAATGACTGAATTCTAGTGGATTAGGGCATCCTATTTTCTTAGCTGTTCACCTGAGATGTCAGTTGTCCCTAGTCAATATTAGCTGTTCATGTCTATTTTTAATAATAATAATAATAATAATAATAATAATAATAATAATAATAATGATAATGTTTATATTCAATATTTATGGAATTTATAAATTTTATTTTGAAACATGTAAAATAAAATATTAAAATTATCATTTTAATATATATATGATGTTCAATTAATGGATGTAGGTAGGTATAGATAGAAATGATATGTATATTTTGATCTGCCTCACATTATAAATTTATTTATTTTGAGTTTTCAATCATTATAAATTTATTGATAATTTTTTTCATAATTTTATATATTTATCAATTATATAAGTATATATAAAATAGGATAAATATGAAAAACTTTGAGTTATGTATGTTTTTTTAATTTAGATCTTGATGTGTCAATCATACTAATAATATATCTAATCTTTTAATTTAGTTGAATTAGGTATTTGTTTAAATAATTATAAAAAATTAAAAATATTTATATTATTAAAATATCTAAATAATAAATTAAATAAAATTTACATTTTAAGTTAATTTCTAAAATTTAAAAAATTTTGATTCTATAAATTAAAAAATATTTTTCAATGCTTAAAGAAAATTAAGATTTTTTATATTTATAAAATATTTTGAATTAAAACTCAAAATTCGTTATAGAAGACTGTTAATTTGAATATCATTAGTTTTAAAAATTTGTAACATACATGAATTAAATTAAATTGATCATATATATAATTAATTAAATTGATATTTTAAAATATAAATATAAATATTTAAATCATAAAAAACTTTATTATGAGAAAATAATATTTATAATATAATATGATATATTTTAATTGATATAAAGTCAAATTGATTGAAGACATTATTTTATACAAATCTAAAAACTACATTAATAGTCGATGTGAATTCTATGCTCTTCTTGATACAGATTTTAGTATAAAGTCTTACAAGATTTATCAAATCTTTTTTTTTAAGAAGAAAATAAAAGGTAAAGTTGATTTGATACTTCAAGTTTTACTCCCTTTGATTTTTAAAACGTATTTAAATAAATTTTAGTATATTAATTTATTTAAAATTTATTTTAATTCAAAATAATTATAAAAATTCATGTTATTTTTATTGTCACAACATCAAAAAATTATTCAAATAAACTATATATTATTGTGTTTCTTAAATTTAATTATTTTTAATTAATAAAATTTATAAATATTTGATAATATAATTTTTTAAAAATATTTTTAGTATTTAAAAATTATAATTTTTTAATAACAGCTTTAATATATTTTTTATATTCATGAAAAAATTTTAAATCAAAATTTGATATAAAGGATTTTTAAATTGAATATATTTAATTTTAAAATTTTAACTTTAAATTTTATTTTTTCTCTTCAATTAGATTTGATTTTTAAAATATTTTTAAATAAATTTTGATATATCAATTTAAATCAAATTGAATATTATCGATAATTTTAAAGTTAAACATACAATAAATTTCAACTTAAATTTTTTTATAATTATAAAAAATACTTATATTACTATCATAAAAAATTCAAAAAAAATTTCGTAATGCAATTATTATTTTTTAATTATACCATTAAAAATTGTAAAATTTTATAAAAAATAAATTTATTAATAAAAAAATTATTTTAAATTAGAAAGATAAAATTAAAATAAAAATTTTATTTAAATATTTTAAAACATTTTAATCATAAAAAATATTAATTTTTATAATATTTTTTAAAATATAATTTAAAAATTTAAAATGATTAAAAAATAATGCTCAAAATTTAAATTAACCTTTACTCAATACAAAAAATTTATGTGAGTTGCATGCAAGGTGAGCATAATTTGGTTAAAATCGAAAAAATCAAGAAACAGAATTGAATTCAGCTAAATCGATTCGATTTTTTAATTTTTTATTTTAAATCAGTCTATAAATTAGTTTTTTCAAATTTTATTAATTTTTTAAAATAAAAATTGATTGAAAACTTGATTTTAATTTTATTAATAATAATTTATTTTTAAAATATAAAATTTAAATTTAATTAAAATTTTGCTTAATTTTATTATTGATTGAACGAAAAAATTTTTTTGATATAATTTAATCGATTTTTTTATATTGTATTTAATTTTTAAATTTTTTTAAATTTTTTTTATTAATTTAATTTTAAAAATTTTTAAATCCAACTGATGGAATTAACCTAATGGTCATCCTTTGTGCATGTCCGAAGATGAAGACGCGTCTTTGATGGCGTCAAGTCAACGTTTGAGGCTCTGGAAGAACACAGATTGGATGCAGCAACCCTAACTATTGACCTCTTGTCAAACCCACGTGACCCATCATCATCATCTTTCCGCAATGGATAACCTCGAAGCCAGAAAAGAAAAAGAAGTTTCCCCGTTTCTTCCATCACGGAAAGAGAAACGTTTCGTTTTGTTGGTGGTTGATATGGATAAACTCCCCCGATTGGTATATTAACTTTCAATACTTCCATTACTGATTATGCCAGAATTTTCCACACACCCCCTCCCACATTAAGTGGACCAAACATTAAGATATTCAAATTAATTTTAATTTAATGTTTGAAAATAAATTCTAATAAATAAATAAATCAATCAAAATTTAATATGTCTGGTGGGGTTTTTTTTATATGGTACGTGAGCCTCTACGAGAAGAGGGTTGGTCCCAAACGATGGACCTGTTAAACACTTGCAAGTTGACATGCAGAACTTCCAAAAACAGAAGCCCGCACGCGTGCTTGTAAATACTAGTAAGAGCTAACCTTAGTTGAAATGAAACCATCAATGTGCCACGTGGCACATTCTGACTGAATCCGCATCTTGGGCTGCCGAACACAGTTACTTTTCTCATACAGCCCATGGAAAGCTTTTTTAAAAAATAATAATAAAAAAACGTTGTTTATTATTATTTTTTTTTTGAAAAAGAAAGAGACTTTAGTTATTATCAATCTTTCAAAGAATCTCTCAAGTTAACTAAATGTTAATAGATGCCAAGCTTAGGCATCATCGATGGATTAATTAATTTATTAATTAGTAATTAAAAACTAATTATTAGTGGTAATATAATAATAATAATAATAATACCTTTTTACTATTTCTTTCACTTATTTTATTAATAAAATTAATTATTATTATTATATTAACAAGTGGTATTTTCTGAATTTCATTATTTTGTGAAAAATAATTAAAATTAAATCTGAAATTATTTTAAAATAAGTGAGTATGATTTCCTTAAAGAATAAAAACTGTTTAGCACTAAATACTTATTTTAACTATTTTATTAATTCTTAATATTATTATTATGTTTTAATATAAAATTAATAAAAGTATTATTATATTTTCATAATTATCAACGAAATAATTTAATTGGGGAAATAATATAGAATAGAATTCCTAAGTTTCACCGGGACAATGCTCTGCCTTTTAAAGTCCACAGTACATTAGACTATCTTAAAAGCTCCTGGATCGCTACCAGACCTTTTTAGGAGCTTTCCCTCTGTGCTTCCTCCTTCCTCCTTCCTTTTCCTTCTCTCTGTCTCCTCATCTTCCTTCTCTCTCTTATGTTATAAAAATTCTAGAGAGGCTATCGAACAGGAAGAGAGTGAAAGCACTACAAAATCGCATCCCTATTTGGTTTTGATTTTATACATTTCTCGGATTAGCTTTGGAGTTAGTTTCTTATTTGTCGACGATCAAATAGACAGAAACTCGAGAGAAGCGAATATGGTTCCGGGAGAGAAGAAGAAGTGGAACGGGTTTCTGAGGGTTCTGGTGTTGTTGTGTTGGGTTTTGGTCGGTGAAACGGTGGCGTATGGAGAGAGAGAGAAGCAGCAGATGGCGCAGCGGAGGCAGCACAGGAACGCGTACGCGACGATGATGTACATGGGAACGCCGCGGGACTACGAGTTCTATGTGGCAACACGTGTTTTGATCAGATCGCTCGCTCGCCTCCACGTGGACGCTGATCTCGTCGTCATTGCCTCCCTCGACGTGCCTTTCCGTTGGGTCCGTGCTTTGTAAGTCTCCCTCTGCTTTTTCTGTTTAATGTTTTCGCATCTTCCTTTTCCTTTTTTTTTTTGGCCTTTTTGCCATTTACCCTTCTGTTCCTTTCGCGTCGTTTGGACATGTCTCCATTCTTCGCTTCTTGTCTGGCTAAAGCATCTAGTATGCTGTGGTGGCAAGAGCATGATATCCACTTGCTCCCCTCCAATGAAACTTGTTCAACTTTGGTCATAGTCTTCCTTTGCCAATTTTGTGAGACCTATTAAAAGAAGGTGAATCTACATAAAAACATAATAAAATTATTAAAATATTTCAATGATATTTGGTTTATCATTTAAATTTGAAAAAAAATTAAATTAATGGAACTTAATTTTTTTGTTGAAAAAAATCCTTGCTCTTTGTCAAAACATGCCCTAATTCCATGTTAAATTTCCTTCAATAATGCCATTCAAAATTAAAATCATATTTTAATATTAATATTATTATATTAGGCAGCACCAATTGGTGGAGACCATGAACCTCTGGTGGTCTTCAGGCTACCAGATTTTTTTTTCTATCTGCCTCACTTAGTCTACAAGAGAATATGCTGGCATCCCATAGTGAAATATACAGTGTTGGCTTCAAATGGGATCAACCTTCCCTTGTTTCATCCCTTGTAGTTTGACTACCGGTTTTTTAAGCAAAAGATAATACCTTTATGAGCTCCAGTTTGCTTTTAAGCAGAAGATGAAAGTTTCTCCTTTGCAATCTGTCAAAATTTTAAGGCTTTGATTTTTAGCTTCTTTGTCTTTATCACAAAAGTCAGATGGAGTCAGTGAAAATGGAACTGATACAGCCTCACACTGCGAAAACTTGGAAGATTTTTCTTCTTCTTTAATAATGCTTCCAATCTTTTCTTTTCTCTTCTCTTTTGGGTTTCTTTCTCCCACTTGAAAGAATTTTGAAAAGCTGATCCATTTTCGAAAATAAGGTGCTTAGAGACCTAAAAGATGTTGCATTCATAATTGGCCCTTTGATAATATAATCTATATAGGGTGTTTGAGACGTTAACACCCTGGTCTTGTTGAAAACTCAGCACCGACTGTTCTATATTGAAAGAGAAAATGACTTTAACGCGTAGAGGACTAATCTGATATCACATTAAACTTCATTATAATTGTCCTAAAGACTAAGCTATAGGATGGAAAAAGTCTTATAAAGAGGTGGTCTTTCCTTGGTTACTGTGTCTTTTTTCATGTTCATGAAGGGGTTACTTAGAATATTTGCCCTTTCAATAGCAAAAAGCAAGGATTGTAATAAAATTTTCTATAAAGAGCGTGTCATCGACATCTGTTTTTTGGTTTAGTTTTGTCTTATTTGTTCTTTGTCAAACATGTTGACGTTCAGATGGTTGCTCACATGCTTCTCTGCCAGTTCCCAGAGATATTTTCTTGCTGAGACCTTTCAGTTGATATAGTAATGAGTTGTTAACTAAATGTGTGTAGCGGTCAGTCAACTTACTGCACAATTTTCCAATTAAATTAAGTAGGTAACGTTAGGCATACAGCTCTGTTTTCATTCTTTCTTATTTTATAAAGAGAGGAAAGAGAAAAGAAAGCAGAGATAGTGACAGATAAATTAACAGATATAATGTAAGTATAACAACCATGAATTATTAGGCTAATTGGTGGGGCAAGAACCGGCCAAGAAAAACCATGCACATTCATGCCACATATCATGCGTGCCTTCTTGACCATTTCTTCTTTGGTTCTTCTGAGATAGAAATTGAGGCCCCTTGACATTGATTGCAAAATATTAAAGAGCAATAATGAAGAGCAATGGCTAAGAGTGATAGCGATTGTGTTCAAAATTCTCTCTAGTGCATTTTTGGTATGGCATTGAAGTATTGTGCACAGATTTACCGTGGTAGACCTGAGAAAAAGCTAATGACTGATTTAATTGTGTCAGTGATTTAATTTTTTTTGGGGATCGGATGATGTTGACTGTCTTGCATTTGCAAAATCATTAATATAGTTGTTCTCATAAAGATTACCTATTTTTGGTTACTTTGTTTGTCTAATTATATGGTTATGATTTTGTTTATGTCGATCAAACTTGTATATATGAATGATAACGTATTCTGGTTTGATGAAACTTATTTTGACAATAACTTGAGAACTTAGGGTTTATGTGATTTTATCAATTTTTATATAATTTCTATTATATCCTGGCATTATATAACCTCAAATACATGATAAAATAGCATAACAGTATCTGGGAGGTTATTTAGTGGGCATCAAACACTGGATAGGATAAGAGCCTTTTAGATCCATATCCTATCCTACTCTGATCCGGCTTCTTATCCTATTTGCCCTTATCCGATCTAACCACCGAGCCGTCAAAATTGTTGAAACCATTTAGAATATGAACCAACACACCAGACATTGAAACAGTCATAAATCTATGAAGATAGACGTATGAATAACATACAAGGGAACTTGTCTCTGATCACTTGATCTATAGATGTTAGCAGATAAGTCAGTTTATGATGCAATATTCTGGAAATTCTCTTGGCCATTTCATCTTTCTGACTCTTTATGATGCGAGGCATGCGATATGGTAAGTGCATGAGGAAATGACTGGTTGTGTTTTTTCTGCTTTAGGGAGCAGGAAGATGGGGCAAAGGTTGTGAGAGTTGAGAATGTCAATAATCCATACAAGAGTCAGCCCAATTTCGATAGGAGATTCAAGTTGACATTGAACAAGCTCTATGCATGGAGCCTGGTGGATTATGACAGAGTGGTCATGCTCGATGCTGATAACCTGTTCCTCCAAAAGACAGATGAGTTGTTCCAATGTGGACAATTCTGTGCAGTTTTCATCAACCCTTGCATCTTCCACACTGGTCTCTTTGTCTTGCAGGTAATAAATTCTAATTAACCATTTCTTATACTTTTTCAAAAGCTTTTTCGGAAAGGAAAGATGACTTGTTCTTGTTTAAATCATTAACTTCACTGATTCTCTTTCAATCTTAACGAGCCACTTCAACTTTTACATGAAAGCATGTCCTAAATGGTGTTTAAGGGCTCATGTTTTTCAATTGTGTTAGATTTATAGAGCAAGAGCTGTTTAAGTATGATGCCTAAAGTGTTATGAATTGGGATTGCAGCCGTCAATGAAGGTGTTCAAGGACATGCTTCATGAACTTGAAATTGGCCGGGAAAACCCAGATGGTGCAGACCAGGGTTTCATCTGCAGCTACTTCCCAGACATGCTTGATCAGCCGATGTTCCATCCACCCCTTAATGGCACAAAGCTTGAAGGACACTACAGGCTTCCCTTGGGCTACCAAATGGATGCTACCTATTACTGTAAGTAAACAGAAATGAACTACACTACAGTTGTTTGTATTTCATGTAATTCCTCATCAAATCATGTCATTAATCATGATTCTTATTGATTCTGTTGATGGGCACAGATCTTAGGCTCCACTGGAATGTACCATGTGGACCAAACAGTGTAATTACCTTCCCAGGAGCACCTTGGTTGAAGCCATGGTACTGGTGGTCATGGCCTGTCCTGCCATTGGGCATCTCCTGGCATGAACAACGTCTCCAAACTCTTGGGTAAAACCAAAAGCTACCCCTCACTCTCGCTCTCATGATCTTATTTGCTTTTCCATATGTTGCACATATTTCCTCGCACAAACTGAAATTATCCACCTTTTTGAGACACGATCTATGTTGGTTTAGTCTCCAAATCTATGTAAAGCTCATGGAGATTTCATATGCAGTTATGGAGCAGAGATGCCAATGGTACTCATCCAAGCGGTGTTCTACCTTGGAATCATAGCAGTGACGCGACTGGCTCGTCCTAACTTCACTAAGCTTTGCTACCGGCGATCAGACAAGAACTTGTCCTTCATTCAGACAAGCTTCAAAATAATGGCAATATGGTCCATCTTTGCAGCTTATATAGTCCCCTTCTTCCTCATTCCTCGTACACTTCATCCAGTCCTAGGCTGGTCCTTATACTTGCTTGGCTCTTTTGCCATGTCTTCCATTGCCATCAACGCATTCTTGTTGCCAATGCTCGCAGTTTTAGCTCCATGGCTTGGGATATTCGGCTCACTCTTGGTCATGGCCTATCCTTGGTACCCAAATGGTATTATTAGAGCTCTAGCCATTTTTGGCTATGCATTCTGCTGTGCACCAGTTGTTTGGGTTTCAATGGTGAAGGTGATGACTTGTCTGCAAGTTTTGCTGGAAAAGGAAGCTTTTTTTCCTATTTTAGGTGAGTCATCTCCTCGACAAGGGTCTAACAAGCTCTACTGAGGACAGATTTATGATCCATGGCCTGAAGCAGAACAGGATTGTTCTCAGGCAGAACATGAAGCTGCTGGTTCTTTTTCTGGAGGTTCAGGGACAATGCAGCTTTGATTTTGGATGTGTTGTACATTATTTGGGGTGACTGAATGTAGAGTAGGCACACAGATTTTACTCTTACAGGAGTACTTGGCTCTGTAATGTAATGTAAGATGCTTCATTCATATTTATCATGTGAAAAAAAACAAAAAAGTTCTCGTTTCTAATCCAATTTTTTTATTCTTATGGAAACAATTTTTTGTGTTGATTGAATCAGATGCTCAACTCATCTGATTTTTTGTTGATTTTTTCAAAAATTAATTAATAAATATTATTTAAAATTTTGAAAAATATTTCATTTGTTAAAATTAATTTTAAATTTTAAAACATATTAAATATATCTTAATCAATAAAACATAGTTAAATTAGTTTTGATATTTTAACACATCTTTTTCATTGAAATACTTAAAAAATAACTCAAAATATTTTTGTTTCAAATAAATCTATCAAGTTTAAATAATTTTTTACTTATTATTTATTATAATTTTTTTAGAGTAAAATTTTTAAAAAATATATTTTAGGATATATATTATTTTAAACTCTAAATTTTATTCTCTCTTTAATTAAGCATTTATTTTTAAAACTTATCCAAATCAATCTTAACATTGTAATTTGATCCAAATTGAACATTATTGAAAAATTTAAATACTAAAAATATTTAAATTAAAGATACTTTATAAGACATTTTGACTTATAATTTTTCAAAAATTTTTAAAAAATATATATTCAAGCTATCATTATAAAAAAAATTTAAATTCTTTCGAGTATTAGAAAATGTTTTCTTAAAAAAATATACTATCAAAATTTTAAAAAATTTGTAAAAAATAGTTGATTAGTTAATTTTTAAAAAAAAATGTAAGAGATAAAATCGAAATGAATTATAAAATTATTTTAACAGTTTATAACCATTTTAATAATAAAAAAATTATTAATTTTTTATAAAATTAATAAATCAAATATTTTAATTTAAAATCAAATTTAAATAAAATCAATAAATCAAAATTTGTTTGGATACGTTTTGTTTTGAAAGTTAAAGTTTAATTGGAGGTAGAGTAAAACTTAAAATTTTAAATGATATTTATTTAAAGTTTAATACTAAATTTTTTTTGAAATATTTTAATTCAAATTAATTTTAATTTTTAATTTTTTTAACAAAATTTAATTTGATCTAAAATGATCAATCATATTTGAATTATCATGCTTTAAATTTTATGATTAACTTTAGAGGAAAAAATATTCTTTTATTTAAATTAATTTTAATTATTTATTAATTAATATGAAATATTTATAAATAATTACATTAATATTATTCAAAATGTTAATAAAAATATTTTTAAAATATCAAATCACAGTGAAATTTTGATCGCCATATGCTTAAAGATTTCTTAACAATGTCCTCAAGTTTGTTGCTCCCAGTCCGATCCACTAATGCCATCTCCAACAAAGATGACAAAGCATCAAATTAGTGTTCAAAATGTAATAACATGGTCTCAATAAAATAACAAAAATAAATTAATAATTTGGTATAGCTACAATGCTGCACCAAATGTATTTTTTTAAAAAATAAAAAATTTATATAATTATTTTAAAAATTTTTAAATTAAGTATATTTTAAATAAATAATTTAAATATATTATATTATTAAAAATTATACTATTAAAAATATTTTATTAAAATCTTTAAAATAAAATTAATATTTAATATATAATTTTATTTTGTTAAATTAATAATAATAATTTATTTATTTAATAATATTATTATATATAATATTAAAATTATTATTTAAAATATATAAAATTAAAATAATTTATAATTTATGATACAATTTAAATTTTAAATAAATATAATAAAAATAAAATTTATTCTAATTAAAAGTATAATAGCAACATATTAACGATTCTAATAAATTAATTAATATTATAAATAAATTTAAAATAAAAATAATTTTTTAATTTTTAATATTAAATTAATATTAAATTTAGTGTATAGTGTTAAAGATGCCACTTACCACGGACTTTCCACACTCCAAGTTTAGGCCCAAGCCTGATCAAGATCAGGTGATGTTCTGAATATTTACATTTTGGGAGCCTGATCAAATGATTACGTTAGGAACATTTCTCAGCAGAGCTGCCGCTACACTGGATCATCTCTCATCAAAGGGACAACTAACAAGGCCCTGATTGGAGGAGGACAAGACATGTCGGACCTGCAATCTCTGCCATCGTAAGCTTTCCACTCTGACAACCCGGATAACGGGTCCCACCCTGCAATCAATCCAAACCAATCATCATAAATAAAATCTCCAGGGCATTTCGGTCACACTGAAATCTTTGTAAGAATTAAGGGCCAACTTTTTTTATTTTTGTCTCCTTGTCCTAATTTAGGCATAGTTTTGTAGTCCCAACGTTCGAAAACCTAGAAATCATTTTTCCTAAAGAGAGTGGGTCCCACATAGGGACCAGATTACCAGAAACAGATGGGGTAGATTACAAAAATAACTATTGAGCCATGCCTGGACCATCATCGGTCATGCAACGCGCCACTAGGTTCAGACCAAACTGACCGTTTGAAGACAACCCTGATATGTTTAATTTCTTGCTTGTCACAGTGGGAATTGGAATCTTCTTTTTCAGATGAATTCATGGGTAAATACATAGTTGTTTTTGGGTAAGAAGCATGCTTCTTACCCCCTAATTTGGCTTTCATTATGGGCTATAATCTTATTAATTAGTACTTATCAAAAAATATACAATTACATATTGAAAACTTCTGTTGATATGAACTATACTGATGTGTGTTTAAAAATGATAAAAAATATATATTTATAATTTAAGAAATTTAAATAAAAAAATAAAATGTATCTTACCCGTTCACTTTTATTAAATTATTGTGGATCATAATCATTTTAAATTGTCATAATCCATATCAACAAAAAATTGATCAAAATAGATAATAACTCTTGAGATAACTCTCTTATAATTTTGAATATCAATCATCATTAATTTAACAGAGAATTGTAAGAGTGCTTTAGTAATTTAATTAAAATGTCAATGTGAAAAGTAAAAAAATAAATAAAATAATTTTAATTATTAATTTTGTTATATTATTACGTAATATAATTTTATTAAAAATTCAATATAACTCAACTCTGATGTATACAAGATTATTAATTGATATTTACAAACACATTGTCATAAATATATGATACCCATTTCCATGAATGTGATTTTATTGCTGATTTTATTGGCAAGAAGTAAGCATACACACTATCATTTCGTAACTCTTTCTTCAAGATTGGAGAGAACTAATTAAGCATAAATGCATAATCAACTCATGAGCTTCAATGGTGTAACGATTTGCAGAAACCCTTTTTGGTATCTTTTTGGCCTGCCATGGTTTTTCTTCACAAACACAGTGATTCTCTGGTTAACTTTGACAAAAGAACACTTGTGAACACTAAAGGGCTACTGCTTTTCACGTGAAGACCTGTGCATATAATAAAGCCAGGCAACCAGGGCTGTACCATATAACCGTATTTAGACGCCATGGCCCTCCAGCGAGGGAAGAAAATATGACCGTTGGAAGACACCAAGTCGAGTTTGCTTCCTGGAAATCATTTATTATCATTGGCAGAATTCTCTCCTCAACATCCATTCTCGGTTACTCACATTAGATATATAAATACATCTCTCTCTCTCTTTCACTCTCTCTGTCTCTGTCTCTCCATCTCTCTCTCTTTGCTCGTACTTCGCATTACGTTGCCCACATTAAATCTTCTTTCATTCTCTTAACATTCTCTTCTCTCTCTCTCTCTCTCTCTCTCTCTGTGCGTCTTCTCTGATATCATTCCTTCTTTGACCCTCTTAATGCTATTTTAATGGCGTCTGTTAGATTTTCTTTGTTTTTGTATTACGTTTCTGCAGTTTCTATATTGTTACTGTCTCTTCTTTCAACTGTACTTGCAGCTACAAGCTCAGACGCCAACGCCAATGCCACTGCTCCTGCACCCAGCAACGTCACAACAACCAGCAGGCACCACCACAAGTGGGTCGGACCAGTCGGCCACCGCGTCATCACCGTCGACGTCAACGGGTTAGGCCAGTTCCGGTCAGTCCAGGACGCGGTTGATGCCGTGCCGCAAAACAATAGAATGAACGTACTTATCCAAATCGGCGCCGGATACTACATGTAAATATATGTGTTCCACTTTCTTCAAGTCTCTAATCAAAATCCTCCACTTTCTCTCATTTACTTTCTCGTGGATATGAGTCTTCAGTCTCTACCTCTGGTTTGCGGGTTAAAAATATATAACGCTAGTCTTGTTGCGCGTTGTCGTTTAGTTTATGATACAGTGAGTTGACGGTGCAGAGAAAAGGTGGTGGTGCCTGCGACAAAACCATACATCACGTTTCAGGGAGTGGGAAGAGATGTGACGGTGATCGAGTGGCATGATCGAGCATGTGATCGTGGACCCGACGGCCAGCAGCTCCGTACCTACCAGACAGCTTCCGTCACTGTCTTCGCCAATTACTTCTCCGCCAGAAATATCAGCTTCAAGGTATCTACCCGAAAAAACCCCCCCTTTCCTTCTCTTACCACAAGTTTACCAAATTGCCCCCACTATCATCATGAAAATTCACAAGGAGTAAGGTCATTTTAGCACGTACGATATCTCCATTTTCATTAAAAAAATTCTCTTTTATATTTTTTCTTTTTAAAAAATAAATTTTAATGGGTATTTTTTTATTGTAATTAATAATGAAATTATGACATAAAAAGTTGAAACTTTATAAAATTTAAGTAATTAATGAATGTTGATTATGTAGAACACAGCACCGGCACCGATGCCAGGTATGCATGGATGGCAAGCGGTGGCTTTCCGAATATCCGGCGACAAGGCATACTTCTCCGGTTGTGGGTTTTTCGGGGCACAAGACACACTATGTGACGACGCTGGGAGACATTACTTCAAAGAATGTTACATTGAGGGATCTATAGACTTTATTTTCGGCAATGGTCGGTCCATGTATAAAGTAAGCACTTGAAATTAAATTATATTTAGCTCAAATTTTATTTTTTATTACCAAAATACCCTTTTTCATTTCACTTTAGTTGAAACAATAAAATTAGTATTAAAAAAACTATAAATTATCTAGTGAATTGCGGGGCATAATGGGAATATCACATGGCTTTTGTGTTGCCCTTTTCTGTTGTCTTTTTCAGGTGTACAAAGTGAAAAGGAGGGAAAAAGGGATATTGCTTTTTATTTTTTTATTAATAAAACTTCAATGTCAGTAGTAGTGGCATTGGCACTCAACTCGCTAATTAAATATTAAATATTAAAAAATTTAATTAAAATCAATAACACGCAACACTCATTCACTAAATAAATTATCATATTGCTATTCTCAAAAAATATTCAATTATTTTAACAATTTAGCTTATATTAAATTTAATTATATTTATGTAGGCCCTATGACTTTTTGTTACCTTTCCTTTACTTTTATGATATAGTACAATATTATTTTAATATAAAGTTTTAATGTACTATATACTTATTGTTACATTACATATAGTTATATCTTTTAACCATTGATTTTTTAATTAATTTTTAATTTTAAAATATTTTTTATTTGGATTGATTTTGCAGGACTGTGAGTTACACTCAATAGCAACCAAGTTCGGGTCAGTAGCAGCCCACGGCCGAAAGTATCCGGACGAGAAGACTGGCTTCGCTTTTGTGGGCTGCAGGGTCACAGGCACGGGCCCACTTTACGTAGGTCGGGCCATGGGTCAGTACTCCAGGATTGTGTATTCATACACGTACTTCGACGATCTGGTTGCTCATGGGGGCTGGGACGACTGGGACCACGTCAGCAATAAAAACAAGTAAAAAAATCAAAACTCAGTTAACTTTTTAATTTTTAAAATATTTATTTATTTGCTCAATTTATTATTATTATTTTTTACTTTTTACTCATAACTTTTGACCAAAAGCAGAGATAACATCTAAAATGGGCCCATCTGGGCCCACCAAATATAAATTTTTATTATTTTATAAAATTATTTTTTGAAAAACTAATAATAATATTCTTGCATAGTCAAAAAGGTATATCCTAGTACACTACCCATCATAGCTTAGCAATTCGTCAAAGAACTTTAATTGTAAAAAAGCTGTAACTTGTCATGCTTGTCAATCACTTGTACGGCTAAATGTCCTAATTTCATGGGATTAGAGAATCTAAATTTAAAAATTATTTAAAAATAATTTTTTTAAAAAAATTCACATATTTATTAATATTTATTTAATTTAATTTTTTTCTTTAAAAATTATTTATAAAGTAAATATTACTTGTATATTAATCAGATTAATTTAGATCATACTTATGGATTCAAATTCTCTTTTGATATAAGCTATGTTGATTTTTAAAAATATTTTAATAATTTATTTTATTAACTTCACATATCATTAATTTGTTAATATAATTCGAATAACCAAAATTTTTAATATAATTCAAATTAATAAAAAAATTTGACCTTGTAATACGATTCAAAAAAGTAAAATATTTTGATTTTTCAACACAATTTAAATTTATGAAAAAATTTGATATTTTAAAATAATTTAAATTAACAAAAAAATTTGATTTATGTAATATAATTAAATTTATAAATTTTTTAATATTTTAACACAATTCAAATCAATGTGAAATTTTAATTTTAATTTTATATTTATTCGATTTAGTATGAATTAACTTTTCCTATGATTTTTACAGGACTGTGTTTTTTGGAGTGTACAAGTGCTGGGGGCCCGGAGCTGCGGCAACCAGCGGGGTGTCATGGGCCCGGGAACTGGACTACGACTCGGCCCATCGGTTTCTGGTCAAGAGTTTCGTCAACGGCAGGCATTGGATTGCACCTCAAGATGCTTAGTGGCTGCTGCGAGTCTTGCATCTCATACTCCTAATTTATTTATTTTTTAAATTAATTATTTTATTTTTCAAAATTTCATATATTAAGAATTTCAAATTTCACTAACAAGTATAGAATTGTGTAAGATTGTGAACGCTTGATCCGGACTTGATTCGTTGATTGATTCTTTGTGCTTCGTTGATAGGAAATAAATGTATTGGGATAATTCAATTGGTAGTCAAATTCTTTTTCTGGATGTTTTACAATTGGAAAGGAAAGAGAAAAAGAAAAGAAAAAAAATTGAACTGATTAGTCAAGTTCATAATTTGTTTGGATTTTTTTTTAATTTGAATTGTATTTCACATTTTGATAAGAAAATATAAAATTATTTTTATAATTTATTATGTTAATATAAAAATTAAATATTTTATGATAAAAATCATTTTTACTTTCTTTTTTAAAATAAATCTTTAATTTTTAAAAGTTCTCAAACGAATTCAAATCTATTAATTATGTTCATATTAAATTTTAGTTTTAAAAAAATGATAAAAAGGTTAAGACTTTTTTTTACATTGTAAAAATTTATTGTAATTTTTTTTTAATTTTTAATAATGTTCATTTGATTTAAATTTATAAATTAAATTTTACTTAAAAACTTTTTAAAAATCAAATTTTGTTTATAAAAATAAAACTAACTATTATATAAATTTTAGAGTAAATATCAAAATAAATCTTACAATATTATATTTTTTAATCAAGTCCCTGTAATATTTTTTGAATTAATTTTACATATAAATATTTAATTTGATTCAAATTGATTATTACTTTTATTTGGTTAAAATAATTAATTCAAATTAAAAAATTTATAATATATTTTGATTTGAAAATTTTTACTAGTGTAAATAAATTAGCAAGCTACCTTCATATACAAGACCTTTAATTTTAATTGTCTCTTTAAAAAAATTAAAAATAATTTTGAAACAAATTAATATTTCATACGAAAAATTAGCCCAAAAAATTACAAGAACTTGATTAAAAAGTTGAATAGTAGAAGATTTATTTTTTTATTTATACTAAATTTGATAATTATTTATTTATTAAATTATTATATATTAATATTTATTTAAGAATCAAACATAACTCAAATTAATAAAGAATCATAATACTAACAATTTAAATGTGGTAAAAAAATTTATAAAATTGGTTTGGGAACTTTTTCAATTAATTTTATTTTTATTTTGAGATAAAACAGAGGACAAAAATGAAGAGGGAGTAAATTGCAATTTATCTAAACATTAGGGAGATTTATGAAACAATTAAACAGATCAGGGGTCTATATTAAATTTCGAGAACACCAGGGAACATAAGTTGTTATCTCAAACCACACATAAGAGAGGTCCTGGCTTTTCTAGTAGCGGATGTATAAACCACGAACAGTCAAGAATCCAATCCTAAGGAGAAGGAGAACCGAATGGCTGCTGCCTTAGCACCAGCAGCTTCTCTTCGGTTAAGTCGTAGGTTCCTCTCTGCGATTCCCAAAACACTGTTAAAGCCTCGCGTTCTCCCGCCATCTCTTCCTTCACGGGTGTTCCCATTGTCAGGTGAAGCTTCTCGTCGGAGATGCTTCTGCTCTGTCATGGCCAAAGCCCTGCAGTCAGGCAAGAGGACGGAAGTTGTCGAAAAGGGGAGGGGCGAAACAAGGAGTAAAGTTGGGGAATTTAGGAGGAAATTGAAGGTAGTTGATATAAAGGGAGGGCAAGATGAAGGGCTGGACCGCGTCGGGCAGACCCTGGTTGTGATGGGCTGGGTCCGGACTCTCCGGGTTCAAAGCAGCGTTACGTTCATCGAGGTGACAGTTTTATCTTCTCGTATCAGTTGGGACGTGTTACAATGAGGCTTTACTTGGTTTATAAGAAAATGTTTGTAAATGGGGTATGCACTGAGGAGAAAGTTCAATTTTTGGACGCTAAAACTAATGTAAACCATGACTGGAGCTTGTTGCTTGGCATTTGGGATTGAAATTCAAGTTCTGCTTGTATGGCTGACATTGATAGCATATACCTTAAAGTGTGTCCTTGTTGTTATAAGTGTAGGTTAATGATGGTTCATGCCTTTCCAATATGCAATGTGTGATGAACTCGGATGCAGAAGGTTATGATCAGGTATTTATCATCACCTATGAAAATATCATTTTGTATTTGGATTACTAAAATTTTAATTGTTTCACACTATGGGATCTTACCAGTTTGTCACCTTTCTTATGTTTTCTTCTTGAGGCTAACTTGATATCGTTTGCGTATAATTTTAGGCAAACATGTCAATGGACAAAGGTATATACCCCTATTTTTCATATAATTATCTGCAATGATTAGGATATTAAAAAGTGATTGTTTCTTTCAAGAAAAAGCATTGGTGATCGAAAATAAAAATGCAAGCAGCAGTATTTGTCATAGCAGAGTGAGATTTCAAAGATGATGAAGAATGGAGTTTGGAGCTGGGTGTAGATGATTTTGTAGGGTGTCCATTCACTAGCCAATTTGGAGTAAAACTGCATGATGGCAAGAAAAGATTTGGCTTTTCATAACTTATAGTTGCTGGAGTGTTTAACTGGTGCACGTGATGGGCTTGAATGACTTGGAGTTAGGATGAAAAACATAGTTGGTTAGCCCTTGCTTGAGGAAAAAGTTCATTTTTTAGCTAAAGGTGGTGCTGTTGGTTTTGGTGGTACCTACATGAACTAAAGACATCAAAAGTTTTGCATCAAAATTTATTAATCTCTATCAACATATTTTAGTTATCATTTTCCTTTTAACTGTTTCAGCTTGATTAACTCTGAACTAGGTGGAAACTAGGTTCTCTTAGGAGCAATTTGTCTTTTAGTTACTTTTCTTGTTTCTTTAGAGGATAAGTATTGGGATGTTTCTATCTCAATATTCATGTAATGCAGTTCGATTGGGAGTGTTGGAAGGGTAAGAGCTATATTCAAACTTCTATTTTAACGATCAAGTTTTGTTTTCCTGATAATTTGAATGTTTACGTATGTCATAAATATGTTTATTTGAAGCTCTGGAGCTTGTTATTAGGTAGAATCTGGATTGGTCACAACTGGTGCTTCGATATTGGTGCAAGGGATCGTGGCGACAAGCCAGGGATCAAAACAAAAAGTGGAACTGAAGGTCAACAAAATTGTAGTGGTATGGTAATTTTTGAAAGTTGTTTTTATATATCCTTGTAGGAGTTTATATTCTTTGCACTTGTGCTGTGCCATAGTTGTCCTTGAACTGATGTAGTTTTCACAGTGTTATAGAACTATTTGACTCTGTAATGTGCAGTTCTGTTTATTTGTGGTAATTTTTGTTTGGTATAATGCATTACGTTCACATTTAAGATTTAAGTATTGTGCATAGAGAGTATTTTATGTGGGTAGGCATGTCTTGTTTATGTATGTGGGTAATTTTTTGTCCATGCATGCATATGAAGATTGTGAAAAGGCTAAGAATTGCAATCATTCTGGCCATTTACCTCAGTCCAGTGTGCTATGTCTCATGCCTTGCCTGTAAACATATCTTGCCATGAATTTGTCTTTTAGTAAGCTAATGCACAACATTACATGAATGAGATGAAGCTTGACTGGCATACTTGTTTAATTATTGATTATCTGATGTCCATGCGTGCTAATAATAACTTCCTTCACAGCTGTGTTCATTTCTCAATTCACTGTTGCTTCTCAATTTTAGGAAATTTTCTAAGAAAAATGTGTTATTGACCTTGCAGTGGCTAAATTAGAGGGAATAATCATCTATTTGAATCTAAATTCAAAAAGAGTAAACTTAACTATCCGTCTTGCAGAATTTTGCATTGGATATTGACTTTGAATTTGCCTGTCTCCTACTTAAAAAATTTTCTGCTCCCCTTTTGTTACATCTGAATTAAATTAGCTCAATGAACTGGCTTTCCTGTGGAGCCTGCTATTTCTTGCAATGAACAGATGAATCCATGATTATATTAGTCCCATAGTTGTTTCTCTCTCAATTTTTTTTTTTGGGATACTGAGAGCCCAACCTAGGTAGGGTCACTTTGTGTATCTACCCCTGCATGGTAAACTCAAGGAGGCAGCCTTGACAACGTCCAGGAATTACATGAGCTTTTGTTTTTTTGAAACGGTCCCTCGGTGGCTCGAACCGGAGACTTTGTCCCTCGTCAATCCACCCTTTGACATTGAGGCAACCCCGTGGAAGTTCTCTCTCAGATTTTTGAATGAATTATCCTCACCATACGAAGAGAGGAATTGAAATCTGTAGCTGGCTGACCTGATATTCCTGCCCTTGGACAAGTAACCTGAATATCTGGAAATAGGTTGAGGAGATTTTAGGAGCAAGACATAGGTGCTTTTGGTTTGATTACCAACTGGTCATCATGGAAATTATATGCATCTAGTCTCTTTTATTTGCTTCAACCTTTATATGAATTGACCTATTATTCTTGTAGGTTGGCAAAAGTGATCCTTCGTACCCCATTCAAAAGAAAAGGGTGAGCAGGGAATTTTTGAGGACTAAAGCTCATTTACGTCCTAGAACAAACACATTTGGAGCGGTAATTTGCTGCTTCTTTTTTTTCTTTCTCTAATTTATCTGTTATGCTAATGTGCCCTTGGAACATATTGTTTCAATTGTCATCATGTTCAACACAATATCTTTCTCTTTTAGTTACTTCTCACTTGCTTATCTTATGTGAACTTCATTAGTTACTTCTCACTTGCTTATCTTATGTGAACTTCATTCTCTTGCTTTGTGTATTTCACTATATTTTATTTGTAATTTTTTTTTCACATAGTTGAGTGTATTTCGTCTATTAAGTAGAGATTCTTTTCTGTAAAATTGGGGACCAGTAGGTCAGTGATATTTTATGGGTTATCAACTAGGATTTTTTGTTTTGCCCATGCTTAGCAGAGTAGAAGCATGGATAATACAGGATCCTTCTCTTTCTTCTTCATAGTGAACAAAGCCTATGACTTCTATTTTCTGATGGGAAAAAGGAACCTATTCACAAAGCATGAAGAAGGTGCCACCCAAATACTACTTGTGTTTCTGTAGCTATTTTTAACTGATTTATGTTATTAGAAGATTAAATATGAGAGAAAAATAAAGGAGCATTTTCTACATTGAGTGCACTCAAGTGACTCAATACATGTCTTAATACTGACCACATAGAAGATTTGTCAGACATTCTAGTTATGAACTAATTGAATGAAATAATCTATGCAATTGCATAGATTCAAATTGTTTATTGAACTAATCTTACCATATCGATAGTAGGGTTCTGTATTTGGAAGCTAAATAAACTGTAACACTATGTCTAGCAGAAGTCCCAAACTGGTCTTGGAACTACTCGCTAGACCTAAAATAAAACATGTGGATTGTGACCACAGCCTTTAGAGATTGCCAAAACTGGTGTAAGCTAGAACCTAGTGGAAGAGAAAACAATCAATTAGTTATTCAACTACACCAAAAGGTTTTGTTTGTTATTTTTTATTTCATGACTTATGTTCTTTACTACCCTATTATCTTCCTGTGGCTAACACAAAATTTCTTCCAGCACAACCTCAAGACTCCATGACCTATATCTTTAACATCATATATTCTTTGCCTTTATGTTCTTGATGCTTTTCTGTTGCTCAATATATTCTTTCTTTTTTCTTCCCAATTTTTGTCCATTTCTTTTGAATAGAAGTTCCAATTCATTTTACCGTCGGGATGTGCATTTGACCAGTCTGATTTGTCAAATTGGTTTGCCCTTCTTGATCCTTGAGTCAAATTGGTGTTTCTGTATAAATAGCATTGCTTTGTTTTTTCATACTGTCTTCTGGCATAATGAATACTCAAGCATATGGTCATGTCTCTCTATTTCACATGCCTTCAGAACTGGACTGTTAGTTGCACAGTGTTTTCGTTGTCTTGGTTTTGATACCAATGCTTACTAACTGAGGAATGCTCGATGAGACAACTGCTTTTATGCACTTTTTGAATCATTTATCATTTTGGACCAATGGTGTGGCTTGCGTATTCTCTCTTTTAATACTGCTATCGGGTTTTAGGTCTCCAGAGTCAGGAATGCTTTGGCTTATGCTACACACAAATTTTTTCAAGAAAATGGGTTTGTTTGGGTCTCAAGTCCTATTATCACAGCCTCAGATTGCGAAGGAGCGGGTGAACAATTCTGTGTTACTACTTTGGTATGCAGTCTAGCTTAAAGTATTCATCTTTCAGTAGAATTCCTTTTGTGCATCTTTTTATGTTTTCATAAACTTTACATTTGGCAATTTTAGCTTAAGACATGCACACTTACATTCAGGAATGTAGGTCCATCGTGTTTCTTGCATCCTCTTTTGCAGCTTATATGCTTTTTAAGAGAGTAGTTTCTTGATGTGCGTTCTGATCTTTCGCTTCTGTGCTTGCTTTGCTAAAATTGTGTCTCCTTGGAAATGCAATTCAGATCCATGTGTATATACGCGCGTAGACACTTACATACACACAAACTTCATGCATATGTCTATTTGTTTGTGCATGTGTATCTGGGGACAATTCTAATTATAGTGTGAGGGAGAGGCAGGTTGTTTATAATCAAAGGTGCAGTATTCTTCTAACACTGTTTTGTTTATCCTGTAAATATCTTTCTAATTCTGAAAAACTTTTTCTTCAATTGATAGATACCGAGCTCCCATGAAGCCATTGATTCTCCCGTGGAAGCTATTCCAAAAACAGAGGAAGGATTGATTGATTGGTCACAAGTGAGCCACATTCCCATACTCTATTTTACTTTTTCACATGAAGCCATGATGCTTTAGAGACACCTAAGAAATCTGGTCGGTCATTTTTTTTCTTTTAATTAGAAACAAAGTTAACGTTATATTAGCTGTGAGGCACCAAGGGGGTGCTGCTCATATACAAAAATAAGTTAAATCCTATCTAGAAGTGAGGACATCTATGAACTCTACAAGGTTCTCCTCATTTACAAAAGAATTTTTCGTTATCCATAATTTAAGCATATAAATCCATCTATTCCTTAACATACTAAGGGATGTTTCCATCCCTTCAAAAGTCCTCCTGTTTCTCTCTCCCCACAATGGCCAAAAAATGAGAAGCGGGATCAATGCAGTAGCTTTCTTCTTTTCTCCAACAGCTCTTATGTGTCCCCAAGCCCCAAATCTGCTGCCAACAACCGTGAAATCACCCAAACTTGAAGCATCTATTCGGAAGAGTGAATCCCCTTTCTGTAGATTATCAAGGGTTAGAGGTTTACCTAAGCAGCCTCCCATGCAAAAAATCTGGTCAGTAGTCAATGCTTTATTGCTGGTAACATGGCCTGTAAAGATGTTGGTAAATTGGTGTATTTTCTTAGAAGAGGATAATGCAAGAAAGGCTTCATTTGAGTGAACATTAACTTTGAAATTAGGAACTTGATGACATGCCCATCAATAAAATTATTTGATGCACTATGAATGATATGCTAAAATCGTCAACTTGTGGGTGATCAATGGAGAGTTAGACATTATAGAGGAAAAAGCGACAGGTTGTTGGTCTCTATCTTTTTTTATTTCCCTTTTTCTTGTGGAAGGCAGTGGAAGGGATATGAAATTGGTCGGATCTATTGTAATTTATTTGACAAACCTTGTTAAAACTCCTGGCCTATGCCCTTAAGAAATGTTTAGATAATGTTGTATGTTGTGGTCAAAGATCTCCTATTCTTATACGTCTCAGCTGATCTTCTTTGAAATTAGGTTTACTTGCTATTTTGACAATACTTAAAGTATGTATATATTGATTTCAATTGCTGTTGATGTAACTTTATCTCTGCTTCAAATGTCAGGATTTTTTTGGGAAACCTGCATTCTTGACTGTCTCAGGCCAACTCAATGGTGAAACATATGCTACTGCCCTTTCAGATGTATATCTTCCATGCTTGTCCTCATTTCTGTGTTAAATTGGGAAGGCAATTCATTTGAAATGTTAATGTTTCGTAA
This sequence comes from Moringa oleifera, assembly GCA_021397835.1. NCBI lineage: Eukaryota > Viridiplantae > Streptophyta > Magnoliopsida > Brassicales > Moringaceae > Moringa > Moringa oleifera. The sequence continues at coordinate 3,199,959 of JAJFZO010000566.1, forward strand.
TTCTACATTTTCAGGTGTATACATTTGGTCCTACATTTCGAGCAGAAAATTCTAACACTGCTAGGCACTTGGCTGAATTTTGGGCAAGTGTTCTTTGTTTAGTCTGTATCTAATTATACATTTTTTCCTGGGTTTAATCTTGTCATTTCAAATTGAGTATCTAAAAATTTGTTTTTTTTCTCTGCATCTAAGATGATTGAACCAGAACTTGCATTTGCTGATCTGAATGATGACATGGCCTGTGCAACTGCCTATCTCCAGTATGTAGTATGTTACATTTCACATTCTGTTGTCAATTCAACAATCTCTGAGCAGAATTTATTCTGACAAGCCAGCAGGACGCAAGACATCCATAAATTTCTTAACTTTCTTTACAAATTTATGAATAACACATACCTTTATTCATTGAAGGTGAGATATGTCCTGGACAGTTGCAAGGAAGACATGGATTTTTTCAATACTTGGATTGACAAAGGAATCATTGATCGTTTGAGTGTATGAACTCCCAATTGTAACTTTTCCTCCTGTATCCTTTCTGTAATATATTTATTTAATCATCGATCGTTTGAGTGCATGAATTCCCGATTGTAACTTTTCGTCTATCCTTTGACTGTGACTTTTGTCTGATCAACAGGGTGTTGCTGAGAAAGACTTTGTGCAGTTGACTTATACGGACGCCATTGAACTCCTTCTGAGTGCAAAGAAGAAATTTGAATTCCCGGTACCGCATATTTCTCTTCTCTAATCATTATTGAAAAATTAAAGTCGTAATTGAGAAAATGATATATCATTGGGTCTTTGGAGTTTTTTCTAGGTGAAGTGGGGATGTGATTTGCAGAGTGAGCATGAACGTTACATAACTGAAGAAGCATTTGGTGGATGTCCTGTTATAATCAGAGACTACCCAAAGGCAAGCAAGTGCTACTCTCTCCTTTTTCATTTCTTTCTCCTGAAGAAACTGGAAAATATGTTGGCATTTTCTACTGTGCTTGGAACTAATGCTTTGAAGTTCTTCAATATAAAACTCAGGAGATCAAGGCATTCTATATGCGGCAAAATGATGATGGGAAAACTGTTGCAGCAATGGATATGTTGGTTCCTCGGGTAATTATACAGTTTTCTGAGATCATTTATCTCATTGTTGCTTGCCATGTTAGATTATGTAAAATATGGTGGTGGGCTCTAACTTTTGATATCTACTGTTGGTTCCTGTGTGCTGTTTTATTCAGCCGAAGAACTATTGTGATGTTTTATTTATCTTTAAAAGAATGTGCTGTTTTAGTAACTTGTATTGCATATAGTTTCTTGTTCTTCTTTGATAAATAAGTGGTGCTGTTTTCTTTTGTGAGGCAGCAAGCACACTGCTCATGTTATTCTCTCTGTTTTATGTAAGATTGGTGAACTTATCGGTGGAAGCCAAAGAGAGGAACGGCTTGACTATTTGGAAGGCCGTTTAGATGAATTAAAGCTAAATAAGGACAACTACTGGTGGTATCTGGATCTTCGTCGTTATGGCTCAGGTCAGTGATTCTTCCTCCTAAAAATACCTGTTTGTCTATGTTGATAGTTGGAATTGTGTGATGTAATTATACAAAACCAGATGTGTTAATAACATTTATGTTCGGTGCTGTGATCTCTTGATTTGGTAATTTGCCAGTTCCTCATGCGGGGTTTGGACTTGGCTTTGAAAGGCTTGTGCAGTTTGCAACTGGAATAGAAAATATAAGAGATGCAATTCCTTTTCCTAGGACACCTGGTTCAGCCGAGTTTTGAGGGAAAATTTTCTTGGAAATTCTTTATTATTGAATAGACTATAATGTTAAGTGGGTTTATTTTTTGTTCCCTCTTCTCTAAGTTGGTCTGTTTCTTGTTATTTGTGAACGGAGTCAAAGTATAAGTTGGCTGAACTTAGCCCTGGAATCTTACATTTCAATGAAATATGCAAAAATAATGTTTATTTACATTTTTATGCATATAATTTTTCGGTTCATTTTCTAAGTTTTTGGCTTTTGGGAACTGCCACTAGGCTTTTATTGGGTGAATAATGAGTAGTATTTAAGTGGCAACCAATTTTGAGAGCAAACCATGATTTATATTTTTGATATACATATATTACACTACAGCTGGAGGTAATTGTACTAAGAATTAAGATTTTTTTTTTTTGGTTGATTTAATTTGTGTTAATTTATTTTTAAAAATGAAAATTTGTTTTTTCTTAAATTTATTTTGTTAATATAATAAAAATACAAATAATTTTTTAATTTTTTTTAATAAATCAATCAAAATTAAATGGATTAGTGATTGTGTGTATGAATGACTTGATTGTGGGAATAGATGTGGGTGCTCTACTGCATGTCCAAAGACGCTGAAAAGATTACTGAGTGCTATCAAAATATGAAATGCAATTAAGATAAAGTCAAGATGCAGAGTTACAACATTGCATGCTTTTAACTATTCCATTTGACAAATGGAAGATGCCTAATGCATAGTTTTGATGGCCTGTGAAAAGGGTCATGACCTTCAAAAATGTCTAGATAATTTTTTTGAAAACTCGCACTCTTTGGTAGGGGTGTCCACGGTTCAGTTTCAATTTTGAATAGTGAGTTAAAAGGTTTGTGGTTAGCAAAAATCGGAATTTAAATCATTAAATTTTAGTTTTGGTTAAGATTCGATTTAAAAATGATTTTAGTTTCGATTCATAAATAATTTAAGTTTGATTCCGATTTAATTTCAAGTTTGGTTTAAAAAGATTGTTTTTCTTTAATAAAAGTAATTTATAATTAAATTAAAATTTTTAATAAAAATATAATGATTATATTTTTATTGAAAATATATATTTTTAAAATTAAATTATTTATAATGTTTAAATTATTTTTTACAAAATTTTTAAATTATTTTATTTTATATATTTTTAATTAATTTAATTAAACTGAATCAAAACTATGGATTTTGAATCGGTTTCGATTTTGATTTTGCTTCAAAATTTATATGAATCGAATCAATTTAAAGCAATTTTGATTACGATTTAAAATTATTATAAATGATTTTAATTTGATTTAAATTTTAAAAATTTTGATAAATTTTAAATATTACGATTCAATTCATCCTCAATCCAATTCATCCATTTTTTAAGTGATGGTTGTTATCACAATCCAGTTTTGTGGTAACAATCATCACTTAAAAATCTTCATTAATCTGTTAAACCTCAATTATAAAGAGGCAATGTTTAAAGTGACAAAAATCTTCATAAATCTGTTGACCTCAACGACAAAAGGGCAATGTTTATAGTGACAAATCTTCGTAACTGAAAATTCAGTTTTCATGATGAGTTTTTAAAGTAGATAGCAACGGAGTTACAGCAATACAAATGAACAAACAAAACATCTTATTCTTAACCAATCAGTACACTATCCTTTTCCCTTGAGATCTTTTTGAGGCTCTCCTCAATCTCAAGGTACACTTTCTGTTTTCAACAAATGAACAAATGAACTGTACAACAGTATCTCAAGATTTCCTTGGCTCTCAGAGTGAAGAAGAAAAAACAGGAGCCCAGCTACTCAAGCATTTGAGGATGGGAACTCTGGGCCCTTGGTAAAGTATAGGATTAAACAGAACTGTTAAATATGCCATTTCAGCTTATACCACAGGCTGTGTGCAAGTTGGGGAAATACAAGAACCCTTTTTGATAGAACCAACTCCATTGCTCAAAATAGCACTTCATCGGTCACCAGGAACAAAACTTTGATATTTACATCTTCATAACCCTGGCTCAAAGTTCCACCTCATGAAGCTCATCCCCGAAACTGCTACTGCTCATTGGACTAGGCATAAATGGAGACATGCCCACCACCTCCCCTAGAGGTTTTGGTTCAGTTATTTTAGGAGGACTAAATGCATCATTGAAGCTTCCACTCCATGAAGCTGTCCGTCGTGAATGAGCTGAATGAGGGCCAATTCCGTTTGTTACAACCGCTTTTCTTGTGATGTTATCCATGCTGGGAACTCTCTGCATAGTCACTGATGATGAAGTGGAAGTCTGGGATAAATCATCTGCTGTGGATGTCAAATGATTTTCATTAATTGCATTTTCTTCTTGTGCGCTTTCTGCTATAGCCTCCATCCCCTGGTCACCCGGCGGTGCAGGGGCAGGAACAAAAAATTTTGCATTTGCAGCAACAGCAGGTCTAACTGATGGGACAGAAGGTGACTGGAATGATTTTGCCATGTTTCCACGACCTTGGTTGAATGTGTCAACATACCTTCAACAAAAAATTTTATTGTCAGAAACTTGTGAACATGACTTTATCAGGATAGATGGGCACCTTGAGAGGAAATTAAACAAAGAACATTTTTATAGGAAACGAATATCTAATTATGAAATACTAAGATTTGTTATTGCTTCAGCACCAGATTTCTGAGCAGCAAATTATAACAGGCTCGACTGCGAATCCTAGAAGTGGTCAATTACCTGGCTCGAACACCCATCCGCCCCCGAGCTGAAAATTGATTTGAGTTGCTTGGAATTGGCGGGATTCCTGAAGAGTGTTCTGATGTACTTGGACTTTTAAATTTTGGGCTCCCACCTGGCGGAGACCCCTCACTTTTCACTGCAGGCTTTGAGTTGTAGTCGGACATACCATTCTGGAAGGCTGAAGTTGTTGGAGGGGGTGCCAGAGCTGCTTCTTCAGCTGGAGGTTCAACACCTTCCTCCACCCATCTTTTTAGTTTTTCATCGTAGTAGAATTTGTTCTTTTCACCCAATTTCGCCTTCAACAGCAAAGCAAATGAGAGAACAATTAATCAGGATACCAAGAGATATGATCCATAATTCCTGCATGGAAACATCAGATCGAAAAAGTAAAAGTGAACTTCAAAGCTACCTGTCGATCTGATCGAGGTCTTAACACTAGCCCGACAGTCTTCTGCAAAAGCTGTGAACCAAAACCAAAACGACCAAAGCGTGATGCAGTTCCTGATCCTGCCGGTTTGCCTTGTGCACTGGATGAGGTTTCTTCCTTTGATGAATCAACCTGACCCTCCCATAAGTTAGCAGGAGTTAGCAAATGTTAGACGAATGCGGCATGAACATCAAGATAATGATTTCCTCATTTTGAGGTGTACATACCTGTCTTGGACTTCTACCAAAGTCTGGCTCTGAAACACTCCTATTATGCATTGTCATTTTATTCCCATCAGCAGCCCAGTCACTTATGGGCTCCATCGAAGCAGAAGGCATTAATGATGACATGGTCATAGTTGATTGACTAGCTGATACTCTAGGGGCCATTTGTTGGTGATAATGTTCAGTAACTTGAACATTTCCATGCGATGTTGAAGGTGCAGGTGGTGGTAACCCTCCAACAACACGATGTGCTGTACTATCAAAAAAGTTCAGCAATTTACCTACTAATTTTCCTGGGGCCAAATTTGTTGCATAGCCACCCTGAAAATGCATGCTCACTCAGTAGGATCAGGCAAAACATAACTGACATTGTAGGAACAGAAAATGGACATAACACTTGCAGCACCATCAAAAAAAGTTCACCAAGAGAAATACCTGTTGATGGGTTCTAATCCTCTCTTCAAGAGATAACACCAACTGTTTCCATGTTTCTACTTCAGGTGCTCGACCAGTTTTCAGAGATTTTAATACTGCTTGACAGTACCTGAATCAAGTTCAAAATGTTATGAAACTGAATACGTGATTGTATCATATGTCAGAAAAAATTCTTACACACTTACTTCAATGCGTCAGAAACTTTTCCAACTTCAGCCAGCATGTATGCATATATGAGCTTATATGGCTGAAATGGTTGCAGGATAAACTGAGAATTTCCAAGTACCTTTGAATATTCATATAACTCCGTCCTCTGTTGATAGATCCATTCAATTAATTAATACAGTTACAATGAAATAGCCATTTACATGATCGCAACAATAAGGGTGGTCAGTTGGCATGTCTGCCCGTGTGTGAATTTGCAAGAGAGTGCAAAGGATGCAGAGTTAAAGAACAAGAAGAAAATCCAATGCACAAGCTTTGCCATATGCAGGATTTGGTTATGGTAAATGTCAAAAGGAACTGAGAAAATCTGTCCAACCATATGCTGTAATTTACTTAAACCATATAGCAAGTCCAAAGCTACTTGACTAGCAATGGAAGGATGCATACAAGACAAAGCAACTACACTACATGCACATAAACTAAAAAGGAAGATAAAATGAGCCAAAAACAAAAGCCTAACAAACTAAAGCGCACCTGGATAGCCTCTGGACTAGCATAAGTTCGGGGAAATTTCCAGTGATCTGCTCCGATAAGGCACAGTCTTGCACTATCTGAATAAGCCTCAAAATTTGCTTCAGCGACTAAGTAGCAAATGTGGGCTGCAGTTATCTGAATCATAAATCTCATGTCAGCCATAAGAATAAAAACTCTCATTAGAAGGTGTGGTAAATAAGCAAGGCAAAGATATAAGTTACCTCACTTCTTTCCCTCCACAGGCAATCCCCCAGATGAATAATCACAAGCTCATCATCTTTTGTTCTGTTTGCAGTTATTACAGCCAAATTCTCTTCCCAGTCATTAAGCATGCCATTAGCCCCAATTTGTAACTAAAATTAATGAGGGAAAAGGAATCAAGATTTCCACATAAAGATATCCAAAGGAATTATGTAAGATGTAAAAAGATTACAGTGACACAACAGCTAAACCCAGACTCCCAGGGTCCGAGAAATCCAAGATAAGCATTACTAGTTCTTCCATCTAGAAACAACATCACAGTAGCATCGAAAGATTCAAAAAGCAATCCTACTCTATTCTGAACTTATGCTTAAGAAGAAAAGTTTTTGCTAGTAATGGTCTTATGCTCTTCCACCCTTGTTTATGTCATGGTAGAATACATTTTCATAATACAGATGTCCCTACATTCTTCCTGTAAGTAATGACTCATGAGAAAGACTGGAAGAAGATCAATGAGCCCATTCAGAAACAATATTACTATGTACAATCTATCCAGCTATGAACTTTTTCAGTATACACTTAAATACTTCAACAGTCACCTGTGCAGGCTGTTGAGACATAATTACAGGACCACTAAGATTGCTATCAGTGGTGTTGTCTGCGGAGAACACTTCTGCTGGTTGCCCTGCAATTAGCAGGCATAGTGTCCGCAAAGGTGATCCTGCCACTAGCTGGCGAAGAGCCATTTGCTTCACCGTATCAATGTAGAACTGCATTGTTACCAAGCCACCAACCAAGTATGTTACAAATCCAAACAAGAGACAGGAAAAAATAGGGAATAGCATGCAACAAACCTGATCACCAAGTTGCGATGCAAGAACAAGTGCAGGTCCCCACAACTGACCTTCTTGTGCACATTGTAGAGCATCCATTTTTCTACCAGAAACCAGAAGACTCTGCACCTCAGAAGCAGTTGCCTGGAAATACACTGAAATTAGTTAAGAACAATGATAAATTATCCTATGGCAGAGTAAGTCCACAGCATACCCGAATTTGTCCTTCAGATGGTAACTGCTGCAAGCAGTGGCTAAGAGCACCATATGCACCATATTGTGAGCCATCCTTCTTGGCAGATGCAAAAAGTTTAGCAACTGCTGATTCGGGAGTATCACTCTCCTATCAAGAACAAAAAAGATAAAAAAGTTAGCAAATGCTAAATTAATAATATCTGTCAATGACTTCTACGCAGGAAGGTGTGAACATATGCATTCACGCTTGAATTAGTTTTATATGCACGCATATATATGTTTGATTGCTACGCTCTGCATCGAGACCTATCTTAAGCTCACCCCTCAATCACCTTAGCATTACCTGAATAAGCTTTTCAAGAATATTACCACAGGGGAAGAAGCACAAACCTGTGTTCACATTTACAGAAGAGTGCTGAGCATCCTACTGGTTTTTACTAGAGGGCAATCCGAATACAACGTCCACTCTTTTTCAGCCAAATCTTTCTCCAAGAGCTTGTAGCATTAATAATAACAACGTAAAACCCATAAAGTTCTATTTATTTTTTATTTTTTTATTTTTTTTTTTTTGAGGTGGCTAGTCTTGATTTCATTAAGTTTTCCCAAAAATTCCAGACAATGTATTACCATAAAATGATTTGTCATAATATGATTCTTTTGAGTTTTAACACTGAAGTGACACAAAATTATGGATATACATGACAAACTACCAGACATGAGCACTGGTGACATAGAAACTGCAGTATAACAGCCTCTTTATGGCAAAAATGGTGTTGGCAATGGAGATCGCCAAAAGAAAAATCACATGACAGGTATTTGGACAAACTTCCGGAACTGGATAATGAAAGTGCTTGACCAATCAAGAGTGAGTTCAACAGGAGGGGAAAAAAAAAGTCATGATTTACCCTCATAGTAGTGTCGGTCCCAAAAGGAGATCGGAGTTTTCCATAATGCTGACAAGCTATTTTGAGCAGAGAGAGTAGCAAGCTCAAACGTTTGCCTTTTCGATAATCCAAGTCGGGAGATTCACAGTTTGCAATTCTCTCATCAATCCACTTATTCAACTCTTTACTTCCAACATTCCCACCAACCAATGGACCTGGAAAGGATTGTTGGCACAAAGCACGGAAGTAATCAAAACTGCTTCCTCCAGTGCTGGAAGCATTAGAGTTTCCTGTGACAACTTCCATCAAATTCAAGACAGAAATGGAGCTGCCTACAGGATCCTTCACACAAAATAAACACACTTATGAGTAGTTCTTCTCTGAGATTAATTTAAAATAAAAGGGTTTTCACATTCAGGCATTTATATATAACAATAAAGATTCTATACTTGTGAAAATAATCAGAAGAAAACCTCTGAAATTGTATATTTCATCACAAGAACTTTGGTTACCAAATGGATCTATAAAAATAAACCTTTCAGGTCCTAACCTGGCTTCCAAATGATGAGTTCTGGACAGAACTATTATCTTTCATCACAATAAGTTTTCCACCGAACCCAAAAGTAACAAGAGCATGTGGTGGCCGCCCAGCAGATGATCTTCCCACATTGGGAGCGTAAGAAAACTGCTGGCCTCTCTGAAATGATTGGTGGGCCATATTTACGGGTTTATGAGGGCCATAGAAATCATTTGAGAAATTCATTTGTTCACTTTGCTTCAGATCACCCATGTTAAACTGCTGACTAAAGTTCCCACCGTGGATAAAGCTTTGGATCCCAGCAGTCCCATTAGCCTCAACATGATCCTTGCCTGCTTTCTCATAGGACTGAACTGTCTCCACAGAACTAAAAGATTTCTCTCGGTCAACATGGCTATTCATTGAATCCTTTGAACCATAAAGATTATCCACTTTCTGGTTTCCACCAAAATTTGAAAGTGTAGCAGTCTCAGTAACAGTTTCTGTCTTAGCATCAGTCTTAGGTTGCCAGATATTCAAGTCTGGCTGATTGTAGCTACTGTAAGACTCAGCCCAGTTGCTGTATTGGCCTTGATTACCAAGAGCTTGTGATGAATGTTTATCAGTCTGCCCATATTCACCATATATACTACTATTGTTATTATTGTGATATGCCACCATAGAAGCGTGCCCGTTCTGATTATGCTGATCCTGAGTTTGAACAGTTGATTCAGAAGTCGCGTTGTAGCTTTCCAATGTGCGCCATTCTTGAGCAATTGTGTCATAATACCACCCAGGATACTGAGGATCAAAAATCATGTGTTCTGGGTAACCATTATTCACCTGTGAAACCTGACTCCAGTTAGACACGTTCTCAGTTGTGCTAGTATCAGCGACAGTCCCCATAACAGACTGAGCACTTTGCCGCAAATAAGAAATCTCCGATTTACCATCAGATGCCCCAGACCAATCAGCAGTGGAATTGTCATAAGTCCCTAGAGTATTCGTGTTTGCATTAAAACCATCTACTTGATACCATTGCCCAGTATTTGGGTCATACTTCCATCCTGGATAAAGATTCTCCCAATACTGACTGCTACTCAAGTCCTGCCCATTTACACTCTGATCCACAGGGTTCCCATACACTTGACCATCTTGATACTGGCCATAATTAACAGAATTATCAAAACCGACAGGTCCATTATCTCCATTTCCAGACACAATATTGGCTCCGCTGTTCACATTTTCCTCCACCTTCCCGGAAAAATCCCTGGAAGCAGGAAAATCTACGGAATTCTCTCCCAGGTCGCTGAAAAAATCTGAGTATGATCCAAATCCATGCCCACCATTCTCCGACAAATCCGGGTGGAAGTAGTTCCAACCCACCTCCTTAACCCCAGAACCTGCACTGCTCTTGCTCACCCTCTCTGAATCAGATACCGACATAGCCTCCTCTGATCCTACCATGTTGTTGTTAGACTCAATCATGCTGCTATCAGACCCTAACCCTTTACCCGCCATTAATGAAGAATCACTCTCTTCACCTGCAACCGGCTTCGTTGCACTTGCATCAACAGTAATATCCCCAGTTTTCATTTCATGTAATAGATCCCCACCTCCGGAATCCTCGATGCTCAGATTCGCAAAGGCCCTAGCGTCGTCGGATTCGTTTCCCTCCGTGAATTTCGGGACAGTTGATGACGATGATTCGTTAGGCCCGAAATCATCATCGACTAGCTTGTCGAAGAAATCCTCGTCCGTCTGATCCTCCACGTGAAATGGAGGATTCGAAGCCATAGACCAAAAAAAAAAAAAATTAACCCCAAAGAGAACCCCTAAGCTAACCTTTCCTCTTCAAGGATTCACGCTTAATTTATTATTTACCCTCGAAATTCACCTAAATCTACAGCTTCTCTCTCATATTCAGCCAAAAAACCTTTAAATTCGAGCTATGCTACAGAGCAGACGCCGAGATCCAAAAGCCAAAGCACTAAATCGAGTAGAGAAGGAGCGAGATCTAGCGTTCCCAATATCTCCCTGCAACCGTACGAGCATAAAATTGAGATAAACAAACAGGACGAAAACTGCCAATCCTAGATATAATTCAAGGCACTAAAATAAACAGAACAGAAATGAATTTCAATCAAAATGAAAACAGAACGACAGATACTTACAGATTTAGGAGGTGACCATTTGCACAGAGAGAGAGAGAGAGAGAGAGAGAGAGAGAGAATTGACGAAAGGGGAGAAGAGAGCCTTCGGCTTCGCACCACCGACTCAACAAGGGAGAGAGAGAGAGAGCTCCTCTTTTTTAAAAAAAAAAAAGTTTATATTTCTTACCTTGCCTCATGTCTTTTCTTTAATTTGTGTTCTAATCAATGTATCATTCAATTTTACGGCCGGATGCAGGAGATTACAGCAAGGATTGCTAGTTCCACTCACGTATTTTACTATTTCCAGTAACAACGCCGTCTTCTCATTGGTTGAACCAGTCGAAAGTGGGAGTGACGGTAGTAATTTTTGCCCACTTTATTATTTACACCTTACCATAACAAGGGGATTTTGCATTAATTACACAAATCTTAGTAGTATGCAATCTAGCATCCATCATTTCACTTTAATATATAAAATCATTTTTTTTTGCACCAAATTTTTAGGTATTCGATAATTAGTTTTATTATATTATTTTGATGAATTTAATAATGATAACAAAAATATACATAATAATTTTATTTAAATAAAAAAATTATCAGCAAAAAAATTTAGAATTATTATTTATATATTATAAAACTTTTAATATTGTGTTGATATATTAAATTTTGATTCTTGAAAAAAAATTATATAAATTAAATTTAACTCTTTTAATTTTATGTGAAAAAAAGCAAGTATTCTTCATTTTTGTTTATCGATTAGGGATTTCTAAATTAACTAATAAATTATAAATTTTTTTGGAAAGTTTTTTTAAATTTTTAAAATTATGAATTGTTTCTTTATCCATTAATATGATTTATAATGCCCAAAAAAAATAAGTAAATGTTATTTTTTAATTATTTTATTCTTCACTCATTAAATTATAAAAATTGACTTTTTTTGTTAATTTTTTTATTTTCTGTTTGAAATTTTAGATAAATGTGGTGAGTTAAATATAGTGAGTGGATACTTGTCTGTTTATTTATATTTTTATTAATACGATAAATTAAAAAATAATTATTTTAAAAAATGTAAATTATATTAATAAAAATTTTGATATGAAGCCAGCAAGGTATCCAACACACTTCCGATACTCAAATTTGATTTAACAAAAAATTTAAAATTTTGATTTCATTAAACAAATATTTATTTTTTCTGACCTTCAAATCTTAGGAAACCCAAGATTATTAACTTAATAAAAAATAATGACTAATTAGCCTAAGCAAGATTGGTAGAATTTAATATATGATTTAATTTTCAATATAATTTCATATCATTTGAGAATTATTTACGCACAAAGATATAAGGTTAATTGCAATACAAAGACTTATAATTTTTACGGATTCTCAATTGCATGTTCACTATTTTTTTAATTTGGGATTTTCATTCATTATATTTTGTTAATTTTTAAAACTTATGATTTTTTTAATATGAAACAATAATTATTATGTTATATGATAATTAATTAAAATTTTATTTTTATTCTTTTTATATAAAATATAAAGATTAAATAAGCATATAAAAAATATATTATGAATATGTTGCTGTTTATTTAGCTAATAGAAAAAATATTTTTTTCAAGCATGGTTATAAAACTACAATGGCATAATTATTATTTTATTTATTAAAAAGTTATGAGTGTTAAAAATAACAAAATTTATTAGATGAAAGTTTCATATTTAAAAAATATCAAAATGTAAATCTTTAATTTTAATATATTTTTTATAAATATTAATTTAAAATTTTATATAAAATACAAGTTTTTTAATAAAATTAATCAAAAATATAAGTTTATGCAAATTTTAAAATAATTAAAAGTTTGATTACAAAGGTATCAATAAAACAGATAGCATCTTGGCATGATTTTCTATATATCCAATAAATATTACCACTAATTAATAATTAAAACTGCTATCTATAATAGTAAAGGTTTCACATATTTAAAATCAATTAGCTTTTAATCTATTTAAAATGATAAATCCTTTTTAACAAGAAAAAAATCTATTTAATTATTTTCAATTAATTAGATGATAGGATTCATATCTTTCACGATGAAAATGCTTTACTATGTGCAAACTGACAAAGTTCTCCTCTTACCATTGGGTCACTCTCAATATTAATTTTTATGAAGATTTTATAAAATTATAATATTTTATTAGATATTATTAATCAAAATTTATATTTAAAAATAATAAATTAAATTTTAATTTATTAATTTGAATTAAATTAAATTTTATTAAAAATTAAAAAATATTCAAATGAAAATTTTTATATAATAATTTTAAAATTAAAAACTTTTATAGATATAAAAAAATATTCAAGTTACATTGACAAAAAATTTCAAAATTTTTTAAGCACTTAAAATGTATTTTTAAAATTTATGCAGTCTAAATTTTAAAAAATTCATAAAAAATAAATTTTATATTGAAAATATTTTTAATATTTTTAATTATTTAATTTGTTATTTTTTAAAATAAAAGTTTGATGGACAACATGAAATAAACATTAAAATTTTATATAATATTTATTTTTTTATTTATAGAAAATTATTGACTTTTTAGCATCATTTAATTTATAATTAAATAATCTTTGCCTGGATCCAATGTCGGTTTCCAAATTATATAGTAAAGCAAACTACAAGAGCCCTAGTCTTTGAGATCTCTACCACTACTTAAAAACCAAATATTTTGGATTTGTTTATTCATGAAATTTTGATTATTTATCTTATGTTTACGGATGGGAATGGCAAGAATGATCTGTAATTTCACGTGCTTCCTTCGCTAAGGGCAGCGTGGTTCATGCCAATGGAACAGTGGATACCAACCTGTTGTGTTGGTGCCGTGGTGACAACTAGGTTGCTAAAATGTTAATGCAATTTTGGCTTTATAAGATATGATCTGTTTTACTTTAGAAAATTACTTAATAACAACTGTCACGTCACTGATTCTCGATTAAAGGATTGACTCATATCTTATTTTTAATTTATATTTTAATTCAGAAGAGTTTGGGCCATTTGTAAATCATAATAGTTTTACCTTTTTTAAATAAGATTTGAATTATTTATTTGTTTATTTATTTTGATTCAAAATTTTACTTTTTTTCTTTATATTTCTTATTTTGAATTTGACCATTTTGGTTGTGATTAATAAGTTCTATAAGGCAAATATTATTTAAGATTCTAAGGATCCTCTTTTTATTAAAAAAATATTTTGAATTTAAAACTTTTTAAAATAATTTTAATTTGATAATAAATAAATAATTAAAATTTTATTAAATATTTAAATTATTTAAATTAAGAATTTTTATTACGAATTTTGACTTAATTTTTTTGTTAGATATAAAAAAATTCAAATTACCATAACAAAAAATTTAAAATTTTTTTAAGTATTAAAAAATATTTTCAAAAAATATCAGTCAATATTTTAAAATTTTTATAATAAATAACACATGAGTAGAAAATTATTCATAATTAAAAAATTGATTTAAAATTTATTCAAATTATTTTTAAATATTTTGACAATAAAAATGTGATTATTTTTTTATAATAATTTAAATCAAAAAATTAAGATAAAATATTTAAAAATAATTATCCTAAATTTTTTTATTTACTCAAATTTATTAATTTCATTTGCTCAAGTGAGATCAGCCCAAGAATCTAAATGGAAGCATAATGCTGAGTAAAAGGCCACTCTACCAATGTGACAGATTCAAATCATTTTTGTGCAAGGGAGGAACAATTGGGCCCCAAATTAAGATTCCACAGTCATCAGCACTACCAATATTTGGGCCAATTGTCAATTGGATTAGGTCTTTAATTTATTATTGAAAGTAAGCTTTATAGTAAATATTTAAATTAAAATTTTTATATAATAAAATTTGATTATATTTAAGTTACTGTTATAAAATTTTAAAATTTTTTAAAATTATACTATTAAATATTTTTAAAAATTATAAAAATCAATTATTACTCAAAAATTATTTAAATTTAACGAATTGACTTGAAATAGAGTGTAAGATTATTTTAATTATCTCTAAGCCATTTTAACAGTGAAACAATTTGTTATCATTATTTAAATTAAAGTAAATTGAAATATCAAATATATAATTAATTCAATTAATACATCATAATTTAAATTAAAATTAAGTATAATTTTAATTTTGTTAAATTCATCTTAATTTTTTATTTTATGAAATTTTAATTTTTTTAAAAATATAATAAATATTAATTCTTTTTAAAAAATCACTTCATAACATTCTATTTGATTTGATAAATGACATGATTTTTACTGAAAATTGTTAATGAAAAATTAGAAAAAATATATTTAATTCTAATATTATTTATCACAGATCCTCCGTACCTAAAATGGAAAAATTAACAAATCAGATTAAAAGTTGCACTTGTATAAATATAATAATTTTTCTCACATTCTTCCAAAGACATTAAATTTACTTCTTTGGAAACCTGGGCTTGACAGTGGGCCTAATAGATTTGATTTTCTACATGAACATGGGTGTTGCTCCTTGGAAGCTGCAAAGTCGAAATACAAAAATACACATTTTTTATTTTATATATTTTTTAAAAAATAATTTACATAAAATTTTAAGTGAATTGCATTAGAAAGAATGGTATTTTGTTCACAATCTCAAATTAAAACTTGTATTAAAAAATTTAAATATATTTAAAATTTATATTTTTGTTAGATTCTTAATACGAGACTTTTTTTATAATTTTTAGTAATATTAATAATTTTATACTATATTTTTATATTTATTTGTGTAATTATCTTAATATTTTTTAAATATTATTAAAATAAATAAAATATATTTTTTATTCTCTTTTAATATTTATATTTTATATATTCTTACTAAGTTTGGTCTAAAAAAATATTTTATTTATTTTAATAATATTTGACAAAATTACATAAGTAAAAGTCACATGCATAACTGTTAATGTTATTAAAAATTATAAACAAAAAATAACGAAAGCACAAATCTCAAATAATAAAATTTTTTTAGCAAATTTTAATTTAAGATAGTAAACGAAATATATGTCCATTTAATGTGATTAATCTTAAATTTTATCTTCATCTTAATATAATATTTTTATATCATATTTAATTTTGTAAACTTAAAAAATAATTTTATTAGATTTAGACTGTTATATAACAATTTGTTAGATTTCAATGCATAACTAGTGGCAACTTTTTCTAGTTGGATAGATTTGTTATTTATTTTATGAAAGTAAGAAATGGAGAACATTGGAGTACAAATGCAAAATAAATATTAAGGTAAATATAAAAGAACCATAAATCATACACATTTTATAAGTTAATTCATAAAATATCAACTTATGTAATTATATCTCTAAATATTTTAATTTAATTTTATTTAAAAATATCTCAAATAATTATAAAAAATTAATTGCATAATCCAAATAAATTTATATTTTATTTTGAATGTATCCTTCAAATTTAAATAATTTTCAATTCATAGATTATTTTTTATAATTTTTTAATAAATATTGATAATATAAAATTAAAAAAATATTTTTAGTACTAAAAAAATTGAATTTTTTGAACGGTGATTTAAAGTGTCTTTGTGAAAAATTTTAAATTAAAATTTATTGAATGAGATCTTTAATTTAAATATTTTTAAATTTTAAATTTTTTAATAAGATCTAACTTAACCCAAATTAAAATATTATGAGTGCAATTCAACTTATTGATATTTTTTATGTTCAAATTAAAAATGAGTATAGTCTAAAATCTTTTTTATATTTGATATAAATTTTTTAATTAATATGATTTATACTAATCTTTTGAATAAATGTTGACACGAATAATCAAAATGAATTAAATATAATATATAACTATTATTATTTTTTATTAATTTAAAAAATTATAAAATTATATCAACATGGATGGTGACAAATCTATTGACTCATTTTTTGTTGAAGATTCAATAATGGGTAATCATTTTTCCTTTAGTTTATACATCTTCAAGAAAGAGAAAAAGACAAAGAACAATATTTTCCCAAGAAACAAACACACCATAGAATGAGCAAATTATAAGGGAACAAGGAAAACAGCTTTTCAATTAGTTAGAGAGAAGACAATCAACAAACTAATCAGGACTCATTGATTACTTGTTTTTTTATTCATTATTAATTATTATAAGAAACCCATTATTTTGAAATTCCATTGCTACACCACATTCTTTTAAATGCCCTAACTTTTCCAATTGATTGTGTGCCATAGAAAATGGAATGTCATAATCACTGTTTGCCATGCGGTTCATCCCGAACCAAATTTTCTCTCCAATTTAATGAGCATGACGAGGTAAATAAATACGTACAAGGTTATTTCAATTGAAATATGATATCCAAAAAGCACGAGCTACATGTTTATAAGAGATTTTTTATTAAAAAAAATTAAGTAAAACTTTAACGTTTATGTCATATTATCAATCAAATTTTTATATTTAAAATATAATAATTAAATATTAATTTATTAATTTTATTTAAATTATATTTTAATTTAAATAAATATAAAAATAAAAATATTTTTATTATTAACATATTTCGAAAATAATTTAAATAAATTATTTATTTTATTTTAGATCAATCTTTTAAATTTAAATAATTTTTTATATAAATTTTTTTTAAAAATTAACAATGTTATATATATTTTTAAGTATGCGTTGTGATAGTAATTTGAATTTTTTTTATATCTGTAAAAAATTTCAAATCAAAATTTATTGTATAAGATATTTAATTTAAATATCTTTAATTTTTATTTTTTGATAAAATTTAATTTAATTCAAATTGATAAATCAATGTTGAATTTGTTATTTTTTAAATATAAAACTTTGATTAATAACATCAAATTAATATAAAAATTTTATGAAACTTTTACAAAAAAAATTAACAAGAGATTAAATCATTATTTATATTAGTTATTTTAATTATTTAATATTTTCATAATTAAATACTAATTTAAGCATAAAACATGTATATATTTCCGTTGAGATTTTTCATAAGTTAACCACTAACTTTATATTCAAAATTTTAATGTATAAGTTGATTATATTAATATTTGTTGTTGATTTTGATATTTATTTATATCTAAAACATATTTTTAATTTATAACGTTAATACAAAATATAAAAAAGTAATTTATTTCATTAAATTATTATATGTTAATTAAAAAATTAATAAAAAACCTAATTCTGATTGATTATTACCTATTACTAAAAGAAAATTTTGACGTATGCAACAAAAAAGTTGGATAAATAGATACGAACTTAGAGATAAGAGTTTTATTTTTAAAAGTTTTTTAACAATTCAATTATTAAATTTAAGTTTTAATTTTTAGTGCTTAAGTCAATGATTACCCAAGACCCAAGTCTACATTATATATCAAAATATAAATTACAAAATTGTGTATGATCCCCAAATTAAGCATTGTGATAAATTGAGATGCATTTATCTAGGGATTTTAAATATAGCTAGGGGAAGGGGACCAACATGTGAAGAGAAACTCTGTTTTTGATGTACTTGTGGACATGAGCCAAAATTAATTATAACATGGTAAGGTCACCATGTTAGTGGAAACATGGTGCTAGGACTTTGAGGCCTAACATGCTCCTTTTAAGGTTTTAGGTCTGCATTTGCCTCCTTAGCACCCATAACTTTACCTTTACCTCAAGAGATATGAATATCAACTATGATATATATTAAGTAGGATTAGATTTTTTTAATTAATTTTTTATTGATTTTCATTTATTAATTTAATTTAAATTAAATATTGATTCATGCTACTGTAAAAAAAATTAAGAGTTTTTTGTTATTAAAATATTTAAAAATAATAAATAAATTTTATTTTTTAGTTCATGTTTATTTCTAAAATTTAACTAGTTTTTCTTTCATCAAAATTTTTAGTAATTTTTTAAATTTTAATAATATAAATTAAAAAAGTAATTATCAGTGCTGAAAAATTTTTGAAAATTTTTTGCGATGAAAGTTTAATAATTTTTTATATCTAAAAAAATTGAAGTCAAAATTCGTTATATAAATTTTTTAATTTATTTTTAATTTTTATATACAGTTCATTTACTTTAGATTGATAGATTAAAATTATATTCAGATAAACATCAATATCTTTATATAATTTTTACTCATATTTTTTTAAAAAATATTTTTTATAATTTATTATATTAACATAAAATAGAATAAAATAATTTATTTTATTAAATTATCCCATAATAATATTCTTTCAAAAGAACAATAAAAATAATATTAGTGGATAATCTTAATTCAAGACTACAGTATAATAAAGATAAATGCACATTTGAAAGTTTTTATATTTTTTTTTATGAACGTTCTAAGTTATTAATTAAAATTTAATAAAATTTCATGAAATGTTTTCGTTTTTAATCATACTCACTATTAATTAACTTACAAACACTAGTTATCAAGCATTAATTACTAGTGTTTTATACTTAGTAATCTAAGTACTAATCAACAAACACTAAGTTAATCAAGCATTGCTAGTCTTTTATACCTTTAATTTCATGGAAGTTTCTATGAACCCATCTTCATTATTACCAAATTGACTATAATATATAATCATGCATGCTTGGTCCACTTGTTTATAACAATTTCTTTGCTTAATTAACCTTTTTGGTGCTTATATGCTTAATCTTTTTATGTCGATCATAATCACAATATTCATATAAAGGAAATATTGAAATTATTTTCACAATCGAAGATCATAATTGATGACTATCGATGAGCAAAAATCGATGACTGATGACCTACGATCGAAAATTGTGAATGATAATTAAGATCGATTTTAAGTTTGTGCATCAAAACTAATCGATTTAAGTATGATATTTATATTATATTTTGAGATTTTATTTAAAACTTATTATTAAATTTTAAAAAAACTAAAATCGACTTTCGACTCTGTGAATCTTATCAACAATCGACAACCGATGAAAACTTGACTAGAGGGATTGTTATTTTTTTTTATAGGGAACGAATTGGTTAGGGTTTGTGATTGAGATGGGGGGTTAGGGTGAAGGATGAATAATGGGGGTTGGACTTTAGGGTCATGAAAGGTTAATTGATGATCACATGTGAGGCACTACTAGCTGGCATGACTTGGTTGAGATTTGTTTTTGTGACATAAAAAAGGGCAAAGAATCATAGTGTTTGTAGCGTAAATCAAGGTTCATGCCACAACTAACTCTAGAAACATAGCATCAAAGATGTGGGTGTATAGATAAATAAATACAATTTAAATGAATAAAAAAATTATTTTGATTTTTTAAAATTACTTTCTAAATATAAATTTTATTTAAAAAATATTTATTTTAAATACTAATTTATAAAAATACTTTAATATCTTTAAAAATAAAATTAATTTTTTACAATTTAATATCTTAAATTAACTATGCTTAAAACATATGTTTGAAGATAGACGCCACCAAAATTGTGAATGAAAAAGAGGAAGAGACGGAATTATTTACGGGTAATCACGGGTGACAAGGTTAGGATGTTCGGGTTTGAATCATATATGCATCAAAAGGACAAAAAGGAAAACAATGAATAAGATAATTAAGATTAAAGAAAGCTTACAGAGACAGCTTAATGGGAGGAGCTTTGTTCATGATGTTCCAAGCAAGAAAAAAGAGAAAAAAAAAGTAAAAGTAAAGCTTGAGATATACAAATCTCATGTTGGGTAACAGTAAACCTCCTTGAAAAGTGATGCAGAGAAAGGAAGCTGATACTTCAAGACTGACAGAGCCTAACAGACATATTTTCTGTATGCTTAGCTTGCAGCTTAAGGCTTGTTGATGCCACTTACCCACCGTATCATTTACATTTTTATCAGAGTCTAACAATCGGACGATGTTGTATCGTGCAACCTTATTTTATTAGGTCCGAGATAATTTAATTTTATTAATTTTTGTAACAACAGAATATTAATTCATTAGTTGATTAATAATCTTCTAGCATCATAAATATGTACTAAAATAATAGAAAATTTATGTGAAAAATTGGACCGACGCTGAATAACACAAGCTGAAACCTAAGTTGTAGGGTGAAAGGTATGACACTATATGTTTGTTAATTTGACGGAAAGAGAAAGGTGAGTTTGTCTGAGTTGTTGTATGCTTTTCGTTTTCAATAGCCAACTACCTGAACTTGTCTCTGCTCTGTGTTCTTCACATGGCTTCTGTGATCAGTAATAAATTTGTCACCAAAGCAACCTCTCCCTTCTCCAAGAAGTCAAATTAAATTAAATTAAATTAAATTTTAAAAAATCAAAGGGAAATTTCAATTTGGGATCTGACGAGAGATATGGTTATTAATTGGTAAGAAAAAAATTATAAATTTAAAAGATTAAATATTCATATGGATAGATAGGTATTATATAATACCACGAAATGATTAGTTTCTTTATTGTTTTTTCTCGAAGTTAGATGAGAAAAAGAAAGCAAGAGATCCCCGTAATTAAGAAGCTTTTAATGAGAATAACCCGAGATGAATTAATTTTTTAGTTAAATGTAAAAAAAAATTGAATTGTATTTATTTTTTTAATTTAAAATTTGATGTTTAGATTGAATATAATTATCTATTTAATTTTTAAATTTAATTTTAATTAAATTTGTATTTAAATAATTATAAAATTTTAAAAATATTTTCATTATTGAAATATATTAAAATTGATTTAATTAAATTTTATATTTTATTTCAAATATATTTTTTAAATTTGATAAATTTTTGACTCATGAGCTATATTTATATTTTTTTTAAATTTTGATTGTAAATTAAAAATATTTTTAATATTAAATTTTTTTGTGATGATAGTTAATTATTTTTTACATCTAAAAAAATTCTAAGTCAAAATTTGTTATACAATAATCCTAATTTGAATATCATAAATTTATAAATTATTTTATAAAAATATATGTAAATAAAAAAATAAAGTTCAAATTTTTTCTAATAAACTAAAATTACTTTATTTTATTTTTTATTATTTATCTAATAAGTTTTTAAAAAATTAAATTAAATTATGTACCAAAATATTATTGAATTTATTAATTTATAAAAAAGTGTTATTTTGTGGTAATTATGAAGTGTGAAAAGATTTGAACTTATAATTTATTTTTCAAACCATTTCTTAAGTCATGGCTCTGACAACTTAATTCCATTGCATTGAAAAATAGGAAAAAGGAAAATAGGTTTTAAATTTTTTTGAAAGGGAAATAGATCGAGGGGGCCCCGCAGCATTATCCAGGGGTGAAAAGGTCTGCCACTTCCATCGGGAGTTCAGGTCCTTCTTCCCAGTCGTCATAAAACGTGGCACAAGTCACGCTTATTTTATTTGCAAATACTATTTTACCCTTAATTGTAGGATTATATAAATTGGCTAAAAAAATTTATATTGCTTAGTTATAGGAAATTTATTTTTTCAAAAATTGATTTAAATATGATTAAATTGCCTACCTTTAGTAAGCATTAAAATCTGAATTATTTAATTTTGGTACCGCGATAAAAGTAAAAAATATGAAATTAATTTTTCAATTAAAATTTAAAAAGTTTGTGTAATTTATCCAAGGAAAAATATAAGTTATTTATTTTATTAATAATTGACCTATGAATTAAGGATAATCATCCCTTATTGTAAGACCACAAGGCAAGATTGGATCTCAAACAATTAATGAAATTTTAAAAAAAGAAAT
Organism: Moringa oleifera; assembly: GCA_021397835.1. NCBI lineage: Eukaryota > Viridiplantae > Streptophyta > Magnoliopsida > Brassicales > Moringaceae > Moringa > Moringa oleifera. Next base: position 3,222,786 of record JAJFZO010000566.1, read on the forward strand.
AATGATTATTAAATTAAATGATACGTTTTAAAGAAGATAATTAAAAGAATTATGTCCCGGGTGTTGATTAATTAGTTTCTTCTATTTCAAGTGATATCAATGAATGCCATAGCTACTTAGCATATATTTAAAAGGATAAGCAACAACAGTATTGTTATTCAATAAGTTTTTTAATAATTAAATTATGTCACGTGATAATATCAAAATTATTTTTTAATATTAATTATAAAAAATATTTGTAAATATCAAATAAAAATTTGAAGATATTTTATAAATTAGATATTTTCATAAAAAATCACACGAGCATTAATGATTTCTTTCTTTTTTTTTTTGGTGTAAGGAAATAATTATAATGATTTATTTTTAATAAGTAGTATTAAAATCAAATAGATTTTTGACTAGTTCTAATTGAAAGTAATTTTTTTCCTAAAAAAGACATGAACATTATAAAAAATTTTAATATATATTTTTAGAACAAATGTTATTTTAAATCTTAAATTTCGTACTCTCATTCAAATCAAATCTAATTTTTTAAAAATCTTTAAACAAACTTTATTCTAATTTAGTTTATTAATTTTAGTTAAATTGGATATCAAAAAAAATGATTGTAAAAAATTAATGATATTTTACAGTATTGAAATGCCTAAAAATTGCTCAAATTGATTCTAAACTTTATTTCGATTTCATTTATCAAATTTGTGTAACTTTCAACTAACAAATTATTTTTTATATATTTTTTTAAATTTTAATAATATTATATATTTCAAAAGTATTTTTAGTGCTAAAAAATATTTGATTTCTTTGTGATAGTACCTAAAATATATTTTTACATTTATAAAAAAATTCAAGTAAAAAATCATTGTAAAATTTTTTAAATAAAGTTCAATTTGATCAAAATTAATAAATTAGAGTTTGTTTGAAGATCGTTTAAGTTAAAGTTTGATTGGAGAGAGAAAACAGAAGATTTTAAATTATATTTATCATATTTTTTATTTTAATATATATAATAAAATTTTCATTGATTTAAATTTTAAAGTTATTTTTATAATTTTTTTAAAATATTTTATTCAAAATCAATGGTCCAGCATTTTAATAATTTTAAAAATAGATTAAATCTCATATGGTTATAAATCATCAATAAAATATTATATAAAATTTAAAAACATAAAATACCTTTTAATGTAAATGAAAATTTTAAAAATAAAATTATTAAAAATAAAAATTTACATTTTATTAAGTGAAAACATTTATGTATAGTTTGTTTTTAGTGTTTGTGTTTTCTTGTTAGACGTCTTTACTCTTAACAAGATTTCACCAATAATGCATTTTCAAGAAGAAAAAGGCAAAATTCTTGATGTGGACCTCCTAAAAAGTATGCAAATTTCTGTCTATGAGCAAAATTTTCTCTTTCTTTCTTTTCCTTTTTCTTTTCTCCCAAACATACAATAACTCCAAACATCGTTAATTCCACTACAACTCAAATTTCACCGGAAAAATCAAAAATTTTAAATTTCTTGTAATTATTCATACATAAGAAGCAAATTTGTGAAATGAAGCTTAGGTTAGTGTCTTAATCAATCAAAATTGAATTTGGCACACTAACTTAGTTGCTTAGTGAGTTTGATGCCTTTATGAGGAAGAGATCAGGGAGGGTCCAGCCCTGAAATTGAGTGAAAAAGGAAAAGCAAAGCCAATCCAAAATGACAAGAAATGTCCATAAAGTGCAAAATTTCTAACACTAAGGTACCATTTTTTTTAAATTATTATATATACGCACAACACAAAGCTCATCTAACATAAAAAAATCATTAAAAAAATTAAAAAAGATGGTTAGATTTCGTAAAATCTAATTGAATCAAAAAATGGGTATCTAGTAATTTTGAAAAAAATAATGATGACATTTTTTCTTTTAATTTTTTAATTTTTAATTTTTAATTTTTAATTTTTATTGAATTATACATATTATTTACTATTATTTAACGAGGAATACGCATGATTGAGAATGCAGTTAAAAAGGTTAAATTTTCAATATGATTAACCTATAAAATGTTTAATAAGTATTAATAAAATAAAAAATAAAGATTTCTAAAAGATTTAAAAATTTTTATTGAATTGATTTGTATTAAATTATTTAATAAAAAAATAAAAAATATAATTTATTATATTAATGTAAACAAACATAAATAATTTTTGTAATAATTTAAATTATTAAATTATCATATATTATTATTGTTTTTAAAAATTAATATAATTCAAATTAATAAAAGATTTTTGTAGTTTTAATTTAATACCATATTAGCTTACTAAGAAGTAGGAAAGACAGAGTGGCCTAATCTATCTCTTATGAAAGCGAGAAATCACATGCGTCAAAGAAAGGCACCTCCAAACCAAAATCTAAATGACCAAAAATGCCCTTGGCATCCTCAATTGCTAACAATTTTATCTTTTTAAAAAGGCATTAAATTAAATTAAAAAAATAAAAACAAAAATAAAAATTTGACCGAGTCATGAAGAAGAATAGCATGGCAGCCCCTTTTCGCCCGGATATTTCGTTCATTTCAAGGCAGATGAAATTTCCACGTTGTCTTTTATACAGCAAATTCAGGGATTCTTGGATCTTCTTCTGGTCAGGTCACCATGCACAGAAGCTTCTCCGGTTAACTGGGTTTACTGATCCTGCTTTCACTGAACCAGACGGCAGCCATTAACAGGTACTAGGAGTTCGGGTTCTACCCGTTTCACCTAACTAAGCAAAACCCATGAAAGATTGAAGAAAGAATGTTTTCAGTAAGTTCATTAAGCAGAGATCATATAGAAGATGGTGAAACAGATTTGAATTGAAATGAATTTGACCATGCAAGCTTGTTCTTACAGTGAACGACTGTTTGAACTGAAAGAAAATCATCTACCCATTGAAAGAAAATTAACTGGAAAGCTAAATTCATGAAGCAATTATACAAAACAGGAAACCCATTAAGCATCTGAGACCACACTGAAGTCGTCGTCATCGAGTGGAGCAGGCAAGTTTAGATCTATGAATTTGCTCTTGAACTCGACGAAATCAAAATCCGTTGCAGTTGATGATGAAGAACCCAGTAGGTGAGATCTCTTGTGTCCGCCGAGTGCTTGCCCAGATGCAAACACTCTGCAACAAAATGGGCACTCGAAGATTTTCTTGGCAGTCGTAACTTTCCCGGCTCCTAAACAAATCCTCTTGTGCCCACCCAATGCGTGAGGAGATCGAAACACTACGTTGCATTTTCCGCACTGGTATTTCCGGCGAGTCCTGTTGGGTTTGATCTCCTCTGGTTCTTCTAGTATCTCGACTTGCTTTTCTTCTTCTTTCTCTGCTCGTTCTTGATCTTGCCTCTCCTCGTTTCTTTCCTTCCATGCATTTCTTGAAAGCATCATCAGGCACACAGCAACGTCTTCTTCGGGAGAAGTATCAGAGACTGAACTCGCCGGTTCCGGCTCCGCCGGCAACTCAACCCAACTAGGACTCTTCAACTTTTGCTTCTTGGCTTCCAAATTCTCATTCTGGTTCTTCAAGACACCTGGTTTCCGATTCCTCTTAGATCGTCTCCGAGTTGGGTTCCTTGACTCAGTCTCGCTCCCTCTGTCCTGAACAACAGACCCAGAATCCACCACAAAGGCGAACTCAGGATCTGCAAGCCTGAAACTCTTCTTGGGATTCTCTCTCAATCCATAAACCAGAGATTTCTCTTCCACATCTCTGCTAACACTCTTATCCTCCAGCTCTTCCTCTTCACCCGACGAAGAAGACGAAGAGGAAGCCGAATCAGTACGGTCGCCAAGTGTTACCGGAGTCTTCGGCGGCAGAGGAAACGTGGCCAAGTGAGCCTTCATGTGACCACCCAGAGCTCTGCCATTGATGAAAGTTCTCGTGCAGAGCTTGCATTGATGCCTCTCCATGGAAACAGAGCAAGCAGAGCAGAGACCAAAGCTCCCTCCCTCTCTCTCTCTCTCTCTCTCTCTCTCTCTCTCTCTCTCTCTCTTTCCGGATGAGAGATTGGGAACTTAAAAGGAGTAGGTGACAAGCATTCCTCCACCAAAAGACACAACCCAAAAGTAAAAATCGATATATTTTTTATATTTTACAAAAATTAAAAAAAATAATAAATTTATCATTTTTGTTAAATAAAAAATTAAAAAAATTGTGTGATCATAAATGGAGAAAGAGTGACAAGTGACATGCAAACTCTTTCCCATTTGGGTAACAAGCTTTTCCTTTTACCACTTATTAAAATCCATAAATTGCCATTTTAGGTGATTTTATTCCAACTTTTTTTAATTAATTCAATTTTTATTTTTTTTTACCAAAGCAGAAAATACTCAATATGCATTGCCAACACCTCCATAGTATTTTTAAAATTTCAAAACGATTTTTCTTTTTTAAAATTATTTTTACATTAAAATATTATATTAATAAAAAAATTAAATAAATATAATAATAAAAGTTTTTAATTTAAACTTTAAAGTATCAATTAAAATAAATATTTTAATTAAATTTAATATAAAAAATTATCAAAATTTTAAAAATTAAATATATTCAAATCAGAGATGTTATCCAATAAATTTTGATTTAAAATTTTTCATAAAAAATTTAAAATTTTTTGAATTTTAAAAATATTTTTAATTTGACACTTATAATTTTGAAAAAAGTTTTTAAAATCAAAATTATTTAAATATAAAAAAAATCAAAATAAAATATAAATATATTTAAATGACTTGTAAAATATTCAATAATAAAAATATTATCATTATTTATTTTTTTATATTTTGCTTCACGCAAAAACTATTCTATTAGCCAATTTATAAAATTTTTACTCTTTTCATGTTTGTAAATGCATTTTCTAAAATTAGAAAACATTATTTTATAGAATTGTCTGCAATAAAAAATATCTGTAATTTGGAATTCAAACAAACGTTATTATTATTATGGAACTAAACATATATTATCACATTTGTAGTTTATCTAATTATATTTTTATGGTAATAAAAACATTATTTAAAATCATAAAGTATATTTTCTCTCTATAAATATATTCAGAATTTTAAAAATAAATAAATAAATAAATTTTATTTGATCAATTTAAATAAAAATATCAATATAAAAACTATGAAATTCAAACATCATTTTTCTTTCTAGCTCAACATGTTTTTTTCTTTTAATTTTAATTTTTCTTGTTTGGTAGAGAATTAAGGTTACCATGTTTTTTTGGTCATGCATTTAGTGCAAAGTGTAATTTCACGGGTGAACAAGGAGCTACCGTTTTAATAGCACGTCCTTTGAATCTTTAATTTTATAGTTCATATTTTTCAATTAAATAATTATATTACTATTTATTATCTATATTTTATTAGATTACTTCCCCATGACTCCTTAGGAAAGATTTGCTGGAATACATGTAAATTAATACATATCTTCATATGTATATAATTAAAGAAAAAAATATTAATTTAAATTTACATTGAATTAAGTTAAAACATATATGTTTATAATTATAATATTAATATAAAAATAAAAAATCAATCAGTAATTTTATTAAATTCACATGTAACATAATATTTTTTTCAAAAATTTAATACAACTTAAAATAATGAAATTTATAATTTATAATTGAAAAATTAAAATTTATTCCTCAAAGCCAAATATCATGCTGGGTTAAGTTGTTGCAACTAAGTAGTAAGCCACCCCTAATAAAATCATTAGTGAAAATGCATTTATTAATTTAATTTATTTTTTAAATGGTATAAGATTCATACAACCTGGAGTACTATTTTTTTAAAAGATTTCAAAATATTTATATTAAAAACAAAAATTTTTAAATAAATTTATTATTCATATTTTGTTACCCCAAAAAATAATAATTTTCAGAATTTTAAAAATAAAATATAATGATGATTAATACATATATTTTTAAAATCATTTATTTTTTATATTTGTTTTTAAAAATGATAATATTTTAATAAATTAATTAATTTTATTTAAAAAATAAAATTAAAATAAATTAAATTATAATAACGATGAAGATAATAATAATAATAACTTAAATAAACAAATCATTTGAGATTCTATTGATAACTTTGTGCGGGTATTCTTCTGCGCCAACTGTATCACAGTAAACAGCAGAGCAGCACGCCGGTCGGTGCTTTTCGTGGATGACCTTTATGCACGCTCCAAGTTTAGCGCGTGATTGAAAACGCGTTAAGGAGGCTAGGCGGTCTGTCATGGCCAACATTGTATGGATTAGCATAAATCTAAAATGGTACATCATTTTTTTCTTGAAAAGTTATATGCAAGGTATCTCCATTTTTAACATAATATATACGGTTACATATATACATATAATATATATATATATGTGGTTTGAAATTTTTTTAATGATGATATTATTTTAAGTTGATGACTTATGTATAAAAATATTATTTATTTTTAAAATAAATTTTTTATTAACCTTTTTTAAAATTTTAAAATAATAATTCTAAACATGCAGATATATCATAAAATTCAAGATTTAATTCATCGTACTTTAGATATAGTCTGACTCCTTAGATATTGTTATGAGTATCAATTTGATAATGTCAAATTTTAGATGTCTACTGTATTATAATGGATTTACTAACTCGAAGGGATAAGATTTTATATGTGATCACATCTGCAAATTATCATCATGGCTTTTAGACGTGGTCCTTATACATTATCATGAACATTAATTTGATAACGTTAGATTTTGTTTTATTTTAATCTTACTTTAATTTTGAGACACGTGAAGATCTTGTCATTCTCAAATATGTCTTTATAATGAAATATTACTGTATTATATTGCATATATTAAAGTAAATGGTTAAAATCTTATATGTGATCACACCTATAAATTATAATTTCATTTTATGAGAAAATTGTTTGATCCTACTTATGTATAGATTTTATCGATTATTGAAAATAAAATTTATTTTAAAGTTTTTTTTGGCTTTTAAAATTTATTGTAAATAATTTTTAATATGGAGATATATTATCATGGCTTTCAAGATTTAATTTATCATACTTTACACGTGGTCCTCAAAATAGATACGATCATAAATATCAATTTGATAATGTCAGATTTGATTTATTTTATAATCTCACTTAAATTTTGAGGCATGTGCAGATATCATCTGTCTCAAATATATTTTTTATGAAACATTTTACTATATTGCTACGAGTGTAAAAAAGATAAGATTTTATATGTGATCATATCTATAATTTTTTTTTTTGATAATTCACAACTATTATATGGTTATAAATTTATTTGATGATGATATTATTTTGATCTAACTTATGTGTAGATATTATTAATTTTCAAAAATAAATTTTATATTAAAGATTTTTATGATTTTAAAATTATTCATACATAATTATTCTGAACGTGCAGATGTATCATCATAACTTTCAAAATTTAGTTCATCATACTTCAAACGTGGTCCTTAGTACAAACATCATAATGAATATCAAGTTGATAATTTCAGATTTTTTTTATTATAATATCGTCTTAATCTAAAGGCACATTCATATATTGTCTATTTCAAATATGTTTTTATAATGATATTATATTGTGTTTGCTAATGTAAATAAATAAGATTTTACATATGATCTCTTCTATAAATTTTGTTTGATGGCAATATTATTTTAAATTGAGTTTTGCATTGATATTATTTGAAAATGTCTCTATATTTAAATTCTTTATATTTTTAAAATTATTTACAAATGATTATAAATTTTTAAAATATATTATTAATATTTTTAAATTTTAATTTATCACATTAAAATATCTGATTTTATTTTACTAATATTTTACACTAATTTTCAAATCTATGCAAATCGTATCATTTCCAAGATACTATTACAGCATGTTTGGTTGGTAGGAATACCAATTCTTTTCCTACTTTATTCCGTATGGAATTGCTTTTCCAATGTTTGGTTCATTTTTATCACAGAATTGTAATTCCTTAAGGAATTTCTATTCCTTGAAAACCCGGAATAGCTATTCCGAAGTAAACCCTCGGAATTGCTATTCCATAAAAACAAGGAATTACTATATTTTTTTATTTTCAATATACCCTTGATAAAATTTTTAAATTACAATATATATATATAATAACTTTATTTTTTAAAAATAATTTACTAAAAAATAAAAAAATATTATTATTATCAAAATATTAATTACTATTAATATTAATTTTATAATATTAATATTTAAAAATAAAAAATAATTATTAACATATCATTTAGTTAATATTATTTTTATAATAATAACATCTTTTTTATTTTTTAAATAATTTATCAAAAAAGAAAAAAATATTACTTTTATTAAAACATTAATTAATTTTAATTTTAATTTTAATTTTATAATATTAATATTTAAAAATAAAAATAATTATTAATATATTATTTAGTTAATATTATTTTAATAAAAATTAATTAAATTATAATTAATTTAGTTGAAGGGTATACTAGTCTTTTAAACTTACTTCAATTACTTTCCTAACTTATTTTTTGATGAACCAAACATATGAAAACGAATTCATACTCTATTCAATTCTAATAAACCAAACATAATAATGCTTATTCTTTTCTATTCCTTCTCTTTTCTATTCCCAAAGAATACCTTTTCTATTCATTCTCTATTTTATTCCATGAACCAAACATGCCATTAGTGTGTGGGGATAAGATTTAACATGTGACTGCAAGTATAAGTTTCCTTAGATGATAGATATTGTTTTGAATTGAGTCACATGCATAAAATTGACAACATTAGGGTACTTACCTATATAGCAGAACTCATATCCTATTACAATACAAATATTCGAATTATTGAACTCATATTAAAATATTAATTTTATTATCAAAATTCACCTCAAATTTGATTATTAATACTCATATAATATCTGAATTCAGTTTAAATTATTTTTAATATTTATATATATAATTATATTTCATGAATTTTAATTGGATAATAAGTATGAATGCATTTTGGTAATGAAAATAGGTATCATTTTTTAAATCAATTTATTAATTAAATATTAAAATAAATTAAAAATATTAATAAAAATAAAAAATAGATATGAAATTAATAAAACAAAAAAATCTAAGTTGATCAAATCTAAATTAATAAAACTAAAACCAAACATTAAAAGTATTTTCATAAGTTGGATACATGCGAAAAACCTCATCCACTATAATTTATGCACGGGTAAATAGTGTCAATTTTGAAAATAATCTCTTTATTAAAATTTTTTATAGTTTTAAAATTATTTACGATTGACTTTAAAGCTATAAATATATCATCATGACTTTTAAAGTTTAATTTATCTTATCGCAAATTTGATCCTATAATTCGACAATATTATATTATATTATATTTCTATTTTGCTTTGATTTTAAAATACTGTTAAATATTTATAATATGCATCTATAATGAAATTGTTATTATTTTATTATAGTGCAATTATTAATGTTTGAAGGTAATATTTTATGTGTGATTGCTCTTATAAATTTTGTTTAATAATAATATTGTCTTCAATCAAGTCATGCGCATTATTATTTTATTTATAAATAATTTTAAATATAAAAATATCTTATCACAATTTTTAAATTCTAATTTGTCACATATTAATTATGATGACGTTATTATAAATATTGAGTTAGGTAAAATATCATTATAAATAAAATATTTATTATTTCTTTTAACATTTAGTAATATGTGGAGAAAAAACATTATATGTGACTGTTTCTTGAACTTAAGTCTCACAATAGATACGAACTTGGTGTTATCACATTTCGTTTGATATTGATGTTATTTTTATATTAAAAAAATTAAATAATTTTTATTTTTATCATAATTTTTTTAATAAATCCTTTACGTAATTACACGTATATAAAAAATCAAATTTTATATGCAATCGTATCTTTAAATTGAAACTCTATGATGAAGGGTAATTTAGTGATGTCAAATTTTTATTTTAAGAGTGCTATGATACTAATGTTGAGATAAATGTATATTTTCTCCGTTTTTAAATGTGTCTATATGACAAAATTGTTTTGTAAGGTGTTTATAAATATGTGAAGAATTAAGATCTTACATGTCACAATCATTTTAAATTTAAACTTTGTAAAAATATTAGTTTATTTATATTATATTTTGTTCTATAAAGATGTGTTGCATTAAGCTCAAGTTACGTAGATAACATTATTTATGATATTAAAATATAAAGTTAATTACATGAAAAACATCTATATTTTATTTATTATCTCAAATTAAGGATTACAAAAAATATATATATATATATTTAAAATTTATTTTTTTATTAAATTCTCGATATGAGATTTTTGTTTGTAATTTTATTAATATTAATAATTTTATGTGTATATGTTTTTTATTTGTGTAATTATCATAATATCCTTTTAAAATACTATCAAAATAAATAAAATATTTTTTATTTTTATTTTTCTAAATATCGATATTTTACATATTTTTATTAAATTTTATGTAAAAAATAATATTTTATGATTTTGATAATATTTTAAAAAGACATTGAGATAATTATAAAAATAAAAATCACATTCACATTATATTCGTGCATAAAATCATTAATATTAATAAAAGTTATATACGAAAATCTTACATTAAAAATTTAATAAAAAATTTAAGTTTTAAGTAATATAATTTTTTTTAGATCCTGATTTGAGATGGTAATTAAAATACATATTCACTTGATGTAGTTAATCCTAAAATATATTTATAAACACTTATAAATTTTTTAATATATTAATTAATAAAATATTTATTTTATGATATTAAATATGACAAAATATATAAAAAATTTACTTCAAATTCAGTTTTAATTTGAATCCTATTTTACCAATTAACTTAATTTACATTAGATAAAATTGAACTTGGTTATGAAGATTTTATATGGTTATTCAAGAATAACAACAAAAACCAAGTAAAAAAAAGACAGAGAAAGAGATAAATCGTTTTATTTTTTATTTTATTTGAAAGAATATTTTTTTATTATTCTAAAATTATCTATAAAAAATGTAAAGAATTTTAAAAGCGGATTCTGGGTTACTCCTCATCAAAAATTTGAATATAAATTGAGTCAATTAATATAATAAATTTTTAAATAAGAAAATCAGTAAAAATTATTTGTTACACTAAATTTATAAGATATTACTATATATATTCTTTTTGGTATTTTTAATTCAATAAATAATAATCATAAATCAAAAAACTTATTTTGTACTTTTTTAAAGAAAAAGAAAAGTTGGGAAACCAAGGAGAAGACTTTAACAGAATTAACGGCGTTATTGGTGGAGGAGACGGAGTCATAGTGATTTGCGGTGGGCAGGAAATTTAGAAGTAGCCGACGTTTTGTCGGTTAGGGAGGGAAGATTTGCATTTATGCTAATACTGGGCGTGCTGGCAATATACGGTCGTCCTCTTGATTTGCCTTTAGACACGCGTCTCGGCGCATGTGGGCTTTTTGGTCTTTTCAGACACAACGTGGAAGATACCACCTCCACTGATCTGCATGCAAGTACCCCATTGTCTTTCGTACACCACCCTCGTATCTGTACACGTGGCGATTCCGCAAGCTTTCGTTCTTGCCTAGAAGATGGAAAAGCTCTCTCTCCCTGGTCAACGCTTGTTTTTCTCAAAATTGAGAAATTGTGAAACATATGCTAAAACATGAATCATCCAGTAAATATTTTTAAATATTATTTTAAAATTGATAGCGTGTAATTTTATGTTTTAAAATTTTTTATAATATAATTTATTTTTTTAAATAAATTTCAAATGATAAAAATATAATTTCATACTAAAAGTAATTTTGATTACATAAAATCTAAAAATTAATCATATCTTTTGAAAAAATTAAAGATTGAAAAATATTTTCTAAGGTAAAAAAATTAAATTTAATAAATAATTAAATAGATAAAATTTGCTAATGTTATTACAGTTGACTTTTTTTTTTTAAAAAAAATTCAATTTGCTTTATCATGAACAATTTTAGTATAACCATACGTTATAAATAGAAAGTTAACTTGGAGCCAATTAAAGAGAGTAATTACTCAATAAAGTAAATTGTAATTATTTATTTTTACATTAATTATCTTTTTTTTTCATAATTTTGTTTAAGAGTCACTAAATTGGATTTACTAAAAGTCAATAAAAATAGTATATTCTGAAAAATATTAAATGATTCAATCACGAGAAAAATAGTTTATATTTAGGTAAATATTATTTTAAATTTTAAATTTTATTTTTTCGATGAAATTTTTTAATTTTAAATCGTATCCAAATAAATTTTAATATTTTAAGTTTATTTAAATTAAATTTTATTAAAAAATTTTAATATTATAAAATTCAAAATACAGATATTTTAAAATACTTGCAATTTTTTTGCAAGTATAAAAAAAAATATTCAATCTATAGTCATAAAAAAGTTTAAATTTTTTTGAGTAATAAAAATATATTATAAATTTTTTTAAAAAATTCATAAAAAATAATCAATTGATTGAATTTTTTAAAATTGAGAAATAAAATTAAAATAAAATATTAAAATCTATTTAGGTAGTTTTTAATCATTTAATAATAAAAAATTATTAATTTTTATAATTTTTTAAAATAAAATAAAATTTAAATAAAATTAATAAATTAAAATTTATTTAGATATGTTTTAAAAATTAAAATGTTATTGGAGAGAGAATAAAATTTAAATTTTAAATAATATTTACTTTCTATGTTTTTATTATTTATTTATTTTTTAATGGGTACAGTTGAAGTCCAATTTGGATCCATTTGCTTCAAAGGTAGCTTTGAAATGGAAAGGGGAAGTCCACAAGTCCATTTACTGTCCTTCAAACGGGTCCCTTGATAGGATCTCCCAAACATCACTTTGCCAAGAACCTAATTTACTCTCAATTCAAATGAAAAAACATCACTACCCAACCTAACTTTGGATTTAATGTTATTAATCTTCTACGAGAAGATGTCTTTGATGCGTTTAAAAGTTCTTATTTTTTTCATATACAATATTCTTTAACAGAGTATTTAAATTTTTTAAAATTATAATTTGAAATTAATATAATTAAATATAATCGTGAATCTAAATTTCTAAGCATTATTATAAATCGTGTGATTTATTTTAGACCTAATAAAAATAATCTATTAAGAGTTTAGGATGAGCCTTTCAAGAAGGAACTTATCTTTTGAAGGAGATACTATTCCCAATATCAATCCTTATTATGCTAAAATACCAAATTAATTTGAGTGTTGGAAGGCACTTTAATTCCTTCTTCTTTTATTTTTATTGTCTCATAGATCCTTACCTTATTATCTTTGAATATCAAGAGAAATCCTTCTCGCGTGTCGCTTTTATAATTTTATTAATTTTAAATATAAAAAATACTAAAAACAATTATTAGTATTTTTAAAATAATATAAATTTTAATAATTATTTTAAATCATCTTCCATTTTTATTCCGTATCACAAAAGAGTTGCTAGCATACCTCTTACATGAAATATATTTTATTTTAATATATGCATCAAATTGTTGATATCTATAAATTTTTTAAAATTATTATTTGTTTTGAATTATAAACTCTACGTTGATCATTTTTTTTTTAAAATTAAATTTTCTAAAAAAAGAATATAATTAAATTTATCCTTCTAACAAAGTTGAACTTACCAAATTATCAATATTTTTTCCAATGTCAGATTTGGTAATTCTCTTACATTATTTGGGTGAGGATCTGGTCAAAGGGGCATCAATATAGGTAGAAATTAGGTTTGAATCCAACTATTGTCATCATTTAAAGAAAAATTTAATCATGGCCTGTCCCAATTGTACTATAATCTTTATCATTCCATTCAACTCTTCCACTAGATTCAGATTTCATGATTTAATCAACAAATTAATAAAAATTAAAAAAGGATTAAGATCTTAATCTTAATTGTTCCAAAGTCATAAGTTTGATTTGACCCAGTTGGTTCAAGGTTGGTGGTGAGCATGGGCATGGGGCCCTGTTAGGTTCATTGCAGTTTCACTTAATTAATTACCATAATAAGCCTAATTTTCCCCTTTAATTCATAATTAGTGGCAATCAATGTTACCCAATTAATAGTCACCCCATTTTCCTAGATTTTTTTTTTTTTTGCGTTGACAAAAAATTTGTTCTACTTAGTAAGCTTTCATGGAAAAACGTATTTTAATTTTGCTAAAATTAACTCTGCTGAAGGCATCTAGTCTCCTATAATGGGACACTTTTTTTTTTTTCAGGAACAAAAATTATCTATTTATCTGAGTTTTGTGCTGAAATATTCAATAGAATTATAAAAATATTTTAATAATTTATAATATTAATATAAAAAATAAAACGATATGAATTATAAATTTTATTAAATCAAGAAGATTTTGATCCTTTTTGTTAGCTATGATTTGATGTCGCATTAAATGCTAATCATTAAATTGATAATCATAATTTAATTTACCTTTGACCTTAATTATTAATTCAATTAGTATAGATAGGAATTTTAGCTTGTTAATTAGTACAATTTTATTGATCTTCCTATCTACAATTAAAATTGGTACAACGTACAATGCTTCGTTATTCATTTATCTCACACCATTGAAAAATAGTTTCATAAATCAACATAAAATTTCGAAGTTTTTAAACACAATTATTTTTAAATAAAAAATATTCGCCTCTAATTTAATGTAAATGCAAAAATTTTGATATATCGCAGCTTAGGTAAATCACATAATTAAATAATATTAAAATTTATCTTTTTATGTGTTATTCATCCAATTGAATTGTAGCAATTTTTAATGAGATCATAACATGTAATAATTTAATAAAATTAATAATTTTAATTATATTTTATTCTTCACACTAACATTGTAAATTATTAAAATATTTTTATCGGAATTTTATGTACATGTTTTAAAATTTAAAAAAATTATTTAAAAATTAAATTTTAAATAGATAATAGTTACAATGTAACAGAAATTAAAATAAGACATGCTCATATATATATATATATTATATGCTTTAAGCTATTATGGCAGATTGACTCTAATAAGCCAAGCCAACTCATAATATAACTAATTTAAAATAATAAAAAAATTCTTTTAATTTTATTATTTTAACAATATTATTATTTTTTAAATATGAAAAACAAACTTGATTTACATAAATCCACAATATTTAAGTAAGATTATTAGTAGTTTGTCCATGAGGTGGGATCCAACCAGCCTGTTAGTAATCTTCAGCTACAGGCTTTCTTCAGGCCCTAATCAAGCTTCCTTGTTATGCCATGAGCTCCTCAATTTTGCCAGGCAGAAACAAAAACCATCCTGATAAGTGATATCTGACTCAGGGAATCAACAGCTTCTTTCTGCCAAAACTGTTGATAATTCATCAACTCTTCTTCCTGTTCAT
The DNA here is from genome assembly GCA_021397835.1 of Moringa oleifera. NCBI lineage: Eukaryota > Viridiplantae > Streptophyta > Magnoliopsida > Brassicales > Moringaceae > Moringa > Moringa oleifera. Next base: position 3,238,295 of record JAJFZO010000566.1, read on the forward strand.
TTGATCTTATTGATTTTCTTTCTGGAAATAAAATCAATTCATCTGAGTCTAAAAATCAGATCCTCTTTTCCAGCTTAAACCCATATTCTCTCTCTTACTCTTTTTTCCCTGTTAAGAAATTACATTCTTTTCAGCCAAGTTTATACATATAAATATATATACACTGCTGTGTAAACTCCTGTCTCTCTCCATGAACCATTCCCATCAAGCAATAAACAGCAGAAGGAACACCAGCAAGCCATAATCAGACTTCTGCAAAAACAGTTGAAAAGGTAGGATCTTTTTACATTCTAACACAACAGTTTTCTTCAGATGAAGAAAAGTACTACTAGCCTGTCTGATAAAGTCATGTTCATATATGCACAAACCCTAAGTAACTGAGTACCCATGCATGCATAGTTAAAAACAAAGCTAATTATGTATGTACAATACTGGCTATGTCAACTCAATAGAGGCTTCTCTGGGTCGAACTCACTTTCCAAGCCATCCCCTTCTCCGAAATCTTCTTTCCCTTTAGCCCACAACACGAAGTAGAGCCCCGTGAACATCAGGAACATCCCTGCAATGCTGCGTTTAACAGGATATAGCAATCAGACAGGTAATCAGCATATTTCAGACGGACAGTTTCGTATAATCAGATCCTGATCAGGGTTTTACCTTCCGAGTTTGACTGTATCGCCTAGGGTGAAGACAGAGAGAATGACTGATATGACTGTTCCGATGGGGCTGAACATGGAAACAAGAACAGGCCCTCTTTTCTTCAATGCCCATCCGTTGAAGCTCACACAGGCTCCACTCACTGTACCTGCCTGAATCCAAAGTTCATGCAGGTTTCTGATCAGTTCAACTGATTAGCCATGGAAATAGACTTCAGAATTCTGCCTCTTACAGGTTCTTTCCTGATAACTTACCAGTATAGAGTAGCCAACCAGTTGTCCGATGCTCAAAACAGGCCAATCAAAATCGATGGAACGATCCTGAAAGAACTTCATGGCTATGGTTATAACCACCCCAATCAAGGATGTTACAGCACACAACGACATCGGTGCCGGAAAATCACCCAAAGTTGTTGCCTGGGAGAGAAATTAGAACTAAGGCTTCTCAGAAACTTCCATTAATTACTGGAGAGATGAGAAAAGCTTCACCCAAAGTATCGGCATTTGTCGTACCTGGAGGACGACATTGCTGGATAACACGAAAACAGCTGCGAGGAGATAGATGCAGCCGATGATCTTCTCCTCATCGAAGAGAGTGGCCGGCGTGGAACTTGTTACGTCGACGGACGAAGAACTCTGTATTAGGCTCATTATTATGGCGCCTACGACGCACAGGAGAGTGCCTAGGATCTTGACTTTGCTGTAACGGCAACTAAGCTTAACTTTCTCTAACCTGCGTGACGATTGCAGAGCATGAGAGCTTGCTTTCATGGGTTCTGTTTGGAAATGTGGAAAATTTGAAAGAAAAAAGAAGAAAATGAATCTACCCACCAGATGAATTAACGAGAAGATTAGATTTGGCCGGAAAGAAAAAAGGGTTAAGAGTAGATGAGTACCTGACAGTCCATGCAATGACAAAGATGAGGCCTGGAGCTAGATTGGGCATGGCTGTGGCCATCGCTGGGGAAGTTAGCTTGATGCCCTTCAGGAATAGGGATTGGTAAAGAGTTACCCTGTAAGAGATACAGACAAGACATTCAAGCAATATTGATTCAGAAGAAAAAGGTTTTAGAATCTTACAATTTTTTTTTCCACTTTAAAACTAATTGGCCATTCCTAAACAAAAATGGAAATAGATAACCCAGAAAATTGATTGCTTACCCTCCAAAGGAAATCAAAACCAGCTGAATTATCAACTTCATGGTGAGTTTCTTAGGCCATTGCTTCCTGCAAGACAGAAGCCAACCATTTATTACCAGAGAGAGAGAGAGAGAGAGAGAGAAAGAGAAGAGAAGAGAACCTTTCGAAGTAAACAGCAATAGGAGAAAGAATAAAGAAGGTTGCAGAAGTAGAGAAGATGATAATGGTGAGAGTGCTGAGGCCAAGAGACATGAGATAACCGAGCAAAACTGAGCTGCCTGCATACACAAATTGCACCAGAACCAATCCCCCGACTATGCCCACATCTTCAATCGTCTCTCCCTTCATGCTTCCAGCCACCTTTCTCTCTCCCAAAGGAAAAGAAACGAAAAGAAGATGAAGGAAACAACAACCTCTGTCTCTGCACTTTCTCTTAATTACTTCTTTCTTTTTGCTGGGCCATCATACATATTGATTCTCTCTTCCTTTTCATTTCATATTCTGGGTTGATTTGGGGCCAACTCGTGATTAACCCCTCGTTCTTTCTTTCTTCTTGTTTTGTTTCATAAACCGTCAGCTACCATTCAAGCCAGTTTCTCTACCATTCTTTCTTACGTTTTTCCCGAGAAAAAGATTCTTCCTGTCTTTTCCTTCTTTTTCTAAATAGCTTTCCCCCTGACTTAAGATAGCTCACTTCCCCTTCGGCCTATCCCTCTCTCTCAAGATTTTTTTTTAGCAGACTCATTTAGCCAATAAATTGCTGCATCCCTTTCCATCTCTTTCTCTATTATTTTTTTTTCTAAATTTTCTCTGTATTGAGTCTTATCTTAGGTCTTTTTTCCCCGAAAATTACTCTACTTCATTCAATTTTCTCTTTTCCAAATTTTAATTTCTGATTTCTATAGTAATTACTAGATAAAATTATTAATTCATATTAAGAACTATTATTATTCAATAATAATGCAAAGAGAATATTAATTATTAATTCATAACTTTATTAGTATTAAAAAAAAGAAAAAAGAAATCTAAGTGATTATCAGTGATGACTAGGCTGTAGACATGCATCCTCGCTGTTGATACTGACAGGTCAACACTGAGTTTGCTAGATGGAATAACCAGAGAAACAACATATGTTTCCAAGTTAGACTTCTGTTTTTGCCTTCGATTCTCTGCTGTTGTCAACTGCACCTCTTGTCGTCCTAATGCCAAGTGTACACTGTTGATGATATTAATACATTTATCAAAATTTAATTTGAAATCATAATTTTTTATGTTTAAAATTATTGATAAGTTTTTTTAAAAAAATATTTATTTTTTATAATAATATAATTGATTAGAATCTTATATTGACGGATGACATTATTATGATTTAATTTATAAATAGAAGATAATTTTTTCTTAACAAATAGATTTTTTCAGAATGTATTAAATTAAATATTTTTTTAATATAACATCCGAGTAAATGTAATTTCATAATATTAAATCTTTTAATATAATATGATTCATGCGTGAAAGGTCGAATTAAAATCTTATATTAACTATTGATATTATTTAATATTTTTTAAATATAATTTTATTATATTATATATTTAAAAAAATTGTACTATAAATATGTGTTTAAATTTATAGTGCATTTGATTGTAAGTTTATATAATAAATGAAATTATAGTAAGATTTTGATAAAAATTTTATTTTATTAATATATATATTTTAGAAAAATTAAAAATATGTTTAAATTTATATTGCATCTGATCATAAATCTCTATTTGACTTGAAATTGTGTTAACAATTTATTTGAATGATTTTGAGCATCAATGAAATGAATTTAAGTATAAAGTGTATGATAATATTTGATTTGATCACAGAAATTTTACATAAAAATACCTATCCAGACCATTAACAATGGAAGTTGCTTCTTTTTCACAGCATTCTTCTGTTAAGAGTCGAGAATGGTTAATTATATCTGTTTTCTTTTATCTGTAGATATAAATAGTTAATCATAGTCTGCTCAATAGTGATCATAACATTGTCAATGTTTTGGGTCTGTAAAAACAAAACGAAGTAATGATGCTGGAAGGTTTCAAAGCCACGGAAGTCTGTGGTTTTATGCCATCTCTGCCTCTGGGTTTAAATGGTTCCAGTGTTAATTCTCTTCTTCATCAAAAATTTTTGCACTTAGACATGGGAATATGGCAGTGAGGATCAGAAGGTGCAGTGTTGCATGTACTGCCATATTTCCAGAGCCATGCGAAGATCTCTCATAAAGAGAAACCAAATATATCTGCACCAACCAGTCAAAGCATTTATCAGCACACGCATCCTAACTCGAGACAATCCAGTCGACCAAAGTTGCCAAAGAACAGATTCTGAATTATGGAGTAATCTCGTAAAAACTGTTGATAGAGGTGGCACCAATGCTGAGGTCGCCTTGTGTGAGGTCTCTCAGATGCTCAACAATGGCTGCAGACCCAATGGCTATGCCCTGGTCCACCTTGTTAGAGTTTCATCGGACCTGGGCTATGACTCCTACTGCCAGCAGCTTCACAGCTACATTCTGAAAGCTGGGTTTGTCTCGAATGCTTTCGTCTCCAACGCATTGATAGGATTTTATAGGAGAATTGACTCACTGAGGGATGCCCATAAGTTGTTTGTTGAAATTCCACAACCAATTGTGATTTCTTGGAACTCTTTGATTTCCGGGTATGTCCAATCAGGTCGGTTTGGTGAGGCCTTGTGCTTGTTTCTTGAGCTAGAGAGATCTGATATTTGCTTGGATGCCTTCTCTTTCACTGCAGCTTTAGCTGCTTGTGCTCAGCTGAGTTTGCTGCAGCTAGGCAGGTCAGTTCACTCAAAGATTGTGAAATATGGATTAGAATGTGGTACTGTTGTTGCAAATTGCTTGGTTGACATGTATGGAAAATGTGGGTTTGTTCAGGAGGCTATACAGGTTTTTGAAGATATGATTGAGAAGGATATTATTTCCTGGAATTCTGCCATTGATGCTTGTGCTAGAAATGCTGAACTTGATCTGGCATTCGGTTTCTTCCACCAAATGCCAAACCCTGATATCATTTCATGTAATCAACTCATTAGTGGCGTTGCTCTGTTTGGTAACATAGATGATGCTACTCAGCTCTTATTGAGTATGCCAAGATCAAATTCTTCATCTTGGAATTCAATTTTGACAGGATATGTTAACAGAAGCCAAGCACAAGAAGCCCTGGATTTCTTCAGCACAATGCATAGAATGGACATTGAAATGGATGAGTTCACAATGTCGATTATTCTGAGTGGTGTTGCTGATCTAGCTGCTTTAACATGGGGAACCTTGATCCACTGTTGTGCAATTAAGTCTGGCCTGGAAACTTACATAGTTGTGGGCAGCGCTCTTATTGACATGTATTCGAAATGTGGGCAGGTGAAGACTGCTGAATCGGTGTTTCAGACACTGCATACAAAGAATTTGGTAACCTGGAATGCAATGATCTCTGGCTATGCTCACAATGGGGATTCAGCCAAGGTGATAAAGCTTTTTGAGCGGCTGAAAAAGGTAAGTGATTTAAAACCTGATTGGGTCACATTTCTTAACGTACTAGCTGCATGCTCTCACTGTGAAATGCAATCGGAAAATGCAATTCAGTTCTTTGAATCAATGATTAACGAATACAAGATTGAACCAACTGTTGAACATTGTTGTTCAATGATCCGAGTTATGGGACTGAGAGGGGAGTTGTGGAGGGTACAGAGGCTGATATATGAGCTGGGTTTTGAGTCATATGGGTTGGTCTGGAAGGCTCTGCTTGGTGCCTGTGGAACTTCCAGGGACCTGAAGGTCGCAAATATTGCAGCTGCAAAGGTGATTGAATTAGAAGGAGATGACGATTATGTTTATGTTATGATGTCTAATATATATGCCAGTTATGGAAAATGGAGAGAGGTGAGCATGATTAGGAAGCTTATGAGAGATCAAGGGGTGAGGAAGGAAGTTGGTTGTAGTTGGATTGAAGTGGAAAACATTACATCACATTCATCAATAGGAAGATGAAATTAAAATCTTCTCTTGATTTTAACAATATAAATTTTTGAAAAAATATTGACACATAATAATTTAATAAATAATCACTAAGATATATGTAAGATAAATAACTTCTTGTTAACATAGTATTTCATAAAGATATCATTTTGTCATCTTATAGACAAAAAACTTTGGCATACTATTGGTTTTTGAGTTTTAGTAGCTGTGTTATATACTTACAAAGAGAGAACTTCTTTGGCACCTGCATGGCCTTCATTTTTCTACTGGAAGTAGCTCTGTCAGGCCATGAATTACCAGTTGGATTTGCTAAGGACAATGAGGTTGCTCATATGCTCCTCTTTTTGGCTAACCAGTAAGGACTGTAAGGCGGTCCAGATGCTTCTTGTTCCAAGATCAAAAGGGCAAACCAAGTGGGTATGTAACATTACTTGATCATGGGAGACAGGCGGGATTCATTTTATCTATCTGGACATACAAGTGGGCATTTCCTTGTGGAGAAGATGGAATGAAACGACCAATAGGGTCTTGGAGTTTGGCATCCTATTGCCATTGTTTGCAGCATTAAAAATGGCAGTTTTAATCAACTTAAATTCTCAGCCAATCTTAATTGAACTGATCGCTGACGAGGCATTTGAATGGAAAAAGAAGAAAGAGAAAGATAAGAGCACAAAAAACTTCATCATCAAGTCCACCATTAGTGGCCATTCTTTAGGCATTTTACTATATTCAAAAGATGCAATTGAATGATATACATATCAAGCTGCAACATTCAATTCCTTCATGTGTAGCTAATAGTCCTCTCCCTCTACTCCCATCAAAACTGAAGATATTTTCCTTACAAAATCACTTCTCAGTAGATACCTCTTCCCATATGTTTTTTTGGCGATGATCAGCTTCTGATTAAAGTGTTTTCTAAGAAGAAGCAGGTCAGTATACCAGATTATCCTTTCAAAGAGGTGCTACCTGCGCTTATACCTGGGAAAGAAACCAAACACAAGTGAGGCTGCAATCACATGAAACAAAGGTGAAAACTCAAGAATAGGCAATAGAAAGCAACAGATGCATTCGACTTTAGTGTTAATAGAAACAAGATTGACTTTAATAAGTTGAGGCATTCCACCGGGCCAAATAGAATTCCTCATAACAATGTGCATCATACAACAGAAGCAATTGCTTAGTTTAAGATTAATATACCCAGGAAATGACAAAGTAACACAAGGACAGCAACTAAAAGCAACCTAATCAGTTATTATCACAGAAAAGAAGGATTTCATTCTTATACAATATCTAGAAAAATGATTAACAAAACCGGATATAGAGAACCTCCTCTTGGTATCCAGCATGACTTTCCAACTTCTATCTCTTAACGAATCGGTTAAAAGCACAACTTCCTTCTATATGGTTGGCTGAGCTTTTCCAAGCATATTTCAATTGTAACTATTCCAACTATAGAACCATTAACTTTCACATAAGAACACAATGGATTTAAAAGACAAAAATCAAAAGTACAAAGGAGAAAAATGGGGTGATTCGCACCTCGACTTGCTCTTAAATGAGTTCTTGGACTTTTTCTTGCCCATGCCACTTCTCTTTTGCTTTCTCTCGCTCATATCACTATGGAAGAGCTCTTTCATCTCTTCAGTCCTCGATTGGGTTCTTTGAGTCGGCCGTGTTGATTTGTTGCCAGCTTTTCTGTCAATCTTGTCACCATGTAAAGCCTTGTCCTTAGCTTTCACTGCTTTTGCTCGTCGATAAGCAAGGTCAACCAATGATATTCCAGTCTTTTCTTTCTTATTTTTATCACTACCCTGCAGTACAAGTACCAAATACCTCTTTGTAATAATGAAAATGACTTACAAAATGTACCTTGAGATTAATTGTTCAATCAAAAATTGAAAAGTCAGAAAAACATAGCATCTTTGACCATTCTCAATTCAAATATCAGTGGAAAGTCTGAAGAAGCAGAAGCTCAATGAGTCCTTCCCCTCAAAAAAAGAAAACAGAAGAAGCACAAAGGAACAAACACATACTTCTGATGTTTTCATTTGACTTTCATCTTCCAACATCTCTCGAGCCGCTTCCAACTTTCGTCGCTTCTTCCTAGGAAGGTTTTTCTGCTCAGCAGATATCAGTAATACGTTATTACAATAAACATGGTAGTAAATATTTCCAATGGAAAAGGTTTATAATCCAAACGTAGGATCATAAGCACCTCACGCTCCCGCTTCCTTTTTTCCTTCATTTTAAGGTCTTCCGCTTGTTTAGCACTTATTACCTCATTTCCAGAACTTTTTCCTTTCCCCAAATATGTCTGTTGAAATGGATTGCAGATATCATGTTATTCACCGAATTATTGAACATCATACTGAAAAATTGCTGAACATATAATTTTGCTAAAACAGGAAGTGAGTAAGAATAAAATTTTGAGAAGAAAAGGAAAAACAAAATGTCCTTATGCAACATTACTGCTAAAATAATGTTGCTTCGCTGATATACAAAACATTTTTAAGCACATAAGGACCCATAGGCCCAATACATCCAATAAGTACACTACCACAAAGTTTTATGTTCATTTTTGAGCATCTACTAAGATAGGCAATGTATGTATGCTTTTCATCATTCTTCCATTCCTAAAGATCCTAACATAATGGATCAGTCTTTACGTAACAAAAGTTCCAAAATATGAAGACGGTCTTGCAAGCCTTTTTACAAGGAAAAAATGCATCCAGACTGGCCAAAGAATTGAGAGAGAGAGAGAGAGAGAGCTGTGTAGAAAAGCAACCTAAACCCGAAAGATAGTACGAGGCAAAAGAAGCCTTTATCACACTAAAAGATGGATTATAGTCAACATCAAGTGCTCTGATTCTGCTAGTCCAACTATGACAAGCCACTTTCACATTGACCAATTTCTATAACAGTTGAGTAAAATATTCACAAATTAATTTTACACTTACAGTAATCCTATGGTCACTCCATAGTTTTGTCTTCTGAAGAACGAAATAAAACTAAAGAAGCAGTGTTAACCATCAGGGCGAACTTTGTAACACGAACATGGAAAAGATAAGTTTAACATTTCTTTAAAAATGTCTATTTGCTACACTTACAAGGTATTGCCAGGTGAAATTTAATTTAATAGGCCTAGCAACTATAATACAGAAAAGTTGAAGTTACTAGGAAATTATCAGTAAAAAACCACGTGAACCAAAATGCAAAAAGAGCTGCCTATAATGCTTAGATACATATAAAGAAAACAACATTGAAAACAAAGTATAACCTTTTCTGCCTTTGCTGCGAGCTTTTTCTCCTTCTCAGTCAAAAACCAGGTCTTTTTAGGACGTGAAAATATTTCATCCCTATGTGTGATCATATTTTCCGCCTGCACACATCATGGAAGTGCATGAAGTCATTATATAACAAAGCTTAAGCATAAAGCCCTCTTGATAATACAAGTAGAGTACCCACTTGTCAATTTCAAAAATTCTCACAAACGGAGGATAGGAAGATATTCACTAGGAAAACGTTGCAGCTTAGAAGACATAAACAGAGACACAGACACCACAAGCAAACAGATGGAAAGCGGGCAAAGCAAGGCTAATAAGTACATGCGCTCACCGATCAAAGCAAGACATATGATCAGGGACCACAATTGATGATAACTAACTAAAGATTTAAGATGGAGAATCGGGAAAACAATCACGAAAAAGTCTAAATTGAAAAATGTGAAGGCTAAATTGGAATCTCTAAATTTATTTTTAAGCCATGAATTTTTATTATTGGGTGTGAAAGCTCCTTCATTAACATTGCTTAGTGGGCCCCCTCGAGGAACAAATATTACCTAGCGAGATGGCCTGACTTTGATGCTTCATGATTCACATGTCCAATATGATCTTGTCAAACAACAGATTAAAACAAACATGGATGGAAGGATTGCTCCACTCTGGGGACATCGATGTTAAATTGACCCACATCAAAAACCCAGAAACCACTTATATTCTGTTTTTAAAAAATAATTTCTGCAACTTCTTCCCAAAATTGTTTCATTGTTTTAATTTAAAAAAAAAATAGAAATGGGTTTTAAGCCATAATAAGAACAGACTAGAAGAGTGAACTACCTTGATGGCTTCCATTTCAGCTTTCCTTAGGGCTCGCTCTTCCCTGCGAAATTTAAAAGCAATGACGACAACCACACAAAGTATAATGATTACTCAAAAGAAATGATGATGAAGCACAATCAAAACCTCTCTTCTTCAAGAATGGTAGCCACTTGATCTTCCATTTGTTCAATTATTTGAGACCACTTAGCAATTGATTGCTCAGCCACAATTCGCCTCTTCAATTTTGAACCGACCCTTTTTGTCTATCATCCATAATGACATTTTCAGTAAAAATTGTGGGAGTTTCACAAAGATCAATCTTACCAACTTTTCGTTCTTTGGAAAACAAGGAAAAAATGAAACAAAGAAGCTTCTGCTAATTTCTCCCAATATAGAATAAAAAGAATGTAATAGACATTTAACAGAGTTGAGCAGAAGAAGGTGGAAAGGCCAAAAACATAGAAAAAATGAAATGTCCTCATTTATATATTTCCTTCTAATGTAAGGTTCAAAAGGTCATCATTTAGTATAGGATCATCCTAATCCTTTATCACAATCAAGAACCACTAAAACGCACAATGACTTGTACACACTGATTCAAAACACAGTTCACTTATACGAGTACGTATCTTTTGGCTTTCTTTTAGGAGATTATGCTCTTTCAGAACTTAATTTACAAGTGTGTCCATCCAGAAGTCCTTTAATTATAGGGAACACATGCATTGCTATGTCCTTGCTAGTAGACTTCAGGTTCTTGGGCAATCACAAATTATCAAAGTAAGAATTATCAAGTTATAGAAATGAAGGGAAAAAGATTCAATGAAGTAGGTAGGATTTATGGATTTAATTCGAGAAGAGATTTTGTAACCAGAGATGGAAAAGTGGGAATCGAAAAAACATTTATTGAAAACAGCGTTTGTATGCAAGTTCATGTTCTAGTGTTTGAATGAGCAATAGAGTTTTACTCAAATATGATCTATCGGGGTATCCGGCTTTTGGGATTTTTTTAAGGGTGTTTAAGTATAATTTTCCTCAACTTCCATTGTAATTGTGGTGACACTTTGGTGTGATCCTATGTTTATTTAATCCAAGCAAGAAATTTGACAATTTTGGAGTTCTATATCCTGGGTCTTGAAAATGCTTTAGACAAACACACTCCTTACAAGCTTCAATAATGAGCCTACAGCAGAGACACACTCTCAGTACAAAAAATAAATTCATGGAAACCATTTTTCTAGGTGAAAAATCAATAACTGAGTTATTTTATAGTATGTATAGGAAATAATATTCAATATGTAAATCTATGATAACACTATATTTTGAAATTGAGATCACAAACTATGTAAATTTGCATGGGTAATATAAAAATGCTAAAGCATATGGCTCTACTGAAAGCATTCAGATAATGAGGCAGCCAGAGATCTATCTTTCAGAACACACAGAGCATAAAAGGAAAACAGGGGCAACACAATCTAAGGATAACTCACAATGGATTTTAAAAGAGACCGATCATTGTCAGTCACAAATGTAACAGCATATCCTTCTCTGCCAGCTCTGGCTGTGCGACCCACTCGATGAACATAGCTGCAGAAAGGAACAAAAGAAAATAACCCACCCATTAAAAAAGAAAAAAGGTAGAAATGAGCCAAGGTGGGTTAAAGAGGCAACAGAGGCATAAAAATCACTGAGATTGTGAATAAGCAAAACCATAAGTTATTGACAGCGGAACAAAACTAGAAAACTGGCATAGAAACTGACAAATATCACAACAACAACATCAAGACCAGTAAATCATTACCATGTCAGGTCACGAGGACATGCATAGTTTATAACTGTTTGAACGCCAATTATGTCAAGTCCCTGGAAAAGGTCATGAAAAATTCGAGCCAATGAAACAACACAGACAAACATTATTATAAGTCATAGAACATATGAAATGAGTAATAGCAGAAGGCCTTGAAATTGGAAATTCTATCTTATGCATCCAATGCTAAAACTTAGTGATACTAAATTAACTTCAAAATGAAAATTACAACTAGAAAGTGAAAGTTAAACATTAAACAAAAAGAAAGAGATCAGGGGAGAAAGTAGAAGTATGCAAATAACCATATGATTATAAGCCCATGGCTCTTGTGCAGGTGGTGCTGATAGGCAGATATGAATTAAGAACAAAAGGACAGGTGATAGAATTTCCACTTACACGGGCAGCCACATCTGTTGCAATCAGAAAATCAGCCTCCTGCTTCCTGAAAAGTTCCAAAGCCTACACAAACAACCACAAGGTACACGTTGAGAACTAAAATAAGAATAAATTACATGAGCAATCAATGATTATAATATCATCACTTTCAATTTGCTGGATCAACTACTTACTATCAACCAAAAACAATGTCTTACCTAGTCCCCATTTCCATTCAGTTAAAAAAAAAAAAACTAATCAGAGTAAAACTAGAGCATGTTCAGATTGGTTTTCTATTGATTGGTCTAAAATGTCACTCAAAGCAGTAATAAAAAATAATAATAATTCTGGTTCTTCTTTTTCAATAAGACAAAAATTTCTTACTTTTCACCTGAACATGTTTTGATACTACCAGCTTTAGAGTTTTGTCCTTCTACTGCCTGTCAAATGATGATACATTTTAATGAAATAAATAGTTCTTCCCTGTTTCCAAATGTGCTTCCTCATTTCATATTCCTTTTCTCCAAAAACAGCTTAAAATAATGGACAACATTAGATGATACAGGCCCTGTTTTCCAATGGTGCTGAATTTTTTTTTTTATCTTAATAAATAAGAACTATTATTCACAAAGGCACCAAGGGCATAAACCCATAAAATAGTGATGAAAAAACTTGTTTATACACTAATCAAACATATTTTGGACATCATGGACATGATATTTGTGTACCAAATATGCTTGACATTCCAATCAAGTTGATTTTTGATCATAAGACAAAATCTTTCTTCCCAACAAAAATCATCCAGTCAATTTGGTCAAATTAATTGGATTGGAAAAAAAATAAGTGTAGAGTGCATGGGACATTTATTTAGTTGACAGTTCAAGGAACGAGTTCCATGGGCTCAAAATCATGGAATTATTGGTAAAGCAGTAAAATTTACAGGCTTCTCATATAATTCACCTAGTAAGCATTTTAAAATGAGCCCTAACAATCTGGTGCTATCATAAAATTCAGCATTTAAATGCATTTTTAAGAAAGACAAGTGAACTCTATCAATAGAAATAAGCTGCTCACATCTAAACGTTGGACTTGAGTAAGATTTCCATGAAGCTCCGCTGCTTTAAGACCAACTAATCCAAATAAAATCTTCAACCTATGTGCAGCTAGCTTCGTTCCACTGAAAAAACAAATGAAAAATCATTTAAGAAAATGGATTACTAAATATGAAAAGCTAGATTCTCAGATGAGACTGTCAAATTTCTGGTAAGCATGAAGGAAGGTTCCCAGGCCACACATGGTTGCCCACTACCAATTTACGAACAAAAACATTGATAATGAAGAAATTTGAGAACATTTACAACAGGAATAATACAACTATATATTTCAAACACCAGAATATCCCCCCCCAAAAAAAAAAAAAGAAAGAATCCCAACATCCATCGAGCAATTTTCATAAAACTATAAATATAAAATAAGATTCACAATTCCAACATCCTTCGAGCAATTTTCATAAAACTATAAACATAAAATAAGATTCATCTATTTAATTTAGAAAATCACAACCCAGAAATTAAAATAATTTTCAATAGATAAATCTTATATTGTACTAAATTTGAAACCTGAAGATGATGACTTTGGATTTAAAAGTCCTTGAGCACAGTGACAGAAGAACAGCTTCCTGATTCACTCTACGCATTCGGCGAATCCTAACCACCCTACAGAAAAGCAATAATATCTTAGTTAAGCTGACTGAAATTTACGCGAAGGGAAGACCATACAACCAAGGATCAGTCATGTAGCAACTTATGCAGTAGACAAGCTTTTATTTGATGAACATCCTAAATGCAAAAGCACACCATGACATAGTCAGGTATATAGAACAAATTATTGGTCCCAACAAGAATTGCTAAGCTTACTCCTCAGTCAATGTAGCTGGCCGTTTTGCAGACGGGTCAGCTGAGAGACGCAATGGTTTGTTTAGAGAAAGCTTGATAAGTTCATTAATTTCTTCGGTCATTGTAGCAGAAAATAGCATCGTCTGTCTTCTTTTGGGACATAGGCGAGCCTGCAAATGAACTCCAATTCATTGGAATAGTAGAACAGAACATTCCAATTCAAAAAGAACTAAGTAAAGATTCGTTTATTCACAGTCAAATCCTTGGCTGATTTAGACGCATATTTAGATTTTTCTAATTCGAGAAAACAACTAATTAGTACCTATTCTCGACTATGCCCAACTACGGTAGGCATTTAATATTGTCCCTGCAATCAATTAATGTAACACGAGAGAAGTCAAAGAGAACGGACTATTCCACACTAGCAACTTGTTACAGGACACTGATCCTGTTTGAGAAACAGAAACATGCATTTCATTGTTCTAGATACTACTGTAGAAACTTTATTATTTCAATTACAGCACATAGGCACCACAGAAAAAACAGGAAAAATGTACCAGCTCATGTATTTCAGCACTAAATCCCAGCTCCAGAAGACGATCTGCTTCATCAAGAATCAGAACTGCAAGATCATCCAAATCCACAGACATAGAATTGCGCAAATGATCTATCATGCGTCCAGGAGTAGCCACAACAATATCTGGCATTGCTCTCAAAGCAACCGCTTGCACCTAAAATAACAATCACATAACTAGAATACTCTCAAAAGAAACAAACAAATAGAAGAGTGCATCGTTAAGCAAACAGGAAATCTGCATATTCCATGTTAATAGCCATGTTCAGAAGGATAATGCCAAACTTGGCCCCCAAGCTTCCTTTTACTTTTAAAGCTATAGAATTTTTGCACCAATTAATCTTCGAAGAAAAAACTGCATACAAAATTCCAGGATTTAAGAAAGGAGATAAGTCTAACCAAGCTTTAAAGTTAACGTATATTTTTACAGTCAATAGTAAATTAGGCTACGCTAGGCAAAACAATCAAAAGAAAAGACTTTTCTATTCCATCATATGTCAAGTATCTATACACTAAGCCATTAAAGAAGTAGAAAAGACATAATCGAACCTTTATTGAAAGCCCTCCAACAACCAAGCAACATTTAATATCAGTAAACTGAGCAAGCTTCTCTATCATACTGTGAACCCTGTAATACATACATGAAGAACAAAATTTAGTGCCTTTTATTGATAATTTCCCAAGAAGTCCTAAAAGCTTAGTTGTTAAGTAGGCCAAACAGTCCCAACAATAGCAGGACAAAAAGAAAAACCATAAGTTTGTAGAATGGCCAAAAAAAAAAAATAGAAGGGCAAGCCAAATGGAAAAAACACATCAGATACTTACTGAACTGCCAACTCTCTTGTTGGAGTAAGAATAAGTACCCTTATAGCTGGGACACGTTTGGGACGGAATAGCAACCTTTCCAGTGTAGGTAAGGCAAAAGCAGCTGTCTGAGGGAACAAAACATAAGATCAGGAAAGTAACAACTTACTGATTAAGCCCAAGCAGTTATAGTTCCTATCAACTCAATTCGACAAACATCCAAGTCTTGAAGGCATAAAGGAACAACAAAGAAAGTGATATAAATAATTGACTAACCTTCCCTGAACCAGTGACGGCACTCCCACAGATGTCGCGCCCAGTAAGTGCCAAAGGTATACATGCTGCCTATAAAACAAATCACCAAAACTGAAAACGCCTAAACAGGACTTACATTACACAACAAACAAATGATAACTAAGAAATAAAGAAGAATGACTGAAACCTGAATTGGAGTAGGCTTTGAATACCCCAATGCTTCACAAGCCCGGAGCAGAGGCCGTGAAAGATTGAGCTCCATGAAGGAATTTGCACGAAACGACACACCTTCAACAGGTGCAAAGAACGACTTGCTATCATTGGTGTTACAAGCATCATTACCCTCATCTTCTGAATTATAATCCTCCTAAAAAAATTTGGACCAAAAAAATAAATAAATTCGAAAGCATAACTGATTTTGTTAAGGGAAACTAAAGCCACAGATAGGTCTTAAGTTACTTGTTGGTCCGGTTCGGAGTCGGAGCGGTTATCATGGTGAAGGGCATTGGAGAGTTGTTGGCGAGCTTTGGAAATCTTGAAGTCGATAGATGTGGTGCTACCGCGAGCGTGTTCTTCAGCGACAGATTCAGAATATGAAGCGAAGTCCCAGGGGGGTTGGGTTCCGCGTCTTTTCGCAGGTTTCTCTTCTTCTCCTTCCTCGTCTTCTCCTTCTTCTCCTTCTCCTAGTTCTTCTTCTTCTTCTTCATGCTGCGAGTATTCTTGTTCTTCATCACTGGGAGCTTCGAACACAAAGCTTAAAGCCATGTAGGAAGGTCTGGCGTTGATACGTCAACTGGCCAGTAAAGTGAGCGAGAGAGGGGGACTAGCTGATTAGGGTTTTAAAGGTTTATGAGTAACGCCAGGAGAAGGGTAAGGTTAATTTGGCTACGGCCAGGACTTCAACCACGAACATTTAAGGGTAAATTGTTTTAAACCTAAAAAAATTTAAGAACCTAAATAAATCTAACCCTATTTTTTGTTAACTTATTTTTATTTTTTTAATGATTTATTTTAAAAACTTATTAAAAACTTGTTGAATTTAATTTTTAATATTAAATTAATCCATTTCTATTATTATGAAAAATTTAATTCTCTTTATATAAATTTATTTGTTATCCTATTAGGTCAAAATCAAAAAAAAAAAATCTTAAGAATATATATCTTTCTCCGTCTCACCTTTTTTTTTTTTTTCCAGTTCTCTTTCATTCATTAAATTTAACAATTTATTCAATTAATATATTTTTAAGATTTAATTTAATTAAAAATTTTAACATCTATATATTAAGATCTAAAATTTTAATTTAACGTAGTTGTTGGTGTTTTCTTTTAATGGAATGGACAAAGATCCAATTACATCAAATTCAAGTATTTTGTTTACTTTGATTTTCATTTTTCCACCATTGTTTTGGTTTTAATGTTTAGTTAAAACTTTAAAATTGATATGTTAAGATACTTTTTATCTATTTGGATCATCAATTTTATTTATAAATTTTAAATATTTTTGTTGACTATTAATATATTGATTATATATATTTTTATTATATATTTTAATTATTTTATTAAAAAAACGATTGATATGCTTGAAATAAACAATCGATATATTATCTACGTACTTTGTTTATCTATTAATTGTATATCAATCAACTATTAATCTGTTGATTATTCACTTATTCGTTGTATATATAATGATCATTTTTATTTATCAACTATTTAATTATCGATAGTGTATTATTAATCATTTATTTTAAGTATATATTTTAATTATCATCGATTGTCTATGTATTTACTATCTGTTTATCAACTATTTATCTATCGATTATTTATTTATTTATTATCTATTTATTGATAGTTTATTTATCAATTATTTATTTATAGACTACTAATCTAGTTCACTTATTAATTACTAATATATTGATCACTTACCTATCAATTACTTATCTATTGATCGTTCATCTATAAATTACTCATCTATTGAATGTTCATCAATCCATTGCTAATTTAATGACTACTCATTTGTTGAGCATCTATTGATTCCTCATTTATATATTGACTACTTATTCATTAATCGTTCATTTATTGACCTTCTTATCAACTATTAATATTAATAACTTAAGTCAAACATTCATATATATATATATATATATCCAATTTTTTTTCTTAAAATTATACTACAAAAAAATAAGCTTTTTTATGATTAAAATTAGTCTTTGTTGACGGTTACAAAATTAACGTCTAATTAAGTGACATTAGAGATTATGATCCAAAGATGATAGTTACAAAAAAATAATTATCTAATTTAGTTTTTTTTTTTGACGATTACATATGCATTAGATGATGTTTACAAAAATCGTTATCTATTTGATTATTACAAAAATGACAGTTCTGAGATACATTAGATGATGGTTGCAAAAATAAATATTAAATTTGATAATCAAAAACTTTAACATCGATCACGAAGAGACCAATATATATTTTTTAGAAGATAATTTAGTAATTTAAATATTTATTTTTTAGATAATTTTAGATCTTGGTTTTGTTTTAAAATCGATGTCTATAGTAAGTTTTTTGTTAATTTTTTTATATTCATAAATTACAAATGATATTTCTCATAATCAATTACAATATAAATTACATTACAATTGATAATATTAATACATTAAATCTTATCAACCATGAACTACTTCAAATAAAATAATATCATTGATCACATTTAACCTATGTAGTACCACACCCCAATATGTATAATTAACACTCTCATTAATTTTATAACATTATACCATAATAATGATACACCAAAATCACACTGTAATATGCATCAATATCAAAGCATATCTTCATCATTGTACCACAACAATGATACATTAAAATCACCCTCCAATACATATCAATATCTTCATCATCAAACCATAATAATAATACACTAAAACCACATTCCAATATACGTCAACACACATTCATCATTTTCTCAACATTATAATACAACATCAAAGCAAAAAAAAAAAAAAAAAAAACCTTATCTTTTATATGCATTCAAACATTATACTCTTCCAACAACATACTAAAATATTGTCATACAAAATATTCATTCAAAAAAACTAAATAACCGTTCCAACTATTACATCACAAATAAAAAGTACGTATAATATATATATATATATAATAATTATTCAAATATACAAAAGATGGCACAAAATAACTTATTCACCTTTTTTCCTCTGGTATGTCAACATGTACTCATAAAAATCTTTCTTTAGCTTATTTATTTTTGATTCGGCATATGTATTTTTATCTTTCAACTATATATATAAGAAAAATAAAGTAAATAAAATAGTTTTTTATAATAAACATATCAACTAATTAAGCAATTATTAAACAACTTATAATTTTGTAAGAGAGACAGTATTACTATGTCTTCTTATGATGTCTCTCATATGCGTCATGATATAATAATCACATTCAACGTTAGAAGGTTATATGGACACTATATTTAAACAATGAAAATGTCAACATACTAAATAAAAAAAAAACTAAGAAGAAACGAAAAGTTTTATCATATTATAAATACTTGAGTGATGAAACTTTTAAAATTTTTTCATGAAAACCTAGGGGCATGAATTGCTATATATATCTTGAAACCACTGAAAGATAAATAACAATCATATATAATTGTAGATATTCTAATTAAGATGTACTTTAGTAAATGTTACTTAACTCATATTGTGATTAGATTTTTCATATTATCTTGATCACTGTGCCCTAAAAGATCAAACACCACATATTGTTAAAAGTCAGGTTCCACAACGATCAACATCCAATGTGTTTTATATTGTTAAATATAATTTCACTAAACATAAATTCAAAAATATATTTGTTATTAAAAATTTATTTCTACTTACTTGACATTGTAGGGAAGCATTACAGAACCTCCATCGCTTACTCCATTCTTTCAACAAGATTTTGAACTTGCTCTTCAATTTCATTATAGTTTTCTGTCGATATCATCATGAGACCAATAAATATATATTTACTATTTAGAGCACGTATAAAAAACACATTTTTATGAAGTTTTTTGCAACATAAGAATAAAGCATAACTAATAATATTAAAAAATAAGAAAAAAATAAGATAATAATAAAATGTGAGAGACATAATTAATGTAAGCTTATATGATGATAACACTTAACTTCTTCATATAACAAAATTGTATGATATCATCCCTGTAAATACATATCGTGCCTTCAAAACAAAAAATCTTTACGCTTAATGGAATAGGTACTATCATATTTATGTTCATAACATAACACACATAATGATAATGAATATGATCAGTTCCAAATAGATTCTACATCTTGTTCTTGTACTGCAAACAATGGTGTCGATTTAGGTAACATTTTTAAAAAATTAAATAAATTATTTTAATAATTAATTTTTAAATTTAATAAAAATAATACATATTATAATATTATACTATATGTAATCTAGGAGCAATTATCCACTGTGATGGTCAAGTGATATGTGTCTCAATAACATGAGATACACTAAGCATATCTGTATCAAAAATCAGTCAAGGTAAAGAAGCATTGGAGTTTGTAATTATAGTGATTTGGACTTTGATGTCACCCTTAACTACATTATGATGATAAGATTCAATGATAACAAATTCATTGGTCACAACATCACCTATACTGCCAAGTGTCACTTGACACAATATATACCACAATTAAAAATACAAAGTAATATTTAATACTTTACATAAACTGAATAAAATATAGCATACATTCACACTAGTCAGTAGAACATTTGGTGTGTATTAAAAGTGATGTGGGATCTTGGTCTTTGCATACATTCACACTATTTTGCTTATATTGTTACTAGCCTTACTAGAATGTTTATGATCAAAGAAAAGTAAGCGAGGTGTGTGCTCATGCCATCTAACAGATGTTGATGATCATTGATTTAACTCAATATTTTTCTTAGTTTTCTCATCATTAGTGGTGATTGTTAGTATCTTAACTCTTCTCTCAAAATAAAAAGTAATGGATACCGTAGAACCAACATTTCCCATACAACCAAAATGCTCTAGAGTACTAATTTCTGTCGTGATTACATCTTCTATGTATGACACTTTAAAAATACTTTATGTGACTTATACTATCAATTCATCTTGCAAATAACCAATTAAAATGTAGATAATTCAATGGTTATTTGAAACTAAAAAAATTAAAAAATTATATAAAATCAAAAAATTTACTATTCTCTTAGCACATGTTCTATCTGGTTCATTGATGGACTCGTTTATTGAATTAGCACGTGCTGTTTTTTATAATATTACATTATCAATATCTCCATCAGTACCAAAATTTTTTGTGCATTAGTAAACTCATCTAAATATTAATACAACAAGTGTAATTCTTATACATTAACACTATAAAAATAAATTTAACTTATAAGTTTAATCTTCGATCTTGCAAAATCTTTACGCGATAAACGATGATCATAAACAGTCTTTTTTCTCCTTTCCATTTGGACTTTTGTTTGCTCCTGCAATAAAATTCAATATT
Source organism: Moringa oleifera (assembly GCA_021397835.1). NCBI lineage: Eukaryota > Viridiplantae > Streptophyta > Magnoliopsida > Brassicales > Moringaceae > Moringa > Moringa oleifera. The sequence goes on from JAJFZO010000566.1 coordinate 3,259,489, forward strand.
TGGTTAACAACATAAACATACATAAGATTATGATTAACTTAGTATACTTGAAATTCTATAGATAATCATAAGTTAACAAAATCATTCCAAATTGATAGTTAAATGATACTCCTGTATTCAGCAGGTGGATCTTTATGGTATTCTAGGTCATCCAAAATGAATAGGTATGAAGTAATTTCTCTCAGTTTCTCTCAAATCGACAGGTTACTTGATATATCGAGAAATTAGGTTTTCATGACGGTTTTCACAATAACTGTCATCTATTATTTTTGAATTTTTATTTTTCACCTTTAATAATAGTTTTTGTAAAACCATCATCTATTTAACATTATTAAAAATCTGTTTGGTTGTAGTAAAATTTTTGTATCCCATTCATATATATTGATTAATCATATCAACTATGGTTACTTTTAAATAGTTTAAAAATAAGATGTATAATAATTTCTTATTTGTTGTTGATTATTTACGAGCATGCCAACTATATTTATTTATGTATAATATGGAGGATAATAGATTGATTATAACAAAGAAGACAAATTCAACTACGTGTAACACTACTTTAAGATTACACATTCGGTATTTGTTCCATAATTTGCATCAAAATTTGAATATTAATCTTAGAATGTACAAGACTAGACTATAGCTTGGATGTGAAAGAAAGGTTGAAATGCTAGTGATCAAGATAGAAAATGATGCCCAATTGATAGGTTTCATCTTACACAACAATACACAAAAATGAATGGCACACTTTGTGTATAATGACTGAAACATTTCATACTTATCTATAAATTAATATGCAAAAGTAAAAGCAAGTGAGCTATGAACACGAGATTAGTGAACTTGATAATACCAAAAAAAAAATGAGAAATAATTTGTGCATGTAAAGGAACTTAAGAAGTTGAAAGAAAAGAGGATAATAAAGGTGATTTGAATGATGATGTTGAACTTGTACAAGTACTAGATAGTCAATACAAATCAACTGCTTATGTTCAAAATATTTTATATGACATATTAAGATTTTATCATTTGACGTGATTGAAAAATGGTAAGTTTTTTTTTTTAAAAAAAAAATATTGAGTTTCATGGATATTTGAGTTCATTTACAATAAAAATAAAAATTGAAATTTCATATGAAGAAATCTATAACAGATTTATTTGTAACCATATATGTTAGTGATTCATCTGAATGGCAAGTAAAAGCTACTAAGGTAATTTCATCTAACTATTTTGTAATTACTAAAAATTCTTATAATTAGTCACAAAACATTTTTCACCACGATCATCGTCAAGTAAGTATATGAGTTGGGTAATAATGTAATGTGTTCAGTTAAAGTATGCAACGAGTTGGACATAACTATAGACTAAAAAATACTATTGAAGATACACATGAAGATTATGGTGTTATTATTCACTATGATGAGGCTTGAGAGGCTAGAGAAAGTCCTTTGCCTTTAACAAAAAGAAGTTTAGAAAAATTATATGTTATTCTTCCATCATATTTTACGATGTTAGAAACTAAAAACTTAGGGACTGTGCCTCAAAATATTAATAGTAGCAACCTCTTTAAATACTTATTTATGCAATTGGATCATGCAAAAGAATGTTTTATATATCTACTAAGCATATTATAACCATTGATGAAATATTTTAAAATATAAGTATTTATTTGAGTGATTGAGAAAAAAATATGAATAATTAGATATATTCGATAGCCTTTGATGTTGGTGATTCAGAAAGTGGTACTTCTTAAGAATGATTTTTATTGAGCTCAAACAAGTCATTTTGAACCACTTTTATTTGTTTTCTATACAACACAAATATTAAGAAAGTTATTAAGAATGAGTTTTCTATAGCAATTCATTGGATATTTATATACCACTTGAATTAGAATTTTGATAACAAGATTTAAGCATGTGGCTAAATTACCGTTTTTCTACAATGAAACTAATGCTTACTGGATATTAGAATTTTGGCACTTGATAGAACAAATCAATAGTATTGATCTTAATTATGTATAATATGTCAGAGATATGAAAATTATAAAGTGGGTTCAAACATATTCTGATGGTAGGTGATACGATATCATGATTACCAATATTGTCAAATGTCTCAATATTATACTGAAATATGCACATAAAAAAAAATTATCTATTACATCATTGGTTACTTACTTTAAAGATTTACTGTAAAGTTGATTTTTTTAAAAGACATCCCATGAACAATTGTAGGGAACACATTCTTAATAGTTTTCTTAAATATTTATATTGCAATTAAAAAACAAACATAAGTGCTTTAGGATTACTGTTAGCTCCTATGAGCTTAGTAAAAAACTATTCCTACGAAGTATTATTTTTTAAATCACCAATACTAAAGGCTATCTGGTATATTTGATTATTCTCATCTTTTTCAATCATTATAAATAAGGTGCAAGATATTTACTTTTTGAAAATGTTCCATCAATGATTGTGACAGATCTTACATTTATATGAAATTATTTCATGTATGAACTAATTGACATAAACAAATATTATATGTGTCACAATCCCTAAATTCTTAACTTTTAATAACACAAAATTGGATGGAAGAATAACATATAACTGATTTAGACTTCCTTATACTAATGCAAAAACATTTTTTCTATCTCTTCAAGCCTTATTATAACTAATGTTAACATAGAAATCTTTATGTATGTCTACAATGACATTTTTTGATCTACAATTATGTTTAATTCTTGCATAATTTAACTAAATATACTGCTTAATTACCTAATTACTTATTTGGTGATGATCATGGTGAAGAATGCTTTGTGAGTAAGTTTGAGTATTGATGAATTTGTTAATTATAAAATAGTAGGATGGAACTAATATAGTAGCTCTTACTTGTTATTTACTTACATGAATCACTAGTCATGCTATGAATTTTTATTTTTATTTTTTTTGCATTTCTTCATAAGAAAATCCAAATTCTTTTTCATTGTTAATAAACTCAAATATCTATGCAAATCCATCTTACTAAAGAAAATTTACTCTTTCTTAATCACATAAAACAATGAGATCTCAATGCCACATGCAGTGTTTTGGCTTCCACCAAAATATAAAATATGAGTACTTGATTCGTAATGATTGTTTAATGTTATTGTTAAGATCAATTTCATTATCTTCTTCATTCATAGTTTTTTCAAGTCTCCATGTATGCACAAATTTTTTTTTCAGTATTTACTATATTATCAAGCTCCCTAATCTTATGATCATTACTCCTTTGCTCTTGCTTTTACACGTGAGGTTATAAATAAGTAAGACATGTTCAATCATTACACACAAAGATTCATACATTCTTGTATATTATTGTACAAGATGAAACTCATTAATTGATCATCATTTTTGATCTCGAACACTAGCATATCAACTTTTATCTGATATCTAAATGACACACTAATTTTATCTACTTTATGATCAACACATTTAAGTTTTAATGCAAACAATGCAACAAATATCAATATGTGCAATTTTAGAGTACATGCAACATTTTGGCATTATGTATAGTTGAGTAAAATTATCTCTTTTGTTGTTGTTTGTCCATGGACTTCCATATTGAACACAAATAAGTACAGTTGACGTGCTTTCAAGCAATCAATGATAAATAAAAAATCATTATGTATTATAATTTCAAACTATTTAAAAGTAAAAATAGTTAATATGAGTGGTCGATATGGATAATTGATATATAAGAATAAAATATGTGATTAGTAATTAAACAATCGATAAATGAATAACGAATAACTGAGCGATCGAAACATAAACGATCGATAAATGAATAATCAATAAATAAATGATCAATAAATGTGCGGTCGATAAATTGACAACTAACATAAATGGTTGAAATATATATTTAAAACATATGGTCAATAGATAAACATCAATAAATGGATAATTGAAAAATAGACTATTGATATATATAAATATCTAATAAGTAAATCAACGGATGAGTTGTCAAGATAAAACGAATGATCGATAAATGAATGATCGTTAATAAATAAATAATGTTGATCATTTATTTTAAGCTTTTTTTATCAACTAATTGTTAATTATTAACCACCAATTTTAATGAAATAAGTTAAATTTTGAACTAAAAAAATTTCATTGAAATTTTAACAATCGATAAATTAGTGATTAATAAATGAACCTGAAATAAATTTTTAATAAATATATTTGAAACCCATGATTAAAATTGATTATTGAAATAGATAAACTCTGTCTCAATATATCAATTTTAAGATTTTTATTAAGCATTAAATAATCGAACCAAATGTAAAATTATAAATAAAAATCAAAGTAATGAACTTGTCCATTATGTTAAAAAGAAAAAATCATCAAATACTTCAAATCAAAATTTTAAATATCAATATATTGATTCTAAAAATCTTTAAAATATGTGAGTTCAAAAAATTTATAATTTGATAAAAAAATTAATGAATGAAACTAACCAATAAATGGACATGAATAGATATATAAAACTTCTGAATTTTATGAGTAAAAAATTAAAAAATAGAGATTATTAATTTTTAAGGTTTCTATTATTTTAATATAATGGGATAAAAAAGTACAATTCATATAAAAAAATTTTTAAAAAAAGCTAATATAAAATAACAGTTAGATTTGTTTAATCTCTCAAATTTTGTAGATCTTTTAAACAATTTATCATTTTAAGTATAAATAAAAAAATAGAAATTATAATGTTTAGTACAATTTTTTCTATGAAAAAAAATTTAAAAAATAACATTAAAATCCCCAATTTTGGGTGTATCAACTAAAATTGCATCATAATTTGAATCATGAGAATTTAATTTCATAAACGAAATTAACTTTTCCAGTAATTATAGCATTCCAAGTGAAGAAAGCCCAAGCAAAAGTATAAAGTAAAATACTTAGTGGTAACCATAGGCCTAAAACAACTTACAAAATTTACAATTGCATAGATTATCCCTGGGATAAATAACCTGAAATAGAACTATTAGTGACAACCTTGTCTTTATATTATCAACTTACTTTGATGATTTCACTGATTATTTCAAGAGCTTCGGATATGGCAATTACAACTGTGAAATTACAAGAACCAAATAAGATCCGAGACCCCCCACATGAACAAGTTCATAACACCAATCCTGAAGACAACAAGATTGAGCGAGACAGTAACCAAAACAGTAAGTTCTTATTGAGAAAACAATCAGAGAAATGAATCAATATGCCTAAAAAAGATGTACACTATTTGGCGGACAAGTATAGGAGACTGAAACAAATGAGGGGACTTTAAGGTTTTGTTTTTATCAAAAGATGCCCTTCGACTTGGGCTGAGTCGATATCAGTTTCACTACTCTTAGGTTTCAGGCAGTTTATATAAAATGACAACCACTGTAGTCAGGAACAACAAGAATTTACTTCTGCCATTCCGTCAAGATAATCTCTCTTCATGCTGATGGTCTGCTAGAAAATCACCTTGGGACCGAAAGACCCAGCTCTAGAATAACACAGAGAAACCCAAATCAGAAACGGGATAACAGATTTAAGGGGGGGAAAAAACAATTCAAAAAAAGCAGAATATGTCGGAGGTGACGGCATCTAATCAAGAAGACTAAAACTAACTCTTTCTACTTTATTTCCAACCAATCATATGCGAGTCAATAGTTATATATCTAACTTAGCAGCCTTTGATTTTCTCAAGAATCGAACAGCTTGCTCAAGAGATATTGCATGTATAACCAAACCCATAATTAAGGACAAGCCATGAAACTAGTATCATCTAAGTAGTTATCCAAAATGTTCTTCTCAACTCATAAATGATGCAGCACTGACGAGAGATTCCACCTTTGACAACAGCATACATGTCTCACGTACCATCAATTCCATCTGGGAAAAGGAGCACTAGTGTTACTAGGGATTCTTAACCACTTACAAATGTATCACACTTCAGTGCAATGAAATCAAGCTAACACATTTGTATGCATAAGCTACAGTAAGGTTGTGCACTAAGATTACTGAAATCTCACTGTTTAACCCTCAAAGGTCTTCAACAAGTTATACTAACTGATTTTCAAGTTATTACCAGACTGCACCAGACTGATACATTCTAATATCAGTAACTAAAAATGGATACACTGTGTATGTCTATCAACCAAGGAGTTACACAGACATTGAACAAGGTTAAAGCCATGGTTACAGTGGGAAGGAACAAGAAGATACCTAGATAGGAAACTAAGAATTCGACATGTTCAAAAGGTACCCTGTAATAAATAGCACAGTTCCTACTGTGGTACTGTACTAGATCTAACAAGAAACACAGGGTCCACTAGGACCAGTAAGTTCAGTAGAATGCCACATTTTGCCAACACTTTCTACCATAGCTCAGGTTTCCTTTTTTTTTTTTTTTTTTAATCAGATACCATAGCTTGTGCTAAGACCTTCTAGTGCAGTAGATATACACTTTGTGTGCAAAAATGGGTCAAAAATTAGAGTCAGCGTATCAAAACCAATAGCATCAGAGCCAACCAAGAAGGAAAAGTAAATTGTAAAGCAAGGTTAACAAATAACAGGGAACATTAAGTTCTTGGTTACAATACAATGGCATTTAGATGCATAAACTCATAAAAATCCACATTTTTTGTTTCTATATCCTTCCCCTGTCCCTGTTTTAACTCTGGTGGCAGTATGTAAGAAAGCCTTGAAATATTACTAAAACTGTAAGGAAATAACCAGACAATATAAAGACTTGCAAGTAGGCAGCTTGTCCATGCATCAGCCAATTTATCACTTCTCTTGTTATTTGCTGATTATTCCAGTTTCAAAATTATGTTCTTCTGATAAGAAAACATCCAATACCTTCACCAGGCCAATTATTTTCTTTCACAATTAATGTCTATGTATGTGCTATCTACACAAAACTTCCACCACATAAATTTCAGAGCTTCAATGTAGCACATGGAATATAGTTCCACAAGGAAACGAAAGAGCAATTATCCCAATTAAACTAATACAGATTTTTATTCCTATAGCTAAGGAGTCATCTTGACTTCTAACAAAGTTGGAAATAGAAAAAATTATTGAAGCAACAGTTTCTATTTTGATAATACTAAACATTTTTAAGATTATTGAGAGAGCATGCATGGTTTCGTACTTGACAAAGATGCAGTGGCCTGTCACTGTAAATTCCCAGTTTATTTCTTTCAAGGATATTGAAATTATGTGCCTGCAGGAACCAAATATTCTAGTCAGATAGTGTTAAGACACATGAAAACACTTTTGCTTCATTTTTGAGTCCCCCATTTGTTTTTTGTAAATAAGTTACAGCCCTGTAATTCCACAGAAAAAGCAAAAAAGGGAACCTTACCAAATGAGTGCACCAAATCTAACCACCTCCAACAAAGAACAAACCCTTCTCTGAACATCCATTTATGTGCTTAAAGTTTTAGATGTATTTACTTTACTTTGTGGATTTTGTCCATGCATCCTTCCATGCACCAATGAACACGTTTACTCATAAAACAGACAACAACTTCAACACCAATCCCACAAGCTTATCAGAAAACCAAAATAAAAGAGTATGGCCAACATCTCTCTGACAAAGTCTACAGTTAAATTTACTGTCTCACATGTCTAGCCATTCTGTGAATCGAAAATTCTCAACATAAACAATGCATTAAATAGAGACAATTTCTATGACCATTGCAGCAAAAAGTAGGAGTATATTCGTTGTATTTATCATAAAGGAGAAGCCAAAAGCTACTCACACGCAAAAATAGACACAACAGTATTAGAGGCCGGGAGAGGTGCAGCAGAGTGTACCCTGTGAAAGAGCTCGGCAACTCCTTGATGTGGTGCTTAGGCATGATGTCATCCTGGCTGCTGACACTGCACTGTGCAGTGGCAAGAGTGACTGTATGCATCCCAGCTCAGATGGAGACCTACCAGAAAAAAGGACCCAAATAATAGAGCAATAAACAAGAAAATATTTTGTGAAGTGAACAAACCAAAAAGACACCAACTACTACAAAGGTCAGAAAGAGGGCAACAACAATCCATAATATCCATAATAAATACAGTAAGATGAGAAATCAATAGAAAGCAAAACACTCAATTACCACACTCCTGAAGACCTAAGAACAGAGAAGAGAATTCTGCCAATCTATATTTACCTTAAAAGAACTATAACACATGGAGACAACTAAAACCGCCCAAAGAAAGAGACAGAGATAAATTTCAACAGAAGAGAAATGAATGACAGGCGAATAAGAATGAGAATCCTACCGAGTAAACACGAATCACTTGCACGAATACATATATATACACATTCATATGCATGAACAATAATATATGTACTATCTATACACGCACATATACATATATATATATATATATATATATTCTATCAGTATAGGGAATGAGACAGACCTGGAAAGAGAGAATCGACGAAGAGGAGAAGGAGAGGGCTTAGATGGGAGAGTGAATCCAGGAGAGGAAGGAGCGGATCTGGGGAGGGAAGATTTTTGACAGTTGGTCTTGATGGCGGCTTTTATGGATGAGAAGGAAGTTCGGTTGATCAATCTATAGCACCCAGAAGCCATTTAGAAAAAGTTGAAACAGAGTAAGGAGATCTCAGGGAAGACAACAAGAGGAAATTGGAACCCCGAGGAAATGCAACGAGCGCACGCAGTACGCGAGGTTTATAGGGTTTTAGCTCAACAGGGGGAATCGCGAGCGTGGAAAGCAAATGTGTTGGTCTGGAGACTTGGGTGGGTTCGTGTTTTTGGGTTGGTTTCGGGTCAAAGCATACAATTCGATACTTCTAGTAGCAATTACATAATCCCTCTGCAATTACAAGCTGAGGCGCAAAGATGAACTAGGCCAGGGGATGGTGATGCCGAAGCTCTTGGACCCAGTAACAAACAAGAAAGCCCAAATCTATGATTTGACCTCATTTTGCCCATCCATGGAATCTGACCTGCGTGGTGGTTTGGTAGCTAAACTTCATTGCTAGCAAGGAGGGTTTTAGGGCTTGATTTCTATTTTCAAAAACCAGTTTTTTATTTTTAAAAATAAAAAAAATATTTAATAAAATTGTTTTATAAAAATTAATTTTTTAATTTTTAAAACAAAAAAGTAAAGAATTATTTTTTAACTTTTATGAAAACATATTTTTATTAATAACACTATTGTAATTATCAAACAATTTAAAATTATAATAAATTCTTTTAAAATAATATTATCAAATAAGTTTTTTAAAATAATATTTTAAAAATAAAAAATTAAAACACAATCAAACATGACATTATATCTTCAAATCTCTCTTAACAAAATCTCATTTTAATTGGAAAAAGAAAGAAAATTCCAAGGGAAAAACTTTCTACATGGACTTATGAGACTGGATTTTATAGTAAGAGAGAAAAAGGGGCCCCATGCTCCCTAATGAAAAGCGGTGTTTCCAAGCCTAAATTTACTATAATACATGTAATCAAAACAATCTATTTATATTCGCTTTATGTTTATTGTTTGAAACTATAATTTTATAATTTTAAATAAATATAAAAAATATATTTGTTTTATATTTTATATATTGATACATCGATTAAATCAATTATATATATATATATATACTATTTTGATTAAGTTAAATTTAAATTTTATAAAAAAAATAAAATTTAAAAATATTTAAATTGAATATCTTACAAAATAAATTTTAATTTAAAATTTTTTGAAGATGTAAAAAAATATTGTAATTATCGTTAAAATATTAGAACATTTTAAGTACTTAAAAAAATTACAATATCAAAATTCATAAAGAGTAGATCGTAAAGTAAAAATTATTTAAATTTAAAGTATAAATTGAAAAATACTATGTAGAATTTATTTAAGTAAATTTTAAGGCATTTCAATAATAGAAATATATTCAATTTTTTACATTTTGAATCAAGATCTAATTTAGATGAAATCAAAATTTTAAATATATAATTAATTTAATCGGTACATCAAATTAATTTACATTAAAAAATAAGTCTTGTTTAAAATTTTTTGTACTTATCTTATGATTTAATAATAAATAAATTATTTTTTATATTTACATAAAATACATATTAACATAAATCAAATTAATTAAAAAATTTTAGTTTAGGATAAATATCATTTTAAATCTTTAAAAATATTTTCTCTCTTGATCTTTACTTGAACTTCAAAACAAGCAAGTCTTGATGATGGAAATTGTTAAATTGAACCTCATTAAAAATTTTAAAATTATGAATATTCAAATTGATGATCTTATGCTATAAATTTTGACTTAAATTTTTTTTATAAATATAAAAAATATTTAAACTACCATTCAAAAATTTTTAAGCATTGAAAATATATTTTAAAAAATTTTACAATTAAAAATATAAAAAATTTATGATAAATAGCTTACGAGTTAAAAAATATTTAAAATTAAAAAACTAAATCAAAATAAAGTATAAAATTATTTGAATTATTTTTAAAATATTTAAACAATAAAAATGTTATTAATTTTTATTTTAATTTAAATTAATATCTAATTTAATTATTTTTATTCATTAAAATTTATTTTAAAATAAAAATAAAAATTATAAAAAAATATTTAAAATTTTAAATAATACTTACTTTTTTAATTTATGTTAATGTGATATTAGTCTCTTCTCAGGGAAAACTTCCAAAATTTAGTTGGACATTAGTCCAACCTTGACAATTTGACCGGTTGGCCCGGAAGCAATGGGGCAATGGGCAATAGTCCAAGCATAAGGGTCAAGAAAGGTCCATATCACCAAATGACATCTTGATGATGATTCCATTGAAATAAGAGACTCAATTCAAATTGGGTCTATAATTTCTTCTTTTTCTCATATCTACACTTGATTTAATGTACCTAATCTCCACTTCAAAGTTGACCATGGCCTTCTAGGTTTAGTGGCATTTCCACCTCTGGTAACATGGAAAGGACCATTTAAGTTGTAATGAAGAGTGCAAAGATATGTTGCGAACAATCATGACAAGTTAGAAACCCGAAAAGAAGTTCAAATTTTGCTCTTCATATGGGTTAAATTTATAAATCATGGTTACCATAAGCTGAAGTTTTGTTATAAGTCAGGTTTAAGATTCAAAAATTCTTTAAAATTATTTTTAAAAAATTAATCATTAATATCAAGAATTCGAAAAAAAAAAATGAACTCTTCGTTCAATAATCAAATTATTTACTTTGGACATCTTGATTATTAAAAAAATTAATAAATTGTTATATTTTAAAATTTAAATACATACTATGTCTTAAAAGATTTGAATTAGAATTCCACTAATCTAATTTTTACCATTTTTTATAAAAAATTGACAAATTTTAACAATTTATTATATTAATATAAAACAAATAAAAAATTATAATTATTTTTATTAAATTATTATTGATAAATATTTAAAAATATAAAAATCAAGTGAACAAAAGATTCAGAAAACTCATTCTATATCTTTAAAGCTAGTTTATTTATATTCTCGAAACCGTCAAATCTTATATTTAATTTAAAGATTAATTTAAATTGTATTGAGTTTTTTATAAAATTATAATGTAATAATTTAATAATTTAAAATTTTTATTAATATTTTAAATTACTAAAATATCCTTATAAAGCTAAGTTCAGTAAAAAAAAAATTAATAATTAATTTGAAGACAAAAACTTTGGTAACAAGGTTCTTCTCCCAATAAGAGGAGGGTCTTGGCAGTGTTGTCTTGGATGTGAAGCAATTCCCTGTTGGCATTCCTGTTTGGAGTTTAGGCATATTCTTTTTGCATTCAGAATGTAATTAATTCTGGGTGAGTAAGTTCTGGTTTCATGGTGCCATGTCAACCAATTGTGCCTGCCTTCCTTGCACAAAAATCCCAAAAGAAATTGACAAGCAAAGAAAGAAAAAGTTGTCTTTTTCCATTGGATTGCAGGTTTGCCCCCTTCTGGTCACTTTGGCCTATTGCTTTCTCTCTTGTTTTCCTTTCCTATATTTAAAGCTGGATAAAAATGTTCGATGGTATTGTTTTTTTTCTAAATATAAAGTTTAAAAGATATTTTTAAAATATAAAATAATAATATAAAAAATATAAAATACATTAAAATTTTTAAATAAATATTATATAAAATTTTAATATTTATTTTATATTATCAATCAAACTCTCGTATTTAAAAATAATAAGATAAATCTTGATTTATCAATTTAATTTAAATTTAAATTTAATTCAAATAATTATAAAAAATTAAAAATATTTTTATTTTCAAATGTATTAAAAATAATTTAAATAAATTATTTAATTTATTTTAATTTTATTTTTTAAATTAAAATATTTTTTTGGTGTAATATTTTTTAATAAATTTTCTAAAAATTTAATAGTATAAATTTTAAAATATATATTTTTATTATTAAAAAATTTAAATTTTTTTGTAATTATAACTTGAATAGTTTTCGAAACCGATAAAAAAATTCAAATCAAAATTCGTTGTACAAAATCTTTAATTTAAATATCTTTAATTTTTAATTTTTATAATATTTAATTTAATTTAAATTAATAAATCAGATTGTAATTTATTATTTTTTAAATATAATAATTTAATTAATAAATAAAATAAATATAAAATTTTTATATTTTTATTTAAAAAAATTAATCATAAATTTTATTAAATTATCACGTATCATTGTCTATTTAAAATCTCATCATAATTACATAAATCAAAAAATTCTAGCTATTTGAAGTAGTGAAATGAAATCAAATTTCTATGTTGATATGTTGATTTTTTCTTAAAAAAATAATATATAATAATTTTATAAAATAAATAATTAAAAATTTTATATTAATATAAAAATTATAAATAAAATAATCAACAGAAAATGAGTTGAAGAAAGACAAAATTGAAAGGAAAATATGTCATAAACTTTAACAACCTTTATTAAGAAGTAAAGAAGAGAGATATATACATTTTGCAGAACAAATAAGAATTCTTTTGCTTCCTTTGAGCTTTCAATATATATAAATTTGCTGTCTAAAAGAAAAAAAAAAATTGAAAGTTCAAAGTATTTGTGTAAAGATCTTCTAAAAGGCTAAAAGAAAGGACAAATAAAAGAGGGGCCCTTTTCATGGGCGCAGAAGCAGAATCAGAAGAGCCACGAAGAAAGAAATGGTCAAAGAATCGGACATTGATCTGCTTGTAAGACCAACGCCCTTGTTAGAAGAATTCTCAGATTCCAACAGAGAACTGAACTCGAAGTTAGGGTTTGACCCGTACAGCGCCTGGACTCCCTCCACGTCGTCGATCTTGAGGTCGACTTTTTTGGTTCTGGGGCTCACACTCGGGTACATCACCGCCTCCTTCACCGAGCTGTGAGCCAGCCCCAGTAAGTGACCGATCTCGTGGGTCGCCACCGATTCCAAATCGACGGCCGCTCTTGACTTGACGTCGTTGAAATTGACTGCCCATGTTTCCGCCGCGTCCAGGTGGAACCTCCCGTTCTCCGGGGAGAACGCGTGGGCTAGGACTCCAAGTACCCCGTCGAACGGCTCTCCGTCGCCGTGGTCACCGTGGTAAAACCCGATCTTTATGTCGGCGGATTCATAGTCTACTACCTCAGTGAAACTCACCGGAATCACCTTCGCCCATCGGGAAAACGCGCGGCTGAAAGCGGCCTTGATGTCCCTTAAGCTTATGTAATCGATCATGTCCTTCATCGAGAAAGCGTACGTCAGCATCACGGGACTCGCGCGTGTCCACCTGGGCTGGCCGTAAAAATACGCGTAGTGTTTTCTCGCATGGAGACCGCTATTGCCACGCGTCGCCTTATGGCTACTGGTGTGAGCATCGCTAACGCCACACCTCGGTGACATGATAACTGAGATAGTAGCCGCGTCGAGCTCACCGCTAACCGGAAGCCCAAGTCTTTGCTGGTAAAGACTAACGGCCGATTGAAGATCCGCGTCGAAAACATCCGTGAAATTCCCCCCCGCATCAGGATTAACCATCAGGTAACCGAAACGGTGGAAGTACTTCTTCAGCTCCGAGATGCCGGTGACGTTACTTCCCTTCTCGGCGTCGAGGAAGCGAGTGAAGCCGAGCCAAGTCCAGTTGGCGGCGCGGCTGCTGGCGTCTGTTATTACAGTTACAGAGCCCGGTACATTTCTGGCGGGAAAACAAGGGAAGAGAAGGAAGAAGGAGAAGAAGATGATATGGGAATAACTGAATAACGGAAACATGGGGTAGTTATGTGGGGATTAGAGCCCTTTTTTGTGGGAAGGGACTTGCAGAGATGGGTTAGGCCTTTTTATTTTAGGCTACTCTGATTAAAATAAAAATAAAAATTTATTTATCTACATGATTAATATGCCATTAACATAATTAATCACTTCTTCTAAACAATGTAAATAGTGTAATTAAGGTAAGATGGGCCAGCAAAATTCAAGGAGAAAGCTACGAGATCTCTCCGTGGCTCCCCCTTTTTATTTCCGGATTCCGGCCGGTGGGTTAACCACTTTCTTAATTTCTATTTTATTTTTAATTAACTTATCATATGTTTTTAATTATTTTTATTTTATTTTTAATTAAATTACCCATTTTTAAAATTTTATTGAGAGACTGAGAATAGGTAGTTTAATTTGATTAATATTTTTGGAAAAAATGAAAATTTAAGTGCGTGTATAACAAGCATAGTTGAATTTGATTTTATTCCAGTTTGGTTAAGGTTTACTTTGTTGGTTGACCAAATTAGTTGAACTTCAAATGTATTTACTTGTGGAATCGGTTTCTAACTGAGGGAGGCTTCTCTCACAATGACTTGTACGAGTTGATAATCCACAAGATTAGATGGATGATTACGTGATGCATGAACTAATTAATTTAAGATAAGATAATATGTATATTTTATAAAAATATATATTAAAAAAATAAAGCCAAACCACATTTGATTATTTAATTTCATGAACTATAGACGGTTAATTACATCAACAACTTATGTTTTAGATATTTTATTAAATCGATATTTTTATATTATTATCATAAATTATAAAAATACTCTTTCAATTTATTAAAAAAACTTAGCATAAATTCAAATATAAAATTTTTATTTTAATTGAAAATACGCATTTTACAATGTTTTTACTATAAAATTTCTATCCAAAAAAGATATTGATAAATTAATAATAAATATTTAATAATTAATTTTAAAATTTATTAAAATTAGTTTTTTTTTCCTCCCTCTCATGCAACTTAGTAGAAATAAATAGAATTCAATAATACGGGATGGTGACTCAAAATATCATAAAATATAAATGAAGAATAAAATTAATTAAGATAGCATGGTGGCTCATTCAAGCTTGGAAATCAGGACGATTAGGGTCCAAGTCTTCTTTGATTTCGCTTTCGGAGACGCCATGAACTTTATCTTCAATGACGTAACCCTAATTAACAATAAGTCCAATTTGGTTGCGACTTGCTTATTTCGTTTTCCATGTGCCTATCAAAGAGTCCCGTTGTGCTCTCCCTTAATCTTTTTTTTTATTTGGTTGGTTCGTTCTTTAAAAAATGCACATTTGGCAATATGGAAGTGTTTGATCATTTGTCTTTGATTATCTTTATTGTAATAATTGCATGAATTAACGCAGGAGATTGACTATAATATAAATATAAAAAATTATAAATTTTACATGTTTTTAAAATTATTTTTAGTTTTTAATTATTTATTTAAAATTTTAATGTAGGTAGTTTACAAAATTAATGATATTTTTATTATAAAAATATCTCAAAAATTTACTTAAATAAATTCCATATTTTATTTTAAGTTCATTATTTAGATTTAAATAAATTTTGATTAACGAGTTTTTTATAAGTTTTCTGAATTTTTGATAATATAAAATTTTAAATATATATTTAATATTTAAAAATTTTTGTGATGACAGTTTAAATATTTATTCACATTTATGTAAAATTTTAATTATTTATATAATTTTTTAAATTTAATTAATTTAATTTTTAATTTTTTAATGAAATTCAAATTAATTTAATTTTAATATCACAACTAAAATTTTGAAAAAAAAATAAAATTTAAATTAAAAAACATATAAAATTAACGATTTCTTTATATATATAAATAAATAAAAGTAATATGATATTCCAGTTCACAATAATTGCATAAACAAGGTAGATTGAATGTACCAAAAGGGATTGACATCTTTCTATTTTTAGTCAATGTTTGGAATTCCGAAAAAACAACCTACCGAGACAAGTGATGTAACATGTTTTTTCACCAATGAAGGTAGGGGATATGGTGTTGAGTTAGGCCGAACAATAACTTTGAAATTTTTGTTAAAATAAAATTTTAATATTAAGTTAATATAAATTTTTATATAATAATAAATAAATAAATAAAATATATATATCTGAGATTTAAATATATAATATGAGATGGTAAAATTTATTGAGTATGCATTCACATAAAAAAAAAATTAATTGTATATAATTTCATGTTTTTTAATGAAATTTGAACTTAGGCTTGGAATTCTTCATGAATTTCAAAAACGAGTTGTTTTCAATATTATAAATTATTGAAATATTTTTATAATTTTTCAAAACTAATTAAAATTAGAAAAATATATATATTAAAAATATAATATAATTAAACATTAGGCAGCGTGACAAGAACCGATTTTGATGGCTTTTTATTGTAGCCACTAAAATAAAATAAAATACAAAAATCAAACTTTATGTGAGGAGGGAAGATGAACTACTTTACCAGACAAGACAAAAGCGACAAAGCCTGTGTTAAGCCGTTATTAGTTGTTGAAGTGGTCATGATTATCGTTTTGGGACCAGTGGGACGTGTCGTAGGTAACACTAATAAATTTAGCCAATCATGGTCGGCCACGTGGCAAATACCCACTGATTTATTTATTAAAAGAAGGGAAGCTAATTTTAATTTGACTTGCCCAAAGAAATGGTACAGTATCATTCACGTTACAAATTAATAAATAATTGTTAATAATGTCCGAGATTGTTTAACAATTGTATTCTCTAAAGCAACATAAGAGATCTTCAACTTTAAATATCAAATTTAATATTATCTTTTTATTAAAAAATTATTTTAATATTTTAATATTTTAATTTTACTTTATTTATATTAAATAAATATTATATATATTATTTTAATATTATTAAATAGTATTAAAATAATATGCGTAACATACAAAATTTTTGATGAGATACTTTTGATAATATAAATTTTTTCATAACAATATGATATATAGGTTGAGTTATTTATCAAAAATATATTTTATTTAAATCATAAAAATATTAATATACAAAATAATAAAACCGCGCTGCACCAAAATGTTGAGGAATTATACCATCTCATTGGAAACGAGCTCAATTTTTTTAAATAAACCATATATCATTATAATTTATTAGAACTTAATAAATAAATATTATACAAAGTTTTATATTTATTAAATAAATTTTAATATTTAAAATTAAAAATAAATTTCAATGGATTAATTTAATTTAAATTAAATTTGTATTTAAATAATTATAAAAATTATAGATATTTGCATTGTTGAAATGCCTCAAACATAATCTAAATGAATTCTATATTTTATTTCGAGTTCATTTATCAAATTTAAACAATCATCTGCTTACGAACTATTTTATGAATTTTAAAAATTATAAAATTCAAATATATATACATATTTAGTACTTAAAAAATTATATTTTTTATAATAATTGAAATATTTTTTCATATTTGTAAGAATGAATTTTTACATAAATTTTACTTAAATTTAATTTATTACATGCTAAATTCAGTTTTAAATGTTGAGTAATTATGTCAGATATTATTATAATAATAATATTTTTATAATCTGAATTGTATGCAAATATTATCCATTTATAATGTGCTTTTGATTATTTTTTTAATCTAAACATGAAAAAAAAAACATCATATTTATAAAATATATTTTGTATTTGCTAATTTAATATTATTAATTTATTTTTAAAATTTTAAATTAAATATCGAAACCTCAGCAAAGTTTTTATGGAAAAGAAAAATAATACATCATATAGTATAAATTTTTCAGACAGGACGAAAACAAGACGCTCATTGGGCCTATTCTGGGCTGACCTAAGCCCAATTAAAACTTGCATGAGCCAAACACAGCCTAAAATAAAACTATGGGGCTGCAAAAAAAAAATATATATATATATATATAATGCACAAAACAATATTTATTAAATCTTGGATTTGTAAAAAATAAAAGGAAAAACAGAAACTGGTTTCCTGTCCATGTAACTAAAGATCTTCGAAACATTTGTTCATGTGGGCCCAAGTTCCATAAATTAGACTACTCAATTAGATGAGCCATCCTACTAACTACTTATGTCACATTGCCAATGGAACCCCAAATAGATAATAACAAAAATAATAATTATTATTGTTATATATACTTATCATGTACACTATTTTCTTAATTTTCTTTATTATCTTATGTAGTATAAATCTGCTTAGGTTAAATTTGGATTAATGATTTTTTAGAATTTTAAATTAAATTTCATGTATTAAATTAAATATTAATATTTTAAAAATAAAAAAAAATGTGATTTATTAATTTAGTTCATACTAATGAACTTTAATTTAAGTGGCTCTAAAAAATTAAGAATATTTTTATTGTCGATGTCTAAAAATAATTCAAATAAATTTTATATTTCATTTCTGAGTCAATTCTTTAAATTTAAATATTTTCAGACTCACAAAAAAAATTAATGAAAATTTTTAATTTTTTAACAATTTGAATTTTTTTAAATATTTATAGTATTTAAAAAATTATTATATCAAATCTTTAATTTAAATTAAAGTTTAATTGATAACCTTTTGCATATTAGAATTTTATTTAATAGCAATAGTAAAATTCAAGTTTATACAACTTTTATATTTAAATTAAAAAATTTTATTTCTATCACGATAAATGAAAACTAAAATATATCAAATTTGATAACAAATTCATGAGATATTAAAAAAAATATAACAAAAATCTTTATAATTTAACAGAACAAAAAATTTTATGGAATTAATCACTCATAATTATGAAATCAAAAATTAAAAATCTAAAATATTTAATCTACCCAAAAAAAAATCTCAGCCCAAATCCAAGGAGGAGACATAGAAACTACTCACTTTATAGTAATTTCAGGAAACAACTCAACAACTAATTGAAGGCTAAAACGCATAATTTTGCTACTTTTTTCCAATAGGACGCCCATAATTTCAGTGTTCTATTGGGTATGCATTAAATTTGACCATAAATGCAAAAACCTATTTGGTAAATGAAGAGGGCAAGGCTGCCAAAAAATTGATTGAATGCAATGTGACACTATGAATTATTTAACGTGGGGTCTTAGGTCATTAAATAATGCCCCAGTGGAAGGAGGAGGACCCATTCCTACCATGAGTTAAACAGATTTGGCCGAGCATATAGAGATTCGGGTCATGTGGGATTCAAGGGGAATTCGTGTGAATTTTTTTTGTGGTAGATGAAGATAATGTCACGTGTATTAGCGGTCCAAATTGATGGATTATTATTGTGCACGTAAAATTTTAGCGTTGTAATGAGGGTCATGTGACGTGTAAATGGTCCAAATTAATGAAGTATAGTACTTGTACAATTTTAGTGTTACAATGTTTTTCTATGCCGGAATTGATTTTGATGTGAATTGTATTTTTAAGATATTGCAAAGTTCAAGTAGATGTGTTTGGAATATTAAAAAAAATAATAAGAATAGGTATGTGCCTCATTTTTTTAAAATAATAACAAATAAATAAATAAATCTCAATGCTTTAAAAATCAAATCAAATTAATCAATTTAATTTGTTAAATGGTGAATCAAATTTTTAATCAATTGAGTTTATTTAAAAAATAATTTTATTTATATTATTAAAATTATGTTATTTTATTTAAAAGATTTAAAAAATTCTAAAAACAAAAAATTGAACCAAAAATTCTTCTAGCACCATTGTTGTTTTAAAAAAAATAATTGTTATTTTTATTTTTATATTATTTATATTAACGATAAAAAATATTATAATTATTTATACATATTTGATTTTGATCTAACTTGGTATGGTAGGTTTTACTTATTTTAAATGAATTAAAATTTATTTTAGTTTTAAATTAAATTCAATTTAAATTTAAGTTTTAAATTTTATTTAATTTATTTTAAAATTTTAAAATTTGTACGTACAAATAAAAATAAATTAATCGAGTTTAAGACTCAAATATGAAACGAAAAACGTCATCCTTGTTCTCACTCTGAATTTACTTAAAAAATAAAAAAAAGAAAAAAATATCCAAAGTCAATTTAATATTTGTCATTTATACTCTCATTAAAATAGTAATTAACCTCCTAAAACCGACCAAAATGGAAAATCTTTCCGACTTTAAGTAGTTTGCATTAAACATATACATACATATATATATATATATATATTAAGAAATGTTCCTTATCTTCCATTTAGGTACTCATCACAAATGCAAATTTTTTCCATCCAAGAAAAGAATGAGTAAGCCTTACTCAATTTAGATAGGCCATCTTGTCCGTGGAGACAAACATAGCTTTAATAAATTGTTTATAAATTAAAATTAATTTAGTACTTTAAAGCTTTAAGCTTTTATAGGGAAATGGTCATTATTTAGTTGGCTTCAACCTTACCCCAAAAGTCAATTGGGATTCCATCTTTGCCTTACGTAAGTTGCTTATCAGGATTCCTTAATGCTATCAGAATTTGAGAGGGTAAAAATGATATTATAGCTTACATTATTAAATTAAATATATCGATTTAAATAAACTTAAATGGTTGATATTTAAGTTATAAATGAATTATGTTTATTTATGATGATGTTTATAGTTATGCATGTGAATTCATGGTTACATAAATGATTAATTACATAAGAAAGATTTATATTTTTTTAGGATCATAAATTAAGATCTATAAAAAAATTTTTATTTAAAATTTATATTTTTGCTAAATTTTTATGTAAAATTTTTGTTTATAATTTTTTAATATTAAAAATTTTACGTATGTAATAACTGATTTTTACTTATATAATTACTTTAATATATTTTAAAAATATTATTAAAATAAATATAATATTTTTTTATTTTTATTTTGTAAAATATTTATATTTTATATATTTTTATTAAATTTAATAAAAAATTTATTTATTTTGATAATATTTTAAAATAATATTAAGTAATTACATAAGTAAAAATAAAAAATGTAAAATTTTTAATATTAATAAAAAATAATTTTTTATAAATTTTAATTAAAAACTAAAACGTGTATCATCATTTTTTTTTTTTAAAAGCCGAATACAATTAAAATTGACCTAGTATTCTCATCCCTGGTTGTAATACAGCACCATCACCTTATTAATTACTTTCCTTAATCACATTACTTAAATTCTCTAACAAGTGGCACGTGCTAATTCACCATACCCACCCAGAAAACATGATTGCACGTTACGTGCATGCAATCCGTCCGTTAGGTTGACTTTTTGCACGTGATAATGAAATCTCTAACAAAGTCAACCCCCAGGGAAATACACGTGGAACAATTAATCACAATGATCATGTTTACCCATTTAACGCTCCCAGTTTGTCTGCTTAAAGTTCTCCTTCAATGTCTATCCCTTTCATATTATATTGTTTCATGTCTTTCTCAGCTTTAATTAATTAATTAATTAATACTTTTGCGTAATTGAAGATTATTCTTAATTAGTCCATAAATGCGGGTTTTTGGATATTTTAAAATATATTTTGAATTTATAAAATTAACATCATCGATAAAATCAACTTTCTCAAAAAACCTGATAATGTTGTCTTAACCTATTTCAAATTTAATTTTAAGATTTTTTTGTGTTTTTTATAAGTTATATATATATTATTTAAAACTTTAAATTATACATACTTATTAATTCAAATTTTCAAAAAATCAATTAGAGCATTTATATTTAGATTCTGACTTAAATAATTATAAAAAATTAATAATATTTTTATTAAAATATCTTTAAAATGATTCAGATAAATTTTATATTTCATTTCAAACTAACTTTTAAAATTTGAATAATTTTTTATTTAAAGTTATTTTATAAAATTATTATTATTTGATAATAGAAGACTAAAAAAGAAATTTTATACTCAAAAAATTTGAAATTTTATTGTTGTAATATTTTGAACATTTTGTTTTACATATGTAAAAAATATCATATCAAAATTCATCATATATTCTAATGTTTCAATTTTAAAATATTTTGATATAGTTTAAATTAAATTAAAATACTTAAGATAACGTGGTTTTAATTGATACTTAAAAATTTAAATTAAAAAGCACGTATCATCTAATTTTTTAAAAATGTTTATTTTTATTTATAAATTAAAGTTTCACATAATTTTATACTTTGCATGTTGATTTTTTATATATTTATTGATGAAATAATTTTTAATTAATGCAAAATCTAAGGAATTTGTAACCATATATATTATCAAATATAGCATCGTCTTCAAAATATAAATGTATGTAATATCTTTAACATAAAACAAACCTAAACAATATCACCATCATAATTAAAGTAAATCTTATTATAATAATATTCACAATTACATTTAAATTTTGTATTTCAAAGTATTATTTAATTTATCACTAATCTTAAATTTTCTTGAATTTCTACAAATTTTTACCAATAAAAAAGAAAGCCCAAAAAAAGGGTTGTCGGTGCTTTTCCTTAAATTTGATTTGTTTGTCATGGAATAAAGCATCATTTTATTTATTTTATTTTATTAAATTACAAATTAAACAAATAAAAAAATTTATTAACTAAAAATAAATACAAAAGGTTTTTGTCATAAATTTTTCTTGGTAATTACGATTACACCCTGAAATTTTAATAAAATCTAATAAAAATAAATAAATATATTTTAAGATACGAGTAAGGAAAAATCTTATATAAATATGTTTGCGGGGTAACTTTAGCTAGACAAGGGGTATTTTTAGTGGGATGTTATCATTCACATGGGTCCACATTGGGGTTCCCAAATCAAGCAATTTAAACTAAAGGGATGTTTAATTTGATTATTTCAATAAAGATATTAATTATTTTTTAATAAATTATTTATATTTTTGGAAATTTGTGTTATTTTAATTTGAAGGTGATTCATGCTGTCTCGCCTCCACCATAGTATGAAACATCGTGGAGGTTATCACTATTTAAGTGTGTGGGGTAATAAATTTTAATCTTTTAAGAAAATTATATGATAATAAATTTTAAAATAAATATAAAAATATTAAATTGTAAGTGCCTTTTATTTTATATATTTATCGAATATATATATATATATATATATATATGATTGTTTCAATTTTGTTTGATTTAAATTTTGATAAAATATTTAAATAAGAAATTTTCATAGATGTGCACAAATATTCGAATGTAATCACAAAAATTTTTAAGTATTAAAAATAATTTTAAATATTTATATTATTAAAAATTAAAAAAAATTATGAAAAATAATTTTTGAATTTAAAATTATGTAAATTTGAGACATGATCTCATATTTTTAAATTTTCAAAACTGTTTAAATTGAAATTCAAATTTAAAAATTAAATATATAATTAATTCAATCATTATAATAAATTATAAATTTAAAATAATTTATATAATTAAAATTGATATAATAATTTTTTGAATCTACTTAAATTGATAGATAAATTCCACCAAGTGATAAAATGGGATGGTATATAAAATAAATGGATAAATGTATATAAGGTATCTTTTTTTATGTGGTAGCATATGTCAGCCATGGAATGCAAACAAAGCAAATCCCTGATACACATTTATGTCTGCCCTCACTTCTGCTATCAAAGGGTCCCAAAACATCTGTTTTGTTCCTTCTTTATTTTTTATTTTGTGAATAAAAAAGAAACAGTAAGTTTTATCTTTTGAATATTTTTTATGTTTAAATTAGATGTTAATTATAATTTTTTAAAAATAAAAAATATTTTTATATTATATCATGCCAATGGAAAATTAAAAATAAATAAAATAAAATTTGAAGAATTATTTTATTAAATTATTATATGTTTTCATCTATTTAAAACATTAATAAAAATTAGATCATAAAATATTATGATTAATGTAAAATTTAAATTAATTACATCAAAAAACTTGCATTTCCCGTTACTTCAAATTAAACTTACAAAATTTTTAATTTATATTTTGCTTAATTTTCAACATGAAATTTTTATTGCCAAATCCTATTAACATAACCCTTTTATGTAGGCAGCATTTATGTGAATGAAAAAACTTTTTATTATTTTATTTCTAATATATATACTTAATTTTAAAATTAGATCGTGATGTGGATTTTATATTTATGTAAATAAATTTTAAAATTTAAATTTAAAGATAATTTATTTAAAAATTTAATGTTTATCTTATTTTTATGGAATTGATAAGAAATATATATATTTTCAATTTGAAATCGAAATTATTTAAATAGATATCAAAATTTTGTTAAGATTAAAATTTTATTAAATAGTCATTATTTGTTCTTATAAATATTTTTAAATGAAGGACTATTTTTCTAAGTTATCAGTTTCTATTTTGATATAATTAATTATTTATTTATTTATTAATGATTTGTGCATGATTAACACATGATCAATTAAGTTTTTTTTTCTAATGATTTAGTTTATTTTTTAATCTATGATTTTCAATTTAATAGATGTTATTGTAGTTTTTTTTATTTTTTATTTACAAAAAGTGTTTGCTATTAGCAATCATAATAATAGGGTTTTCTTTATTATTTTCTTTTAACTATACAGAAAGTTTTTTTTTATATTTAATATTATTATTTATATGTGACATGAATTTTAATTTTTTATATAAATAAAAGTGAAAGAATTTTTAATATTTTAAAGTTTTCATGTTAATATTTACGTAACGTTGACGTGAATATTTATTATTTTATTTATATATTTTAAATATTAATAAATTTAATGATAAATTTAATTTTAAAATTTTAAAATTTTGAAATTTTAAATTAAAAATAAATTTAAAAATAAGTATAATCTTAAAATATTGATAACTATTAATTCGTATAAAATATTAATTTATATAATATTATAATATTTTTTAAAAATTATATTAAATATTTTATAAATTTTAAATTTTAAAATGCAGGAATATTGATAATGTTTATTTACATTATTTTAAAATTTATATTTAGTAAATTATATCTTAAAAAATTAACTTCAATTTGATAATATTTTAAGATAAAAATATGCATAAAAAATAATTTTAAACTTTACATGAGAAGAAATTTATAATTTAAAATTATAATGCAGGCTATAATTAAAAAAATCATAATTTTGATAATCTTATAATATTGAAAAATTTTACTTAAAATATTTGGATCAATTTCAATATTGAAATTATTTTTAATATTAATATATAATTAAATTTTTATTATGTTTTGATAAAATAAAAAAACTTATTCAATTATCAATGAAATACAAAGCAATAAATTTATGATGCATTTAAACTCTTTTTTTTTTTTATTAATTATCAATTTTGATTGTTGAGTTAAAGTATGATTCATCTTAAAATATTAATTGAAAACTTATTCAAAATTTATTATTTTGATAATGTTTATCTCAAAATATTTGAATTTAAAATCTTTATAACTTCATTAATTTTATTTATTATATTTATTTAATCTTTTGTGTCATTATGATTAATAAAAGCTCAATTAGTATTTTATCAGACATCTGATTCTGACATTTAATATTTTTCAATTTTGAAGTTATAAATGTTATAATTAATTAATGCATAATTTAATTATTTTTAAATATTACAATTTTAATTAGTTTTCTTAAATATTATTATTAATAAATCCATTAATACATGTTTAATATGATAAAATACATTGCACATTTTATAACTAGTTATTTATCAAATATTAAAAATGATAAAAATAATAAATTATTTAATTTTTTTGTTTTGTTAATGATTGATTCTTAAGAAAAATGGACTTCCTAATTAATTTGGATGTGGGCATTTTGATCCATCACATGATTATTTAATTATTTTTTAAAATCATGGCAAGTTTTTAGTTGCCTATTTTGCCATCTGAGTAACCAATATTTCCATTGATGGAGAAAGATGATATAAACGTCGCCGTTAGGTTGGTTATTCTAGATTCCTTATTGACCAGGAAAATGTATCCCCTAATCCTCTTTAAATTTCATTTTCATTTTCAATTTCACTTTCCTTTTCTTTCTCCCTTACTCCGCACAACCAAACAAAATAAAAATAAGGAAAGCAGATAGCTTTAGTTTAATAAGTGTATTATTTTTGCTGATCTGAGACTTCCTTGTTTAAATCTCCTGAACGGCCTTCACTTTCACTGTTCTCTTTACACGCCTCCTCTGTCTCGTCTAACATTTTTGATTCTTGGCATTGTGGCAGAGGCAGAGAGAGTTTGATCACAGCTAACTGTGTGAACCCTAGCTCGGTGTTCACGTCGGAGCGGGAGAAAATCTCTCATTTGCGTTATTTGATTATTCACATTTTTACCCGTTAGTCTTTTTCTCTTGGAGTCTGGCTTAGTGGGTAGTAATTCACTTGGAAGCTCCGTTTTTCGAGGGATGCATTTGGGTGAGGAAGTTATAAGATTGACGGCACAGAGTGGTTGAAGACAGCCCTCAAATGGGCGCGGCCAAAGCCTGGAGGTATAGTGTGATATCGGCGAACCTGGCTCTGTTACAGCAGAAAAACGGAGCGTACAGCGGCAGCGGCGCTGGCGGCAAGCATGCATGCTGGAGGTTGCGATCCTCTGCCGCGCAGCCGAGGAAACCGATCTCGTGGTCGCTACTTTGTGGGGTGATGCTGTTCAGCTTGGGACTGATTTCACTTTTCACGGGTCATGTGGCCTCTCATCTTGAATGGTACTCCCAGCAATTGGTGAAGCGCAGCTTGTACTCCAGATTGGTAACTTGCGAAAAGAGACTCTTTCTTTTTTTGGTCCCTTAAATTTTGGTGAGAATGAGGTATAACCTGAATTGGAAGTGAAACTTTGACTAAAGGGTTGTCCTTTTAAGATAATTCCAGAAGCATTACTATGAAACTCATGCTTTATTTGTGTGGCTGCATATGAATGTATATGTTTTTATATATGTGTTTATTTGTTCCTGTGACTCAAATTGTGTGGTCCTCCGCTTGCAATGAGTACTTTTGCTGCTCACTGGTCACTTCATCTCTTCGTCTCTTTTTTGGTGCTCTCATTGATGATATTTGTGGATGTTGGGACTGAGGTTCAAGTTTTCCGATGGGCTTATTCTGGATTCCTTTTTTGTCTCATGTGCTATGAATTAAAAGGATTTAAACGAAACATTGAATTAAAACTATAGTGGCTGTGAGTGGCTGTGGTTGAATTGGAGTGCTCTCTATTGTGTGAGTTCTTGCATCTGCATAATGATCAAGATTGGTGTTTTAATTGTCATCAAAGCTCTTTTAGCCCGTTGCTTTTTATTTTTTAGGGAAATAAAAGCTCCGGGTTTAATGTCTTGTGGAGAGAGGAGAGAGATGAAGGACCATCCTATTAAGTTCCAATTCTGCTTTGTGTTACTGCATTAACTGCCATATTCATTAGTGTACTTACAATGCAAACATTGTAGGATGGAGGTCGTCGTGAACCAATTGATATTTGGAAATCAAAATATTCAAAGTTCTTCTATGGATGCAGTGAAAGAGGTCATAAATTCGCCGGTAAGTAAATTTCTTAACTGTTTCTTCAAATTACATCTTCTTGCAGTAGCTATCATTTTGGCCGTGAATTATGGAATTGCTGCTAATACTATTCCAGTGTCTTGCTTGTATGAATCCAAGCTGCTCTATCTGGATCAGGAATTACTACCTGCTAGAAATTGGCTATTATATCTAATGCTGCTCTGCTGGTAGGGTGTCTCCTAAGTACGCGAAACTGTTTTTTTTTTTTTTTTTTCCACTTATGAGTGGTAATCTAGTAACTAATTGCACTTTTGACATTGTTGGCTTTCCTCTTTAAGATTCTCTTACAAAGATTAAGACATGATATGGTATTCTAAGATTTCATGCTTCAGTTCTCCGCCTCTCTTTGTCTAGATGCTGCAGCTATGTCTATCAGCTTAGATCAGCTTCTTCTTTTTTTTTTTTAAATAATCAAATGATATTGTATTATAGTCGGGGCAGCCTGCTTTTTAATGTCACTGCATGGTAGTTTCACGCCTTCTACTGAAAGAACATGGGAGAGAAGTGATCATAGATACCACCAATATGACTTAAAGAGGATCGATCAAAGTTTCTGCATTTATTACTTGCTAACTTATCAAGTTTAGCGTTTAGGGTTTTTACCATTGCTGCTTTGGATTTATACTCTTTAGAGTTTCTCCCTCCTGCATTAAGTGTCATGAATCTGAATTCCTAGTGCTTTTGACTATATTAGTCACTGATTTTAATCCTTTTTTTCTTTTTTTTTCCTAAAAATTGCCATCATTGGAGGTGGAGGGAAATGAACATGGGTTCTTCCCTTTAAAGGGAGGTGTGGCTGCTAACTGGGGTTTTGCCTGCCACAAATTTTTTTTTTCCCCCCTTCTTTGGTGACCTTTGTTGACTGCTTTGCCTAGATTTGTTTGCGACATATCCCTTGAATATCAGGGGACAGAGGTAGTAACTTAGACTTATGCTTTTCCCTATTCTTTTGGCAATGTTAAAACCACTTTTCCAAAACAATTTTCATCTTTCAATGAAACTGAATGGAGCTTCTGCAACTTTTTATATTGTTGCAACCATCTTATTGATTTGGAATGATTTTCTGGTCTTGGTTTGTATTAGTGAAAACATAGAGTGAAACTGTTGATGCATAGTTTTAATTTCATGTAACATTTGCTAGCATCATCATCTGGCTCAGAGCAGGATGTCTATTCTAGATCGATCCCCGGTCCATCTTCTGAAGATAAAAGTTACTTTTACATTTTAAGCTTCTGCTAGAGGCTGTCATTCTTTTATATTGCTTTGTCTGACTCTGACATTTTGATATTTAGCTGCTGTGAAAGAGCAATCATCAAATGGCTATCTGCTTATTGCAGCTAGTGGGGGGCTCAACCAACAAAGAACAGGAGTAAGTGCCTTTTTTTTTTTTTTGAAAATTTTGGGGACTATTTTTCGCCTAAAACTATCTGGTAGAAGATCCCTCAATTGCATGACAGGTTAAAATATCTATCTGCATACATGTTATATACATATATATGATATATTCTCCATACGTATATTTGTTTGGTAAGTATTGCTTTAGCTGATCTTAGAGATGCAAGGTTCAGTGGGGATCTGAGCTAGTCTTCCCACTGAGATTTATTATTTCATTTCCATTATCTTTTCTTTATATAAACAATGATTTATTTGTGATGGACAGATAACAGATGCGGTAGTTGTTGCACGGATTCTAAATGCTACATTAGTTGTACCTGAGTTGGATCATCATTCTTATTGGAAAGATGATAGGTACAATTAATGCTGCTATATATAACTGTTTCATTTACTATATATCGAATTTCCCCTTATAGATGCATGTTTGACAGTCAACTTTAGCATAGTTGGTTAATGAAATTGACCTTAAATGTGTGCAGTGACTTTGCCAATGTTTTTGATGTTGATTGGTTCATTTCTTCCCTTGCCAAAGATGTGACTATTGTGAAAAGAGTTCCTAATAAAGTAATGCGTTCAATGGAGAAACCTCCGTACACCATGCGTGTGCCAAGGAAGTCCGCCCCTGAGTATTACCTAGATCAAGTGCTGCCAATACTTTTGAGGAGACGTGTAAGGGCACTATTCAATTTATAACTTATTTTCGATTATGTGCTTGTGCAGAGAATTTGCATTAACTATCTTTTCTTTGGTCTCGTTATCATTTTTAGTTATTATTCTGAGTTTTCTAAGTGTTAAGATTGTATGCTTCCTCTGAAATGAGAATGCCCTTATTGCATAAAATTGTGAAGAATCAACTTTCAGATATTTATCGTAATCACTTAAATTTTCGTCGGTATTGTTCAATTGGTTCTGGTTCATAGGCTTGGAAGCAATTAACAATTTGGAAACTTTGCAGGTTGTGCAACTGACGAAATTTGATTTTAGACTTGCAAATGACCTTGATGAAGAGCTTCAGAAGCTGCGATGCCGGGTCAATTACCATGCCTTAAGATTTACAAAACCTATACAGTCACTTGGTCAAAAAGTGGTCAAGAGAATGCGCAAGATGGCAAAACGATTCATAGCAGTCCACTTGAGGTCTGTCCAGTAACTTAAAATGCATAGAATTAGAAGTCATAGTCTTTCGGAAATTTAGTATGCATGTGAAGCAATTTCTACATCTGGTCAGATAGAGCACTAAATCTGATTGGAGGCAAGCGGACATCCTATCTCGTTCTTTTTTGCATATTATGTCCACAGTATATGGTTTATCAATGCTTGTGGCCTAATGTGAAAATAATCGTCTAATGTACTTCTCAGTAAATTGTAGATAATAACACCTGATAGGTGGGAAAATGTAAAAAGTTTGTCTTGTAAAGATATAGGTTCATACTGTTATTTATTGTATTCGGTAATATACAAACCAATAATTTACTTCAATCAAGCAATCAGATAAATGATAAATTAAACTAGATTTACAATAACTTGTGACACGTGACACTGTACTTATGTTAGGTCGAGACTGGAGTTTGACTCTATATCCTTAGAAGACAAAATCACCCCACAATTGATGCTATTAGGTTGATAGTGAATATCTCTCAGCATACAACGAACCAACTTATGGTTGTTGTCTCTCAAACAAATTTTGTTTTTTTCGAAGAAAGAGGAAGAAAAAATGAGTTGGTTTTTTGTTTTTTTGGATGATAGAAATGGATATGAGGAAGGCTTTTTATAGATATCCAAAGGTGGCCTTTGAAGGAGGGTATCTTTCCAAAGAGATGCATCCTAAAGAAAAAATGAGTTGGTTTTTTGTTTTTTTGGATGATAGAAATGGATATGAGGAAGGCTTTTTATAGATATCCAAAGGTGGCCTTTGAAGGAGGGTATCTTTCCAAAGAGATGCATCCTAAGAGAAAGGATGCATCTCGAATGGAAAGGCACCTTTCCATTCAAAAGGAACCAATACACTTTTCTATTCAAACATTTTTTTTTTGTTTTAAATTATCTTTTCCAATACATACATCCCTGTGAAGGACATTGCGTAGGTACTACTGTCCTCACAGTTAGGAAGTTAACTTTATATTGAATTCATAAAAAGAAAAGGAAAAGAGTAAAACGGTGGGATGTAAAACTGGATGTTATGTTGGTGTTGGTTGTTCAATGAGATAGAAGGCTGCAAAAACTAGCAAGTGATATGAGTATAAACTACCTTCTTATTTGGCTCCTACGCTCAATTATTTGATAGAGGACCTTACATTATCTAGTAACCATATTGTCTAAGTTCTTTTAAAGGTTAAGGACTTTGATGTCAATACTTATTTTCTGATTGAGTATATATACATCTACATATGGGAAACTTTACATATAGTTTCTTTGTGTAGGTGTTTATGTTTGCTTATGTGGCCAAAACCATTTTGATTACAGGTTTGAACCTGATATGCTAGCATTTTCTGGATGTTATTTTGGCGGCGGTGAAAAAGAGAGAAATGAGCTTGCAGAAATAAGAAAACGATGGGATACGTTACCTGTGAGATCACCAGGCTCTGTGATTTTCTGATTTCTTTCAATTTTTCTTAACATTTGTTTTTCTTCAACTTGAATCATTTTCTTCCTGATCTACTGTTCAACCTGAATGAGCTAAAATTGTGAGAGATTATGCGTTGTACGTTTTGTTTCCCCCTTTTTCTTTTCCCCTTCCTGAAAAGCGGTCATGGCATCTTCAAAGAATTACCAAAGGATGAAACAAGTTGTTCTTTCTTTAATTAATGTTATCATCTTTTCTCGTGGATATCTTGTATTTTGCAAATGAAATTTGCGCTTGAAAATTATTTTTACAGGATTTGAGTCCTGCTGAAGAGAGAAAGCGAGGGAAATGCCCTCTTACTCCTTATGAAGTGGGATTGATGTTGCGGGCTCTTGGTTTTTCTAATGACACATACCTTTATGTGGCATCTGGAGAAATATATGGTGGAGAAGAGACTTTGCGGCCTCTGAGAGAGCTCTTCCCAAACTTCTACACAAAGGAGATGCTTGCTAATGATGAGCTGAAACCTTTTCTTCCGTTCTCTTCCCGACTTGCTGCCATTGACTACATTGTCTCCGATGAAAGTGATGTTTTTGTCACTAATAATAATGGAAATATGGCTAAGATTCTTGCTGGTCGGAGGTGAGAGCTCTAGTCCATTTTTTCTGTTATTGTGATAGAAAAAACAAAAATTAGAGATCAGTGTCAAGAATTTTACACAGGCTCAAAGAAACAAAATGCACAGAAATTAACAAGAACACTGACACACTGGAAAGAAAGTTTTCGATGGCATAAGTTTAAAAAAAATGTTTAGGAGTCAAATAGGGTTTGATTCCAAATCTCTAGAATAATCCTTTTGTGGCTTCAAAAACTTGGAACCTAAAGTGTCTTTTGAGATTTAAATTTGTGATCATTGTATTTATATGGCATTATCTGAATTCTTGCATGATTACAATAGTCTATATTAGTGTCTGCTATCTTCCTCTGGATGAATCTATATTACAATTTGTTTGAGAGGGAGTGATCTAATTGGAAGTGGATGAGCTACACACATGCCTCAGAAACTTGCCCACTGACCAATGATTTCTTATTAAGTTGTTCTGCAAGCTCTCTGCTACAATCATAAATATTGAATCAGATTGCCATCATGACACCAGCCACACCTCCTCTCCCTACAAAATATCAACCACTTAGTTGAAACAGCTTCTGGGTTTTAGTCCAACCCATTGTCTGCGTCACCATTTATTGTATAAACTCCTAGACTGCTGTGTTAGACCGTTGAGGACACAACACAGAGCCCTCCTTTCAATGGCAATATAAGAGGCATCTCAAGAGTTTGTGACCTTTGTTTGCATGTTGTATGTCCTTGCAGAAGGAGAATAGGTTTCAGTATCCCATTTTGTGTATCTTAATGGATTTTTTACATCTAGAATCACCAGTTGTTGCAAGAAAGTTGTTTAAACTTCTTGAACTTGAATTTATATAATCTCTTTATTTTATTTTATTTTTTATTTTTTTGGGTATCTTGATTCACATGATATATTGTTTTCCATGGATTTTCTTCATTAATTATTACTTGATGATCAAAGGAGGTACATGGGGCATAAGAGGACCATCAGGCCAAATGCAAAGAAGCTCAGTGCTATCTTCTCCGAAAGAAACCGGATGGACTGGGATTCTTTTGCCAAAAAGGTAAAGTCATCCCAGAGAGGATTCATGGGTGAGCCAGATGAGATGAGACCAGGAAGGGGCGAGTTTCATGAATTTCCGTACCCTTGTATCTGCGAACAGCCACTCAGTCATGATAAAAGATTCAACGATAATGCTGATGAGGAGGAGAAGAGCCCAGACAGACCTAGAAACAGAACCACGCCAGAAGAACCAGCATCTTCAGGAGATAATGAGGACGAAGATTTTTTCCTCGACTAGAGAAGGAAGAAAGCAAGAGACGCCCCTGGTTGATGCAGTGATCAGAGTCTAATTCATCAACGAGTCTGATATCAGCACGAAGGAGCTATTATATTACCTTACTGTCTCATCTGCTGTCAAATGATACATTGCCTGCACAAGTTTTACCAAGTGTGGCATCATAGCTAAGCATGCTCAGCTGAATCCAGTTTCTTTCAGATACTGTGATCCATGTACAGCAGATGGGAAGTTGGAGCTGCAATTGTTCATAAATAGTTTTTCTTGGTACGAAATAGGTTTTTAGGCATCCTAATATCATATTTACTGAGGCTTGTTTATCACGTGATACTATTTAACTAAAGGGTATTTATATATTTCTTCTAATTTTTTGAAGAATATCCAATATGTGGCAAGCCATTTGCAATAAGCTGAACTTGTTTTGGTAGCTTGATTATATAATTGTAATGGAAAGAATAATTTTTTTAAAAAAAGTTTATTGTTAAAAATTTTAAAAATTTATGAAAGTAAATCGAGAATCAAATTTAAAATTAATAGATTGATTTAAAATGAAGAATATTATTTACCTGAGTAACTTTTTAAGTATTTTAACAACAAAAGTATATTTGATTTTTTATAATAATTTAAGTTAATATTTAATTTGATTATTTTTTATCAGGTTTAAAAATCTTTTACAGAAAATATATTTTTTAAAATTTTAAATGATATTTACTCTTAAATAAAATTAATCATAAAAAATTAATAACTTCAAAACTAAAGTATGTGCAATGTGAAATAAGATATTAAATATTAAATGAGATATTTAATAATTTTATAAAAAATTAATTATATAATTATTGATCATATTTAAATTTAGCACTTATATTTCACTTTGCTTTTATGTACATAACTAAGTAATTGATAAATATGTTACTTTATTTATAAATCACATAAGTAATACATAAATTTTTTAGTTTTTTTTTAAAATTTAATCATATTTAATTTTACTTAAAGAAACACATGATTTTTTAAATAATTGTTAATATTTTTAATATGAGACTTAAAAAATGATATTTTTTTAATTACAATCCATATAAATTCATTATTACGATTATGTAGTTTACACCATGATTTTTTTTTTAAAACTTGAGTTATTATTTGATTTTGTGTATAAATTTAATATCTATTTTAATGTTATCCCGTTGTTGCATATTTTTATTGATATAGTAATTTTTTTAAAAAATTAAAAATATAAAGATGTCATTTGCTCATTTACATTTATCTTTCTTCTACTTAATTTAAGGTAAAGACTACACCAGCATATCAAGATTTTTTTTAAAAAAAAAAAACTTTGAGCAAATATCATTTTAAATATTAGGTTTTATTTTATTTTTTTCATCAAATTTTAATTTTTAAAATATTTTCAAAATTTTAGTGTATTTTGTTTAAATTAGATTTTGACAAAAATAAATATATTTTTATTAGAATATTTTAAAAATACTTAAATAAAATTTACATTTTATTTTGATTTTATTTTTAAAATTTAAACAATTTTTTATTAACAAATTATTTTTTATATTTTTTATTTTTGATAAATTTTAATTTTATATAAATTAATAAATTATAATTTATTTAAAAATATTTTAAAATTTACAATTTAATTAAAACAACTTAACTTTTTACTATATATATATATATATATATATATATATATATTAAAGCTAAAGTGTTGTAGTGATAAGGTGATATTCAAATTCTTGTAATGTCCGGATTTTTAAGTGGGTAGGAGCATAAGTGCCTCAAACATTTGAGTTTAAATTGGATTCTGAGTTTATCACACAGATTTAGTGTTAAAGTTTTATATTTTTTTATGTATTATACAGAATAAAATTTATGTATATTATACTATTTAAAACTTTTTAATTTTTGACAATTAATTGATGTCTAACTCTACTAAAAAATGCATAATTGTTGTAATTTGAAAAATATTTTAAGTATTTGTAAGGTTAAATATAAAAAATTTTAAATTAATTTTATTTTAAATTTAAAAACTTGATGTATCTATTAAATTGATTGATATTTAATTGTTTTAATTTGATTTAAATTAGATATTAATTTTAATGATAATAAAAAATTAAAAATATTTTTATTATTAAAATATCAATATTTTATTTTGAATTTATTTTTTAATTAAATCAATTTCGTGATCATAATATAGAAGTTTTTGTAATAATAACTTAAATATAGGAGTTTCAAAATTTTTTATTTGAACAATTCTTTTACAAAAATTAATAATTAGATGTAAATTAATTTAAATTATAATATAAAATAATTTAAATTAAATTTTTACACAATTAATATTTCAAAATATAAAATAAAAAAGAATGTAGTTTAATTTCTTAATATTTATTTATATTTTTAATGTGAAGCATTTAAAAATATTACTTTCCTAGTAATGTTTGACTTCTTAATAATCTGAGAAACTCTGCATCTCCAGCATACGGGCAGCATCACCAAACGTCTCATTTCTCTCCACGTGTACCTTTTTCCTCGTGGAGTGATACTATTGGTTATTTCTTATTCCACGTAGGTTTCCTAATTGCCACGTCCATACAAATCCCACCTCGTATCTGTTAATTCCATTGAAGTAACAGGGAAGTCCTCACTTTCTCTCGACTTTTCTCCTCAAACGAACAGAAAACGGAACCTGCAGTTCGTCTTTCAGGGAATGCGATCTGTGCACAACTGGTCATTCCCTTTCTCGCTCTTGAGCTCATTTTTTTTTACCCCCTTTTAATAAGCTTATACTTCTCTCTCTCTCTCTGTTTAGTCTGTAATGTGCTTTTGTGCAATTTCTTCTTGGCGGAGTTTCTTTCCTATTGAAATTCTAACGATGCTTTCTTTGGCTTCTGAAAAAATGAGAATGGTTAGGAATTTTTTTTTAAATATTTGCTTTTTGTTCCGTTGCGAAATTAGGAATATGAAAAGAGTCTTTGTACTATTTGTGCTTACTTGAACCTTGCTGTTAAGTTCTTTAAAGTTTAAACAGCATTTAAACCGGAATCTAATAGTTGTTTTTTTTTTTTTGTGTGATGTTTGGTTAATTTTCTTAGAGACCTGAAAGTTCACGCGCATTTATACCCTCTAATTTTTTTTATTCATTCTCTTGTTGTTGTGCTCTGCAGACGAGCCTGCGAAACTTAAGATTAATATCACGATCGGGGACGAGAACGATGCTATTTCGATTAGGGTTATTCTTTGCTGTGCTTTGGCTACTTTCAGTCCCGTCTCATGCAGCTGTTTCAAGCATAGATCTAGGCGCAGAATGGCTGAAAGTGGCGGTCGTGAACCTAAAAGCGGGACAGAGCCCGATCTCTATCGCGATTAACGAGATGTCCAAGCGCAAATCCCCAGCTTTAGTCGCATTTCAATCTGATACTCGCCTACTTGGGGAAGAAGCTGCCGGGATAGTGGCTCGGTATCCGCACAAAGTCTATTCCCAACTCAGGGACATGATAGGGAAACCTTATAAACATGTTAAGGCTGTCATTGATTCAATGTACTTACCATTTGATATTGTGGAAGATTCAAGAGGTGCTGTTGGCATTAAGATTGATGATAACACTTCTATTTATTTGGTTGAGGAGCTGTTGGCTATGATTTTGAGATATGCTGCAAATTTAGCAGAGTTCCATTCAAAAATGCCAGTAAAGGATGCAATTATTTCAGTTCCACCATATTTTGGGCAAACGGAGCGAAAGGGGTTACTTCAAGCTGCACAGTTGGCTGGAGTCAATGTGCTTTCTTTGATGAATGAGCACTCCGGCGCCGCGTTACAGTATGGGATTGATAAAGATTTCTCCAATGGCTCGAGGCATGTTATATTTTATGACATGGGTGCAAGCAGCACTTATGCAGCATTAGTCTATTTCTCAGCCTATAGTGCTAAGGAGTATGGCAAGACTGTTTCAATCAACCAGTTTCAGGTAAACCTGCATCCAGTAAGGATGTTAGCTTCAGTTTGGTGCTGTTTTGAATATCTGAATCTGAATGAGGAAAAAAATTTTCTCTTGATTTTTTAACAAGAAGAAGAAGAGAGATCAGTTTTGAACAAATAACTTTTATCTTGTAGCCTCTCTTTTGATTTTAAGAGAATTTCAATCACATTTTGGCAAATTTTGTTCTATGGATGAGCGTTGGATGGTGGTTTCAATCTTTACTGGTCATGAATGAGTGTTATTATTGTTTGCTGTAAAGATGATTTATGCATGCACATCTATGCCCAATCTTCCATTTAAGTTGTATGATTAGCATATGCGCTTATTCTTTGATCATGTTTTGCGTATATTCCTGTTTGGTGCATGATTAATTCTGCTGCTAGTTGTGTACTTGCATGCCTCAGTACTTAATCTGCTTGTTAAAACTTACTGTTTGCACAGGTGAAGGATGTCAGATGGGACCCAGAACTTGGAGGTCAGAATATGGAGTTGCGATTGGTAGAATATTTTGCTGATGAGTTTAATAAACAAGTAGGAAATGGAATTGATGTCAGGAAGTTCCCAAAGGCGATGGCTAAACTGAAGAAACAGGTTAAACGCACAAAAGAGATTCTAAGTGCAAACACTATAGCTCCAATATCTGTTGAATCCCTCTATGATGATCGAGATTTCAGGTATGAAAAGTTAAAGAAACTATTTCTTTGCTCCATTAAGGTTATGATAAATGGTCACTATTCATGGGAAGTGTAAATTGAGACTGTGGAACATGTCCAAAAGAGCATGTTGTCTAATGGCTTTACTAAGTTGCGGAATTATTTGTTTTTCAATGTAGCATCATAACAATTCCTATGTACCAAGAGTCACTAGAAGTAACGAAAACTTGCTAAGGCATCATGTAAAAGATTCAAATTCGTATTTTCAAAAGGGGAAAGAAGTTTTCTTATTGGACCGAACATATGCTTCTGCAATAATTGATTAAACCTTTTTAAGGTACACCAGTTAGTAAATTTGTATATCCACTTATGTGGGCACATGGATTACTCCTTAGTAGAATTATCAGATCTATCATCCCTATAGCTGGAGCTGTAGGCTTGGTTTTAAGGCCTGATGAGAAGCTGCTGGTTTAAAATTTGGGCTTCCTGCTGCATTGGTGTTATGAGGCTGAAAGGCTATTGACATGTTCTATAATTGATCTAGAGTACAAAAGGAGCTATGCTATTTCTTGGGACTTATGAATGTGGTTGCCTTATCGTTATTCTTCATATATTATTGCTGCTCCAGCATTTTTTCACCAGCCCCTTCTTTTGTGTTTGCATATGTATGCGTGATGCTTTTTTATCACATGTCCTGCTGTATATTTTATTCCATATTTTATTTCCTCAGCCTATTAATATACATTTGTTTTTCCATTGCAACATTCAGAGTTTTGCATATGGTGCTTGACTTAGGTAATGAACTCAATATAGTTGATATGCATGCATGAGACCTTTTCTTCCTCTTTCAGGAGCACCATAACCCGTGAGAAGTTTGAAGAACTCTGTGAAGATCTATGGGATAGATCTCTTGCACCTTTAAAAGAAGTGCTTAAGCATTCAGGCCTAAGATTGGATGAAATATATGCCGTTGAATTGATAGGTGGTGCTACTAGAGTGCCAAAGTTGCAGGTTTGGATATTCTTTCTTTTGCATGCTCTCTTGAGTCAAAGAAATGTATGAATGCATTAATTGCTTCACACTATTAACGTAGAATAATCAGTTCTGCATAGAGTTTCAGGTGTCATTCCATTATCAGACCATTTTGATTTCACTTCTGTTGTTTACTATTGTTATATCTTTAGCTTTGATCATATTTTTTAAAATTTTTGTCTTCCCTTTCGTATTTGGTGAAATTATCTTTGTAAACAGATTTGTTAATTTGATCAAATCTGTGCATCATCCTTAAGCCATGTGAAATTTAGTTGATTTAACCTGATGAACGTGCTGGGCATACTTGTAAGAATTTCTGCACATGCTTCATTTTCATTTTGGGAAACTTTTATTTGGGCAGTGACTGCCTTTCGAGGATAACAACAATAATCGCCTGCAATAGAATTTAAGCTGTGTTTAGTCCTTAACAGTTATGTTTCTATGAGCAAAAGGTTAGGATCTTATACATTTTTTTTTATCAGAAACATATTGTATATATGTGTTATGTACATAGCACCAATGGGGTGCAGCTCTTTACATGTATAGTTAGCCTTTAGAGGATAGGATATCTATAAATCTACTGAATCCTACTCACATACAAACGAAGTACCCAATACCCACAATTTCAAGGTACAAAACCAGTGATCCCTGACCAATTCCACTGGCGTCTCAATCCTCTCAGGAGCCCTTTTATTTCTTTCTCGCCATATCGTCCAAAAAATCATTAGAGGTATCATTCTAATATCTTTCTTCTCTCCTTAGTGACTCTTAAGCCTGCCGAAGCTTAAGCTCCTATCTTACATGCTGACATTTACAATTGAAGATGCATGTTTGGTTTTCATTTGAAACTGAGAGATATGTACTATAAACTTAGCAAAATGATTTAGCTCTTCGGTTCTGTAGATCCAAGTCTCTTTAGTGGATGAAATGCAATTTTACTTGAGATGCCCTTTCACCTATAACAGAACAAGCTCCAGGAATTTCTTGGAAAGCAAGAGCTGGGCAAACATCTGGATGCTGATGAAGCTATTGTTCTTGGTGCGGCATTGCATGCTGCAAATTTAAGTGATGGAATCAAGTTGAATCGTAGGCTAGGAATGATCGATGGTTCTCCCTATGGTTATGCGGTTGAATTAGATGGACCAGATCTCATGAAAGATGAGAGCACGAGGCTGTTACTTGTACAGCGTATGAAAAAACTCCCTAGTAAGGTAAGTAGCATAATACATGAGTCCATAATATAAGTGGTGGTAAAATGACATAAAGTGATGATATCAGAGGTTAACAGCTTTCCTTTTGCTTCTGGTTAATTAATGATGTCTGCATATGATTCTATGACAGATGTTCAGGTCCATTATCCATAACAAAGATTTTGAAGTATCACTTGCTTATGAAAGTAAAGAACTTTTACCCCCTGGTGTTACCTCCCCTGTGTTTGCACAGTATGCAGTGTCTGGTCTGGCAGATGCAAGTGAGAAGTAAGAAGACCATTTCTTGGAATTTATACAGATTTCTGAGCTTCTCAGTGTCTTCACTTAGCAGCAATATTTCTTTTGGCTATGCAACAATGTTGTATGAGCTCTGACACATATTTCCTGTGCTTGTTTCATTCTTATTTTCTAGGTATTCATCTAGGAATCTGTCCTCTCCCATCAAGGCGAATCTTCACTTCTCCCTCAGTAGAAGTGGAGTTCTTTCTTTAGATAGAGCTGATGCTGTTATTGAAATATCAGAATGGGTTGAAGTTCCCAAAAAGAATTTGACTGTTGAGAATACAACAGCTGCTTCA
This sequence comes from Moringa oleifera, assembly GCA_021397835.1. Lineage (NCBI taxonomy): Eukaryota > Viridiplantae > Streptophyta > Magnoliopsida > Brassicales > Moringaceae > Moringa > Moringa oleifera. The sequence continues at coordinate 3,300,724 of JAJFZO010000566.1, forward strand.
TCCAACATATCAGTTGAAGCTGCAGCTAAAAACGCTTCAGAAGACAGCAATGAGAAGTTGGAGTCAGATGGTGTGAGTGGTAATGCGTCAAATTCTAGTATGGAAGAACCAAGTGCTGTGGATCTTGGCACAGAAAGAAAGCTGAAAAAACGGACATTCAGGGTCCCACTAAAGGTGTAAACAAACTGCCTGCATTAGAATTTTCTCCTCACTTTGCAGTTGTTTTGTGCTTTATCCTTACTAAAAGTGCTTCTTTTATTGAGTTAATCTGTCTTTTCCTTTCTTGTTTTTCACATTTATCATACATTGATTACAGATAGTAGAGAAAACAGTGGGACCTGGAATGCCTCTTTCAAAAGAGTCTCTTGCTGAAGCTAAAGGTAAATTAGAAGCATTGGACAAGAAGGACGCCGAGCGAAGAAGAACTGCAGAGTTGAAAAATAACCTTGAAGGATATATATATGCTACTAAAGAAAAGGTAAGCCTAACTGATCGTTATTTGTTGTCATGTGCTTGTTGCTTTTTATTTCTTTCCTCTTTTTATTTTTTTTATTTTTTGCCCATGTTTAGCATTAAATGTCGTGGTTTCCTTAAGAATCTCATGTTGTGTTTGACCTTCAAAATGACTTTTTAAACCTTCTTTTATTATTATTTTAACCTTCATGACACCCTTGAATTTTACTTCATTAATTTCTTCTAACATTAAGTTGCTTTGTTTAAATTGGACCATCTGCTTACAATTTAAGTTTTTGCCTTATAATGTTTGTTGCTTGTACAGCTTGAAACATCTGAGGAGTTGGCCAAGATATCTAGTACTGAAGAACGCCAATCCTTTATTGAAAAACTTGATGAGGTTAGCCTTTTCCTCTCCCCTTCTCCACCCAATTTCTTGCGTAGTGCTTTTGAGTTTTGATAGTCATTTAGCTATTTTATATATTTTGAGAGGAGTATTCTGTGTTCTTCAGGTGCAAGACTGGCTGTATACCGATGGTGAAGATGCTAATGGTACAGAGTTCCAGGAACGCCTAGACTCGTTAAAAGCTATTGGTGACCCAATATTTTTCAGGTCTGCCCAATTTCTTTTTTCTTGGGTTTAAGTTTCTGTTTAGTTGGAATATCTCTCTCTTTTTTTGTGAGCAATGAAAGTTTTGAAAAAGCTAAGAATTGATTACCTTACGTAACCTTCCCATTGATATGTAGATTGGAGGAGCTTACTGCACGACCAGCAGCAGCCGAATATGCTAAAAGATACCTCGGTGAACTGCAACAGGTATATAAAAGGAAGAAACAAAATTGAATTGATTGGCATAGCGTAGTGGTTGTGTTTCTAGTGATTTGGAATATGGTCTCATCCATCTGCAAAATGGTAAATCAATATTGGTGTTGTGACCTGAAAAATGTTAAATTCTTTTGACACCATCGCGATAGACTCTATGTCTGGTTTTGGTACGTGCATTGATACTTGTAACTTGGAGGTATGATCCAAAACAGTGCATCACCATTTGACCACAATTTCCAAATCATAGTTCTGTGGAATCTTCCTTCCTCTTCATTCTTTTTTTGTTGGTTAATTGATGAGGTTGAATTAGAATATTTAAGATATCTAATTGTAAGTTTAAAGGGAAACAATTCTATGAGATTTAAATATCAAAACGAATTAGATGATTTATAACATTCCATTACAGTTTGAGGAAGTGTGTATTACTCCACTTATTCCACTTAACATCCCTTCATGAACCATCTTCCTGTTAATATAAATGGTTGGCATCCAAGGTTGGAAAAGGTTTTCACTTTTCATTAAAGTGCTTTTTGAAAGTTTGTCCAAATTATTCTATTTACCGAATTAATAATATCAAAAGCTAGAGATCTCACAAAGAGCAGTTATTGGCTTAAAAGTTAACAAAGATAGCTCATTTGATGCATTGTCTTTTACGCTAAGATTAATATTTCTTATTGTGGTTGACAGGAACCAAGAGTGAGAATAAAAGAAAAAAAGAGGTCCCTGAAGGACGATGTCAAGGATAGCATGAATAGAGCAAATATATTGTTAATTAATAATCTTTCCCCTTATTTGTTTGTTTCTGGTTTCCTACTTTCTAGTAGTTGATTAATATTCTTATTTTCTGTTTTCTGGTTCAGTACTCTGTAGTAGTTGCAAGTATTCTTCTTCTTTCGCCTTCTCCTCTCTGCTTTTCTCAACACCGCATGAGTGCAGGCTTAGAAATATCTTGGAGCTAGTTCACAAGTAGGGACATCAGCTGTTTTCTCAAAGCTATGCAAAATTTGCTTGAACTGAAGTTAATGGGTCTCTAGTTGATGTAGGATAAATAGGAAAATACGAAGGAATTAGGGATTTTGTAAAAATTATGGTTTAGGAAGTAGAAAGAAGGAGAAGAAAAGAACAAAGCAAGACCTCGGACCTTAGACAAAACACGGAGAACTTTCAAATTATAACATAACAAGTCTGTCTCAAACATTAAGGTGGCCTAAGTACTTACAGCCACCAAATACTCGTAGAAATAGGAAATTTAAAGGTCTATTAAGATCTAAATCCATTAAAATGAACTACATAACAAGGGAAAATAAGAAAAAGGAAATTCATCTTGCTTCCTAACTTCAGGACTTATGCCTAGAATAATTCTTCCTGAAATCTTTAATCAGTGCAGCATTGCTAGTTGTTTGGTTTCCAGGCTTTATCAAGTTTGAGAAGTCTACATATTCAAATAAATGTTTAGTCTGGGCATCCACTCTAGTGCTATACATAGAGCCCATTGCCAGCCTCATTGCATTTTCTTTCTATCTTTATGTTGAGTCATTTTCAGTTCATCTTCTTGAATATTGATGTTAAGTGGAGAATGCACTTATGAGAGCAATATGTACCCAGCAGGAAAATAGGGAAAAAGAAAAGGAATCTTCTGGGGAAAGAAAAAAAGTCTATCTGAAAACATCCATCTGGCTGATTTGTTAACGTGGATATTAGCCTCAACTTGATTGGTTTGGTATATCTATTAGTAATAGGTCATAGCATGGTAAGTGGTGTGTCTTCTATCAAAAAAGAAAAATAGGTGTGTCGTCCTTTCAAGACACCCAAGACATCCTCCTTTTCACCTTCCATAAACCCAAGGTTCATGTGCCTGTTTTCTTTGGTATTTATTATCCAACTTAGTCTTAGATGAGAGACTGATTGCCCATACTTGTAAATCTATGAAGAATCTGTTATGGAATATAGGTAATCTTGTTTACTGCCTTCCAAATTGGCATTTTGCATTCCTCATGGATTTGCCTTACATTGTGTTTAAGTTGTTCCATGGCAACGCTACTATTTTGTGACAACTGAAAATTGTTACATATTTTTGTCAGTATTTGGGCATTGTTTGTTTTGCCAAAGACTCTGGTAGGACTAATTTTTTTAATATTTTGACTGATCTGCAGATTGTACGTGACTGGGAGGTAGACAAACCTTGGCTTCCGAAAGATAGAATAGATGAGGTATTTGTTCACACTTAATAGACTTGGCCTATGATATTTTCTTGGATTTGCTAGAAGTTGAACTATATTTCTTTATTGACGCTCATGCTGAAATTTTGGAACTCTATTTCCAGGTTATAAAAGATGCTGACAAGCTCAAAAGTTGGTTGGATGAGATGGATGCTGAGCAGAAGAAGTGAGTTGTTTTAATTGCTCTATATGAGCATCATTTTACTTTTCTTGGGCTGTGGTTTCTTATATCAATGCATACATATATATACACACCTATACATATATGTACTAACATGTGCATTTATAGATATTGATGTATTGTTGTGAAAAATTTGCATAACTACAATTTGGTTGTTCTCGATACTGTATGGTCTGGTCTTGCCAAGCATGCATTGAGACTTACGGGAGATTATTTATCCTTCTCTTTTGTAGACTGGTAGCTTTTTGATGTTCCAGTGGATCAAAAGATTCTCTTTCTATCATATAATGTTGCTTGGTGTACACCCTTGCAAAAATCCATTAATTTCTCTTCAAATGTCTCCTTTGCTGTGGCTTTCTATATTCAGTATTTGATGTTAACAGTTGCATGAGCTAACGTGGATCAATTTGGTCTTCTGTTTGAAGATTGTTTTAACTTCCATATTGACTTTCTGACTGGGCTATGTTATTTAGCCACTTAGATATTATGAACTTTTGTGTAATTTCCAACCAGGTCCTTGGGAATTTTCGTTCTTGCAGATTTCTCTTGTAATTTCTTGCAAAAATATCAGGGATTTGTAACTGCTGTTATACTAACTAGTTTTTGCTGTGTTATCTTTCAGAACTTCTCCATTTAGCAAACCAGTTTTCACCTCTGATGAAGTGTTCGGGAAGGTGTTCAATCTGCAGGATAAGGTAATGATATGAAGTTTTCATCCTTTTGTCAATAGACTGAATGAGTACGTGTTGGAATTATTTTGCCAAATTTATGCAACTACTTATCTGTCATGATTTTCTTAGATTGCAAGCATTAAAAGAATCCCCAAGCCAAAGCCAAAGATCGAGAAGCCTGTAACGAATGAAACTGTCGAAGCAGAGAATGAGAAGGATTCCAACTCGGCTTCTGAGGAGAAGTCTTCTGAGAATTCAACCCAAGATGTTGAACAAGCAGCTGACTCAGCTGGTGAAAAGGTTGATGGCACAGCCAGTGAAAGAACTGATGAAGAAACCAAGGCTCACGATGAGTTATGATCATGTAGGATTCGGCACTGATCTTCTGAGTTAAAAGTTTACGGATACCTGTAGAGATTTAGTGGAGACACTTCTAATGATATCACAAGGTGGAGCAACTAAGAATTCCTCCCCACTCTTACAATTGTTCCTCCATATGGTTACCGGAACTGTTTTATCTCGGGTGGTTCATAAAATCACTTCTGAAGATTTTTCACCCTATCGATGTTGTCAGTGTACCCATAGCTAAAAGGCATAAGCAGTACTTGTTCCCCAAAGTGGGAGTTTTGATCATATTTTTATATTGAAGTACACTATATCTGACTATAACCTTCTATGACATATAGTTCTTTGGCAACCTTCTGCAATTGCATGCCGAAGCTCTCTTACAATTCCACTAGATGATGAGCTCCTCTCGTTCTATGGGGTATTGAGCAGATGATACATTATGGCTTTATTGATTGGCAGTGGCTCAAAAGAAATATCAAAAACATTTTCAAAGGAGCACACGTTCCTTTTTTTAATCCTAGATCGTGTAAAAAGCACTCAACTATATCGCTCCTAAAGAAGGCGTACAATGACCTAGGAGGAGCTTCAATAGACAAGCTAATCGCCCTCGGTACCCATACATGCAGTACAAAGCTCAATAAACTTCACGAGAAATGGAGAAATAATAACAACAAAATCAATTTTGAAACAAATAACTTTGAAACCATGTAGCTCAGCAACCATGCTGTTTGACTTTACTCTAGAACCATAACTCACCCATATCTGTGTTTTGACTTTTGTCATTTACTATTTATCTAATTCCACAAATGATAACCTGTAAACTAAATACCTTCAGCCTCCTACAGGCGGTGGTGTTTAATGATCAGGGGGAGAAGCAGCTGAAACAAAAATAAAAATGTCGTAAAAATTCTACATCAACAAGAAGGTGACTCCCCATGCTTTCTTAATGTCCTACTTTTCACATGGAGTAACAAAATGCAAGGCTTATCATCTCCAAAAGCTTCCATCAATTTCCATGCCATGCTACACAGAGAATTCCCATATACAACCTATTAAGGCAAAGGCCTACAGGCATCAAATCATTACTGTTAGGAGACTAAAAATCAATATGAACATCTACTGACTACATTAAACCCATGGGAAGCAAGAGCTTCCTTTCCCTAGCTTTTCCTCCTCTATCATAAATATACACAAAAGCTATGCTGGTGTGTATTTGGTCATCCACTAACCATCTGAGTATCTTTGGAATCGACCCAGCATTGTAGGGGCTCATCTCAACCATGGGTGTTCCCTGTTATGCGTCAAGCAGTTAGTTTCAGATGTAATAGTGCTTACCTAAATACCTAACAAAACAGCAAGTACTGAACTATTTTCAAGTCATGGAATGTAATATGAAAATTCTGATCTTCACCTCTGGAAGTATTTCTGTTCTGGTTTTTGTGACCTCTGTCATGTGATACGGAAGGGATTTTTGAGATGATCAATGAGCTCTGCAGCCCTTCCAGTAGCTGTTAGCAACATATAAGCAGAAGGATGTCAGGATTAGAGGTAAGTGGAGGCAGGCTGTGAGCGTCGTCAAGTCCACATGATTTACACAATCACAAATCAGAAGACAAGGACTTATTATACATAAATATGAACAGTCATATTTGGTCCTCACTCAAGGTAGCAGCATCCTTTGCTTAGAAGCTTCTCAAATGCCAAGAACCAGGAAAATCAAAATCAAAGATTGTAAGTGGCCTCACTCAATGTGGCAGCAATTTTAGTTTTCTTGTTCAAACAACACACTCCAAACTCTACCAAAAGCAGAACTGACAAGTTACCTAAATCCTGTTTGAACAAAATAAGAATTCTCTAAAATGATAATCGTAATCCAGGTGGAGCATAAAAAGAAAGACAAACAAAAGTGCAGATCAGGCTTGTTTCCACAGTAGAGAGACATAATAACACAGTGGAAAAACATAACTACCACAAAATAAGATTAAAAAAAAGGTATTAAATATATGTAGAATAAGATGACTGAACAAAACATTGACCTTCTCCTCAGAATTCAGGAGTTTCGGATACTTACTCTCGATGTCGGCTGAATTCTGCGGTTAGATCTACGGGGCTCAACAACATCAGGAGTTGATTTTGCAGAATTACCAATGAGGACTTTGCCCTCCTCTATTTTGGCCAACTTCCCACCAGCAGGAGCAAGTTTTCCCTTATTAGCCCGTTCAGATTTAGCATTCATTGCTGAAATTTTCTTAGAGGAAGGACCATCAGAAGATACACCAACTGAAGAAAATAAGATTGGAGCCTCTGCTTCCTCGGAGATAGAAAAGGATTGCGACTCTAGGTTATGCTTTCCTGATGTACCTTCAACATGGTTTCCACTATCCTTGATCTTTGCTGCATGATCCGAAATGGCATCATCTGATGCAACTGAAGCATTCAGTGACTCATCTTTCTGCGGAATAGTTCTACCTGAACCAGTTTGTGGCTTTCCAGACTTAAGAACCTTAGGCTTGGGCAAACCCACACGTTTTTCCTTTGGCTCACTTTTGGAAGTGTTTTTCCATCCGCGTGATCCTCCTTGAGGCATCAAGTATTTTGCAAACTTAACTGAATCATTCACCTCATTGGCTTTACTGCTCTGATCTGCCACATAGTGTTTGCTTACATCCATAAATTTTCTCTTTTTTCCAGGCTTAGGAACGCCAAAAATCACTCTTGATCCTTCTTTTTGTAGACCAGTTCGTATCATCCTAAGTGATTCAGGCTTATTCTCATCTCTCATGCTCTTACCGATATTAAATGTTTTTTCACTAGCAGATATGTTGAGTAATTGTGGCTGTTGAGGTTTGCCAGATTCTAAAATATCAGCACTCTTCGAAATCTTATCCTTCCCTTTCACCTCACCTGCAGGACTTCCTAATCTCGGTCGCTTTTCATTCCGAGTATCACCCTGCTCACCAGATTCAAACTCAGTACAAACAAGCAAACTAAAATTTTCTATTATGAAAAGCACAAGTGAGATATCACCTCATGAGAAGAGCTATTATTATCTCTTGAGCTGGACCACTCGATCCATTTACCATCCTTCCACATGAGAGAAGGACGAAGATGCCAAGCTTTGACAACTGAAGTTTCCCCTTGAGCTGCAAACAGAACCACAAATGGCTTAATTCTGAAACACAGGGCGCATATGCTACAAAAGGAGCCGTAGTGATCATCCTCATCGATGAAAAGCAATTAATTAGGAATACCTGGAAAATCGACAGTTAAAGTAGTTTCATCTTTCTTGCTCTTTTCAGTGATAATTCCTTCCCACCAGCTGTAACATAAAGGAAAATAAGCAGAACTGAAAAAACTTAAGGGTTATAAAAACATGACAATAGATGAACAAAGACATCAGTAGTAGTGCAGGCTAAATGACAAATCACATGCATTATAGTTTGCATTGCAAAAGACAACTAATTTAGTTAGTTAGTTAGTAGCTCTTATGTATCAAATGGACACAAATTTTTAAACCCGAACTGTTCATTCTGTGAACATATACAAAGACAGACAGGGAAACTGCTGACTAGAGTCTCCCGAATATTAAACTGTTCACTCTGTGAAAATGTACAAAGTTAAGACAGGGAAACCACTAACTAGAGTTGAGTTTACAGGTCAAAAAGAAAATGAATACCACATTCCCAATATTGATTATACACATACGTGTACAAACATGCATCCACACACGGACACACATGTACAATGAAATTTTTGCTCATTATTTAATCTAGAAGGTTTAACAGTTCTTATACAGGGGTCCACTGAATGAATAGCAATATGTCATTTTTTTTCTGTACACGATCCAAAATACACCTCAGCAGTGCCTGATCCAAAAAATGTTATTGAAAAGGGTTGCCTCAACTAGCTGCTAACTACTCAAGCAATATAGCAATAATTATCAGCAAGGTCAAACTTCAGATATCATTTCTTTATAATGTCTTCAGCATGCTTTTTTCTTGAAGTTCTAGAGCAAAGGATTTGACAGATTCTAAAAAGTTAGATTATAATCTATTTATTATTCTTGGCAGAGCTTAAGACAAAAATAAAGGTTCTTGCAAAATTTTATTCAATCTACTGAAACTTCATAAATGATTTCAGCACACATGAACGTCAGAACTTAAGTCAACCATGCCTTGAGCCCAAATCTACTAAAGTTCACTAGAGAATCCTCTTCTTCCAACCAACAATTCTAAAGCTATACGCCCCAAGGATCACAAAGCTGAATAACATAATTGACCATTTAAGAGAAATAAACTAATTACAAAGATAGCATATTCACTTAGATTTAACTTTAGCTAAAGATAATGGTGCAATTCTGTAGAGATAATTCCGTTTCATATTACTGGCAACCATTAGCTTAACATCAAACAGATTATAATTAAGTCATTTTCCATGAAGCACAATAACCAATCCCCTACATCATTTCCGCTTGTAATTCTTTGATTATGTAGCATATCTCCAAGACTTACACATAAAAAGGAATGCATAGCTCAATATATAAAACTCAACATACCCATCTTGTATATAGGCATCGACTCTATCTCCAACAGACCAATTATAATCCCCCATGGCTGCTCTGCGTCTTTTCCTTGTTCCTTCAAATGGCATGGCAGTAATAGGACGGGACATTCTTATTTTAGGTGCCTTCTCTCCTTCACCTTCGAGTGCCACCCATTCTTTCAACTTCTCGGCACCTAAAGATGAGAAAGCAAACACATATACTAAGTGGGAAAACTGCAAACAGCATCCAGCTTCAATTCCCTTGTCATATTCTTTCCACAAAAAATTTCAGCAAAGAAAACCTAGTAAACATAGCTTACGATATGCAAGGTGGCTAGACTAGTACAACGTGGACGACAGCTAAACTAATCCTTATTCTAGTGCAATGCACTACGATAAATGCAATTTCCAATTCTTATATTCTTTTCCAAAAAACCACGTAAGAAGAAGAACTTAGGATATCAAGATTCGCAATGAGCAAGGCAATTATGCTCAGACATTCAGGGGAAGAAACACCCAACTCTTCTCCAAACTGAACAATGACTTTTTCTTTAAAAAAAGAAAAAGGAAGAAAGAAACTCAACAATGATTATCAGTTTCTACATCACATTAGCAACATACTAAGAAAAATCAATTGCGAACAAGCTAATATAATGAGGCGGACCTTTAAAGTTTATGGATGTCCTCATTTCTAGATAGGATCTAACTCATTCTATATACATGAGCAGCACCCCCTTGGTGCCTTGTAGCCTACATAATATTTTTACTCTGTTTCTGAGCAACCCCAAAGGGGAAAAAAAAAAATCAATTGTGAACAAGCAGATGTCAGAATCACCAGCTTACCTTTATCTGATGGCAGTTCAGCATAACAGACATAAGCTTTTCCATCCTTCAAACTCAATACATTGGCAGAATACCAGGCTGTTTTAAATCCCGGTCCATCCTTGAAAATCTGAAAATATAGAAAAGTTAAGTTATAAGTAAAAGCAGCAAACGTGGAATAAACTCATCTGCAACACATTCCCGAAAACTGAAAAGGTACACAATGTTCTCCATTACTTGAAAATATCCACATAAAAACCCCAAGTCCAATGAAATTCCAAAGCAAGGGGAAAAAGGGACTTTAATCTCAAAAAGTTTACCCCAATTGCTGAGTAAATTAGGTACATTAAATATTCAAAGCTCACAAACCTCTACATGGGAACCCTCCGTGACATTATCTCTTGAAGATTCAGTTGCCTTTTCAGTCTCAACCAGAGTGTCAAAGGAAGACTTTGACCCAAGCTCAACCTCAGAAACCAATGAAATGGCTTCAGTTGGATCCGAACCTTTACGACCTTTTTGTCCCCTCATATTCTTTCCACTAGTAGCAACTGAACCAGAGATACCATCTCCCAATTTCACATGGCTATCCAACTCTTTGGGAATATCTTGAGTAGCTGGAGCACCATGGTTGGTGGCCTGTACTTCTTTCTTGTCTGAATCATTTGATTTGCCAACCAGCTGAGGAGGTACATGGGGTGCTTTCCAATAACCATCTGGACCAGCTTCTACCAGCTCACTCAATGGCAAAGGATCACCCATAGCAACAATTTTTCCAGCTTGTGAAACAGCCTCAGCTGCCAGCTCAGCAGCTTTTACTATGGCATCTATATTTTCAGCCCGTTTTGAGGCAGCTGTTGCAGCTTCGACCCTCCTCCTAGCAGCCTCCTTTGCAGCAACAATAATTGAATTAGAACTCTCCACTTTATCTTCACCCTTCAAGATGGATGCAGGAGTAGCCCTGCCCAACTTTTTTACACTACTGGATGAAGAAATTCCATTACCTCGATCAGGACTGCTGTAACCATTTGAAACCAATGTCTCATCAGCCATCATTTTTGCCTGCAATGCAGCATTTGATGCAACATTGGCAGCGGCAGCCGCTGCCTTTGCAACTGCAGCAGCAGCAGCTACTGCAACAGCTGCTGAAGTTAATCTAGTTTCAACATCCAGCTCCAATCCAGAATTCCTCTGCTTGTCCATCTGATTCCATATTTCCTGGCTATGACTAACCGCAGCAGCAGCAAGAGCAGCTGCATCCTCTGCCTGCATCCTAGCCTCCTTGAGTTTGACAAGAGTCTCCTCTGACAGAGCAGCCCTCTGCTCTGCCTCCCGGTCCCCTTTTCTTAAGTGACCAGTAAGGGTTGATGGAGATAGAGATGTAATGAATTTCTCCAGAGAGGCCTTAGACGCAAAGTTAACGGAGGTTGTCATAGATACAGATGCAGATAGGTGACTGGATGCAGCAGGACTTGAAACTGGTCCCATTTGTGATTGAGGATGCAATATAACCTGGCCAGGTTCCTCGGAAGCTGGAATCTTTTTTCTTTTCCTAGGCTTCGGATCAGTAGAACATTGACCGGGGGCCACCATTGCCTTCTTTGGATCAAGCAGAGGAGTCCCAGCGATAATCCCAGCTGAACTCCCACTTTGAACAACAGGACCCTGAGAAACAGATTTCACACAAGATGTCTGTGGGACAGACAGTTCTTTTGCAGGAGTCAACTGAACTGTCTCAGTCACAGGCAAAACAGAAAAATGAGCCCCAGTATCAAATGCAGAAGTCTGTGGAGGAGCAACCCAAGGACTGCGGAAAGGGGCTGGGGATATCCAAGAAGTGCTATGTCCAAGAAAATTCTTAATAGGTGGAGTTTGGTGAGGATGCAATGGAGAAAGTGGCGGCTGGTAATCCATTACAGCACTTCTTGGCATGCCACTTGACTGCAAGGAATCAGAGGGAGTAGGAATGCTCCATATTGGTGATGAAAGGGGCATTATGGGATTTACAACAGGATTGCTCTTGCCACTGACTCGACCAACAGGCGACGGAGTAACCTTACTTTGTTTGATTGTTTGATCCATAGCCCTAGTACCTGTACATCTCACATTTTGAACAGTCACAAACTAAATAAAATAACAAGAAAAAGTAAACCACACCAAGTCAAGTAGATACCCGGACGAGACTGCAAAGGAGTTTCTGGGTTGATTAAGTGCGATTTTTGACTATGAATCCTCCCAATACATGCACCCCAGGCGTTCTCCCAAATGCTCCTCCCACCATCTAAGCAAATGCAGGAAGGTGAATATAATTTCTCACAGGCAATAACATATATAAAGACGAAAGCTCACCAGGACCCCCAAATGCAGATATCATATATGCCTCATCAGGTGCTGTTCCTTGACTGCATCAATAATTTAAAAAACAATAATTACGCAAAGAATCATGACCATAAAACTTGAAATGGGGTGTTTTTATTTACCTTCTGTTCCATTCAAGAGCCCAACTATTTTAGAGAACATTAAAAAAATAAAATAATTTATATTAAAAAAAAAAAAGCTAAGGAGAGCCAGAAGTGAGATCTTCCTGTGTAACTAACTCAATTAGACCTTCTAGCAGGTCTGGGTTTAAGACCAGCAGATCAGGAAGAACATTCAGGTTCAAAAATTAAACCCAATCGGATTCCGGTTTTGGTTTCGGTTTGATCATTGGGTACCCATTAAAGCTATGTAGTACGTCTGTGTAACCGGCAAACCACCTGGAGGCAGCCCATTCCATGTACCGTCCCTCCTTCCTTAAAAAAACAGGGACTGGGGAGTTATGCCCTGATCCCACACAACCCAGTCTCTAAACAACACGAGTCTGATCCCCAGTGCAGAATTAAACCTAGGACATCTGAGTTTAACAGCTAACCCCACATTCACCCAAACTATGGATGGTCGATGGGGGCCTACTTATTTATAATATTATATTATACACACATAATATTATAGTTTTATTTTATCTTAATAGGTACTTCAACATTAATATGGCGCTCTAGAACTGCACTGGTTCTATTTTTCGAAGAATGAGTGACTGGTCTTCAGGAGTCCTTTCTTTCTTTTGCTTTATTCATTTCCTATATTTTCAAGGCCAGCAAAAAGAGGAAGATTAAAAAATATTTGGAACAAGCTTGTAATGGGTCTGACTAGAGGGTTTTCAAGAGAGTTCCATTTTGATTTTCGCAAATTTAATGGGTACCCAACCCACATCCTTGCTGAAAACCCATGATGCTAGGTCCAACTATAGCCACAATGTCTATAAACACACCCACAAGGACCTATATAGCATTAGCAGCAACGAAAGTGATCATAGTCTGCCCATATTTATGAAAAGATATGATAGTAATGACAATGGCCTAGGAAGGAAAGAAGGGAACTTACATCAGAGCCCCATACACAAAAATCTGAGCACGCAATTGCACTTGCTGTAAGTCTGTGAAAGGCTGTGGAAGTACAATAGATGAAGAAGCCGAGCTATTCAAATCCGGCAGACTAGATGCTGAAGCAGGAAGAATACCAAATGGTTTTAAGCTACTGCTCTCGACATGACCATAGTGCTGGATCTCATTGGATTGCACAAGCTGGACAATGGCAGACGAACTCAGGGACACATTACTTGTTCTGTCCCCACTTTGTGATTGTCTTAGAGGATTTGTTTCTTTTGCAGCACTTCCCTTCTTAGCTTCTTTTCCCTTACCAGATGTTCGCCTTGTTTTACGCTCAGGAGTTCCTTTGGACCCACCACGTGTCATCTGCCTATCAGAAGCATTAAGACTTCCATGAGATACATCTTCAGAGGTCTTGGCATCTGTTTTGGCTGAGCCAGAAGTTGAAGAGGAAACCCCTACAATCTTCAGAAAGTACAAAGAAAGTGCTCTTTATAAGAATCAAGACATAATTCACATAATAAATTCCCCTTGAGCATTCAAACAAAAATATTGAGCGAGAACAAAAATAGAGTAGATAATGGAGACTACCAAACAAAACTGAGACAAGAAAACTTACTGCAGATATTTTGCTAGTTTGTATGGGAGCAAAGGGTTGCCAATTCTTGGCAGCTTCTTTTTCAGATATATCGGCCAAAGGAGTGATCTCAAAAGTGAAACTCCTATCACCATCAGATGCATCATTTTCTTTTGGATCCTGAGAGCCAATTACCCCAGAACGTGGAGCTTTCTGATCAGTTGGTTCTTTACCTCCCTCCTGAGTTTCACTTGGAGGAAGCTTGGAAGTTCCTAAGACAGTTAGGGAAGCAGAAGAAGGATTATCAAGCTCAGCAGGACAGCTTCCACCTTGAAGAGCATCATGACAATTAATAGAAGATTCAGACCCTGGGACAGAATCAAATGAACCTCCTACCATGAAAGCATTACCTGCATTATTCAATAATCAAAACAGGCAAAAAATGGAGCAGGATCAGCAGAGGGGAAAAATTAAAAAAAAAAAAAATTGGTATACAGCTTTCATGTATTCACTCCAGCAAGAAATAGCACAGATGGACCCATGTGTATGAGCATGCAATTGGTATATACCTTCAAGGAAGTGAGAATATATTCTCTATAGATCACACTAGGTGGACAGATCGTAAGCTATCTGATGACAAGGAGATAACATTCAAGGCGCAACACTATGGAAGACATTGATAATAATAAATAACTATATGAATCTTAAACAAATAAACTCCTGCCTTCACAAGCCATTACCAATAAAAGGAGTTTTCTTAGAAAAAGAGAAATAGACAAGGATGACAATATAAAGTAATAATAAAATATGCCATTAATGACTCGCCACCGATGCTTGAGACAAAAAATTATCAAATGACTTGCGGCTGATGCTTGGCACAAAAGTCTGCCCGCGAGTCTTACCATCAGCTAGTAATGCAGTGTCCTTGTCTCGCCGATCATTTTGGCTAGTATCACTGCGAGGCCCCTCCAATGGTAAAGGCATAGCTTTAGTGGGAACCTCTTCTTTTTGTAGAGTCGGTTCACCATCTACGGAGAAAGTTGTTCAACAATATTAATCTTTCGTAAGTCCACTAAAACAATGGTACCCGAAAATTCATTCTAACAAACCATAATTGTCACTCAAATGCCATTTCTAACATGGTTTAGAAGTCCAAGTATATGACTAGGGCCACAAAAAGATGGAGACCGACTAAATAAACAATCATTTCAGTCCCTTGATCAATAAAAATCTTGAAAGGGATGTGTTCAAGGATAAGAATCTATATATACACGCATATGGATTAAAGAAAGATAAAAAGGTTGTAAGCCTTAAGCTTCTGCCATGTCTCCCTAAAATAAATAATTTCAAACATGGTGTGCTTGATTAAAATTAATAAAAAAAAAAGAAAGAAATATCATTCCTGAAGGTAAGGTGGAATTATTGAAAACAATTATGGAATCTAACATTATGGAATCAATTTCATCAATTGAATAATCATTGAAAGAACTGAGGAAGTTAGAATTTTTTATAATAGAGAAGTTTTGAAGTTAAAATCAAGAGAAATTTGATAGAAATACAACATATTTCAGTGTTTTATCATTTACAAATTGTTTCATTATGTACACTGAAGATTATCTGCATATAACATGTTAATCACTACACATATATTATCAATCCTTTCCCTATACTTTTAATTCAATCGAAATCTTATTAACCACATAATTTCATCACCAACACATATCCAGTTAACAACACATTTTTATTATGAAACATTAGACACTCTTTTTAAATGCAACAGAAGCTTTTCTATATGAGAAACATCAAAATATTTAGTGATTTTAGTTATAAACTATTTTTCCACAATATCCAAATGCATAGTCAACAGGACCAAACATCATGCTAAGAAAAATACAACATCACAATTTAGACTCTCCCACATTTATAGTTTTCAGTAGCAGAATATGTATTTTCACACATGTATACATATAAATAACTGGGTAGAACAGTTACAAATGGTCACCTGAAACTTCTGGAACTGCCATGTCATAATTTTCTTTTACAGTTACTTTCTCAAGCTTTTCCGTTGTGACCTGTCCTTCAGCATGATCAGCTTCTCCTTCTCTTGAATCAACAGCAACAGGATACACTTCAGCCTCCTCTGAACTATCGAGGCCAGCTTCCTTAGTCGCCGGTACTGAGGTCTCAGTCTGGCTTTGTGTACTACAGACATTCATAGCAGAAGGGGACTGATCGACAGACAACAACTGCCCACCAGTGTCAGAAGACACACCCTTTTGACGTTCACAAACAGGAACTAGCTCAGTTGTCATGTTAGCAGGTGTCTTCAGATTTGATAAACCTGCTTCAGAGGAAATCCCTGCTTCAGTCGGACCCTCTTTGTCAGAGGGCATAGACACCGCAGCAGATAAAGGTGACATCTGCACTTCTTCCTTATCAGTCAATGCAGCTGTAGCAGCATCATTTCCAGAAGTGGCAAGATAAAATGTTGAATCATAGGACTTTAAGTTAGAATCTTCCAGAGTCACATCTGATAAAGTGATAGAGAGAGAGAGAGATTTAGAACACAGCCCTAATGTTTGAAAATAAATGTACCAATTCAAAATATACCTGATTTATCATCTGCTGTTGCATCCAATTGCAGTTTTGAATCTGTCAACTCATTCACAGAGCCATCACCATCCATACCACAATAGTTGGAGGCAACCATCTTATCTGCAGTTAAAGAACCACCAACCTGGAAATCCATATTAGAAGACTCAGGAGGCAACTCTGCGTTCTCCTGTGCACCAATAGATACATCTTCAATGCATTTATGTATGTCACTCTGAGCAGAGACAACATTATCGCATTCTTTTGTTGATTCAGCTCTGCAAACTGAAAATGCATCATAAGCACCTTCTGAAGTTCCAGCTGCATGTGCATCACTACATAATTCAGCTGAAGAACAGACCACATTCAGAGTAGAACCACCTCCTTCACAGCTATTTTTGCTTCCATCAGCTTCGACATTAGAATCTATATTGTCCTCAAAAGGGGGTAAAGAACCTTCAGGCTTGCCTGAAACATCCATATACAATTGGGAATCACTCTGTGATACATCCTTGTTCTCCACAAGACTATACTGTCCACAAGTTTCCTCTACAACAGAATCTGTATTTGGCTCCACAGTGGAACAAATTCCAGGATTCTTGTTGCTGACTTCAACTTCTTGGTCCAAGGCCCCTGGTGACGCCCCATGTGCATAATCTTTAGAGTTATCATCGGTCCCTGAATCATTAGACATGAAAATAACTTTGTCTTGATTAGCCTGAGAAACAATCTCAGAACATACGCTTTCATTGCATCCTTCCATCATGTGAAATTTGGGAACCTCCTTCAGTACCATGGGAGAAGGTTCACCTACTTTGTCGATATTTCCTTCTCCCACCGATTCCTCCTTAGAGTCCAAGCAGAGAGGGTTACCCAATTGGCGAGCACCACTTGCAATTAAATTTCCATCCCTGCTCTGATTATCAATCCCAGCCTCTAAGCTTACAACATTTTCCTCCCTACTCTCACCATTGTTCTTTTGCAAACTGTCAATGGTTTCATGATTTAGATGCAGAGCACCTTGATTATTCACTTCAGAACTACCTTTACCAATACTTTGCACAGACGAAACAATATTATCTACTTCCAACCTTGAAGCAGAAGAATCCCCCTGATTCCTGTCACCTGCAGGTTCAGTAACAATAGTTTCAACCTTACTTTCATCAACACCAACACATCCTTCATCTTCAAACTCATGCTCCTGAATCAAAATGAGGTTCACTTTTCCACCACCAGCACTTGCATCCAAGTTGCTAAAACCACTATTCACAGATGAGTCACCCTCTTGAGTTTGTGAAGCATGTTTAACCAGAGGCTCTTCCCCTCCTATATCCTCCTTTAACCCAGAAAATACTCCTGGAATCTCATCTGATGGGAAATTAGGTTGTAGGTTTACATCTTCCACTACTGGAGAAAGACTGCTCTCATCACGCTTCAGACTAGGCTCCATTTGTTTTATTATGCAGCCCAGTTCATCACAAGCATCTGACTCCTTAACAATATTTTGTCCGGGAAGTATTTCGTCCTGTCCAACAGACTTTAAAAGCATTTCAACAGATTCTGAGGAAGCAGCCTCAGACCATACATTATTGTGCCTTGAAATAGCACAAGACTCTGCTGCACTTGAACTAAACACTATACCACCACTACCCCTAGAGAAATCCTCAATCCACTGATTATCTTCGTTACCCTCAATGCCAAGAAAAACCTCAGTTTCAACCAAGCTGTCATCAAACCTCAAATGCCCATGGAGGCTGTCATCAAAATCAAACTTAGGAAGAGCATATGGCCGTAAAACTGGAGGATACTTATTGCTTCCTTCACCGGCTAAATGGAGATTCTGGCTTTGAAAATCATTGTCATCATAATCCATGGGTATATTCCTAAAAAGAAAACGAGAAAGATAAGAAAGAAGAAGAGGACAGAAGCAGATAGAACATGTATCCAAGTTCTAAAATAAATTTCTCCTTCAGATGATAACGATAATGTAAAAAAATAAGCCATCAAAAATTCAAAATCAAATTTGCAGAAAAAAAAGAGCCATTTCCATTTAAAAGCATAAGTGTGTGGTCACACTTGACCCCTTGAACTGGGTACGCCAACTACTTTATACATAATAATACAAGACAAAGCAAAGTGGCTGCAAATCTTTTATGCTCCTCATAAAGGGGCATGCAAACCAAAGAGAGTGCATATATGAACATACAGAGATGTAAGCATCATTATCAAACTACAGTCAAAGAAAATATGCCTTTTCATAAACATACAACTGCGTCCAAAAACTAACAAGTAGATATTCTTAGTCCAAAATAACTATTCTTGACGTGCTTCTTACATATCATTGAAATTTC
The DNA here is from genome assembly GCA_021397835.1 of Moringa oleifera. NCBI lineage: Eukaryota > Viridiplantae > Streptophyta > Magnoliopsida > Brassicales > Moringaceae > Moringa > Moringa oleifera. The sequence goes on from JAJFZO010000566.1 coordinate 3,319,731, forward strand.
CAGATGAGGAAACTACCCTGTCCTCAATGATCTCAGTTACGAACAAAGTTCAAGGCACATCCTGAGAAGTGAGAATACTAGCAAACATGAAAATCTTCAATGTTGAAATTCTATTCAATAACAACTCTGTCCATGTAGAAACAACAAAAATAAGTTAAAGCAACTAGTCCTTGCATTGTACTTGTTTGCAGATCAGAAAGCATACACAGCAACAATCACAAAGCTAAGGTTGGATGGTTAACTTCTGGAAAGTTGCCAGGAACAAAAAAGCATAAAGACAAAATTGCACCTCAGTCAATCTTACCGTAATTTATATGAAGTATAAAAACAGCAATCACTTAAAGGGTTGAGGTAAAAACTAAACAACTAAATAAATTCAGGTTAAAACTTTGACAGAAGCTAAAAAGATCGAATTTCTAATTCAGTTTCTCGAACCTGATAAACCCATGCCATTTTTCATTAACTTAGTATTAGTACAACCAAGTCACACAAAAACCTTGGTCAATGTCATTATTAAACTTTGTGCCTGTGGAAACTATTAGCGATAAATGACAGCAACTGTCTGCTGCAACTCTTTCATTTACAGAAGACAGAGGAATACCAACAATTTCATTCCAAAGCTAAGACTAGGCAATTCAACTTGAGGAAATAGGCACCAAAAAAAAAAAAAAACAAATTAGATAAGACAAAGTTGCAGCTTAGATCAACTGTACACTTAACAAACTAATACAGAACAGCATCGCCTTATACGGCTTGAGGTAGAAATAAAGAGTGAATATATTCAGCTTTGAAATTTTAATAGGAATTGAAAAATAAAATAAAATTTCTCAAGTCTCCAAACCAAATAAACCAGTACTAAAGTAAACCCGTACAATTCTCCAAGAACTTGTAACAATCAATTACAGAAGCCTAGTTCAAACTGCTTAAACATCAATTCTACTTAATTATCAGCAAAACAACATGCACACCAAAACCCTAGTTCAAAATGGTAAGTACATTTAACTAGCCTTAGCAATCCATACATATATGTATGTGCGTATACTCACACTCAGGTAAAAGCATCTCATAATTTGGAAGAGTAAGTGCGAGCAGCACTTTATTTCGAAACTAACAAGGCATTTAAAAAAAAAAGGCAACTACTTTAGAGGCAAACTCACCATTTACAACCCAAAGATACTTCTAATTAACAGAAAGAAACTCTATTCACTTGTTTTTTATGAATAAAAGTAGGACATGAACAGTACCAGAACAAGTAAGTCTAGAGACGCTACCTCCCTCCATCCGGTGACGAAATCCTGGCCGGTTGCTCTCAACTCCTCCCCAATCGTAGACGCATAACTGCTTCACCAATAAACCCCACAACTGTTAGCCTCTTCTCTCAAATTTAACTAAAAACTGGAAGGGAACCAACAATAACAAATAAACCTAATCAAGTGAACTAACTACAAACTAATTAACATCGCCGGAGAACAGCAAACTCACCGGAATCTTCAAATTTCCGGCGGATCGAGTTAGGGTTCCGGCGATTCGGACAACAGAGGCTCGACACGGAGAGAGAGAGAGAGAGAGAAAGAACGATAATTTTTTGGGCCTAAAGTGGCTTTGTCGTTGGCGAGAGAAAGAGGGAGAGTGTGTTTGGTTTTCTCGCTAGGGAAAATGGGACTGTTTTCTCAGTAGAAACCAAAAGAAAAAATGGAAAAATAATAATAATAAAACGAGTGATTGTGATGGAATTTGAAAAAAGTGGGGTACTTGCAGATGGTTTAGATCCGACGGGTATAAACAGTCCATATAGGACAGGTGGCAAGTTGATAAAAGTGCCCACAGTAAATTGCAGTCACTGCCTGTCACAGACTCTTCCTCACCACACCTCACTGCTGGATTCTATTCTGAGCTTCTATTTACCAACGGCGGTTTCTCATCCGTTAGATGAGCGTTCTCATTAACCAACGATGTAAATTGGACTGTGATGAATAATTAATGATGAAGGCGTGTAACATTAGACTTGCCATACTTCCGCCATATTGAAAAATCTAGACTCATATCTTACAACGGACACGTGGCGTGAGAGAGTTCGCCTGGGCATTGCAGTCCACGGTTCTTATCTGGAACCGGAAAGTCTGAACGGGATAAAGATCGCTTTGGACCGTTGGATCCGAGTACTTTGGGAAACAGACTATCTGTTAAAATGTTTCGTAACCCAAAAGAAAACTGCAATTTTTTGGGTGACTGTAACGATTAACTTTTTTAAATAGTTAATTTTTAGTTTATGGACTTTTTTTTTTCTTTATAGGTTCATTTACTACTTATTTATTATATGTTCATTTATTGAAAAATAGTTAAGATAAATATAAAAAATTTAATATAAATTTTGAAGTGTAGATTTGGTTTCAATTATACTTTCAACATTTCAAATTGATTTTCATTTAAAATTTATTTAAAAATTTAAAATTTAAAAATATTTATATTAAAATATTTATAAAATAATTTTTGATTTAAATTTTTTCATAAATATTAAAAAATATTTCAACTATCATGAAAAATTATAATTTTTTAATATAATAAATGTTTTAATTTAATATTATCATAATTTTAAAAAATCATAAAAATAACTCGTGAGTTAAAAAATAAATCTAAAATATAATATAAAATTTAATTAAATAATTTTTAAATATTTTAATAAAAAATATAATTAAAGTTTCACAATTGCTAAGTTAAAGTGTAAATTAAAATTAAATTGAACTATCAAAAAATATAAATGCTGCAATTAATATTTTCAAAATTAAGTTCAAAAATGTAAAATTATATGATTTTTTCTATGTTTATCTAAATATTTGATTACACTTATTATTACTATTTTTAGTTGGTACTTTTTAAGTTTGATTAATGAAAATTTTTGAATTTATTAAACTAATGAACTTGCAACGAATCTAGCTCAAATTCAATCAAATTTTATTTAAACTTTGCAACTAAATTTGAACATGGTTATTAAAATCCTGTTGATATGAGGTAAGTTTAATCTGAATTGAAAAGGAGGAATTCACACTTGCTTTAATTGTTCTCCTTTTTAAAATAATTTAAACCACAAATATAAAAGTAATTAAAATTAAACAATGTGAACCGTCCCAAATGTCAACGGTCAATCATGAAAGTTGATAAATTATATTGATCAATCTCACTGTTGTCAACCTTTTACCATTACTGTTTTTTTATTTAATCAAACTTTGCAACTAACAATTTATATTACAACTATATAATGCTATATAAAAAATATTAGTAATAAATTAAGTAATATTATAATTAAAATTAATTTTTTCTTAATTTGAGTTATCTTGATTTTAAAATTAATATGTAATAATTTTATACCATAAACAATTAAATTTTTTATTTATTTTTATATTAATATGATATATTATAAAAATAAATATAAAACACCTCAAACTTACTATTTTCTAATTTAAACTTTTCAATTCAACTCAACTAAAAAATTAAAAGTATAATTAAGACCAATCAATAGTTTTTTTTATATTTACCTTAAAATATATTTATTTTCTAAAAATAAATATAATTTGAATTAATAAAATAATTTACTTTTAAATAAAAATTATTTAAAACTTTACACTCTTTTTATTGAAATAAATTCTAATCATTTTGTTTAAATTAGACTTTATTCTAATCATTTTATCGAAATGCTTTTTCGAGGAGCAAAATGCACTTGAAACTATATTGGCCTGCCTTCTGGATGCATGTTTTGCACATGCTAGAAAAGCAATGCCTGAACTTTGTGCATAATGTGGTCGACTTCCATATGTAAAATGCTCAATGCTTTTGCAGCTAAATTCTAGTAAATCCTAATTGGCATCCTTTTGGGGTACTATAAGTCTAAGTCTAATTACCTTAAAACTGAAAGCACAAAATTATATATCTACAGAATCAAAGATGGAAACAAAAGTAGTAGCACCTAATATTACATCACACATTAGATGTATGAGTAAAAGTGAGATCAGAGTTTCATGAATGAGAACTAGTAACCTTTTAAGCTAAAGTAGTATTTTTATTATTTAATTGTAGTAATCCAAAATAGTTATAAAATATATATTATCACTCCCTATGCGTTGGTTAAGAGTCAAAGTTATTCTTTTTAACAATAGCCAACTAAAAAGTTTTAGATTAATGATTGAATCATAACATGAAAAAAAGGAAACAATCTTTGCAGCATGTAAATGCAAGACTGCTTAAATACAAAGAAAAAAGATGACAACTTTATAAAGTTTGGAAAGTTGAGCTTCTGTTAAGATAATGTGTGTAGATTATATAAAGAACTGCCTAGATTCAACTTAATCTAAATCTAAATTTCATAAATAGTGTTACCTGTGCAACAAAATGCCCATGTCCGTAAGATAAGGTGATCGAAACACGACTCGTTACCCTCTCAAGAATTATTTGTATAGATTTCTCTTATTGTAGATATAATTGCAACTCCTTAATCTACAAATCAAGATCTCATTTGCAAAAGACCTTGACAGTTATTATGTGTTTAAGGTTCTATAGGCGATAATATATAGATGTTCAGATTTATTTAGACATTAAACATTTCAAGTACTTCTTGTCATATCTTATGCACACATCAAATATCACATGATATGCATAGATTATATTATGAAAATTTAAAGTAACGTAGGTATTTGCAGTTAATCAATGCATATCTTTTCAGATGACAAATAGGTAAAGGTGAATGCTTCATCTTTTTATTAAGAAATAATTAAAACCACCTAATCACATGAATTTTTTTTATTTTGCAAATAGTATATCACTGAATTTTTCAGCTATTCATTTTATTCATGATTTAGATTTCTATTGATTTGAGTACATTACTGTTATGTCTCAAGACCTTATTTTACAAAATATTCCTAAATCATAAGATACATTATATTTGATACAAAAGAAATTTCAATTTATAAAAGACAAGATCTCTTCTTATAATATATAGATACCTTCAGTAAGTGCTTTAATTCTTCCTTTGCTTGGGATTATAAGATTTTTAAAATTCTCAACACATAAATGTTACATCTATAATGTCAAAAAAAGAGGTGCAAACCAATAAGAGATATATGCAAATATTCCTCATTAACATTTAGGATCAAATATGATTCATTAATTCCTATATTATTAGGTAATTTATTCAAGAATGATTTTCAAATAAAAGAAAGGTTAATAACACCACAATTTACTCAGCCTTCTTATCAAATCAAGATATTAAGACATGAAAATGTTTAAAAAACGGAATAATCTATCTATGCAGCTTAACCTCAATCTTTATACATATGATATTATATGTATATTTTGATGTAAGAGAGACACTGAATTTCAATGCTTACATCTTTCTCCAAGGAAGCTCAATTTGATAAAATATTCTTGTTGATGTATGTGGGGTGGTCATGGAGAGGGTTATGTGCCTTGTAAGCCCTTATTGAAAGGGGTGATAAAGTTACATTCAACGAGGAATAGATGAGGTAAGTTATTACATCCGTGATTTACATTCTTTTTTATGATGCATAAATTTATACTTTATTTTCTAATGAGTTTAAGTATTCTTGCACAGTGCGAAAATATGAGATGATATTGAACTACAGTTAGTTGCCTTATAAGTATTTGGTTTTGATCTTCCTTTTTGTAATGCAAATCTCCACATCTTGAAGCATCAATGCGATCATAAGCACTGAAAGAAATGTCAAAATAATAATTTAAAAGCACCAAATTAGGTTGCAGCTGAATACAATGAATGTGGTGTGTTATGAAAAGAAAAAATGTGAAGCACTTTTATTATAGTCTACTCAGTTCAACTTGGCAGAACGTTATCAAAATACTTCTTGAAATAACAACAAAATTCGACATCCAAAGTAAGAATCATTGAATTATATGTTAATATCTTTCATATATCGCAATCAAGCAAAATTAAATTTTCATAAACTTCTCATTAAAAAAAAATAAATTAGAAAGATATATATTTGAAACACAGTGTGCTAACATTTATTTTACAACTCAATAATTACTTGCGAACATGCATACCCCAAACAAAAGCGAAATTTAAAGTATATCTGCTATGGACATGCAACTAGATCAACATAGCCAATTCTCCTAATTATTTTCCTAAATTTGTGGTTTACTCTACTTAGCAGCTCAACCCAATAGATCCTTAAACCCAAGTCCCTATGCTTAAGGGCTGCACATGAATCATACTGCATTATTACTAGACTCACTAGTACCTAAAATTTTCACTTAATGAATAGTCAAACTATTAATGTTGTTAACAACGTATCAACCAACAGACAGTAGTTAAAGATTCGGAGCACTAAAAAACATCCAATTTTTGTTAATCCATATACAATACTAATGCAATAATCTTTTAGATTCTTGAATAATCTTATTTCCTATCACACTTTATAAGTACTCAATAATAGTTTTCAAGAATAATAGTAACATTAATTATGACAATGATAAACAAATTTAACTAGAAAACCAAACCTCTTAAAGTGCTTATATTTAGGATGAACATGTGCACATACTCGAGAATCTTCATTCTCTCTAGTTTCAACTATTTCTTCACCCTTATCTACATTAAAACTAATCATTATATTTCTCAAAAAGCCACCAAAGCTCTTAGATCTCATATTCTTTAATCTTACAATACTAGGGTTCCCTTCACTGACTCAAAGAATTATAGACTTAAATGTGCAATAGGAATAAGACCCGATAGAGATTACTATAGAGAAAATGGATATGAATATTAAGAGAGACCATGGTAATTATTTCCTAAAAAAAGCTATATATTATAGAATTGAAGGATCTGAGTGTTTTGAATATAGAAATATATAATAACGAATCTAAAGTAAATATGAACACTTATCTTAAAGAATGGACAAGGTTAGCTTTTGGCTAACAATTCAACGTGATCACTTTAGGGTTATTGGTTGCATTCAATGAGAAAATTTATGATTTCAACTCATCAAGCCTTCTCTTCTCTTTCTCTCTCTCTCTCTCTTTCTCTCTCTACCCCCCTAATCTCAAAACTCAAGAGAGAGATTTTAAAGAGAACTTATGGCTAAGTTGCTATTTCTTTATTTAAAGTGGCATACCCGCCACCAAGGAAAGGGTACGCAGTGTAGTATCGAGTAAATGACCATTAGAGAGGCAACTTTACTATACAATACAATGAGCCATTTTATGAAACACATTTATTGCTGATGTAAAGCAACGAAAGTGAAATAGGTGAAATTAATAGGCACTCATTTAGAAGATTAAAATCATGCGTGAAATGAAAATAACTTGCAATAATCTGATCTGAGCTAGATTTGGATTCTCTTTGTAGTTTGGACAATTGAAACTTTAAATGAAACTTTGCTCGATCTTGATATATAGAAATACACCCAAGTCATTGGAATACATGAATAGAAAGGCCTATTACATGTTCAAGGAAATGGAAGGGTTAATTTTTGGAACACAAGACTAATAAAGAGAACTTCAAAAGTTTCATGAATAATATTTATAGCAGATCACTAAATCATATTCCAGAATAGTTTAGAGTAATAAGCTTGATGGTAGTTAATTGCATTGAATTTTATATTTATATTTATATTTACTATTCCATTATTATCAAATCTTCCATTTATTTGATTTATACAGATTTTTTTGAAAAAAATTATGATTCGGTATATTAATAAGAAAAAATAAAAATAATTGAATTAAATATTATTTAATATTTATTACAAATATAAGATAGATCCATAAAAAAAATAATATATTTCATATATAACTTTCGCAACATTTCAAAAGTTTCAAAAGACGATTATTTTTACCAATGTTTATTTTATTAAAATATAAATATTAGAATTTTTAATAATATATTTCAAAAGTGACCGGTTATTATTTATTTTAGTTGATAATTTTTTTATAAATAATTGAATCCATGGACAGATGAATGTTAACTTGACACAAATTTATAAATATATTTTAAAATTTTAAAAAATTATTAAAAATAATTTTAAAATAAATTATATTGAAGTTTGATTTAAAATTAAAATAATATTAATTTAAAGATATTCAACTTATCAATAAAGAAGTATCAACGTCTAAATCGGGTTTAAAGTTTAAATTCTCATAATATAGTAATTTTATTTATAATCATAAAATTTAAAATTTTCTAAATTAATTATTATCAATATATACTATGATCATAAAAAAAATCATATTATTATCATCAAATAAAAATATAACCTTGTATCATATTGTGATAACCTTATATTTTTGTCAAAAAATATAAGGTTATCACAATATGATAAAACATAAATTTCATTTATTAATTAATAGTCAATTTAAAATACTACTAATTGACAAAGAATCCATAATTATTAAATTTAAAAAAATTAAATTATAATTTATTACCTAAAGGGACAAAAGCGAAGTGCCAACAACTTCGTTTACACACACTAAAGGGTGTCTTGGTTGGCAGGTACAATTAAGTTCATTGGGAATCAAAAGCAACATTTCAATGCAAAGTCATATATCAACTGGGTCTTTATTCACCGGCCTTTGCTATTCAAATCTCCCACAATCAACATGTGTTCAATGGTTGTTTAACATTATATTAATCATTAAATTATATTTATTTTTTTACTTAATTAAAAAATATATATTTATATTTAATAGAAATTATATAAAATATTAACATTTATCTTATATTATTAAATGAATCTTAATATTTAAAATGTAACAAATTTAATCTTAATTTATTAATTTAAATTAAATTAAACTCTGTTAAAAATAAAAAATAAGATATTTAAATTAAAAATTTTGTACAATAGATTTTAATTTAAAATTTTAAATATTTAAACAATCATAAAAGATAAAATAAATTTTTTAATAGTAAAAATATTTTTAAAAAAATTTATGTATTTATCAAAATAGCTTGTGAAATAAAAATTATTAAAAATTTAAATGATGTACTCAAAAAATAGTGTAAAATTTATTTAAATTATTGTAGATATTGTAATAATAAAAACACTTTTATTTTTATAATTTTTAAATCAAAAACTAATTTAGACCAAATTTATAAGTCAATATTTATTTTTTTATTTTTTAAATAATAAGATTTATTTAGTAATAAAAAATAAATATTACGATATTACGAAATCTTTATCTCCTCATTTTTCACAAAAAGAAAAAAAATTCCTTTTTGCATACACTTAAAAAAAATTAGCTTTACAAAGAAGTATCCTTTAATTTAAAATTAAATAAATAAATCAATAAATAAAGTGAAGTTTAAATGAATGAATAAAAACCTAAAGTTGATCAGACAATTATCCTTGCTGTAGCCAAATATAAAATTTTTGTTCAAATCACGGATCACTTATTTTCATCTCTCTTATGAAACTTACCATATTTGAAAAAGCAGTAATGTCCATTTTCACCAACCAAATGCTTGTATTATATAACCAAGTCTAAATCACACTAAATTGAAATATAAACTTCAAGCTTACCCAAAATAAATAAAATATTTATTTATTTTCTAAAAATATATATTATGATAAATTAAACAATGATAAAAAATTTTCATTTAATTTTTAAGGCAAATAAAAAAATGAAGAAATAGACTCTATCTTTTGAATTAACATTCCTCATTTTTACTTTTATTAAATACATAATAAAAGATAATTTCAAAATTATAAATAAAAAGATAAAAATCTCATAAAATTTTTATATTTACTTTATATTATTAATCAAACCTTCGTATTTAAAAAGTCACAAATAAAATTTTAATATATCAATTTAAATTAAATTAAAATTTATTAAAAAATTTAAATATTAAAAATATTTAAATTAAAGATCTTATACAATAAATTTTCATTTGAAAAATTTCAAGTATGTTACGAAATATTCAAAATTTTTTGATTACTAAAAATTTATTTTCAAAATTTATATTATCAAATTCTTAAAAATTCACAAAAAATAAACATTACATCGAAATTTGTTCAAATTTGAAAAATAAACATAAATGAAGTGAAAATTTTATTTGAATCATTTATTTGACATTTCAACAATAAAAATGTACTTAATTTTTTATAGTTATCTAAATTAAGATCAAAATTAAACCAAATTAATATATCAATATTCGATCTGTTATTTTTTAAACATAAAATTTGATTGGTAATATGAGTTATAAGCATTAAAGTTTTATATAACATTTATTTTAAATAAAAAATGAAGATGTCTTCCCTCCCCTATTCCATCATGTTTACAATTTCATTATTTTTTTTATCAGTTATATATATAAATTACAGATTTTGATTAATTAATTAAATAGCCAGCAAAAGAAATATTCAATAATGGGAGCAACCATAAAGCACAATGTGAAAATAGATCATATGTCCATTAATGATTATATTGGCTTCAGCTTCCCAGACATATAAGTTGGGTGTGACAAACCTAGGCTAGAGTTAGTTTTGTTTCTTTTGTCTCACTAAATTTTCCCAAGCAATATGTTGTTTATTAGGAGTAATTTTTTTCTCAAAAATTAGAATATAGGAACACAAAACTTTTTTAACTTTCAAAATTTGAATTAATAATAAATTATTCAAACATTTAAATTTAATATTATTTATAAATCATTAAAAGTATATAAAATTTTAAATTTTGTGCACTTATTATACATTTTTAAATTTAATATTGTTTAATAAAGTCTCATTGTTTTCTTTAAAATTATTTTATTCTTTATATTTTTAATTATTTTTCATAGTGGCTTTTCAAAGTATGTTTCATACATAGGATTATAAAGGTTCTATTTTTAATCATATAATTAAATTTGTTTTAAAATAAAAATGTTTACATATAATACAAAATTATGTTACCAAAATGTTAGACATGGGCATAATCAAAACTATCGTTTCAAATTATTTTAAAAATTCATCAACATCGCATTTTATGGTCAAATTTTCACGATTTTTTTAATTTAAGCTTTTAAAATGATGATTCATAAAAAATTTATAAATTAAAATTTGAAACATATGTTGACATTCGTTTTAAAAATTTTGAGTAAAAAAATCATCAAAATCTTATTACGAAAAATAAAATTATAACTTTGTAATTTTAGGGTTGATGTAACGGCGTGCACCAAAAACATATTATTTTTAAAATTAATTATATTAAAATATATATTATTTTTATAATTTTATATTAAAATTTTAAAAATATATTTATTTAAATTTATATTATTATTAAATTTGTAATATAAATTTTTATCAATATTAATAATTTTTTGACACATGCATAATATATATATATATATTTTTAATTGCATAATTATTCCAACTCTTTTTTAATTAAAGTTGTTTCTTATTGTTTTAAATATTTTTATTAATTTAATATTAAAAATATTTTATCTATTTTAATAATATTTAAAAAAATATTGAAATGATTGTATAAATAAAATTTACATACACATCATGTGTAAAAATAATAAATAAAAATTTAATAAAAAATAAATATTTTAAAATTATATTTTTTTCTAAATTAAAATTTAAAATCACAAACAAAATATAAAATTTTTTAATTTAATTAACCCTTATTATCGATGACAATCACATGACATGCCAACCAACCGTATGGACATCATTTTGAAATGGATGGTCTTGTCCCTTCAATCTTTCTTTTAAGGTGACATTGTTGGCATCCACATCTTATTCTATTAACTCTTAAACTACTACTTTCATATAATAATAATCCATACCATAACACTTGACACGAAGCCATACCTCCTTTGATCTTAGTGGGTCTGTTGGTGCTTCTAAATTGAAAAAAAAATAAAAATGTCAAAGCACTAATCACACTTAATTTAATCATCTTCTTCCATAATCATGAACCGACCAAATTAAATTTATAATATAAAAAATATAATTATTTTTAAAGTAAAGGTCTTTTAAACAAGCTTAAGGTTTATTTTCTCTTTTTGAATAAATCTTTAATTTTAAAAGGCTTTAAAAAAATTCAATTAATTAAATTAAATTTTATTAAAAATATCTAAATTGAAAAATATTTAGAATGAATTTTGATTTAAAATTTTTATAAATATTTAAGTTATCATCATAAAATAATTTTAAAAATTTATAAAAAATAGTTGGTACATCAAAAATTATTTAAATTTTAAAAATTTAAAAGTATTTTAATGATTAAATATTTTTAATTTTTCACAACTGTGTTAAATTAATTATGACTGATTTGAACATAATAATTTGCCCATATTTTTATCAACAAGCTTTGATAATTAGTAAACCAAGAAGCCTATATTGTTCCATTGAACTTGCTATATAAATTGAAATCTTCTTAACCATTGACTTAATAAATGCTAACAAATAATAACCTTCTCTTAAAATTCAAGATTAATTAAAATTATTCATTTAATTTTGCAACTTGCATGCCTCTGTTATATCTTACTCGTTAATTTGCGAAAAATTGACATCAGACTCCGATCATCAATAATTGGCCGGGCTTATTCCCATAATATTCTATAAGAACATTCTTATCCTTAACGGTTTAAATAATCTTCTTCACTAATTACTAGTTAATTTAGTTGTCTTATGCTCATAATGCCACTAGTTTATCTATAAAGCCGGTTGGTCGGCGCCTTTACCCACGGTGGCTTGCGTCGGCCCGGCCCCACCGTCGGTGCCGGCCGCAATGAGTCTCTTCTTCTGTGTATATATAAACTGTGTTTATGAAACCTAACATGTGCACATAGAAACAACTAGCTATAGTTCGCTAAGCCTTGTAGCTGATCGAAGCAACAGAGATTAGTGAGCGAAAATGGTGAAGATTGCTTTGGGTAGTTTCGGTGACTCTTTCAGTATCGGCTCTCTCAAGACCTATCTCGCCGAGTTCATCGCCACCCTTCTCTTCGTGTTCGCCGGGGTCGGATCAGCGATCGCTTACGGTAGGTTTTTCATGCGGTGACATGCATGATCATGCAGTAAGCGAGCTTCGGTTGATTGATCTTGCGTTGTTTATGGTATGATGATCTTTGGTTGATTCTTGTAGGCAAGCTCACGTCGGATGCGTCGTTGGACCCGGCGGGGCTGGTTGCGATAGCGGTGGCTCATGCCTTTGCGCTGTTCGTAGGGGTTTCCATAGCGGCCAACATCTCCGGCGGCCACTTGAATCCGGCTGTCACCTTAGGGTTGGCCATCGGAGGCAACATCACGCTCCTCACCGGCTTTTTTTATTGGATCGCCCAATGCCTCGGCTCCGTCGTCGCCTGCCTCCTCCTCCAATTCGTCACTAATGGCAAGGTACGTGTCAGTGTACAGTTACTGTTGTCATTTAAAAATTAATAAATCGAAACTGCATTGAATCTTCGAAATGTTTTGAATTTTCCAGAGCATTCCAACCCACGGAGTTGCTTCCGGCATGAACGCATTCGAAGGCGTCGTAATGGAGATCATAATCACCTTCGCCTTGGTCTACACCGTCTACGCTACCGCCGCAGACCCCAAGAAGGGTTCACTAGGGATAATTGCACCGATCGCGATCGGCTTCATCGTCGGTGCCAACATTCTGGCTGCCGGTCCGTTCAGCGGCGGTTCCATGAACCCGGCCCGATCATTCGGCCCTGCTGTGGTCAGCGGAGACTTCTCCGAGAACTGGATCTACTGGCTCGGCCCACTGATCGGAGGAGGCTTGGCTGGGCTTGTCTATGGCGACATTTTTATTGGGTCGTACGGTGCAGTCCCTGCCTCTCAAGAGTATCCATAAACACTTTCTCTGTTTCTGATTGTTTCCTGGGAAAATGGATTTCTTTTTCTGCATCCGTGAATGAGCCGTGGGTTTGTGGCAAGAAAGTCATTGTACTTATTAATAAAAAAAGTGTATATAATAAGTCAGTTTGGTTTCTGTTTTATTGTGCTTGCTTTGCTTCCTTCGCCTGGTATCTCTATTTTCTTTTTTTTTTTTTTTCAGTTGTATGATTTTTTTAAATTTTTAAAATAAAATAATTTTAATTTTAATTTTGCAATAATACTTCTCATAATTTTATTCCAGGTTATGTTTTATTCAGTGAAAAAAATTAAAATATTTGTTTAAATTAATAAAATAAAATTATTTGATAAATTATTATTATTGTAATAAATTATTTTCATAATTGTACATGTTCGTTAATTCATTATATTAAAATTTAAATTTATAATAAATATTATATTATAGCATTTATATCATATTATGTCAAATGCATGATAATATTATTTATCAAGTATATCAAAAGACCTAATTATAATAATAATATTTTTTTTAAAAAAAAGAGCATTAAAATTTTCATTTCTTAAGCGATAGGTTATAATAAATCAAAAAAAATTCCTACTGGGCCACGCCCAAAGTGTCAGCGGGCTTATGATAGTGGACTTACCATAATACTTGTTAGGGTTGGGAAGATCATATTTGGGATCAATTTTATCCATGTCCATAATATAATTTTACTCAAAATTGATTTCTAATAGATTACATATAATAACAATACTAAATTCATTCAATAATAAATCCATTCGAGAACTTAAGTGTGAATTAAATAAGTCGAACCGACGAAAAATTCAATTGCGTAAGGTTGACATTCGAAAATTGATATCACTTAAAAGAAATAGCAGACTTTTCTTTTTTTGAGGTCGAGAACTCAAAAAAAATGGAAAATTGAGAGAAATTTTAATGGAATTAGTTTCCAAAATGACATTATGAGTAAAATAAAAGATACTTTTTTCTTTTATAAGCATTGTTTAGAGAAGATTTTGATTTGATATGGATGTTTTTTTTTTAATTTATAGTAGTTAATAATTAGGTTTTTTTGATTTTATAATATTTATAAAATATTAAAAAGAAATGATTATATGCAACAAATTAAAATAAAATATTTCGTAATATTTTATTGATATGATAGTTTTGGTTTGTCTCTCTGTGTCAAAAAAAAATTTGACTGCATATTACTTATGTTACGCTCACAAAATATATATTGATAACAATTATTTATATTGATATTGTTTGTATTGTTTGTGTTAGTTGAATTGATACGCACTTAATTTTGTGTTAAAATTAAATTTTATATAATAAATTAAAATTAAAATTAAATATAATATTACATTAATTTTTTAAAAAAATTCAAATCAAATATTTGCTAGAAAAAATTTTTATCTTCACAAAACAAAAAAAGTTATTACATTCAAATAAGCTAACATTTTAAGTCAAATGACCTAAGTTTGCGTGAACATGTCCATCTATCCGAAACAACATGAGTTTCACTGTACCTCTAGCTTAGTTCATGTCCTTCGATAGGTTAAGAATTAACATAAAGTTGTTTTTCTAATGCATGTGCACTAAGCAATACCATGTGGGTGATGACCCACTTTTGCATATTTATCCGATCAATTAATCCCATGCCCAAACAAGAAAAGCATAAATGCTATCTTTTTTTCCAATTCTTTTCCATGAATTGTGCATTGATTCCTTCGACATTTTCAAGTGGGTGATCTAGTAAATTTTGTGCATGCTCGAAGAGCTCCTTCGGTGAAACCATATTGAAGCATCGTAGTGCACATATGTTCTCATCATATAAATCCTTATCACTTTTTGAAAGTTAGGGAGTTAGTGGAAGATAGATATTGTGTGACAACCATATAATTTCTCTATTGACATTTTCGACTTTTGAAATTTGTATATATTTTCGACGTTTGACACTGTGAATTTATCGCATATTATCGAAGATGAATGTTATCAAGAAATATTGTGGCAATAATAATGAACCTTGTCTATAGTATGACTCCTAAAAATTATTGTAAAGATATTGATTCGTATTTTTACATCAAACAAATTATGATCATTATTAATTAATTAATTAATTAATTAGTTTTATATAAATTATAAATTTAGGATAAATATCATATACAATTTTAAAAATTCATATTTTTCTTCGAATAAATTTTGACTTTTTAAAAGTACTCAAATAGATTTTAATTTATCAATTTAGATTAAATTTATTTTTATAAAAAATTTAAAAATTAAAGATATTCAAATGGAAAATCTTTTATAATTAGTTTTGACTTGAAATTTTTCATAAACATAAAAAAATTAAATTTTTACTCATAAAAAATTAATTTTTTTAATACTAAAAAATATATTTTTTAAAAAGTTTATACTATCAAAAATATAATAAATTCATTAAAAATAATTTTTATGAATCAAAAAAATATTTAAATTAAAAAAATAAACTAAAAATAAAATAAAAATTTATCTGAATAATTTTTAAAATATTTTTATAATAAAAATATTTTTAATTTTTTACAATTATTTTAAAGTATAATTTAAATACAATCAGTAAATTATGATTGATTTGAAAACTTTTTAAAAAGTCAAGAAGAGAAGAAGTAAACTTCTAGATTTTACGTGGTATTGACTAAAAATATTTTTAAAAATAAATTTTAATAATAAATAATTTTAAAATAAGTAAGTCATTCTATTTAATATATTATTTTTTGATTAAATTTATATTATTATTAATATTTCGTATAAACATTATCTTTGTACATACACATAAACATATATATATTTTTTTCCAAAAATAATAAAAAGAGACATGAAAGTAAAATGATGGAAGGGTAGTTGGAAAACTGATAACCTTGTACTTTGATTTCAAAATGGGGAATTTCTTATCTGATGAATTTGAAATTAAAATCAATGTTTATCAAGATAGAAAGGAAATGTCCTTTCCAAATCATGAGAACTGTTGGGGGCCCTTCACTTCCATTTATTTTTTTGTTTTTTCAGTTCTAAAAGACAAGCTAAGATGGAGAAGATGCTTTTTTATTTATGCATCAATAATTGAAACAGTTGCCCTCCACCATTGAAACTTAGTAACTTTAATTAGAAACTATGAATTGAAACTTTCCTAACTTTTGGTGGGGAACAAATCATGAGACTGTTCCTTATGAAATCCTCTAATTGAATTTATCATTATATTTAGAATAAATATAAAATTATTTTTTAATACTAAATTATTATTTTTATTTTATATTATTAAAAATTAAAAATTATAATAATAACTGAAAAGTTAAATATTATTTAAATTTTGATAATAGATTTAAAATAAAAATATAAAATTTATTTATGTCATTTTTGATAGATTAAATAAAAAATATTATTATCTTTTAATAACTATTTAAGTCAATATATAAATTAAACCAAATTAAAACATTAAGAATATAATTGTATTAATTTATTTTTTAAGTTCAATTTAAAAAAAAATAAAATTTGATTTTTTAATATTTTATTTATATTTTAATAATAAATTATTTATCTGATTGTGATTTAAACATAACACATGATGATAATATATAATAAGTTTGATGCATAAATATAAGATAAGTTAAATAAATCGGTTGAAAGCTGAAGTTGTTTTCTTGATGAAGCCATACCAAGTCGAAATGAAACAAAACATCAGGTTGGATACACGTAAAATTTTAAGTATATGCAAATTGAGAAGCCTTTGTTGTAAAAAATAAAAAATTAAATTCGTGTCATGTTAATTTTAAATGGGATAAATATAAAAAATTAAATTATATATAAATTTTAATTTTAATTATAAAATATCAATTGATTTAATTATATTTTAATATTTTAATTTTAATTTTAACTTGAATAATTATAAAAATCAATTATATATTTTTTAATGGTAAAACATGTTTATGAAAAGTTTTAAGTTAAATTCATCGTTTAAGATTTACAATTTGAACTTATTTTCTTAATAATATCTAAATTAAATTATTATAAAAATATAATTAAATTAATTAATAATTAAATTTTTAATTAAAAATATAATAATTTTTAAAATATTTATTTTTAAAATATTTTAAAATATTTATTTTTATAAATATTTTATTAACAAAAAATCATTGGTCATATTTTAACGTTAAATTATCGATGTTATATAATAATTATGTCATGAACAAAATTATTGTTATGAAATTATTCTCAGGACGAAACATTCTTGGTGTTAGACAATGGATTCATGATAAACACATGAAATGTCTGTATCACATCTTCTAATAGATGTATCATGGTATTACAATGAATATAGTCCAATTAGTCGGTGTTACAACGCGTACTCAATGTGTCATGTAGGGTAATGAAACGGGGCACTCACAACTACGAAAATGTACCTCTGATGGTATATCCATGGCAGCCAAATTTGACTTATATTTCGCTCCTTCGATGAAACCTCCTCATGAATATCTCTTAATGATTTATCAATAAATTTCATGACATACCTAGTTTTGGCATTTTTAATTATTTTAAATAAAAATTATTTATTAATTTAACTTTAGTTTATTTTTTATATAAAATTTTAAAAGCATTTTTACTTAATTAAAAATGAGAATGTAAAAAATAAAAAAATTAAATCATTAATTTTATTAAATTATTACATATCATTATTTTTTAAAAAATTTAATATTATTTAAATCAACAAAAGATTTTAATTCAAGTGTTTGGTCTCTTATGTCGATATCAATATCTTTAGATGATTAATCATAATATTTTGATGGACGGATGTAGACCATGAACAGAAAAAAAAAAGTTAATATATAGTTTTTTGATGGATACTTTAATGTCTAATCATATAAAATAAAGTTTGTGACTTTGTATATATCGCATTGCCTATTATGTTAACATCTTATTCTAATAATTGGTGTCAAGTGAATGTCATTGCTCATAAAGAGTATGAAAGTGACATTACACTAATTTAGAGGTGAACATAACATTGGCGGTGAACATAAGATTAGCATGGTAACGTAATTTTAGGGTTTAAAACCAATTAATTTGACTAATTAACTATGATTTAGTCCGAAAGAAACAAAGCCCTAAGTCGGGTTAGCGTCCAAAGTAAAGCTATAATTAAGGCGAGGCCTCGTAAATTCTTGTAATTAAGTAGACTAATGAAAAGCAAGTGTCAGGAGTCAAAAGGAAACACAATTTCAGACCAACAAGAGTTGAATAATTGAGTCATAGCCTATTTAATTTATTAACATTAGTAATTATTATTATTATAAAAAAATATGATAAAAAATAAAATTTAAAGATAAATATGTTGTCACGTAACAATATAATTATTTATTTGTATGAATTGGTGATTTAAAGTGGCATTATAAGATTTACTACTTTTTTTGTTTATTAATCACATAAAATAAGGATAAGAAGATAAAATTGAGGATTTTAGTTACATTAATGACATTATATGATTCTATTTAATAACTTTGCCGCTAAAGTTATTGGGGTCATTCTTCCAAAGACAAAGTCCAATTTCGGTTATAGTCGGCAGAGGTTAATTTTACTTTTTTTTTTGCAAAAATTAGGAAAGATATCAACCGTTGGATTAGACTATTCATGAGGTGGCAAGCATCATGGGAAAGGTGGGATCAAGGACCGTCCCCCACCGTCCCTGTCAGCGTTCGTGCTGGGCCTGCACACATACCGTCAAGCCGCACTAGTAACTGAGAGTAGCGTAGGCGCTATGACACATCGAAGAGAGGAACCTGTTCTTCTCGTAGTAATATATTACTCTGTAAACAAGTGTTTCGGCCATTGATACATGCACCTTGTTGCATGCGTGTGACGAAACCAACCCCGCTTATCCAGGGTAATGTTCTCTTTATGTTTGCTTGAATGAATCGATTCGGTTTTTGAGTTTCGTGAATTCTGTTGTGTGTTTTGACTCTCTGGGTTTCTTTTTTAAATCGAAACCCAACCTGAATTCCTGGTGAGTTCAGAGCACTAGGTTTTGAAATTTGTTTCTGTAATATATTCTGTCTCTTAGTGTTTCTGTTCTTGTCTGTGTGTGTATATAAGAGGGTTAGTAATGGAGAAGCCAAATGGGATTCTTGTTCCTGGGAGCTATTTTGGATTGTGAAGTTGGTTAAGTGAGTCTGCTTTTCAGTTGCTGTTTAGAAATCCTTCCTAGGATTTGGATTTGTTATTCATTGGGTTTTGAGATTTCGAAGAATCCTTTCAGAAAAAAAATATATTTTTTTTGGGCATTCTCCTTTTTGAAGGACCTTTTTGGTTCTTTTTCCTTGAGACCCTCGCTTGTCATGTTCAGCTTAAGATTACTGCTTTTTCAAAGTTCCTTTCTAGCATTTTCGCTTGCTTTATCTTCTTTCTTACACTACCCCTTCCATAAAGAAAAAGATTCCTTGCTTTAAATTTTGGAGGAAGAGAACAGGTGACTTTCACTTTCAAGCTCCAGCTACCTGGTCAAATGAAGCCTTGCATTTAGGAATAACAGTTGTTAGATTTTTCCAGTTTTTTTTTTTTGTCTTGATGTATTGCTTAGTGGGCTTTGATTTGTTTGTACACAAATTCTGATCTTTGCCTTTAAATTATACTTCAGATAAAAGCTACAATTGTGGGCAATCCAAGAGAGGAAGAACCATAAGAAGACTGTAGTGACGGGAAGCATGGATAGTGAGTTCTATTCAGATTGGAAGAGTGGCTCTTTACGTGGGCTAGAGAATTTAGAAGAAGATGGAGAGCTTAGCGCAGCATCATCCTTGCCATCTATCGCTCAACCTCAAACACCAAAGGAGCCTATGGAGTTCTTGTCTAGATCATGGAGTCTTTCTGCTTCTGAAATTTCAAAAGCCCTAGCTCAGAAACAGAAACAGTTTCTTCTTGAAAAGAATTCAAATGCCTTTGTAGATGCAGTTGCTGCACCACAACTAGTAAGTGCTATATTAATGTTCTTTGGTTTGCATCATCTTCATTAATATGCCTCAGACAATAGTTATTATTTCCTTTTTGTTCTGTTCTTCTGATCTTCTTGGTGGTTGAGTTGGCATGGATCTGGCAGAGTTAAGTAAATTTCTATGCAGGGATGACTAATAGAATTTAAAAAAAAAAAAACTATATGATTAAAATTCTTGACTTCTAGTTGTAGCTTCATTCCATTATTGTAATCTAATTGTCCTGCCATCCTATGCTAGAATTCAGTTATTGTAGTCTTAAATGTTTTGCTATCCTTTGAAGGCTGGGAAGGTCATAAATTCGATTACTGCCAGGAGAACAGGATCATTTGGAAAATGGTTTCAGCACAAGGAGTTGAGCAGCAGTGCGGTGAAGAAGAAAGATAGGGCACGTGTAGAGCAGGCGCATGTACATTCATATGTCTCTGTTGCCGGACTAGCTGCAGCCTTGGCTGCTGTGGCTGCAGCAGGGAACTGTGATGGCTCAGGCTCAAAAATGAGCAAAGCATTGGCCTCAGCAACTGAACTCTTGGCATCTCATTGCATTGAACTAGCTGAATTAGCTGGTGCTGATCATGAACGAGTTGCTAATGCTGTCAGATCAGCAGTGGATATTCACAGTCCCAGTGATCTAGTGACTCTGACTGCTGCAGCTGCAACAGGTACTCCTTTAATCCATTGCCTCTGTGTAATAATTATCGGAGAGAGTTGAAAAGATCTATGAAGTGAATTTAATCCGCAAATGTACATATGATCTGTCAGATTCTGCAGTAGTAAATGACAACATGCTTCTTCCCCAAGAAAAACTTCCCTCTTGAATTCTTGTTCTGGATAATAGATCATAGATTGGTTAATTAATGGAATATTTTTCCTCTTTGCTCCATCAGCTTTGCGAGGAGAAGCAGCTCTTAAAGCAAGACTGCCAAAAGAAGCAAGGAAGAATGCAGCTATAACTCCCTGTGAGAGGGGTATAGCACAGACTCATTGGCCTATTATTTTTCACAGTAAAAAGGAGGATCAAAATCCGCCTTGTGAGGGCGAACTAATGCAGCACACACGAAAAGGTAGTTTTCATTTACATTGACAGCAGCAGACTAGCAATCAACTTATCTTCATACGGATTGCAAAGCATGCCATAAATGTTTCAAATTTGAGGGAAATTTGCATGGTCTCCTTTGAAATTATCCTTAAAAAGAATTGAAAACTTTTTGCATAGACAGAACTAAATTGTTGATATATAATGATCTAGATGTTGATTCGGTGGAAATTTGTTTCGAGTAATTTCTTTGTCATTTTGACTTACATTTGCGATTTGCAGGAGTGCTGCAATGGAAGTATATCTCAGTGTATATCAACAAAAAGTCTCAGGTAAGTGAATTTAACTAATAAGCGGAACATTCAAATCTGTCAGGATGCCTGCATTATTTACCCATATACTCTACTTTCAGGTCATAATCAAGCTCAAAAGCAAACATGTTGGAGGGGCTTTCTCGAAGAAGAATAAATGTAAGCATATTATGCATAACTTCCTCGGACTGATGTCTCATTATAATATAGTTCTATCAGATTTTAAAACCCAGATCGTATGCTGATCTGATTTTGCTGGTCTAATTGAAAAGAAGATCAGAGGTTCTTTGTAATGAATTATGTTAGTCTGGAAAAAGAAAAATAAATGAAAAAATCTTGACTACTTGTTTTGTTAAATTGTTGTATGTTAACATCTCTTCAGTACAGGTCAGATTAGCAGGGGATCTGTTTCCAAATTTTTATGTATTTCTTCCAACTTTCCTTTTAACCACTAGAGAGCTTTAGTTTCTTGTTAGTGCTAAGCATCTGCTCTGCAATTTTTGCCATCTAAATGCCCCTCCATTGATACCAGGTGTTGTTTATGGAGTCTGTGATGAGTCTGCTGCATGGCCATACAGAAAAGAGAGAGAAAACTCTGAAGATGTCTACTTTGGCCTCAAGACCGCACAGGGTCTTCTTGAATTTAAATGCAAGAGCAAGATTCATAAACAAAGATGGGTTGATGGGATTCAGAATCTTCTCCGACAAGTCAGCTGCATCGAAGCAACTGAGTGCTCCTTAGAATTTTTAAATATCAATGATAGTATATAGCTTATGATTTCTTTGTACATAAGAGTTCCAAGGATGTGATAAAACTTTATGAGAAATTTTGCTTCATAATACATTACAAAAGGCAGCAATGTAATGTTATGTTCTTATTTATACCCCATAGTTTTGAAAAATGAAGAATAGCTTTGCCCGTTAAGCAGAATAAAGAAAGATCGCAGGATCTGATGCTTAGTTCTGCCTTGCTATGCTGTTGAAACTTGATTACAAATAAGTTTTAATGCAAGTCTCCTTCCATTTTTCTTGCTTTCCTGATTACCTGTTAGACAAGAAAATCCCCATTTGTGGGTGAAATGTATGAAAGTATGGCAAAGTTCTATCTTCATTGTAAGGTAATTAACATCTTAGTTAAACAGCAATGGAGTTCTGATTTTACAGTACTTTCACTTGGAAGCAAAACTTGTTTAGACATTACCATGTTCCCAAGGCCACTTTCCCTGTGGGCAGGTCATGCACGTCCAACACCTATTGATCTGATTTGTACCATTAATATTTTTTCTTGATAATTTATTATGAACATGTGAAAAAAAAAATTGTCAAATTCTCTTGTCCATGGGTAAGAATAATTTGAAATTCAAAAAGTAGAGAGTGCGAAACCAAACTCCATGGCACAAAAACACAAAAATCGATCAGGCTAACATAATAGGGACCCATACTCCAACTAACAAATGCCAGTCTCCATCACTCTTTTGATCATCCAATCAATATACTTTGGCCAACAACCAGTAGATCTGATAATTTCTGATTCCAAATCCGTCTAGTTTTTCTTTCAATATCTCAGGCTATGGAAGAGCAACTAAAAAACGGAACAATAACATTTTCAGGGGCATTATCAGACAGACCACCCTCCTATGCACATGTAACAAACAGATTGAAAGGGAATAGAACACCACAAAGGACAAAGTTTATTTGTCTTTTTCCTATTTTTGAATGCGTAATGCTTTGAAGATTTTTCTTTCTGAACTGTGTCAATGAATGGTTGAGTATACAATCAGATCATACCCCTTTCAACTGTTTATCTTCTTATCACTTCTAAAATACAACAGTCTTGTTTGAGTTATAAGGTAAGACTCGCAGCTCACAGTACGATTTTATAGCTTTTGCAAGGCATTTTTTCTCAAGGTCCTCTGATTTCTGCACAAAGCTCCTCAGATTATCTCTATGAGAAACCCTCTCAACCTGCAGAACAACAAAAGATATATTTCAAAATGTTAGAGAATTGAAAGAATCCAGACAAGCAAACAATAGCTTGCATAATTACATCACTAACTGCAGATAAAAGACACATGACTGATCAAAAAAGTGTTACAAAAAAAGATTTATGGAAACAGGACATGTAAATACTGGTTGAGTTAAACCTATAAATTCCAGAAAAAGCAGTATAAGTTTGGCAGTTTCAGATAGCTACAAAAAATTGCGTAACCGTATCTGCCATGGGTGGGTGTGTGTGCGTGTGTGTGTGTGTGTGTGAGAGAGAGAGAGAGAGAGAGAACCCAATGATGCCCAAGGGGATGGTTCTGCAGATCTACAGAAGAGATAAGACAATCATGGAGATACATACACAAGAAATTGATTAGTGTTCAGACAAGTACGTACCACACATTACACCTAAATTTCAGAACCAAGTGTACTGGTTTGTATTCAGAAGATAACCTTATAAAAGAGGTTACAGCTATGCAAACAAAATGCTATCTAATTAGTCGGGATAACTTAAATTACATTCTGAAAAGCAGAGCCTTCAATAATCATCTCCAGGACTTGCATTCGATTAATCATCCAGCTAAAGCAAATCAAATTGATCCCTTCACTCCTCAATTCCCCACATGTTAGTTTTTGAACCAAATGAACTTTTCACCCCTAAAGCCCAATAGAGCTCATTCACCAATATACTTGAACAAGAAACTCTTTACTTCACTAGACCAATATTCTCTATATCCTGTCAGTAAGCATTTCAAAGAGCTAGGTTTTGACTACAGAAACAATCAGCATTTTGAATCTGAAAGGATTACTTATTGATCATGGGAGCATTGTGTAGGTCTAATAATGGAGAAATCTTAAGGGATGTGACTGAGCTATCCAGACAATTGACAAGCAACATGATGGCCGTGAAAGTAGCAAATATCTAAAAAAGATAGGAACAGGAAATGAAAGCCATCTTGATTAGAGCTATAGTCAACAAGGTCAAACTCAATGGCAAAAGTACCACGTTTTCCATACTAAAATATGAAAAAGTGGCCAGATGGAGTACAGCAAAGGCCAACTGTTATTCATGCTATGTCCTTGCTTGATATCTCATTTGCCCTAAAGCATAAAATTACTGCATCAAACAAAATCACTGCTTTTAAGTACAAAAGAAAAGTGTAGGAGTATAATTAAACAGAAATGAGGAAGAGTAAGCATTGAGTAAAATGCAACCTAGATCAGAACCGGTATCCAGAGTCTAGGAGGCAACCCATGAGTGACTAGAAGCAGTACTTAAAACATCACTTATCAGTATGATAATCACCATTTGCTCGATAATAGGCCCTGAATCCAGTTCTTCGGTCACAAAATGACTTGTTGCACCAATCAGTTTCACACCAGCATCAAACGCCTGCAAACATAAATTTGCCAATCAATTATTAACTGGAAGTTAGGAGCAAAGAACCAAACTGGGTTGGGGAGGTGGGGAAGGTTTGTTGGCAATTTCTATAACCTATGAAAAAGCAAAGAGAGCTAACCTGTCTCGATGGATTCCCACCCTTAAATGATGGCAAAAGGCCATGGTGAATGTTAATTATGTCCTTCCCATAATGTTTTAAGAAGTTACAAGATAAGACCTGCGGAAACAATTAACTTCTGATTTCAAAGATCACAATAAGAATTAACTACACCAACAGATCTGTATAACCTACAAAAGTTGTAAAGCACTGCTGATGCTATTGCCAGAAAAAAAAAAAAAGAAAGCAAAAAAGATGATAGACAGATTTTCAGTACAAATATTAATTAACTTGGAGGGTAAAGGAGAAAATGGAAAGTGTGTTGGCACATTTAGCATTCTGAACCTCTAGTGTAAGATAATTTACCACAAATCTCTTCATTTCTATAAAAAGAGAGGAGAAGGATTTCAGTCAGATGGGACTTCAATATGAATATTCATCAACTTGATTTCAAGGAGGAATAGAAGCATCTTCATTCATTTAGACTCTGTGCTTAGAGTGAAATCCTTACCATCTTGTTTGATAGTAAAACAGTGGAGCAAAAGGTGAGGGAGTCATATCTTTGTTCATGATTTACCTGCATGTACCTGGCCAGAACTAAAAAATCAGTATCCTGAACCAACTCCAAGATCTCCTCTTCTCTTTTATTGTCGTTGGTTGTGGGTAGGTAATGGTATGGAATACCATGCCTCTCAAGAAATCGAATCACATGTGTGTTTGGACCTCTTTCATGATTACTGTCATATAAAATATTTATGAACTATAATCAGTATTACGAAAAAAGCAGTTTCAGTTAGGAGGTTAATATTCCTAAAACTTCACCTTATTACACAAGTTATGTCCACGGGAAGTTTTCCATCCTGCCATCCATGTAACATATCAACCAAGCAATGCGCCTGCAGGAGGACTGTAACAGCTTCAATATGTAGAATAAACATAAATGTACAACAGAACTTTCAAGACCTGCCTGTTTTGAAACAAGAATTGCGATCTTATATTTGGGATCTATATTGGGCACTCGGACAACAGATTTCATAGCATTGAACATTTTTGCAAGCTTGAGGAAGTCTTCATCCATTTGCTTCCGTGGCCATTTGACAGGATCAAACAAAAAATCGCTGCCATAAAAGCACAAAGGTTCAGTTTCTTGTAATAATTATAGGTTAACTATGGGTTTATTCAACTAGCTGCTCCAGGAGAAGGTGTCAACGCCAAAGATCTGCTGCTTATCCAACTCAACAATACATGTACAAACTTTATGTGTAAAACCAAATTGGCCAAACCGGTCACTTGACTCAAGGATTCTAGGCTTGGTTGCAGACATACAGCAAAACATGGAGACACAAGTGAACACATATTTCATTAGTCAAAAAAGTGTCTCCTATTAAGAAATACTTTTTTATTTAAGTGAACAGTGCTAGTGACCAAATGTAGCCTGTATAAAGGAATAGATATTTGAACATTATATGAAGTACCATTAATGAACAAGAAAGGAAGTATACTGAATGTTTGAACAGCTGAACTTACTTTGAGCAATTAAAATTCACTCTATCAAAGACACTCTTTACCTCAATAACAACATTAACCAGCTAAACCTAGTCATTTCCTTCATATTTGGAGCATTAACTATCCCGTTAACTCCCTGGAACCTCCTTACAAAACGAAGCTGCTATCTAGCAAACAAATATAATACAGAATGATGAGAAAAAATAACAAACAAAACACTAAAACCATACCTCCTAGAATAGAATACATTCGTGTTTTCGGGGACGAAAACATCATATCCAAGTATGTTTCCACCTCTTGAAGCAATACAATCCGATAATTTGGCAACAATCCCAACTTCATCCTAAATTCAAAAGCCACTTCAAGTCTAAATCCATAACGAACAAAAGCACCCGTCCTAATACCAATAAAATAATGATACAATAAAATGAAAGACTCATTGGTCTCCTTTGGTCGCCGAGAAAATCATGAAACAGCAAGCAACGGCGAACACTTAGAATCTTCATTTGGTTTTCATTGTTTTGTTACGGTTTCTAGACAACCAAACAAGTAGAGAGAATCTGCAAGTAGGTGTTGGAGATTAGACAGAAGGGACTTACGGGGCAGTGGAAAACGTGGATGCCAGGGATAAGAATGGGAAAGGAGGAGGAGTCGAGTGACTGTCCTTGCAATTTGCAAGACTTGAATGACCGTCTCGCAAATCCGAACACTTGAGGAAGACTCGAAGAGACTCTCCGTACAAGAGTCATTTCTCTCCCTACAGAAGCTTTCTCTCCTAGCACTATCTGCAACCAACAGCCACCACCAAACTTTGGCGGCCTTGGCCTTCCTCAGCTGTCAAGCTCGCCTTACCTGTTATTTCTATTTTCCTCTCCTTTTTTTCCCCATAGAATATATCCAACACGCTGTCGTTTAATGTGAAGAAATATTAAAATGGTTAAAAATATTTAATTTTTTTAAGGATGTAGCAAATCATGGCTGACACGTGGAGTGGTATAGCTGGACACACTCTCTTTAGCGATCCCAACCTTAAGAAGAGTTATTTTTTTAAAAAAATCTGGCATGATATTGCCTATAATTAATTGATAGTTGTTACTTGTTTAATCATTATTTAAGTAATAACATACAAAAATAATTTTTTATTAACCTTATTTTTACTAATATTTTTTATAAAAAAGTTAATTTATCATGCTAAAAACAAATAAATTATTTAATTTATTTTTTTATTAATATGATATATTATAAAAGTAACTTTTTTATTTTTAAAATATTAATGAAAATAAGATTAACATGTGATCTATTTTCATCTAATTCAATTTGCAATGATTTATGAATAATAAAAAATGATATTTTTATCATTGGATTCAAATGTTGGTATAAAGTCAAATAATATTTTTGTGAGAAAAATTAAATTAAATTATTTTATTTTTATGCAATTGTTGCATTATTTGGGAACATGTTTAAAATAAATTGTAAATATCAAAAATAAATCTTATACTAAATTGGTGTTTTTCGATCAACATCTTATAGCTTTTTTTAATCAATTTTATATATGAATTTTTAATATAATTTACATTAAAAATTATTTTTAATTTTTTAAAGAGATTATTCAAATAAAAAATCTTATGAAACAATTTTGATTTTAATTTTATAATAAATGTAAAGAAATTTCTTTTTAAATACTAAAAATATATTTTTATAACATTTTAAAATTTGTGACAATGTAAAAATTTTAGAAAATATTATAATATTTAAAAAAATCTGAAGTTTTTCTAATAATATTTGAATATTTTTATATCCATAAAATTTTTTTAATTAGTTTGTATACAATTTTTAATTTAAATTATAATTTAAACATTAAATACAATAACAAATTTAGAGTAAATTAATATTTTGTAAATAATATAAAGTTTATTTTGATAATTACTTATAAATTCGATTTTTGATGGGTGGGTCAAATGTTCAGTCGGGTCTAGACCCTCGATTTGGGCCTGTTGTTGGGGTCATGGCGGGCTCCCAATGACAGATAACTCCAAATTAATAAAAATAATCCAACGGGCCAAGTTTTCTTGTATTCTTGACGTGTTCGGTTACAGTAGTCTCTTCTTTGTTTCTCTTCTGTTGCCTGAGACTGGAGAGGTCGTCACCGCACTCATTTTAGGAATTTCACAGGAGATAAGCTCACATCTCTCTGCGCTGCTGCAGACCAACCGAAGGTTGCTTCATCTCTGTTACTGAGAGCCAAAACGATAATGCCTGTAATTCTCTCTCTGTGTACTTGATTTCTGGTTTCAGATCTGCTTCCATTTTTTCTTCTATTCTGTCATTGTAATTAAGTTGCGATGATTTTGTTGTGATCGGCTGTGGTGCAGTTCACGAAGGTGATAGAGGTGGAGCCGCCAAGTCCCCTCCGGTACTTGATCGGAGCGGCGATCATGATGATTGGAGTCGTATTACCCGTCGGTTACATGATGTTCCGTAACAAGCGTGTTCCTTCCTCTTCCTCTTACTCCAAACAGACGTAGGTGTGCCTTTGCCTTTTTTTTTTCGCTTTCTATTTTTTTTTTAATCTGCAAATGTTCTAAACTATAGCGTAGCTTGAAGGTCTTAATCATGTTAGCTTGTAGGTATTATATGTACATGTATGTGTGTGTGTGTGTGTGTGTATGTTCCAATAACAGTGTGGTAGGTCTAGTGTGAATATAAAATTGGATTGAAAGACATCTAAGTTGATGGGGTTTGTGGATTTTGTTTTGTGTTATTTTGCAATCCAAATGCTCTATTTGGTCGCTGAGAAAATGTTGGGGGAGTTGGAAAAATGGAGGATCTTTCTTTAATTTCGTTTTATTTTTATTTTTATTTTTTGGAACTGAGCTTAGTGCTTCTCTTTGGATTGAATTTACACAATCTTGGTTCTCTGAAATGTGAAAGTGATATATTGCATAGGGTGGAAGGAATTGTTGCTATTATTTTATGATTTTTCCTAAGTTAGGGGCATTGCTTTGCTTGAAAAGTACTTATTAAATTTCTTCTATGAGATCCAGAAGAACTAATATTATAATTTCTGTGGTTGAAATATCAGGAACAAAGTTTTGATATAGAGACAGAGACCCAAGACATTTAGATACCACCGTGGGTTGTTTAAGTCTGAAGAAGATGGTGAAAGAAGGCATCTATAGATCTGCAAATACAAACGTAAATGTGTCGAAACTAAAATTCTATTACATGGGTTGTTGCATTCCAATTGAAGTTCATCAATTGACTTGCATGTAGCTTAATTCAGTTTTCCTATTGCTTTCTTTTAGGTATCAACTTAATGTCTATTATGTTATTCACTTGTCTCTCATTTCTGGATTATGTGATGTATTCCTTTATCTGGGGTCATTTTTGTGACAATAAACTGAGTTTGATCAGTCTTGACTTAGTTTCTGGTTGTAAATGCCTTTATTTTTCTTGGATTTTGTTTTCTACATAAACTTTTGACACTTGCATGGCTTTAACTTTTAGTATCAATAAAATGAGTTTTAATTTACTTTTCTCAAGGTGGCATATATACTATGCCTATTTCTAAAAAGCTGGATTATATACTATGTGAGTGATTGTTGAACTGAAGTGGCTGGCTGCACTTAAATTGTGCGCATTACTGATGGGATTGCTTATTTGATTGGAATTCTACACATGTTATAGGAGGAAAAAAGTTTTATTAGTATCAGATAAACAATATCTGGTGACTGAAATCTTGGAAGTACTAGCATCAAACGAGCCAGAAAAGAAAGAGGTTATCCACTTTCATTTTGTTTATGTTGGGTGTCATGACTCTGATGTGGTTTTAGAATAGTGAACAATTAGTATGCTTTTGTTCTTATACTGAGTAGATGGTTTCAGAGGGTGGATCAAAGGGGTTTTACTTTTTTACATTGACTGTCTATCCGCATCCTATTGCAGGACATACCACCAATAACAGTTGCTCATTCTCTAGTGGAAGCTGTCATGCATTTAATTTATGTTGGTTTGGCAGGACTTATTAACAATAACAGTTCTGTTGATTCTTTAGTGGAAGTTGTCCTGCCTTTAATTTACTTATGTAGCTATGTTTATAATAGCTCATATGGACTCTATGCTGGAAGTTGCAATGTAATCTGTAAAGGGGTAACTTCTGCCAAATGGGATGACAACAGTGAGTACTTCCTTTCTAGGCACTATCTATTTAATTAGAATCTTCTTTATCTATCCCTAGCTCAATGTAATTGAAATGTTAAGTTTCAGAACTACTTGCAAGGGAATTCAAGGCTTAAAGCGACATGCTTTTCTTCTTTCTCTTGCTCACACCAAAATCTGACTTCAAAACATGCAACAGGGTGAACAGAGGGGCTGAAGAAATCTTGTTCTTCAGTTCTTGCAATTGCTAAATTTCCTCAAAGAAGAGAATACAAACGTCTATCAACAATCACACCATATCTTGTTCTGAAGTTACAATAGTATGTCAGTTCACTCGTTATCAAAATTGGAAACAGTTAATTTGTATGCTTTACATTGGTGGCCCTGAAATTAGCCAACCAAAACCTCTATGGTCTGCGAAACAGGCACTGCTTCCTCCCTTGTTTAATGTAGTCTTAGCAGATAAATCTGAGAAAACCAATATTCATTGCTCATGAATCTAATGTACCAGATGAGCACTCTCAGTTATAGATCATGCCACCTCCCTAGTGCTTCTCCAACACGAATTTTATCGCCCCGTTTGATACAAAACCTGAAGTCTGAAGAAGTATCTCCATTCTCAGGTGATTTTATTGTTGGGGCCTGGAATACAACCACCACGGTTGATCCCATGTTGAAAGCTGCCATCTGGAAGGATTGAGGAATAAGCTACACGAAAATGTAAACCAACTAAAAAAGCACATACATTCAATGAGAAATGGACCAGCTCAATGAATTAGGAAACACAGACCAGAACTCTCAAAGCTAATTTGAAAATAAGTGTTCTTCAGGAAAGCAATGTTAATAATTTTGATACTTCTGATATTCATATTAGGTTTCTTTTTCCTTATTAAGAAATGTAACAACTATTAAAGCAGCAGTTTGAAAGAAAAAAGAAAACAGTTTCTTTGCATCTCTAACCTCATCCCCTTTTTTGAGCATCACACCAACACCTTCCGGTTCGTACACCCGTTCTTCTGGAGGCTCTGAAGGCAATAACTTCTTTCTTGGCAGATTTGTCCGAAGCTCAGGCTCAATGAAAAGCTGCCATGCACAAGTACAAGTCAAGGAAAAGCTGCCACACACAAGTTACAACATAGAGGAGAAATGACTTCTCTTAACTAAGCATTCCCATCTTTTTTCTATTTATGAGTCGTAAGTTTGAGTTACAAGATAACCATGTGAGGTTCCAGAGGGATATTCGGCATGGTGACAAACCACTAGCGATTGAATTTTCAGGGCGCTATAGTTTAGCATGTAATAAAGAGGCATGGGTAAGTGACCATGTGAGATGGAAGGATGAAGCAGTGTCATGAGGGATAATTTTTAGAAGGGAAGCACATATTGGGAGATGAATGTGTTTGGAAAGTTCTTTGAGAGGATTTATGCAACCCACCCCAATAAAGAGAGGGAAGATGCGGCTAAATAGAGGGGAAATGCCATAAGAAAGTATTCGGTTAAATCCTGTTTCATGGTGTTAGAAAGATCACAACAACGATTATGCGGGGTGCAGTGGTTCCCATGGGAAGTTATTCAGAAGGTCAATGCTTAAGATGGCTTTTTTTTAACTTGAGAGGCTGTATGGGGTAAACCCCTAATCATTGACAATTTACAAAGGAGAGGAAAGGTGATGGTAAACAGATGTTTTCTTTGTAAGCAACAGGGAGAGTCGATTGATCAGTTCTTTTATGGTGCAACTGGTCCATGATAGGGTGCCGCCTGTACTGCATCAACAATGGGTGGTGTAAATGGGGTACATTTGGTGGAGCTATTAGAACTCTTATTATGTAATTAAATTTGTGCAGTTTCGTTTCTGTTCAAAAAAATAAAAAATAAAATTGAGTTACAAGGTGAACTAACATAAATCGTCTGGTCCCAATCTTGACTTTCATCAATGCAGATATCAAATGCATCAGCTTTCTTGTCTTGATTTTTTTTTTTTAATCAGATGGTCTTGACTTCTTCAAATGTGAACTGTGCCTCAATGTCTCAATACATTTAAAGGCATAACATACACAACTTGCCCATATTCTTAGGTGGCTTACACTAGCTTTAGGTAGTCATGTGAGTAAAATCCCTAGTTGTTTCGTCTTCAAAAATCATATGCCTGAGACATATTAGTATGAACGTCCCTTTGTCTGTATATGTCTATAAAAGTGTAAATGCATGAATGTCTACTTTAAGTTCCTCTTACTATAGCCACTATGAGTGTTAGTTCTTTACGATCAAACTGATCTAAATGAAATATCATCCTGCTTCTAGAATGGTGTACTTGTGGTGATTTAGTCTCATATATGAGCACTCAGAAGTGCACAATTCCAGAATGATTGTGGCCTCAGATTTTCATATATTCTCCAAATATTTTCATAATCTTTTTTATTTGCTGGTGCTGAGGTGGCAAGGCTAACAAGGTAATTTTCTATCTCATGTCTCATATACGTATACAATAATCCCAGGTAGGTTACATTTGGGTACTTGCTAAAAAGGAAACCCTCATTTATTTTGTTAGCTGTCTTTGGAGAGCTTGCTCTCTTTCTTCTTTGCCCCCTTTGAGTGAGATTGCAGGAGAAATCAATATCGCCTTGCATTAGAAGATTACCTTGAAGCTCATTCAATCTGAGTGGAAGGGAGTTTTACTGTTCATTATTTTCTATAATACTTGTTGTAATCATTCTAAGTATTCAGTGGATTTGATATTGCAGGACCGAGTGGATGTAGGCTTAGGCCGAACCACTTTGAATCTGTGTGTTTACTGCTTATTTTCAGCACTGCAATTTTCTTGTGTTTAGAGCTGATTGCCTAGACTAAGTGATAGGAACATAAATGTGTAAATCTAGTTGGGAATTAATGAAAATAGGCTAAATAAACTTTCAGCTGCTAACCTCAATGGATCCAATATTTGTTGCACCAATTGCAGCAATTCCCATAAACCCTTGCCGCCATAAACCCTCAAGCACAACCTAATTACATGAAAGATTGTGGAACAGTTAGTGAAACCCAAATCCACGGCCACAAGAAAATGATAGTCTACAAAGATCACTCACAAATTAAATTTCTAAATGTAACATTCCAGAGGCGAGCAAGTATGATGCAGCAGTAATTCATTTAGGCGCAAACCAGCAGAATTTAATTAGAACAATGACATAAAGATGCAGCATCCGAAAATTGAACTAGAACTTAACTGACAGTAAAAGATAATCAGATAAAGATTAACATCATAGCCTGAATAGTTAGTATGCTAAATATTCATGGAAATAAATGAAGTTTCAGGATGATTTTCTTTTTCTTTTCCTGATGACTAGCAATTATCACTGCCTGATAAAGATTTTCAGCTTCAACGTCTGGCATACCAGAATTGCAGGAGTCAAGAAACTAAGGAGACTAAGGAACAAAGCAAATTTACTAACAATAAAGATTCTCAAACTCTTTATGCATTAGGAGGTCAGACTTACGGGTTACATTCATGTGCAAGTATTCCTCCTAAGCTTTTCAAATAATTCACATATAGTTAAAAAGGGAGGGGTGAAATGGAAAACATATGGAAGAAGGGTGACCAATTCAGAATTACCCTTTCATTCTCAATATAAAGATTTCTGATTGTTCTTGTGGCACGTTCATTCATGGGAAACAGGCGACCTGATAATAAGTAGTTATGAAATTAAATCAATCAAATGTTAGTTAAAGAAAAGGACTGAATACCAGCTGGAAACTGACAAGACTGTATAACTGCATACTACACCTTTTCTTCTATGTGGGCCAAACACTTCTGGCTGGAGGCTCAGATTGTGTCAGTTCATGTTGAAACAACATCAGCTAGGCAGAAGCAATTACAACATGTTCGTGTAGAGATTCTATAACCTATCATGTATGATAAATCCTTTCCCAGCCCATGACATCCCACCACTTATTCTACCTCCCTATCATCCTACCACTCATTTTCAGAGTTATATTCCAAGAATTTCATAAAATCAGGTTTTACTACTGATGGAAACCCAGCGAACCTGGAGACTGCTCAGATTAAACATTATAATTCTATACTACTTGGAAGGAACATTGAAAAGAAGTGAACGGCACGAGAACAAATGATTTACAACTCTTCTTACTCTACATTTAGAGATCAAAAAGCTCAACAATGCATAGTTATAGATATACAGAATTTTATCTCTAGGTCATTTTCTGAAGACAGGCAAGCTGCCCCAGTGTCTCTGCAGTTCACCAATGATAGAACTTCACCCTACAAAACCGGTTAGTAAGGAAAGGGTGCAAGGCTAATAAGCCGTCTACTAATCCTATACTTGGTCGATGTGGAATCCTAATGTTCCATGCTTTTGAATTGACATCCATGACAGCTCATTTTCCTAGTTGGGTGACTTTGCAGGAACCGCTCACAGCAAAGTAGTAGCCCTCCCGAGGTCCCCCCATCGGTCGTGCCAAGTGAATCACATAATAGTGT
This sequence comes from Moringa oleifera, assembly GCA_021397835.1. Lineage (NCBI taxonomy): Eukaryota > Viridiplantae > Streptophyta > Magnoliopsida > Brassicales > Moringaceae > Moringa > Moringa oleifera. The sequence goes on from JAJFZO010000566.1 coordinate 3,355,535, forward strand.
CTTGTTTTACTACTAACTTTTTACGAACCTCAGGGGAAAACTTCACTCTACAAAACCGTCTTGCAAGGGAAGGGTGCTCAAGAGTGAGAAAGCCACTAGTAATCCCAAACTTAGTCAATAGTGGGATCCTAACAATCTCTCTATCTCTCTCTCTCTCTCTCTCTCTTTCTCGGTCTATCTATGTACCATTTGCATGCTCATGCTCTCTAAGCACATTCATACTTAATCAAAAGGATCTGCTTCTTAAAGTAAACAAAAAAATTCTAGTAAAGGGTTGCACCCCCTTGTTGCTATATCATTATGCATATTCTGTTTCTTATATATAAAAAAGGGCAAACAGAAAACTTACAGAGCATAATCCAATTAACAGAATAGGTGCTGTTTTCCACATCCAACCCAGAGAACAATCATACGCAAGGAACCGTGCCAGAACTTACTCAAATATATAAAGTACCGCAAACAATCACAAACAGAAATGAGTTACCTGAAAAATGCCGGCGAACAAGGATGTTCCAATCAACTGGTGAGTGAACACGATGGTAGTCTCCAGGCTTTAAATATATCACACAATAATAAAGCCCTTTCACTGGACTGCGACCAAAATATTTTTACACAAATTATCTCACTATATATGCCATTTGAGCAAGTGACCTGAAAGGAATTTCTTAGAAATATAATATCTAGCATAGTCCAACATATGGCTACATGAAATGCTTTGAGAAAAGATAGATGCATAATACATGAACACATTCAGAAAATCATATTTGGAGATCTGTAGAAAGCTAAACAAGATTGTCCGCATAAATTACGGATATGGACAATTACAAAAATTTAAATGGGTATCCAAAATATTTAGACTTAAAAAATGTTATTACCATGCTGACACAGTCTCTCGGACTCTTGGAGAAGCCAGCGAGATTCTCCACCATGATTTTTTACTTTTCTCGTGAAGAGTGTTTTCCTGTTCACTGTCCTCATCATGGGTATTTACTCTAGCTACCATGGGAAGCAAAGAGCTAGCACCAAGAAGAGCGGAAACAGAATAAGAAAACCCTTTGACTTGCTCAATCATAGCCCCTTCGCCTTTCAACTCCCCAAGCCTCAGAATAGTACCATCCACTGGACTAACCTATTAATCCAAATGCTTAAGTTTAACAACAGTTCAAAGCAAAAGAGATGGGACAAACAAGATGCAGATGCTTGTTACCAGTTACCAGACAATTAGGATCATGGTCAATAGGTCTACAACCTTCTTTCAAAGTTCGCACAAAGAAATCCCGCAATGAAGCATAATTCTCAAGAGGCAAAGCTGCTTCCTCTAGGTCTGACATGGAAAACAGATCATAATTTGTTTATACGTACATTTTGGTCCCATCGTGAAAATTTTTAAGCATTCTATAAAAGGAATAAACTGCAGTAGCAGGATAATAAAAGATACAAGGTTAAAAACAATCATACTTGAGTGGAATGCCCGAGCCCATGCCTTATAAACAAATGGACGCATCCAGACAGGAAATTCCTAAAAAGATTTTCCTTTTAGCAAGTAAGATCATATCCATATAACATAGGATAGCATAAACAAGAACAAATTGTTGGCTGAGGATAAATTTGAATTACAAATTACAAATTAATACAAAAAACTTGCACTAACACATAATGGATCTTGCAAAACAAAGGAAGCAATAATCCACCCACAACATTTTTTTATCAGAAACAATGTAAAATATATATTAGCTATAGGCACCAAAGGGGTGCTGCCCATGTACATAGAATAAGTTATATCCTATCTAGAAGTGAGAACATCTATGAATTCTACAAGGTTCTCATTTACAAAAGAATATCTCCCATTAACCACAATATATAGGTCCACGCGCAACATATAGGAAGTATCCACATGCAAATGCAAATTAAACTCCACAAGGAAACAAAGAAAGTTAAGAATGTATATCTAAGGGATAGGAAAAAAGAAAAACAAGGGGGTGGAAATCAGGATGCCTGCAAAGTTCCACCTTCAAAACAGAAGCTAAACTCTCATTACTTTATATACGGACATGTCAAATTTACAGTTAGCTCTACCACAAAGTGATAAACATTTTTAGTCATTTTTTCATGTCAAAGATTGCATATATGGTTTTTGAAAGTTCTATTAATATAGGCTAAAACCTTTTCATGGAGTATTAGTCACTTAAAGTACCATTTTTCTTCAAGGATTCTCCATAACAATGAACTAATTAAAGTGCAACAGGTATAACCAAGATGGATAATAAAATAGGAATAAACAAAACAAGCTTAATTTGATGCAGTAGCAGGGCATCAACAAATACCAAGAAAAATTGAGACTAAATTGCTAAAACAGAGACAAACATTTTAAGTTACAGAATAGGAAAAATACTCACCACACTGGTCAAGAAACCCCAAAGTCTAGAAATTGAACGAAGAGGAAGGATTCTCAAAAATGAAGCCTAAAGTTGCAAGGTCAAAAGAAGATTTAAATCAAATGTTAGACACAACAATCATAGCAGTGGAGTAGCTACAATATCTTAGCCATAAAAAGTGAATGCGTGACAAGTAACTACAAAAAGAAGAGAAAAGGATTGAGATGCTAATCATATAGACATCACTTTGGCATCAGGTTTGAATTCGAAATCAATGCCTTTCTCCCGTGCCTCTTCAACCTATTATGATCAAGAAAAAGAAATAAGCATAGATGACTTATAAACCTCCTAAAAAGAGACAAACAAACAAAACATTAAGAGACAAAACATGTCTTTAAGATGTCAGGAACTATTGCATGTTGATACAATAGTCAAAAACAAGGAGCTAAAACCCTTGTCAATGATGCACCAGGTCAATCATTGATGCTGGAGTATATTTCAGGACCAAGAAGAAGGGGGTGGGTCAGCGTACCAAAGGCAGAGTCCAGGAGACGGCAGATGAAGAGTTTCCACTCATGATAGACACACTTGGAGACACATTTTTAAAACATAGAATTCTTTTTCCCCACATATTAGAAAACTTCCAAATGTGCGTTAAACCACGCAGTTTATGTCAGCAGATGGGAATTTTGTCTGAGTAAACGAAGACACCTACTGAAGCAACCTAAGAGAAAAGGAATTGATGAAAAAATTGTCCAGTCTAATTTTGCTTCAAGCCAAAACTTCACAAACAAATTCAACACCTTTCAAGTGACAAGAAACCCAATATCTCCTCCTGATTTTACACAATTTCAACTATTAACATGACAGCAGAAACTCATTTTGACCATTAAAACTGACAAATTCAAACAGATAGATATTATAAGAGGTTTACGATTCTTTCTGTTACTGACCATCACCATAAGCAAGCAGCCATCCTCAAGAATTACCTACCGAATTATGGAAAATTTACCTATAATTTCCCATCAAATTGAGCATAAGAACTCAGTAATGAAACTCACTAGGCAATTCATACTCTATGCTTTTACTACTATATCCAATAGAATTGTATACTTTCATGTCATGGTGACAAAAAAATCTGCTAGTTGCTTTAGTGACACCAACAAGCAACCCAAGAATCATGAGTTCCAGTAAACATAAACCAACACTTACCTTCTTGTCATCATAGAGCCGGCGAGCATGAAGAGCACCGAGCATAAGTATTGTAGCTACTGTTGCACCAGGCAACAGAAAAGCATTACCTGCATATGCACCTAACAATAAACTTCACATGCTTTTGAGAGGGAATTTAACTCAGTCTACTACTAAAGGAATGCTAGGGAGTTTGTCACTTGCTTACGTCTCTAACACTAAATCAATCAAAAAAGAAAAAGAACAGCAAAAGCATTTCCATACCACCTACTAAAAATGGTAAGCAACTAACAAACAGAAAAATATAAAACTCAGAACTAATTTTCCCTCACTTTCTCTTCAACTTCCCTAATACGATCGTCTGCGGTAAGTTGAATCTCTAAACGAGCCAATGACTGACCTTGAGAATTGCCACTATCGCCACTGAAAGAAGCGCGAGCTTGGGAAGTTGTTTGGAGCTTTCTGAGAAACGAAGTGAAAACTCGACGCTGGCCATGAAGATGGCACAGTCGTGTAGAGTGAGGAAACATAGGGACATTTCGGGAAAACCGAAACTTCATGTCTGCTGTCTTCGTTCAAATTCAGAGGCGCTTCCCCGAGTAGGGTTTGCAAGAACACGATATCTCATGCGGGAATTTCGCTGTTTCAGCGGGGCATGATAATAACGGCAGTCGAAACGGCAGTTGTCTGCACCGTTTTTGCGCCCTCCGTTACATTGCAGAAGCTTTGCGTTTCGTTCTCGGATATCCATGGCCCCAAGTGCTCGAACCGTTTCTATCAGGGTCGGCCCGGTCGGGTGGGGTGGGGCCCAAACTTTTTCAAGACTTTATCATCTGTTCCTCTTCTATTTGCTGGTATTTTAAATTATTTTGAATTATAGAATTACAAACAAACAGATATTCACCTTACAGTTGAAGGCATCAGTCAAAGGCAACTAGCTTGATCAGAAATGAAAGCGTGTTGCGTGCCTCTCTCTCATGTTATGGCCCCGACGATTTACCTGTAGCAGAGAAGCCGTGCATTAGTTCTCTAGGCTACTTGTACTGAAGAGTTAACAGAGAGAACTCTCAAGAATCTCCACCATGGATGCTAGTAACACTGTAGTGACGTACGGTATCATAGGAGTGGGTATGATGGGAAGAGAACACCTCATCAATCTTTACCACCTTCGTAATGAAGGCGTTGCTGTCGTTTGCATAGCTGATCCTCATGTAGCCTCCCAAGAACTTGCTCTTGAATTAGCTTACTCTTTTAATTGGCCCCTTAAGGTATTTTGTTGATATATCAGTATTAGCTCCCTTTAATTTCGGTTTTTTATTTTAGAACTTGAGCTTTGGTTTTTGATACGCCATGTTTAATTTGTTAGAACTTTCTGTATTACTTCATTTGACTGGATTGTGATCATAATAATGTAAAGGGGAGGTTTGATATATCAGTAGTGCTTAAACAAGATTTGGTGTTTTACCTGTTGGGTCTTTTATCCTTCTTGATTTGGGTAACTATGTTGGGTTGTCCTTAAACATGAGTTGGGAGTTAAGACTTGAAGGAACCCAGAGAAATGTTAAATCATACTAAAGAGCTAGTTGCATTGGCATTTAGTTAAACAGAATTTGTTTCTGATTTTGCTGGTGAGTTGCGTCCTTGGAGCTCAAACTTCTTGCTGTAATCCAATATTTATTGCCAGCTAGCAGTTCGTAAAAGTTGTAGAAATCTCTAGTAGTAGCAAAAAAGAAAAAGAATTATCCAAGTGCACTGTTGCTTTAACACATTCCTGCTTTGTGATTTTCCTTTTCTCAAATTATATCTAAAAAGGTGGGTCTCTGACTTTTGGTGTTGCAAAGGTTTTTTCAGGGCATCAGGAGTTATTAGAGAGCGGGCTTTGTGATGTAGTAGTTGTTTCGAGCCCAAATATGACTCATTATTCGATCCTTATGGATATTATCAACCACCCTAAACCCCATCATGTGCTGGTTGAGAAGCCTTTGTGTACCACAGTTGCGGATTGCAGAAAGGTTGATAGTTTATTTCTGTAGACAATTGTACTTACAGCCTATTGTTTGTGATATATTCTGCATAGAGTCCCCCCAATTTTAAAAGGCTCTTGAAGTTGCCCAATCATAATGCTTTGTAATTACATTGTAATGCACAACTGAACAGCTACATTCTGGTTGAATAATCTGATCTTGATAGAATCTGTGGCTAAGCTGTCATTATGGTGGCTGGAATCTGGTGTATATTTCCGATGAAACACTTATGATGTTGCAAACATATAAGCAAGAAAGTGTAATAAAAACATCATGAAACAGCTGAAAAGTGTATTAAGGACAGAAGCAATGTGCTATGAAGTAAAAACCATTATAGGCCCATGGAAATTTTATGGAATAAGTGGGACTTTTTTAGGAAACATTAGATTATTTATAAAATACCATCTTATATATATATATATATATAGAGATAATGTCCCTGTGTCTTCTAAGGTGCTTGTTATTTTAGCATTATGATTAGTATTTAATTCAAATTTCTAGATAATTGAAGAACTAGATGATGAGGTGGGTGTATCATCCCATTTAGTAAAATGTGGCGTTGCAAGAATAGTAGAACAAGCCCTTCCATGAAGACAATGCAGAATGGTTATCTACAAAGTACTAACTCTTTCATTGTTATTTGCACCAAACACCTACACATATTACACGAGAGTGGTCCCTTTAGGGGAGAAAGTTGCATTTTCTATGTTGATCAGTGGGATAAAAGAGATCCATGATCTTAGTTCATCGAACTAGAATGCACAATGTTCAGACCTGTTTGTTTTTAGTGTTAACTGACTCCTGTCAATTTTTGCATCTGATTGCTAGACATCTGAACTTTACTATTTCTGCACGTTTATATTTCCCAGGTGGTACTTGTAGTTGTATGGTAATGCAATTGTGGCATGTATTAAAAATGCAACCTATCAATACTATTTTTGATGGAACTAGTGGGGTTGGAAGCTGTGCGCAAAAGTTAATGAGTTTCCTTTTTAAGTTTGCATCCCGACCTAATGCAAGGATGCCATGAAGTATAGAATTGGTTTGTTTTTACTATCCTATTCATCCATAGTTCACATTGTTGCTTTTTGTACATGAACTTTAGCTGATATCTCATAATGGCTTCTTCTGGATTTTACACATGACAGCTCTTCATTTTGATTCTTTTCCATTTCTTCCTTGACTGATCTAGTGGATGTGGTGTATATATAATAGGTTGTAAGTGCTGCAAGAAAGAGGTCTGATATGCTGGTACAAGTTGGACTGGAGTACAGATATATGCCACCTGTTGCCAAATTGTTGGAAATAGTTAAGGATGGAAATATTGGGCAAGTCAAGATGGTGGCTATCCGGGAGCACAGGTTTCCTTTCTTGGTTAAGGTAAACTCTGAAGCTCAAAAATTATTGTTCGTATTGTAGCCATGTATGTGAGTAACTCGTGCCTTTTGTAGGTAAACAATTGGAACCGATTCAATATAAATACAGGAGGTACTCTGGTAGAGAAATGCTGCCACTTCTTTGATCTGATGAGGCTGTTTGCAGGTGCAAATCCTGTTCGTGTGATGGCTTCTGGTGCTATGGATCTTAATCATAAAGATGAAATATATGATGGAAAGGTAATTTCACTATAGATAATTGATGCTTGTATTATATCCTTGGAATGCATGTGGAAAGTTGGAACTTTCTGTCCTTGTCCATAGGGTGTAATAATTGGTCAGATTTAGAATACCATCTAAGCAATTCGACGTAAGGTTGGCATCACTTTTTCACCAAAACTTGGTTGTGTATGTACCTCAAACCAATTAAATCTTTAAATAGTTAAGTTTAATGTGATTTATTCTAATTTCATCCTCTTTTGCAATAAGCATTCATCTGATTAGCATCCTATTTCCAGTCTTGTTTAGTTTACTGAATGACTATCACCAGAAAAACCTTTTAAAGACTCGTAATTATAACAATTTTAAATGATTTTATGTCCATGACTTGTTTAAAAATTCATCAAATATCGCTGATTAGCTCCTGTAATCATTCAATTCATCAATTTCTCTGTCTTTTCTTCCTTTTTCTCTAATATATATGATCATATGCTAATTTGCTTCTTAACCTTGGTTGTTATAATAACATCTTGTAAAAGGTCTAAATTTGGTGCCATAGACATTTTAGGAGAGTTCTTATTGCACCTAAATGTTCAGGGAAGAAGCTCTGTAATGCTTGATCTTTCTTTTCCTAATATTTGAGTTGTTCCAAACTCATTCTAAGCAATTAAACAGATATAATTATTCTTTTATACTATGGACCCTTCTGTTTGTCTTACTTTGGGTTTAGGTACCTGATATCATTGACAATGCATATGTCATTATTGAATTTGACAACGGTTCTCGAGGGATGCTTGACCTATGCATGTTTGCTGAAGGGAGTAAAAATGAGCAAGAAATATCTGTTGTAGGCGACCTTGGAAAGGTGTCTCTTTCTCTATCTTTCTTTATCTTTCTCTTACACGTCCACAAACACCTTTGATTCCCATGTCAATATACAGATGGGTCTGGAAATATCTGTTATATCCAATTTAGGTTGCAATCGATGTGAATCAATACATTATCCTGAGATCCCACTTGATGTTGTTCTATGCATGAGACTGAAATATTCTTTCTCCTGTTTGACTCTAATTATGAGCTCTTAACAGGGTGAGGCCTTTGTTCCTGAGAGTGTTGTGCATTTTGGTACTCGGGAAGGAGGGAGGGATGGTGTTCAGACCATAAAAGCGGAGGATAACCGTATAAAGTGCGTAGCTCTCCTAGTTTTTCTTTGTTATAACTTACAAGCATGCACAACATGATCATTTCCCTCTCAAAATTTGCATTTCAGATATGATGGGTTGCATCATGGATCTAGCTACCTGGAACATCTTAACTTCTTGTCTGCAATTAGAGCTAGATGCATACAAGGTCCTTCAGTGGATCTGCGAGATGGGTTGATCTCAGTTGCCATGGGAGTTGCAGCACAGATTTCTATTGAGAAGGGCGGATTTGTAACGATTGAGGAGGTCATGGATGAACATAATTGCATTTCTTCTGTGTGAGTCTCCATCTTGGACACACTTGGTGATGAGAATTGTTGTATGTTGTCTGTTTTATTTCCTATTGTTATAGCAGGGAGAGCAAAGCCTGCAGCCTGCCTTAAATTTTCTGCCACTGGTAAAAACCTACCAATTTATTAAAAAATTGTTGTTGCTAAAGAAAGCACTGCATTATTCTAATTACAGTCTCCTTTTGTCTTTTAGCTTTTGTACCATTTCACCATGTCTAGATTGTTTCTCATAAATTTCATTTTTTTAAAAAAGGGATTATTATAAAATTATTAATATTAAGAGTTTACTTTAAAGCTGGAGAATAATGAAACTTATACATAACTTTCTCTTAAATTAAATAACAAAACTTAAAATTTCAAAGAAATATTATTGGAAAAAAATTATATAAAATCTTGAATATTGATATTTAAAAAGCAATAAATTAAATTTTTAATTATCATTTAAATTAAATTAGATTTTGATTTCAATAATTTTAAAAATTAAGAATATTTTTATTATTAAAATATGTAAAAATAATTTAAATAAATTATGCATTTTATTTTATTTTTTATATTTAAATATTTTTATTAACAAATTATTTTATATTTTTTAAAAAATTTTATTTTATAAATTTTTTGAAAAATATTCTTAATTTTAAAAAAATTTTAAAATTTATTTTGTGATACTAACTTAAATATTTTTTTATATATTTAAAAATTTTTAAATTCAAATTCATTATGCAAAAATTTCAAATTTTTAAATTTTTTGATATACTTTAAATTAAACTAATAAAAATAAAATTCATATAAAATGATGATATTTATCAAGTTATCCATCACACCCATCTTTAAAACATAATAAATTAAATATTAATTTATTAATTTATATTAAATTAAAATATATTTAAAAAATTAATAATTAAAAATATTAAAATTAGATATAACTTTTCCCCAACATTAATTTGTTGGTTAAAAGATAGCATAATAATTTGCATGACTGTTACATTTGCTGTTAACATTAAGCTAAATGGGACGATCCATCAAATCATCTGATTTCTAGTGCGCACTTTAAGCCAGATACGCACCCTGCTCATCTTAGTGTCAGAGGAACTGTCGATAAATATGAATGAATTGGCGCGAACTTGCCTTATTACTGGATGATATTACTTTTTCGTGGGAGGAATTCAAATGGAAGATGACGGAGAGAGATCAAGTTTCGTGACGGGCCTCATCGAGAACAGAGCTAAAGAGGTATTTCCGTTTGGAGACTAAGGAATTGCGCAAAATGAAAAGAACAGATAAAATTGAGATTGCCGCTATTTTGGCTCTGAATTGAGCCTTTACAGATTCTCTGAAAATCAACACAGGGAAAACAGAGGTTAAAGAAATCAGTTCTGATGATAAGCTTTTAGTTTCTTTTGCTTTAAGTAATCTAAGCAAAGGAAATGGACGATTTCTGATCATACTGAGGTTCACTAAAATTTTGGGATGTCACCTGCCTTGATTTTTCCCTGATGGTGCCGTACATATTTAGTTTTTCCTTCCGTAATATCATTGAATTAATCCGTAGGAAGTTTCTCTTTGGAATTGAGTTCTGAATTCCTTTGTTAAGAGCTTTTGAGAGGGTGATGTCAATATGTATACGTGGAATTCAATGCTACTTCAATATAAGGAGTTTGCCTGTAGATTTCAATTCCATTCTTAACCTGTCATGTATTCATTAACAAATAAATTATTAATGTAACAGAAGTGTGTCCTTTCCTCCTAATGGCTGTGTCTTGGCACAAGAGAGATGGCAGAAGAAAGTTAACTGACTGAAAAACTTTGAAATGCCTGACTAAGACAAATATTCTGAACAGGTTGGACTTGCTGCTTTTGACCTACGGTCAGCTTCACTGCATCTGTCTCAATATATTGAGACCAGTAGTTCATATCAAAATACAAAAACTTTGCTTCATTTCTATGAACCTTTGGTCATCATTGTTCCTCCAAACAAATTGGCACCTGATGGTATGGTTGGAGTATCAGAACTGGTTGATCGATTTTACAGTTCAGTCAAGAAGGTGATTCTCCTGTAACAATCTATATATTCATGTAGCACATGGAAATACTTGTGGTGCATATGTTCACTTGAGTTAAACTTATGTTTTTGATAAATTAATGTTATCTACTGGATTGAACAGGTTGCAATGGCTCGTGGTTGCTTTGACGACACCAAGGTTATGCTAGATACATCTCATCCTACCCAAGTCTTTTTACTTTGTGGGTGCTGACTCTTGTGTCTCACAATGGGCTGTGTCGTTGTGGTAAAATGATCTAGGGTGCTGTGCTTATAAAAAATTTAGCAGCCGAAGAGCCTTCAGCGCTTGGTTTGGACACTTATTATAAGCAGTATTATCTCTGCTTGGCAGCTGCTGCAGCAACTATCAAGTGGTACTTTCAAAACTTACGTTTTTCATGTACTTGACAGTGAGAGAGGATTATAATACCTGAAATGAATTCATCCATAATGCATGAGTAAGATTCATTGATTCATCTATTTATCCATCTCTCATTATGTTGTGCATATGAAAGGTGGAACTTGTATTCTCACAAACTCCTTTAGTTACCATCATGTTGTGCAGCCAATTTCCTTTTCTCTTTTCCTTTAATAAGTTGATCATATTTTCAATATGTTGATTGACTATTGGAACATTCTATTTAAGGTTTTAATTTTCGAAATGATAAAAATCATCATATGTCCACATTTCTGCCTCGTTTACCATAAAAATGATATAGGGTCTTAAATCACCTATTTCATGTATGCTGACCCTTTTGATCTTGTAAACCTCCACATGGATTGATCATTTGTTGATTAGTTGAGGTAATGTTGAAGCACCACATTTACATTTATTTGCTTTCTGTATAGTATTTGCAGTTTTTGATCACTTTGATCTTCTGATGGTTACTAGTTTCAACTGCATCATGCCCAGGATAGAAGCAGAGAAAGGTGTCATTGTCACAAATCACTCATTGTTGGTAAGTGTTCCATGATGCATGTTCGTTCCTTACCTATTAGAAGCATCGACACAGAAACTCAAACTGTTTCATCATCCAGCATATTATTTTATATGAAAAGTTCACCATAAGCTTTAGCATTTTTGGCCTGGCTCTTGGCAGAATCAGAGGAACTGTGATAGTATATCTTTGTTTTCTTTTCCAAGTCAGCTTGCCCATCACCCAGCATATTATTTTTATATGAAAAGTTTACCATAAAGCTTCAGCATTTTTGGCCTGGCTTTTGGCAGAATCAGAGGGACTGTTATAGTATTTCTTTGTTTTCTTTTCCAAGTAAGCTTGTCCTATCTTCTTGTACTATTTTCAAATATTAATTTTAGCTATGCCAAGCCAACAAATCCAGCCACTGTCGATTCATAAAGACTCATTTTTTAAAAATAATTAGCATGCCCATTTAATGTCATTATGGTATGGATTCTCTGATTGGTACGAGGAATCTAAGCACCGTTGATCAGATCTGCTTTATGCTTTTGCTCTTTGTGTTTTTACCCCAGTGTGAAGTTATCAGAATCCAGAAGCTAGTAGTGACATGAACTTTTCCCTTAATTTCATTGACTATAATTTTCTAAGTAAATTGAAGTCATCCAAACAAACTTTTCTTTTGCTACTCACTGTTCTATATGACACTTGTCTTATTATAATAATTAATCCAAAAGTAGTATTACTTCTGGGGATTTTTATTTAATTTACAACTAGCTGTTGTGTTAGAGTTCTTCAATGGAATATATGAGTTCAGTTGTCACCCTAGGAAAAGTGTAATCCATATAATATGTAAAATTTCTAGATTTTTAGTGTTTGCAAAATGACCAAATGAGTAACTTCAATTTTCCTTCCAAAAGTAGTCATTTCTGTTTATTCTTAGATTTCACCCTACTCACATGGGAGGCACCCCCTGATGCTATGTATATATAATATAAATATCATACTTTTTTTCCGAAAGAAAAAGATTTCATCTTACTCTCTTTTCTCAGGTGGAGGATTATAGCTGTTACTTACCTTGTGGGTCTCTAAATTTGTCAGGTTACTTTTAATGGATCATTTGACCACATGAATATTGATGCTACTAGGTAGTTTTCCTATCTTTCTGTGTATGAGTTCGGTTGCCCTTTATAGTTGTACCATAGGAAGACAATGGCTCCGAGTTCACTATGAAGTTCCTTTCCCTTTTTCTGGTTCTAAATTTTATGCTTTAATTTAATCGCAGCGTCCAGAATTTGGAACTTATTGAACCACTTCATTCTACCCTTTGGGGCACAAGCAATAAAAAAAGAAGTCTATTCCACATGCTGAAGACCACAAAAACTACTGGAGGGTATACCAAAAACTGATAGAAAATGTCATCTTGTCACCTTCAGGCTTCAACTTTATCGTTCCTTCATCTTTTAACTCACTGCATTATGTAGGCCTTTTTTTTTTTTTTTTTTCACTTTTCCTGGGTTGGTGGATGAAGGGGGTGTGAAATGAGGAATATGGCATATGAGCAGCATATGCATTGAAGAAATAGTAGAATAGCCATTAATATATTGAAGTTTAGATTTGATATGGAGATGCTCTCTTTGCTTTTCTTCTCCCATTTGTAATAATTAACAGTGTAACATTCTGTGTCTTTTTATTCCCCAGGACTAGACTTCTTCGGGCCAATCTGTTGCAGCCTTTAAAAGATATGGAAACAATCAACACCCGTCTGGATTGCTTGGTTAGTTTTGCATTTGATATTTTTAATGGAAACATTTGAAGTTGGAACTATTTAAAACATGCTGTTTATTCCTCAACCATCTGCAAAGTCTTGTAATTATTCTCTGTCAACATTTATCTGCTACTGTGACATTATGGAAATGCCAACTTTTTAGGAACTATTGTGTAAACTATATCTATTTACTTTGGAAGTAAGATTTTTAAAATGGACTACTACGGCACTGATGATACACTTTTTGTGCCCAGGTCCGCATTTGTATGTCTGGCTGAATTGTCTGCATGTTGTTCAAATAATTCCCTGTTTTTCAAGTTCAGTAATGCCCAATGAAGTTTTATTTTTCTCTATTTTTGGTACATTGTGGTTGTCTGCATCTTGCCTGTGGGGTGCGCAGAGAATGGTTACATCGGTAACATAATTGATCCTCCTCAACAACAGTGCTTCTATATAGTTGTGAGACCTAGAAAGTTAGAAAGATTTAGACTAATAAACTGCTGGTATTTATTTTCTCAAATGACAATCTTATTTTAGAGCGTAATAAACGTCTCTAACATTTTGATTCCAGGATGAGCTGATGAGTAACGAACAGCTGTTCTTTGGACTCTCTCAGGTTCTACGTAAGTTTCCAAAAGAGACTGGTAAGCAAAAAGAAAGAAAGTAACAAAACAAGATGACATTTCACGTCTTTTTGTTAAAAGAAAGTCATTTTATATTTTACTATTATCTAAAGATGACCTTGTTCATTCTTTTAACTCAGATAGAGTTCTTTGTCATTTCTGCTTCAAGCCGAAAAAAGTGACTAATGAGGTCTTGAGTATCAATAGTACCAGAAAGAGCCAAATGTTGATATCAAGCATTATTCTTCTTAAAACTGCTTTAGATGCACTGCCTCTACTCGCAAAGGTGAATTTGTTTGCTTTGTTATAGACCTTGGAACTTCCATGCTACTCAAACATTTGTTTAACATTCAGCCTCACTCAACCCCACCCCACCCTCCCCAAAAAAAAAAAAAAAATTGTAGGTGCTGAAGGATGCAAAAAGTTTTCTTCTCACCAATGTTTACAAGTCAGTATGTGAAAATGAGAAATATGCTTCCATTAGAAAAAGGTATTTTTTTGAATTTTGATCTTGCTAATAATCATGTATCTCTCTTGCCACAGAATTCTCTACAGTTGAAGATATCATAGACAGATCTGTTCTATGGTTTCTTCTTTCTTTCCAAGAGTTCTTTTGATCCTTGTTCAAAAATTAATGGCCCGAATATTCAGCATCCAGCTGGAGAGGGATGTTGTACTTCTGCCAATACTTGGTCATGGATACTTGATATTTTCCTCACAAACATTATTCATGTTAACTGCAATAAAAATCGACATCTCTGCTTACATTTTCCCTTTACAGTTTCTCCCCCTTTGTCTTATTCACTCTTGTGATCATTATAAGGCATTGCCCGTGTTTCCTTAACATCTTATTTCTCATTCTTGATAATGTTAACCTTTTTCTTGCAAAACATGCAGATTCCTTTTAAATCCCATATCTTCACTCCCAGTGTAAATATGACACTGAATCTTCTAATTTTAGGCTCTTGTGGGTTGCATTGTTGATATCAATCATAGTTTGTATCAGTTTGACAGACACTTCAGAAGTAACTTGTCATTTTCTGCATGACATTACTGGATTGCTACTTATGATTGAGGGAATGATAGTGCCATACATACCATGAGTTTGAACTAAAAGGATATAGAACTAGATAGAAGGAATGAGGGAACAAAAGATATCTCCTTGGTTATGTTATTATAAGTAATTGGATCCTTTTTCTGTCTTGTCTCAGAATTGGAGAGGTGATTGATGAAGATGTGCTTCATACACGAGTTCCTTTTGTTGCTCGTACACAGCAGTGTTTTGCTGTCAAGGCTGGAATTGATGGACTTTTGGATATTGCAAGGAGAACTTTCTGTGACACTAGTGAAGGTTTAGCTAGAAGCTATTGAGCTCTTATTCTTCCCCCTATTTTTGTGTCTTCTTTTGTTATTAACAAGCAACCTAAAAACTAGCTAAAATTGACAGCCATACATAATCTTGCAAACAATTACCGCGAGGAATTCAAATTACCAAATCTGAAATTGCCTTTTAACAATAGACAAGGATTTTATTTCAGCATTCCACAAAAGGACATTCAGGGAAGGCTTCCGAGCAAGTTCATTCAGGTTGATGAAAATATTTTTGCTGCTACTTTATTTGTGAACATATATTCAGTAATTATTTCTGACTCATATGCTTATGAAACATAAATCAGGTCGTGAAACATGGGAATAATATGCATTGCTCAACCTTGGAACTTGCTTCTGTAAGTTATCATTTGGGGAACTCCACATTCCATGCATTCATAATTGGTTGCTCTGATATGAAGGTCACCTATTTGGCTGTACTATTCCATAAGCCACTTTAACAACTTTATCATCTTAAAATAATTGTTTAGCTCCCATGTGTTCTTCTATCACCTGCAAAATGAACTTCGCTTACAAGTTTTAATTAGGTTTAGCCTAGAGAAATCCGAAGTACATCTTTTTATGCTGATGCAGCTTTGGGGTGCAAATAGAACTTCAATATGCAAGTTTTGGGATATTTAGTCTCCAAAGAACCATGATTCCAGCCTTCCTGTATTCTACCTTGGATAACATTAAGGGCTGCAATCTTGCTGAAAAACATTCATGATGTAACAGTAGTATCACCCTAAGAGACCAATTATAGATGATTTGGATTTTAGACGTGCATGCTGCTACAGTCAGAATGTAATCAATTATTTCTTTATCATATTTTTGATAAGATTTGTTTATAATGATTGGTAAGGTGATCTGTGTTCTTCTGAATTCTATATTGGTTTATATAATTTTTTACCTTTCATATCATAAAAACATGGGTATTTGAATGTAATCAAGGATTAAAAAGAAGTCAAGCAATTGAATATGGTCGTAGTCACATTGCAGTTGGTTTTTAAATCTCATTATGTTTTGTTATGTCTATTTATATGTGTCTTTGTTAATTTGACATTCATTTTTCAGTTGTACATCTAATTAGGCTGCTTGTGTTTTAGAGATAATGTTCTGTTTGTGTTCCTCTGGATAAAATTTGCAGCTAAATGTCAGAAATAAGTCTGCAGCTGGAGAGTGCTATGTACGAACAGAACTTTGCCTGGAAGGTTGTGATATGTCAAAGATATCTGGCATCAATTTTTATTTATCCCCTTTATGTCTGACTGGATATTAGTGTGCCTTTCAAAGTGAAGAGTGGATGTTTTGAAAGCTTCCATTTGATGAGTCATGATTTCTTTTTGTTTTTTTTATTTTTTTTTGGTCCATAACATGTCATCTCACTATTGAAAATTCATTGGCTATGTAGATTTACAATAAAAGATTAGGAAAATAATTGGTTACCATATGTCTGGAAATAATCTCTTCCGAACATGTACCCTTTGACAAGGTTGACAGAGAGGAAATTTGTTAGTTTCTGAGTGGGTGAATGATGACATGACAACTGTAGTTTCTAATGGATTATCAGTTACCAAAATGTTAATCTTCTTCTAGACTATAATTTTGAATGCAATGTAAATTACAAAAACTTGGGCCCTTATTATGAGAATCATTACTAACCTGCGCACTTTTTTGATATCAGCTGCTCATTCTCATGAGAAGATAAACTTACTGCCCTTTCTTTTATGTGTTGATAATTTAAACTGTCGATATCTTACTGTTCTTATTGTAACTTCATTGATATGATCTTTCAGTTGTATTCTTGTTGTAACCAAGAACATATGCATAGGCTTTTTAATAGCATTGTAGCAGCAGCATTAGTCCTATTGAGTCTCTAAGTTTCTTTGTTGAACTCATGATCCTTGTTATCTTATTGGTTTCTAAGCCCTCATTAAAGTTGAAGAAATTGGTAAAATTGTGATACAATTCCCATGTTCTTTTACGTGTTAGGGATGCATTGTTGTTACTTACAGTAATTTCTTTTAACATGCAGCACTAATAGATGCCATAAGGGAAGATGTCTCTGCACTCACATTGCTTGCAGAGGTCTTATGCCTCTTAGATATGATTGTTAATTCATTTGCTCATACAATATCAACCAAGCCTGTTGACCGATATACAAGACCAGAATTTACAGGTAATTTAGCAGTTTTTATATATTCTTTTAACATTTAGAATTGCAATGGTGAAATTTTTTGTCGTGTCTTGTTTATGGCAGATAAGGGCCCACTGGCGATTGATGCTGGGAGGCATCCTATCCTAGAAAGCATTCACAATGACTTCATTGTATGTTGAACTCTGTCTCACTGATGATTTTGTATGTGAGATTCATTTGTATATTAAGATATGTTGCGACTCTCTTTCACTCTCTGAATTATCAGCGTTCTCCTCGCCATTGCAAATTTTTTCACACATTTTCCTTTTCTTTCTATAACAGAATTCTTCTGTGCCTTTAAATTGATTGATTGTTTGGTTTGCAGCCCAATAATATCTTCATTTCAGAAGCATCCAATATGTTGATTGTCATGGGCCCAAACATGTAAGAAATGTTCTCTTAAAAATTGTATAACGAATACTCTCTTAAAAATTACTTCTGGCATGAGCTTAAAGTCCTTGTGTGCACCTGTCTTTTTCTTGTTATATGCATTAAATCATAGGTTTGTTGATCATCATTGGTTGAGCAGCTGACTTTGGGGGAAATGAAGTCTGGTTGCAACCCCAAGATGTCGTTTCATGAGTATTATCCTAATGTGATAACTTTGGACAAGCAAGACCGTTGGAGGTGGGCTGCCTATGTTGTTTACTAGTCATAAATAGTAAATGAGGAAACTAAGGTCACAGATCGCGATAATCTACTTCAATGGCTAAAAAAATTATCTTCTGCCCTAAGAACCTACATAAAAACTTATTTGAGAGTACGCTACAATTTTATCTCAAGTGACAAGTTGAAACACCATTTTGGGTTGCTTTCAATTTGTTAACGTAATCAAAACACTGTCCAAAGAGTAGTGGTCAAGTTCTACTGTCTTTGATACAAGTGTTTAGTAAAGTGTTTCATAAGGTCCTTGCCAAAGGGTTCCAGTGACCTACAACAGCAATTAATAGATACTCTAGTACAAGAACCGGGAAGGTACATTCAGCTTATTGAAGTTAGCTTAAATCTTGAGCAGGCATATGAACATCAGAGATTCTAGTTCAGCATCATAGCTGTTGTTCCTCTTTTGTTGCTTCTCACAGAATAAGTGTTTTAACCCAGATTTATAATTTACGTCTTTTTTTCTTTATGTTTTGCCTTTTAACTCTTACTAACGCAAGGAATGTGATGATTTGGTTTTGTATTCTGCTTGAGTTTCACTGTGCTTTTAACTTCAGGAGTGGGAAAAGCACTTATCTCCAGCAGGTATGTCTTATCATCATTCTAGCTCAGATTGGCTGCTACGTTCCAGCACGGTTCTCAACTATAAGGGTGGTGGATCGTATATTTACAAGGATGGGTACAATGGATAACCTTGAGTCAAACTCTAGTACGGTACAGTTTCAAACGTCCATGTTAAAGACATTGACAAACATTAAAGCAACAATTTCCACCCATGTTGTCAACGGAGGATCAAGTTATTCATATTACATACGCATGATAGTCCCTTACTATCACACAGAACATGGTTGAGAGTCTAATAGTTGAGCAACCTAAAAATATTATAAACTCTACAATATGTTATATATTAAAAATATTATTTCATGCATATATACATATTGTTGCATGAGATGTGTGATTTTTCACCGAACTAATTTACTAGTTTGTACGTCTACACCTACAAGACAAATAAGTGGATGGCTTGCCCTTCTTCTAATGGAATTAGCATGCGAAAAAATTCTACTGGGAACTTCTCCATCTGAATTATAGGATTGAAAATGATGTCTTTTCAAAAGGGATTGTTAGAGCAAGGTATTGTCCTCTAATTCGGCTTTTTTAATGTGACAGTTCATGACAGAGATGAAAGAGACAGCTTTTATAATGCAGAACATCTCCCATAGGTGAGTACAATATTGTTCTTAATGCCATCAAAACTTTCTCCAGCCAGCCATGGACTACGATATGTCACTATTATTTCCTCCCATTTTCATAAGATAACTACAATAACTTTCTAGCCATTAACCTACCAGTACCCTCTATCCATTCATGGAGCCACACATGTAAAGGATAAGATGAACTATCTATAACTGTTTATTCCTATGGAGATAGGAGTCTGATTGTTATGGATGAACTTGGGAGGGCTACATCTTCATCTGATGGATTTGCAATTGCATGGAGCTGCTGTGAGTATCTATTATCAGTCAAAGGGTAACCATCTGACTTGCCCTTTTTATTTGATTATTTATTTGCAGAAGTTGAGTAGTTTCTAATTTTCACAGTTGAAAATTAAGACAAAGTTTGTATAATCACGAGGATTGAAACTCCAGGAACATGGTTGTATGTCATAAAAACACTAGTGGCTAATTGCTAAAATTCCTGGAACTTAGTTTGAAAACATATGTATATATGTTACATTTCAAAGGAGCACAGTTTAATTTTATGGAATGCAGTATAATAATTATGTAACATGTTGGTACATGCCGATCGACATATGCATCCATGCATTTATATAAGAACCCATTATTTAGCAATTCTGTAACAGGTAAGACTTGCTGGAAAATATCCAACTTTTTATTTGCCACATTCTTTAGTCAATCTTGCTCTTTACTATCCAGTATACATTTCTTTTTTTTCATCTAAAGGTATGGAAATCATGAAGTCAACCTTTTCCTTTCCATGTTCTTCTTCAGGTATACTGTATTTGCTACCCATATGGAGAACCTATCAGAATTAGCAACCATGTATCCAAATGTGAAAATCCTCCACTTTTATGTTGATATAAGAAACAACCATTTAGATTTTAAGGTAGCGTTTCTAATCTTTTTCCTTTCCCTCCCTTCCCCACCCACCTATCTTGGGCTCTGGTTTTTATGTTGATCTGAAGTTCTGATTTTTTTTACCAGTTCCATCTTAGGGATGGACCTAGACATGTACCACATTATGGACTCCTCTTAGCAGAAGTGGCAGGACTACCAAGCTCTGTAATTGAAACAGCCAGGAGCATCACCTCAAGGATCACAGAAAAGGTAATTCTACAGAGTAGTATATCCAAGGACACGTTCAGACTTCATTCTGACCACAAGCTCACAGTTAGTCATTAGCAATCTTCTAATGTTACAGCTTAGTATACTTAGTAGTGTGCTAAGTAGTGATTCCTTTATTTCGGCCCTTGTACAGGAAGTGAAGAGAATGAAGGTGAATTGCAAAAGGTACCATCAAATCCAGACAGTTTATAAAGTAGCGCAAGGCTTAATTTGCTTAAAGTACTCCAATCAAAATGAGGACTCAATCCGCCAAGCACTACAAAATCTCAAAGAAAGCTATACTGAATGCCAGCTCTAAAGTTTATCCCACTCAATGACACCCTTTTGAGGAAATTAACAATAAGACAATTAAAAAGTACGAACAGAAATGTACAAATTTGATATCTTGTCCGATTTTGAAGTTAGGTTGTCCCACTCCCAAAAGTAATCTTTTCAGCACTTGATTAAGTTGTGAAGTGACTATCCCTATAACTCACAATGCCTAGAATATCTGGCAGAAAAAATTTATACAAGAGATTAATTGACCCATAAAGAGATGGTGCATCACATATCAAAGCCTGGAGCAGAGATTAGAACCACCATATGACAAAAATGCAAAGCTCAACTCCAATTCTGCTTAACATAAAAAGTGAGGCCCCTAAATAGAACACAGGTCCAAAGGAATTTAAATCTCCAAAATTTTCAAAACTCCAAAAGACAAATGCTATGTCCTCCACAAAGATAAGAATGTCCTTTAGCAAATAAGAAAGCTTATGACTAAAATTAACGGTAACGACGAAGAGAGAGGGTGTTGTTTCTCTTCCAGGTAGCCCTACGTGATGGGCGAGCCTTGTGGTACAGATGTCCTCTTCCGCGAAGACCCCTGTTCTTCTTTCCCTCGGAAGTCAGCCCACGCAGCTCACGGTGCTTGTGGACAGGATTGCAGATCCAGTTAATTCTTGGGTCATTGCGGATAGCATTATGGGCAGGGTCAACAAGGATGACCTCATAGTACTTGTAAGTAGAATCCTGTATCAGAGAAGACACTCAAAAATGAGGATAATGCTGGAAAGGTTGTAAATAGATAGGTAATTCACATATCACTACAAACCTCATTAAGCCAGTATGAATTAACGACCCTAAGACCTCCCAATTTACGACCAGCACGCTCCTCAGCAACTGATCTCTTGCTGCGCTGGAACTTCAGCTGAGTAACACCCTGGTTGGTGGGCTTACCATACACAATACCCTTGGGAACTGGCCTCTTGCGACCACCACGCCTCACGCGAACACGGTAGATCACAAAGCCCTGGTAACAATGTAACAACAATCATCACCCCTACAAATCTTACCCAAGTATGCCCAGTTTGCTACTATCCTCAAACATAACAAAGAATAATGACGGAAAATAAAGTGGAGAAGGACTTGAAATTGATGCTATATTAGACATGGTTAAACATGAAAAGAATATTACATATTAACTTCGACGATTTTTGGGAAAAAATTGACATACAAGCATGGCATAAAATAAGGAAAAGACGGTACAAAACTGACAGTACAAATAACTGAATACAGCTATCAAAGAGAGCAGAGAGACAACATCACTGCTATCAAATAAAATGTCATTTTCTCAACTAATTCAAGTACTAGATTCAAAATGAAGATATTGAAGGGAGAAAAGGGAGAAAAAATTACACAAAAGGAATGTATCGGATCGAGACAAGAGCAAAATTCAAGGAAGAGAACCCACTCGGTCAGATGATCGACTCTTTGGTTTAATGTAGCTGGTCTCAGGAAGCATTCAATCAGTGCACGCAATCACTCTCCCAAAGAAGAATGCATACGCATCAAGATGCCGCTAAACCAGCATAATGATTACAACTAGACAAATTATGAGTGTTATATAGCTCATCACTGTAAGTGAATTAACAAAGCCACAAAGCAATCCTAAGCATTAGGCTCAGAGGAAAAAGGTATCCAATAATGCAGTTGTTGAAACACAATTAATTTGGCAGAGATCTCCATCCTGCTCATTTCAGTCATCCAACACATTCAATAGCCTAATGTAACAAGTTCCTTTTTTGCACTTTGCTCTGAATACTCGGCAATAAAACAGCAAATCACCATCCAAAAACAAATACCTCAGAGGCAAACTTTTTTTAATAAGCATGCAATCCCAGCAACACAAATGCCATGAATAACTCAGAAAAACAAAGGATTGAGGCACACACAACCAACATGGTTTCTAGGGAGAGCTACTTTCCAAACCAGCTTAAACAACTGTTAACAACCAAAATGCAACAATTACGGTTTCATAGCATGATAATACCAGACATGAGGTTAACAAAATTTACAGAAATAATATAAGAAAACAGTGAAGGCAGAGAACTACATCTTGTTAAAAGCTTTGATAAATGATCAGAATCATTAAACTGTGAAGGCAGAGAACTACATCTCGTTAAAAGCTTTGATAAATGACCAGAATCATCATTACCTGCTTGGCCTTGTAACCCAGACGGCGAGCCTTGTCAGGGCGTGTAGGCCTTGTGACCCGAACAATTGAAGGTTGCTGTCTATACTCCCAGCACCTCACCCTCTGCAGAAACCTCATCACATCGGATTGCTTTTTCCTCCATAGCTCCGACACATACTTGTAAGCCCCTAGTTTCAATAATATTATAAATCAGACAACTAAACTTGTATACATCATATACTTCTAATGTCATGAAGGATTCAGTTTCAACCAAAAATGCTTTACAATACAATAGGGATCAGTTCTTGAGTCTTACAAGCCCCAAAAACATCTCATAGGGAGGTGAATTCCGGAAAGCAAAATCTATGTTAAGAACAAAAGATATATCCTATCTCTATGCCAAAATGTGCAGAACAGTCAATACCATATAAACATTTGAAAGAAGGAACATTAAAATCCAAAAAACAGAAATAACATCGGAGAACTCCGATATAAGCTATCTACTCCGTTCATTTACAATGAATAAATAACTTAAGTCCAAATTTATCTTCTTTTTTCTTCTGGTCTCATAATTTGCTCAGCAATCGAAAAGCAACAAGAAGAAAGGAAGGCACACCGTCACTTAAGTGGGCTACAAACAGAAATTAGAATGGATCACTTACAATAGACAACCAAAATGGATCAGACAATAAGCAGAAAGACACACTGAGCGGATTCGATTAGAGAGATAGAGATGACCGAAAAAGAGAGAGAGAGAGCGTACCCATTGATTCACAGCTGAGGTTAGCTGCGCTGCTTAGCGCTAGGGTTTACACTTACCGTGAAAGGGCTAGGGTTTGGGTAGAGCGGCAATGCTTATAAAGGGACCAACGATGATAAACATTACAATCTGGGCCGTCCATTTTCCTTGGACATCTCATCTAGATGCAACTTAACGATGTCGTTTTACGTTTGTCGTCTCGGTTAGTTGTAGATGAGGAATTGGACCCAAATGCCACTATCTAGCACCTAGTGGCCCTTCTTTCTTCTTCTTCTTCGTCTTTTTTTTTTTTTTTTTTTTTCAATATTCCCTCCTTTAAAATTATCCAGTATTTCTATTAGAAATTTTGGTAATTTCCTCTACCCCATTATTTCATTTATCTGTTTATTAGAATTTTTTAACAATTTATGACAAATATAGCCTTCATCATTAAAAAACAATAAAAAAAAATAACTAGGCTAAGTGTATGCTTTGGATTAATATTATAAAAGAAATAAAAAGATGAAAGTTAGGATTCCTGATACTTTGATTTTTCTCATTATTATGAATTCTTAACAAATTTAAATGTTATTTCAAAGACAGCAACTAATGGGCATTTGGTCTAGTGGTATGATTCTCGCTTAGGGTGCGAGAGGTCCCGAGTTCAATTCTCGGAATGCCCCTTCTTTTTTTAATTTTTTCCTCCGGCCAGGTTCAATTGTCAGAATGCCCTTCGCCCTCGGTTATCGTAGGGATGTAGCACTTAGTGGATTACGTTGGCTTCTTTTGGTTTCTAAGGCCTTGTTTGAAGAGAGTCATCCAATGTCATTTTCATGGTTTCTCTATTAATCGTTTCTATGTCTCTTTTGTTTATCGTTTTAGAAGAAAAAAAAATTGCATTGCTTGCTATTAACCTGCTTGAGACAATGGAAAGCTGTTATTGAGTATAAAACTAGTGTAAAAAAAAAAAAAAAAAGAGTAAATGTTTACCTTTTTTCGTAAATATTTTCTAATTTTTTAAAAAATAATTAAATAAATTTCAATTTATTATTTTATTTAAATTTAAATTTAAATTTATTAGTTTTATTTAAAATAAAATTTTAATTTAAAATATGGTATAAAATAATTTAAATAAATAACATATTTTATCTCAAGTTCATCTTTCACATCTAAATAATTTTCAATTTATAAATTATTTTATAAAATTTTTAAAATTTTGATAATATTATTTTTTAAAATATATATTTTTAATATTTGAAAATTTTGACAAAATTTTTTATGAAGTTAAAAAATATTTAAATTTAAATTTATCATAAAAAATAATAAAAATTTTAATATCTTTAATTTTAAAATTTTTCAATAAAATTTACTTTTTATATCACATTTTAAAAAATTAATATAAAATAAAAAGAGCATCACACCAACAATTCCATCTGTTTCTTCCTAACAAGCAATTGGGTAAGCTGAGATTTAATATGGGTTTGTGTTGGATTAAACATTTTTGAAAGAAATTTTGTTCGTTGCTAAATATAATGCAAGGCAATTCTTCTCTCTATTTAGGCACTTGGTGACAACATTCTTGATCAGAAATTTTGAAGGAAACAAGCCCTTGGAGATAACATTCTAGTACACGAAAGGCTTCAAAGCTCCCACTTAACTTCATGAAGATAATGCTAAATAAAATTAGGCTCATTCGAAAGAGCATCAAATTGTGATGGTGATAAGATTATCCAGTCTTGCTCAAGGCAGACTCATCAGAACGCCTCCCTTGCTAGAAAGGCACTTGGGAATTCTTTCCTGATGGTGTATTTATTAAGTAGGTCAACATTAAGAACACAGGCAAACCACATTTCAGAAAGGTGAGATTGTTCAAAGATCGAGAGGATTAGTTTATAATAACATTACAAGCTGTGTCATTACTGGACTTGGTACATTTAACAAACCAAAAGAAACCAAATATCCAGTTCTGGTGCATAAGGAGAACCTTAAGTTACTAAAAGGTAGACAAAAAACTGTATTCTGACAAACAGGTGAACAGTTTAAGTTTTGTGACACTAGCAAACAAAGGGGACATTTATTGATTTATTCTGAAGAAGAAAGGAGAGGGATGCATCCAAGGCATCCCAAAATGGGTTACAAACTAAGGGTATCCTTATCTGAGACGGCTGCAAGCAATAATTGTAGTGCAAGAGTCCTGCAAATAAAAAACATATAAGAATGAAAAGATGAGTCTAGTCTATAGAACAATAACATAAGTCTCCAAATTTAAGAAGACAAAGCCATAAAGTCATGAAAATGAAAATAGTTCTAAAGTTGTCCATTCAAATATGGTCATCACAACAAAACATCAAATCCAGATAATGGACGAAATGGTTTACTGTGATCAGGAATTAACTTTCAACAGCTATCATGCTACCCAGCACCAGCCCAGTTGAGAAAACATTGATACCCTTACCTCCAAAAGGAACAGAAGTAAAAGGCTGACACCCTCAATAACCTGTTTTTCTTGGTGGAGCTATAAAATTTTGTTTGGATAACATATTTAACACTAATTCTGAATCCTGAAAATACAAACATGTTTTCTAAAACCATGGCCCAAGCAGATGCAGCCCAGTCCTAGAATCAACTCAATACCTTAGGATTTGTGACATGGGTAGAGCGGCATGAGACATTATAGACCTAATTGGAATCTGATGTACTGTCTTGTAAAATCTCTGTGAGCTAAGCACGCTTCTTTTATTTTGATTATTTAGAAAATTTTGGGATGGTACACCAATGTCACAGAATAAGATGTCCGAATTGCAGTTCCAAAGGAGATACAAGGATCTTGGGACTTTTATGAAAAGAGGCATATACCAGGACTCTTAAAAGAAAAGCAACAAAATTGCCGTTTAATCAAGCCAAAAAAATGAAAAGTTATTCAACACATGACTTCACTATTGTACTCCTGCAACATTTGATAAAAACAAGATGCCATGATTTCTCTCCCTAACTAAACAGGGCAACATTCATAAAAGAATACTTCCAAGATTGACATTTGCTATTCAGCTCTCAGTGACAAGCCTTGTACAAGGATTCATATTTCAAGAAATACATTGCACCCACAGAGGACCTTCTGCTGAAGACTAGCCTTCTTATTTGCAACAACATAGCAAGATTGAACACCAGCCATAATTCAATCTAAAACCTCAGTCCGAAGCAGAAGTTCAAGTCTTTAACAGATTATCCTTAATATTTCGCATGACAGATGACATCATTTGGCCAGAATGAGAGCAATGGTAATGCTGGTGTCTTTGTCCTACTTTTAGGATTATCAATCGAAGAGAAAAGCCACTACCAAACTACTAATCACTCATCAATTCAGTCTCTGTATCAAACAGATAAGCAGTAGATATATAAGTTACCCATCACCACAAATACCTCACTTCAACAAGTCTCACAACTTTTATTACATATGCACACACGGTAAATGCAATCTGCACGTCGCATTTAGTGGTCAACACAGCAAAACGGAACTGTAAGCATCTCAGCAACCAAGCAGGCAAACCAATCACGCCAAAACGAACCCCTCAAAAGGAGAAAAAGAGAAGTACCTCAATTGGTTCATGCAGATTGGGATTGGGACGGAATCATCCCAGTCTTCCTGGCATAGGCAAAGATCCCTCCAACCTCGATGACTGGCCCGGCATCCCCAATAGGCTTCAGTTTGTATTCCTTCCCTGTGGTATGATTGATCAATTTGTTTTGCTCAAACTCAATGGTCACAACGTCCCCAGTCTTGCACTCCTCGCAGGTCCTCACTTCCGATTCCACTGGGTACACTTCCCCTGTAGCCACTGAGTTCCTGAAGAAGATCCTCGCGTAGGACTCAGCCACCACAGCCTGCACGCCGGCGGCTCCCAGGGCCACAGGGGCGTGCTCGCGGGAGGACCCGCAACCAAAGTTGGCCCCGGCTATAATGATGGAGTACTTGGTTTTGGTCTCTCCAGGCTCCACAAAGCGCGTAGAGTAGGATTCCGGGAGGCCTATAAGGGCGTAGGACCCAAGCTTCTCGTACTCAGCCGGGTTCGAAGGGACCAGCGTAAGGTACTCCGCCGGGATGATCTGGTCCGTGTCAATGTTGTCGCCTACCACGTAGCAGAGCCCATGGAAAGTTTTTGCTGTCGTGGCCTCGGTGGATGGAGAGGCCGTGGCGCGTGGGACTATGGCAGCGGCGCGTGAAGATATCAAGGGCTGAAGGGTAACCGGAACCGAGGGTAGCTTCAGGGATTCCGACGAAGAAAAGAGAGGAGACAGACGTACGGAGGGTTTGGTTACTGAAGAATTAGAGGTCAAGTTAGGGTTCCGACAGAGAGGCAACGACAGGGCCGCCATTTCTGTTAGGGTTTTTAACACTGTTGAAGACAAATGAAAGTTATAAGACGATGGCTTCTGCCTCTGTTTAGCAGACGTTTTCTCTTCACCGCCAGCGGTATAGTTAACGTCAGTACTACCTCTTTCAGATGTTGCCACGTCATAAAAAA
Organism: Moringa oleifera; assembly: GCA_021397835.1. Lineage (NCBI taxonomy): Eukaryota > Viridiplantae > Streptophyta > Magnoliopsida > Brassicales > Moringaceae > Moringa > Moringa oleifera. The sequence goes on from JAJFZO010000566.1 coordinate 3,383,860, forward strand.
CCTGTGCTGTTCTACCACGGCATGATCTAAACTATTTTGAGTATGGGTCGGCGGCGCCGCCACAATGGAGAATACTTATCGTAATATTAGGCCACATTTGCGTTACAAGATTGGTGTGGGATAACAATAATTTTTTTTTTTTTTAAGGGGAAAGGGGAGCATGTTAGGTGATTTGTACATAATTTTTATTTTAATTTTATATTTAATATAAAAATAAGATTAAGATAAATTTAATTATTATTTTTATTTTGTAAAAAATAATTTTATCTTTTAAAATTTATGAGATAAAATTATCATTGAAAATTAGGAATAAAAATAATAAACAAGATTAATTTTTTTAGTTATTAATATCATAAGATTAATAAATGTATTTAGATTAATATAAAATATTTTTTAAAATAAATAAAAATTAAAATATTATACACGTTTATTTGTTAATTATAACATTACATTGTGTTATTTTACTCTAATTTCAAAGTCACTTTAAATAAAAAATATTTTAGATTCATTTTAATTATTTTTAAAAATATTAATATTAATGATTAAATATCATCATTAATTTTAGTTATTGTTCAGATTTATAAAATTAATTTTGTAATCATTTTTTTTAGAAACGATGATAAAGTATAACAAAAAATTAAATAAAAAATTAAAATAGTTATTATGTTTATCAATTAATTATTTTATAATTTAAACTTCCAATAAATAATAAATCATATTATTATTTGTTATTACCAAAATATTTATTATAAATTAAAATTATTTTTAATTTAATCACATGTTACATCCAACACATTACAATATTAATCCAATTCAATTTTGTCTATCTCACCAAAATAATCTAATCCTCTCCCTCTCTCTCATACTAAAGGTGCCCAAGGATAACATTTTTGATTTAGTAGCCATTTTCAATTTTTAACATCTAAATTAATACTATTTTAGTGTTAAAAGAATATATATTTTAAAATACTTTAACATCAAAAATTTTCATCTTTGGTTTATTATATTAAATTGATGCTTTTTGTATTTTTTAATAATATTTTATAAAATTTATTATTAAATAATGTCTATAAATAAATTAAATAATATATTAAATATTGATGTTATTTTAAAGTTTTTAATAAAATATATTTAATGATGTAATTTTTGTGATAATAAAATTAATATATTTAGCTATAATTAAAAAAAATTAATGCAATAGTGCAACACCAAATATGATGATGATCTTGCACTATTCACAACACCAAATTAATATTTTTGGATAGATGATATAGTGATTCGTTGGGATTAGTTTGACTTCAAAATTAACAGCGACATAGCGTCTTTATCGATATCAAAATTTACATTATTTTAGTATTAAGAAATATATTTTAAAAGTATTTTAATATTAAAATTTTTTATATCTAATTCATTTAGTTTAACTATAATATTTTAATAATATTTTATAATAATTATCATTTAATAATATTTATAATATTAATTAATTTAAAATAATAAAATAATTAATTTAATCAAAATTTTAATTATTTAGTTAATATGATATGATAACTAAGAAAATTAATAATTTATTATATATTTTTACAAAAAAATTTATTATTATACAACTTTGACATCAATCAAATATTTAATTAATAATAATTTTTATATATATATATTAAATTATATATTAAAATATTGATCTTATTTCAAAAATTTTAGTGAAATAATTTTAATCGTATAAATTTTTTACATTAACATAATTATATATGTTAGGTTATTTATTAAAAATTTAAACTAATTAAAAGTTAAAAAATAAATAACATAATAAATTATCTTTTAAAACAAAAAGTACAAATGATGGTGTTCTCTAAAAAATCAATTTATGTTTTAATATAAAATTTTTATTTATAATTTTTATTAATATTAATAAATTTGTACACGTGATGTATATATAACTTTTACTTATATAATTAAATTTTATATTTTATTAAATTTTAATTAAAAATTGTGTGCCAAATTTAGTTGTTTTGAGATAATTAACTAAAAAATTTTAGTTTATATTTTTATGAAATAAAATAAAAATAAATAAAATATTATTTAAAATTTAAAATTTTATTCTTTCTAATCAAATTTTACTTTCAAAACATATTCAAACAAATCTTAACATTTTAATTTTATCTAAATTGAACTCTATAAAAATTTAAAAATAAAAATATTCAAATTAAAGAAATTTTATAACAAATTTTAACTAACAATTTTTTTGCATGTAAAAAAATATTCAAGCTACCATTACAAAAAAGTTTAAAATTTTTTAAGTATTAAAAATATAATTTTTTAAGTATATATTATTAAAAATTTAAAAATTCATTAAAATAGCTAATTATTTAATTTTTTTTCAAATGTATGAAATAAAAATAAAATGAAATATAAAATTTATTAAAGTTTTTAGCTATTTTAATAATAAAAAATATTAATTTTTTATAATTATTTAAAGTTAAAATGTAATTTAAACAAAATTAATAAATCAAAAATTATTTGAATACTTTTTAAAAGTCATATTTGATTTAAAAAAATTAAAACTTTAAATAATATTTATCTCAATAAAAAATAAAAAATTTAAATATAAAAATTTAGTTACATATATTTTTAATTCAAATTTAAAAATTTTTTTAATTTAATTATTTTTAATATTTTAATTTTAATTAATTTAAAACATGTCATGAAGATAAAAAATTAAAATAGTTAAATTATCAATATTTTAAAATTTAAATTTTTTATTTATTGAAATAAAATATATGTTATTTTAAATCTCAAATTTTGCATTGACCCTCTAATTAAACTATAACTTTTAAAACAACTCTAAACAAATTTTTATCTATTAATTTTATTTAAATAAAAATTAATAAAAATAATTATGAAAAATAATAATATTTTTTATTATTTTTTTAAATTATTCAAATAAATTTTAAAATTTATTTCAATTAACGAACTATTTTTATAAATTTTTAAAATTTTTGATAATATAATTTAAAAATTATTTCATATAATAAAAAATAATAAATTTTTTAAATGTAATTGAAATTTTTTGTTGATTTAAGTGAAAATTTATTGTAAAAAATATTTAATTTAAATATTTTTTATTTTTTTATAAATTTATTCTATTCTAAATTGATAAACAAAATAATTTAAATTAATAGTTAAAATAATTAAAAGAAAACAAATTAAAAATTTTAAATGATATTTATTTTTAAAAATAATTAAACTATTTATTAATATATTATAATAAATAAAACAATCTCAGTTAATGAAAAAAATATTTTATAATAGTAACTTTTAATTAATGATTCTACAGTAGCAATCACCATCGCAATAGGAATCAGTGAAAGCAGCCAATATGAAAGGAAATGGTTATTTTTATAAATATTTGAAAATTCACGAATATCTGCAAATATTAAGCTCAGCTCATACATGATATCAGATAGTTTTTGTTCCAACACCCCTCAAGAGTGGCATTTCATATACAGATTACTCAGAAACAGAAACAAAGGACTTTATTTCACAGAGCAGAGCCCACAGGACGCCAAGCTGCTCTTCCTCTATCTCTCGCTGTCTGTTTGTCTTCCACCACCACCGCCAGCAACTCCTTTGTGTAGTAGCCTCTAGCCATCTATCTGTGCTTGCCGTATCGGTCATAATCACGCTCACGCTCGCGATCCCTTTGCCTGGAGCCCCGAGAGTGTCGATGAGGTTCTTCTTCCCACTCGGCTGCTGGTGGTGACGATGGTTCGTACCTTGATGGCTTCCTCTTAAAATGTCTGTCGTCATCACTGGACTCGTAATCCGCAGTAGTACTGGCAGTCTTCTTGCTGCCACCACCACTAGTCACCGAAGGGGCCTTTGCGTCATAGTACCCATTCGAGGTCGACTTGTTATGATGAGCAGAAGAAGCAGAGGCAGTCGCTGGTTCGGTTGCAGAAGACGAGATCTTCCGTTTTTTGTTGGCGAGTTCTTCTTCCGGGTAGCTTATGCGAGAGAACACGCTTGCCTTCTTCTTGTCGGCCGCGGCTGCTGCTGCTGCTGCAGCTGCAGCAGCTGCCATTGTTGCTGAAGTGGGCTTGGGCGCGGCTTCAGAGGATGGTTTAGAAGAAGACTCATAGCGGTGATGGTGGTGCCTGTCGTGGTCGCGATCGCGATCCTTGTCACGGTCTTGTTCGTGTGGGGCGTCATAGTCACGATCCCGAGACCTTTCAGGTTCGCGGTCCCGGTCATGGTGATGTTCGGCCTTCCTCTTGGATGGGCGTGGTGGTGGCTCTAGATCGCGTGGGGGCCGTTCTGGTGATAACCTCTCCAATGGGTGGCGATGATGGGGATGGTGGTCTCCTCCGGAGGACAGTGGCACTGATTTCTGCACAGACCAAGGCAGAGAAGATTAGATCACACACCTTAGAGTTTTGCCTCTAGCATTTAATAAAACAGCAAAGTTCCCTCTTCAAAGATTCTGGTTTTTTTTTTTTTATTTACTTTGATGTTACATGGTGGGCCTCGAAGAAAGCCCATCATAAGATTCTGCAGTTCCCTTTTCCCCACTTGTTCCCCCCCCTCCCCCAACAAAAAAACAAAAAAAAAAAGACTTCGGAAAAAGAACAAAAAGAACCATTAACATTCTGTTCCTTGTTCTCGAACTGCGTTGGATTTTGAATTATAAAACATGCAGGAGTTGGTAGCTCTGACTAGAAGTACTAACGTATAGGTTCACCTTACATAGACTTTAGTGCCACTACTGTCAGACAAACTAACCCTGAAAGTTAGACAGGGAAGTTACTAACTGGGCTGGACCACGACCCACAACAAACCCCAAACGGAAAGGAAACACCATTAAGTGGTAGACCACGTGAAGCAAATCCGCAGGAAAATTCGATATAGAGCCCTCTTCATGATCAATACCAGAATATTATTACCATTCTGGGTCTTTAAAAATAAGTCCAGAACAAACAAAGAAGTTCGGGAAATCGAAAACTCATTAAGGGAGGATAAAGATCGTGTAACAGAAAGGCTGAAGAAAATGAACCTATCCTACAGGAAATGGAAAATTCATTAGTTATCAGGGTTCCCATTTGCAACTCTGACCACCTTCACTTTATAGCCATTTCCACCAACTCTCCATAAAAATGATGAGAAAACATAGAAAGAGCATCAAAAGCTTGGAATATTTACAATAGACAGGCAGAAGAACACCTGTTAAAAGATTCCAAGTTTCTGATCCTTCCTATGAGTTCTCCATATCACAAAATGGAGATTCTAGGAAAACTTAAAATAAAATGGATAAAGAAGTCCACAATAAGGGCTGATCAAAATTTGCTACATCGACCAACCCTATCTACACAAAAAAAAATAATAATAATAAAAAATCCTTTCCTCACAGGATAACGTAAAAGTACTGTGTTGCTAAATAGCTGTTCTCTTGTCATGTTGGCTTTGTCTGGCCAAATTTTTTCCCGAAACCACGTAAAGTACCTGCTGGCATACACAAAGAAAGAGAAGAGAGGGAAACTTGGATGATAGAAGATACATACAGATTTAGATTTCATGGAGGAAACATCAATGCTGCTATTCACTTCCCTACCATATTCGCGATCCCTGGAGAACTCCCTGCTGCAGAAGGAATTAAAATTACTTTATTATATCATATGCAAACAACAGTATATAGGTGGATTAGCAGGAATCCTATAACCAACACTGTGCAACATGATAGTGCATCCTATGGCTAAGATCAGCCTAAACACAGACAAACAAAAGAAAATGGCAAAGGAGAAGAACAAATTGAGACATTTAAAAATAAAGTCACCAAACACCATATTTAAGACAAGTATTGAAAGGGAAACCATGTTACCTTTCACCTCGTCTCTCATTTTCACGCTTCCTCCTCAAATCAGCTTTCCGGGCCTCAAACTCCTCTCTGCTCATAACAGGAGGCGGGGCATTCATACCCATTCCAAACTCTGCAAGATCCCTATATCGAACATGGAGAACCAATTAATTTGCAAAGAATAGGCTTGTTAAACTTAGAAGGCATCCAGTTACATAATAAACGCATCCTGAATAACATCAAGCTATAGTGTTTCGCAACAACATGCACAAAACAAGCTCTGCACAATTGACCAACAAATCCCCACCACCCAGGGCCATGAGAGAGACAGAAAACCCACAGAAAAGTTAGCAAACAGACTTCAAAATACCTGTAAGGGGGCACAGTTGGAAACATAAAACCCTGAGCAGCAAAAGGATCTTGAGGCATGACACCCCCAAAAGGCATGTCTAAGGGGCCCAGCCCATAACCCATATAGGGCATTGAACCAGCATAAGGGCCCATAAATCCATCCATACCAGGTTGCATGCCTCCCCAGTATGGATTGAAGGCAGAAGGGCCCATGGGCATCATATAATTCTCAGCTGCAAGATCTTGGGGTGTTTTCCATTGCAAATCTACAAGGCATTCCAAACAAGAGATATAAGTATTACATATTTGACATAGATCGTCTTTACAATACATCAAATACCAAAAGAAAGGGCTAACGGCTCACCATTTGCAGGCAACCGGGGCTTCTTTTTCTTCTTTTTCTTTCCTGACAAAGCAAAAGCAACATGATATTAAGCACTAAATCTTATCCATAACTCATTCATACAAATAACCAACAAAATACAAATTTAATCTTTTATTCTGCTATGAAGGAAACCACTAAAAATTTCTATACAACAGCCACTATGGAATCTTTAAATCCAAATCAAATATGATAGAGAATTTGACAACCTAAATTTTTAAGAACACTAGAAAGAAGAAAAGAGGAAGCTTGTAGGAAAAGTAAGAAAAAATTGTCTGACCAACTAACATAACAGTTAGTAATCAACCCAGACCTGGCTCCCCAGAAGCTAATTTCTGTTGTACTTCTTCCTCAGCGACTGGAGCACTCCCTTGCGAAGCTGCTTCCTTCACACTCATTGACTCATGCGTTGCTTCAGATGCATCCACTGTCTTTGCAGTTTGCACTTTCTCTAACATAGGTTGCGGTGCACTACCACTAGCAGCCTTTCCTTCCCCTACTGTCTCCTTCAAAGTTGGAGTTTCTTCCTTACCAGCTGATGGCTTCTGTTCTCCCTTTGATGCAACAGAAGTAGTAGGAGATGGAATCTTAGGAGGTGGACAACGTGCAGACTCCATATCTAAATTTCAAACAGAACAAATTATGACAAACTTAGTTATCCCTACACCAATTTTTTTATTTTTACCAGAACATTATTTACCAATGTTAGAGAAACTCATAAATAAGTAACAAACCTTGAACTTGAAAAGCGCTCCCTGCATTTTCAGCACTGCTGTTACCAGACTCCAAAATTCGATTAATAGTATCCCTAAGCGTCTTATTTGGCAGAAGATCATCAGCGAGTATGTTTGTTGCCCCACATACACACATTGATTTCGAAATGATGTGATCCCTGATACCTGCATTGCATTTCTTAAGTGAGCACAGAAAAAGACAAACCAAAAAAAGAAGATAGCATAATAAGATTAAGAGTAGCCAAAGCACGCCAAACTACAAGATGACATCTAATAACGCTTAAATGATAGATTTCAAGCTTCAACGAGGCATAGATGTTAACAAAGAAAATAGATGGTTGAAAGCAAAAATAACAGAACTTACACTTATCACAGAAACTCTTAAAACAACATTTGCTTGTTAATACAGCATCTTTCATTACTTCCTTGCACAATGGGCAGTGAAGTTCAGGTGGAAGATCACCGACAGAGCGTGTTGATGGTAAGCCCTCAATTTCCTTTTCAAAAGCAGCTCTGTATTTAAAAGTAGAAAATATGAAAATTCAGATCCTGATAATTAAGTTCTCTGAAAAGGCATGGACGAGCAAGACTCAAAGCATATATTAAATTTCACTTACTCATTCGGCTTCAAAACAGCAACTGCACCACTTGGCAACGCATATGAGCCATCTGGGGTTGCCATTAGCATAGACTTTGGAATACCAGTTGGAGGTTTTACCCTTTTAATATCATAATTAGGATCACCATTTGTAGGGCAGTGTTGAATAAAATGTCCTGAATCAGAAAATTCACATCATCAAATCTTTTTCCCCCCTTAAAATATGAGTAATAATCAGCAGTGTGTAGCAAAAGAACAAGAAATATATCATCAAAATGTGAACATACCAGGAACCTTGCACCGGTGACAAACATAACCCTGTGGGGGAGTCTTCCTCTCCAATCCTAATCGACCTCAATAAGAGAAACATAAATTTCAGTATCACATAACCACCAATGTAGGTTAACAAGAGAGAAAAGCAAAGGCAGGCGAGGTCCAAGAGAATCACCAAAACCACGTCCTCCCATCCTTCCACCCATACCCCTTCCAAAACCTCTACCAGGGCCGAAGCTGTCAGCACCTTGGCTGCAAATACAAAATAAGTTCTTAGTAGCAATATCACAAATAACAATTTCTAAATTACCCATGTAGAAACGAAAAGATCATTGCCAGGGCATGTAAGTTATTTTTTCTTTAAAAAAAAAAAAACACCAAAAAGGCATCTCACCGCTGCCAATCCAAGGCTGGAGTATCAATTAAAGCCTTTATCTTGCTGTCCTCATCAGCTTTATTCGCTGGGGGAGCGTCTGGAACTGGAATGCTTGACTGAGGTGGCAGCGCTTCAGGAATTGAATACAAATCATTCCCAAATTCATCCCACTCAGAGTCTTCAGACTGAAAAATCAGATTACACGTATTATTACTTTGTGTGAAACAGGCTATCTTGATACATCAAAAACTAGATAAAATCCTAGAATGTATGGCAGTAGAAGAGCTTACGTATTTCACAGTAGATGATTCAGCACCAGGGAAGTTACTCTTATCTGGTATGGTGTCCTCCACCTTAGTTTCAACCGTTGGCCTGCAAAATATAACAACACCAGAAACTCAACCTAGCCCTCTGATTCTTCTCCACACAAGGCCATAGGTAAGACAAACCTAATTAAGCGTTGAAGCACCTCTAGGAGATGCATTACTAAAGATTGAAAGAAAAGGACTACAAAACAAGGCAGACCTATTCTGCAAATACAAATGAAGCTGAAAACAGAACTGCATAATTGATCTAATACGTTCACCTAAGATTGAACAAATCAAACCAAATGATTAAAAATTCAAAGGTTCGAGGTAGTACGTTTGTTCAGTAACAATGGGCAAACGAGGACGTCCAGGAACCCGGCGAATTAACACAGAAGTATTTTTTGGGATTAACATAGCTTCATCAAGATACTCTGAAATTGAAAAAAGAGAGAACAAGTCTAAGTGTATAAAACAGTGCCGAACAATAATCCATTAACCAAAAACAAACTTCCCCTGAGACAACCACTCATTCACATTGAGAAACAAGTGGGCTGAACCATGCAAATCAAGTACGTTCTGACATTACTCAGAAAACAATAATGCGCCTATTTGGCCACACATTTGATTATCAAATAATCACAAGCTCTCCCAGGTTATGCTTTCTCTGATTTTCTCAGGATTTATGCAAACCAAGCTATCAAAATAATTACAACTTCTAATGAAAAGCAGTTAACAATAGCTCAATGATAAAGAAATGTGGCGGTGCCCCCCAGAGTATACAAGACCATGAGTGATATTCAGTTGAGATGAAGTCCCATATTCAGATAGAATGTTATTAATAATTATTTGAGGCAAAAACTAGAATTTGTTCAAATGCCAGACCCACAAAGCTGATACTGATGAGTTGGACTAACTCTATCAGAAAGCAAAAACCAACCTTCATTAGTTTGGGCGTTAGTGACCACGAGGTCGAAGTCCGTACCCCTGCCCAAGTGCTTTGATTCAAAAATTTTTTCTTTCAAAACACCAACTGATATAAATGGACCGTCCATAGGGATTGAATCATAATCTCTTGCACTCTTAAACTTGTAATATACAGCCATGACTTTTTTTTTTCACTGATATAAGCAAGTATATCTACCAAAAGGAAAAAACACACAAAATAAAACCAATCAAAGGCCTCCAAGAAAAAAAAAAAAGAAAGGGGGCCTGATTCTAAATACAAAAGCTAAGCTCTTTTTGTAATCTTCAGTTATTCTAGAAAGATCGAACCAATCAAATCCACGGAAGCAGAACCCCAGCGAAGTTATTTTGTGCGCCACAGAACCCGAACCAGATTAATAAAAGTGGAACCTTCAAAAATCCAATTAATGGAACAATTGCTCTGGAAAGAGGAATAGAAACTCAATCAGAGTCTTCACTCAGAAATCGGTCACCGATTCTCGGAATTTCAATAGAAAATCTGTAGTTTCCCAGGAAAACAAACGGATCGCAGCAAATGGAAGAAAAACCCCTTGATCAAGGATCAGAAAATGGCGACACCGACACCAACTCTTCGTTCAGCAAATCAGCAAAATCCACGTCGATCAAGACCTTCAAGAATTCGATAGTGTTTGCGCAGAGCACCACCACAAATGGGAAAAATTGACGCTCAACCTATGATTCTTCGACGAGGAAATGCGAAACTCGTACGCGAACTAGACGAGTTTGATTTTGAGAAATCCGAAAGTACAGCAGACTTGGCAATAAAACTCGAGCAATCAAGAAACACGAGCGAGAATTTCACGCCATAAAGCAAGTATCCATATTGGCGAAGGAATGATATTCAGATGGCAAATAGGGTTAGGGTTCCAGAAAAGTGAGAGAGATAGCCCGAGAGCAAACACGTCGACTTCACGTTGTGAATGCTCTTCAACAGCGTCAAAAATCAACCTCTTATGTGCCTATATATAGGCGAAACACTTCAGAGTTGCAGGGTTTCACTCGCTTCCGTGTGCGCGTTCATCTTACTTGCTTTTAAACAACGCGTTGTTTGGGACATGTAGTGGGCCGGGCCAGCGTATATCCAGAATTTCTTTTTCCAAACATATTGAGTTATAAATTCAACTAACTTATCCATTTGGATTCAGATTAAAATTTATTGAAAAATCAAAAAATCAAAAAAATTAAAATTAAAATTTTCATATTTAATTTTTTTATAAATAAAAATAATTATTTAACTTATTTTGTAGAAAATAATTTTTAAAATATTAAAAAAATTTATTTAAAAATTTTATATTATTAAAATTTTAAAAAATTTATAAAAAATAATTTAAAACTATCTAAATTTAAAAATAAACTTAAAATATAATATGTAATATATTTAAATTATTTTGAAATATTTTAATAAATTTTTCACCATCGAATTGATGTTTAATTTAAATTAAATTAATAAATGAATTTAATTTATTATTTTTAAAATATTAAAATATATTTAATAATATAAAATAAATATTAAATTTTATATAATTTTTATTTGATATGATTTAAATTTATTTTATTTTTATTTTTAAAAAATTAATCACTTACGATTAAAAGTGACTACGGTTAGAGTTCAATTCAATTTTGATTCTAAATTGTAGCTTCAAAGTTAGAATAAACCAAAGTCTGAATCGTTAAACTTTCGCTTCGGTTAAAAGTTGATTCGAAAAAGATTTAAGTTTTTGTTCGGATTTCAATTCATAAACAATTCAAGTTCAGATTCGATTCAAAGTCACTTTAAAGAAATTGTTTCTTTTTAATAAAAGTATTTTATATTTAAATTAAAAATTTTAAATAATTTTTTAATAAAAATATAGTAATCATATTTTTATTAAAAAAATACATTTTTAAAAACTAAATTATTTTAAAAATATTTTTATAAATTTTTAAATTAAATTATTATATATATTTAATTAATTTAATTAAAAATCAAATAAAAATCATTAATTTTAAATTATTGATTTTCGTTTCGACTCCAAATTTATATGAAAATTGAATCATATTCAAAGTGATTTCGGTTACGGTTCAAAATCAATACTGCTATAAATAGTTTTAGTTCGATTCAAAATTTAAATGTTATGGTTCGGTATACCGATTTGAATCAAATCATAATCATCCTTACTTGCGATGCTGTTTGCTATAAGTTAAGGTTAAATTAAATTTACATTGGCTATTTTATTTGATGATTATATTTCAAATTTAAATAATAGTTTTCATTAAAAGGAATTTGATTATTTATGGTTTGATTAACATAGCCTTAATCCTCTATGTATGATGAATCTAAATTTTCAAAAATGATAAATATTGAACTTAAAATTAAATTAATTTAGTTATTACAAAATTCAATTTTAATGTTCAAAAAATAACAAATCGAATTAAATATTAACTCAAATCATTATAATATCAAATGATATTTTTATTATTAAAATACTTTTAAAAATATTAAGTAAATTTTACATTCTACTTTAAAGTAACTTTTAAATTTAGATTTTTTATTCAATAATTATTTTTATGATTTTTTAAATTTTAACAATGAAAATTTTGAAAATATATATTAGTACTTGAATTTTTTTTATGATGACAGCTTAAAAATCTTTTTACATCAATAAAAAACTTTAAGTTAAAATTTATTATACAAATCTCTAATTTGAATATCATATATTTTTAAATTATTTTTAATTTAATTTAAATTTATAATTAGTTTAAAAATTAAATTTTATTTGATAATATAAAACAAAATTTAAAGTTTTATATGACTTTTATCTAAAAATATATAATTATAACACGAATCATGACTTAACAATAGATACAATCAATGGAGTTGGAGGGTTTTAAGTGGATTACTTACTTAACTCAAGCGATTAGCTTGTGCATTAATTGATTTTGTTTGCGGTCATAGCTAATCATTTTTTATATCAAATTTTATTTTAATATCAATTATTTTTCACAAATTAGTTGTTGTATTTGTACATTTAATTGGATAACAATGTTAATGACAAGTTCATCAATCTTGATTGTAGAATTAGAATAAAAAATTAGAATGAATTTCATGTTTTTTAACTTTTTTTTATATGAAATGACAATAAAATTATGCGGATCTCACATGAATTTGTGAGAAAAGAAAAAGAGTGGCAAGCTTAAGCCTTACACCGGATTGATGCTCTCATTTTTCATTATTACGTAAAATTATTATTTTGCATTTCATTTATTTTCAAATTTATGGATAAAACAAAAAAAAGAAAAAAGTCGTCGTTTATTTATTTTTATTTTTTATGTAAAAACTTTTTTTATGATTTAGAATTTATTTTATGTTTATGATTTAATTTATGATGAATGATTATATATTATTACTTATAATTATGTTGATGGATAATATAAATTTATTATTTTTAAAAAAAATATTACTTTTTGGTAAAAAAAATTAATGTTTGATTTTTTTATTTTTTACAAACATTAATTTATAACGATTAAAAAATATATTATTATTTTTAAAATTAAAAATATATAAATCTATTCAAAAGGATATACAAGTAATTTTATACCAATTTATTTCAATTTTAAATTAAAATGAATATATGAATGAGATTCATAATGATTTCAATTTGGATTTTTGAAATCAAAATAAAAAACTTATTATGAATTTGTCTTTTAATTTTAATTCATGTCTATTCTGATTTTATTTATTTCAAATCATATTTATTTTAATGCACTAAGTAAACACCTCATAAAATACACCACATAACAACAAACAAAAACCAAATAAGATGCAAAGTAATTTTTAAAAGGCTGATTATGTGAAAGCATTTGTCGTCATCATCCAATTAATAAAGGAATTTAACAAATTTAACAAGTAATTGTACAACAACTTAAATGACATTTGTTTAAGCTATATATATGATCAAACTTAAAAAGGTTAAAAAGTTAGTTTAACTATTTTGACAAAATAACTTAATGATATTTAACTTGTTATCGTAAGAAAAAATATTTTTAAAATAAAAATATTAAAAGTAAATATATATTTTTTTAAAATCATGTGCACTTTTTTATTTGAACCTTAAAATATATATTAATTTGATTGTATTCTAAATATTTGAATTTAACTTAATTTGAATTTTTATTCAAATGATTATGAAAAATTGATGATATTTTTTGTTGTTGAAATTATTAACTTAAATCACATTTATGCTTATCTTTATTTTTATCTTTTACACATACTTATTTTTAATTAAAATAGATTAATTTTAGAGTAGTAACATGATCATACAACAACCACAAAAAGAATTCTAACCATCTTTTTTTTAATAAAAAATTTTATCTTTAATTTTCACATGGTAGTGAGACCCCTCTAACTTACTAGTTAATTCATTGATAAAAAAAGTTTGTGATTTGTAAAAAGGACATTAGGTATGGGTAACTTTTTACTTTAGTGTTAGAGGGTTGCATTTAGCATTTAGCTTTTTTGTGTATTACTAGTTCATTAATTAATTATTGTATTTGTATTGCGCATTTAGTTTTTTTATGCATTAATAATGACTTTTAATGATTATTATATATATATATATATTATGTATCAAGTATTAGCATCGATCTTTGACTATTAAGTTATTTTAAGTGATTTTTTAAAAAAATGTCAAATTGCTATTTTGATGTTCAATTTAAAAGTTTTTCGATTTCAATGAAGTGTTGAAGTAGCTTCATCAAATTGATGCAACAATTATATTACATCAAATATGGTGCAATATTGTTACTGCATTATTTATACTTTTTTTATTAAATTTTAAATTATATGATTTCGTAATGATGTATTTCTTAAGCATATTCCTTTTTATTCTATCACTGTTAGTCCTCCCACTATAACTAAGTCTAATCTCATTTATATTAATCATTTCAATCATAATACAAATGACTTATTTACTGTTTCACATGTACCTATTCCATTTTTAATTCATGATTATTGTAAGGTTAACATTGATAATTTAGTAGATACTGATACTATAATTGTTGCTAATGCTATTACTACTCTTCTTTTTCCAGTTGCTTTAACACTTATTTAGATTGTGGATCCCTCTCACTATCCACAATATCTTTATAAGTTAACTAAACTATAATATTTTGTTTACTCTTATTATTCAAGCTCTTTTATTTTCTTTTTAGCTTTTATTCACCAACTCTTTAAGTCTCTATCTTATAAAGAGGTGATTTTTAATCTTCTTTAGTAGCGGGCTATGACTGAAGAACTTTTTGCTCTACATCAAACTTTTACTTGGGCTTCTTCCACCAAGCAACCATGTGATCATTTCTGATTGGGCTTATAAGATCAAACCCAAATTTAATGGGTGCATTAAAAGATAGAAGGGTCGATTAATAATTAAAGAATATTCTCACGAGTGTGATTTGAATTTTGAGGAGACTTTTGCATTTTTGAAACTACTATAGATCTTTTTATTCGTGGGTGGTATATTTCTTAGATTGATGTTAAAAATATCATGGTGATCTTAAAAAAAAAAAGGTTTATACAGTATCTCTTTTTGGTATTTCTTATAACCTTAGTGAAGTTTGCAAGCTTCAAAAAACTCTTTATGATCAAACACTTCGACTTGGTTTGAAAGATTTTCCATTCAAATCACCTTCCTTGGTTTTTATTCAAACCATCATGATTCTACTTTGTTTATTAGAAACACTTTTGCTAGTTGTATTTTGCTTTCCTTATATATTGATGATATGATTATTATTGATGATAATCTCGATGGAATTGCAGTATTCAAAACGTAGTTAGTACGTTATTTTGTAATAAAATATTTAAGGCTACTAAGGTATTTTTTAGATATTGAAGTTGCTTTCTCTTCAAAAATTTATCTTTCCTCTCAAACTAAACACATAGTTAATGTTCTTAAGCCGCCTTATTCATAACAAGACTATCAATTCTCCTCTAAAACTTAATACTTACTATTTTTTTTTGATGGTCTATTTTATCTTACCATCACTGATCTAGATATTTTATACATAGTTCATATACTTAGTCATTTTGTTACCTCACATGTTACGGTTCATTGGGCTATTATTCTTTCTATTTTGAGGTATCTTCGGGGCATCTAACTTCAAAAACTTAACTTTTTTCAACTTCATTGCGAGCATACTTTGATCTACTTGGGCTAATGATTCTATGAATCGAAAATCTATTATTGGCTTTTATATTTTCTTAAGAGCATCCTATTTTTTGGAATGAAAATAAGAAATATGATATTTTTAGATCTTCATCAAAGGTAGAATATCATGCTATGGCTTCTACTACTTATGAAATAATTTAATTGCATTGGTAGTTTATTGAAATGAGTATCTTTCTTTCTTTACCCATTCCTATGTATTATGATAATAAGAATGCTATTCAGATTGTACGAACTTTGATCTTTCATAAGCGGACTAAGCATATTAAGATTAATTGTCATATCATCAGATATCATGAGCTTTAGTATAGCATGCCCTTGATAAGGCGTTGTAGTAACAAAGATTGAAGGATCAACATGACTCGACCATTGGGTGTCTACCGAGTTTAGCAACTATGAGTTATGAAGTTGACTTGATTAGCTAACACGGTGGATGTAGCTTTAACCCAACGGTATTAGAGTCTAGTTAAGTGAATAATCCTCTAAGGCAAGGAGATGATAGGCGTTTGAAAATGGGTCCCTGAGCCAAAACCATTTAAGGGTTGTCATATTTTGAAGGAGTTTAAAAACTTTTTATGAGATATAGAATAATATTTCAAGACAACTCCCATTTTGAAAAAAGAGCAAATAATAATCACTAGTAAATATTTGTAAGGAAACACAAAACTCTAGTGTCAAACTCAAACAAAGAATGATGAGAATACTTGATGACTGAAACTTGAAACGTGAAAATTTTTGAAAAAAGAGTTAAAGAATCAATTTTTATCTTGTAATACGATTTGAGTTGCAAAGGAGGCGTTAAAAATTTTAAAACACACAGGTTCTGTGCAAGATTATATAAAAGAATTCAGCTCGATGTTGCTTCACATCAAAACATATGTAAGAAGGATAAACTATTCAACTTTATTTCTCAATTGCATCCCAAGCATAATCAAAACTAAAAGATAAGGTGTGAAGGACATGCCTTTTACTTTTACAATTGTGGATAATTTGGTCGACTTCAAGTACAATAAGAATTCTAAAAAAGATAGTATCAATGGCAAGTCCAAGAAGAAGAGGGTGAAAGCTTTTTATGACAAGTTTTAGAATAATTCTCATTTATGGACTAAGGGGAAAGGTATTGTTAACTTCAGTTGCTATTTTTATGTAGTGGTCCACATAGAGTAAGAGAATAACCAAAAAGACAAAAGTTAAATGCACTAATTGTGAATGAAGGTAATTAAAAGGAGAATATGAAGGAAGCACTTATTATGGTGAAACCACTTTAATTGTTAAATGCTATCATAACTAAGATTGCATACATAGATTTGATGTATGTGTTGGTAAAAATTAGTGGGACTAAAATGATGGCTTTGTTGCATACTGGTGTTACTAATAACTTTGTGGTAGAGGAAAATATTCTCTTATCACAACGAAGATAGAGGCTTTAAATGCAAAGGTTAAATGGCCGCTGTGACATTGGAATTAAAGAGTTAGTGATGGAGCATCAATCACATCATCATACCATTCGATGATTTCGAGTTAATTTCGGAGTTGAATATCTATGTGGCAACAAAGGCATTCTTAATGCCTCACATCGATGAGTTGATGGTAATGGAGGAGGCATCACCATGTTTTGAGAAAATAACTAATTGCTTGAGTTTGACGGCAAAGAAAGTAGGAACAAAGTTGCAAGGCTGGAAGTAACTTAAGGTGGATTCGAGTAAAAGGCAAACAACACCAAAGAGCTACCTCAAGGAAGCTTTAATGATTATCTCGAATTCTTGATGATGGAGCTTAGTTAGCCACGTGAGTAATAAGTTGGCTAAATCTTAGCATGGAGGGGCTTTACGCCAAGTTGAGAAAGCATGAAGTAGAGCGTATGATAACAATGTGATACTCGTTAGTGCTATATGGGTTAGTAGTTACAGGTAAATATGAGAAAACGTTAACATGTAAGTGACTTGACGGTGAAGGTCATACCAATAAGCTAAAGTTGCATGATGGCATGGTGAATATGAGCATTGTGGCCATCAACTTTAGTAATGTCATTGGTAGGCATCATGAGCTCTAGTATAACATGCTTTTAAGTAAGGCGTTGCAACAGTAAGAGTTGAATGATCGACCATTACGTGTCTGGCGAGTCTATCAATAATAATTTATGAAGTTAGCTTGGTTGGCTAACATGATTGATGTGGCTTTGACTAAGTGGTTAAATAGCTAGGTTTAGGTGTCTAAGTGCTTAAAGTGTATGGTAGTAAAGTGATGCATGCACCAGTAAGTAGCACATGAGGTGCACGTAGGGTGGTTATGTTGGTTCATGCAGTTGGCTGCAGTTGGCTGTAGTTGCTATGAGTTGACAACAATTCATAGGAGTCAGGATAAGTAATGTTATAAGTTTATTATTAGGTTGTATGTATAATCACACTTTATGGTGATGAAGCCACATACCCTAAGATGGTTGAGGGTGTTAACAGCAAGTTTACATGTATTTAAATGGTAGTACAAGTAGAATCATCGGGTCTATGATATCATGTTATATTTTAGGTTGTATTCCTTTTTAAAAGTAGTAAAAAGGTTAAGATTGGTTATAAATTTATATAGTGAGGCAATAACAATGGAGAGATTTTATTTTTTTTTTAATTTTGATAATTTGATTTTTATAATAATATCTTAAAAATAATTTAAATAAATTTTATATTTTATTTTAAATTTTTTTAAATTTAAACAAATTTTGACTTGTAAGTAATTTTAATTAAATTTTTAAAATTTTTAATAGTGCAAAATTAAAAAATTAATCATTACTGGTAAAATTATAAGAAATTTATAATAATAATTTAAATATTTTATATATATAAAAAATTCAATTCAAAATTCATTCTTTGCGTTTTAATTTTTTTAAAAATTTTTAATAAAATTTAAATAAAACTAAATTAAAACGTTAAGATAGAATTAAATTAATCATGCTTCAAGATTTATAATTTAAAGTTTTTTTTATATGTACCCAAAAACATTAATAGAATAACAAGTGAGAAGTATTTTCAAACAAAATTTATATTTAAAAATTAACTAAATTTTAAATAAATTGTATTATTTTTAATTAAGGAACGGAAATCCAGGTATGAATCACAGCATTAGACCATAAACTTAACGGACGTCGGGTATGGCTTGGCCCAAACTCATGAAAAATTTGGGCGTGGTTGGACCATCTGACATAAGAAAACGACTACGTAACGTGTCGACATCATTTCTCAGTTTTCCTTTCTTGAAAGGAAACGCCCTGGACGGAAGAGAGGCAAATTAAAATCCGTTAAATGGCGGTTTTAAAACCATCTCTAACCGCCAAATAGCCAGCCATGATCTCACACAATTCCACTTCTCAATTGATCAAAGAGAGATTCATGAAGATTAGCAGAAGTTATTCACAGTAGAAACCTAGAAAAGAAGAAGGAAACCGAGAATCCAAAGGGAGACCCCGAGAAATGGAGCCATTGATTCTGCTTCTCGCTTGTATACTCTTTGGTCTTGTTGCCATCCAAAATGGCGTCGTCTCTGGAGTTCAGATTCTGTCGAAATCGAAGCTTGAAAAGTGCGAGAAAACTTCGGATTTCGGTAACTTGAATTGCTCTACCAAGATCATGGTAAACATGGCTGTCCCTAGTGGATCGGTAATTGTTCGCTACTGGAAATGATTTATTTGCTTTTTTTTTTGTTTTGGATTTTTGATCTGATCAAGGTGTAGTTTGTCTTGGTTTGATATTAAACTGGTTACTGAACTAGCATAAACTTATTTGAAGAGAGGAGTAACAGTCAATATTTAAAAGTTTTAAGGGGAAAGATATTAGTCACGTCTCATTGTATATACTTTCCAGTAGTTTTGTAAAGTAATACACGTGCCTTGTTTTTCACTGTAATTTCTTTGGATGACTAGAAAAACTAATGGTAATTGGTTCTCAGAGTGGTCGGGAGGCATCTATTGTTGCAGAAATAGTGGAGGTCGAGGAGAATTCTACCAACAAGATGGAGACACTGCGAATACCACCTGTTGTAACCGTCAATAAGTCTGCAGCATATGCTCTTTATGAGTTAACATACATACGGGTATAGCAACTTACTTGCTAAAGCTTATATTATAGACTAGAGGAGAACTTGGAGATTAGTTTCTTCTTTAGTTGACTTTGCAATACAAAATCTCGGTGCATTTTCATTGTTATTGGTGGAGCTTGCTTGCTATGAGGAGAATAGGCTGCTGCATAGTGAACTTTTGTGTGGTTATGTGAGTGGAATTATTTAATGGTATATGGATAACGGAAGGAAACTTGCAATCTTGTAAATGCCACCTCAGGGTTGGGGGGGGGGGGGGTGTTTTAGAACATCTTGCTATTTTGAGCATGGATATTCAGAGGAAAAGTTGTTAGATGTGGTAATTCTTCATCTCTGTATTAGAATTTTATACCCACACTATCTAGATTGCTTTCTATAATGCCTCTATCCCTAACACATTTTGAATGAAACTCCACCTAGGATGTTCCTTATAAACCCGAAGAGTATTATGTGAAGACACGCAAATGTGAACCAAATGCTGGTGCAAATGTTGTGAAGATATGTGAGAGGCAAGTAGTATCAACTTGCTCCACACCTGTTTCTGCTTTTAGTCAGCCAGATTGTGTTTTATTAAAATAGTCAATTGTGCTAAATTTTAATGTTTGGACTTTTTTCTTTTTGCCAGTTGTTAAATTATAGTAGTTGTTCATTTGATATTGGATGAGAAAAGCAAACATCTATATGAAAATATAAATGAATCGTTTTGGCCTAAACCTAAACAAAAGGGATTATTGAAGGTTGTTATTTCTTGTATGTTAGTTCTTCACCATGCTTATAGTTTCTATTTCAGCTATGTTAATTTGGTTTAAGCAACTATCTAATTTTTCGGCCACCTGTTAGCCACAATACGAATCTTTTTTTCAAAATAATGAACTGAGGTTTAATCTATTCAAGGTAATGATTTCGGGAAATGATTTTGTTTACTTAAGTGGAATGATATACTTCTCAGTAGTTCAATGGCGATACCCTGAAGACTGCGTAAGTAAAATGGGTTGGGAAATTTGAGGTTGAAATATTACATACATGAAATGTCACTCAACTTTTATATCCATTCTTTCTGTGTAAAGCATTCATATTTTTGCAGCCATTGAATTCCAGCACAGATGCACACCCACACAAAGCAGACATTTTGCTTGACATGGATTGATGTAACTGCTTAGTTTGTTGGTCTTGGACATGTAGTTTCAGATGCCCAAATAAATTGTATATGATAAATGCCTCTGTAACTCGATACTGACAAGAGTGCTTTGAATACCTTAGTATATTTTGTCATTTCGTCTTTAGGATGGGCTTGTTATGGTGGCCAATTATTTAAAACAGAAAGAGAGTTGATTTTTTGCATGCATGGAGTTGGACTGACTGCATTCTGGTGCTTGTTTAGGTTGCGAGATGACAATGGTCACATCATGGAGCATACTCAGGTGAATTTTCTAATGTTTTGTACATTTTTCCCTTTCCTAGATGCCATACTGCACTTTTTGAGCCCCAAATGCTATATATTTCATCATTTTGATTTATATACATAATTCATATACTACAAGTTTTGAGTAATTGAATTATTTTGGAGAATAATGTACATATTTGACTTCAAGAGTTGAAAACCTCTTGTCTAAACTGATGATCAAAGTTTTAAATGTTTAAATTATATAGTCATAGTGGTGCTAGAGTTCTGCTTGTCTGCGGTTTTTGTCCCTTCATTGTGCTGAATGTCTCAGACCATTAAGGACAGAGTTCAGACTTTCTTATACTTCCTCTACTTCTTTATAACCTTTTCTTCTAATAAGTTTTTGTCTTACTCTTGTCTTTTCTTTCTTTTCATTCTTCCAAGCCAATTTGTTGTTCTTGTGGACCTCAGCGCCGGGTACCTTCATCTTGTGGAACTGTTTGTATGTGCTTCTATTATTGTTAGGATTCACATATTTTCTTTTGGGAGGCCACACTTTTCAATGTTCTGGTGACTGGTGTTTATCTTGATTTCATTAGTTGACAAGCTGATCAAAGGAAAGGCCAACACTGCACATTGTCTCCGATTTCCAGGTGATTGGTATGGCCTTTGTGCTGCCTTTCTCTCGTACTTCAACTGTTTTTCTTGGGAAATCTCTATTTAGTCTGTGAAATGTGAGGATACACAGTATTGCTCCATCTAGTAGCTTATCGCTTAAAAATTAGTTTATGGTTGTATTAAATAAATGTCAAGAATGGACACATACAAGAACAGAAATATACATGCTAAATAATAAATCTTATCCACATAGGTTCCATGTCTTTGGCATTGGGCAGCGGTCTCTGGGATTCAGTGTCCGAATTGAGGTGAAGATGGGATCTAAAGTTTCGGTATGTTGTTTATCAATATGTTTTGTTCTTTTACCTGTTTATATTGCATCACTTATAACAAGTATCCTTTCTGTGAATTGGATGTGGATTTAAATGGAGAGAGTAATTATTTCTATATACCTTCATTTTTGCTCCATTTACATTTTCTATTTCTACTTGAATTACATAAAACCTTTCACGAGTTCAGTTAAATTGTTAGAATTTTCATTTGGCAGGTCATGAATCATTAAGTTGTCCCGCTAAGTTTCTTATCTTATGTTAGTGACATGATTTTGTTTTCAGTTTAGTGATGAAGACATTTTTGGATCTTGCTTTTGCTAGCAGGAAGTAGTTGTAGGTCCTGAAAACAGAACAGTGACATCAAGCGATGAATTTCTGAGGGTCAATCTGATTGGAGATTTTGCCGGTTACACCAACATTCCATCATTTGAAGACTTTTACCTTGTCATTCCAAGGCAGGTATGCTTTAGTATGGCTACATGTTAAGCAAAAATCCAATCAACAGCCTCATTCTTCTCAGTTTTTCTTTTTCTTTTTTCAGCATCTGAGTTTGACTATTTGGTTGCAGTCACCTTCTTATTTGAACCAATTTGAATTTAGTTTGGCTAACTGGCTAAGGGATCAGAAATTAATATTCTTGGTCTGCCTTCTAAGCTTCAGAGAAATTAGGTGTCGTGCATCTGACCATGCAACATAATATCCCAAGTAGAGGTGATTTAAAGAAACCAGAATGTCTTTGCAAACGTAGATATAGGATAAAATTGGAAGTTTGGAAATTATAAAGTTATGAAAGGTTGGAATATTAAGGTTGAGCTTGAAATGAAATTTGGTGTTCTATGCACCCTTGTGATGGAATTTGTTCAACTTTCTGTTCTCAATATAGGGGTAGTTTCATTATGTCTTAATAAGTATTGGATGACCTTTGCAAAAAATTGGCACTTGGACATCACAGAACAAACATGATTCTAGACGAAGTCAAAATAACAGCTAGGAATCTTGATGCAGCTTAATTGGACTAGTTTTTATATTTCCTGCTTACAATGTGAAGATTTTCTTGTAATGATGGTGTGGAAGTATCATAGTAGTTCAGGAAGTAATAATGCTTGATTGGTTCAAGTGAACCAGCTTACAAATTTAGATTCCTGAAGTTCTTGTAAGCTGCTCATTAGAGTTAAAAGATTTTGCTGCGGGTCTATTGATGACATTCTATCTTTTGCACTACATAAATGTTTATAAAGTGCTAGGCCGAAGGCTATTACTCTGCCCTAGAGCTAGTGTTATAATAATGACACTACCAAAATATAGTTAACCCTGGTTGACAAATACTAATGTATATGGATATTTTTCTCATCATATATCCCCTACACAGAGCCCATTTTTCTGCTGATATATAAGTATCTATACTTTGCTTATTGATTGTTTTGTATGATTGTGCCACGTTGTATTGCTGAGAAGTTTTTTTTTTTCTTTGCAAAAGGGTGGCCCAGGTCAACCACAGAATCTTGGGGGGAACTTTTCAATGTGGATGCTGCTCGAGAGAGTGAGATTTACGCTAGATGGTCTAGAATGTAACAAAATTGGGGTTAGTTATGATGCTTTCAACAGTCAGCCGAACTTCTGCTCTTCACCATTTTGGAGTTGTCTGCATAATCAACTCTGGAATTTCTGGGAAGTTAGTATATTAAATGAAACAACACTTCTTATTTTCTTTGGCTCCTTCTTCTACATGACATTCATTGACTTATGCTAGTGAATGAATCTAAAATTTGTGGCTACTTGTCTTCCCACTACCATGCCTCCTCCCACCAAAAAAGAACTCAATCTTTTCAGTTATTTCTTGCTGAAAGTTATCACTATTCTTAGTTTCTCTATGTAAATCATTGGGAACTTCATAATATTCTTGCAGCATATTATTATTCTCATTTTTATCCAGGTTTCATAAATTCGGTATACTTATCATTGGTGTTACTATGTTATTTCCAGAATGAAGAATTAAACTGGAATGATTTCTTTCTTCCTTTTTTTTTTTGACACAAACTTATGTAATTGGTATATGTTTTTGGTATTTTAGCATTATACAAATCTCACTTATATTTTACAGGCTGACAAGAACCGGATGAATAGGAATCAGTTGCCTTTATATGGTCTGGAAGGAAGATTTCAAAGGATAAACCAGCATCCAGTTATGTTATCAGCAATCACGGATTTTAAATTGAATCAGATGTCTATTAGTTGGAATCACTTAATGTTTAAACTTGGGTGCAGAACGCTGGGTCTCATTCATTTTCCATAGGAGTCACTGAAGTACTGAATACAAATCTGTTGATAGAACTAAGAGCTGATGATATAGAATATGTTTATCAAAGGTCAATATCAACTCCTTACAGATAGTACCTGCTGCAAGTTACTTGTGTTAAAAGGTCTCAATTTACCTAAGGACAGGCTTTTATATTTTTGCATATAAGTGCTTCATGGGATGTGAATATTAATGCTTGTTTGACTTGAGTTTTATGAGCATGTGGTATATTCTTTTCTTACTTTTACTGGAGCATTTTTCTGAATTTTACTGGCTTAATGTTCAGTAAAGCTTTGTTTATAATTCTGGAACTTCTAGAAATCTGAGATTATCATCTAATCCTTAGAGCCCTCAATATTTTTGTTTGGACAAACTTTTGAGCATATTAAACTGTTGTAGTTTTATGAAGTGGATAACCACAGCTCTTTTGATTTTCTTTTTCTTTTTCCTTGTCTTTTTTGTCAGTGTACAACTGCGATACTGACTCAGTCTGGGAAAATAAGAAAGTATGGGAATGTGGTCAATATTATATAGACCTAGACTAGTCCAATGAATTTGTTTCAACTTAGCAAAGTTTTGATGAAATTTGGTCATGTTAATTGTTTTTCATGGTTAGAAATAAATTTTATCAATATTCAGTGGCTTCTTACATGGCTTGAATTTTTTTATCATGTTTTTTCATGCCAATTTGTTTTTGCTGTCCTAAATTTTAGTTTTTTGAGAGCTTGTTCCCTGATAAATCCAAGGTGCAAAGACCAAAGTTTCCCTTTTATGTGTGCAAGGTTCCTTGAGTAAAATTTGCAGAAGAGGAAAGGGATTCTGCAATTTGACATTGAGTTCTCAACATCTTCTGCAGTTTATAGTCCTCACTGCTAGAATTTTGCATTTACATTTATGCACCAAGATGAATTGATTTTGTTGTTTTAATAACTAAATCAAGCGCCTTGATGCTTAACATTGTATTGAAATTATCTCCTGGTTTCTTTATGCGTGTTCATCCATTCTTATGTTCCAATCGTTCTCTACCTGTAATAGATTTTCACTTTTGTAGGAGCCCTGGGAAAATTCTAAGTGTGACCATCCCAACATTTGAAGCCCTTAGTCAATTTGGAGTTGCTACTGTTGCAACTCAGAATACAGGTGAAGTCGAGGCCTCATATAGCTTAACGGTGTGCTCATCGAACTCTTCCTCTTTATACTTGGCTAAAATTCTGAAAGTACTGTTAATGTGAAATGAATGCTGTGGAATGTCGCCTTTTGTCATTTTGGATTACTTTTGCTCGTATGAGGAATTTATCTGATTTTAGATTGGTTGATAACTTCACATAGAATTGCCTGCCAGATATAAGATGTGAGGAAGAGATATATGATATTTACTTTTGTGCCCATTCTTTTTTTGGAGTGTCCAGATTGATTTTTATAGTGAAGATCCCCGATTGCAATTTTCTTCTATTCTTTTTTTGAAAGATAAATGGTAACATTTCTTTAATGGAATATTTGCTCCATGCTGTGTATGTTCTTTGCTGGTCATGGAAGGCCAACTAAGTTAGTACCTGTTTATAGGTGATATCGTGATAGTACTATTCAACAAAGTTCTGTTATCAACTGTGTATGAATTATCTGTTGGGCAGCAAACCACAGATTATAGCTTGATGATATAATTAAACTGATTTGAGAAATTAAATCAAGTAGAATAATAGACTAAAATTGTTGTATCTACTAATATAAGTGAATAGCTACCCAGACTTTTGTTCTAGTTTCAGTTCTGATTAATTTCTCTATGTGCAGTTTGATTGCTCAAAAGATGTTGCCCTTATAGAGGTAATTTCCTTCCCATTCTTTTGTTTGTGGGAAGTGTATAGACAAAATTGTATACCAGCATTATGATTTAGTATTCATGGAAGATGCTTTTCTTGAAAATTGAGATGTTTTCAGGAACAATTTTTCATTATGAAGCCCAAAGAAACTGCAACTCGATCTTTTAAGCTGTATCCAACAACTGATAAAGCAGCAAAATATGTATGTGCAGGTAAGATTAACACTTTTCTGTTGGGCTTGCTTTAGCTATTTTCGAATTTTAACTCAGGTAGCAAACAATCCAAATTCCTATACCAAATGCTCTTTCTGGGTGCAGCTATACTAAAGGACTCTGAGTTCAATGAAGTCGATAGAGCCGAGTGCCAATTTAGTACTACAGCTACTGTCCTCGACAATGGATCACAGGTTTGATCATCTAAGGATTATAATTGATCTAGCACATCTTTATTGCCTTGAAGTTTGGAAGTTTATACCAATCAGATGTTTTAAAGTGATCCTGAAATTGACCAGCTTAAAGTAATACTTATGTACCAAGAACTAAAAATTCACTGAAGCTGTGGCCATGCGGAGAACTACTCTTTCATGGTAAACAAACATGGTTAAAATTTTGTTCTGAAGACTTTTGGTAGATAAATCCTTTAGTTTATTTTAATGAGGATGTTAAGGTTGCTTAATGGTAAAACAGGGAGTAAGAAATGAACTTATTCACTAATTGTGGGTTAATGCCAATAGATGATAAATTGTGAGCAGGGCATCATGCCACATTTTGGTGTTCTGGAGATAGAGGCAGACCAACTTATTCTGAGAAATAATTGCAGAGTTACACAGCAGCATAAGTGGTTTTCTTTTCCTCTGCAAATTCCTAGGCCAACTAATGTAAACAGTTGATTCCAAATGCGAATCGAACATGCTTCACCTTTCTGGGTGCCCGACCTCATTAAAACAACTAGGAGGTCAATCTCTAAAAGTAATGCCATGTCAGTGCAGAAGATATAATCTGATTGTAAAAGCAAGAAGAACACATCAATGAGGAATGCCTATTATTTGCATTCACAAGGATCCTTCATCATGTTTTGCAATCTCCTATTAGAGGTCTGTTGATAACATTTTTCTAATGATTAGACATGCAAACTTTCCTGGGTCTACTGATTTTATGGTGGATGGTGTTTAGTGCCTCAATGATCTCTCCACTTTTCTAGAAAAATAACAGGTCTTTGATCTTAAATTTAGCTTCCTTCAAGTATTCTTGATCTGGAGTAGCAGTTAGAATTCTCCCATGCATTCAAACTTCTTCGAAGAACATAATTTAGCCCATGTGTCTATGTATATCTACATGCGACTTTGGCCTTCTTGAATATCTAAATATTGTCATAGCTGGTTAAGAATGTGCTGATTCTTCAATTTATGGCAAAGTGACTATTGTTAAGTACCATCTATATTGACTATTGATTTAAAATTTAATGAGCCACTAAATCATGGCTTCTTTTTTTTTTTTTGCAGACTACTCCCTTTCAACCACCGGAAACTGCCTTAAATGGTTTTTTTGAGTCTCTTGAAATCATTTGGAAGAAACTTTGGGAAGGTTTGGTGGACTTCATTAGTGGAAAAACGTGCAGGTAATTGTTTTACGCATTGGTGCTCGAGATTTAAAATACTTGTAAGATTTGTAGAAATTCATCAACAAAAGTTAAAAAATAAAAAATAAAAAATAAATAAAGATTGTAAAGGTTTTTCACAAGGAAACAAGAAGGAACATAAAAAATGGTTGAGATAATAAAGGCCGAAAGGGATTGGGACGGGGAGCCACCTAGGGTTCTAATGATGAGGATTGAAAGGAAGAAATTCAAATTGGAAATTGAAGGGGATAGAGAGAGATCGGTGGGACTCACAGAATGTGGGGCGAGCCAGCAGTTGTTCGTCTTTCACACTTGAGAAGAGTTTGAATGGCTGAGGGTTTCAAAGGTGAGTCTAATGGTCAAAACAAGAGCGACTCCGTGTGTGAGGAAGAGAAAAGAGAGTAATCGTATTCTATTTCTTATGATTAGCTCAAATCATTAAAGTGCTTTTTTGAGATTAATGGAGATCAAAGGGAATCGATTTTGATCAGTTCTCATACTAGATGATAGGGATTGGTTTGGGTGGTGAAAGATGTTGAATGGTATCCAAAAAGCAAGTTGGAAGGCTCTTGTCGTATTCAGAAAAGAGGTAAAAGCTGGTAAAAGTGTGGTAAGTAGTGGTGGAGCGGAGACTAGGTGGGTGGTGGTCATCACGGTGGGATGCCCTACTTACGGGCATGAATTTGATTATTGGATGCTGAAGGAATGTTGGGACCTTTCGATTTGAGAGGGTTAGAGCAGGAAGGATTTAGAAGGAGGTTGTGATCGGAGAATGGGATACATAATGGTCTGAGCCCTTGGTATGCAAGTCAGAAGTTGGTAATCAAGTGAAGAAAAAGGTGAAAAACAAATTAGGTGAGCAACATGGGCCAGAGTCTCTGGTATTTGACCTAGACAGAAGCTCCAAAATGATTGGGTCGGGTCTAAGGGTATGGGTATGGAAACTAAAAAAGCACAAGACTCGGTCTATTAGTTTGGGTAATTACAGCTCACATATTAGAAAAATCAGGTCCATGTCACCCGATTGTGATTGGCTGAGATCTAACCCTCCGTTGGTAGATATCTAGTTGATTTCAAATGTGTGAGAGGATGGAATGGCGATTCGAGCGTCACTGCAAGAGGGGAATAGGAAATTGACACTTGATGAGAATATGGAGTTGGATTTGAGTGTCTTGGAGAAGAAGAATAGTGTTAACCCTTTATTACCGAAGTCGGAGGAGGTGAAGCTGATCATTAAAGTGGGCAATGAGGTGGTCCATGGGGGTGGATCAAATGGGGGAATGAGTCTACTAGGTAGAGCAAGGGCTATATGTGATAAGGTCTGTGATGATGATTTGAAAAGGTTGTTTGGAAAGGGGAAAGCTAAGATGATGGAGGTGAAAAATAATCAAGGGAAGTTACTAAGGTTTTTTCAAAGGGAGACCATTTTTATAAAGATTGATGAGGTGGAAGAGGAAAGGAGAATAGTGGCAGAGAAAATATGAAGTCAAGGTATAACAAGAATAATAGGGACGTAGAGTTGGGTATTCAAATGGTAAACAGTGACAATAGGGGCATAGAGTTAGGACATGTTAAGGTGGACAAGGTAGAGAAGGATACAGAGAGACAAAAGATAGTTAATGAGAAAGTGTTAAGGACTATGGTCTCTTGGGTGATAGGTATATCTATTATCGGGTTTGAAGTTTAGGCATTTGCTTTTTCCAGTGCAACAAAAGAAAAGCAACTAAAAGTAAAATGATCTAAGATTAATGAAAATTCAACATGTAGGAAAAGACATAAGAGTCCATCTAAAGAACTGAAAAGACTAACTTTTGAGGTTAATTATAATAGGAATTAAGAGAGGTGAAAGAAAAAAAAGAGAGAGAGAGAGAGATAATGGGAGTGAAGGAATGTTCAAGGATTGAATAGCATTGTGTTTGCAAGAAACTAAAATAGAGGATATGAGTGAAGGAATAATAAGATGTGTAGGAGATAATAAGGGAGTTGGGTGGAGGGCATTGCTGGCTAGAGGGTGTTCAGGGGAGATTTTAGTAATGTGGAATGAGAGAGGACCTAAATGCACATACAAAAGAATGAGGGATAAATTGGATATTCATAGGGGTATATGCGCATGGTTCATGCAATTATAGGCGGAGGTTATGGGATGAGCTATGAGAGAGCATGAGAAGATGGATCATGTCATGGTAGTTAGAGGAGATTTTAATATGGTTTTGTACTCCAACGAGAAGATAGGTGGAACTGGTGAAAACGATGAAACACCCCTTTTTATTATAGAATTGATTGTTTTCTCATCTCCAATCAATGGGAATAGACGTTCCCTTATGTAGATCAAAGGTTTTTTTTTTCCTGATTTGTATCGGATCACAATTTTATCATATTAGAGATAGAGGGGATTAAGTGAGATCCATTTAGATTTGAGAACATGTGGTATCAGGTAGAGGGGTTCGGTGACATGGTGAAGACCTGGTAGAAGGTACTCAAGTTCAAGGCCATACAAGTTATGTCTTGGTAACGAAGTTGTATATGATGAAAGAGAAACTAAGTTATGAAATAGGAAACAGTTAGGGAATATGGTTTCTAAAGAGATGCAGTTATGGGGAGATTTGGTAGA
Organism: Moringa oleifera; assembly: GCA_021397835.1. Lineage (NCBI taxonomy): Eukaryota > Viridiplantae > Streptophyta > Magnoliopsida > Brassicales > Moringaceae > Moringa > Moringa oleifera. Next base: position 3,414,669 of record JAJFZO010000566.1, read on the forward strand.
TTTACTTCAGAGACTAATGAGAAGGGACACATCAGAAGATCTTCTAACCTAGACAGAAAATACAACGAAGGGGTGGGACGCTTGTGTCAAGATGGAGGAGAGGTATCATGGTGATAAAAGTTGAGGGCGTTATGGTTAAAAGATGGTGGCCGAAACACAAAGTTTTTTCACACGGTGGGTAGTGGACATAAATGCCAAAACTTCTTTAATACAATGATGATAGATGGGGAGGAGATTGGGGATCCAGTACAACTAAAAGAAAGGGTCAAAGGGTTCTACCAGAAACTGTATACTAAGGATAAAAGGTGGAGGCCCAAGTTGGATGATTTAGATTTCTAAAAGATTGATAGATACTTGCCAGGGTGGATGAGAGATCATTTGAGGAAGAGGAAATATACTAAGCTTTGATGGATTATGATAGGGATAAAGCTCTTAGACCATATGGTTATTCTATGGCACTAATTGAAGAGCTAATGGGGTACTATGAAAGATACTTTTGACAAAATGATCATCATCCCTTCTCTTTTCTTTTGGTGATAGAAGTTCTAGATAAAATATTAACAAGGGTGATATAGGCGAAGCTACTTAGTGGTTTTTTTGGTTAGGCAGGGAACAAGAGAAATGGAGGTATCCTACCTCGTATTTGCAATGAGGACCTATTATTGTACTTCTATGTATACTAAGTTTTCACACATTATCAAGATTGAAGGTGAATTTAGAAAAAAGTGAGCTCATTCCTATTGGAGAAGGGGTGGATGGACTAGAACTAGGAACTCTTCCTATTTAGTATCTAAGCACCATGGTCAAAATATAAGAAAAAACTATATAAAATTCAATAGTGAAACGATTTGAGAGAAAATTGGCGAGATGAAAGAGGATGTATTTGCCAAAGGGTAAGAGGATGACATTGATAAAGAGTATACTTTCAAATCTTCGTGTTTACTTTATACCTTTATTTCGCATCCAAGTTAGGTTAGAGAAGATGCAATGGAAGTTCCCGTGGGCAAGTTTGAGAGACGAATTTAAATATCATTTGGTTGGTTGAAAAAGAGTTCAGAGGCTTGTAGATAAGAGCCTTTGTGGGTATTTGATGTAGCACTGTTTAGGAAATGGCTAGGAGGTTTATGGTGGAGAGGCAATGTTTGTGGAGGAAGGTGGTGGAGACTAAGTATTGGGTAATGGTAACAAAGAGGGAGCATTAAGGTTGTGGGGTTTGAAAGGCAATATAGAATGTCTAGACTGAGATACAATCTTGGGTGGGTTTAAGGTGGGAAGGGGTGCATGCGTAGGTTGCTAGCAATATACTTTTCGGATATATATGGTTTGGGATGTAATAAAGGGGCATGTGTGGGTGAACATTTGGATAGAATGGAGAACAAGTGACATGACAGGTAAATTTTATGAGGGAGGCGTTGGATTGGGAAATGGATATCTTTAGGAGTTTTTTTAGAGGATTTTTTTAGTCAGATCTGATAGTGAGAGTGATGATGCTCCTATATGAAGGGGGGATGTCACAAACAAGTACTCTATTAAATATTGTTTCAGGGTGTTGGAGAATGGGCAAATACAAGGGGAAAGCCACAAGTTCTAGTAGTTAATATGGAAGGTCAAAACTCTATCTAAGATGGCTTTTTTTTTTTTTTATTTGGGAAGTAGCATCCGAGCCCGATACAATAGCCTATATTCTTGCTTCTTTTCCGTGACCAGTTGCAGTCTGTACCTCTTTTGATTTAGATGCTTTTGAAACAACTTATTGAGGAAAGTCCTTAACCATTAACAACTTACAAAAAAAGATAAAGATTATGGTCAATTAATGTCATCTTCGCAAGGAGCAGGGGAATTAATTAACCATGTTCTATTATGGTACTGGTCTAAGGGTATTTGGGACACCACTCTTTTAGTCTTTACTAGAGGGTATATGGTTCAATTAGAGAGGAGCTAGAATCCTGAAAGGTTATCCCTATATCTAAAGCCAAGAGAAAATTTGTGTCATTAATTCCTTTAGCTATCTTTTAAATTTTTGGGTCACGGGTAAATATAGTATACATATGATCGGTCTTGTAGAGTTCTTAGAACTCTTACTATCAAACTAATATAATTAACTATACAGGATAACACCCCCTTGGTGCTCAATATATACAATTTTGATCTCTTTGTTTCTGATTAAACAAAGTGTAGACTGTGTAAAGAACCATAACAATATTGTTCCTGTCAAATGGAAGTTGTGCGTGAACTGATTCAGAGTGCAGTGGGATGCTTGGAAGCTTTATTTCTCACTCCTGTCATATACAAGTTTTGCCTTTTCTCATTCTTTTTCCTTAATGATTCAGGCCTTCCGAGAGTTAGGAACTCCTAGGTAATAACTTGAGTTTAAATCGAAAATTTTGTTTGTATTTATTAGCTTAATGTGGAATTTGGTGCATTCTTAATTTGGATATTCTATAGATAAGCTTATATATATCATGCATGACCTGTTTCTTTTGCTCTGTGCAAGTTAGCAATAGATGGCCACGAATCTTATTGCTAGAAAGCTTCTAGCCCCTTAACTTTGGTGTTGTCTTCAAAGAGAGAGCAAGGTGTCACAGTGTGAGTGTTTCCTAAGCACACCAATGCTGCATTGAAGCAACTTAGCTGGATGAGTTGCTCAGTAAGCCAAATGATGTGTGAGTTTGTTGGGTGAGAGCTTAAAAGCTATAAGAGAGAGAGAGAGAGAGAGAGAGAGAGAGAGAGAGCTTGACCCAAAGGACTATTTTCCAAGGTTCATATTTTAGAAGGCTCATTTCTATTCGATTGTCTATACTCTAAAAGACTCATTTCATAAATGTAATGTAAATATCTAGAAGGGTAGGTGAGATATTTATATTTATTAGAAACCTTCTATAGGCAATAACTACCGTTGGATCAAATTATCCTAGCAGCCCATTGAAGAAGTGGCTTCCTATAAATAGCCACGTTCACCATTTATGCAAATCAACCAAGAAAGTAACGCGAATAAGGTTCTTAGTCACATCAATGTCACAGGTCTATATTCTAAAAAGCTCGTTTCGACTCAGAGTCCATATTATAGAAGGTCCATCTCATAAATATCATGTAAACATCTATAAGGGTGGATGAGATAATTGTAATATTTATTAGAAACCTTCTAGTTAGGTAATAACCATCGTGACATCACATATTTTGGTACTCAATTGAGGAGGTGAGTCCTTATAAATAGCCAAATCTATTTGTACAAAGCAATCAGGAAATAGTACAAGCAAGGTTGTCACCCACCTCAATGTCATGTTTCCTAAGTACAACAACTTAGCTCGATTTGCTAAGTATGCCTTTGATGAATGTGAGAGCTTTGTGGCTAAGAGCTTAAAAGCTTTAAGAGACCTGACAGAGAGAGAGAGAGAGAGAGAGAGAGAGAGAGAGAGAGAGAGAGAGCTTGATGTGGCCAATAACATTGCTTGTGTTACTTTCTTGATTGCTTTGTACAAATGGTGGACTTGGGTATTTATAGGAGGACACCTTCTGAATAGATGATTAGGATTAGTTTGATTCAACATTGGTTATTGTCTAGCCAGAAAGTTCCTAATAAATGCCATAAATATCTCGCCTACTATTCTAGATATTACATGGTGATTATGAGATGAGCCTTCTAGAATGTGGACTTCATAAAGTAGGCCAAGCTTGTCTAGCGCTTTGTGTCAAAACCCTGAGCCAGTGATAGAGGGCTCATGTGTGAGATAGAAAGAGAAGCATGTGTGCAGGGGTACGAGGATTGCATGAAACTGGGACTAGTGAGTAGTAACATAAAAGAATCTAGCATATACAACGAACCTTGATACTTACTCTGTATGCCACCCACACTAACAAAGTCAAGTTCTTCCCAAATGTTAAATATGATGGATTTTAAGATAAGTTTACCTAGACTGCTGAATTTTGTAATTGCTGAGTGATTGTCCTAATAGGTTTCCTCTTGTGGAGCGCACAATATCCATACGTTTCCACATTGTCCATATCCATACCCAGTCATTATTTAAAGGTGATCTCTGTACATATTGCAAAAACCAGCAATCATTAGAACTAGAATTTCCTCTTTGCTGTTTAAATCCCAAGTGTTGCACATGAATTTAGAAGACATTTTTACTTCTTTTTACAAACAATGCAAAATTGCCGATGCCATTCACATTCTCCTAGTAGTGGTTTCTCTTCTCAGTCCGTTCATTTGATTATATATTCATTTTGTGACCAGGAGGAAATGTATCAGTTTCTTTGACTTCAGCTGCCACATACAGTATATCTGTATGAGTTGGTTATTGATGTTTGGCTTACTTCTGGCTCTTTTTCCAACAGGTAAATCTACTTTCTTTCTGTAAAGTTAATATATAAACATGGACGATTTATGGAGAATGTTCGAGTGCTGATACATTGTAATTTGGTTTGTAGTGCTTGTACTACTATGGCTTCTACATCAAAAGGGCATCTTTGATCCTCTTTATGACTGGTGGGAAGACCATTTTCAGGACAATGATCCGAGAATTAGAGATATGGAGAAATTCATTACTAATATCGATCACTCTGAGATTCATTATAGAAACCATCATCCAGGAACCAGGCACCGCAAGCATGATGTTCACAAGCGAAGCAACGCTCATAATCGGCACAGGCATAACCATTCAGTGAAGGGAACTGATTATCATTCTTATCTTCATCAAGTTCATAGGGACAAACACAAGCATGGGCACTATAAGAACTCAAACATTATGCAGCAAAACCACTTGGAAGTGCAGGAAAAAGACGGTGCTGGACACCACAGACACAGAAGAGACTATAGAAGGATCATCTTAAATGACTGAACACGGCGAAGAAAATCAAGGTTACTGTAACAAATGCAGATTTTGTTCTTTCACTCGCTGACTGTTTTATCTGGAGTAGACACAAAGCATAGGTAACAGCACATCTTCAAAACTGTTGCACCTTGGTTCCTGTTTTTGTGGAAGAGAATCCCTGGAAGTATCTTTGACAGTTTTCTGATGTAAGCCCACTGAACTGAGAAGTATTTTTCAAATAGAATCAAGGATGTTTGACTACTGCTACACTTACTAGTTCAATTGGATGAACAGGCAACATGTTGGACCTCTTAGATATCTTAGACCTCATTTTTTGGTTCATGTTATTCCTTTCTCAACACAGTCATGCATAACCCAAAATTGTTTGCTTGGCGTGTGACCAAGATCAATATCCCATATGTTTGTGAGTCTGAATTAATATCCTCATGAACCTTTGCAGGGTTGGCTTGGGATAAAGCCCTAAAATCTGTCGATTCAATGCCCGTGGAGATTCCCAACCCAATTATGCCACTTCATGTGCTAAGGCCAGTAGAAAACTTTGTCTTTACACCACTCTTTCCAACCTGTAAAGAAGCCTACCTCATGGAAAACAAAAACTAATAATGACTATCAACAAAAAGCTTCAACTGTGGAGACAGCAATATGATCCACTGTTTTGTTATTCTCATGGGTTTCTTGTATAACAATTCAAACAAAATTATGTTTCTATTGATCTGATTGTAATGAAATTAAATGAAACTGCAGAAGACAGACAAATCTACAAGAAAAAAGAATTAGTGTTCATACATCGGTCAAGATTAATGAAGATACAATTACTACATATGCAAGGAAAAAGAAAATGGCTATCTGAACAAAGAACTTCGGATTCTCTCTCATGTTTGGGGATGTTACTGCCCTGCAAACCAGGCGAAAATAAGAAAAAGAACATAAGAAGATGCTCCTGTTACTAAACCATGGATATTAGGATGAGTCCATAAAACACAAATTGAAAGAGAAGAGAAGAAGTGACAATCTAATAAATTTTTTGGCAAATATAAAAGCTGAAATTACCTAGCAATACGCTGGGAAAGTCGATGGAAGGGCAAACTCTGAATGAAGACGATGCCTGGTCCTGTTAGAATAGCTGTCACTAGATTATCACCCTGCAATTTCACTACAGTTAACTACAACGATCCCGAGGAATTACAAACAAGATATAGTTGCCCCAGAATATTAGAGGGGATGCAACCACTGAGACACCTCAAATGGTGTTCACAAAACTGACAACACAAGAACCTCATTGTTATAGTCAAGTGAACTTTAAGATTCTAAAACCAGCTTAATCTTAATTATCTGCTCATCCAGCTTGGCATGTCATCTTTCCTGATGAATATCTAACACATTACTGTGCAGCCAACTATTTCATTGAAACGGTAGTCCTCAACCAACTTATAACAAGTACTTAATATAAGATAGAACAGAAAAGCTAGAAACAAACTGACATACCCCGAAGACAGCTCTTCTCATGGGACCATTGTATTTGATTTGAACGTTGACCGAGTTAGTCAAGGCAACAATGCAAGGAACATCTACGGTCAGTACCTCACCCACCTCAAGATTTTTCTGCACAACTAGCAAAGAAGACACCCGTATATTCACCTAATTAGTCTAAGAAGATATAAGCTACAAAGCTTGCATTTTTGAAATAAACCTAAGCAGGAGATAGAATATATCAGTCAAGAATCAGTTCCAAAAGGTTAAAAATCTAGGGAGTGAAGGAGGAAATGGGAATATGGAATAGGATTGAGAAAAAAAGAAACATGTCTTAATGCAAGCAAAAGAGCCTATGTGAAATTAATTTCAACAGAATAAAGAGCAGAGAGACAAATAAGCTGGTGCAAGTATGTGAGCAATTGATGATATTTCACCCATTAGCCACCCTGAAACCTAGACCTCAGGGCGTGTTCCAGTTTGTCTAAACAATTCAGGCAGACCCAAAATCTTCGATAACATATAAGGAAGGTCAAAGAGGTGCATACCAGATCCCCCTGCAAGAATAAATGCCAACCCCTGGCCAGATAGCTTTTGCCGCAGAAATCCCTGTTATTGACATGCCAACTAACTATATGAGATATGCAACATGGACACTTGTGGATCAAAGCAAATAAGCAGAAATTATAAGAATATCAGTAGTTCAGAGAGACAAAAGGCAAGGGTCATAAAATGTGATTAATGGATACACACAAGAGAAGAGGAAAAATGACACTAATCATTCTCACCTCCGCACCAATGACAATATTTCTTGCCCTCTGGTCAACTGTATTAGTAACCTTCACGTCATTGACAGAGCAAAGAAATGCATCTGGCTACAAAGCAATTTGACAAAAGTCACATAGGATTAGCCAGAAGAAAAAAAAAACAAAGGGCACCCTTTTTGTTCTGGGTTGGGGGGTGGGGGGGGGTGTGGGGTGGAGATTATTCATACTTAAAAAATGAATTAAACAACTGCTTGAGAGAACCCTAAAGAATTCATAGTTGGAAGCTCCAATTGGGAAATACTGGATCTACCTGGCATATGATCTCTCCACCAAACATAGCCAAATCGATCTGAGAAATCAAGGTGAACAAGACGCAAGACAAACACCCATGATAAGTTCAGGATCATAAGCTACACATTATTATATACAAGCGGCACATTAATCAGAAGTTTGGTATTCTTTGAAGCACGTACTGGAAGAATTCTTGCCAAAGAAGGTGCAGCAATTCCAACAAATCCATCATTTGGACCAAGGTTGCGAAGAACTACACTAGTTACACTCTTTCCAAAAAGCCACTGCCAAACTCCGACTTCATTTTCAGGAATATATGTGTTCTCCATTTCAATGGACCCCGACATGAAGCACATGGAACCTACAATTACTCAAAATATAAGTTGAACATACAAGTACAAGTAAAAAGGACAAATTTTACAATATTAATTATCAAATAAACACAATTAAAAGTTCATGAAGGCATATCACGACAAAGATTCTATAGAAGTTTAGAACAGGTATTACCAATCAAACTTCCCAAAACTAATAGAAAAGCATGCAGTTTAAGGCAACTTACCAGGCTTAGCAATAACCTTTTCCTGTGGCTTTAACATTATCTGAGCACAAGAACCAAAAGCGAGAAAATAAATAAGGATGTAAGCATGCATTATTATCAACATAAAGAAGAAATATACATATATGAACAGGCAACACAGACAAATAAACACATATATACCCTACATGCATACACAAAATTATGCATCCTCTAGTATATTGGAACACATACCTGAACCACCTGAGCTTCACCACCCAAGATCTGAAAGGGTATAATAGCATCCTGTGGACTCTGCATTACATCATCACCCATGAGATGATAGAGAGAAAGAAATATTAGCAAAATAGGCATACTTTGTTTGAGTTAATAATAGGACTATAATAACATCTAGGATCAAACCAAACTCCAGATACGAATAAAATGAACTTAAAGTAGGAGCAAACACCCATATCAACATACAAGCTTATTGTCGAGAAGCATTTGAGTCAATGCATGATATATATCACAAAGAAAAAAAGGTTTTACCAGGAAGCTCATGCAAATAATTGTCCTTAGAATTCTAATCTCTCATTCAATAATCCACCAAACATTAGATGATACACATCAACCACCAAGAATCCAGCATGCTCATTCTCAAATATTTTCTTTGCTGAGCCATGCAGAGAGAAGAATAACTGAATCAAAGATATAAATAACCTATTGCACAAGTAACCATCCACCTTTAACTTCATCCTTTATCCTTTTCTTTTTCAGAATGTCATGAGAGCAAGAAAAGAAAAGAGACACAGGCTTCATTGTAGTTTGGCTCACACTCGGTAAAGTTGCACTCTTAGAACTTTGGAGCTACACCCCAATGGCACACATCTTTTACTCTTTTTCAAAAAAGCAGACATCTTCCATAGATCGTATCTTCTTTCTTCGGGAAGGCGAGAGGAGAGAGGAACAGGTTTCTTCATACTTTTCTCGACATAAGAAGCTCTGCAACTGTCGGAACTTCCACCCAGCAAATCTCAAGAAAACTCACAAGGGGGAGAGAGGGACAAATAACCTCATGTGACAGTTGTCATTGCGTGCGGGCAACAAAATGTGTACAGTTAGTCATTTTTTGTTCTCCAATCTACCGTCGTTTCATTTCTAAGTTCCAATATATGCATTAATATCGACATTTTTTTGGGCGAAAACATAAAATTAAGTATTATTCACACAGCACCAAGGGGGTGCCACCCATTACAACTATGGTTAGTGCCTATAGGTTAAGTATTCTATGACCTCTAGTATCTCTCCCTCATTTACAAACAATGTGCTTGAAACCCAATCTTTTAATACATAAATCCATGAATCCATGATTACATCTAATGAAGTTTCATAGCTATCAAAAGCTCTCCTATTTCTTTCTCGCCATACTAGTCAAAATATTAATGTGGGATCATGCTGATCATCCTTACCCTTTCTTTCCCTATCTTCTGCCCAGTTCAAGCCAGCAGTTCCACACCTATAGAACCCGCAAAAGCCCAAGACAGCCCCAGTAGCTTCAAAACGCTCTCCCACAACTGAGTTGTCCAGCTGCACCCAAGAAGCAAGTGATAAATTGTCTCTTCTTTCTTCTTGCATAGATAACATCTATTCAACATAATCTTACCTCTCTTCTTTAAATTATCAATCGTCAAGATCTTACCTTTCACTGCCTCCCAAGTGAAAAAAGTTACCTTGGGAGGGATTTTAGCCTTCCAAATCTATCACCACACGAACTGTGTACTGCCCTCACCCCTGTTCAATTCTTTAAAGTAGGATTTGACAGAAAATTTACCCTTATCCTCACTACCCATTTTTCAGATTACTACATCTTCCAAGTTATCATCCATCTTGCCGTTTTCAAGCCTTGCATAGAATTCTCCCGACTGATCACCCAATCCCGGATGTTTCTCCTCAGCTATACAAACCATGCACCACCCCTCTCATCCCCCCATCCTGCAGTCATAGACCCAAGCTTCCTCACACATCAGGGAAGGTTTCACAAAAGGGTCTATCCCCACACCATCTATCTTTCCAAAATTTTATTTTGTTTGCATTCATATCTTAAACTCAATCCACTCTCCCCAACCCTTTCTAATATTCTTCCACTCACTAACCCCATAGGCCTCCCTTACCCTTTCCCTCCTCCATCTCCCCATACTTACACTTCACTATCCTTCTCCACCATGGACCTCCAAAGCCATTTCCCTAATAAAGCTTTTTTAAAAGTCAGTAAAGTTTTAACCCCCAACCCACCACACTCAATAGGTTGGGTCACAACACCTCACTTCACCAAATGATATTTATAACAATCACCCATGTTACCCCATAGAAACTTTCTTCAGATTGCTTCCAGTTGCTTGGGAACCTCCCTTGGGATTAGAAATAGTGACATGAAATATACTGGCAGATTTGACAGTGTAATCTTTATGAGATTAAGCCTTCCTGCCTTAGATAGATAATATCTTTTCCACCCTGCGAGCTTCCATTCAAATCTTTCCAAAATGCCTTTCCAAACAGTCTTCTCCTTATATTTGGCACCAAGTGGCAGTCCAAGATATTTCATTGGAAGGACAGTCAATTACATCCCAGCAAGCCAGCCAACCTACTTCCATCCACTACTTCGCCAATTACTGCCAATTCACTCTTTTCCAAGTTATTTTTCAGACTTGATACTGCTTCAAGTTCGGTAAAAGGCACCTTAGGTTTATTACCTGGTCTTCCTTTGCTCTGCAAAATATTGTTGAGTCATCTGCAAAGAACAGATGTGAAACTGTAAACTCATTCCCATGGCTTCCTACCTTAAGACCCTCCACCAGTCCTCCCTTTGTTGCCTTAGTCAACAATCTGCCCAGAGCTTCCATAACAACGATAAAGAGCAAAAGTAACAGAGGATCACCTCATCTTATTCCTCTGGATACTGTAAAGAACAGAGTTGGGGCCCCATTTACAAACATGCAGTTGAAATACACCAATGTATCCATTTACGCCATCTCTCTCCACACCATATTCTTCTCAACATACACATTAGAAAATCCCAAGACTTTCCTTGTCAAGTTCTTTCCCACCTTCATTTGGCTATCCACAACTTCATTGGCAATAAGAACTGCATCAAGAATCTGCATGCCTTTCACAAAGGCATTTTGACATTGACCCACCACACACTCCACTACCCGTTTAACGTCTTCGCCAACAGCTTTGTGATAATTTTATAAATACAGCCTACAAGTCAGCTCATAGTTTCTTGGCAGCCAATAATATAAACGTTGGGTTCAGTGCTCCTACAAACTTGCTTCTATCATGGAATTCCTCAAACAGCCTCAGTACATCATTTTTCACTATCCCCCAATTTGCCTTCAAGAACACCTTAATAAAACCATGTGAACCTGAAGCATTGTCTCCATCACAATCAAGCAATGCACTACTCACTTTCTCTTCCCCAAACAGCATTTCTAGCCACTGTCTCAAATCACTGTCAATTTTCTTAAATTCCAGGCCATCTAGTTTAGGCCTCCGAAGCCTTTGTCTCCTGATACAATTGCTTATAATATTCACTAATCCCCACTTTTAACTCCTCATTCTCTTCCACTTGTTCTCCTTTAATTTGTGCATTAATATCAACAATGAAGCTTCAAGCAAATACATCCTCCATAGAATCACAAAATTCAGCACACTATGCTCGTGAAGGAAGAGTTCCTCGCAACATTAATTATAAAGAGACCTAAGTTATTTGGCATATCCACAGAAGCTGTATTCTTCAATCCTACATAGCCTGAACCAGACACACACCTAAGTTTCCTTTTACATTTTTTTTAATATATTGCATTTTTTAATTAAATTGGTCGTCTCCTCTTCTTCTTTTTTTTTTCCTTGAAAAATCTTGAGACACCCAAATAATTTGGTAGAAGCACTTGGAAATTGTTAATGAAACAATTGAATTATACCAACACCCCCCTCCCTCCTTAAACCCCCCCCCCCCCAAAAAAAAAAGAAGAAAAAAACCACATGCAAAAAAATAAATACATAAATGAAACACAAGTGTCAATATATAGCAGAAGCAGGAAGGATCAAAGGATCCTAACTTAATGGGCCATTAATACACTATCAACATATGTCACAAATCAAGATCATAAGTTCACAAATTTAGTTTTGTCATTATGATATTGGAAAATGATTATAGGGGCATGAACCAAAAAAGTCAATGCAAGTTATGACTGAATTTTGGACGTTGTATTTGTTGGCATGTGCTTAGACAACCCAACATGGAATCTAGTCAACAATCACACATGAAAAGATGGTTACACATGTCAAAGCAAACCAAACATGCCATCTTCGAAGGACATGCTCTTGAAAGTGTAAATAATTTTTAACAGCTTGGTTCCCCATGTACATGGAAAGATGTCATCCATATGGCATTTAAAGATGATAATGCACTACTATTGTGTCTTGATTCAGTGCCTGAATTTAAAGGCTAACTATACTATGTATAGAGTATGACCTCAGGGAACTCGAAAAAAGAAACAAATAGTAGTGCATTATCATCACATCGTTGTGATAGCAACAGGACCACCCACTCATGCAATGAAAAGGTAGAAAGTCTAGCATCTATGTGTTTAAGTGGGAAATATATTCCTATCTGATAGGCCTTAAACTAGGCATTCCCTTTCTTCATCTTTGCCTCCTTCATCCCTCACTATATCACATGGAGAAGACTCCTTCCTGTTCTAGCCCTTTCTTTTTGTCCATAGAATATCCTCACTTCAAAAGTTACATAACTAACAAGAAAAAAGTGTGTATTGCCGTATATGTTGATTCTATGGCGCCTGTATATGGTCCATGCCACTGAAAGTATCAGATAAACCTTATTTTACAATTTCCAGAGAAAATTAAAGCTCCTAATCAACTGAACAATACCCTCCTCCACACCCCCCCCCCACCCCAAACGCGGGGGCCAACTCTCCAAAAGACACGCACACACGAAAAGATGGGTACAAAATTCATTTACAAATTGTACAACACAATCACCTCAACCAAGTTAAACCCTAACCAGGAAACCAATACATTAGGATCTCCAACCATGCCAACAAGGATCAAATGCCATAATCCAACTAAAACCAGAAATTCATCCAACATTTCACACAAATACTGGCGAAACTCAATGCTCGATCACTCCCCCACAGCGAAACCGTGGTCTAGAAATAAGTAATTTAAAAAAAAAAAAAAGAGAGAAAGAACACATTCTTTTCTTCCATTCAATTTGCTCAGCAAACAAACAGAACGAGAAAAGAAGATAAAAAATATTTTTTTAGAAAAAAGGAATCTCGCGGAGGGGAGTGAAGATGGTACCTGGTATACATAAGGCTGAAAAGGTGTCGAGAAAAAAGGTGCAGCCATGGTGACAACCGCCGACGATTACAGCCTCGAGCGAATCAAGATCAAACGAATAATCAGGACTGTTCCAGTGTGAGATTTCAATTTAAGATCACTCCATTTACCTGCTCAGATCGAAGATCACAAGGCCAATAAGAATCAAAAAGCAGATTCACACTACAACCTTCCAACGACCATATTATTCCATTGTCGGGCTCTTGGTGAGCTCATTAAATTTATGAGCTGATTTTAAGTTACCGAAATACCCTCTAATTTTTATGGGCGCGGACAGACGTGGGTGCGCTTAAGGGTGTTCTGGTATTTTAAAGGACCCTTGGTCGTTGGTTTTTGTTCTCAATCAGCCGTTGCTGGTGTAGTGATCCGTTCGGCGGAGTACACGTGGGCTTTATGCTGACGTGGCCTTATCTAATTGGTGAAAATTTTGACATTCGACGTGTTCGAGGTAGTAAGAATTTGTACTCGGCTTTGTTCGCAGTGGCGCTTTAATATCTGATCCAACCCAACACCAGCTCGCACGACGTCGTTTGGTGAACTACAGCTGACGGGAATCCCAAGTAATTACATTTACAATTCTTTAAATTCTATTAATTAAAATTGATAACTATTTAATAAAATAAAATTGATTTTAGAAGCGTAAGATTGTTTATGCTAGAAAAAATATATATTATTTAATAATGTAGGATAGATGCTCCTATAAAGTGCACCAGAATATTAATGTCGTTATTTTAATTTGATATTTATATATAACAAAGGTGTTTTCTTTTGTTAAAATGCTATAATTGTTAATCATGCTTGAAATTTCACAACACAAACATTAGGATTTTGCGTTGAAACCATTCTATTGGATTTTGACAAAAAAATTCCAACTTAAATTAGAATGATTAACATGCAAAAATCGATAAGTACATTGCAATGTTAAAGGAGTGAGTTGAAAATTTTAAAGAATATTTGGAATTAAGCTTTTAGTGTCCAAATTAGGATTAGCCACAATCAAGTTTGAATTAGTTCTCGCTTGACCTAAAATCAATACCATTTTAGTTAACAACACTCAAATTTGAAGTCAATCTGATATCCATTTGAACTTAGCTCATGAATGTTATGAATTTTTTTTTTTTTGGCTTAATTTTTAAATTTGTTCATTTTAAGCATAAGCATGAACAACAAAGTAAAAAAAGAAAGAAAAAACTCTAATAAAGTGTCATTATGTTTATATATTTATTTATAACAATTAATTTCAATATAAATACATTAATTTTATTTAAATCAAACTTAAAAACAAAGTGTTCTTGTCTTATACCAATTTGAATATTAAATCAAATGTAAAATTAAAACTAAAAATCAACTTAATTCAAACTCAAAATAATTTAGTCTAAATAATATCAAAACAAATAATCGACGTTGGAGGAAACTCAACTCAATTGCTAGTTCTAACTCAAATTATTAAAAATATTTTTTTTGCTTAACTTTTGATTTTTTTTTTCAGTAAAGCTACATTCTCATTTAAAAAATGATATAAAATCTTTTCTTGTTATTTCTTAATGAGATAAAAGTGTAAACTTTTTCAACTTTTGATAAAAAATTTCTCAAAATATTGATTCAACTTTATTTCATAAATATATATTAAAAGAAAAGTCCTCTTAAAGTTAATATGCCATTTTTTGTCGTTGGGCAGAATTTTGTAAGGATCTACCTCTAATGAATGGCTATGGAAGAGTATAAATTAGAAAGAAAATAAATTTAGAGATCTTTGAAATTTTTTTGAACGAGGCAGGATAAAGATGAAAATTATGTTTCTCATCACGTTTTCCTCTTTAAAATTGCCTTCTATTTTTAATTTAATTAAAATTAAATTAAACTTAAATTTAAAAATAAAATAATTTTTAAGTAATATTAATTTTAAATTTAACACAATATTTTTTAAAAAAAAAATAAAATGAATAATTAGTAAAATTTTCAAAAATTATAAATATAATAATATAATGACAAAAAAAATTTAGGGATTTTTTTATTTTTATCTCTGTTTTTGTTTTTATTTTTGTTAAAGAAAAATGGAACGAAAAATGAATTAGCAAAAGGAGACGAAAATGGAAAAAGCATCCTCGCCCTCTCCTTACTCAAGGTTGGAAATAATGAAGGGTGATCAAATGGCTAGAAATAATTATTCAACTTTGCTTGTTGGACACTTCACTTTATGCAATAATGTAGACTTGTAGATTAGTCAATGCAATTTTCAATAAAGAAAAAGAAGTATATTTATTATTCATTATTTAATTAATTAAAATCTGAGGCAGTTAACAACAGTCAAAAAGCTATATATACCAGACCTCTTACCCGCTTCTCTCGCCAGTTGTCTCTTTCCCTCCATTCAACCTTTTTCCTCTCTCTCTCTCTCTCTCTCTCTCTTTCTCTCTCTCTCTCTCTGAACCTGTGATCTTCGATTGGTTTCATCGTTCTGTAATTTTCACTCTGTTTCTCTCTTTGCCAAGCACAGATTGATCACTTGTAATTGCAGTCTCTCTGTCTTTCTCTGAGGATTAAGGTCCAGTATGTGAATTTGTATATGTCACTTTCATTTTTTATCTGTGCATACTTGTATAAATGTTTACCTCTATACTTTTATATGTTCTTACATGTATAAGACGCGTTGGCTTACTGGTTTTATGCATGAATTCCAGTGTTTTTTTTTCTTTGATCAGCTTATGATCTTTTATTCTGAAACTAAACATGCTTTTGGAGAAAATAGTTATCAGAAATCACCTGATAGGATTTGGTTTCAATACTTTGATTTTAGTGTCTCTATCTGTCTGTGCGTGTCTAGATGCTTGTATAGGGAAGTTTTAAATTTCGAGTTCAGCAGTTAAAGTTTTCCACATGAGACATGGTTTTAGCTATGACCTTAGAAAATAGAAAAGAATGCAATTCAAGTTGTATAAGCAAGGCTTGAGTCTGGTAATTTACATGCACATTTTCTAACAATATATGCATTTCTATTTTCAGACAGTCATTTTGCATAAACTGCTGTCTGTAACTAGCTGGATTGTGGCTAATCTGCTGAAAACCTGAGTGTATGGCTAAACAAGTGTGCTGGAGTTCAACTTTAGAGCCGTAGGCTAGTTATTGCTTCCTGGTTTGCTTCTTTACCATATGATCATGGCATTTTAATACCACTTTGAATCGATTGCCATATTGCCTCAAGTGTGTCATATGCATACATTTATCTTTACTAGGTTTTATGACTAAATAGTTGGGTTTTAGTTAAGATGGAGAGAAGCCAGCTGCAGTTTATGTATGATTCAATTTAGTGAAAGGAAACCTCAGATAATTTCCTCATTCAAAGAGTGAAAATTACTGATTGCAGGTTCTTATTGGTTGTTGTTGCTCATAGGTGATGTAGTTTAGTTGACGGTGATATGAATTATAATAACTTAAACATCATGTATGGAAGAATGCGTTCCATTATGGCTCTTGAATGTTAGACTGAACAGTATTTAACAGCTACAGAGAGGCTAATTCCTCTATCTTTTGAAAGAAATGAATTCCAGACCTGATAGCTTAGCAAAAAGTACACCCCTATTTTGCCTCTAACATGCATCATGACAGTGACGATGCTAATTCTTCTTTGAAAAACTTCTTATTTCTTTTATCAACCCCCTAATCTTCCTATGGTGACTAATCTTGAATCTACTTTAGGTGCCGGATCTTATGTTGTTATTCCCAAGCCAAGCTTCATAGCAGTCACTTCATGGACAAACACCACATCAGGTTTACTGCTGTAGGATATGTAAAGATGATCAGTCCCTAATAGTAACCAGACCACTCTCCCAGTAATCAGATACTAATGCTAAATAACTTTTTAGGCAGAAAGTGGTTGTCACAATGTTAACGCTTTTGATGAAACTCCTTTCAACTTTAGCAACTTCATAAATGGTATCTTGCATTGATTACTTGATACAATGAAACAGAGACTAAAAGACTTTGCAATATAATACATGGAAAAACATGAGTAGCTCCCGAAGTTGAATTTCCAGTGGTCCCTGCAAAGCATAAAAATCGCTTCTGGATGGTGATTGTGAACCATGAACTCTATTAGAATTAATTGGTTATTGTTCTCTCTTTTTAAAAGGTTCGCTCCTTCCCCGACCCTCCCTCACCCCCCAAGAAAATAGAATAGAAAGAAGGAAAAAGAAAAAAAAAAATGAATGAAGAGAAAGAAAAAGCAGAAACTGGATTGAGATTATTTTGGTTGTTATTTTAATTTATCTTTAGCAGATTTGAAATTTTATTTTCTATTATTTGGGTTCATGTTTCAGTCAAGAAGATCTTTCGGCTTCTGAATTTCAAGGCTTTTGGTGAGATAGGGACCAGGTTCAAGGCTTGTCAAATACTGACAGGCAACTACTTCCGGGTTGGCTGTAGACATCTGGATGGTTGAAATTTTGAAATCTTGGAGCCGTGGTTCACTAAGAACTCATCATGGATTGAGTTTCCTATGATCATTCTAACCTTCTCCCTCTGACTGTTCGTTTGATGGGTAAGGTTGAAATCTTCAGGTCAATAAAATGAAAAGTTCACCACAGCTGTTAGCTGTTGTCCTGATGAGAAAAGTGTTTTGCCGATGCATGGGGAACAGAATAACTTGGAGAAACTTGTTTCTTGCTGGGGCTATTATGACAACTGCTGGTGTTGTGCTTCAAACCCCGACACTTCCTTCCTATGGAATGAATACATGGTTTGTCTCACCTATAGAAACAACTTTCTCATTCCAATACCTGAATGGCTCTTTACACTTGAGCGAGACCGGTAGTCAGGCAAGGGTTGAACAGTTTCAACACATTCCCAGTGCTCCCATTGTTTCTCTTAATTCTTCTGTTGGAATGGTTAAATCACCCACAGTTGAAAATGAAGAAAGTAGAGTTTCTCAGAAGAGAAATTCTGTGCCTAGGAGGAGGAGGAGGAGGAGGAGGAGAAAGAGAGATGATGATCTGAAAGTTGTAGAACCTCCTCCTCCTCCTCCTCATATGGCCACTCGCTTAGAGGTAAAACTAGAGAACTTACAATTTATTTCTTTTCCAAACAAGTATGATAAGATGAGCTGTTTCTAACATTCTTAACACTCTGTTTCATATAATTCAGAGATATGTTTGGTCTTTGCCACCTAATGAGGCGCTTGCTTATGCAAAAAAAGAAATTGAGCATGCTTCGGTTATCACTGATGATCCAGATCTGTATGCCCCTTTATTTCAGAATGTTTCTGTTTTCAAAAGGTATACTTTATGACACCTCTCCAGGTCTGGCTTCAAGATACTTGTTTAGTTGGTAACAAATATTATCAATATGCCATGCATTGTGGTTATCGATTCATCAATAAGGATTTCTTGCCCTAAAAAGTTTGCCCAAATTAGCATGAATGCGGATATAATTGGTTACTGAACGCTTATGGACAGTCATTCCTATGTTAAAATGTAGGATGGAATGCATTATATTCTCAGGGCCTGTTGGATTCAGGATTGGTTTCAAAAAAATGAAACAAGTAAAACATCAGTGCTGCACAAATATCAAACAAAATATGCATGGTAGAAGTAAGATAAGATATGCAGTGTTCCATCAAGTAAGCACTAAGGAGGCAGCTTCTAGGATACATTAGTGTGATAACTTCTACCATCCTTGTTCTTTAATTTTTATAGCAGGAGGGAGAGGAGGATTCTCTGACATAATTAGATGTATTTGCAGTTAAGGGAGCAAAAAGCCTTTTAAATGCATCATTGCTGTAAAAACTCTTCTGATATAGCCCAGTCACTTATGCTCTTTAGAGCTAAATGCAGGGGAATATGTTAACAATTTGCATGCAGGACAAGAAGTTTAAAAGAACTATACATTTTTTATTATTCTCAAACAAGAATATTCTTCTTTTTACCAAACATCTGCGGATCCAATCATACGGTCTTTGTTGAGTTCAGAACAGAGCCCTTCAATTACTTACTGTAGCATAAGAAAACTATAGCTGTGTAGGCCAGTGTAAATCTAAGCTCTAAGAAGGTGATACATGAACCATAAAGGCAAACCACCACAACAACAATGCTGTAATAGTTATTGTTTGAACAATCTTCAAACAAATTGCTTAGCATCTTGTTCTAACGTGTCCTACCTCATGACATTCTTGTTCTATAAGTATTAGCTTGCTTTAATTTTCTGCTCTGTTGTTGAAATGAACATGCCGCAATATAGAATTACTTCATCTAGTACCTTCTATTTTCTTGGTAGACAACTTTAGAATGGAATATCCTTTTCTGACTTTAAGTTATAGGCTATGCTTCCAAGCTATTAGAGGATAATATGTGCTTGAATTCCGCCTGATTTGGTGAGGCAATGACATCATATGCTTAACACATTCTCTGTACTTCATATATCAAAACCATGGCTTTTTTCTTGATTGTAGGGGCTACGAATTGATGGAACTGATACTTAAAGTATACATTTACCCTGATGGGAAGAGGCCTATATTTCATGAACCCCATCTAATTGGGATTTACGCTTCTGAAGGATGGTTTATGAAGTTAATGGAGGAAAACAGGCAGTTTGTCACGAGAAACCCAGAAAAGGCTCACTTGTTTTATATGCCATACAGTGCACGGCAGCTCCAGCAGGCACTTTATGTGCCTAACTCTCATAATTTGAAACCATTGTCAATCTTCTTGAGGGACCATGTGAACATGATTGCTGCAAAATACCCATTCTGGAATCGCTCGCATGGGTCAGATCACTTTCTTGTTGCTTGCCATGATTGGGTAAGGTTATCTATCGTCCGGTCTATGTGATGGTCACTTTTAATAGCTATATATGCAAGTTTTTTTTTTTTTAAAAAGCCATTGGTGAAAACATTAAAATGCAATTTAAAATGGGTAAGGTACCTATGGTTGTTTGATGTATTGCATGGTTGCATTAAGACTTACATGCAATATGAAGGTATGAGTTGAATAGAACCATTAAAACAAATGAAGCCATCATGTGATTATGTAACAGTGAAATTCCTACTAAAACAAAATGGCTCCCCCAACATTCCTGGAATTTGTGCAAATGCCCCTTATTTTATCATCGTTATTGGTCTGAGATGGAAGGGTTGTGGCTTGTAAATGCAAAGGGAAAAGATAAGCATTGTAAAAAGACTTAAATCTATCTTGTGAACAACGTGTTGTATACATCTGCCACCTACCTCAGCCATGCTCACTGCTTCTGCTCCATGGTCAATAATTTCCATTCTCCAATGATAGCCTTAAAGATCTGTGTTAAAGTGACCTTTCTTAGGTTGAACTCAAATCGGTAAAATTCTTTCCAAGTACAAGCAATCTTTTGGAGAGAGTTTTCATTTATTTGTTTTACATTTAGAAATTTTAGAATTTATTCTTGTAAATGCCAATTTATTTTGGTCAGTGGCATCTTTTCTTTGTTTTCTCTTTGTTCAACCTTCCTCTCATCTATTATTAACTTTTACAGGGTCCCTACACAGTGAACGAGCACCCAGAACTGAGTAGAAACACCATAAAAGCTCTATGCAATTCTGACCTATCTGATGGGATATTTATTCCTGGAAAAGATGTTTCCCTGCCTGAAACCGCCATAAGGAATCCAGGTAGACCTCTTAGATATATTGGTCGTGGGAACAGAGTATCTCAACGGCCAATCCTCGCCTTCTTTGCAGGCAACCTGCATGGAAGAGTTCGTCCCAGACTTCTCAAGTATTGGAGGGACAAGGATGAAGACATGAAAATTTATGGTCTGCTACCACTTCGTATTTCCAGAAAGATGTCTTATATTCAGCACATGAAATCAAGTAAATATTGTCTATGCCCCATGGGCTATGAAGTGAACAGCCCTAGGATAGTTGAGGCTATATATTATGAATGTGTTCCTGTAATTATTGCTGATAACTTTGTCCTACCTTTTAGCGAAGTGCTAGATTGGAAGGCATTCTCTGTGGTTGTGGCTGAAAAGGATATTCCGAGACTGAAGGATATTTTATTATCTATCCCACTGAGAAGATATCTGAAGATGCAAATCAATGTGAAGATGGTGCAGAGACATTTTCTTTGGAACCCAAGACCGATTAGATATGATCTCTTCCACATGATACTTCATTCGATTTGGTTTAACAGGCTCAATCAGATGCAAATCTTCCAGCCCAAGTAATTCTGTTGGTTTTCTATATTACTTGCAAAGAATTGGTGAGTGCAGATGAAGAGCAAGAGAAAGTCGAGTATTCACAATAGTGCTACCAGTTCTAAGAATGGAGAGGCTTAGATGTTCAGATAACGTAGAATGAAGCAGAATTTCTAGTCTTAGAGCTGACATGATATCAGAAATCGGAGTGAGGTCAATGAAGCATGATTTGAGAAACCAAGAGTGCTTTGAGCTGCAAAGAGGAACGAACATCTCATGGAACAATTAGAGACACCAGAATGAGGAGATTCAGGTACAGCATCATCCCAATCTTGTTCATTACTTATGATTGCTAGCTCCAACTCTTGCCCTTGTTTAAATGCTTAACGAAACTATACACAGAACTAATTCTCATCTGGGAAAGAATCACAACTGGAATAGTAACTGGTCAGTCTAGTCCCTAGTTTAGTCACTGATCATAAGACCCCACATCAGGATATGGAGAGCTGTTGGAAGACATCTCCACTTAGTCATCAATATTTATACAATAGAGCAGTGCGTCTGTACTGTGATGTGATGTGTACATACCAATAAAAATTTTCTTGGCAAATAACTAGTATCTCAACGAACTTGTCCTTTTCATTCAACTTATATTCAAGGTCAATAAATGATACCGAGTATTACTATCATCTGAAATCGCATGAATTCTGTGTCAGACAAAAGCATTGTCCTTGCTGTTGCTGCATCATCATCCCTTACAGTGTTTTGATAATTCTTGATATTTAACTCTTTTCTCACCTTAGGAAGAGGACAGTGCAATTCAGTCTCAATTTCAGAGATGACCTGAGGGTTCCTGGACTCAGTTTCATGTTGTGTTAGAATACTGGACCTATGAGCATGAAACATCAATACGGTAGTAAATTACTTTAGGCCATGTATAAGAGGATAATTATCACATTTTCTCCTTATCAAAATCCATAACTATTTGTTAGTTAAATAGGTGGGGTAATAAATTACTTAGACCGGTGATCTTACCTTATACAAAGGTAAGAAACATCTTATTGAGTTGAGTTCCTTAATTGTGAAATAGAAATTTAAAAAACTAATCGATTAATCAAAATCTCTAAATTATATGTAACAAACAATCATACCATTTTATTTATTTCCAGAGGAAATTAGAGTTCACACATTAATATTGCTCCATAAACTTATTCAGCCACTCAAAATTAAGGGGTTCTTCTGCTGAGAAGTCCAAGAAATCACTGAAATTAAAGTTAAAATCAGAGTTCTCAGTTGCTTTGGCAGCAATCTCCAGCTCTTCGGAATTCCTCTGGTTGGTGATATCAGTCTCTGGTGGTGTTGAAGCTTGTGGTGTTTTCTCTTTCGGGCTTATTTTCTTGCTCAATCGAGAATTCCAGTAGTTCTTTATCTCATTATCTGTTCGCCCTGGAAGCCTCCCAGCTATCAGAGACCACCTGGAAAATTGTATGTCGACACTGTTGTTTAGGTTCATATGGTACAAGTACCCAAAACCTATAGCAATGGCTGATCAAAAGCCTCGTTATTACTGTTTACTGCTCACAATGCTGATAACTGACCTGTTGCCTAGCAGTTTATGAAGCCTGAGAATCAAGTCCTCTTCTTCATCTGATATGTTGCCTCTCTTGATGTTAGGCCTCAGATAATTCAACCATCTCAATCTGCAACTTTTCCCACATCGATTCAACCCTGCAAAAACACAATGGCCATTGATATGGGATTGAATTCATTGGTTTACCCAATAACGATTCGACAATATCCAGATAGCCTAACGATCAAAGACCCAGAAAAATGTTACCAACCAATGCAGTTTCTGAAATGGGTTTTAGGCTAAAGCAACACTGAGACAATCACCTGATTTGGTTGCAACAGTTCTCCACCTCTTTGCACCATGAGTCTCAATATACTCAGCCAGTTTTCTGTCTTCCTCCGCTGTCCATGCTCCTCTGTTCATTGGCCTCTTAGCTTGCCCATCATCCTTAGCCTTAGGAGCCATGCGCAAGTGCTTCCTTGTGATTCTCTGTGTATTCGAGAGAGAGAGAGAGAGAGAGAGAGAGAGAGAGAGAGAGAGAGAACTGTTCCTTAGTGACTGAGTTGGAGCAAGAGGGTGAGGTGAGGTTTAAATAATGTCAACAGTCTGGCCTTAGTGGCCTATGGGGGCTGAATTGTTCAGGAGATCCATCCATCTAACCTTCACAGTAAGGCCCAAGAGGCATGAGAAGACTCTCAACTACCAGTTCTATAGCACTCTTGGACTGAATAAGGCCGAAAAAAAAAAAACTATCTGAACACCCACCTTGAAACTGGTTTTACAGGTAATCTTTCATTACATTTGTAAGGAGGATTCTTGTCTGGGCATTAATCTTTCATCATATTTGTTGGAAAATTTGTTCTCTGGGTCTTAATGATTCATTACCCATTGTATGGATGAAGATGGAAGTGGATACAATCATCTTCACTTTTGAAAACCGCATGATATTACACATTTTAATTTAGACAAAGTTGATGTGAACGATCACTCTTGAAGTGTCTATTTTCTTCATCTCATTCCGTTTGTCCACTTCACCAGTCACACTCAATTCACCAATTGCCATCATAGGGTTTTCTGTGTTTTTTGTATTCCATGGCACCTTAATTTGGAGATAAAAGGGTCAAGCTTGTGGCTTCCTGGTGATTGGCGGTTCCACTTGAAAAGTTAGATAGTAACCAACATGAGCAGTACTGCTGTTGCAATTAAAATAGTCAGTTTCCAATTTTGAATTTTTCCTCGTTAAAAGACAAAAAGAGAAAAGTTCTGATCATATGGATCCCTGACAATATAAACAATAAAGACAAGCGGTTTGTCATTATCTGCTAAATTTTATGCATTTTTTTTTTTTTGGGTGTCTGGTCCTACTACCACCAGATCCAGCATCAAACCTAATCCCCTTCTTGCTCCATAAAAGAAATTGAAGACTTGCCTTGACCTCAAAAATCCAGGTTAAAAGACCTCAATGTGAACAGAAAATGGACAAAATATCACCAGGTCAATTTTCTTTTACGCTGCAAACAGCTGACTTAGTTACAAGAAGCAACAAATGCAGCAAACCGTGTAAACAACTTTGACAAGATTCTTTCCCCTAACTTCTGTAATATTTTACCCGTATACTCTTTTCTTCAATGCTCGTCTACAATCTATGAAACAGTCCAAATGCTTTCTTCACTATACTAAATACAGAACATATAAGCAAAAACATCACAAACCTCTTTGATGCCAAGACTCGAAGGTTCACCCTCATACCATGTCTTCTCATCAATCTCACTATTGTTGCCCCCAACATGAGAAGCCAAGAACCGATCACACAAAATACTACCTTAATTGTTTCAGTGGCTCCAGTCACGTTCTCCACATCATTAGAAACCTCCATATATGACAACTTCGAGTCCACATCAATTTTCTCCACTTGGTTTAGCCCAAGAATTTCATTTAACCAACCTGAAAACTGGACAAGCAGCTTGGCTAGCCATGCAACCTCATCTTCCGAGATGGGGCGCTTCATCCAATCACCCTTGTATCTGATGTCAGCCATATTTTGATGGCCAACTCTTCTGGGTTTGAATATATCATGACGGCATTTCTGACATTCTTCTCCATCAGTTGAAAATGGAATTGGCTTTATAGTATGGCCACCGAAGAAACTGCTCACTTGTGCCTTCAATGAATCTATATATTGAAGGTTTTGTGCAAGGTTATCACCAGATATGGCTTGCAACTCAGCTTCTGCACGCAAGATAAACAACTGCAACAACAAAAATATGATCATTAGTACATAAGGGGTCAAGATAACACAACAAACATAAATATCAATTGATCATAATGATAAAACAAATAACCTGAAGTAGTTGTTGTCCACCATCTTCCCCATCACTTAAGAGTCTTAAGTCTTTGTTCCAATTGTCATGCAAGAAAGACCCATCAGCATCACTCTCACATAAGCCATCTTCCCAGTCCTAGTAGATAAGAGTCAAAAGAAGAATTAACACTATCTAAAGTTTCAATAACAAAATACTTTGCCCACTCCCCTAACAACATGTGGGACAGCAGCAGTGTCCCTTCAACACAAACTGAGTGTGCACAGAATCAGCTTAAACTCAGTAGCATCAAATTGATTTGCATGTAGGCACAAAATCATGTTCAAGGGGCTCGAGTATGATATCAGGTATCGATACATATCTGAGTCTAGGGTTTGTTTACAATTTCTGCTGCCCACTTCCCATATGTTTCTTTTAGTTTTGAAAGCTCGCTTCCCTAACAACTTACCAATCTCATATTCTGTGAACATGACTTGGGGGGAAAAGTAACATTAACCAACTTTGAGTTTGGCACTCAAAATGTGAACAAAATAAGGAATTCAAAACATAGAGAAAGGGAAAATGTACCTGCAACTGTTCACGAATGGATGGAACAAATCTGAACAAGCTACTATGCACTGATTTGACTGCTTGTTTGGAATGAAAAGCAGTATCAACATTCTTTATGAGGTCCATAAGCTCCTTTGATGATGTCAATATGTTCATGACCTATAGAACAGAGCAAACAATAAACAATAAACAAAATTACATACAAAGAAACATACTTCTCACATAGTAAATACAGCAGTCAGCAGTAAGTCCATTCGTACCCAAAAGCTCGTTGTCTGGTCATTTGTAATCTGAACACATACTCTTAGCACAATATACTCGGCTGTAACAGAATTATCTAGAGATCTTACATGGAAATTACTTAAATCAGGAAGACTAGTTCCTAGCTAAAAGTTCTATGGCAACAGGGTCAGTAACGCATCCAACTAGAGAAACATTGAGATTATCCTAACATTTGGCAACATATCTGAGCCTTTACGTAGCACAGAACTCTCAGTAACCAAACAGTAGCCTTGTTCTTCCTTTTTAAGGGACCACCTTAAGCCCCCTTTAATGCGTTGCACCAGTTCTAGTAAGACTTAGGTTCCTTACAAGGGTGTCGGAAAAGCATTAAGGACTCACCCACACATTATTAAAAAAAAAAGGAAATGATTTAATGATATTTATACAAACAGAATAAATGCTTCATGTAGAATAAGGCCAGGAATCTGTTGGAAGTCAAGGGGCCATGCATGCTATTGGTTCTTTATCAAGAATATTTAGCTAGAGTTTTCCCCAAACATGCCTCCACCAGAACTTCAGCAGAATTATACCAAATTGATTGACACCTGGGATATAAAGGATCTTTTCCGAGTAATATGGAAAGCAGGAGAGATCTTGAGATCTGAGGTAAACAAAAGGAAAAGGCAAGAAACAGGTGTTGGAAACCTCTAGTATATGGAAGATGGCAGAATGCATAGGAAAACAGTGACGATTAGATACATGGAATATCTATAGTAGATAGGATCCTTTTCTGGTCATGTGGAAATCAAGCAAGATGAGGAAGAAAGTGGCAAGAAACAGACATGGACAACTGATGAACTCATGACAAGTCTAATCAGTGTTTGAGAGTGTGCATCCGTCCATGTGTATGCCATTATTTACTTCAGTTCCAACCAGCACAACTTTGATCGAAGTTAAGCTAAGGTTAGATGAATCCTGATTTCTTGGCCAAGAGCATTTAAAATCTTAGGTCAAAAGGCCTCCACAAAATCAGCTGAATGAATTCACTATTCCCAAGCTTTGAGTTGACATACTCAAGTCTATTCAATATCAATTACGTACACAAGATTTTAAACATGTTACCCATTTCACATTCTTAACATTTAAAATGAAAAAGTCAAATATCTGGCAGAGTTTAAATTTGGGGAGACTAACAGTAGTTAGAATAAGAAACTCCTATGGTTACCGACAAGTTGCAGGAAGGTTAAGAGTTAATCTCAGTAGGCAAGCACCATTTCGCCATTTAACAGGTTTCTTGATAGATTCTGATCAAAAACAGGTTTCAATGACAGACATGATGCAGGATATCATTCTTCATAATACTACGGTAGATATTACATTGAGCTTGTTTAGAATTTCCCTTTGGGATTTGACAACATAATATAACATCGTTTGCTATAGCTTTGGCTTCTAATAAAGCGCTGTAAATGAATGTGGTCCTTACAAAAATGTTAGATAAAGAGTTTCAATAAGATTTCGTGAAAAAATTTCTTAGACCTTTTCTTATATAAGAGTGGAGAGAAAAAAATCTTTGATTTTTTTTTTGACACAAAAAAAGAGTATACAAAAAGATCTATTTGACATGCGTAACTTCTTATTTGAATTTACAAACTTTTTTTTTTCCCCTTGCAAAAGCACCTCAAAACCATTTCGTTAAACAATGCTCTTAACCTCTTCTTCATAGTAAAACACTTTCCACTTTGAACCAAACAAATAAGACACCAATTTTGACAACTACCTTTTAGCTTCCGAAAAACTATAACAAACAGGGCTTAGTGTCTTTGAAAAGATACATAAACACCTGTAAAATGAAAAAATGAAAGGTTTTATATTCCTATTTTCTTTCAAAGATAATGCAGATGAATGGGAGCATGAAAAATGGTTTTAAATTTAATTTAACTATTAAGTTCATACTAACAGATAAACTAAAATTTTTCCCAACAAAATGCCATAAAACTAGTCTTTCTATGAATTTCAGACAAGAACAATAAGCTTTTACTCTATCGATTAATAGGGACTTAGCCCAGTGTCTCTGACACTTTTTCAAGAGCCTAAATATTTTTCTTTTTTTTTTTTAAATCATATTTTCAAGACCTAACATCTGAACTTTAACTATTTATTTTTGAGCAAGAACTAACTTATCCAGAGTACCCCAGGTTCATAGTCCATCAGGTTACAAAGCAGTCTCAAAATTGTAATGGAACACAAGAATTAGCCATCTATTGTCAGTCAATGCACTTCGTCTCTTCTCTCTCCCCAGAATACACACGGAGCTAGAAACACTGTCTGACCTAATCGAAGACAGAGCACATTGAATTAGAAGTACATGATGCAGTATTCTATTCAAATGCCTAAACACCAATTTTTTACCCATAAACATATTGCTTCTCCAGATAAAATCAACCAAAAAGGACCTTCTCATCATTGGATTGTTATTATTTGTTAAACAAAAAATGTTTTTGGATGCGTGCACAATATAACATATAGATCAAGACACAAAGGAGATCAAATATACAGAATTAAGCACTTGTGATATTCTACAATAGAAAAGAAAATGACATAATACAGTGCAAGCAAACACCATCAGCATTAGCTCAATTAGCGTAGATAGGAACAAAATGTCCTTCGAAAAGAGGGAAAAGGACTTTGGTTAGGAAACAGACCTTCAAAACCATTTGTACTATTACAGCAGGATCAGTGTGAAGAAACTTGTGAGCAAACCCAATAAAATGCATAACCAAAGAGCTGTAGTACAGGTAGTTAGATAACACATATCCCTGCCACAAAGATGAATATCCATAGGCTTGAGATTCCGATGGCTCCTTCATTACATTCTTAGCAGACCCATTCACAACTGCATCAAGCTCCACAAAATCATCTAAGCTGATCATCCAAGGCTCCATATAACAAACCCAAACGGAGAACACCTGAGATGCATTCTTGATTGAAGTCCCCATGGGACAAAACAAGAATGTCCTCAGTACAAACCTATAAACTGGTCTCTGAATCCATGAGTTCCAAGAACCAATCAGATGGGCAGAAGAGGATACAGTCACAACATCCCTCGACTTCACAGCATCAAATGAACCCGAACCTGATAACCTCCAACATGAACTTCCACTGTACTCAAAATTATTCTCGGATCCATCAGAACCTGCAACCCAGCTCAAATTCAAATACTTGACAAACAACTTCACCACCTCTCCCAACCCACTAGTTGGAGGAGTCTCCCCCAATAGAGACCGTAAGGGAGATGACACACCAAAGGACTTGAGCACGTTCATGGGCAATGGCGAAAAATCATTATCGACCAACCAATAATGCACAAAAGCATTCACCAAAAACTCTGCTCTTAACATAACTGACCCGTCATACCCACTCATGTAATGCAAAAGTGAACTCCGATAAGGTTGGTGCGCATTTAAATCAAAAACAGGTACAAATGCGCGGAGATAGGCATACAGAAGCCATAAATACAGATTACACTCCGATGTTTGCTTTGATTCACACTTATTACCACCCGAAAAACCCCTAATGGAATATGCCCAATTCTCTAACCTAAACATTTTGCTCCTCTTAACTGAAACAGAAATCAAATTTTCCTTGTTTCCTCGGCAAACCGGGTAATAAGCGAACCAAAACATGAAATATTCAAAAACATTCAATTGAATTTGACACAATGAGCCCTTAATTGAATCCTCTGCAACTCTACCTATAAACAGAGGGCACAAATCGGATAAGACATGGCAATCCTTCTCACTAGAGAGCATGAAACGGACCCACTCAGGAAGCCTTTCGACGGGGAATACATACTTGACCAGAGATAACCGGTCGACGGCGGAAATGGAGCTTATGAGCGTTCCTTCAGGGGAGAGGAGAGAGAAAACCTTGCGGGCCAACTCTGGGTCGTTGGATGAGAGGACGATGTCAATCCAGCCGTTCGATGACTGTGACTGAGGTTTGGCGAGAGGTGAAGTGGCGTCATCGAAACCAAAGAGCTTGCAGATTAAGGTAGGGAAAGTGATGGAGTAGAAGTGGCGAGACTGATCGGGAGTGTGCAAGTGCAAGAATGACTCGATGGAGGCGCATGCTGAAGCGATTTGGGATGAAGCGGAAGAAGATAGGATCTTAGACGCAAGGTCTTGAGATTGAGAAAGGGAATCTGCGCTGTACGAGTGCGGAAGCATGGTAAGCTATCGTCAGCTATATCCCTGAAGAACAAACTAGGGTTTCTCCGCCTGATGCAGAGAAGATGATGGAGCAAGAGAGAGAAAGGAAGAGAGAGAGGGTTTTGAGGGAGGGTTTAAATGAGAGCAGAGGCAAATGGCGCCTTTTGAAGAAGGGACAGAGAGGTTAGCAGCAATAATTTAAAAAAAAAAAAGAAAAGAAAGAAAGGGGTACGTGGCGACAGATTAGGGTATTTGTGTGATGGTGAACGTGGGGCCTACATTTCATTGCCGTTTCGGTTGAGTTATGGCTTCTGATTTTGGATTAGAGCGCGGGAATCCTCCAGACATCTGCCGAGTGCGAAGGTGCAGATCTTGACACGTCATACAGATTCCACCTGATGGTAGGCCCAACCGCTGACCATTAAAATGTAAATTTCTACAGCTCATTTCTGTATAATATAAGTTTTTAAAAACTAGAATACATTCAGATACAAAAAATAAATATAAATATAAATATAAATAAGTTCCATAAAAAAAATTATAGTTAATTATTACATCAATACCATCATTATATCAATATTAAATAATTTTTAATATTTATAAATAAAAATATGAAATAAATGTGATATAAATTTTTGATTTATATTCATTGTTATTTTTTATTTTAATATTTAAAATGTTATAAACTAAATTTCAATCTATAAATTTAGTTTAAGTAATAAAAAATTAAAATTATTTTTATTATTAAATATATCAAAACTTATTAAAAATGTTATATTAAATTTTTTATCCATTAAAATTTTAAATCAAACTTAGTTGTATAATTTTTAATTTAAACATCTCATTTTAATTTTTTGAAAATATTTAATTTAAATTAAATTAATAAATTGATATTTTTTATTTGACACTTAGTTTTATAATTTTTAAAAAATATAATTATATATATTAGATAACAAGTTATCCAGAGAAATAATTTTTTTTACTTTTAAAATTTGATATGAAATAAGTATAACTATTACCGTGAATGGGAAATCATGACTAATTAGCTTATTGGGCTACAACTTACATAATAACTAATAATTGGTTGTACATTTTTATTTTTAAAATAATATTAAAAATTTAAAATTTAAAATAAACATTATATGATGATATGCCCACATTAAAATATATTTCTTTTAATATTTGAAAAATAAAATTATTTTATAAAATATGTGCAAGAGCAAATCAAATATCCATCAACCTTGTTGAAAACAAATTAATTGAAAATGAAAAAATAAATTTTCACATTTTCACAAAAGTTTTTCGGTTGTCCAAGTAAATGGGCCCATCATATAGGCTTTTGGATTTATGGTCCATAAGGTTGGCCTACATTTCATGTTTAAAGCCCAATTTATTTAATCAAGACTTTATAAAGGATTGGAAATCGTGTTAAGATTAAATTTTACCAAACAATCAAAGCTATTTTTTCATTATTATATGATTGTAAAAGGGTTTTACCTTTAATAAATATTTAATTTTTTAATTTAATTTATATTTTTTAAAAAATTAAAAAATTTGAATCAGTAAGATTAATCAAATTAATTAAGTGCTATTGATGAAGCCTTTTAATAAATGAATTGGGTCACAATTCTTCTTTATTATTGTTATATGGTTGATTATCTTAAAATTTTTTACTTTGGATAAGGATTAAAGATATTTGATTTATAATGACAATAGCTTTATTTTTTGGATAAATATAATTTAAAATATATTTATTTCATATATTTACATTTCTATTGAACAATTGTATATATTTTACTTTAGGGTAAATGTTATTTAAAACTCTCTAGAATACTCTCTCTCTTAATATTTATCTTGAATTTTTAAACGTCTCTAAATAATCTGATTAGTGAGAAATAATCAAATTGAATATTATCAAAAAAATTAAAAATTAAGAATATTCAAATTGAAGATCTTGTATGATGAATTTTGATTTGAAATTTATTTATAAACATCAACAAAATATTCAATCTACTATCATGAAAATTTTTAAAATTTTTTCAGTGCTAAAAATATGTTTTTTAAAAAATTAATATTAAATATTTAAAAATTTATAATAAATAGTTCATAAATTAAAAAAATTAAATTAAGAATAGACTTAAAATAAAGTGTAAAATTTATTTATATAATTTTTTAGATATTTTAACAATAAAAATATGTTAATTTTATTAGAGTGATTTGAACTAAGTTATAATTTGACTATTTATTATTAATTCAATGTTGGATTAGATACACTTTGAAATTTATAGTAAAAATTAAGAGAAAGAATATTCTTAAGAATTTTGAATGATGTTTACCTTATATTTTAATTTATTTTAATTTAAAGTTTATTAAAATTTAAAAAATTAAATATCTAAATTAAATATTTAAATAAATTATGATTCGAAACTTCTATATAAGTAAAAAAATTTAATTATTATTAAAAAATAAAATTTAATAAATATTAATTAAAAATATTTATATTTTTAATTTTATATATTTTCAATATTTAAAAATTTATAAAAATGACTCGTAAGTTAAAAATTGTTCAAATTTAAGAAATAAAATAAAATTAAAATGAAGCTTGTAATTTACTTGAATCATTTTGGAAATATTTTAACAATAAAATTACTATTAATTTTATAGATTCATTTGATCTATAATTAATTTAAATTAAATTTAAAAAATTAAATATATAATTTATTTAATTTTGAATTAAAAAGTGAATATAATTCAAAGTTGTTTACCTTTATTATTTAATATATTAATTATTTGTATTGGATGTTCTGATTTTGTAATGTTTTCTTAATAATATTCTTCCCTAAAACTTAAACAAAATTACCATCAAATCATTGCAATAATTTCTTTAATTTCTTTGTAGTCCCCCCCCCCCCCTTAGGATGCTTTGCCTGTCATTGAAAAGTAAGTTTCATGTGTATTATCAGTGGTGGGTTCAATCTAAAAAATAATAATTTTTCAAGGAGGTTCTAGTCCTAAGTTAGGGACCAACAAAAATTTTAAATTTTTTAATAAATAATAAATTATAAAGAATTAATTTTTTATTATTATTAATCAACTTGATATTTTTTAATTTATTTTTAAATAAAAAATGTTAGTGCTGCTTAGAAAAGGGATTCGAGAACAACCAATTATTTGTAAACTCTTTCCAACCATGTCCGATAAGCCAAGGTTGAGAGAGATGCATGGAAAAAAATTTAAAAAATAATTTAATAAGTAAATAGAAAACTCATAAAAAATATTATCCTCAATTAAAATAAATAATGATAAGTTAAAATTCAAATTTTTATTTTTTCATCAAATTTTAACTTTTGAAACGTATATAAATAAATTTTAATTTACGATTTAACTGAGATTAAATTTTATCAAAAAAATTTAAAAATTAAAATTTTTTATAATAAATGTAGGTTTAAAATTTTTTATATAAAAAAATATTTAAATATTTATTACTATAAAAATTTACAAAAATTTATAAAAAATAATTTATTCATGAAAATTTATTTAAATTTAAAAGGTGAAATCAAAATGAAAAAATATTATCAATTTTATATAATTGTTTTCACCAAAATCTAATTTGAACTAACTCAATAAATTGAGATTTATTTAAAAACATTTTAAAAGTCAAATTTAAATTAAATATAAATTCAAAAGTCAAATTTTAATTAAAAATAGAACATGAAAGTTAAAATTAAATTAAAGATAGAACCTAAAAGTCAAGGTTTAAATAAGAACAATTTATATTCTAATATTAGAAAATATACATCAAAACACAATTTGGATTTCATCTGAAAAAAATCCCATAAATGTTCACATGTGAAAGGTACATTAGCATGCCATTTATTTTGTTTTATTTAATTAAAATTGAATTTAAGTTTATTGTCACATCTTACATAGTGATATATGCAATCAAAGCAAAACAATTTCATTTTTATTTTTTTAAGCCGATCAAAGTTAAATTTTATTTTTTAATGAAATGGAAGCAAAACAAATTTAATTAATATTTTTTTAAAAATTAAATCTTTAAATTAAAAATTTTAAAATTATGAGATAGACACAATTTTATTGTTTAAAACACTTCATATTTAACATTATGCTTGAAAAGCAATCTCTAGATAGATAAAAATACATTAAAGAATTAGAAAATTTATAAGGTAAGAAAATGGACCGACACGAAGTCATATCAAGGATGATTCATTTAGTGAAAATCTGCCGTGTGTAATTTTTTGGTTGGAAAAGGCACGAGATAAATGAAAGAATAATGTCCAATTTTGTTTGTGAATAAAATAAAATTATTCTTATTATAAATTTGATGGTCCAAAAACTTAATAATACAACGTTGTGGTCCAATTATCGTGGCATTATTGGACCCATATATCGTAATCAAATAATACGAAACCTAAGGGACTATGTGTATGGCTCAACAAAATTGATGTCATAGTCACTTTAAACATAGAAAAAGATGTTACACCTAAAACATTATTAACTTATCTATAAGTACTTAGTTATATAATTTTTTTTTTCTTGTTCTTGTCAATTTTTTTGGAGAAAATACCGAGTAGTGCATTCTAATTTTGTTATAATTTGTATTTCTTTTTTAATAAAATAAGATATAACTTTGATAATTTGTAATTATGGTAAAAAGAAAAAAAAAACATCTTAGTAAAAGATTTTCAAGAATCACGTGTTGTCGGAGATGCATCAATCAAAATAATGTCGTTGAAAACTATGTATCGTTGGTACTAATATTGGTAAAATAATATGTATATTATCATAAATTAAATTAAATTTAAGAAATATTTGAAAAACTTTGAATTTATTTTTAATTTAAATTTTATTTATATCAAATAATTTAATTTTACATTTAAATTTTTAATTCAAATAAAATCACATCATATTTTAAATTTAAATGTTTTATAAAAATAATTTAAAAATGACAAGAAAACACGATTTGATGAGAGAAAAATGAAAAGTGAAGAAAAATAAATTAACAAAAATTTTATATCTCTCTTCTTTATCCTTTTCTCTTGCTTTCCCTGCCCAATTTTCCTGTTACTAAGTTATTCTTAAAAACTCTGCAATTTTTTTAAAACAAATTCTAATTTAATCAAAATTAAAATTTAGAAAACTAAATCATTTGATCAATCAATAGAATTTAAATGGAAAAATAAATTTAGGGTAATTTTTTATAAATACATTTTAAAATTATGTAAATTAAAATCATGTGTAACTATCATATAATATCTCATGCTTGGCAGCTTTTGGCAGACAAGCTACAGTTGTGTAGACAAATTTTTGCCTAGCATGATTGGACATAGTTTGGCATTTTATTTTTAGAAATTCAATCCTTATTCTTTACAATTTTGGACCATATGTGATTGAAAGCTGTGATTCACTGTAGGGAGTTGGTAATTAAAATTCAAAATAAATAAAATAAATAAAAAGGAGTACTGTTACCTTTAATTGTATGTGATGATGACGATGGGATTCTTGCTTGTCTTGCAAGTTTAGGCTTGTGGGGACTTCATCTTCTTTGTCTTCTTCTACCAACCTTTTGCTCATCTTTTCACTTCTATATCATTATATATATATATATATATATATATATATATATATATATTCTTGTTTTTATTTTATTTTAAAACTAAAAAACTAAAAATTAACTTTTTATTATATATTTAAATTAATTTTTAAGTTTGAATGGTTAAAAATTCATAAAATAGGGAGAATCTTCGAGAAAATCAGTATTATATGTTTAAAGAGAATAACTTTGATAAAAAGATCATGTCTCGTATTTTTATAAATTATAAAATTAAAAATATTATTATCATTTTTAAATGTGATTAATGTAATTTTTAAGTTTTTGATAAATTGATGTTTGCTCAATAAACTGTGTGTGATTGAATTGATATAAATTCTATCTTACATACCTTATTTAAATTAAATTAAATCAAAAATATGTTAAAATAAGATCATTACTCATAATTCTATTTTTTAAAGTTATTAATAATTAACGTTTGTTTAGAGTAATTAATAATATAAAACACGATAGTAGTGGTAAAATCTAGAAAGATTCATGGAAAATTAGGTTTTGTTAATTGGAGCATGTCATGTGGCAATGTAAGGATCACAAGTAGTACTTGTGGACATGGGCAGCCAGGACTTCAATTTCTTTGCCTTATAAACATAAAGAGAAGCTTCAATGCTTATAGCCTGCCAAGCCAGCATGCTTGAATATTGAAGGCAACAAGTACAAGACATACACTTATTGTGGTTCACCTGTTTGGATTGAAGGTCCATAGTACCATCTTTTGCCTTTCTTATTTTTAAATTTTTTTAAAAATTAATTAATGATAAAAAGTAAATATTAATGTTATTATATTTAATTCTTAAATTTTATATTTTTTTGCAAAAATAATTATTATAATAAGTAAATTATTAAAAAATAGACTCAAAAAAGATATGATTTCAAATTCTGAGTCATTATGCTGACCTTTTTAAAAAAAAAACAAAAAAAGAAAACTTCAATGTTGTTGTTGGAAGTTGTCTTATGGGATTAAAATTGTATTTTAAAATTTATTATATAAAATGGGTAAACAAAGTGTTTTTTTTATTTGAATGAGTTATTGATATAAACATCAATAAATAAATAATAAATTACGTAAAAAAATGTAATTAAATAATAAATAAATAGCATATAATTATAATAAGTGTTAATTAAATAATCGGTGGTTAAGAATAAAATATAACTTTTATTTCAGGAAAAAATTGTATGTGTTAGATTAAATCATATGGCCCATCAATTAGTTTAAGGAAATAAAGACAAAAGCTTGATGATCAGGAAGGAATACACAAAGGGCTCCACCATGTGATTAGAGCCTCAGAAAAATTGGCTTTGAATGAGGCCGAACATGTAAAATGGGTAGTTCACTTATATTTAGTACGGTCCATTAATGTGGACAAATAAAATTAAACATGATGAAACTTTATCATAAGGCATATGATCGTACCAAATGCAAGAAATTAGTTAATTATCAATACAACATAATTTTAATGTGACGAAAGCATATTATAATTTTAGCGCAACTTGAAATGCAAAATCACAAAGTTTAGTGAAAAGACAATATTTTTATGTGTATTTGAGGAAACATAGTCATGTGGGTTTAGGCATATTGATGGACTTGTTGCAGGGCATTGATCCTATTTGTACTGTGCATATTAATCTGTGGGAGATTCCAAATGCGATAAAACCGAGTTTGTATGAACTATTTAAGAATTATTGTTATACACCGAGATAATATGTCATTTCGTTAAAAGCATTTAGTTTTGTTCATTAATAAAATTTCATCATATTTAATACCTAAAACATTTTTATTTTGAACATAATTAATAATTAGAAATGCTCTAATTTTGTGCTCAATATGCATAGAAAACTAAGTTCTTTATAGTAAATAAGTACGATCCATAACATTGTTTTACACTTAATTTAATGATATTACAAAGTCTTGATAGCTATTTTTCCGTTTAATTTTTTAGATTAATCAAGTCAATTTAAGAGTGTCAATTTTTTTTTTGGTCAAGGCAAAGATCATGGAGATTTGCTTTTATTGGAACAGATATAAACGAGAACAAGTTTAAATTTAAAATTTTTAGAGTTTTTTAAAACAATAACAAGGTGAGAATAAAAACAGCGTTCTCGAACTTACTTAATTATATATAATTTTAAATTAAATTTAAACTTAAATATAAATTAAACTCAATATAAATATGAATGTGTTTGATTGAATTACGTCATGAATTTACTAAGAATAAATTAAAATTTATTTTATATAAAAAATTTGATTTATAATAATATTTAAAATTATTTATAAAAATTTTACATTAAATATTTGTTTTAATAACCATTATCGAATTTTATTTTTTTAAATTTTTTTATATTAATATGTATATGTTAATAAGAACGAAGAAGGTGAAGTAAAGAATTACCAAACTGAAAACCTTCCTCCTCCGGTCCCTTAATGAGAGCAACCTTATATTTGACAAACAAAACTGGCTTTAACATGTTTTTGTCAAAAACAATTGTCCTCTTGCTCTTTTATGTGTAGCTAAAGAAAGGCAACAAAATTGGGGTTTAGTCAAAGAATTAGGAGCCGGTATAATGGGCTTTGTCAACCGGTCTGAACCATGTGGGTTGTGGGGGAAAAAAAAAATTAAGAAGTAGAGAGTTTTCTTGTCGTTTTCCCACCAACTTTCTCAGCATCCAAACAAGAATGCAAGTTGTGATTATATGATTTGGTTTTTAACCCAAAAAGTGAAGGAATAGCACATGAATGTGGCATATCTAAACACCTTTTTGTTTGATGCACAAAACATGATGCATCGTTTATTTTGATAAAAAAATTATTTATTTTGATAAAAAAAATAAAAAACTTTAATCATTGATATTTTTTAATTATCATGTATTATTATTTTATCAAAAAAATAAAAAAATTTACATTAATAAGAGAATTTGAATTCTACTTATTTAATGCCCGTATAATTTATTTGGGCATGTTGATAACTTTACAAAAAAAAAAAATCTAATTGCCTTAGACTAATTTTGATGATTTTCTTTGTGATTTAAAAGAGTAGTTTATTAATTAATTATATTTTTAGTTTTTTAAAATTTATTTAAGTTTTTTATTGATTTGAACTTGTATTAAATTTTTGGATAAAAAATTTAAAACACATGTTTTAACAATTTATAATGATAAATAATAAAATTGACCATTAATTTTTTATTAGTACCCAATAGACCAATTGGTTTAGCTTTATTTCATCAATTTTACTTATGATTTTGTGTTTTTACACTGAGTATCCAACTTAAAATATTAGTTTACTGGTTGAATAAATTCTTCCTTTTTTTTTTAATTTACATTAAGATTTTTTTATTTCAGTTTGGGTCAAATTTTTTTATAAAAACTTTAGAAATACTTTTTTATAATTTATAATAATATAAAAATTAAAAAATATAACCATTACTTTTTAATAAATTATTAACTAATAATTTTTTAAAAATTTAATACAATTCAAAAATACCTAAGTTGGTCACTTTCACAACATTTATAAGTGATTGGTTTGGTTTCAAAAGTCAATTTGGCCACAAATGAAGTTTGGAAACCTAGAATACTAATTTATTCATCTGAATATTGACTCCTTACCAATTTTATATTTCTCGAACGGCTAATGTTATTGGTCACGGCAAATAAGAATTAAGATTAATCAATTATCTTCTACGAATCAATTTTTTGAATGATTGAATGTTTTTTTGCTAATAATTTGTTATTTTTATTTTTTAGAAGAATTATGATTATGAATCAATTTTAATCAGAAAAAAAATGTGTAAATAAGTAAAAAAAAGAAAAAAGAAATCAAAGTGAATTTACTATTTACCCAAAAATGGGGGACATGAATATTAAAAGCATAAGATGGACCCCATGCCAGCTTTCTCGTGAAATGCATGGCTTGGGTGTTGAATCTGCAACACCCCCCCCCCCCCCCCCCCCCCCAAAAAAAAAAGAAAAAAACCATAACAACAACAACACCAGCCCAGCATTAATTGGCAAGCGCAGACCGATAAAAAAAAAACTTTAATTTCATGTGCTTCTTAATTTGAATTTTAAATTTAAATTTTATTTATTTTATAAAAATACTAATTTAATTTAATTTAATTTAAATTTAAATAAATTATAAAAAATTAAAATTATTTTTACATTTAAAATATTTAAAAAACTTAAATAAATTATGCACTTTATTTTGTATCAATAGTTCAAATTTCAATTATTTTAGATTTACAACTATTTTTTATGACACTTTCCAATTTTTCATAATTTTTTTTTAAAAGTATCTTTAATATTTAAAATTTTTTAAGATTTTATGTAATGGTGATTATAATTTAAATTTTTTAAAAAATATTTATAAAAAAATTACCCAACTTGCCAAATCAAATTAAGCATGTGACCATATTAAACTAACCTTTAATAATTCATTATCAAGACTCCTCTAATAAGACAGAACATAATGCCGTAATTATTCCAAATTAAACAGAAAAAAATAATAAAAAACTATGCATTAATTTAGAAAAATGTGTAACATTTTTGGAAGATTAGGCCCCATTTCTTCCGATACATTTCTTTTTCCTTTCTTTATAAACTCTCCTTTCTCTTACCTAATGCCATGCCTCACGCTTCCCAACTCTTCTTGCTCTTTGCACATTCTTCCTCGATGGAATCCTCACCCGACGCAGAAGATCGAGAAAATATTTCACCGTCATTGTCGTTGTTGACGTCGTCGTCGTCGTCATCATCGTCAACGTTGGAGAAATTTGAGAGGAATAAAAAAGGTAAGAAAATTAGGAAGTTGTCGGAGATTAGGCCCCATATACATTTCTTTTTCCTTTCTTTATAAACTCTCCTTTCTCTTACCTAATGCCATGCCTCACGCTTCCCAACTCTTCTTGCTCTTTGCACATTCTTCCTCGATGGAATCCTCACCCGACGCAGAAGATCGAGAAAATATTTCACCGTCATTGTCGTTGTTGACGTCGTCGTCGTCGTCATCATCGTCAACGTTGGAGAAATTTGAGAGGAATAAAAAAGGTAAGAAAATTAGGAAGTTGTCGGAGAGTAGCGGGGATAGGGAGAGTAAGAAGAGGGTTGCGAGTGATTTTAAGGACGAGGAGGAAGACAGGAAGCATCCGACGTACCGTGGAGTGAGAATGCGTCAATGGGGGAAGTGGGTGTCGGAAATTAGAGAGCCGAAGAAGAAATCGAGAATTTGGTTAGGAACGTTTTCGACGGCGGAAATGGCAGCTCGAGCTCACGACGTCGCGGCTTTGGCCATAAAAGGTCATTCTGCTTACCTCAACTTCCCGGAACTGGCTGGGGAACTACCCCGTCCGGCGAGTACTCACCGTAAGGACATCCAAGCTGCTGCAGCAAAGGCGGCTACGTTGAGTCGGAAGAAAGAACATGATGACGTGTTAGCAGAGATGATCA
The DNA here is from genome assembly GCA_021397835.1 of Moringa oleifera. Lineage (NCBI taxonomy): Eukaryota > Viridiplantae > Streptophyta > Magnoliopsida > Brassicales > Moringaceae > Moringa > Moringa oleifera. The sequence continues at coordinate 3,456,066 of JAJFZO010000566.1, forward strand.
TGGCTGCACATTCTCCGACCAGCACTGTCACATCTCATGACACTCAGGAGTCAGTGAGCTTGAACGATAGCGATGATGCGTTCATGGATCTTCCTGATCTCTTGCTGGATGGTTCTCACCAGATTGATGAGTTCTGGGAGTCATTATCATGGCAGCTGGCCGGAGCCGACTCTGGTGGAGCTGGATTCCGGTACGAGGATGAGCTTTTCTTATGGGAAAAGTACCACTAGCTAGAGATCATCAGCAACAAGCATTTGTCCCAATTTGGACAAAAACTGCAACACAGTAAGTTCCGCTCTGAAATTTACTTGTTGGGTATTGTACCTTGTGACCCAAAAAGGGCCAGGGCTAGTTCAAATCTTGAAGGTTTTGATCAGCCAGCTGCCATGGCCAAAGCTGAAGCTTTGTGTTCTTCCAAGTGAGAGAAAGTTCCTTAATTACTTCTTGTAGCGTCACAAGTTCATTGTAGATATGAAAAATAAAGGACAAAAATCCAATGTCTATAATGTTCTTGAGGTGTTTAATGATTTAGTCTTCTATTCTAGAGATTCTTTTGTCTAAATTATTATTACCCACTTAAGCTATATAGTTAATTTTTCAATTTAATTAACTAAATAAATTCTTCAAATTATCATTTTGTCGATACCTTAATATACTTGAAAAAAAATAGTTTATAATATGGGTTTTTATTAAAATATCATATACATATCAAGTCAAGCCAAATTTTAATTAATATAATTTTTTCATAATTTAAATATTCAAAAAAAAATCTAGGTTCATTGAATATAGGAATTAAGGCAAATTCTTTCATTATATATTTAATTGAAGATTCCTCGAGAAATCACCATGGTCAATGTAACATCAATAGCACCGTAAAACATGAAATAAGAAACTAAAATAAGTCTTAATATTAAGTGTGTTTACATTATTATCTTGTTTATAAAATGTAAGAAAATGTAAATTGGTACGAGTCGATGGTGTTTTTTTCTTTTATTTATTAATTAATTTAACCCTTTAATTTTTGTTTCATTTTGATTTGTCCTTCTTCAGTGGGTGAAATGAAAGAGCTAACACTCTTTATATAATTAGTTATAATCAATAAGTTTTTTTTTCAAGAGAGAAAGAAGAGCATTTTCCTTCAAAAAAGGGGAATATGATAAAGAAAAAAGACTTAGTTGATTAGTAATCTCACATGTCACTTGAATTTTGGATCTCTAGCTGTCTGTTATTTGAATTTTTGTTCTTTATTGACTAGTCAATGTAAATTATTAAATTTCTTACATCATTATATCAAAAGATGATTTATATCAACAAAGACTATCAATTATCTTTTTTTCTTACGATCTCTGTCGACTTCTCGCTTTCTAATTAGTTTACATTATTTATTATTTTAATATTAACTTCTTTTTTTCTAAAAAAATAAATTAATATAAACTTTTCTTAAGAAAAAGAAGATTGTTCAAAAGCACTATTGTTATGCTTCCTCTTAAATCAAAATTAAAAAACCAAATTATTGCTGAATATGTACTTAATGTCTAGACATTGTAAAATCAAATTAACCAAAAATTATTAATATTATTAAATGAGTATTCTATCTTGAGTTATTATACCAATTTATATAATAATATTAAAGATCAATATTAACTCTTTTTTTCTTTTTAAAATAAATTTGAAATCGAAGTTTAAACATAAAACGCTTAGTAATTCGTGAATTACATGAATTTTTTATGCATTTTGTGAAAAATGAAGAATCATAGTATTAATTTTTTTATTAGCACTATAGTATTTGAGGTTGTAGCAAACTTGTATATATAAATATAAAAGTCTTCAATGATTAGCCTATGGTTCTCAAAAAATAAAAGGAACATTAAATGATTGGACCGTTGGATTAATTCATTTCCCTTAGTTAAAACAACAGGAGCTACTTAGTAGGATAATATATGAATGGTTGGCATTAACCCTTAAAAAGGCATAGGGCATGACCCATAAAATTTATGATATTAATTAACGATGAATCGGAAACATGAAATGTGATTGAGAAAGTGACCGGCAAAAGAGTGACAAGAAGCATCTTATATAGTTGCGAGGCAATAAGTTATACCAAGATCGGTGACCAATTAAATTAAGCTCTAAGTGCCCTTGCTTGATTTGAAAAATACAAATTAATGTGGTAAAGTTACACGAGTAAGTGAAATAATATAATTATCAAAATTGAACATGTGTGTGTATTGATTAAATAAACATACAATTATTTTTCCGGTTTAGGATACTTTCATCTTTGTGTTTTATTACACGAGAAAATCACAATGAAATGCAATATTGACAAGTAAGAATTGAACTTTTTTATTATTATTATTATTTTGAACTAGCAAATTACTCTTACCCAAATGGTTAATTAATTATTTGCATAGCAAATACTAACTTAAACTTCAAAACATTTTTTTAAGATTTGACCTAATTTAGCTGAAATTTAAAATAATTTTTAAATGATAAATGTATTGTATGGTTTTTTTTTTTGTCAGAAGAAAATTCTTCTTACCCAATTGATTAATTACGTACGTTAGTACACTTTTATTTTTTCCTTTTGAGCAAGAATTTCTTCTTTCCCACGTGGTCAATATCTTTTTTTCTTTCTTTTTCTCTTTTGAGAAAGAAAATTCCTCTTTCCGAAATTATTGATCATACTTGTATGCTTTTTGGTTTATAAAGTACCCTCTAGCTTTATGCCAATTTCTTCTTCACAATAGAGAATGGAGAGATTTTTTGAGAAAGATGGGTATAATTGTCTAGAAACAAGAGGAACATTTTTATCCAAACTTATGGGGGAGCATTGGAGCCATTAGGCAATAATAGAAAGGCCTTTTTTTGGAGTCAAATCAACCTTCACCATGTGTTATAATTTGATTGCTAACCCTAATTAACCAAAGTGACACTTGCCATCATATAACTTAAAAGCTTCAAGAAGGCATCTTACTTTTTCTAACATGATTGATCTCATAGATGGTAGTCAATTTATTGGATAAAGTTAATTAATTAGTACTGTCTTTGTCTTTTAGCTCTAAGCATATCATAATTAAGATTCTTAATCAAATCAATTAATTGTAATTATTATGACAATAACTACCAACTAATCAAGCTCATCTTCTCGTACAATGTGGATTCTCATTTTAAAAATATCTTGAAAACATATAAAATTTACTTAAAATATTTATCTTATATTATCAATCAAAATTTAATATTTTAAAAGTAATAAATTAATTAAATTTAATTTTATTAAAAATAAAAACTTAATATATTTAAATTAAATATTTTACACAATAAATTTAATTTTTTTAATTATAAAAATTTAATTTTTTAATTTTCTATTAATAAAATTTTAAAAAAATTATTATCGATTTAAAATGAAGTGTAAAATTTATTTGAATTATTTTAAAAATCATTTGAATCAATGTTCAAATTAAATCTTAAAATTTTAGATATAAAATTGAATAAATTAAAATTTCAATGTCTAAATTGAATTTTGAGTAAAATTATTTTTAAATTTATAGGTTTATCTTAAGATTATTTATTCTTCTTGAACCACTTAAAGGTTATGATTTTTTTAAATTTCGAATTCGAATCTCCTCAAAGCCATTCAGTTTATTTTTAGTCCTTAAGTTTAAGGTACTGCAAATTAGTCATTAGACTTTAAATTTCTCGTTAACTTATCATAATAAAAAAATTTAACCAATATTAATCATAAAAAAATTACAATTTTTCTAACAAATAATATCTTAAAACAATGTTTAAAAGTTAATCACATTTAAGTTTGGTAAAGTTCCCATGAAAAATCGATTATGGTATTGTCATGCTTATGTAACGATTATGTGATCAAGCATCGTCACATTAAGAAATTTACTTTCTTTTTGGTTGAAAGTGTCAAGTGAGGTAACTATGTGTTTGATCCAACCACATCACAAGTCAAAAAAGTGTAAATCTTCATGTCCTTGGTCCAAAGAAAAAAAAGATTACGAGAATCTTAAACTTTATTCATGATATTTCAATATTTTTTATTAAGTCAAAATGATAATTTCATCATCATTTATATGTTACAAACATGTAATAAAGTTTAATATTTTTTATATAAAAAATAAAATATTTGTATATTACATATGTGGCACTGAAAGAGTGATTTTTACAAGTTTAATTGGTATTTAGAGGTTAGAATTTTTGCAAAATTAAAATAATTCACTTCATTTATGAAAATAAATAAATAAACCATATAAATAGATTTTATCTCTCATATGATAAAATTATTTTTTAAATCTTTAAAATTTTTTATAAAAAAACAATATTTCATTTTCCAACCTAACCCATAAGATCTTATTGTCTAAGCAAGAATAGTCTGTTTCTCTAGAAATATGTCTATTTCAGTACCTAGCTGCTTTGAAAGATAAACCCAAAGTGTTATATTACTTTAACATCATTATAGATATGATCATCGTTTAACATCATGCTCCTTTAATTATCACCTTCAATTGTTCAATTTTTTAAAATTAATTTCAATTAAATCTAATTATAGATATATATTAAAATATTATAATTATTCAGTACAGCCTGATGATTCTATTTTGATCTAATTTTTGACTTTTAAAAGTTCTTTTTTCAATTCCATGACCAATTCCATTTTCCAAAAATATTGATAGTAAATTATATATTTCTAAACTTTTTCCCCGAAACTCAGCCAATTGATTTTCAAAGAAATTTAATCTATCAATTCCCCGGATTGATTTTCAGCCTTTTGTTCATCCTTGGCAATTGAGATACACCCACTTCATTTATTTAATAAAAAATTATATAAATAAAATTTTTATTTTTATAACTAATAATACATGATTCAAGCTCTTGGTAAGTCATGTATTACTTTTATCAACCAACATACAAGACTTTACTTTCACCTTTCAATATGCACTTCAGTTTTTGCATTCATTCATCTGATACACCAAAATTAGAAAAGAAGGATCTACTGATTGAAACATAACATTCTCAACCCCAAAACAACAGACAGATTCACTTGAAATTCTAATACTATGTAACTGGTATGTGGTTCCTGACTGAATCAAATAGCTGAAACCAGGAAGATCGATGAAACCAGTTTAATAAGGTACCAATCAGAAGTTGAAGTTCACTACTGTAACATAATCAGCCTACTTGTTTCTATGAATCAGAGCCTGGCGTTTCGGAGCTGCTGCTTCAGTAAAGGCTTAATGTATTCCTGGTAGCCATCAGGCACAACCGAGTCATTAAGAGGCTCTTTCAGAGCTTCCTCCAAGAGAGTTGGATACACGTTTCCGTCGTAGCGGCCAAGAATCGAGCCGAGGAAATGGTCGGTGTAATTGAAGGCATCAACGAGGGGGATGGCATTTGGTCGGACCTAATAATAAACAATATTAGAGTTAGTGATCAAATAGCTCATGCTGTCAGTGCGAGCATGAGGACGGGTGGAATTTTGAACAAACCTGGGAATACAGAGATCTGAGCTGCTCATTTGCCAGTGCACCTTGCTTGGGAGTAATGCAGCCGGTGGTGAGGAAATCACCTAGATGTTTGTGAAGCAGATACAATGCGTAAACATTGCAGAGGATCTCAAGCTGCCGTTTTACCCCCTTGCCCGGCATGTCTTGCTGCACTTTCTCAATGAACCTAAAACCCAAGTCTTTGATATTTAAGCAGACAAAAATAAATAGGACAATTCAGAGATACCCATTCATTTAAGGACTAAGATCCCCTATTGATCTAAACTGTATTAAACTTTTTAATAAAATTATTACACATGATAATTTAACAAAACCAATGGTTCAAATATTTTTATTTATTATTTTATTTTTTGTATTAATATTTTAAATTATCAAACTACCCTTATAATTCTTTGTTACAAAGATCAACACAAGCTCAGATAAGCAAAAAATTTTGACCATTTAATGAAAAAATATGAATAAAAATTTTAATTATTTATTTTGTTAAATTACCACATATCAACTTTTACATGTGCATGAAAGATTCTGATCTCATGCACATGTAAAAGTTTTATCGGCTTGAAAGGATAGGCATGTTCTCTTGTATAAGACATTATAAAGTTCAAAAAAAGTGAAAGCATTTGCAAGGCAGCTTAAGGCTTGCTGTACGAGATTGAAGGTTCAATGTCTTTTAAGGGGTCTAAAACGACTAGGTAACTCAGCATTATAATTGACTGTTTAGCAGGAAGGCACCACATAAACAAGACTGACGGTTTTGCTACTTGATGCTCGAAAGAGCTGATTGGATAGGGAAGAAGAAGCTTACTTGGATACGACAATAAGCTGGCAATGGGCGACTGCTGCCTCAACTAAATCAGCTGAGAGTTCCAAGAAACCTGATGGGATAAGAACAGTAAATGAAAACACATCAAATCTGTAAACTCTCGAAAAGCTACAAGAAGGGTCTTCAGCTACAAAGAAGCAAACACAGAATCAGATCAACTAGTATGCTGTGAAAAAGGTCCCCATGTAAGTTTAACAGTTAAGAGAAGAAAAGAAAGGGGGGGAGGGAAGAAGAAAGAAAAGCATCTGAGGATGAAGGCAGAAAGAACATACCCTGTTCTGGATTTGCAAATTTGCTAAGATTTTTGGCGCAGACAACAGACATCCTAGTGGCCCTTGCTTCAAACGCCTCCAATATTACGTTAGGCTTCAACCAATCCTCAGCTGGGAGTGAATTTAAGTATTAAAATCACCGACTTATGTGCACATAGATGTATTAGGCAAAGATGTGTAGAACCAGGCAAAATTGCAGATCAGAATGTAGCAGGATAAGATCATGATTTGATAAGAAGATATCTGTTTTATGTCTAGCAAGGTCAATCTCATTCTTATAAACTAATTACTTACCACTTTCAAGTTATATATCCATGGAAGTTCAAGAAGAGGTTATTAAAGCTTAAATTAGCAAATTAAGATACAGTGGAAAGAACGCAAAAAACAGAATATTACCCTTCTGAACATCACAACGAGATTGCAAAAGATGTTCAGCTCGTCCCACATAAGCTATTGTCCCAACAGGCTTCTTTCCAGATGTCAGTTGGGAAACAGTCTTCATGAGAAACCTTGCGACCTGCCAGAGAAAATCAACTGTCAATGGTATTGTCCCATCAAGCTATATTGTTCGCTAGTTTATCAATCTATCATGCCAGCAAAGAAAATGGCAACCATGATAATAATCAATGAAAAGAGAAATCAGAAATCAGAAAACAGTAATGGCTTCATTTCATAGTCCTAAAACTGTTACTTTATTGTCAGTACAAGTACTAAGCACTTTTCTGCTCTTTAGATAGATCCCTTCAATTTCAATTCAAGTCATAATCCATCTTCAAATGAATCAAGTAAGCTTAAGATGGAAACTGGTCAAGTTCTGTGGAGTTGTAATCTTATAACAAAGCAAAGCAGGAAATGATTAAAAAGAATGAATACCAGGAAGTCCCTACTAACATGTCATGATTTATTCTTTATCATTTTGTTTAATCGGATCTCAAACAAGTCACTGAAATAATAAAACTTGAAGAAGGCAGATAGAGCACTACAAAAAATTTCAGATTTCAATTACCTGTAGAAGCAGCACAACATTGTCTCCTTCATATGTACATGCAGGTACATAAACTGCAAACAGCTCAGGAAGCCCACTGCTACACAAGTAACCATGCCCACCACATAATTTCCTGCATTCTTCAATTGCATCCTGCGGCCAAAGTAATCTTAGTCAACTGAAAGCATTTGATATGGAAGTGATACCTGAAATCAGCTACGAAATGCACAAAATTGCAGAAGAAAATGGAAGAGAAATACAACAAAATGCATGCAGAAATAGTGGTGTCAAAGAGTTCCAGTTCCATGCAGTACAAAATGCCTTGTGAAATAAACTAATAAACGTCAATCATACAGCGTGCAAATAAAATAAAATTGAACAGATATGTTTTTTAAAACATGCTGCATCGGGAAGAAACAATGAGCATGGCATAATCCTGTTGAATTATACATGCAACTGAGCCAAATAAAAGATATGCAGCTTTTAACAAGTGACACACTAAGAGTACCCCCACCATCAATGATTTCACCTCAAATTTTGAAGATGAAATACTGGATATGGATGTAGAACCACTATAAATCAAGATCAATCTGAGATGCCTGACTTGCCTAACACTATGGTTAAAATTTAAATTCTTGAGAGAGAGAGAGAGAGAGAGAGAGAGCGCTTCAAAAGAAATCAGCCCAGGACAACAAAACGTATAAAAGTCAGCAATAATCACATACAGCTGTGGCAGAAGTAGTCAGAGACTTCAACCCTGCAGTGCATGCATGAGCCTCAGCCAATGTTGAGAAATCATTGGCTTGCAATCTTTGGGTCACATCCGTGTATAGCCATTTCAGCCATTCACCAACAAATCTGAAAGCATAAGCAGAAGCTAGCAAGGGAAAGAGTCTACTCTGCTGAGTTTTATAATCAATCACCTACAACAAAATATGAAGGGAAGACATTATCATCCAAACATGTAAAAATTTAATTTATGATAATTCACCAACAGAAACCAAAAAATAACAAGAAAAAAACCTTCAACAAAACCATTTTTTGAGTAACACCAATGGTCAAAGCAACAAAACCAAATATTATATTACATAAATACACACATAGAAGCCAAAAGCTCTACACAGATCATCCCAGTGCTGCACATTCTACATTTATGCAACAATCACAAATGTACACAATGTTGAATTCTGAAACCAGAGATTCAATGAGATCTTAAAACAGCAATTTCTATTATCTTAATTTACACCCCCCTGTAAGAATTGAATCATTCGCAGCAATACAGCCAATTTCATTCTCATTAAAGAAACCTCTTTGTAGCATGTACCTGGGTCTCAGCACCATCATTCTGTGCACCAAATTGTCTACGAACAGCACTATACCTTGTCGCAATACAAACTGCTCGTGATAGAGCAGAGGAGGCATCAGATACAATTGTCTGTCGAACATATACCATAGTACCATAAACCAGCTGCCGGGGAACATCAGATGGCATATATTTGCCTTCCTTTGTAACCTGTGAAAGCCTGGGATATTTGACACAAACTTCACAACTGTCAACTTTCTGATTTGTGAAAATCTTATTATAGAAGTACCGCAGTTTTTTTTTTTTTTTTTGTTAATTAGTTTATAGAGTTTCGAACTTCTACTGAGTAATAACACAAACTTTAGTCTCTTGGCAGTCCAAAATAAATGCTGATTAAATTCAATAGGCAGAAAAATTGTCAAGTCTACTCTGTATCCAGCACACCTGCTCAGAAAACAACTACAAGATAAAATCTTATTTGAAAGTCATTTCTTGGGTGGTGGAAGATCAAGATGATAGGTTTGAACATTATTTGCTCAACAAGATGGCTGATCTAACAATAAAGAAGACATGTTTATAGTCATCTAATCAGGGAGAAAGAGAGAGAAGAGGAGGAGAAGTAACAAAGAACCGACCTCATCAACATTTGATTCCTTGGAATGCGCACATGCTCAAATCTTAGGAACCCATTGTCCATGGTGTTATAAGCCCCATTTCCAAATTTCATTCCAATATCTCCAATCGTTATGCCTGGAAGGGGTAAGTGATCATCCAAACTCCGTAGCTGCACAATGAAACCTGAAAAGGAATTTTTATCATAATGGGAAAAGGCCATTTTTCCACAAGCAATTTTTAGGCAACAGATTTTGTAGTTACCATGCACCCCATAGTCACGACCAGCAGTAATAAGACGCGCATAAACAACAGCATGTGTAGAGGCTTTTCCTAGTCCACCAGGCCACCACTATTCAAAAAGTGAAGGAATAGTAATTAAAAAAAGAAAACCTTCTTAATGAATGTTAGGCAAGAGATCATAAAATCATAACACCATCAAAATCAAAAACAGCTAAGCATGCTTCCAAAACTGTATACATAGAAACATGCATGAAAAAGGAGAAAAATGTTTACTAGGGAATGAAAATAAGATCACTTTCAAAGCACTTCCATCTTATAAGATATTACATAGGTAATGTTACTGACAGATGTTTGGCCAGAAGCTATGAAAATAATAACCCATTGCACTCACTTTGCTTGAAGTCAGTGTAGGACTATGAATGACAAATTCATCTGTCTGGGGATCGAAAGTTGCAGTCGTTTCGAGGCCTTGAACATTGGAACCATGACCAAGTTCAGTCTGTGCATAACAACCAATTATTTGCATCTTACATGCCAATGGCAACCAATGCTGTTGCTGCTCCTCTGTGCCTTGTCCCTTGATAGCTGGTACAAACATTCCCTGTTGAAACGCTAAAAGTATTAGCTGGTGCATACAGAAAGAACCATTGGTTTTAGAGTATTTCAGATCCAAATATCAACACTAGAAAGAATTTTTTGATGTTAGCAAAGATCAAGTTTTTTCTCTCTGCAGTATACTCCTTTCTGTGAAGGAATGACCACAGGAAATTACCCAATGAAGATCTGTATAAGCAGGTTCATCCACAAAAAACCTTAATCTAGATGCCTCTTCCTCTGTAATGACACAAGTTCAACAGTATATTAGATAATTTGAACAAGAAAAACTCATTGTTTTAAATAGTAAAGCATGATAAAGAAGATAAAGAAGACAATGGAGTGAAAATGAAGCAAGACATCCCAGTAGACCCACCAGAAAGACGAAGCTCAATTATCCGCTTCCATGCATAAGCAGCTTTTCTCAGAGTGTTTTTAAATAACTCCTTCCTACTCAGCATAGCTCTATTATCCTTTCGGAAAGCCTAAAGCAAGCAAGACATAGTTAGAGTAAGCACTAGGGACAAAAAGTCACCAGCATAATAAAGAAACAAATTTTAGAATTAGAACAAAGGTGGAAATTTTTGAAACATTCAATAAGAAGAGAAGCAGCCATCAACTACAAATTACAGCTCACCGCTGTACCCTATCCTTCACTGATAGATTTCAATTAATGATGCTGACAAAGTGAATAAATATGTCACAGCAAACCAAGACATAATTCAACTCAAGTTGGTTTTAATATGCACTTTCTAGATACATGCAATCAGATTAAGAGAGATGCTAGTCATCAGAGGATACCCAATCAAAAACCTTAGATGCTAGACGTTGAGCTCATTTTCTTTGTACATGTCCCAGGAAACCAAAGCACAATGACAACCAAAAGAGAGAGACAGTCGCCAAATCAAGGGATATAATACACATATACATACATGTGTATATATATATATATACATATACACACACATGTATACACACACACACACATGTATACACACACACACACACACACATACATACAATACAATCCGACTGATGCTAAAATGTTGATAGCTACAATAATTTTGGCCCAGAATATCCCAACAAATCTTAATTACTTTTCTTTTTTTTTCTAATCTCATGTCTTTTAATTTCACTCATTAAAACATCAGAAATGAAAGGGAGAAAGAAGGTTCAGTTCAGCTTCCTCAAGAAATGCCGCCGTGGCACAGACAAAGAACCAGAAAAGATTAAAGAAGCCAGAGAGATGTTAACAAAAGCAAAAAAGAAGAAGAAAAATCACCGGATCGCTAGCAACGAGACGAGAAATTCGATCAGAGACTTCGAAGGCGTGGCGCGAACCGGCCCACACGATCTTCATCTCGTCCACATCGAACTCCGCCTTGTTCCGCTCGTCGGCCAAGTAATCTACTCCGTCCATTTTCCCCTTCTACTCAAAAAACAGATCAAACCCAATAACCCAAACAAGAAAAAACAAAAACACTTCCTCTCGTCGCCAGAAATCAGATCTTTTTGCTGCCCAAAACCAAACCTAGATCCTCAAAAACAGACACCGACACAGAACAATAGGTGAGAGGTGAGGAAAGGTAAGCAGTGACACGAATGCTAGAATAGCATTTATGTAAGGAAAGAGAAGGAGAGTATGGTTAGTTGCAAGGGAGCTGTTTTGGTACGGGAACTATGATCCTAATAAGATAAGCTCGCAGCCATTGGGCTTCCCAATAAGAAATCATTGAATAATTTGTCTCAAAAGTTTGCCTTCTTCCTGTTTTCCTTCCCTTAATAGTTTCGTAATTTACATCATTTTATGCTGTCGCCACTCGCCAGTGTGGTACTCCGTCCAAATATAGACACGTGAAAAAGTCCTCCTAATTGCTTAGCTTGAATTAGATATTTGACTTTTCTTTTAATTTTTTTTAAATAAGATCTACTAGGTTGAATAATATAAGATTTTTTCAATAATACCTTATTCTTATTTATATTATTTTATAAAATTATTAATTTTAAAATTAAGTCAAGCTTGTTCAATAATCTACAATATTTTAAATTTTAAAAAAATAATTATACATGATGATTTAATAAAAATTAATAATTAAATCATACAAATACCTTTTAAACTTGACATCAAAAAATTCATTGCAAATTTAAATTAGTAAAAAAAATTATTTTTAAAATTATAGTTTTTGAGAATCTAACATGACAAATCCATGTGTCAATTGAGAATTGAATAATTCTCTTCATAAATTTAAAATAGATATTCAAATGGTGAGAGAATAAAAAATCTTATGGTTAATTGATGAGATTATTGTTGGATTAGGTGAATTTTAATTTAATAATATTATATAATTATATATTATTTTAATATGTGTCCAAATAATTGTAAATATTATCCACTTTTAAACTATGGATATCATGAAATCTCATGTATTTACAGAGTCTTATCTAATAAAGAACTTATATGTTAATTAATAAAGTAATTCATGAGTAATATGAAATAGTTAAATCAATTTATATATTACAATGTTGCTTATGGGGCGGTCCAAACATATAAAAAGCATAAGGTTTTTTCTTTCTTCTTAATTCAATAAATAAAATTATAATATTTCAAATATTTTTATTTTAAAAAAAGCAACTACTATTTTTTATTTTAAAAAACTAATAACATAATTCCAATAAATAGAAAAAAATGAAAAAGAGGAAGAAGAAGAAGAGTTCTATTTTGGTGTCCAAATGGATAAGACAAAGGGAAAAATGACTTTGAAGGCCGCGTCAGCACAAGAAGCCCACTTGGTTAGTTGATTCACACTTGAATGTCCGTTCTACCTTGGGGTATATATATGTATATATATATATATATATATATATATAAGAATTTATATAATTTATAAAAAATAAGATAAATATATGAAAAAATTAAACTGTATTAATTTTTATTTTATATATAATTTAATTTAAATTATATTATATTAAACAATATAAATTAAAAAATTTATAATGTAATTTTAATTTAATTTTTTTATAACATTAAAAAATATTAAAACTATCATTAACAAATTGATAATTTTTTAAATATTAAAAATATTTTTTTAAAAAATTTGTAATGTCAAAATTTTAAAATATTTATGAAAAATAACTTCTGAGTAAAAATTGTTCAAATTAAAAATATAAATTTGAAATAGAGTATAACTTTATTTAAATTATTTTTTAACATTTAATAATAAAGATAGTTTCAATTATACATATTAATTTTAAATAAAATTTAAATTAAACTAAATTTAAAAAATTAAATATACAATAACTCTAATTGATTCATTACAATTTAAATTAAAATACAAATTTTTTAAAAATCTTCTTTTATATTTACCCATAACAAAAGTTTTATTTATTTATTTATTGTAATACCTTTGGCATGTGGAAGAAGGTGATATATTCACTGGGTACCATTCCTACTTTAGGAAAGTGTGACACTATTGAGGGTAAGCAAGCAAATCATCTTATGGCGCTTCAATGCCTTGAACTATAACTCAGATTTCTCACAGTCAAGTTATACGCAATGGGTATTCTGCAGTTTCATGTTTGAACCAGCATTTGGTACAAGTTCTCTCACCTGAAAATGGGATGTTCATCTGAATTGTTCTCAGATGAAGACACCGTTGCACCAGGCCAAACCATTGGTTATACTGCATGTCTGTACAGCAATAGAATAAACATTTCCTTGCATTTCTACCTAAATTGAAAACAAGAGAGAAAGAGGCATCACCAACAAACAAACAGGAGAGAAATGATAAAATTGGAGAAGAAGACAGAAACAGGCATCACTGTCAACCAGGAGAAAAAATGAATCAAGTAGTTGAGTAATCAGTAATGAATGAAGTAGTTACCGCTACCCAATTTCAGAGAAATATCAGCTTACACAAAGATTTGGAAATCATATTCTGCTCTTTGTATCATTAGAGACAGTTGCTGAATTGATCTTGAATAATGCATTAATAACTTGCAACATGAATTACAGATGAATGGAAAATTTTCAACCGTGTGTGTATTAGAGACATTGAAACAGTACATTCACAACCATATGTACCTTGAATGATACAAATGAAATCAACCAGAAACGGCCTACCTTGTACAAAGTGGACTCATGCCAACAAAGACAATGTCTCACAGTTTCCAAAATACTGATTGTTTATCCTTTGAGAACAAGACAAATATTTCCTTCCAAGATATGACAACCTCAGCCAAGTGGGCAGACTTTATGGAATGATTTTGCTTTTGCAGGGACATCATCTGATAAAATCATCAAAATTGTGTATTCCAGCATGGTTGGGAGACAACAAGATCAGATGGAAAGATTATGCACATTTGTCAGCTAGAATTCCCAACTGTTTGAGTTTGTGACGTTTGATGTCAGATTGATGTATACCTTATGCATGGTTAATGCACTGAACCAAAACCCAAGATTCATGATGCGCGAAGACTTTCACTGGAACAGACATCAAATTTTCTCATCAACTCTATACTCTCTGCTATAGTTGACCCAGAAGTACCAACAAAACCAAGTGAAGAACAGCTGCAAACAGCTTCCTCTATGTAGAGGACAACATCAGAAAACCTACGAGGAGAACAATGCTTCTTCATCTTAGCAACTCCATCACCACTAATCGGAAAAGATCCAAACTTCAGGCCATGTTCTGCAGCTGCAAGTTCTTTGACTGTTTGTCTCACCAAGTCATCTTCTTCCCTCACAAAATGCAGCTTAAAATTTTCTGAATCGCTAGCCAAATCGCCTAAGTAATTGCCTGTCCAATTACCTTCAGGAAGATCGGTCATAATGAAAATATGAATAGGTTTGGAACTCTTTTGCTTTAAAGATTCTAACTTCTGTTTTAAACCCATGAAAGTAACCTCCCAGTGGTTCTTGAACTGCCCATCTAACAATCTCAGCTGAGCACAAAGAAAAGGTTCCTTTATGGTCTGTAAAGCAAACTTCTTTCCTGCACTTATGATTTCAGGGGCAAAAGGAAGAAATCCAATCTTTTCAATTAAAGATTGTATTCTTAAATCCCCAGGAGATCTGTGGATATCGATATATAGCTCTGAACCTTTGTATAAAGATGTAAAAAGGCTGCCAAATGCCAGGAAAGTGGCTGATTCTGCTATACTACCAGGTCCAAGAGTCTTAAGTACATCTCGACGCCTTCTTACATATGAAATTTTCTTCTTCTTCTTCAGTTGTTCATCAGGCTGAAACAGATCCAATACCCCGTCCTCCTCATCATTTTGGTATGTCCAAACTGTTGTTCTGCAATCTTCATCTACGGCATATAAACATTGATCTACATTACCATCAAGTCCAGACAACAGAGATCCACATTGCTTTAAATTATCCAACAAAGAGGATTGTGCATTCAATTCATCAGAGCACAGCAAATGTATGTCCACACCACACCATAAGGTGACAAAAACCCTGAAATCAATGACTCGAACAAAAGATGACACTAAAGTTGAAACATCAATTATGTCAGCCATTGATACATATCTGCAACAACAGGGAAAGATCATGACTACAATATAGCCAAGAGTCTAAAACACTCAGAATAAATGATAAATTCAGATAGAAAACAACTTTTCCATGGAAGAAATATGAAAGATTACTGAAACTACTAAAAGAAACCCAATATGTCATCTCACGATATCATATTATACTTCTAATCAATTGGTGAAAGAGGCAAAAAGAGGGTTTTTTGCCAAGAGCTCAATCAATAAGTTGATCTTCATAACAAATAGTAGGAATTTGGAAAAGTAAAAATAGACTATCACTTCTGGATCGTCATGTTGCTACAACAAATATTGGGAAGATTAATGACCTTAGTTCCATCGAGCCTATATTAGGTGACCTTCCATAATTGTAAAACCTCAAACAGCATAAAACTAATAAGTTATCGTTTTAGCATGGAGTAAAGACTTTCCTTCTTGCTCTAACACTTTTATTGTTGACTGAACAGAAAATAACCAAATTTTGACTTAAAAAAACAAGCATGCAAGCTCTATCTATGGAGCTTAAAACTAAAATACAGTATCCATTATTCAGATTACGATGCAAATACACATAAATACATACTCCAATTTCATTAAACAGAGAAGGAGCTGGAAGTGACCAAAACCCAGTTACCTGCCACTCCTAAGGAGCTCAACCGCATGATCCCAAACTGAAATTCGAATTTCTTTAGGGTCAGTTACCCTAAATTTGGGGCAACTTCCAAGAGCGACAGCATGGTGATCAAGAATAGGAGGCACAATCAAAGTCCGATTCAGAATACCGGCCATTAAAACGGCGTTTTTTAATTCTGAGAGCTGGTTACTGAACCCACTATGTGGCGCGTACCAGAGGAACTTCTCGCCGGGGGTTAGTGTTAAGATTTTGGAACTGCATTGTGGGAATCCGGAGACTCGTGTATTGGATGAGATTGAGAGGAGAGATTTGGGGATTTGGGTGAAGGTGAGGAAGATAAGGAAGAAGAGGAAGAGAAAAGACAAGAGGGTGATGGAGATGAAGAAGAGTGGAGATCTGGGTTGGGGTTGTTTCCTCCTGTTGTTGTGCCATGACCGGATGCTGCTTCTGTTGAGATTGAAAATGTTCTTCATGGCTATAGCTTCCGATGACCTCGTTGAAGATGCTCTGCTGTTGCCTCTGTGAAATGCTTCATTTGATGCAGAGATTGAGTGCTGGGCTTCAATGATTTGTTTTGGGTTCAGAGTCACTCTTATGGCCCTAATCAAACTCAGACCCAAAAAAAAAAAAAAAAAAAAGACCTTAATCTTTTAGCAACTAATCAGGAAGATTAATTCACAATTTATTGAAAAATAAATAATTATCAAATTAACTTAAAAATAAATTCACTTTTCATTGTATTGAATATTTTTATTGCATTAATATATAAGTATATATATATATATATAAAATCATTGCAGATATTGATTCCTCTCATGTTTGTTAATTTATTTTATGTTCTTGTAGTTTAAATTATGTTATTAAATGTTTTAATTATTTATTAATTTTTAATATCATGTATTTTGTTTTTTTAAGATTAAGAGAAAATTTTAATTAACTTAAAGGTTAGTAAAATTTATATTTGCAATTTTTATTTTTCAATTTTTAATTTTATTTTACTTCATATTAGAAAATTTTAAAAATTACAATGGACTATAATATCAAAAATTAAGAGAATGGTATTAATATAAATCAAATTTGTAAATTAGACATTTAAAAATATCATGCATATTGAATTTAGCAAAATTAGAAATTAAAATGTGTAATTACTAAGTTAACATTAGAAATTATGTTTCAATTTTAATTTACAACAATATTAACACATAGTTTGATCTAAAATTTAAAATTTAAAATTTGTAACTTATACTGTAAATTTAAAATTTTAAAATTGTGATTCATATTCAATTTATGTTAATTATAAAATTATAATTAGTATTTTAAAATTAGTTATATATTAGACATAATAATAATAATAATTTAACATTATAATTAGAATTAAATGAATTTGACTTCATTTAAGAAAGTAATTCATTCTATTCAAGAGAAGAAATTGAAAATTCAAAGAATTAGTGACAGTGGCAAAGACAAATTAATCATGTCAAAGTTGACCTGAATTATTATAAAAAAATCACGTGAGGAGATGGATCCATTTCAAACTTCGGCTGATGAAAGACTTGACGAGCCCGAAACAAATGCAAATACACATCATAGTCTCATTTTAGCTACAAATTAGAACCCTAATTTTTGGTAGACGTTTAAATTTACATTTCATGAACCTTTGAAGGTTTTGGAGATTCAGCCAGGATAGAGCAAATAATTTCTTCATGCAACAATTACCTAGATGGCATGTTCAGCAAGAGCAAGGCTTGCTTCAGCACGCTTGCAAAACTTACTTAGCAAAAAGTGAAACAGAATCTATAGGTGCTGTGAATGCTGGATGGAAAATGGAGAAAGAAACAAATAATTGAGGACACACAAATGTTAAAAGATTCAAATAAATTTCTGACCGGATGTTAAAGCCCTACAAACTAACTGAAAATAAGCTAATTAACACTAAAAAAACAACATTATTAAGCTGATCTCACAATGAAATATATGACTGAACCCAATCCAGACTGCACATTATTAGTCCTCTATTAACAGGAACCTATAGAGCTTACCATCAACTGAGTATCCTACAACATTGCCGCAACTAGACTGCATGAATGGGGCTGCTGCCAGAGTTCATGCTTGAACTACCAGAGGCTGGATTTGCATGGAAAGCTGACTGCCTAGAGGACCCTTCCAGGAGTTTCAATGAAAGAGAAGATGTCTCAGCATTACCAATAGATTCACCTAAACTTAGTTTTGACATGCCAACCAGCTCATCAACATTGATTGGGCTCTTTGAATGTACTGCTGTTGGCTTTAACACTTGGTGAGTCTCCTTCTTAGTTTCGTCTGCACTGTATCCCGACCAAAATGGAAAAGAAAATGGAAAAAACGGTGAGAAGTAAGTAGGATATATTACTGGGTAACAAGACTGTGAGCTATCTGGCTTTGGAGGTGCAGGTTCTCCCTCATTGGAATTTGTAGAATCCATTGATTCGCATTCTTCATCTAAGGCAGGAGGAGCAGGCAAAGGAGGATTGCTCAGTGTTTCCCCTGGTGGGTTGCTGGGCGGTAAGTCCTGTGGCACCATTGGAGTGTCAACCGACTGCCAAAGTTTCAAAAGGAGATACATCAGAATACAGAATTGGGTGGGAGGAGGAATGAGGGAAAACACCAATCTGTTTTCTAGATATCGTGCATCCATAGCAGCCATAGCAGAAATCTTATGGGGACACCAATGTATCAATAAGACACTATATAAAAATAGCTTATTGACTAGCATAAATTCACATGCAGAAAGAAGGAAGAACAAAACTTCAAAAGGGAAACAACACAAGAAAGCTGGATCTGCAAGTATCTCACTTGTATCGAACAAGAAGACCGCATATAAAAAGTCAATCTTAGATTAAGAATAGAGGGCGAAACTAGAGCGTTCACAACCAAGAAACAAGCAGTGCATGCAGATCCCCAATTGCCATGTGAGCTGTGATGCAATTAGTTTCTTAATTGCCACAAACTTACACTAGATACAGGTAGGAAAAACCCACCAAAAATACTAGCATACCAGGTCAGATCTGTGTCTGCAGCCATGATGAGGCACATTATGGAACGTTTACTACGAGTGTGAGCTTGCATACATGAATGCAATTATGCACATGCACATATTATTTGTTATTTGTGCGCTACATATAGAGAGAAGAGTAGTACTAACTTCGTCAGCAACAATATCAAACAGGCTGGATCGTCTTTTTCTCCTGGACACATTGGTTTGCCTGATGAAATATTTCTGAGCGTGGCTGGCCACTTGAGTGGGTGTCCTCGATATAACATAATTTCGAGAGATTCCACGCCAATCACCTTTGCCAAGCTTTTGCAGACCAAGTAGAAACATCCTATGCTCCTCCTCTGTCCATGGGACACCTGCAGAACAACATGTAAGCCACTCAGGAAAGCAGGAATTATGAAAGTACAAGCAACACCTAGATCTAACATTTTACACACTTTATGAGGACTCAACAAGAGATTATAAGTTTTTATTAGCATTATAGATACCACTCATTACAGATTGTTTGGTAACAAACTCTTCTTATAAGAAATCATTCATTAGAATTAATGGCTCCTTATAAAGTGAAAAAATAGAAAGTGGGGAAGAGTGAATTTTTTGCGTTAACATTTCTTCTTCAGCAGCCAGATCACAGCAAACAATTGTTTTACATCAAACTATAGAGAATAACAAGAGCACTGGAATAGCTACCTACTCAGAGCATCTGGTGTTGAGACAGCTTCAGATTATCTATTTATCTATTTTCCATTGAAGGGTGGGGATAGGGGAGTGTTATTAATTCCATATTAGGAGGCACAAATCCTAGCGGCAGCAACAACAACCAGTAGGTGGTCGTGCTGCACCACATAAGTCCTATGCAAAAAGAATCAGCAGAGCTATAAAGGCAAAACCATCATTTTCATTCCTCCATCACCTGGAAACTAGATGGAATCCAAAAATTTATAAGCAAAAAAATTAGCAAAACTATCAAGGGAAACCTTCTTTTTCATTCTTCCATCAGATATAGGTAGAATCAAAAATTTTATATCATTAAGGAGAGTAAAAATAAATGCACCTCCTAGTAAGAATGCTAGGTAAGGCATGTTTTTCCTTTCAGGGAAATCTCAAAATCGCAAACATATATACAAATTCATGTTACTTTTCTCTTATTCAGGCTACCTCAATATCAAGCAAAATTAGTTCATTTTCAACTCAAACTATATTAAGAAAAAACAATCTTGAACTCTCTGATTTTAATCTACTACTTAATACCAATTCCTTAAAGATTTAGAGACACAATTTAGTTCTCTTTATATGAACAAACTTCCTAATCAAAGCTTCTTCTTCCTTGAAGCCAAGATCCTTGTATAAGTGATTTCCAAAAACATCTTATTGGCTCTATTAGATTTAACGGTAGCTATGGCTCTTTAAATTCCCGCTTGTTAGAAGTGTTCCTTCTTTACATGGCAACATCACATCAGTATCAAAGCTGACAAACTTAACTTAGTCACTTTCTATTTTTCTTCCATTAAAGAAAAGCAACCACTGGAAATCAAAAACTCAAATTTAAAATGCAAGAACAAAACTTTGAACACTGGTAATGTTTCACAGCAATCAAGAAATCAGCCAAAACTGATGTAAGATTACCAATAACACTAATCTACCACTTCAAAGGACCAGTACAACAATGATCATGAGTAAAACTTAAAAAGAACAACCATAAAAAAGTACACTAGCCTGGAAAATCCAACCAAGTTCTGCAAATAAACACCAGTCAGCAATCACTAAACAGAATCAAGCTCCCAGAGAAAACCATAAGTTAAATAAACATCCGTTTCTAAATAAATGTCAAACCTTTTTTTCGCTCGCGACTCGACGACGACCCAGGGACGAAATCCTCGGAGGCGTAGCCGTCACCGTGATCCTGACCCTCACCGGGCGAACACGGGTTATTTGATCCATTTCCGTTGTGGGGGCCCGAGTTCGACCCGGAATAGTGGCTAAGGTTTCCCATACTAGCGCTCTTCCGGATCGACCCGTCAGTCAATCGGACTCCGAAGAGCTTCACCCCGCGGTTGGGACAGGTCCTTGAGTTATGCCCATTATGGCTGCAATGAGAGCAACGACGCGTCATCGGATCCCAGTCCGACTAAGAGATCGGAGAAAATTCGGGTCGTCAAGAATCAAACGAATCACGACAGATAATCGGATCTAGAGGATCCGAATAGCATGACCGCGAGAAAGTTGTGGGCTTCAGCTAGCTTTCTCCCCTGAGGTGTCGCAGGTGGGAGAAAAAAGAGGGAGTGAAAGAGGGAGAGACAATATCCATATATGGATCGGAGGAATTGTTATTGCAGATAAAGTAGGAACTGATTCGGTGCTTCGCGCCTGTATGGACTAGCCATTGATTTTGGTCAAAGATCAGTTTGTAACCTCCATGCGTTTTTGGCACGGGAAGTTGACCTTGACCCCAAGTCCATTGTATTCTTTTCCTTAACTCAAGGGACCCAGATTTAGTGTAGATATTTTATTTTATTTATTTAATAATAAAATATTAATTTTAATGTGAATAATTAATTAAAATAATTACTAATAATTCACATGCGAAATTATTTGTTAATTTAAAAAATGTGATTGTAAATGTTGTAGGTTAAGTCAATAAAGGCAGGCTCGGTTAGATCAGAACATTCATTTGTTAAGATGAAGAATTTAAAAAATAAAAATGAATTTTCAATGCCAAAGTCAATAGTAAATTTAGATACAAAATAATAAAATATTTTGTTTTTTTAATATGTTAGAGGATTAGATTTTAGTTTAAATGAATAAGGATAAATATTTTTAAAAAATTCAATTATATCTACATAATTATATTTAAATTTAATTAAATTTAAAACTTATTGTTAATTATTTTCACAGAGGTTTTTCAAATTAGATATTGTACAACAAATTTTGAATTAAAATTTTTTAATTTAATCTAAAAATTAATTTTTGAAAAAATTATTTAAATTTGAAAACTCATAAAATGAATTTTGATTTAAATTTTTTATAAATAAAAACAATTTAAGTCTATTCATAAAAAATAATGCTAAACATATATATATTATTATATTATCAAAATTTTAAAAATCATAAAAAATAATTAAAATTAAATAAGTAAAAAATTTATATGAGTCATTTTTTCACATTTGAAAAATCAAAATATCATTAATTTTTTATAATAGTTGAAATGAATGTTTAATTTAAATTAATTTAAAAATTAAATATATAATTAATTTAGTTGATAAATTTAAAAAATTTAAATTTAAATTTTATATCTTATGAAAAATAAATTATATTAATTACAATCACAGTTAAATTAAATAATATTATTGATTACAAGTACCGGTAAATTAAGCTAAATTTTAAAGAGGTTAAGACAGTTTTAAGTCATTTTCAATGGTATTGGATTTTTATTTTTTTTTATATTTTTTAAAAGTCAATCGATTAATATGTAATATTAAAATGAAATAAAATTTATTTATAGAATGATAAACTAATCATCAATTTAAAAAAGAGAGACGGATAATCTAAAATATTGGACCCTAAGCATATTTCTACATGCCATTATGTCATTTTCAACTTTTTATTTATAAATAATTAATTGATGATATTTCTTTTGAGTGAATAAAAAATTATTTTTATATTTATTTATTTTTTATTTTTGACCATGCGGCCACGTGGACGGTGGCAGATGGATCTCGGTGAAGCAACAGCATAAACTTTGGTTTGAAATCTTAAAGGTTTTGCGGTTTTGTGTTTGAACCGTCCACGTGGCTTTGCCTTGAGAGGGGACCACCAGTCATATCCTTAGCGTGTATTAGCGTGTAAGATAAGTTATTGTACAACTGCATGTACAAAAGAGGAATCGCAACCGTCAAAGCTTATCCGTCTTATCCAAAATCACAAACTACAATAATTATCATCAAACGGTTGTACGATCTGAACGGCGCATATTCCTTTTGTTGTTGTGAGTGGGCCCTATTTCTTAGATCGGACGACCCATAGCATTTGATTTGGCAAAGTTGTTAAAAAAAGAAAAAGATTTTAAAGATATTCTATATTTCGTATGGGATGCAAACGTAACGGAAAGATTATTTATTTTATAAATATTATTTGGTCTTTTATGACTTTCTGGGACACGTGTACGGTTTAGATTCATTCAAAGACGAAAAAGAAACATTTTATGTTATTTGTTTTCTTTTTATGGAGATTGAGGGAAAAGGGCTTTTGTCTTTTACGATAAAGGAAGAAAAAGAAGGCGTAACTTGCTTGACCATCCAACACTGAACGGTACACGTCTCTCTCTTCTAAGACTTTTCACGCCAGGGAAGAAGAATCCAAACACGTGCCCTCTTACACGTGTCAATCTGTCCTACGGAACCCATGTGAACCCAAAGAAAAAGGGCTGAAAGCAAGAAAATTCGGTTGAAAGCCGAACCCATTAAGACTTTAAAGAGGGAGACTTCACTCCCCGGATAGAAAATATTTTTAAATTAATTTTTAAATAATTATAATTTAAAAATATTTTTAAAAAACTTAATTTTAAATTTTAAAATAAATTCAAGTAACTTTAATTAATTAAAAAATAATTTTAATGATAAAAATAAATATATTTTTATTATTAGAGTATCCAACAAAAAAGTTCAAATAAATTATACCCATGATTATGAGTTTATTTATCAATTTAAATAAATTTTTATTATTAAAATTTAAAGAATAATTTTTTAAAATACGTTTTTAATACTCAATAAATTTTTATAATAAAATTTTTATTTTTTTATATTTATAAAAAATTAAATTGAAAATTTGTAATACAAAATTTTGATTTGAATATTTTTATTTTTAATAAAATTTAATTTAATTCAAATGAACAAATTAAAATTTATTTTGTCATGTTTTTAAGCTTATGATTAATTTTAAAAAGGGAATATTATTAAAAAATTTAAATAATATTATTTTTAATTTTTATATAATTTGTTAAATTTAAAAAATAAATTATTTTAAAATAAATATAAACACTATTATTTATATATATTTTAAAAAATTTACTTCAAAGTATCTTTTTGATCAAATATACGTCTAATGTTCTAATTTTCAATAATATAGAGAAATATTTAAATTAATTTAAAAAATAAAAAAATTAATATTATTTTCTAAAAATTCATATTACCAAATTTTTAAAAAATCATAAAAAATATCTCATTAGTTCCAATTATCAAATTTAACTCATAAACTCTAAACAAAATATAAAATTTATTTAAATTATTATTAAAACATTTCAACAACAAAAAATTTTTTAACTTTCACAATCATATAATAAACAAAAATCTAATTTATATCAAAAAATTAAAAATATAAATTCAAAATTTAATATTATTCAATTTTGTATATTTATCAAATTTTTACTATTAAAAATAAAATATTTTTCAATTTATTTCATTTAATTATTAAACATCAACCTTTTTTCATCCTTAAAAAATTAAAGCTTGCAAAACTTATTGAGGCGAACTACCATAACTACCATCATTCTTATTAAATACGAATGCCCATTTCAATCGACAAGAATGAATAAAGATTACGAGAAAAACATGAGAAAGATTCCAGAAAATGAAAGCATGAATTCATATTATCACTGGAGCTATTAATAATAATTCACATCAAATCCATCATCATCATCACTATGGGTTTCATCCCTATGACAGCATTTGGAAAACCAAACGGTAAAGGAAAGATTGGGACTTTGTCTTTCCAAATATGATACATGCATGTGCTGCACGAAATTCATCAGACATGTCATGCCACTACGATTAGGATGAATGGTCGTATGTAAGCCTGATGCGTTCTTTCAGGTAGTCTCCGCTACGTATAGGCGGAAACCTGCATTTACAAAATCTTTTGGATAAGATTTCTATCATTTGAAAGAAATGTCTGTAAATTAATAGAATTTCTCATTTGATGCAATGCAAAAACCGTCCAGCAACCTTGTAACAACAAAGATATTCTTTTGAGACCTTTTGGGAACAATTTGACAACTTCCCGGCCAGGAACTAATGAGTTATTTCACAGTAGACCATGCTCGTTATGCATATACTATGAAGTGCAACTGCAATTATTGTGTAGAATTGATCCGTACCTCGAGGGACAAGATTCGCTGCAACAGCTTTCCAAGCATTCCACTAAGCAGTCTTCCTTGGGATCCATGAAGAAGGCAATCTAAAAGTATCACAATTTTGAAACTTCCAATAAGAAATTAGTAACAGAGACACCCATCAGAAACTACAGAAATGACAACATTGGCCAAAAAGAAAAGAGATGAGTGAACAGAAAAAAAAAATGGATGGTTACGGAGAAGCGTTCTTGTCCTGAAAGTATCACTCTGTGCAGCGTCGACCTACGAACAACTAACACAAGTTTAAAAGGCCACTTTAAGAAGAAGAAAAACCAATAGAACAACTTGTAATTCTTGTTGATGTGCCCAGGTTTCGGGAAAAAAGAGAGAAAATTATGATTTTGATTCTCCATTTTAAAGCATGGATAAGCTCTTCAAAGAGAAGTATCAAAGAATACCCAAGTTAGGACAATGGTAGATTACCGGAACAAGCAGTTAGTCCATCTCTCCATCAGATCACCAATGTTAACGATAAAGGCCCTGCAGAGTAAAATCAGAAATCCCAGGGATTCAATGACTATGAAACAGATGATTTACTCGTGCATCCAACTAAACTTCTTAACCTGTTAACTTTCATATTGAAGAGATTCATTCGAAATTTTCCTACATAGACTCACCCACTTATACCAGGGACATCCTCCCAGTGATATGGTTGTTTGGATTTGTCCTTACAAACCTGCAAGAATTAGAAACCTCAGATCTCCAAAAATATTGTTACTCAAAACAGTAGGTGGAATTGCATTTAGTAAGCATGAAACATACTTGAAGTCCTCGAAGTCCGTTAGTCACAAGAAGAGTGATCATTCCATAATCTGAATGAGCAGAAGCACTATAGATTTCTTCATCAGAAGACTCCAATTCACCTGAAATCAAAATTAAGGGGAAATTGTCATTCGGTACAAGAATTCTATGAAAAACTATTGGGAAAAGCTGGTTAGCCATTAATATGTAAGCACCACAAGAAATTGCAACAGTGTACAAACAACTGGAGGTAATGACAAAGAAGCAAACCACCATACCTGGATAGTGTAAGAGTCGAAGAAATGCTTCAGGCTCATCCAAGGCCCCAACTTTCTCAAAGAAATTTTCTTCCAAGTTCAGAGCCAGAGCAATTAAGTGGAGTAGTCTTTTTCCAGCATCACTTAGGCAGCAAATTAACATCGTATAGAAGTTAAAATATTGTTTCTACCAAATTTCGATGCGTCAAAAGATGCCACAAAATCATAATAAGCAGCCAGAGGCCAGAGTGTAACCACAGACTCCCCAGACAGGATATAGGTAGAC
Source organism: Moringa oleifera (assembly GCA_021397835.1). NCBI lineage: Eukaryota > Viridiplantae > Streptophyta > Magnoliopsida > Brassicales > Moringaceae > Moringa > Moringa oleifera. The sequence goes on from JAJFZO010000566.1 coordinate 3,483,088, forward strand.
ATAAAATGACAGTTTTTATGACCACAGCACAGGAAACACTATGCAATGTGGTGTAAATTTCTGCATCTAACTTGAAGACTCCCTAAGATAAATAGTCAGATACAAAAGGAAATATTAGTAGGGACCTCAAGTTGTATAAGATAAAGTACTGAAGGATGGCCTTCAAACAATTAAGGTTATCATCAATCAAGATTCATTTTGAGTCAAAAACCATGTGATTCAGCCCGCACATCAAGATTAGGGACTAATGAAAACTCACAGAACTTTTCTGTAGTATGATTCCATTGTCGGTCTCCACAATGGCAAGACATCTGGAATTCCCTAGCAGGAACAGCACCCAATGTAATGCTGAACAAAATCATTTAATCTCTGAAGAACAAGTGAACAAATGACTTATAGGCAATTTAGGAGATGCATTATGATAATTCTAAGTAGATCAAAGTCGGGATACTTACAGCCTACTTATAAGCATTAGAAGATAAACTATTAAAACTACGAAAAAGCGCAAAAAACGCATTCAGCCACACAAACATAAAATACCTTCTGAAGGCCATTGATTATTTTGACCTTTAACACCTTCTAAAGGACCAATGTAGAAACTCTCTTTTGAGTCACCTGTTTTCCACCCAGACACAAAAAATCAATTTTGACTCCAATCATGATTGAACAAACAATTCAGACAGTGAAGGAAATTTTTTAGATAAACCATAGTCATTCTCCTATAATTGCAACTAGCAAACAAATAAGTCAATAACTGATAAATAAAGAAAAACTGGAAAACATAAGCAACGAAGGGATAGAAGAATCTTGACTAATAAATAAGTCCGCTAGCAAATTAGCCCATAAATTGCACAGCCGTAGTTTTCAGATCCCAGTAGTGTCACACATAAAACTTAAGGCTATAATCAAGCTAGCCGCATAAGAAGAACAAGAAGCTAAAATGATAGAATCACAAAAACCTTTGGAACTTGAAAAGGGATTGAGCTTTTCAGCGTATAGTGCTGTGTAACCTCTATGTTGCTTGCGAGCCAATTTCGTTTTCTCTTCAAGAGGAAGTGAGAAGAATTTCCTGCTCTGATCAAAAACTCTCTCAAGCAATTCTTCTTCTACCCCATGGTTCACAAGATAAAAGAACCCATATTCAATGCATACCTGAGGATATAGTTTCAGCAAGGAGATTTGAACTTGTCAAAATTCAGAAGAGGTAGCCAACTCACATATATTTTATCAATAAATTAAATTATATGATACAAAAGTTTAGTGTTCTTTACTTATGGAAAAAGTTGTTGATGAAAAAATTGAAGATCTTGCAATCACAAATGTACTTAAAGCAAAACTAATTTAACATCAAGAAAATAGCTGCAGAGGCAAAAACAACCTTTTTTCCACTTAACTCTCCATGGAGAAAACCGGAGTTCTTTTTTGGCATTACTGTGCCAAAATCAAACCTTTTTATCCTAACCAGAAAGCAGGAGATGGCTGGTATTGCAGACAGACAACATTAGCAAGCAGCTGCATTGTTTGTTTGCAATGGCAATGGATATACAGTAGTGACCATAGTGAATTTTGACCAGATGCAGACTCTTTGTGCCACTGAACAGAAAGGCACCCTCTATGGGTATGCATCAACTACAAAGTGGGTGGAGCTTGGTCTTGTAAAATCTGCATTGGCTGCAGTGATTGAAACAGAAGTAGTGCCATTTGCAAGTGCAACTATATTGAAGAGAAAAGTAGTATGCATATGACTAAGAGAGCAAAGTTGTTTGCCTTAGGAGTATTACTTTTTTGATAACCAAGTCATCCAGGTTGGGGCTAGGAGTATTACTTTCATATCTACAACTAAGGTAAAACGAAAGGTACAGTGTTAGATTACCAAACCATGTCTGTGATCATACTGGTGGGCAGATATTGAGTGCGCGCCACTTACCTAGCTAATCTATATCCATTACTATACTTAAACCATGCAAGTGTCAAAACCAATTTAGGGAACTTCCTGACCTCTTTAGTTCGTCATTACTAATGGTTATTCTAAAAGCAATTCAGCACAGGCCCTTTTCAACTAAACAAGGAAATTAAAAACAAAAACTGGCAAAATACACACTTCTTTCCCTTCTTTGAAAAACAAATGCCTAGTTAAGACTGTACCACATGGAATTGCACAGAGGATGTGAATACAAAGTTGCTTAATTACGATAACTTATCTTCTCCTCGAACAGCTACACGCCCATCAATGCCATTATAAGCCCCATCTCCCCAAAATGACAACAAATCAACAAGACCAACAAAATGTGAGGAAAAAGAAAAAAGAAATGACACAAAGAAAGAAGTGTTCTCATTTTCATAGCTCAAGAGCATCCTTCGCTCTTCCTGCTTCATAAAAAGTAGAAAAATGCTTTTCTGAAGTAGCAACTACAGCTCTACAACTTAGACCCTGAAAGAAGACAAGAACAAGAAGCCGAAGTTTAACTACCAATCTAACAGTATATACACAAAACAACTAACAAAAAAAAGGAGTTTACATCCCAAACAACAGGAGAAATTGAGCGAAAAAGAGAAATAGAGAAAGGACGCCGGGCAGACGAGAACCGGAGCGAGGAACAAGCAAGAACCTGACGGATCGAATTGGCAGTGGCGACACGATCCGGTGAGGACAGGTCTATGATTGGGAGTTTCGCAGCTTCTGCCATTTCTCTTTCCCTGTCCTTGCTATGCACCTCCGCGGACCAAGGGACCAGCAACCTGAACCTGTTGGCCTTTATAAAAATATCCTCTTTGTTTCTTCCCTAAAAAGATAATTAAAAAAAAAATTCTCTTTTTTGGATGACAATTTATTAAAAATTCTTATCTAATTATAAATAAAATAATATTCATTTCCATTCCCAATTATTTGCCTTATTTTTTTGTTAGAAAACAATGCTTTTTTAGGAAAAATTATTATTAATTCAAATTTAATAGATAGTTAGAGGTTTATTTAATTGAATTTTATCTTTTATGAAAACAAAATAAAAAAAGTTAAATTAAATAAGAAAAAAGTTTTCAATAATTTATAATTTCATTTAATTGTTATTTATTAATATTAGTAACCATTAAATTTAATCTTATTCATAAAACCACATTTCCTTCTAAAAATGAACAAGATTTTCAAATTAAAAAATAACTATAAAAACATTTTTTTCTTGTCGTCACTCTGTGTATATATATATATATATATATATATATGATATTTTTATTTTATTATGTATTTTTATTTTCACTTTTTAACATTAAATTATTTTTATTTTTTAATTTTAAATGTATACTTAAGCATTATTCATAACAAGATGCTCTTTTTCTACATTGTTCATGCCTCCTTTACCTTTTTTTAATAATTATTTCACAGTTAAGCGAAAATTGTAATTTAAAAATTTTTATAATTTAAAAAATGCATCAATTATTTCTTATAATTTATAATTTGTAATCTATTTTTTTACTTTTTTTTTTTACTTTTTCAAATTTACTAGAATCATGAATTTATATTGATAAATAAGTTAAAAGAATTGGCACATGAAAATTATGCATTTAAAATAATAATCTATAATTAATTACCTACCTTAATTATTTTGTTAATACTAAAGTATTCAGGATTTTCAAGTGTAAAGGTTTCCAATGTTGATTTTTCCCATGTCAAAGTTGGACAGGTCAACAATGGAAGCTGGCCTAATTTTTGTGACCAATATTTTTTATTTAAAAATTAAATTTTTATTGAGAGAGGTTAATTTTTAAAAAGTAAAAATATTATTTTATAAATTACTATTTAACACAATGAAATATTTATTTATTTATTAAAATGTTACATATTAATATTTTTTAAATATTAAAAAATAAATTATAAAAACATAATGATAATTTTGATAAGCAAATAAAAAAATTAAAATTGATTGATAAAATAAATTATCGCTCATTTTATATTTTTGGTAAATTGAAGCACTTGACTATATCTAGATGTTTACAATATAATTACAATCAAAACTGTCATTAGTATAAGTACTTGACTACATTGTAAATTCAAACAAAAAATAAATAATTTAAATAAAAAATAATTACAATTTACATTTTTTATATTTATTAACTATTTCAATTTATATTTTTATATCTTTAATAATAATAATGCATATTTTGTATTTAAATAATATATTTAACAATTATCATCATTAGTACCAACAAATTTTATTAAAAAATTATTAAAAATAAAAAATATAATTACATAACATCTTAAATTGAGATAATCATGATGAGCTTGCGTAAAAAATATGGTAATAAATAATAAATAGAGTTTCTTTTGATCTTCTGCAACCAAAAAAGATTGACAGAATATAAACATAAGAATTTTCTGTTGAGATTCCTATTGGTTTATAATTCAATTTTTTTGTGATTTTTAAAATTTTATTTATTTTTTAAAATTTTTATTTATTTTTAAGTGTTCCCCTATATTTAAATCAATATAAAAATATTTTTAATTACTATATTTTGTTCATTATTATCAACTTTCAATTATTTATTAGATTTTTCTTAAAAAGTTTATTCCTCAATTAACAATGAAGTTAAAAGTAAAATGAACTAAGAAATTTTAGTCAATGGACCGATTAATTAAATCTCTCGGCTTAAAAAACAAAAAATCTAACGCGTTTGATTTCTATTGAAAGCTCGCTTAAAATCATTTATCTTTTTGACTAAATTGATTAGAAAACTATGTGTTTGATTGAAAATCATGTTGATGGTTTAATGGACTATTATGTTAATGTATATGATTATTTTTTTCTTGATGGTGACTTTTAGGTTGAAATTTTTATATTCTTTTTTATTATTCATTGTATCTTTTAAATTATTTTCTTTATAATTTTACTTTATGTAATTATTAAATAAAATTACTAAATTACCCATGATAATATTTTAATCCATGTTTTATTCTTGATGGTAAGTTTCTCTACCAAATGTACTTAATTTACTTAGTATATTATAGTCAACGCTTTAAAAATTAAATTTACCACTAAATTAAAGTTTAAAATTAATTATTTATGTAAAAATATTATAAGCAAAAATAATTCTAAAAACAAATAAAATTATAGTTCATGGATAAAGATCAATAAATTTTAAATTGTAGAAATAAATAATTTTATATTTATATTTTAAAATTATAAAATATTTAACATTAATGTTTTAGAAAATTATAATATAAATAAAAATTTTAAAATTCATGTAAGTATGGTGCGGACACTTATGTAAATGTTTTAGCAATGCTCTAAATGTTTTTGTTTATATATATAGTTTTTAAATATAAATCACTAATATAGCATTATAAAAAAATTTAAAAATAGCGATAAAATTTAGAGATAGATAAAATTGATCTTTAAATAATGATAGATTATTGATAAAATTACTACAGAATAAAAAAATTTCACTTTATCGACTAATTATTGACAAATTAGTGACAAAAATTAATGATTTATTAAATATATATCATTAACTTTAATTTTAATTAATTCATATTATTATTTTAAATATATTAGCGATTTATTAACGATCGAATTACCGATTTTTATTTGACTAAAAAAATTAGTAACTGCTAAATCTTCATAATTAATAAATAAAATATTTTAATAATTAATTTTATCTCATTATTAAATACATATCGACCGATTAGAATCAATCGGTAATTTTAACGATTAATTATAATTAATTATCAAATCAATCACTGAAATCGTTATTATCTGACAATATGTTAACGATCGATTAAAATCGATTGCTAAAATAGCTATGTATAAAAAACAATTGCTAATATAGTAATGAACTTTAAAATCAATGGTTATTTTTTTTATGATAATTAGTTTTACTATTGATAAACTATGTTGTTAATATACCGTTAAAAATTTAACGATAGATTTTTTTACTTCAATGACAAATTCATCTATTGCCAAAAGTTGATTTTTTTACGATGTATAAAAAAATCTAACATGGCCAATCGATATATATTAAACTTTTCATAAGAAATTATAACATTTACTTGAGTATTGAAGTGGACATAAACTTTACAATTGAATCGCTATAAAATTTTTTTATTTATGATTGTTAATTTTATTTTGTTTTACCATTGATTCATTCGTAAAAATCAACAAGAAAAACAGACAATCTTGTAGGGAGAAAAATTTGAAAAAATTTTCTTTGCCGAGAATTAAGGTGTTTCGTGCTCCTAAATTGGTCATCTGAGTATACATGTTGGAGAGCCAACTTTGAGAAGAAAGTGAAGGCAAAGACAACTGCTTCTAAAGGACAAAATTTCAATACATACAGATATATTCTTTAAATTTATTAATTTTTCATGGCATAATAACATATATAATAAAATTTTTTATTAATCTTATTGTTATTAATTTTTTAAAAATAAAGTCTTATTTTTTATAATTTATTATATTAATAAAAATAAAATAAATAAATTATAATTATTTATTTTATTAATTTATATATATTAAAATATTTTTAAAAAATGAAAATACGAGAATTACCCGACCTTTCTAGAAGAAAATTTACATTTATTATATATGTACACTTTACTTTTTGTTCAAAATGTATGTGAAATTTATTCTTTACTAGTGGCATTACTTTGTGGGTCATATGGCCATTAAGTCATAAAATTATTAGTCACTTTGAAATAAATGGAACATGACTCACTAAGTCCACCATTTGTAGTTTTTTTTTTTTTTGTTTTTATTACTTTTTCAAATAAAAACTTTAAAAAACTAAAAATTTTAATTTTAGAAAAAGATTCAGATGCTTTATTGGTATAATTTATATAAATTTTTAAAAAATAAAAAAAATTTTAAAAAATTTTTATTTTAATATAAATAAATAAATAAATATTATATTAATATTTAACTCATATTATCAATCAAATTATGATCTTAAAAAAGTGATAAATCAAATTTTTATTTATTTAATTTAAATTAAATCTTAAATCAAATAGTTATAAAAAATTAAAGATATTTTTATAGTTAAAATGTTTTAAAAATGATTCAAATGAATTCTTCAATTATGTTGAGTTTATTCTTAAGTTTGAATAATTTTTTATAGAAAATATACTTTTATAAATTTTTTAAATATTTGATAGTTTAAATAAAAAATATATATTTTGAGTAAATTTTAAAGATTATTTAACAATAGTTTGAATATTTTTTATATTTGTAAAAATAATTTAAGTTAAAATTCATTGTATACAATTTTAACTTAAATATTCTTAATTTTTAGATTTTTTAAAAATTTTAAATTAAATTAAATTTATTATTTTTTAAAAAAATTAATTAATAACATAAATTAAATATAAAAAATATCTTGATTATTTAATTTATTAAATTATTAAATATTTTTATTTTATTAAAAAGTCAATATACATAAATCAAATCTTATATATGTTATATAATGAATTTTTAAATATATTTTTAATATATTATTTACTTGTTTTATTATATTTGTTAATGCTTATTTAATGTATGATTTTAATAACAAGGTCAAGTAAACAAGATTGATAAACTGAAATTATAATATATTTTATTAATTTTAAATAATAGAAATTTGATTTAATATATGTTAAAAATATTTTTTACAAAGAAGTTATTTTTCTTTTTTTTTAATGGAAAAAAATTAAGCATCGGTGATAAAAAAACAATACATCAATTGGGGACCACCTGACCAGAAACCCTGAATCGACGGTGATTAGACGAAGAGGACATTATAGGGGATAGATGGAAAGGTCAGGGACAAAATGGTAAGAAGGAAAATTAATTAGAAGGGAAAACCCGTATACGTAGAAAAAACACCAAGCTCTTGCATATATGTAATGTAACAGAGTGACCTACGCAGACACATCAACCCCGGCCCCCTCTCTCTTTGTCTCTCTCTCTACGCAGGCTTCCTCCGCTTGTATTCACCACGCCATCTCTGCTTCTCTGTTCATCTTTCTCTCTCTGGTCTCTAGGTTTTTTTTTTCTCAGTTTGCAACGGGGAAGCACCAGCGCCGACTACTCATACACAGACAAAGATATGCGGAAGTTTTAGTGTATATGATTCTGTACTGTGTTTATAGGTTTTATATGTAATGCAATGGCAACGGCACCAGTGAAGTCGCCTCTCCACAACTTCTCTCTCTCCTTCCTCAAGTGGGGAACCCACAACACAACCGCCACCGCAGCCGCCGCCACTTCCACCTCGCACCGCAGCCCACCCGAGCCAGAGCCCGAGTCTGACTCCGACCGGGGTGTTGTCCCTGCAAGACCTCCCAGGGTCGGATCCCGCTCTACCCGCCTCCACCGCTACTCATTTTCCTCCCTTACCTCCACCCCTTCCTCATCGCGGCCGACAAACCAAACTCAGAGACCGCCCAAGGAGACTACGGTGGTCGGGGAGCAGAACGCCGAGAAATCAGGAAAAGAAGCCGCGGTTGTTCAGGGAAATGAAATCGAGGAGGAAGTGGAAGGAGAAGAAGAAGAAGAGGGGGAGACCGTACAAAGGCCTTGGAATTTGAGGCCCAGAAGGGGACTTGCTTGTTCTACCAAGAATGGAGCGTTGCAGGAGATGTTGGGTGGTGGCGATTGTGGGGCTCAAGAGACGAGGCAGAGGGCTGGTAATATGGAGCCGAAATCTATGAGATTGAGAGGATTAGCAGCAGAGTTAACAGGAGCAGAGAGGAAGAAGGAGAAGTTGAAGTTTTGGATTTCTCTCTCCAGGGAGGAGATTGAGGAGGATATCTTCATCATGACCGGTTCTAGGCCCGCTCGCAGACCCAGGAAACGGCCCAAGAATGTGCAGAAGCAGCTGGATGTAAGTGGATCATGTATTCTTTCGAGTTTTTGTTTGATTGGCTATTTGTTCATTTATCCAATGAAAGATGCGTTTCCGTTCTTTTTCTTTTGCTTTTCCTATGATGAATCGAGCAATCCCTTTAGATTCTTTTGTTTTCTGGCTCTATGTTGTAGAATGTTTTTCCTGGGTTGTGGTTGGTGGGAACTACTGCGGATTCATACAGAGTTGCTGACACTCCTGTTAAGGTATACTCTCAATCTTTCTTTCTCTGTGAGATAGATGGATAGACAGACGCATAAAGATATATTTACTTCTGTGTGTGTATTTTTTTGGTTTTTTTTTTCAAATCTTCATCTGTTGATGTGCTGGTAGCTGGTACTAGAACCTTAATTTTGCGACTTGCAGATATAGATCTGCTTATATGTGCTCCACTGGTTCCTGATACAAAGGTCAACTTTTTTTTCAATGTTCTCTGTGATTATCTCTCAATGTTGTACTTTTAGTTTAGTTTTCCTTTCATTTTCTTTCTTTTGGTTATCTTAACGAGCTAGCTGAGAGTTTGATGATGGTTGTTGCAGAGGTAGACATGGTGATGACAAATTTGGAACAGTGAAGGAAAGTTAGGATGGTGGCGGCCACATTGAGACTTCAATTTTAGGTATAATCAACTGGATCCTGTAAAAAGGAAAGGACCCAAAAGAAAAGTAAATATGGGGGAAGATATATTGTTCCTTGTGCTTTAATTTGTGTTAGCAGGGCAGAGTAGAGTTGGTTTATTATTGTTGGTAATTCTTAGATGTAAAATATGAACGAATATGGATGAAATAGAGATAATTTCATTGCTTTTAAACAAATTACTATCCTGTGAATGGATTGTGCTTGAGAGAGATTTTTGTGCTGACACATTTCTAATTTGTCAATTACTTGTCATGTTTGACAGGCTTCCCTACATCATTGCAGGGAAGAGTAGCAAGCGTGTTATTAATTTGCAAATCCTTAATCGATACATGATTTGTTATTGGAGGTGCTGCATGCTTCCTTCATCTGGAAGAGCTCTTCTCCATTCAATTAAGCTTTGTCAAGAGGAGCCCTTGATGAGGTTGAAAGTTTATATTGAATGCCTTTTTTCTGCATTTTATATCTTCCGTGCTGTACATTAATAGTTGTAGGCTTGTTAATTTTTCATTACTGTTAGCAAATTCAGAAGCATCAGTGGAATAAAATGAAACACCTTGCTGATTTTTCTTTTCTTCTTTTTAGTGGAGGAGGAAATGACCATCATTAAAACTAAATTAGTTTTGCAAGTTCTGATATTAGTATGGAGGAATTCTTAGTTATATTGTCTAGACAATGTTAGTAGTATATTTAATCATATCATAAAAGGGACAGCAGCTCATGATTAGGACCTTTAATGTGTCTACAAGGTGCGCTGTCATTCTCTGAAAATCAGAAAAGCTGACGTTTCTCCATTGTTAACTTCCTGATTCTCCTCGTATTTGTGGAGTATGCTGTTTCATTATCCAGTTCCCCCTTTCAACTTCCCTGGACTTTGCATATCAAACTTTCTGGTTAAAGAGAAGAAAACTCTTTCAACTCGACACCAGCATATCTTCTCTCCAGTTTTCAATTTTTTAGGTCAAAACAGCAATGAGTAACAATAAGGTTGTGTGACAGTAGCAGAAATCATAGTTTCTCCAGTAGTTAATTATCTTAATGTGGTCTCGCTCCTGACATTGTCCTGTATGTGCTGTCATATCTTGCATGAAATCCCATTTCCCATCTTAAATAAAGCAGTCTTTTACATTTTTTTATATCTTCTATGTTTTCCAGATTGATTCCTGCAAAACCTGACTGGGAGTTCTTTAGCTCTAGATAAATTCATCTCTTATCAATGCAACTTTCATCGACCCTTCTCTTTTAGGTTGAGGATGCATCATCTCAGCTCCTTCTTAAGATGAATTCTGCTTCACTTCTGTTGAAACTGAGAGATTCTCAGGCAATTGCTAGCTCTTGTGAACATCACATGATGCTTCTTTTTGCATTCTGTGCTAGTTGGAACTGTAATGAGCACTTTTTCCTTCTTTGAGACATTTTGGGTACAGTCTTCAGCTCAGAATGGTCTGTTGGATTGCCTACACCTTCTATAGGTTGTGAGCATATCAAGCAAAGCCTAAGATTTTACTAGAGCTATTCATCCTTCTAAGATTTACTTAATTCAGTTCTCTGTTAATCTGCATTGCCAGCAGAAGGAAAGAGAGTTGAACTCTTGACGTATTTAGCTCAGGGAAAGCTCCATTCCCTCTTAAGAAATTAATCCTCTATCCCCTTAAGTCTGAAGCAAGCTTAAGTCGAGTGCATGTTTGCAGAGGTAAGAATTCATAATTTTATGGTACAATGACCTAATTATAGGCTAGTCTTGTCCCTAAGTGGCTTTCTGTTTTCGTTTTCGAGCCTTGTTGAGCTGTCTAGTTTGATTCAGCTACTTCTTTTCCTGGAGGTGAGATTCTGCATCACTTTTAAATGATATCTCCATGTGCAAATTAACATTTCTTTGTTGAAGGAGATCATGTTGAGGGTAAGATTTGCTTTCTTGAATGATCTCATAACCTTGAGTTTGATACGTCATTCGAAGATTTTGTATTCTTGCCCACATAAGTGAAGACTTGGTAAGGCAGAAAGGGTATGAAGGAGATCCCTCTCTGTTCCATGAAGTGAGATATCAACAATCTGCATGCACTCAGGAGAGTCAAAATCACTCTGTATCAGATCTGTGCTTACCATCAACGTGGTAAACCTTCTTCATCTGCTTCTTCTTCGCGGATTTCTTAATCTTTATTTGCTGTAGGGTCAGCCGATTCAATGATAGTGAAGGATGATGATTCCTCCGAATTATCGGAATCCTTTGCTTTACAACCCCAAAGGGATTTGAATCTTTTGTGGGCATTCCCTCTGTCTCATGAACTCATAGCTTCTTCCTCTTTCCTAGACCAGTAATCAAAGTAACGGATCAGCTTGTTTTTAGCCAATGCATCATCTTTTTTAAATGTTTTGAATGATTAAAGTAAGGACAGCAATCATTTTAAATTTTGAAGAATATTTTTTTATTTTTTATTTTAAAATATTTTAAAATAAATTTTGATTAATAAAAATTTTTAATTCAAATTTAAATTGTTAAAAATATATTTTTTTCTTTATTGAAATGTTCTTAAGAAATTACATAAATATTACGTTTTGAATCTATTCTTGAATTTTGAATAATTTGATTCATGAGTTGTTTATTATAATTTTTTAAAACATAATTTTATTATAAATTTTGTTAAGATAATTTGAATTTTTTTAATTTATAAAAAAAATTTATTCTAAATTAGTAATATAAAAACTTTAATTTAAAGATTTTTAATTTTTAAATAATTTTTTAAATTGATTATTTTTTATTTATCAAAATCTGTTTAAAAATAATTTGAAGTTGATAACAAAAATTCAAAAAATATATAAAAGTTAAAAAATATTTACTTCTAAAACAATATTATCGATTGTGGCCTAGAAAATTGGATTTAGTGCATTGATCAAACAATGTGGCTTGAAGCCCATTCATGACAACAATTAACCAACAAGAATTTGTAAATATATTATTTTTTATAATAAAAAACTAATTTAAAATTGATTTAATTAATTATTCAATGTCACTGAGGGTTTAAGATCATGAATGAGAAAAGATAGCAAAAGAATGAACTTTGGAAAAGAAAAACAACAACATGTAGAAAAAGCTTTTTCATTGAATTGAAGTTGTTTATCTTTGATTATTTGAAATGATAAATATCAATTAAAAATTTTATACATTCAGTTTTTTTTTTTAAGTTAAATTGTATTATATTGATTGATTTTATTTTATATTTATATTTTAATTTTCATCAAATTGAATTTACTTTTGAAAATTTTTCTTAAATGAGTTAAAAATAACAAAAATGTTATCTATAATAAGAGTAAAGGTTATTTTAAATCTTAAATTTTATTAAAAAATTTAAATTTTAAAGATATTTAAATTAGATATCTTTTGAAATTAATTTTGATTTAAATTTTTTATAAATACAACAAAATATTCAAACTATCATTGTAAAATATTTTAAAAAAATTAGCACTGAAAAATATTTTTTAAAAAATTATACTATTAAAAATTTTAAATTTTATAAAAAAATTACTTGTAAAAAATTATTTAAATATAAGGGATCAAATCAAAATGAAGTTTGTATTTAGTAATTTTTTGGGTATTTCGTTAATTTTTTATAATTTTTAAATTAAAATTTAATTTAAATAAAATTAATAAATTTTATTTTATTTGAATACATTTTAAAATCAAAATTTACTTAAAAAATTTAAAAATTTTAAATAATATTTATCCTAAAATAAAATAAATGATGTAACTATTTTTTTCATAAACCGACATAATAAAAATGTGATGGTACATTTTTTTTCTCCTAATAAAAAAAAACTTGTATTACTTTGGTCGCGGATGTGAGTCAGATTTAGGTTTTTGCGAACCTATGGGTCTGAAACTTTATAAAAATATAATCTTTTTATTAATACATTTACGAAACTCTTTGAACCACATAATTTATTGGTAGTTAGAAATACTTTTATATTAAATATTATTGTAAAAATATTTTATTTTAATATAAAAGTATATTAAACAAAATAATTAATCAATACGAAAGATTTTCTTAATCTAGATAAACAATTAGTGGTTAATCAAAGATGTTGCTTTACTTTTATAATAAAAATTATAAGAAACCGGCGGTCCATAATTAATGTTATTGGCCAAACATCGGTTGGTAAACTTTGCTTTCAATTGTTTATCCGTTTCCATTTTTCAACCAAAAAGAAAAGGTTAGAAACATTAAATTTTGGTCTCGTTTTCAATAATTTAAAGTCGCTATAATTGCTATTCATGATACATTAAATATAAAAATCTATTTATGATAGAATTTATTTAGGATCGAAATTTTATATATGTATCAGCAATTAAATTAACATCAACACGAAAAAATTTATTATACGTAGCTACACGTAATTTAATATGATGATATTGTTTGATTTTTTTATTTTTTAAATAAAAATTAAGATATAAAAATAAATAAAAATCAAACAATATCATCATATTAAATTTAATTAATTGTATACTTAATATTTTCATTTAGTTTAATTTAATTTTTTTAAAAATTAAAATTTAAAAATATTTAAATTATGAATTTTATACAATAAATTTTAATTTAAAATATTTTCACATTTTTGAAAAAAATATTTAAGTAAATATAATAAAAATAAAATTTTTTTAATATTAAAAATATATATTTTAAATTTTTACACTATCAAAAATTTTAAATATATATATATTAAAAAATAGTTCAAAGTTTTTAAAATTTAAATGAGATATAACATTTATTTGAGTTATTTTTGAAATACTTTAATTATGAAAATACTTTTAATTTTTTACGAATGATTTAAGATTTAATTTAAATTATATATATATATATCTAATTGATATATTAAAATTAACATTGAAAATTAAATACAATTTAAAAATTTTATATTTATCTTAAAATTATTAAAAATAAATTACTTATTTTGAAAAAAAGACTCAAATGTTAAAAAAAAAAAAAAAGGAAATATCATGCTTGCTCTTTGTGAGCTAACTTCACAAATCAAAGAACAAGACTCACGTGAAATATTCACGTGTGAAACACGTGATAATTCCTCGTATTTATCTAAAATTTATTATTATTTTTAAAAATTTTTTTCTTACAAATGATTTCCACATTGCTTCTTTTGGGCTTTGCGCTTCTGCAGAATTATCAAAACGGCAGAAGAAAATGATATTTCCAAGTGGGTCTGGCCCAAATCCAAACAGCAGAAGAATAAAAAAATTACCCAACCCGATCCATGAAATCCCGACCCAACCCCAGTGGGCTTGTACAATGCTGGACTGAGGTGTGGAGGTCTGTTATACCATCTCTAACCCCATATACTAAATTTAAATTATTTTAACGTTAAAAAAATATTTTAATATCCATTTTGTTTATTTTCAACTTATTTACATAAATTGGGGTTATAAATACTATTTTAATAATGTTAAATAACATAAATTGGGGTCATAAATAGCATAATATTTAAATAAATTAAATTACATATTAAAATATTTTTTTATAATAACATGTTTAACTATTTATCAAAATAAAATAAATTAAAACTTCAAAAAGCAAATAACTTCAAAAAATTAAAAACTAGTGGTGCACCAAAATACGATGGAGATGATCTTAAATCACGTTGCAATAAACATAAATATGGTATTGTTTTAACTCATATCATATTATAAATATTATTTATTTAAATATTTTAAATATATATTTTAAATTTTATTTTATAATTTAAAAATACATTTATTTTTAAAAAATAAATAATATATTATATATTATTTAATAATACGATTTTTAAATAATACAAATCAAAAAGATTTGAATCATGTTTTATAGAATGAAATTCAAATTTGAATTAAACCAAAGGGAAAATTAGAAAGCCAAATGCATCTTATTAAATATTTTTTAACAAAATCATTTACTTTTCACAAAAATAATTTTAAAACATTAAAAAAATAAAGATAAAAATTATTCGAGAATATCTACCATGAGCTAAAGGTGAAAGCCCAAAATCACACGAGCGGAGGACCAAAATAGTTATGATGTGGAAGCCCACAAGAGCACGCACATGGTTGCACGTGCATGTGAGTGCACGTGTGTCACTGCCTTAGTGGGTTTGGTTTTTTTGTACTTTACTACTTGGATTACTTTCAGCTCCTTTTCGTAAGGGACACTGTCGCTCAATGCCCGCGCACTTTGTACTTTTCTCTTTTTTTTTTCTTTTTTCTTTTTTTTTTAAAGTGATACTGGTAAAAAATTAAAATATTATTAACTTATTTAAGATTATAAATTAAGAATATTAATTTATAAATTATCTTATTGACCCATAAAATCAATATATAAAATTTTAATTATCTATATGCATGATCAATAGTAGTGATCACTTTTTGAATTCGATTTGATTTCAATTTCGAATTGATGATTCAACAAAAAATAAAAAATTAAAAGTCTTTAAGTTTGAGTTCTAATTAAATTTTGATTTAAAATCGATTTAAGATTTTTGTCAAAATTCGGTTCTAAAGAGGGTAAAAATTAATTCACATTTTTAATTTTTTAAAACATATTAATCAAATAATTGTTGATTAAAAATTAAATTAATTGACTCAACATTTAATTTTTATTATCAAATAAATTTTATAAATTCATAGTATTAATTAAGTAAATAATATAATTTTTAAAGTTTATTTTTAATTAAAATAAAAAATAATCATAATCAGCAATTTGAAACCACTCATTTTGGTTAGAATTCATAAATTCATGAATTGTAATCGAACCTTAATGAATCTAATTTAAAGTTAAATTTGAAACTAAAATCGTAATCAATAATTTTGATTGAATTAAAAAATAAAATATTCTATTTATTAGTTCAAATAAAATCCATCATTACTTTTACTAATAAATAAATTTTAAAATTAAAAAAAAAAACTATGTAAGGGCAACCCTGAAATGAATAATATTTATAATGTAGTATAAAATAAAAAATATAAAAAATGAAAAATCAATGTCATATATTTTAATTATTAATGTAAACATGATTAAATCTTCTTAATAAAAAACCGAACTACTTACCCTAATAAAACGCAACGGGGTTACCCTATAATTTACCTCTCGTACACAACGCGAAGGGTAAGAGACATCAATATAAAAGAAAAGGTAAGCATGTGAAAAGTGAAAATGACTTTATTAAAAGCAAGCAAAAAATAAATAAAGATTTCATGTACCCAACTTGATGTCCCCCTAACTAAAATAAATGGCTTCTGATGAGTTGTGTTGAACAGAGCTGACCTTCAAACCCATAAAATTAATTTAAAAAAAAAATTCCCATTTCATGCCAGCCTTAAAAACCCTTTTTCTCTCTTAATTATTATAATAATTATTAATGATTATTAATTATGATATTAATTATTAATTAAATCCAAGTAGGCCATGTTCATGCCTTTCATTATTATTCCTAGGCCTTCGGGAACATACTTACGAGGTAGCCAACGCATTCAATCTCATTAATTTAACCTAACTTATTAAGATCATCTTGTTCCTATCACTTTTTTATTTAATTTTCAATCACAATTACACGTGGGCCTTTGATTGGATTCGCAATTAAATAATTCTTCAACTCGGGTTATTTTACTTTTAAAAAAATTTCTTTTTAATTTTTAATTTTTTGAAATAAATAATGCAATCATGCAATCGTATCATGGTATGTGAAGAAATAACTTTTATGATTCGAAGTAAAGACATGATTGGGTAGGTCGAAGCTAATCACGCACCATTGATTTTTAATTATTTAATAACTCCTAAAGTTATTGTTTTAAATGATTAACCCATCATGCGCTATTATATTCTCTTGTCCGTCCCAATTATACCTCAACATCACCAACCAAACATCCCCTAAACCAAATCTTCAAAATTAATAAATTTGTTTTTTTATAAATTTTTAAATTAATGATTTTGCTCTTATAAATACACATTAAAATCTAGGTTTTAATTTATTTATATTTTAAAAATTGAAAGAAATATTTGATTGTAATTTGTGAAAATAATTTTGAAATATTGATTTATTATTGATCAACCGTAATACCGAAATTAAGCAATGATTTTGACCGTTGATCACATGGTGACCAGCGAAGCCGGTCACATGGGGGCTACACGTGGGACCAACCAAATATACTTTAGGGGAAAGAGTATCTTAGCAGAAGCTGGCTTTTGCACTTTCTTGGTAATGCTTGCACATGCACGTGTAAGAAAACCGATCCCACGATCGACGGCTGGGATAATTAGATGGTACGATGATCGGACGGCTAGGAGGAATCCGTACGTGCTGTGACCGACCGCACCGGTAATTAAAAAAGGAAGGTGGGCAGGGGTACATTTGGGATATAAAAAAAAGGAAATGATTTGGGGGGATGTTTGACCGTTGACCAGTCCAGCAAAGACAAGGTAACTTTGACCGAAAGCGCACGTGCGGTACCGAGAATACACGTGTCCTTTGCTGTCGCTTGGTTGTATGGAAATCCGTGCGCCCCGTAGGATGCACATGTGTGGCAATAATGGAGCCCCAACTTGGTTTAGGAAAATGCCACGGACTCAACACAACTCACTGCAGTACCCATATTTTCCTGTTGACCGATTTGCCCTTCTATCGATTTCTTTTTTAATTAAAAATAAAACTTTCAAACTAATAAAAAATAGTTTATTTTAATAATACTCAAACAAATCTTAAAATAAAATTAATGTTTTTAAAAGTTTTTAAATAAATTTTGATCTATTAATTTAAATAAAATTATATTTTATAAAAAATATAAAAATCTAAGATATTTAAATTTAAATCTTTTTACAACGAATTTAAATAATTTTTACATATATAAATAAATATTTAAATTATTATTACAAAAAATAAATTTTTTTCGAGATTAAAAAATATTTTTTAAAAAATTAATATCATGTAAATTTAGAAATTTTATAAAAAATTAATAGTGTTGATTTTTTTAAAAAAAAATACATAAATAATTCCTATAACTTTCTTAGGCTCTACTTATTTAAAACGGTTTCTATAAACAGTCATAATTGGAACACAAAACTCTCAATCATGATCACCATGATTTTGTTAGTACAATATAAACCCTAAATGTCGATTTCATATCCCTAAGTTAGGAATATTTTCAAAGAGTTTTATAATTATATCTATGACCCAACTATTTTATCTCTCTAATCGGTCAAAATTCTAACCATCCAATATTGTTTTTTATGCACATTTTGATATGATTCGCGCAAAGTAATCATGCATAGGGATTTCATCTATCATATCTAAACAAAGATTAGCAAAATGTTCAATTCATAATCATAATTATCTTGTAATAAGACAAAATCATAAAGTTCATATCACTTTATCTTTGATTATTGTGGTTGACAAAAAAATATTAAATCAAAGCACAATCGTAGATGATTTATCGAAGGCAATTAAGTAAATTTAAATTCAATTAATTTTAAAAGAATTATCATCCTCTAAATTATAAATATCTTACTTTTAAAGTCTATTATTATTTGAAATTCATATACTGTTTTGATGATCGAATTTATTTATTTATTTTTGAAAATATGTTAAACTGTTAATTTTCAAGTAATTAAATATTTTTTAAAATTTTATTAAGCGATATCATTAAAAACTAAATGGTGTAGTTTATGATCTCACAAAATCGACATTCTGATCTTAAAAGATCATAAGAAATATATTTCACTAACTTTGTTTAGATGTTCATTACTACTTTTTTTTGAGATTATATTGAATTTTTGGTTAAATCGAGAATATTAACGACATAATAAAAATTCGATGAAGTAATCAAGATCAATCATGAAGGATCATTTTATTTTTTAAGGAAATTTAAATTAAAATTAAATTATGAAATCTAACTTTATTAATGGGGGAAGTATTTTATAATTCTTTTGGTAATTCGAAGTTAGGGCATCTAAATTAAAATACTAACAATACAAAGAAGGAAAAAAGAGTGATGCTTCTACTAGGCATCTTTTACTAGAAATAGAAAAAAGAAAAGTGAGATTGAATTTAAATTATTTAAAATTAAATTATAATAAAATTAAAGATTGGCATGAAGAACGAGATGGTGCTTGATTTAATAATACGTAACCCGTGATGTTCGAAATTAAATAAGAAAAAAAAAGGTAGGTTGTCAAATGATCATTAGAATAAATAATTGGCACTTCTATATTCTCTTGCAACTTGAGTCGAGAAATAATTGTTAATTTGACAACAAATTACTTTGACCTATTTCATTATATATATATATATATATGTATATACATTAAGAGCCATTATTAAAAGGTTGAATCTCAATTTTGTTTTTGACTAATTGATTGGATTAAAATCCGTAAATCAAATCCGATCTTATAATTAAATGTGAGTTTTTTATCAGCCGAGCAGAAGAGAAAGAACGTTGAAGAAGCATTAAACATTTGCCAAAGAATTCAACGTCTAATAATGACCCCAAGACATATCTAAGCAATAAAAGTTAATATAACTTCATAAAAACATTTAATCATGTTTTAATAATTCGTTATTGACTACGAAACGATTTCATAAATCCAAATTATAGAGATAAATATTAAATTTAATACTTTTTGAGTATAGAGAAAGTCTAATAAAATATGTAGTTTTGATATTTAATAATAATTATTTTTAAGTCGACACTGATTTTACTAATTTTCTAATTATATTCTTAATTTTGTAGATTATGTATAAATTTTAGTACAAAACTTTTGGATTTTCAAATTTTTATTCAATAATTAATTAAAATTGCATATTAATGTAATGTAAAAATAAAAATAAAAATATATTTGTCTTTTAATTTTAATTTTGATCTATTGATTGAATTATAAATGTATATTTAAATTTTAATTTATTTTAAACTAATTTTTGACTTAAATAATTATGTATAAATTAAAGTATCATCGTTGTTGAATTTTCAAGTGCATTTTTTAGATTTGATCAATT
This sequence comes from Moringa oleifera, assembly GCA_021397835.1. Lineage (NCBI taxonomy): Eukaryota > Viridiplantae > Streptophyta > Magnoliopsida > Brassicales > Moringaceae > Moringa > Moringa oleifera. The sequence continues at coordinate 3,503,614 of JAJFZO010000566.1, forward strand.
TTTTAATTATGAGCTATTTTTATAATTTTTAATTTTTATAATTAAATAAAAACATTTTTATTGCTAAAAAAATTAGTAATTTATTACAAATTGGTTGTACAAATTTTAAATTTTAAAATTTTTATTTTAATTTTTTGAATGTGATCTAAGTTTAAAGAAATTGAAACATCAAATATATAATTGATTGAATCGATATTTTAAAATATAAAATAAAAAGATTACAAATGATATGCTCGTCTTTATCTTTTTAATATGAAATTTAAATAAAATTTTTATAATTCATTATTAAAATACAAAATATAAAATTAAATAAAATAATCTTAATAAATAATTTTATGAAATTCACATATGTTTTTTTTTTAAAAATTTTAATATAACTTAAATCAATATAAAATCATGACCCAAAATAAAAATTGTGTAGTGAAAGATTTTTTCATATTTTTTATTAATATATAATAAAATAGGTATAAAAAATAATGTGAAAACCTATATATATATATATATATAATTTGTTTGGTGGGTAATCATTTAGGTAAAGATCATCAAATGGACGGTAAGGCAAGATACTTGATGGTGGTGATGATGCCGATCGACTGGGCAAGTCTAATCAAACGAGATGATGTTACCCAAACAGTTTGGGACCCACCTGTTCGTAACCACAAATCATTGAGCAATAACACATTAAGGAGGGAGGAAGGGCAAGATGGTTATTTTTGGTAGGTGTCTGCCCGAGAGTTGATTGGGCAATTTGTGGGGTCAGGTTCACGTGAGGATCACATGGAGAGAGAAAAGGGAAAGAGTTGTTGTACGCGCTAGAGCGAGAGAGAGAGAGGGAGAGATCCCACGATGGCACGACTTTGGGAACGAAAACTTCTGTTTATGGATGAGTCATACATGGTGTGGATAATTTCATGGGATTTAAATTATAAAATAATTAAATAATCATCACAATATAATAAAATCATTTAATTAAAATTAAATTTATTCCTTTAGATAATTTTTAATTTTATATGACCATAAAATTTTTTTAAAATTATATTTTTTTATTTTTTAAATATATAAATTTAATTAATAACATAAGTCAAACATCAAAATTTTATGAAATTTTTATTTTAAATATTATTTATTTTATATTTAAAATAATTTTTAAAAATTTTAAATATATTAGATAAATTATATTTTTATTGATTATGTCACTATATTTAAATTTTGAGATATAAAAAATGCTATTAAAATTAGTTTTAAATACTTTATATATTATTAATTTTTATCAATTATATCTTGCATTGATCTATTGTTTTTTAAAAAATAATATGATTTAGTATGTTGATTTATTGTTGTTTGGTATTAAAAATTATGTAAGATTTTTGAAAATAAAAATAGAAATTACCATAAATTCAATCACTATAACCTTGATTTCTAATTTTTTTTATTTTCAATTTTTTTTCTATATAACAAACTTTTTTGTGAAAAATATACTAAATAGTTGAATTCTCTTTTTTTATTGGAACATAAAAACAGGGGAGGTATGGGCCAAGTTCACGTGCGCATCACGTGGGAGAAGGCCACGAGCCTCGTACGCTTGAAAGAAGTAGGGAAGAGAGATGGAAAAGGGACCCACGTGTGGGGATTGTCGGGTAGTGAAGAGAGTGAGGTAGAGATCCATTATTGGAGGGTTGTCATAGGGGACACGTGGGACACCTATCACCCAACCACGTGGGGACACCCTTAATCATCATCCCGACACCTCTTGTCGGTCTCTATCTTTGGGGGACCCATTAGAACCCCTTCCTCCAAATCTTTTACATTGATGATCTACATAATCATACGATGATAGCATGACCCACGCTTCTTCATGGCTCGTTACATGCACACACGATTCCCATAAGATGATGGGGTTTTCTAGTATATAATTGGGTTTATCTAAGGGGTGGTGTCATCCGGTGACTCAATAGCGCGTGAAGTTTCTTGGGGTCCACTTTTAGATATTTTTGGGATTTATTATTATTTTGATAATATATTTTATTTATTTACTTATTAAGAACAATTTGTTTAAAAAAATTAAAATTTAAAAATAAAAAATCAACTCTAACCTATTGATTTAAATTGCATTAAATTTTAAATATTAAAATGGAATATTTTACATAAGTAATTCTAACTTAGATTACATATACACATAATATTTCAACGATCATAGTGAGAAATATTAAAATCTTTTGAGTACCCAAAAGGTGTTTAAATTTATACTATGAAAATTTTTAAAAATTTTATGAAAAATAAATTTAACATTAAAAAGTATTTAAAATTAAAAAGACTTAAAATTAAATATTTCATTTGAAATATTTTAATAATAAAAATAATTTTAATTTTTTATAACTATTTAAGATATATCGTAGACTTAATTAACATATTAAAATTTAATTTATTATTTTTTAAATATAAAAATTTAATTAGAGATATGAATAAATATTCAAGATCTTATAAATATTATTTATTTTGATTATAAAAAATATTAAAAAATCTCAAATAATTAATAATAGATAATAGATAAATATTCTCTATCAATATGAATTTCTGTTGAAGTTTAAGGATATTTTTATAATTTAAAACAATATAAAATAAAAAAATTAAACATATTATATTATATTCAAAATTTTAAAATATTGACATATTCTTATTATTAATAGTCAATGAGGTCCATGTCCATGATGATTGATAGGTCCATTGCTAAGATATATAGGGTACATGTGATAGTGGCATTAATACCGAAACCATATGGTTGTTGGTCATTGTTGATTAAAAGCAAAATTGCCTGTAGACAATGATATCGCATTGACTAAATTACCTTTTTTTTTTTTTTAATGAGGTGCAAGTTGTTTGGGTATTATCGGAGACAAATTGGGTCAATCAAGAAATCATAGTCTAGTTTTATCGTTAATTGGTAGCCTATTCTTTCTTGATTAATTAGTGATGTTGATAGTCTCGTCTAGCTTTCCCAATCAATGTCTTTTTCCACGCTCAATTCAACATCCAATAATTATTGAAAATTATGACAATTTTGTTTTGTGGTTTTTATTTACATTACTTAAATTATTGAAAGTAATTTTTTATATTATTATGATTTTTTTCATAATTTATGATATTTTACAATCATAGAAGTTTATATGTAATAAATTGTATTTTAAAATTAGATATCTTAATTATAATTTATTTAATAATTATCTAATGAATTGTCAAATATTCACTCTAATTGATTATATAGAGCAAAGTTTTATATGAAAAATAATAAAAAAATATGGCTTTTAATTTAAAGAGGTGCAAATTTTTCAGCATTACACTACATGAACAATTTTGAATTAAATAATAATTATAATATGATACAAATAGAACATAATATAATATTTATTTTATTTTAAATAAAATAAAAAAATTTAAATTAAATATTAAATGCCTCATGTTACATACACATTTTAAAATACCACTAAAATGCATTGATTTAAGTAAAAAATATCATCAATTTTTTTGAAAATATAAAAAAATTATCAAACAAAAATCTAAACTTTATTAGAAAAATAAATTCTTTAGGCTTTGAATTTATATATCTCAACCTATAGGAGTGTATAAGTAGGAATGCAGAGTGCATAGGTTCAAATTAAGATTTTTTAAAATTTATTTTGTAGATATTGTTATTTAATTAAGTAATAATTAATGTAATTACTGTTTAAGAAAACAGTAAAGATTGCTAAATCTTTCAATTGGGGCAAAGTGAGAAAATGTGGGAATTGGGGTAACATCATTAGGTACGTGCAAAGCACAGAAAGCGATGCAATAATTAGGAATCTTCAACATAAAAATGATTAATCCCATTTTTCAATTAAATCCCTAATCATTCAATTCATTAACTAATCTCCCGCGTGGCACAATCGTAATTTCCTGCAAATCCCAGGGGCTTCAAAGTAAAAGGGGGGGAACCAATCTGCATGATAACCTGGAGATAGAGATAGGCCAGTTAGATTTAGATAAGGCCACAAATAATCTATTTTTATTTATTTATTTATTTTATGTTTTTAATTAATTAGTTAAGTTTTTTTTTAAGGAGTTTCAAATGATTGTGAGGAAGAGAGTTGTCGGGGCGTCAAGGGACAAGATGACAAGGCACGACCTTGTGGGAGTTGTGTGTAGGGAGGTAGGGTCGTGGGGCCCACTATATGCACGTGTCCCAAGGGAAAGACATGTTGGTCCACGTGAGTTAGGTTTTTTATATTGGCATTTCCACGCTTTGCCCCTCATTTCTCGCACCCTCGCCCCCTCCCCACGTGAACTCCACTCTCTCCTGTCCCCTCTTCTCTCTTAACCATCAAGGAATTCCGGGCTGCCCTAATAATATTTTATTTTATTTTTTTGCTTTAAAAACATTTTATAAATTTTATATTTTGTAAATTAATTTTAATTTTTTTAAATTTGTGAAACATTTTATTTGTAGAATTCTTTTTTTTTGTCAAATTTGATATTGGAACGGAAATTATAGGATTAAATGATGTATCTATTATTTTTTAAAATTAAAAAAGTTTTTGACAATAAATGAATGAAAATTTTAAATAAATCAGCACAATAATTATTATTTTTTTGTACTTGTAATTTAATATTTTATTTTTAATGGACAATTAATTAAATTTGAAAAAATGAGGCAGAAAAAATAATAATAATTGATGTGATGTGGTGACAAAAGCCATGAGATCATGAGCCATGAAAAATGATTCCTCAGGGGAACCAACCCATCCAAGGAGAGTTTCAATTATTGATCTAATTGAGGGACCACTCCTCTCCTCAAGCGCTATTTTTCCACGCGCCTCCATATTACTCTGGAGCGTGGTCTACACCTGCCACTCTGCGACGCTTTCTTGAGGAGAATGAAAGGGGCCTTTGTTTTAATGGAAAAGCTTAAGACAACGACGCTTTCGTCTTAGTAACCCTTCCCCCCTGGTAATAACACAATATAGAGGGAGAGAGGTGGATGGGGGAGGGACCCACGTGGAAGGTAAAAAAAAAAAGAAGAAAAATGAAAACTTTATCTGTCTGGTTCCAATCATAACCATCCACTCATGATTTGATGGTTGTCGAAGCTTTAACTGGCTTTGGGTTGTGGTTTTTAGTCCCAATAATATAGCGCAGGATACTTGGGACCCACACCAACCCATGGTGACCCATCAGCCGTTCATTTCTGTTTCTTATCGGGGTATCATCACAGCCGTCTGATTCTCTCTCCCGATGGTAGCCCCACCGTGTTGAATGCCAAAGATTCACCGGGATTTGTATCTCGACTTCTCCCTAGTTGAGATCTGAGACAAAAATAATTCGAGTGTGTAAGGTTTTTTGCATTAATGCCTAGTCGGTAGGTTTGGCCAAAGTGTGTGGTTCAATCCATGCCCCCTCATGCTTTTTGGTTGATTTCGATGACTTTTCTTGGTTACTCATTAAAAAAATGACTTTCTTAATGAGAAATGGCATAAAAAATGACTTTTTTTAGTGAGAAATGGCATAAAAGATGGCAAAAGAGGAAGATAACTCGTGGTTAGTTTGTGGGTAAAGATTAAATTTTGATACATGAACAATGGTTTTCTTTGTTGCCCATTTAAATAAAAGGGACCTTTTCTTTTCTTTCTTTCTTTCTTTCTTTCTTTCTTTTTTATAGTGAGAGATGGCTGAAGAGGAAGGGAACTCATGTGGGTGAAAGATTTAAAAGTTGCGGAAATTGAAATGGGTTTGTTTGACCCAAAGTGGTTAACAATTGTTGCAAAACCAAAGTGGGTTTGTGTCAGCAATGGTGTGACTGTGACCCTTCAACATTAGGGAGGGGGGTTGATCAACCTGTCAATAGGGTTGAATCATGCCTTCTCATGCCAATTTGTCAATACTTTAAGTTTGATTAGTCACCAAAAAAATAAAATCAAAAAAGCATGCTTAGTGCCATTTTAAATACCATTTCTTGCTCATTTGGTGGATTTCCTCAAAGGGGTATTAGTCAAGTTTCAATTTTTATGAGAAAGAAAGGCTAAAATCCAAAACCCCTTGGAGTATTAGATTGGCTTGGAAGATTTAACCCAAGAAAAGCAATCAATTGGGTTTGTCTTGAAGCAGTCAAATAGTCAACAATGGTAACTTACCCATTTACCATGGTTAAGGTAAAGAGAAAGAGAGAGAGAGAGAAAGGGAGAGGACAAAGGAGGCAGAGTTAGGTATTCTTTGTGGGCAAAAGCCATGATTGAGATAATTGGCCTCCTGACACTGAGTCATGATTAAACTTACACACCACCACATCACATCTTTTTCTATTCACTCGTCTCTCTCTATAATAACCCCCCAGTGCCTCACTAAAGCGTTACCAATTACTTCTCAGAGCTCTCTCTCTCTCTCTTAAAGTTTCCCCCCTTCCCTCTCTCAGACCAAGAAAAACTTGATTTTGGAGAGCGAGGGAACTGCAATCCCAGCAGTTTTCTTTTCTGGGTTCTGTTTTGTTTCTGGGAAAATAGTTTGAGAAGGAAGGATGATGGTTGATAAGGAGGATCTGGGTTTGAGTCTCAGCTTGAGCTTCCCTCAGAAGCAGCACCACTCGCTGCAGCTAAATCTCATGCCTTCTTCGCTTGTTCCGTCTTCTGGTACTGGTTCTGCTTCGTCTTCATCTCCTTCTTCTGGATTTACTTTCCAAAAGCCCTCATGGAACGAGACCTTTCCTTCTTCGGGTATGCTTTGACTCTGTTTCTCTGGTTGTTCTTCTCTGGTTCCCTGGTCTGCATGGTTGTTGGTTGCAGATCTGGTTCTGGTTATGCCTTTCTTTTCCTTGTTTCCCCGGGAAACAAACATCGGTTAAAGGAATCTTCTTTGATCTTTTTCCGTTCTTTTTTTTTTCCGCTTTTGGTTGAGGTTAGATTAAAAAATTTCAAGCTTTCATTATGCTTTTCTCACGTCTTGATGTTTCTCCATATTGTCGATAGCTTTTTGCCTATCGTTTTCCGTAAACTTTTCTTCCGCTGTCTGCATGAGATTCTCTGAATGGCTTCCTCAAAAATTTCATCTTTTAGAACTAATTTCTTTCGATTCATCTCAGATCTCTTAACAAAACCAAACCCATAATAGCTTTTATCGTTTCTTAATCAAACGATTAAGCCACCCGAACAGTTCTCTCTAACCTCATGCTTTTGCATGCAGATCGAAACTCCGAATCTTGCCGGGCCGACACCAGATCATTCCTGCGAGGAATCGACGTGAACAGAATGCCATCGACTGCCGATTGTGAAGAGGAAGCCGGTGTTTCCTCTCCTAACAGCACCATATCAAGCGTGAGCGGAAAGAGAAGCGAGCGAGAAGCTAATGGAGAAGAACATGAAATGGAGAGAGCTTCCTCTCGCAGCAGCGATGAAGAAGACGGCGACACCTCAAGAAAGAAACTGAGGCTCTCCAAGGATCAGTCTGCAATCCTTGAAGAGAGCTTCAAGGAGCACAACACTCTCAACCCGGTAAGTCTTCCTTTTTCTTCTCGTTTGTCCAGAAAGTTTCTGTTTGGTTGCCGGGAAAACGCAGTAAAAGTCGAGTAAAACGACTTTTGCTCACATGGGTGTTGAAGTTCAACTCGTGTAAGGGCGTGAAACTAGGAAAAGTCGGACCGTTTCCTGTATTTTCTGGGCAACCAAACAGAGGGGTGGAAGAAATTCCTCCCGATGGGTAAATTTGTAATTTGAACTGACGGAGTGGTCGACTTTTATTACATCTGCAGAAACAAAAACTTGCGCTGGCTAAGCAACTGGGCCTGAGACCAAGACAGGTGGAGGTGTGGTTCCAAAACAGGAGGGCAAGGTAAGAACACTCGACAAGGGTATTTTGGGAAATACAAGATTGTCTACTTTGATTTACTATTATACCCTTTATGAGCAGTCTCATTTACGAGGGGTTTGATTGAAACCTTTTTAACAGGACCAAGTTGAAGCAAACTGAGGTGGACTGCGAGTTCCTGAAGAGATGCTGCGAGAATCTAACGGAGGAGAATAGGCGGTTGCAGAAAGAAGTGCAGGAGCTTAGAGCAATTAAACTTTCCCCACAGTTCTACATGCAGATGACCCCACCAACCACCCTCACCATGTGCCCGTCATGTGAGCGTGTCGCGGTCCCACCATCAGCTGCCGCATCAGCGTCTTCCACCGTCAACCCCCGGCCCCATCAGATTGCTGGTTCCACTCACCACCGGGCCATTCCCATCAATCCTTGGGCCCCAGCTGCTCCCATCCCGCACGGGCCCTTTGATGCCCTCCGTCCTCCATCGTAATTTTCCCCTTCGATAGCCAATGGCATTTTGGTCATTATATGATCGCGTACGGATGAGATAGTCTTTTAGGTCTAAGATATGGTTGTTAGGGAATGTGATTTGGTGGGTCTTTGGTGTTTTGTAATATTGACCCATCCGAAGGGTTCTCTTTTTTTCTTTTCTTTTTTTTTGGAGAAAAAAAACATATTTTAGTGTTTCTAGTGCTAATTAATTAATTAAATTAATTAATCCTTAATACACTTCTTTTGTCTTCCCATTCAAAGGGGTAAGATAGAGGAGACTTTGAATGTAAAGTTTCAATCTTGAGTTATTTAATTTGACCTAAGTTTTTAATCTAAACTTATTTATTCCCGTATCAAACATTATATTATACACTGAACACATCTCTCGTCGGACCATGAAATTGGGTTTGTGTTGATGGGACAGTCACCATGTTTGCATGGTAGGTTTTGATTAATTTACTAATTGATTTTAGGGCATTGAAAGTTAGAAATTTTAGGGCTGAGATTGAGCCCTAGCTTTTTGTGTTGTGAACATTTTCCTGGTTTTAGGGTCTTGTTGTTTGACAAAGAAGTAGTCTTTGCGCTAATTATCTTCAATGATGGGCAATAAAAGACCTAAACAATACTCAAGGACGGCATCAATTATCCAATTGGATCGGTAATCATGGCCCTAATAAGAGCATCACAATCCCCAATTTTGGAGGGCATTAAAAACTTTTTCGGGACATTATAGGCGTCTTGAGGTTGGACTTCACATGAAATTACTCAAATAGGGTTGTTTAATCCTAGCAAGAGTCTTACAAAGAACTTCATAAGGGCAGTTAATTTAGGGCGTTAGGAAGAACTTTTCTTTGTACAACTCTTTTAACGGGGATTGGATGAATTATCTAAAGAGATCTTATCATAACTCATTTTCAGAACGACAATTCAAGGAAATATTTTGGTTTGACAAAACTAATTAGAGGGCTTAAATCGATTTCTTTTAGAGAAACAGAATTTTTTTTCCCTTTTTTTTTTTGGAAAAGCTCTCCAATTTCTCTCTCTCCATGTCTATCCTACTAGAGACGAATTCGGGTTAGACTTCCACAAAACTTTGATATCTCTAAGTCTTGATAATGCTATCATTTTGTTTCCAAATTGAGGACCACTATAGTTTACCAAGCCTAATTTGGGCCAGCAACCGAAGATATGGAAACACCTAATGTTTCCATTTGTAAAGTCTTTAAATTGACAACCAACATAGCTAATCATATGCTCTAATTGGATTAACAAAATAAGAAATAGGAACGATTAGTGTTATCATGCCAATATGTAATAACTATGGTTGATATAGTTAAGGGTTAATGTAAATGTCAAAGTGATAAACAACAATTGGGTCATACCCATCAATTCTAGGGTGGCATTAGGGAATCACTAATGTGGCATTGGAGAAGGCACATTAACTTGGCAAGGAATACCCATGCGAAAATATGTCATATGATGCTTAGTCCATGATATCAGATTAACATCCACTTCTCACTTGACCCAATTAAGCTCATACTTTGCTCAGCATATGACACTGGATAGGACATCGATCCTTGGCTCTACTCAACTAAAGCCCATACCTTATTCAGGTTATAACATTAGATAAAGTATCCACCTTCGGCTCGACCTAGTTATATTTATCCTTTATTCAACCCATGACATTAGACCGCGCATCAACAATAAACTCAAACTCAGTTAAGCTCATGACACCAAACTGAACATCCATCTTGGGCTCGTTCTAGCTAGGCTCATAATACTAGATCGGATATTAAGCCCAAGAAAAGCTCTACCACTGAGACTGAGTCCACCCCAAATCTCCTAGAGTTTAAGAATGGGTTCCATCACTTAGATTGAGTTCATTTCCTTCTAAAACCCCATAGATATGGAAAGATTCCTGAAGTTACACATGAAAACAATGACATACTTGTAGACAATCTACAACTCTAGAACTTATGAAAAAATGCTGTATAATACTTCCTAACCAAGCTATTCTCTCCACAAGCTCAAACATTTCCTTTCTATTGCACCCCCTTGTCGACTCAAGCTGAAAGATTCTTTCGAGAATACAACAATCATGTTGAAGTTATTCTGCAGAAATTTAAGAAGTTTCAGAGGCCCTGATAAGATATTTGCGAACATTTCATTTCATGTTCGATAGAAACCTAAGGTGAAATCTTACAAAAATGATTCTCAGAAGAGTTCGTGCAGCTAAGAAACATTGAGAAGAAGACGATGCCAAATCACAAATGGGTGAATATTCTTCGAATTTTCTGGGGATCTCTACCAGAATAGATACCTTTGCAGAGACTAGAGAATAATATCTTCTATCTCTGCCAAAGTAAATGATCATTATATGCTATTTTCAATTATCTTTGGCAACATAGAATCGTAATCGAGCATCATCCCATACGAATCAGAATGCATTATCCAATCTTGTTCATTTACCTACTGTCATCAAAACTTTAATCAAATAACTTTTCACCTTTTAAGCAAGCCAGGATGTTGATTGTCATAGATTTCCCATGAATGATGGAGCAAAAATGAAAACATAATCAGAATCCAATTCGACATGAAAAATGATTCAAGGTTGCATAATGTTAACCAAGCAATTCCCATTGTGACCATCCCCTCCATGTAGCAGAGAGTTCTCACACAAAAACAGAAACCTAACACTCAAAACTAAGCTGAATGTGGAATCAAATACTCGTTTCAGACAGGACTCTCAAGTTATGCCATGAATAGTACAGAGATAAATAATGTTCCAGACAGGATTCTCAAACTCTCATATGTTTAATACAATAATTTAGAAAGGTAAACACATAAGCAACAGCCTGAAGAACCAGGAAGGAGAAAAGGGAAAAGCTTCACCAATTCAATTTCAGGTTATTATAAAGTGAACTATGCATATCTCTATATACAATGTCCTCAAATTTGGAAAACATTGATACCTAAAGAAAACTAAAAGCATGACAAGGGAAAGAGAAGCTCAGAAGACTGATTCCTGTTCAAAGTTAAAAACTTTTCTTTCTTTCTTCCCTTTTCTCTTTTTGGTTTACAAGGAAAAGTTAAGACCTTTCAGAGATTGAGGAACTTCTGATTTTTTACCTCAAAGAGTTTCTGCTAATCTGAGCACTTGATCTTTTGATAGATTCGATTCTCTGCAGCCTGATTTGCTCCCTGAATTTAGCTATGAACTCATCGGCTTTCTTGTCCACATCAGGTCCTCCATCACTGGTGCTACCTGAAGCAGCTTCTTCGCTGTTTGAGGTTTCTAAATGGCTTGAAGCAAAAGAAATTGCTCCAGTGTCATCATCTTCCTCCTCACTCATGGAGTCATCATCAGTTTCTGAGATCATCTTCTCGACAAACTTGTCATTTTCTTCCTCTGAAAATTCCACGAAGTTCTGTTTCCTAATGGAGGTGAAGCTTCTATGGTTAAGCTTTTCAGTCTCGTATGATCTTGGATCAAATCTCACTGTCTTCCTCGCCGGCTCAGATTCCTTGGATCTTATCTCCGCTATGCCATTGATATCATCTTCTGTATCTCTATCTTTCCTTGGCCCAGAAACTGAATCCCTCTGTTTGATTGTCCTCACAGACATTCCATTTGATAAACCTTCAGCATGACCCCTTGACCTCACTTCCAGCCCTGAGTTCACCCTGCTCATGAAGTCTTTTGGCTCACTTGTGTAGCTTCGCCGGAAATCTTTGTTCAAGGAAATTCCTTCAGAACTCAGTGTCGAATGCAGATTCATTGACGATGGTTTATGAGTCATCATTGGTGGAGGTGGAGGCGGTGGAGGAGGAGACTTGTAAAAGCCCTTCTTCCTCAATAAATCCTCAGCAGGCTTGCCTGGTGATTCTGATGCAAAAGAAGGCGATGGAGATAACTTCTTAGCAGAAGATAGAGATGGCGACAATTTTGGCGAAGCAGAGTTGGAATTGGGTCGAGACGAACGAGATGTTTGAGGCCCAAATGACCTCGATTCAAGCCTATCAGTTTGCTCCATGGAAGGAGGCAGATCATACCCAGAGGGGCTAATGATATCTTCTTTCACTTCCATTCTTCCTGATCTTGATCGCCATGGAATTGGCGAAGGAAACACAACATTTTCATCGAACTTCTTCTCCAAAATCCCATTATCCAACCCTCCTGAATCCCCATTTTTGGCCTTAAAAGAATTGCTTGAAAACCTTTTTGACCCTAAATTAGAACTAGACCTACTAATTGAACCAGATAAGCCACTAGATTCCTTACTGGTTTCAACACCATCAACGTCAAGAATACGCGATTTCAAGCTCCTAACAGGCAAAAGCAAAGGCTTCCCCCCAATTCTTGAACCGGTACCCCTCTGTTCCTCAAGAACAGACCGGTCTCTGGCTACAACAACAACAGGTTCAATCCTATAATACTGGTTACTCCATGTTTGCACCTTGCTCTCATCAGACCCAGATAAGTTTTCACTGTCCTCATCGAAAACGGGCGACACCTGAAGAAATCTAGACACATATGATTGCGCATTATCAAACTTAGAGTGGTTATTTTCCTTTTCGGTTTCATCATTTCGCCGGCTAAAAAGTCCGTACGAGACGGCTATACCGACGAAAAGAAGGTGGAGAAGCTCCCAGCTCCTTGTGAACATGGTTTGGTTGATGAACTCAGGGGCTTGCGAGGGGAAAAGAGGGAGAATAACTAAGAAGATTATGGCTAGGAGAGCTTTGTAAAGAAAGTGATTATAGAACTTACTTGGGTTTGCCTGGTTTTGCTCTGCAACCATCTGTTTGGTGTCGAAGCTTGCATCCGCCATTGGAGATGATCCAAAGGGTGACATAGAGAAAAACAGAGAGAGAGATGCAGGGTTCTCTGAGAAGAGAATAAGAAGAGGAGGAAGATGAGAAGCCTTAGGGATTAAGCAAAAGCAAAGAAAGAGGAAAGCAAAAAGAGAGGGAGGAAGAAAGTTTTTGGGAGGAGTGAGCAAGTTTCAAGCTTTGCTTTGGCGATTCGGTTGCTTTTAACGGTTCTTTGCAAACGACAGCAATAGCCTCCCCTCTCCTCTCCTTTTCCTTTTTTTTTTAATATCTTTTTCATTTAGATGGCCATTTTTTTGATTCTGAGTTTAGCCTTTTCTTGACTGGTTTAGTGTTCTTCCTTTTTTTTCCTTCCCCTCATTTTCTTTGCTCTTGGCAACAATGGTTATCAATATTATGTCAAAATTATAGTACTCGTTTTATAATTTTATCGACTAAAGATTTCATTCACTCTAAAGATATCATATTACAAAATTAAAACATATTTAAAATTTACATAATTATTAATGAGTTTATAATCGATTAAATTTAGTCCCTAAAATGGAGAGAATAAGATACATCAATTTTCACAAACAATTATTCCAACACCATGAATTCAACAAGCCCAAGTTTGCATGTTGGGTCGATTCATATTCTTTTTGACTAAATGCCTAATGTGAAAATGTTCCTAATAGAAATTGAATAAAAGAGGGCATGAACCTAGGTAAGAGGGCTTGAAGAAATATACCCATTAGGTCTTCTATGAATGTTTGCCTCAAATGGCTATTGAATGACTTCTAGTATCATGGTCCGCTCTCACAAAACAATGGTCCTTGCTAGATGCAAGGTTTCATGGATCACGCTCTCGTTGAAATGGTATTATTCGTCTCTTTTTTTAAATTATTAGAGTTTCTGATGATTAAAATCTATTATTGCTTATTATTATTTATTTTGAATTATAGTTTTTATATATTTATTTTTTAACATTAATGCAAAATTTAATAATATGATATTTAAAGTTAGTGTTATGAATTTTACATAAAATATTGTTTATTTTTATTTTTATTATATAATTTTATTTTGTTTTGAGACGTCCCCAAAATGCATCTATATATCTTTAATATATTGTTCGCCTAATCTATGAGGTCAAGTTGCAAGACATTGAAGTAATTTTTTATATTGACGACCCATGCATATTAATGCCTTAAGACTTCAAAGAGAGTAGATACTCTCTGAAGTTAACTTGACAAATCCATGCAATATAAATCTAAACATATTTTTTAATAAGATATTTTTTAATGTATATTTTTATCAAAATAAAACTATAGAATTATAATGAAAATACATAATATTTAGTTAATAATCTCTATCAATAATTTTAAACATCAATTATATAAATTTTCTTATAAAATAATATAATTTTTTTAAAAAAAACTTTCACCTAAAATCATAAAAGATAAACATAAATTATGAAATGGGTTTATATTAAATCTCTATAATGAAGAAGAAGAAGAATGAACCAAAACAACAAAAAGAAGATTTGGGGAATCATGGGTGGAGGATATCAATGGGAATAGGGATAATGAAGGTGGAGCGGACATTAGGAAGGGATTCTCCTTTTGGGCTGCGTACGCTAGCTTTGCTTTCCAGGACACACCCCAATGCTTTTCCTATCTATCAATTCCTCACATCGGGAGATTGTCTTTAGATGCTCTTAAGCGCCACGCAATCATCTTCATTTACTTAATTAATATTCTTTAATTTAATTTTTTAAAAATAATTAATTTAGTTATTATTATTGATTAAAATGTCTGCCACTAACATTTATTTGATTTTTTATTATTTATTTTTTGTGGGTATTAATGGGTTATGCTTCTAAGGTGGAACAAGAGACAGAGACCCTCCAATAGAGACTGACTATAGAGCATGAATATTGTCCTATGTTTTTTTTTTTGTTCTTCTTCGATTACTTTTCAATTGGATATGCCACTAGGTGGCGGCAATTTCTCGGTTTTTTTGGTTTATAGAATATTTTAATTCTCCATCAAAAGAATATTACCTATTTATTATTATTATTATTATTATTATTATTATTATTATTATATATATGTTAAAGAAATATTAATATTCTTTGCTTAAACATTAAGAAGAAGCATATTATAAAATTAATTTGTATTTTTATTTTCTTTTTAAGGGTTTAGTTTTTTTGGGTCGGATATTTGATTTGTGAAAATAATATTAAAATTGATATAATTTCTTTTCATTTTAAAAAAAAAATACTTCTATTGGAATTGAGAAAAAATTATCAGTAAAAGAAAATTTTTTTGATTTCATATATAATTGACATATGAGAAGAGAACAAAAAAAAAATGATAAATTCATTTAACAAATTTATATTTTGAGTTTGATATGTTGATTTATGATAGTGATATAAAAACTAAATCAACTTGTTACTAATGTTTCACGAAGAATTTATATTAATAAATTAGTTTTAAAAAATAAATAAAAAATTTAAAATAATGATAAATTTGAATAAAAAAGTTTAAAAAATAATTATTTAAAGACTTTCAAGCTTAACACATATTGGAATGATATCTATGGATAGAAAACATTAAAATTTTTGAAAGCTAGCTACTTGGGTGGAATACCAAACCTATGACAATAATGTTGCATTTATCACTTCTATTAATACGCATAAAGTGATGCAACATCTCACAAATTTAAATATGACTAATGAGGTTTAGTTTAGGAGAACTGACCAATTAATTAAAGATAGATATCTAGACAACTATGAAACAAGCATTATCTCGTAATAAAGGCAACAAGAGCAAATTGGACACCAATTCGGCTACTCTTTCCATCACATATCAATTAAGATTCTCTTGTGGAACAATCTACACAATGCCAAGCTTTTTTCGAGTCACTCTAACATACCCTCTTGTACTCTAATCTTTTAGGACACTAACAAATTTCCTTCTATGTAGAGCAACACCCTACAATCATGTGAGGTGTCTTTGTTGAGCAAAGTCATTTAAGAGAAAAGAAAAGGAAAGAGGATCTTAATTTATGGTGATTAATTAGGTGAAGTAGAGTTATGATAAGGAATCTTTTAGTCACGGCCGAAAGCTAAAAAATGGTTGGAAAGATGAGTAGACGATGTATCCGATTCCAATTCTTTTGAATTCCTTGCAATCCACTGGTTTTTGGGTATACCTTTTTGTTTTCTAAAGTTAAAAATATGGAGGAAGGGTATCTTAGGACACCCATGTAGGAATCAAGCATTCAAGATTAGCCACTAGAACTTGGTTTTAGGCAAGGTTTATTGGGCTTCCCATTAGTTTCCATAATCTTTTTGAAAGGTATTTTGATGTTTAATTTATATCCATTTGACTAATGTTCCTTTTTTTTATTTTTTATTTTTGTTAAAAAAATGAATACCCATAATCTCATGATGTTATAAAAAGGTATGTCTACGTAATACATGATGTATACTATATAATATGACAAGATAATATTTGAGATGTATTTAATCAATAGGATCTACCCACGGAATATTCAAATGATTAGGTCGCCATTGTGCCCATTGCCTTTATAGGAGGACCTTCGATTTCCCATTAAGGGGTTTTTTTTCTAAGATAAAATTATTAATCCATTTAAGTTTAATTTTATATAAATATTAGTAGTAATGGCTTGGTTAATCTTATGTTATAGATATTATTTTTTTGAATTTTTTAATAATAAAATCTTCTATAATTTTAAAATATGTTTATAAAATATAAAAATAAAAATTATATATATATGTTACATGATAGAGTAATTTTTAAATAATATAAAATTTTAAGACTTAAATGTCCAACGATCTCTTAAATATATATTTATGATGTATTAAAGTTAAAAAATAATTATCTATTCAAATTAAAGTAGAAAGATTTTATGATAACTTATTATATTAATATGATAAAACTTAAATATGTAAGATGCTAATTATTAATTTTATTAAATTATCATATATTATTATCTTCTTAAAAAATCAAGATAATTAAATCAATAAAAAATTCTGATCTTAAATTTAATTTCAAACTATAATGTTAATTCATATTATACAATTTGGTGAGCAGCTTCAAGCCTTTCTGATTATTAAGGTATCTTCATGAACCAACTCTTTATCTTCTCGTGTATATATATGTCTATACATCGCTCCATGAGCAAATATTGATAAATCCCCTTTAATTATAACTCTTACTTTTTGGGTTTGGGTTTGGGTTTGGGCTTTACTCTAACTCACAAAAATAATTTATTTTTTATAAAATTATAATTTTTTATTATAATTTTAAACATTAATATTTTAATATTAATAATTTTGTGTAATTAAAATAAAATTTTTTAAATAAAATGTTTACATTTGTTCACATTTATATTGTAAATTTAATTTTAAAATACTAATAAATAATAAAGTTAGGACTTTGATAATTATGTCAAATTAAATGTTGGGTAAATGTAATTTAAAATTTTGAAGAGAATTATCTTTCTCTTTTAATTTTTATCTTTACGTTGAAGTTCAAAATATTTTTAAATAAATCTATTGATAAAAATAATTAAAATTTAAAAATTAAAAATACTAAAATTTAAGACCTTATATTATAAATTTTGATTTAAAATTTTATATAAATATAAAAAACATTTAAATTACATCACAAAAAAACTTTAAGACTTTTTTGATGTTGAAAATATTTTTTAAAAGAGCGTACTATCAAAAATTTAAAAAAATCATAATAAACAACTCATGTGTTAAAAATTATTTGAAATCAAAAATTTTATTAGAGATAAAATTTAAAATTTATTTTATTTATTTTTAAAATATTTTAATAACAAAATATATTTAATTTTTTGTAATATGTTTTTTATAATATAATTTTAATTATTTTTATTAATTAAAATTTATTTAAAAATAATTAAAAATTTTAAATAATTTTCTTAAATTATTTTAAACTTTGAGTTTTGCACTCTTTTCAATTAAACTTGATTTTTGAAATATATCTAAACAAAGATTCATTTGTTAATTTTATCTAAATTTGATATTAATAAAAACAATTGTAAAAAAATTGAATAATTTTTGACTAACGACTTATTTTTTATAAATTTTTAAAATTCTTGATAATATAATTTTTTAAAAAATATTTTCAGTATTTATTTAATTTTTTAATAATATCTGAAATATTTTTTATATTAATAAAAAAATTTAAGTCAAGATTTATTAAATTTAAATGTTTTAAACATTTAAATTTTTTAATAATTTAATTTCATTCAAATTAAAAATTTTTTATTTAAAAACTTTTAAAAAACCAAAATTTGATTGAAAAATAAAATTTAAAATGATATTTATAAAAAAATAATTTTTTAATTTTAAATAATTTTTAATTTTAATATTCTTACATGGTCACATGTAAATCAAATATATATATATTTTATCTAAGCCAAAACTGATGAGATCTCTTGGGACTACTTGGTTACAAGTGCTGCTGCCGCCAAGTTGACCCAGTCCTACTCGCCAGGGTGGTAGAGTCCAGACCCAACTTGTTCTTCCTGAACTGAAAAACCTATCCTCAACATTTCAAGGTAATATTCATTGCTCACCAAGGTTTAACCTTTTTGTTTTTTTGAAACCAAGAGTTTCTCCGGTCTTCAGCAGAACGCATGTCCATGTCTCCAGTCTTTCGCCTTACTTCACTTTCAATTCACCCACAAAATCCCAAGATTTTCACTTTGCAGTTCGGTACTCTCTCTACTGCGGAGAAATTCTTCACTTACCTGCAGAAGAACCAAGGCAACGTAGAAAAGACTCTAGCTTCCGTCAATGCCAAATTGGACTCTACTTGTGTCCATGATGTGTTACATAGATGTTATCCAAATCAATCTCATATGGGTCTTAGGTTTTTCGTATGGGCAGGTCATCAATCAGATTATAGGCACCGTTCGTCTATGTATGGCAAAGCTTGTGAATTGTTCAAAATTAAGAAAAACCCACAAGTTGTTAAGGACGTTATCGAGGCTTATAAAGTTGAGGGATGTCTGGTTAGTGTCAAGACAATGAAGGTTGTCTTGAATTTGTGTAGACAAGCTGGGATTGCTAATGAGGCTTTGTGGGTATTGAGAAAAATGCCTGAATTCAACTTACGCGCTGATACTACTGCCTATAATGTGGTTATTAGGTTGTTTGTTGAGAAGGGTGATATGGATATGGCTGACAAGTTGATGAGGGAGATGGGTTTGATTGATCTTTATCCCGATATGATCACCTATGTATCAATGATTAAAGGGTTTTGCAATGTGGGTAGATTGGAGGATGCTTGTAGGTTGTTTAAAGTAATGAGGGGCCATGGGTGTGTGCCCAATACTGTGGTGTACTCAACTCTTCTTGAGGGGGTTTGTAGGTTTGGTGGTATGGAGAAGGCACTGGAGTTGTTGGGGGAAATGGAGAAAGAAGGTGGAGATTGTAGTCCAAATACCGTTACATATACGTCTGTGATCCAGACTTTTTGTGAGATGGGGAGGACACCAGAGGCCTTGGTGATTTTGGATAGAATGGAAGCTCGAGGGTGTACTCCAAACCGTGTTACAATTAGGACTCTGATTGAGGGGCTTTGTGCAGAGGGACAGGTGGAGAGGGCTTACCATTTGATTGATAAAGTTGTTGGAGGAGGTGCTGTTTCACGCGGGGATTGCTATAGTTCTCTTGTGTTGTCCTTGTTAAGGACCAAAAGATGCGAGGAAGCTGAGAAGCTCTTTAGAGAGATGTTAGCTGGTGGGGTGAAACCTGATAGTTTGACTAGTAGCCTTATGATTAAGCAGCTTTGTCTTGAGGAACGGATGCTTGATGGATTCTGCTTATACGAAGAAATTGAGAAGATGGAATTTCCATCTTCCATTGACACTGATATTTATTCTATTCTGTTAGTGGGCCTTTGCCAACAAGGTCATTCAGCAGAAGCTGCAAAGCTTGGAAGGTTAATGCTTGAAAGAAGAATAAGACTGAAAGCTCCTTATGTGGACAAAATAGTTGAGCATCTGAAGAAATGTGGAGACGAGGAACTAGTTCTTCATCTCACTGGGATTGGGAGTTGATAACCTACAAAGACTATTCAAATTTTGTAGAAAGCCTTATTTGTTATTTTGTAGCAGCCATGCTGTAACCAAGTGGCTGGAAGTTTTCTGAATTGAGGAAACACATCCGGAACATGCGCTTATAGCATTTTGCCTAACTTTTACCATAACTTAACAACAAAATCTTCTTTCATTTGTTACTGAAACATGCGACTTGGAAGTGAATGGTGGTTTTCCTAGACCAGTATATGTCTGATTTGTCAGAATTATCCAGGTTCTAACAAAACAGGACTTTCCATCAATTCATTCTATGAGGTTGCTCATAATCCTTTTGACTGACTGATTGCAAGAGTCCTTATGCAATCTCCAGCTTTTGCTTGCATATTGTCATTTTAGTTCCATTGACTACGTGGCATTATTGCAAGCCTCCTCCAGCCTTGAGTCAGCTTTTAATGTGTATGCTTGCATCGTGTATGATCTCGGCTTACAGTATCAGATATAAGTCCATAAACAGTGTCTGTTGAAGCATCCTGAGACAACTCATATGGAGGCAGGTAATATGGTCCAAACTTTTCCATTTTTAGTCTAATTATCATTGGGAAAATACTAGACCTGATCAAGCCAACAATCTATCTTGTGATTGAGCTCAAGGACCACGGTTATGGAGGAAGTTGCAACATTGGAGGTCAAGTGAGCATTCCACATTTCCATCTAGCTTTGCATCTTCTTTATTGGTACATTTCCTTCGCCTCTTGGAAGTACCTTCTAATGCTCATCATGAACTTTCCATACTTATGGGCTTGATGATAAGTAAAGAAAACTCAAGTTTATTGGGTAACTACACATTATAAATTTAAAGATCATACTTTACTACGGATGGGCAGAAGGCTTGTTTGAGTTGAATCCAGTGGTGATCAGGTGATTAGATTTGCTGATCGGGCGATTAAATTGGCTTCCCCAGATTGCTGACTTGCAATTGCTCTGGAAATATTGCGTGCTTTAGCTCATGATATTAAGCCTACCGTTTTCTTTAATTAAAGTGTACTCTATTTCATGATGAAATGGCGTGTAGCAAGTTTATTTCTGTTTCTTAGTTCCTATGGAGCTTATTCTGGTTATGCTAGCCAAATTAAAGTCATGTCAGATGTCTTTTTGAGTGAAAGCTGATTCTAGTGTGCTAAGTAGAGTTTCCATTTACACGTCAGGTTCTCACATTCCCTCGGCTTGGAGCATCCATTTTTAGTTACTGAAAACTTCATTAGCAGCATCTTCTGCTCATCTGAAATTTACTGATCTTTTGAAGACATTTTGATGCAACATTTACTGTATTTATTAGAACAGGTTGAGATTCATGTACTGAGCCATTTGATTCGTTGAACATATCATTAGCTTTTGAATTTGTTCATCCTTAAAATCAGAGTCCTTAATTTAAGAGGGCACTATTGGTGTCCTAGACTGGCTGATATACTCCCAGCACTTTAGCTGATACACATCCTTGTTCTCAACTTGAAGGCTCCAAGATCAAGGCTTATTCATACTTCCATGTTTTGGTGGTGGTGCAGACTGTGGCTTGATAAGAAATTTGATGTTTCTTTAAGCATGATTTGAAGGTCTGTTTCCAAATGTCGGATTGTGTTCAGATGACAATAGGGCAGAAGGCTGCAGAGGTACTGTGAAGAAAATTTTCTTTACTCTCTGGCTTTTCACTGTGCATTTCATCAATCTGACAACCATTGAACAAAATACAAACAAGCTGAAGCTATCAGAAAGAGTTCCTTGTTAAGGGTATTAGGAGATCTTATGTTTCTGTAAGATTTCTGTGGTTTACGATCAAAACCAGGTCCAGGACTTCAGGAACACTGTAAAACTTCCCTGGGAAGTCCTCTTGCCATCCAAGAAAGTTCCGGGTACCTGCCCTCTCTTCATGAGACAAGAAGGAAACAGCACTCGTGTTGCTCTACATCATTTAAAGTAAAAGTGATATCTATACTAATCAGAACTTAAAGTAGGCATCCTATGAGTACTCTCTGCATTCTTCCTGTCTGGTTTGTCCATTTGCATTTGGTTATCTCAGGACACTGTGCTTTTGGATCCTTGTGTTAGAATCCAAGAGATTAAGATTCTCTTATTACACATGATGCTGGAAACATCTACCGGCTCTCCTCCCCTTGTCTTCTTAGCATGTTTACTCATTTGTTTCCTTCTTATTAACAAATAGATATCTTATATTTCACAATTTAGTTCACCTTTCTCACAAGAATCCCGAAGTTCTTGAACATCAAAATCTGGATTTTTTCTATGATTTTGCTTTCTATTTGCTGCTGTTGATGGGTATCCTAGAACATGAAAAAAAAACCTGGCATAGAGCATGTGTCACCTGCTTCATACTTTCAGATAACCAGTGACCCAATTTAACCTGCAATGTATACTTAAAGATCATATTCTGTTTAAGCAAATTGGATGAGACATGAAAGATATGCCGATGAACTTCTGCCTTCTTCTCTGCAGCCAATCTCCCGTGACCACTTTCGCCGGAGCTGAAACAGAAAGATGCCCGTCTATTCCACACAGGGAAGATCCAAATCTTGTTTTTCAGGTTGTTTTATGGATATTCGATTGCTTTAAGAAATGATGATCTCGACAAGCTGTTAATTTTCTTCGTGGAACTCGAATTATGCAGTGATTTATGGTCCATGGATGATTACTCTTCAGTTGTAAATGGATTCAAAGTCATAGTTGTGATTCACAGAACAAAGAATACTAGGGGTTTGCACCAACTTTCCGACGTCACAGATGGACTAGATCTTGGCTGTGAATTAATGGACGGTTGTGATGTTGACTCAACAGATCATGACTAGATTTATCACATAAAATTGATAATTGTGTGTTATTTTATTTATTTATTTATAAAATAAATAAAAAATGTCTTTACTAAAAGTAAGTTGGGGATGATAAAATTTTTTAAGGTCTGAAGTGGATGATTTTTCATTTTTTATTCAAGCATTTGGTTTAAATTATTTTGCTTTGTTTCAAAAATAAATAGTAAGAAATTTTGAACTTTATTTAAATTTTAATTAAAATTCATTGTATTAATTTGATCATAAAATTTGGTTGAATTTAAATTTTGATTTAAACAGTTAAAAATTAATTTTTTATTATTAAAATTAAAAAATAATTCAGATAAATTTTATATTTATTTTTAAAATTTAAATAATTTTAATTTATGAATTATGTTTTTATAAAATTTTAAAATTTAATAATATAAAATTAAAAAAATTTCAATGCTAATTTTTTATAAATTGATTTGTAATTTAAATATTATTTTATACTTATATAAAATTTTAAGTTAAATTTTTTATAATATTTTTCGTTTAAATATTCTTTATTTTTTAATTTTTAAATAAAATTTAACTAAAATATTAAATATAAAATTGATCAAAATGAAATAACGAAGTTTACATTAAAATTTAGATAAAATTTAAAATTTTTTTATATTTAATTATTTTTATTTATAAATAATATATAAATTTAAAAATTTATATTTAAATAAAATTCAAACTTAAATTTATTTAAAATTTAATTCAAAATTAAAATAAAACTTAACACACTTCTAATGAATCACATTTCAATTCAGATAAAATCAAATAAAATATGTTTTAAAATATAACAAAAATAAATAAAAAATTTTGAAATTTTTTTAATGAATCAAAATAAGATAACAATAAAAATAAATATTTAAAACTAAGAACAACATGATTAGTGCCCTTTGTGTCCTTTTGATAAATTATATAATCTTATATAATTTTTTAATTTTAATTTAAAGAAAATAGTATATTTCAGTGAACAATACAATTGGAATATTTGATAGTATTCACTAATTAAAAGAATTAATATTACCGGAAAAATAATTATTTTCAGATATAAATAAATAAAATTAAAAAATTATTTTATATTGTTTATTTTATAAATCTGAGGCAAAAAGGACGACGGTTGGATAGACATCACATGTCTGCAATTACTCTTGTCGGCCAAGTAGTTCCTTTTTTTTTTTTTTTTTTTTGCGTAAATGTTCGCATTATCTGCACAACACGTGTCACGCTTTCACCGCCTTTCACGAACCCTCTCAAATCGATCCTCGTCACTCTATCTTCTCTTTCTAACCCGTCATCGCTTCTTTTCATCTCGCTCTCTGTCTGTCTCTCTCTCCCTGTATGTTTTTCGTTTCCGAGTTTGTTAAGAAAGGAAGGTGGAGTGGAACACAGGCGATCCTCGATCCTCTCACATCCCAACAAAAGAAAGGCGAAGTTTCTGGGGCTAGGGTGTCCAAAAGCTTCGATTCTCCAAACAGCTACCGTTGAAATCGATCCGTCGTCGTTTGATCTTATCTTCTTCTTCTTCTCCGGCTGGTTGTAGCCGTCCGATCATCTATCGATCGGTAAAATATGGTGGTGGGTTCTGCTGGAAATCGCAATTTGGTTATTCCTCTATCAGTACGGCTTAATTCCATTTCAATGTCAATGTGTTGTAGAATTTCCTGTCCTTCTCTATCCATTCTGTGAAAATTAGGGTTTTTATTCCGTGGAATGTGAATTTCTTTGTAAAGTCTGTTGGGTCGACCTGTTTGTGGAAATTTATCTATCTCTGCGTATACGCATAAATTGGGTGATTTGAGTTTCTTCTTGGAGAATTTGGGTGCTGGTTCGCGATCACGGTTTTCCAGTTGCGACTATGTATATTGAAGAACTGACAAAAGGGGAGGAGGGGGATACTATTGTTGGGGTAGAAGATGGGAATAAAAGTTCTAGCTTGATTGACAACATTTTGGCCAGCGGGGAGAGCATAGTCATCTGGGATGCGAAAAGGGCATTGGTTGGTGCTGGTGCTCGTGCACTGTTTTACCCAACTCTGCTTTACAATGTTGTTAGGAATAAACTGCAGGCTGAGTTTCGGTGGTGGGATAGGGTCGATGAGGTATAATTCTTGAGCTCAGTTGGTTACTTTTGGCTGTTTAAAGATTATTATTGATGTTATATCAGACAATTAATTTGCATTGAGGCTTATTTATATGGTATTAATCAGGTAGAATTGGGATGTTCCTTATAGATTGCACACATTGGCTTGTTATGATTTGGTTTTGAATATTCTGTATGTGATGGTTATTAACTGGTTTAGATGACATAAATTGATTAGTTGTTGCAAATTTTATTGGCATAGGGGGTGTTATATGTCATGTCTGGAGTGCTAATTCCTTGCTTATGAAGGAGAAGTTTGGATGCTTGTTGATGGGTGATGTTCTTAGCAATATTGTTTTCTGGGTTAGTTAGCATGTAGCTGATATGAAAGTTACTTTGCAATGGGTTCTTTTTCTGTTCTTGTTATGAGCTTTTTCTGTCATGTGATATTATATGTTTGTGGCTTAGTGGAAGAGGAATTAAGTTTGGTAGGATGTTTTTTGAAATCCAGAAGGGAATACCTGCAATGCAGCTAGTCCAATCAACCATGATTCGAAATGTTTGTCCAAGACTATGAGGTTAACTTTGGTATTGATTTGTGAAGTATTTGGACTAAGTTCTTTGGTTAATTATGTTTCTAATTGATGGGCAGATATGTGCTCATTAAAATTATGATAGTACTCATTTATTGATCCTATGCTGAAATTTACCTATGGTAGTTATAAATATGCAATAGGCTTTTTTGAGTAGTAAAATTTCTTATTTGTTTTCTCAATTTCTATTCTTCAGTTTATCCTCTTAGGTGCTGTTCCATTCCCTACTGATGTTCCGCGTCTGAAGGAGCTTGGTGTGCAAGGAGTTATCACACTAAATGAGCCATATGAGACTTTGGTTCCATCATCTCTTTACGAGGTGGGTAATGTTAACACTTTTTATGTACATATTTTTATGTTAGTTATGTAACTTTGCATGTTTATTCTGTGAATTTGATTTATGTTTGGTGGTTGTCCATCTCTCTCACTGACTGGAATTTTTCATTATTATTTTTTTAATTTTTATCTTTTGGCTCTTTGAACATCTGAGAAATCTAAATCTTGCTTGGCAGATTGAGATGGGGGGTTGAAGATGTCAATTTTTTTCCCCTCTTATTACTTGCAGAGTCTTACTTCTCCCTTTCTTATTGTTAAATGCTTAAATCAGGTTTTCTTCTCTTATCACCTGCAGATTATGTTTTACCTTTTATGTTAAGTTTTTGATGACTATGCATATGTGTGCACAGATGCAGGGTGGGGTAGGGTGACATGCTCAGTAAAGGAAATTCCACTTGAAAGGAGTGGAAACATTGATTTCAGTTATTCTATTAATTTTTTATGAGTGATACGCACATTTGATGATTCTCTGTATTGACAATTTTGTTTGTTTTGCCATTAATTCATCTGTGCATACTGCAATGTACCCTTTGACCTAGACATCAGATACGCTTTTGTTGGTTCTAACATATACAATTTTGTGGTGTATATATTGGAAGGAGTGATATTTTGGATAGTATATCGTGAAAGGAATAGGAGGGCTTTTGATGGTGTTGAAACATCACTAACAGTAATTATAGAATCATGGCTGTATATGTTGAAAACTTGGGTATCGGATACATCTTTTGTAAACGAGGACGGCTTGCTGGACTCCATAGAGATCCTAATCTTTAAAAACAAACAATACTTGTAATGCGTTGTACCCCCTTGGTGCTATGAAAATAATACTTAATATGTTGTCCCTGCTCAAAAAAAAAAAAGAAAAAGAAAAAAGACATATCGTTTTGTAACTTTCATATATCTTGTTTTTTGCTCTGTTTCTTTGAATTGATGTTGTTGATCAAGTTTTTCCCTCTCATATATAACGTTACATATTGATTTGTGGCAGTCTTATGGAATTGAGCATTTAGTGATTCCTACGAGAGACTACTGCTTTGCTCCATCGATGAGTGACGTATGCCAAGCTGTAGACTTCATTCAGAGTAAGCAAACTGGACTCTTTTTTGATGGCATTCATTTTTTTTTTAATTTCGTGATCGGCAATATTCATTTTGATTTGGTGTAAATGCATGAAGAGAGATGTTGTCAATCACTAGCAGAAACAAGTACGGATCAGAAGTTTTCAATTGTATTGGAGTTGGAGATTTGTGTTCTTATTAAAATTTTGAAAAATCTAATATGGCAATCGGTTTTGTTGAGGTCACTCTAATGTCCTGTGGAGGTTAGGATCTGAAGCTTCTATGCATGCAATTGTAATGAAACTTTTAACTCTGTTGATAAGTAAAATACATGTATTGGTCCATGTCTAGTGTTTGAAATCCTTGCATCACGGACATGCACATGCCCACAAATATATATCCTCTAGAATGAATTAGCTACTGATTTTCTTTATTGTCTTTTTCCTTGAAGAGAATGCATCCCAAGGGCAAACTACTTATGTTCACTGTAAAGCTGGTCGGGGCCGCAGTACAACCATTGTTATTTGTTACTTGGTATGTGCCAATATCTTCGAAAGTCCTTGGGATATTTTTCTACTTGAATTTCAGATTCTTCCACTCTTAATTTTTTTTAAAAATATTATTAATGTAGGTGCAACACAAGCAGATGACACCTCACGCAGCATACGATTATGTGAGATCAATCCGGCCTAGGGTACTTTTAGCTTCTTCCCAGTGGCAGGTATTTGATGATTTTATTCCTGTAGCAGGCTTTAGTCGTTGCACACAGTGTCTGAGCATTCCTGATCAGGAAATGTGAAAAAGTTTCTTTTGTCATTCATGTTTATGTAGGTCACTGTGACATCATTTTGATGAGTGCAATAAGTTGTATGGTTAAAATTATCTGACATAGCTGATTTGCAGTAGCAACTCCTTTATGAAATTTGCCTGTAGTCTGAGGTTGAGTGAAAACAATGTTTTCGTTAAGTTCGTTTTTTTTTTAAACAATTACTTTCAATCATGAAATTTTTTGTGAGCTGCTCGAGTTATGATAATGTTGTGTTAGTAATATTTTTGTTTCCTGCAATGACAGGCAGTTCAAGAGTACTACCATCTTAAGGTGAAGAAGTGCGGGGTTTATGGTGACATGGCTGCTCTAGTTGTGAAGAATTTGAAGTCATCTTCTTCTCAAGAACTTATAGCGTTTGATGACGGCTCTGTAGTTGTGGTAACTCAATCCGATCTTGAAGGGTATGACCCAACACTTGAATCAGGTGCCTTGGGAAGTGAGATATGGGCAGATTTAAGCGTGGTCTGCCGGGTTAAAGTTGCTGGTCAAGCAGCACTGGCAAGGATATCTTGCTTGTGGCTCCGTTGCCATGCCCACCAAAAGATTGCAGAGGATAAACTGAGTAGAGAGAGCAGCTGCTCAATAAGGGCTGATTCCTTGGGAGGTATAAGTGTAGACATCCATGTCTACTGAAACTAATGAAATTGCACATAAGATGATCTATAAATCTTTTTTTTTTTTCTTTAGATTTTCCCTTTTGGTATATAATGTGACAAATAATGTCTGATTAGGCAGAACCAGATCACTGTTTCCCGTACTACCATTGTATATTGAGTTGACTTGAATCAAAATGGAAAGGAAAGTATTTGCATCTTTGAGAAGAATCCGCTTCTTTTGGTTGGCTGGGGATCTTGGCTGGTCATCTCAAACACCATGTAAAAGCCACTATTGTGCAGAAGAAAAGCAGTGGATTAGAATAGATAAGCAAGGAGAATCAAAGCTTGTAAGTCTGGCAGTGGATTACAAGAACAACAATAATAATATATTTCTTGTGGTAATAAATGAGTATTGTCTACAGCTGCAATTTTTTATTGCACAGCTAGGGTCTCCACCAGAATATTGCTACGTTTTTGCATAGAGATATTGATGTTGATGAAAGTTCCCGTAGCATGGCCATGAAAATCTATATGATCAAAATCAGTGAAGCACTGACTTGTCTTCTGGAAGCTCAAGTAGTTCCTGGAAAAAGCTCTTGACTGACATAGGCCAGTCGTAAGATGACAGCCCATCTAGTATCACCTCCATTGATTCATCATCCTTGAGCTGTGGCACAACCAGCTTCCTGTTATGTTGTAGCCCATCCTCCATGGCAGTACTCCTTTCAGATGCTTCATTCTTCAGGTAAGGCACCACATACTTGTTCATATCTTTTCTGGATATCTTCAGATGACCTCCTGAGACATTAACATACTTGACCATTCCAGCATCATCTAAGGCTTTCAGTCCAATCCAGTCCTCAATGTAAAGCTTTGTCTGCAGAGATGATGACATGTAAACAAACTTAAACCAAAACTTCCACTAGCATGATAGGTTGCTGTCTTTATCTGATGCAATGGGCAGGGGCTTATTTCAGGGCTAATAGAGATTCATTTTATAACTCCATGAAGAACGTCTTTGAAAACGTGAATTTGAACGCTGGTTAGGGCTCATGATCATGGAGAAAGATCTGGTTATTACATTTTGTTTCAGCACTTAAAAAACCTTTTTACCTGTTGTGGAGGCAACACCGGCTTGAAGGCTCCATCTGGGTAATATCCAAACCACGAGGTTTCCTTGGGTATTAAAACAGTATCATCCTCAAACTGTTAAAATCAGAAAATCGACCGGGAAAAAATGAAGAAGTTAGAAATTGAATTTGCAGAAATTGTAAAGAATTACAAGGAGGAACGAATTGAAAGAAGATACTAAAGGACCGAGTCATGTTACAGGTATGCGAAGGAAGAGAAACTATGTTTCAGTCTTACCATGATAAGCACCAAGTTCTGCAAGCTACTGAGCCGCTTCTTGTAAGTAGAGTTCCTCTCACCAGGGAGCTCATTGTTAAGCTTCGGGAGAAACTTGCACTTCTCCAGATAGGTTGGGATATCCTGGAAATTTAAAGTTGATATGAAATTTAAATTTCATATCCGAATATAAAATCAGATTCTTGAAAGAAACGTACTGTGAATGAAAGGGTATATTAATTTGCATAACTTAAGTCTGTGTAGAAGTGACTTTATAGCTTCCATTAAAATTAAAATGGGAAAAGAAATGTGCAGTTGGCGTCAAGCTTCTGCTCATCTATGATTCATGATGATAAACTTGTAGATGCATTGATAACAGTGGCATGGATTAGAAGATGTGATGGCACACTACTCACATTTGGTAATTTGAGATAACCACTGGGAGCCAGATGATCCTGCAAGTTCAATGGCAAGGAACTCCCAAAAAGTTAAATTTGAAGCATTTTTTGAGACTAAAATAATGACAAAACTTCCCATGATCAGAAAGAATTAAAGGAAGTAATCCGGTTTTGATTATAAAAGCTGAAAAACACAACCAATGGTGAGGGAAGTTAATAAGGATCGGAGGTAAGATGCATACTTGAACATAGTCAGTGTAGATCTCTGACTTGATCAATCTGTCTGCTATTATGCAAAGAAAACCAGTCTGCAGCAGCACAAAACCAGTTGAACAAATATCAAGCAGAGTTCAGAAAAGGTTACTGTTATATAGTATTTATTTCATCACTTCATTTCTGCCTTGGTCAGCCAGGGATAAGATGAAAATATTGAACCCAATAGGCCATTGAAATTGTCTTGATGAGGCCAAGATATTTGTTCGAGTTGCATATCTCTTTTTGAGAGTCTCTGAGATTTAAGGGTAAGAAAAAAAAAAAAAAAAAAAGGCACCAAAACCCCTAAAAGTAGACCAAATGAAAACGGTATAGCAACAAAGCGAAATCTGTAAAGATGATTGAACCCAAATGACAAAGACGAAGACGACACTAGAATCACAATTGGATAGGGAAAAAGAAGTCAAAATGGACAAAGCTTCTGGATAGAAGAAATTAAATGCTTCAAGAAGCAGCATGATTGATCCCTCAACAGTAAACAAAGAATGAGAGAACATAATCATCTGGATCTACCATGTATCTCTGTCAAGTACCTTCAACACTAAGCTCGAGCTCGATATAACACTGGAGGCTCTTAGACAGTTCAACAAAAGTACACAGGAATGACCGAGCATCCTACATCTCTTTCCCTCAAGGATCTAAGACAGTTCAATATAAACCACTACAAAGGGGGACAGATGGTACTTACACCACAAAGAGGAACAGAAGCTGTTCCTGCATGGGGTCCAGCCAGAGAGATATAATTCTTAACCTGTTTCAGCAAAAGATGGAGAAAATCACACATTGATTGGCACTAACACATAGAAATGTTCTCAGAATAAAAAAACATGTGACATATGGAATCAACACAGAAATGAATAGCAGCATAGTAATGAAGCTGAGGCAATGGATAAATGAAAATGCCCTGACAAGCCAAGAGAAGGTAATGGTAAGAGATCGAATGTCAGAACAGTGAACCAAAAGATATTTATCCACAGATTTCGCACTAAAAATCCAAGTCTTTTTCCTCTGAAATTTTCTCCTTTTACGTGATGATCTCAGGAGGTGAAATCAGCACAGTTTTTTTTTTTTTCTCTCATTTCACGTCAGCCTTCTGAACAGCATACTTAAGATGTCCAGCTTTGGATCAGTTACAAGGTACTCATTTTCTTAACATAGCCAGTCAAATGATTTATAGTTGTGTAGTTCATAAATTCGTGGTGATTAACTAGAAGAGTCATGAAGAATATATGAACATCATTATTTATACATACAATTCGCAGGAAAAAATAAAGAAAAAAGAGATGGTCCGTCAACAATTAGTGACATCAAGAACCCAAGAGCATAAGAAGCCTCAAACATTAATGAAAACAACATATCAGAAGAAACAAAGAATTTGCATCAAACCAGCTCTTACTGGAGGTGCACCGTCGCAAAACTCTATGACTCCTCGACCTATTAAATTACCCTGTTAAACCAGACAAAGAAAAGAGGAAGAAAAAAGATTGAGAATTGGAGTCAAGAGAAAGATGCAAAGAGAACAGTTCATAACAAGATATGATCATAGATAGGACTGAAAGAGGAAAGAAGGTCTGTCTGACCAAACTGCATTTTGGTAATTGAATTTTCAGATATGTACCAATCAGTACTCATGACATAAGAGGAACAATTTCTTCTTGCTTTTGCATATAATTCCTCAGTCTCATTGGAGACTCTTGAATATGATACAGTAACTTTACTTTTAGAGGATCCCTTTTGATAGGACTGGTTAACTTTGTTTAGAAAATGCTGGATTATGAGATAGAATCTGAAAAATGCTAAAAACATGTTGAGATAGTGATGCATGGCTGATACCAGTCAAAAAGCATCAAATCTTCTGATGAAGTTGAGTAAATCATGTAGCATTAAGGATTAAGGTTGACATTCTACTATGAGAGTCTGGATATTGGAATATAAATAAATGACTTCCAGCTGGTTGGATTCGTATTCTTGTTTCTGCTTCCATCGACTCTGATTTTTCTAGTTTTTCTTGGAATTTCTTGATGCTTTAACCCTAGAATTTTATTATTTAGCCTTGTCAATTTGTTGGTTTCTTGCCCAGTTCTTCTGCTGGGGTGCTATTCCCTTTTTTGTGGGAATCTAATCAGTTGGGTATCAACGAGAAACACACAGAAATATTTGAAAAGATAGATCGCTGAAATTACCTGAGAGAGACCAACCATGTTGTATCCCCCACTCAACTCTTTCATTTGCTTCACCTGTGAGTATTGCAATGAACATGTGAGATGACAGAAACTACAAAAGGCAGGTTATGAGAATTAGCACAGTTACCCAGGGAGCTTTATCACCTTGTCACAAACAATTCTGGTCTGCAGACAAAAAAATGCATACCCAGAACATAAGCAATCAATGTAGCATCCACAAAGAGAATTAAAGAAGCACTAGCACTTGTTATCAGGCTTTTACCTGCTCCTCAAGAGGGATAAACCAGGAGTCCCAAGTTCCATCCCCAACTTCTCTGCAGTGGAAAAAGAAATTATGCAATAGCATCGAACATGAGAAATAGTGATATCCGATGGGGAGAAAATTCAATTAGGCAGCCTAGATACTCCGCATGGTCAAATAGTCACAATAAAAAAATTACCAAAGAATCCTACAGGCTTGCCTCAACCCAATGATGTTAAAACCTTGTTGAACTTCAAAAAAAGGTTTAACACATTGCACTGATAGATTTAAATAAGAATTTGCCATGAGAAGTATCAAGACATGGTTTATTTGCATCATAAATAACATGTGTATTTTATAACCAGGATAGTAAGACAAGCATAATTTGGGACTAATAGGAATAGAATCAGGATCAAGAATAACCAAACAAAAAATTTGACTTGTTTCATCTGTACTTAATGGGCAATGTTGCTCCAAGAACAGCCTTAAACAGAACAAATTAAGATATTTACAAGCATACATGCAATATCCGGTAGAACCAGAAAAGTTGCTGAGAAGATCAGTGAACTGCTTCACTCCTCGATGGGAACATTGATCTCCAATACCTGCAACAGTAAAACATTAATATAGAAGTGTAATCTGCATAAAGTAACATCAACAAAGCAAAGAATTACTTTGCAACAAGATAGGCCAGTTGATATGAGAATCACTAGTATTTTTATGGAGTTTTAGTGCTTGCCTCTATGAGAAATGAAGAAGTGAATTGGTTCATTAAGTTAATAATTCTGCATGAATGTAAAATTTGATAGGGTAATTAAGGTCTTCAGTAAACTTAGCAATCAATAAGATTAACTAAACGTGTAGGTTGTTAGTTAAAAAGACAGATTCTGTGGAAGAAATGGATAGGTCACATAGATGCTGAACACATATGGCTTAACATCTGTCAGTACTAAAACACAGTTGGCCAAATATCCGTAATTATATCATACTTTGGATTAAACTCCCTCAAGAAAAACAAAAGGAAAAAAAAAAAAAAGGAAAGTATCCTGTTGGTTGAATTATTCTCTCATCTAATTATATATTTCCATTGCTATAGATTGTCTGTAGTATACCAGATTCATAACACAATATCATACCCGCTTTGTAACAGGTCTCCACCATTAAATTAAGACATGCACAGAACAATGTATAGTAAATTGAAAGTAAGACAATCAGGTGACAATCTTTCTGGTAAATTCTACTCCTACGTACAGGAAAGAATGAATATAGAAAGAGAAAAAGAAACCCATAAACCGTAAAAAAAAGAATCATTATCACAGATTAGAAGCAGAGTCATGAGACAAAAAGCCCAGATTATTAATCGAACAGAAAAACCAAAGGGAGTAGAGATACGAAAGGAAATTACCATGGAGGACGATGAAGGGAACGGAGACTGACACAGGAATGAAAACAAAGAAGGTTAAAGTGAAACAGAGGGCAACAGATTGTGATGCAACAGCCATGATTTTTGGGGTTCTTTTCCTTCTTAACAACAAAGAAAAAGAACCCAGAAGAATAAATGATATTTTCTTTCTGGTTGGGCAGCTGAGATTTGATTCCAGGAAGTTTTGAAGGGCCGGTCGAGTTAGTTGGTTGTTGAAGTAATTAGTCGATAAGGACAATAAGTGGAGGCTCCTGATTAGCTAACAGGTTGATAAACTCATGAGTCGGCCTCTGCGTACCATTTACTCATTTTGCTATCTTTGTCAGGTTGCTTCTTGCAGTCACCAATCAGCCGTTCACTTGGGTACTGCTCATTTAAGAAGAAGACAGGGTTGAGTTTCTCTTTGCTGTGTTGTCCAGTCTTTGTTCACATTACAGTTTGGCAATTGGGCTTACAATATCAGTATGCTATTAGTAAGCTCTTCTTATGTTTTTATAAATAAACATGTAATAAATTTAGAGCTATTTAATAGTATGAATTTTTTTATTAAAAAAATAATTACATTAAAAAAATATAATTTTACTTATTATTTAAAATTAAAATTTAAAAAAATTATATTTATTTAAAAATTATATTTTTATTAAATTTTAATATAAAATTTTTGTTTATATTAATAATTTTGTACATATAAGTGAGTGTATGTGACTTTTATTTATGTAATTATTTTAATATTTTTTAAAATATTATCAAAATAAATAAAATATTATTTTTTATTAAATTTTAATATAAAAATATTAATATTTAAAAAATAAAAATAAAAAATATATTTTTATTTTAATAATATTTTAAAAAATATTATGATAATTATATAAATAAAAGTCATATGCATATTTTTTGTGTATACAAAATCGTTATTATTAATAAAAAATATAAATAAAAATATATATTAAAAATCTAATAAAAATATAAGTTTCAAATAAATATAATTTTTTTTGTAGATTTTAATTTAAGATAATAAACAAAATATAAAATCTTTCATATAATTAATTTTTAAAAAATAAAAAGTATGTATATTTTATTATTAACATAAATTTTGCCGATATTTTTTGAATTTTTGTCAGAGTATATAAAAGCAACAACATATATGTATCAAATTTTGAAAAAACAAAACCCAAAGATTGATGCAAGCATTTGGGTTCATTTTTAGGTAAACCTCCTAGTATTTCAAAGTTCAGTCTTACCTGTAATTGGATAGACCTTAGAGGAAGTAGGGATGAAAGAAAATATGGAAAACTAGAAATAATATGTAATAATTCTTTTAGAAGTTGTTGAGGATAATGTTGATTCTTTTTGCTTGAGGCAACTATTTGTTGGACAGCTTGCTGTTAGTGGAAAACTTTGCCTCATCTCTTGATTTGTATTTGAACACACCAAAAACAGCATTATGAGGCAACTTGATCTTTTCTCTTGTTTTTCTGGGGAAGAACCACAGGAGATTCGAAGACTTTTGATCAAGTCTTCTTGCATCAGCTGCTTGCTGTTTAATCATCTTGTCTGAATCACTGCAAAAATACATATGTTTAGCTGATTCAAAGTATGGAATGTTATATACTACAGACAAATAGGAAGTAACATACATGATCAGGAAATTGAGTGGGGGGAGTTTTCATGATCATAATAAAGAAACAGGTTTAACAATTTCTGGTAATGATCATGTCAAAACAATTTTAATATTCAGGCCGGCATAAGAGTTGTCTTAACAAGCCCTAATAAGTTGTGCTTGTCATGCAACCATGGAGCTGACTAAGTTAAGTTAACATCGGACCTGGTATGTGTTGTCTCAAAATATTCTTACAAGCAAGTTTCAGACCGCTAACTAGATCAGTTTCTCATTGATGAACAAGACAGGAAGATTGGAATATGACATTATAAATAGCTTGAACTAAGAAGAACAGGAAATCAAAGTACCTATTTGTCTTTTGCAGATCAGGTCATAGTAGAGCTTGCGAGGAGCATTGTCACAATAGAGATGGAGATCCAACATTTCAGCCACGAGCATCCATTGAGTCCCTTTGAAGCAGAGAACAAAGAAGGATTCTGTGAAGCATGTTGGAAAGGCCTGACAGGTCCTGCTTATCAATGTGGTCAATGCAGATTTTTCCTTCATAAATCCTGCACTGAGCTTCCGCGAGAGATCCAGTGCTTCTTTCACCCATGCAGTCTAAAGCTGCAAATAGCATTCTATCTCAAAAGTTCTGTTAATTGTGATGCTTGTTGCAGGATGGAGGGCGGCATCTATTACCGTTGTCACCAATGTCAATATAATGTCTGTGCTGAATGTGCTCTGCCGCCATCAGCAACACCTGATGGTGATGATCAGATTAGACATTTCAGCCATTGCCATCCACTGGAACTAGTTGAGACCAAATTTGAAGATCCTGTTCGTTGTAACGCTTGTAAAGACTTGTGCTTGAGTTATACGTATCAGTGCAAACGATGCAAGTTTTTCCTGGATAAATCTTGCTTGGAGAACTTGCCACAACAGATAGAACACTTCTTCCATCCTTGCGCTCGCCCTCTCATCCTGCTTCCAGCAAGGTGGAGCTTTCATTGCTGTGCTTGTAATGAAGAAAGCTCCAGTTTGGCATTCAGCTGCATGAAGTGTCATTTCCTAATGGATGTTGAATGTGCCCTGCTACCTACAAGAAAACCAGACTGTGTCAAGCAGATAGAATATTTCAGCCATGGCCATGCTTTGACATTGTACGACTACGAGAATGGCAGCGAAGTTCTTCTCTGTAGAGCATGTGGTAAAAGCTGTTCAGGTCCTCTTTATGCTTGCATCAGATGCGACTATTATTTACACAAGTCCTGCGTTGAATTGCCTAGACGGATCCAGCATCCATTTCATCCATGGCATCCTCTTGAACTTCAGGCTGTTAAGCAAAATTACTTTGTTCCTTCCCTAGCACCATCATTCACTTGCGATGCCTGCGAGAAGATATGCACAGGCTTCATCTATCACTGCTCTGAATGCGACTTTTCCCTGCACTCAAACTGTGCTACATTGATGCCCTCCGTAAAATACGAAAAACATAGGCACCTTCTTACTTTGTTTGAGGAAACATCAACACAGCGTTTCTGCGAAGTCTGCTACAGACAGTGCAAGGGCCTCCATCTGAGATGTGTAGAATGCAAGGTCAATCTCCATGTGCACTGTCATCCGTCGGCACCACAGACAATCAAGCACAAATGTCATATAGATCCTTTGAGTTTGACAGAGTTGCCTGTCCCTGATGACTTAGATTCAGATGACGAATTCTATTGTGATGCTTGTGAGACTTTACGAGATCCCAAGGACCCGGTTTACTATTGTGCAGAATGTAACTTTCCTGCCCATGTTGCCTGTGTGATCTCAGAGGTATTTCACAAACGTTTTGGTGTTGTTATCTCTTTCAAATGCAATTGTTTTCTTTCATTTTCACTTCCTTCACCACTTATTTTTCTGCTTAGGTATTGCCAAAAATTACTGAGGACTTGGGTACAGATATGAGAAGACAGGATGACATTCTTGCAAAACTGGACAAAGAGATTTCAGAGCTTTCTGGAGAGGTGGAGGAGCTGAGAGAAGGATTGGAGCTTCTGGGGAAAACAAGACAGCAACTACAAGAAGAAAAAGGAGAACTAGAAGCAGGACTAGAGGTGCTATCAAACATTCTAGATGAAGCAGTTTATCCGCTGCGAGCCAATTTAACAAGAAAAATGAAGGAACTTCAAGATGAACGTGAAAGGTTCCTTAAGTCTACATCATCAAACATGAGCAATGAGTATCTGGGTGAGACTTCAGCAACAGAAGAATCAGCCAATGAGACAGATTCTGGTGTATCTCAGTTCCTTGCAGAGCAAAAAGTCTTGTATTTTAGAACTGTATTTGATGTCTCAAATGTTATTCGCAGCAAGAAGTGATTCACTGCAAAGTTGATTTGCAAGTTATGATTACAACTTGTTTCAGATCTTTAATTATATGGATATTTTGACAACAAGAACTTCAAATTAGTCTGATGAATGGTCTAAACTTAAAATAACATAACATGAACTAACTGGCATGAAATGAATATGAGATAATGCAAAATCAAAATAATAGAAGCTAGTTGACCTGGCATATAAATGAATCCAATCCTTTTTTTTTTATAAATAATATTCAACTAAATCTGGTGATGGAGCCATGGAACTGCTCCCCCTCATTCCCTTTTAATACTTCAAAGCAATGACAACTAAAGTGATAAAAAACTCAGTTAGTCTATAATGACAATGAGCTTTCTCTTTTTATGTTATCGTGATTCTATCAACTCTCTTGAGAAGGAGATAGATCATTAAAAAATTGTGTTCAATGATATGAGGGCAAGAACATATGCTAAAAGAAGCTGAATCGGCTGATCCTTATCAGGCTATTGACCAACTCAAAACAATAAGATTATGTAAAGATACCAAGTTGCAGAAGAATTGGCCAAGGTCCTTAAGCTGTCTCACTCATACAGCCAAGATTCCAGGGAGGTAAAGCATTGTAGAAATGACACACTCTGGACCTCATCTACATTGTCTTTAACAATTCAAATAATAAGCAAGTGGTAATTAAACTGAAGAAACTGTGTCAAAGTCAGCTTATGAACAAAGTGATCAAGGGCCAACAAGCAGCAATATAATAAATCTAGTCGATGACATGCACACATGTCTAACCCATGTTGAAAAGGTAGATCTGAGTAGTGGGTGTTACATGGTTTAACCAACTAGGGGAGGAACTAAAATCAACAGATCACTGTTTGTACCTGTGGCCACGGATAAATAAATGAGAGCACAATCTGGCAGGAATTGCAATAAGGAAGCATTTTATTTATTGAATATAACAAGTTTTGAGTTCTTTTCTTCAAAATTGATGGAGATTGAACATTTCAGCCATGTTCATCCTTTGATTCTCTCGGAAGAGGAGGATGGTCGAATTCTCTGCAATGGGTGTCAAAAAGGATTGTCAGGACCGACCTACGGTTGCAGCCACTGCAAATATTTCCTTCATAGGTCCTGTGCTAAGCTTCCACACGAGATCCAGTGTTTCTTTCATCCATGTTCTCTCACTCTACAAACAACCAGATACTACGAGAGTGGATTTGTTTATTGCAATGCTTGTAGCAAATCCCACTGGGGCTTGTACTACCATTGTGACTGGTGTCAATATGATGTGGGCGCTGAATGTGCCCTGCAGGCAACCATAACGCCTGAAGATGATACTGATGAGCAGATTCGGCATTTCAGCCACGCGCATCCACTGGCACTTGCAGAGAAGAAAGAAGACGACGAAGTTTCCTGCAAAGTATGTGGAAAGCTCTGCTTGGGCCCAGCCTATGGCTGCAACCAATGCAACTTTTTCCTCCATAAGTCTTGTATGGACGATTTACCAAAAGTTATCAGACATTTCTTCCACCCATGTCCTCTTGTACTGCTCTCGACTTGTAAGTATTATTGCGAGGCTTGTGACCAAGAACGTTCCGGCTTGGCCTTCTGCTGTGGACGGTGCAACATCCTCCTGGATGTTGAATGTGCCCTGCTGCCCACCTTAGATTCAGAAGGTGCCAAGCAGATCCCACATTTCAGCCACGGCCATCTGTTGACACTCTATGAGAGTAATCATATCAATGATGAAATTTGCTGCAAAGCGTGTAGTCAAAACTGTTCAGGTTCTACCTATGGTTGCAGCAGATGCGACTTCTATTTACACAAATCGTGTGCTGAATTGCCAATCCAGATCAAACATCCCTTTCATTCTCGGCACCCTCTTCTTCTGGTTCCTCTCAAGGGCGACGGTTTCTTACCCCATCTCCCTTGTTTTGTCTGCGGCAAGCAGTGCGGATACTTGTCCTACTTTTGCATGTCGTGCCCATGTGTATTCGACATAAACTGTACTTCGCTAAAGCCCAACATAAAGTACGAAAACCACGAGCATCTTCTCGTTTGGATTGAAGAAGGATGTGCTAAACATTACTGCAAGAGCTGCTGGAAGAGCTGCAATGCCTCCCACCTCCGATGCGTTGAATGCGATTTCAGTCTCCATGTGGAATGTCATCCCTCTGTGCCGCATTCCATCAAACACAAGTGCCACATAGATCCTTTGGCTTTAACTAAGTTGCCTGTCCCTGATGATTTAGATTCAGACGATGAATTTTACTGCGATGCCTGCGAGACTTTAAGAGATCCAAAGGACCCCGTTTATTACTGTGTCGAATGCGACTT
This sequence comes from Moringa oleifera, assembly GCA_021397835.1. Taxonomy (NCBI): domain Eukaryota; kingdom Viridiplantae; phylum Streptophyta; class Magnoliopsida; order Brassicales; family Moringaceae; genus Moringa; species Moringa oleifera. The sequence continues at coordinate 3,544,357 of JAJFZO010000566.1, forward strand.
TATCGCTCACATTGACTGCGTCATCTCAGCGGTACTTCTCATAACACAATGTTCATCCGCAACATAATTTCTGAAATATAACAAAAAGTTCTGTTTCCAGGTGCTGCCGCACATTACTGATGAGGGGTCTTCTTCAAAGGAGAAAGATGGGTTTTCGGTCGATCCTGTTATAGCAAAACTAAACCGAGACATCGAAGAGGTTCGTGCAGCTATGGAGGAAGTGAAAGTAGAATCTGAGCGCATGCAAGAGGTAAGAGAAGAGAAAGAAAAAGAAAGAAAAATGCTAGAAGCACGATTGCAGTCAGTGATAACCGAAACAGAAGGATTTGCAGAAGCACTGAACACGGCAGTCCAGCAGTTGAAGGTAGTTAAGGATGAACGGGCCCGATACATTGCATCCACAGAGGCAAACACAGAGAACTCAGGTGGAGTTGCAGCGACAGAAAGATTGGCTACAGGAGCAGGTAGACCTTCTTGATTTACATGGAATGGAAATTGTGGCTAATATCACGAAGTATGAAATCACATATACACAAAAAATTAAAGAGTAAACATTAAAAATTTACCTTTTAATTTAAATATTAAATTAATCACGTTATAAGATTTATAATGAGAAAAATTCTTAAAATAAATTTTTTAATTAATTATGTCATTAAAAACTTATATTTTAAGTTTTTTATTTTAATTATGTGAGAGTTTTAAGTATTAATTTTAACCTTAATAATTTTTAACTTATCATTTCATGTATTATAAATCATGAGTACTAAAATTAACATATTATAAATCATATTTTTTATATATCTTTTATTTAATATATTTATAAATTTTTTAAAAAATAATTAATTATATAATCTTCATTTCATGCATTATAAATCATCAGTACTAAAATTAACATATTAAATCTCACCAAAAAATGTTAAAATGTGATTTTGAATTAATGTAATTTTTTCGTATGTATATATTTAAAAATTTACAAAAAAAATATAATTTATTATGATGTGCTTAACTAATTAATTGATTTAATTTTTTATTCAATTTTTTATGCAGATCAAATTGATCATGCTTTCAAAAGTTTGGAGATATAATAATTATTTTAAAATAAAAAATTATTTATTGAAAAATTTAAAATTTTAAAAAATTACCAAACCATCTTTTCTCTTTTTTCCACTTTTCCATTTTTTTTTGTCATTTTCAAATTTCTTTTAGAAAATTCTCAATTTTTTAATTTAATTTTTTGACTAAAAAATTTAAATATAAAAGAATTGATGCAATAAAATTTAGATTAAAAGATTGACTTATTATCAAGTTTTTAAATATATTCTTAAATTAAATTTATATATTTAAGCAATGAAATTTATTTTGTTTAAATTAAAAATTTAATATAATATCGATTCTTCACATTTTATAAAATAGATTCATGAATTACTTAATTTTTCATGTCGTAAAAGATTTAAAGATAAATTTTTACTTCTTTTTTACAATGTCTAATACATTTTTTTAATTATTGTTAATTTGTTTCTGTCAGCGTTATTATCATCGCTATCATTATCATCATCTGTATTGTCATTATCCTCAACTTCTCCTGCAATATCATTATCATCATCATTATCTCCACAACTGCTCATATCTTACATAGGAGGTAATATCCATTACTTAAAAGTTTTTTTATAATTTTTTTTACTAATATGAAGAGACTAGAATAAATTATTTTTATGTTTGTTTTGTATTATTTGTAATAAATATTTGATTAATATAATAATTTAATTCAAATTTTAGTCTCATTCATGCATTAAAAAAAAAAAAGCATAATAGAGTAAAAGTTACAAGAGTCATGATTTATTTTAAACAATAATTAACTTTGTAAAATAAGTTAAAATAACTCAAGTTATATGTAAATATATTCGAATAATAAAATTATTAATAAAAATATGAAGAGTAATGAATAAGATATTTAAGGGCGGAATCAGTATTAAATATTAAGGGAGATTGAATAGTTTAATAATATTTATATCAAATAATGTATTAATTTTAATTTATAAAGATCTTAAAAAACATAATTATATTTATAATTTATTAAAATTGAAAACATCTGTCTTTCAAGTCATGAAAGTCGTCAACTATAACTTAATCTATATTAAATCTTTTAGCAATTTTCTTTTCAATATACATTAGAAAATAATTAAAAAGGAATTCATCTTCTATCATGTTATAAAGTGCAATCTTGATGATATTTTTTTTCAAAAAATATCTCTCGGTGTTAGCCATAAAAATTAGAAGTGTGAAAATAAGTGTTATCATTTTATACACAAGTGAATAAATTTTTGATTTTCTAGTTTGCACCAACTATTGACATAAATTAAAAATAATTGTCAATATTTTAAAATTAGGAAGAAGTCCCAAATGATCAAAATACTCAAATTATATCCTTAATTGCATCATCTCATGTTCTGTAAAGTCTTGAGAGTAAAATTTTTATAACAACTTAAAAGTGTCATCAAATCTAAATGATGTGTGCATCTCTCTTGGATCTAGAGATGAACTAAAAATAATTAACTCCTTTGTGTTATCATTGAATATGTTATTCAATTCTTGCAATTAAGATTATATCACAACACTGAAAATATCAACTTTAGAATGATGTTTACAGTTATTTCATCTTATTAATGGCAAGCACTTTCATTTTCTTTTAATAAAATGGAAATTAAAATTTGGCACATGTATATTGACTATTTCACAAAAAGATTTTACATTTACAATCAATTTATCCAATCCATCATCTCTGAATAAGAAACATAGTAGATGAAACAGGATGCATTGCATTCAAAATATATTGGGACTGAGATTATAATGCTTGACAAAGCAAATTAGAGATCTCCAAATTTTTTTTTATAAAATGCAAAATGAAAACAAATTTAAAAGAAGTTAGTACCTTATAAGTAGCATTTGCATCTCCACATTAAGTGTGGTTCCATCCTCAATAATATTTAGTAAAATTTCACATGTTGCAGTAAACATCTTTAACAAGCTAGAAAGATAGTTCAAGTAAGGACTCCAATGAGTATCCCCTACCCTATGTAATGTACAATTTGGTTAAGCATTTTTTTCGTTTTGAAGCTCATCAATTTTAAGTAAATAAGAAATATTTACGGCCTGAGTCACTTTTAATTGGTCATTAAGTTTATAGAGGACACCAACAGTGTTTATATTAGAGTTTAGCTTAGTAAAAAAGTGATGGACATGCATAATTTTAATTTCTTGGATGCAATAACTATTACTAATTGGAAATAATGTGCAAAACAATAAACACAATAAGTATAAGAGCATTCACTTCAAATTAAAGTTTGTAACCCATTCCATTCTCCATGTGTGTTACTTGCATCATCATAACCTTGTCTTCTAATATTCTGAACATTAAGATTATGATAAGAAAGGACAAAAAATGTCTCTAATATCAACATTATCTTTGACACACCCCCTTCCCAAAAAAAAAAAAAAATTGCTATTACGCATAGCCATCTTTGTCGATACATTTCAAGAGATCATGGACATTTGTTCTTTTTTAAATTCATCTCGTTTTTCATTAATAATTATACAAAATTTACATCACCAATTTCTTCACGAATGATATTTCTGACTAAATTTAGATATCAAGACGTGTAAAATTTCTTTTTGCATAGTTGGTGATGTATATGAGGCATTTTGAGGAGTTTCACCCAAAGTTCTTTTACTTTGTCATTATAAAAACCTAAGATAGAATATGAACGAGTAACTTTAGGAGTATATAGAAAGATTCACCAGGGAAGCCCAACAAGTATGAAACTTAACAGATAAGGATGCCATTATAACCTGCTATGCTTTTCCAACCTATGATCACTAAAAAACCAAAGGCATATGCAACTTTACCTTATAGGGCAAAAAAAGTACCCAAGGTAAAGAAGGCATTAAAGAAGAGATAAGCGAAGGTAGCATTATTAGATCAGTTAAATCTACCCATACTCTTGGTTAATGAGGTTGAACCATTTCCTAGAATAGAGAATATGATTCATGTGAGGTGTGACATATGCCTTGAGAACATGACAAGAGAAGGCATATCTTCACAGCCTCAATACTAAAAGAAGGCAAAGTCTGATAAATATATGCACATATGACTCTTCAGGTGGCTTAGGCCTATGTAGCCTTCAGAAAAAAGAAACCTCAACAAGTACAATCGCTTTCACCATAAATATGGCCACTACACAGAAGAATGGTTTCAACTTAAGAATGATATTGTAGCACTGTTATGAGCTGAGCACCTTATAAATTATGTTTTATGGGAGGACAAAAGAAGATAATGCAACCCTCCCGCTATGCGCTAGCATAGAAGTTTAGGTTGAGAATCTTACGAAAACTCACCAGCAGAAATCCAATCCCGATAAATAACAATTAGCCAGTTCAATCAACACCATAATAAGAAGCACAACTCATAGAAGCCTCGACCAAGCTAGTGATGAGAAGGCTAGCTTGACCCTTGGCAGTAGGGGTAATCTTAAGTGCTTGGAGTTTTAACCCTTAATTAAATCCAAAAAGTCCAAGTCTAGGTCAGACACAAAAATAGTGAACACAATGGTTATGAAACATCCCTAAATAATCAATTTGTCAAAAAATAATTAGTTGGTCAACAATGATGCCCTGATCATCTTTATGTCAATAGATGGATACATGGTAAAACATGTTATAGTAGACAATGAAAGTTCTACTAATATTATGTTTTACAATGAATGTGAATTTATCAAGATGAATTGCACAAGTGGGAAGACTTTTAACCTTTAACACTTGTAGAAATGCTGGCAAATCAATCCTTTTTGAAGGCACTATCACATTGAGAAAACTAGGGTAGATGAACTACCGAGTATGTTGTAGGCTTATAACAACACAAAAGAAGATTTTGACCATGAAAGCTTAGGCAATAACAATTCATAATGGGCTTCTAATACAAGAAGAATGAAGATATTATACTTTAAAAGGATGTATCATGGGAAGAATGCCAAGGAAAGAGGATACAACTCAGGATGTCTTGACTTTACTTTCTTTGTGTGATGATTCTCTATTTTGAAAAATATATAAACTTTTGCCTCACGATATTCTTGGGAACATGATTTGGATAAACAAAATTAACTTGTAAAAAAAATGATAATAAATTTTTATTCTTCTTGTTCATAAAATGTCTTAAATTTGTTGTCTAAAAAAAACAAAAAACAAAAAGAGCTCCCTTTCGCCATTCATTACAAGTCATACATCATATAGTACCATAAATTACATATGTGTTTCTCGTTCATGTTTGCATTACGTCCATTATATACAATATGAAAAAAATCAATCAAATCATTTTTTCCAACATCACGAACATCTCATGCAAATGCCTATGAAATTTATTGATGAAACGAACCCAATCAACTCAAATTATTTTAATTATCTTAGCTCTAGTTGTGTTAAATCTAGTTATGTTAAATAAAACATATTTCAATAATTATGACCTTGTCAAGCTAGGTGGCAATTCTAAAATTTTATTATTTATTAATTCAACCTATTCCAATTGGTCGTAGCCTAGTTAAGCTACGTCATAGTTTTGTAGATATATGTTTTGTCACATTTAAATGAAACATATCTTAATATGTCATAACCTGGTCAAACTAGGTCATAGTCTTGAAAGTTAATTGTTAGTTAAATCGAATCATAGCCTAGCCAAGCTAGATCATAGTTTTGGAAATTTATTTTATGTTGTGTTAAATCGAACCTATCCTATTAGGTTGTAGCCTAATCAAGTTAAATCATAATTTTAGAGATTTATTTTTTATTAGATTAAATCAAATCTATCTCAATAGGTTGTAGCCTAGTTAAGCCAGGTCATAGTTTTGGAGGTCTATCTTAATAGACTGTGACCTACTCAAACTAAGCCCTAATCTTGAAAGTTTATTGTTTATTAAATCGAACCTATCTCATTAAGTCATAGCCTAGTCAAGTTAGGTCGCAGTTTTGAAAATTTACTTTTGATTATGCAAAATCAAACCTATCTCAATAGGTCGTAGCCTAGTCAAGCTAGGTCATAGTTCTAGAGATTTATTTTCTGATGCATTAAATCAAATCTATCTCAGTAGGTCGTAACCTAATCAAGATAAATAACAATTATAAGAAATTTATTCTCTTATTTCAAAAATGTTTTCTACACCTTTGCATGTCTTTCTTCATAAGAAAAGACATGAAAAAAAGGGCAATTGTACACAACTGAAAATCAAAAATCAAAAAGGAAAGAAAAAAGTAAGACAGATGTAAAGCACCTGCCTATCAGCTTTGCCAAGCTGTCTAGCAAAGCCTCTTTCACTTTTCCTTTGTTGAGCAACTTGCCTAGTAGATGGGATATCAACCCCTTAAAATTAAGGTGCCATTGTCCATTTGGGCGGTAGCCAATGATTGCCACCATCCCTTAACAGTATAAAAGAGGATAGGAGAAGTAGCAAAAAGGAAGGAAAAAAGAAAAGAAAAGGGAAGCGAAAAAAAAGTAAAGAGAAGAAGAATTCGAAGAAAAAATATACCGAAAGAAAAAGAGAAGCGAAGAGAAGTAGAAAGAAAAAGAATTTGAAGAAAAAAGTTGCCAATTTGGGTAATCTCATTCTTGGATTTATAAAATTGATTGAGATTTTAATTTATTAAAAAAATAAAATGAATTTAAGGAGGTGAGAGAAAATGAAGGTGGCTAAGGGAAGGAAGAAAGAAGTAGAAGAGAGAAAAGAGACAAATAGAGGTGTTGCGGGGAGGAAAAGAGAAGAGAAAGAGAAAAGGAAAAAAAAGAAAAGAAAAAAAAGAAAAAGATAACAAAATGATACTAAAATTATATATATATATATATATATATATGTGTGTGTGTGTGTGTGAAGGTATATATTTATCATCTAGTTTATTTTCAATTGTATAACAATGATTTTGATTTTTGATTTTATTATATTTTATTAATACATCCATATAGTACTGTTGAAATTAACACATTAAAACTTCGATGATAAAATATATAAAATTATCAAAATGACGATTTTTTTTAAATTTTTGAGGTAAGTGAGATTAATTTATTCTTCATAATGACCAAAACTTAAATTGACATTGAAATATACATAATTTTATGATAAATGTTATAGATACAAATGTCGTATTTATGATAATAAGTAAATCAATGAGTATTTACAATGACGAATTTTCTTATGATATCAACGTATGTTGTTAACTATCAATAATAATATTAGAGTATAAAAATACTTTTTTACACAATAATTAAAATTAGTTCTAATGATAGGTTAGAATCGGAAAGAAAATAATAACCTTTTCGACTCTTATTTTTAAGGAGATTTTTTTTAATATTTTCATACTATAAAGATGGTCAAATTTTATAAAAATTTTAATAATGATAAATTCTTTTTGATACGATAAATTAAAAATTATTGACAGTAATATCTATCTTTTTTTACACTATAAAAATATTTTCAAACCATATATAAACAACATTTCATAACACATTATTTAGATTTGTAACCGTTCATAGAATGGGGATAGTAGGGTGCTAATATCTTTCCACCCTCAATTAACTTACGAACCTAACTTAAATTTTCTAGACTAAATTTAACATAAACTTGACTAAATTGGATAAATTGTATTTAAGTAATCAATCACATCCATAATAATTGATAACGATTATTTTTATCTTGATTAAAAATACGACTAAAGAAAAACAGGAGATCGACCGCTCCACACACGCTCAGGTTGCAACACACCAATAACAACCCAGCTCAAAAAATCTAAGATAAATATAGCTTCCTTTGTTAGACCCATTTCAGTTCAGCACGAAAACTCCGGAACTATATTGCCAAGTCAACTAGTGATAGCTTGGCCCGAAAAAATCTGAGATCAGCCTAGCTTGAGAAATCCAAATTCAACTCAATTTTTCATGTATATCTTGCCATAACTAATGCCCAAATCTCCCAATATCCTCTGCATCATAATCATCACCTAGAGATTCGTCTAGAATCCCTCCTGTGACGCTTCTAAATTTGAAGTTTCCACCAAACAATGCCCAAAGATCCACTCTAAAGCCTATAAAAGACACATTTATCTCTTCGTTGCTCTCTTAATATCTATATCAAAGACTAATCACTAACTTGAGCCTCAAAACTATTCTTTTTATAAGTTGAACCTCAGAACTATCCTTTTTGCAAGTTGGTAAAACTCTCGAAGTGACTCGGTTCAACTCGTGAGCAATTTTCAGGTAATAATAAATAACACCCAAATAAAAACTACATGACTTAGTGACTCTGTTTGCTTCCAATCGCCTTGGTTCAATATATTTCCATCATAAGAGTATTAGTTATGTTAGACCGCATTTCTGGTAGGGTGAAAGAACTGTTTATTGGACAGCTTATTGCTAATGGACTTCTAGGCCAGTTTTCTTGGGCGTGAGGTATAATTTAGGTCAATTTCTACCATAAATAACATTAACAAGCAACTTTTCCTCCATCTCTTGATCTTTCTCTCATGGTGGATTCATTATTCGTGGAGAGAAAGACCATAAAGATCTGAAGACTTTTGATCAAGTCTTCCTGCGTCACCTTCTTGTTGTTTAATCACCTTGTCTGAATTCTTGCGACGATACATCTATTTAGCTTATTCAAAGATGCTATGCTATATATATTACAGGCAAATTAAAAGTGACATACTTGATCAAGAAATTGAGTAGAAGGAGAGCATAATAAAGAAACAGGTTTAAGAACTTCAGGTAATGATCTTGTCAATACAATTTAATATTCAGGCTTGCGTAAGAAACCCTTGTAAGTTGAGCTTGTCACCCAACCAGGGACCTGACTAAGTAAAGCTACATTGGACCTGGTGAATGTTGTCAAAATTATCTTAGAAGCAATTTTCAGACAGCCAACTAGATCCACTTTCACATTGATGAACAAGACAGCCAAATTGGAATATGACATTATAAATAGCTCAAACTAAGAAGAAGAGGAAATGAAATCACCTGCTTGTCTTTTGTAGCTCAGGTCATAGAACTTGGGAGGAGCATTCTGACAATAGAAATGAAGATCCAACATTTCAGCCATGAGCATCCATTGATTCTCTTCGAAGCAGAGAATAACCAAGGAATCTGTAAAGCATGTTGGAAAGACCTAACAGGGCCTGCTTATGGATGTGGCCAATGTAGTTTTTTCCTTCATACATCCTGCACAGAGCTTCCACGAGAGATCCAGTGTTTCTTTCATCCATGCATGCTCAATCTGTATACCTATCTCGAAAGTTCTGTTAAATGTGATGTTTGTTGCAGAATGGAGGGTGGCATCCATTACCGTTGTCACCAATGTCAATATAATGTATGTGCTGAATGTGTTATGCCACCAACCCCAACATCTGATGGTGATGATCAGATTAGACATTTCAGCCATCAGCATCCGCTGGAACTAGTTGAGACCAAATTTGAGGATCCTGCTCGTTGTAATGCTTGTAGAGATCTGTGCTTAAGTTATACATATCAATGCAAACAATGCAAGTTTTTCCTGTACAAATCTTGCTTGGAGAACTTACCACAAAAGATAGAACACTTCTTCCATCCTTGTCCTCTCTCTCTCATCCTGCTTCCCTCAAGGTATAGATATCTTTGCCCTGCTTGTTGTGAAGAAAACTCCAGTTTGGCATTCAGCTGCATGAAATGCCAGTTCTGAATGGATGCTGAATGTGCCCTGCTACATACAAGAAAACCAGACTGCGTCAAGCAGATAGAATATTTCAGCCATGGCCATGCTTTGACATCTACGACAATGAGAATGGCAGCGAAGTTCTTCTCTGTAGAGCATGTGGTAAAAGCTGTTCAGGTCCTATTTATGCTTGCAACAGATGCGACTATTACTTACACAAGTCCTGCGTGGAATTGCCTAGACTGATCCAGCATCCATTTCATCCATGGCATCCTCTTAAACTTCAGGCTGTTAAGCACAATTACTTTGTTCCAGCACTAGCACCATCATTCACTTGCCAAGCCTGTGAGGAAATATGCACAGGCTTTATCTATCGCTGCTCCGAATGCTACTATTCCTTGCACTCAAATTGTGCCTCAATGATGCCCTGTGTAAAATATGGAAATCACAGGCACCTTCTTACCTTGTTTGAGGAAACATCAACAAAGCGTTTCTGTGAAGTCTGCTACCTACAGTGCAAGGGCCTCCATCTGAGATGTGTTGAATGCAAAATCAATCTCCACATCCATTGTCATCCATCAGTACCAAGGACAATCAAGCACAAATGTCATATAGATCCTTTGAGTTTAACAAGCTTGGCTGTCCCCGATGACTTAGGTTCAGATGATGAATTCTATTGTGATGCTTGTGAGACTCCACGGGATCCGAAGGATTCCGTTTACTATTGTGCAGGATGTGATTTTGCTGCTCATCTTACCTGTGTGATCTCAGAGGTATGTCACATTCTTTCTAGCATTGTCATCTCTTTCAAATGCAATTGTTTTCTTTCATGTTGCGCTTTCTTTACCACTAAATCTTTCTGCTTAGGTGTTGCCAAAAATTACTGAGGACTTGGGCACAGAAAAGGAAAGAGAGGATCACATTCTAGCAAAACTGGACAAAGGGATTTCAGAGCTTCGTGGAGAGGTGGAGGAGCTGAGAGAAGCATTGGAGTTTCTGCAGAAAATAAGACAGCAAGAAGAACAGAAAAAAGGAGACCTGGAAGCAGGACTGGAGGTGCTATCAAAAATTCTAGATGAAGCAGTAGATCCAGTGCAAGCCAATCTAACAAGAAAATTGAAGGAGCTTGAAGATGAACGTGAGAGGTTCCTTAAGTCTGCATCATCGAACACGAGCACTGATTATCCAGGTGAGACATCAGCAACACAAGAATTAGCTAATGAGACAGATTCTGGTGTATCTCAGTTCCTCGTAGAGCAAAAAGCCATGTACTTTAGAGCTGTGTTTCGTGTCACAAATGATATTCCCAGCAAGAAGTAATTTACTGCAAAGCTGATGCTACAAGTTGATTTGCAAGTTATGATTGCCCACTTGCTACAGAGCATTAATTATGTGGAAATTTTGAAAAACAAAAACTTCAAATTAGTCTGATATATGGCCCAAACTTAAGATAACATAACATGAAACTTATCAACATCAAACGAAAATGAGATGATGCAAATTAAAATAACTCAAGACTGGAAGCTAGTTGACATGGTGTGTAAATGACTCGCAAAAAAAAAAAAAAAAAAAATCAGCCAAATTGCGCAACCCAGCCATGGAACCACTTGCAAAGGAAATAAATCATTAAAAAATGGGTATAAAATTCAGTTAGTCTACTATGACATTACTGATTTTTTAAAATTATTTTTTATGCTATCCTAACTATATCAACCCTCCTGAAAAGGAAATAGATCATTAAAAAAATTGTGCTTATTCACATGAGGGCAAGAAAATAGGGGAAGTTTTATATTTAGCACTTCGCACGTACGATTTTACAAAAATAACCAATATTTTGAATTCATGTTTTTTTAGCACTTTCTGAACAGTTTCGAACCAAGTTACCCTTAATGAAAAGTAACAATTACATTCTTACTCACTAAAAAGAATACCAAAAGTCAAACCAACATTTCCCCCCATTTTCGAACAGTGTCTTCATCTCTTCGCGTCTTTTGCAATCTCTCTCACTAGATTAAGTGATTTGTGTTTATTTTTACAAATTAATCACCCAGAAACATCGAGGAACTATCGAAAGTATTGAAAATCTACAAAGGTATGTTTTAAAACGATTATTTCGGCATAAAGTTTAGAGTTTTTGCATTTTAGATACCCACGAACCAAATCTTCTTATGACGTCTGATTCTCCATTTTCGTTTACATGTTTACTTTTACTTTTGTATATGAAAACTTGATTATATGCTTCTGTCATGTTTTAAATGATTTAAGTTGCTAGTTCATGAATCTCTAATGACTGGGTATATCAGTGTGTATTATTTTCATTTTTCTTTCAATACTTTGAAGTTGATTAATTTTTTTGAGAACATTGGGTATGTTGGTGTGTATTATGTGCGTGAACTGCGTTTTACTCTTTCATTTGTGATGCTTGACGTTAAATTTCACAAACAAATGTTGCTACCAGGGGTTTTAGTCATATGAATCTTAACGTATTATTAAAAATCATAATAACTTTTAGGAAATTGTTTCTTCTTTCATAAATTCGTATCAACATCTTAAGTTTTTGTATCAATTTTTTTAATTTCGTATCAACATTTTATAAATTCTTAATATGTTCATCCATTATTTATTTTTTTTCCTGTAGAGATGGATGTTACTAAGAAATATTTGATTCCTAAAGAGAGTTGGAAGCTTTCAGCCAGAGTATTAAAGCACTGTGATACTGATGTTGTATCAAATATAAAACGTGTTTTGAATGACTCTCAAAGGCAGAAGTTCAATACCACCTGCCTTGGTCACTTCTTGGAAGTGAATGAGGATTTCATATTTTCTGGCTTAATCGTCCACAATTTACTACTTCGACAGATTGAGCAACCTAATGATGAAGAAATGTGGTTTCGACTTGGGAAGCACGAAGTACGTTTTGGTAAGGAAGAATTTTGTTTAATCACCGGGTTGAGATTTGGAGAGCTACCAGACACAAATTTGATTGCACCAAATCAGTTTGGCATCCATGCTAAGTATTTTGATGGGAAGAACAAGGTTACCACTAGTTCTGTTAAGTCAAAACTACTTGAAGGAGAATTTGATGAAGATTCCGATGATGCAGTGAAGCTTGGATTGGTTTACTTACTCAATGCCTTCATCAAAGGCAGTGATAAGCGACAACATATCCCCTAGTGGCATTTTCATCTTGTTGATAACTTAGAAGCATTCAATAGCTTTCCCTGGGGTACCTTAGTCTACTGTAACTCATTGAGGTATTTCAAAAACGCTCTAACCATTCGAAATACTCAACGTGGAGAATTATCATACAACATATTTGGTTTTGTATGGGCACTGCAGGTATTAAACTCGTTGGTATCTATGTTTATTTATTTTTATGTTTTTATTTATTTTTTCAAAGACTTTGCAATACCAAACTTATCTTTTTATTCTAAGATTTTTGCATTTGAGGTGATACCTAGCACGAAGCAGCATGCCACACGAACAGTAAGATCACCATTGCCTAGAATTTGTTGGTGGAAATTTGATCATAAGCCACATAGTGGCCACTGTAAGAGAATTTTTACAAATAAGGTACGTTTAAATTCGTATCATTATTGATTGAATTCATATGCAATATATTATTTCATTGCATCATTCACACTATCGTGACAACACTTAGAAATCGTTACAACAATAGTGAAGTCTTTGTTTTTCTTACATAAACGTGTCACGATTTATCATATTCGTACCAAGATTAACTATTTCGTGCCAAGATTCACCATTTCGTGCCAAGTTTTACTATTTACGTGACATCTTTTAAAGTCTAAATTCATTTCAATTTAGACTTTCGTGACACCATTTGCACATTTTTAGTTATATTTTTCATAATTTTAAAATTATTAATATGTAATTAATTTTATTTATAAAAATTTTTATTTGAATTAACATTTGATTATTGTTTTAGATGGTAGTGAAGGTCAAACTTGAGCCGATTCCTACTGAATGTGAAGCCTCATATTACCTGGGAATTAATGAGAGCGCATTGCCTCTGCATCTTGGTGCAACAAAACAGCATCGGCTCAATAAGCATAGCAATGCTTCGACCAGTGAAGATGAAGAGGATGATGAGAATTTCGTGGCTACAAGAAGAAAAAATCCTACAAAATTGCCTGCCTTATCAAAGGTAGACAATGTATACAAAATCTTATAATATTTAATTAATATTAGTTATATATTAATATATATATGTATATTATGTTTTTATTATTTAATTTTTTAATTGATGACTAATTAATTTGTTTGATCGATGATTAAATGTAGTGACGATCTAGACACAATGCCACTTCACGACTAAGAGATGAGGATGAGGATGCGGTTGAGATTGAACATATAGAGGGAGATGGAAGGGAGGATGTTGCTGGAGAACAAGAGGAGATGGCACATACAGATTTCAGGGAGGAGGTTAGGGTAGAGGATACGAGAACAAGAACTTCAGCTATGGGTGCAAAATCCCAAGCTGAGAGATCACAGAATAAGAGCGTAGAGAAAGATACTGAGATTTATCGTTGTCTCGATGACTTAGAGGCGAAGGTAAATCTCTTGAATGCAAGAATAATAAGCAATCACACAGAGCTTATGCTTGTCGTATACTCTATCCAATGAGCATTGGAACAAGTTGTCGTCTCCTCTGATCGAGATCCTACACGCACTGAGACTGGCACACGCCAAAATGAGGTAATTTTATCCTTATTTAATGTACAAGATCATAAGTTTCGTTACAATATAATTCATTGCAAAATTAACTTTTCGTCTCTTGTAGGGTGGTAATGATGCAACTTCCAGCGCACACCCTCCAGCTGCTCATGGCCAACATTCTCAAGAACCTATTAATGTAAGGGAGATTAGCAGTGAGGACGTAAGGGATAGAGATGAAGCCGTTGAGGCTGAAAGACAGGCTGTGGCATGTTTAGCGGACTTAGCGACCGTTCCACTGAGGGAAGATAATGTGATACTAGTTTGTAGGCGGCGTAAGCGGTCTAGACAGCTGTGTAGTCCATACGTCGACCCCACTAAACATAAATGGCCTAAGTCCGAGCAAATGATTGATTCAAAGTTGCAGCTGGATGAAGACATATGCAATGAATATGAAGCGTTTATGAAGGGATCATCAATGTCATAGTGAGTTAACTTATATATAATTTTTTTAATAGATATCATATATTTTCTTTATAAATATCATATAAATAACAAACTGACTTCTTTAATGCAGTCGTGATGTACATATTGGTTATTCTGTCAGTATCGAGTGGTTTCGCACATTTGAGGTCAATGATCAATGGATCGATGATTCGGTATGTCACCATCATACTAAATCATATCTAATTTATATGATTTGCACATAGGTGTAATATTTTGTATGAAATATTGGGATTGATGCTTATGTTATATGCTTCATTTTATATAATATAATTTTATGTGTAGTTATTCATCTCTATATTTATATTTTCATGTCAAGTATTATGATTCCTGCTTAGATTGCATCATTCCGTTTCATAATTTCGTGTCAAGTATTATGATTCATGCTTAGATTGCATCATTCCGTGTCAAGATTTCGTGTCAAGTATTACGATTCGTGCCTAGATTTCATTATTTCGTGCCAAGATTTCGTGTCAAGTATTATGATTCGTGCATAGATTACATCATTTCGTGCCAAAGTTACATGATTTCGTATCAAGTATTATGATTTTTGTTTATATTTAATATTTTGTGACATTTTCACTTGGTTTTTGCAGCACATTGATGATTATTTATACCTATTAAGAAAACGACAAAAGGAGTTTTCAAATGCATATAAGCAGGATATATGCATTTGTGACCCTTTACTTTATGTAAGTTTTGATAATTTCCATTGGTCTTTTCTGATTACACTGCATTTTGTTTATTGTTTGACAATCTTCTTCATTTTTTTTCCAAATGGTTTTGTAGACATGTTTTTTTCATATATATAATAAGTATCAAGTAGATCTAGATGCTGATGGTCCTCCATCAAACTCACAATGGGACACCCACCAATGGGACGATGGTCTTCTTGAGCCTGTGCGCGGAACATTTTGTGATGGCTGACCACCATGGCACACTGTCAATAAGGTAAAAAAAAAAATTTATCTTCATCACTTTAAGTAATTAAGTTTAGCAATTTTTCATTTCACTGAAATATGAGCAATTGCAGCTATTAGTGCCATGCCATATTAGTGGAGCTCATTGGCTTGTTGTTGTCATCGATCTACAAAAATTTAGTTTGCGCATTTATGACTCGTATCGACAACATGTGCCATCAGAAGTGCGAATTCGACAGCAAAATTGTTTCAGATTCATGCTTCCTAGTTTTTTGTCAAGCGGAGGTTACTTCATCGCCAAACCTGATGTTGCAATTCCTACGGTTCCATTGTCATGCACATTACATCCAAAATCTCAAGTCCCTCAGCAGAAAACATCGTAAGTTTCAGTCATATCGATTTATTTACATTTATAATGTTACCAGTTTGTTAACACATGCTAATTGCCATACTTTCTTCTTTTTTTATGCAGTGGTAATTGCGGCCCTCATATGCTATATGCCATAGAACATTTATTAGCTGGCAAGCCACTGAAGTACACCGATACCAAAATGCCAAAAATTAGGAAGCACATGACTGTTTATGTATTTGCTAACTCAATTGATGAGAACGATGACTCACAATG
The DNA here is from genome assembly GCA_021397835.1 of Moringa oleifera. Taxonomy (NCBI): domain Eukaryota; kingdom Viridiplantae; phylum Streptophyta; class Magnoliopsida; order Brassicales; family Moringaceae; genus Moringa; species Moringa oleifera. The sequence continues at coordinate 3,560,793 of JAJFZO010000566.1, forward strand.
ACAGCTTATGTTATTTTTCACATAACTATTTTGTATTATATTTTTATATGTATATTTTATATATAGAAAGCAATATTGAATGACAGCAATTATCATATGATTTATATGAAAGATGTTATGAAATTAGGTCAATCTTACATTTAAAATAAGAAAGAATGAGATAGGAGTAATTATGATAAGATTTTAACCAAAACACATTACAAAACTTAGACAACATGATGATAACAAAAAAAATAATAATAAGCAAGATGTCACGAAATCAGACAATATGATACGATTTCTACCAAAATGATGGTACGAACTACTAACAATCATCATACGATTTCATCAAAAAGATGTCACGATGTATGAGACTTCTCACGTTAACAGGATAAGTTATTATCATATGATTCTGGTATACTCCTACGTGCGTTACCTGTGATAATCTCAAGTACATGATAAGTCAACGGTATCAAAAGATAACAAATCAACAGTTTGGTTCTCAATTGTACAATAAATTAACAATAATAAAAAAATATTATATATCATAAGTCAATGATATTATTATCAATTGTAGATAAACAAGGGGTAGCAGTGCAAATCTGTGAGTTATGTCCAGCCACACATTTTCGTTGCAACTATTCAGACACATTCGCTGATTGAGATTGATTTTCTTGATGATGATATTGTGGATTTGAACATGTCAACCGATTATGTCCATATTGGCTACACCTAGAACATTTTTTTTGTCGTGTTCTTTCCCCACTGGAGGGTGTTCTTTGCTTTTTTGGACGACCTGCATGCTTACCATTATTCGACGGTAATACAACAACATTTTTGACGTCTTCAGGCACATTTCAATCAGACTTGTCACCCACTGGATAGATTGGCTCATTGTATGCTGCTACTAAGTACTCTTGCTTGTAATAGTCAGAGCAGAGTGTTATAAAATCAATGTTACGCTCCCTGGAAAAAAAATGAAAAATAACGAAGTTATTAAAATAATAATGAAAAATAAAAAAAATGTTTTCAACAAACAATAAATGTCACCTGGATGCAGCTAGTGCATGTGCACATGGCAACAGATCAGTCTGAAACTCTCTACAAGTGCAAGTACATTCCATGAGGTTAACAACCACCTCTTTATCCTTGTGCTTCACTACAAATACATTCCAATCAATGTTAGAAGCTGTCATTTGTAATGAAACTTTTTGTCTTTCATTCATCAAAGTGTGGACCCATTCAGTTAAATGTGCTTTCCAAATCTTAGCTTTCTCATGCCTATCATAAAACCAACGTTGCATCATATCTCTAATGAATTTCAATAAAGCCATGACGGGTAACTCGCGGGCAAAACGAAGACATGGATTCAAGCTTTCAGCAATATTAGTGGTTATGAGTTGGTATCGTCTTCGAGGGCAATACACACGTGACCATTTCTTCGGATCTTCCTTCATGATATATTCAAATGCTTGAGAGTGATGAGCTTGTAATTCAGTCATAAATTGAGTAAATTTAGACTCTCGATATGTTCTTGCTGCACTATAGAATATTTTGGACACTTCTTCTCTCTTAAATTTATTCTTTATATTTTGGGCCATATGCCAAGAACATAACCCATGACAAGAATCGGGGAAGACATTTACAATGGCCTTTGCAATACTAGCATGACGATCCGATATAATAACCAAGTCATCAACATGACTAATAGCTTCCTTTAGTTGCTCTAAAAACCATTCCCAAGCCTCATAGTTTTCCGAGTCACCATAACCAAATGCCAGTGGATATATCTGTTCATTTCCATCCTTACACACGGCTACAAACATGACACCATGAAATCTTCCTTTCAAGTGAGTGGCATCGATAGCAATAACTGGTCTAATCACTGAATGGAACCCCCTTAATGATTATCCAAGGGCTATAAAGCAATACTTAAATCGATTAGTCTCATCTTCTATGCATATGTGAGCCTTAGTTCCTGGATTAGCTATTTGTAACATGTGACAATATGATGGTAATTGTTGGTATGACTCAACTGGGTCACCATAAGTAAGACACAATGCGTATTCTTTCGCCTTCCAAGCTTTGTTATATAAAATTTGTATGCCATATAATTCTTTCATGTCACATATGATATCTTTCGACTTAATAATTCTAGCATTTGTGGATAACCGCTGGGCAATAATTTCTTCAATAATAGTAGAAGTTGCTTGTCGATGTCGTCGATGCAACTCCTCAATTGTGCAAGTGTGGATCAAATCACAATGTCTAATTTGAAAGAATTGTCCTTGTGCAACTTTTACAGCGCGGACCTTCCATGCACAATTTTTTTCTCTACAAGCAATCTCAAATATTGATTTGTTAGATCTAGTGACTCTAAATTCAAAGTTCTCAGTCAATGCATATATACCCAAAAATCGCTTCAACTCTTTCTTATTTGAGAAAAATTGACCTCTAATAAGGGTGTCAGTCGGAGTCACTGATTCCATGGTAGAAGCCGAAACAATGCAGTGTAATTCAGCACCCAACACACTATACCTCTTATTAACACCATCACTTATATTATTATGTGCTTCAGGGCATGCAGGTGGCATATAAGGTGGGATCGAATGTGGTACAGAAGGCAAGTTGTCATCATTAAGCTCAACTTTCATAATGGGTTCAGTTTGCCCTTCTTCAATAGGTTGAGTGGGCTCAATATATGGGACTGGATACTCACACCCAACATCATAGTCCATCGACTCATCTAAGTTGATTTCATCAGTATTCTGAGTGTTTTGGGGAGTCTCATGATGGAATAATGTTTCCATGCCTAAATTATTACTCTGAACAATTGGATGGGTCTGTACATTGGGAATTGCATCAGTAACCTCATTGCTCCCAATACAAGAGTTTAACTGATTGATTCGTTTTGAATTTTCACCTTCACATATACCATGTGTATTCTCAACATTATATCGCTCTACCAAATCCACAATTACACGGGGTACTATGTTATCATCATACAACATGAACTCAACATCATCATCATTCACTAACTCAATTTTCACGGCAGTTTCGTCGGATCTCACTATGGTGTGCAGTGTAATATCATAATTAGAAAAATCTATATCAATGCAAGATTTAACTAAACCCAATAAATGTGCATGTGTCAAATCCTTTTGGACAACATAACCTCGAGTTTTGATAGTCTTACCAGTATACTCAAAACTTTCTCTTGACTCGGATCACTCACCATTCCAAGTTACAATAACACGCATTCTGCAATGACCATGAAAACATTTCAAAAAAGAAGCAACATGTTTAAAGAAGAACAAAACTAAAGTTCAGTAAATAAATAACGATTTAGGTAAATAAGCAACGATATTATCTCATGTATCGATTTCATTAAAGAATATCAATTGTGAATGAAGTCACGATGGTTCACAAGATGACACGAATTTGGTGACTAAGTCACGATTTAATCAAACATAGCACGATTCTTTGTCTATGTCACGAAATAAGTAACAATATTATCTCATGTATCGATTTCATTAAAGAATATCAATTGTGAATGAAGTCACGATGGTTCACAAGATGGCACGAATTTGGTGACTAAGTCACGATTTAATCAAAAATAGTACGATTCTTTATCTATGTCACAAAATAAGTAACAATATTATCTCATGTATCGATTTCACTAAAGAATATCAATTGTGAATGAAGTCACGATGGTTCATAAGATGGCACGAATTTGGTGACTAAGTCACGATTTAATCAAACATAGCACGATTCTCTGTACATGTTACGATATGCATGATACATTACGATTGTTCCTTTCAAACACATAATCTTGACAGTGTTAAGATATATTACCTTTCAAATACATATTTGTTGGTCTATTGACCCACCCGAAGACTTTTTGCTTTTGAAGAAGAATAATGTGTTAACAAAAACGTGAGCTTGGTTGTGTAAATCTTAGATACAATGTGAAGAGAACTTTCAAACACATAAAATCTTGACAGTACTAAGATACATTACCTTTCAAATACATATTTGTTGATCTATTGACCCACCTGAAGACTTTTTGCTTTTGAAGAAGAAGAATGTGTTACCACAAACGTGAGCTTGGTTGTGTAAATCTTAGATACAATCTGAAGAGAACTTTCAAACATATAAAATCTTGACAGTGTTAAGATACATTACCTTTCAAATACATATTTGTTGGTCTATTGACCCACCCGAAGACTTTTTGCTTTTGAAGAAGAATAATGTGTTACCACAAACGTGAGCTTGGTTGTGTAAATCTTAGATACAACGTGAAGAGAACTTTCAAACACATAAAATCTTGACAGTGTTAAGATACATTACCTTTCAAATACATATTTGTTAGTCTATTGACCTACCCGAACACTTTTTACGTTTGAAGAACAATGTGTTACCAAAAACGTGAGCTTGGTTGTGTAAATCTTAGATATAACGTGAAGAGAACTTTCAAACACATAAAATCTTGACAGTGTTAAGATACATTACCTTTCAAATACATATTTGTTAGACTATTGACCTACCCGAACACTTTTTACGTTTGAAGAACAATGTGTTACCAAAAACGTGAGCTTGGTTGTGTAAATCTTAGATACAACGTGAAAAGAACTTTCAAACACATAAAATCTTGACAGTGTTAAGATACATTACCTTTCAAATACATATTTGTTAGTCTATTGACCTACCCGAACACTTTTTACGTTTGAAGAACAATGTGTTACCAAAAACATGAGCTTGGTTGTGTAAATCTTAGATACAATGTGAAGAGAACTTTCAAACACATAAAATCTTCGCAGTATTAAGATACATTATCTTTTAAATACATACCTGTTAGTCTCTTGACCCACCCGAACACTTTTCACTTTTGGAGAATAATGTGTTACCAAAAACACAAGCTGAGTTGTGTAAATCTTAGTTATAACGTGAAGAGAACTAACCAAAATCAATTGATTTTGCTTTTGATTCCTTTTCTAGCTTCTGTGTAAGTAGATCTGAGGTACAAACATGAAAAAAAAATTTGGGGAAAGAGGCTGGACAAAGAGGGAGAAAGCTCGATGAGAGAGAAAGTTCAATGAGAGAGAATACTAATACTGTGTACTGTTTCTTTTTTTGAATTTATTTACTTTTTAAGGGTATTATTGTCTTTAATATGGGTATTTTAGTCTTCACAGTACATTAAAGTGCTAAAAACATAAAAGTTAAAAAAAAATGATTTGTTTTACAAAACAAGAAATAAGAAGTGCTATTTTTATCAATTTCCTCAAGAAAATATATGCTTAAAAAAAGCTTAATTAGCTGACTGTTATCAGGCTATTGATGAATTCCAAAACAACAAGATTATATAAACACACCCAACTTGCAGAAGAATTGGCAAAGACCTTCATAAGCTGTCTCACTCATGCAGCCAAGACGCCAGGTAGGTAAAGCTTTGTAGAAATGACATTCTCTGGACTTGGTCTATATTGCCTCAAATGATTCAAATGATAAGGAAGTGGTAATTAAACTGAAGAAACTGAGCAAAAGTTAGCTTATGAACAAAGTGTCAAGGAGCCAACTAGTTGCGGCAATATAATTAAATCTAGGTGATGACAAAGCCCTCATGTCCAACCTGTCATAGAGAAGGTAGATCCTTGTGGTGGGTGTTACATAATTTAACCAAGAAGGGACGACTGGAATGAACATATCACCGTCTGAACCTGTGATGATAGATAAATAAATGGGAGCACAAATTGGCAGGAATTGCTATAACAAGCATTTTAGTTATTGAACATAACAAGTTTAAGGTTCTTTACTTCAAAATTGATGGAGATTGAACATTTCACCCATGTGCATCCTTTGATTCTCTTGGAAGAGGACGATGGCCGAATTCTCTGCAATGGGTGTCAAAAAGGATTGTCGGGCCCAACCTACAGTTGCAGCCACTGCAAATATTTCCTCCATAAGTCCTGTGCTGAGCTTCCACACGAGATCCAGTGTTTCTTTCATCCATGCTCTCTTACTCTCCAAATAACCAAATACTATGAGGGTGGAATTGTTTACTGTAATGCTTGCAGCAAATCTCACTGGGGTTTGTATTACCATTGTGACTGGTGTCAATATGATGTGGGCGCTGAATGTGCCCTGCAGGCAACCAAATCGCCTGAAGATGATACGGATCAGCAGATTCGGCACTTCAGCCACGCCCATCCATTGGCAGTTGCAGAGAAGAAGGAAGAGGATGAAGCTTCTTGCAAAGTATGTGGAAAGCTCTGCTCAGGCCTAGCCTACGGCCGCAACCAATGCAACTTTTTCCTCCATAAGTCTTGTATGGAGGATTTGCCACAAGTTATCACACACTTCTTCCACCCATGTCCTCTTGTCCTGCTTTCGACTTGTAAGTAATACTGCGGGGCTTGTGACCAAGAACGTGCCGGCTTGGCCTTCTGCTGTGGACAGTGTAACATCCTCTTGGATGTTGAATGTGCCCTGCTACCCATCATGGAATCAGAAGGTCCCAAGCAGATCCCACATTTTAGCCACGGCCCTCTGTTGACACTCTATGAGAATAGGGAGGATAGCAATGATAAAATTTGCTGCAAAGGGTGCAGTCAAAACTGTTTAGGTCCTACCTATGGTTGCAGCAGATGCAACTTCTATTTACACAAATCGTGTGCTGAATTGCCAAAGATGATCAAACATCCCTTTCATTCTCGGCACCCTCTTCTTCTGGTTCCTCTCAAGGGCGATGGTTTCTCACCACTTCTCTCTTGTTTCGCCTGCAGCAAGCAATGCGGGTACTTGTCTTACTTCTGCATATCGTGCCCATGTCTACTCGACATAAACTGTACTTCGCTAAAGCCCAACATCAAGTACGAAAACCACGAGCACCTTCTCGTTTGGATTGAAGAAGGGTCTGACAAACATTACTGCAAAAGCTGCTGGAAGAGCTGCAATGCCTCCCACCTCCGATGCGTGGAATGCAATTTCAGTCTCCATGTGGAGTGTCATCCCTCTGTGCCGCATTCCATCAAACACAAGTGCCACATAGGTCCTCTGGCTTTAACTCAGCTGCCTGTCCCTGATGATTTAGATTCAGACGATGAATTTTACTGTGATGCCTGCGAGACTTTAAGAGATCCGAAGGACCCCGTTTACTACTGTGCCGAATGCGACTTTATCGCTCACATTGACTGCGTCATTTCAGCGGTACTTCTCATAACCCAATATTCATCTGCAACATAACTTCTGAAACATAACAAATAGTTCTGTTCCCAGGTGTTGCCGCAAATTACAGACGAGGGGTCTTCTTCGAAGGAGAAAGATGGGTCTTCGGTGGATCTTGTTCTTGCAAAACTAGACCGAGACATCGAAGAGGTTCGTGCAGCTATGAAGGAAATGAAACTAGAATCCGAGCGCACGCAAAAGGCGAGAGAAGAGAAAGAAAAAGAAAGAAAAGTGCTAGAAGCACGATTACAGGCAGCGATAACCAAAACAGAAGCATTTGAAGGCACTTGAGGATGAACGAGCCCGATTTATTGCATCCACAGAGGCAAACACAGATAGAGTTGCAGGTAGACCTTTCTTCTTGATTGCATGGAATGGAAAATGTGGTTAATATCATCAAGTACGAAATGGCATATACACAATAAATTAAAGGGTAAACATTAAAAATTTAGTTTTTAATTTAAATTTTAAATTAATTATGGGATAAAGTTTTCATAAAAGCAGAGTTATATATCATGAGATTTTTACCTTTAATTATATTATAAAATTTATATTTTATATAAATCTTCAAATTAATAATTACGAGAAAAATCACTTTCGTTCCATGTTTTTTGTTAATTTTAATGTCAATGATTTTTTATTTATGAATTTATAATAATACCTTTGTGACCATAAGCATTAAAACTAATGAAGTTTATTAGGTAGAAGTCTAGTAGGAAAAAATTAAATTGTAAAGTTTTAATTAATATAATTTTGAGTAAATAGCATTTAAAACCTTAAATTTTATCATTTCTCTCCAATTAAATATTTACTTTCAAAACATATCTAAACAAACTTTACCATTTCTATTTTGCCAAAATTGAACTTTATTGAAAAATTTAAACATTAAAGATATTCAAATTAGAGATGTTTTAGAATTTTGACTTATAATTTTTTATGGATATAATACAATATTTAAGCTATCATCATAAAAAAGTTTAAAAATTTTTAAGTATTAAAAATATTTTTTTAAAAAAATATACTATTAAAATTTTAAAAAATTCATAAAAAAATCTAATTAGTTAAGAAAAATTTTAAATTTGGCAAATAAAATTAAAATAAAGTGTAAAATCTATTTGAGAAATTTTTAGTCATTTTTAACAATGAAAAAATTATTAATTTATTATTATTATTTTGAGTGAAGGTTTAATTTAGATAAAATCAATAAATTAGGATTTATTTGGATACATTTTGAAAGTTAGGGTTTGATCGGAGAGAGAGGATAAAACTCAAAGTTTTAAATGATATTTACCTTATAATTTTTTATAAATTTTAATTTAAAAATTATACAAAATATAAATCATTATGATATGATTAATTCTTCAATTTTATATATTTTAAATTTACCTTCTTATTCAGATCAAAATTGGATTATGCCTTTGAAGAATTGGAGATCTTTTAAATGATCATTTAGAAATAACCAAAAAAAAAACACTATTTATTGGAAAGAATTTTAAATATTAAAAAATCTTTTTTCTTTTTTTCCCAATCTTATTGTCTCACTTTTCTTATTATTTTCAAATTATTTTTTAAAAAAATCAAAGTTTAAAAGATAAAGTTCTAATTTTTTCAACTTAAAAATTGAATATAAAATTAAATCAAATGATACAATAAGATTTAAATTTTTTATATATGCCTAAATTAATTTCAACATTTAGTTAGTAAAATTAATTTTTTAAAATTAAAACTTTTATAAATATTTATTTTTCATTTTTCTATAAAAATTGACACCAATCAAATTTATGAATAACCTAATTCATTATATTATACAAAAAAACTTTAAGTAACTTTTAATGATTATATTTTTTCTTATAAGTTTTAATTTTTATTTATCATTGTTTTTAATGTATTTTTATCAGCGTTGTCATCATTATTATCGCTATCATCATCTCTATCAGTGTCATCATTATTAATATCGACGTCTCCAACATTATCGTCATTATCACCGTCATCTTATGCGAAATTCTTGTCTCACACAGGTAATAAATACGATATTTATAAATATTTTATTTAATTTTTTATTAAATATAAAAAATTAAAATAAAGAGTTTTTTTATATCTATTTTGTATTATTTTTTGTATTATTTTTAATAAATATTTGATAAGTACGATAAGTCAATGTAAAGTTTAGTCTTACACAAAATAGATCGAATAAACATTACTAAAATAGTGAATTACTTTAAGTTATATTTAATTTTAAAAATTAAATTAAAATAATTCAAATCATATATGAGTATATTTAAATAGCATAACACCAATTTAATTATGCATCAATGGGAACAAAGTGGTTAATAACATAACATCTCTTGCTAACAAAACACTAATAATTAGGCAAAGCTTGTGAGCCGATCTCCGACTTTATCTTGCAAAGAAAATTAACTATATATTACTAGTGCTAATCTCATAAGCTCAAGCTACCCGAGACAAACCTATGCTTATAAATATATTTACATGTTAATAAGTTCATTTTTATATTAATTGCTGGCTTCCTAAGTATCATGAAGCATAACATGTTTCAAGTTTGATAGCTTCATAAGCTCCGAATGACTTCTCCTTGAGATAATTACTTGCTCTTATTTCTCCGTTTGATTTCTCGGAAAGATGAAGCTTTATGCCTGTAAGCGCCGCCACCATGAAAACAAAGATCGTGCCAATACCTACAAGTCAAAAACTTGAACAATTTTGATTGAGAAGATTAATCATCTCGAATACTCATTAACAGTGTTGTATGATCATTGAAATTTTTAATAAAAATATCAATATTCAAAATTACCCTAACATGTAATTTTATTTAATTGTATATTCCGCTATACATCTTATAAAAATAATAGTATGTTTACATTTATATCATATATTTTATTAATATAGTTGTACCGACATAGAATTATAATGAAACATCAAAAGTTATCTAGTATTTTTAATATATTATCAATAAAATAGTAATATTCAAATTGCAAAATTTTAAATTTTCATATTTTAAAGATTTTTAAAAAATTTATATTCAATCGTTAAATATTCAGTTAAATTTTCATAATTTGATTGACTTGAAAGATGCAGAGACCATAAGAATTTGGAAAATCAGAGTTCGATCTCTAATATTTGACATACTTTAGTTCACTATATAAACATTAATGATCTACTTGCCTCATCTCATGATCTTTCTCCTATAGAGGATTTATTATTTGTGAGGAGAAAGAAAGACCTGAAGACTTTTGATCAAGTCTTCCTGAGTCACCTTCTTGCTGTGTAATTAACTTGTCTGAATCCTTGCAAAAATACATTTGTTTAGCTGATTCAAAGTATGCTACGATATAAATTAGGGGCAAATTAGAAGTAACAGACATGATCAGGAAATTGAATAGAGCGAGTTTTCAGGAGCATAATAAAGAAAAGGTTTAACAACCTAATGATTTTGTCAATGCAGTTTAATATTCAGGTTTGCTTGAGGGTTGTCTGACATGGCGCTCATAAGTTGAGCTTTGTCATCCAACCAGGGACCTGACTAAGCAAGGACGTGGTATGTGTTGTCTTAAAATATTTTTACAAGCAGGATTCAGACAGCAAACTAGATCCACTTTCACATTGATGAACAAGACAGGCAGATTGGAATATGGCATTATAAATCGCTCGAACTAAGAAGAACAGGAAATGAAATCACCTACTTGTCTTTTGTAGTCCTGGTCATAGAACTTGTGAGCAGCATTCTGACAACAGAAATGGAGATCCAACATTTCAGCCACGAGCATCCATTGATTTCCTTCGAAGCAGAGAATAACGGAGGAATCTGCAAAGCATGTTGGAAAGACCTAACAGGTCCTGCTTATCGTTGTGGCCAATGCAGATTTTTCCTCCATAAATCCTGCACTGAGCTTCCACGGGAGATCCAGTGCTTCTTTCATCCATGCATTCTCAATCTGCATATCTATTTGGGAAGTTCTATTAATTGTGATGTTTGTTGCAGAATGGAGGGTGGCATCTATTACCGTTGTCACGAATGTCAATATAATGTCTGTGTTAAATGTGCTCAGCTACCAACCCCAACATCTGATGATGATGATCAAATTAGACATTTCAGCCATCAGCATCCGCTGGAACTAGTTGAGACCAAATTTGAGCATCCTGCTCGTTGTAATGCTTGTAGAGATCTGTGCTTAAGTTATACATATCAATGCAAACAATGCAAGTTTTTCCTGCATAAATCTTGCTTGGAAAACTTACCGCAAAAGATAGAACACTTCTTCCATCCTTGTCCTCGCCCTCTCATCCTGCTCCCATCAAAGTGGGGATTTCGTTGCTGTGCTTGTAATGAAGAAAGCTCCAGTTTGGCATTCAGCTGCAAGAACTGTAAGTTCCAAATGGATGTTCAATGTGCCCTGCTACCTACAAGAAAACCAGACAATGTCAAGCAGATAGAATACTTCAGCCATGGCCATGCTTTGACATTATACGACAATGAGAATGGCAGTGAAGTTCTTCTCTGCAGAGCGTGTGCTAGAAGCTGTTCAGGTCCTATTTATGCTTGCAACAGATGCAACTATTACTTGCACAAGTCCTGCATTGAATTGCCTAGACTAATCCAGCATCCATTTCATCCATGGCATCCTCTTAATCTTCAGGCTGTTAAGCAAAATTACTCCGTAACTTCACCAGCACCATCATTTACTTGCGATGCCTGTGAGGAGATATGCACAGGCTTCATCTATCACTGCTCCGAATGTTACTATTCCCTGCACTCAAATTGTGCTTCATTGACGCCCTCTGTAAAATATGGAAATCATAGGCACCTGCTTACTTTGTTTGAGGAAACATCAACAAAGCGTTTCTGCGAAGTCTGCTACAGACAGTGCAAGGGCCTCCATCTGAGATGTGTTGAATGCAAGATCAATCTCCACGTCCACTGTCATCCATCAGTACCGCGGACAATCAAGCACAAATGTCACATAGATCCTTTGAGTTTCACAGAGTTGCCTCTCCCTGATGACTTAGATTCAGATGATGAATTCTATTGTGATGCTTGTGAGACTTTACGAGATCCTAAAGATCCTGTTTACTATTGTGCAGAATGTGATTTTGCTGCTCATCTCACCTGTGTGATCTCAGAGGTATGTCACAATCTTCTGGTGTTGTCATCTCTTTCAAATGCATTTGTTTTCCTTCATTTTTCACTTCTTTTGCCACTTAATCTTTCTACTTAGGTGTTGCCAAAAGTTACTGATCAATTGGGCACAGAAAAGGAAAGAGAGGATCACATTGTAGCAAAACTGAACAAAGAGATTTCAAATCTTCGTGGAGAGGTGGAGGAGCTGAGCGAAGCGTTGGAGCTTCTGGGGAAAATAAGACAGCAAGAAGAAGAAAAAAAAGGAGATCTAGAAGCAGGACTAGAGGTGCTATCAAAAATTCTAGATGAAGCAGTAGAACCACTAGAAGCCAATCTAACAAGAAAAATACAGGAACTTGAAGAAGAACGTGAGAGGTTCCTTAGGTCTAGATCATCAAACACGAGCAATAAGTACCCAGGTGAAAGTTCAGGAACACAAGAATCAGCTAATGAGACAGCTTCGGGTGTATCTCAGTTCCTCGAAGAGCAAAAAGTCATGTATTTTAGAGCTGTATTTAATATCGCAAATGTCAATCCCAGCAAAAAGTGATTCACTGCAAAGTTGATGCCATAAGTTGATTTGCAAATTATGATTACCAACTTGTTTCAGAGAATTAATTATATGGAAATTTTGAAACACAGAACTTCTTCAAATTAGTCTGATGAATGACCCAGAGTTAAGAAAACAAAACGTGAAACTTACAAACATGAAATGAATATGAGATGATGCAACCTTAAAATAACTCAACCTCGAAACTAGCTGACCTTGGTGAATCAATGAATTGAATCAAAAAAAGTAACATTCATCCAAATTGGGTAACCGAGCCATGGACCACTTCCCATGACTTTGTTTTTAAGACTTCAAAATAATGACTACTAAGGTGATGTAAAATGCAATTAGTCTACTATGACATTATTGATTTTCTTTTTTATGCTACCCTGAGTCTAACAACACTCTTGAAAAGGAAATAGACCATTAAAAAACTGTGTTCCTTGATATGAGGACAAGAACAGATATGCTTGAAACAAGCTCAATTATCAGGCTATTGATGAATTCAAACCAATAAGATTACATAAACATACCCAACTTGGAGAAGAATTGGCCAAGGCCTTCCTAAGCTGTCTCACTCATGCAGCCAAGACTCCAGGTAGGTGAAGCTTTGTAGAAATGACATTCTCTGGACTTGGTCTATATTACCTTGAATAATTCAAACTATAAGTAAGTGGTAATTAAACTGAAGAAACTGCAGAAAAGTCAGCTTATGAACAAAGTGATGAAGGATCCAACTAGCTGCAGCAATATAGTTAAATCTAATTGATGACAGGCACACATATCTAACCCGCGTAGAGAAGCTAGATCCTTGTAGGGGGTGTTACTTAGTTTAACCAAGAAGGGGAAGACTGGAATCAACGGATCACCCTCTGTATCTGCCATCATAGGTAAATAAATGAGAGCACAAACTGGCAGGTGTTACTGTAAGGAAGCATTGTAGTTATTGAACGTTACAAGTTTTGGGTTCTTTACTTCAAAATTTATGGAGATTGAGCATTTCAGCCATGTGCATCCTTTGATTCTCTTGGAAGAGGACGATGGTCGAATTTTCTGCCATGGGTGTCAAAAAGTATCGTCAGGCCCGTGCTACAGTTGCAGCCACTGCAAATATTTCCTCCATAAGTCCTGTGCTGAGCTTCCACACGACATCCAGTGTTTCTTTCATCCATGCTCTCTCACTCTCCAAATAACCAAATACTATGAGAGTGGATTTGTTTACTGCAACGCTTGTAGCAAATCCCACTGGGGCTTGTATTACCATTGTGACTGGTGTCAATATGATGTGGGCGCTGAATGTGCCCTGCAGGCAACCATAACGACTGAAGATGATACCGATGAGCAGATTCGGCATTTCAGCCACGCGCATCCACTGGTACTTGCAGAGAAGGAGGAAAACAATGAAGCTTCCTGCAAAGTATGTGGAAAGCTCTGCTTGGGCCCAGCTTATGGCTGCAACCAATGCAACTTTTTCCTCCATAAGTCTTGTATGGAGGATTTACCACAAGTTATCACACACTTCTTCCACCCATGTCCTCTTGTCCTGCTCTCGACTTGTAAGTATTACTGCGAGGCTTGTGACCAAGAACGTGTCGGCTTGGCCTTCTGCTGTGGACGGTGTAACATCCTGTTGGATGTTGAATGTGCCCTGCTGCCCACCATAAAATCAGAAGGTCCCAAGCAGATCCCACATTTCAGCCACGGCCATCTGTTGACACACTATGATATCAACGACGAAATTTGCTGCAAAGCCTGCAGTAAAAACTGTTCAGGTCCTGCCTATGGTTGCAGCAGATGCAACTTCTATTTACACAAATCGTGTGCTGAATTGCCAAGGCAGATTAAACATCCCTTTCACTCTCGACACCCTCTTCTTCTGGTTCCTCTCAAGGCCGAATCACCACCTCTCACTTGTTTTGCCTGCGGCAAGCAGTGCGGATGCTTGTCCTACTTCTGCATGTCCTGCCCATGTCTACTCGACATAAACTGTACTTCGCTAAAGCCCACCATCAAGTACGAAAACCACGAGCACCTTCTCGTTTGGATTGAAGAAGGATGTAATAAACATTACTGCAACAACTGCTGGTACAGCTGCAAAGCCTCCCACCTTCGATGCGTTGAATGCGATTTCAGTCTCCATGTGCAGTGCCATCCCTCTGTTCCGCATTCCATCAAACACAAGTGCCACATAGATCCTTTGGCTTTAACTAAGTTGCCTGTCCCTGATGATTTAGATTCAGACGATGAATTTTACTGTGATGCCTGCGAGACTTTAAGAGATCCGAAGGACCCCGTTTACTACTGTGCCGAATGCGACTTTATCGCTCACATTGACTGTGTCATTTCAGCGGTACTTCTCATAACAGAATGTTCAACTGCAACATTAACTTCTGATTTATAACCCAAAAAAATTACTGTTCCCAGGTGTTGCCGCAAATTACAGATGGGGGGTCTTCTTCAAAGGAGAAAGATGGGTCTTCGGTGGATCCTGCTCTTGCAAAACTAGACCGAGACATCGAAGAGGTTCGTGCAGCTATGGAGGGAGGGAAAGTAGAATTTGCGCGAATGCGGGAGGTAAGAGAGGAGAAAGAAAAAGAAAGAAAGGTACTAGAAGCACGATTTCAGTCATTGATAACCGAAACAGAAGAATTTGCAGCAGCACTAGACACGGCTGTAGGAAAATTGAAGGCACTTGAGGATGAACGAGCCCGATATATTGCATCCATAGAGGCAAACACAGAGGGAGTTGCAGGTAGACCTTTCTTCTTGATTTACATGAATGGCAAATGTGGTTAAAATCACGAAGTATGAAATGGCATACACACAATGGTAAACTTTTTTTTTTTTTTTTGGGTAAAAATAATTTTTAACGTAAATATTTCATAATTTTATATTATTAATTAAATTTTTATATTTAAAAAAATACTAAATTCAAGTTTTAATTTATTAATTTGATTTAAATTAAATCTTATTAAAAGATTTAAAATTTGAAAATATTCTTTAAAAATAAATTTTTTTTTACTAAATTTCTTTGCATTTGGTCTATGTTCCCCATTTTCTCCATTCGTTCTCTCCTATTTTTCTTATCACTTTTAAATTATTTTTTAAAAAATTCTCACAGTTCTAAAGATAAAATTTATTTTTATCTAACTTAAAATTTTAAATATATATTAAGTCATTTGATACAATAGTATTTAAATAAAAAATTAATTTAACGTAATTTTTTTAAGTAATTAAATATATACATTTTATTCGTAAAATTTTTTATTATATTTAAATTAAAATTTTATAAATATCAACTCTTTATTTTTTAATGAAAACTAATATTGGTGAAGATTCATATTCATGAATAACCTAATTTTTTTTGTTATAAAAAATTTTAAAATAATTTTTTATAATTTTATTTTTTTGTAAATTTTAATATTTTTAATTTATTTTATCAGTGATATCGTCATCATCCTTATCAATTTCATCTTTATCATTATCGTCAACGTCTCCGACACTATTATCATCATCGTCGCCATATCTGCAACTAACAACTTTCAGAGGTAACAAATATGATTATTTGAAATTTTTATTATAATTTTTTTATTAAATATGAAAGAAATAAAAATAAAATATTATCATGTTTATTTTGTATTATTTTGAATAAATATTTTATTAGTATGATAAGTTAATGTAAATTTCAATGTTACAAAAAATAAAAACATTATCAAAATAGTGATTTATTTTAAATTATATTTAATTTTTTATAAATTAAATTAAAATAATTCAAATCAAATGTAAGTATATTTAAATAACATGACAAGTCATTATACATCAATCATAACCAAATTGATTAATAACATAACATAACTTGCTAACAAAACATTAATACCGATGCAAAGCTTGTGAGTCGGTCTCCGGCTTCATCTTGCAAAGAAAATGACTATATATTGCTAGTGCTAATCTCGTCAGCTCAAGCTATACCCGGCACAAAACCTATATATATATATAAGTATAATTACACGTTTAACAAATTTAGTTTTACGCTAATTGCTTGCTTGCTTGCTAGGTATCAGTGTCTTAACATGTTTCAAGTTTGATAGCTTCATAATCTCCCAGTGACTTCTCTTCCGAGAGATGATTATTTGCTTTTATTTCTTGATTCGATTTCTTGGAAAGCTGGAGCTTTATCCCTATGATTGTTGCCACCATGAAAATGAAAATAACGCCGATAGCTACGAGTTGACGTTGGTGTGGAAAACCTGAAATTTTGGTTGAGAAGATTAATCATTTTGATTTTTCATACACAAGTTAATTACATTTATGTTGTATCTTATTAAGATGTTTGCAGCTAATATGAAATTATGGTGAAAGATTAGAAGGTATATAGTATTTTTGATATATTATCAATAAAATAGTAGCATTCAGATCTGTAATTTTGAATTTTTATATTTTTTAGATTTTTTTTAAATTATATTAGTTTATTAATAACTATGTTTGGTATAATAAAAAAAATTCTAATTTATAAAAGTAGAGTTTGGTTTATAGTAAATTTTACTATAAATAATTGGAGTTCACGCCGTGTCGCAAACGTAAATTAACATGAAAAAGAGTGATAAAGGGGTACCTGTATGATCTGCCATGTTGAAAGATGGTGCCTTAGGCTCGAAGCAACCTGTCTGACGATTTCCCCTAGGATTTTTGCATTCCGGGGACTTCCAGGTTAACTTCAGTCCAAAATTATCATCAGCGAGATAAGGACTGTATGCAAATGGAATAGCTACAGTTTTCACTGGCCGGCAAGAGGCCGGCACATGTAAAGAAGATTGTACGGTGTAAACATGATGAGTGGAGCCACTCAGACAGGTGACTTCTGGGAAAGAAGGTGGAAGCCTGGAGGAACAGTTCAGGTAAGTGTAGTTCTTGACAAGGAAGTAGTACTGGAACGGTGTGAGGGAGAGATCCAGGTTAAGGAAGACTTCGTGAACGCAATCTTTGGGGTCAACCAGACTGAGCTTTCTAGTTTTGTAAAGGATTGATTTCACGATTAGGTCTCCATAAGATGGGAAGTGAATGAAGGTTGTGTTGTTTTTGCAGACGAGCTCGAAACCGGGATGGCCATGGTTTCCAGGCTGCTGGATTTTTGGTTGGAAAGGGAAGTGGATAACCGGAGAACCATGGCTGCAATTTACTGTCTGCCTGTTGGCTCTGAAAGCTTCTGAATCGACAAAAATGGAGGAGAAGAAGAGAGTGTAGAGGAGAAATGGAACCATGACTTACAATGCAGAAAGACAGGACTTGTTAGTGTTCTTCCTGGATGTTATATAGAAGAGTCAAAGAGAGTTTAGCAAAGAAAGCCTCCAGCACATGAGAGAGGACTGAAAAGGCTTAAAGGACCCACAAATTAATGGAAGCTTGGACCACCCTGAAGTAATAAGATTCTTCCTACTCTTTTTTCTGCTTTAGTTTCTCTTTTCCTCCTTTTTCCAGGAAACAATCAGGGAGACTGCACTGCTTGACCGCTCCGTCTTACAAGTTTTACTGAAACTTTGTGGTTAAGAATTCAGCCAGCGAAACTAACTACGAATACAAGCATTTCAAAATGTTGACCCAAAGCCACAGTAAAACAACATTCTAGGACTTCAACGAAGAGATCAGACAAGACAAAACCGGAAAAATATATATCTAGATCTTCAACATCAATAAGCCGATAGATTATCAAAATAACAGAATCATTTTCAATTCAATATGACTAAGGTTTTCACTGTAAGATATGAAGTTGTTGCCCAGCAGTTAAATAAGATGCAGGATAATCTTACACTTTCAGAAAATATAATGGAGGCAACAGACAAATCTTGGCTATGATCATAGCCAGCACTTGAAAATATAATGCCCAGAAATTCACCCAGATTGTATACTATGAATAAATACCACAATTGAGCAAAAATTTACATAAGCTCCCTTGCTAGTCTGGCCGGTTTTTCTTGTACAAAGGCAACATCGCTATTTAGGGTAGTCAGCAGATGATGATCAGCATCCTCTTCTTCAGTCCCTTCTGTTAAAGATGATGCAAGAGATCCTGAACCATCGTCATCTGCATTGGTACAATATGTCAACCAGGTAACCAAAAGGAATGTTGTTCAGAAATTAGAAGGCAGGGATCAAAGCACACTATTACTATTACTATTACTATATTCTTACATGCTGGTAAGAGCCTGTTCACGACAGGCCTGTTATACTCAGCATCTAAAGAATAATAATGAAAAGATTGCAAAATGTGTCATTACGTTTACTAATATGTCAAGCATCTACAATGTGATCATTACGTCATTCAGGTAATTAAAGAAAGCAGGTCAAGATACCCAAAATGGTTCCAAGACAATCAGACAGAAATGGAAAAAGTAAAATAAACGAGAAGAAAAGAGATCCCAATAAGAGGAAGAAGAGGGTGGGGGAGGAAAGCTCTGTCAGCCCTAATGCAGAGAGTTCATCTGCAGCATAGCCAGTGGATACATTTTTTCTTACAAGAAGCAAGCAGCCAAAATATGCAAATTTCTGAATTGAACCTCAAAAACAAATTCTTAGAAGCAGAAAATAAATAAAAATATGAAAAACAAGAGAGAAGGGAGTTTCGAGGCATAATTTTCTGAGCAAACTCACCAGAATATGGTGGATGATCAGGAAGATGCCTAACGGCTGTAACCTGAAGGGTTTGTGGCAGAAGACAATTACAGAATGAACCTAAAGCAAAACAACTCTCTGATCAGAGAAAAAGCAATCTGTAGCTAGGTTTCATAACAGTTGATAGTCAGACATGTTAGGAAACAAGCTACGTGGACCAGCAATTTGCGAGGTCCAGAGGTCTAAATAATACACTGCAAACTCCAAGATAAAACCATTACCCAGATCTCAGGTAAAATAATTATAAATTTAAAAAATTTTGTTACCTAATCGAGCCATCCGATTTACCCATCCAGGAATAGGCTTCCCTGTCAGCTGCATGCATACTTCATCAGTAAAATGGTTGCAGTTCTTGGCAATCAAATGATAAGTGTCCCCATCGTATCTTCTAGAGAGTCTTTCAATGAATGACCTAAATTCTGAAATAGTCATATCGGTGCTGCCCAACAACACTGACCGTCTAAAGATGAATCCAGGACAACTTCTTGGTTCCACTTCAAACACCCCACTGGAAGGATATTCATGGGCTCCAAAGCTATACTCCAAACCATGAACTGATTAGAAAATAAGATGAAACTATTTTAGTGCAACTTGAGCAAACAAGATATTGTAAACAAACCTGACATGGTTATTTACAGAAGCTGTAAGTTTCAAATTGTAATTACTGATTATGTAGGAAACAAGTTTGTTGACAGATAACCACAGTTTGAGGTCATGATAGATATTAGAAATTCATAGAATTTATTGCATGCATAAAATCAGCCTCCAAATCCAGATTTTCCAAGGAGGAATTCTCCAAAAGGCAAGTGGGTTAGCAAAACCCTAGAAATTCCTTCTTGACTTGTCTTTCTTTCTTTTCCCCCTATATGGAGGTGGGCATG
Source organism: Moringa oleifera (assembly GCA_021397835.1). Taxonomy (NCBI): domain Eukaryota; kingdom Viridiplantae; phylum Streptophyta; class Magnoliopsida; order Brassicales; family Moringaceae; genus Moringa; species Moringa oleifera. The sequence goes on from JAJFZO010000566.1 coordinate 3,581,233, forward strand.
GGAGATGGGGGCAGGTTGCCACTTAATCCAGTTCCAACACAAACCACCAATTTACAGTCCCGCCTACACGTTTGGTTTGCCAGTTTATTAAGCTGTAGAAAATCAATCAATCTGAACCTAAGCAATCTAATGGACGCGTCATGTTCTGCTCAATAGTATCAACCTTAACACCCAGAACAAACCTAAAGCAAAGCAGTGTTTTACAAATGAAAACCTATCACCCTACCTAGTTTGTGTCATCACTTCAGTGACCTTAAAAAAAATAAAAATAAAAAAATCCAACCCTACTGATAAAAGAGTTGGGTTTCTATTCAGCTTCTTCAGCCTAAGCATGAATTTAAAACCAAGCAAGCAACTATCTTTGCCAAGTGTCCAGACTCATATCATAGCTTTCCACAGAACTAATGGAAGGACCTTCAGATTAATCATAAGTCCAAATATCCAAGTTGCTTATTCTTGTTCAGTAGTTATTCATACAGCTATCAAGATGCTCCATTTGCCAGCAATAAGGGAATCCCATATATGGAGGGAACCTAGCATATTAAACCACTATTCGTCATTCCTCAAAAACCTAATAGTTAATGAATTCCTCATGTGAAATGATATGTGAATTCCTCATAATGAGTTACAATGCAAGACAACAAATTAAAATTCTCTACCAAGGTACCACAGATATTCCTGCACCAATTTAGGATTGAGATTTAAGACAAGACTCTTATGTTTTAGCATGTGAATATGAGCAGTTAGACACCAAACTTGTCCAACAGTGCCAGTTGATAAAACCAACAAGCATTGCTCTATGTAGGATGGTTTGAGGGTCTGAACAAAGCAGCCAAAGCAATGGTCATGCCAAGAGTATGTCACACCAATGTCTGACATCCTTGGCAGTAGATTCCCCTCAAATTTTGAGATAACAAACTATCTTCCTCTAGATATTTGACATCCCAGCAGTGATTCCAGCCAAGGAAATCTTTCTAATCAGGTGTGGCAGATTTTGAAGGTCTTCCAATGGTTATGGGTTTACACAGCATGACATTATTAACTTACTGGGTTTCTACTTCAAGTGGTAACAGGTTTAGGGTAACCATCATTTGATTCTCTGCTTGTTCCTCAGAATTGTTTTCTGTCCCTCAAAATAAGATTCTCTTATTATCTTCTAAGGACTGAAACTACATAGCACAGCACTGTGGAAACTAAAATATGCATAAAGACCTACTAAAGAACTCACAAAGAGAAATTGATATAATTTTTCACAAACCACCCAATCTTCCAGTACATGACACGTGTTTGCCAACAAAACAAACTTGACACGAGTCTTAAAACAAATTACCGCATAAATGTTTGCGCTTTCCAATAAGAAAATAATGGCCAGAATGACAACTGCACAAAGTTTTTAAAATTTGCAAAAGTGGAAACTAAATAAATGAGCAAAGATAGGCATACAGAATCCATGTACCTTCGATACCAGAGTGAAATATTCCAAGCCCAAACCAGTAAAGGTAGTTATTGATAGGTGTCAGATCATAGACATTAAGATACAACAAATGATGGTTGCTTCCTCCATTGCTCTGCTCCCTTGTCTCACTCGAGCTTGAGCTCCATGGAAAAAACCGCATATTGCTCAAGCACCAACCCTCAATTCTCCAATTCTAAATTACAAGCCCATCATCTTCTACACCAAACTGTTAAAGATCCCCAAAACCCAAAAGAGAATAATCAAAATTAGAATACAATTTGCATAGTTATATAAGAGATTCCCTCCACATTATGAAAACATAGGTTACTGAGCAAAGTAGTTTCAATACTCACAGTTAAGTGTAAAGAAAGAAGCCAAAAAATTCCTTTATTGCTGAGAAAAATTAAGCAATGAAACAAAAAATCTGGGTTTTAATCATACAAGAAAGTCAAGCATGCATAATGAAAAGCAATCAATTTAGCATCCTAACAGTTCAAACGAAATGGCAGAGCAAGAAAAATTGAGTACAGAAGCAGCAAGAAGAGAACCAAAAGAAACCATATGGCTTCTGAGAGAACTAAAGAAAAGGACAGGGCTTTTGGGTTCCAATCTTTATTCAAGGGTAGTCAAAATCAATGCTTTCAAATTTCATGCATTTTCTCAGGGACCAAACAAAGCAAAAATCCATAACAGAACTAACTTTGATAATTAACCTCAGAGAAGAATAACAAAAGGAGGATCAAAGCCAGAACTCCAGAACAACCAAAATGGTGCACAAGAAACAAAAGAATTTATCTCATATTTTCTCTTAAAAGAAATTAACTTGGCCGCACATATAACACATATATAGATTAGATAGGTAGATACAGGGAGAGAGAGAGAGAGAGAGAGAGAGCTTACGAAGCTATTGATGATGGAAATTGGGCTGGGGCAGAGATCGGAGCAAGAGAGAGGACGTTTCAGGGAACTGAAAGCACTCCTGCTTTTTTTCGGCAAAAGAGAAGAGAAAAGGTGGGACCATGTATCACGAGGACTTGATGATGATGGATAATCATTAATCCATCTATAAGTTTCAACTTAATTATAGTATTAGAATGAGAAAAAATAAAAAAATAATATTGTTTTTAATATTTCAGTCAAACTTTTGAGATTGATAAACAAAATAATAATCATGATTTTCACTTGGGAAAAATAACAATTTTCTGATATTTTATTATGCAAATTAATGAAAATTGAATCATTTTAAGTGTTATTTATTTTTTAAAAAAATATTATTTCATTGTTAACTTTCCAGATTGTGTTTATTTGTACGATATTTATCTCATGGAAACGTATTATATGCAAGTTTATTTTGTATTTTTTGTATTTTTATTTAAATTTTAATTGTTTCCTCTAGTTTATCTTATGTTATTTTATATTTTACAACTAAATATTACATATCACACATTAAGAAACAGCATCAACTAAAAACATATAAATTTTCTAATTTTTAAAATGTATTTTACAATTATAATAAATAATTTAAAAAATAAAATTTTAAATAAATATTATTTTAAACATTAAATTTTGCACTCTCTTTTTAATTAAGTACTGATTTTTAAAATATTTTTATTTATTAATTTTTATTTATTAATTTTTTAAAATTAAATTTTAGTTAAAATAATTGTTAAAATAATAATTTTTTATTATTAAACTATCTAAAAGAATTACTTAAATAGATTCTAAATTCTATTTTGATTTCATTTCATAAATTTAAATTTTTAATTATATAAATTTAAATAAATTGGGTACTCAAGAAATTTTAAATTTTTTTGTGATGATATCTGAAAATATATTTTTTACATCTACAAAAATTTTAAGTCAAAATTTATTGTAAAATATTTTTAATTTAAATATATTTAATTTTTAAAATTTTTAATAAAATTTAATTTAATCTAAATTAATAAATTATGATGTGTTTGAAGATGTTTTACGACTTAAGATTTGATTGAAAAATACAAGAAAGATTTAAAGTTTTAAATGATATTTATTTTAAATATTTTTAATAAAATAATTTTAAAATAAATAATATTTACAATAAAAATAAAATATTTATATTCATAAAACAAAAGTACATCAATAATTTATTGAACAAATTCAGAAAAAATAAATTGTTAGATCTTACATTATTTAAAAATTATATTAATAAATAATATGAAAATCAAACACATTAACACAATCATCTAATAACTTGTGTTTTTTCTAATTTTTCCTAAGTTCAAAATAATAAAAAAAATAAAAAATTGGGAAGGAAAAAAAAAGAAAAGAGAAATTAGAATAGGCTCTTTAATTTTGAAGAAAGCAACATTTCATCTGAAATCTGTCAAAAAAACAGAAAATAATTATACATTTCTAAATGGAAACAATAGCTGGAGTTGGCAATTTGGAAATTTTAGCTTTAATTAAGCCTTGTTTGGTACAGCAATTCTGACAAAAAAAAAATCCAAGCCAACGATTGGCTGACATTCTGGAATTTTGGTATGTCGGGCCCACAAAATTTTTTTAAAAAAAATCTGACATTTGGAATCTGCAAAATTGGCAAACATCATAAACAAGCAGAAATAATAAAAATTTTGCTCAGTGGTTTTCTATTTAAACCAATAGAAAATTATCATTAGATTATTTGATTTTAATAATTTTCTTAAAACCACTGATTTTAAATATCTCTTACCCATTTGATTAATATATTTTTTTTATTTTCTTAAAAAATTTACAATATAATAAAAAGTCAAATTTAAAATTTTCACTTCATAAAATTTTATTTATTGTAATAAAATATAATATTTAGATCTACAAAACAAATTAATTATCTGACACCTTAACATTATTTAAAATAAAAAATTTTGAGTGAAATAAATTTTTTACTTTATTTTAGATTTATAATTCAAGTTTCAACAATTTGGATATAAGATTTATTTTTTATAAATTTTGATTATATAAATTTTAAAAATATAGTTTTATATGTTTTTGTGATAATAATTTAAATATTTTTTTACTACAAAATTTTTTTAAGTCAAACTCCTTTATATAAGATTTTTAGTGTAAATATTCTTAAATTTTAAATTTTTTGATAAAATTTAATTTATCCAAAATTTGTAAATTAAGATTTGATTTATCACTTTTTATATATAAAATTTTAATTAATAACATAAAAAAATTTATAAAATTTTTATTTAATTATTTAAAAAATTTACTTATCATTATTAAGAATTTAAAAAAATAATGTAATTAAATTTTGATGCATGATTTACTAAATATAATAAAAATAAACACTCAATGATTTTACATATGATTATATTTTAAAAAAATGTTATTAATTTATTATAAAATTCTTGCAACATGACATTGACAGTTGTCTTAATTAACAAAACGTTCTTATTATTTATTATGATAATTTTATAATTAATTTCATATCATAATTTTAAAAAAAATTATCAGGTCTAACATGTTCAATCAGCCTTAATTTAAGATACAAATATAAGTTAAATTAAACACTTTCTTAAAGAATACTCGCTATCAAAATTATTTTGCAGCGCTGTTATGATCCTTTTGGATTTCAATCCTTTGTTCATCTGGTTCAAACTAGATCGGGACGTTGACAATTTGATTTGATATATAAATATAAAAATAAAAATATGTATGAATTAAATATTTTTAATTTACTGTAATTAATTGATATAGTTGGACGCGTACGTATAAAATATAATATCTTGAATCATATATTATTAAAATCCAGCGAATTTAATTTTAAATGTACAAGGAATTGGGTCTCATATTATGTATCATTTGTATATAAAATGTAATGTGATTTTTTAAATTAAAATTATTTATTAAATAATAAATTTTAATGAAATACTAAATAAATTAAAAATATAAACAAATTATACTATTCCCTAGTGAGTTTCAAGATAAACATAAATCTAAGTTTAAATAAATCAGAATGCGTACTGTTGGCTTGCGGATGATGAGTGGTGAAACTGCGACCCACTTACCTGCAATTGTGGCCCTGTTTTTGCGTCTGCCATGAGTTGCAGTTGCCATGGGAGTTAAGGGGAAAGCTTCAGACAGGTTACATCTAAGAATGATCTGATTTAGATTCTGTCTGAAAAATGTGTTTTAGTTCAGAAAAAAAGCTCAGAAATAGAGATTGTGTCATAAGCTGACGCAAAAATACCTAAAAGAGGTGAAGCTTGAAATAGAGGTCATGTTGCACATTCCGAATATGAGTTCATGCCGCAAGCGGAACTAAAGGCGCCCTGAAGGGTAAAAGCTCACATTGAAAGCTAACATAAGGCCAAAAGGGCCAAACAAAGGAAAAGATCTTGAAGATTTCACGTCCACAAAAACAAGGCCACTAAGTTCATCTCTAATTTTGTATACTAAATTTAATATTAATTTAGTGTTAAAAATTTTTTAACAAATTTTAATATTAATTTTTTATTTTAAATTTATTTACATTAAATTAATGTTATGATATTATTTTAATAATATAAATAATAATTATCAACAAAAATATTAATAAATATTAATTATTTATTTAAAATAATAAAATAATAAATATAACTTAATTTTAATTTATATATTTTAAAAAATTAATATTATATAATAAATTATAATTTTTAATAATTTTTAAAATTCATAATTTATCAACTAAATTTTATAAAAATATTTTAACGTAATTTTAATTTGATCATTTTTATGAATTACTTATATTTTTACAATAATGTATGATAACTTTTTGATAGAGTGATTTTAAATACATGATTCAAATTCAATATTTGAATGGTATAAAAAGAAGTGGATATGACTTTTTCACGTTTTAAATAATTTTAAGGTTAGTTTACTATTATTGAAGTGTTTTAATTTTAATTAATATTATAATTTTAGTTTATATTATAATCGTTAATGTGTTATTAAGTTTATTATACTGTGTTATCAATTGAAGTAAATTTTATTTTTATTATATTCACGTAAAATTTAAATTATATCATAAATTATAAATTACTATGAATTTTTATATATTTTTAAATAATAATTTTAATATTATATATAATAATATTATTAATTAAATAAATTATTATTAATAATTTAAATAAAACAAAATTATATATTGAATATTGATCTTGTTTTAAAGATCTTAATGAGATATTTTCAATAGTATAATTTTTTTAATAATATCATATATTTATTAAATTATTGATCAAAAATATATTTGATTTAAAAACTTTAAAAAATAATTAATTTTTTTAAAAAAATACATTTATTGCAGTTATAATGCTGCACCAAATTACTTAATGCAATTTAACATTTCATTGGAGAGGATTTTAGAAATTTTAAATGATAATTTGTCGTTTTCCGTGTTAGTTGGAGATGATCTAAAGGTGAACAAGTTCAAATATTAAACCTACGAGATTGAAAAGGAATATCTAAAAAGCCTTAGAGTTTGAGTAAAGATGTCAAGACACCTTGTTTCTCATTGCTTGTTTTGCTCTTTGTGACAGGTACCACTTGATTTCACCTCGCAAAGATCAAAGGCTTTAAGGTACCCTTGAAAGGAAAAAAAAAAAAAAGTACAATACACAGGATGTTGCACACCCCAAAGACTAGAAAAATGCAGCTAAAAAACCTGAGTAAAAAGAGACAATATGTTTTCTTCTTTCTCATAATCTCCAACTCAACCAGTCCTTACTCTAATATTGTGAAATCATCTTACATGAATACTGTGATCATTAATAACACCTTTGGATTATCTCATATTAATTATAAGATGGTGTGATAATCACTTTATAAATTCGAAAAAAAAAAAAAAAGCTTCAAGGATTGGAAATACTGATGTCAAGTTTCAGCTTTATGGTATTTTCCATTTTCCAATCACTTGGGGAGAAACTTTCTGTGCTTTCTAAAGGAAAATGCATATGAATGTGTACCCAGAAACGAGTTTCGTTATTGTCGCGCATATACAGCAGGGAGATCTCACGTTAGATTATATATTTACATCCATAAGATATTTGCAATTACAAAGTGTTACATATCATCTGGAATCTCCAGAAAACAGTGGCAATCACAGGAAAGCCCCAAATAATTGGACTCTGTCTTCTGCACAATCCACTGGACCTCAAAAGCAGTACCGGGACATTGTTGCAGGAGTGCTTTGATTGCTTCAATTGCCTATACAATTGATATCTTGGGCATCAACCACGTTGTAGTACAAAGAGGATGTCTTGCCATCAAATGTGGAGACAACCTGATGTACAGATAAACCACAGTACCGCTTCCCCAGCCGGGCAATGCAGATTTCAATGACTCTCTTGAACATGCAGTCTCCTTGGATCAGCGGTTGCTCCACAAACTCAACCAGTGGCATCCACTGTAAGACAATCCAGGATATTTTACAATGTCAGAATCGAATAATTTGGATTTAAGCAGGGTGCATTCAGTGCTCTAAATGACTCGGCAATCTCAGATCACTTTGCCTCATGACATAGTTTGTAGGAAAGAATCTGTTTCAGGACAGATCACGGGGTAGCCTGAAAGAGTCTTCTGCAGAGCAATAATAGAAGGAAGTTTATGTTACCTTGGCTGCTTGGATTTCAAGATCATCAACTATTATCTGAGTTGATTGAGGCTTAAGCAAGCAGATGAAGAACAAATCTGATTTTTCAAAGGCCACATTCTGAACATGCCTGGAATTGCAATCAGTCAGTTATCAGGAGATAAATATGCAGGCAAACCATGAACATTATACTATCACCACAATTTCTGGAGGTGTATATTAGTACCTGAAAGCTATAACCTCAACGAACTCAGTATCAACCTGCATGATAAGATTGTTGCAGCTTATATTAAAGGATGAACTTGATTGGACCTTGATGTGAGTGTAAGCTACTTTTATCCATACAGGTGAATGGAAGAAGTTGCATCGAGTACTGAATTCTTACCCCGGTTTCCTCCTTGACTTCCCGTACAGCTCCAGTGAAAATCTCCTCCGACTGTGTTACCAAAAAATTGATACAAAACAAGATAAGAATATTCACCATTTATTTTTGTTAAATTGTTGAGTATCATCAACAGAAATCAGATAAACAGGAGATCTTAGTTCATGTTTATAGACCTTCAAAGACATGATTGACAAGGTATACCTCCTGAATGAAGCCAGTTGGCAATTTCCAGAGACCAACAAACGGTGGAGCACAGTATTTCTCTTGTACTACGAGGATCTGCAAGTGATTATCATGAGTGTTTAGCAGAAATAAATTTTCAGTGCTTAACTCATTCGTACAGGTAATTGATAAGATGCATGTCCACAAGTCAGCTGGTAAAACATTTTGCTTTCTAGGCTCCCTAATTGTAAAAGATGCTGTGACTCCTTTCAGACCATGGCACGGACATAACAATGAAGATGTCGGTGTTAGGAAGAGAGTAAGTGGCTTGATTTTGTCAGAAATCTGAGACAACTCTCATTTTAACATTGAAATGAATACTTAACAACAGCATTGTTGCTATTGCTTGAAGATTCGAGGCCATTATCTGCAACTGCCAGATCACTTGGGTTTCGACCTTTCTCTTATTTCAGTATGTAGAGGCCGATCTGACAGGAATCTCGACAAACAATCAATATCAAATGTCCATATAAATTGAGCAATATAGCAGCCAGGCTAATGATCAAGCCAGTCATGGCTTGTATGCATGTCAAGAAGCTAGAAGGACTATGTTTGTTAGCTCCAGTGTGAATGCTAATGAGTGAAGAAGAACAGATAATTCAGTCAATTAGACCTCTTTGAAGACATCAATGAACTGCAAATCATATATAAAAGTAGAAGACAGTGATCTCAGGTTCATAAACATTAAGTTTGGAAGCAAACAGCAGATATCAGCTGCGAATATGTCAGTTTGGTTTAATTTGTATATCATGTAAAAAGTTCAGCTTCCTTCTTTCCTAATGGAGTGTTGGGTTGAGTTATTATACCTCATTGTTTTCATTGATGACAAATCCACCAACTCCTACTTGATGCGAAGCATTACCAGGAAGCATACTAGGTCCATCAGGAATCCAGTATGTTAGCATCACATATCCTCTCTCTGCATGGTGATATTCAAAGCCTGCCTGCAACCAAATGGTACTCTCAGAGACTCAGAGGACTTCCACACACACACACACACACACACACACATATATATGAAAAGAGAGAAGGGTAGTGCTCATTTCTAGCTGGAAGGCATAAAAGAGTAGTTTGGGAACCCATATGCAGTCTAATGATAGAGTGCTCTCCTCTGCTGTTAGGTCATAGAAAAGAAAAAAATTCAACTCTTTCAAGATGATCTCTATGTGTGTGTCTGAGAGTGAGAGGAGGACTTACCTTGATCGCAATTGGAACAAATTCTGATAGTTCTGATGGCAACTTGAGCCAAACTCCCTTCTTGTCCTGCAATAAACGACAAAAGATTGTGAATACTCCTAAAAAGATTAAGTAGACATGGAATTTATATAGAATTCAACCTCATTTAACTTGTTCTGGAAAATTTTCTCAATTGCTTAACAGTCTCAAAATCAAGAACTTAATAGGAGCAATCAAGATCCACTTAAGCAGCAAGGAGACATATTTTGTAAGATTCAACTCTAAGGATTACATTTGTCCTTTCCGCAGTGGAAAAACTACACCACAAATTGGAAATCACAATAATAGTTTAACTCACTCTTTTAATCAAATTCAAACCTAACTACATTCATATCAGGACCAAAAAATTTCAGTGAAAACCATTTTTGGTATGGCAAAGACTCTTGCTCTTTGAGTTTATGCCATCATGTTGTATGTATCATTGAAGAAAAAATTTTAGATACCCATCTTTAATTTCAACCGAGCAATAGTTTCAAACCTATCCAATTAGAAAGAAAGAAAGGATATACTTGCTGGTTAGTCCCCAGTCAAAATCATAGATCTGCAGAGTTGAAATATTCTAAGAGAAATCAAAATATCAAGACTGGAACCCATTGTATATATGTATTTGTAAAGCGAATATTAGATAGAGAATCCAAGCTCCAGTCTAATAACATTCACTATCATGAAAGAAATAGGAACAAAATCTAATATTCTGTAGTCCAAATGCTTCATGATAATCAGCAAAAAGGGTGCCTTAAACCTCAAAGCATATAAACAATTGTTCGGATATGGAGAAACTGAACAATGCAATGTGATGTTCAAAGCAAAACACAAGCAATTTACCTTGGTTCTCCAGTGAGAAAGCGATGAGCGAAGCATTGAAGCAAATGCATTAGGATTAGAGGGTAATCCTTCTGGATCAACTACTATTCCTCCATACTGGTCATCAAATGCATCGAGTACTCCCACATTTCTGGAGAATAAACTTGGGTTTGTCCCCCTTGTTCCATTAATCTGATATAAATAATCTCCAGCTGCATCAACAGGACCAATGCCTTTCTTGGACATGCAAGTGTTGTTAGAGATACTTGAAGAAGAGGCCTTTGGAGATATTCCTGAAACAGAAAGACGTAATGGCAACTTCTGACTTTCCAGGTTTAAAATCCTCAAAATTGAAGGATTCTGCTTAAATGTAATCAGAAGTGAAGCAATTTGTACGTTGAACAGAAAGGGAAAGATTAAAAATAAAATAAAATAAAAAAGATGAGAAGACAGATTCCAGATTAAGAGAAGCTAAGAGGAAAAGTAGGATTTTCTCTCAGTCATTATATGCAATGCCCACGTCTTTTTTTCTCTGGTTCCTGTTTGCTTCACTTATGAATCAAGAAACAAAACCCATATTCAAATTTTTGCAACCAAATAGGTAAAAGAGGAGAAATAGCTTCACTAAACTAACTGACGCAGAACAAGAACAGAAACTTTTCTACTGGATTACTTTAGTTCTAAGAAATTAGAAGCCATAAACCTCATGTTTTCCAGGAAAATGCTTACCTTTACAAGAGAAAAACTGTGCAGAGGAGAATCTAGCACCCACTCTGTGCCAGAAACTGGAAACGGGGCTCGAGTCTGTTCTTCTCATAAAAACTATCTCAGATGGCGATAGAGACTCCATGAGCGACATGTCTAATCAAAACACAACTACTTTCACTTCACAGTGATGACAACCACTCAATCCAGTGACCTGAAACTCTAAATATTTATAGGGTATTCTAGATTAAACTATACAATAATAATGTACAATAAAAGGAAAAAAAAATCTGATTTCGAAACACTATCTTTGCATAAACAGAAAACAAGAACTGACTCTTGGGATTCATCGATCTTCGGAGTGAACTAGAACTTGCATGAGAAACTGAAAGCAAAGTTTCATGATGCAGTTTTGGGTGAAAACAAACACATAATGAGTAGATTTAGCACAAGTTTATGCAGTGACAACACATATAAACCATGATTGAACTCTATATCTTATCTGAAAATCAAGATTTGTTGCAGTGGGAAGATTGCTTAATATGTGGTGTGAAATGGGTGGTGTGCGATAATGACAAACAAGAAAAACAATCAAACTTTAAAAAATCTACAACCCATTGTAGCAGCTTAATGAAGAAAACAAGGGGAGGTAACAGAAGTGGGGAAACACAAATGGGTGGTAGCATAAAATGCATTCACTAAAAGGCAGGATGTTGTTTAAAAAATGGGATTTTTCATGAATTTACAGGATATACTCATCCATAAAGAAAAAGTATTTTCTTTTTCTTCAAATTTTTGACAAGGAGACAAAGGAAGAAGCATAGTTGCCATGGGGTATAATCAGGTATATACCTACAAGAAACATGTGCATGAAATTTAGGTACTTTGCCTCCGCCCATGGCAGTGGATTATCATGTGGATCATCCGATAGGATGATGACAAAGAAAACACCCAAAATGATTTTCGTGTCTGTGGAAGAAAGGATTACTACATAAAAAGTTTCTTTAAATCCTTGAATGATTTTCTCAAGTAATTGGACATTGTCACTTGAAAACCATGAAAGCAACTTCATCAAGCCTTCTTGCTACTTACAGCTCAATACCTTTTCATAAGTAATTTTTATAATCATCACCATTTTTTCTATTTTCATTACAATCTCAATCTTATAGATTGGAGTTTCATGATAATTAATATGAAAAATTAACAAAATGTAAAAAGTGGGTAAATTTCTTAAACAGAGAAGAAATCACTAAATCTCTATGGAGATTCGAAAAAGAAAATGACCATGTAAAGTTTTAATTTTTTTCTTCAAGATTGTTAAAAATAACAGTATAGCAATATAGAAATGGTCAAAGCCATCTGATTTTTGGCATCTCAATGTCCTTTTCCTTGGATTTTGATCTCTTTTTTTTAACTCCTACTGACAGTAAATATTCCATCTTGCCAAACAGTTTCTAACAAGTAAAGCCAAGGCCTCCATTTTTTTAAATCAAAAATTTGTATTCAAATATAAATATTTACTCTGTTTTTTTTCTTTTTTGTAAGAAATGTGTTCACAATTTCATCTTATATACTGTTTTTTTTTAACCAAAAAAGGTTTAGAAAAAGAGCGTGTACTTTGTGGTGCTGTATGCAGCGCGTGAGATAAATGGGGTACCTTGTTAATTGGCCTGTGGAATTACGCGGCTGGCATTGCAGCACGTGACTTTCAGATAGCTGGCTGAGACACTGCTGAAAGATATTTCGAGCCCACTAAATGACGGAAGTTATCAAGTACTACTGTGGACCACTCTCCTATCCTACTCCATGTCTTAACTCAGCAGAGCATCAGATCAAGGACGGTGATCAACCTCAGATTGAAACAATGAAATCACATGGGTTTTTAGGGGCAGTAATAAATGTGGGAATTCAAATTTTTATATTGCATAATTTAATTAATTTTTTAAATTCTTATAATTTTTCATTTACCTAAAATTTTAAATATATCATTATTTGATTTATTGTATTTTTCATATGCTACTTTTAGAAAATTAGGCATATTTTCATATTATAAAGAAGATTAAGCTTAGAGGATATACTAATTATACTTAATTTTCTATATTTTATGGTTTTTAGTAAGTATCTTGCGCGGTCACATCTCATGGTGGGTGTGCCTAATTTTAAAATATTTTTTATTATTTAAAATTATCATTTGACTTAAATTATTTATATTTTTCAAATTATTAGGAAAATTATTAGAATTAGTACAATTGTTGTGACAAATTGTTAAGAAATATCAAATATTTGTGATTTTTTAATTTTATAATTTTTAATATTTATAGTAATAATCATACCAATATGGATGAATATAGAATTCTGATCAGCATATTTTATTATATTTTAAAAAAATTAAAATATGCTTACAGGATCTCATTTCCTAAAATGGATGTCCGTTGTAGTGCATTATATAAGACGTGGAGCTGAGTGACAGCCACGTGTAAAGAAGAAGAGACACTAGCCAAAGGCAGACATGTTTGGATTACTATGATCCCACCATGTCGGAGGTGGATCCACGATTACAGCTATTAAAGATATTTATAAATATTTTATTTTAATAAAGAATTATTAAATTAAAATTTAATCTCATTTCATTTGACATGCTTTTATGTTTTATATTTTACATTATTAAAGATTTATTATTTTAATTTTAATTTTTAATTTTTTATAAAATTTTAAATTTTAAAATACATCCAAACAAATCTTAATTTATTAATTTGAATCAAAATGAGTGTTATCAAAAAATTTTAAAAATAAAAATATTTAAATTGAAGATATTTTTTAAAACTTATGCATTAAAATTTTTCAGTGAAAAAATATTTGGTGTACCATCATAAAAAAGTATAGAATTTTTTGACTACTGGAAAATATTTTTTAAAAAAATTATAATATTTAAAAATTTAAAAAATCATAAAAATAGCTCATTAATAAAAAAAATTATTTAAATTTAAGGAGTGAAAATCAAAATAAAGCCTAAAATTTATTTGAATAATTTTTTGAATATTTTAATGACAAATATTAATTTTTTATAATTATTTTTATCAAAATCTAATTTAGACAAAATTAATAAATAAAAATTTATTTAAAAAAATTTTAAACTTAGGGTTTGATTTAAAAATAGTGAAAAATTTAAGATTTAAAATAATATTTGTTCAAATTTTAAATTTTTAAGATTATAAAAAATTTATAATAATTATTATTTATAATATAAATCAAACATTATTTTCATAATACAAACTCTAGCGTAAATATAACATTTAATTCAACAAAACTTTGATGGAATGAATTTTTTTAAAAAAAATATTAAACACTTATCATAAATTTCTCTTTCTTAATGAGATCAACAAAATTGATTAGTGACAATAAAATTAATTAGAACCAAAAAATTAATCATGACCCGTAGGACTTTCACTTTGTGTGCATTAATTTTATCATAACAAGTGGATTACATGTTAGAGAAGTCACTTTGTTATTGCTTTGTAGGGTCAGCAACCTAAACTCATCAAATCATCAATAAATTAACATAAAGAAACATATGAAAAGATGAACAACCAATTTAACCCAATTACAACATGTAATGATTAGAACTCAAACCTAATTAAGTTTTCTTCATTAGTGCACTTGAAGGGTATAAGTCCTTTTCACCAAGCCATCAAGCGCGGTTAAGTTTAAGAGTGATTACAATGACGTTGATAATAATATTAATGATATAAAAATAAAAGTTAATATGAATTTTTTTAAAAAAAATTATCTTACGAAAAAGTGATATGAAAATTTTTCTTGAAAATTAAGATGGTTTAAATGAAATTTAGTAACATGTTTATTAAGTAGAGTATAAAATCAGAGTGAAAAATCAAAGTTACCCATTTGTTTCATTTAAATTTAATATAATTTATATAAAAAATTATATAAATATATAAAGTTAATCAATTAAAGTAATTAATAACATAATCTTTTTTTTGTTTAGTTTATACATTTTTTTTATAAATTAATCATCTAATTCAAAAGTAAAGTTAATGTATTTATTTTTTTAATTAAATACTCTTAACATTATTTAAATGTATAGTTTCAAGCTATTGTTTAATAAATTTTTATATTTTTTTTATTAGCATTTATTTAGTATGCTAAGAGTTACTTATTTATTTATATTATTTTTAAAAAATAATAAATAAAATTATCTATCAAATTGATTTATATAAAATTTATTGGACCAACTTATATATGACCTATTTAAAACTCATTAAATAGGCTTGTTGAAGGTCCAGTTAGATAATCCATCAATGAGAACTAACAAGTTAGACTCATGGGTATATCATAAGAAAAATAATTTTTAAATGAGCGGTTCTGATGATGATAATGATGATAATAATAATAATTTTAGTTTTAGAATCAAATCCATTTTTATTATTATTTAAATTAATTATCATTATTTCTTAAATTTCTATGCCATAATCTATAAATAAAAATTAAGAATAACATAAGATTAGATTTGCATGCATTCTATAAATAAGGGTTATGGGGTCTTAACACATTCTCTACACTAAACAGACTCCCAAATCTCTTATTTTAGTAAACCTAGCCTTTACTAGTATTGAGTAAATATCACTAGATGACCAATGACACCCAGAATTAAGTTGGGACCATAGCTGGCTTTCAAAGTAAGTGGAAAACAATTTGTTTTGGCATGAGGTTTAGTATAGGGATAAACCACTTTTTGAAGACTTTATGTTTATCTTGTTTTGTAATAAAGAGACGTAGCTGAGCGAGCATATGAATTGGTGGAGCAAATTGTGTTTCTCCTTATAGTACATATAAAATACATAGTACTTCATTTTTGAGAAAAAAAAAAAAAAACCAAATTGTGTGACTACAAGTAGAGCGTGCGATACTTGTGCACGTATAAATTTCGAAAAACAAATGGCGACTTACATAGTTTTTCATTGATTATAAACTCATAAAATATATATATATAATATAAATCTAAATATATTTTTACTTTTATAAAACATATTTTAAAAAATATATCTCCACATAATAAAATTCACTATGACTAAAGCAAACAATATATCATGAGATCTCAATAGAATCTATATTGGAAACTTCAAACAACGACGAGATTTGCTTGTTTTGAATATCTTGAACACTTTACAACTCCCATCCATGTAATTGCAAGGACATAATGTCATTTAAATTGGCATTAGAAGCTTTTATTCATGGTTCACACCGTAAAATCCAAGTTAAGGTTGCTTCAACTTCATATGGTTGTTCCAAGGAAATTAGAGAAATAATGCAATAAGATGAAGATCTATGCAGACAGGAAGGAGAAAAGAGGAGGGAGTTGCAGCTGCCAGAACATCAAACTGTATAATGTGGATTGACATCAATGTCCAATCCTCGTAGTTTGGCGAAGGACTCGACTTTGCCTTTCAGAGTGTGAAGCTCCCTTAGTCTGCATATGAATGAACAGAACACATCAACTTTCACAAATAATGTTACAAGGAATGAATAAACAATCTGCTGTGTGTTGATGAGTGACGGACAATGAAGGAAGAGAACAAACCTTGCAATCTCTGCACGTCTCCTGGCTTCTTCAGCCATGATGTTAATGTCTCTGAAAGTGTGCTTTTCTGAGAAAATCTTTGCCTCCGTAGACTGGAGGCCATGGCGTGTCCTCTGTTCAGCTGCCCATGCAGCCTCGCGAGCTTCCTTTCCGAAGTCCTTTTGGGTGGTGAAGGCAGTCTGTCAAGTAAACCAGAAAAATAAATAAGAGAATGTCCCAAAGATTTTTCAGCAGATTGAATTGTTAAGCAGGGCTGTGACTGACTTACTCTTTTGTTTAAAACGAGATCCCAGGCTCTTCCACTGAGAGCATATCGAACAGCAAACTTGATCGGATCAAGCAGCATGTAAGATAAAATGTTGTACAACCAAATAACACCAGTCCAGCCCCAGCCAATTGCATTGATTTCAGCAAAACCCCATGTGGCTACTGCAGATATAACAGTCGCTACCTGAAAAGATGAGGCGTCATTAGTTCGTAAACAAGAATTGAAGTTCTCGAGAAACTTTGTAAGGAAACATAGTTCCTGGTGATAGTTTTCTCGATATTTTCAGACAAAACATAAGACGAAATGTCCAATTCACTTACAAGTTGAGCAATGATGAAGGCAGCAACCAGCAGAAGGCCTGGTCTTTCCATGAATGACCAGCCCCTAGAGCGTGTTACAAATATCAAAGCCTGGCTGATGGTGCTAACTTGAAGGTACACTGCAGATGCCAACTGTCTGTTTAAATCCCTGACAATAATATCACTTGACATGTTGAATGCTTGCGTGTTCAAGTGCCTTACACCGAAATGTTTCTGAGAAAAAGAGAGGAAGAAAGGAAGAAAAAAACAGAGAGATTTAAGCACATTTTGTCATACTGAAGCATAAACAGGTTTTGCTTTTGCCTCGCAACTAATACTAGGTTCACTCTTTTATCTGCATAGCTACAAAGAAAAGTTCAAAGGATCAAGTACCGGGAAGAAATCGGTTTTATAAGTTGCCCAGAAGAATATAACAGTCATCAAGGCTAGGTAAGCACCAATGACAATCCCGGTTGCGAAGATTTCACTCAGCTTCCAACTGTCAGGACTTGGCGATGGCTTGACCCTGTCTTTGGATATAGTCATTATAGTACCTGGTAGGACGATCAACATAGAGAATAATATATAATCAGAACCATTATTATGAACATTGTAGTAAACGAAATGTTAAACAATGGATTCAGAAGTTGCTACGAGCAAGTTAGGAAACCTCAGAGAAAGGAGTTTACCATCATTAAGGATGGCGATGATTAAGACCATGAAAGGAGGGAAGTTGAACCTCCAGCATACAGTCAGCAACATGAAACCCAGCTGTTTTGTCGACCGAATTTCAGACAAGAAACGAGTGTCATAATAACTCAGTAACATAAACCTTCCTATCCAATATAATTCCAGCAACGAAAAAGAAAAGGAAAAATGGGTACTTACCACTATACGTATTGTGATAGATACTGCATATATCTGGTGAAAAGAAAGATAATAATGAGAAAATTTAAAATTTGACAATGGAAGTCACGTAGCAAAGTATTTTCTCATGATTACTTTTCATTAATCATTGCAAGAAAACTTCTTTTTACCGTGTAGTTCTTCATTCTCTGGAAGATTGCACGGCTAGTTAAAACAGCACTGATGATCACACTCAGACCAGGCTCTGTCAGAACTATGTCAGAAGCACTTCGAGCAGCATCTGTTGAATCTGCGACAGCAATTCCTATGTCTGCTTTCTTTAATGCAGGGGCATCATTAACTCCATCACCCGTCATTCCAACTATGTGTTTTTTAGCTTGCAATCTTTTCACGATCTCAAACTTATGTTCTTCAGAGAAGCATCGAGTCAGCTACAGGTAATATAAAGACAATATATAAAAAATTTTATGCCACAACAAATGTTATTACCAGGGAAGACACCAGCAAAACCATCAGCTTTCTCAATAAGTTCGTCAATTGGCAGAGCTGCAATTTCCTCATCCTTATGCTCCCCAAGCAGAGAAGATGAAGGGTACATGTTTGTGCCCATTCCAAGCCGCCTCCCTGTCTCCTTACCAATTGCCAGTTGATCACCTAGAACAAGAGCCATACAGGCAACCATTAAAATCCACACATATGTATTCATCTTTTCCTTTGGCTAATAAATATAAAAATTCATAAATTACAAGCAACGGATAAATCTAACACACCAACCATATTTCAGTTGAATTAATCCAAAAAATAATCAACTGGCACATTTAATATCGCGAAGAGTGGTTAAGGACTATATATAATAGATGTTTTCTACATACAAATCAATCAGACATTTCTTCAAGCAGGCATGAGGTACATTATATTATTATGGAATTAATAATATTTTGCTGGAATGCAGTTAGAAACTTTTTTTTTTTCATTTAAATAGATGATAAAATTGGAAAAAAACATAGACCAACAGTGATTATCAAGGTCATAATAGCAGTTGAATCTTCAAATGACTACACAAGATAAACAATGTACTTCCTGCACTTCTGAACTATCAGTGGCCTTTTTTCTGGTGACATGTAGGAAAACACAGGACCAAGTGTCATTGAATCAGAGAAAGTAAAAGAATAACTAGTTTTGGCACATACCTGTAATCATCTTAACACTAACGCCAAGATCTAAGGCTCTTCTAATAGTTTCAGCACTATCATGGCGTGGAGGATCAAAGAGAGGGAGAAGACCAACAAACTCCCAAGGTCCACCAGGACTATCTTTGGTACCAGCAGGTACTTCCTGTTAACAAAACAGCTCATCATCTATAAATGAAGAAGGGACATATGCCAATGAGATCATGCAGATGCTTCATACCTGCCGAGCAACTGCAAGGGAACGTAGTCCCCTTTCAGCAAATTTGTCAATCACTGCATGCACTTTTCTTTCAATATCTGATTTGTTCCAAGCCAGGTTCAGGATCTACAAGTCAACCCAAAGTGGTTGAGCTTCAAATGCTGATATTGGGTGAAATGGTCAGAAACTTTGCTTGCAAGTGATGTAGCTTGTACCTGCTCTGGTGCACCTTTGCTTACTCTGTGCATTTTATCAGCTTTGTCAATGTATGTAAGTGCTGTCCTCTTATCAGTTGGGTTGAAGGGAAGAAAGTGAACTTCTGTAATTCCAGCTCGTGCCTTACAACGGGACAACAGAGTAACTCAACAAAGTATAACCTTCTAAAGGGAGAAAATAATCAGATAGACAACCAAAATTCAAGATAGTTGGGAATGCCAGTACTTTCACATTCTGCCATCTCATCATTCATTTTCTCCAAAAGCAAGGATTGAGATGGTATTATCAATGACTAGGACCAATTTGGCCAGTGCATAACTAACCCTGCAGATTGAAGGGAATCGAGTAATAACAACTACCTGAAGCTTTGGCACTCAATTAATTGACCCTGGTGAGCTATTTCAGGTAAGTATTTGGTATCCCTTTGACCCAATCACTTCCCTTCACCCTTTCTTCTTCTTGTTGACATTGAACAACATGAACAAGTACATTTTCAGCAAGTTTTCACTCACACCTAAGATAAACTTCATCCCTATCTTCCCCATTGCCCTTTTAACTCTGGACTTAATATTATTCACTTTCTGCTATAGAAAATATTTAAATTGCCTCCTCTTATAATTTTCAACCGCATATTATTCACTTCAACACCAAAACCCCTTGGATACTTAAGCAAACTGAATATTACCATTCCATAGCTCCATATTATTCTTTTTCTCCTCCCACTAAGCTTAAGCCTCATAATCTATATAGCTAGGTTTCCAATAGTTATTTCAAAGGTTAAAAAAATAGCATTAATTCAGACAAATATTTTTACAATTGAAATCTAGTACCTCCCTGGGATCAGCCAGCATTGAAACAATAGCAGCATCAATAGCGTCTTGATTCTCCAATCTTGAAGCTCTTGCAGCCATCAAAACCACCATATCCTTGTCAACACCGTCGGCAAACACCTGCAATAACAGGATTTGTTGAATGTTACAGACTATGTATATGCAGGATTCCGGGAAGTTTCTTTACTCATAGACTGATTTTTCCCTACATACTATTGTTAAGCAACAATTGGTGCAAAGAAATCATTACCTCGATCAAATTTTTATCCACTGTGAGTTTGTTGAGAGTTAAAGTGCCTGTTTTATCACTGCAGAGCACATCCATCCCAGCCATTTCTTCGATAGCAGTCATTCTCTTTGTTATGGCACCCTATGGAGGAAAAAGAGTCACTTCTTAGCTAATTTCCACTGGCGAAGGCATCGAGGAAATAGCATAACTATTAAAAGTCCAACTTTCATTTCACATACCTGCTGGGATAAGCGATGAGAACCAATGGCCATAGTGACAGAAAGAACTGTTGGCATAGCAATTGGGATACCACCAATCAATATGACAAGCAAGTTATCTATAACTTCACGATAACGTCTATGTTGAACCAGACGTATGGCAATTAT
This sequence comes from Moringa oleifera, assembly GCA_021397835.1. NCBI lineage: Eukaryota > Viridiplantae > Streptophyta > Magnoliopsida > Brassicales > Moringaceae > Moringa > Moringa oleifera. The sequence goes on from JAJFZO010000566.1 coordinate 3,602,713, forward strand.
TTCAATCACCATGCCAATGGCAATAGAGCAAATGCAGAAGTTCCCGATTGAAGTTAAAACCTGAAATCATCACACAACACCATGTCTCTCTAAGTCAGTGACTGTTATAGTTAACACGCAATACCCTTTCATGCAGGAATCTATTTAAAATGCTGAGATATTGACTCTTAACACAATCAATGTCTTCCAATGAGCTATGAGAATCAAAGTGACACGATTATCCAAATGAAGAGTTCCCATGATAAACCTGCTGGAAATGTCCAACATGTGTTGTAGTTTCTACAAGATGTGCTGCCTTTCCAAAGAAAGTGTGGACTCCAGTAGCAATAACAACTGCTTCAATTTCACCTTGCTTACAAGTTGAACCAGAGTAAACTCCGTCACCAGGCTTTTTGGTTACAGGGAGTGACTCTCCTGTAAGAGCTGACTGAAAAGGTAGAGAACATCATTAAGGCTCCAGATGTAAATTCTGTTAGACTTCATTCTCAGGTAGAAATATAAAATGAAAGAGGTATTCAAGACATAAAAATTGCATTGCAAAAAAGAAAATACTTTGTTTTTGTTATTGCTGCAAAAGAAGCCAAGTTATCTTTAGTGTCTGAAGAATTATAATATCACACATATTAAGAAGTTCAAGGCAGCAATAAGAAATTTAAGATTTCTAATCAATTAAAAAAAAAAAAGCATACAAGTAACGGCCCATTCAAAAATCAGTAAGTTTTACAGCTGTAGAAGGCTGATGGGCTCTCGAAACTCTAGTGACGTAGTTATTTACCTGATCAATTTTCAAAGGATCTCCTTCAAGTAAACGAGCATCAGCAGGAATTATATCTCCTAGCTTGATGCTAATAATGTCTCCAGGAACCAAAACACAAGCATCTTCTTCACTCCATTTTCCATCACGTAAAACCTGATGAAAGAAAATAGATGCGGAGGAATAACTCAGTTTAGGACAACGCAAAAGAGAAAGAAGTTAATTGATCTCTGGACTGCAAAGATCAAAAAGAATTCAAACCAAATTAACATGCAAGGATGCAAACCTTGGCTTTTGGAGCCAGCCGAGCCATAAGGGCTGCAGCAGCATTTCCAGCATTGTTTTCCTCTATAAAGCTAATGGTCGAATTAATAATGAGCAGTGCCAGAATGCCAGCAAAATCATGATAATCTGGGTCCTTTCCCTGCAAAGACAGAGCTTTATAAGAGTTGCTCAGTAACATAGCTTTCAGTTTCAATGCACTGTCCTCAAGTGAAAATTTTAGGACCATAAAAGATACAAATGCACACGTGCACACATGTTAGACTTACCCCTCCACGTGCAAGAGTAATAGACATGATTGCAGCTGCTTCCATAACCCATGACAGAGGATTCCACATAAAGCCTAAAAATTTTAGAATTTTGCTTTCCTGGTGAAAAATACGGATAAAAGATCAACATAGTAAACCAAATGATATTTAAAATTTCCAATGGAAGCAGCATAGATATATAACACAAGAGAAGAGAAAGATCAGAAATCAACCTTCTTCTCTTCAAGCTTGTTGTAGCCAAAGACCTCCAACCGCTTCTGCACCTCTTCAGATCTTAGACCCTTTTCTGTGCATTTCAACTTTTCGAAAACTTCCTCGACTGGGATGTTTTCCTGGGAAAACCAACTTCCATATAAGTGAAAAGGAGTCTGGACTACAATTTTTGCAACATATACTGACAAGAACATGGTTTCTGATTTGTATCCTACTAATACCACTAATTTACTAACAAAGTATTTTCAGTCATCCTGACTAGACAAGAACTCGGGCAATCTAGACCGAGGCAAACATGTTTAAAATCCAGAACAAGCTGCTCTTTCTTCTTTAATTTGGTTTTCATATCCTATAGTAGAATGATGTAATAGAAATGAAGTTCATGTTCAAAGTAAAAATACAGGTGAGCGTTCTCCTTCTCAGTTAGGATGTGAAAACTGATTATCGTTTCCACATAAGGAGCAAATCTGAAGAAAAATTTATACCTAGATATACCATTGGTCTTGAGACTCAGAAAGATGACAAGAGTTTTGTTCAAAGAGAATCATGATTAACAGTATCATAAGGTAGATTTTGTACCAGATCAACAGTTTCATTGCTAATAGCTTCAAGTGCAATTGTTGTCTTGTCCATTGTGGCTCTCCTGCTTCAGCAGCCACTCAAAGCAAGGTAGATAATCTGCAGAATAGAAAACGTTCCTTTCAATCACTTCTCTTTAAATTTATAAACATTAGAAACACATGAAACACTTTCCATCTTTACGTGTGAAAACTGCTCATAGATAAAAACAGAAGCATTCATGTAAGCTTGAACACTGAGGAAAAAAGTTTTCGTTACTAGTACCAAATCATCGGTAAATCATTGAAACTGAAACCTTGAGTCCTATACATTAGAGACACACAAAATAATTATTTCTAGAGGTTGTGAAAACGCGATATAAGCTGCTATGTACTATCATAGCACAAAAATTAAATTAAATTAAATTTTGAGATGAATATGGTGAGGCATGAACTCAAACATATCAGCACATTAGCATGAAACTTTATTTATTATCAACAGCATTGCCAAAAAAATTAAATTAAAATTTGAGAAGCATTCTTTGCGGCCTCAACTCAAACATGTAAGCACCTTAGCATGAAATCTGTATGTACTAACACCAACATTGCCCACCAACATCAAGCTAGCGATTAAAATGCTAAAAAAAAATAATTTGAAAAACCTGCATACCTGTATAAAACTCAATTAAGTTACTTCTCCAGCATGAAAACCAGCCGAGACCCTTTTGAAGATTAAATCTAAGAAAAGAGAGTCCCGCAGGTGTTGCAGGAGAGAACAATAGCGTTTGGGAAACCTGAAACGGAAGGGTATAAATAAAATCTGCCTCGCGTAGCAAAGTCTCCATCCTACAAGACACCAAGAAAACACACATCCATGCCACCAGAGAGAGTAGAAGACAAAAGGAATTCATGAGCAACTCCGTCGCCAGCATTTACACAGAAAACTATGCTGTGTTGTTTCCAATGACTCCGTACAAAGCATCAAAATGACAATATTACAGTAGTACTCTCTGTATTTTATGAATTGCAAGCTCTTTGTTTCTCTCTCTCAACGCCACATATGGCACCAGAATCCTGACCCAGATAGTATTTGATTAAGCCGGCATCTCTATCTATGTCCCCTCTCAATACCCAGATAAGGGAATCCCCAATCTGAGCAGCACAATAATTTCACTTGTTAATTTGGTCTCGCCACTCTTGCACATGGGCCAGGTATTAATTTTTTTGTCATCAACCCATTGTTTGCTATACAATACAATCAACACAGGAACCTTTAGGCATTAAAAGGTGCGTTCTTGAAATATAAAAGCTTAAACTTGAACATATATTAAATTATAGATCCAATTATTTACTAAAACAAGAACTTTTTTTTGTCTTACACTTCAACTGTAGTGTAAAAACCATTTCTCATATTTAGGGTTTGTACCATTACTCATTTTTAGGGTTTGTACCATTTCTCAGGAATTGCTTGATTTTATTTTTGGCAAATTGTCCAAACCAAACTCCATTGTGTACTTACATGTGAAGATTCATGCACACATCTAAACATTTATAGACACGGATTGGTGTATATAAATTTCATGAGTTAGGTGCACGCAGAAAATAATTATGCGATACTCGAAATATAATGTGCATGAATATATTTGCATATATAAACTATATAGCCATACTTTGAAATACCAATAAAGTTGTTTATGTATAAAAAAAACAAGCCAAGAGAGTAAACTCCATATTAATTAAATTATGCAATATCAAATTTTATTTTTATTTTTTATAAATACATTTTAAAATTATAAACAATAATATTACCTGATAAAATTAGTAGCAATTTAAAAAAAATTCGAAATAAATAATAATTTATAACATGATATTCATATTAATTGAAACAAAATCAAACCCCAAGTCTGAAAATCGATTGAAGACGTGTTAAATCAAAGTTTATAAACGAAGAGTGTTAGATCTCATCACAAAATTAACATATATGATCTTAAGCTCTCATACTTTTTAAACATATTTTAAAGTTCATTTCAAAAAAGAATATAATTAAAAATCATCATTATATAATTCTAAATGATAAAGTGATAAAGACCAAAACGATATAACACAATATTTATATTTTTTCATATATAAATTTATATTATAAAAAATAAATTAATTTTTTTTAAAAAAAAGTTGTTCTTGGATCCCAACTTCACCAACCATAAAAATGTTCAAGAATTATAATAAGCTTCACGCTAAATTTAATAAAATAAACAATCTATGCAACAAGATACTTTTATACATTGTATTATCCAATATATTATTTTATTTTTTTAATTTTCAAAGTACACATTGATCTAAGACTGTTAGTGTCATAGGAGAAATCATATTCTCTTACATTCTTTGTCATCCTAACAATCTAAAGAATTATTAGATTGTTACAACTAAGAAGAAAACAAAGATTTATTGATAATTTAAGTACATGTTTTCTAGGTACAGCGTTAGAGCCTTACTTGCTAAACATGACCCACCAAGTTACCAAAGGTCAGTTAGAATTAAAACATTAAAAATATAATTTAATTTTTAAATATAATTGCTGCTTTAACTTCAAGAATTTACATTTACATCCCTCAAACGTGACAAAATTCAATTTGAATTTTGAAAAAATATATGTATAGTTATTATAATATTGTTAGCATAACAATCGCAAGACATGTTGGTATTGATTAATGTTGTCTTGTTACCAGTTTTGATTATTTAAAGAGTTTATGTAATAATTCAACCACATGAATGTGCATTTCATTTTATGTTTTTCATACTTTGTTTGTATTTTAATTATAGAATAAATAAATTAAAAAAATTTGAATTATCACCGCTTTTTATTTTACACATTCAGGTATTTGGTTTTATTTATAATTTATTGAAAAGCATAAAATTTAGAATATTCTAATTAAATATTTTATAAAATGAATTTTAATTTTTCATTTTTCATAAAAAATTTTAAAAAATACTCAAAATTATCATAAAAAATAAAAAAATTTTGGGGATTTAAAATTTTTATAATTTTATATTATTAAGAAATTTTTTAAAAATTATAAAACATGAGTTAAAAATAATTTAAATAGTATATAAAATTTTTTTATTCATTGTTAAGATATTTCAATGATAAAAAAATATTTTTAATTTTTAATAATTATTTAAATTTAATTAAAAGGTTAAATATATAATAATTTAATTGATACATTAAAATTTAAATTGAAAAACATATAAAATTTAAATTTTTTTTATATTTACTCTTATCTATGTGCTCTAAAAATGTCACTTAAAAAAAAACATCGCCTCGTAATCTTGGAAATTAGCTCGTAAAATTACCTAAATGAATCAAACATAGGAAACCTGGAAATATATAAGGCAAATTCTAAATTTTCCATTTCAATTTGGGCTATACACTTGGGCCCATTTCAGAGCTTTTAGCCTGCTTTGAACTTTGAAGCCCACTTGAATGCATGTTGTTGACTTTAATGAAATAAGTTTAAAATAAACTTAATTCTTTAAAAAAAAAAACAAGTAATAACCTTTTGAAATTATAATATATATAATTAAAAGTTTTAGAATTAGATACAATTCACTTAATTTACTATCTATCTAATTGTATCAAAAATCGGGTTGATAAAATCACAAACACTGAATTATTGATTCAATTAAAAAAAATCTCTAGTTTTTCATAAATTTATTATTATATTATTATTTTAAAAAATAATATAATAATTATAAAATTATAAAAAATTATTAATTCGATTCGATTTTAATTGACTTAATCAAGTTTTTGCAGCCGGAGAAACGAGTAATTGTGTTGAGACGGAAGTCAATCGGATCACATAACCTAGGCATAAGACGTCTTCAAAAAGCAGAATTAAGAATATTTCTTTGCATTAATCATGAAACTGAGTCAGTAATTCTAGACCTTATCCGATTTAGTCTAACCCATGTGGTGGAATAACACTATTTCCAACCGGATTAGTTAACACCACTAATTATTTTTACCTAATCAACCCCACATGTGCCGCTTTATATGGCAACGACAATAAATGCATAGAAGAAAAATTGACGCTCTTGTCACCAGAAAAATTCCACAGTTGAAAATCAGAATTCTTCAAGGGAAGTCGCAAAATCCTTTGCGTTAATTGAATTCGGAATTATGATATAAATTGATTTTAAAATTAAAATATATCTATTTTAATTTAAACTTAAAATATTAATTTAATTTAATTTTTTAATTCAATTTAATTCGTTAAATTTTATTAAAATTAAAATTTAATATCTTATATAATAATTTTGATTTAAAATTTATAAAAATATAAAAAAATTCAAGTTATCATTAAAAATTTTTAAAATATTATATTATTAAAAAATTATTAAAAAATAATTTATTTAAAAATTATTTAAACTTCCAATTTAAAATGAAATAAAAATTTATTTAAAGTATTTTAAAATATTTTAATTATAAAAATATTTTAAATATTTTATAGTTATATAATTTGATTAAGGTCTTATCAAATTGATATTTTTGAAGTAAAATTAAATCAAATTGAAGTTTGAAATTGAATTAAAAAAACATGTTAATTTTTAATTTTATATTTAATATAAATAAAAAATAATTAAATAATCATTAAATAATTATATATTATTATTTTAAAAAATCATCAATGAGAAATGTTCTGCTGGTTTGGGTCAAAAGGGCAAGACTTTCACCGGTTTTCCGACGGTGGATATGTGCATTTAATAATTTGTTTATGAAAAAGGCTTTATTTATTTATTTATTTATTTATTTATTTATTGTCAAGGATCAAGGCTTTCTGTCTTGGAAGTAGTAAGTCTCTGTGCGTTGGGTTTATACTTTCTACTCGGTTGACGCTGCAAAGGTTTTCACTCAAACAGGCACGTGGATTTTATCAGCCCAACGGTTTGACTTTTCCAACATTCTGTCTTTCTTAGTGCAAAACTTGTTGATTTCATTAATATTAATTTTTGAAATAGAGTTTTAAAATGTTTAATACTTTTATTTATAATTTTTTATTATCGAAAATGTATAAAAACTAAAACATAAAATGAAATGAATTAATATAATGAAATTTAAATTAAAAAATATAGAATTTTTTATATTTATATTTTAATTATTGAATTTAAAATTAAAAATAATTTTGATTTATACTTTTTAAATAATCTTATAAGAGTTATTACTAATTTAACATGCCTTAATTGCATGAAAAATAAATAATAAATATAAAAATTGAGAATTTTGAAATATCACAGATCCCAAAATAGGAATGAAAGAAGAGGTTGACTTTTAAGAGTCAAAAACTCAAACTTGAGAATTTGTTTGAATTAATCAAAAGTCAATGAAAAGGTCAAAACCATAAATGTCATAAATGCTCACACCAAACACATGTAATTTGTCTTTAAGAAAAGACTAAGACAAACCCTGAATTTAATTTTTTGAGTGAATTAAAAAAATAGCTATAATTTGTTTTATAATAAATAAAAATTGAGAAAAATAAAATTTAATATAATTAAAATACAAGTTTTTTTTAAATATATATGTGTATGGTATTTTTGTGTTTTTAAATTATTATATTTGAATTTTAAATATTACAAGGAAGTAATTTAAAGTTTATAAAAAAAACTGATATTACAATTAAAATTAACTTAATAATACATATTTAAATAGTTTTATGAAATTGACACTCATATCATAACGAATTTTAATTTGAAATTTTATATAAAAATATTTAAACTACTATAAAAAAATTTTAAATTTTTTAAATATTAAATATATATATATATATAACTCATAAGTCAAAAAAAATGCTTAAATTTGAAATGATTTTTAAAGTTGAGATAATTTTTAAATTTAAAGATAGGTTAAAAATGAAATATATGATTTATTTAAATTATTTTTTAAGCATTTTACTAATAAAAATATTATAAAATTTTCATAATTGTTAGAGTAAAGATCTAATTTAAATCAAATTGAGATATTGGATGTAAATTAATTTAATCGATACATTAAAATTTAAATTAAAAAGAAAATATAATTCAAAAAATATATTTTTTTATAATAAATAAAAATATTTTAAATTTATATCATTCATGAATCACATTACCAACTAATATATAAAACTTTAAGCTCTTTGCATATTGTAATTATCGATTTTAAAATTGTAAGAGGTAATCCCACGATGAGAGTTTGAAATAATTAAAACTTTGAAAGAATAATGTCAAACATCAACAAATTGACTTCATCCACACAATTGGATTAAAGATACAATGAATCAAATTTAAAAATGTAACGGTCACACATGAACCAAAATTCCCTTTTGTTACGTTCATTTGAAAGCTTTGTTCCTTATTGGACCGCTAAGCATATTTAATTTAGACAATCAAATCAATTGTAACCACTAATTCCTCATCTTTTTCATCTTAATTTTGCATTAATTTGCTGAAGTTCGACGTAATTTTAGAAAATGATGTTGTAGTCAAACGAAAGTTTCTTACATATTAAACAAAAATTAATGTCGGTCCGAAGATTATGCATGTGATGAGAATTGATTAAAATCATATTATTAAAAAACTAATTAATCAAGTACAATCGTGAGAATTAATTATAAGTTCATACACATTAATTAAAAAGATATCCGAATCTTAGTAGCGTAGATTAATTAAAATGTAATGCAACATGGAAATCAAAGGTCAATGATGTAATCTTACTATTTGTATCTACGCAATCTTATTAATTTTTACGTTAAAGTTTTATTTATTTGCATATAATATTTAAAATAAATTATTATAATCTCAAGAAATTTTTTTATTGAATGCATGTTGAAGAGATATAATTTTTATAAAAGATTATTTTACTTAATAAATTAATTTTTATAATTTGATATTTTAGCCTCTGATATAATAACCTTAATCTGAATGAGACTTGATAAACATAGAGTGGCATAAATGTGAATCCAAATATTTGAATAATTTTGAAGAAATAATTAAAATATTCATACACAAAAATTAATAAAATCATTAAGATAATTCATGTGATGACGTCAGCCACTGTCGGCAAAAATAAGAAAGAGGAAAACATTCATATGCCCTCGTCATACAACCATCACTCGTGGGAATCCTAAAGCCGGGTGTGGAGATAACGGTGATAACAGAGGGACGTTAAATATCCCCTTTACATCACAGTCCCAAACTTCCGTCCAACTTGACGGTGTCAGTACGAGGTCCTTGTCGTTGCTCCTACTGACGTCATTTCCCGTCTTGGCTATCTTCTTCGCTTGGCTGTGTTCATCGTTGCCGTCGCTTTTCCGTTTGTTCCCTACGTCATCGGCGTGTGCGTCGGATTTCCCGGCTTCGAGCGGGAAATTGAGGATCGCTTTTGAGCCGCGGAGCTTGAACGCGGCTCGGTCGTAGGCTTTCGCGGCTTCGATGGCCGTGTCGAAGGTCCCCAGCCATACTCGAGATCCTTTCCGGGTGGGGTCTCGGATCTCCGCTGCGAATTTGCCCCACGGCCTTTGTCGAACCCCTCTATAATGCCTCCTCTCTTCGGCATTCGAACTTCTCATGTCGGCCCGGGCGGGTTCCTGTTGGGGATTCGGGTTTGCGAACTGAATCCACTCGGTCTTGTTTGGTAAAGAGATTTGCAATGACGGTTTTCGGTTTGACTGAGAGCTGGAATTTGAAAGGACATCGGCTCTCACCTCGAAACCAGAGAAATTGTTGGATTGAGGAATCATGGTAGGTCTCGATTCAAATTCGAAGGATTGTTCACTCATTTGAGAGCTCAAATTCGAAGGAACTTCAGGCTTTAACTCGAAATCGAAGGAATTGTTTGACTGACAAGGTTCTGATTCAAACTCGAAAAATCGTTCAGCAAAATTCGTCGCTTTTGCTGTTGCGAGATCGATGATTACAGGCTTAGATTCAAACTGAAAGAAATCGCTTCCAGTTTGAGCAAAAGGAGCGAATTCAAAGAAACCGGCACTGTTGTCCAAGCACTCGAAATTAGAATCTGTCAAAGAAGAACCCGAGCTCGAAGCCTGTGAAAGAAGAGACTCATCTCGCGAGCTTGAAACTGGAAACCCAGGCTCGGCTTCACTCATCCAAGAAGTCCCGGCAAAACTCATGGCAGAGTTGGCGCAGCTTCCTACCGGAGAAAGCTCACCAAGAAGATGTCTCTTAATATACTCAAGCGCTGATACTTCATTAGGAGCCATAACCAAAAGACTTATCAAAAGCAGTAAGATTTAAACACTGCGAGTTTTGGAAGAAGATGAAGAAGAGGAGGATGAGGAGCTGTTGTTTGAAGATTGCAAAGAGGATGAGAGTGGAAGAGGGAGTGGAAAGGTATATATAGAGAGAGAGTCAGAGCATTCTTTCGTTTATGGAAAAAAAAAAAAGTCCAAAAGCGACCTTTCTGGGGAGGTTCTTCCATAAACGAAAGGCAAGAGGGAAGGGAAGACCGAAGCATCGTTTGTCCCGTTAAGCTGCGGGTAAGGAGTACGTAGTGCTGAACTACTCCTTACGTTAGGGCCGTCTGATTATATGACAAGGAGAAAGTCAACTAGAGACTTGCGTCTGGCCATAGAGGTAAGAACTGTTCACCTAGCCAACAGGATAAGGAAAAAAAGAGTGTTTTTTTATTCTTTTTTGCGGTTCTGATAATTTAAACTAAAAGAAAAGGAAAGGAAGAAATTTTGAGATATGTTTTTACTTAAAAGATTTCATAAAAAATGTCTCTGCTATTTTGTTGTTTAATTAGAAATATAATAAGCTTAACAGTTGTGAAAGAGAAATTCTTTGTTTTCTCCTTGTTTCATACCATTTCTTCTCAACCCATAAGTAAAACTGTTTCAGTTTGTTCTTTTGTTTCTTGTTGTTTCCTGTTGTCTGGATTCTGCTTCGGAGATGGTTCCAAAAAAGTGCAAGTTTGGATAAAATATGATTATGGGTGTTTTAGAATCTGGTGGATTAGCATGACAATTGTTTAATATTAATCATACTTTGTATTGGACAAGGTCCTAGCCTCGTGTGAAGACAAAGCCAAGGCTTTGAAGATTTGGTCAGATAATGTTTTAATTAACATGGACTGTGATTGAAGCTAGCTATCATGTTCTAGAAATGTAGAAAGATTGCCATTTACGTGCAAGCAAAGGAGTGCTTTAAAATGTCATCGCAAACAGAATCTCTTTTTCCTCTTATTCTCTGTGTTTTTCTGTTTATATGATATTTTCTCCACTGTTGTGTGAACATGGATTATTCTGGTTTCTGGAGCTTAAAGTTGCTAATATGTTCTTGCTTTACTTTCACTTTTCATTGGGATATATATTTTCACTTGAGTCTTGTCCAGAAAATATATTCAGTGAAAGATCATTGGAAAAGATTGATTAAAGATGAGAGATAAGGCCACCCTTGATCTATGTTCTTTTTGAAATTGATAGGACAAGATACAAGTGAATGAATTCAAATATAATGATATTCAGAAGACAGTGAGGCTTTTTCCTTTTGTTCGGCTTCTTCACCCAGAAAAATAGATTAATTCTTCTTTCATTTTTCCCTTGGATGGACCATCCTCAAAGTTAGAAGGTTGTTTGTGAGCTTTGACGTAGTAGTGAGGCCAATGAAAGTATTTCAAGGTGGGAAGCAGTCAATCCTCGTTGTTGTATTGCAGGCTCTTGGTCATTGGTTGCGGTCTCCTGCCAGCCTCAACCTTCAACCACTCTCAATATTGAATACAATTTAAGACTGTGGGGGATACCTGGGTGCATCTTTTTCTGTCTCAAAGAAAGAAAGTGAATCTCAACCTTAACTAAGTCTGAGAATTTGCCGTGTCTCAACACCGTGTTGCATTGGTCACTAACTATCTGTTTACTAATTGAAGAATAGGAAAATGGCATGCGAGAATATTATTTCTGGACTATATGTCATGTCTAGATGCCAATATTGTTTCAGAGAGATGTGAAGAATGAATGTTTCTACTCTTTTTTTTTTTTTTTTGCCAAAGTTGTTGATCTGCCTTATTACTATTGCTACACCTGCAGAAAGGGTTGTCCGCAGAGCAAAAGACCAATAAACGGTTCACCAGTTCAAAGTTTTTTGTGTCATCTAGATTGAATATAAACTTCCTCTTCCAACTGCACGAGAGCTTTCAAGTAATATTGACTAAAATCTGTAAACCCAGAACTCCACTGAACGTGTGAACCGTGACTGATTGATTCCTTTCGTTTGCTCAATATGCTTGAACTTTTGTTTAGTGGAGAAGTGCATGCACTGATATTTGATGCATAGAATGAGGTATCCAATTTGAATTTTGTATTTAACAGCTAATACCAGTGAATGAAACTTAGCTAATTAGATTGCTTAAGTGTAGGGCAAGAAAGTATATCTCTTTCCTTGAATAAAAGTTGAATGACTAGTACACTGGGACTTCCACTTTTCTTGCCATAGAAGCTTTTAATACTTTTTTCATTGAGAGTGTGATGCCAGCGATATTGAATAGTTTAGATGGTGATTACACTTTACTTTTCTTACTGGATGTGAATAATTTTTCTTCCTTGATAGTTAGAAAAGATGTTATTTCTTTCTCCTTGTTGATATTTTTTTGATGTGGATGGGATAACTTTAGATACGTTTGTGCCTACTGGAACTGAAGTTTTTTTGTCAGTTGCAACGAAATGATGCTGTTGCCTTAGTACTTGATATAGTTATTCTGGAACTTACTAATGAGTTTTCACTTTCTCAGTCAAGTCAGTGTTTCAGGTGGCCCAAAACCAAGCCAGATAGATATTAAAATAGAACACTGCGCAAAGTAAACTACAAAATGAACACAATGTAGTATGGAGGAACATAATATTTTGCAGAAATAGAAACAAACTAAGGATATCTTAAGTGCGTTTTAATTTGGCTCAGTGGATATTGAATTTTGCTGTGGCATATTTACTCTGTCGCAATTATAGGCTGACCTTGGGCCTCGAAATTGTGGGAGCAATTTTCTTTGGAGTTGCATCCCAAGTAGACGTCTGGAAATCACTGATGGAATTCCTTTGAGAACTTGAGATGGAGTGACTTGGAAGGTTTTCTTTGAGTAGAAATCGCATTTGTTGCTGAAAGGATTAAATATATCAAGAACTGAACATTATAAACCTGCTGGGGGAATCTGCTTCCACTCAAAGATGGACCTTCTGTAATACTAAAATTCAAGTCTCACAATGGCATTCTGTTTTTGACATACAGGAGCTGCTGCCTACTAAAGCTCAGAAAATCGCTCCCTCACTGCAAGGTCTCAATGTTAGCTTCCTTGTTTCTTCTCATAAACTTGTGGCATCAAATCATCACAGGCCAGGAGATCAGATGTTAAAACACCTTCTCAGTTAGGCTCATTTGCAGAGTTTGTGTTGGACTCATATACTGGTATGTGAACTAACCAGTCCAAGCTTTTTATATTGCTCTTTTGAATTCTCAGATTTGGTATCAATAGGCATCTGAAAATTTGAAACAACAGAAAAAGAGGGAACCATACTAATGTGTAAAATTGGAAGGAAAAGATTAAAAATGAAGGAACAACGTTAAAGCTGGAATCTTATTGGTTTAATTTGCAGCTTCTTCTGTTTGTCTGTTTACTCAGAAATTTTGAAGTGATAAAGAAGAAATAATTGCAAGTGAAGTCAGGAGATCCTCTTAAAGAAAGTAATTGGAAGACAAGAAAAGAGAGATGAAAAGTAAGTAAAATATTTATAATGTAGACACTGATTTTTATATTCTTTAGATTTGGAACTGTGACGGATGTTGTTGCTTGTGTTTGCCAAAATTTTGGAGTTCCCTTGAAAGTGACCTGCTAAGTTGATAAAATATCATCTCTTGAATGATTTGCACCTTTTACCTTTCAGTTGTCTATAATTATAAAAAACTATTCCATGAACGGACATTTTTTCTTCAACACAGACTGGAAATTGAAAAGGAATCCAGTGGTTCTGGTTTTTATGATTCAGATTGATGCTTTCGGGATCATTAGGAAGAATCTTCAGATGCTGAAACTTGAGCCTTGCAATTGGGGTAGCAATTCCCTTTTCCTCTAATCTCTTGGATATGCTTTTGTTATCATGGAGACAAGGCAGCTTCCTCTTGCAATTAATTGCATGATCACTATCAAGAAAGAAACCAAAATTGTTGTGAGCGGAAGCTGCTTTCCTTTCAAGGACTTACTTTCATTGTAACTCACAAATCAGAACAATCATTCTGTTGATTGCATCCAAGAGGCCACTGGTTTTAAGGAATCTTGGGAAGAGGTAGTCCCCATTTGCAAGGCCAAATGTCAGCTTTCTTGTTTCCTCTCACAAACATGGCATAAAATCAGTATGCACCTAGCTAACAGATGATAAAACACTCAACCCTTGGTCACAGTCTGGTAAGCAAATGAACCAAAAGCATTTTAAACTGTTAGCAATATCTTTTTCTGAAGTTAGCAAATAAATTTTCTGACTACAACATCTATAGCACATCCACTCTCCATTTGAAACAACTGCAGGGTATTTCTTTTCTACCTCTTTCAATGAAAGTTCAATAAGCTCATAGATTTTATGCATTCCTGAGTGCTGTTAAACTTGTTCACAAGATCATAGTTGATATTCAAAGTTGTGATAGACATCCTGTTGAGATCTTGCAAGGTATTGTCCCACATTGTCTGTCTCGATGTGGGTGTGCTCCAAAAGAACATCTTCCAAGGTTAAGGATATGCATTACTTATATGAAACTTTGGTGTGATTTAACAATCATAAAATGTGAGAATGAAGACATCATAAACGCAAATAATACAATACTCTGCTATCATGCATTGGTTTTTCCATTTGGGAAAAAAGAGAAACAGGCCTTCCTGGATTGTGTGCTTCATTTCCAGTCTTCTAGAGATTTTTGCGTAGGTGCTGACATAATCTTTTGTTGTACCTTATCCATTTCAGGTTTCCTTGTACCTTTTTGACTTCAAAATCCATATCCACAGCACAATTCGGACCTGATATTCTCAAGTTCTTTCTGCACAGAGAGGCAGACAGGTAAAGCAGATTCCTGCCTCATTCAACGCCACCAACCTCCTCCCAGGAAAATGGAGGGAACAAATTTATACTATTGCTTTTTCAATTTGACAGGATTGATGATCTCATAATAAATAGTCTCTGTTCATTGTAATCATCTTTTTATTTTTAAAAAAATTAAATAAAGATCATAATTAGTGTTTCAAAAAAAATTATAAATTTATGTCGGCAACTTTGAATATCAATTAATATAAATTATTCTAACTACTGTATTTTTCTTCACGTGTGTGCATACCTATGCTGATATCAACGACAGAAAAGTTCCGATATTATAATTTTGGAATCAATTTTTTGGTTAAATATTTTTTAATACACTTATTTACATATAATTATCTTTGTTAGCGTATTTTAATATGTTCAAAGGTAGACGATTTGGCTACTCAACCTCACATACTTATCCGTCAAAATCATTAAGTATAATTTTATTATTTTATAAAGTATTATCTTTTGTTTTGTACGCCGGCACGACTTGAGGATACTTAACGTCACCAATGTCATAATCTATGAGATTAAACTTTCTACGTTACATAAAATTCTACGACAACATATTCAATACGGCTTGTTTCGATCTTTTTAATCCGCTAATTGCTGCTTTCCACATGCTTTGTGTTCATATAACAAGATTCTTTATTCTTTTACAAAGATCATATTTTGTCGGATCTCAAAATTTGACTAAAGTTAAAATGTTTAATTTCGATATTATTTTGAGTGTGTTGTTTTTTAATAAAATTGTATATTTTTATATGATTATCAATAGACCGTTAAATTAAATAAACGAAAAAATTTGATTTTTTTTTTTACCTTTTTTATCAATAGAATAAGTTATGAAAATAATTTATTTTTATTAAAATCAATTTAATTTATTAAGATATTCTATATTTTTATATTTATTCAATTATTTTTTAATGTTACCGCCAACAATAATGCTTCAAAAAGATATTATAAAAAAATTGTACAACTTGATATTAAAAAATTAATTTAATTAGCATGTGAACTTTATCTAGTTCTTGGATTCGAGTTCAATTCAACCGCTAATTTTCAAAATCGAGCAAGTGGGTATTAAAAAATTGAATTATTATAATATAAAGTAATATTTTATTTTCCAAAAACAAATTGAATATTTTGATATTCATATAACTGTGGTGCCATGCAGCCTCCTAATTCAACACGTGGTGAAAATCGTCTCACTTTTCAAAGCTTTTATAATTTCCGTGACCAAATAAAACAAGACCGGACCAGACTACTGCACGCTGTCGTTTCGGACAGCAGGCTCAAACTTTGCGGTTGTTGCGCCAGCAGCATCAGCAGCGCACGTGCGAACCGGAGCGGATAAATTTACTATTAATGGAAAGCCCGGAATGGTCGTCGGTCAAAAAAGAATTTGACTGACGGGTCAACGTCAAGTGTTTCTGCTCTGGATGACGTGGCCGACAGTTCCTCGTAGGACGTGCCGTTTTGTTTTGGATCATACGTGGCTGTGAAGTGTCCAGGAAGGCTTCATTTCCAGTTGCCTAATAGGGCAAAACTCAAATATTCCAAATTTTGAATTGAATTTCCTAATTTTAGATTTTCCTAATTGATAAATATATCAATTTCATAATATAAAATTATAACAAAAAAATGTAAATTTTTGATTTATTATATTATCATGATTACATTGTGTTATAAAAAATTGAATTGTTAATTTATACAATACATGATATTAATTGCTGATGATGGATGAGTCAACTTCTTGAATCTTACGGTAAACAATATCTTAAAATAATAGATATTGATTTAATTTTTCTTAATTTATAGACAAGCCTCAATATTATAAAATATTTAATGATAAATAATTATTTTAAAATAAATAATATTTACAATGCAAATTATAATTAAAACAACAAAATATCAACATGAAAATATACGATAACTAATTAAAAAAATGATGACTTTTATTCAAGCATAAAAGCTTCTAATCCATAGAATCTCACATTAACTATTGACCCATTAAAAAAATAAAACTAAAATTTTATTATTATTAATTTAATTAATAATTAATAGTTTAAAAATTATACAATTATGATTAAACTAAATAATATCTTGCATAATTTTTGATAAAATGTCATTATCAACAAGATTGAGCATCTTTGCAAATAGTTCAAGTACAATTCAATGCGTTAAACTTCATATTTACTCTTTAAGGAAGAAGAGAAAATTACCCATTAATCTAAATATTCTAATTAATCTAGAATTTAAAGGAATCAAGTTAATTTACAATTGATTTCTTAAAGATTAGAAAAAAAGGAATAAAAAGTATAGCACATAAACTTGTGTGGTATTTCTTAATTTCTTCTCAAGAAAGAAAAAGTATAATAAAAGTAATAAATCTTGATTCTCATTGACTAAAAGATCTTGTTTAATTTTTCATTTGTTAAGCTAAAGATTATTGATAATATCCTAAGCCACAATCACGTCTTTTTTCAAATTCGTCTATGTTAGCTTATAATGTCGTAATTGGACCAACTAATCAAGTATACTTGTTAACGATATTTGACCGATAAGGTTAATTAAAATCCTTAAGCTTAAACCCTAATTAACCATGAGTTTATTGGGTACAAATTGTATTTCCTTGAACTTAGTGCAAACTTTCAAAATCTTACTAGTAAAAGAGTTTGAATTTCGGAAATTTACGTATTTATGTTGGTATTGGAATTTCAAAGAGAATAATAAAATTGAAATAGAATAAAATTATATAAAATTCCAATATTTCTTATATTACCAACAAAATATTTATATTCAAAAAGTGATATATCGAAGTTTAATTTATTAATTCAAATTAGATCTTAACTCAAATAATTATAAAAAATTAAAAATATTTTTGTTGTTAAAACTAAAAATAAGTCAAATGAATTCTTTATTTTATTTTAGGTTAATCCTTCAAATTTGAACAATTTTGATGTAATATCTATTTTTTATAAATTTTTTAAAATTTTAATAGTGTAAAATTTTAAAAAATATATTTTTAATGTTAAAAAATTATAAAACTTTTTAAAATTGTAACTTGACTATTTCTTTATATTTGTGAAAAATTTCAAGTCAAAATTCGGTGCATACGATTTTCAATTTGAATGTCTTTAATTTTTAATTTTTTATAAAATTTAATTTAGCCTAAATTAATATTATAGTTCGATTTATATTTTTTAAATATAAAAATTTGATTGATAATATAAGATAAATATCAAGATTTTATGGTATATTTACTCAATACAACACCATCAATAATTAATTACAAAATAAATTGAAAGTTTGATAACGTTTTTATGCCTAATCACAAAATATTTAATTTGTCTATTTGAGCTTTGCTAACCTTTATTTATAAATGCATCAGGGTGTAAGTTTGAGTTTATAATATTTTTATTTTAATAATTTAATTATCTATTAATTTAAAATAAATATAAAAATAAAGTTATAAATATTTTTTTCCTTAAAACTTTATAGTATTAATTGAAGCAATTCTATATTGATTATTTTAATTTTAAATTATTATAAAAATTTAATAATATTTTTATTATTAAAATACTTTAAAATAACTCAAATAATTTTACACTTGATTTTAAGTCAATATTTTAAATTTGAACACTTTTGACCACGAGCACTATTTTTTATGTATTTTTAAAAATTATAAAAATATTTGTAATGTTAGAAAAATTTTAAAATTTTTTATAAAAGTTTTAAAAATTTGATAAAATTTAAAATCAACTGAAATTAAAATTATTCGAAATACAAATTGTTTCAATTGATACTTCAATATTTCAAATT
Organism: Moringa oleifera; assembly: GCA_021397835.1. NCBI lineage: Eukaryota > Viridiplantae > Streptophyta > Magnoliopsida > Brassicales > Moringaceae > Moringa > Moringa oleifera. The sequence goes on from JAJFZO010000566.1 coordinate 3,621,710, forward strand.
AAAAAGTAAATATATTTGTTTTATATTTATCTTTAGTTTTAATAATAGTTAATTTTTTTAAGTTTATTAAAAGATTTTATATTCTGAATGACATAAGATGAACCTTTTAGTTGGGTCTTGCACACTTAATTTCATAAATTTAAATTTATAAATATAAAAATTTTAAAATGGTCAATTTTATTGTAACCCAAAAGACAAATAATGCAATAATGACAATATTGACGACGGGAACTAACATTCGCAAACGAATCTCCTATAGTTCCAATTATACATTAAACTATGGCCGCAAATCAAAGGTTAGATGAGACCGGTAAGGCTATTCCAATGGATTTAGTCACCAACCGAGGTGATTACAACTAATTAAATATTAAAAAATTAATTAATTAATTAATTAAATCTAATTAAGATTTAAATTAGTGGCCTCCAACTAGATTTAGAGCCCTAAAATGCCCTATTTGATCCTCCAAAAGTATGATTAACTAATCTTAATCTTGATGGCACCTTCCTTGAAGGGACATAATGGAAAAAGAGAGAGGGATTGTGCAAATTGGAAGGTTGGTGGGTCACTCAATGATATCCTAATGGACCATTGACTTTATTGGAGACTTATCCACATGAAAATGATTGTTAATTTACTAAAAAATTATAAATGAAAATCTACCCCTAAGAAAACTATGCATCCAATTTGTCTAGGGGGAACGTATCCGTCTTGGCATCGTGGAAACTTTTCAATTTTGTCGTTTTCGTATATTCCTCAGCAACAATTTGCCGAGAAATCGTTATTTTCTTTAATTAAATAATAATTTTATTTTTAATATTAGTATAAAAATAAGCTAAGGTTATGACCCTAATTATAAATTAAAAAATTTTTTCTATCATTGTTTTGTTTTCATATTTTATAAGAATTTTTCTATTTTTACTTTTAATTATTGTTAAATAATTATGATAAAAACTTTGCCATTTTAAATTACAATTTTAAATGCATAAGAAATTAAAAACTTATTTAATAAGTAATAGAAAAAATTAATTAGTGTTAAGACACTAATCATAGAATTAAGAATCTTAATCTATATTCTAATCATGATTAATCACGTGACCTCAAGGCCTGGGGGTCCTAACATAGCACGTGAGAAGGTTCTTTCCTAAAGCGGCATACCGATTTTTTCGAGTCCGACGTCGAAACGGGACGGCGATTATGTGTGAAACGACAAGACAGGGGAGCAACCGGACAAGCAACCTACCTTGCTTATGCAACGAAAGGTGACGTCACCGTTTTTGGAAGCCTGACAATAAAAAAACACGTGACTAAATTGTCTGCACGAGCAAGAACCTTCAGGGAAGCCCCACGCCAGAAAATGAAACCCAACCCACAATTGTATTTATTTTTTTAATATAACAATAAAAAAATGGAATAAATTAATTAAAAAAAGAGCCAAATCTTCTTTTTACTCAATTAAGTGCATGCATCTACCTCCCTATATAAAGCTCTCCCCTCTTCTTTTCGAAAAAGATTCAAGTTCATTAAATCTTTCTTCTTCCTCTGGTTTTCTCTCTCTTTCTCCCTCTCCGTGATTCGAAAACGGCAGCAGAAAATACTTACTACCCAGAAATGTCTGAGGCGGATTATGTGCTCCTCGATTCGATCCGCCAGTACTTGCTTGACGACTCGGAGAGTCGACTCACTGGGTCGACCACGAGTTCGGCCACTACCAATAGTACCGGTACTGGTATATACCGCCGGAGCTCAAGCTTTAGCAGGTTGTACCCTTGTCTCACGGACACCTGGGGAGACCTCCCGCTCAAGGAGAACGATTCGGAGGACATGGTCGTCTACGGCTTCCTCCGTGACGCTCTTACTGCTGGGTGGGTCCCTTCGTTGATGCCCGATGCTTCTAATGCTTGCTGTCCGCCCAATTTCCCGGTGGTCAAGCCCGAGCCGCAGGAGAATTTCATGGTTGAGCCACCGCGGGAAGTTGCGGCGCCTCCTTTGCCCGTGGCGGCTCCGCCGAAGGCAAGGCATTATCGAGGAGTAAGGCAGCGGCCCTGGGGGAAATTCGCGGCGGAGATCCGTGACCCGGCCAAGAACGGGGCTCGGGTCTGGTTGGGAACTTTCGAGACGGCTGAGGACGCGGCACTGGCTTACGATCGAGCGGCTTACAGGATGCGTGGGTCCCGCGCTTTGCTTAATTTCCCCTTGAGAGTCAACTCCGGCGAGCCGGATCCTGTCAGAATAACCTCGAAGAGGGTGGCGTCACCGGAGCCTTCATCGTCGTCTGACAGTGGCGCGCCGAAGAGAAGAAGGAAGGTCGCAACCGGCTCCACGGCTCAACCCGGGTTGGAACTGGGCAACACAACAGACAGCTTACAAGTTAAGTGCCAAGTGGGGTCGTGTACGCATGGTAATCAACTTTTGGTTATCTGATGCTGACGTGGACGACACCCATCACGCGAGCAACACTGTACTCAATGGAGGTGATAGATACAGGAACCAACCTTCTCAGGGCCTTCTCCATAATTTTGCATTTTTGTCAAAAAAATAAAAAAAATAAAAAAGAAAACCAAGGAAAGGCAAACCAGAGAAACTTTGAGGGATAAGGTGCTGTATTGCTGTGAATACCAAAAAATATATATATATGTTATTATTGGTTTCAACGGACTTCTTAGTTCACATTACAACTTTCTTAACAAGGATTAATCTCCCTATTTCTTAAATAAACATATTCTAATTTAAATTAATTACCCCTAATTAATAATGATTAAGAATAAAAAGCTGTCGTGTACCTCCACGTGTTCGCCATGTAGGGCCCATATGTCAGATGACAAAATGACATGTAGGTACACTTGCCTAGAATTTTATTACAACTTGGATGGTTGCTTTCTTCTTTACTGTTTGCCACCCTTCCAAAGCAACAGTAGCCTCCCAAATTTCTTGCTATTTAGCCTTCTCATGTCAAATTATCAATAATTATTTTTATTTATTCATATCAAATAAATAATTTAGATCATTAAAATCATATTAATTCAAAATTATTAAAAATATTAAAAATCCGATTCAATTGACTGTACTAAGTACATGTTGTTTGATTTTTTTGTTTGGATTCAGACAGTGTAAAATCTGATTAACTTCAATCTTATCCACATATAACTTTTTATAATATTATAAAGTTCGAATTTGACTTTTGATCTCTCTTTGACAAAATTGAACAAAAAAAATCAATTTGATTTTGATAAATTAGAAGTGACATATTGATATCTAATTTTTACCTCAATGAACATAAACATAGTATTATCTTAAATTGCATCATATTATAAATATCTTAATATTTTTGGATTTTTTTTAAAGATTATTTTTATAATGATTTGAATAATATAAAATTTAAATTACTTCATGTTTAGTTGTTAAAATAATTTAAAATATAATATTATATTCTGAAAATAATAAAAACCTGTAATATTTTGGGGTTTAAAGCATCAATTGTAGGACTTTCTGGTCAAACCTGGGAACAGAGCATGGCACACGTGGGCGCAGTCGGACAGCGACACGGTGCTCGCAATAATCCTAAAACCGAATGCCTTTTGACTTTTAAAAATTTGACTGTTGACTTTCCAAAACTGTTTAGGTTTGACCGCTTTGAACATTTCCCAATACGGTAAGAGCAGAGCACCATACTCTGCTGTCCAGGTACCACATGGGAACCCGAAACGACATCACATTACTGCGGTTGGCTGTTTGGTCAAAGGGGTTCAACTACTTTTTTGTGCCATTGTTTAAGTACAAAGATTGAGTTGCTTTTTAATGTGGCAAAGAGCACCATGTGATTGAAGATTAATCAAAGATGACGAAGTGAACGGTCATGTTTAGCTTAACAATGGAAGATGAATCTTCCGTATTACAATGTATTTTATGTGGGTTGTTTTGATAAATAATAGGGTATGCATTACAAGTGTGATTTTTCATAAATTTCATATGTAAAACACTTTGAAAAGATTTGAAATTTATTAAAAAATATTTTTTAAAAAAAGTAAAATTTTTTAAATCAAATATTTTAATTGATAATAAATATTTTTTGGCATACGAGTTAAATTTTTTATTTCAATGTGTTAAGTAAACTTAAAAGGGTAAATTCTGATGAAATCCTAATATTTATGCTTACCAATCAAACTCTTATGTTTAAAAAATAACGAATCGAATTTTGATGTATTAATTTTATTTAAATTGAATCTAATTAAAGATTTTAAATAATAAATTTTGATTTAAAATTTTTTATAAATATAAAACAAATTCAAGCTACCGTCACAAAAAATTTCATAATTTTTTAAATAATTATGCTATTTTTTATTTTTTTAAAAAAATATTTTAGTACTCAAAAAATTATATTTTTTTCTGTAATGGTAGGTTAAGTATTTTTTTATATTTTAAATCAAAATTTATTGTATAACATTTTTAATTTAAATACTTATAATTTTTGAATAAAATTTAATTTAGACCAAATTGATATATCAACGTTTCATTTGTTATTTTTTAAATATAAAGATTTTGATTAATAACATAAGGTAAATATGAAGATTTTATAAGATATTTACTCAAACTTAAATTAAATTAAATAAAATTAATTAAACAAAATTTATACGATTAGTTCAACTATAAATAACTGATCAAATTTATTAAAACGAAATATTTTAAACGTAATCTGAGTTGATTTCATTTAAAAATTTTGCCTTCTCAAAATCATGAACATCCCGAAAATGAAACAACAAAGAAGCTTTGTAACATTGTGAAAGAATTAGGACAACCATTCTCAAAGTAGCATGCGCAACCTAATTGTTAGTGCTTCCAGCTTTAAGGATCTTCCAATTTTTATAAATATTTGCAAGTACATTTTTAAATTTAAACATAGTTTTTATTTTTTTATTAATAATTTTTAAAATTTATGTTTAAGCATCAGAATGATTTCACAAGAGACTTATTGTTCATTTTTTTAATTTTTATTTGTTAGATCTAATTTCAAAACTTAGCAAGAATCATTAAAAATCATATTTTTAAATTTGACCTAGCTAATGAATCAATTTCTCTTTACAATTTTGGGCTCAGTAAGCCTTGAGCTAGAGCTTGTTTATATCCTTTTGGGTTTTGGACGGGATGAATTTGAGTCTACCGCTAGGCTTCTTTCAGTGGTATTTTCGGCCACAAGACCTATGGGATTTGGTTTCACAGCTTTCTGAGGATTGGTCTCCAGATTCATTTTTGGGCCTCGGGGTTTATTCAAATTGAATTCACAAAAATTTATTGAATGGATTCAGATTGTTTATTAATCTCAATGGTATCATTTTATTTTCAAGAAGGTAAAAAATATATATTTAATTTATTATATTAATATAAAAATAAAAAATAAAAAACATTTAAAATTTTAAATTATATTGTGTGTAAAATCAGGTTTTAATGTAAAAAATGTAAATCAAATTTTTATTTACTAATTTAGTATAAATTGAATCTTGATTTAACGATAGTTAAAATTAAAGACATTTTTATTGTTAAAATATTGCAAATAAATTCTACATTCAATTTAGAATCGATTCCTCAATTTTTGGATAATTTTGATTCACAAATTATTTTTAATATTTTTTAAATTTTGTTAACATAAAAATTAAAAAAATATTTTTAGTACTTGAAAAATCTTAAAATTTTATTTGTTGATAACTCGAATAATTTTTTATATTAATAAAAAATTTAAAATTAAAATTCACAATAAAAGTCTTTAATTTGAATATTTTTAGTTTTAAATATTTTTAATATGATTCAATTTGAGGTAAATTAATCTATTAAAGTTTAATCTATTATGTTTTGAATATAAAAATTTAATTTGACATATGAAATATAATTGAATTTGATGTAAAGGGCCTCAGATGTGGCCTCAGGTCTAGCCAAGCTTAGTTTTAGGGCAGTTTTGGGAACATGACCTCTTTCTAATACTACTGCTGATGGCCTTTCTTCAGTTGGTTTTTCAATCACTTCCTTTGGATTGGCCATTGAGACATTTAGATCCTCAAAGTTGACCAAAGAAGTTTTTGTAAGAGGAACCACTTGCACCTATGAAAGATTGAGGTCAAGATATTTGCTTTGAATTTTCTCGACCATGCACTTTCTGAGCAACCAATATAGGCAAGAGACTTGTTCCTCGATCTCAGCTTTGTATGCCTCTAAGAATCTAAATTCATCAATAGTTTGAGATTAGGATTCTTTTCGATCTACTTCAATTTATCCTAATGTTGTAGGATAAGCTCAATATTAGTGTGACTTATCCTCGCCTTTACATTAGTTTGGACCTAAGCCAGTTTTTGGCATTGTCCACTTCAGCTTCAGCCTTGACCAGCAAATTCTTTAGCCTTTTAGCTTCAACCACGTAGATAAGCACTCTATTTACTACATTAACTGTAAAATCATTAGCAATATTGGCCTGTTTCATAAATTGATGGAAACCAATGTTGGTGTGATTGTACTTGTTTACTAGCATAGCCATTTTTTGGGTAAACTGCAAGAATGAAGAAAGAGCATTGATTAAGAATTCACTATTATGATGGAAAAGATTAGGTCAAAAGATACTTACATCCTCAAATCTTGTCATTGTGTTCTTGAAAAAGGCACTACTACTCTCATCTTCCAATTTCTTCAGGTCTTGGGAGAGGGTGGATTTGTAGATCCATTCTTGAACCATGCTTGGGTGATTCAAAGAGCCTTTAGCTAGAAGATTTCAGTTTGATGAGGACAGCCTGCAGCCCACTTAGGGGTATCATTAGTGCATCCATAGCACCTTGATCTCTAGGGTGGTCCTTTTTTTCCTTTCTTTTTACTTAGAGAAGAGCAACAATAATCGTCTTTCCATTTTTTGCACTAGGGGCACCATCACTTGGCTCAAGTTTATTTTCTTTCCTTTTGAGGCAACTCGTGAAGGCTGACCTCGTTGCTGTGGTCTGGTAATAACACCAGTGTTGGAACCCATTTTTGGGGCATTTCATACCATGACAGCATCTATCACCACCTAGAGTTGGTCTTCGATCAGTAGAGGTATATTTTATTGAGGGGCCATTTCTTTAGGATCTATAAAGATAACACACAAGATTTAATAGCAAGCAAAAGGTAGAAACATTAAAAGTACAAATCAAAATAGAAATGAGACTTGGCATGGCATTAATTCAAGAAAGCACATCGAGAAAAGGAAGATTAACGAAGGGTCGAAATGCAGTTCCTTCATTAGGGTTTATATCCACTTTGGGTTAAGAGTTCATTTCGAGATTTGTATCCACTTTGAGTTAACTGTTCAGTTCAAGATTTAATGTTTGATCAGGATTAGGAATTGGGAAGGTGGGAAGAGACCTCTTCTTTGGAACCTAAGCTCGATGGGTCTTTTGTAGATCGGGAGGTCCTATTAAACCTAAAGACCTTATACCAAAATCTCACGCCCCTAACGCCTACTATCCTAATATCATTTATATGGTCTGTAAAGCTATCTATACTCGGTTGATTAGAAAGTACTTGAAAAATTACCATCAGGTCGGGGTAAACTTTCTTTTGGTATACTTTTTTGGAGGGCTCGCTCTAGACATTTAGTTGAAGGTACAATTTGGGCTAAAAATCCCATAAATGCTTTTTAGCCCATCCATTATTATTCAAAGGGTGGCCTTTGGGAAAAAGTTTAGGTTTAATGCTACCAAAGTAGTAAAATTTGAAATCAGAATCATTATCATCTTTATTTACCTTTAACTTAAATAACTGTGTGAACAGAGCTACCAAGAGATATGTATAATTCATGAAAAATATTTTTGACATGAAAGTATCTATACAACATTAAGCATTGGGTGTAAGCTGTGTAAGAGAAATCCTAAATTGATGGCATATATTCTGAAGAAAGGGGTGAATTGCAAAGTCCTGTCCTCCCTTAAGGCTATCTTTAAAAACTATAATACACCCCTCACAACGAGTCCACGGCAGATTAAGAAGAAAAGAAATCTCAAGCAAGATAAATTTGGGAATGAAAAAATTATTTTTCACCATCCTTAGAGGTGTAAGAAGAAGGTCCTAGATTTCTAAGCATGAGTACTAAAGTGAGGAGAAAAGACATGAAAAACTCACCTAAAGAGAGAATGAACTTTGGAGGCTTCGCATAAAAGTAAGGTAAAGAAAAGAGAAGACTTGAGCAATCATTCATTAAGGGAAGCAAAGGGAAATATGCTTTCAATAAGCATGACCTTTTTGCATCCCTAGGTTGTAGGCCAAATCATGAGTTGGCACATAACTATTAAATGTGTCAAAAAGAGGCTCTTTAAAATCACTTAGTGGAAAGTTAACTAGGCACTGAAGGATGGATCTTCTTGACTTATGTTTTTCCTGACTTATATTTTCTCAACATATGGCAAATCCCCAGATAATAATCAGGTTACCGATGATGCTTAGTCCTGAACTAAATCAAGTTACCTAGATGGACAATGAGGTGTAGGATGTGCTCATTTTATAAATTTTCAGAAGCTGTTTAGAAGGTTAATGATACAAGAACCATACATCAACGCATCTTAAATCAATGGCAGACGCCCATCATTTTTGGTGAGACTACATCTGTAAATAATCCTTCGATGGAAGGAGAGAAGGCTAGCGACTAAAGTTTTGACTATTGATCTTTGACACCTTTTTTAGAGAGAGACCTTTTTGGAGAGGAATTTCTAAAGAGAACAATTTTTTTTTCTCTTTAGAAGCAAAACACTTTTATTTTTTTTTTTACAAAGAGTTTAGTAGTATAATTGAGAGTGTTTTAAGATTCTTTTATTGAAGGATTGGCGAATGGTTGCGACGCTGTACCAACAGGTAAATCCAATTATCTCATAGTCTTTTTCTTGTAAACTTAGCTATATATGAAAACTTGATATTCTCTAGATACTTCCTTGACACTCTTTATGTTTCTTTAATATTCTCCTACTTTCTTGAAGTATTCTTGCTTAAATGAACTTCTTTATCATTTCTGCATTGTGTGCCTATTCTTTCTACATAAAAAATTTTTAGAATGATGTGTGCAGAAGTCTATCCTCACATAAAGTTGTAAACAAAATCGTTTTATTTTGAGGAAATGGTATAAACGCCTCTTCTTGACCCTCACCAAAATGTATCATTTTGAGTACTCTCTGATGATTCCAAGAAAACAAGATTCTTTCTATATATTTTTTTTCAAGATTTGGAGGATTGGTAAAAGCTAACTTTTTGATTTTTAAACAATATAGTTTTAAAAATCGAGATATGACAATAGCTATACTCGAAAGTTTTCATCATTCATATATTCTTTAAGAGGCTTTTTTTGTAATTATGTATTGCTTTAAATGGAAATTAAGTTTGAGGTTTTTTTTTTTTTTTTGTGCCTCACCTGATAGAGTTCTTTTTCGTTTAACTGGTACTAATTTTAGGCATTTCTGAGGTTCTAATCCTTTCTCACATGTAAATGACTCACGGACCCAGATTTCTTAGGAAAGTTTGACCAGTGTCATAAACTTTTTTTTTTTAGGTTTTTTTGTAAAAGATCTTTTAAAAAAAGCAAAAGTAATTTTGATGGTCAATCACACTATAAAAGATATTAGTGGATATTCATATTTTTCTTGATTTTCACTAAAAAGACTAGCTAAAATGAATTCCAAGATTCACTATTTTCTAACCAAACTAAAAAAAGAATGACATTCCCTTTCTCACTTTAGGGATGGAGTACTTGGTCCACTACTGAGCCTTATTGTGATAAGGAGTAGTTAATGTTAGAGTTCTAAAGAACTTAATTCATATGGTGTTTGTGGTATAATAGAAGTGAAGGAGTCATATCAATGAGAGATGCAACCATCAATATGCATTCTGTGCAAAAATTAAGGGGGATTCTAGACTCACAACATATGCCTCAAGTAGGGGTGACCACGATTCAGTTCAAACCGATAAACCGAATTATAACTTTTAAGTTTTAAACAGAACTGGGACCAATATAAACGGTTTCGATTTTGAACCGTAACCAAAACCATTTTAAAAATGGTTTGATTATGGTTCATGCAAATTTTGAACCAAAATCAAAACCGATGTTTCAAAACTAGCGGTTTCGATTCGATTTCTAATTAAATTAATTTCTAAAATATTAAAAAATTTAATTTACATAATTATTAAAAATTAATTTAAAAAATTTAAAAAATAATTTTAGTTTTAAAATATATATTTCAATAAAATAATGATTATTTTTATTTTTAATTTTATTAAAAATTTATAATTAAAATAAAAATACTAAATTTATAATTAAAATATGAATCGAACCTGAATTGAAAGTGAAACTGAATCTGAACCTGAACTACTTATGAACCAAAATCTAAACTGAAGCTTGAATCTCTTTTGAACCAGACCTTAACCGACACTACAACGGTTCAGGTTTCGATTTTTCCTAGCAATGAACCTTGAACCGATGGTTCAGAATCGAAATCGAGCCAAAATCGTGGTCACTTCTAGCCTCAAGCCACATTTAAGAGATGTTGATGTCTACACTTGACCATAAAATTCTATTGTGGCCTTTTTACATAATGGGATTGATACAGAACACTTATAAAGTTGAAAAAGTCAATGAAAGCTATTTTTTTTTAGCATAATTTGATTTGAAGGCTTCAATTTTAGCTTTAAACAAAATTTCAACCATTTTAAAAAAACTTAAGGATTTTTATTTCTACATTAGCCTTTTGTTTAAGAAGGAACACCCATATGATGTAAGAACAATTATCCACTAGAATTAAGAAGTATTTAAAACAAGTATAAAAAGTGATATGGTAAGGACCTCGGATATTATAATATATGAATTCAAATGAGGATTGGGACTTGTGATTATGTGATTCAAATGACAATCATATTTACTAATTTGAAAAAAGATGTATGAGGTGTGATCATCTATCTATTTAAGCAATCTAAGCATTACAATTGAAAGAAAAATCTAATCTATTCAGGATGTACCTTTTCCTTTCTTCACTTGAGTTCAATGTCTTACTTTTTTTAATTCCTTGCTTATGATTTGATTTCTTAATGTTTGAATGCTTCACACTTAAACAATCACATGAGTTGAGCATAAATGATTTATTATCATCAAAACTTAAGCCAATTATTCCTTACTGGCATTGTGGGGTTGATAGTATGATCAAAATAACTTCATTCAAAGGCTTTATTTTTTGAAATTTTAAATGTGAAGTCATAAGATTATAAACATTGTGAAATTGACGATTAAAAATAAAAAAAAATGTGTTTACTATAAAAAGAACAATCATTTTGATCTCATGATATATATATATATATGTCATTTATTTTTTCAATGGTATTTTAGGAAGAAATTTACCCCTTACACATTAGAAACTTCCTCTTTTAATATTGTGAAACTTATTCAATTTGTTATCTCATACCTTGTTACGTGTCTATATAAAAAGAGAAAACGTAATAAATATTAGATTGCTTACAACCTACTTGATTATAGAGATATTTTCCTTTTTGTGTAGATGTGATGCATTCCCTATTGGACCAATATCAATAAGTAAAATGACCTCCAAGAGTTAAACCTTGGTCGAGCTGTTTGGTTTTAATATCACTTTATTGGGTTTTTGAGATGAAGAATAGTGTATAAGAAGATAACAAACTTTTTAGGGCTTTAAATTGCTTAAAATTGCTTGAAACTATCTAGAATTGCTTGCTTTATTTCATTGATGAAGACCCTACTTATAGAAAAAAATTAAAAATAAAATTATGGTTATCTAGATATTCTAAAATCCGAATTCAAAATTCAAACTAAAGATTGTTCCTATCTAAAATTCAAACTACTTGATAAAGCAAAAAGGTAGGTCTTATTTGCTATATGTAGAAAATAAAGCATCTTACTAACAATCTTCCTTGCTATTTTTGCTATATATATCAACTTTTTTTCTTAAGAATTTATATCTAGTATTTGGAAGTGTCTTTGTGAAAATGCCATCATTTTTTATTTTTTGTTTTGTCATAGATTTGACTGTATTTTTCTTTCTCTTTGTACTTCTCTTAGGAGTTCGAGTTTTAACTTGAAGTGTCTTTAAACTTTACAACTTTGGTTTATAACCATTCCATGCTTCAAACAATGAAGTTCTTTGTTGTAAAGCCTTTGTTAGCAAGCTTTTTCTCTCAACCATCTTATTGTGTTAAGGGTTATAAGGTGTTGTTATTGATCCTTTTACATTCGTGTGAACTATTTACAGTTTTTGTATAGCCCAAATCTTGTTTTGTTTAAAAAGAAGCATGATTTGCTTTTCATATTGACTATTAGTACATTTGCGAAACTCCTCCTTCAATTCAAGCAATCCTTCCCGAATATTGTTTTTCTTTATAAAAAAGTAAGACCTTATGTTGAAAATGCCTCTTAATTTTTTATACCAAAACATTGCATTATTGTCTCTTTTGTGTACTGTAACTTGCTCCTCTATCATCATATGAAAGGTAAAATTCAAATTAAATCTTTCAACTTCCATTTAAACTTTAAATACCTCTCTACTTTGTGCATTAATAATCAAGTAATAATTGTCTCCAAATAGTACCCTACATATTTTTTCTAATCAAGAATATATAAGATATTATAAATTAATTTCAAACCTTTACAACCTTAATTGTCACTGTTCATTTGTTTTTCACTGCAATATATGCTCTATTCTCAATTTTAACTTTAGAAATTACAATTTTATCAAGTTCATTGAAGAGCTCTTGATCATAAGTTATGTGATTTATGCAACTGTTATTTATAAATCAGCTTTTTAGGGAGTTCTGATAGTAAAATATGATGCTATAAATAGTTGTTTAACAACATTCTTATCCTCTCTTTGTTTTTGTTAGAATTTACATATTTTTTTCACATGTCCTAACTGACCACACTTGTGATATATTATATCTGGCGTCCACTAACACTTGTTCTATACATGATTGGTTTTTTCTGTAGTAGGGGCAAGGTGGAAAGATTTAACTGTTTATGCTTTGGTCATTTTTATTGTTGCTTGCAGAACTTCCAAACTTGTATTTGTTTTGCTAATTTTTATTATTTTTATCCCAATTGTTATTTTATGATTTGTCTGAAAAGCACATTTCACAGATTCTTCTTGCTTCATAAGCCTTCTTTGTTCTTATACCTACAGTGCATTCAATAATTCTACTAAGGTAATGCTTGATAGATCTTTAGAGTTTTTCAAAGATGAAATTGTAGCCTCAAACTTTCAAAAATTATAAGTGAGATCTTTCCAATAATTCTAAAATAAGAAAAATCAGTACCAAAAGGTCTAACTTCGTTAACAATGCTCTATCATAATATTCCTTGATTGTTTTTGATTATTTCTTTTTTCTATCTTAAATTCTCAGGTCAATTCAATACTTATATTCTTTTGACTGTTTTATTTCCTTTATACTCTTGCTTTAAAAATCTTAAATTTTCTTAATTGAATTATTTCGATAAAAATGATGGATGAGATACTGCAAACAATATTGCTCTTGCTTTTGAGTTTTTTTACTTCCTTGATTGTTTTTGGTTTTTTATTTATGTAAGAGTTGGGTTGTCTCGCAAGGGTAAAATTTCATATACTTATTCAACAGCTTCCCACATATTATTTGTATTAAGGTAGGCTCCTATTCTAACTGTCTACATTTGATAATTTATTCCATCAAATATTGAAGGTGCAATTGTAATGAAATTGAATTTTTTAAATTCACTATATATAAGATTTTATTTTTTAAAGAGATAAGTAAAAAGTGTTTAGATATTGTATTTGAACTTTTTTAATTTTACATAATAACTCTAGTACCGCTTTGTTAGGTCCGATACCACTTTATTGGGTTATTAAGAGGAAAAATAGTAAACAATAAGATAAAAAATATTTTGAGATCTTATTTATATATAAAAAAAAAACAATCAAACATTAAAATTATATTTATTTAGATATCTTAAAATTTAAATTCAAAATTAAAACTAAAGATTATACTTATGCAAAAAATTATTATTATCAATAATTCAAACTATTTAATAAAACAGAAAATTAGTTTTTATTTGTTTTCTTTCTTTAAATATATATAGCGAATAAAAATCTTACTAACAAATTCTTGCCAACACCAGTTCAAAAATATCTTAACCGAGTGGGAGAAGACTTTTCGAATACCTGCCCTTACAATTTGGTCAAAAAAAGACAATGGATTAGTTTGGAAGAAAGTCTCAATCTTTGGAGACTTGGAGTCCAGTTGGAAAAGTCTACTATTACACAGGACATGGAAAGCTCCTCACATAGGTGTTGCCTGAATTCAGGCTGTGAGCATCGTTTCTGTAATCAGAAGATCTTGCAATGGCTTCTTTTAGCACCCATCATCTTCTCTTTCTCTCCCTTCTTTTGCTTCCTTGTTTTTCCATTGCCAATGTAACTCTTGGCTCCTCCTTCACAACTGATGATAAAACTCCATGGGCTTCACCTTCTGGGGATTTTGCTTTCGGTTTTCGCAGACTCAATGATTCAAACCTTTTCTTGCTTGCCATTTGGTTCAACAAAATACCTGATAGAACCATTGTCTGGTATGCCAATGGAGATAAGCCGGTGCCAAGAGAATCAAAGGTGGAGCTCACTGCAGAAGGCCTGGTGCTATCTGATCCTGGAGGCCAGACCGTGTGGGATGCAAGACCTGGCACAGCAGTATCAGATGCTGCCATGCTTGATACAGGAAACTTTGTGCTTTCTGGTAATGGTTCTGCTTATGTCTGGGAGAGTTTCAGGAATCCAACAGACACAATACTGCCAACCCAAAAATTGGATTTGGGTGCCATGTTAGTTTCTCGGCTGACAGAAAATAACTTCTCCAGGGGAAGATTTGAGCTTCACTTCCGGAATGGAGGTCTTCAGCTTAATCCTACAGGATGGCCTGGTGGATTCCTTTATCAACCCTATTTTACTAGTCAAACTGACAATACAGATCTTTCTGAGTCTGGTTATCAGCTGGTTTTCAATGAATCAGCAGATATATACATAGTAGCAAGGAGTGGAAAAGTTGTTCAGATTTCTGGATGGAAATCTATGACTTCCAGTCCTGATTACTACTACAGAGCCGCAATGGATTTTGATGGAGTTTTTACACAGTATGCTTGTTCGAAGAATTCAGGTTCAGGCCAGGGCTGGTGGCCTCTAAGATCCATTCCTGAAAACATCTGCACTGATATATTGAATGAGATAGGCAGTGGTGCCTGCGGCTTCAATAGCTACTGCTCCATTCAGAATCAGAGGCCTCGTTGTGACTGCCCACCTGGGTATGTTCTTGTGGATCCCACAAATAGTTTTGGAGGTTGCAGACCAAAATTTTCTCAGGAATGTGGAGTAAATGATGGGCTGAGAAACCCAGAACAGTTATTTGAGATAAAGGAATTTCGTAATGTGAATTGGCCCCTGGGGGATTACGAGAGATTGGAACCTTCCAATCAGACAGAATGTGAGAAGTCTTGCCTGCATGATTGCTACTGTGCTGTTGCAATTTATAGTGGAGTGGCATGCTGGAAGAAGAAGCTACCACTGTCCAATGGGAGAGAAGACAACAATCCATCAGCAGTGGTTCTTTTCAAAGTAAGGAAAGGAGTGTCTGCTGGTGATTCTGATAATTCTGACCATAAGAAGCAGAAATCAATTCTCCCAGAGAAAGGGAAATCAATTCTTGCAGGAGCTATACTTTTGGGTGGCTCTGTACTCTTCAACCTGGTTTTACTGGTTCTGATTTCGCTGCTTCTCTTCAGGCTACACAACAGGAAAGGTGAAATTAGTATCGATGATTCAAGTGTTTTGGAGACAAACTTGCGTTGCTTTAGTTACAGGGAACTTGAAGAAGCAACAGAGGAGTTCAAGGAAGAAGTAGGGAGGGGTTCCTTTGGGATTGTGTATAAAGGTGTCCTGAAATATGGTTCACGAAATGTTGTTGCAGTGAAGAAGTTGGACAAGTACTTGGTTCAAGAGAGAGAGAGGGAATTCAAAGCTGAAGTGAGTGCAATTGGAAAAACCCATCACAGAAATCTAGTCAGGTTGCTGGGATTCTGCTCTGAAAGGTCTCATAGGCTTCTGGTTTACGAGTTCATGAGCAATGGGGCCCTGGCTGATTTCTTATTTTCTCTTCCGAGACCTGGTTGGAAACAAAGAGTCAGTATAGCCATGGATGCTGCAAGAGGCCTGATTTACTTACATGAAGAGTGTGATGTCCCTATAATCCATTGTGACATAAAGCCTCAAAATATACTTCTAGACGAACACTTCATTCCACGGATTTCAGACTTTGGATTGGCAAAACTGTTACTCTCTGATCAATCCAGGACTCGTACCATGATCAGAGGAACCCGAGGATATGTAGCTCCTGAATGGTTCAGGAGCATACCAGTGACTGCAAAAGTAGATGTTTACAGTTACGGTGTGATGCTGTTAGAGATCATCTGTTGCAGAAAGAATGTGGTTCCAGACATAGAGGAAGAAGGAGACATACTGATAGATTGGGCGTATGACTGCTACATTGAAGGAAGAGTAGACGTTTTGGTGGGCAACGAGGAGTTAGCCATGGAAGAGAAAGAGAGATTAAAGACGCTGGTGATGATAGCAATCTGGTGCATTCAGGAGGATCCTTTGAGAAGGCCTACAATGAAGACAGCCCTGCAGATGCTTGAAGGTATAGCAGAAGTTCCTTTGCCTCCACACCCTTCTTCCTTCTTCACTCATTGAGAATTGGAGATTCAGATTCAGATTAGTGAATTCTTTTTAACCTGTGCATGTAAAAGTAAATGAGCTAAAAAAGCAAATAGCAGGAGTCTTCTTTTTCTTCGTTTCATTAATGTAAAGATGTATCCTTAGTTCACTGATTCCAAGTCAGCTGCTCAAGCATTTTCACAATTGATAGCCTTTTCCAGTATTTACTGTATTCATTTCTGCTATATCAAGCGTCCTTGTAAGTGATTTGTCTTACCCTTTTGCACAGTGATGAGGTTTCTCTTCTCGATCTGTAAACTGATTACTTAACCTTCTCAATGGAGGTAGAATAACATAACAATCCTCCCCTCACATATTAGCAATAGGAGAAACAACTCATTTTTCTCCGTTATAAATTTTAAATTGTTTAACTGTAAGTTTTTGTAACCAATTTGTTAAGTGATCTTGAATTTTCTCAATCTTAAAAGGTTTCTATGTTTTGAATGCCATCACTTTCTTCAATGAATTTGGGCAACGTCAGGACAGTTATAAGCAATTAATACTCTAAACTTCACTTGACTTTTGCTTATAAGGAGACTCAAAGCAACAGCTGTTTGATCCTTCAAGGAATTTCTTGCTTTGTCATTTGTCTAGTAGCTTCTCACTTTTCCCTTGCTGGCCGGTGGGAGTCAAGACGCAGAAGTTAATAGGAAGCTTGATGTTGGTTTTACTAGGAAGTTTGATGTTCAAACCAACGCCAATTTTTTTAAAATTTTACAAGGTATACTTTATCCCTGTCTCTCTCATTTAGTTTAAATCTTGGTATAAGTTTTCTTGTTTTAATCATATAGCCCCACGGGTGAAAGACAAGTAATTGTTTCCAGATTGAGATTTCCAAACTTCGTTTTGATGCAGTGGGGAAACTTATTTGCAGACCAAGGATATCACATAACCAGAAAGTAATGGATGGCGAAATGACTAATAGCATCCACTCAAGCAACTATCATAGGTGGATTCAAATTGAAGACGTTCATAAGTGATTGTCTCCTATCTTGTATAGTATTATTTGTTTTAGGAGATGACCAAGTCAATGGGAACTACTCATGATGTGATCATAGCAATCATTATCGCATCAGCAAATTCCTCATCCTTCTGTTAAAGGAGGCTGGCAATGGCAGAAGCCAAATTCAGACTGATCTTACAAAGTCAAAGCCAACCATGGCCCAAAACCGGCCACTGAATCAGTTTGGTTGGCTTGCCACATTGCAACAGGGTTATAAGATTAGACTAAAATGCTTGTACACATAACTGAGAAAGGGGCTAAACTTAATGGGAGGGGCACCAACAAGACCAAGGACGACAGTATAAGCCAACATCCAATTGTGATGAACTCCCATGACCTGAGATCTTCACACTTCACATGCATCTCCAGTTCTCTTGGATACAGCCATCACATTGAAGTTGAGAGACTCAGGATTCTTTTCAATCATACCCTTTATGACTTTAGCTGCATCCTGTTAAACAACAGGGCATATTGTCAAATCACTAAATTAATCAAATAACAAACCATAATTATACAAGACTTGGATGCCTCCAAGCCCTACTTCAGCTTTTTCAGGCCTTCTATGACTTTCAGACCAACTTTTTAATACCCTTGCATCTTTTTCTTTCTGTTTCTTTTATTTTCCTGTGTAATTCAAAACTAAAAAATTTCTTTTGCACCACCCTCTTGACAACCAACTAGCCGAGGGTAACAGCCACATGGTTTTCCCATGCTAATATATACCTGCAATAAGCTGCGTTGCGAGGATGCACCATGTGATATTGGCCCTGATTTCCTTCCATCAAGTTCATAGAGCACCCCTACACATATAACACAATTAGACAGAGGAAGAAGTGAGAGGAAAAAAGAAAGCAAAAAGGACATTAAATAACAACAAAATAAATGGGTTGATTAAAAACTCTTCTGAAAGCATTGGTGTTCTGGTCTTCAACACAATATCTCATAGATAGATTGCTAGCAAGAGAGAGAGAGAGAGAGAGAGAGAGAGAGGGAGAGAGAGAGATGCAGGGAAATATTTACCATCTACACATGTGAAGCAGATAAAATGAGTGTCCACATTATCTGAAGCCTGCCAAGCAGCAATAGTAAGAGGAGAGAAGCAACAGCTTAACCCAAAAAAAAAAAAAAAAGGACAATACATTTGTGCTTTCAGTAAATTTGCCAATTTGGCCAAAATATGAGGAAGAACTATTCTTTGCCTTGCTTTTAAGCTACACTTCTTTGAAACCCTTCACACACTAATCATAGTCAATTCAAGAACATGTAAACCATTCATATATCCATTACTCCCAGCGGATCAATGACTCCTTTGGGATGCTTAATCAGGCCAGAAGACATCTAAAGCACAATATGCAAACTTTTAACTGGAAAGAGAAATGAAAACAACAAACCCCCTTCTTGCAACCAATTCTCTTAATTTTATAGCGCACAGATTCACATGTCCGAAAAGACCCAAAATTTGTGGCTGTTCATTTCTTTAATCACCAGTGACACTCCCAATCGAAATGATGGATCACAGGGCACTGTTTTGTAAATAAAGAGGGAACTTCAAGATTTTGTTGAGTTCCTTTCTTGTAAGTAGTACAAATATAAAAGGGTCGCATCCACTTAGTGCCTTGTGAATATATATTTTGACTCTTACCAAAAAAAAAAAAAATCCCTGCTAGCATTATATAGACACACAATGCATACATAAATGTGTGTGTATATATATACATACATTATATATCGTGTATGTACATACAGTGATAGTAAACACAAAGATTTTTAGTGAAACTTGTTAAGAAAGTAGTTTGACATAAATAAGCCATACCCAAAAAAATATGTTTCTCATCTTTCTTTGACTTATTAAGGCAGCATCTAAAAATAATTTAAATTCTTAAACCACAAATAAAGCAAGAAGAACCCCACAATTCTTCTTAAGCAGCATTCTTAGTCATTATATTTATTTTTCATTTGAAAGGACTTTACATGATGTTCTCAAAATCAAGCCAAACAGAAAATGTTTACCAGATTCATTGTCAGGTTATTTGGATCAGCTAAAACCCATTATGATTGGAGGTGCACACAATAAGGAGAACCCAACAAAGTAGTTCATAATGAATAGGTTACCAAGATAGTTACATCAAACTTGCTCTCAGAAAATAAAGTCTTCAAAATGTAAAACCGGTTTGTTTGCCAAGTCAACATCAAATCATGTTAATGAAAACATACCTCTGTATCACCAGCTGTAGCTGCTACTGAATGAGCAGTTTCCATTTCTCTGTCATTCTCAAGAAATGCTGCTCGCTGCAGGAATATATTTGCATTCAACAATAAGCAGTGAGAAAAGTGGAAGCAAGGATCATATAGCATCAATAGATGAAGCTGTAGAGAATGAAAAAGAAGAGAATAAATATAACCTCCAATGGATCCATGCTGGCGGTAGATTTGAAAAACCTATCCAAGAATGATCCCTCAACTGAAAAATAATGAGGCAAAACCAAATTGAAAGAAATAAATAAAGAGAAGGTGATTAATGGCAGAGTAATTTTCTGATTGGATACAATATAGAATTTAGCTTTGCAACTATTTAATATTACAGGGAGAATTGATTGGAGGAAAAACAACATGCCAACAAAACTACTCATATCATTCAACATAACAGCCACCCTATGCCACCCAGGTCTGCGAAGTTTCATGAATAGCATGGCAGATGTAACACTTTCTCTTCCTTCCTCACATGGTTCTCCCCTCTCACCCTTGAAGTAATTATTTTCATATATTTTTAATTTTTATTTGGTTGGAAACCATACAAACATCACATGCCAGTGGTTTCTAAGCATTGCGTAATATATGCCTTCCACCCCCCGTCTCATCTTTTATCTTTGCTGCTCTTAAGAAATCTTAACACTAGAGCCACATCAAAAACTTTGTTGTACTACATCATTTTCAAGCAGCACCTGTAATTTTTATAAAGAGATTACTGAATCCCCTTTTCAAGCAGAAACTTGTCATTTTTATATAGAAACTACTGGATCCAGTGTCTAATTTCAAGGCACAGAAGCAAAAAAGGGGTTTTTGAGTTCGTAGTCGAGGGGGGAATGGAGATCTCATTATGTGTGATTGAACAAAACAGGGGAAAAAGAATCTCATTCTATCTTTGATAACGTGGACATGAGATGGCCGTGCCAGTATTTGACGAAGGGAGCTGGAGTGTGTTCGCAAGAGAAGTAATGAGGGGAGGGCTCTTGTTCTAGCTATTAGATCTTAAGCTGGTCGGAGGTGAAAGCAGCTGAAGCAAGGTCCTTATTATTCCCTGACAGGGATGATGGCTTTGGTGGTGGAAGGTGCTGAAAGTGACTAGATTGGATATGAGAGGCAACCAGGGCTGTTCAGGGAGATATGGCATAGGATGATGGGTGGAGAGAGCTCAAGTAAGCAACATATCTCAAAGGAAAACAAGGTAGAGGTTATTTGCCTCTCTTGTGGATATTCCTTTGCGCACACATTAAGGGTGGGTTCAAAGAGGGGTGTGACAGGATCAGTGCCAACAAGGAGTTAGAGGGATGTCATGGTTGAAGGAGGAGGTAGAGGCCGACCTCGGTTTTTGCAGAAATCTGGAAAGCTCAATCGGGTGAGGGAGAAGATAGTTGGCGGGTTTGGGCTCAAGGGGAAAGTAGCAGCTGGATTTGGGTTCAATAATGGGTGGAGGGGGGAGAAAAGATAAGACTAGAGGCTACTGGGTTGGGTTTGGCAGACTTAGAGGGGGAAACGGTGATGGACATTAATGGAGTGGGCTCTATAATTAATGTGGGTTAGGCTTCAGTAGGAAAGGAGGTGGCTTCAAATTTGGTGGATTGTGCCTGGAGCTTTTGTTGATCCAAAACATAGTTAAGGTTAACAGGTCAAAAGCTGAAATTGGGTTGCAAGGTATGGTCAAGAGGACTCGATTGGGGAAACTCGCTACTCAACATAGCAATTGACGCTAATGATTGGAGATTTCACGGTAGAACTAGCACAAGATCATTCTCGGAAGAGTACTATATATAGGGGACAGCTGTGAGTATTGAGGCTGTGAGTGTGTGTGTATATATATATATATTTTGCTTTCTATCAAAAGATCAAGAGGAGATGATATGCCACATTATTCTAAAATAAAGTTGGTTTACATAGCTTTGGGAGAGGGCTCTAGCTTTATTGGCTTTGTCTTGGGCTGTTTCAGTCTTTGCAGGGGAGGAGATAATAACTTGGACAGGCCTGAGAGTTGGTAAGGAGAGAAGGAAGTTTATTATGATGATATCCTTATGATTTTATGGATAACATGGCATAAAAGGAAAAGAAGGGCGTTTGACAGGATTGATAACCCAGCAATTGTAGTTAGGGATTACTGGGTACACACACTAAAATTGTGGGTACTGGGTACTTATCTTGCAAATGAGGAGGATTTGTTAGATTTCATAGAATTCCTAACATCAAAAAACACATTTTAGTTGTAAAGAGTTGTGCCAACTTAGTGCTATGTAAACAACAAATATATACATATTTCTCATGCTCAAAAAAAAAAAAAAAACAAAAAACAAAAAAAAAAACAAAAAGAACTCATCATCATTATTGCCCAACCTCCTATTAATGAAATAGGAGCAATCAGCCCTAGCAATGGAGGCTAATCAATGGAGGCCACAAAAACAAACTCCCTACTAGGCCCACAAGCCCAGCATGCATGTTAGGAGGCTTGGACACCATAATTTGTTTTGGAAAACAGGCTTGTAATTTAAATGTGAGGCCATGAATTTGTTGCGCTAGGCTTAAACAGAGTTCCAAAAGCCTGACCTAGGATGCTCGGACATAAGAATATTTGCATACCATGTTTTTTCTTCTGAAGATTCCTTAATTATAACTATATATGTCACAGTAAAATAGTTTACAGAGCCTTAATAATAAAGTATATTTTAGGAGGAAACTCCATAAAAGAGTAGAGACAACTTACGGAGCTTGATTTCTGAGGTTATGTTCCCGACAGCATGAAGAAGTCCAATTGTCCCACAAGCATTTCCCACAGTTTGTTTCATGAAATAAACTTTGCTGCTAGAGTCCTATGGCCAAAAACATCAAGAAGGCACTCAAATTGAGTTTAAGATATTAAAAGGACAAGAAGAGATGTTGGCAGATGGTGCATTTGATATTGTGGAGAACAAAATAATTCATTAACAAGTAAAAACTATCAGAGAATATATCATGAAATATCTTACAGTAATTAGAAGGGAAGTAAAGCACACCAAAACCCAGGGGTTACTTGCAAGAGTTGCTTTCATGTCTTGCATTATGCTAATGTACAAGTATTCTTATTTCAACAAGCTTAAGTTCATAGAACTTTGTTCACTTGTTACTATTAGCTAGGTGTGCTAACAGATAGGAAGTATAAGATATCAGGAATTATAGGTACAGCAATATCACAATTCATGAATACATTGCAAATTAACTAGGCAAATGTGTGTAAGGAATGGTCGATGGATTACAAGTGTGCAGTGCAACAAGCTAATGGAAGGGATTTAAGCAAAACAATCTCAGCACCAATAGTAAAAACGATTGTAAAATCTCAAGGTCTAGTGACTACAAGAGATATAATAACTTTGACATACATGGAGGTTAACTTTGACTATGAAAAGTGTGAAATTCAGGTTGTCAAGAGTACCTTTGAACATTGGAAGAGCAATAAAAAGTATTCCAAAGTATCTAGCTTCTAATGTTACTTGGGTAATTAAGATTGTTAGAGAAGAACATTCCGAGCTGCATGTAGAATTGTCTTTTCATCAGGGGGCGGAAAAAAGCATTCTACATGCAGCTCCTAGAATCACTTAAACATCAAATACAAATTTCCTTGAGCATCGTACCATGAATTCGTTTGCATCGCACATAAAACCAAATGTGCACAAAAAACCTCAGAAGATGGATTTGAAATACTTGTAGGTTCTTTTTTGATAAGTGAAGTTTTGCAAATTCACCTATTGATTGAATAAAGGTCTTAAATAACATACTTACAATTAGTTGCATGCCAGACGTTTATTTGCCAAAAAAAAACTAATGACAAAAGGAAAAAATGGAATCAAGAATACAAGTTCATTTTTTCCTTTTCCTTTTTCCTTTTTTAAAAAATGACAATTACCAAACTATCATTACACTTACATTTTTCTTGTTTTCCTTCTCCTGCAGCATTCTCTCTTCCTCAGTCTGACAAAAATCAGAACTTGACCACATCAGCATAGGGAAGCATTTTGCGGATAAAGTATACGAGAAACCCTAAAGAAGAGCCCCAATATATAAAAGTAGCAGCTGCGAAAGTTATAAGTTCCAATAAAACAAACCTTTGAGGTGATGGGATAAAGAAACAGGACAGCAAGTACAGGCTTTGGAACCATTTCCAGCAGTTCATGATCCAAGCCATATACATCATAGCATTCTGCCTCGTTAGGTGGAAGACCAAGGCCCCATAGGAACTGCATGGCAACAATATCAAAGAGTGTAAATTGTTCTCCTCACTTTACTAGAGGTATAACTCTCAAGCTCACTGGGTGAAAAAATTAAAGTTAAAATGTGAAAAATTAAACAGTAAGAGATATAGGGAGCAAGAGTTCAACAGAAATCTCTTTCTTCTTTCTTATCTTCCTTTTACATTTTTGAGCAATCAGAAAAATTTTTATTTAGCAAAATATTCATCATTTGCAAAGGATCAACACCAATGGCACCAATTTCCTCAATCATCAAAATTCATATTTCCTTCATTACCTTTAGATCGTTATTCAGGCTTCCTCTGGGCAACTTTAAAGCAAAAGCAAGAGCTTTGCAAATGAAATGAAGAAACTAATGGGTGACTATGAAAAAGAGAAAAGAAGGAAAGACAATAAAACAGGACACAACAGACAACTGATTTATCAACCTCGTTCAGAACAAAATGAGAACTTCACAGAAATAAACAAAACTGCATACAGATTGCAGCAAAATGCCAACAAAAAAACCTCACTTTTCAAACACCGAAACCATTTCGATACAATTTCAAAATTTTCTTCTGATTTTTCTCTTTAACTTAACAGAGCATAACTATCAAACATCAGCAATCAAGTGAATTAGAGTTTTCAAGTGAGATAGGATGATCGGATGATACCTGGTTCATCACATCAGGATTAGCTTCAAGAGGAAGCCACCTCTTAGCAGAAGGACTTTCGTCTAAAGTTGCCATTTTTCCTCTTGCGTTCTCTTCTCTCTCCACGTAGAAATGAACCCACAAACACCAAGATTAGGGGTTTTCAACAGAATCTCTTCCTCGTTCCTTCTTTGATTCATTTATAGGTTTTGGGTGGGTTTAAATACTGTATAGCAATGTTCTTTCAACTCTCACTCAGAGGATGTAATGGGCCCATGAAGATAAGCCTTCTTAGTCTGCTAGGCCCATGGAAACCCACCCGAGAGTTAAGGTCTGATGTGGGCCGGTACCAGGTCGACCCGGATAATAATTTAAAAGCACAAATCTCATTTGTATATAACCCTAACAAGTTCAATTTTATCAATGGACAGGATCAAGCTCCTCTCAACAGCAAATCTGATTTTTGATTTCATATAGATTAATTGATGGCTAATTATTTATTATATCAAAAAATAATAATATACAATCAAAATGTGAAAGAAATAAGCAAAAATATTAATTTCCCTCTTAGTTGATGCCTCGTGCTAGAGTTTTAAGAATTTTTAATTATATTGTTATCGATAGAATTTGGCATTAAAAATTTTCCTTAGAAACAAACATTTATTTTATAAAAATATGTAATTTAAATTAAAAATTTATATTAATTTCAATTATATTTAAATTTTAATAAAATTATAATAAATAACAATTTAATAAAATTAATAAGTCAAATTATTTCACTTTTTACTTTAATATTATAAATTATTAAAATAATCTTATAATTCTTTATCAAAATATTCAACAAAAAACATAAATTAATAAAAAAATATTTATATAATTTATTTGTCTAATTAATAATTTATGTGATTTATTAATAATGATGACTTATATTATTATTATTATTCTTGCATTTGGATTAGTTGATGGCACCCAAGTAAGGACTATGATCATTATGTAGTGGTACAATTGCTTAGCTTTGTAATTATTCTCTATCCTGAGGAGATTTTAAAACCATTACTAAGAGTTTTATCTATTTTATTCTTTTTGATTAATATGTGACCGCCGTTAAGCAAAAAGGAAAAACAAAAAATCAATGGATCATCATATAATCAAGTAATTCCAACTCTTCAGTTAAGAATTTTCTATTTTACCGTCATATGATAAAGACAAGTAATTAGGTGAAGATAAGTAAAACAAAAATGAGGAGAATAATAATATTATAATAAAATAATTTTTTAAGAAAATAAAAAAATATTTTTGATGGTTGTTGAATTTTAAATAGTAATGTGAAACATCATGATAAATAGATAATAATTATAAAAAAAATGTTATTTTAAATAACTTAAGATGACAATTGATTATAACCATCAACAAATATATTAGATAACAATCATTAAGAATCGTCTCCTAATGTTTTCTAAATTTAATTTAATTAAAAAAATTAAATTATTATAAAAATTTTAAGTAATTTTAAAGAGGTATTTTTTAATTTTAATTTTTAATGATAATTAAAAAATTAAAAATTAAAGTAAAAATTTTTCATTGAGAAATATATATTTATTTTAAAAAATTATTAAGATAAATTTAAAAAAATTAAATTTTTTTTATGAACCTATGATGACAGTATCTCTAAAATTCATATTAAAAATTATATATATATATATTTATTTTAATTATTTTAATATTTTTTGCTATAATAAAATAATATTTTAGATGTGTAAAGTATTTTTTTAAATAATTTTTATATTTATATTAATCAATAAATTACATTAGACATTTTTTACAATCAATTATAAAAAAAATTACATACAAACAATTACACTCTAATATACGTCAATATAAAATCTTATCATTATCGAACTCTCCAAAAAATTAACTATTGACCATTCCGAAATAAATCATTACATTTAATATAATATCATATTTTAATTTACACACAAGTAATTATACTCTAATATGCATCACCACATTCACCATTATACTACAAAAATAATACACTCAACTATACTCCTATATGTATCAACACCTTCACCACTTCCCCCAACATTATCCGACAATAATACATCAAACACATTTCAATATGCATTCAAGTATCATACTTTCTCAGCAATATACCAAAAGATTGTTATACAAAATAGTCAATCAAAAGAACTAACAGATCATTTTAACTTTTACATTAAAAGAGTAATTTATACATAAGGTATGTTGTAAATGTTCAAATTTGTAAAATAAGTCATATACAAAATAACTTATTCACCTTCCTTTGCATCCTTCATGTGTCTCAATGCGAAGTCATAACAATGTTTTCTTAACTCGTTTATTTTCGATTTGGCATACGTGTTTTTATTATTCAATTGCATTTATAAAAAAAAATAAGTAAATGTAATAATTCTCTATAATAAACACATCAACTAATTAAACAACTATCAAATAACTTACTATTTTGTAAAAAAAGATAATATAATACTGCCTTGCTATGATGTCACTTATGTATGTTATAATATAGTAATTACACTCAATATTAGAAGGCTAGTATGGACATTACATTGAAATAATGAAAAAGTCAACTTACAAAAAAGAAAATAAAAAACTAATAAGAAATACAAGTTTTTATCACATCATAAATACTTGAGTAATGAAACTTCTAAAACTTTTTCTTGAAAGCCCAGATGCGTGAATCGTTACATACATCCTAAAAGTAATTTGAAAATAAATATTAGTCATATGTAATTGCAAATTTGTATCTAAAATGTTATTTTTGTAAATATTTAATAGCTCTAGTTGTGATTAGATTTCTTGTATCATCTCAATCACTATGCTTGAAAGGATCAAACATTATATATTGGTATAAATCAAGCTCCATAAT
Source organism: Moringa oleifera (assembly GCA_021397835.1). NCBI lineage: Eukaryota > Viridiplantae > Streptophyta > Magnoliopsida > Brassicales > Moringaceae > Moringa > Moringa oleifera. The sequence continues at coordinate 3,649,532 of JAJFZO010000566.1, forward strand.
GGCCAACATCCGATGTATTATATATTGTTAGATACAATTTCACTAAGCATCATGTCTAAAAATATGTTTGTAATTAAATTTTTGTTTCTACTTACTTGACATTATAAGAAAGCATTACTGTTCCTTGTACATGTGCTGCTTGCGCCATCCTCACAATAAGATACCAAGCTTGCTTTTCAATATTATTATAACCCCCCGTTGATACCATCATGGGATTAACAAATTGTTATTCAAATCACATGTATCCAACATGTCTTTTATGAAGCTTTTTGGAATAAAAGAAAGCACCATTAATAATTTTAAAAATTTAAGAAAAAATAAAGTATAATAATAAACTACATATACACACACAATATAAGCTTGAATAATGGTAACCTTAACTCCTCCATGTAATAAAGTTGCATGATGCCATCTTTGTAAATATATATTAAGCCTTCAGTATATATATATATTATGTTCGATGGAATGACTATTGTCATATCTATGTTTATTGCATTATATGCATAATAATAATGAAATATGAGTGATTTTCGTGTGGACTCTATGGGTCATTCTTTTACATAAGATCATGGTGCCAACTTAGGTAACTCTTTTAAAAGATCAAATATAGCATTTCAACGATCAATTCTTAAATTTCATAAAAATGATATATATTATAATAATATATTAACTAAAATTCAAGAGTAATAATCCACTATGATGGTAAACTGACATGTATCCCAATAGCTTAAAACATGATAAATATATCCGTTTCAAAAATCGATCAAAGCAAGCGAGCATTAGGCTTTACAGCTATGGTGATTAAGAATCTAACATCACCCTGAATCATGTCATGCCCATGAATTACCTTATTCATAGCACAATCAATGAAAACAAACTCATAAGCCATAATGTTAGTAGTATTACCAAGCACCATTTGGTATGATATACATTATAATGAAAAACATAAGCTAAAGCTTAGTGCATGCTAAATCACTATACATAAAGTGAAGAAAACATGATATATCTTCGAATTGGAAGGTTAAACTATTGGTAACTATATTGGAGGCAGTGTGAGGTCTTTGTCATCATTAACGACTTCTACTTTATTTGTGTTGTTATTAACCTTATTAAAACGTTTACGATTATAGAAAGTACTATAATGTGTGCTCGTATCATCCAACACATATCTATGATCATCGATCCAATTCAATATATTCATAAATTTTTTCTTAATTATATCATCATTACTTGGATTATTGGCTCAACTTTTCGTCAGTGACTTTTACTCCATTCATATTGTTACTAGCCTTACTCGAAAATTTTTTTATGCCTTTATTATGCTTTCTGACCTTCTATTAGCAAACATCCAAGTTTTGTCAATTGCCATATCAAAAAGTTAATCCTATATATATGCGTAAGTATGCATACCACTCAAACTCTAAAAGTAGTCCTACAACATTCAAGAATGTATATTTATATGAGACACATCATAATTCATAATTTATTTTATTTTATAAAAATTTCAGTAGCATATCCTTATAGTTCTCCAAGTACATGACTTATATAGATATAAGTTAGTATTTTTTATCAAAACACACACTTATATCCATTAGTATGTACCCAAAGAATAATAAATATATAACACAAAATTTTCGTAAAATAAAATCAATCATAATCTACATACCATATGTTATACATAATTATCATGTATTCAAATTGTCCATCATGAAAAATTTAAAAATTATTAGCAAACAATTTATTTTGATACACCTGTGGGACAAGTGAATTATGGTAAAAAAGTTTATTGATAATTTTCAAATGGTATCTAAGGGATTAATACACTTAAACTAAACCACCATACTATCACTTTGTATTTCACAATATATTGAGAGAAACTAAAAAAAGAATGAGTAATTAAAAAATTAAGAGAAGAGTTCCCGTAAAACCCTGATCTTTACTTAATATTACCAATTAAACTCTTATGTTCAAAAGTGTCAAATCAAACATTGATCTATTAATTTGGTCTAAATTTGACCTTAGCTAAAATAATTATGAAAAATTAAAGATGTTTCGTTGTTAAAATGCCTAAAAAATAATTCATTTTCACTTTATTTCAAGTCAATTCTTCAAATTTGAATAATTTTTAATGTAAGATATATTTTTATTAATTTTTTAAAAATTTTAAAGTGTAAATTTTCAAATATATATTTTTAGTACTCAAAAAATTTTGAAACATTTTATGATAGTAGTTTGAATATTTGTTTATATTTATACAAAATTTTAAGTAAAAATTCATCGTATAAGATCTTTAATTTAAATATTTTTATAAGATTCAATTTAGATCAAATTGATAAATTAATGTTCGATTTGTCACTTTTTAAACATGAGAGTTTAATTGATAACATTGGATAAACATCAAGACTTTATAAGAATTTTATCCAAAAATTAAATAAACATATTAAGAAAAACTAAGATAAGCTATGCATGCAATTTGAAGCTTATTTATATAATTAATTTTGTTAACTGAATGTTAAATTTTTTTAACATTCTAATATGTTACACAAACATTTAAAAATTTAAGATAAACAATAAAAAAGTTACTAAAATTTTAATTTTATTAATTTAGCAATTAAAATTCTAATATGTTCACCAAAACTTAAAAGTTTAAGATAAATAATACAAATAAATAATATAAAAATAATAAAATTCTAATTTTATTAATCGAGTGCTATAAAACAAACAACACATATTTAATTTTATTAATTAGGTATTGAAAAAATATTGAAATTTTAATTTTATTCATTAAAACTTAAATATTTAAAATAAAAATTATAAATAAATAATATAAAACAAAATTTTAGTTTTATTAATTAAGTATTATAAAAAAATCACCACATATTTAATTTTATTAATTGAACATCAAAAAATTATTAAAAAACTATTCTCTCTTCACTAATGTTTAAAATTTTATAGCAAACAATATGAAACAATATAAAAGTCAAGGAACTAAAAGAATTAAAAATCAATGAATTAAAATTCCATAAGACAAACGGTATAATTTATGTTTATATAGTTATTTCATAATATTAATTTTATTCATCTTTTCATATCTCTTAATGTTATTCAATCATTTATGCAAACAAAAATATATCAATAATTTTCTTACAATTTCGCTAATCATCTTATAGTTCAGGTAGGTGAATTAAATGTAACTGTGGATTTATCTCTTACTCTTGTAAATCAATATCTACTAATCATTTTATAAATTAAATATTTCTTAGTCATCTTGTAAAACAACATAAAAAAAATAAAATAAAGAAGAAAGAAGAGATTACTTTGTCGATAGTGTGCTTAAACAATGGGCTCAGACGATAAATTAGATAAAATAAATGAGCAAACTAGAGTGGTAGACGGTGTAACATAGCTAGACGTCAAGGCTAAATCCCAGTGATAGTGGTCTAGGTTGTTGCCATGGTAATAGAGAGAAAATGTAATAAAAAAATTGAACTAAATTCTTAGGCTCTAATGATGAACTAAACAGGGGTAACGACAAACAGTGCAATAAAGGTAGTCAAAAACACAGGCCTGGGATATTAAAAGAGAGAAAATGCAAAAAAGGTTAAAGATCGCCAACCTAATACTTGATATGAGATTTAATTTGAGTGTTTCTTGTCAGTTGGAAAGTGATCAACGAGAAATACAACCATTTCTCGTTAGTCAAACATTGATTGATAAGAAATTGAGTTAAATTTTTTCTTATTTTCTCATCGATTAAAGAGTGATTTGATGATAAATTGAGCTTAATATCTCCCAATTTCTCATCTGTCACCTTTTAATTTAGGAGAAATTAACTAATTAGATGATGACCTTTATAGAAATCATCATCTATCTTGTTTGATCTCAATTTTTAATGTTTTTAATATCAGTTTTATGAAAATCGTTATCTATTTAGTGTTACTAAAAGCTTATCTTGTTATAGTGCAAATACTAAGAAGATTATACTAACTTTGAAGTACTTATAAAAAGTTTACCAAAACATGTTTTAAAGCTTATAGAAAAAGAAATATTTACTCATACATCTAAAGTGTCCTAGAGAATGATTCGAGAAGTATGTAGAACTCTGCCTCTCTTACTTCATACTAGATTATTTATTGAAATGAAAGGACAATACACTACTGAGATAATCTTTGTTTTTACTAGTTGTTTATTTCTTTCTGTATCTTAATACTCTTGTTAGTGAGCATCTTCTTTTGAGATGAGAGTCATTGTGTTCTTCTTGGCTTGTTCTATGTCATTGTCAACTTTTCATCTTCTTTGTCCTACTTAGAATCTGTGTATTCTGAATTGGTATAGGTCTTATGCTAGCTTTCCTCCAAATGGATAATTTCTTAAGGATGAGATACTTTTTGACAAATTAATTAGCTTTGGGATTATTGTATTTCCATTTTGGATATTGACTTTTAAGATTAATGTTCCTATAGCTAGAATGCTTTCCTTGCCCTAAGAATTAGTGTAATCATAATAACTTACTAATAAATCCTACATATAAAAATTATCACCCTCATTTTATCTTTTTGCTTCTAAGTTTTTTGTTTAGATATCAAAGGTAAGGACATCTAATATATGGGGATCTTATGTAGGTCTATAAGAAATTTGGATAATAATTAAAATATACGTAACCATTTGCTAAATTAGATGTACTGTAACTAATAATAAATTTGAAAATCTCTAACTTATGCAAGAATATCTAATCCTAACTTATGCAAGGGCTTTTTTGCTACTGGTACTAATTCTATATGAAGATATTTATTATTAGGCACATGTTGAGCTATTGTATATCTATTAAACAATGAACTACCAAGCTTTCATTATTGATTGATATAGTTTGTTTTATTATTTTCATTATATAATCTTGTTTAAGTGCAAAGGAACCTATTTAAGGTATTATTATCACATCTTGTTTTATTATAGATTAATTTTGTAAATCTTGTTTTATCTGGGCAAATTATATGTTGATTATTAATTACATCTTATACTTCTTATGTTTCTAGAGCATACTCTAAATTATTACTATAAGAAAGTAACTTCAATCGATTAAGTTTGAGCAATCCTAAGATTTTCCTAATAAGGCTTAACATTGTAAAAGGTTTTAATACTTAAACTTAATATAATCTTTTTTATATTTTTTTATTACATTGTTAATAAATTTTTTTCTAAATTTTTATAATTTTTTTCTTCTCTTTAGGGATCCTGGTCGACCTATATTGTTTTTGACCCATTACCTTATTTTTGAATGATGAAACTTCAATCTTTTGGTATTCATATTGAGTGCAAAATTTCTTAGCTCAGCCCTACTTTGTTTTAGATTTGATTTTAATTTTGATCTTATTTTTAGGTTTGCAAATAATGCTAATCCTACTTTACTTATCATACTAATTATTTTTTCATATGACGTATTATCATATGGTATAACTCATAAAAAACTAGTAAGCTTTTGCATTACCTTTTTGGACATACTTTAGGTTGTCTGATTATAAATTTTTCCTTCTATGAAGCTTAACTACTGTCTGCTTTAACGTATAATTTTGTTAAAAAAAATGTAAATGTTCTTTCTTATATGCAATCTACAATAGAATGTTTAGATATTGGTACTATAAAGGTTTTCACTCTGCATTCCTTTCTTCTCACATCTAATTTATTTATGGTTAAAACTTATTTAAAACCTTAAACTATACAATTTTCATCAAATTAAAAACTAATGTTCAAAAAAGATAAATTAAACTATGATCTATCAAATTGATTTAAATTAAATCTTGATTCAAACTACTTTAAAAAATAATCATATCTTCATTATTGGAATGTCAAAAAATAACTCAAAATTTTATATTTCATTTAGAATCGATGTTTTAATTTTAAACAAATTTTGAATCATGAACTATTTATTATACATTTTTAAAATTTTTTAAAAAATATTTTTAGTGCTAAAAATATTTTCAAATATATTTGCTATGGTAGCTCAAATATTTTTCTACATCCAAAAAAATTTTAAAGTCAAATTTATGGTACAAGATTCCTAATTTGAATATCGTTAATTTTTAAATTTTTTTGACAATGTTTAATTTAGTCTAAATTATTAGATCATGGTCTAATTGATTATTTTTTTAACACTAAGTTAGATTTAACACATAGTGTATAGTTAAAGGTTTTAATAACATTTACCCTGGATTTATTTTTTGTTTGATTTGATCTTACGTGTGCTACTTCTCTTTTTACTATTGTTAGGACTTCTAATTTATGTGTTTCAATTAAATAATTATCCCATCATTCTTTAAATGGTCTTTAAAACATGAGATTAATGATTTGAAAACTATTTGGTTTGTATTTTTGAATCTTGCTTTATAGGCAATTACTGTATAGTCATTGTAATACAATAAAAATTTGATATTATGCTATCTATCTATTTTTCATTCATATATTGATTTTGCATCATATCTAAATATATATATCAAGAATGTACCTGTATTAATCTATCTTTTAAGCCTACATTTAGTAATGATGGCTTAGGATAATATTTTATAATTTTTGTTTGAAATTATGAGCTTTATTTATTTTTATTTTTTAAAAATTATTTACTTCTAAAAGTTGTTTCTTTAATTCTCTAAATTTTCTTCTTCTTATTCTAATTTTGATTCATTTCTTGCTTGCCCTAATGTATTTTTGTGCTTTTACTAACATATTTTCCTAATGGAAGTGAACTTAATTTTTCTATTTCTTTCAATAATTTATGTTTTTGTAAATATGGGAAGTTACTCCTCGGGAACGTCATGCATTCTGAAGATGTATCATCTAATCAAATAATTTTCATTCAACAATCTTCTCTTTTTATTGTTATAAATTTCATATCATTGCTTAAGCTGTTTTTCATTTTGAATTAATACTAAAACACTAGTATAAATGTTTTCAATAAAAATTATATTACTCTATGCTTATATTTTAAATGAATGTTAGAATTTAATAATTTAAAAATAAATAATTAAATTTATTTTACTAATAAAATCAAATGGCCAAGAGAAATACTAAAATACGATAAGAACAAGATCTTAGTGGTTTCAGTATTATATTTAAGTAAATAAGCACTAATAGAGAGATTTTGAAATTTTGGTAAGTTATTTGCTTTTTTAGCAAACAAAGGTAATTTCTTAGTACTTAAATGTTATATATGGTATATGAGTTATCAGAAATTCATGAATCACAATTTTTTTAGAAAAATAATATATTTTTAAGTATACTTAGAATTTGGGCAATTAGGGATAAAATATTGCCAAAAAAGTGGAATTGATTTAGATTTTACAAAAATACTTCCTTAAAATAATGACAAAAAAGGTAATACTAATTATTTTTTTTTCATTTGAGTACTAAGAGATTTTTCTAGATTTTAATTTAATTTTCATTAATCAGACCATCGATACTTGTTTTTGTTCTTGACTTAAGATGAATTTTGAAAAAAAAAAAAAGATTACAAGTTCCTATTTACTTGTTCATGACATAAACTAAATAGCTATGAACCTATTCAAATGACAAGAATTTAGTTGTGTAAAAAAGAGCTATAAACTCATAGAAAATAAGAAAATAAAAAGCTTGTTTTTTACTTAAACATATTTGTGAAATGAAAGAATAATTGCTTTGTAGTATTGATAAAGAGACAAAAATTGTCTACTATGATCTGAAACACAAATCTTTTAGTATTATTGAAAAGAAACTCAATACATTAATGAAAATACTAATTGATTAATAAAAGGTACATCAAATGATAAGAACATAACATTCTTTACTACAAGCTGATCATATCTTACGACTTATAAGAGAAATTATCAAAACAATAAATAAGAGAAACTGGAAAGCTGTGTTGATCTTCTGGTGTTTTTTAAATGATGTTGACGCCAAACAACCTAACCGTTTTAGGATTTGTCTCGTCCATCTCTTTTTGCTTCAAGTCCTCAGAAACAACAACATTTGTTGCACCAATTTCTTCCTTCTTAGGGTTTCCATAAACAAAAGCATGATTCCATCCATATAGGTTCCAATGAACAATAGCATTTTGTGTACCATAGGTTACATTTATCATGTAAAACTCTTTCCCATGAGGCTCAACAACTCTATACTTGTAGAAATTGACAATATATCTTACTTTCAAGTTATTCATTTTGCAGAAATGTTACCAACCTACTGTGAGCACATACTTGTTAGTACTCTTCCAATATAAACATGCAAAAGTCCACACATGAAAGTGTTTATCGAAGAAGGAAACTTCAGGAGACTTATGCCTTCCCTGTGGATCACCAACAAGAACTTGCGAGAAGCATTCCAATGCATGTGTATAAGGGACATGAAAGCTTTTGACATTAATAACTTCGTATGGAGATAACTGCTTACAAAAAAGTAGCTTATAAAAGTATCTTATTATATTTGGCCGAATATTTGTAATACTTGTTATCAAATGTCGATATGAAAGAAAATTTGCTAATTCAAATAGGAAAGTATTAGTCCTAATCATAGCAAGAACCTCAGTTACTGAGTAATGGCTTTGAAACAATGACTCTTCGACTATATAATCAGTTGAAGGGAAATCTTGAGGGGTATCATTTCGACGCAACTTGATGGCTGCTCTATCAAAAGCCTTACCATCTTCCTCTTCATTGTCAAATGATCCAAGCCAGAAAGGCTTGCCATTAATATTGATACTAGCACCCCACTTACCACTTTCTAGATCTACTACCCCATAAAATCTTGAGGATTGTCTATTGCTACTGCCTGAAAGTTGAATTGGTTAATAAGGGATAATCCTTGAGTTTGGATGTCCCCTCCTCATTGGCAGCATATTTGAATAATCGATGAGACAAAAGACAATTAGGAGGTAAGTAAGAAAAAGATATGGGTGATGACAGAATATTACATTAGGGTGCCATCATTTATAGATCGAAAATGTTGTGAAGATACCATTTATAGATAGAAAATGTTGTAAAGATAACAATTCAAGAATAGATACCAAATTTAGTTATGGTAAATTATAAATTAAAGCAATACTTCAATGAGTTAGACCTTTTTATTTATGAGTGATTGCAAACTTACCATCTTTAGTGTGTCCAGTTAGATATAGTTTGACAAATTAGGATAACCTTCCTTTAAAAGTCAAATTTCAATAATAACATAATATAAAAATCCAAAATATGTAAGTGGCATCAGTCCATTACAAGCTCAAGCAATAACTTCTGATTTATAAATTTCTTTTAACAATTGTGATAATTGGCAAAGAAATATGATAGTTTGTTGTTGCATTTTCCTAGCATTAGCATTGTAATATTGAAAAGGAGCAAATTCAGCCAATGTATTACTGGCAAGGTGTGATATATCTTCATTAAATTTGTCTTAGTGAGTGCAAAGTTTAACGTGTCTACCATTCACTAAAATCTTGTTAATTAAATATCGTGATCGATAAAGCCATTGAATTTTTAATGGCATAAAAGGGAGCTTACAACGATATACTCAACTAGTGCATAAAATGGATATACTTCATATTTATGAGCACATAGTTGATCCCATGTACTCTTAGAGGAGATATCTCATGTAAACCATAAAATCTAGTAGCCATAAGTTCATCATCAATAATGAAAGTTGCTTTTATTATCTTTGTAAACTTTTTTCTTTACTATCCAATTTTCTTTAATCAATGTTGAGTAACTAAATCAACACAATTAAAGATTAATATGACTTTAGTTGCTCTCAAAAAAGCTAATTTTTGTTATTGTAACTTAGTCCTTCTACAACATCACTTTCTCAAATTGAATAGATACAATCATGTTTAATTAGACTTTCTGTCATTTCCTTGAGTTTTGAATAAAAGATTGTGATCATCATTGATATGCTTCAAGCTATGTTGTTATCTAAAAGAATACGTATAACTTTTTAAAAGTAAAAGGTTTATGATAAATACACATTTTTGATAAAGAGCTTTGTACATTAGTCCTCTCAATAGGACCATAACTCCTTGCATGCTTTTTTTTTTTTTTTCGGTTATAATTGTTTTGCTATAAAATAATCTTCATTAATAAAAAGACAAGGAGCTAATATAATAAATCACTTAGTTAAAGTTTAAATGCTTTCAATCTAAAGTCTTTTATCTACAATCTACCCATGCAAAACTCTTTTTGGCAATAAAGACATCAGTAATTAAAGCACTCTATATTGGATTGTAGATTTTAGAACCTTAAAACTAGTTAAACACCAAAAACTAAAAGAAGATTTAAAAGGACTCCACCTAAACTTTTTAATGCTCAAAATTGCCTAGATTAAATTTTGTTCAAGTTCCAATGCAAATCAACCTTATCTTTTAGCTCTATTTTCTAATTTGAGTAAAGATCACAACAAACTTGTATAATTAATCAAGGCATACAAGCTCAAACTCAAGCTGATACATAATCATAAGATTTCTTTTACAAAAGAATTCTTCGACTGTCCATTGATTTACAACTTTAGACCACCAGTCATTCACTAAATCAATAAGGATCTCAAACTCTTTCAAAATCCCTCTTCTTTCACTCCTCCTAAACTATCCAAAAAATAAGTGGTGGAATCATTGCCATAAATTTCCTTTGTCTTGAAAATATGAAGTCCTACCCATGCTTTAAGCTCTACACCCATTGACTTTGCAACTAGCCATAATCTCTTGAGGATAACTCTTTCAAATATATATAGTCCATTTGCACCAAAAAATTAAAAAAAAAATATTGGTTGACCAATTTTTATTTATTGCAAAAAAAAAAAAAAAACACCTATCAATTATGACTTTGTGTTTTTTTTTTTTTACAAGTTATCAATTTTAAGAGGCTTGCTCCAAGTTGCTTCCCAAGTAACGAATGCCACTTTAGTTGAATTTTTATTTTTCATATCAATTTTTATGGTCTCTAAGTGTCCCCTCATGTTGCTAACAATTTCAATCAATCAAAACAAAGACTTGATTGAAAACTTGTTAATAGCATGGTCCCTCCTCTAAAAGATTGTATCCTTTCTATCCATGTCTAATGAAGATGCGTAGGTCATCTAAAAACCTATTTGAAAACTCTCACCTTCGATTCATGTACCTTGAACCCTAACTCCCATGACATGATGCTAAGTTGTATGGCCAAGTTATCACTCATCCATTTTTCTTTTTTAATTACAAGTAAGTATGTACAAAGCCAAAAAAATCATCTTTTGGAGACTTCTTCCTACATAAACATAATGCCAAAAAATTGATAGTGCATCTTTACCTACTCTAAGACCCACCTTTGGCCTAACCTCATCCCAAACCTTTTTAACAGCTCTTCAAGCACCTGCTTCAAAATGTTCTCTCCTTACTTTTATTACTCATCCTCGCTCTTTAACTCCATATCAAGTCTCCACCACCTTCCTCCATAAACTATTCTTCTCCACTATACAAATCTCCACAACTATTTTTTCAAGGCCGTCTTATTGAAGGATTATAAAGACTTAATATCTAAGCTTCCCTTGTCAATTGGCCGTTTCAAAAGCTCCCATTTCACCAAATGATATTTGAAATCATCACCTAAGCTTCCTTATAAGAAACGTCATTGCATTAGTTTTAAGGTCAAAGTCACACTATTTGAAATTAAAAAGAAATACATGGAACAAATAAAGAGGCTAGAAAAGAACATTCTTGAAATAAACTAATCACTTTTAAAGTATATAGGTGACACTTTGTTTGCATGACCTTCAAAGGTTTTCAGAAAGTCTACCATGAAAAATTTGGTTTCTCACATGTGGCTGGTGGAGTGTTTTAGGATTATGAAAAGTTAGAATTCCCATAATGATATTTGAGTAAACCTATCAATAACTTACTTTTCACTTCAAGGAACATCTTTTTTTTTTCCCTATAAATTAAAAAACTATGGTTTATTTATTTATAAGATAAAAAAACTTATTATTTCTATTCTTTCACATTTTTTTGTCATTATTATAATCAATTGTTTATCTTTCCATTAATTTGATCTTTTTATTAAAACATTAAAGAACCCTTTAACTATTTATTTATTTTTATTATGTAACAAACTCTCTTTTTTATTATTATTATTGTTGTCCCTGTTAATCTCTTAATATATTAAAATATTAAAATACCTTTAAATTATTTATCTATTTTTATTATATGACAAACTCTCTTTTTTTTTTAATGATTATTATTATTGTTGCTCCGGTTGATCTTCCTTCATTAGGGTGATTATCATCACCATTCTCGTCACTGCAATCACCTTCTTCCTCATTATGATACCAACATCCCCATCAAAACCTTTGCTATCATCTTAAAATATATTTTTTTGAAAGTGTCTTATATTTTTAATTTTTTTAAATTTTCAAAATTTTTCATATAAATTGATTAAAATAAAATCTAATTATATTTGATTACTAAAATAAGTTAATTACAAATTTAACTTTGTACATGTATTCCAATGATAAACATACATCGAAAAATGAAATGCAAAATTGTAGCTGACCGATGCACTATTAATATTTAATTAATAGTATAAGCTATTAAGGTAAATTATATTATTGTAGTTAAAAATTTAGTGTATTACCAAAAAAAAGAAAATTCCTACTGCACTTGTTGAGAAATCAAACATGAGTTTCTCATTTAGTTGAGAATCTAAGAGAAAATTCATACATTGAATCAAAACAAAATATTTTGTTCATATAAGTATTTGGATCTTAAGTACAAGTTTTCTAGGATTTTTGGTACCGATAAACTAAGCACCATCATCACCTTGAATTATCAAGTTTTTCGACATCAAATCCATCAATCATGACAGTCTCAAGTCTAAGATTATAGTGACAACCATCAACACCATGCTAGCAATTCACATCAATTGATTGAAATGAACTAATTGCCTTTGAAAGAAGCCTTGTTAAGTGGTTTGAAGGTTCAACTCCAGCTTAACCAAGCACATGCCTGAGATATGTTTTGCTCTCATACAATTGATACAATTGACGAGAACAAAGTTTACTCAATGATGCTATCAATAAGATAATACCCTCTTTATGAGAGCATAAACACCTGGTTACTTGTGTATCCAACTTTCAAGCTTTTAATCAAGCAAAGAGAATAGATATGTAAGAATGGGTATTATTTCGCCAATGATAGAAACTAGGCTATCTGAAATGATTGCAGCTTCTAAACAAGAGATCCACCAAAAGCTTTCAATAGCTATCCATTTCATCTTAGCAAGAAAATGGATACAATACTTTTTATCTCCATAAAGCATGTTTGACCAGCTGAGTTTTCAGAGGTCCTAAAAAGAGTTTTAAGAGAAACATAGACATGTTTTAAGTATGTTCCTCCATGAACTGGCCATGGATAACATAATGGTTTCCTTCTATTCTCCAGTGTACCTTGGCTTCCGCTTCTCAGCAAATGCTGCTAAGCCTTCCAAGCGATCTTTTGTGTTCAGGAGCTTCTGATAGTAATATTCTTCCAATTCTAATCCCGATGCTATATTTGTCTCAAGTCCTTCATCAATAGCCTTTTTCGCCATCTTTATTGCTAGGGGACCCTGTTAAAGATTAGAATTATTACATGTAACTTGAGTAATGTTTTTCTTCAATTAATAACATCTAAGTTGACGTCATTGCATGAGGTCAAGTATTCATACTGCCATCAACATTTTACCGAGACCTAAAATTTTGGTTCTCTCTTCTCTTTGCAGTATAACCATAGGAAAAAAAGTATGTCACAAAGAATAAAGACAACGAAAAAACACTACATCAAATTATAGTATTTGACACTGCATGCGAAAATATTAATAACAACAACAAAAGAAAGGCTGGCAATGATTGAAAGGAAAAGGATAAATCACCTTACATTATGATATTGAATGTAAAACGCAACAAATATTAAGATGAATGTGTGAAAGCATGCATTTCACATAGAAATATTAGGAGGGAAAAACTTATCCTTGGTCAATTCAATATAATTTATTATCCTATCAACTATTTTAATGATCTTAAAAGTTTAAAGTCATTAACCATTGTGACTATAACTAAAATAACATTACATATCCCACATTGGTAACTGGTTCAATTTCCCTACGTTTTTACAAATCAATTAAGAGGCAGAGATGGGTCCCAAAAGCAATATATATGCACATGCATACATATATATATAACTTCGTTTCATATATCTTCAATAATTGTTCTCCAAACTTGTAGTAGGTTCAACCTACTCCGTGCTAGGCGAGGTATAAAATAATGACTTGAGTTCGACTTTGACAACACTTGCCTTCTATACATTTGGCAGCTATCTATCGACTACAAAGATTCTCTCAAAATATCCAAGTTGCCACAAGATATTCTTCAAGATATGCCTTCGAGTGTTCTAGATGCTTTGGCATATTCTATAGGATATATTTTACAACATTCTGAATACTTCGAAATATTCTTACAATCTTCACAAAAATTTATTTTACAAGTAGATCCTTAGATCTAGTCAATATTTATAATTTATACCATAAAATCTCATAAATACAGCAAGAGATCCAAAACATATAACTTCTACCTTAATTAGCTAACGCGAGCGGGATTTGAAAATAAGCAGGCTGTGAACTGAAGCATTCCTATTTTGGTGAGCTTGGGGCTTGTGGCCATAGAATCCCTTGAGTCATTTCCTCCTCTAAAAGGGCAACAAGACATTATATTATTTTATTTTTATCAAGAACTATGCAACCCTTTACAATTATAGTTAGCTTTTAGAGGTTAGTGTTTTTGTGAAATCCACCAAGTCCTTCTCATTTACAAAGAAGTACCCAAAATCTACAGTGAGCAATAGTCCCTAAATACATTTATTGGTTTCTCAATCCCACTGAACACCCTTCTATTCCTTTCAGGTCATATCGACTAAAAATTCATTAAAGGTATCATCCTAGTTGTCTTCCTACTCTCCTTGGTGACCCTCAACCCTGTCCATGCCTCCAACTCCTCCCCTACAAAGCCTGAAAGAGCCAAGACAACTCCAATGTAACTAGAGCCCTCTCCCAGAGCTGTCTTGACCATCTACACCATAGAACAAAGGGACATACCAACTCCTGTTCTTTTACATAGAATAAGAACTTCCTTCCCACTTAATTCTACACATTCTGACAGGCGATTATTGCTTTATATATGCAGTTGCACAGTTAAGACCATCAAACATTTAGACAGAATTAAATAATGTTGTTAACATCTGCCATCAGTGTTTAAATTATCTGGTTCAAAACAGTTCCTTCACCAAATGTAATCTTCCATGTAATGAAAATTTCAAGAGAACTTGCACCTTTTCATTTATTTCCCGAGCAATATCGAGTGCCTTCAACTGAGCTTCACCAGCAGGAACACAGTAATTGACAAGGCCTGCAATATGGCAAACTTTGCGGTTAAATTTTGGAAGAAAATATAGTAAAAGAGTGATAATAATAATTATTATTTTTTTAAAAAAGCCTCAACATACCCATACACATTGCATCTCTGCCAGTAATCCTCCGTCCGGTAAATATAAGTTCCTTTGCTAAAGCTTTTCCTACCAATCTTGGAAGTCTTTGTGTCCCACCAGCCCTGGCCAAAAGCAAGAATGCATAAGAGATATTTGCTCCCCCATAAGAAGGCCAAAAAAGAAAAAAAGCAGAAAAGAAAACTTATGCAGACTGAAGTCTGTCTAGAACTCTCCAAATTTATTGAAAGTTATTCTTGTTAGCTAAATATCGATCAAATATTAAGCTCAAGCCTCTATTTCTATTGCAAGTGAAAATGCAGTGGAGAAAAATAATCCTAAAATGAATGACATGGAGAGACAAAGAGCAAGGGGGAGGGAGATCGGATATCAACCAGCTAAAATAAAAGCAAAATGGGAAATATCCAAATCACAATAAGTGATCATTCAGTTGAGAACATAATACGAGATTTAGTACACACCCCGGAATTATAGCAAGTCCTGTTTCAGGCAAGCCCAATACTGCATCTTCTCCTGAAAAAGTTGACAGAAGCAACTGTTACTAACGGACATTTAGAAAAAAAAAAAATCATATTTGAGGCAGCCAAGCTAAACAATGGTTGTTGTGAACAATTAGAGCCAAAACTACCGCAGATTCGAAGATCACATGATAGAGCCATTTCAAGTCCACCTCCCAATGCTGCTCCTTCAATAACAGCAATAGTAGGAATATGAAGTGCCTGCATGCTCAAGAAAAAAGGCAAAATGCAACAAACCCATGGATGTGAAGACGTTAAAGAACTAAAGTAGTAACCAAGAGAGTATAATAATAAAAGTTATAGAAATAAAGTCATACATCTACAACTAATTTTAAAATTTTGACACATCCGAAACACCCTGGCATTTGCACATTTCCATAAAAACATGTACTGCAAATAACAGAATTAGTTGGATAAAAGTGCATTAATGAACACAAGAATATTTAAAACATTAACAGGAATCAAGTCTTATAATCATAAAAATGATTTAAGAGACAACAGTATAACATGCGAGCTTTTTGAGACAATACGCAACCTCAAAGTACTTTGGAGCAGGGGAAAGATTAACTAGTTTTGATATTTTTTACCTAAAAAATGAAATAGCAAGAGAAAGATGAAGCTGAGCTAAAGCTCATACCTCCAGTACACAGATATTTAAAACAATGGATTCTAGCTCACCTCACATGTTAAAAACCATTTACTGCTGACAGGGTATTTGGTCAAATGTTCTAGATATTTCACACCTTAATTTGCTGAACACCCAGTGATTGACTTGAAATATTTCAATCATATAAAGGAAAAGGCACATCATGCCTGTTGGGGCATACACCTAAAGCATAAAGTGAATATGCCTCATCTATTGGAGTGAATGCCTACCCATATCAGGACCACACTTTTTGGGGGAATCGCATATTTTTAGTGTGCTAATGAATTCAAAATGTGCTAATGATGCTACAAAAACGCTTTTTAGAACATGCAACATTCATGCAGCTAAGATTTTTAGCGTCAAAATAATATGAAGATGTTACAAATCCTTCAGATATATGGACATACCTCTATAAATGAGAATGTGTAGCGCAGTGAGTTGACAAAAGAATGGACCTCAGATGCAGTCATCGATTTGCGTTCCTGGCAATCCAATAAACGGGAAACTACCAAGCATATGTATCACCCCACATAAAAATAGTCCTTCTGAAGAACATACCATCAATAAAGTCATGATTACAAGCACATGATCAATGCTACTGCCCAAAAACACACGTCAAATACCATCAATCATTCTAGCAAAAGCCACAACATGCAGCTTATTGTTGAATGGCTAACCAAAAATAGGACTAGAGGAGTTAAATTTCTAAACCACATTATATTTTTCTTGGTCTTGCTATCCTCATCTTAATCATATTTGAAGTGGAAATGCAGATATTTTGTGGCAAGATAAACAACATAATTGGATTTCAAAGGACTTGACCAACTGAATTCCATTGCCATATGAAGCCAATTATATAGCCAAAGTCTTTTCAAGGGCAACCACAAATGAGAAGAAGACTAAACCTAGGAAAATTATACGGAGCATGCCTGCACCCAAAGGCAGTTGTCTGACATTTTCCATGTCTTTCATCCTAATATAAATTCCATTAAGCAGGAACTTTGTTTCTTTTCATATAGGAAAGCAGATCCTTAAGTAAACTAAATCTAGACTCTCTATTAAAGGAAAAAGTTATCAACAACACAGTTTTTTGGGGGGGGTTTCCCATGTGGTGGGCGAGAAGAGGGGGAAGATTTAAGAATATGTTTGTCAATGAAAGTCTGCTTCTGAGAGTGGTGCTTAAAACTTTCAAAAAAAATTCATGAGAAGGATATACTTTGTCAGAGAAAGCCTTTTGAATCTGAAGATGAGCATATATGCAACGCATTTCTTTAAGTTTTAGTGAAAAATTGCAGAGCAATGGATTTTCCCAGCTTTAGCAGATACCTATGGGGTGTTCCATTCAACTAGTGGGCTCTATGCTTGGTGACCGAGCAACAGAGATGCAATATTCAGGTATTACTATCATGACAGGTGCTTACAACTCAAAATTTGTGTTATCCATAAGACAACGAGGGGTCGGGATGTTCCAAAATTTTCCTAAATCTCCATTTTATTCCTTGACAAAGCACCTTAGAAAAGGAAATATCCCCTCATTTGTAATTCTTTTTTTTTATAAACAAAGGCACCAAGGGAGTACCACCCATGTACATAATCTGGCTATAGACTACCATATCTACAGCACCTATGAGGTTCTCATGGCAATTACAAAAAACCATCACTTGTATTTGATTAAACCATATCTAATCCTGACATGATCAGATTGAGTTGAAAGCAAAACTGATGCATTACCTTCAAATCAGCACCTGCACAGAATATTTTGGGAACTGAACTACAAATCATCACAACTTTAGCAGACGTATCCTTATGGATGGACTCGAAAGCATGCTGCAAGCCTTTTAGCATATCCCTTCCAACAGCATTTTTCACTCCTGGTCTATCCAGATTTACCTCAATAATTCCTGAAAGTGAGAGTTTTCTTTTAGTTATTGAATAGTTCAAAGCAACTAAGTAAACTTCCCATTTCAAAAGACTAACTGCATAATGGTTAACATTAAATGTGCCCCTAAATAACAGGGAGATGCAGAAAAAAGGAAATGCAAAAAGTAAACTGGGGTTAGACTCTGTTAAACCTATGTAACTCAGAATATCTAGATAGAAAGGAATGCCAAGTGATAAATTATGCCAAGGATCGTCTATTTGGTTCTTATAGAAATCAAAATGTTTGCTTGAATCTCAAAAAGAACTAAGAAAGAAGGGGATCTTACAAAAAAAAAAAACTCAGAAACGGATCCAATGTCTTAAGCAGCTCAAAAACTTTTCTTTCATTTCCATCACCTCAAAACAACTTAATTAAACAAGCTTTGTTTGATTTCCATCCTACAAAACTTTTTTCTGCTACTTTAAGCAAACTTTTATTGGACTGCCTCTTTTAAAAGTAACAGACCACAATCACAAAAGTAAAGTTCAACAGAAAGGTACTTATTATAGCCAACCGGAAAAAACTGTTTTGAACATTTTCCCTTTCAAAACAACCATAGCCCAGAAAAACACACATCAAAAGCACAAAATTAATCTCATTTATCTATTCTGGCAGGCAAAACCGATTTAAAACATTTCCTGGAGGGCTTCCAACCACCAAAGAGAAGTGTCAATCCACCACTAACCATGTAATCCTACTAGTATCACGCAATCATAAAGCTGATTTTCATAAAACATAAAAACAAATCTACCCACTTTAGAGTCATTCAAGCAATGCAACTCGAAACAACAAACAAAAACATACCCATGTCGATATATGTCTATGCCTACGTATTTGCAGAGTCTGAAGCGAAAATACCAGAGTCAGAGTTGGTAAGCCTGTTGAGCTTGACAGGTTCCGCGGAAACGGACTCCAAAATGAGAGTTCTGCGACTTTGAAACAGGGATGGATTAGAATCGGCACGGGACTGAGGATATGAGTTGCGGGAAACTAGTAACTTATGTAATGATTGTTGAGTTCTCAGCGATCTTGCAAGGGCCGTCAAAGTTCCCATCTTTACTGGGCAAAACCAAGCAGAAGAAACAGAATTGGACAGCGTTTGGGTACTGTTGAGAGAGGAAGGGAGGGAGGGTGTGACCGAACGAATGGGCGTAATCCATATTTCAAATATGTGTAAATATATATACTGTTTCACAGGGACATCAAGAGTCAGCACGATAAGATGAATTCTTCCCTAATTTTTCAATCATTTGGAAACATTGAATACTCTTTAAAAATTTACATTTTTGATTGATTATTTTTTCTATTTAAATAAATTATTTTTAATTTGTATGATTAAATTAGCTTAAAACTTGCACAATACAATAATTCAATATTATATTGAAACTTTATAATTTATATGTATTATACAAAATGTATTTATGTACATCATAATATTTAAAATTATTTTTAACATTATTAATATATTATATATAATTTATAAAATTATATTATTAAATTATTAATATATAATTTTAATAGAGCAATTGATCTCTTAATCTTTTGACTCAAGTACATCATTTGGCCCATGATCCATGGGGTTAGCTTGTTTATGGCCTATCTCATTAAGCTTTAGCCTGACCTATTTATTAATAGAGTCATATCAGGATCATTTATTTGAATAATGAATCGAATTATGAGTTTGAAATTTTGAAACGAACCATTTAATAGATCAGTTCGTTAAGGTTAATCATTTGATCACAATCGGATTATATTTGGGCCAGCTCATTGAAACTAAAAATAAACTATAATCGAGCTTTACTTGGATTAGCCTATTAATATTAATAAATTAGTTATATTTGGATTAATTCATTAAAGCCAACAAATCTCATATTTAAGCTTATTTAATTAAATTATTAATAAATTTTATTTTTGTAGATATAATTAAGTTAGTTTATAATTATTATTTATCACTATAAGTTTGACTTTGACACTTTCTATAATTGAAGAACTTATATATTTGAAGAATTTAAATTTAATAAATAAAAAAATATAAAATAATGCATGATTGAAAAAAATGATGAAATAGTTAATAAATATCAACACATGTGAAATTAAATTTAACAATACTAATTTCCTTAAAAATTAAAAATAATATAATAGATATAAATATATGTAATCTTTTTAATTTAAAGATGTACTTATTTGGATAATAAAATTGAAAAATATATATGATTGATAAGTCAACAGATGTCAATTTAGTTAGAATGTACTTATCTTGTAGTGATGTTTTAGTTTCTTAAATTTTTATTTATTTAATTAAATAAATTATTTGTTTAATATTATGTACAAATAAATTTTTTATGTTATCTATTTTAAAAATAATAAGTAATATAATTTATAAAATATTAACTTATATATGTATAAAATATAATAAAACCCATATAAGATCCATGTAATATCCTTATTAGCTTTACACAAACATATATAACATAAAATTTACATAAAGTTTAAATAAAATCCATTAAAACTCGAAGTAGGCCACATAAAGCCCAAATAAAGCCCGATTAAGGCCCAAAAAATAGATGATATAAACCCAACAAATTAAGTCGGTGTGTAGGTCATAAGTTATTTTTTAGAGATGGATGGGCCCAACTCGACTTATTAATTTGTAAGGCCTATTGGATAATGGGTCGATCGGGCTTAGACCACAAATTTACGTTCGAGCCTAACTTCTAACATCATTCTATTTGTCAGACATTAATGCACACATTGGATTACATATCACTTTACTAACACCAACTCTTAATGATCGATTTAAGACCGTTCACACTCGATTACGTATCACTTTACTGATACCAACTCTCAAAAATTAATTGAGACCGTACTTTTTGGTAGATTGAACTTTTGTTGGCCTATGCTTCATGGGCTTTCTTTGAGATGATTAGACCTAGTTTAGATTTAGTCTCATTAATTACCATTAATAAATTTACTCATCAGTTTGCATTAGAAGATTATTAAAAATTATGACGAATCATTATGTATCTTCAAACTAGAGCCATAATTTTAACGATTTATCATAATGGGATTGATTAATCCAGTTGCAAGATAATTCTATCTTTCATTATATGATGAATCTGCCTATATTGTAAAAGCTAACCATACCAACCATTCTCTTTAATCTAATTGAACTTCATTAAGAATGATGGTGCGAAAGCTCCTACCTCGATGACTTATCTACGAAATCTAAAGGTTGAATTTACCTTTGCATGAGTATGAATATAAATTTATTTGAATATAAGGTATAAAAGTTTCGAAAAAGCTAGTTATTGAGAAAGAGTAGTTTTATTTCCCATGGTCCCTCAAAAAGGCTTTTTGGAAATAATTGCTTCCCAAATGGGCTTTCATCATAGACGTTTTGAGGTTTAGATCTTCGTAGTTGTTCTAACTTGTAGAAATTTTGTCTTCATTGAGTTGCTTGGTCATCTTATCCTAGTATCTTAGTGATGGTTATTATAATAGTTTTCATTTTGCATTTAACCTTATTGTACAAAAACTGTAGATGTTTTAAGATTTGTCATTACAAGATAAATTAAATAATAAACACATCTGTATAATCTTAATGTAGAGTGAATGGACTATGTATGTGAATATAGCATATGCCTTCTTAAATGCATGCCTTAAAGGTCAACTGTATCCTCTTCTTCCTTATGCGCATATACTACTTTTAAATTATCATCAATAGTAGTAGCCCAGACATTTATAGTCTTGTCCAATGACGAAGTAAACAAAAAAGAATTCCAACGAAAAAGAGACGTAACAGTAGCAAAGCAAGCCTGCAATGTGTTTATGCATTCAAGAGTATCAATGTTCCAAACCCTTATGGTGTAATCCATGCAACTAGAGTATAACCTTTCTTTACAAACTATCTAACATGTCACAGCCTTTGTGTCCCCCTTGAGAATCCCAACTAGTTGAAAGGGATTAAAGACAACGAGGCAAGGAAATCCTTTTTAAGCTAAGATGTCACTGTGAGGTCCATTGAAGTGGTAAACTCGATCACTATTTCATGCTTGAACAATATTTTTTATCACAAAAATATAGCACAAAGTGTAAGAAAATAAATGAAAATATGTCAAGGTAAAGAGAAATGAGAAAAAAGTTTTTATTTTTAAATGCATTTTGTTACGTACACCAATGTCTTTTATATAATGCTATAACATAATAGAATTTTTTTTAAAAAAAAATTTCTAACATCATAGCAAGTAATCCTACCATATCTGTCATATCTTCCTAACGTTAAACCAAAATAAATAAATATCTCCTAAAGTTTTGATCTATTTGACTAATTATTTGGAAACTATTTATCTAGCCACTAAGGCACGTCATCAACAAACTCTTTCTTGCCTTAATAGCTGTAGAGGCCTAATTTGTCCCTTAACATTTCAAATCTAGCTTTCAGTAAAGCCTTATTTAACACATCTGTAATTTGATCCTCAGTCTTGCAATGAAGCAGTTTAACTTCACCATGCTTTTGTTCTCCTCTCAAGTGATACAACTTGATCTTGAAGTGCTTAGTTTTGTCATGAAACACAAGATCCTTTGAAATTACAATTATATTTTGGTTATCTACATAAATTTATGTTGGCTCATTTTCCTCCATGTGTAAATCTTCAACTATTTTCCTAATCCAAAATACTTGATTTACTGTGGCATTTGTTATTATATATTCTATCTCTACTATAATTTGAGTTATCACCTCTTGTGAACACCATGAAAAAACTCTTGATCAAAAACTGAAAAAAAAAAAAAAACCTATTGTACTCTTCATATCATCAATAGAGTATATCCAATCACTATAATAACCAAGAAGCTTAAAATTCTAATAATAATAATATCTAATGCCATAATTTTATCGTACCTTTGATATTTCTTACAATTCGTTTGGCAACTTGAAAATACATTTCACTGGTAAAATGCATAAACCTAAAAAGCGAGCTTATTACAAACATTATGTCTCGTCTAGTGATTGTAAGATATATCAAGCAACCAATTATGCTCATATTGGCTTTCATCAACTTTTTAACTCCATCATCTTTACTAAATTTCTACTTTTGATTCATTATGTTAGTGCTTTTGCAATCTTTTATATAAAACTTCTTAAGAATTTCTTTTTTGTACTTCTTTTAGTTTATGAAAATTCCATCACGATCTTGCTTCACTTCCATGCGAAGAAAATAAGATATTAAGCCAAAGTCTGTAATCTTAAATGCTTTAAGCATTTCAGATTTGAACTCCGCCACCATGGTCGCATTAATTCCTGCCACAAGTAGGTCATCAACATAAAAAAAAAAACTACAAGTAAATTACCACTTGATTCTTTAATATATAAAGTTACTTCACTTGGACTTTTAACAAATACAATCCTCTAAGATGCTCATCAGTTATGTTATACCATTCCTTTGAAGCTTATTTAAGATCATATAAAGTCTTCTTCCATAAGTAGATCTTTTCTTCGTTTTCCTTAACTTTGAAACCATCGAGTTACTCTACCTAAATCTCTTCTTCAAGATAGCCATTTTAAAAAGTTGATTTTACATCCAGTTGATATATCTTCTATGCATTTTAGGCAGCCAAAGTAAGTAGCATCCTTATTTTGTCCAAGCGTGCCACCAGAGCAAAAGTTTTTAATGAAATCCACTCCAAACACTTGACTGTATCCTTTTACCACCAATCTAGCCTTGTGTTTATTTATAGAACCATCAGTATTGAGTTTGGTTATACAAACCTATTTAACACCAATTATCTTCCTATCTTGATGTTTGTCCACTAATTGCCATGTATCATTTTGCTCAATCATTCTGAGATTCTTTTTTATTGCTTCAATCCACTTACTATCCTTTTCGACTTCATTAAATTCTCTAGGTTTAAGAACAACAATGTTAATTTTCTCATAAATCTTAAACAATAACCTCGTACTTCTAATTGGAACATCATTTATATCATCATCAAAATGTTACAGAATCTCTAAAAATTGCTTCTTTTCTAACTTCTCTCAACTCGATTATTTGTTTTCCATGAACTTCACATCCTTACTCACCAGAATTTTTCCACTTTATGGTTGAAAAATTCTATAAGCCTTGGAAAAGTTACAATATTCAATAAGCACTCATAGTTTTACTTTCTTGTCCACTTTGTCTCTTTTTTCCTATGGTAAATAAGAAAAATAGAGACACCAAAAGTCTTAAGATTTTGCAAATCTGGTTTACAAGCTAACTAAGCTTCAAATGGAGTTTTCTTCTACAGAACTTTTGTTAGTAGCATACTCAACAAGAAAACAATAATGTTAATAGCTTTAGCCTTTATTTTCCTTGGCAACTCCTTTTCATGCAATGACACCTCGTTATTTTCATAATATTTTGATTTTTTTGTCTCAATTACACCATTCTATTGAGGGGTATAAGTGCAGTAAGTTGACATTTAATGTTAGTTTCTTTACAAAATTTTTCAAATATGTTATTTGCATATTGTTTGTCATTGTTAAACCTTATCATCTGCATCATGCAACCACTTTGATTCTCTACTAATGCTTTGTACTTCCAAAATATATTAGTAACATCATATTGAGATTTAAGAAATAAATTCAATAATACCTAGTATAATCATTAATGAATATAATGTGGTACTTACTACCATTAAAAGATAGTGTTTGTTGAGGTCCTCCAATATTTGTATGCACAAGTTGCAATTTGTGTAATGCTTTTCATGTTGTTTGAATGAGGGTTTTTTAGCTTGCTTGTCACTTGTCATATTGACAGGCTACATCATCGGCTCACTTATCCTTTAGCAATGAAACTTTTTTCACCAAACTATATTTTTGCATGTTTAAGAACCTAACGTAATGGAAATGCCTAAGCCTTTTGTGCCATAATTTAACATTACTAACAATGCTTAAAAAGCTATCTGCTTCACCTTCATTAGATTTAAGGAAAAGCTTTTTGCTTTTATTTTCACCTTGAATATATTGTCCTTTTTGTATCTTTAATCAAGTATCATTTATCTTCAAATAAAACCTTGAAGCCTTTTTCAATTAGCTAGCCAACACTAAGCAAATTTTGGTTGATATCAAGCACATATAAAACATCATTAATATACTTCAAACCTGTTAAACTTGCAATGACTATAATTCATTTCTCCTTGATTGAAATGAGTTTATCATTTTTAATTTTTACTCTAGAAATAATTGTTTTATCAAGCTCCTTAAAAAGCCCTTGATCATCATATGATTTGTGCAGTCATTATCGATCAACTAAGAATCACTAAAGCTATTATTAATGATAAAATATGGTACAAGAAATAATTGATCCTCTTCATTCTACTCAATAAAGCCTTTGTCTTTTCATACTATTGTGATTTACAAACCCACTCCATGTGTCCAACCGTACAACATTTTTTGCACTTAATATCGGACCTCTACCAATATTTTCTTTATGGATGATTTATTTTTTCACAATGTGGACAAGTTGGGTATGTTTTTTACTTGTTATTGTTATTGTTTTTTCTATTTTTTTCCTCCTCTTTAGTTTTTTTTCCTTTGCTTGAAGAGCATCCTCCATTAATTCTTATTGTCTCATTATTCTCTTTTGTTCTTATACTTTAGTGCATTTACTAATTTTGACAAGGATATACTTAACAGATCCTTAGATTCTTCTAATGAAGAAATGTTAGATTCATATTTTTGAAGCATAAAAACAAGAATTTTTTGCACAATTCAATCATCAGAAAGTCATTATCAAGCAGCCTTCCCTTGTTTATAATGCCCAGCAACTTGTCAGATACTCTTTGATAGCTTCTATCTCATTTATTTTTTACATCTCAAAATCCCTGATTAAGTTAAGTATCCACATATTTTTTTATGCTTTCTCGACTTGGTACTCCTTTTATGATGTAGTCCCAAAATATTTTTTATAGACTCCAAATTTATCATTTTTTTTAAATATGGTGCTTGAAATAGCAGTAAATAGGTTATCTTTTTAGCTTTGAAGTTCTTTATCTTTTTTTTTTTTTTTTGAGATTTCATCTAAGTCACCATAAGATTTGCAAGCAATGAAAGCACCTTATAGTCTTCTTTTGTAACTTCTCAAAGGTTTTAGGCTTCTAAACTGTTATTTTAATAACCCAAGCACGGTAGTTTTCACCATCAGTGTAAAATAAAGGAGAAATTGCTTCGGTTTCCATTCTTGAAGGTGATTTATTTATAGTTTCTTAGGTTGTTATGTTTTGAATTAGTGTTTGGTTTTCACTTGACTCACAGGTCCCTTAAGAAAAGAGTTTTGATACCAATTTTTTGTTTGATAATAGAACAAAATAGAAAGTGTAAGAAAATATACTAAGACAAAGAGAAATGAGGAGAAAGCTTTTATTTTCAAGTGCATTTTTTTATTTCATCAACATCCTTCATATAACACTATAACATAATAGAAATTAAGAAAAAAAAAACCTTTTTAATACTGTGACATGTACTTCTACCATATCTGCCATGTCTTTCTAATATTAAACCAAAATAAATAAATTACTTTTAAAAAACTTGTTTTATTTAATCAATTATTTAGTAACACACTAGTTAGCCATAAAAGTACGCCATCAACAAACAACATTAGGTAGATCAATAAAGACCCAAGATCCTACACTAAGGATTGAACCAATATTGTCTTCAAGATTAAGAACGCGAATAGTCTTATCTTTGTGAGTGATCACAAGTTTATCAATGCTTCTGACTAAACAAATGCTTATGACCTTCTCTTTGTGTTTGCTCAGTCTTGCAAACTTTGACAAGTAATCATTGCTGTTTAGATACTATGGGTGAAGATTTTTGTACTGATCATGGCACATGCACCTACCTAATACCTAGAATTTGTAAACTTTCTTGTTAGGGGATGTTGCAGTTGTAGTTTCTATTTTATTTATTTTTTTCATAGCCATTTGAACTCTTTTTTTTGTCATTATAAGTATCCAAGCTAATAATGAAATTTATAGCATAAAAAATTAACTGACAAAATTAGCTTAAAAAGTTTCACTCATCACAAAACTAACTTAACTTATTAAGTTAAATCTTTTTAGCCTTTTCTTCATTATGGAGACTATGTCACCCTTGATTTTTTATTATGAATATCACTATACCCTCATTCACATGTAAACTAAAATATCATTTTTTTTACAGTACAATCATTCCATTGTATTATATTATCACTTAACTAGTAACTTAGTCAAATCCCCATCTTCTTTTGCACGTTAAGTCTTGTAAACCTATTTTTTTCTTCTGTAAGTTGTTTCCTTACTAAGTCTTAAGTAGGAAAAATCTTATTTTACCACATCATCTCTCTAATTTCTTTACAAATTGATCAAATTTTGATATTCTTGAAGGTGGCTTACATGCATTGATTGATGGAATTTGCATATCATGCAAGGCAATGTTCATGGTTTGAGTGGTGGTGCTCAATAGGGAAGATGATCAACCTAGTGAAGAATAGGCAATGATGCTAAACAGATTTTTTGAAATTTTTATTCAAATGTATAGTAAATGATTTATCACTTTCTGTTTAAATTTTTTCTTGAATTGATGGTTCATGGGTTTCTCTTTATTTTCTTGCGAGGCTTCACAGGCAACCGAAACTCAAATAGCTCCATAATTTTTAGGTTTGTTTAAAGTTTATTTTCTAACAGTGTATGTGTTCTTATGAATCCTATTATATTATTTTTAGGTTCTATATTGAACCATGCTAGATACATTTTTTTTAAGGATTTAGTGTTATATGAATTTACAGTAATTTTTACAAATAAATTATGCAGATGCATGTTGGTTATGTGTATGTTTGGTTACTTTTTCTAAAAGACAATTATTTTACCTATACTAATAGTTAATTATGTGTGACGATAGTGATATGTGTTTAATGATAGTGATTTTTTCTAGGTCAACTTACTATTTATTTTGCAAATATCATAGTTGCCTATTTTAACTAATTTAAACATATTTTCTTTGACAATATTTAATCGTGGAGTTTGATTAGCATGACGTAAAAAATATCGATAATGACTTTTTATAAGCTACAGTTAATTAATATATGGTGGTAGTGAATTTTTATTTTGTCATAGTGAGTTAGTAACAATAACATAGCCTATAAAATGGTTAAATAGGCTATTACTATGCTAATGAAACCTTATTTTATTCATGATGCAATATGGGTAATGATATTCGAGTATTAGTATCATTCAATGAAAAATGGGATGAAAATGGTTCAAAGTGTATGTATTTTAGAACTATTGTTCGAAACTGTTGTCCGAATTTGTTGTCCAAAACAGAGATATGTTGGTCCCAATGAGCTGTACTTACAAGAAATTATTACAGAAGGTAAAATGAATTCTGAATATCGAGTTTGAGATAATTATTAAAATTGATGAAGTAAAACTATGAACGAAAGTGACAAATGATAATAATGTCAAATTCTTATTGTATGACCATACAACAACAAGAATACCTTTAATAAAAAACTAATTTACATTTTTTATGTGTTTAACATTCTTAACTTTTTTTTACATTATCTAAAATTTTCACATTTTTAACATTGGCTACATTATCCATATTTTTCAATTTTTTTTTACCCTTTGGGGCATTATTCTCCTTATTTTTGCATCTTTATCATTCTGAGGTATTGTCTTAGATGTGTCTAGGTTTTTTACCTCATGAGGCACTGCCTCAGACGTGTTGATATTTTCAAAAACATGGAGCATTGTCCCAGCAAAGTCAAAAACCCAAGTCCCTAAGGCATTGCACCAAAGGTGTCAAAACTACTAATATTTTGAGACATTACCCTAGGAGTGTTAAAATTGTCGGTATTTTGAGACAACCTCAAAAGTGTCAAACATGTCATAATTTAGGGCATCTACCCAAAAGTGTCAAAATGTTCAAAATTTTTTATGACTTAGAATTATCATCTGGCGAGGAGAAATCAACTTGTTGTTGAAAAAATTGAAGATGACATATAAAACATCAAAAAGAAAAAAATCAATATTTATGAATAACATACTTAATTTAGTAGATAAATGGTCATGATACCTTATCACTATTACTACTTGTGAAACTTGATAAGAATGTAATTTGATTGTTAATACAATGAGAATTGGATAAAGATGAATGAACATCATCACTCTCAGGTGAAGTAAAGGATGATAAATGAACTTGCACTAATGACTAAATCACTGCCATTAATTTTTGAAACTCTTGGGTTCGACGGTGGTCTCAACAATTAGATCTTACGATGAATCTAAATGAGTAGATGAAGCATGAAAAATTAATCCCTCTCCAACCTGACCACCTTACTGCAAGAGTTCAATTACAAGAAAAGGTTAAAAAATAATTTAAATTAATAGTACACAATCAAAAAGGCACATACCTCAATGTCAACAGATTGTGGCACTTGGTCAACGTTTTGCAATATTGACCTATACCACATCACCCTTTATAAGAGATGAAGTCAAATAAGTAAGTGCAATCACCTATCAAATGCAATATACTATTATTATTGGTTACATAAAGCAACATATAAGTGTAATAAATTGAAATAAAATCACTTCTCTCACTTGCTCCTTCAAAACTCTAATTATCTTAAAGGTGGTCAGTCTATTACTGAATTTTCACTACTAAATACGATACACTCTTTTCCTCTTAGACCGTTTAGTGTCAAGGGTAGGAATAACCTCAAAATCATGTATTTTAAAAACCAAAAAAATCAGCATTAAATATTCCTCAAAGAGGAATAATTTTAAATAAAAAAGCTTCAAAAAATAATATATCATGCAAACAAGATAAACCACCACTAATGTAAGATAAATTATTATGGCAACAAGTAACTAAGGAGCAATCACATTTTACTATCTAAAATATTTATTTTTATTGCAGGAACTAGTTCATTAACTATGTCATTGAGCCATTGAGATGACCAATTTAGCATCATGTCTTATTCAAACTCCATTTGCTAATAAATCACTATCACCACATTATAAATCACTGTAACAAACATATAACTAACTTTCGCTGTTAAGAAAATAACTATCCATTAAAATTTAACATAATAATTTTGACAAATTATAACTTACTAATAATGGCCAATTGAATCCTCATAGCATCATATTTTATTCAAACTCCACTTGTTAAGAAGTCACAATAATAAATCACTATCAACATGGTGTAAATCACAATCATAAACAGATAGCTAACTTTTACTGTTGAGAAAATAATTATACATCAGAATTTAACACAAAATTTTGATGCTATATAACTTACTAGTGATGGCTAATTGAATCCTTATAAATGGTATTTGATCGACTCCATCCTTAACTTTGTTTTTCTTTAATATATTCTTATATGCATTAATGGAATGACTAAAGATAACTATCCCCAAGAAAATAAATCAAAAGAATTAAAATCATATATAATTTAAAAATGCCATGAAGACACTTGCACTATATCTTGTTCCTTTAACAAAAACCTATAAAGTAAATATAAAAAATAAAATTTAAAACCATCAGTCACGAAGTCAAAAGCACTAAATATAAAACATCACCCAATAATTTAATAGTTACAGTCCTAACACCACTAAAATATCTATGGTAAATACTGCCTAACTACCTTATTATACTCATCAACACTAGGCTTCGCACCAAAACGTAAACGTGTAATTAATGCAAACTTCACCTTGGAGAACTTGCAGACGGATCAGTTGAGCTTGAAACTATGTTCGTCAACCAGCTTGTCGTGCTCTACCATCCTTAATAGTAATCATGTATTACCTAACTTGACATAAATAGATTTTGATATGCCCTAAAAAAATGATCGAAGTATGTGTTCTCAAACGTGCTTCTCAGTTTGTCTCTATTTTTCCAATTTGCGAACACTTGATTTAAGGATGTAAGCACATCAAGGTCCTGTGGTTCATGATAGAATCATTAAACCATTGTGCCATGAGAATCTTTTATGGGTTATCATCTATCATCAACGAAAAAAATTAAAACTTTTTATTACTGCCATGAATGCAAAAATTACTATTCATTATTAAATTTTACTAAACACAAATTTATAACTTACTTTCACACATTGATAAATAAGTATTCTACATAAATTAACATTGCACATATAAATCTACCAATAACATGCATGTGATGCATAACTCAATTTTTTTAACGTCCTAACATTATTTTTCTGTTAATTTCTTTAACCATCCTAATAATACTCCCATGCACAAATCATTAACAACGATTACAAATCACTATTAACCAACTTCAACTTATTATGAAACTTTCAAAAATTACTACTACATAGAACTTCTTAACCATCTTAGTATATGTATAGTTCATATGTAACCTTACCATCTCAACACAACCCCAATAACCTTGCACTTTACACACAGCCCCAAACTCTTAATCAAGCTCTTTAAAAAACCTCCCTACCTTATAAATTTTTACCATAGTTTACCATCAAATATCATTATCAATAGTCAAAATATATTGCTTCTAAAGCCCATTCTCATTTGATACATAAAATGTTAAAACTAAATATTTACACCATATTGTTATCATACCTTCACAATGACAGTGAGGAACCCATGTTTCAAAAATGGGATGGTCGATATGAGTTTTTGATATACTTTTCACAATGAACTTTTTTGCATAAACCTGTTCAACATGATGAGTGCCTTTTGGAGATGGTCAAAGACAAGGTAATAGTAGCAAGGTGAGGGTGAAAAAGGTTTCAAGAATAAGTTTCGATAATGTGAAGGATTAACCTCAAATATAAATGTGATGTGAAAAGATGGGTTTGACCAGTCACATTCACTCAAAGATTTAATCATATAAGATGGAGAATGAGGGAGACGAAGAGGAATGAGGAGAAGAAGAGAAAAATAATAGGTTACGGGAGACAAGAAAATAGAGATTTTTGCAAGAAGTTTAAAAATTTTTAAAAACTAAATAAAAACTAACTATTGAAATCCTTTCTGTAAAAGGATGTGTCCGGTCAATATTTATTTTTCAAGTATTACATAATTTAATATATGCTGAGGATATAATCAAAATTAAAATATTTTTTCATGAATTGTTTGATATCATTTTATGTGTTTAGGCTAAAAACATATAAATTAGAGATTGTAGGACTCTCTCAAAAATAGTAATTAAGAAAAGCTAAAAAAAATATTTTTACCGTAAAAATTATAAAAATAATTAAAGATCATATTTACATATCCAATAACATGGTAATTGAATAGTTATTAATCATATTGACGTAAATAATTTAAATTTTGTAATAAACGAAGCTGATTAACGATAAATATTATCATAATAATAAATTTTAAATCAATTTTGAGATGATATTCTAAGATGAATCACACTCTAATGTGATCTCAATAATCAAAAGATTAAAATTGAAATGATGCATTGTTTTTATTATGATACTATATTTTTATTTTAGATTTTTATTTATTTTTTATTAATGATTTGATCTATAATTAATATATAATAAATTGATTTTTTTAATTTATTATTTTTAATTGAATAAATATTACTTAGTATTTTTATATATAATGATGTAATCATAATAATAAAATCAAACACATTAAGATATTTCATATTAGCAACAATCTTGACTGAAATGCTAAATGATAATGTATTATTCAGCTAGCTTTAACACGATAATAAAAAAATCTAAGCCAATTAAATTTTAACAAAATTATTTGTTATTTATTATTTTCTAAAAATTTTAAATGTAGTGGCACTATTTTTGATGAATCGAATTTAAAGTTAGAATTTTCTTCATTATTTTTTCATTATTTATTTACTCAATATTTTTCGTTATTTTTTATTTATTAAAAATTTATTACATTTATTTTTTATTGATACTATTTAAAATTTTAATTTTTTTAATTTTCATTTGAAGTTTTTTTTTGGTATTTTATTTTGCTTCACTAATTAAATTTTTAGATTATGTCATGAATGTATAACACAAATGATATAATTGATATAATAATTTTTTAATAAAGTATAATTTTATTTTTTGCCAAAAAATTATTATAAAAAATATATTTATAAATAAATTTAATAATAAAATTATTAAAATAACATGTTGGTAATATAATAATATTATATAAAAATTAACAATTAAATAAAAAAATAAAGACAGTTAAGACTTAAGACAGTGATAAAGATGTCTTTAATTATTTTTATAAAAATATATTATTTATTTATTTATTTTTGAAATAAAAAATTATTATTTAATTTTTTATATTCAAGTTTTAGTAAATATTTTTATATTCATAAGATAAATTGATTTTTTTGTGACATAATTAAGCATAAATAAGTTTTTTTTATTGATGAGATAATTAATCAATGTATTTGAAAAAAAATTATTTATTGTAAATTTAATAATTCGAGTGTGTTTTTATTTTTATATTTAATTTTTAATTTTAATTAAAGTAATCTAAAAATAGTAAAATTTATGAAAATATTTATTGATCTAAAAATATTATTAAAAATAAAAATAAAATTTCAAGTGAGTACCCACTTGATGTTTTAATTTTGTGGAGATGCAATACATTTTCAGTAGATGATGAAGATATTTGAAAATAAATTTTTTATAATTTTATTTGTGAATTCTTATTATTGCTATGTTGGTTTTAAGTTATAAATATTTTGTTGAATCTTTAATTGTTTGTGTAATTTATATATTTTAAATTTTATGGTCAAATTTAATGATTTATTTGATATTTTGATTTAAATTTTAAAATTATAATTCAAAATAACTTATTATTATTAAATTATAAATAAAATATTAATATGATAAAACAACCCCTTGCATCCCATAGGTTCAAAATTAGTTGTATACTAATTTCTTTTGTAAGAAATATTTTGTTAAGAATAAAATTCTATTATATTTATTATATTGTTTGTAATATAATTTAGTTCATGATATGATTTTATAAATTAAAGTAAACAAAAAATTAATTAGTCAAATTTAAATAGAATGAAATACAAAAATTAAGATGAAAACAAATAGAAATATAAAAAATTATAAATAATATTAATAAAAAATGAATGTGATATATTTTCAATAATAATATCTACCATGCATTTTAATAAATAAACAAAATGTAAACAAAAAAAAAAAAAGCTTAAGATAAAACAAAAAACGTAGCAACCAAATTTCTTCCACTCTATTTCTCTTAAACCCTTTCATCAACCAATTTTAAGTCGCTCATTTATTTATTATTGAATTAAAAATATAATAATTAATAAACAATTAAAAATTAAAAAAATTGGATGCAACACTTTTTCAACGTAAACGAGTTTATTGATATGAGGATTGAGGATTTTTTCTCTTTCAATTTGGTCATTAGTTGCGATGGACATGACATTCCCTATCAATATAAAAGAACTTGAAAATTTAATAACAAAACAATAAAAATAAAAATTCATATCAACGCTTAAAAGAATAAATGTGTAATGTTACAAAAAAGTAAAATATAATTTTTTAAATGCAATAAATAAAATGCTTCAAAGATTAAAAGCACAACAATGTATAAGCAATCATTGTCAATTGTTTAAAGAGAATAATTTCAAAAAATAAAATAATAAAAAAATTATTTCTTTTAAAAAAATGTTTATGACAAATAACAATTTTAGGATCTCAAGAAAATATTTTTTTTTCTCTTCAAGGTAACTCATTATTTCTGAAATTCTTCTGATCTTGAAGAATAAAAAAAAAATTATGTTGTCAATTTATATAGAGTTTGTAATGATTTCAAAGCCAAATAGCAGTATCAATTTTATTAATTAAGACAAAATTAAAAATTAAAATATTTTTAAATATATATTGTCACTAAATTAAAATTTAAGACTAAATTATTCATATGTAAATAAAACTTAAAATTCAACGTTAGGTACTGATGTTGATGCATAAAGAATCCTATGTGTGTATATATATATATATATTCGATATTAAATTAAATTGCCTAAATTCAATTATATATCTTATGAATCAAGCGAATCTTAAAGTTTCTAAATTTTGTATTAATTTTTTGTTAAATTTATTCCACATAATTATTAACTTTAATATAAAAAAAGGGTTACATTATCTTGAACCTTATCCTAATGCTTATGTGGAGCTCATGAGTCATGATTAGTATTTTAGTCCAAAGTTCACTAAGTCTACAAGATTATTCATTTTTCCTTTATTCCTTATGGATATAATGCATAAGGTTTTAGCATATTTCATCATATTTTATGTTAAGGTATTTTTTATTTACAGTATACAAAATACTTCACATGTGAATATAGAAATTTTAATCTGCTAAAAGAAATTTTAACAAAATAATTTTCACTTGAAAGTTTTACACAAAAATAATTAAAATATTAATCTATCATGAAAAAAATTTAAAATTTTAAAATTCCAAATTTATTAAGTTTTTTATTTTTCATGTACCAAAAATTCAAAAAATTGAAAAAATTAGTGTATAAGTTGTATTCACATAAAAAATTGAATAGATGCAAATACCATTTTAAAGGTAATTATAAAAAACTCAGACTTTACATGTATTTTAATTTAAATGTCAAAATTTTAATTAATTTAGTTTTACATCTAATGTTCCAATTTAATTTAGATTATATTAAAAAATTAAATAATTAAAAATACTCAAATTAAAATTCTTGTATAATAATTAACAAAAAAATTTAAAAATTTAAAATACTAAAATTAAAAATCTTATATAATAAATAACAAGAAATTTTAAATTTTAAATACTAAAAATATATATTTTTTAAAATTTTACATAATGAAAATTTTTAATTTTTCATAAAAATTAGTTTGAAATAAAAATTATTTAAATTTAAACATAAATTGGAAAGAAGTGTATAATTTATTGAATTCATTTAATAAAAAATTATTAATTTTTAAAAATATTTTAAGTTAAAATTTAAATTAAATTAAATCAATAAAATTAAAAAATCAAAATTTCGAATTTTAAATTAAAACTTGTGTAAAGTTTTGATTTTTTAAACATTTTTATTCAAATTTTGATCTATCATAACTTTTTGATATTAAAAAAGAATAAAAATAAAAACCACCCACTCGCATTACTAACCAAACCATGATTAGATTTATTGGCAGTGAACAAGTGTGGAGTCAACCAAGTCAATGAGAAAATTATTTGAATTGATTAGTTAAGCGCGAATAGCTGTCAAGCACGAATCGGCCACACTGTGGGTAGGCTACTAGGAAGACGACAAACGGGAATGCCTTAAAAAAAAAGACCTCTTTGGCAGCACAAATGGGATTGTTTACTTGAGAAATAGTTGCTTTGAATCGATGACCCACCAGGGAAATTTCCTCTTATTGATGGCTTGCAGAAGAAATAAGTACTGTTCTTGGGATACTGATGAGCCAGAGCTGCTCCGTTCAACTGACGGATCTGTACCCAACAGGTTTGTGTTGTTGGATGTTGATCTGATAGAAAGAACGAGGGGCAACTGTTTCGTCTTCTATGGCAAATGGGTAAATGAAGGAAAGTCAACGATGAAGTGAGGAGCAAGGCAGACGAAGCTTGGATTCGTTGCTGCAGAAAGGAGATAGCAAGAGAGAGATGGGGATTGTGGAATATTATTCTATTGGCCTTCTTGCTGCGGCCCTGTTCTTCAAGATACTAAATCTTTCAAGAAAGGAAAAGATTCATCACTTCAGCCATCAGCATCAGTTGACGCTCATCGAGAAGGATGATGATAATGTTTTCTGCAAAGGGTGTGAGAAACCCTTGTCTGGTTTCGCCTATGGTTGCAGAAATTGCGAATTTTATCTCCATGAATCCTGCACTGAGTTTCCCCGGGAGCTCGAAAGCTTCGTCCATCCTTGCGCTCTTATTCTGCAGAAATCGTCTTGTTTTCAATGCAGTGTTTGTGAAAAAGTCAGTGCATCGAGCTTCAGCTACCGCTGCAGCTGGTGTAACTTTGAATTGGACGTCGAGTGCGCCTTGCAGTCGGCAGCCATGGCGGGTGAGGATGAGGAACAGATGCAACATTTCAGTCATCTTCATCCGTTGAAACTTTCTGAGAAGACAGAATGCGAAGAAATCAGCTGTGATGTATGCGGAAAATTATGTGGAGGGGCTACTTATGGTTGCATAGAATGCAATTTTTTCCTCCAAAAATCTTGCCTGGATAACCTGCCACAGAAGATCCAGCATTTCTACCATTCCTGCCCCCTAGTCTTGCTCAGAATTTCCTCCTATCAGTGCGAGATTTGTGCAGAAAATCGGTCAGGCTTGGCCTTTAGCTGTGGCAAGTGTGGGTTCCATCTTGATGTTGAATGTGCCCTGTTTTCCAAGCAGATTAAGCATTTCCTCCATGAACATCCCTTGACACTTCGTGAGGCGGAAGAGGGGGATGAAGTTTGCTGCACAGGCTGTGGAGAAAGCTGCTCGGGTCCGACCTACGGTTGCAGTAGATGCAAGTATTATTTACACAAATCATGTGCTGAGCTGGAAAAGAACAGCAAACATTGCTTTCATAAATGCTTGCTGAGCCTGATCATATCTCCTCCATATCAGTGTGACGGTTGTGGTGAAAACCAGGTAGGCCTGGCATATAACTGTAAGGACTGTGATTTCTTTCTGGATGTTGAATGTGCTATGCTTCCCAAAATAAAATCGGATGGCCATAGTAACAAGATCCAGCATTTTCTCCATGAGCATCCATTGACACTTTGCACAATAGAGGATGATAATGAAGTTCTCTGCAATGGCTGCGGGGAAAGATGCTTGGGCCTGGCTTACAGTTGTAGTCGATGCACCTATTGTTTACATAAATCATGCGCAGAACTTCCACAAAAGATTAAACATTTCTTTCATTCATGCAATCACAGACGCAGTCTCAGATTAGTCATGACTTCTTCCTATGAGTGTCAGGGCTGTAAGGCAAAAGGTTCAGGCTTGGCTTACCGCTGTGTGGACTGTGAGTTTGATCTTGATGTTGAATGTGCTATGCTTCCCACCATAGAAACCGAGGGTCACAAGAAGATCCAACATTTCAGCCATGGACATCCATTGATAGTGAGTGAAAAGAAGGACTGCGATGAAATTTTGTGCAAAGCCTGCGGAGAAATCTGCTGCTTAGGCTTGATTTACACTTGCAGCATATGCAGAGACAGCTATTGCTTGCACGAATCATGTGCCAATCTGCTGCAAAATGTCGAACACGAATTCCACTCAGATCATTCTCTCAACCTTCTTCATAAAACATTTGAATGCAAAGCATGTGGCTTGCACTTCCGTGGCTTCAGCTACAACTGCGCAAGATGCAACTTTGACTTGCATACTGAATGTGCTTCTCTGATACCTTCTATTAAACATGAAGATGATGATCATCTTCTTATTTTCATAAAGCAGATGTATGGGAACCCCAAATGCAAAGCTTGTGATTCTGCCTTCTGTGGTACATCCTATTTACGCTGTGTGGTGTGTGATTTCAGTGTTCATCTCCTGTGTGCTCCATTACCCCAGAAAATTAAACACCGCTGTCACATACATCCTCTCACTCTTAAAGATGAACATGTCGAAGATCATTCAGGTGAGTATTACTGTGATGCTTGTGAAGATGTACGAGATCCAAAGGAATGCGTTTATTACTGTGAGCAATGCGACTTCATCTGTCACGTTGGCTGTGTTTTGTCTGAGGTAAGCTCACATTACTGTATACTTTGAGATAGTAGGGGAGAAAAAAGTGGCTTTTTTGTGGGCCTAATTTTATAAATATTTTCTTGATTCTGGTTTCCAGATGCCATGTATTTTAAAAACTGACCTATATCTGCCTAATTGAGTTGTTGGTTGCATTGCAGGTGTTACCTATATTAAGGGGAGAGCGTGGAATTGTGGAATTAAGAAGAGTGAACAGAGAGATTCCCATTAGTAAATTGACTAGAAAGCACAAGTCCTTAAATGATATACTTGAATCTCTTCCTGAAGATGATGATACAGAATTTGATCTTCTTACATCTGCTTTTGACAAGGAGATAGAAGTAATTGAAGAAGGATTGGAGAAGGTCACAAACGAAAATATTGATGGCATTCTAAATTTTAACTTGTATTCTGAGAAGGCCTTCATCAAGTTTCTGAAGGCATTGGAATTTGAACCACCGGAGGAATTTACTGTGATGACTTTCTGGGAGCCTGAGACAGAGATTGTCAGTGTTGGAAATCACAATGTTCCTAAGGAGTTTGTTCCTGTGCTAGAAAAGTTGATTGAC
This sequence comes from Moringa oleifera, assembly GCA_021397835.1. Classification (NCBI taxonomy): domain Eukaryota; kingdom Viridiplantae; phylum Streptophyta; class Magnoliopsida; order Brassicales; family Moringaceae; genus Moringa; species Moringa oleifera. Next base: position 3,689,438 of record JAJFZO010000566.1, read on the forward strand.
AGATATGGCAATTTCACTGGCGAATCAAATTTAAGTTCTGCTCATGAGTTGCGTGTTCTTGTCCTGTTTCTTGGGGCCATGTATAGCATGTTCAAAACTAAGGTTGCGGAAGTCACTGGGAGTCTACTCTATGAATGGTGGACTTGCTGCAAATTTGCAGAGTTTGTGGGATTCAAAGTTTCATTTGCCTTTGAATGTTTGAATAGAGTAGCATATGCTCGATTTGCTCTCGAGTATTCTGAACTACAAGAAGGCACCAAGCTTTGCAAACTCCACAAAAAGATCTCGAAGCTTTCTGCAGCGGTTGAGGAGCAGACAAAAAGACTAGAGGAACTGAAAGAAAAGCAAAAGCAGCGTGTGTCCTCAACTAGATCCGCAAGATCAAGCCTATCAGAGGAAAACCTGACTAAAGCTTTAGAATTGAGGTTGAAAACTGCAAGTGCAGCTTTGTGGTAATGTCAACATGCCAATGGACATGGTTGTTTATCATGTTGGCAGCTTGGTAGGATGTGATCTTGGTATGGTATGTTAAAAAGAAAAGGAAAAGTTCTCTAGTTCTTCTATCTGGAAGCACAAAACTACATGTTCCAGCTATCAGTTGAAGTTGTGTCTGATCAGGATTTCACTCCCAAGCATCTGTGCATTTTTGTGCAATACACAAGTAATGTTAGCTGAAAACCAAGAAAGATGTCAACTGGATCACCAGCAGCAAGGCAAATGTTGTCTTCCAAATTCTTGTAGCTAGAAGGCGTTGCGACAAAACCAGAAATTAGATTGTAGAGGTAAATTTGAGTTACATGTTGCAACTTTAACAAGGCAATCTTGTCCAGGGACAACTTTATATGAATGAATTGAAAGTCCTATGGTAGTGCTGTTGATGTGATTGATATAATTCACATCCACTGGTAGATAGTAGCAAAGATACCGCAAAACCCCCTGCGAAGCATTTTACACTGTATTAAACCCAATTTTCAAGTCCAAGTTGCTCGAGAGGAGGATCATTGTTCAACTTATTCTTCAAAAGGTACAGGCATTTTTCAGTTGTTTTGTTGAAGACTTCTTTTCTCTGGCAACACCTTTTCTCTTTACAGAAAACGTCATTTTGCCAGCTGAACTGACCAACTCTTCTTAACAGTGAAACAGAAAATTTCTTGGCCTTCTCAAAGAACTTTTCATCCGTTATTCCTTCAAGTGTGTCCTCTCTTTGTTGTCACTAAACCTGTTTAAGTAATTCCTTTTTATTTATTTTCATTGTTTCCGCTGCTCAAGTTTTTGATTGAAGTTCCATCACCTGGACTAAACTTTGAGTTACTTCTAAGAAATTTCTGCTGGTACTGCAGCTTCTACAAAATGGAAAAACTTTTTGAGTACTTCTTGTTCATTTTCATATTCGTTTTTCTCTTTTCCCCCTGTTTTCCCTTTCATTTTCTAATTGCAATTATTAAGGACCAGACCTATCTTTACCATCTTTCTTGTTTACAATAGTCTCTAAGCTGGTTGAGAATCATGTATCCAGCAGAAGACTCCATGTCTAAACTTGGACAGAACATGGTTATTTGTCCTACAAAAGATGTTTTATAATCGATTGTTTAGGTCGTTAGAGTATGCATCATATAACATCAAGTTAGATTTCTTAGGGGGTTTCCATCAAAAGAACTACGATGCATGTTAGATTACCCAATTGGACAATCTTGTTGCTTTTGCAATTGAGCATAGTGGATCCAGGAAGTTTACCAGCAGGTATTGCTTCATCCTAGAACAAGTTCCATGGTAATGGTGCAGAACAGAAATAGAGAGAGGTGGAGATCAATCATTTTTGGTAGTGGACCTCCAAGTTGCATTTCCTTGTCTTGTTTTCTGGGGTCATGAGTAGCATCTGCAGAATTAAGGCCATGGAAGTCCCTGAACTTCCACTTTTGAAAGGCAGGTCTGCTGCAAATATCGCACTTTGTATGGGACTCAAAACTGAATTTGCCTTTCAAAATCTGAAAAGAATAGCTCATGCTAGATTTGCTCTGTAACCTCCATCAAGAAAACAGAGCTTTCGATGGAGAGTAGGAAGCAAACCAGAAGTTACTGGAATTCAAAGTAAAGCAGAAGCAGCAAATATTATCTCAGAAGCAGAAAATTGCATGTTCCATCTACCAGTGGTAATAGTGCCTGATCTGGATTTTCACTCTGAAGACTCCTGAACAAATTTTTCATTTTGGCCCAAGACAGGAATGGCATGAACGAACTGCAAAGAGAGAAAACAAGGCTCACAGCAACAAGGCAAGAACCTTTTCACTTAGTGTAGCCAAAAGGAACTGCAGATGAACCAAAATCCCATCCTGGATGTAAATTGGAGTGAGAGGTTATAAAAGCTTTAACAATGCAGTCTTTTCCAGCTGCAGAACTTTTCACTAAATAAATTGAAGTACCACATTTTGACATAACTCAGATTAAATCATTACAGAAGCGCCATTATCACCAGCTGATTTACATTTTCTGGAACGCTGAAAAGGGCACTTTTGCAGCTTTTTCTTGGACTTTCTCACCATTTGTTTATTTAAATGTCTCCTTTCTTGTGTTCAAGGAATCCCTTTTTTTCATTTTCATTGCCATTACCTGACTAAAGCTCCACCTACCTGGACTTCACTTTGAATTTCTTTCAGGTCATGAATGTTCTGTTGCCACTGCAGATTCAGAACTGTGCTCTACAAAAGTTCCACGAATCAAGCATTCAGGAAATACGCTACTTTCACAATTGGCTTCACTTCCATCAACTTTCAGTGGCAGAAAAAGTGGCTTCTCTGGGTAATTTATGCTTCAATTTACCCAGAAAACCTTTCCAATTCAAGCTTCAAGTTTTTTGAATCTTCAATGAGAAGCTTCATTGATTTGTGTTATGAGACAGGTAGATCACATAAAAACACTACTTTTCTGAACACCACCATTTAACATTCCTTGTCACAGAAACCTCCTTGATAATGAGGAATGTTGAACATATTTTCTTCTTTTCGAAATGGGAGATAAGACTCCCCATCTTATTCATCAGTTACATCCAGGCACCTACTCTGCCACACCAGAATGGCTTATAGTCTTGGATAATGAATCATACAACAATAGCAGTAACAGATAATACTAACGTAAGACTAACTAGCATAATCAGACACCAAAATCAATGAACAACATAAACAACAATATTTTGAAATAGTTATCGGTTCTGCTTTAATAAAATCATCTCCGGGCATCTCAATGCATCAAGTCTTTCTTTATTAAAAGAAAAAGATCAGATTGTCTTTTATAATTGTAAGTCCTCCTTGGATTCCTTAAGCTGTCTTGTATAAATAAAATATTTCATTACAATAATTGTAAGTGCTCCTTGGATTTCTTAAACCATCTAGTGCAAATAAACTATTTCATTATAGTGGCATCCGAGGAACATAAGTTATAACATTTCCAACAGAATCTTTGATGGTATCATTTTCGAGGTATCCAACTCAACCATGGATAATTAAACAAGTGAACAGGACATATCCAACTCAACCAACCATTTGAAATTAAACACATGAACACGACACCGTCACACCAATGAGTGGACAGCCTCATGAATAAGTGTGATGAAAGAAAAGTTACATTTTAAAGTTGTCCAACAGGAAGCAGATTTTCTTGTCTGAAATTCTTTTATTATGTATTAACTTGTAAATAGTCCCAGATACGTTCCCAAACAATGGTTTATGTACTTATTGAAAATTAAGATACTAGTAGCTAATGAAAAGTCTTCCACTACTGATGACATGGGGTTTAATAATTATGGACATAAATAATAAAGAAAGTGTTAAAGGACTTTAATCTTTTACATATATCTATAGCACTGAGCAGTAAAATGTGATAAGATAAAAATACATTCTTTTGCATATGTCAAAGCAAAAGTACAAAAAAAAAAAGAATTATTGAAAAAGAAAATGATCCCATTAAAAACGAAAATAAAAAAGCTTTCGATGGTGTCGTTTTTGGATGTAGAAGTTGAGTCAACAAAAACTCACGAAGGTGTGACTTGAACCATAAGTGTAGTCCAAGTCATAAGATTGCTGGTGGATAATCTATTGGCCATTTTAGCAGAAGAGGCCATATATAAGGTCTCCATATTTTTCAATTATTATTTTTATTTTTTAACAAGTTTTATATCATTTTTGATTGAGTTTTTTAAGAAGTATTAACCTTTGATTGTAACTGACTAGGCTTATATTTGATGAAATTGTCTGTATCTTTAAGATTTAGTATCTTTAGTTACCTTTTTTTTTTTGTTGGATTTATTTTTGATGTATCTATAAAATTAGATTTAATATAGTGCAGATCAATGATCTTTGAATATAATCACCGTTTTGTAATTTGTTATGTTGTGTTCATTTTATCATCAAATTGATATCCAATTCACCAAGAAGAACGGGTTGTTATTGGAGAGCAAAGTGTAGTTTTTGGGTTCTTTACTTATGGCTTTTATTGATTGTTTGTTAACCATCCTAATTAATATATATTTGTGCCAATTACAAGAATCAAGGGAAGTCAGGAATTTAGCTTCTAGAAGATTGAAATAACAACAATCTTCAACAAGAAAAAATGTAAGGAATAAGCAATGAGCAGTTTACATGATTTAGAGTAAGCCTACATCCATGATTGGTCTTTAACAAGTAAAGTGGCCAAAAACCTTTCACTAAGTTCTTCTACAAAGGGAATACAAGGTTTTTTGGGTTGTAAGAAAAATCAGAGTAGCTCTAAGGCCCTCTCTTACCCTCACCGATATATTGCTCTCTTTCTTTCTTTTTAATACAAGACACCATCATAAAGTGCCTGAGTTCAGATTACACGGCTCCCACTATTTTTAGTGAGTAAGCAACCAATGTATTGCTCTCTGAAATTCAACCAATAACAACATCTTGTAGTGCTATAGCTTTTTGGAGTGTGTAGCCTTTTTTTTTGGTTGCTAATTTGGTTCATTGTGCATAGCTGGAATGTACTTTTTGTTTTCAACCAATTAAACTTCACATGTGTCTTAAGAAAAGTCACATTATTCTTGCCAAATCATCTTAAAGAAGATAAAAAAACAACATTTGAAAACATTGAAACCAAAAGCTCCACTAGTGCAGGTTTTTCTCATAAGCATTCTTCTAACAATCCCTACCTTGATTTCCATAAACGCATTAGTGAAAAACATCTCGAACCTATTGCTTATTGATGACCCAACTGCACCTGCCAAGCATATCACTTGGCTTTAAGGATTAGCATTTGACCTTTTTTCAACTTGGTTGAAGGCACAACTTCAATTGCCATGTCAAACAATTTTCACCCGTCATGACTTTGTTTAGTTGAACTTCGCCATTCTCAACAATTTCATGAACAAAGTGATATGTGACATCAAAATACTTTGATCTTCCATAATATATTGGATTTTCGCACAAATAAAATATATATTGAGAATCATTACATAGCTTCACCTCACTAAAACGTAGTTTCATTTCTTCCAGCAAAACATAAAGCTAGCTTGCTTCTTTAAAACCTTCAGTTATTACCTTATATTCAGCTTCCATACTTGATAAAACTATTGCTAATTGATACTGAGCTTTCTAACTAATGCAACATCCATCAAAGTATAGTTAATAGTATTTTTTTTATGCATTCAAATAGCAATTTAATAACTAGCCAATGTTTTTTGCTTGGATTGATCATGTACCTGCTTAAAGCACTTAATGCATAGGCTAAATCTTTTATGTTACATACCATTGTAAACATTAGAGAGCCTATTGCACTTCAGTATGGGACATTGGCCATTTGCTATTTTGCTTTTTTTATTTTAGGACAACACTTTGCTAAAAGCTTGAAATAGCTACCTAAAGGGATGTTAACTCCTTTAGCTTGACCAATTTTAAATTTTGATAACATTTTCTACTGATAGAGTTGTTGATTCAAGTTTAACCAATTCCTTGCTTTATCCCTCTTAATGTTAATGCCTAAGATCTTCTTTGCCTCTTCTAAGTCCTTCATATCAAATTCTTTGCTTAACATTCTCTTCACTAGGATTATTTGTATCTCGCTCTTGTTAGTACTAAAAATATAATCAATGTATAGAAATAACATCAGTCCCAACTGATTTAATGGGGAAACAAGCATCATACTTGCTGCTTATAATGTTATTGCAAAATATAAGAGTCAAACCTTTTATACCACTAGACCACCGAAAAGAATGTGACTGGTAAACTCCTTTCTAATTAGCCTTCGGCACCAAGGCTATCATACCAGTTGAAAATAAGTCGCCCACACTAAGGGCGAAGCTATTTTCCCAAGAAGTAAACAACAAGTGTCTTTGAACTAATCTTGATTTACTTGAAGAAGTACAAGAACAAACTCAAGTAAGGATCATCGTAATCCAAATAGATGTGGCCAGGCACTACAACAAAAAGGTTCATCTTCGAAGCTTCACAGAAGGACAACTTGTGTTGAGAAAGTTAAAAGTATCAGATCTTAGGGTAACGAACAAGATGTCCTTAAATCAGGAAGGCTCATACCGAGTAACGAGAATCCTTAAACCATGGGCTTACCAACTCACAATGCTCGATGGATGTAGGGTCTTAGGTCATGGAACACCCAAAACTTGAAGGAATACAATGAGTAAAGCTGTGAGTCAGAGTCTCTGGGAATAGTTGCTTAAGCTTACTTTTTTTCCCATAATTAGATTGTACTGAAGGTGTCATTGTGCCTTAAATTAGGTTATATTCGCACTTAGATTTTTTGTTTCAGAATTTAGGCTTACTTTTCATTATGTGATTGGGTATATTCAAACTTTATTTCCAGGTATTACTTGTACTTAAGTTTTGTTTAGTTTAAATTTAGGTTTTATTTTGACCCATGTCTTAATTCACACTTCGTTTGAGATTTCGATCATACTGGGAAAACTACTAAAGACCCTGCATAAATGAAACAGCTAAAGGATAAAAGTGACCAAAACACATCAAAAGACCTTTGCTACGGTTAGGGTACCCAGTACCCTAGCCACGGCTAAGGCACATAATAAGACCTTACACAACCAAGGGACTTGCATGACGAATAGCCTGTGACTCAAGGGAAGACCCCAGTTGGTTAAGATTTGACATAACCAAGGCACCCGACTTAGGCACTAACACTAACATTAAAAAAGAAATGAAAAAACGAAATCCAATCAAAGGTCATTACGAAAAGAGAAAGAAATAAGACTCATTAAGAAACTTGTATATTCAAAAGTAAAACTTCTAGCTATAAGGCAAAACGTTAATAATAATAAAAGATCTAAGCTTTCTTTAGAACATCCTACGATAAAGGTGCTAACATCTTGGGGCTATCTCAGGTCACTCCCTAATGCACTCCTCGCTTAAACTTGACCTAAAATCCTAACTATCATCTGACTCAAGCTCATTTTGAAAAAACTGAGAATGATTTCAAGACTGCTCAAGTCAAGGTTAGAGAACTTGTCTTTCACCTTTTTGAGGCTATCTTCCCAACCTAGTTTGTATATTCCTTAAGAGTAGATGTTAGTATCATCCCTTCTCCAACTCGTGAGGATGCTAGACACGAAGACTCTCCAGTGATGCTTGATGCTCACAGCTAGTAGATGCAACCTCTACAACTATTGAGGCCTTCTCTCCTTCCAAGGACTTCACGTTGTAAACTTCCTCGTAATCTCCACCAAAGTGCGGTAAAACTCATAAATCGACCGTCGAGCCTAGTCGAGTATGTCTTAGAAAGATAAGTGGTTTACCCCCACCAGAACCACAGTTGCTTGAGCATTTGAGTAATTAATAGGACAGTTTCTCCTTTAACACTGAAACTCAACCAAAATTGAAGAAAACTTAACAATGAACAAAGACAAAGTATTGCCATAGTAGCAATCATAATGCAATTTGTGACCTACTCCGCTTGAGTTCCCTTCTCAAAGTGTTCTCAGTCTTATCGAAGCATGATTCCCTATAACAACTCCATGGCAATTGATAGGTCGACAGCAAAATCATTCACCTCCACCTTTTAGCAAGAGACATAACTCTTACCCAAATGAGTATCCAAGCATCACTACAATGGCTCCAAAGTTGACCCACATATAAACGCCTCTTCATTAACTAAGAAAATAGCTCACATATCCCCTATTTGATCGGGAACTTTCATAATCTCCCTAGTTGGTGCAATCAGCAGTTTCAAGGTGTTTGAGCTCCCCCCTTAACCAAGCAACAACACTTGGGTGGAACCTTACTAAGCCTGGTGGACCTTTGTTTGGGATTGAAGAGTGCCTTACGAATAGTGATAACATCAACAATAGAGGGACATTCTGTACTAAATCATCCTTCAAGACAAGCAGGGAGTTCCCCACAAATTACAAGATCACTAAGATCAACTTATACCTAACTAAAGTAAAGCAGCATTAAAACTAACTTAGAGGGAGTAAGCCTTCCTCGAGCTTTGAGGCAATAAGTGCACTGTCAGACCATCACCACTTTGGGCACTCTACAGTCCTCTCATGGGTAGTGGATCAGGGAATGGTAATCCTAATTTGATCACTACCTTCAGTCTAAATCCTACTTTGGTCAGGTTTGAGAACTGATTACTTTTTAGAAAAGAAAATACTCATTATTTTAGATTACTTTTTAGATTACGTTGCTGCCAAAGCTTAATTTTTGAAAAAGAGGAGTACTCCTTACTGAATTCCCTTTTTTTTAAAAAAAAATAGTTTACTTTTATCCTCTAATAAAAAATAATCCTTTTTATTAAAGATAAAAGTAATATAAAATAAAAAAAGAAATTTTATTTTACTGACTTTTCTCTAAAAATGAGAAAAAGCCATGCAGAAGGTTAATTTTATTGAGCAACAAAGATTATGTATTTATACAGTATAATAAAAATTAAATTGCAAAGAAATCTACTCCATAATAAGCATAATAATTGAATATTTAAAGAATAGCAACAAATAAATCAGCTTACTGAGTCAGGCTACTCGACCAAGTATGACAGCGGAAGAAAAAAGATCAAAATAGTTCCGTTTGACTGGTAACTGGAAAAGGGTTTGTCTTTCCTCTCTCCTTTCTTGATTGTTCCCTGAAAAATAGGCCTTTTTTCACTCATTCATTCAGTTATCTCGTGCGTCTTGCTTAGGTTAGTTTACCAGTTGAAGTTTACCTGTTCTGTGATCTGGTAGTTGATAATCCTTTTGTGTCTTCTGTTCCGTTGTTCATGATGGAGTGAATTTTCGGAGGAGCAAATATAAAGTTTTGATTTGTAGCTGCAAAAGGGATACAAGGAGGGAGATCAGATGGAGCATTTCAGCCATGAGCATCCATTAACGCTCAGCGAGAAGGAGATAGATGTCCAGATCCCTTGCCAAGGATGTGGCAAAGCATTATCTGGTCTGGTCTATGGCTGCAATGGGTGTGAGTTTTATCTGCATAAGTCCTGCACTGAGCTTGCCGATGAGATCGAACACTTCTTCCATTCTTGCCGTCTGATTCTGCAAAAAGACCGGACTTCAGCTAGTGAGAGGACCATAATATGCAACGGATGCAAGAAATGCGTAACAAGTTTCAGGTACCGCTGTGAGCAATGTGACTTTAATTTGGATGTTGAATGCGCTTTATTGCCCACCCGATTAGCATCTTGTTGCCTTCAGCCGGATCCAGATTCCAGCAATCAGCACGGGTTGGAGCTCATCGAGAAAGAAGAAGACGACCGAGTAACCTGCAAGGTCTGCAGAACACTCTGCTGGGGTCCAACCTTTGCCTGCAACGGCTGCGGCTACTTCGTGCATCAGTCATGCATGAACAAGGTGAATCAAGAGGTTATTAACTTCAGGCATCCATGCCCTCTCCTCCTGAAAAAGCTTACCCCTTACTGGTGTGGGGTGTGCGATGAAAGCCGCTCGGGTGTTGTGTTCCGCTGTGAGAAGTGTAATCTGAATCTGGACGTTGAATGCGTGCTGCGTCACAAGACGATTGTACATTTCAGCCACGGACATCCCTTGACACTCTGCGAGAAGAAGGATGGCGATGAAGCCGACTGTAAGGGTTGCGGGAAGAACTGCTTAGGATCGACCTACAGCTGCATCAGGTGCAGCTTTTGTTTACACAAGACATGTTGTGAACTCCAAAGAGAAATCCTGCATCCATTTCACCAGCAACACCCTCTCAGGCTCCATTTCAAAGCATTTCGGTGTGGTGCCTGTTGTATGCACTCCCGTGGCTTCACCTACCATTGCTCAATGTGTGACTTTGATCTGCATATTGAATGTGCTTCCCTTGTGCCCTCCATTAACTATGAAGGTCATGAGCATCTCCTTACTTTCATAGAGCATTTATATGGCGAACCTTGTTGCAAACTCTGTGATTCTAAATTCTCTGGAACCTCTTATTTACGCTGCGTGGAGTGTAATTTCAGTGTTCACTTCCTGTGCTCTCCCCTCCCTCATACTATCAAACATCATCGTCACATTCATCCCCTCAGTCTTGAAGATTGTTATATCGAAGATGACTCAGGTGAGTATTACTGCGATTTCTGTGAGGAAGAAAGAGATCCACTGGAACCTGTTTATTATTGCAAAGAAGGTGACTTTGTAACTCATGTTAGGTGTGTGATCTCTGAGGTAAGCTCCTGTTTGCTGCATGATTGAAGAAAAGAGTCTTGCTGCTTCTCTTCTGGCTTGTATAACCGAGTTCATATGGTTCTGATTGATTCTCTGGGTGCATGACAGGTCTTACCTAAATTGGAGGGAGAGTTTGGGACTGTGAAGCTGAAAAGAGCTGATAGACAGGTTGCTGTTAGGATACTGAACAGAAATTTCTTTTCCTTCAATGATATGGTAGAATCTTTCACTGATGAAGAACAAAGGGAATCAAATCTTGTTCGAGCTGCTTTTTTGAAAGAGGTTAATGAAATTGCTAATAAAGTTCCTGAGGACCATCTGGCAAACTATACTGATGGCCTCCTAAAATATGATGCATATTCTGATGAGGACTTCTTCTTGTTTGGGGCGACAATTCAGTCAGATTTCTCAGTTGGGTTAACAATGAAAAGTTCAGATCGCGAAGCAGAAATCATTAGTGTTGGAAGGCACAAGATCACACGGGAATTGTTGCCTTTGTTTCAAGACCTGATGAAGAAGTATGGTGATTTCACTGCAGAATCCAAGTTAAGCCCCAATGTAAAGGCATATTACCTTGTCGTATTCTGTCGAACCATACATAACATATGCAACACCATGGTCATGGAAGTTCGTCCAAATTTACTCAATGAATGGTGGATTAACTGCAAAATTGTACAGCATGCAGGCTTCAAAGTTCAATTCGCCTTTGAACATTTGAACAAAGTAGCTTATGCTCGATTTGCTCTCGAGTCAGAACTGAGTGCCGGCACCATCCTGGATGACATTGATAAAAGCATCACAAAGATTTCTGTAGAGATTGAGGAGCGAACACGAAAACTAGAGGAACTCAAACTGAAGAGAAAACGGCATATCTCATCAACTAGATTTGCAAGAGCGAACCTGTCTGAGGAATCCTTGGCTGAAGCTTTAGAGTTGAGGTTGCATGCTGCAGGGGACGGTTTGGTGTAATGTCAACCTTTGAGTCACCATGTTTGCTTTATGTGCTAGGCCTTGTAATGCCATGGAAATATAGTCCATTGGGAAATGACCCTGTGGACCTTCTTAGTCTGTGTTGAAAGTAAAACAAAAGTCCTATTCACTGTATCCTTAGAAGCACAAGATTCTATGTTCTGCTATGTTGGGAGAGCACAGCTGCTTTCCAGTGATTGCATTAGTGTTGAAAGCTTGTTGATTTCTGACAACACCTTAATCTTTGCTGCAGATCCTTTTCACCAGCTGATATGATCCAACGGTAACTTATTTCTTCAACACAGCAATAGGAACTCTAGTGGCCTTCTCAAAGAATTCTCATCATATGCTCCTTTATATCTGTGTTTTATGTTGCCACAAAGCCATTTCCTTTTCTTTATTTGACCGTGGCAATTGGCCTTTATGAGGTCACAGATTCCATCTCAGTGATCTTTTCTCTTCATTTTTTGTGAAGCACTTACTCTAAATCTTGTGGACCTTGCACAAGTTTTTGTTGTTGAATGGAGACTGTCTGTTTGTTGGGATGCTAAGGTGGAATCATCAACTAGTGAGCAAAAAGAAAATTGCTAGTGGCTTCCGGACAATTGTTTCTTGAAGTGTAGGGGAAATCAAAGCATCAAACTGTCATTCTTTATTTTGATACATACCAACAAAAGTAACAATATAAGAAATATCAAGTGTATGACATAAAGCAAGTTCTAGTTTGCTTCTGCTTCTGCAGAAGAAACAGAAAATTGTAGCAATGACCATACCTGGATGCTCAGCAAGAAGCATCCGAACATCCATTGATACCTCTTACAAGCTTAGAAGTATGGAGAGGAAGTTTCTGTGAAGCCTGGGGAGAAAGCCGCTCATCTCCCCACCTACATTTGCCACAGATTTGTAAGCATAACTACTCCCTGCATGAGTCTTTAGTGTTAAGCTGCAATAAGAGATCCAATGTCCCTTCCTCTCAAGATCCATTTTGAACCATATGTTTCCAATTCCTGGGCATTCACTTCTGTGGCTTCAGCTACCCTCACAAAAAGTAAAACTCTGAGCTGACCACCGAGTGCTGTTAGTGATGAAATAAGAAAGTCATATTTGCTAATAAATTCCTGATGGCATGATTTTATTTCAACAGAAATATTAATAACAAGAGCTAGCTGCTGGGTTGATTTCAGATATGTTCAATGCTGGGGTATTTCCATTTGGTTCAGGCAAAGTACAAAGATACAATTTGACAAAAATCCTAATTTCTAGTCTACTTGTTTATTTGAGTTGCATTCTACAACATTAACAACACAATCTTCCCCTCTAGACGTGAATAACATAGCTCATATTGGCTGATATGTAGTGCTCAAGTTCTTTATAGTCTATTAATCCATCGTTCTAGTCGAAGTTGCTTCAAAGGAGGACCTTCGTTTGGCTTATTCTTCTGAGGGCACAGCCATTTTCCAGTGATCTCCACCACTCCAGAATGTTGAACATTTGTTGTTTCCGCCAAAACTTTTCTCTTTAGAACATTTTGACCAGCTGTCGTGACCATCCCATTAGTAATTGAACACTGTAAGGACTCTTTTGGCCTTCCTGGAGAATTTTCATCATTTCTTCCTCTAAATCTGTGATTTCTTGTTGTCACAAAGCCACTTTCTGTAATTTCTTTTCGTTCATATAACCTACTTCTAGGTGACACAGATTCAGCTTCTGTGAGGACCTTAGCTTCCAAGGTGTCCTTCAACGGTGTTCCATGGATCAACCTTGTTGGAGATTTCCCTTCATTATCACATGCAGTTCCAATGGCATTTATTGGCACAAAACCTACTTTTTCGGAAAACTCTAGCTTCTGTTTACCTAGAAAAGCTTCACCACTCAAGCTTGATTCTTCAATAGCCTTGGTTAAACTGACACTTCTGTTCTCCAATGATTTATCTTCCAAGCTCTTTTCCAAACAGAAATCAGTTTGAGTACACAGCTTTTCCCTCTCTTTAGACCCATTAAAACCCTGCAGCATGCAAATATTGATCAAGAAGATGATCTATTAGCAAAAGAACAATTGATAACAACTTCAAAAAAAGAATCTTCGAATCATTCAGATTTTCTCAACAAACTTGTGGAACCATTTTCTCGGATTCAAATCAGTTATGCCAACAATGCTCTTCACGAATTTGAACTAATTTATCAACTATATATCTGCAGTAATTTGAGAAGAGGAAACAACAGAACAGTACCTTGCTTATGGACATGGTCTCCAGCAAGCAAAACTGTAGCTTGTCTCCTTTATGTCTATTGCTAGTTTTCTTTATTATCTTCAAATTCTCTTCCTTTTTTATGTCAGTCTCCTCAGTGAAAACTCTATCTTTCTCCCGAGATGAATCTCCAAAATCCTCCATTGTACCAAGGACAGGTGATTCATACACATAGCTAGAAAACCAGTTTCTGATGTCAGGAATCTCTGGCAGAAAAAGGAGTGCACAAAAAGTTACTACTCGGACTCAACTTTCATATTTATTCTTGATTTCAGAGAAACCACAAAGCATAAAAGGAATGGAATTCCAACTTTAGTTTCCTTTTCCTACATATCTACTTGATATCATTGAAGTTTCTGTAAATGTCCACAAAAAATTTTCACAAGTGACACATACCGGAAAGAAGAGAGTCTGAGTGCAAAGAATCTGAAGCCTGCAACAAGAATAAGAAACTGTTAGACTCAAAAACTCAAGCTTCTTCTGGTCTATTTTCTTTGTGAAGAGATGATGAGGAAGTAAAGAAATTGTATTACATTGTTCTTCAACCAAAAAAACAGCTACAGGCCCAAGTAATGATCATTCCACTTTATACAATCTTGAAATGCAGATTAAATAGTATGTTTAGCTATATATTTGAAAGTGAATTAAAATTTCACTTTCATCACTTGCTGAAAAAGGAGAAACACTATAAGGGGCAAAGCATACCTTTCTCACGGGCTGGAATTTGTGCTTGCTGTCTTTGAAGGAATCATTCCATCTAAGAGGACCATTTGAGCATATCTTCTTATTTCTGTTCTCTTCATTGCTATTTCTAGTTTCTTTAAGCTCTCCCAAGTTTTCTCCTTTTTCCCTTTTACTCTCGCCAACAACGACACCGTCTTTCTCAGCATTATTCCCTCTAGAAGTAGAGCATTCAAAATCATCACTTGCATCAAGAACAGGAGATTCATATGAATAGTTCGAGAACCAATTGCTGACATGAGGAGGCTCTGAGAGACCAAAGAAGAGAAAGCATTAGAAGATGTCTTTACAGACAGATCTCTGGAGGGAATTGATCCTGAAAGTTTCAATTGTTTTCCTTCATTTTCCCATCAATGAAACAGTTATTATATCTTCACCAGGGAAAAAAAAAACTGAAAAAAGAAAGGAAGAAGTGATACAAACCAGAAGGAAGTAAGGACAAAGGCAAAGAATCAGGAACCTGCAAGAAAAACAGAAGTTACATCGGATAAGGAATCTTAACACATTCATGCTGCTTCCACTTGCTGGCCTCAATTAAAAAAAAAAAAAAAGAAAAGGCTGTGACACATAAATGCCACTGTTGCACTAAGCTCAAAAACTAGTAAAATCAAGCTCATGATTTTGGACTTAGATTGCAATCTTGAAACAATTTCTAACTGTAAAAATATCAGAATTCGGTAATACATAGAATCTGGTCAAAAGGAAACAAAACCCAGAAAGCCAAAATAAAGATGAAGAACTCTACCTTACTTAAATTTTGAAACTCAATCTCATTAGTTTCACTGGAAGGGTCACATTCTGTAAACCCATTTGAGCACATATTATGATTGATGCCCACTTGATTGCCCTTTCTTGTTTCTCCACATTTGCTCAAGTTCTCTTCATTTTCTCTGTTAGTTTCTTCATCAACAAACTTATCTTTCTCATCTTCACTTTCTTTAAAAGTTGAATCCCTAAATTTTTTATTTTTATCCAACAAAGAAGACTCATACACATAACTTGAAAACCAATTCCTGATATCAGGAGGCTCTGTTAACACCCACAAGACGAGATAAGAGTTACATATGTTTACATTATTAGACAAAATTTTGACAATCCTGGTTTAATTGCTAACTAGAAAGTAATAAATTTTTTGAAAAAGTCCAAAGGGAAATTGTGTCTGACCCGAAGGGAGACAAGGCGAGCAGGAAGCACCAGTAATCTGCCAAAAAAAAAAGTGAGAAGAAAAACAAAAAAGTCTTGACTTTTGATTATACATTCGTTTGCTCAATTATCCGCTAATCCAAAGAACAATCCTCCAATAGTAGAATGCCCGTTACAACTTCCGACATGTTAAACGGGTTTGCGAAGTGTTACATTTGTTTCAGCTTAGTTTTCCCGGAAAACAAACAGATAAACCCTAATTCAGAAGGAAAATTGAAACTTTCTCAAAAGCAACGGAATCCGTACCTGAGAATCGAAATGCTCCATCGGATCTGTGTCCCTGTCTCCGTCCCCCCTCAGAGCTCCTTTTAGCTTCTATCCCATTTTCTTTTCCTTCCAAACTTTCCCGGTCACATTCTGGCGCCATATTTTCTTCAAAAACCTTAGGCCGCGTTTGGCTGCCCTCCACGATTCCACCTATAGAAAAAAAAAAAAAGAACAGAAGTCAAACTCCACTGTATCCACGTCAAAACAGTACAAAAACTTTAGGCCGCGTTTGGCTGCCCTCCATGATTCCCAATAAAGAAATAAATAAGAGGAGTCAAAATCCAGTGTACCCACGTCATATGTGGGTCCCATTTGAAGGTCACCTAGATATTTTTCCTTTTTCGGATTTTCCTTAAAATCCTCATCCCATATCCAATCAGGGAAAGGCATCCTCGTCAGCTTTGTTCACACCATGGGTTTATTTGCTAAGTTCACATTAGGTTGCACCAAAACCAAATATGGGAAATTGTACCCCAATGGAATGTCATGCCTATATGGTATACCATGCCAATTAGGGCAGGCACACACAAGGCTCTGAATTTTGAATTATTTTAAGAATTTTAAAAAATAATAACATTATTAAAAATTTATAATTCAGTCAATAAAAATTAAAAACAAAAAAATTTTTTGTTTGCAATTCTTACAAAAAAATTTACTTGGTTATATTTCAAAAAAATTTCTTATGTATTGAAAGTTATCACGATATTTAGTATTTATTAAAAATTCTACAAATAAAATATGAAACAAGCATATCATACTAAAATTTTGATTTTTTTTGTAATTTTATTTTTTTGACAAATAAATTGATAATTTAAAAGTGAAAACATGTAATTTTTTATACTTATATATATATGTTACATTTTACTCCATGTGATATGGTCTTCAAATTCGGATTGAATATAAAAAATATTATAGTATGTCAAAAACTTAGGATTATTTTCCCAAAATTTTATCATTTTTTAAAGTATTAGATATTGATAATATATTTTTATTTTTTTTTAAAAATAAGATAAGTATCACATTACTTCATCATTTATGGTAAGTTGAATGACAATTTTTTCTTTGACATCAAAAATAATAAAATATTTAATTTTTTTTATATATATACATATCAGTCATATGGTCACTTTACCATTCCAACTCTCCAGATAATAGCTTGTCCGTATCCCTAATCTTAATTTTCTTCATATTAGAAGATCTGTTCTAGGTCATTCGTAAAATCTTTACATTTCTAGTTCGGCCGCCGTCAATCTTTTCTAAATCTTTTCTTTGATTGAGTCGATCTTTAGTCCGAGTAGTTTTTTTTGGTTGTTGATAAATTACATTTTATTCTATCGTGTTGTCGAACGATCGATAATCTTTTTTACGACGTTAATCAAGGTTCAGTTCTTTTTATGTAAATAATATGTATACTGAATACATATATTAGATCAAATCATTTTTTTTATAAAGTTTTAATCATTTGATATCTTGATGATTTTCAGGTTACGAAAACACTTTACAGTGTTAATTATTTTGACGATCGACATCTGATATTGACGACGTTCTCGAAGCAATCAAAGGTGATTTTCTATTCCTTAATCGCAAAAAATTTTGATCCTTTATTTTTATTTATAAAATAATTAAATTGTTTATTTCATAAAAATTTTAATTAAAATTATCTAAAAATTTAAACAAAAAATTGTTTTCATTTTAGATTTTGTCTTAAATATTTTGATTTGATTGTTAGATTTCTTATTTTATGTAATTTTTTAATTATTAAATAAATTTATTTGCATATTTTTTTATAGATTTTTAATTTATGATCAGATCTATGTTGATTATGTATGATTCTGTCTATTTAAATATTTTTCATGTTATTTATATTTGTTTTTTGTATGACTTATGTGTATTTGTCATATTATTCATGTGTGTTTGGTATACCATTGAAATATAATTTTTTTATTTTCTAAATTTTTCAATTTATATAACTCATTTTGACTTGAATTTAACGCACAAGTTCAATTTTTTTTAATAACAAACCGATGAGAAATCATATAAAAATACATGTTTGTATTTTTTTTCCTCCTTTGTATAATAACATTATAAATAATAAGAACACGACATCTTATTTGGAAAAACTGACTTTATTAATATTTGTTAGTCTTTAATTTTGTGTATTTCATATTACAAAGGATGCTCATGATTTGAAAACTTTTTTTTTTTTTGAAAATGTAATTTAATTTTTAACAAGATTTAACCTTCTTAGACATATGAAGTCCTAACATTCCTTTTGCATATATAGTTATGGCTCACCGGAGTTCATCATTTGTAGCTTATTTAAGATTAGACCTTTACAAACAACCGAGTCTTATAATTTCTTGGATTTCCATCTAATAAACAAGAAGCCCTTCTGCCTTGGTACCTCTTTGGTTGTAAAAAAGATTGAAAAGATGACAATGAAAAGAAATGAGAATGCTTTTAAGATTTACAAAACCATGATTTTTTTTTTCTGCATAGAACACCAGATTTGTTTTTCCATGGGTTATGGTTGTTCATGCATATATGTTTCTTAGTCGTTATAGGTATTCATTTCTTGTCAGAAAAGAAAGTTTCCAAACAAGAAGGAAAAAGAAAATGAGGAATTACGAATTGAGAGAGAACAAAAACAATGTGAACTATAAGGAGGGAACAGGTTCAGGCGGTGAGAACAGTGATTCGACAGAAATTGATCCTGATTATGCAAGGACGACACCCGGTAGAAGGGCAAGGTCGACTAACAGAGTTTATGATGTAGAAACAGGAATGGAGGATTCGGGCATTACCGGAGGAAGCTCTTCAAGGAGGAGGATTACCGGAGGAGTCACGGAGGTGACAACAAGACCTCGCAGTAGGACTCCTGGCAGGAGGAGGAGGAGATATGGCTTCCGTTCACAACATGAAGCTGGTCCTTCCAGGGCTAACAAGAAGATGACAATCCTGTCATGGTTGGTGGATCTGAACATCATCCAAGACGCAGCAACGGTTTGGTATATGGACCAAACCAGAGAAAGGGTTGTCCTGGAAGGGCGTGTAAGAGTGGACCATATACAGTGTCGCTGCTGCAGTCAAGTGGTCAGTGTCAGACTGTTTGAAAATCATGCAGGCAGCAATCTCAACAGGCCTTATGAGAACATTTTCGTAGCAGAAACCCGGCGTTCCCTCTTGCAGTGCCTGATTGAAGCTTGGCGTCTAGAGGCCATAGTGGCTCCCCGTGGATTTAACCTTTACAGGCCTCGAGAAAATGCTACTGATATTTACGATGACGCTTGCGCAATCTGTGCAGACGGCGGAGATCTCCTCTGCTGTGATAACTGCCTCTCAACTTTCCATTATTCTTGCATGGGGTTGGAGGTTATAAAGAACTCAACCATTTCACTCTTTTCCTTTGCAATCACTTATCCTTCTAGGTTTCATGTATTTCATGTTTTCATCGCAGGCTATACCTCAAGGGGAATGGTTATGCCAATATTGTGTGTGCAAAATCTGTGGAAATGGCGCTGCAGCTGGTGATCTTGAAGCATGCACTCAATGTGAAAGGAAATGTACGTGGAATTTCTGCTTAGTCTCCTATGCATTCAAGATTAACTGAATAATTGCTCTCAGTTATATATACACGTGATCTATCCTTAAGTAGTGTGAGAAGCCATTGATGGAGTTGTGACTTGTTGTTGCTTGCTGTAGTTCACTGGCAGTGTTTCCGTGAAAGAGAACAGTTAGATCTTAACTGTTCATACATCTCCTATTGTGGAAGTGGCTGCAGAGAGGTACTTCTATTATTACTTTTGTCCATGCTAATGCCTATTTTAACTGTAACTCTTTGTTCCATAACTTAATCGATACTTGGTCATGAGCTTGGTGTCCATTAAATTGATAAATAGCTTGGTTGAGGGATATTACTATATGCGTTTGGAAAGAAAAAAAAAAGAAGAAAAATGCACTGTTTATTATTACTTTGAAAAATATTGATCAATTCAACATGGCTGACCTGTGATGCTGTGAAGATACATGAAAAGCTGCTCAATATTGTGGGTATTAAACAAGATATTATTGGTGATGCTCAATACTCGTGGAGGCTGCTCCATTGTGTGGAGTCAGAGTCCGGACAGTGTTCCCGAAACGTGAACGATATAATAGAGAACAACTCCAAGCTTGCTATAGCCTGGAGGGTTATGGATGCAAGTTTCGAGCCAAATATTGACAGGCACACTGCTACCAATATTACTCAGAGTGTGGTTTATCACCGTGGGTAAGCACTTCTAAGACCTTATCTTTGCAAAACCTTCTCTGTTTTTATTGGATCTTAACTTATGAATCATATAAAGCATAAATGGTGATGTATTTTCTTTGATTCATCTGGACAGTCTTTGTTTGATCAGATGGACATCTTGTGTGATATACGCTCTTGACATGAGTAGTCATTTTTTAAGTCACAGGACCAATTTTGTTAGTGAAGTCTGAGAAGAAAGTTGGAAGGAAAACAATCAGGGAATCGATGATTTGTTTGTTCATGTTTTCTTTCTTGCAGGTCCAATTTGAACAGGCTGAATTTTAGTCGTTTCTATACAGTTGTCCTGGAGAAAGATGATGAGATAATTACTGTTGCATCCCTTAGGTATCTTCATAAGTTGTATCCTTACTCAAGTTTTTTGTCATTTCTTGCTCATAAAGTACAAATATAAGCTGTTTCACTTGGGTTGATCATTGTATAGAATCCATGGGAGGGAGCTAGCTGAGATGCCATTCATGGCAACCTGTGAAGCTTACAGGAAGCAAAGGATGTCAATCAAGCTGCAGGAGGCTATGGAATATGTAAGCTGATAAAATCCGTTGTTTTTTAGATTTCGGGTACTCTTTAGACCTTAGTCTGTCTGAAACTGAACCCTGATGATGCCCATGTGATTTTCCAGGCTTTTGGTCTTCTGAAAATAGAAAAAGTTCTGATTCTATCAGTACCGGAGCTCGTACCAATGTGGATGGAGAAATACAAGTTCTCTCCTGTAGACCGCGGATCCATGAGAGCTCTCCTACGGTACAATACTCTGATGTTTCCGGGAGCTGTCAGGTTAACTAGATCAAAGAGTGAGATAGAGGAAGAAAAACAGCAAAATAGTTCCGTTGACCGGTTACTGGCAAAAGGTTTGGTTTTTCTCTCTTCTTTCTGGCTTGTTTCTAGTGGAAAATATGCACTTTCGTTCATTGATTCAGTTATCTGGTATTTCACTAACGGGTATTTCTTGGGTTTGTTTATCAATTAAAGTTCACCTATTCTGTGATCTGGTTGCTGATTATCCTTCTAATTCTTCTGTTTCCTTCTTTATGATTGAGTGAATGAATTTTCAGGGAAGCAGATAAGAACTTCTGATTTGTCCCTGGAAAAGGGAAACAAGTAGGGAGATTAGAACGGAGCATTTCAGGCATAAGCACCCATTGACACTCAGCAAGGAGGAAATCACTGACCACGTGGGAAAGCATTATCTGTTCTCATCTATTGGTCCTGCGGGTGCGAGTTCTATCTGCATAAATCCTGCTCTGAGCTTGAAGTTGGAGATCGAACAATTTTTCCATTCTTGCCATCTGATTCTGCAAATAAGACCACCAAGTCATGCGTTCATCCGAGCCCACATTCCAGCAATGAGAAGAAGACTGTTAGGGTTCAAGGTCGACACAGAAACATTTCTTGTCTGTTTGTTAATTTGTAGCCTTAATGCATACATTCCAGTGATGCACATATCAGAATGCAACCCAGAGTGCTTCTTTTTTGCCCAGTAATTTCCCAGTCACCAATGCTCCGTTTTTACTAGTTCAGGATGCTTGAATTCAATGAACAATTAACAAGTTTAATCAGTAAACAAGCAACCAAAACGTGTCTGATCGAAAACTACATTACAATCAAAACCAAGTTTTCTTCCCCAACTCTCTCAGAATTGATCCAAAACTGGGTGTGCATGCAAGAGCAGTTTATACTGGTACCAAAGAGTTTCTTGCTGACTGATGAGGGTTACTCTAGCTAGTACAGAACAAGCTAATCCAAACTATGCATCAGATTTTGTTTAGTCTATTTTTTTTATAAAAAAAATTAAATATTGTTGTGACTATAAATTGTATAACCACAGAATTGCAGTTGATAAATTATTTGAACTATGAATTATAGTGGTATAGCTTAATTTATTGCATAAAAAAATTTCTTTACAATCTAGTGATTTTGGTATTAATTATATTTTGGATGATTGTAATTATATATATATATATATAATGAAAAAAAAATGTGAACGTGTGACTATTTTTTATTAAAAAATTATAACTATATATATAATTAATGAAAACAAAAAAATGTGAACCCATTTTATTTTTTAAGTCTCATATATTCTTTTATATATAATTTTTTTTTCTAAACATTATAATAAAATAGAATTTTAGAGATAATTATTTTACAATAATTCTCACAACTGTCATTTTAGGTACTATAGAAAGTTTTTTTATCGTATTTTCAATGATTTTTATCTATTAACCTTTATTAATAAATATATGATGACAGTTGTAAATATTAACAATTGAAACATATATTTTTAGAAGCTATTGTTTATGATTAACTTTAAAATAAGTTTACAATTTTTTTTTAGTTTTTTCAAATTTTAAATTTTAAATTAAATTAAATAAATATTAATTTAAATATAATAAAAATAATATTTATTAAATCAAACTTACTTAAAATTAAATATATATTCAAATAAGTTAAATTTTTATAAATTCAAAAACAAAATCAAAATCAAAAAATTATTATATCATTTAAAAAGATTATTATTACTATATAAAATATAAAAATAAAAATAATTTTTTTCAATTTATTATTCGCATATTGTGTTTTTTTTAAATAAAAACAAATTATACTAAAATTGATTTCAAAATAATCTTTTCTATGATAGCATGTATTTGGATAATTTCAAGATGATTCCAAGCTTTGTGCCTTAAAGGTTTTTTTTTTTTTGTTTATATTTTCTTTCTTGAAAAAAACCTTTGTTAGATTTTTTATTATTTTTATATTTGTTATTTGGATGAATATTTTTTTTTAAATATAATAATATGAGTGAGTAAAATATGTTAAGGTATGAGGTATCTAATCAATTTTTCTAATTGAGCTTACACAAATAATTGAGCTTCAAGGTGAGCTCTCCATAAGCATTGCTCGTAAAAGGACTACATATGTATAATATATAATACATTGTAGTCCTTTTTAATAGAGTTGGAGTTTCTAACATGTCTTCTAATAAAAATAAATAAATAACTCTACAAACTAATGTTTGTCTGCTGATTAAGGTTGATTGCTTTGAAATTGTTGCAGTTCTTCGAAAAATAACAAACTTCTTAAGATTGATAGAGCAAGCCGATGAAAAGGTTGAAACGTGCCACAAAGGTTTGTGTATTTATAATGAACTAAAACTAGAGAAGTTTTCACATTTTAAGCCATTGACTCTTAATTCTAACCCAGTTTTATATTATTGAAATTTAGGATAATTCTTAGGTATAAACAAAAATAAACAAGTAAAACACAATATGAGAAAAAGTGAGGTTATATTAAGCAAAATGATTTACAAAATCAATTAACAAAATAGAAAAAATACATAGCTTCAACAATTAAGCATGGCTAAATAACTTAAGAAAAAAGGAAAAAGTAATAGAGGAATCAATAACAAAAGAAATATATTATAAAAGGTGAAATTACCAAAAAAACGACTCCAAATATGCTATAAAAAGGTAAACTTTAATGAGATCTACACCCATTATTTATCATATCAATACTATCAAATCTCTTACTTAAGTTAAGCATCCTTAAATTTACTTGCATCCTTCAAGTTCGTTGGCTTACCTTCTCTTCTTTGCAAACTCCCTTTTAACTCTGAAATTCAGTCAAGAACAACTCTCATAGGTGCTTAAACCTCGCTTGATGCGGAGCTATTCTCTTAAACATTAATTTAATATGATCAAAACCTCAAAATCAATAAACAACGGAAATGGTATACACATCATCTCCATTCTTAAAAGTTAAAATTATTTTAAAAATAATTGTTGACTCCACTTTTATTAAAATCGTATAACTCCTAGCATCAGAGCTCGTGAATTATGCTATCACGTTCTCTCTGTTACAAGTCTTTCTTTATCAAAAGAAAATGATAATATCTCGCTTTTAATTATAAATCAAAGTGCTAAGATTCTTTTAACTATTTTGTATGAATAAAATATTTCATTATAGTGACATCGTGGAAAATAAGTTTTAACGTCAAATAGTCTAAAATATGAAAATGTTTTCTAATTCTAACAAAATCTTTGACAAAATCATTTTGAAGGTTCTCCAACTCAACCCACCATGTAAAAATAAACATATGAACAGGTGCATGCCACTAATGCATGGGCAAACAGCCTGATTAATAAGTGTGATGCAAGAAAGTCATAATTTAGGGTTATCCAGCCAAACAAGATTTGCTTGTCGGAGATTCTTTTATTATGTGTATTGACTTATAATATAGTCCAGATATGTTTCCAGCCAATGATATCTTGATAAATGATATATATATGGACCGGCAACTAAGATAATAATAGTCAATGATATGAGATGCGGTTTATTCGTTGTTTCATTAGGACATAAATAACGAAGAAAGTAATGAAATAATTAAGGAAGAATGGACATCGACATAGCCAAGCAAACTATATATGTATAGGAGGCTTCACTGCCAGCATTCCTATGGTATTTCAAATCATTACCTAGTTCTGCTGACCACTCTACTCAGCCACGGTGGGCTTACTGGTAAACCGTTGGGTTTTTCTCTTTTCTTTCTTGCTTGTTTCCCGAGAATTATGTACCTCACTAATTAATTCAGTTATCTGGTCTCACTTAAGGCTCTTTCTGGGGTTAATTTACCAATTAAAGTTTACCTATTTCATGATATGGGAGTGGATTATATAGGCTTTTATTTCTTTCGTTTATTCTTTATGATAAAACGAATTTTTCTGCAGACAGGAAAGCAATCTTGACTTGTTGCTATAAAAAGAGGAACAAAGAGGGAGATTAGGATGGAGCATTTCAGCCATGAGCATCCATTGACGCTCAGCGAGGGAGTCAATGAGCAGATACTTTGCCAAGGATGTGGCAAAGCATTATCTGGTCTGGTCTATGGTTGCAATGGTTGTGAGTTTTATCTGCATAAGTCCTGTGCCGAGCTTGCTGATGAGATCGAACACTTTTTCCATTCTTGTCGCCTGATTCTGCAAAAAGATCCTGCTTCAACTAGCGAAAGGACCATAGCATGCAGTGGATGCAAGAAATACATATCGAGCTTCAGGTACTGTTGCGAGCATTGTGACTTTAATTTGGATGTTGAATGCGCCTTACTGCCCACCAAGTTAGAACCATGTTGCCTTCAGCCGGATCCACATTCCAGCAATCAGCACGCATTGGAGCTCATCGAGAAAGAAGAAGAAGAAGACGGAGTGAGCTGCAAGGTATGCGGAGCACTCTGCTGGGGCCCAACCTTTGCCTGCAATGGCTGCGGCTATTTTGTGCATCAGTCATGCATGGACATGGTGAATCAAGAGGTCATCAACTTCAGACATACGTGTCCTCTCCTCCTGAAAAAGCTTACCCCTTACTGGTGTAGGGTCTGCGATGAAAGCCGCTCGGGTGTGGTGTTCCGCTGTGAGAAGTGTAATCTGAATCTTGATATTGAATGCGTGCTGCGTCACAAGACGATTAAACATTTCAGCCATGGGCATCCTTTGACACTCTGCGATAAGAAGGATGGCGATGAAGCTTACTGCAAAGGCTGCGGGAAGAACTGCTTAGGATCCACCTACAGCTGCATCAGATGCAGCTTTTGTTTGCACAAAGCATGTGCTGAACTGCCACAAGAGATCTCACATCCATTTCACCAGCAACACCCTCTCAGGCTCCTTTTCAAAGCATTTCGGTGTGATGCCTGTTGTATGCACTCCCGTGGCTTCACCTACCATTGCTCAATGTGTGACTTTGATCTGCATATTGAATGTGCTTCCCTTGTGCCCTCCATTAACTATGAAGGTCATGAGCATCTCCTTACTTTCATAGAGCATTTATATGGCGAGCCTTCTTGCAAACTCTGTGATTCTAAATTCTCTGGAACCTCTTATTTACGCTGCGTGGAGTGTAATTTCAGTGTTCACTTCCTGTGCTCTCCCCTTCCTCATACTATCAAACATCCTCGTCACATTCATCCCCTCAGTCTTGAAGATTGTTATATCGAAGATGACTCAGGTGAGTATTACTGCGATTTCTGTGAGGAAGAAAGAGATCCACTGGAGCCTGTTTATTATTGCAAAGAAGGTGACTTTGTAACTCATGTTAGGTGTGTGATCTCTAAGGTAAGCTCCTGTTTGCTGCATGATTGAAGAAAAGAGTCTTGCTGCTTTTGTTCTGTTTTGTATAACCGAGTTCATATGGTTCTGATTGATTCTCTGGTTGCATGACAGGTCTTACCTAAATTGGAGGGAGAGTTTGGGACTGTGGAGCTGAAAAAAGCTGATAGACAGGCTGCTGTTAGGGTACTGAACAGAAACTTCTTTTCCTTCAATGATATGGTGGAATCTTTCACTAATGAAGAAAAAAGGGAATTAGATCTAGTTCGGTCTGCGTTCTACAGAGAGCTTAGCGAAATCGCTAATAAAGTGCCTGAGGACCATCTGGCAAACTACACCGATGGCCTCCTAAAATATAATGCATATTCTGATGAGGACTTTTTCTTGTTTGGGGCGGCAATTCAGTCAGATTATTCGGTTGGGTTTACAATGACAAGCTCAGGGAGTGAAGCAGAAATCATTAGAGTTGGAAGGCACAAGATCACACGGGAATTGAAACCCTTATTTCAAAATCTGACGAAGAAGTATGGTGATTTCACTGCAGAGTCCAAATTAAGTCCCAACGTAAAGACATATTACCTTGTCATGTTCTGTCAAACCATGCATAACATATGCAACACTATGGTTATGGAAGTTCCTCCAAATTTACTCAACGAATGGTGGACTTACTGCAAATTTGCACAGCATGCAGGCTTCAGAATTCAATTCGCCTTTGAACATTTGAACAAAGTAGGATATGCTCGATTTGCTCTCGAGTCAGAACTAAGTGCCGGGACCATCCTGGATGACATTGATAAAAGCATCACAAAGATTTCTGTAGAGATTGAGGAGCGAACAAAAGCACTAGAGGAGCTCAAACTGAAGAGACAGCGGCATATATCAACAACCAGATTTGCAAAAGTCAATCTGTCTGAGGAATCCATAGCTGAAGCTTTAGAATTGAGGTTGCATGCTGCAGGTGCCGGTTTGGTGTAATGTCAACTTTTGCTCACCATTTTTTTAAAAAGAAAATACTTTAATTTATTTTTTTATGTGTTATGCCCTGTAGCGCGTGAAAATGTGGTCCATTGGGAAATGGTCGCGTGGACCTTCTTAGCCTCTGTTGAAAAAAAAAAAAAAAAAAAGCTTTCTTTATTGTATCTTGAGAAGCACCTTCTTAGTCTGTATTGAAAAATAAAGCAAAAGTACTCTTCTTCACAGTCTTTTGGGAAGCACAAGATTCTACAGTTTGGTTTAATCAGAGAGCACAACTGCTTTCCAGTGATTGCACTAGCCTTGAAAGTTACTCATGTTGCCATGTTTAGGGAAATAGTTTGAATTGAAATAATACAGATATTGATAATATAAGCAAATTTGAAGGTTAGTACAATCAAGTGGGGGAAGAAGATAGCATTTATTTATTGTTTTAAAGCTTTCTCTTTATGCTCTCTTGGTTATATATTACAAGAGGATTACATGTATTTTTATGTTAGGGCGGTTGCAGGTGTCACATTATGATCGTCATTTCAAACTGTATAGGAGCCTCTAGAAAGTCGATTTATTAACCGATGTTAAGAAAAGTGTGGAAGCTCGTGGCAGTGGTTTGCTCATCTACACCAAATTCTCCATATATTTCTATAGAGTTCATTGTCGTCCATTGATCTTGGCCCATTACTATATGTATATCCAAGTAATTTTGAGTCAATATGAATTCGTACCATAGGCCATTCATAGTCTTTTTATTCATTGTCAGTATTTGTGTATATCCTTGTGGTTGCTTCATAGTGAATTTGACTCAGATTCTACATGAATATTGATGACAGACTGGTAGCTTACATGATATCTGGCCGTGTTGCGGTCAAGTACAGAAGACTTCCAATGAGGCTTTGAAGCTATGTGTTGTTTGGCTTTGGCATGTCATCTTTTTTTCTTAGTGCTTTATTGTTATCTAGTGGAGTTGCCACTGACTTGCAGTTTTTCATCTTGAACTTATTGATTAAATTTTTTATATATTTCTTTTGTGGTACAAAAATTTTATCTTTTTCATGGATCTCAATCCCAAGGAAATAGTATCCAAATTTATCATCTAAAATATATTTATGTTATCTTCTTTGAATTCCTTAATCATCTCCTCATCATTTCCTGTTTATATCATCTCATTGATATATAATAAAATAAGAAGTATGTTGTTAGTATCTTGGGTCTTAATATATAATGTTAGCTTACTTTTGCTCCTCTTGAACCCTTGCTTGATAAAGTAATCATCTAGAGGCTATACTATCATGAAATTTGCTTTAGCAATACTTTTTTTTTTTCCCCAGCCTTTGCCTTCTTTGCCTTTTGCAACAAACCCTTGAGGTTGATATGATTACCTCGTTAAGATAGCCACTAATTTTTTTTTGAGATGTGTGTGCTATTAGTGTTCCTTTTTTTATGTTTAGCTAGCAAATATGTCATTGTAATCAGTTCCAAATTATTGTGTTTAGCCTTTTGCCATTAATTGTGCCTTTTGTTTTTGAGTTAAGCCATCAAAGTATGTTGAATCTACTTGACTACAATGACAAACTCCCATTTTTCATTTTTCTCGATCATTCTAATCTTTCCTTGACAAATTTGACCTACACATGTTGCTTTACAACTTCTTCATAAGTTTTCAAATATATTATTATTAGGTTCCATATTTCATTTATCTTGATTAATAATCTTTTTCTTCTAAATATTGATTCCAGTGAGAAATCTTCATCTTGTACTTGTCCTGGTGTTGTTGAAGACTCTAATTAAATTTGCTCGTCTGCATTATGTTGTTAAGGATGTATTAGTTGACTTATATATTTTTTTCAAGTTTTTCTATCTGACAATCAAAAGCAGCATCTTTATCATGTTTGACGTCTTTACTAATGATTATTGTTTTTCTCTTAAGCTATAAACTCAAAAACCTTTTGAGTAAGTACAATAGCTTAAGAAGATACATTTTTCTATCTTTTCTTCTAACTTACCCTTTTTTTTTCTTATGCAATATGGGTATAATAAATGCCATTAAAAACTCTGCGTCCACTTCAACCTTAAAATGACATCATGTCTTGAACAACTTTGGTTGAATATATGTTAAAGTAAGTACACTTACAGCCTCTCTCATTTTTGGTAGACCTTCCTTCATCAATGTAGCTTTTATTATCTCCATTATAATTCTACTTTTTCTTACTGATGAGTCATTTTGTTTAGGACCCTATTAACTATGAGTTGATGTTCTATGTTTTCATTTTCACAAAATTTATTGAATTTTTGGATATGTATTTTTGGCTTGTCACTTCTTATTATGTTTATATGATAAACTCATGTAATTCCAGTATAGTCATATAAGAAAACAATGAAGTACTTGTTTATCAAGTGATAGAGTGCGCATTAGATTGCAATATTTAAGTGAACTATCTTTAATGGTTTTTTTTTTTTTTTGCCTTTAAGCTTTTTTGAACTGAAATGGTTGTCAATGTCGTTTATTAAGCATACATCCTCTACAAATGTCATTGATCTCCTTTACTATTGGCAAATTCTTCATTATATTCTTTTGTCTTCAAGTCATATGAGTTAAAATGTTAAAGTTTTTGTGTTATAGCCAAGAATTATCGACTTGTGCCTTTATAATTTTGTTGCTTGCATATTGCCATTAGATTAATGAGCATCTATTTTCTTTTATTTTTACTTAAATTATTTTGAAGGTTTTGCTTTTCTTGTCATATATTGAACAAGAATTTCTCCTCAAAATGCAAAAAGTATCATTTTTTATCATTTGCCTCATAATAAATTTTAAGCTATAATAAGGACAAGCAAAACTTCAAGATGGCTTGACAAGAATTTTATGTCCACTTCAATAATCTCTTTCTAGAATGATTTGACAAAAATGCCTACATCTACTTTAAGATTCCTTCATAGAACCTTAGATCTTCACTAATCAATAAATTTATACATTATTGTTCAAGAATAACTCACTTATATGCTATGCTTAACCAATCATACAAATTTTCTTGATCTATATGATTATATCAATACAAAATAATACAATTGAACTCGTCTTTTAGACACCTGCAAGACTTAGTTACTACTTCATAATGATCACTTGAACAATTTCATAATTCATGATTTGAAGATTGAAAAGCGTAAAAGATTTTATAGAGTTGTTTGCCTATTTAGCGGAAATGAACCTGTCTAGGTGGCCACCTAACTTGGCCATGTAGAACATTCCTTAACTAGCCTAGAAAGAGGTAATTTGTCCATGTAGGAAGCATTGATGCTATTGAATAATGAACTATACAACAAAGTACAACAAAATGCAAAAATTCTGTTTCTCTATTCTTGTTTTGCTAAATTACTTTATATAATCTCCATCTTGATCTAGAAATGATCCAAGTAAAATCTAATCTGCTTTAAAACCTTTCTTCATCACATACCTACACCTAAAATCTTAAAAAACTTGAGTAACTTAGCATGAGGGATAGTTTTTATCGCAATATATGTTGGATTCTCATCAGTTCTTACCTTTCTTGGCTTGTCACATCCTTGCTCTACCTTTTCCTTGTATATAGTGATACTTAACATCCAAATACTTGGTGTATTCAAGATAGAATAAGTTCTTACAAAGGTCCACTGTTGATTAGTTGTCTAAAAACACATCAAATCCTAGTCATTGAGGTGTAATTCCATCAGAAAACCAAGTAGGCAAATACCTTCTTTGAATCCCCTATCACTACAACATACTCAACCTTTATTTTGGATAAGGCCATAATATGTTAAAGCTGAGCCTTCGATCTAGTACAACATCCTTTAAACAAAAAGATAAAGGCTAAAAATGATCTTTTTTTGTCCCTAATTCTAGTAAAGAGTTTACACACCTAATTACACCTTATTGGACTAATCAATTTTTTTAGTAGACTAGGCCATAAGCCTTTATCCCCACTTTATGGCTTGCCAATGATCCTTCCCAAGATTGATCATGTGTTAGCTAAGCAAGCTGATTGCATGAGATAAATCAAGCCTACTATACATCATGGCATAAATGATGGATCTTACTACTTATTTTTTACTTCTTTTCTCCTCAATTATGGTAATGTGATGCAGAAAGGTTAAAGTGACTTCTTAAGGCAACAAAACTAGCTTGGTTAATGCATGAAGAACCTTTCAATAATCTTTTAAAGATGATTTTCTTAAGATAACTTCAATCATTTCTTGCTTATTTTTTCTTTGTACATACATTCCAAGGATCTTTTTTATAGGACCAACATCTTTTATATCAAATTTCCTTTTAAGCATCCTTTTGATTGAATTTTTTTATAGCAAGTTATTGCTATTGATGAGAATATCATCAATATAAGTAGTATCATTATAGATTCTTTGTAACTTACATTTTTATAGTATAGGTATGCATTATATGAGCCTATTATGAAACCTTTATTAAGAATGAAAGAGCCAAAATCATCTATACCATTACCTTAAAGATTCTTTTAGATCATATAAGGGATCTCTTCAATAAACTTTTAAGCTGATTCATAAAGATTGTTTCATTAAGCTCTCTATGAAGGAATTTTGTTTTTAGATCCATTTACTCTAGTTCTTAATCTTCAATGGTTACTTGGCAAGGATTACCTTAATATTTTTATACTTGATTACAAGAAAGAAAATTTTAAGGTAGTTAGTATAATATCTTCAACTTGGTTGACTCCTTTAGTAACCAACCTAGCTTTGAACCTCTAAAGAGCATTGATTCAATTAGCTTCCTTCAACTTATAGACCCATTTGCAATATGCAATCTTTTGATTCTTTAGCCTGCTCACAACTTCCTAATGTTAGCATTTAAACAAGCCAATTTATCTTGCATAGCTTAAAGCCAAATGACTTACATCTTATCTAGACAGAACTTCTTTGTAGCTTCTTGGTTCTAAATTTTCCATACTATATTAAATGCATAAGCAAAAAGCTTATCCTCAACTAGACTAGAGTTGATTCCTCACATTGAAACCTTTTAGGAGGCTTTATGCTTATTGATAACTCTTTAATTGCTTAAAATCATCAGTAAAGGTTTGATCTTGTTCTTTAATGTATGAGTGATACTATTGATGTTATAAACCTAGAGATTGATATTAGTTCTGGGATGAGCTCGTTGCATTTTAAGCTTATTTAGCTTCACCTCCATTAGAGGTTGATCATTTTTCTGTACTTTCATTTTCAATAGAGGCTCCATTGAATTGCATTAAGAGCAAAGATGTTTCATCAAAGACAACATCTTCATTGAAGATTGTTTTATAAGATGATCTTTGCTTAGTACGTATCCTCTAGCTCTTAACTCCTTTAGGGTAGCTTAGAAAATCTCTTTTGGTTTCTCTAGAAACCAACTTACCTTCTTTTTTATATGCATAGACTACATATCCAAATACTTTCAAATGGCTGAGGTTAAGTGGTTTCTCAATCCCTTTTTCCTCTAGTTTCTTAAGCTCAATTTCCCGTGAAAGGCACCTATTTAAAAGGTATGTAATAATGGTGACTACTTTACTTTAAAGCCTTGATTAAGGCATGTTAATAAGCAAGGCACATTTCACTATTTCCATAACGGTTTTTTTCTCACCCTTTCAGTAACTCCATTTTATTGAAGGGTTTTTTAAACTATTATATGCCCTAGGATCTCTTATTTGTTGTAGCAACTATCGAAGGTGGAGTTACAAAACTCCAACCCATTATCAATCCTACTTGTTTAGTTTTCTATCAAACTTCTCCACTCTTTAAACCTTTTAATGTAGTCATCTTTTAACTTCTTGCCTTGATTCCCCAAGATTTGAAAGCCCCTTTCATTATTATGGCCAAGCTT
The DNA here is from genome assembly GCA_021397835.1 of Moringa oleifera. Taxonomy (NCBI): domain Eukaryota; kingdom Viridiplantae; phylum Streptophyta; class Magnoliopsida; order Brassicales; family Moringaceae; genus Moringa; species Moringa oleifera. The sequence continues at coordinate 3,722,736 of JAJFZO010000566.1, forward strand.
TCTAAGACATAAGTGATTTGCTGCTTACTCACTTGCAGTACAACTATTGCAACATCAATTATAGCTTTTCCTTAGAGAATATAACAACCATTCAACTTTAAGCCTTTAAGGATCACTAAAGCTCCTTCATCACTTTTAAGGCCTTTTTTTCATTTTTGAGAAAGTATATTTTATTGTCTGAGGACCCTAGTGAAATCAAGTTTCTTCTTAGTTGAGGCATATGCCTCAATTTTTTCAACACTTCAATGATTTCATCTTGAAGTTGGAAAGCAATAGAATCTATTATTCTCTTGACTTTACATGAATAATCATTTCCTATGATCGCCATGACACTACTGGTTTCAGTAATGATCTTGGAACCACTCCATCTTTAGACACATATGAAATATGTAAACTAAGTGTCTGATCCACTCTTCTACATTTGTAGACTTAATGATTAGTAAGACAACCACTTCTTCAAAGGAGTTAATGGTCACTACGCCATTTCTATCTTTAGCTTGTTAATCCCACCACTTCTTCTTTAATTTCCTTTAAAATCTCATAATGTGGCTAGTTTGCTACAAAAGTAGCATTTTTTGGCAATTTTTATTAATTTGGACCTTGCATATCTACCTTGTAGAGCTTTTATGCTTTCATTTACTAGCATCTCTTACAAGCTTCTTCCTCTAATCTTTCATGCATTACAAAGTCCTTTTCCTTGATTTTCTTTTTTAGCTTCCATTTTATTCTTAAACTCTTCGGACTTTTGTGCATTTTAAACTTCATCCATTGATAGAGAATCCCTTATTATAAACTTTACTAGGCTTTTTGTAATTCTCTAGCAATGAGCTCAAGAGTAGCAAAGCTTGGTTTTCTTCTTCAATCTAGATTTCAAGATTCTTCAAGTCCAATATGATTTTGGTGGAATCTTAAATGTTTTCCTCCACTAATTATTGGCTTACACCTTGAAATTATAAAGATAGACCTTTAAGCACTATGTATTCACCAAGGATTTCATCATGTACAGTTGTTCTAATTTTAGACAAGTCCTAGCAATTGATGTCTCTTTGGTCACTTTATAAAGGACTTAATCTCCCAAGCTTAAAACCAGTGTATTTTAAGCCTTTTCTAGAATTTTTTTCTCTTTAGGCATCACAATAGAAAGATTTACCTCACTACCAAGAGTCTCTAAAAATCTTAGATATACTAGTAACACTGTCATTTTAAGCCTCCACATTTCTTGCTAGTTGTTGCAACATGAGCGCAACATAGAGAAACAAGCTACCACAAAATCATTTAATTTATTTATTTTAGTTTAATTGAAATCTATAATGAAGGAAGTTGCCATCAACCCTTCTGATGTATAATTAGTCACCCAGTAGCATCAACAATATTTTAGTAAATGCAAAATTATACTTAAAGTTACTAAAATAAATAACTTTGGTCTATAATGATTAAAGTTGGGTTCAAGAGTCAGTTGTGTGTGGAAAGTTGATAACATCTTAAAACTTATGTTCTAAGAATGACTACAAACCTAATTATGTATTATTCTAAATCACTATTTATGGATTGGCTTCATTTTTTGTAATGTTTGCAATTTTTTTATCAGTTATGATAAAAATTAAATAAACTCTTCCTTCATATGAAACTGAGATAAAGTCATCACCATGCTAAATATGATATTTCATTAATGGATTCAATTCTTTTAGTATAATTTTGTTTAGTTGTTTCATATTTTCTACAAGATAAGAAGCATAAGAGATGTAAGTAATAATAATAATGAATTTAAACAAAAAAAAATTACATGTGCAAGCAACTAAAATAGTATTACAATAATTATGCACATGATCTAGAATTATATAGAAGTTTTTCCATAAGAATAAATGATAATCATAAAACTAAATTAATTCTATGGCTCTAAAGTTTCAAGTATTTGAAATGAAATAACCCATTATAATTTTAGCAAACCCAGTTGTTTGAGCCTATTTCTTATGAGTTTTACTAGTTAGTTTTCCTTAGGCCTAACCAATAAAGTAGGTTGGGTTCTAAACCAAGCACATTGGAATTTTTTTTCTTTTAAATGATTAAGCTTACAAATATGTGACCATTCCCTCTTTTAGGTCTGACCACTAAAATTGGTTTGGTTTAAAACCAAGTCCGCTTTTTGCTTTTTACTTCATTTTTAACTCAACTTTTCTTAGGCTCAAACCAAGTCCATTATTTGTAAAAATTCTATTCTTATACCATATTATTTTTAAATCCAAGCCTAATAGGTTTCATTTAAAGAAAGCTCACTAGGTTTTCTTTTTCATTTTAGAAAAAGGACTATAATATACATATCAACTTTTTATTCTAAATTAACTTAATGCTTGTTGGGTTCAATTCTAAAAGAACCCAATATTCTAAACGTAGTACTTATTGATATAACGGAAACCCCTTACTCTAAACTAAATACTTGATGAGCTCAATTCATATGGAAACTTAAGCTAAATTTTAGATTTATTTTGGCAAGTTTGTAACTAAGTCTAGTGTCTATTTCTTACTTCAATCTAACATTTGCTCAAACCTCTAAAATTTTAGGCTCATATCTTCTAAGCCCATAATGCACAGTTTAATCTTCTTAGGTCACTTATCAAATGACTTATATTAGGTTTAACCTTGGACCAAGCCCAATCATTTTTAGGTCAAGCCCAATCCTTCTTTCTTTTTTTCCTATTTACTCTTATTTTTAGCCTCTCCTTTTACACGCAAGAAACCTCATGCTCTCTCTCTCTCTTTCTCTCTTTCTCTCTCTATTACTCTTTCTCTCATATGTTTGAAGTAACATAAAAATATAAAAAGAAATCCACATTTTACCTTTCATTGAGAATACTTCATTTTTCATTTCCTTCTTTTTGCTAATCCTTCTTCTTTTTTTTTTTTTTTCATTTTTCTCTATCTTTTACTTTTTTCACTCTTTTTTTTTTTTCACTTGATTTCCTTTTTCCCTCTTTCCTTCTTTCTATTCTTTTAATTTTTTTTTGTAACATTTCTTTTCTTCTTTTTTCTTCTTCCGTTTCTACTTCTTCTTCCTCTTTTTTTATACTATTGTCTAGGCGTGTAGGGAGCAGTAGGTATAATGGCCACCACTAAAATAAGCGATGGCTTATTGCAAGAATAATTGAGCATTATTAACTGCCTAACCCCATTAAGTCTACTACAGGGTTTACTTTATGTTTTTTCCTTCATATTTTCTCCATTTGTTATAATTTAATGTTCATGGAAAAGATGATATTTATATGTATGCACCTTTATATATCTTTTAATATGAAAAAAAACATGCAAAAGTGTGGATAACATCTTAAGGATGTGCAGAAGGACTTCAAACACTAATTTTCCAAATAAATGATCGGACTTGATGAAAGTATTATCTAAGATAAGTCTGATGCAAAAAAAGTGTAAATCTTTAACAAATGTGATATAACTTGATTATGTTACAATCAATTGACTAAAATAGATCTGTTTAACTTAAAATGGAATATAAATCTGAAGATATGGGACCTAGCTCGACTAGGCTAAGTCTTATTAGATCGGCATACTTAACGTGAAATGAAAATATAATTATGCTGACATGCGATCTAGCTTGGCTAGGATATGACTTATTAAATAAGCTTGCTTAATATCGATGGAAATATAAATAGCCAGACATCCTACCTAGCTTAACTAGGCTTCAAAATAAATAAGCTTGCTTAATATGTAATGAATGTGAGCCCTTTAGTGCCATTAAATGGTAAATTACGTGATTTTGATTATGACAAATAAATTACGTTTAACCAAACATGTTTGCTAAGTGTGTAGTACTTAAGTAGAAAATTCATGAGCAAGGAGGTAGGGACTACAAGCATGTGATTCAAGTAAAGAGAGAAAAGGCTAAGTCGTCAATAAGATTAGTCTTTTCTTTTTTATATGCAATGCTTTGGATTGTTCAATTAGATGAGTGATCACGCATATACCTTATGCGTCTTATTTCAAATAAGGTTTAAACTTAGAATTCGTGTTTTTGATATGAGATGTAAAAAAAAACTTTGTAATGGTTTTTAAATTGACCTTAACTTTGCCAAAAAAATCTTTGATATAAATGAATTTAGGGTCACAGGAAATATGATAGTATAAAAATGTCATGATGAAGACCAATAATGGATTAGGTACTCCCTGCCCCCCCCTCCCCTGGCTGATGTGAGGAAATAATTTTTTTTCTTTTTGGTTTTGATTTAATTACAAAACAATGAATCTTGAAATTCATTTTAGCCGACTATTTAATGAGAATCAAGAAAACAGAAGTTGTCATCAATACTTTTTTTATGTTGTGGTCGATCACCAAAATTACTTTATTTTTTTCACCAAGTTCCTTTTTCTTTGTAGAAAGAAACCATAGAAAGGTAAAAGAAAAGGTTTATGGCACTGGTCAAACTTTATCAAGAAATTTAGGTCTATAAGTTAGTTATGTGTGAAAAAGGATTAGTACCCTTACAAATGTCTAAAATTGGTACCAGTTAAATGAAAATATATTTTGTTGCGTAATGTAAAAAGACTCAAGATTGATTTCCATTCAAAGCAATAAATAACAATTATGAAGAAAACCTTTTAAAGAATGCATGAATGATGGAAACATTCAAATACAGCTATTGTCATATCTTGGTTTTCAAAACAATTTTGTTTACAACTCAGAAAGTTAACTTCTGCCAAGCTTCTGAATCTTAAAAGAAATGCAAAGAAATAATCTTGTTTTCTTGAAATTGTCATAGAACACTTAAAATGATGCATTTTAGGTAAGAATCAAGGAGAATTACTAAGACCAACTCGTATTTTCTCAAAACAACACGATTTTGTTTAGAATTTCATGCCAGGAAAGAGTCTAACACATATATCATTCTGAAATTCATTTTGTGTAAGAAAAAAGGACACATAATGCAGAAGTAATAAAGGAAAAAAGCTTATTAAAGTAACTAAAAAAATAGCAAGGAAGCAAGAGAATATCACAGTAATATCAAGAAGGTATGGAGAGAATATCAAGAAAGCATTAAGATAATATTGAGAAATTATTAAAATTCAAGATATCAAGTTGACTAAATCTATACACAATGAGGGCCTCATTAAGCGACTGAGTTAACTTGCTGGGTGCATACTTTGAAATGCCTTTAAGTATTTTCGATGAACGAAAAGCCTTCATAAACTCTAAATGCTCTCAAAAAGAACTATGAACCTTCTAAAAAAAGTTAGTCTCTCTCCTTTCAATCAAAAGGGGTATTTATAGGTGTGATCTCCCTTAAAAGCCACCAATTATTTGAAAAGTGTAGGACAACTAACAAAAATGGTGTGCATCTACCATTGATCTAGGATGCATTGATATGCAATCCTCTTATCTTATGCCCTGGCTCTAAGATCTACAATCTTCTATCCAGCTTTTACAAGTTGGTTTATCCATTTAAATCATTTTGTTATAGTTCAGTTTTTCTTAAGATCGAGATTGCCAAAGCTGGGATCCCTCTAGTTTAGGTCCCTCAGCAATGCTCATAACCACCACTAAACTAATTTGCCGAGACTAACTTAGAATTGGCTAAGTGGGATTCAATTTGGCATAATTCAACATTGTCATGGTCAGTCCCAAATAAGTGGTCGGGCCTTAAATTTATAAGATTATATAGGTCAAGATCTTGGGTAGATTGAGAAAAAGGTAGGCTAGGGAAATCCATGCTTTCTTAGTGCCTAGCCAACTTTTTGCTAAGTCGTTTTGAAAAGTCTCCTCTTTGACACATTCAATAATTAGATGCTCACTCAAGATTTATCTTGTGACATAGGAATTTAGAAAGGTCACATTTATTTAAGAAGTTGTTATGTTTGGCATGTCACCCCTCGGTTTTTTTCAACGAATGACTGCTTCATTTAAAAAAAGTTTCTCAAAGTCTTCCTAACTGTTTTTCACCTTCTTACTTCTGATTTATGAAGCCTCCACCTTTGTCAACAAGCTAAAACTGTTTTCAAGTACTACTATGATGATCTTTAATGTTATGGGTCCTTCTTCCTGATCTAGTTTAACTCTTCAATTTTTGATATATTACATCAGGCATTAATTTTTTGATTTAGCGAAATCTCGCAATCTTCTTATAGTACAGTTTTCCTGATGTATGTCCATCCTCATCAATAAGATCTCCAGCACTTCATGAAGGAGGTTGGGTCTGCAAATAAATTAGCCAAAAATATTATGAACAAACTTATATCTACGTTCCTGAAATTAAAAGATCAAAGAATATTTTAAACAAGATTAAATCTACTTTAGCTAACACTAGAATTGAGCTAGCCCAGGTCCACACTGACATTGACATTAGAGTCGATCAAGTTAAACACGAACTAAATTTGAATCATTTAAAAGAGCAAAAGAAAATTAATCGAGAAATACCTTATCTTAAGCTATGGGAGAGTTTTGAATGCCAAGTGCATACCGGGTCAAGATCAAAGAGTAGGCAACTTGCCTGTGTTAGCCTATTCAGAAGAGACTCAAAAGAAAGATCAAAGAGAAATTTTTTCAAAGTCAATCTAGAATGGGTGTAAGTGGCATCTGTAATTTAGACTTCATCGATACTTTTAAGGAGTTTGGATGTCATTAGAAGATACTGCTTAAGAGTCAGCTACTAAAGCTATAGAAGAAAAATTTCCAACCAATTCTAGCAAATGCCCTACTCCAACTCCTAAACCTAAAGTACCAAGCACCACTCCAAATGCTTTAAGTTGTAGTAGCTTGAAACCCTCCTCATGGACAAACCTAACTTATCCTATTGTTATTGTGAACTGAAAATTTTGGCTCTTTTGTTTTTCATTATCGCTTCTCGACCATAACTTCGAAATATCAAATGAAGAATTTGGCCAAGTGAATGTGACACTCAAGATAACACACACAGTAATCATTACTAATTCCAAAGTACCTAGCAATTATGATCATTCATAAAATCCAAATGAGGTTTTGATTTAACAAAACCAATAACTCACACTTGTTGAGTTCGTTGAATTAACTAAAACTAATAAAACACCAGATAGTACTGAAACTTAGGCTCGATGAATTAAAACTCGATGTTTCAAAACTTGATGAGTTAACCCACGATGAGAAAATATCGATGACCATATATCCCGATGTGTGCAAACTTTAAAGGAAATACTCGATCTAAGCTCAATCTCGATCATAAAAGAGTCATGATGATTGTATTAAAGCTTTGATTTTGATGACAAGAGAATCCCGATAAAGGAAATCTGGATGAGTCAAATGCAATAATTCAACCCTTTGAGTCAAATCTCGATGTTGTTGAACTAACTAAAAACCAATAAATTTTTAAATAATGTTAAGGCTTAACCTTAGTGAACTAAAAATTAATGAGTTAAAACTTAATAGATAAACTCTCGATGAGAGCAAATCTTGATGAATATATGTCTTCCTAAATTAAAATGAACTCTAACCTTGACGAAGAAAATCCTGATGTATCTAGCTAAATTACAAACCCCAATGTAGAGGATTCCTGATTTAAGCCAAGTCAAACTTGATCCCAATCATGAAAAAATCTCGATTTGACATAAATTTGAAACGTAGTCGTAGTGACTAAAAACCTCGATGAGGAGAACTCTTGTTTGAAATCTAGATCTTGAACCCTTGATGAAGATAAGCTTGAAAAACTCAAGTTTTTAGGAATAAGATTAAATGTCAACACATATACACTTTATGCGTCTTTATTTCAAATTAAGCATGAACTTAGAATTCATTTTTTTTTATATAAGATGTTCAAAAATAACTTTATAATGGCTTTCAAATTGACTTCAACTTCGCAAAACATTTTTGACATAAAATGAATATAGGGTCAAGAAAATATTATAGTATAAAAGTGTGAAAAGATCCCGGTAGCATTATCGTCCATCAAGTGGCATAGTTGACCTAAAGATAGCATCATCAACAAAAGGGCCGCACAACCTAGAAAATTTCTACCTAAAGTACAATATTGGTTCCTCTAATAGTAATACACGTTGATCAATTTGAAGTTTGAAATTTTGCATGTGCCAATTACCTAGAGTGAAATTACCGTTAATAATGCCAATTAAAGGTTTCAAAGGGCCAAAACATATGAGTAACAACCTATCTTTGTATATCTAAGTATAAATAACTTTTCATAATTCGAAAATACAACTCTTAAGCACTCTCTGTAGTGTTGATCTAAACACAACTTTTGCTCTCTCATCTTCTCTTGCACATAAATCATTTATCTTTGACCAAATAATTAGATAGTTGGTCTTCATTATAAAAATATACTAATAAGAGAGAGTTCATCTTTCTTTATATTATTTTTTCTTGAAATCTTATTGAGAGATTGATGCAATGTGAGAGAATTCACCTTGTTAGAAAAAATCTTAATGAGAAGCACTAAGTGTTTCAATCTTTGTGAGAGAAATTAGGTTTAAAGTAAGAGAACTCACCTTGTGTAAAAATTTTGATACGGGATAACCAAGTGTATATTCAATTGAATGAATAATGAAAAATTTTCAAATAGGTTGCTTGAAGGCCTAGCATAAATGGAATAACCAGATCACATAAAAATTTTCATGTTTGAATCCCTTTCCTTACTCAATTTTAATTGTTGCATTGTATATATTATTTATATATTTATTATTTTCAGAAAAAGCATTTAGATTTTCTAATCTTACTAACTAAACAAGAAAATTTAACCTATTTACCCCCTATTGGGTTGCCATAATAGGGCTAACAAGTGATATCAGAGTAAGGTGCCCTTAAAATTTAAACTTAATTATTTTTAGAGCTTACAATATGGAAAAAATGGATTAAAAAATATAGACAGATTTTCCACTACTAAGCCCTCATTTTTTATGAAGAGATTATAACTATTAGAAATGTAAGATGAAGATGTACCTTAAATCAATTGATTTTGATCTTTGGTAGGCCATAGAAAAAGGACTTTATGTCCTCACAAAAATTGTAAGTGATAGAGAAATAGTTACGGATAAGAGTGATTATAATGAGAATAATAAAAAGAAAGATGTTATTAATGTTAAAGTAATTAACATCATTTATTCCTCCTCAAATAAGGAAGAGATTGATGGAGTTTGTGCACACGAAATTACACACATGACATTCGACACGCTCTTGAGATCACATATGAAGGAACTAACCAAGTGAAAGAATTAAAAATTAGCATGCTAGTTCATAGCTATGAAAATTTTAAAATTAACATGAAAATGAGTATTAGTGATATGTTCAGTAGGTTCAAGAACATTATTAATGCTTTAAAGAATCATGGATGCACTTAATCTGAATGTCAAAATGGTAAGAAAGGTTGCCCAAAGTGATAGGGACTAATAAAGCCAAGTATCTCAATAAGCTTTCACTCAAAAACTCATAGGGTCTTTTATGACTCATAAGATTATAATGAAAGGTAAAGAGGGAGAAAATGTGAAGAAAAAGAGGACAATTGCTCTCAATCCCATAATAATTGATGATACAGTGATGAGGAGAGCCAAGGAAATGAAGATGCTACTTTTAGTATAAAGAAGTTCGAAAGATTCTTGAAAAATAAGAGGGACATTTAAGAGAGGAACAAAGAAGGAAGAAAAAAGGTTTACATATTGGAGTTTATGAGAGACTTGATTACTTGCTATGGATGCAAGATCTTAGGCCACATTCTTGCTGAATTCCCTATGTGAAACAAAGCTAAATTCAATAAGAATGCACTAAAGGCCACTTAGGATGATAGTGAAGAAAACTCTTTCGGAAGTAAAGGAGAACAAGTGTTGACCAACATGTGTTCCATGCCACATGAAGATGAAAATGAAGTAATTGATCCTACACTTGAGCCTAATATGCCTGATGAGGATTTTTCAAATGGTTTTGGAGATATGTATGAGTTGCTAGAAATACTATCTCATAAATTAGGATATTTAAAAATATATATATATATGCTAATTTTAGGAGTGACTGTAATGAACTAAGGAAAAAGATATATTAGTATTAGAAGTTTAAAAAAAAGAAAAAAAATAGAACAGTAAACAAAGACATACTTGAGGAAAATGTGAGGTCAGAGAAAAAAGTAGTCAATTACAAACTACTTATAGAGAAAATCTCTAAACACCAAAAGACCTTAACCATGTTAAAGGAAAATAAAAAATGTAGCTTTGATAAAAGTCATTCTAGCTATAGACCATTTAAATTTCAAAAATATTATAAAAGTTATCTTGTTAAAGCATCATGCCACAAGAACAAAAAAACTAGATGCACATATATTAGTAAATTAGAACCCAATGCATCTCAATATAGACTAAAGCAAAATTTTAGGATAGTTTAAGTGCCTAAAAGTACATCTGCTAACCCACCTCGACCCATTGAGAGATGGATGCCAAAAGAAAATTTTTAGTCTTAATTGTAAGAAAAGAGAAGAATCAAAGACTAGTTGTTTCTTGATCATAGGTGCTCAAGGCACATGATTAGTGATGCATCCAAGGTTTCTTCACTCACACTAGAAGTAATAAGAGCACATGACATCTGAAGACAATGCAAAAGGAAGAGTCATTAGTATAAGCAACATTGATAAGATATATCTCCCATAAATGACATTGTAAATTAATTAAAACATGCCTTTATAAAGTTGCAAGTTTAATTAAAGATCAACATAAGGTTGATTGGTTATTTGTTATGCTTGACTTTACGCTTTGGTGTGAATTTGATTATTGAAAATACTTGATTTGAAAAATAAATATCTCTAAATGTGAATGTGGTAGTTAAGAAGAATACTTAGGAATAGGTCACAAAGAGTATAAAATGCTTAAAATTGGACAAAAACATGTTAAATGATCGTTTTAGGCTAGCTTCAAATAAGATGTAGCAATATTATTAGCCCTTAGGTGGTAATTCTTGTCTAGAGAAAGATTAAAGCCATGGTACTCGCCTAAGCGATTTTAGCTTAAGTAAAGGCCTAGTTGGCACTATTAGCTGTGGTCCGGTACTGTCGATCCATTAAGGTATAAATACTTATCTCATGCTTTGAACCCTAATTTTTCCTTTTTAAAACTCTAGTTCCTACATCTTTTTTTCCATCAACATCTCTTTCATTCTTCGACCAAATTCCAACTAAAATCATGCTCAAAATGCCTAAATCACATCACATACACGTTCTTCCACTTGAAAATCACCTAGATTTCAACATTGATGAGCTTTGAGATGTCAAAACTAAAATTTACTTGTAAGAAGAGATAATGTAAAGGAAATATAATAATAGCTTTAGATCTAAGGGGACTCAAGTAGGTAGGTAGTAGATTTTTTAGATTTGATTCTTAGAATAGAATTTTAGATAAATGCAATGGGGTGGAAACCCATTAAGTCTTTCATCTTTAATTGTTCAACTGATATCCTCATAGAATTTTCATATGAGAAGTTTACTGAAATGTTAGGCATACCATGTCAAGGGTAATTAATGTATAACACTAAGGTTAAGCCAATTGTTTATGGGTATGACCATAAAGAGCTTTATAGATGTTGTGTGTTAGCATGCCATAAAGAACAAGACAGTAGGATGACAATTAAAGATCCAAACTAGGCTCCTTCATCAAATAATAAGGTATATCTTTTTACTTAGGTGTGGACATGAAGATGATGTGTCATTCATGGACGAATACATTCTTGATAAAATTTTAAGGAACTACCATGTAACTTATCATACTTGTAATGGTAAGGCACTTGGTGAATGCAATGAAGTCTAGGAACTTAACACTTCCTTAGGGTTTGATTCTAAGCGAAGTTTTTAAGCACTTTCAGGTCCCATTGTCACCCATCTTAGAGATTATGCATTTAGAATTAAAGATATTTTTGATAAAAATACCATGAAACACATGAATTTAGTGGAGGAGAATAAAGAATGGATCAATTCAATAAGTAAGGTGCATGTGGGTCTCAGGATGAGGATATAGGTAAGGAGGACCTAAAGGATAAGGCCTATCATACCTCTACCAATGAGTTTTTTTATGGGAGAAGTGTGAGTGTTTGATTGGAAGCATTGCACACTTTCTTAGCAAAGAGGATAGATACTATGAAACTATCAGTCAATCGAAGGATTAACCAACTAGAAGCCAAGGTTAATAAGATAGCTAGATATCTTGGTTGGGTTAATGACATGGTTCGCTGATATCTTCATAAGAAAATGTTAGTTGTGTTATGCTTCTATTTGCTTTTATGAAATGTTAGATTATATGTAAATGAAAAATGAACATTGTAGTTAGTATATGCTTTGAATTTAGAAATAAGGTGCACTTTTGTTTATGGAAATAAGTAATCCCTTAGTGTAAATTGCTTATGTTATTAATGAAAATATTGGTTAAACATTTTTTATGCATTGTTAGTAATAAAAACATTGGTTGGATTGAAAATTGACATTCATTTTAATTTTTAGACAACTCTAAGTACAAGAGATAATAATAAATACCTGTAATTGAATAAAAATGAAAAGAATATTTTCAATCAATTTATGGCTAGATATAAGTTTGATGTATGTTGATGAATATGTGGTTACTTGTATGCCTATGAGTTTTTTTAATCTTTTCACATTTACTTTATGTATAAGAGTAAATGATCAATGCTTTGAATGAAAATGAATGAACGAATAAGTTACTTGTTATTGACCTTAGGTAGGCAACCCAAAAAGGAGGATGAATTGAGTTTTTAAAATTTCTTGCTTCTCTACCAAGTATTTATACTTGTTTTTCTTAAGTCTGATAGCAACAATGTAATATTCAACAAATAAATTACAAGAAAAGAAAGTAGGTTTAAAGAAGCAAGTACAATCAGTTTTACATGGTTTGGCAATCCCAACTTACATCCATACCTTCAAGCTTTACGTTTGAGGATTTTTTTCGCTAAACCTTTTAAGAAATGCTTACTTGGTTTAACTCAACCAAGATCCTTGCGACTATGGTGAATCCCCTCACCATGAGACCTAATCTCAAAAAAAAAAAAATACAACAATGGAATTTTTAAAATACAAATAAAGCTCAATATTTCACATACAATTGCCTAAAACGATTTTGAATGAGTATAAAGGTGATAGAACTTTATATTCATGAGAGAAAGATGAAGTCTAGGCTTTCGAAAGTGTAAATAGTCAATGTCCAAGTGTTTTCAAAGACCTCTTTATAACCCTAATTTAAAATATGATTGTTAGACACATATTTAAGTTGTTTAAAATTCAAAATCCCATCAAGGTCAAGGCACCAAGTCATGAGGCGATGGTACCCACCAAACTGCTTGTTAGACTTAAAAAGTTTCAACTTATCCATTTGGATGGTGGCATCAACCGAAGAAACACTTAGATGATGACACCATCTATTAGGCAATATCACCAATCAAGGTAAAGATTTGGACTGTGACATTGACTGTTGGGTGGAACCACTAGCCAAGACCATGACTTAGATGGTGACATTGGTTGATTGGCTGCTCATACTGGCCAAGGTTAATCCTTTGCCTTTACTTTGCTTGGTTCTTGTGTTTTTTCAGGTTAGTTTCTTAAAACTTAAGCTTTCTTTATTAAAAATAACTACATCTTTTATTTTCAAAGAATCCTTTTCAGATCAAAAAGCTCTATTAAACATGATTTCATTTGAAACCTTTTTGTCATGCATGACAACGAAATCTATCTTGTGCAAATACAATGAGATTTGCATAAATTCCTAGTTGTCCTATTTTATTTACTTGATCTCCAAGCTTTTTTATCATTGTATAGCTTCAAGCCTTCATGTAGCCTTTCATTAGCCTTAATTGATAGCATGTTTAAGCTAAGCTATACATCTTATTCAAATATTAGTTTACAAATATGTTTGTTGTCAACAAAAACTAGTCCTCATATTATGACAATGTGTGATCATGGGCCTAACACTTAGCATTGATGCTTGCTTGTGGTTGGATATAAGAAGTTGAAGTTGATGTGATCGAAAGTTATGAAGTGTTTATATTTCAAATTTCTCATGTTGCATACTAAATGGAACAAAAAAGATAAGCATGGTTTGCAAAAGTCAGGAAAAGGTACTATTCAAATGAAAATAATTTAAAAAACCTTTTGGTTTTTGCAAAATGAAGAGCACATAGTTAAGGGGAGTGTGTGTCTTGCTTTCCATAAGCTTTGTAGTGTTTTTACAAACAAATATTTTATATCTCTTAAGTATTTAGGTGAAAACCTCAAATATATATTTAGTGGCCCTTTTGAATAGAGTTAATACTGTTTGCACTTAATGTGTAACAATTTCAAAGTCCTCACAGTCGGTAGGACCAAATCTTGCCCACAGCTCTTCTTAGAAAAATTTCCATGTCACCTTCTTAGAGGATGTCTTTAGCCATTGTCACCATTGGTTTGCTTCACTTTCTAAATGAAAGGAAGCCAAAGACACTTTTTGTGGTTCCAGAGTGCCTTGATACTCAAAGAATTGATCCACTCTCATGAGCCATTCGGTTGGATCATCTCTAAAGAAACATAAAGGAATTCTAGCCTGGCTAATTTAGGAGAGAACAATTGTCGTCCTCTGTTGGATTTTTTAAAGGAAAAGAAATATTAAGAAAAAAAAGGAATTGCTGTGTAAAGTTCTATTTTTATTGAACTGATGAAGACTTTAAATACAGCTAAAATTCAAAAACTGAAATACGTAAAAACAGCAACTACTTACGTTTTCAGTTTAACTACTTCCTAAAAATCTGAAACTACTGCTGACTAAGTTATTTGAATCATTCAAACAACACTAAGTAAGACATCAAATTTATTTAAAATAAAAGACAACTAATAAATTCCAACATGGATGAAATTTGCAGCAACTAAAGTACAGCTTCAACACTCCTCCTTACTTTGGTTGCTGCAAACTCCAAGTTTTTCTCTGAGAAATTCAAACTTGCTTCTTGGTAAAGGCTTCGTGAATATATCGGCAAGTTGCAATTCAGTTTTGCAATAAGTCAAGCAAACTGTACCTTCCTTCTGCACTTCTCGAAGGAAAAATAATTTAATGTTGAAATGCTTGGTTTTTCCATGAAAAACAAGATTGTTTGAAATCGAAATAGCAGCTTGATTATCAACAAACACTTCAGTACATCCCTCTTGCTTCATTTTTAAATCTACCAACACTTTTTTGAGCCATAAAGCTTGATTCACAGCAGCATTAGCAGCAACGAATTCAGCTTCTGCCGTAGATTGTGCCACTGTATCTTGCTTTTTACAGCTCCATGAGAATACACTTGAACCAAGCAAGAAACAGTATCCTGAAGTGCTCTTCAAATCATCAAGAGAGCCTCCCCAATCACTATCGGAATATCCTTGCAAAACACAATTCTGACTTTTGCAAAATTTAATTCCAAAACTCAAAGTCCCTTTCACATATCTCAGGACTCTTTTAGCAGCAGTAAGATGAGTTTCAGTTGCACAATTGGTAAATCTAGATAGTAGACTTACTGAATGTAAGATATCAGGCCTAGTAGCCGTCAAGTACATTAAACAATCAACTAGACTTCTGTAAAATGTTTCATCAACTGGTTCAGCTTCATCTTCTTTGCTCAACTTCTCCTTCTGGCACATTGGAGTATCTACTCTCTTGCATTCATCCATTTTGAATTTTTTCAGGATTTCCTTCGCATACTTCTGTTGACAGATGAACACTTCTCCAAGTTTCTACTTTATTTTCATTCCCAAAAAGTATGCCATTTCCCCCAAATCTGTCATCTCAAAAATTTGTTTCATATCTTTCTTGAACATTTTCACCATCTCTTCATTACTTCCAGTGACCAGCAGATCATCCACATACAATGAAACAACAACAAAATTGATTTCATCACCTTTAATGTATAGGGTAGCTTCATTAAGACTTCTGTTGAAACCCAGTTTCATCAAATACTCATCAATTCTGCTGTACCATGCTCTTGGGGCCTGTTTCAGACCATACAGGGCCTTCTTGAGCAAGTACACATCATCTTCTTGCCCTTTCACAGCGAAGCCTTTCGGTTGCTCGACATAAATCTCTTCCTCCAAAAAACCATTTAGGAATGTTGACTTGACATCAAGTTGATATACTTTCCAATTCTTTTGTGCAGCTATCACAAGCAATAACCTGATTGTGTCTAATCTGGCAACAGGAGCAAATGTGTTAGAAAAATCAACACCAAAAATTTGAGCATACCTTTTTACAACAAGCCTAGCTTTATGCTTGTTGATTGAACCATCAGGATTTAACTTGGTTCTAAATACCCACTTCACTCCAATCACTTTTCTATTTTTGGGTCTTTTCACCAGCCTCCATGTTTCATTTTTTTCAATCATTAACAGCTCTTCTTTCATTGCTGTAGTCCATTTCGGATCCTTCTCTGCTTCCCAAAAATCTGTTGGTTCAAGCAGAGCAACATTGCATCTTTGATAAATATCAGAAAGTGATCGCATACCTCTAATTGGAATGTCATCAACCAGCTCATCTTGATCAAGTTGATTTTTTGAAACTTGACCAGGACATTCAACTCCTAGTTTTTTATCCCAATCCCACTCATCATTCTCCATGAAATGCACATCTCTACTTATCAAAATTTTCTTGGTGTTTGGTTGGAAAATTCTGTAAGCTTTAGAGACCAAGCTGTACCCGACAAAGATTCCAGCTTCTGCCTTTTTATCCAACTTATCCCGTTTTGTCTGAGGAATATAAACAAAACACAAGCAACCAAATACTTTGAGATTTTTTAGAGAGGGTTTAAAACCATACCAGGCTTCATACGGAGTTTTTTCTAAGACAGCTTTGGTAGGAAGTCGATTAAGAAGGAATACGGCCATATGTGCGGCCTCTGCCCAGTACTCCTTTGGCAAATTCTTCTCAAACATCAAACATCTCGCCATCTCCATTATGGTGCGGTTCTTTCTCTCGCTGACTCCATTCTATTGTGGAGTGTATGGAGCAGTGAGTTGATGTTCTATCCCTGCTTCTTCACAAAATTGGTTAAATTGATTGCAGGTGTACTCCTTGCCATTGTCAGATCTTAAAACTTGTATTTTGTGACCACTTTGTGTTTCAATCCATTGCTTCAACATCCTCCTTCATAGTTATCTAGAGACTCCTCCCTTGTGTTGCGGTAACATTGATTAGGAGAGTTGGTATATGGTTCGGAATTGTTGCTGGAAGAAGCAGCTTTGTTAGAGAATAGAATTTCTGAAATTTTGTTTATGTGGTTTTCTATTTGATTGAACTTGTCAGCCACACTAATCTCCAATCGACTGAGACTATCTTGAGCTCCTCCTAGTTCCATCTCAAGGCTTTCAATCCTTTCTTTATTAGTTGACATAGTGAATGCAGCTCTGATACGGCCCACTCAAAGCTCTGAGAATTTTTGTAGAACTAATGTTCTACTCAGGGTGAGAACAAACCATGAGAATTTTAATCAGAATAAGCTTGAAAGAGTTCAAATAACAAATGGAAATAACAACTATTCCTAATTCTCATATTACAATCCTAAGAAATAAGATCCTAATGGCTAACAAGAAGACAGCCTGCTTGTTCAAATTCGAAATAGTACCTACTTGTTCTATTTTTCAGCATGCTAACTGACCAACTTGGACTTATTCTTTGCAACTTGTCTCTTCAATTCTTTTTCTGCATGTTAGCTCTCTAATCCAAATACTTCAGATTCTCCACCAGCATTCTTTCTGATGTTCTTGGTTTATCACTACTCTGTTTCTCTCTAACTAGCTTTACTATCTCTGGCAAGGATTCAATCCTTACAACCTCAGACTCCTCCGTTCAATCTGCTGAGTCAAGCAATCATAAAATTTTCATATTCCCTCATGTTGATTCTGCAAACATCAGCTTGTGTATACATGATTGTATGAGTGGCTGCATATGTTGTCTATTTCTTTAAATGGGCAAAGCTTTGCATAACCCATCCCTCCCCCCCCCCAACCCTAATTTTTTTCTTTCGTTTAAAAAGAAATTTCTTATAAATCATTAACCATACTCCACCCTATACTCATGTCCATTTGGGCTAAATTTCAGGAAAGCATTTCCATGAGGTTTCTCAGAGGGCAAATCCATTTTAAGAATTTTCTGCATTCTGGTGGATCCTTGTTCTTGTCCTGGAGCAACTTAATTTTTAGCTTTTTAAACATTTTTCAATCCTTAGGTACTGAAGATGATTTTGTGGGTGGGATACATGTGATTGTCAACATGTAAAACATCCCATGTTACAAGCCGTCAAATATCGTCCATCCTGCAAATCATTTTTTAGTAAAGTAACTCAAAAAATTTAATGATTTGCAATACCTAAGACATGCAAGACAACTGAGCAAGTTTTTTTTTTCACTTAATCACATTCTGTTCAACTTTATTGACACTGAAAATATGTCACAAAAATGAGGCATTTAATCCTCTGTCTCTACTTTTTGCATCCATCAAAGATCCATATCGATCTGCATTGAGAAAAATGATACGGTTCCACCTTATCATCAAAACTCAATTGTGAAAGCACAAGATTAATGGCAAGAGAGACTAATTATACAATAAGTACAGCAAGATCTCCACTTCATCTAACAAAAGCTCCCCTGATTACAGAATTCAGTACTTTCACATAAACTTAGAACCAGGCCTTTGCTATTCTTGTTTCTTGAGGGCTTGGTTAGAAACCTCAGCTTCAGCTGTAGGCTGGCTGACACTAGCTTTTGCCTCGGCCAGAAATGCAGGATCAGGTTCATGTTTATCTGAAGGTTCTTTCATTGCCATGTAAATGTAGAATGCAATGACAATATTGACCGATATTACAGCAAGGAATCCGCTCAACAGTGTCAGAGAATGGGGGGACAAGTTGGCTGAACCTGTTCCAAACAAGAAAAGTTCCCCATTTTAGTAGTGATTACAGCTACAACCCCAATGAAATCTTATAACAATATGATAAAATTATAGCGATAAATGAAATCAAATGACAAATACAAGTAATTTTATGAAAAACAGACACCAACATTCAGTGACAGTTGCCTTAGGGATTCTCTGAGTTATTTCTTTAGATTATATTTACAAAAGATCCAATCATACGAAAAAAATAAAGAATGACCTTAATAATTTCAAGGTGCCCTTCAAAGAAATGCCATTAAATCAAGGCCTACCCTAGTCAATAACAAACACCCATATGCAGTGATCTACTTTTAGGTGCAGATTCTAATTAACAAAGAACCTAGACTACTTGAAACAAATCACATCAATAATCAAATTATGCTGAAAACATAAATATGCCAAACCTCATGCAACAGAGGAGATTAACTATTTAATCCCTTAACAAAGGCCACACTAACCAATGCCAACCAACAAAATAAACAAAACTGATAAAACACTATCACAAAAAAACTCCCTCTAAACTGCTAGGTTGTTTCCATCAATGAGAAGAACTGAAAATGAATAGCCAAACAAACTTATGATACAACACCTTCTTCTGGACTTTGAATGCTTTAGAGGGAAAGCTTACATAAGTGATGCGGATCATTAATCAGAAAACCAACTTATTTCAGGCATAAAAGGACTTGATTAGGATATTTCTTCTAATCTTCTTATATGATTATGATTGATTTTCATCATTTCCTTATTTGATTGGG
The DNA here is from genome assembly GCA_021397835.1 of Moringa oleifera. Classification (NCBI taxonomy): domain Eukaryota; kingdom Viridiplantae; phylum Streptophyta; class Magnoliopsida; order Brassicales; family Moringaceae; genus Moringa; species Moringa oleifera. The sequence goes on from JAJFZO010000566.1 coordinate 3,742,373, forward strand.
GTTGATTTTGTAATTAGCCTATAAATTACCTACATTGTTACAAACAATACAAAAATGTTACGATAATAAATAGAATTCTAGTATTAATTCTTACTCTTGCTTTCTTTTTCTCATCTACTTCTGTCTTTCCTAATTTCTACCATCAATTTCTCCCTATTTCATCCCTCCTTTTTAATTCTTTCTTTCCTTGTACATATCCCATGTCAATTGGTACAAAAGCTTCTTTTTTTTTTTTTTTCAATTCTTATATTTCTTTATGTCTTCTCTTACTTCCAACTCAAGAAAACCAAGATGCAAAAGTTTTTACTAAAGTAACAATAAAGAGAAAGAAGCTCTTAATATTTATCATTGAAAAATCATGCCCCTTTGGATGCACCAGATTCAAGCAATTCCTTGGATGCTAGTCCCCTCAATTTGACAGAAGACATTCAAGTTGCACATTATAGAAACCCACAAATCATTTTAGTTGCAGGCACTGGATCCAGCATAAACCAACTCCTCTGAACATGTCAAAAAACTTTCAAAGCAATCACTAAACTAAAGATATCTTATACTATCTTTAGCTTAAAGCATTTCTTTTTAATCAGAGCTTAGCTTAAAACATTTCAGTACCTCCAAGAACATAGTAGTTCCACATTGCATACATCATACTTATTAATCAATATCATAAAAAATGATTTTGCAGAAGCATAATACATAATAATAGTTATTTTTCAGATTTCAATAGATCTCATTTAACGAGTATACTAGTACTATTTCACTAACAAACTATACAAAACTCTTTTGCAGCTAATATAAAATCATCAAATACCAACACTATCCAAAGAATTTGACGTGCAAAGAATGCAGCCAAAAGAGCATGTAAAACATCAACTCAATTTGTAAAGAATGTTAACAGAATTTATAATGATGACAGCAATATTGATCCATATTTCACTTACATAATACTAGAATGGCAGAATGAGAATACAGCATGAGAAACACACCTGGAAGTATATTATGGTTAAACCCATATAAAATCGCAATAGGAGCCACCCACATAAACATTGATGCAATGAAAAACTTCTTTATAACTGCTGCCATTTTTGCCTCCAAATCCTAAAAGAAATGAAAGCATTTGCAATCACAAAAGATAGTTCACATTAAATATAAAATAGACAGCTATTAAATGGAAAAAGAACAAGAAATACAAAAAAAAAAAAAAAAGTTGCATTTGATGATTTCCAAGCTTTTCAAGATGAAGAGATTAAAAATCTGTATATTTAAAGATCATAATTTTCAAATACATTATTTGGAACTTAAAAAACCTACAATCTTGAAGTTTCCCATTCCTTCTTTGGTTATTCTCACTAATATTTGCAATCAAGAACAAATATCATTTGCTCAAATAGAAGAAAGTACGGAATTTAAATTTTCAAAAAAGAATATATAAAATTTCATATAATTGATAGCTTAGAATTACTTAATAAATACAGAAAATTAAAAGAATAATAATATAATTAATTAATATTTACAATAAATAACTATAATCATTTTTTATTATACAAGTTACTCAATAATAAATGTGTATACATATTAAATAATAGAATAACAACCAAATTATAATAAATAATTACTAGCATTATTATTGTGGATATTACTTCAAACATATATTATGACATCATAATATTATACAATTAAATATTCACAATAAATAAGTATTATTATTCTTATTATTTATTAAATGACTATTATTAATAATTAATTAATAAGTAATATCATTTTTATTATATAATTTTTAAATACATATAATTAATAGAATAAAAAGAAAATTAATTAACACATGCAACAACATAATATTTTTATTTTTATTATGCAAATTACTAAATAAATAAATGTAGATACACATTAAAAAATAGAATAACAGTAAAAGTATAATAAATAATTACTATTATTGTTATTGGAAAATATTACTTCAAACATATATATTTTATAATATAATGATATCATAATTAAATATTCACAATAAATAAGTATTATTATTCTTACTATTTATTAATTGACTACTATTCTTAATTAATGAATAAATAAGTAATATTATTGTTATTATACATATGACTTATTAAATAACAGTGAAATTAATATAATAATAATGAAAGTAAATATATATGGATAAATAAGTATCATTTTTTGTATTATTTATTAGATAACTACTATTATTAATTAATTAATTAATAAGTAATGTTATTTTTATTATATAAATGACCTGTTAAATGCAGATAATTAATAAAATAAAAATAAAATTAATTAATATTTGTAATAACTAACTATTTTTGTTTTTATTATACAAATTACTTACTATATATCTATATAGAGTAAAATAACAGAAGTACTTGTTATTACTTTTATTATTAATTATGACTTATTACATATATATATATCTACATATATATATTTACATATAATGTATTATGAAAGCATAATATGTACATGTATTCACATAGAGTAAACCTTAGCTTTTTGATCTGCATATCACAATGCGAAAAATCAAATTGTGATTGACAAGTGAAATAAAATCTGAATCTATTAGCTAACTTTATTCAAAATTGCCCCACCCACGTCAAAGGAGAAAACAAAAATTTGAAGGCACGGAGCAAATAAGAACAGTTCAGTATGAAGACGCACTAACGGAGGCACAGGAAGATTAAGGCAACCAAAAGACATACATGTCACAGGAAAAAGTTACCTTGCTAAAATTATTTCCAGAAGTTCCCCACCCTCACACAATCTGGTAACAAAGCAAAACGCAGGAAAATATCATATTCCAATTTTCAGAAGAATGCATCATTCTGTGCCCTAAAAATTTCAGAGCAACAAAAATAATCTAATAATTAAAGTGTCATAAGAAACCAAAAGCATCATTTAAGATCAGCATAAATCAGAATCAGCACAAGAACTGGAGAAACATAATCAAATCAAAAGCAAACCAGATCAGGGAACCTTTAGTTCTGAAAATCTGATAGATGAGAATGCATACAGATAACCTTAATGTCATTCCATCTTGAAAATCATAATATAGGAATACAAAAACCAATAAGAAAATAGCACACAATCAGAAGATGGTTAGACAGATTCAAAAATAGAATAAGAAATTCTTGATTCAGTTCATAGTCTCCATGGAACATATATAAACAGTTGGCATTTGATAAACAGCTTAACTGATGACAGGCAAGCTGGACTGAAATTTACCAGACCATAAAAAAAAAATCATCTACATGCATATGATCTATATTCAAAAGTATAAAAGCTCACACAACATCTACTCATGTATTTCATTGGTAGATTACTACTTTCATGTTAATCCATAAAATGATTTAACATAGAAATTGTTAAGGTGCAGTAAGCTGTACATACTAACAGAACTCAATCCAATAATTAGGTACTGTTATATCAACATTCATTACATGTACCAAAGTTACAGCTCATTCAACCCACACACAATGTTAGCTTTATAAAGTCATTTCAAGCAAGCTGATTCCTACAATTTATTTTACTCCATCGTATGACTTGTTCTTTTCTGAATCTCAGGCATTGTTGCGGACATTAAATAGGCTCATTTCCAGTTGAACAACTCAATAACAAGCAACCATACCATTAACATGAAGAATTAAACTAACTCATTAGGCTAAAATCTGCAGCCAATCAATTAAAAAGGAAATCAAATTCACTCACATTATATCAGAACGGATTGAATGCCACTCGTAGAAATAAAACCATTCATGCAAAACGAAATGCAACCACATTGCTGTATAAGTCATCAATCTAACTACAACATTCACAGATCAACGTGACTGAATCAAAATTTCTCAAAAAGTCAATCAACTAAGATAACTTGCACAAGAAAAGTTAAACTGTCCCAATGAAGTGTTTATTAAGTGTCGGCTGAGGTGTTGGCCAGCTAACATAACAACATCTAACTTTCTATTCGTCACTTAATTTAGTTTTCTTTTTTGTTTTTAGATACACCAACAACCATTGGATTTGATTCTTTCTTTTTGCAAACCAAACCAACCCATCTAAACATGTAAACAAAATGTATGGATTTATGTACAGAGAACAATGGGCATGCAAGGAAAAGATTCGACACTACTCCACATACATTCAACAACAAGCACAAATTTAACAATCACAGAGGAAAGGATTAATCAAATGCACAAAAGCACCAGTGACAATTACATATACCATATTCACAATGAACAGAAGTATCATCAAGTTTGGGTTTCGTTTTTCTGGGTAATAGACCAGATAGTTGCAAAGTCATTAACATCATATTAAATCAAAAGCCTATTAAAGTTGGTCACATATTCAAATTCAAGACTATTGAATCAAAAGATAAATAATCTATCTGCTTTATAATAACATCTCTCTGAATTCAATCCAATTTTATTATATCACACTAATGCAACTTTCATATACAAAATGAGTAAATTTTTTTTTTTTTTCATATTACTCGATGATAGTATTTTCATTATCTTAAACTTACTTGAACATCACAGTCTTTATATGTTTTTTCTGTAAAATCTTTCACACATTAGACCTATCAAACTAACCTTTTCCTTAGCACTTCTGAATCAAGTTATATACAACTTAATTTGATAAGTAATAAACCAGGTTGATGAAGCAACTTAGAAAAATCACTTAGGAGAAGCAGAAAACTTCACAAGGAACAAAATTTGACCTAGATTTCCAGATCTTCACAAAATGCATGTTCGAGAAACCCACATTACTACGACCCCAGTAACCCATGTACCCAGCAATGAACAAAATGCACGTTCGGGAAACCCACTTCATTAACCCCAAATTTACAGATTTTGACACTAATTTCCAGATGTAAACACAAAAATTAATAATAATTAACACTGTGTTCCTATGTTTTTCCTCTCCTTTTTTGCATTTATGACTTCAATTTGTTCATTTGCAGACAGCAAATATGAATGTAAAGTTCATCCGGAAGAAAAAAAGAAATCAAATAAAGCATCTTCAATTCAAACCCAGAAGTCCAAAGAGAAAACATATCAATAGACTAGCCGCAAACAGAGCAGAAGATACACTAAGAAAATAGTTTAATGAGAAAAAACGACGGCAGACTCGTTACCTGAGAAGCTATTCCTCTGGTCTTCTTCAGAGAAAACGTCGGCAGACCGTCGGGAGCAGGTGAGAGTGGCGAGTGGCAACGGTGAGCGGCGAGGGGGGAAGGGTGACAGCTGAGAGAGAGAGAGAGAGGGAGGGGAAAAGGAGCGACGTCGTTTAAACCATGTGGCTGCAAGAAAACCCAAGTGATACGACGTCGTCTTCGGCACTAATCGCGTGGGAATTTAAGCTTTTTTTTATGTCAATCATTTACGATTATTTACCTAAAGTATTTATTATAAATTTATACATACATAAAAAAATTTTATATATGTGTTACAGACATATATATATATATATATATATGTAAAACTTATATGTTTACTTTAAAAAACTTAACTGTATCCTTTCATTGAAATTCTGATAAAGTAATATATCAAAATCAATGCGTACATATATTAATACTTTTAAATTAAGATAATTATATTTTATATATTAAACAATATCAATTAAAATAAATATATTATATAAGATACATATTTTTATTAACTATTGATATTTATACATAGTATAATGTGTATATACACACATACATACATACATTCATATATATAACTTAGACATATATTTAATGTATTATTTACATTATTATATGATATATAGGTAACAAATTTATATGATATATATATATATGTATATACCTATTGTATGTACTATTATCTTATAATTATAGCATATTACATCATCAAATAATCAATTTTATGTATATAAAACAAAAAGAAAGTTTTTAACGTACAATTAAGATAAAATTGCAATAAATACAATTTTTTTTGAAATACATATAATAAATTAATTAATTATTAACTTAAAAAAACTTATGCGATTTTATGTATAATATAGGTTATAATAATATATTATTAAATTTTTATGCCGATTAAATAATTTCATGATTAATAGTTTGAGAGTTGATCCACCTCAGTTTTGGGTTTGCTACCAAAAGGGGACAGAGACCCCTCAGGTTCCTGCCATTAGCTGCATTATGGCTTCAAAAGCATAGCCCATTACTTGAAGTGCTAGGACTTGGAGGGTTTCCTGTGGTCTACAACTAAATTCCCCAAAGGAAACGATGAGTAGTTACATCTGCAGCGTGGATCAGAGTAATAACCACTTCAGCATCAATCGCATGCAGAATAGCCCGAAATACTTGATCTCAAGCAAGCTGCAATGCTCGTAGCAACCAACTTTGCCACTATATTTGAACAAACCATTAGGAAGGCTTGAAACCCAAACCCATTAATCAACTCTCGAAAGCTACACCGAATCAAACCCCCGGCTTCAGTAAAACTTGGATAACCCCGAGCAACGCCATTTATGTCAAGCTTAGCAAAGTCAGTTGGTGATAGGGGTGAGCATTGTCGGGTTTGGGTTTCAGTAATAATTGGATTATATGATTGATTTAATTGGCGAATTTTCAATTAAAAAATTTTTTAATCAAAAATTAATTTATTTTTTTTAGTTTAATTATTAATTATTTTTATTTTTATTTTTAAATTAATTTCATTTTATTTTTATTTTCACGTAAATATAAATTTTTTATGATAAAAATAAAAAAAAAATCTAGTGATTATTTTGTCTGTAAAATCATTATGTAATTTATATAGTTGTTAAGTTGTTATATTATATAAAGTTTAATTTTGTAGGATTAATTTATTATAAAATTTTAGTTTGATAATATGTACATTAATTATAATTGTGAAATGATAAAAAAAGTTTATGTTATTAATTAATTTTGTTTTACTTAAATGTTTGATAAAAAAATTTCCGTTTATTTGGTTACCAACCAATCAATCAAAAAAAAAAATCAATTCAATTTAATTTATTTTTAGTAATATTTCATTGGTTTTTCGTTTTCTTTTTTTTACTGTTTCAAGAACTTTTAACTTTCACATCAAACTCCAATTAATATCCATTCCTAAATCCTCTTCTTGACAATTTAGTTTACAAGTTGACTTAGGTAAAAATAACCCATTGGCTTCATGCTTTTAGACCCAAATATCATTGGGAGAACCAGCATTTGACAAAGGAATACCAACAATTAAAGAGTAACATCATGAGAAATGCATTAAACAGTAAAAAAAAAAACATTCCACTTCTTATTATTCACAAGGAAGTCACTAATAGTTGAGTCGAGCTAGGATCCACATTCAGATGTGCAGTAATAGGCTTGTCAAGCTAACAATTAGTCCAAAAGAGAGTATTATTCCATCTCATATTATCCTTTTTAACCCACCTAAGAAATATTGCCGACCCTTCACTAAAGCTTTCCATGTATAAGCCCATGAACTCCTTTTATGATTCAAGGAATTAGCCATTCTCACCAAGTCACTAGTAACCCATATTTACTCTTCAAGAATCTAACCCACAAACTGTGAGGTTCACGTAATCACCGCCATGCAGTTTTTTGAATTAACACTAGATTACGCTTGTCCATGCAACTGTAAACCCAAGCCTTTTAGGTTTACTAACCTTCTTTTAGCTAACCAAAAGCAACTTCATGTTTTCTTATCTGTCCCAACCCATAAAAAAGTGCAATTTATCTTATCAATTGTGCTAGTAACACTTTTAGACAATATGAGCGTAAACATATGGTATATAAGAATCGAGGATGTCAGCCACCTTATCAACGTAACACAACCAGCCAAGCTCAAGTGCTTTGATTTCCATTCTAATAACTTGTCTTATACTTTAATCAATGATCTCTTGATAGGTAGCCTTTGAAACTTGCCATGAAGAAGAGGGACAACAAGATATTTCCCTAGATTGCTAGTTAAGCTAATTCCGAGTATTTGACTAACCTCTCTCGCAGTTGAAGTTGAAGACTTACGAGAGATAAAAATCTTTGATTTCAACAGACTAACCTTAGCTCCTGAGGAAACATAGAAATTATTTAAGATGTCTCTAATAACATTTTCTTGACTACTAAAAGCATTAGCACATAGGAACAGATAATCTACGAAGAACAAGTGAGAAATGCCAATCCCCTTATGTTTCAAAATAATTGGTTTTCATTGACCCTTATTAATAACATCATCAATTAATCTTCCTAACCTCTCTATGTAGAGCAGAAACAAAAATGGCTATAAGGGATCTCCCTAACACAAAACATTCCAATCATCTCACTATTACATAAAGCCATCATCCTAACTTTTCTAACATAATTGCGTATAAGTTAGGTCTAATTCATAAGAAAGCCGAACTCTAATAATGTTTCTTCCAAGAAATCCTAATGAATGGATAATAAGCTTTCTCTAGATCAATTTTAATGATTATGAACCCAAATTTATGATTCACTTTTTAAATGGAGTAAATAAGCTCTTAGGCAATAATAATGTTATCAGATGCTTGTCTTTCAAGGATAAACTCCTTTGACAAGGAATAACAAGATTACCAACAACTGAACTCAATTGATGAACCAAACACTTAGTAATCAATTTATAAACTACACAACACAAACTAATTAGCCTAAATTGGGTGATAATTTCTAGTACATTCACTTTAGGATTTAATGTCATTATATTCCTTTAAAAAAATGCAAAAAAACACCAAAGCATAAATTACTAGATTCTATCATATTTTCTTTAAATACTTCCCTAATATCGCTGAAAGAACCCAATCTGGTGGCTGTCACAAATGTCTCAAAATAATATCTATAATTCTAATCCATTGGCATTTTGAGAGAAAGAACAATAAAGAAGAAGATAAAAATATTGAGGGTTTAAAAATGCTTATATATTTTATTAATAGAAATGCAATTTATAGAGAAAAGAAATAAATAAAACTTAAAATTATATCTATCTAGATATTCTAAAAATCTGAATGCAAAAAAAAATTCAAATCATTTCTATTATCTTCTAAATCTATTCGAATTAACAAAAAACTAGCTATGTCTTATTTTATTTTATCTAAAAATATCCAATAAATAAAACATATTGGTAATGCTCTTTTCAGCCTCGTCGATACCCAAGAGTGTGCAAATATTAATCGAGAAAATGATTTATCAACAAAAGAATAATTGATAACCTCATTTAGCAAAAGAACTTCAAAAAAAAAAAGTTTAAATCATTTAAATTTTTCAATATAATTGTGGAATTGTTCTTGGATTTAAATCAGTTCAACCGAAAATGATCTTAATAATTTGAACTAGTTTTTTAAATATATATTTGTATTTATTGGACAAGAGGTAAGAAGACAATGGTAACAGTACCTTTCTTATGGATATGGTTTCTTACAAGCAATAAAACTGTAGTTTGTCCCCATTTTCATGTCTATTATAATCTTTCCTTATTATTCTTAAATTCTCTATCTTGTTAATGTCAGTCTCCTTAGTGGAAATCCTATCTTTTTAAATGTACCAGGATAGAAGATTCATATATATTGCTAGAGAACCAATTTCTGATGTTAAGGGGCTCTGACAGAACAAGGAGCTTATGAAAAATCACTACTTAAACTCAACTTTCATATCTATTCTTGATTGGAAATAAACCACAAAGCAAAAAAAAAAAAAAAAAGAGATTCTAACTTCAGTTTTCGTTTTCTACAGGTCTACTTTAATATCATTGAAGTTTCTGTAAATGTTGACAAGAAATGACACAAGTGACCCTTACCAGAAAGAGGAGAATTTGAATGCAAAGATTCTAAAGCCTATAACAAGATTGCTAGAACTTGTTAGACTCAAAAACTCAAGCTTTTGCTGGTTTACATTAAATGTGAAAAGATTATGAGGAAGTCAAGAACTTGTTAATATGGTTCTTTAACTGAAGTATAGCTACAAGGCCAAGTAATGATCATTCCACTTCATACAATCTTGTAATGCATACAAAATTCTAGCATTGGTGATATCCTTTAAACTGAAATAAAATTTCTCTTTCATGACTTACTCCAAAGTGAGGAATATCATAAGGGCCAAAGCATACTTTACTTTTGGAATGAATTTATGTTTACTATCTTTAAAGCAATAATTCCCTCGTATAGGACAATTTGAGCACTTATCACCATTCTCTTCATTGTTATTTCCAATTTTTGTAAAATCCTCCCAAGTTTTCTTCTATATCCTTTTTACTTTCTCCAACAATGATGCTGTTTTTCTTAAAATTATTCCCTCTAGAAGAAGAGTATTCAAATTCAACATTTGTATCTAGAGTAGGAGACTCGTATGAATAGTTTGAGAATTAATTCCTAAGGTTAGGATGCTCTGAGAGAACGAAAAAGAGAAAGCATTAGAAAATGTCTTTACAGACAGATTTGTGGAGGAAATTGATTCTGAAAGTCTCAATTGTTTTCCTTCATTTTCTCATCAATCAAACAATTATTATGTATTGACCAAAAAAATCCAAAAAAAGATGAAGGAAGAAGTTGTACAAACGAGAAGGAAGTAAGGAGAATGACAGAGAATTAGGAACCAACAAGAAAAATGGAAGTATTTCTTTTTTTTTTTGGACAAGAACATCTTAACCCTTTAATGTTGTGTCCACTTGGTAGACTTAATGAGAACAAAAGAGGCTATGACACGCCAATACCATTATTGCGCTAAACTCAAAAACTGGATGGCAATCAAGCTCATGATTCTGAGCTTAGATTGCAATCTTGAAACACAAATAAAAGACAATTGTTAACTGTAAGAATGTTAAATTTTAGTAGACATACTAAAAGAAAACAAAACCTAGAGAAGCAAAATAGAGATCAAGAACTTAATCTTACTTGAATTCAAAAACTCAATCTTATTAGCTTCACTAGTTACATTTAATAAATCTATTTGTGCAGATATTATGATTGAGACCCAATTGATTTTCCTTGTTTCTCTATATTTACTCAAATTCTCTTCTTTTTCTCTATGAGTCTCTTTGTCAATAATCTTATCTTTCTTACCTTCCCTTTCTTTAAAATTTAAATTTGCATAATTTTTATTTTGATTTAATAGTAATGCATATAACTTGAAAACCAATTTTTGATATCAATAGGCACCATCAATACCCACAAGAGAAGAAAAGGGTTACATATGTTTACATTATTAGATAAAAGTTTGACATTCCTGGTTTGATTGATACTATAAAGTAATAAAGATTTTAACAAAATCCAAAAGAAAATTATGTCTCACCAAAAAGGAGAGACAGCGAGTAGGAAGCACCAATAATCTGCCAAAAAGAAAATTGTGAAAAGTAAAAAAGAAGTTCTAAGTTTTGATTTTATATCCGGTTGCTCAGTTTCTCGCTAACCCAAGAAACAATCTTGCTATACTTAGATACCCATTACAATTAGCAATATGTTAAACCTGTTTTCAAAGTGTTACATTTCTTTTGGCTTAGTGGTTGGATAAAAAAGTTGAAAATGTTGCGGCCAAAATGTGGTTGGAGAATCGAAATTGAACCAGTGGCTTTAATAAGAAATCATGCACTTAACTATGCTCCCTTAGGCTGATATTATTGTTTCAAGGATTGTTTTTTCAATTATTCATAATCTCATACTTCAGCTTCTTCTTTCTTTATTGTCGAAGATGATTCTGCAAAGGATAAAAGGAAAGAGATGGCAAAGAAGTGAATTACCTTTGTTCAGTCTACTTCAATGTTAAAGAATTTTCTATTTTGCTTTAGTTATTTGTGTATTTGCCTTTCTAGGCTGGATATTTTAGCTTGTTGCCATTCGTAGCTAAGTACCTTATCTTTGCCATCTTTGGCTTTATGCTATACTTTGGCCTTCTGAAAATCAGTTGTTCTTAGCTTAGTAGTTGTTTTTGCATTTCAATTCAAGCTTAGCATTTTTCAATACTTTTGGTACCACAATCATCGTCGACTTGTTTTGCACTTGAATTATTGCGTATCCTTCAATTTGAATGAGATAAACGAAATTGTGAAAAGTTATCTTTTTTCTGATAAAAAGCACTAACTAATGCTTGGTACTTAAAAAGTACCTAAAGGTTATTACATTATGGAAAGTGCTTCCTTAGATTATTAGAGCTTCAGGTTCAAGGAGTCTCCACACCTTCCTTAATTTTCAGCTTATACAAACCAAGTCTAATGAACTTAGCAACTAAGTAGTGACCTTCCCAATTAGGTGCAAATTTTTCAATAGCCTCTCAGAGATTAGATACACTGATTTTTTTTTAGGGCTAGATCTCTTCCATAAATAACTTCCTCGTACATTTTGATTATAAAATTTAGTTACCCTATGATGGTAAGTCGCTACCTAGATGCAGGCTTGATCTCAAGCCTCTTTCAAAAGGTCCAAGTTAGGTCTCAAAGCCTGGGTGTTTCTTTGATCATCACAATGGTTAGTGTAAAAGCTATTGAGTACAATTTCAACAGGCACCACTGCTTTTGTCCCAAAGGTGAATGAAAATAGGTTTTCCTTGGTAATTATTCTGCTTATAGTTCTATAAGCCCATAAAATATTGTATAACTATTCAGCCTAGGTATTAGCTTTTTCTAACCTCATTTTGAAGGCCAAATAGTCCAATTGGCCATTTTCACCTAGGGATGGCCTACTACAGTGAATCCTCAATTTTGAGACTTGCACAATGATTTTTTAATATGTTTGCTTGAAATTGAAGTCCATTATCTATCACTATTACTTGAGGTATACCAAATCGGAACAAAATAGATCTCCATACCAAGTCCCATGCTTTTTGGTCAGTTATGTGGCTAGTGTTTTTGCTTCTACACAATTTGTAAATAATCAATAGCAACGTAGCAATTTTTTTTTTTTGGGGTCCTATAGCTAGTGAAAAAGGGACCTATGAGAGCGATCACCCATTGCACCAAAGTCCATGAAACATCTGTACGCGAAATAATTGCTGCTACAGCTTTTGGGATCAGGGCGAATTTTTGACAAACTTCATATTTTCGTTCATACTACATGGTATCTTTGTGAAGCCTAGGCCAGTAGTAACTTTGCCTTAGAATCCCAGGTGCTAAAACCAAGCTTTAATGTGAGTTCTACATATCTTCTCACGAATTTCAGCCATGAAAAATTCTTGTACAACAAGATTTACGCATCTCAAATAGAGAAATGTGTATAATCTGTGGTAAAGCTGTCCTTCTATCAATGAGAACTTTACTGCCCTTTTCTTAACCTGCCTTGCTTCTTTCAGATCTTTTAAGAGAACTCCCTAAGACAAATACTTAATTAGTGGGGTGATCCAATCTGTTAAGGTTGTTAGGGGAAACCTCGGTACCTGTTGTATACTAGGTACTTACAATACTTCGAACAATGTGTTACTAGAAGGATAGTATCTTGAGGCTGCCATTTTGGACAAAGGAATTTAATTGAGAACTTTCTCCTTAGTAAACCTGAATGATTTGCCATATATTACAATGGCTTAACATTTCCTTAGTTTTTGACAGATATCTTGCCATTCGAGGCTCTCAAGCTCCTTAATTCATATTTTTTCAACACTTGGTTGATTATGAGTTATGAATTGCTATATATTTGCAGCTGAAAGACCTCAGCTTCTTTTGCAATTTCAAGTCCTCCTAGTAGAGCTTAATATTCTGTCTCATTATTTAATGATGAGAAATCAAGGGTTATCACTGGTCCGGGGTCCATATAAGACCTCTCCAACTTCACATCCTTCTTTGCTAGACGTTTCCTGAACCATAGTTGCTAGGGCCACTATTCATGCTCTCTTGTAATGGGAGTTTCGACTTTCCTGGGATCTCTTCACAATTTTCCCTCGTGATTTATAATTAAAATCCTCTCTATTTCGAGGATGATACATTCTACAATAAAATCAACTAATTCCTGGGCTTTAAGGGTTGTCCATGGCTGATATTGGATATCAAAATCATCGAGTTTGATGGACTATTTGACCATCCTCCCTAAGGTTTTAGGCCTATGAAGAATTTGTTCCTGTGGGTCATTGGTGAATGCTATGATGTTATGTGCTTGAAAGTAGTTATTATTAAGGTACAAGTAATCTTTTCAACTCTTGAATAGCAGGTTTCTGCATCATGCAGGACTCTGACATAATATATTGGCTTTTACTTCCTATCATCCATTCTAGCCAACACTACATAAACAGCTTCTAGACCTACTACCGGGTACACATGACGGGTTTCGTTTCCTTCAAGTCATGAAAAGAACGGGGATTTTGCAAGCAATCCTTCAAATGTTGGAAAGCTTCTTGAAACTGAGGTGTCCATTAAAATTTCTTCACGTTCCTCAGGGTTTTAAAGAATGACAAACACTTTTAAGCTGATTTGGACACAAACCTGCTCAATGTCACCGTTGTCCCATGAAAGCACTAAACCTCTTTTATATTATCTGGGGGTTTACTTGAATTTTCTCTAGATTTGCTTCAATACTTCTCTGAGTTATCATGAAGCTTTAAGAACGTTCTTGATGATATGCCAAAAGAATATTTGATGGGCTTTAGTTTCTTTGGAATTTCTTAAGTGCTTCAAAGGTTTCTTCTAGATCTCAGGTGTGTTCTTCCCGCCTTTTACTCGTTGCATTCATATCATTAATGCAAGCTTCAATGTCCTACCCTATTTTGCGGATCAAAATCTTGTTAACCAACTTTTGTAAGTAGCTCATGCATTCTTGAGATTGAACGACGTATCTTTGTAATATTAGGTTCCAAATTCAATAATAAGGGTAGATTTAAGGTTCATAAAAATCTAGTTATAACTAGAAAATGCAGCTATAAAGCTGAGTAACTTGTAATCAGTGACATTATCAACAAGTGGGTCAATAGGAGGCAATGAAAACTATATTTTGGACATCTTTTGTTTAGATAAGTGAAATCTATGCACATGTGCAATTGTCCATCGTGTTTCTTGACTAGCACCATATTTGATAGTCATCGAAGATATTAAACTTCTCGAATGAAAATATTTTCCAATAGAGTGGAGACTTTTCTTTATTGCATGTTATCAATTTAAGGCAAAACTTCTCTTCTTTTGTTTTACAAGCTTGAAAGTTGGATTAACACACAGGTTGTGAGTGCCACTTGTGGGTTTTCCAAGCATATCTGCGGAAGACCAGCTGAATACATTTCGAAGGATTCGTTTTTTTTTCTAGTTGTTTGCTAAATTTCCTCGCCAATTTGTACTTGTTGAAGTTCTTTGACAAATTTTGCTCTTTAAACTTATTCTTCATCTTGTTGATCAAGGTTGATTGACAAGTTAAACTTATTTTTTCCTTTAAGGGAAGTTAAGTAGCATTGTAGGGAAGGTTATTAATCTCCTTTCGGCTCTCCTCTTTCTCCACTGGTAAGGAAATTCATTGCCAAATGATAAGTCAAAACTACACCTTGTAACAAATTCAAAGTTGGTTTTCTAATTATTGCATTACACGCGGCTGGTGCTTTAACTACTAAGAAAATAGTCATCACAGTGGCATTTCATCCTTTGGTTTCAATACTAACAGGAAGCTCGATGACACCCTCCACTAGTATCTCTTCCTCCAAAAGTTGTGAGGGAGAGTCAAAGGGTTTCAAACAATCTTCGATTATCTCAAGTTTTAAGAACATTTGATGATACATGAACTCGACTAAGCTTCCTATATCAATCAATGTCCTCTTGACATCGTAGTCAGCAATCATTAAAATGACGACCAAAACGTTGTCATCGGAGTCAAAACTTATTCCAAATCAGCTTTGAAGAAAGCAATTACTTTTAATTGAGTGAGACTTCTGCATTTCCAATCCTTTCTCCAATTTTTTCCAAGCATCCGCCTTTCTCTTGGTAGTTGTTTCTCCACCAATTACAATTCCTCCTTCCATCACATCAATCACCTTCCTTTCTTTATTGACTCCAGCTAAATAGGCTAGTATACGTGAAGAGGTTGGTTGTTGTTTTCCTTCTTGAGCAGGTTCACTTTTTGGTTCCCTAAAATGAGATGTTCTCTGGCTTTTTTTTTTTCAGAATCTGTCCTGGGGGACTTTGATCTTTTATTTGTTCTTCCTTCCTCCACCTTGGTTTTATCCATGTAACGAGAAAGGTGTCCTTGGTTCATATGACACTTCATTTCATTTTTCAAATCTCCATAATTTTCTGTATCATGTTCATGATCATTATGAAATATATAGAATTTCCTTCAATCGGAATGGCTTGAATCTATCAGCATCTTACATGACTTTCTGGCCTTCGGATCACCTTGTATGATTGTTAGGATATGTTATTTGGATATTGTCAACAGGGTATTCTTCTTTTCATCTTTTTCATTGTCTCTCCTTCTGAAACCTTCTACTCATGAGGAGCTTCTTCCACATTCCCGATTGCCACCTAAGGGTTCTTCCTTAGTCTGGGTCTGTGCGGTTAATCCTTCCTATATTAGCATTTGCTCTTACTTCTTTTTTTTTTTTTTTTATCATCTTCTTGATTAATGTACTTATCTGCTTTAGTGAGAAGACCGTCTATGTTTGCTAGCAAGTTCTTGCTCATGGAACGAGCAATCCAACAGACCTTACCTAACAAATGAAACAACTACCGTTTGCTCTAACTCCTTGATCTCCGAGGTAACTTCAGTAAATCTTCCCACGTAGTCTCTCAAGAATTCTCTCTGCCTTAGCTTGATTCGAAACAATTTGGATGAAGCCTTATTCATCATGCTGCTCACGAACCTTGCTAGGAAGAAGTACCCAAATGAATCGAAGTTGTCTATCATTCTAGGCTTCAAAGATGAACAGCATGCATCTGATGCTTTGATCACAGTAACAGAAAATAATTTGCACATTTGTGCATCAATAAGCCCTTGAATAGACATCATAGTACTAAACCTCTCAAAGTGATTTATAGAATCAGAAGTTCCATCACATGGGTCAATTTGAGGTATCTTGCATTTGTAAGGCATTGGGATCTGATGTATATTCCACTGCCTAACTATATTCATTTTGTTTCAGTCCAAACATTATCTCCATTTTCTGGTTAAGGAATTGGACTTGCTTTTCCAGTTTTTCATATTCTGCCTTATTTATTGGTGTCATCTCAGTTGTTTCGGTTGTTTTTTTCTTTCTTTTGGCAGATTGACTCTACTTAAGGATACGAGGTGTTTTAGCCTCTTTGCCCTGATCATGATAGGAATTTTTTGGGTTAGTTTCTTTAGTGCCCTTCTGAAGATTTACCAGTTGAGGTGGATGAGACAGGTTTCCTACAGACATTTGCTGGCTAATATAACCACGAAGTAAATTGAAATGATCGATCAATTTCTTGTTTCAAAGGCGCAGGCAATATTCGAGGTCTTGCTAGGATTTGTTCTGAGAACTGTTGTGCAGGAATACCAGTGGGTACTGACATTAGAATGAGATGAGATTGTTGACTTGGTATCATGGATCGAGTTAGCTGAGGTAGTCACGAAGGTAAAGCCAACATTAGAATGGCAGATGCGGTAAGGGATATGGAAGCAGAACAGAGGAGGAGTTGTAGGATACTCATTGACTAGAGACAATATCGAAGGTGGTTGAATTGGGAATATCATATTGGTTTAAAGATTTAGATGTCATTTACCACAGACGACGCTAATTTGTTGCTGCCAAAATATGATAGGAGAATTAAGTTCAAACCAGTGGCTTCAATAAAGAATGAAGAGCTTCGTCAAATGGATACTGCACAAATTCAGAGAAACGATAAGCATGAGGTGTCCTGAGAGCATCACTCTTTATGTTTAAGTCCCATATGAATTTTTGTAGCAAAACGTTAAAAGGAAATAAATGGCTTTGATTCTGAGAGATAATACTTCACATGTTGAGCTCATTAAACCAATCCAAACACAAAAATAATGGAATTCGTACCTGAGAATCGCAATGCTCCATCAGA
This sequence comes from Moringa oleifera, assembly GCA_021397835.1. Lineage (NCBI taxonomy): Eukaryota > Viridiplantae > Streptophyta > Magnoliopsida > Brassicales > Moringaceae > Moringa > Moringa oleifera. The sequence continues at coordinate 3,760,291 of JAJFZO010000566.1, forward strand.
GTTCTCTCCCTCTCTCGGAGTTGCTTTTAGTTTCCGTCCCTTTTTCTTTTTCCTTCCAAATTTCCCTGGTCGTACTCTGACGACGTAATTTCTTCAAAAACACTGCAAAACCTTTAGGCCGCGTTTGGCTGCCCTCCATAATTTCCACTATTTTTTTTAAAATAGAGAAGTCAATATCCACGGTATCCACGTCATATGTGGGTCCCACACAAGAAAGTCACCCATATATAATATTTTTCCATTTTGGGTTTTTTTTTTTCCCTTAAAATCTTTATACTATACCCAATTAGGCAAAAGGCATCCTCGTCGTCGTCAGCTTTGTCCACACCTCGGGTGTATTTACTAAATTCAGATGAGGTTGGGCCAAAAACCAAACATGGTATATTGTTACCCACATGGAAAATTATGCAGATATAGTAATCCTATGCCTCCATGGGCAAGTACCCCACACACAAAAAAAAAAAAGTCTGATTTTTGAATGATCTTTAAAAATTTGAAAAAATTATAACATTATTGATAATTTATAATTCACCCAAAAAATTAAATTACGTTTTGTTTGTAACTTTTACAAAAACAAAATTCTTAATATATTGGAAGTTATCAAGATAATTACTATTAATTCTTAAAAATTCTGTAAATAGAATTTGAAACAAATATCATTTCAAAAGGTTGATATCTCTTTGTAATTTGAAATATTATTGTTCAAAAAAAAAATGCATAAGTTGGACAACACCATCATGCAATTTGGTTTTTGAATACTTACATTTTTTATACATTGAAAAAAAAAAGTGTTACGTTTATTTCACTCCAATATAGTAGAGTTTTGGAATATGGATTGAATACAAAAACATTATCCGATATGAAAGAATTTTTTTTCTGATATTGTTTTTGTGAACTTGAAATAGAGATGGTATAATTTTGTTTTGTGTTATTATGTATTTACTCATTTTATAATTAAGTAACCAATAAAGTTAAACGTAATTTGATTTAATTATTTTTATTAATCAAAAAATTATAGAATTTTAAATATAAATAATATATTTTTATTTTTTCCTCTCAAAACAAGATAAATATTATATTACTTTATTATTTATGGTAAGTTGAATGATGATTTTTTAATAAAAAATTATATATATATATTATTGTTGTTTTACCATTTTTGACTCTCTAGACAATAGTTTTTTCATATCTCAAATCTTAATTCTCTCCATATTAGAAGAATTGTTTTAGGTTATCCGTAATATCTTTCATTTTTACTTTGCCCGCCGCCAATCCTTTCTAAATCTCTCCTTTGATTGAGCCGATCTTTATCCATATAAACAGACTAGTTCTTATATTGCTGGTAAGTTATATTTTATTATGTTAATCTAATCTTTGAAACAGTATAACTTTTTTTTTTCGATCGACTCTGTTCAATGTTTGATTTTCTTAATATGAATAATCTATATATTGAATGCGTATATCTGATATAATAATTTTTCTAAAATTTTTGGTATTTGATATCTTAATAAAATTTAGGTTGCAAAGATACTCTAAAGTTTCGATTATTTTGACTTTGGTGCTGAGTTAGAAATCTAAATTGACAACGCTCTTGAAATAGTTGAAGGTAATTTTCTATTCTCGTTATAATCTATGAAATTATAAAATTATCATGTATATTCTTCTATTCTATGTATAAAATAATTAAATTATTTATTTATATGAATATTGATTTAAATTATCTATAAATTGAGTCAATTAAATAAAATTATTACATGATTAAAGAAAAAATTATTTTTATTTCTCACGTTTGTGCTAAATATTTTAATTTGATTGTAATTAGATTTCTTGTGTTATTTTATTTTATCATTATTAAATGATTTATTTTATATATTTTTATAGATCTTTAATTATGGACAGATTTGTGTTAGCTATGTACGGAGTGTGATTATTTTTATGTTTCTCATGTTTATTTCATGCATCACTTATGCACATTTGTCATAATATTCTTGTTTGTTTAATATATTATTGAAATATTTTTTATTTTTTATTTTTTTTAAATTCAAAACTCAGATTTCTCGTATGTGATTGATTTTTTTTTAAACAATACATATTTATACATTTTCAAATTTTGTGTATTGATACTATAAATAATAATTTTTTCAAAATTTAAAAAATTTTCTTGTTGTATTTCAATCAAAAAAGAGAAAATTTAGTTAATTATTTTCCGATACACATCATTATAGGACTTTTAAGAACACGACATCTAATTTTGAAAACCAACTTTATTAATATCTGTAAAGTCTTTAATATAAGTTTGTATCTCATATAATATAAAGGATCGTAGCTTGAAAATCATTTTTATTTTTTAAATCTGAAAAGCTTTTTTTTTTTTTGAAAAAACGATTTAATTTTTGACATTAGTATATGATTTGCAATCATAAGTTATGTGGTTCCTTTTGTATACATAGTTTTGGCTCCCTCCACTTCATTATTTATATCTTAGTTAAGACTAACGTTAATTTTACTTGAATTCTCTTTTACATCAATCTTTTCTGTACAAAAAAAAAGTCTTATTATATTTGGATTAATTAAGCTCTTTCGTTGTTAAAAAAAAAAAAAAATTGGCATGGAAACAAATCAAAATTGTTTTAAGATTTATAAAACCATGATTTTTTATTCTTTTTCTGGACGGAACCAGTTTTGTTTTCTCATAGTTTATGATTTTTAATGCCTGTTTCTCTTTTATTGTTGCAGGTATTCATTTTCTTGCCAGAAAAGAAAGTTTCCAAACAAAAAGGAAAAAGAAAAATGCCCAATTACGATTTGAGAAAGAAAAATAAAAATGTGAACTACTATGAGGGGACAGGTTCAGACAGTGAGAACAGTGATTTGACAGAAACTGATTCTGATTATGAAAGGAAGACACCCAGGAGAAGGGCGAGATCACTTCATGATGTAGAAATACTAATGGACTATACGGGCGTTGACAGTTGCGTCAGGGAAGTGGCAAGAAGGCGAGGACGCTCTTCAAGGAGGAGGATTGGGGGAGCAGGAGAGGAAACTGCAAGACCTCGAAGTAGGACTCCTGGCAGGAGGAGGAGGTATGGTTTCCGTTCACAACATGAAGCTGGTTCTTCCAGAAGGAACAGGAAGATGACAATCCTGTCATGGTTGGTGGATCTGAAAATCATCCAGGACGGAGCAAAGGTTTGGTATGTGGACCAAACCAGAGAACGGGTTGTCCTGGAAGGACATGTAAGAGTGGATTGTATACAGTGTGGCTGCTGCAATCAAGAGGTCAGCGTCTGGAAGTTCGAGATACATGCACGTAGTGATCTCAGGAGGCCTTACGAGAACATTTTCATAGCAGAAACCCAGCATTCCCTTCTGCAATGCCAGATTGAAGCCTGGCGTCTAGAGGCCGTAGTGGCTCCCCGTGGATTTAATCTTTATAGGCCTCAAGAAGATGCTGCTGACATTTATGATGACGTCTGCACAATCTGTGCAGACGGTGGAGAGCTCCTCTGCTGTGAGAACTGCCCCTCAACATTCCATTATTCTTGCATGGGGTTGGAGGTGAGATAGAACCAACTCTTTTCCTCTTTTCTTTTGCAATCACTTATCCTTCTAGCTTTCATGTATTTCATGTTTTTCATCACAGGCTATACCTCAGGAGGAATGGTTGTGCCCCTACTGTGTGTGCAAATTCTGTGGAAATGGTGCTGCAGCCGGTTATCTTCAAGAATGTATTCAGTGTGAAAAGAAATGTACGTGGAATTTCTATTTATGCTCCATTGCATTCAAGATTGAATAGTTGCCCATAGTTATACCTCATCTACTCTTAGTGTGATAAGCCATTAATGGAGTTATGACTTTTTGCTTGTTGTAGTTCACTGGCAGTGTTTCTGTGAAAGAGAACATTTAGATCTTAACTATTCATACATCCCCTACTGTGGAAGCAGCTGCAGAGAGGTACTTTTTCTTATATTTGATTGTAATGCTTAGTTCCATAACTTTGCTTGGTCACGAGCTTAGTGCCAATTATATTGGCAAATAACTTCCTTGAGGAATATTACCATATGGGTTGGAAAGAAAAAATTGAAAATCCAGCATTTAGTATCACTTATAAAAATCTTGATCAATTCAACATGGCTGACCTGTGATGTTGTGAAGATACATGAAAAGCTGCTTGCTATTTTGGATGTCAAACATATCGTTGAGGATAAATACTCGTGGAGTCTACTTCACTACGTGGAGCCAGAGTCAGGTGCTGGTTTGAACGAGAAGGAAAGAATAGAGAACAACTCGAAGCTCGCTATTGCATGGAGGATCCTGGACGAGACTTTTGAGCCAAATATTGATAGGCATACGGGTGTAAATGTAACTCAAAGTGTGGTCTATCATCGTGGGTAAGCACTTCTGAGACCTAATCATTGCATTCCTCAGAAACCTTTTCGGTTTTCTAGGATATCAAGCAACATATAAATCAGAAAAAATATATATTGCAATGCATTTCTATATATTGTAATGCGTTTTCTTTCTTTGATTCAGCTGACACCTTGCCTTTGCTTGATCTAACCTGTTGTGTGATATAATGCATTTCTTGACATAATGGAGCAGTCATTTTTCAGTCACAGAATCATCTTTGTCACTGAAATCTGAGAAGAAACTTGGAAGAGAACAACTTGGGAATCAATTATCTGTTTGTTCATGTTTTCTTTCTTACAGGTCCAATTTGAACAGGCTGAACTTCAGTGGTTTCTATACAGCTATCCTGGAGGGAGATGATGAGATAATTTCTGTTGCATCCCTTAGGTATCTTCATAAGTTGTATTACTTTCAATTTTGTCATCACTTTATGATACAAATAGAGCCTGTTTCACTTGGTTCGATCATTGTATAGGATACACGGAAGCGAGCTAGCTGAGATGCCATTCATGGCGACCCGTGAAGCTTACAGGAAGAAGAAAATGTCAACCAGGCTGCAGGCTGCCATTGAATCTGTAAGCTGATGAAATCTGCTGTTTTACATTTTGGGCACTCATTAGACCTTGGCCTGTCTGAAACTGGATCCTGACGCCGATGTGAATTTCCAGGTTCTTAGTTTTCTCAAAATAAAAAAAGTTGTGATCCCATCCGTCCCGCATCTCGTCTGGATGTGGACGAGGAAGTACGAATTCTCTCCGATGGACGATGAATCGATGAGAGAACTGTTTCAATACAATACTCTGATGTTTCCTGGAACTGTCAGGTTACAGAAAGCATTGATCAGAGGAAACAATGCAGGAGCTAGTCCTCCAGGTTTTTCTCTCTCCTCTGAAAGTTATAGGCACAATGTTTCATCCATTGGCATGACTCTTTTTAACACTTTTTCCAACTTTCTTCAGCAGCTGTGCAGGCAAGAGAAGAAGAAAACAATGAGAATCAGACTGATAATGTGCCTCCGGAGAGCACACCTGCAATGCTCATAGACCTGAATGCTGAGCCTCCTCAAGACAACGAGGAGCAGATTGACGGGTGATGGAATCCAGAGGAGACGGCATTGTTTTCCAGTGTAACTGCTGTGCTGGAAAATGCTGTCCGCTGTTGAGATGTACTGAATTGATGCTGTTGCTGCTCTTCAACTATTTGGAAAACTATTTTTTTGAACACAGAATATGCTCCACATGGTTTATCTTTCAGAACCACAGATGTTGTCGTCATATTTGATATCTAGTTGCAGGGATGTAACATTTTCAGGTACCCTTAACTTACATGGGTGTACATCAAGTATGTACAAAACTTCTTGACCAGCCAGAGATTTTTTTTGATTAAGTTGTGAGCATGTCCTGATGAATTTTCTTGCTTGAAATATCATTATATGTGAATGGTTCTTGTGTCTGCAGGCAGAAGACCAGGCTGAAGGTGAGATTGAATCTTGGTTTGTCTTTGCTTTGCTTGGTTAACCCAGTTTTCTTAGACTTTCTCCATGTTTTCCTGGAAAAAATTTGCAGCCAACTCAGGGTGGTCAATGGCTCACATCTCACAGCCCGTGAACCTGATCCTACTTGGAGCAAACGTAACAGGTTTAGGCTTGTTCATCCAAACAAATGGGTCCAGTAGGATCAACATGCTAGTTGACCCAATAACTTTTTGAATGTAATTGTTGGTTTTTCCTTAAACTTCTGATGTAGCCTCTTTAGTTTTTAAAAAGGCTGATCCATAAAGTTAAAACTAGGATCTGAGCCGGGTCAACCAGAGTTCAATGGAACATCCTGCTGCCTCCTGACTGAATCAGTACAAAAAGAACCTGAATGAACTCAAATGGCACTCACGAATCTTAAAACCCTTTTCTAGGTAAAGTTTTCCGATAGAAATGCCTTCACTGAATAAGATTACTGCAATGAGCACAAGGCTCATGTACTCTTCTATGTTCTATGAGATTACTATAATGAGAAGAATGTCGGCTCCATCTCCAGCCAACAAAAGTAAAATTAGGGAAAAATCATTACAAGGTCCATGTTACCCCCAATATGCTCAAAACAAACTATGGTCTCCTTTTTAAGCAGTTGGAGCATCTGCAGCAGTTGGAGCAACTGAACCGGTTGGAGCATCTGAGGCAGTAGGAGCATCCGGACCATTTGGAGCATCCAAACCATTTGGAGCATCTGAAGCAGTTGGAGCAGATGGAGCAGCTGAAGCAGATGGAGCATCTGATCCCTCATTCTTGAATCGCTCAAGTATCAGACTGCAGTTGTTAAATGTGCAGGCATCAACAAGCCCATGATTCCAGAGTTTGATCATGAAAAATTTCCAGCACCTGCACCCATCAGCATGTTTTAAGTACAGAGATCCAAAATAAGGGGGCAAAAGATGCAATGCTCGTTCAAGAAGACAAGTTGTGGAGCTACTAATGTAGGTTAATACAAACAGAAAGGTGATGTCATGAAATTATAATTAAGAATGTGAACAAGAAAGCCAGCTGATGATTTTTCAACTTAGCAACATTGCAACAGAAGGTGATAGCCCAGTACAGACTAAGTTGATTCCCATTCACAACTTTATACAGGATACTTAATTTGATGGCCAGAACATTGGTTTTATAACTAGTAATGTAAGAATGCAAGTGTGTGAATGAAGAACAAATAATTTAATCTAAGATCAGCGTAACAAGTTTCGAAGCTTTTTCAACAAATGGGGGATGACACACTTTACTATTGTTCTTGTGCATGTACAATGCTTTGTAGTCATAATATGATTTGACACAGGTTCATATGAGTTCCATACAACAGGCATTAAACTAAATCAGAACGCACAATTTGAAACTGAAAAATAGTGGATTCAGAAATGTGCATAATGTTGATTTAGGTTAATATGGATCTAGCAAGATGAATGAGTGAAGTCATTTGAAATCAGTGGTCAAAGTCAGAAAAGCAAAAGTTTAGTAAGAATACTACCAAAACAGAGGCTGATTGTTAACCAACTCTTTCCCATGAAGTCTTGAAAATGCTTCACATGCCCATGGAACATGACCATCTGCAATAACCCTGCCACGAAAACAAAGATATTTCAAAGTGAAAGCCGTAGAGAAGTTTTGTGGTGCAACTCAGGTTCAAGCAAGTTCCCTAAATCATCTTCACATACAACACTCAAACAGAAAAGCAATAAAAGAAGACAAGAGAAAGCTTAAATGGCAAACAGTCAGTACCTTTGCTTTCTCACAAATGAGTTCCACATATGCATAAGTTGCTTCTCATCTTTGCTAACATCCACAAAATCATCAAGCATCTGCAACATACCAGTTTGATGTTATCCTCCAAGTTCTCAAAGAAACTAAAGCAGGTCAATCATATTCGACACAGAAAACAGAGGACATATTCATAGCAACAAAGTCAAAGTAAAATGGGGTCTTCCAATACAAGATGTTAACATGGAGTGAATTACAATTCAATAATGGTTCACAAAAAGAGAACTCAGTGGTATGGCTCAAATAGATCACAGAAGTCATTGGAACCATTTGTTTGCCTGAAAATGATTAGAAATAGTCCCACATGATACTGATGTAGGAAAAGAAGGAAAGTAAGAAAAAAATTAGGGAAAGTACAAAAACAATAGGGATTTGGGAAAAATTAGGGTTTTAAGAAGACCAAAGAAGGAGAAGAAAAGAACAAATGAGGACCTCAAGTTAAACAACAAAGATGTTGGATCTGAAAACACTGAATTATCAAATTATAGCCTGGCAAATCTTTCTCAAACATTTTTTGATTTGATAACTGAAATATCCGGGTTGAGGAATCAGACTAACGGATGGGGGATCCAACCTCCTCGAGTTTTTCTCAAACATTAGACTGGTCTAAGAATTTATAACCATCAAATGTTAATAGAAATAGAAAATCTAAAGTCTTAATAGAAACAGAACAAATAGAAATAAAAAACCTGAAGTTCTTATAGGAATTGAATTAATAGAAATAGGATGCCTAAGTCCTAAAACGGATTTCATAACAAAAGAAAACATAATTTTCTCAATTTCGGATTAAAAGGAAATACAGCCCTTTTCCTAATTTCAGGATTTAAGGCTGCAATAGGTTTTCCTAAAGTCCTTAATCGTTCCTTCACCAGGTACTCATACGAATCATTTTGTTCCAAAGTTTGGCCAGCAAAAATAGAACCAGATGAAAATAAGGAGATGACATGTTAAATGCTACCAAAGCAGGATCCGAGGAGGGATGAGTAGATAAGGTCCTGTCCAGCAGCACTTTTGCACGGCATTACCCTAAAGAGCCATACCTGCTCTTGCTTCCTTAATTGAGAGGGTGTTTACAGGTGGACCAGATAATTGCTCTTATAATAAAACCAGGCATTCAAAGTCCTAACAAACAATGAGTCTAATTCATCATGCTGATTTACAGAATCTCTATCTCCTATATAATCAAACACCTTTCAAAGAAATGCAACAAATGACCTTGTTAGTAAATTTTCTGAAATGCAAGAGGCTTCCTCAAAACTCAGCTTAAGGCAAAGGCTGAAAGACCAAATGTTGAATTTGATGCCAATGCTTTTAAGTGCAAGAAGCACATCCCAGGTTGAAGACTTAACCAATGCCAGAGGGAGGTGCATATATTACTAAAGCGGGTCTATCTATGGAATTATTATACTTTGACTTGACTAATTACTTCACTTTGACTATTTACTTCACCAACAATGGTAACGTACCAAATATTGTTGACATCTCTTCCAATACATCAGTAACATTAATGGTTGTGTTACTAGGCTCTTGAAGGAGTTCACATCAACAACCAAAAGTTATGATTTTCCATCATCATTTTGCAAAACCATGTCCAAACTGAAGTTCCCATTAAACAAAGCAGTTTTCTCTTCATCAATGCATTGACAAGCTAATGGCATTGGAATCAAAGCACAGGTAACCAATAAATTTTCAGAATTTCAAGTTATGATGATTCAGACTATTGAATTTTAGCATATCATTCGTATTTGACAAGAGTTCCTAATAAAAGTACATTTCACAAACAGTTAAAGAAAAAACAGATTAAACACTCTATACAAACTTCAGAAACTTATCAAACATACAACTTTCTGCTAAGCACCCAAATTGAAAGACCATGCTTCAAGAGTGCAGATTATTTTAGTTAACCATGAATAAGAGGATTCATGATTTTTTTTTTTTTTGGTTGCGGGGGTGGGGGGTTTGCTTGTAAATGAAGAGAAACCGATACATGTTTCAGAATTCTATCCTATAACTAACTATTCTTGCATTTGGGTGGAACCACCTTGGTGCTTAACAAAATAAATGTTTTTCCATATTGAAAAAGTAAAACATGAATAATGAGTCTATGCTTCTATCATATTACTAATTCCTTATCAATTAATTACAGAAGGCAGTGAGACTCGAGCTTTATATATTAATGCCCCAACCACACGAATTCACAGAACCACATGCCTTACTTTAACCTTTTGGCTTTTGGGTAGCATGCTTATGGCCATTTAGATAACAACTTTGCGAATAAGCATCACGCTCATAGACTCAAATGATGATTCAAAATTCTTAACAAGCACTAAAATATTAAAGACAAGAATTTGAAGCTTTAATATTTCGAAAGAAATTCCAATTACGATGGAAAATGAAAGCATATACGATAGAACCATCAAGCATACCCTGCGATCTTCAAGATCTGCAATGTCATCATCAACTTCATCTTCACTATCCTGATCTGACATCACTTGCTCTAATGCCATTGGCTTCAAGTAGAAAACATATATTGTTGATAGTAAGACTACAATATGTGTGTGTAGACATGTAAGCAGATACATATGTCTCAGATACATATCAAGACATAGTAAAATCTTGTATGCCAATAACAATGATGAATTACCTCTCAGGATACCTATTTACCCAAAACACAAGTCAGAATATGTAATGATGAGCAGTTCATATCACTAGAACAAAAAGATAGGATGTAAAGTGGAAAAGTAAATTACAGAGATTAATCAAAATATATCATTCCTTTTGTTAGAAAGCTTGCAGAATATAAGCATCCTTAACAAGACCTTGCTAAGAAGCAAAGCTCCACCAACATTCCCGTTACAAACAAAAATCTAGAAGAAATTTCTTATTCCATGAAATATCTTATTCCCAAAAATATGAGATGTACCAGAAAAACTGGAGTGAGCAGCTTATTTGTTATGCTTACGTTTGAATCACTTTGAGAAAGTGCAAAGAAACAGTGGCTTACAGTGCACGAAGACGCTCGATAAGGATTATCATTATTGCACTGGTAATTGTAAAAGACAACTGCAACAATCATATATAAAACTTACAGAAAAAAGTATAGAAATGCAACTACAATTCTTCTTGACCTTTAGCTCCATACAAACTGACTAGCATGACAAGACCAATAGCTCAAACAAGTAAAGAAAACAAATATAACATCAAAAGTCACCTGGACTCTGTGGGAGTGATAGAACTGACGTTTCTGCAGAAGCATGCGGCTGTAAATACAAAAGGATAAAAAGGAGAAAATCAATCAGCAGGCCCAAAAGTTAGATACCCTCAGAAAGAATAACTATCTTCAGGTAATATTACATTCATGAAGCAAAGAAACTTTCCCTTCAAACTATAAAAAGACATCTTAAGATTAAACTAAAGCAAAATGAAAGAAAACCTATTCAAGAGGAAAATTTGGAAATAGAAGTAAAGCCCTTTATTATTACTACAGAAAACTGGCTAGGAAAGACATATCCAACACAAACATACTTTCTAGGCTCAGATCGTTCTGCAGATAACTTCCTTGTTTTTGCAGCAGGAACAGCTGGATCACATCCAGATAGTGATTTAACACATTCAGGGTCCACAGGGGACTGAGCCATGGCAATTGAAACACTTGGAACATCGCAAATGGCTGCAAGATGTTCAACACACTCTGTTGAATTAGGATAATCCGAGCCACAGTTTTCTATCATGTCCGATCCATTCTGCAATCCTTTCCCACTAGGAAATGATTCACAAGCCCTCTCACCTTCACAGAGCAAAATACATAGCCAACGTAATTAACACTTCAAAAGGCTTATAAACAACAAAGATGACAGTTTAGATCCCTTTTACCAGTATTTGATAAATTTGTGAAATGCATTGAATTTAAGTTAACACATCTTTTCAGTATCAAAGTGAAATTTGAAATTATTGAGAAATGGGATTCTGATAAAACAGCGAGTGCCTGTAGATCCAACCAATAATCTTTTTAACAAAAGAAAAAAAATTATTGAGATAAGAAACAATATAATATATATATATACATATATACATAGCACAAGGGGAACAACCCTTTACAAGCATAGTTAGCAGTTGGAGATTAGGATTTCTGTGAAGTCTATATAATCCACCTCATCTGTAAAAGGTGTACTTAATATCCAAAGTTTTAAACTGTGTAACTGATAGTCCCTGAACACTTCTAATGATGTTTCAACCCTCTCAAAAGCCCTTCTATTTCCTTGCTGTCCTATAAGCCACAAAACCACCAAAGGAACCATACTAAATATCTCTTTTGTTTCTTTCTTTAGAAGCCTTATTCCTGCCAATGCCTTCAACTCCTTCCCCACAGATCCCATGGCTGTCCAAGACAATCCCAATCAAGCTAGAGCTCTCTCCCAGTGCTGTCCAGATTAGCTACACACTAGAAAGATGTGGCATACAGTCTCCTCCTGCTTCTTGCCAAAAAATAAAATAAAATAATTTCACCAAAACCATTCCCTTCTTTCTTACATTATCAACAGAAAGGATCTTTCTCCAAACTGCCTCCCAAGCAAAGTATGTCACTTTACTTGGAATTAATTATCTATTTATTTCAATCAAGGCTTAAGATGGTCATACATCTAAGTGACTCAATTTTCAAAGAAACATCATCAGAAGCATGTCATAGAGAAGCAATCTACTTTTTAGTTCTAACAGTTAGCAAAAGTTATCAATAATGGCAAATTAATCTTTCAAATAGATTCCCAACATTTAAAGGGACTTCCTTCTGGACTTTCTTCCAATATCATCACGACCTGGGTACAAACATGTTGATAAACCTGCAGATGCACATTTCCTTTTCCGTAGTGCCCCTTTTCTAAACCCTAGAGAAGGAGCTCTGTTTTCACATGAGAAAACCATCTAATATTTCAGGTTATTTATTCCTTTCTTTTGAGATATTGGGTATGGCACAATCTTCACTCAAAAGAACCTGAAAATTTAGATGAAAATTTACCTCGAGCTGAACCCAACTCTATCAACGCTTTAAATGTCAAGATTAGCTCGGTTGTAAATATCGTAGAGTTCAGACACGATTTGATTCTACAAGTATGATGTAACCCAACTCCTCCAACAAGTGGGAGGACATAAACCAGCTGTATGCTTCATGACCCTCATTTAAGGGAAAAAAGGTTTTGCTTTCATATGGGTGAAGCCTACATTCTCCTGACTTACATCTCATTTTTTTCCCTCACTTTCTATGAACTTCTTCTGGCAGAAGCAGCACTCTGTAACAGAGGCAGATGGTGGAAGTGATGGGTGGCAGTAGTAAGGCTGTGATTGTTCTGGTGGTTGTAGTGCTGGTATTGCACCTGGTAGTTTCAGTAAGGTGGACAAGCAAACAGCTTGCTATAAGGGAAAATAAAAGAAAAAAAGCGAGTTAACTTTCAAGAAACAAAAGAAGAAAAGAAAAAAAATGGGAGAAAAAAGGAGTATCTGAAATTAGAAATTTTGTAGCCAATTCATGAATTTTTATTGTCCCATTGACAACATCCAATCCACTTGCAAAGACAACCTAATGGAATTTTCTTCTCTTCTTGACGCTCCCTCTCTGTTTCTATTTTACTAGCCCTCTCTTTCTTTTTCTAAACTACCAATTAAATGGAGTTAGAAGCAAAAGCTAAAGGTAAATGTGATAACAGAAGTAAAACACCCAAAGAGATCAGAAATTCACAATCAGACCAGACTGATTATTATACAGAAATCTGATAATTAAGAATCCATTGAGACAATAAAATGGGCAGTAGAAATGAATGATTTACCACCATCTTTCTCCAGAGGTTCCTTCTGCATGCTTTCACAAGCCAAGCTGGGTGAGTCCAACTCAAGAAATTGTATGCTAATCTTGGCATTTTGACTAAGGTCCTTTGGCCTGCGCTTCCGTGGCTTTGAGCTGTATTATTTTACCAATTATTTCTCATTGTTCATGCTAATTTGCCAAAAAGACCCCCAAAAAAAAAAAAAAAAAGAACTGAAGGCAATGACTAGAAAAGTAGGTGTAACAAGACATAGGAATCATACCAGAAGGAGAATGTCTGCAGTCTTAGGTCTACTCCACTTGCTACAGTCTGTAAAAGAACACGTTAACAGGACTTATAATAGTTTGTAATTAATTCTTTCATGCCAATTGATTAAACTACGATCTCAATGTTAAACACAAAAGTTCGCAAGATTCATCACATAAAATGATAATTAACATCACTCTCTCCCTTCTACAATTTTTAGAAGAGTTGCCACATGTCATGATAATTGGCATCTCTCTCTCTCTCTCTCTCTACAAACAAAGACAGCCAAGTGAATTGTATAACTTTCATTTATTAGCAGTTAAATGATTGTGTAAACTATAGTTAAATAGAAAATTTTGAATTACAGCAACAACATATATTCTAGAGGAGAAGAAAGTTCCAGCTCTTGAAGTTATGTGCATGCAGCTCAATGTAAATGTCAAATGAGAGAAAAGGGTAAAACCATAAATTTAAAAGGTTCCCAAACAAACATTCAGAATAATAGGAAGCACAGACCTCAGATCTCAATGAATCAAGTTTCACATAGACATTGACAGCCTGATACTCTTCTTTTACCTACGAAGGAGGAGCATTTTGACTATTATTTCAAGAAGAACCCAATGTAAATCAAGTTACTTGATATTTAAATTACCAACCCAGAAGTCAAAATGGAATAAGTCATGTGATGAGCACAAATGATATCTCAGACCCTGTAGAAAAAAGAGGAAACAAAAAAAAAAAAAAAAAAACTGAGTTCCACATAGAACTATATTCTTAAGAAATAACAAATGCTGAACTATACCAAACAGAACCAAAACTGTCATGGAAATATCTCAACTTGACAGGGAATAATAGAGTAAAAAAGAGTTGCACTTTTTGAAAGTATTGCACTTTGGAAAGAGAAAGAAGTATTGAAATTAAAACCATCCCAACATCATGTGAATAAGATTTTCATACCAAAACCAAGTAATTTGCTCAGTTTGAATTGCATGCTTGTAACAATTACAACCATTTGTAAATAAACTTGACGAAGTATTTGTGCAACAGTTGAAAGGTATTACATGAGCCTAAGATGATACTTCCAAGTGAAAACTAAAGCATTTACAACACTTGCAATATATATATGGGTGCGGTCCAGATGCCTGACAAGCAGAGTTGGCATATCATAAATGGAGGAATATGACATGATTGCATGAATATGCCTAATATGAACACAATACAGTTAATTAATCAAGTCAAACTCTTAAACACCAACACAACATGTTTATTGAGCATATTACATGACGCCACAGAGATATAACCCAGTTAATAAATCATGTCAATCGTTGACACAACACAATACAAATAACTGGTTTAATAAATTGTGCATTGTTGGCACACATGACACAATACCATATATCCATAATATATGTGTACATATATATATATATATATATTATTGCTCTATTGACCTTGTCATTCTTATTCCATTTTGTTGATATTTATAAGGGTAAAATAGACTTTTCAAATATAAATATTAAACAAGTCATAAGTTATGGCTCATGCTGACACAAATTAACATAATTAATTAAATGGTTCATACAAAATGTCTCAACACAAATTAACAAGGTTAAGTAAACAGGTTTACCCAATTAAGGTGGATGAAGCATGTCAACCTGTTTATGACATGAACACAATCAAATCTGTTTAACTACATGTCGTGTTCATGCAGTGTTCTCAATTTGTGTAACAAATTGCACCTTAGGTGTGATCTTTTCTCTGTAAACATTGACAGAGTTTCATAAGCACAAAGACGGGGAAGAAGACAAAAGACAAAAAAAATTTATAAAAAAAAGTTAACGATGTAACGTTATCAAGAATATGCAGAACTAAATATTTTTAAAAAATTACTTATGGAGATTATGAGTAGAAACCAAAGATAATGACAATCTTAGATGAATATCCACCTTAAAGCTTGCGCATTGCATCATGCAAAATGGACAAGAGAAGTCTTCAGTCACTGCACATTGACAGGAAAAAGATTATAAACCTCAAGTAAATGAATTTAAAAGAACCAAAAGGTTCAAGTAATATAGAGCTTATATAAAACAATCCTGGACGAAACATGAGATGCAAAATCAGGTTTGAAGCCATGCTCTGATTTTATTTTAGAGGAATTCAGTTAATTGTAAGACATAATTAGATGAAGTCAAGTCTGAAGCTTTGATGCAAAGGTTGGAAAACAAACAAAACTTGCCTATTAATCTATCTGGAAGGAAACCAGTTTGAAATGAAAGATGAAATCCCTCAGGAAGAACAAAAACATTCATTTAAGATCATTGACACTTCTACTCCAAAGCATAATTGGACTTGATCCACACCTCTGACAGCAAACTTCTCAGTCAAGTTGCTTCTATATTGCTGATTTATCCAAATGGTTCTAATGCTTAGTATACGAATGACATAAACACAAAAGTGACGAATTAGACTTCCATGTGCTCAGTGAATAAAGGCCAACTACCTTAATAAATGCCAATCTCAACTAGAACCTTGAACTTCTTCAACCAAGACCTGGAGACTCCTTTTAATTTAAGACTTCAACAGTGATAAATCTTTTGCAGTTTCAAGATCATTTAACAGGGATTTAGGACTAACTAGCTTTTTAATGCAAGAGCTTCAATCAGGCAGCTTTATTCAGGTCAAAAATAACATCCTAGTTCTAAAAGACACGAAACGGTCAAAGAGTCTACTTCTTTAATATATATATATATATGTGGAAAAAGGGTCTACTTCTATTACCAACTGGAATGACCTGAACATTTGGTTCAATAATTTGAGACTGAAGACAAGGTTGCTTTCTTTCTCTTTCCCTCACACTCTGCTTTGCACTTCTTTTTTTTTTTTTTTTTTTTCATCCTTTAATCCAATCTACTTTTGTGCTTCCTAATAATTCTCCCAGCTCTCAAATTTGACTTTTAGAAAACTAAAAGTGCTACCCACATCATAATTTTTTTTTTCTTGGGGTGTAACAACAGGGTTTTAACTTTATATTTCTATCCCCCATCAATACCCTAACATCTCCCCACATTTCTGAGGAACATTCAACACAATATAAACCATAATACCATAGATTAATGTAGTAATTAAATATATAGTCGTTGTACCTGCAAGGAAGTCAGTAAGAGGGAAAGAGGAAGAAATTATCATAACCAGACAAGTACAAGAAGACAATTTTTACCTTTGAAACCATTAAACACACACTAGACGACACTCAGCGAAATATTGTATATAACTTTACAAGGACAAAGAAATTCTTACCTTCAGTCTTTTGTAGCATATGGCTATTGTCCCTGTAGTTGAAAATTACAATTCCAGCTCTCATCCTAGACAAGTTAATGCCAAATATTAACAAGGCAACTAACAGAAAACACTCCATTATAAGCACATGAAGAAAATAAAGGTAAAGAATCTACAATGCTCTTTCTCCATGGTAGACAAACAGGGTTTTAGCAGGTCTGTAGTATAAATGTAAGACTTGAATGTAATTATGCAGATCCACATTAAGCTTAACAAAAGGTTTTCAACAGCAGTTAGCACAATGGGACAGTTTATCAGAATATGTCCGTGTCTAGCACTTGCAATTTTAATTTGGGTTTTTGTCCAAGGTTTTATCTACTTAAAGAAATAAACTAAAACAGCATTAGATAATCTTTAAGTTTGTTTGATTGAGCAACAAGGATGTAGTTTCCCATAGCCTCAATAACATACCACCAACCCCACTCCCCCTCCCCCCCAACTCACCCCCCCTTTCTTTCACACACACACACACATATTAAAATGATACAAAGACACCTAAGTTTTGAGGGAGCCTACATCTTTCCTTGCACCTGACTGCAGCAAGCTATTCTGCTTGTGACAGTTGATCAAGGACAGAGATTAAACATTACCAACTTTCCTTCTTTTATATATCGTCTTGATTTTCAATTTGCTTGTAATCCTCACAGGGTAAAATTGTTGCCCAAATGTTTAACTGGAATGACAATACTAGATGTGGCAGCACATAATATGGTTTGTTTGGTTTGCTAAAGGTTCACAAACCTATTTCTCCATCTTTAGAGTTTCTTTACCTTCAAATAACTTTCTCTACAGTTTCTCTCTCAATCCCATGAGCATGTCAAACTATCATTTGACTGGAGGCTTATGCCTAAGGACTCTTCCTTAATCACAAATTCACAGTTTAACTTATTGAAATGTTATTTATTAGTTTCTCTGATTAACAGTGCATCAAAAAACAACTAAGCCAATGCTCTGTGACCAGTGAACACATAATATACAGAGAAGGAAAAAAGAGACAAGAAGGATTGAAGAAAAAATTCTGGGTAAATCTACACACTGAAAGAAGAAAAATAGTAGAAGTCAAGCAAACAAAGATCGCAAATATAATTTGTTCAGATTTTGAAACATACAAAGAAAGAAAAAGAGACAGGAATTGTTCAGGAAAGAATATGGGAGAATCTACACGTTAAAACAAGAAGAAAAGAAGCAGACATCATGCAAACAAAAATCTCAAATGAACTTTGTTCCAGTCACGCAATATAGAGAGAAAAAAAAATGAAATTAGAAGAATTCAAGAAAAAGTCTGGGAGAATCTGCATAATAAAAGGGGAAAAGGAAAGTAGACATCAACCAAACCTAGGTCTCAAAAAAACTGTGTCAACCCATACAATAAAATCTCGATCCTATGAGTCCCGCTATTCATCTCCTTCGACATACGAGAAACCAAACATGATGGAATGGCTTTTCAAACAACACTAGTAGCAATGCAAGTCTCCCCCCCCCCCCCCTTCCACCCCCTGCCAAAAAGTTCATCAAACTAGTTATGAATGAAGGATAACCCAAAGTCCTCTGTAAGAAAAGAAAGCACCCCAAATGTACATTCAACTTCTCATTTTCACAGAGCAATACCATATGAAGAGGCAATCAAAACTCACGAACAAAAATACTTAATGCAGAACTATTCACCTTTTTAATCCATTTTGAATATTAATTTATATTTTACTTCTTTTGGAAACAGACTATGTTTCTTCAAGAGTTTGGCAGGGAGCCATTTAGGTTCTGAAGGACATTCATTTGAACAAGAACTTCAAAAAACCACATAATAATAGTTCAGAAAGTTTGCCTTCAGCATTCTCTTTGCTTTGCTATTATAATGTATGTAGACCTATTAGGACAGCAAATGGAAAATTAGCAATGAAATACCTATTTTGAAGTTAGCAACTTGTAGTAAATGAAGAAGAAACAACAAATATCCTCCCTAGCTCACTAAGATGTATATACATGTATATAAAGAAGATGGTTCGTACTTCCTTTTACGATTTCCTTGCATTTTGTAATGCAAACATCTTCGAAGAAAAATAGGCTGCAGCAGAGAAGCCACTTGATTAGATAGTAGAAACAAAAAAAAAAAAAAAAAAAAAGAAATGCACCCACATCTAACAACCCCAAGACTTACAGGGCACTAAGGGCCACTTATCAGCAAAAAAATGGAATACTTGAACCTCAATGCAAGTATTAAGATGCAAAAAACAAGAAAATCATCAAAGATTAAACAATTTCTTAATCCATTTCTTTTTATCAGAACAAGTTTCTAATCCATTGATCGAGATCGGAAAACAATTGTTTAAAAATCAAACTATTCAAAATCATTCAAACTCTTACTAAGGGCTATTCTTCGATTTAACAATTTCCTAATCCAATGAAAGCACACGGAAATTTTTATTTTTTTTTTGTTTTCAAAAGTCATACTTTCCAAAACCATTCAAATCTCTTACAAAGGGCCATTCTCTGATTGACAATTCCATAAAATGATGATGGCATATAGAAAAAGAAAAAAAAAGGGTTCAAAAATCGCTCTTTCCAAATCCATTTCAAACCTGTTACCAAGGGCTATTCTCCGATTTAACAATTTTGTAAACCAATGAGGGCAAACGGAAAAAAAAAAAAAAAGAAATGTTTGTAAATCATACTCTTGCAAACAATTCGAACCTCTTTCTAAGGGCTATTCTCCAGTTTAACAATTTCCGAATTCAATGACAGCAGCCGAAAATTTCTTCTTTTTTTTTTCAAAAATCATACTTTTTGGAACTATCCAAACCTCTTAGTGAGGGCTATTCTCCTATGTAAACCAATGACAGAAAATGACAAAAGAAAATAAAATTGTTTAAAAATCATACTTTCCCAAACAATTCAAACCTCTTACTAAGGGCTATTCTTCGATTAACAATTTTGAAAAATGGAAAAAAAAAAAAAAAGGAAAAGAAGAAGTGTGCAAAATTCCAATTTTTCCCTGATATATACCCTTACAAACAAGAAAAACAAAGAACAGCTGATAAATAAATATGCTGCAAATAAGGTAAGAGATTTACATTGTGTAGAGCACGGCGGTGAAGGATGTTATATAATTCAACAGGCTTGCAATATATTAAAAGTCTCTCTTCAGCTGAGATTGCCTCTTCTGCAGACAAATGCACACAAGAATTTTGACGACACATCTGATCCTCACTGAAAATGATCACAACTACCACTATAATTTTTGTTTCACAATAGAACGAAAAACAAAAACCATTCAATGACAAAGGTCATTAACAAAACAATGACAAATAAAGGTACCTGAAGTTTCTTACTGAAGATAAGGAAAAAGAAATATTGGTGCAAAAAAGGAAACAAATTTGTCTTTGGATTTTACTGCACTTATAACAACAGTTACTCATGGCCCAAATTTCTAAGGTAAAAAGCTTATGGGAAACTACAGAACAAAAAAAAAAAAAACAAGCTTTACAAATAAAATTGCCAATGTAGCTAATCACAATGAAATTAATAATTCTACTCATCGTGTATACTTACATACATATAGACATACACACACGGAGATAAATAGGTACGTATCCGTACAGGGATGGGAACATCACAAGTGCATAGATGAATATAATAAGCAGTAACAAAGAGAAGAATTACCAGATCGGAGATATCGCCGGAGTAGGTGGAAGAGGGATCAGGGAAGGAGGGAGGAAAAGTCAGTAGTTAGGTTAGCTAACGGAAAACCATCTTTTTCTTGCATTGGGAACGGTCACCTCTTCCTTTCTCTTTTCTTTTTCAACTTATTTTCCGTTTCTTGCGACTTTCTATTTTACTTTTCTATTTAATTTTGTCTTTGTAATTAAGAAAGAAATTGCTCGAGAGAAGAGAACTAGTTCATTCATTCAAAGTGTAGAACTTGGTTCAAGTTTTTACTAGGACAATATTGGCTCAAGTTACTAATTTTGGTGTTCTAATTTTACTAATAGAATGATCAATATTATATTACTTTTAATTACCATTATATTTTTAATTATAAAATTAATAAATATATTTAAATAATTAATTATTTAAATTTAACATACTTTTCAATTCAAATCCCGAATTTTAATTTAGTTTAATTTTATTTTAAAAAAATTAATTTAACTTAAATTAAAATTGACTTAATTTAATTATTAAAAAATTAAAATATTTTTATATTTAAAGTATCTTAAAAATAAGTAAAATAAATTTTATATGTTATTTTAAATCATTAATTAAAATTTAAATAATTTTAAATTTACAAACTATTTTTTAATAAATTGTTTGTTTTATAAAAGTATTTTTAATACTTAAAATTTTTTAAAATTTTGTGCAATGATAGTTCAATGTTTCTTTTAACATTTGAATAAAAATTTAAGTTAAAATTTTTTGTCTAAAATCTTTAATTTAAATTTTTTAAATTTTTAAATTTTTCAACAGAATCTAAATTAAACTTAATTAAAAAATTATATGTAAAATTGAATCAAATTGAGTTTAAAATTCAAATTAAAAAATAAATATAACTCAAAATTTTTGGATATATTTCTAATTGTGTCCAAGTTGATTTAGATAATAACATCACATATCAATATCTTCCTAATGTGTCAAATATAGCATTAAAATTTATTTATTACTATTAGATAAATATTTCTAAAATTAATTTTTAAAAAATTAAAAAATAAAATATCAATTTTATCTTGTTTTAAGTTAATTTATAAATGCTGAAGTGTACACTCTATTTAAATATTTATTTTATAATTAAAAGATAAGGGTTATATAATCAAACATTAATCAATCAATTTACATTAAATTGAACTTTATCTCAAATAGTTATGAAAAATTAAGGATATGTTTATTAAAGTGTCTCAAAATTGATTTAAATGAATTTTTCGTTCTGTTTCAGGTCCATCACTTAAATTTTTTAAATTTTTGATTCAAAAATTATTTTTTATGAATTTTTTAAAATTTTTTATAATGTAAAATTTTTTAAATGAATATATATTTTGAGTAATCAAAAAATCTAAATTTTTTTTATGATAGTAACTTAAATATTTTTATATTTATAAAAAAATTAAATTAAATTTTTTATTTAAAATTCTCAATTAAATATCTCAATTGTTGAATTTTGTATTTTATGTAAATTTTAAATTATACAAAAATTTTTAAATGAAATTAAGGATCAAATTAAGCATTTACTAAATCATATATTTATTATTGTTGTAAACAAATTATAAATCTCAAAAGTAACCAATATAAAAAAATAAAAAATTATAAGTATTTGCAATACTATAAAATGTAAGTTTAAATACATATTTTATGTATTGAAAGGAAGATATCACGAAATTTGTATACATAACAAAGAAGATGTAATAAAGATTAAACACAAGGTAAAGATGAAAAAAGATTAACAAATGCATACCATGGATTTCTCTTGGTACACGAACCTAGACATCACGCAAGGTGATTAAGTAAAGGATGGAGGCATTTACTACAATATATTCCTTCAAATATACTCTAATCTTTCTAAACCTATAAAATTTTGACCTCCTAACTTAAGCTCACCTTGCATATCTATACACCACATTGATGATACAATCTACACTTTCAGTAGGTTGCAACCTTTCGGGAGACTTATAATGTAGGTGCACACCACTAAAGTCTAGGTCAAAAGGCCCAAACAAATAAAACAGTGCCAAAAAATAAAATCTAGATCTTGTAAAGCCCAATGCTAACATATGCAAATTACTATAGGGGATTTTTGATGTTAACAACCTGGAGACAACTTTAGCAACCAAGTGAATTGCATATGCTATCATTAGCACTTACATTGTTGACATTAATAAGTCATGGTTGATGATAATGTGAGCACTAGAGATGCCGACATTAGCATGTCGTAATTCATAATGGCATCAATACTAGAGATAATGTTGTCAATAGGTCATTACTAGTCTTTAACTCGTTTTTTTACTAGGTTCAACCTAATCTGATGTCACCTAATTCAATCACACTAGGATTCTATCAATCTTGTCAAGTTGATCATATCTAAATAATATCCAAGAAGGAAGACCTCGTATTTTTCACCTTAAGCTATCAACCAAGCCTCTATATAAACAGGTCTAGCAATCTTTATATGTATTCTTT
The DNA here is from genome assembly GCA_021397835.1 of Moringa oleifera. Lineage (NCBI taxonomy): Eukaryota > Viridiplantae > Streptophyta > Magnoliopsida > Brassicales > Moringaceae > Moringa > Moringa oleifera. The sequence goes on from JAJFZO010000566.1 coordinate 3,783,556, forward strand.
ATTTTATTACTTATTAAGATTTGACTTGATGTAAGAGGCTTATTTGCTTTTATAGATCTTCCATGTTTTAAGCTCAAAAACTCGAGTAAGGATACAAGATTAATATTTAACCTCATTTGGTTTGATGAATAGTTCAATTTAAAAAATTTTAAATTGAATGGAACCAAAAACATATTTTAAAAAAATAAACCGCATTGAACCAAAACGATTCAATTCAATTTAAATGGTTTTTTGCTCACCCCTAATTTTAAAGGCTATGGAGAAAACATATTCTTATGGGCATCTCCTTGACAATTAATTAAAGTAGAAGGATTTTTTATGATCTAGCAATTCAGGATAAATTCGATCAAAGTTATAGAATTCATTACAAATGGAGATTAGGATCAGTAGTTTTAAATTAAATATCAGTGTGCCATTTGCCTCTAAATTTATATCAATAAGAAGAGTGATTTATGATCTTGCTCTTAGTGGTAAGTTTTAAGGAAAGCTGCTTAGAAAGCTATCTGACAAAAGAAAACAATGTTGGCCTAGCATAAAATATTTGTTTTGTTTTCCTTGTCCTAAAACAAAACTTTTTTTACCTTGACAGGTTATAAAATATCCAAAATTTGGACAAAATGATAATTATCAATTGACATGAGTTATGATAATTTTTTTTTTAAAAAAAGATGATATATGATAATATAATAAAATTAATGATTAAATTTTTAATTTTTTTCATAATAACATATTAAATTACAAAAAAATAAACATTTTTTTTCAAACTATTAATATGCTTAGTTGATGATTTATGTCGCAGAAAGAAACATCAAAGGAATAAATATCCCAAATTTTCAAAAATGTTGGGTGAAAACGACATATCGAAGTCTTTTACTAATTTCATTTTTATTGATTTTTAAAATTAAATTAGAAAATAATCTGATTAAGAAATGTTAAACTTCATGAGTTAACTGGCAATGGACTTGAAAGATAATAGCTTTTTTATCTTCGTAGAGTTCCAATTAAACTTGCAGAGTGATACAAAATTGAGGAGCTATTACGCCATGTTGAAAAATGAATTTGAAAATGAAAGGAAAAAGTGATATATCTTTTCCTTAAAATCTTATATCTCACAAAAACAACTACTTTGAGTTTTATATAAGATGTGGGATGTGACATCGACTTAAGCCCCATGGAGTATCTTAGTTTTGTAAAAGACAAAGGAAATAAACACATGTAAGTTTACTACATGCATACATAAGCCACCGGTGCCCTTCTCATAAATTGGTTGAGTCGAGCTAACCTAAGCTCGGGTCCTGGTCGAACAACACTTTTTAAAAAATATATATTTATTTTAAAAAGCAAGTATTAATATAGAGAAAGCCTTGGTCAACATGAGATCAAATCTTCCCTCGGGCCTCTTTTTACATGTTACAAAGGCTCGATTCTTTCTCAAGCCTTTTAGTTCACACAAACCATGTTTCTTGGCTTGGTCATGGAAGAACACATCTCACGGCCATGTGGCATCACTCACCTTAGTATCCACATCTTGATCATTCTGCCTATCTTATACATGTCAACCTTATCCTTTATCTCCATAAAGAAGACTCACCTTTCCTACATATATATAAAGGCCCATCACTTCTAGTTCATAAACCAAGTTGCTTTCTCGCCCTTGAATTCCTGTATATACAATAACCTCCCTCATTCTCTCGAACTTTCTACAACTCCCTTTTTCAAGCTTCTCTATTATACTACTAAGCTTCCTAGAAGCTTAGTGTCCTTTATTATATGGCATTTATATTTCTTTTCTTTTTTTCCTTTCTTTTGAGATTTTAAGTAACATTTTTTTAAATGTAGTTACTTTTGATCTTTTAACGTGCATAGTAGGTCCAAGATATAATTTTCTAAAGGATATGATGTATATCTAAGGCAAAGCTATGAAACATTTTAAAGAAAGTGACATAATCCTCAACTTAACCTAAGTAAAAAATTGGAAACCTTGTTCTTGCTTTATTTAATTTTAAATTCAACAAACTTAAGCCAATTTCTTACTATGATATGTTCTGCTACCATATATTCTACTAAACTAGTTTCTACTGCTACTTATTTGAATAAATCTTTCTATTTTGAGCATATAATTTTAGAAACTAGAGATAAAAAATGTTGTCTTTCTTGACTATGAAAAATATTGCATATACGTTTGATACCAAGAAATGCGTTTTATCTACTAATTCTAATGTAGATCAAGTTAAAGATTATAAATTTTAAATAGAAATAAATTCTTATGCAAGAATTTTATTCTCAATAAACTATTTAATTATTTGATTATTATGACTTTACTAACCCTGTTAAGAAAATTTGGGATGCACTTTAAAAAAAGCATAACACTAAGGAGACTAAAACTAAGAAGTATGCAGTCAATAGATATTTGAAATACTACATGATTGATGATAAATCTATGAAAGCTCAGTCTCATAAACTATAAACAATAGTGCATGAGATCATCTTAGAAGGTATGTCTTTGGTTGAACGATTTCAAGTTGTTAATTTGATAGATAAGTTACCTCCTAGCTGGAATGATTTTAGAAATGTTCTTAGAGATAAGACCAAGAAATTTTCCTTAAAAAACCTGATCACTCACCTTTGTATTAAGAAGAAAGCTTAGGAATAAGATCAAAGATAAAGTGCTCATTGTTTTAAATAATAGAGCCAACAAAAATTCATCTTGTGTGGTTTTGAAATTGAAAAGGAAAAACAAAAAGAATCATAATTCAAATACCAATGAAAATCGCAACGACCAAAATAAAAATCCCTCCCGAGATAAACTTTAGCTATCTCTTCAGGAAAAAAACATATTCATGTGTTATAGTTGTAATAAGTTTGATCATATGGCTAGGAACTACCAGAATAAGCCTCATCTTGCCCTATAGGCAAACCTAACTAATAATATATATGATTATTATGCATTCTATCAAATTCCCTCACACTTAGATAATGCTTGTCCTCAAGCATACAATAATTCAAGCTCATCATCTCATCTCATCATCCTTCCTTCTTCTTCCTTTGCTTATCCAAAATAATATATTCTTTTCATGCATTAAAACATAAGATCACAAAAGAATTCTCATAAATAGTATACATGATCAGTAATCGCCTTAACGATTTTATTGAACTTAAAATGCATAAGATCTAACACCCTCTCCTTAGATTCACTCATTCACTCGAAGTATTTTAAGGGATTAAATAAGCTCTCTAGTCAATACATAGAAAACTTTTACCATAAGCTTGCTTGTATATCATGTCTCTTTTACCAATGAATGAATTAAAATGCAAAAATCTAAGAGTTTTAAAATGAGTTGTAATGGGGCTTAGGTAAGGTATGATAAAAGGGTTTTGGGTTAATGGAATTGAAGGAATCATATAAAACTTTTTTTCATACAAAACTTTATGATGTAACATCAAAAGATTGCTTCAATCACATTGCGCAAATCCAAGTAATGAGAATTTATACCTTTTTTTTCTCAATCCTTTTTTTTGTTGTTTTTTTTTTAGATTTCTTTCTCTCTTTTTTTTTTTTTTGTTTCTTGATCTTTCTCATATCTTTTTTTTTAAATTCTTTTTTCTTTTTTCTTTTTTCTTCTTTCTTTTTTTTTTTTTTATAACTTGGACCATTGATTCTTAATATTTTGCAATCTTTTCTAAGATAAGTGAAAGTTTCATATGAGTAAGCTCATATAATCCTTCAATTCAGGGTTCAAAAAGAAAATCAAAAGAATAGTTATTATGACTTGTATCAAGGTTAAATTCCAAAGAAAAAGCTAAGGCTCAAAGTCGGCTCTCTAAGGGTATATAAATATGGTAGGCTTTTCGAAAGAGGCTAAATATTTTAAAGAAGATGGTTTTCACCTAAATACCCTTATGATTAAATACATCTAATTCTTCAAAGGAATGATTTGATGTGTATAACAAAGCAAGTTCTAGAAAAATTAACTATGTATGGCACACACAAAGAAGAAAATTGAGCATAATGTAATATATGCTCATTGGCCCAAAACTAGCCAAAAAGGGTTATATGTGTTAGATCTCATGCAATTTTCAATCCAATATATCATTAAAAGCAACTAATCATAGTACAGTAAATGAGAATTTAAAGTCATTTTTGCACACATGAAACTTTTTTTTTTTTTAAGAACAAGTATTGGAAGGATCTAGAAATTAGAAAAGAGAGATCATAAACACAAATTAAGTACCTTTTAGAGCAAGATTTTCTTGGATTTTAAATATTTTAAAAACAATAGCATGTTAAAAACTCTCCCCCACACCTAGATCATACATTGTCCTCAATGTATTAAAAATAAATACTCAAAAATAATAAAAGAACAAGAGAAGTAGAAAACTCCCTGAATATATCGAGCATCATAAAGACTTCGTTTACCATTGGGGAAATGAGAAAGGTGGATCGAATTCCATCTTGTCATAGAGTGCTCTCTCATCAAATTTCATTCTTGATAACTGTTGTCAAATGCATTCAAGTTACTTCATCATATTGCCTTGAAAAAGTGTGATATGCCTTCAACCATCGACCTTATCTCTTATATATATATGCATATTAAAAATAAAAATAAATTATTAAAAAAATTAAAATTTTGGGTTGCCTCCCAAAAAGCACCTTTCTTTAACGTCTTTGGCTAGACGTTGCCAATTCTTAATTATAAGTCGGATATTGTAAATCAATTTTATCAACATCATGTGCTTGAAAGCCTTGATGAAAAGGCTTTAAGCGGTGGCCATTGACCTTAAAAATCTTACCGGTATCTGAACTTTGAATTTCAACTGCACCATGAGAGAACACATTAGTAACAGTAAAAGGTCCTAACCATCTAGAATGCAACTTACCACGAAACAATTTCAGCTTAGAATGATAAAGAATAACCTTTTGACCAACATAGAAAGTTTTTCTGGAAATTATGCCATCATGGTAAGCCTTTGTTTTTTCCTTATATATTTTTGAGCTCTCGTAAGCATCATTACGAATTTCTTCTAGTTCTTGTAACTGTAGTTTCCTCAATTCACCTGCTTCATCCATTCTTAGGTTGCACTATTTTATGGCCCAATATGCCCTGTGTTCTAGTTCTACTGGAAGATGACATGGTTTGTCAAATACCAAACGGTAAGGAGACATACCTATAGGGGTCTTATAGGCTGTTCGATAAGCCCATAGTGCATCATCAAGTCGCATACTCCAATCCTTCTTATTTGGGTCGATAGTCTTCTCAAGTATAGACTTGATTTCTCTATTAGATACTTCAGCTTGTCCATTTGTCTGCGGATGATAAGCAGTAGAGATTCGATGGGTAACATTATACTTCTTCATTAAAGCTTCCACCATTCTATTGCAAAAGTGAGTTCCACTATCACTTATTATAGCCCTTGGTGTCCCAAACCTAACAAAAATATGAGATTTGAAAAAATTTACAACCACTTTAGCATCGTTAGTACGGGTAGCTTTAGCTTCCACCCATTTTGACATATAATCCACAGCAAGCAGGATATATGTATTATTGCAAGAAGAAGGAAAAGGACCCATGAAGTCAATACCCCATACATCAAATATTTCATAAACAAGAATAAAAGTAAGTGGCATTTGATCTCTATGTCCTAAATTTTCAGTCTTTTGACATTGTTCACAAGTCCTACAAAATATATATGAATCATGAAATATAGTAGGCCAAAATAATCCACACTCTAATATTTTACGAGCTGTTCTTTTGGGACCAAAGTGTCCTCCACATGCATACGAATGACAAAACTTTAAAATAGAATCAATTTCGTGTTCCGCCACACACCTTCGAATAATTTGATTAGAACAATATTTTCATAAGTAGGGGTCATCCCAAACATAACATTTAACATCTTTTTTAATTTTGTCTTTCTGAACCCTAGATAAATCACTTGGTAATATTCCAGTAACTAAGTAATTAGCAATATCAGCATACCAAGGCCTTAACTTATAAATAAAAAAAAGACACTCATCTGGAAAGTCATCTTTTAATGGTGATGACTCTTCACTCGTAGTTAACCTGCTAAGATGATCTGCAACCAAATTTTCTACACCTTTTTTATCACGTATCTCCAAATCAAACTCTTGTAACAAAAGTATCCATCGAATAAATCTAAGTTTTGCCTCCTTTTTCGAGAGTAAGTACTTGAGAGCTGCATGATCAGAATAAACAATCACTTTAGTACCAAGTAGATATGAGCGAAATTTTTCTAAAGCAAACACAATGGATAGAAGTTCTTTTTCTGTTGTGGAATAATTGCTTTGTGCACTATCAAGTATTCTCGAAGCATAATAAATGACATGAGGAGTTCTTCCAATTCTCTGTCCAAGAACAACACCAATTGCATGATTGCTCGCATCACACATGATCTCAAATGGAAGATTCCAATTTGGTGATTGGATAATTGGTGCGGTTGTTAACATATCCTTCAACTTGTCAAATGCATCTTTGCATGCCTCATCCAATTCGAACACCATATCTTTTTGTAGTAACCTGCATAAGGGTTTAGTGATCTTGGAAAAATCCTTGATAAAACGTCGATAGAATCCTACGTGTCCAAGAAAAGAACGAACTTCCCGCACACTTGTGGGGTAAGATAAAGATTTTATAATTCTACCTTAGCTTTATCAACTTCAATTCCCTTAGAGGATACAACATGTCCTAGAATAATACCTTGATTAACCATAAAGTGACACTTTTCATAATTTAAAACAAAGTTCTTTTCTATGCATCTTTTAAGTACTTTGGTAAGGTTAGTTAAACATGCATCAAAAGAATCACCATAAACTGTAAAGTCATCCATAAACAACTCTGTGATGTTCTCTATATAATCAGAAAATATACTAACCATACACCTCTGAAATGTAGCAGGAGCGTTACAAAGTCCAAATGGCATGCGCCGATATGCAAAAGTACCAAATGGGCATGTGACTGTTGTTTTCTCTTGATCTTCAGGTGCAACAGGGATTTGATGAAAACCTGAATAACCATCAAGATAACAATAATGGGTATGACCTGCTAATCTTTCTAGCATTTGATCAATAAATGGAAGAGGAAAATGATCTTTTCTAGTTGATGCATTTAACTTCTTATAATCTATACATACCCTCCATCCATTTTGAATACGAGTGGGTATTAACTCACCATCAGGATTTTTTATTGTTGTTATACCGGTTTTCTTTGAAACAACTTGAATTGGGCTTACCCATTCACTATCTGAAATTGGATAGATCATACCTGCATCAAGAAGCTTCAAGATTTCTTTCTTTACCACTTCCATCATAGGCGGATTCAATCTACGTTGGGGTTGCCTGGAGGGTTTACAATCTTCCTCTAATAGTATCCTATGCATGCATGTGAAAGGATTTAATCCCTTAATATCGGCTATGGTCCAACCAATGGCCTTTTTATACTCTTTAAGTACTCGAGTCAATTTTTCTTCCTCCAAGATAGAAAGTTTATTAGAGATTATGATTGGAAGTCTCTTTTTCTCCTAAAAAGACATACTTTAAATGATTTGGTAGGGGTTTTAGCTCTAATATTTGTGCCTGTATAATAAAAGGAAGGAGTTTTGTGTGAGAAAGAGGCAAATCAATATAAGAAATGTCATACCTCATAGGTTGTAGTGATTCCAATTCATGAATTGTATCCTGCAAGTTTGAATCCAATGTAAACTTTTGCAAGATTTTGTATGATCTTCCAAAACTTAAACTCTTATTAAGTACAACTTTAAACTTATCTTCATCACTTAAATCAAAAATTTTCTGTGCTAAAGGTTCAATAACATCCATAGCAAAAACAGAAGATAAATCACTAGAATATCTCATGCCATCATAAATATTAAATTTAATAATTTCACCATCCAATTCTATTGTAAGTGTACCATCATGCACATCAATTTTTGTCTTGGATGTTTTTAGGAATGGTCTTCCTAACAAAATTAATGAGTTAGATGAATCATCTTCCTCCATATTAAGCGCATAAAAATCAGCAGGAAAAATCAATCTGTTGACTTGTACCAAAACATCCTCCAAAACTCCCTCAGGATATACATTAGATCTATCAGCAAGTTGAATAATCACACCAGTTTCTTCTAATGGTCCAGCATTCAAAGATGAGTAAATGGATAATGGCATGACATTTATTGAAGCACCTAGATCTAACATCGCTTTCTCAATCTTAGCATTACCAACTTTGCAAGGAATAGTAAACATACCTGGGTCCTTACATTTAAGAGGTAATTTTTTTTGAAGAACAGCTGAAACATTTTCCCCCATACTTACAAATTCATTACCTTTTAATTTTCTCTTATTGGTGCATAACTCTTTCAAAAATTTGGCATATCGAGGTACTTGTTTAATTGCATCAAGTAAAAGAATATTTACCTTGATCTTACGAAAGGTATCAAAAATCTCCTTTTTTTCCTCCTCATTCTTCTTAGATTTAGATAATCTAGAAGGAAAAAGAGGAATTAGCATGGAATTTTTTGGTTGCTCTCTATTAGATCCCTTAGGCTGGTCAAGCTCTGGTTGAGGAACTACTTCTTTTTCAGTCTCTTCTCTTGAGATGCATCCTTTGGTAATCTTTCCAGGTTCTTTTAACTCAGTTCCACTTCTAGAGATAATTGCACTAGCATTCTGTTTTGGGTTGACAATAGTTTGTGAAGGCAATTTTCCTTGAGATTCCAATCTGTCCATTGAAGATGCTAGTTGACTTACTTTATCCTCTAACTTTCTAATACTTGTTCTTGTCTCCTGCTGAAATTGTTGTGTGTTAGATGCAAGTGATTTAACAATATCTTCAAGAGACATACCTGAATTTGGATGAGGTTGTGGTGGTGGAGCTGGTTGTCTAAATTGAAATTGAGGTCTTGCTCCATAACTAAGATTGGGATGATCCCTCCATCCTAGATTATATGTATTTGAATAAGGGTTATACTTCCTTTGTGGTGGACTTAAGAATCCTCCAACTACATTAGCATCCTTATAAGGATCATCTTGAAGTGTAGGACACATGTCAGTTGGATTACCAGTAGCAACACAAATCCCACAAGCTTTAACTTGTTGCACGTTTCCTACAACCAATTGTTCAACAAGAGAAGTTAGATTGGCTATTTGATTTTCAAGAGAAGATATATTTACCTCATTAATCCTTTTTAAAGATGTATCTTGTCTAAATCCGAATTGTTGTGAGTTAGCAGCCATGGTGGAAATCAAATCTCTAGCTTCACGAGGAGTTTTATTTACTATAGCACCTCTACTAACTGCATCCATCATCCTTCTTTCCATGAGTAGTAATCCTTCATAAAAATACTGAATGAGAAGTTGTTCAGAAATTCCATGTTGAGGACAACTTGCACACAGTTGTTTAAATCTTTCCCAATACTCATGAAGGGTTTCAATATCTCTCTGCTTTATCCCATATATTTCCCTTCTAATACTAGCAGTTCGTGAAGCAAGAAAAAATTTATCAAGAAACAATGTTACCATCTCTATCCATGTGGTCACAGAACCAGAAGGTAAATAAAACAACCAATCTTTTGCTTTTTCAGTCAGTGAGAATAGAAAAGCACGTAATTTGATCTCATCTTCAGTTACTCCTTGTGGTTTTAGGCTTGAGCACACCACATGGAATTCCTTTAGATGCTTGTGAGGATCTTCATTCTCAAAGCCGTGAAACTTCGGGAGCAAATGGATCAAACCAGACTTTAACTCAAAATTTGCTTGTAAAATTGGATATTGAATGCAGAGTGGCTGCTGATTTACTTCTGGTGCAGCCAATTGCCTTAAAGTTCTCTCTTCATTAGCCATGTCTTGTTCTATTTTAGAATCATTAGATGAATCAACTAAATTAAATACTAAATTCGATTCAGAAGATGAAGGTGAAGATTCTTGTTGACTTCGTAATTTAGCTTCCTTCCTAATCTTTTTGCTGTCTTCTCAATTTCAGGATCGTATGGAACTAGATCACCTACACCAGAAGAACGAAGCATTAAAATAAATCTAATTAAAACCAATCCCCAGCAACGGCGCCAAAAATTAGTGGTTGTCGAGACCAACAAATTAAATTCTTAAATTCTTCTTCAAAATATTAAACTTGTAGTATAGATGAGCAAGGTCGTTTCCACAAAGATTGATTAGATTTATTTTTTTGCAAAATAAAATAAAAGAAAAGGGGGTTTAAGGAGTTAAAAATAGATCAAATAAGAATAACAGGAAAGGAAAAATTAATGTAATAAAGTATCCAGTCAAAGGTATAATTTTAGGTTTGATTTAGGAATTGATCATTGATGCAAAGATAAAAATCTTTTAATCTTCATTGAATTAGTTATGGTTGTTGGTACCACCTAACAACGTGTTTTTCCTTACTTCTTTGATAACCAGGATACGATCTCTAATTATTTCTCTTATCAATAAATAACCCTAGATACGATCTTAGGATTTAATTTACCAATAGCATTAAGAATTAGAAAAACTACCAATTCTAGCCAATAAACACATATGTCGGTTTATTTAAACTAGATTATTTATCTTCATAACATAAATTGAAAACCTCTTTTGTAATCAACTATGTTATTTACTACCTATATTAGAACACTTAAACAATTACAGATTTAAAGTTCTAAATAGTAACCTATTATTTTGATGATTAAACAAAGGGCCCTTTTTTTTGCAATCAACCAAAATAATATTTTCAATAAGCACAGAAGATAAATAAACAATGAAAAAATAAAAAACAAATAAAATCAGTTAGATCTCACAATTCTGAAGAATCAAACCCTTGATTATCCTTTGACTGGAAGAGATGTTTAGCAATCCATGAAAAGAAAAAGATCTACGAAAAGAAGAAAGTAAAAAATAAACTCTGGATGTTCCTTTGAAGGAACTACCTCCCCTTTATATAATAATCCTTAAACATAATAACCTATTTTAACTAGGACTCTTAAAGATAAAGATAAAGATAAAATTCTACAACTACTTTTTAAATAAAAGATAAAGTCTTGGTTCGGTGAAATTCCAATGTTATTGGGAGTCTCAGCGCCTTATCCAAAGACATCTTCTAGTTCATCCACATCTCTTAGGAGTCCAACTTTATATCTTCAAATAATGAATTTGAGTCTATCTTAGTTGATTTCCTCAATCCACCCTATTAAATATAAAACATAGTCAAAATCCAAGATTTAATCATTTATAATCAATAAAATATGAAAAAATATAATAATATATATGATTATTATGCATTCTATCACTAACCAAAGAGTAATTAATTGTTATGATATCCAAGATCAACTTTGTTGGTGGATTCTAGGATGGTGGGTATACACTAGTAGTTTTCATCACGGTTACTGTGAATGATACTTGTTTAAGCCTTATACTAGTAGTGTTATTGGTGATTCTAACTCTAATACAATTTCTGGAACTAGTGAAACGGAGTTAAAGTTTACCTCTGAAAAGACTTCATTTGGAAAGATATTTTACATGCTTTAGAGATAAGGATGAATTTAGTTTTTGGTTATCTCTTCAATAAGGTAAGTTTACTCAAACTATAAGGGTTGACTTGTACATAATAATTAAGAATAATGTATTTGTTAAGAAGGAATATACTACTAATGGCCCGTTTAAGCTGAACATTAATATCAATAATGCATCTTCTTCTACTTAAATGTTGTGTACTCTTAACACTTGATATGCTAGACTCTGTCATATAAATAAAGAATAATTAAGAATAAGACTTATTCTTAACTATCTTGGAATGACTTTAAAAAATGTGAAATTGCAATCAAGTTAAAACTTTCAAACTTCACATAAATTAGTATTTAAAGAAATTGAACCTCTTAAATTGATTCACTCTAATATTTATCGAATTGATGGTATTTTAATAAAAAATACAATTTTATTACAATTATAAATAATTATTCTGATTATACATACGTTTATTTCATGAAAAATAAAAATGACGTATTTCATATGTTTAAAATATTTTTGACTAAAATGTTTTAGTACTAAGAAAAATAAAAAGGTTACATAGTGATAAAGGTATTGAATATGACGTTGGTTATTTCATTAAATTTTATAAAACCAATGGAATCATTCATGACAAGATTGCACCTTGTTCTCTTGAAATTAATGGCAAAATTGAAAGAAAAAATAATTTTTTACTAAATTAGTTGTTGCCGCTTCACTTGATTTGGGTGTAACTTCTCATTAATGGGGGAAAAAAATCTTAGTGACTGTATACTATGCATTTAATAAAGTGCCAAAGTTTAGAAATGAAATTTCTCCTTGTGAAATCTTGAGGAACAAGCAACATAACTCGTCTTGTTTAAGAACTTAGGGTTGCTTGGCCTATGTTTGAACTCCTCATCTTAAAAGAAATCAACTTATTAGTAAAGCATATGAAAGTATGTTTATAGGATTTGATATAAATAGTAAAGCATATGGATTCTTTGATTTGAAAGAGTATGTTATCATTGAATTGAATAATATTGATTTTTATGAATATAAGTTTCCTTTTAAATTGAAGAATAGTGTGACTCAACTTCTACCAACACACCTAACATTAAAATCAATGAACCAAATGAAGAAGATTATGAATTTAAAAGGAGTAACAAATTAGAGCCTTGTCTTTTTAAATGCCAACTTCTTGGAAGATGTTGTTAATGATAAAATGGACTCCTTTGAGTCTAAGAAAACTTGACATTTAATTAATTTACCTCTAAATTTTTTTAAAAAAAAATCCTATGAATAGGTTTTTAAGAAGAAATTAAAACTTGATAATGCTGTTGATAAATACAATGCTTATCTTATAGCTAAAATGCATAAACAAAGAAAAAATATTCATTTTTTATTTTAAAAAAGAAAGTTGTTAGAGATTTTATCTTTATCTTACTTTTTCTTTTAGAGTCTTAGTTAAATTAAGATATTATGTTTAGGAATTATTACATAAAGAAGAGGTAATTCTTATAATGAGAACATTCAGACTCTATTTTCCATCTGCTCCTTTTCTTAAGGTTTCTCTTCTTTTCTCATGAATTATTAAACATCTTTTTTAGTTAAAGGATAATCAAAGATTTGTTTCTTTAAGAATCATGAGATCTAACTAATTTATTTGTTCTTTTGCTTCTTCATTATTTATTTATCTTCTGTACTCGTTGAAATTATTGTTTTCATTGATTACAAAAAAAATTGTCCTTTCTTTAATCATCAAGGTAATAAATTGCTAAATTGAAACTTTAAATTTGTAATTATTCAAATGTGCTAATATAAGTGATAAATAACATAATTGATTAAAAAATAATTTTTAATTTACATTATAGAGAAATATGATTTAGTTTACATAACCCGCATGTGTATTTATTAATTAGAATCAGTAGACTCTCTAATTTTTAATGTTATTGGTAAGATGAATCCTAAGATTGTATTTATAATTATTTATTGGCAAGAAAAGTCATTAAATATCATATACTCATCATCAAAGAGGTAAGGAGGGATAGGTTGTCAAGTTGTATCAATAACCATAATCAATTTGTTGAAGACCAAAAGATTCTTATCTTTGCATCCATGATCAATTCTTAAACCAATTTCGAAATAATTTTTTGATTAGATGCTTTGTTATGTTGATTTTCTGTTAACTAAATCCTATTGTTATTTCTTTTTTATTAATTTTATTTACTTTTAATTCTCAAACCTTTCATCTTTTTTATTTTACTTATTTTAATTTATACGAAAATAAATCTAACTAATCTCTCAAAAAGATCTTGTTCATTTATATTATAGTTTAATTTTATTTTTAGTAAGAATATGATTTGTTAGTCTTAACAATCATTAAAATTTTGGTGTCACTTTTAGAGATTGATTTTCATTAGATTTATTTTAATGCCTCATTCTTCTCATACAAATGATCTAATTTCATATGATTCTAAGATTGTGAGACAATAAAAAGATTAAGAAAGGAAGTTAAAATTGCGAAATCAACAAAAGTCTTCATTTTTATCTTTTAGTTTGAGTTTAGTACTTGATTTAGTTGATTCATCTAGTGATTCTAAAACAAACAAGACATGGCTAATGAAGAGAGAACTTTGAGGTAATTGGCTGCACCAAACTAAATTAGCAACCATTCTCGCTTCAATACCAAATTTTGCAAGTAGACTTTTGATTGAAGTCTGGTTTCATCCATTTGCTTCCTAAAGTTTTGTGACCTTGAGAATGAAGATCCTCACAAGCATCTAAAAGAATTTCATGTGGTCTATTCAAGATTAAAACCACAAGGAGAGACCAAAGAGCATATCAAATTACGTGTCTTTCCATTTTTATCAATCAAAAAAGCAAAAGATTTGCTATTTTATTTACCTCTTAGTTTTGTCACCATATGGACAAAGATGGTAAAATTGTTCCGTGATAAATTTTTTCTCACTTCACAAGTTGCTAGCATCAGAAGGAAAATACATTGGATAAAGCAAAAAGATGTTGAAACCCTTCATAAATATTAGTAAAGATCACTACTAATTTTTATGAAGGATAAAATTTTTAAACAATTTCTTATTCAATATTTTTATGAAAGATCGCAACCTATGGAAAGAAGGATGATGGATGTAGCTAGTGGGGATGTTATAGTGAATAAAACTCCTTATGATGGTAAAGACTTGATTTCCACCATGGCTGCTAACTAATAATAATTTAGATTTAGACCAGATACATCTTTGACATATGCTATCATTAGTCATTCAATTGACATGTGTCTAGCACTTTGAGAAGATTCTTATGAACATTACTACAGCTAAAGAATTTTTAGGCATACTACAAAGGAGATATGAATCTTATTCAAACAAATATAACCTAAGATGGAAGGATCATTCCAATCTCAATTATGGAGCAAGATCTTAATTTCATTACTTTCAACCTAGATAGCTAGCTCCATAACCACTATCCTCTTTGAATTCAGGTATGCCACTTAAAGAAATTATTAAATTACTTGCAACTAACACATAAAAATTTCAATAGGAGACAAGAACAAGTACTAAAAAACTAGAGGATCAAGTGAGTTAACTAGTATTTTTCATAACTAGATTGGAATCTTAAGAAAAAATATCTTCATAAACTATTATTAGCCCAAAACAGAATGCTAATGCAATTACCTTAAAAAGTAGAACTAATTTGAAAGAACCTATCACGACCACCAGAGAATGCATCCCAAGAGAATAGATGAAAAAAAATAGTTTATCAACCATAACTTGATCAATCTAAAGGACTTAATGGAAAGAAACCAAAAACTTTAATATTGATTCATCCTTTTTCCTCTAGATTATCTAAATCCAAAAAGAAGAAGGAGGAAGAAAATGAGAATTTTTATACCTTTCGTAAGGTCAAAGTAAACATTCTTTTACTTGATGTAATTAAACAGGTACCTCGATATGCCAAATTTCTCAAAGATTTATGCATCAACAAAAAAAAATTAAAAAAAAATGAATTTATAAGTATGGGAGAAAATGTTTCAAATGTTCTCCAACAAAAAGTTACCTCTTAAATGCAAGGACCTAATTATTTTTACCATCCTTTACATAGTTGATAATGTTAGAATTGAGAAAGCGATGCTAGATCTGCTTTAATAAATGACATGTTATTATCTATTTATTCATCTTTGAATGCTCAACCACTGAAAAAAAAAAAAAAAACTCATGTGATTATTCAACTTGCTAATAGGTCTAATATGTATCTTAAGAGATTTTTAGGGAATGTTTAGGTGCAAGTCAATGGATCAATTTTTCTTACTGATTTTTATGTGCTTAATATGGAGGAAGATGATTCAACTAACTCATTATTTTTGTTAAAAAGACTTTTCTTAAAAATATCTAAGACAAAAATTAATGTGAATGATAGTACACTCATGATGAAATTTGATGGTGAATTTATTAAATTTAATATTTATAATGCTATGAATATTTTAGTGATGTGTCTTCTGTTTTTGTTATTGGTTTTATTAACTCTTTAGCATAGAAAATTTTTTATTTGAGTAATGAAGATAAGTTAAAAATTATACTCAATAAGAATTTCATCTTGAAATATCACAGCAAATCTTGAAGAAATTTATATTGGATTTTGTCTTGTGAGATACAATTCATGAATTAAAATCACTATAATCTATGAGGTGGTGTTTTCTTATATTGAGTTGTCTTTTTCTCATGCAAAACGCTTTCTTTTTATTATGTAGGAATAAATTTTAGAGCTAAAACCCTTACCAGATCATGTAAAGTATATCTTATTAGGAGAAAAAAAGACTTTTCCAATCATAATTTTCATTAAAATATTTATCTTGAAGGAAAAAAAGTTCATTTGAGTACTTAGAGAATATAAAAAGGCCACTAGTTAGACCATAGTCGACATTAAAGGATTGAGCCTTCCCACATATATGCATAAGATACTATTAGAGGAAGCTAGTAAACCTTCCATAAAACCCCAAGATGGATTGAATCGGCCTATAATGGAAGTGGTAAAGAAAGAGATCTTGAAATATCTTGATGTAAGTTTTCATCAAATCTCAATTGCACCTGAAGATCAAGAGGAAACCGCCTTCACAATCCCACTTAGTACTTTTGCATATTGACACATGCCATGTGGACTTTTCAATGCTCTTGCTATGTTTCAGAGGTGTTTGGTTAGTATTTTTTTTTCATTTTATAGAAAATATCATAGAGGTATTTAAGGATGATTTTATGGTAGTGATTTTTTTATGCATATCTAACTAACCTTACAAAATGCTTAAACAATACATAGAAAAGAACTTTTTTGAACTATGAAAAGTATCCTTTCAGGGAATTGAAATTGATAAAGCCAAGATAGGAATTATTAAATCTTTGCCTTACCCCACAAGTGTGCGAGAAGTTTACTTTTTTCTTGGACATGTAGTATTCTATTGACGTTTTATTAAAGATTTTTTCAAGATCACTAAACTTTGTGTAGGATACTAGATGTCGTGATCGAATTTGATGAGATATGCAAAGATGCATTTGAAAAGTTGAAGTATATGTTGACATCCGCATCAATTATCCAACCACCAAATTGAAATCTTCCATTTAAGATCATGTGTGATAAGAGCAATTATACAATTGGTACTATTCTTGGACAAGAATCGAAAGGACTCCTCATGTCATTTATTATGCCTCCAGTGTACTTGATACTGCACAGAATAACTATTCCATAATAAAAAAAAAGAACTTTAATCTATTCTGTTTACTCTAAAAAATTTCATTCATATTTGTTTGGTGTTAAAATGATTGTTTATTTTGATCATGCAGCTCTCAAGTGCTTATTCTCGAAGAAGGAGGTAAAACCTAGACTCATTCAATGGATACTTTTGCTATAAGAGTTTTGTTTGGAGATATGTGATGAAAAAGTTGCAAAAAATTTGGTTGCAATATTTCAACAAATTAACCACAAGTGAAGACTCATCACTATGAAAATATGACTTCTCAAATGAGTATCTCTTTTCTATTCATAAGACAAGGCCTCGGTATACTGATATTGTTAATTATTTAGTCATTGAAATATTATCAAGTGATCCGTCTAAAGCTTAAAAACATA
Source organism: Moringa oleifera (assembly GCA_021397835.1). Lineage (NCBI taxonomy): Eukaryota > Viridiplantae > Streptophyta > Magnoliopsida > Brassicales > Moringaceae > Moringa > Moringa oleifera. Next base: position 3,801,176 of record JAJFZO010000566.1, read on the forward strand.
AAATTAAAATAAATACTAAATGTTAGGTTTTGGGATGACCCTTACTTATGAAAATATTGGTCTCATCAAATTATTCAAAGTTATGTGCTTAAATATGAAATTAATTCTATTTTAAAGTTTTTTCATTTTTATGCATGTGAAGGACATTTTGGTCCAAAGAAAACAACACATAAGGTATTAAAGTGTGACATGTTTTGGCATAATCTGTTTCATGATTCATACATATTTTGTCAAACTTATAAACGATGTTAGAAAACTAAAAATTTAAAACATGGAGATTAAATACCACTAACCCCCATCCTTTTATGTGAAATATTTTATGTATGGGGTGTTGACTTCATGGATTTTTTTTTTCCTTATTGTTATAATAATGGTTACATCCTTCTTGCTATGGAGTATGTATCAAAGTGGGTGAAAGTTAAAGCTGCATGCACAGACGATGTTAAAGTGGTTATAAATTTTGTCAAATCTCATGTTTTCATCAGGATGAGGACACCAATGACTATAATAAGTGATCGTGGAACTCATCTATGTAATAAAGTGGCGGATGCTTTGATGAAGAAGTATAATGTTACGCATTAAATCTATTCTACCTATCATTTGCATACAAATGGACAAATTGATGTATCCAATAGAGGAATCAAATCTATACTTGAGAAAACTATCAATCAAAATAAGAAAGATTGGAGTATGCAACTTGATGATGCACTTTAGGCTTACTGAACAACTTAATAAGTATGTCTCCTTATCATTTTGTATTTAAAAAACATGTCATCTTTCAGTAGAGCTAGAATATTAGTTATATTGGTCACCAAGTAGTGCAACAAAAGAATGGATGAAGCGAGTGAATCGAGAAAACAACAATTATAAGAACAAGAAAAAAAAATGTGTAATGATGCCTATGAGAGCTCAAGTATTTACAAGGAAAAGACAAGGCCTTCCATGATCGCATGATTTCTAAGTAAAAGTTTTATGTTAGTTAGAAAGTTGTTTTCTATCATTTTAAGTTAAAATCATTTTTTGGTGAGTTGTGTTTTAAACGGTTAGGACCTTTTATTATTACTAATATGTTTTATCTCGTGTAGTTAAAATTCAAAGTTCAAATACTGATAAGACAAAAAGCTCAATAGCCGTTGCCTAAAGCTTTTTTATGAAGGTTTTCAAATAAATAATATTGATAAAATTGATTTACAATACCTGACTTATGATTGGAAAGCGATATTTAGGCAAAAATGTTAAAGAAAGGCACTTTTTGGGAGGTAACCCAAATGTTTAGTTTGTTTTTATTTTGTTTCTATATTAATAATTATTTTTATGGTTTCTCTATTAAAAAAATGAGATAAGTTCAATGGTTGAAAATATATCACATCTAAAACACCTTTTTAAGAGTGCTATGAGCAACTTGTATGCATATAATAATAGTTGTCAAGAATGAAAATGGATTAGATAGCATTCTATAAAAAGATGTTATTCAATCCATCTTTCTCACTACCTCAACAGTAAATTAGGTTTTTATGATGCCCAACATATTCAAGAGAGTTTTTTACTTCTCTTGTTCTTTTATCAATTTGAGCATTTATTTCTAATATATTAGGGATAATGGTTTAGGTGTGAGGGAGAGTCTTTAACATGCTATTTGTTTGTATTTTTTTATTTTTGTCAATTTTCTCATAAAATATTTAAAAATACAAGAAAATTTTGGTCCATAAGATATTTAATTCTTGCTTATGATTTCTATTTTCTGAATTCTAGATCCTTCTAATACTTATCCCTAAGAGAGAGAAAAAAAGATTTTATGTGTGCAAAAATAATTTTAAATTCTTATTTACTATATTGGGATTAGTTACTTTTGATGATAGATTAAATAAAAAATTATATGGGACTTAACACACACAACCCTTTTGGAGGAGTTTTAGACCGATTGAGCATATATTATACTACATCATGTTCAATTCTCTTCCTTATGTGTGTCATTCAAAGTTGATTTTTTTAGAACTTGCTTTGTTATGCTTGTTGAGTTATTCCTTTGAACGATTAGATGCATTGAACTAATAAGGGTATTTAAGATTTTTTTTTTTTTTTGGTCATCTTTAGCCTTCTTTGAAAAGCCTATCTTATTCATATATCCCTAGAGAGTTAACTTTGAGCCTTAATCTTTTCTTTGAAATTTAACCATGATAAAAACCATAACAAACTATTTTGTTATTTTTTTCCTTTTTAAATCTTGAATTTAAGGATTATATGAGCTTGTTCATATGAAGTTTTCATTTATCTTAGAAAAGATTGCTAAATATTATGAATCAGTAACCCAAGTTATAGTTTTATTATTGATTTTTTAAACAATTATCTACATTGTCTTTAGTAGCCCTAGTTAGAGTAAGATATTATATTTATAATTATTATATAAAGAGGAGGTGATACCCATAAAGAGAACATGTAGACTCTATTTTTTATTCTTTTCTTTTCGTAAGATTTCTCTTCTTTTTTTTCATGAAGTGTTAGACATCTTTTTCAATTAAAGAATAACCAAGGATTTAGTTCTTCAAAAATTATGAGATCTAACTGATTTTATTTGTTCTTTTACTTTGTTATTATTTATATATTTTTTAATAATTGTTAAAATTATCATTTTAGTTATTTGCAATAAAAAAAAACCCTTTTGTTTAATCATCAAGATAATAAATTACTAGTTAAAACTTTAAGTTCATAATTGTTTAAATATTAACAACACAATTGATTACAAAGATAGTTTTCAATTTATATTATGGAGATATATAGTCTAGTTTAAATAAATAAATATATATATGTATGTTTTTTTGGCTAAAATTAATAATTTCTTTCATTTTTAATATTGTTGGTAAATTAAATTTTAAGATCGTATCTAGAGTTTATTGGCAAGAAAAATAATCAAAAATTGTATCATGATTATCAAAGAGGTAAAAAAGGATAAGTTGTTAGGTTGTACCAATAACCATAACTCACTTGCAAAGATTAAAAGATTCTTATCTTTGTATCAGTGATCAAATTTTAAACCAATTTTGAAATTTTTTTTGATTAGATGTTTTATTATATTAATTTTTTTCAAGTAAATCTTATAATTATTTTTATTTAATTTTATTTATTTTTAATTCTTAAAATTCTAATTTTTTTATTTTACTTGTTTTATTTTGCATTAAAATAAATCTGACCAATTTATATGAACATGACATTACTCATTTATACTACAATTTAATTTTATTTTTGAGTAAAAATTTAATTTCTTGATCTCGAGAAACATCAATAAGATTTAGGGTGTGATATGGGTTTAGGTCCAACAGGACGATTCACTTTTGTGGAAGAAATTAAGAAAAGATAGACTCATCTTAGTCAATCACATTCACAGGGACGTTGCCATCGCAGACCTGATCAATCAACTAGGCTGAGCCAAGCTCAAGCCCGAGTCATGGCTAGGCAAGAGTTTATTTTTTAACAAAGATTATTTATGCATTTATTTTAAAAACAGATATATATATATATATATATATATATAAAAGAAGACTTAGTTAATATGAGATTGAGTCTTCCTCTATACTTCCTTATAGACAGACCAAAGGCTCGATTCTTCCTTAGGCCTTCTAGTTTACATAAATCATGTTTATTAGCTTAGTCACCAAAGATCACGTTTGGCAACCACGTGGTACCAGTTATCCTAGTATCCACATCTCAATCACCCTGCATATCCTCCACGTGTCAACCTTATTCCTTATTTCTTCGAAGGAGACTCACCTTCCCTACCCACACTTAGAGGCTCCCCACCTCTCAATTCACAAAACAAGCAACACTCTCTCCCTTTCACTCGTATTCCTGTATAGACAACAACCTCCTTCCTCTTCTCTAGCTCTATACAGCATTTTTTTTTCTAGCTCCTCAAGTATACTACTAAGCTTCCCAAAAGTTTAACCTCTCCTATTATATGATTGTCATACATATCTTTCATTTTGTTTTCTTTTAAGATTCCAAGCAGCATCCTCTTTTCTCTCTCTTTTTTTTTTTTGAATATATTGTTATTTTTAGTTCTCTATTTTGCATATTTGGTCTAAGATAAATTTTTTTTGGACTGTTTTATCTTGAATATGGAATCTATATACTATTGCACATCTGAACTAGAATTGTGAAACATTTTGAAAAAAGTAACCTAATTCATAACTCAGTCTAAATAGAAAATTAATAACCTCATTTTTAGTTTGTTTAATTTCATTTGACAAGTCATAAATCTTGACTATGAAAATACTTCTGCAAGAGTCACTCTATTTGCTATAAGTTGTTATCATATACTTCTGCAAGACTCACTCTATTTGCTATAAGGTGTTATCCTCAGCACATTAGCCACCTGGGTAATTAATTAATGGTACTATGTTTGACCGATGGCTAGACTGCCTTCTCCTTGCCTTGTAATTCACAAGAACTCAGATAAGAACTCTTGACTCAAACTAAGGTTGTCTGGAAAAGCCCTCAAGACATCTCTTTTAGATTCAGAAAGGGAGGCTTAGTCTTGGACAAATTGTTAAGGTATTTAGAGTTGAATCCAAGTAGCTGTCCGTGCAAGTTATGCAGATAAATGTTGTGTCAAATCGAAGAAACTTTCTTCTGCTTGGACTCTTGAATCCATTTTTTATTGTGGTTTGGTCAAGTTAATTATCACATATTGTCAAAACATGAACTCCGAACAATCGGTCATGGCATCCAGCCTATGGTATATGTCTCCCTTTGCAAAGATAACTAATTGTGCTTGCCTTAGTAATTTTATTCCATTAAAATTGTATTTTGTAAAATACTTCATCAAATTAAATCTATTTAAATCTATATTATCTCAGATTAACAAATTTATACCTAATATACGAGTGAATGCGAGATCTAATAATTAACTTCACATAGCATAAATTTTTATATACATATATAAGACAAGTTCAACGAGAAAACCGAAACTTGGACTGATCGGTACGCTCCTTAATCTTATTTTATTCAACTGGACAAGGGTAATGCTAATTAATTCGACACCATCTTGCTTGCCGTCGCTCTGTGGGCATAAATGTGAAAGAACGTGTCGGTAAGCATATAGGTTTACTAATTACTGTGAGTTTTCATATATTTAATTTGACATTAACCGGCTTATTGACTACTTGTTCTATTCACATGTGAGCATTACTCAATATCTAGACGTCATTTTCTTAGGAAATTGTGGAGGTTCCATGACCCAAACAGTCATACATCACATAATTAAAGACTATCCACATCAAAGTAGAAGATTTAGTTTTATTAATTCAAAGTAGCAAAAAACAAGAGAAATGGTAAAAAAAAAAAAAATCATAAGAATTGACAACTTCCTAGGCATATAATAATGCATGATACCCCTCCTTTTCTAACCTAAATCCGATTTTCATGAACTGCTCATTGTAAATGCGTTGACCCAATGGGATACGCGGATATTACTCGGATATAAATTCGTAAAAAAAAAATCACTAACGAGTATCATAAGGAGACTTTTTGTGCCCCAAAAAGTTCACAAAATAGTTGGTTCTTGCTGATTTTGTCATCTATGCATACCCTTCCTGTTGCTTGAAGTCCTTCCCCCCACCGTCCACATACCCTCCGTGTGAGTCATGCGTTTATACATTACATATAAAAATACTATTATAGAAGCAAAGTGTCTCTGTTAGGGATGGTCGGTGATCGCCTTTGTCAAAAATCATAGAATTAATTTACGTATGTTCCATCTCTCATGTGATGGACACATAATTCACATGTCAATGAGGTTTTAGTTAAAAATTGATGCTTTTCCACTCTACTCGTGTATCATGCCTCCGTACACATAATTTAATTATAATTAAGTGTATAAACAAAAGAATGACATTAATCTAGAGAGTGTAAGTTAGCTTGGTCGGAACATGTTGATCCACTTTCTCAAGCTAAGTAAGCAATAACAATTAAATTTATTTTGGGATGACCCTTTATTCAAACTCCAAAATGCAGTACTAATCCCACTAACCTTAATAGAAAAAATGGACAAACTTAATCAAGACTATTTAATTAGATAAGTGACGCACGAGATGCATATGTACATTATGTGCCATATGGAGTATCTTCTCAAACAATACAATATCACAAGTCAGAGAATTGTACATATCGTAATTCAATTTTTAAGCTCGTTTTATTCATAAATTCAATTTTACTTATGAATGTCCATTGATTTCGATTTGCTTTAATTTTATGCAAAAAATGACTTAAACTTTCGACCAATTTAAGTATGAAAAACGTATTGGATTCATTTTTACAACTTCGTGGCACAAACTTAGCCTCAAATTTAATCGCTCTTTCGCATTCAAACATATCAATTGTTTTCCACGTAGATGGTACCCGTACATCAAATGCGGACCATGACAAGGAGCCTTGTGGCACCTTCTTTGCTCCTTCCTTATAGCACGACAAAATCGAAACGTAAATGTCAATGGGTTGGTTCCTGCGCACTACAAAACATATACACTTTTTGGGCTACATTAATGTGACATTAGGGCAAGCAAGGAAGCCGCATTTTTAGGGAAAGTATGTATGCAGGTTCAGTTGTCAGCATCAAGAGCAGGAGCAAAAACGAGCAGTTGAAAGCACGAGATAATGTGTGATATATAACGCATGCTGGCACTTTATTACATTTCCTGCGTGGAAAGAGGCAGTAATAATGGTGGAGAAAAAGTGCATTACTCAAGTCCAATATGTTAATTCCCATATATTGATTATTTAACATGCTTTATGTGTGATATATATAGAGAAGACTTACTTGTATTAGCCTGCTTCTGCCATGATGTGACAGAAAACTAACCGTGTTTAACTGAAATTGTAATGTTATGGTCCTTTTTGGGCACCCACCATGAATTTTATAATATACACGTGTATATATATAGATATATATGAGTTTTATTTATGGTGGAAATGATGAAAAATATAAATGTAATAATGTTTCATCATAATTTTACATCTAATATTAATTTATTGATAAAATATAATTAATGTAATCTTAAAGATATTTTTATTTTAATAAAACATTTTTGGGTGTATATTTTTTAATTAAAGAAAATAGAAATTATGATTAAAATGGATAATATTTTATGAAACTCTAACAAAATTTTTATCAGTTTAATATATGAAACTGAATTAGCCTTGAGTTTTTAAATAAAAATAATGTTTTTAAATTTATTTATTAATATGAAAATAAAAAATAAAAATTTTTTAAAATTTTTACATTATTAAATTATTTTATATTAATATATTTTAAAAAATTTAATATAATTAAAAGTGTTATTTTTATTTATTTATTTATTTTTGGTCAAGACGAAAATAGGCCTTTATATAAATTGAGACAGCGGGTTCAAGTTCAGAGATTCTTTTGATTTTTTCAGACAGGACGGGACGGGAAAATGGATTCTGTTTCCCATTTCCCTCCTCGAACTTATTATATATATATATATATGGAGAGCCCGCACTCTTAATTTAAATTAAATATAACTTAAATTTAAATAAAGCTTAATTTAAATTCAAAATTAAAATTAAATTTAATTTTAAATTAATACTTATTTAATTTTAATATAATTTTTTAAAAATAAATATTTTTGAAAATACAAATAAAAAATGACACAATAAAAAATAGATGAAAATAAAAATAAATTTATATAAAAAAATGAAAGAGACTTCTCTGACCTATTCCATTTACATCCTTAAAGGCAATTTAAATCAAAATAAAATCTTTATTTCAATATATGATGTTGACCATAAAACATAATACATCTAAATTTTTTTAAAAAAAATAAAATTTCACCAAATTTTAATGTAAAATATTGGCTTATTAATAAAATATAATATAAATCTAAACTTACCATTATTGAATTTTTGGCACGCATCAAATAGCTATATAACTATGTGGGCACAAAAGAAAAATCAGGCATGATAAGTGGGAATGAATTAGTGAATGACAATATGATAGAGCTCCCACTAATTAGTGCTTAATTACTTGTTTTCTTCATGAACTAATTAGATCATCCTAATCTTATGTCAAAAAAAGAAGCATGCGAGATATACGGATGGACCGACGAATTTTTTAGTGCTTATAGCATTAAATAGTAATGCTTCGGGCATCTAATCATCACTCTACCAATTCTTGCGTTTCATCAAATCTTGCATAAGACTCCTAATTTCAATGCTAAATAGAGTGGCATAGTATGCTCCAAAGCTAAGGGCACGAGAATTAGGGCACAGAAAATGAGGACAGTAATTTTTATTAATATGATTTGTGTTGATATGATTTATGTTGGTTATTTTAAAAATATATTTACATATTTTAATTAAATAAAATAAACATAAACATAAATTATTTAATAAATAAATAAACATAAAAATAACTTAAATTATATCTGATTTTTATTTTATATTTAAAATATTGATTAGATTAATTTTATATTTTATATTTTAATTTAATTTAATTTAAATTTTATTTAAAATATTTAAATTAAATATATTTTGTAATAAAGTTTGACCTGAAATTTTACAGTTTTACTATTATAAAAATTTTAAAATTTATTGAGCCTTAATATTTTTTTAAAAATAACACTATCTAAATTTGAAAATGTCATAATTTTTTTTAGTTTAAATAAAAAATTATTTAAATTTAAGATATAAATTTAAAATAAAATATAAAATTTAATTAAAATATTTTTAAAATATTTCAATAACAAAAATATCTTTAATTTTTAATAATTATTTAAATAAAGTTTTATCTTAGACTAAATTAAAAAATTAAATTTACAATTGATCTAATCGATAAATTTAAATTTAAAAATAAAATTAATTCAAAATTTTATTAATATTTATCTTTATTAAATTTATTTTTATTATTATAAAAAATTATATATATATATTTTTTTTTCTATAAGATGACTGTTGGATAGGCAAACACGACTGGGTGAAAGAAAATGGGAGGGATACGCAAAGGCGTTACATCAGCTTATACTTAGGCAGGAAGCTAGTAATTTAAAAGAAGAAGTAATTAGGAACAGAGTTAGCATGGAAGCAGACAGATTTCTTAGAACATTTGACGTGAACTGTTTGACTTCAATGTTCTGTCTTGATATATAATTTCAACGTTCCAATTTCAAACTTTTTTTAACATTAGGTGTGGAAAATATGTTCAGCCTTTTACCATATCTAACATCCCCTACACATTGGTCTTTTTCGTGACCCATTGTTTCGTACTTGCCTCTTGACCTAAAACCAGATATGTTAGAGAAATTCCAAACATATATCTTCCATTAATTTAATTATAATAATTCATATTTCAAGGGTCAAAGTGTTACGCATTTCATATAATATCTTGATGAGGAAGTAAATGGGGACGAGGTTTCCCGAAAAGGAGGAAAGGTTTGAGGAATTATTCGAAGAAAAATTCAAACGGCAAAACGATCAATTACTAGCATTTAAGTCTTTATGATCGGCGAGAAATTAAGTTTTAAATCGAACATCTTTTAGAAATTATGCAATTAAATTCTAATTTAAAATTTAAGGTAAGGTTTAAAGTATAATTTTAGAAAGGATGAATGTGAATGAAGGCAACATAATGTTCATTTTTATAAATAAAAATCAAACATCCACAATGGTATGAACAATATTGATATAGAAAGTCATCTTTATGTTTAATTTTCTTTTTCGTTGAACAAGATTGGATTATTTCATTAACATAATTAAGTGTGCGACCAACTAGCTTCCTTCCCCAGCAAATTAAGCTATCAATTGACGATAAATTAACCAAAGTTGGTAACGAAACGCAACGTTTCATTTGCACACCCAAAAGAAAAAAAAAAATTATGTTAATGTAATAATAAATAAATTTTAATTATTTATTTTATTAAAATTATTATGTATTTAGTTTTTTAACATAAATAAAATTAATAAAAAATTTTAATTCATGATGGATAATTTTGACCAATTCTATGTGTGTCATGATGACCACATAGAATTAATAGTTTTCTATCATAAATGCATCACTTTAATGCTTCATGTGGTGTTCAAGATGACTAATAACAAGAATGACAAGGTTGATTGAAGACCAAATTAAATGCCCAAATGTCACTGTTCATACTTGCCTTATCGCTAAGGCTAAAATACTTTTTTATAATTTAAAGCCTTAATTACTTGTCAACCAAATAATACTTTAAGCTTGAAGAAGCCATGGTTGCCCATGAAATTGCATCGGAGAAATCTGTGTGATGGTCTTAAGGGACACTTCGGTCAATTCAAGTGTAACGTTATTGCGTACTTTTCTTGAAGTATCTTCCTTACATTTACTGCATTAAACAAAGAAACCCACGCGTAATGGAGGAAGTAGTCTAACGTTATTCCATTTTACCAATGATGCCCTTCACCCCGGGACTGTAACAATATGGTTCAATTGTACTAATGAGGAATCCCGGGGGCAAATTGTTAACTCTCGTATTATATATACCTCCCTTGATGTGTTCAATTTAAGTGTTGCCAGGTTACAGCTTGCTTTTTCATTTAATAGCATTCACTCAGCTGTCTCTCTCTCTCGGTCTCTCTCTCTCGGTCTCTCTCTCCATGCAGGTTACCTCAACGCTTCCTGCACAGAACCTGCACATCTTTCAGGCTAGACGTGCCAGCTTCAAATGTCGACGCTCGTCGTTAAACCCTGTAGTGAGAACCCTGTCTTCTTCTTCTTCTTGTTCCTTGGCGACCCAGAAGGTAGTCGCACACACAGAGTTGGCTAGGTTACACCTCTCTAACTTGGAAAAGCTCCTCCAGAAACAAGTTCCGGAGGCAAACCAACACGACCCACTTCAAGCCAATAAGGTTTCCGGAAATGGGTCGATGGAAAAAAAGGGCCGGGCTTTGATTGAAGGGCTCAATCTGGCTCGGGTTTGGCCTGAACTGAAGGCAGCAGAGGATATGTCACCCAGAAACCTGAACCGCCTCCAACGCCTCCTATCGAAGACCCCGGAATATTCCCCCAGAAACATTCTCGAATCCCGGTGGCGGGAGTACCACGGCTGCAATAACTGGGCTGGGTTGCTCGACCCGCTCGACGAGAATCTCCGGCGAGAAGTGGTCAGGTACGGGGAGTTCGTGCAAGCGGCTTACCACGCTTTCCATTCCAACCCAGCGATGTCACCGGACGAGGCTCCGTTGCCCAGACACGTGGCCTTGCCTGATAGGTCTTACAAGGTAACTACGAGTCTCTACGCCACTTCCTCCGTCGGGTTGCCCAAGTGGGTCGACGACGTAAGACCAGACCTGGGGTGGATGACCCAGCGATCCAGTTGGATCGGGTACGTCGCGGTCTGCGACGACAAGAGTGAGATCCAACGGATGGGAAGGAGGGACATTGTCATCGCCCTTCGCGGGACGGCCACTTGTCTCGAATGGGCGGAGAATTTAAGAGCCCAATTAGTGCCAATGCCCGACTCGAAAGACCCGACCCAGGAACAACCAAAAGTGGAATGTGGGTTCTTCAGCTTATACAAAACAGGTGGAGCCCACGTGCCTAGCCTGGCGCAGTCAGTCGTCGAGGAAGTCCGCCGGCTGGTGGAGCTGTACAAGGGCGAGAACCTAAGCATCAGCGTGACAGGACACAGCCTCGGCGCAGCCTTAGCCCTCCTAGTAGCCGACGAGGTAAGCTCATGTGCACCTGACGTGCCGCCTGTCGCCGTCTTCTCTTTCGGGGGGCCACGTGTTGGAAACAGAGCCTTCGCCGACCGTATAAACACCACCAAAAACGTGAAAGTTCTTCGCATAGTAAACAACCAGGACCTGATCACCCGACTCCCCGGCATGTTCATAACCGAAGAGCAAACCAAGAACACCAAATTCGCACAAGTGCTCAACGTGCTCGAGAAAAGCAACCCGTGGGCATACTCCCACGTGGGGGCGGAGCTCCGAGTGGACACGAGGATGTCACCATATCTGAAGCCGAACGCCGACGTGGCGTGCTGCCATGACTTAGAGGCTTACCTCCACCTGGTGGATGGGTTCTTGTCGTCCAAGTGTCCGTTCAGAGCAAACGCGAAGAGGAGCCTGTGGAAGTTGGTGAAGGAACAGAGATCGAATGTGAAGCAGTTGTATACAAGCAAGGCGAGGGCCTTGAGTGTGAAGCTTGAGAGAGATGGCTTTCCAATCTCTAATTGTTTGCCTAGTCCCTCTTGATTCTTTACCCACAATTGGTACAGATTATAACTCAGAAAATTAGACCCCCAAATTATAAATATAATCATATAGAGTAGTATGGCCGGACGCGAACAAAAAGAGAGATGTATATTATCCATTCGTCTCCTTCGTTTGTTTGGCAAGAAAGAAAAAGTAGTGTATAAACTTTGATTTAATAAGATTCTCATGAATCAGGTTTTCTATGGACCTTTTCCCATTTCTGAGTGCCTTTAGTTTCAAAGTTCTTTGGGGAGAATAATAAATTGAAGTAATTTCAAAAGTACTCGTTCAAATGAAATACATCTAAGATGTGTTGGTTTTTCATGATTTATGCTGCTCTTTTAAGGCGTACCAACCAGACTGATTTTTTTTTTTAAATAGTATTAACACATAATAATTTGATTAAATGAATAAATTTAATTATATTAGTTTTTAATATAAATATTTTTAAAAATAAAAATAAATATTCAAAAAAACTTTAAAGTTTACTCATAGTAATGAATCAAATTTCGTTGTTTAAAAGTGACATAACAAACCTTATTCTTTTGATAATTAGCGAAATAAATCTCAAGCTCTAATACCATTGAAAACAAGCATATATTATATTTTTCTCATTTGTTTTCCTTCTAAATGAAATTAGTATTTCAAAAAATTATTTTGTCTAAATTTTTTTATTACAAATTGTTGCAGTTATTAATATTATGGTGTCTATTGCTATAACTATCGATGATCATATCTTGCGAGTTATTAATTACAATTGCCACCGGTAGTTACATTGGAATAAATTGATTTTACGATGAATTTTTGCTTTTGATGCTTGATGCAAAAGCATGTGTTTTGTAGATGCTTGGTTTGATTCTCTAATTTGTAATCGTGGAATGCAAGTGTTGCCAAAATTATTAAGCTAATTGGGGAAGCTCAAAGAGAAGGTCACCTTCAGCAAAAAGATTGCTAGTGTTTCTTGGATAATCATTGTGTTAGTATTGATTTTATATTTTGAATTGTAGTGTATGCATCAAATGTAATAGGTTTTCTAGTTTTTGTACTTTAATGTATGAATATGAAATTTGTGATTCAATGAAATGAAAGCTTGGTGGATATGTGATTTTGTTAATTCAATATAGTGAATAATGTTTACATACAAGTGTTTACAATATAACAATTTGAATTGTTTGATCCAATATCACATTACATTTAACACAAACATGTATAATCATAAACTGGTTACAAACAAAAGTGAACAATGTGCCTTGTTGATTCAACACAATGCCCCAACATTATTAACAATTTCATACAAAATATAATTATTAATTATTGTCATCATTCACAACAAAGTAAAATAAATTAACCATCCAAATTTCAAAACACTACAACAGAACATTAATAGATAACCTGAAACACCATCTTCGTATTCATATGAAATCTACTTACAACAACTATTTCATTATTCCATGATTATTTCCTCAATTCACATGAAAATTCAAAATTAGTCATAGGTGTTCACAATAAGACACTTGATAATATGAAATAGTTACCAAATCAACAATATATCTGTTTTAACATTTCATAATTGTTCAAATGAAATACAAAAAGTTTACATTTATAGTGATCAAATCATAACACATTATCAATATCTCTATTTTGATGGTGGATGACTATTGATGAAATTTAGGGGGGATGTGGCTACCATGGTGCTGGATTTTGCTAGTGTACTACTAGAGGATCATGCTCTATTTTTTGTAATAGCAATTGATCTTCTTGCGGCTTTGTCTATTAACTAATAGGGTAGTTTACGTTGCTACCTTGGTGGCATAGATCGAAGATAAGGTGGCTTGGGAAGTAGATTTGGTTGAGAGAAATTTGCTACGATGGTGGAGGGATTAATGGCACTGTTGTTGGTAATGGCACAAGTATTAATGGTGTGGGTGTATTTGGCGTTCGTGTGGGTGTGGGTGTATTCGGTGGATTTGTAATGGTGGATGGTCTTGGGTTACTAAACGACTTCATTGTGAATCCACCTAAAATAGGCCATAGTGGATTTTGTCCTTACAATAGATCATGCAAGAAAGAGAATACTATTAAACATATACCAAATTAAACATTGAACACTAAAAATTAAAAAGAACTTACACTCCCATTAGTAAGTCATGAAGTCACAGAGCATACTCCTTTGAATTGTGTTGAGGCTGTCTAGTTTGAAGGCTACATAGCTAAATGATAACAAGTTTAATTCATAAGAACATAATGTTAATATGGAATACACCTTATCTCACTTGACAATAGACCTGGTATCTTAAAACCCATGAAAATTTGCTCACTTTTAGATTGATCTTTCTTTTACAAATTAATGGTAATGTGATAAGTCACAATTTATTAAAGAAGCAAGTGACATATGTGCCTTTTTTTGTTCACACCAACAAAGCAAGTTAATACATGAATTTTTTTTCTTATTTAGATCAATAAAGCTTGTAAGGCATAATTAATTGAAAAATAAGTGACACATGAACTAAATCTAAAAGCAAGTTAAAAAATATATTTTTTCTACAAATCAACAAAGCAACTCATAAATGAGATAAATATACAGGTAAGTTACAAAATAAATTTTTCTACAAATGCAACTTAGTCTAACATACTTGTTTTCGTTGGCCCTTGCAAAACCTTACATTATGTCTAGGTCGCTTGCATCTTTGGCATGTCATAACTTGTTTTTCTTTGACATTTTTGTGAAAATTCTATTCAACATCTCTTTTTCTCTATTTTTTTTGGCCAACCAGGAGTCTTCTCAAAGCAAGGGATAATATTGGATCTAATCCAGCTTGTGGCCAAAGGTTACGACCATTGTAGGGATTAATAAGATGACAATAATGCCTAAGTACCTTTCTTTGTGATAATATAGGTTAATATAATCCTCTAGGTTCTATTTTTGATAAAATATGGCAGAAAAAATATGCACACAGGGGATAACAGTAAGTTCTCACATATTGCAGCTATAACTGCGACTTGGTAAATCAACTACAAATTGATCCTCATTGACCTTACTTCGTACTTGACTAGCATAGACTAGATAGATACCCATTAATTTCAAATTAAATTTTTTCCAAAGAGTTTTGTATTTTTTAACACAAGAAGCCTTCATGCTTTTGCATTTTATCCCTATTCAAATGGATTCTTTCTGTTAAGTAGTTTCTTATCTCTTCTAGCAATTATAGAATAAGTTTATCTCTAACCCTAACAAGAGAACCATTAAATGACTCAAACAAATTATTCAATAATATGTCACATTTAGCTTTACTTGAAAAAGCATGCTTAGATCAGTGTTAAAGAGGCAGCTTGGATAACCACTCATAAGCCTTTATGTCCATTGCTTTTATCCTTTCCATAGCATTTTCAAACTTTACATGAGTTATGGCTTTAATAGCAGTGTACATTAAATGCTCAAGAGATTTACCTTTAAATAAAATTGGAAAATTTTCATATAAATGACAAGCACAGAACCTCACATCAGCATCAAGCATAAGCTCTTCAAATGTTGGAATAAGGCCCTACAGATGAGGGTGAAACAATAAGTTAGAATGGGAAATATACAAGTAAAAAACACATCAAAACAAATAAAAATTTGAAGAAACTTTCCATTTTGTTAATCGGATATAAATGTCCACCTATATTCATTAAAAGATCCAATATTAGACAGTAATAGTTAAAGAAAACATGTTTGGTTATCTTTGGTTTCATCATCAATAATCGCATAAGTAATCGGATAAGTATTGTTATTTGGACCTATTCTAATAACAGCCATCAATTAATTGTAAGCTTTATCTTTCAAATGACAAGAATCTAAACTGATGATGGGCCTGCATCTTTCCAAAAACCACTTCTTGCATCCATCCAAGCATACATAAACCTTTTGAAATAGTATATCTGATGTGAGAGTCAATCTATCTAAGCTAAAAATCATTGAGCTACCACGATTCTATAACCTAACCTTTTCGAAGTAGTCTTTAAGCTGCGTATACTGTTGCCCTGCGAATCCACAAATCTCTAAAATTGTGAACCTTTTTGCCTTTATACGAATTAACATTGACACATCACACATTAGATCTGTCCTCATTGCTTACTGCAATATAACTATCATAATTTTTAAATCCCTCATAAGTAAGTCATACTTGCAAGCCGAAAACCTTTAACTAACTAACTCACTATGGAATGATCTGTTACATGTGTGAGTAGGATAATACATTTTCATAGTCAAATGACTATGTCTAACCAATTTGTGGCATTAATAGAATCCATTTGTAATTGTCCCTATACACCACCCTAAGCCTATTGGACTGTTTTTTACAAACTTCACATTATAAATCCCCTTCACCATATTCTGTCACAATATCTCTTACCTCATTAATGGACCCAAAAGCCAAGCCTACCTCGAACTCTAGATTAATCATGTCAGTTGTTGCATTAAACTCTCTTCTACTGTGATTGTTACCATCCTCCTAATTGGTACCTATTTTGTATGTAGCTCATCGAGATAACTAATATCAAAAGAATCAAATGTAGGCCTGGTGACCCTATTTCTACCGGCTTCTATGTTATACATTCACAGATTAAGGTTAGCATTATGCATAATATCTTTTTTCATTTCAATATCATAATAACTATTTAAAAATGTACATCATCTGCATCACTATCAATGTGATTATCCTCACTCTCACAACCATTATCCTCGGTTGCAACCATACCATTAGAAACTTGTGGTGCACCAGATATGGGTGCACCAGATATGGGTGCACCATTGCCATTATCCTCAACATGCACATTCTTATTAGCAAGAACATGCTTAAGGACTTGTCCATTCAAGTCAGTACTGTACTGAGTCCTAATAAGTTCCTTTATATAAATATTTATGTCTTTAGTAATTTTGAACGAAATGTTTAATATTCTACTACAGGCATATCACTTTTTAATTCCTTCAACGCGTCTTCTATAGTCTTACCATGAGTAACATAAAAAAATCTCCTAGCCTCACTTCAGACTTGAGCCTCCCTTATCATGCTTAGAAATTCAATTAAGGAAACTAAATCACTATCAACATCATAAAAAATGACCACTTGATTTGAATTATATTTTTTATTTGGTTTGTTAATAAAGTAGCCACTGTAGTGTAAATGACAAGTAAAGTAAAATGAAGTCATATTCAATGATCAATCTTAAATGAAAAAAAAAACTAATAATTAAGTAACACATTCTTTTGTATTTATAATGGATATCACAACACACATCAAGTACAAGATACACATCAGACAATGACATAAAGTAACTAATATTGACATTAATACATAAACCTTTATTAATTTAACTTGACAACTGTCAATAATAAACACCAAAATTGAATGCAAAATTATTCCATTTTTACTGTCCTTATATGCATTTCAAAACAATAGATAATCAAACCTATAACATACCCAAAAAGTGAACCTAAATTGACAAAGTAAAAGATAGAATCTTTGCCATCGAAAAGTGGATCCTTTCAACCTGAAATATCCCTTAATCTTATTACTTTATTTTTCATAGAAGCAATGATATCCAACATATAATCTGACAAGAAGCATCATCAGTTAGGACCACTAATGTTTTTTCAGAGAACAATGATTTCACAGCTTCGAAACTAACAAATCCAAGTATTTTAATAAGAAACAACATAATAACTCATAAAATCAAGAATCGCTTACCTAGGGAGAAGCTTCCACTGATTAATTGCCCAAAACTAAAATTCAACATTGATTATAGTATGGGTCAAGTGTAAGTGAGATTCAATCTTTGTCAAAACCGAAGAGAGAAGACAAAGACTTAGAAAATACTTTAACTTCCATATTATAGTTTTATGGGGGAAATACATTTTTTGAAAGCTTAAGTTTGTACTTTAGTAAACACGTACTACCATTAACAAATGGAATTTTACATTAACAAAAGGTTTATCTTCGTCCAACATGAAAGAATGAAGTTTGTTTCGTCACTTTATACATCACAGATTGATTCATTATTAAGGCAAACTTTAAGGTCTTTTTCGAACATTTACCAAAGATGAAATTAAATTTATTTTTTAATTTTAATTTTGATATATCAATTATACATTTAAAATTTTAATTTGATTTAACTTAATGTTATACATGTATTCTCTATCCTATTTAGAGACGCCATGTCATCACTACAAGATTTAACTAGTTAGGTTTTTCCATGTCAACTAAAGTGTAGCTCAACCTAACCCAAACTAGTAGTTCAATGTAATAAATCCGAGTTATAAACTCCCACCTTTAAATTTTGCAAATAACTCACCTCGAAAGTAACTAGAATTAATGAGTTACCAAACAGCTTGGAAAATCTGGGATCAGCTCAGATTTCCTAGAGTATCTTACCACAATCGACATGTAAGACCTCTTGATATTTTCTCCATAATATTCATTTGAAATCCCCCATGTGATGCCTCTAAATTAGGAGTTTCTATCCATCTAAAATAGAAAATCCACTTCACCTTATAAAAGATGTAAGTATCATATCCTTTTCTTTTTAATGTCCTCTTGAATAACGTTTAAGGTTTCCCTTTTTGTAGGTTGAATAGACCCTCCCATTGATCTAATCCAAGTCAAGTTGTTTTTTAGTGGTAACATTTGACATCTTCTATGAGGACTTGAACAAAAAACAATTCCTCTCAAAAGAAACATCTCCAATTAGATAGCAATAACCAGGTGGAATCTAAGACTTGCCATCGTCGCCTAAACCTCTAATGGCATAACCTTTAACACCCGCCCCCGATAAAAGAGATCCACTAGCTCAAACTCTTGAGCAACAGTTAAAGGAATAACATCATTTGTTTAAGGCCTACTAGAAAAACACGAAAGAGTTGTACATGATCATCTATGATCAGTAGCAACAACTCTAGCACTTGAAAGCACTTTAATCACCCCTATATGAACAGTAAATCACTTGGAAGCACTTTAATTACCCTTACATGAACAGCAAACCAAGTTTTTGGTCGTTATATACAACTATAAGTATGAGTTTTATTACCATGTTAAAAATAACTTTAATGATAGTTTTATAACTGTCGTCTTTGTTCATGTCAACAAAACAAGGTCTATGATGATAATTTATTAAAAATTATCATTAATAGTTCATTAAAAACTATCATTAAAAAGGATCTGTAATGAAGGTTTATTAAAAATTGTCATTAAATATCCCCTTTTAAAGATAGTTTTTAATGAACTATCATTAAAAACCCCTTTTAATGACAAGTTTTACTAAATTTTCACTAAATGCATTTTTATTTTTTTTAATAATGTAAAATTAAATACAAATTTCTCATATACAAACTATTAAAAACCTCATAAATAAATTTAATAAATGTATAAAATTCTTACATTCTTCTACACATCTATATATCCATTGTATACATCAACCACATCTCTTTGTCTTTTATATATTAATATAATTCTTCCTAATATCCACACAAACACAAAGTATTCTCGCCCAAAATTGTGATACAGTATATAATTACACACTTCAATAAAACTTATTTA
Organism: Moringa oleifera; assembly: GCA_021397835.1. Lineage (NCBI taxonomy): Eukaryota > Viridiplantae > Streptophyta > Magnoliopsida > Brassicales > Moringaceae > Moringa > Moringa oleifera. The sequence goes on from JAJFZO010000566.1 coordinate 3,820,984, forward strand.
ACTTATATAATTACATAATTTTGAAATATATCAATATTTATTCTTTTTATACACTTCAATAAAACAACCATACTTTCTTTCTTCTTTTAACATAATTACACTAACACATACATAATTGCTTCAAAAAAAAAAAGTGTTTTGTACTCAAGTCATCATTACTTTTTTCATGTATAAAAACACTTCAATATAATCAAATTTTTTAAAAAAAGATATAACATGGCATTGAGCATAAAGAGATGAAAATTTTAATTTCATAATTTAACTCGATATGTGTAATACAGAAGTTTAAATATACATTATCATGCTTGATCTTAAAAATTCAACTATATTTATATTTACAAAATTTTGAGTACAAATCTTACTTATTTACCTAAAAGGTTTAACTATCTAAGATGACGCTCCATGGATACTGTTTAATCTCTCTTTTCTAACTTCATTAAGATCTCACTGAGTGTAATTATCTACGTTCACTACAATTAAATTTTTTTTATAAGTACATCAATTACATAATAGTAGTATAATTAAATTTTTTTATAAGCACATCAATTACATAAGTATTTACATAAACAATTACTTCAAAAATTTATCATTTTCTAATGTGAGATGTCACAACTTATTTTCAACTGGGATGGAATTTTTGAATCGACTTAAAAAAGTACATTTTAGGTGATTTTCTTTTAAAAAGTTTTAAAAAATAAAAATAAAAAGAGTCGCTACCAATATTTTTTATGGTGTGATTGGACGCCAAAGTTTATTTGTTTTCAAAAAAATAAATAAAGCAATATTGGTCTTTCAAAATTAAAAATATGTGTTCGAGATTGACGACATGTGGGAAGGATTAATAACCCCACGGCACCAAAAAAATTGATACCAATTAATTATGATTATTTTTTGATTTTGAAATTCATTGAATTTTTAAAATTGATTCCCAAAAATATATCTAAGAAGAAATGTGTATGACATGAAAACAAGTGAAATTTTAATATTTAGGAGAATATAAAAGTTTAACTCTTGTTTCACTTTTAATTCTTCAAATCATTCTATGAGAAAAGATATAGAAGTTTCGTTCTTGCTTAACCTTTAATCTTAAAATATTTTTTTGTGATAGAGAATATGGAGGTCTTACTCTTGTTTAAACTCTAATTTTTGATTTTTTTTTTTGTGATTTATGCGAATTCAATGACATTTTGATGCACATGCCTCGTCACATTATGTAAAACACATAAATAATTCTTAAGTCTCATGACCTTAACAGAAATAAATAATTAATATTTGATATTTAAATCTGGGTCTTAAATTTAATTTTTGATTTTATTAATTAAAAAATAAAAATAAATTAAGAGCTATATAAACAAAATATTTTAGAAAATACAAATATTTTTCTCTTGAGATCTTTTCACATTTCTCAAAAAAATATTAAATATATATTTTAAATTTTATCTCTTTTTTAAAAAAATAAGTTTTACATTAGAGAGTATGAAAACCTCTCTTTTGAGATTTTTTGTATTTCTCAAAAATATCAAATGAATATTTTATTTCAAAAAAGTTAATTTTATATTAGAAAATATGAAAACTATTCTCTTAAAATTTTTTATACTCCTAAAAATTTGAAACATTTATACTTTAAATATTTTTTATTATTAAAGAATATGAAAACCTCTTTTTAAAGATTTTTTATATTTCTCAAAAATTTTAGATAAATATTTGATTTTAAAAAATTAATGTGACATTAGAGGATATGAAAACTACTCTCTTGAGATTTTTCATACCCCTCAAAACTTGAAATGCTTATATTTTAAACAATTTTTTTATTATTAAAGAATATAAAAATCTCTCTTTTGAGATTTTTTTTATTTTTTAAAAAATATTGAATAGTTTTTTATATTAAATATATGAACACTTCTGTCTTGATATTTTTTTATATTCTTCAAAAACTTAAAATATAATTTTTATTTATTTTTAAAAAATAATTCTTGCATTCGAAAATATGAAAACCTCTCTCTTGAATGATTTTATACTCTGAAGAACTTAAATATTTTTTATTTTTAAAATTTTTAAAGAAATTAGAATAACATCAAAGTGATTTCATCTTCTTTGAAAACATAGTTAAAATTGAAAGAAAAATAAAATAAAAATAAGACTTAATTTACCTAATAATTTCTTATGATGAACAATTTAAATTTATTATCTTAAAAAAACCCTTACATCTTAAAGTCATCTATCTTTCTCTCTTTTTTTTAAACAAAAAAATTCTTTCAAGCAAATACTCTTCATTTCATACCAACCTTTCTCCTATTTTTCTACCATTTTTTATTCTTTCAAGCAAATACTCTTCATTTCATACCAATCTTTCTCCTATTTTTCTTCAATTTTTTTCCTTATAAACGATGACCACTTTTCCCCCTAATCAGTCCTTTTTATTGCCATTGTATTTGTAAATAGGAGAATATGAAAACATTAACATATAAGTTAAATAACAATGCAAGTGAGAATAACATAAAGATAGGTAAAAAAAAGATAGATGGATGCAAGATGAATAGAAATATATATACATGCACACACACACAATTAAGTAAATAAATGAAAGAAAATATTCATAAAAACAAATATAAAGGGAAAAAAATAAATGATGATAAAATCACAAAAATGTTACTTTGTTCTTCAAGAGGAAGTTATATTTGAAAGTTTCTTCTCTGAATCACTCCTTATCAACTCTTTTTTATATGTATCTTTTTAAACTACTATTCCCCCATTTTATAAATTTCTCCAAATAATCAAAATTTCTCAACGTTCTCTCCTTAACCCCCTTTCCAAAAATTCCACTTAAGCTCTTGGTCAATGTGGGTATCTATATATCATGTTAAAACCTCCATTTAATATGGCTATAAGTAACTATAATGTTGTCTTATTGCAAATATCTTTGCAACAATTTCAAGATTGCAATATATGTTGTGAAATGCAATTACAGCAATTATAGCATTGTAGTATATGTTGCAAAATATAGCTGCAGCAATTGCAACCTTGCAGCATTGTAGCATATGTTGCGAAATTGGTGTCTACAACTACCTTTCTTTGTTCATTTTTTTTTTTTAGAATGAAAAATTGGACAAAGACTTAAAAAACCTAATTTTACCCCCTAAGGCTTGGGAACTTTCGCCTCTTTGCTCTCTTCACTTACTCTTCTTCAATTCTCATCTATTCTCTTTTGTCGTATATAGCAAGACTATAATGTTGTAAATAATGTTATCTTAGGAAAAACCGAATAGTTTCTATATGTTTCATTCAACAATAGTTAACGATGCTTTGAAAAATCTAAAAAGCTCCGTTTTAATGATGACCTCAACTTAAAAAAATAATTAATAAAAATAATAAAAATTAATAAAGATAATAAATAAATAAATAAATCTAAAAGGATTCTGTTCTAATAACGGCATCAACTTTGAAAATGGAAAGCTTAGTTCTAAGGATTGCGTTGTAGACATTAGCAATACTGCAGTGTTGCCAATTATGCAATGCTACCAATTCTACAATGCTACCAATTCTGCAATGTTGCCAATTTCATAATGTTGCAATGCTATCTATTGCTGCATCATAAATGCCCACCATCCAAGAGCTTATGGTAGGGATTTTAAAAGGGAGTATTGAAGAGTGAATGTTAAGAAATTTTAAGAGTTTGGAGAATATTTGGAGCAAGTTATAAAAGGGAAGATAGTAGCACAAAAAGAAAGCGAGAGATTTTCTTTGGTAAGGAGAGATTTGGAGGAGAAATTTTTAAATATTACTTCCTTTTGAAGAACAAGATAACATTTTTTGTGATTTTATCATAATATTTTTTCTTTGTTTTTGTTTGTTTTATAAATATTTCCTTTCATTTATTTACTTAATTGTTGTTATATATGTATATATATATATATATATATGTTTATTCCTCTTGCACACATATTTTTTCACTTATCTTCGTGTTATTCTCACTTGTATTTTGATTTACCCTGTATATTGATGTATTTATATTCCTTTATTGACAAATACACATAATTTTTTTTTATATACTTTCATGTTGAATGCATGAAAAGTTAAGTAAAAAATGGATAATGTATGAAAGTAATGAGCAAAAAAAATATATAATTTAATAGAAAATGGATGGGATGCGATATACAAACTAAAAAAAAAAAAGAAAATGAAAAAAAAAAACTAGTTAGAGGGGTAGTATATGCTTTTATATTGAATACATGAAATTTGCTTGAAAGAATAAAAAAAGAACAAAAAAAAAAAAAAGAGAAAGGTAGGTTACTTTAGGATATTAAGGTTGTTTTAAAATAATAAATTTAGATTGTCCATAATATAAAATTATTAAGTAAATTAAGTTTTGGTTTTATTTTTTATTCAATTTTAACTATGTTTTCAAAAAAGATGAAATCACTTTAATATTATTTTAATTTTTAAAAAAATTAAAATAAAAAATGCTTTAAATTTTTTTAAGCATAAAATCATTCAAGAGAGTTTTTTTTTTAAAAAAATTATTTTAAAAATAATAATACATGTTTTAAGCTTTTGAGAAGTATAAAAAAATCTCAAGAAAGATATTTTCATATTTCTTATGTAAGAATTATTTTTCTTAAAAGTAAAAATAAATAAATACATATTTTCAGTTTTTGATAAATATAAAAAAATCTCAAGAGGGAGGTTTTCATAGTTTCTAATAACAAAAAAATTATTATAAAATATGTATGTTTCAAGTTTTGAAGAGTATGAAAAATCTCAATAGACTAGTTTTTATATTTTTAATATATAATTAATTTTTAAAATATTTATTTGATATTTTTGAGAAAATATAAAATAAATCTCAAGAGAGATTTTTATACTCTTTACTATAAAATTTATTTAATATTTTCATGAGGAATATGAAAAGATTTCAAAAGAGGATTTTCATATTAAAAAATATATTTATAAAAAAATCTTGGTATTCTCTAAAATATTTTATGTATATGACCCTCAATTTATTTTTATTCTAATTAATAAAATTATAAAAGTTGAATTTAAGACCTATATTTAAATATCAAACATTAATTATTTGCTTGCGTTAGGGTCATGACATTTCAAAATTATTTATATATTCTATATAATATGGTTATGTATGTGCATCAAAATATCATTGAATAAATATGAATCACAACAAAAAAATATTTTGAGAATTAAGGGGTTGAACAAGAGTGAGACTTTCATATTCTCCATCATAAAAAATATATATTTTAAGTTAGATGTTAAGTAAGAGCGAAACCCTCTACATTAAGAGCAAAACCTCTACATTTTCTCTCAAAAAATGATTTTAAGAATTAAAGATAAAACAAGAGTTAAATTTTTATATTTCTCAAAATATTAAAATTTCACTTATTTTCATATCATGCATAATTCTTTTCAGATATATTTTTAAGAATCGATTTTAAAAATCAAATGAATTTCAAAATCCAAAAATAATCATGATCAATTGATACCAATTTTTGGGCACCGTGGAGGTCATGATCCTTCCCCACGTATAATCAACTCCCGAACCCATATTTTTAATTTCGAAAGACTAATGTTACCTTCTTTTTTTTTTTTTTTGAAAACAAATAAATTTCAGTGTTCAATCACACCATAAAAAAGATTTCGGACAATTTTATTTTCATTTTCTAAAATCGTTTCAAAAGAAAATCACCTAAAATATTACATTTTTTAAAGCCGTTTCAAGAATTTGACCTCGATTGAAAATGAGTTGTGACAGTTTAGCGACTACGCTGAGGATATTTAGAGAGTCAGTCCAAAATTGATTATGGATTACTTTTTAGTTTTGAAAATTGAAGTTTAATCTTGGTTCCCTCTTATTTCACATTTGTTGCATTTAGAATTACTGTTCGATTAAATTTTTGCTTGTTTTGCACACATACTTTACACTATGTATTGTCACCTAAAGTGTTTTATGACTTACGTAGTTCTTGCATATACATCGCTAACATGACATCAGCTTTCAATCGAGCTTTGCCCTTTAGGAGCGAATAGTCTCTATTCTTTCAAAAAGCACCTTGCTTCCGCAAAGGCTAGCGAAATATTCTCACTCAGATATATTTTTAAGAATCGATTTTAAAAATCAAATGAATTTCAAAATCCAAAAATAATCATGATCAATTGATACCAATTTTTGGGCACCGTGGAGGTCCTGATCCTTCCCCACGTATAATCAACTCCCGAACCCATATTTTTAATTTCGAAAGACTCATGTTACCTTCTTTTTTTTTTTTTTGAAAACAAATAAATTTCAGTGTTCAATCACACCATAAAAAAGATTTCGGACAATTTTATTTTCATTTTCTAAAATCGTTTCAAAAGAAAATCACCTAAAATATTACATTTTTTAAAGCCGTTTCAAGAATTTGACCTCGATTGAAAATGAGTTGTGACAGTTTAGCGACTACGCTGAGGATATTTAGAGAGTCAGTCCAAAATTGATTATGGATTACTTTTTAGTTTTGAAAATTGAAGTTTAATCTTGGTTCCCTCTTATTTCACATTTGTTGCATTTAGAATTACTGTTCGATTAATTTTTTGCTTGTTTTGCACACATACTTTACACTATGTATTGTCACCTAAAGTGTTTTATGACTTACGTAGTTCTTGCATATACAGCGCTAACATGACATCAGCTTTCAATCGAGCTTTGCCCTTTAGGAGCGAATAGTCTCTATTCTTTCAAAAAGCACCTTGCTTCCGCAAAGGCTAGCGAAATATTCTCACTCAGATTGTACTTGAAATGATTTATCATTTTTTAGAAATTAATACTTTCGCAGTAATTATAGTAGAGTTTCAGGGTGGCTTATTAATCTACTAAAGAGTAATCTAAGAACTTATAAAAAATTGATCAATTTCTCAAAGCCCAACATGTGGCAAGCCTAGGGGATTGAGAATAAGATAGGGCCATAGCTAGTCATAAAAAAAAAAAACCTTTAGGACAAAAAGATAGTCATGTTTTGTATACAAATGTTTTTCAATATTTTTATTCTGTTGTGATACTAACTCTTTGCTTAATGTTTGTTCTTTTGCTTTATAATTGCATTAGATATCATCAGGAGGATTATTACCTTCGTGAGCTTGAAAACAAGTGATAAACTTTTGTTAAATTCATAAAGTACCAGTAATCATGAAAGCTTCATACTCAAGCAACCTAATGTCAATTATGGTCCAGAGTTATGTATTTAATTATGGGCTCAATGTTAGATATTGACCATGTATGTAGATGCTTTATGAAATTAATGACAATCTATATTTGTTTTCAAAATGTGAAGTTAACAAATTCCTTAATATTTTTGCATTCATAATAACCATAATGCACACATACATTGCATTCTAACACTAAAATATTGGATTTTAGGGTAACAAGACAAGTATAGGGAAATTAAAACACCATATCATTATAAAGAATTATGAAACTCGCTCGAAGACAAAAGCTAATATGGAAGATCAGCAAGCTAAGATGAAGAGAATAGAGAACATGCAAAGAACCCAACATGGGATGATAAAAATCCAGCAAGAGGCACAAGAAAAGATGGCACGTAGTCAAGAAAAGTTGCAGTCCCAATTCCTCCAAATGATGAAGATGATGCAATTAATCATTAAGGAAAAAAAAGTTGATGTGGAATAAGAAGCTCCTGCAAATATACATGCCAGCAGAGATGAGACCTTTGTAGCCCACCAAGGAGATCCTTCACTTGATTACCCACCAGGATTTACCCCTGTTCATGAACCAAGGTGCGGTGCATACACTAGTATGCCAAAAACGAGATAAACAATCTGTGTCTGACTTGGATGCCAACAAAAATAAAGAAATTAAGGACTGAAAATGTCAATAATAAGGAATTATTGCAAAAGTATCGATAATGTTTAATATCCTCAAGGCAAGTGGGCACCAAATTGGGAAGGCCCATATGTTGTGAAGAAAGCATTTTCTAAAAAGGCCTAGATCCTAGCTGAAATGGACGGTGATGATCGCCCTAAACTGATTAATTCAGATATTATAAAGAAGTATTACACCTAAACAGAGGTGGTTTATCTTCAAAGGAAGAATAAATAGTGCTGGAATCATTCCCTAGTGAAAAGAAAAGAAGAAAAAAAAATCAATAGCTGCACATTTGCGAGAAGATATGGGTTAAAATTAGTATTCAAATTTTTTGAAGATGATAAAGATTGTCAAAAAGAAGGAAGCTCTCGAGTGAGATTTGGATAGATAAATAGCATTGAAATGTTCATTGTTCTTTATATTAAGCCCTATTGTCGATCATCGTGACTTTTGATCCAACATATCATAAAAACCATTTCAAATATTTCCTATTTAGTTAGTTGATTGCATCCTTAACTAAATACCTTTCCTTATAAAAAATCCTAAAAAATATTTGTTCTCCAAATTACCATTGCAAATATGATTCGATAAAGGAGTGTCAGTTCTAAAACTAAATAGTGATCAAATATAAATGAACTTATGACATTTTCGAAGTAATGAGTTACATGTTTCAAATTGACCAAGATAAATCTATAGATGGATAAGAATCTTATTGATCCTAGTGGAGTTGAAAACACAAGTAAAAATCTGATTTGTAGAGAACAATCAAATTCACCAACATCAAAGGGATAATAAACCTAAAGTCATTGTTAGATTAAATTCATCGATGTGATCAAAGTCAAGAAAGAAAAAGTTTATATTTTGGTCAAAATTTTATGATAAAATGATTGAAAGATGATTGCTCTTGTTCTAAAACCCAAAAAAAAAAAAAAAAAAAAAGAGAGAGAGAGAGAAAAAAAAAAGAGGAAGAAAGAAAACAAGAAGAAAGACGATCTAAAAAAGGAGAAAAAAAAAAGCGATTATTGCCCCTACATAAACATACATACATAATGCATTTCACATATCTTGTCCTGAAAAAAAAAAAAGGATAAGCCTGTTAATGAAGGCAGAAATAATTTCTTAGATAGGTCAGTTAGGTTTTTCTTTTTTAAAAAAAAATAAAACAATTTTTTCCTATAATTATCACAATTGTTACTGATTTTTTTTATTACTAAAGATAGTTATCAGTGAATATTTTCCAACAAACAGAATTCTTTAGATTTTTTAATATAACTATCAATGGACAAAGTCTTTTCAAGTTCTTAGAATAGTTATAAATGGATGAAACACTTGATCAGAATAGATGTTGATGGACAGAAACTTTTCAAATTTTCTAATACAATGGTTACTAGACGAAACCTTCAGATTATAGAAGGACCATCCTTAAAGCGATTTTGGAGCTTTTTATTTTCAAAGTTGATATCACTATTAGAATAAAACCCTTTGGATTTATTTATTTATTTATTATTATTATTATTTAGTTGAGGTCATCATTAAAATGAAGTCTTTGAGATTTCTCGAAGCATCATTAACTTTTGCTGAGTGAAACATACAAAAACTATTCGAACTCCCCCAAAATCATGTTAGAGACAACATTACAATCTTACTGCATACAAACAAAAAAGGGGAGATGAGAATTGAAGAACAACAAGTGAAGAAAACAAAGAGGCGAAAGTTCCTAATACCGGGGCATAAAATTAGGTGTCTTAAGCCTCTGCCCAATTTTTGATTCTTAAAAAATGAACAAATAGGACATCTGTAGACACCCATTTTGCAGTAATACTGCGATGCTGCCAATTCTACAATGCTTTCAATTCTGCAATGCTGGTAATTTTGCAATATTGTCAATGCTGCAATGCTACCAATTCTGTAATGCTGCAATGCTACCTCTTGCTGCATTAAATGGAGGCTTGGCCAAGGTGTATAAATACCTATTGCTGCGTTAATTTTCAAATATTACTTCCTCTTGAAGAAAAAGGCAATTGTTTTTGTGATTTTTTCATTATTTTTCTCATTTTTTATGAATATTTCTTTTTATTTATTGATTTAATTATTATTATTATATATGTGTGTATATATATATATATTTATTTATTTATTTATTCCTCTTGCACACATGTATTCCTTTACTCATCTTCATGTTATTCTCAATTGTATTTTTATTTACCTTATATATTGATGTTTTTATATTCCTTTATTTACAAATACACATACTTTTTTCTATACTTTCATGTTGAATATATGAAAAATTAAGTAAAAAATGAATGATATATGAAAGTAATGACAAAAAAATATAATTTAATAGGAAATGGATGGAATGTGATATATAAACTTTAAAAAAATAATAAAAAAGAATGGCTAGGGAAGTAGCATATGCTTTCATGTAGAATACATGAAATTTGCTTGAAACAATAAAAAAAAAAAAAAAAAGAGAGAGAAAGATAGGTAACTTTAAGATATTGTTCATAATGTAAAATTTAGATTGTTAGGATTTAAAATTTTTAACCTAACAGGAGCGAAATCATGCTTTGTAGGATTTGAACCTATGTTTAAATAACAAATCTCAGTAGGAACACTCCTAGCAATTCGCCTACTGCTTGATTCATTCATTACATGACATAATTTAAAAGTACTGACAATAAAAAATATTGATAATTTGAAGACTCAAAAAAAAAAAAAAACCATGCTAACACAAATAAAAATATTTTTACTCACATGGAAATGAATTGATCCAGTTCTTGTTTAAAATTATAGTTTAGAGGATCGAAACCATGTATATGAAGGCATGGGGCTCGATAACCACCAACATCTAATGATGCCTACACTAAATATCAAGTATATTTTGAATAAAATTATTTTTAATTTCAAATAATATTAATACTTACCTCAAGTTATGACAAAATAGTACTACTCTTTTGTCACGTGATTCCACCATTTTACTGTCAAGGTAATGAGCTTGGGTGTCTATACTTACAGACATCCTATTTGACAACCTCGATGAATCAGCAAACATAAAATATTTATCCAAGTCAAATGCAACAAGATCTATATAAAATTTAATGAAGAAATAAATAAAAGTAAAAAAAATAAATATAATGTAATCATGCAATAATAAACCAATAAAATACAAAATATATACATACAAAATATAAGCCTAAATGATAATGACACTCAACTCCTCCATATGACAAAATTTAATGATATCTTCTGAGGTTATAAATAATTATCCCTCAGCAGTAAAGACATCTATGTAAGTTATGTGTTTTGCTTCATCAAATGTCATCACCTTACTCACATAGTTATACATCTTCTGCAATATTGACTGTAGCCTGATAGAAGACTTGATGCGATGATTATGGTTTTGTCAATGTTGGTGCCTTTTTAACTAGCAACTTTTCTTGTTTCTTTTTAATCGATGGCTAGAAAAAAAAAATAGCACCAATAGGTTGAAACAATAATATATATTTTGCAAATACATTACCTCATATGCATCAATAATGAACCAATCTTGTGGCCAAGCAATAATTGAATTAAGTGGAGAAAAAAGTAGTCAATCCACCATCGTCGTTCAAACGAGGCAACTATGCATCACCATAAATAGCTACATCTGTCATACCCTAACATCACTTGCAACTAATGGATGCATATGGATCACCTAATTAAGGGTAAGATCCATGAAGATAACCCCTACTTGCCACTATATAATTTGATGACTATATGAACATCTAATACGATTTACACTACAACGATCTAAAAAATCACAAATTACGTTCATAATACTATCAAAATCCTATTTATAATGAATAGTGCATGACATACCTTAATGTTGTATAATGCAGGTGCTTGTGTTCTGCAAGCGTAGAGAGGTATCAGATATTCTTCATCATTCATTAATCCAAACATATTGAGACTAACTTTACTCAAACAAAATTACATTGTAAATCTTTTTAGCTAAACATTTGTTTTGTTTGCCAAAATGTTTATCAGAACATCTTTGTACTATGTGAATCACCTCATCATCTTTGCCAATTACTGCTGATTCAACTGCATATCTTAAAGGACACTCAATTTTTCAATTTTCCTAATATAATAAGTGACAATGACCTTGGATCCTTGACCACTGACGCGTTCGAGGTGCTAAAGTGTACCAAGAGCTTTTGTGAGCACACCTTTTAGACCTAAGGGTGTAAATTTATCTTATGTGTTTTGCATCATCCACTCATCCTATAATATTACAATAAAATTAATAATTCAACATGAAACTTATTGTTTCAAAAAATAAATAATAATGAAAACTAATATGATACTTATAATCTTCTTACCACACTTTCGATTGACTTTATTTATGCATTCTCATGTTTTATTTTATCGTGCTACCTTCCACAGTGTGGCACAATCAATTTGTTCATCAATACCTAAAGCTTGTTTCTTTTATTTACATGAAAAGTGAACGTGTTAAAATTTTAAAATGAGTAACTAAATGACTATATCACTAATAAGTAACTGAAAAAGTAAAAAATAACTTAAAAGTTCTCTCACCAACCCTAACAACCCCTTTCCACCAAGACTATTGTCATACTCATTCTTTTCTCTTTTCTCTTTTACCATTTCTCACTTTGATGTCAGTTTTTTTAATTAAAAAACTGATGATAAAAGTATCAAAAATGTTTTTAATGATAATTTTTTATAAAATTGTTATTAATTTGGTATCAGTTATTCCTTGTTTTGGAGTAGTGAGATCCCATCATCAACCACCCTTTCTCAATTGTCTCTCTAAGAAGATCATGTTGTCTCCGCCAATAGCATAAGATCCATGATGAGCAGTTTGAAATGCATAAGTGATACATCTGTCAACTTTTTCACATTGTCCCTCTCGATAATGGCTTTGTCACAGTCCATTCGTCATCCTATTCTGACTGCTTCACTTGTAGTCCTTCCTTAACATCCACCTCAGTGTACTAGTGAAAGTGTAAGGAATGCATTCTTCAAATTCTTAAACTCCTTTGAAAGCCTTAAACTCTTGCATAGTTATGATGAGGGCTTCATGGAGCTCGATCTTGTTGTAGGTAGCATCAGCTAAACCATAAATCTAATTGCTTTACTTTCTTGTAAAAAGTCTCAATGGACTTTTCCTTTATAGCCATAATCCCATCTAGCTCCATCATCTTGCACTTCATCCATTTGCTTTCTCCCATAGCTTAGTTGACTGGTTAATGGTGTCAAACATTGACTAGGCTAAGTCGTTATGCTCCTTTAGAAGGCTTGAGACGAGGAAACCCACTTCTTTAACACCAATATCCACTTCTATAGTGCTTACAAATGGCTAGCTCTAAAAAAATTAGTTTAGCTGAGATGAATCAAAGTAGAAAATGGATTTAAAGAAACAAAATTATTTATCGCCATGTGGAGGTAGTTGTTGTTGATCTTCATCAATACCTCTGTATCCTTAGGTAGCATCAAATTCTGGCATAAGGCATATGCCACTATTGAATCCAATATAGAGTTTTCGGTTGTTGTCTTTGTAAGTGGGAGTTAACCTCGCCATATCTCATACGTCGAGGTCAACACTTCACTGTAAATTTTTGTTGGTTAGGGCCTTCTTAGCTACCATTGTAACAAGGTTGCTCGGTGTAAGTATGTTATGTGACAATGTTGAAATGTGCATTACAATAATTGGGTAGTAAAGGAAGCATTGTTTAAACTCAATCTCGAACTACTCCTAAAGGGAGGAAGAGACCTTTTCTTCGTCTTGGAATTCGCCTAGGCAAGTAGTTTTCTTACTAAAACATGATCCAGGAGCTAAATGTGTGCAACAACCAAAAAGACAAGCCATAATTCACCAACATAGCTTGGGATAACAAGCAATTATCCCTACAAACCAATAAAACCAACTTTTTAGTCCTAACTACTCTCATAAGTATTGGACCTATTCTCTATGTCCCCTTGATACCACCTATGCCTTAACATCACTCTTAGAATAACAAAAGAGAAGTAAGAATCATAAATTACCATCAGAAGATGAGACCACAAATCCAACAATCAGAGTCCTCTTACTTGAAGTTAACAACTCTTTAATCGAGATAAGCCAATAACGAAGGCTTTAGTCATTTTGACAGCAAGGTCGTAAAGGATGAGACTTAGATTATAGGGGAAAGACTCTTAATAAGGAGACCTAAACAAAACTCTCTTAACAGACTCCTAATAAAAGGGCTCAAAGGGTTTTGCACAACAATCCTAGAAGGATCGATTTTAGTTTTACGTTATTTAGAGTCTTAAAGAGCTCGACCTTAGTAGGAGGCGTAGGCAACCAAGTCTATACTTTGCACAACCACTTGGGTTGCAGGTAGGTCTTTACGAGTTTGGTTAGGGGTTCTTGGTTTAGAGTATCTAAGAACCTAAAGAACAATTATGTGCAAAATAATTTCAGCGAAAGCGTAAGAAAGAGGAGTTCGCCAATGATTATAAAAAGACTCCAATTAAAGACCATCTTGCATAGAAAAAAAAAAAAGCTTCTTTAGCCTTTGTTAGATAAAGGAATCCATTGATTAACATCCGTTTGAAAAATAAGCTTCTAATCAAACTAAGGTACCAATAATGGTATTTGTCTATGAAGTCGACAACTATCTTTATGTATAAAAAATTGAAGAAAACCTTTAAATTTTCTCTCTCATACTCGAGCTCCCTACAACTTGGAAAACCACTAAATAATGCCACTTATTAAAGGCTATCTAGATAACGAAAATCTTCACTTCAAAATAGAAGTAGAGTTGAAATTTATGCATTGGAGGTCTTAACTCACCCTCTAAGGCCTCCTCAAACACACAAATGTAATTATCCATAAGGATCCATGACTTATCATGTGGCTGGGCTACTTTCAGTTTTATATCCTTAGGGATATTTCACTTAGACCTAATCTACTTCAATCTCTCTTATCTCATGATAGATGAAGTACTCTCATACACGAACTCGTCCACCATGAACTAGTCCACCATATCTTTTGATTCTAAACTTTTTTCCTCGTCACACTCCCAAAACTAGACCTACCCTCAAAATTTGACCCGAATTTATCACCTTTGATCACCCAAAAATATAACAAAGAAGAACAATATGGAACCAAAAGAACTCATTAAAAAGAGAAATTAAACTAAGAAACTAATTGAGGCAATAATGAAAGCACCCGAAGAGCAAGAAAAGTATATAACCATGGTTAGATTGATTTGTGGAATCAGCCTGAACCAAAAGATTAAGCAAGAAGCAAATGCAAGAAATGAAAAGAAATAGAAGAGCAGGAATGACATCTTAAATGATGAGTTTGACATTAAAAGCAACCCACACCTAACATCACCATTTTTATAATGACACATGGTAGCCCCAAGGTGAAAAGATACTAAGTTAAACCCAAAACAATGATTTTATGAGTCATATATTAAGAGTCACTAAAAGCGACTGCATTTCAATGGCTAGAAGGCTCTCCAGCAAATGGCCCAAAAGAGGAGCTTAAACCTAGGCTCCCCATAACTTAACTTTGTTTCTCCACTTTCATGAAAGGGCAAGTGTTATACACGTATCTAGAGAAGTCACGTCACTAGAACAAAACCTAACCAATTAGGCCTCTTCATGTCAAGTAAAAGGCAGCTCAACCAAGACCAAAGTTTGTTAGTTTAGCTCGTCAAAAGCGTTATCTCCACCAAGGATTGACCTTAGCTAGATCAAAATAATGGTTCAGCTCGATAAATCTACAACCTTAGCTCCTACTTTCAAACCTACCATAAATAGCTCAACTCGAAAGTAATTAGAATCAACTAGCAACCAAACAGCTCGAAAAATCCAAATTGATCACGAATTTCTTAAAATATCTTGCCATGATCGAGACACAAAATTTCTTGATATCTTCTTTATAATATCCACCCAAAGTCCTTCTAT
The DNA here is from genome assembly GCA_021397835.1 of Moringa oleifera. NCBI lineage: Eukaryota > Viridiplantae > Streptophyta > Magnoliopsida > Brassicales > Moringaceae > Moringa > Moringa oleifera. The sequence continues at coordinate 3,836,813 of JAJFZO010000566.1, forward strand.
GGTGGCTTTAAATCACGACTCTCTATCAGTCCAAAAAAAAAAATCCACTTCAAAGCTCTATAAAAGGCACAAGTACTCTTTCACGTGCTTCTTAATGCCTACAAGAATATCGATTATTGGTTTGCGCATTAAAAGAATCATTTTTTATAGGTTACGTATACCTCTCGACTGATCTAATTCAAGTTAAGCAATTTTTTAGATGATAACATTAGATTTTGGCTCAAACAACTATGAAAAATTAAGTAGATTTTTATTTTTAAAATATTTTAAAAATTACATAAATAAATTTTATATTTTATTTTAAGTATATCTCTTAAATTTGAATAATTTTTTACCCATAAGCTATTTTTTATAAATATTTTATATTTTTAATAATATAAAATCTTTTAAAAAATATTTTTAGTATTTAAAAAATTTTAAAATTTTTTATGATTATAATTTAAATATTTTTTATAATTATATAAAATTTCAAATCAAAATTTATTGTATAATATAATGAATTTGTGTACCTTAATTTTTATATTTATTTGTAACATTTAAATTAAACCAAATCAAAATATTATATATATAATTAATCCAATCAATATTTCAAAGTGAAAAATAAAACATAATGATAATTTAAATTTTTTATTTATATATTTACTCTTATTTTCAAAAATATAGTAGCTATAACCCTCTTAAAAATGTATCAACACAATTATAATTTTAAAAATAAATTAATGTACCATCATAATAAATTATAAAATAAAAATTATATAAAATTTTTAAATTATATCTTTTGTTACCAAAGTTTAAAAAATAATAAATTGAATCTCAAATTATTAATTTAAATCAAATTAAACAAGCGATTTTAAAAAATTAAAATTATTTTTTTATTAACATATTTCAAAATAATTCAAACAAATTTTATATTTTATTTTAAATTTATTTTCTTTATTGAGCATTAAAACTTATTTAACAACACAAAATATAATTTAAAATATATGTAATTTTTTATTTTAAATTATATAAATATTTTCTCTTCAAAAAAATTAACATAAAGTCATAAAAAGATTCATTTCCATTTAAATAATGTACAATCCCACCTATGAATTGCTACAATTGGAGGGCTCATCAGCTGTTAATGGATTGTACCACTGGGTGCATGACCACGGTTAAATCATTTCCTCGCCAACTTTTTCTTTACCGTAATGAGCCTTTGTCACAGTTCAAAGCATCAACCTCAAACTCAGATGCTTTGTTTAGCCATGTTGTCACTATGTTGTGCAAAATCCACCAGAAGACCATTCAGATATGGTGATTCAGATCAGATTGTACCAGCAAAAAGAGCCTAATCACTGTTAAGAAGCATGATTCAGGCTAAGATCATACCAGATGTGAAGCCATAACAAAGCTCATGATATCTCTTGAAGTAGAAATCAAACCACAACAAGAGAACATACAAAGTGCAGAAAACTCAAGAAAAGGGCTAATGTATTCTCGACCTATCAAAACCAAAACTGATACCACTACTAAGTCCAAGAGAAAGTAGACTTACCTGATCTAATGTAAAACCCAAAATTAAGATGGGGTATGCATGCATGCAAGTCAACCGTCAAGAAGATTACCCACAGGTGCATCCACCCATGGATTAAGTTATCTAAAAAATTTACACCCAACAGACTTCAAATAAAAAGACGGTTTTTTAACCACAGGAAAGTCACCATCCCTGTAAATAACCTTCAACTCAAACCCTTCGCAAAGCTAAGACCAGACAGTGCAACCGGAGTGGTAGCCCCTCACTTGCCGCCCAAGGTGGGGAACTGCCCAGGATCCTCAATGGATGGAGCTGGTGCGTTGCTTGGGTTGGCTGCATATCCACCTCTCGAACCACGACCACGGCCTCGCCCACGACCACCAGGGGTGTAGTACCTCTCCCCTTCAGCAGGCTTCAGAAAGTCATTTATGCTCACAGACTACAATTTGAAAAACAAACAAATAAGTACATTACACATAATGGTTTTAAGTCTACGGCTATCACATATTAGAACCTTTACAATTTAAGATATAGTTGAGCACTGTTAATGTTGATTCATTTCCCAATATTTTGCTCTATCTCACAAAATTATACTGAGGTCTTGGAGACAACATGATTGAGATAGATGCAAGGTAGATGATAATTAGAAAAAAAAAAAAAAGAGGATTAGTTGCTTCACAAGCGAAAGTAAAAAATCAAAGCAGTACTAGAGAAAAAGTGTAGGCAAAAGCGACAAAAATAAATCGTGTATAAAAAAGTGTAAACACCTTCTTGGCTCTCTCTTCTTTTTCAGCAGCATCTTTGCGTTTGTCCTTTTCAGAACCCTGACAACAAAATCCTTACAAGTCAAGCATATCCATGGGACTCTATCATATGAAAGTATAACATATTTGATGAAGTGGTCTTACCAGTTTGATGAAAATGTCATCATTGCTCTTCTTATTTGAAAGCTGTTGCATGGACTGAAGTTCTTTGTCCAAAGCAACTTTCCTTTCCTCAGTCTTTAGGGCCTGCAGAGCTTTCCTTTTCTCTTCACGTATCTTCTCATACTCTTCCAAAGTCATCTCCTGGCATAGACAAGGAAGAAAGGCATATGTGAAAAGTCAGGATGGAATGGCTGAACTTGTAGTAAGCTGTCATGACAAACCGAGCTGTCAGTAAAATTTGTAACATTTGGGAGAGGGGGGAAAAAAAAAAAACTCATAACTAAGTTAAAAGATCAGAGGACATGCTTGAGGCTCAGCTTAAAATTCCATTGACTAGAAACTTGAAAATGGAAATGGCAACAGAGGATACTGCATAGTTACTCAGACCCCATGACAGGTGGAACACCTCACTTATGATCATCACTATGCCTGAAATGCCATGCTTAAAATATGAATGTGAATCTACTCAAAATCATATAAAGTCTGCTTAACAAGTTGAAACTATGTTAGGCATTCAGAACTCAACATCACTATTTCTCAACTTCATTGCTACTTTATTCCATATTTAAATTGATCACATAATCAATACAGTTTAAGAATGGCCAAAATCATTCTTATCTTTTTACTTGATTATCAAACTTAGTCGAAGCATAAAGTGGCAGACACACATAATTGAACCTTTCCATACTACAAGGTAAAATGCAACAAATGGAAACCAAGTGCCAGAACTACAAGTCCATATAAAATATAATGGGAGTCAATGTCCCCTAAAGTAGAAGGTTCCAGCCAAGTGATTTAACCATTTAAAGACGTATACAGAAGATGTGTCCGAGTAACAATATATGTGCCTGCCTCAGCCAAATAATCCTTGATCTACGTAATCCTTTAGGGTTAGTCCTAATTAAGCAAATATCTTAAATTAAATACTTGCACATGCAACAGAAAGCAGATACAAGCACATAAAATGAAATGCATGTTTCTGGTAAACTGCCTACCACGGATCCGAGACACCATACAAACACTGGAAGACCTTTGGAGCATTCAAAAATAGAAGCTGCTTAGCCCTTATGATGACATCATAAAAAAATTAGAAGGTCGATAATTGCACCACACTCAAAAGGGAAGAAAGCAATTACAGATAAAGAAATGCACTCTGATCTCCTCAGATCCTGGAACATTCCCCTATTCATGAAAAAGGAACCAATGCTGATTCCATCACTGAGAATATTTTTTAAAATGACCATAACCATTAGCAAGAAAATAAACAAGAGTCCAACACAAGGAAAACAAAGAATAGATGCTCAAAACTACACAGTACGATCACTATTGTTCCAGATTTTAAGGTTAATAGAAGACTTGGCTATTACAAGAAATCCCTACATCAATTAGTTGTAAATTCTAAGTTTTCCCAAAACCCATTAGACAAAGGTGTTCAAGTTGGGAAATTTGCTCAAACAACATAATTTACCTTCTCCTCAGGCTCCTTCTCTTCAGGCTCATTCACAGGGCTCTCCTTATTTGCATCAGTAGCTTCTTCAGCTCCTGCTTGCTTCTCAGCACCCACATTCTTCTCAGTCTCAGCAACTGGTTCCTCATTTTCCCTTATGTTCGCAAAAGAACCAAACATATTAAAAATATGGTCAAGAAAAAAAAAAGAGAAACTACATCTTTCATTGAAACATTTAAGTTTTAAAACAGACTAGAGAGGAAAATATAAGCTTACTGAGGAATTTCATCAGTCGGAGTTCCCCAATTACCGCGACCAGCCCCATCACGTTTAATCTCGCTCCTATTAACACTTGGGCTTAATAATAGAAATAACAACCATAAACCTAATAATGCAGGACTGTGACACAACTTTATTTCAAAGAAAGCATCTCAAATAAAAAGAATACTAACCCTCGTCCAGTTCCACTGCGTCGTTCATACATCCTCCTAGGGCGTTCACCCTCTCCAGAATCTCCATTACTGAAACCACCTCGGCGACCACCCCGGAAAGAACCACGGGGCGCGCCATAGCCACGCCTTTCAGAGGGCTTTCCTGCATCCCCTTCCTCGGAGGCTCTGTACCCTCCAGAATATCCATTGTTGTTGCCAACAGTATCACTGTTGCCAGCATCACGGTTAAATCCGCCACCACGTCCACGGCCATAGCCACGCCCACCACCTCGTCCACGACCATAGCCAGTGTCATTCTTTGCCTCCCGCACTACTCAAGAAAAAGTACACTTATGAGAAAATAAGAGACACAGGTTTAACTGAATATAGCCACAACGAGAAAGATCTCAGTCAGGACACTGATAGAAGAAGCGAAGTAAAGAAACAATAATAGGAATATAAACTTTAATTCTTCATCGATGGTTAAAGTAGCAAACAACACTTAAACTTAAGCATTATAAAAGAACTTCCCCGGCAATTTAGAGAGCTCAATTGACCAGCACTAACCAAGCTAAGAGAATAGAATAAAATCCAGCATTTATGGAGAATCCAAGACCCCAATCCAAATAGTAATATTGGCTCAATGAAGCAAGTATATATATATATATACATATATAGACACACACACACACACACACCAGGAGATTTTGGACTGCATTAACCCCTTATTCATTTCCACTTACCCCAGCAACATATGTCAGGGATCACATCAGGCATAAAGCATCAAGCAATTTATATCTACCAGAACAAAAATAAAAGAACTAAATTGCAGAACTTTGGAAACAGATTTTTAGTTTTGATAATTGGGCTCACGCTCTTAATATTCTAAGAAAGCCACTGAAACCGTAAACTGAGAAAACCAAATTCATGAATCCCATATAAATGGCTTACAAAGATTCTCTAACCACTATGTAAATTTGGAAAACTGAAATGGCCAAGTCAAAGCAATTGCAACAATCAATAATTCTAAGAAACTTTGCAGCTTATTTTCTTTCAACTTGCATGCAAAGAATTGTAAAAAGGCCACCTCAAGAAAATTAATCTTTGAACATCTCCGAAGCCATATCAAGTAAATTTATCAGATTACTTCCCTTTTCCCTTGTCTCTCTCATCAACTACGCACATTCAGAAAAATTAACAAAGAAGTGGAAGAAGAAGGCACTGATTAATTTCTGAAGACCAAAAAACGTTTTTTTTTTTTTTACAAGCAACTGGAACGCCAGATAAAACCGAGGGAGGAATTCTTCCTCCCTTTTCTTCTAATCCGCTAAACACAAAATCTGACACCAATCAATTCAAAACAAGCAGAAAATATGGGCTCATAAGGCAATAAACACGGCGTAAATACAAGCTCACCAGCTTCAGCAGGAGGAAGTGGCTTGGACGGAAGCTTAGCCGGCTTAGCTGGCTGAGACTGAGCTTGAGCAGGGGCAGCTTTCTTGGGCTTCTCAAGTTTCTGCTGCTGAGCAGCAATCAACTGAGTTGGGTCCTCAGTGTCATCGTCACCCAAGAGGTCAAAAGGGTTCGTCGTTGCCATTTCTCGCTTCGACACTCCTGAAATATATGGACTCAGATCCAAAACCCCGGCTTTCAAGTGGTTAACGAGGGAATATAACCAAAAAACCCTAGTGCTTGTTTAAAGCCATGAGGTAATTGATCCAAGGTTTGCACAAGGCCGATAAATTAGCGAAAGCTAGATGGAGAAGAGCGTTTGGGAGGCGAGAAAAAGGAAGAGTGAAGCGATGAGAGGCTTGGAAAAACCTAGCCAATGCGGCAGAGAAAGGAAAGTGAGGCAAAGCCTAATCTTAAAAACCCTACTGGGAAATGTTAGGCTGCGAGAGGGTTCACGTCAAACATTGTTAGGGCTTGTTTGTTTTTAGCATCCGCATGCCTAAGAGAATACCAATTTTTCTGTTTTATTATTTATTATATCTGACACAAATTAAATAAAAAAATATTTAAATATTTTCTTCCCTTTCAAATATTCCCAGAATTGGCAAATGACTTTTCTTGCTTTATTATTTCCTATTTTTATCATTTATTTTTTTATTTTTTAAATATAAAATATTTTCTCCAACTCAATGAGATTAATGCTATTCATTAATTTATAAAAATAACTCCATCAAATTGTTTATTTGAAGTTTAACATTTTAATTAAATTAAATGTATTTAAAAGGTAAAAATATTTATATTTAAAATTTCACAAGAATTTTTTAAAATAATTATTAAATTAGTTTAAATTATATTTTTACTTAAATTTTTTTTAAAAAAAGTTTATTAAATCATTTTGATTGCATTAAATATATAACATATTTACTTACTAATAATTTAAATGATAAGAATCAAGATTGATAAAAATCGAAATAGGTAGATATAGATTCAGAATAAAATGTTTACTTAACTTTTAAGGATCAAGATTGAAATCTAATTCATATATTTATTTTGATTCAAAATCAAAAGAAAATATTACAAATTTACTTATATATTTTTAAGTAGATTTATATATTTCTAATCATTATTATATATTTTAATAATTATTACAATTTTGAAAAATATTGATAAATATTATTTATAAATATATGTATATATTAAAATAGATTTAAAAAATATCACCAATTTTTTACCCGTAATAATTTTTTTAATTTTGCTCATATATTTTATGATAAAAATAATGATGAAAAAATTAGGATATTTTTGATTTATTGATTTTTTATTTTATTTAAATATTTTAGAAATATTAATGAAAATTAATTCTCATGAGGGTTTAGAATTGTCACTCTTACTTTTTAATTTTTTATAGTTTTTTTTCTCATTTCATGATAAAAACTATAAAAAAATATAAAATTCATTTTAATTTCCTATTTCGATTCTCCACACCTAATTAGTATGTCATTAATTATTTTGAGATAAAACTTCATTGTTTTAAATTTAAATACATTGGTTTTACGTAAAAGAAATAAAGAAACGTTTCTACAGCTAAATTGCCTTTTATGACTCATCAACTAACTCGAAGAATATGCCATGTGGTCTAAAACCAGTGAGTCTCACACTTCTTCGTTGAGCAGTTAATGTCCTTTAATTGTGGGTATAACGGTTGCTCTCAATTGATTTTGTTTGCTTCAAAAGGGAGGGAGCCGTGCTGGGGACAGGCCTGGAGAGCTTAGAAGCTGTAGCCCATTTAGCTGGAGAGTCCTTTGGGTCTGCTCCTTATGACAAATAAATGCATCGTCACAGGAGGTCCTCGCCTTTCCTCAAGGTTTTCTCGATATCCAAACGTCATTTCTCACGTTTCTCTGTCTTCAGAGTCCAAAACCCAGATGCCAACCCGAACAGAGAAGCCATCCCCTCCAATTTCTCTTCCCTTTCATTACGCGAAAGCCACTTGGTTCCCTCCGGTATCATGACCGCGAGAAGTCAAACCTCCCATGTTCTTAATAAATCTACATCATCATGTTTTCATAAGTGTAATGATGTAATTTCGTCAAATAAGATCATTTCTGGCTATATTCGTTCAGGTGATTTAGATTCGGCTCTTAGTGTGTTCAATAGCATGACGGTTAAGAACATAGTTACATGGAATTCAATTTTGGCTGGGATCTCTAAAGAGCCCGGGAAACTGAAAGAAGCACTGGAGCTGTTTGGTAAAATTCCTGAACCGGACACTGTTTCATATAACATTATCTTAGCTTGCTATTTACAGAATTCCAATACAGAAACTGCTTCAATTTTCTTCAATAGAATGCCCATGAAGGACACTGCTTCATGGAACACAATGATATCGGGTTTTGCCCAGAAAGGGGAGATGGTCAAGGCACGGGAATTGTTTCTGACAATGCCAGCAAAAAATAGTGTCACATGGAGCGCGATGATTTCTGGGTATGTCCAATGTGGACAACTTGATGTGGCTGTGGAGTTATTTGAGGCTGCTCCAGTTAAGAGTGTGGTAGCATGGACAGCAACGATCACTGGGTACATGAAGTTTGGAAAGACTGAGTTAGCAGAGAGGTTATTTCAAGATATGCCCGTGAAGAATTTGGTGACATGGAACGCTATGATTGCTGGTTATGCAGATAATTCTAGAGCTGAGGATGGTTTAAAGCTTTTCAGGATGATGTTGAGATGTGGCATTAGGCCAAACCCATCAAGCTTGAGCAGTGTTTTGTTGGGTTGTAGTCAATTATCTGCATTGCGATTGGGCAAGCAAGTTCATCAGCTGGTCTGCAAATCTCCCTTGTGTAATGATACAACTGCGGGGACTTCTTTGATCAGTATGTATTGCAAGTGTGGAAATCTGGGAGATGCTTGGAAATTGTTTCCAGAGATACCAAAAAAAGATGTTGTCACTTGGAATGCAATGATTTCTGGATTTGCTCAACATGGGCAAGGGGTAAAAGCTCTTAGCTTGTTTGATGAGATGAGGGACAAGGGATTAAAGCCTGATTGGATCACTTTCGTTGCACTACTATTGGCTTGCAACCATGCAGGAATGGTAGAGATGGGGCGTCAATATTTTCATATAATGGTGAGGGATTATGGAGTTGAAGCTAGAGCAGATCACTATACATGTATGATTGACCTTCTTGGTCGAGCTGGTAAGCTAGTTGAAGCTGTAGACTTGATCGAGAAAATGCCTTTCAAACCACACGCTGCTATATTTGGAACTCTTCTGGGTGCTTGTAGGATTCACAAGAACTTAGAGATGGCTGAGTTTGCTGCCAAGAACTTGCTTAATCTTGATCCAACTAGTGCAGCTGGTTATGTCCAACTTGCCAATGTTTATGCAGCAATGAACAAATGGGATTATGTTGCAAAAGTTCGACAATTGATGAAAGAAAATAAGATTGTGAAGACACCTGGGTATAGTTGGATTGAGATAGGAACCATTGTTCATGAGTTCAGATCAGGTGATAGGATTCACCCTGAACTGGCTTCTATACATGAGAAATTGAAGGAGTTAGAGAAGAAAATGAAGCTTGCAGGTTATGTCCCTGATCTTGAATTTGCATTACATGACGTGGGAGAAGAACAGAAAGAGCAGCTTTTATTATGGCACAGTGAAAAGCTAGCCATTGCCTTTGGACTTCTCAAAGTGCCATTAGATACCCCTATCCGAGTGTTTAAAAACTTGAGAGTTTGTGGAGACTGCCACCATGCCACCAAGTACATATCAGTAATAGAAAGAAGGGAAGTTATTGTGAGAGATACTACAAGGTTTCACCATTTCAAGGATGGGTCTTGCTCTTGTGGTGACTACTGGTAAGCTTACACAGTTTCATTGCACAGTGAGGTTTTTCCTGGAGGATTTCAATTCATTGCCTGTGCTGGGAAGGTAATCAACTTATGCCAAGAATTCATTATATATGGAAAGGATAATATTAATTCAGGTTTCTGCTGATCCAGATCACTTGGTCAAGTGGGCAGGGTGAGTTAAGCTTTAGTTGTATATATAGAGAAATACATTGCAGCTTTTGAAGCCCTTATTCTTCCACATTTCAAGCACTTTTGGTGGTTGCAGGCTCTTTAAAAGCTAACAGCTTGTTGGATTAGCTGCCAAGGGCTTCCTTGATCTTTAATCAGATAATTGCACCGGGTAGTCTAACTCATTGATTTCCACTGAGAAATAAACAAGATGGAGCTATCTTCCTAAAGTTTGTCCAAGATTGAATACCAGCAGAGGAAAGTAAGTGTTTTTTTGAGTAAGCCGTGGTTCATGAATCATGAAGTTGTAGGATTCTTCAAGAGTCAACTTATACATTAAATCTTGAATTGGGGAACAAATGTTTGGATAGAGTGGAGAAGATAAGAGAGAATATGTACTTGAAAAGACAGCAGTTTGTTTTGTATTACTCAGTCTTGAAATGTTCTCTGGAACTTGACCGTGGTACACAGTGAACACCACAGAAATAAGATGGAATGATAAATGAGAAAGACAAGATGGGGTCTGCGGTCATGGTGGGTGACACCAAGCTTTGAAGAAGGATCAAGAATTAAATTGAATTTCCTGTGGAGGATCTCGCAATCCAGGGACAAAGGCCATGAAATCTATGTCAGACTCCATTAAGGCCATATCAGGATGACAGTATTTCCAACAAGTAACTTCATAATCAAACCATTCCTTACCTGCTTAGTGAAAACTTTATTGATCTTTTTTCGCTTTCTGAAACCATGGGAAAGGTCAGTTCCATATCTAATCAGCCTGCATTTAAAATACAGCACTTGCTTATCTGATTCTTCACATAATAAAGAGTACGACATTGAAGAATGAAGGACAGCCATGGTGGGACTAGCGAGGAAAGATTCTTTAACATAGCACCAAACTGGCTGTGTACATATGGGCAAGCAGTAAGATGGGTATTTGGATTAGCCAAATCTCATGACCTATGCATGATTTTCCTTTAGCCATTGGACTTCCCAATCTTCAATCATTCTCCTACCAACGAGAGAACAAGTTATGTGCAAGTCGCATCTTGATGTATAGAACTTCCACTATAGCCTTTCACCAACAAATTGCATAGATTTGAAATATTTGTTGCAGTTGCCAGCACAGTTTGCAAAGATAATTAATGACCAGAGCTTCTTGGCAACAAAGGGTAAGAGGCAGAACAAAGCAAATACTACTATTCACCATTGTTCCTAATTTATACAAACGGTTTTCTTTTTCCAACAATCAAATACATTGAAAAGAATGACAGTTTTAGCAAAGTGTTGAAACAAGTGACAAGATTAAGTGAATCATGACAAGTAATCTTCTTAAAGTCAATGCAGTAAGAAACTAGTTTTACAAGCCAGAAACATCAAATGTTAACCAGCTAACACTAATCATCTTTAAGAAGAGCAGCAACCAGACTTTTGATTGACTGGCTGTCCGCGAATCTGCACTGTTGGAGGCCTGGCATTGTTCATAGCTGGTTGACTTGCCATCCTGCATATAAGAAGAATGCGGAGTCAGCATACTGGCCCATCATCTTGAAGGTAACAAGAGAAGTACTCTTAATCTATTGGAAAAAAAACTGCTGTTTCCTTTCTATTTCTGACTATAAAATGTAAGACAATGGTGCAGTACCTAGTCTTGATCTCGGCAGCCATAGCCATGAAAGCCTGCTCCACATTAGTGGCATTCTTTGCACTTGTTTCCATGAAAGGAATCCCAATTTCATCCGCAAATGCCTATACAGAAAAAGTGAGTCCAGTGATGAGAACCCAAATCTTTTTGAATAGCTGAGTACAACAAATTTGAATTCAACAACAATTCATTAAGGAAACTGAAAGTAGTTTTACCTTAGCTGTCTCATAGGACACAACTTTCTGGGATGTAAGGTCACACTTGTTACCAACTAGAAGTTTGTTCACATTTTCACTTGCATATCTGTCAATTTCGTTCAACCATTGTTTGACATTGTTGAAGCTCTCTTGGTCTGTGACATCATAAACAACCTGCAAAGAAAGCCTAACATAAGGAGCAAGCTCCAAAGCAGACCAATAGTAAGAGAAAATGATGAACTCACAATAATGCCATGAGCTCCTCGGTAGTAGCTGCTAGTGATTGTCCTAAAACGTTCTTGACCTGCAGTGTCCCACTGCATGTGGAATTGGAAGAAAAAGTCAATCAACTACAATATAACCAGAAAGTTATACTCAAGAACAGAATATGCTTGACGATACATAATATGTCTAATCTCAAATTCTCTAATGAATATCACAAAATGATATAATTTATAAGCAACAATAAGCTCCCAAAGCAGAAAGAGAATTTAGTAAACTACGAATCCCGTCTCTATTTGAATCAAAATTCTGAAAAACAAAGCCAAGACACAAGGCAAATCAAGAACTTACAATTTGAAGTTTAATAGTTTTCCCGTCCTGTTCAACAGTGCGGATTTTCTGCATAAAGGCATACAAAAGTAATTATGTTTGCGTATTTACATTTAATTCACAATTATAAGGCCCAAGATGCATTGATGGCTTACAAAGTCAACTCCAATTGTGCTGATGTAGCTATCCAGATATGAATCATCCTGTTTCCACAAAAACAAATAAGACAATTAAAGAATGCAAAAGGGTTACATTGTCAAGCATTTCTACAGGTATTGAAGACAAGAACCATTAATCAATTACCCAGTGATATCAACATAACAGTTTAAGTTTATATAAACAACTCCCAAGGCAATTTTCCTCATTTGATTCTATGAAGCATGCGAAGCAAAATACTAACTATCGGGGAAGAAAAAATGGGTTCATCCAAGAAAAATTTCACAGAAGCTTATCTGAAATTCCACCACAACCTAAATGATATTAAATTTTTTTATTACAAAAAAAAATTGTGAGCAGGTCAGACAACAAGAAAGAGGGAAAAAAGAAATAGACAATTCTTTAAAATTCCTTAAAAAGTTAGAACAATAAACCATATTTACTGAAGCAGTTGAACTCATAACCCAGGAGGGGGGGGGGGGGGGGGGGGGTGTGGTGTGGTGTGGTGAAGGGTTAAAGAACTCATCAGATTAACTAAGAAGAAATGCAAACGGATGGAATAACTTACAGCAAACCTCAGAAGCAAACAGGATTTGCCAACACCAGAGTCTCCAATGAGCAAAAGCTTAAACAAATAATCACTGCAAATATGAAAACAGCAAAATTAATACATACTCACATAAGGTTCCATCAAAGATCCCTTAGCAAGAACAAACACAACAAAAATACAAAAACACTGCTGCATAAAGACTTAGGTGTTCACATTTATTTCAGTTGCCTCAACACATGACCATGTTCACATAGATACTCAGAGAATCAAGATATATGCAGACAAGTCCATAGCACCTTCATTCACACTAAGCCAGGATAACATACATTTATGTATGAACATATTTAAACCAATAACAGACATATGACAGCTACTGTATGTAACCCTCTAGAGAAACCATCAACCGAATTCCTTTCATGTATACCATTTCCTAAGGCAACATATGATGTGGTTCACTAAGAACTGTAAATTAATTTCTACCAAAAAAAAAAAAGAAAGAACTCCAAATTAATTCTTTTAAACCCAGGAGGAATTAAAGCATACAATGAAATATAACTAACACATATAATACATGTACACAGATCAGGGCAATCTCGTATTCATTAAAGCAAAAGGAATTTATTCCTTCCATAGCTTAGCCAAAACTCAATCAAATATTGTACATTTCCACTTTAGTACTTACTGAAACATCAAATCTATTACCACAACAGATCTTTTCAACTGATGCCCAAAGCAGCAATTCACACCTTACTTTTCACCCAATTCGACAAGGAATCCAAAAACCAATGAGAATTCAACAACAACATCTAAAAGGATATAATTGCTCACAGATAACCATGTCATTTAAATCAACCCAAAATCCGGTCAATGGATCCAAAATCAAACCAAGTGGATCTAAGAAATCAATTATATGATTCATCCCCAATCAAACAAAGCCAAAAAGAATCACAACTCAAAACTATCAAAACCATAACTTGAAAGACAAAATACAGAACCAAAATCACCTTCCCTTCACAACAGTTCACCCCAGATCCCATCATACGAAATCAAAACCACACATGAATTTAACGCATACGAAAGAAAAAGTAAAAAGCATCCAACTTTGACTGTCTCACAAATTAAGGTTAAATCGAAGCTTACTATTCGGGGTTCATGGTTGCGCGGCAGTAGGATCTTGTGCTTCACGAGGCTTTGGACCGATATCGGAGCTATATGTATTTTCCTTCGAGAAATTGGCCGAGATTTTGGACGTGTCGTCGGCCGATGGAGAGAGAGAGAGAGACAGAGACAGAGAAATGAAAAAAGAAAGGAGAAATGTAAGGAATTGAAGAGAGATGCGCATCGTGGTTTGATTTTAATGAATGTAAGTGGGCAGGGGGGAGGGGGGTTGGATGATGTGGCAACAGCAACCGATGGATGCCATCTGTTGGGCACTTGTGTTGTAATTACAAAACTACCCACTTCTTTCCCTACAACTACCGTCTTTTTATTAACAAATTAATATTCTCTTCTGTATCTTTTATTTATTAATAGTTTTTTTCCTTACTTTAATTTGTTTCGTTTCTCATTTTTTATAGTAATTTATGTGAATGCAATATCAACCTTTTGAGATTTATTTTTAAATAAATTTTAATTTTTAAAAATATTTTAATAAATTTTAATTTGTTGATTATACTTAAATTGATATAAAAATTAGAAATATTTTTATTATTAAAATATTTAAAAAATATTTGAGTGAATTTTATATTTTATTTCAAGTTTATCTTTTAATTTTAAATAATTTTTATAATTTTTTAAAAATATATTTTTAGTACTAAAGATTTTAAATTTTTTATAGTAATAATTAGAATATTTTTATATTTAATTCAAAATTCATAATAAAGAATTTTCAATTTAAATATTTTTAATTTTTAAATATTTTAATAAATTGATTTGATGAAAATTGATAAATTAATATTTATTTAAATTTTTCTAAAAACATAAATTTGTTTGAATAAAGAGAATGCACTTCAAATATTATATAATCTTTACTCATAATTTAGTTTTTTATTATATTTATTTTTTAAAATGATAAAAACTACAAAAATAAATGAAAATTCCAAAACAAGATGTGAAAGCTATAACCTAAATTAGAAAAAAAATCCCATCACAATCTTTATTTAAATTATTTATTTCAAGTCACTTCGATGAAATGTTTACTTCATAAATATATATATAAAAGTATATTAAATTTTGGATAAATATATCATAAAACCCTAATATTTATTTATATTATTAATCAAACTCTCATGTTCAAAAAATGATAAATCGAACCTTAATATTTTAATTTAATTCAAATTAAATCTTAATTTAAATAGTTATAAAAAATTAGATGTATTTTCATTGTTGAAATATTGTAAAAATAATTCAAATAAATTATTTACTCTATTTTAGATCCACTTCTCAAATTAATCTGAATAATTTTTTATACTGATCTATTTTTTTGTGAATTTTTTAAAATTTTAATATTATAAATTTTAAAAATACTATATATTTTTGGCACTTAAAAAAATTTGAAACTCTTTGTAATCATAACTGAAATATTTTTCTTATATTTATAAAAAAATTTTAAGTCAAAATTCGTTATATAAGATTTTCAATTTGAATATCTCTAATTTTTAAATTTTTTAATAAAATTTAATTTATATCAAATTAATAAATTAAGTTTGAATTAGTCAGTTTTAAAATATAAAGGTTTGATTAATAATATAAGATAAATATCAAGATTTTATAAAATTTTATTGTTAAATTTATGAAAAACTAATAAAATGCTACAAAAATGAGATAAGTAATTTTTAATGATAATTTTTTATTTTGTATTTAAAATTATTTTATCAAAAATCATCACTTAAATATCAAAGTCTTTCCAATTAAATATTTGTTAATGTTCTCTTATTTTATTATAGATCTTTATCAACTTTAAATGTCAAACTGGTATGGTCGTGAAATATCAATTTTTAATTTTGGTAGCTTTAGAGATGTTATCAACTGACATGATGATATTTTGGCACACATAATTTCATAAATATTATCACATTTATAATTATTTTTATGATAAAAATTTTCATAACTTTGAACTGCATATAAAAAAATTAATAATATGGCACAATGAAAAAATCTGTAAATATATTAATTTTATATTTTCATGCACTTTAAAAATCTTCTTTATAAGTTTTCTTCTTTAGTATAAAATAATTGAAAGTGAGAAAATTTTGATTTTAAAACCCAAGAGAGAAGTGTACCTTTGTGACAATATTTAAAAAAAAAAAAAAGTGGTCGGCCAAATTATAGGCCACTTATTTCTTTTTATAATAATAATAATAATTATTATTATTATTATTAAGTAAAACCTCCAAAACTATATGAAGAATAGGTTGACCGCAAGCTTCTTAATCTAAACTAGATTGTATTTTCTTAAATAACTAATTAATTAAAACAAAAAAATAATGATATGCACCGTTATGATTTTGACATGTATTATAAAACCATAAGATCATTTTCATTATTTAGATCCTTAAGGGACACCATTAATATGATTATGAGACACCAATTCCTTTAACAATGACATCTATTTGATTTTATGCAAAACGACAAGTTTTAAGAATTTGTGACACTATAAATTGTGCGGTATGAAATATATTTTTATGAAAAAAAAAATTTATCATCATATGATAAATCCTAAGATTAGGAAATGCTCACGTAATTATCTGGAAAGCCCGTTTACGTATTGAGGCCTTCAAGTAAGGATTGAGATTAAAATCCGATGATTAAATTAATTATCCATTCTGTCAAGCTTTTTAAAATAATTTTTGATGTATTTATATTATTATTAAAATAATAAAAAAATTATTGACAATAATGCCTATTAATTTTTCTTGTTAATAATAGTATTATTAATCTTAAATAATAAAACAAATTTTAATAACAAAAAGATGCTTTTTGAATGCAGATTACAATTAAATAAATATTATTGAATTAATCAAGTGAGGAAAAAAAGAAATATAAGGGTGTTTTGGTCATTTCAGTGCAAAAGTAACATGTAATCAGCGTTTTGCTATGAATACGCGCAGCCCATGCGCGGTTTGGGTTTCGAGGAAGGGAAGCCAGCCAGGGATTTCGTGGTTGTTTCAGTAACGTGTATGTCTGCGTGAAGCAACCTATGAAACATCTTGACCACGCTCAGCAGAGGCGCGTGACATTGACTTGCGTTGGAACGAGGTCATAAATGGTGGGCTTAAGAGATTCAGGTTCTTGAAAGGACAGTTGTCCGATGAGAAAAAGGACTTTGCTTTCGCCGTTTGTGGTGTCGGATACGAATCAGAAAAACATCTGACATGTGAGAAACGTTATCGACAGAGGGAGAGAGATGGTAAGTGATCAACTGGGTTGGAAAGCGTTTGTTTCAAGAGAGAATAGAAAATGGAAAATTTATGAACTACGAGACACTTTTTCCCAGCAGTGGTATTAAGATGCAATAAAGGGACAAGATTATATTTGATGGGCATGTTGTCTTTATTGATTAGCATGGTTGGAAAATAGGTTGAAGATTTTTTTGAACTAAGTTTACGGTGACTTTTTTTAAAAAAAATGAAAAATATTTTTATAATTAATTTTATTGAATTAATATTTGTAAATATTTTTTTAAAAATTAATATAACTCAAATTAAAAAAATTATCAAAATTGACGCTGTTTAAAAATTTTCACAAAACAAATCATCTATACTAATATTTGTTTTTTTAGCACTTAAACAAATTATCAAGATAAAAATACTTCAAAAAAATATTACTCTTAAAATTAAATGAACTCCAAATTTGATGGATTTGTTCCAACACTTTTTTTATTTGTTTGAGCTTTCTCCCTTCAATACTTTCTGTTCACTTTCTCTTTATACTTTTTCTTCTCACCTTTGTATTTAAGATTTATCTAATCAAGATCTAAAGATAGATTTAAAGGTAGTCATTGATATGGTTAGCTGATTCTTTCACATAGAAAAACAAATATCATAAACACTAAAAACATGCAGATGTTGTTCATAATTGCTAAAAAAATATGCATAAAAAATATCAAAAAATAAAATTACATAATTCATGAATCATCCTTATTATCATCAGAGTTTGTGACAATGTAAATGGCTATGTGCTTTTTAATTTGTGGCATTTGACTGTCATTGTATCTCAAAGGCTTACCAACGAGTATGTGCTTCATTAGGTACAGCATATGGGGGTCGCAATCACCATTATAAGAAAAAAATAATTAAGATTTGAAAAATTAAAAATAAAGCATACAAAAGCATATATAAACTAAAAAATTTATTCAAATACATATAATTTTTTCTGTTGGGGAACTTGAGTCCTCGGGTAAAGCATGTGCGAAAGTGGAACTTTGGAAACTTTGGCATCAAGCTTTTGGATGAAATACCCATTATTAAACAGGTAACACGCGAGCATAAATCAAAAGTAGTTTTATTGTCAGATCCGCGCTTTAGTCGGTATCTCCTATCTAAAGGAGTCATAAATGCGGATGATGAATTTTTATAATAAAAAAAAGCCAATGCATCTCATCGATATGACAAGGAACTGCAGCTGCAATTGATAAATGTTAATGTCATAATGAAGTATTTTTTTATTATTATTGAGAATAATTAGGATAAAAAATTACTCTATTCATAGTGTGCTATAAAAACAGTCTAACAATCCATGCTTTCATTTATGATTGTCATAGTGTGAGTCTGAAGGAAGACAATCGATGTCCAAATTAGGCTGATATTCATAAAAAGTGTAAAAAAACTACAAAAAAATATAAATAAAATATATCAATAAAAAAAATCACTCAAGAAACAATCAAGATACCTTATGATCTATAAACTTACAAAAAAAAGAGGATTGCAAATATAAATACCCTAGTTATATACAGTTGGAACTCTTTATGTTATTTTTGCAAGAGAAATAGATACATATCTATATGCTAAAAAAATGAGACGAAATTAATCAACAAAACATAAATTGTTCAATCAAAGATGAAAATAAATAACGAAATGTCAAATCGTCTCATGAAAATATATATTAAATAATAAAAACAAAGTAAAAAAGTTATTGTATGATGAATAATGAAATAATGGAATCTGGTAACAAAATATATAATCTTCTAACAAATTATATAAACATCTAATGAATTCAAACAGGATACTATACTTATCGAATCGTCAATCCATTCATTATTAAGTTCATATGTTCAAAACCAGCTAGTACTAAAACAAAAGCAATAGCAACATTACAATGCATTACAAAAGTCAAATTTTGAATTAATGTCAAATATTTATTTTATGAAAACCAATATAAAAAAGAACATTTACTTACTATGATGGTTTTTTCATGAATACTAAATATTCATTTTCTAATACTTGATTAATTGGCATTGTGGAGTCTTACATGAGGTCAGACCTTGCCCATTTCTTTCTAGTTGGGTCAACAAAAGTGCTACACAATGCCTTAGATTGCTTATGCATCTTGGAAATTGATGCCATAATGCTACCTTCGATTGAAACTTTCACCAAGTATGCCTTCACTTTCGCCTCACCGTTTCTGCCACCTCCGCCCCACTTTCGTCACTTCCCTTCCCCTAATTTCACCAACCTTTTTAGCCATCTCCACCCTCACACCTCTTCCCCTTCCCTCAACTCACTGCCATTTTCAACCACTTTCACCTTGGCATCCTTTTCCCCTCCCCTTTCATCAATACCATTTTCTACCACCTTCCCCCCTGCCTCTCTAACCTCTTCCACTGTAAGGTCCACCACCATATCAACTATAGAGGTAATGATGCTGGCTAGATACAAAGTTATGTCCTCATCAAGCTTTGCAGCTAAATGCAAGTCATCATAGTAAATGACCTCAAGATCATCAATATTATTTGCCTTAATGACCAGTCGATCTGTCGGTAATATGGTTGCCCCTAAGCATCTATGATCCCTAATCCTTACCTTTTTCACCCTCGTTTTATTGGAATCTTGTTGATCACTAGCATGACAATATCATGTTAAAGAAGTTTCATCATCTTGATCCTACAATGTCAACAATGATGAAACTAAATACTAGTGATGAAAGTATTACTAAATTGATGATTTCAGTAATCTAGTAAAGATTTTAGTAATATCTTGTAACAATTTCAATAATCTAGTACAGTAATCTAGTAATGAATTCAATAATCTAGCAACGAATTCAGTGATCTAATAATAATTTAGTAATCTAGTAATGAATTTAGTATTCTAGTAACAATTGCAATAATTTAGTAACAACTTCTAGCTTAACTCATTATCATCTAGACTAAAATCGTTGTGTGTTAAGTCCCAATATGAAAAGTTTACATGTTAGTGTGCCCTTTAAATGGAGGCGATGGTGGTCATAACCTTCTCATGGTTTTTTACCATCCTTAAGTCCCTGAGATTTATATTTTTGCCTTTAAATAATCGAGGCAAAGGTAAATCTCAAGATCCCTTTCCACTTGATCGCCTTGTGACTTCTCGAGCTGAGACTTTTTTGCCTCCTTCCTATCCATCCTAGTTTCTTTCTCCCCCACCTTATCCCTAACCTCTATCACCTTAATATCTTGTCTCTCTGACCTTACCTTCAATTTTCCTCTAACTACCACCTTCACTCTCCTCCCTACCTCCTCTTGGTAGTCCCTTAATCTCAACGTAGTAATATAACAAGATCGCTACTACATTTAGTAATCAATAAAGAAAAAAATAGATATCAATTATTAAAAAAATAAAATTGGTATTTATATAAAAAATAATTATTTTGTATGTCTTTGATAAGTTGATAGCAACTTTGTAGTTTTATTTTGAGTGGGGATAATATTCAAATCTATCTCTTTCCTCTCATAGTGGCTGCCCTTATTAAGACGAGATCGTGTTACCACAAGCCGTCACAATGGCAGCACAGTCTCTTCAAGCCCTATATAATATGAGGCATAAAGCTCAATAATGGTTAGCTTAAGTTTGGCCTTGGCTGCCATCTAAACACATAAACAATGCAATGAAGAAATGTTATAGTATGTAAATTAAATAAAAAACTTCTATACCACTTAATGAAAGTATAAGTAAAGTGACAAAAAAAACTAATGAATGCATAAGATAACTAATGAAACTAATGCCCAAGTTACGATTGCATTTATGAAATAAGGATTATGTTGAAGAAATGACGAAAACATGTAAGAACTAACAATACTTAGGTATAAGTCATGATTCTATGTAAACAACCAAATATATAAACAACTAAACGATTGTGTTAATTAAGTATTGAATGCATAAACAATCTAATGATTGCGTTAATTAAGTACTAATGCATAAACAATCTAACAATTGTATCAAATACTTATATTATCTATACAATTTTTTTTGAACTGCCACTTTATAGTCGATGATCAAATTTTTACTAGGGAATTCGAGGCAACGTTAGTCTTGGTACCTTAATGGCATGCTGTTTGGCGTCAAGAATCACCTCAAAAGGTAAAAACCAAAAAGAAAATAAACAAGTAAACATTTTGTAATATGTTTTTTATGAATTAAAAATTTTAAATAATTTTCATTACCTACAATGCCTAGACGAAGCCATAAACATTATAGATTAATTCACCATGTTGATGTTTCGATTTGCCATGACCTTTTTGAACTAGATAATGGAGTTACAGTATACCAATATCCCCCATGGGAAGCTATTGAAGACTTCCAATTTATCGACTAGGTGGAACTATCACAATGGGACATGCTGCCACTCATCATGGCCTATGATGAAAGCATTAAGCAAATACAACAACCAAGGTTTCACTGCATCATCAGCGTCCTCGTCGAATTCACCTTCTAATAGCTTTGCCTAAACAACATTGATGTTGACCTTTTCTTTGCCATCAAAATATTTAGTGAGAATACTAGATGGCTTGGTTGGAATCTTATTTGTGTATTAGGCAGAATTCATCCTTGCTAAGTCACGACTCTTTTTGCCCCAATTGAAACCACATCTCTTATTCTTTTGGTTGATCAATCTCCTAAAACAGCAAATTATGTAAAATTAACCTAAAAAATATGAAGTTTTCAATAAATTTCAGGAAATGACCAACATATGTGTTGTTGAATCTCTATCGTTGTGAGTCATTCAACATATGTTTAATGTTTGGAATGACATTAGTATCACAATGCTTTAAGATCCTTTTAGAAGGCTTTTAGTTGTCTTTGGGCATTAAATAATTTTTAATGGTACTTACCATTTGCAAAATAAACAAATTAAATAAAAAATATATCAAAATACTTATAACAAACTAAAAAAATTATTAACGAAATGATCAAAGTAATGATAAATTTATAATAATAACAAAATTATAGAATTAACTAATGAAATTGTACATGAAGTCACGAAAATTTAAAAAAACTATCGAACTATGAAATGTTATCACGGAATTAAAATGTTAATCATGAAATAGTAAAACTACATACAAAAGTTTTAAAAAAATAATGAAACAATAAAAAGTGTCATGGTTTTTAAAATTATGTCACGAAATTACAAAAGCATCACCAATCAATCCAATGACTTCAAGCCTACAAACAAGAAATTGATCATCTAAGACATACGACGCATACAAAGATGCCCAAAAAAACTTTTTTGCTCCATCATATCAAAACGATAAAAGAAAAAAAACACAATGATCTATCAACAAGTCAAAAAATTATAAAATAATAACCAAGATCACTTTAAACACATCAAAAATATGTATTAAAGAGTTCATGGACATAAATCAAATTAAAATTACAAAATAATAATAAATTAAATATTTAAAAATGATTTGATTCATGAGTATCAAACAAACACAAAATCGACATTTAAATCAAAATTATTGATTAAAACATATCTTAATTGATTTTTGGAAGTTATGCTAGCTTTCGGATATTTTTTTGACAATCAATACATGACAAACTCCAAAGAATTAAGAGAAGGGGATCTGAAAATATGAAAAAAAAAAAAAAAAAAAGAGCGAGGTAGCAAAAATGAGATGAGGGAAAAACAAACAATGATGTTTTCTTGGGTTAGATGAGAGAACAAAAAACAATAATGTTTTCTTGGGGTTTTATTTTTAGTTTGTTGTATATAGGGAAGTCATTGCACACTATTTTGGAAATAAATAAAAATATTAAAAAATATAGATTATTAATTTGCGTTATTTTGATAAATATTTTTGTACGGATGCTTAAAAAACAATTTTCTTCAATAAATAAAGGATTTTATCTAAAAAATATGAGTGTGATAGATGTTATTCAACAATTATGTCCACATACACGACAATGGTGTATTTTATTATAAATAATATATAATATTATGCATAATTTGATATTAAAAAATATAATTATTAAATAAAATTTCATATTATTATATTTAATACTTAATAGAATTCGAGATTACAATATAATAAATTAATTATAAAAAATGATAATGACTTAATTTTAGTTTCAGATATAACTTGTTTTATGGACCAAGTACAGAAGTATTGAAACTTCAGACTTACCAAGATGTTCTGAAAATTGCGAAAGATTTGATTACATTAATCAGTGGTTTGCATGTAGAAAGTAAAACAGTCTTGAATCAAAACTTACAGACCGAGTCCACATGCTTATCGGGTGGCCAAGTACAAGAATCATCATTTTAGATTTGCTGTCTCCGAATAACCAAATTGCTTCACTCGTGGAGAGGGGATTGTCACTGTGTTAGTTTGATTGATTGAAGGGTAAGAGCCACAACGGAAGGTCAAACGAATACAACCCACCAGTGATTCGCTCGCCGAAGAAAGATGCACAGGTCTTCCAGCACTTCTCAGGTCTCAGATCAGTTCTTCATCAACTCATCGCCATCGCAAACGCAGAGTTCGAGACAAAGCACAGAAGGAGACCAACAGCAGCAACTGCTGCTGCAACATGAGCGGCTTCCCACATACGATCCCCTCTCTCACGCGGCCAAGAAAGAGAGGTCCCGTCTCAGATCTGCCGAGAACGCTATCCACGTTATTCCTCTGGTCCTTGTTCTCTGTGCCATAATACTCTGGTTCTTCTCTAATCCAGGTATTACTAAACTGTGTTTTCTCGATAGCATATTTTCTTGTTTCTTCCTTTTTGAAGCTGGTTTGATTGATTGGGAGTTTCATGGTTGGATTATTTATGGGTTTTCACTTGGGCGTTTCTCTATTACATAGCAGAGACTGTAATTTATGTTATGATTGCTTGAAAGTGCTGTCAGCCATGATTTTATGATTTTTCACTCTCTTGGTGGTCTGCAGAACTGAGGTTTTGTTGACTTTTTATATGCTCTTGATGGTTGGAGTTGCTAGAAAGATTGAAATTTGATTAAATTTGTCTACTTTCATTTTCTGGTGTTTTTTGAATCCAGATTATAATTGCATCTTAGTGTAGCAATCTGTTTGATGAAGTAACCGAGAGAACTAACTTGTTTCAACAATATAAAGTTTAACTATAATGTTTACTCAACTCAATTACTTCTCAGACAACTTAAGTTAGTTTGCTTTTTATTTTTCTCAGTTACAATCTGATTGCAAGATTTTAGTCTCTTTTGCTGTTGGGATTACCAATACCTTTGAGGGTTGAAATTGATTTTGCTCTTCAGTTCTTGTGTTTCTTCCCTGGGTTTTCTCCAATCTGACTAGTCTAAGAAACTGTCAGGTCCTATTTCAATTGTATGAGATCACCTCTTTGCCTGATCTTGGGCTTAGGTGTACAGATATCCCATTTTCATTATCTGTTGGGGGTGATACTGTAACATTCAAATTTCTTTACTTCTTTGCATGGATTTTGTGCTTATTCTTTGCTTCTGTCCAAAGGAGCATCTTCTAAGGATCCCATTTCTGCAAAACTTCCTGGGAATCCATTTGATAGAATCTTCGTGCCCAAGACTGTCGAGGTTGATGATTTTTCTTAGAGGCCTGTTAGATTTGAAGACTTGGATCAGAAATTTATATTCTTGATTTGAAGGTCTCTTAGATTTAGTTTCTAGCACCAAAAAAAAAAAAGAAAAAAAAGAAAAAAAAAGAAGGCCTTTTAGATTTTGTATATCATTTAGTGAAAATAATTCCAGTCCTAACTTAGGCTATTAATTGCAGCAGCATGTAAAATAAATTCATGCATCTGGTTTAAAGTTCTACTGTCTGTATTTTCTTTTGGGAGATCAATCATACCCTATTAGAAATTGTGAAGTTATTTGTTTTCCTCATATGGCATGTCTTGATTGTTACCGGCATCATATAGATGCTTAAAAGTGGATATTGCTTTTTTCATACAGAAACAGTCATCAATTCTGTTAACAAAGGTGATTGAAATGTTGGCAGAATCCAGGATTTGAGAATTTGTTGGCAACGTAGCTTTCTGGCCCTTCAAGAAGCTGTTTGCTGACAAATTCAGAGCTGGAGGACTTACCCACCAGATTATAGGGAGACAGACAGTGTAATACACCATTTGTTCATGTCAAAGATATGATATTGCATGAACAGAAGGCTTGATGCTCTATTAATTTTATTCTGCAACTGCTTTTCTGGTTTTCGACATATTGACAACATAAATTCAGAGGAAAGTTCTCTTTTCTGAGAATTGCTATACGTTCTGATTGTATTTTTTGAGAACTAAAGATCTTACATGAGACTCTGATGCATAATGATTATTAGTTGATGCCATTTCTCTCAAATATCAATTAGTATTATAGAAACGGCTGACAAACAATCGAAGATCATCTTCTGGTTTGATAGACAGTATTTGATCGACCTCAAGCTGTGTCACAAATGTATAAATGTATGTGTTATCAATCAAAGTCTGTACAATAAATATAACTATGATTGGATCATTTTCCTTTTTCAGAGATCATTTCCAATGGCAATTTGATTGTCTTCTTTCTCCTGTGGGCATGTCCTGCTGATCCAAAAGCTTCATATTTTTGCACTGTACAGAGGATCACATTGGAAGTTCGTGTGCTCCAAAATTGGCCCGAGTCTCACTAGCTTAGGTATGACAATGTTGTTTCGAACATTACACACAACTGGGTTCTCCCACTGCAGAAGCGATCCCACAAGATTTGCTCGTATAGTTAAGGGGAAAACTCGTGGCCATCTTTCACTCTCGTATGATCTTAGTGCGCCTTCTACAGATTCAGATCCAGCATTGATGGCACTAGCAAGTTTTCTAGCCAACACTACTGCATCTTCTAATGCACAACAAGCACCTTGCCCTAGATTGGGAGTCATTGGATGCCAGGCATCTCCAACCAGCACAACTCTGCCTGTTGAAGCAGGAGGACTCACTGCTGGCCAAAGCCACCGGTCTACCAGGGGAGTCTTGATGACGGTGTCATCTGGCGTAAGATCTATGATGTTCAGTAGTTCTTCAGGCCAGTTTCTTACCATTTCTTTAGCTTGTTTCTTCAAGACAACTGGATCCTTAATTTTTGGACCTGCCATTAAGAATTAATCGATAAGGTGGGTAATTAAATCAGAACACTGCTTCATGATTATCCAGATCAAGGTTGTGCCTGAAAATTGCAGAATGAGACCTGGAGAAGGGCTGTTGAAGCAGATAAACCAGTAAACTTTGGTAGGAGAAACAGGAACATATCCAGCACGCAATCCCCTTCCATAGATGTAATTCACTTTCGGCTCAAATGGCTGCCCGTCGGAATAAAATCCTAGTCCACGAAAAGCACAATGCCCTACATACGTAGGCTCGGAGAAACCCATCCACTTTGCCAATGGAGACCGGATTCCATCACAGCCAATGACAATCTGTTGAGAGATAAATTGGGAAAGTGAAAAATCGGAAAGCTTGTAGGTCAATAATAGGTCCTCAATGAATTTATATGAGAAACTTGAGATTGGATTAGTAACCTTTGTAAGAAACTGAGTTCCATTCTCCAGCTGCAGAAGAGTTTCACCATTTTCAGTACTTGCTACTTTTTCTAGTTTCGAGGAGAAATGAATTGAGTTTGCTGGCAGCTGATTAGCAAGAGTTTCCAGGAGGATTCTCCTCTCCACTGCCCGAACTTCCTGGCTGCACCATTGTGAAAGAAGTTGTGTATCTTTACATAATTGGTTGGAGGGAAAAAAACATAAGAAAAAATCCATTCTTAGGTTAATGAGATTAAAATAGGCCTTTCTGAGAAGAAGGAAGATAAACCAAATTCATCACCTTTCATCTTCATCTTTGAACCTGAAAGAGCGAAGCTGCCTTCCATCTTCTGTCTTAACAGCCATCCTGCTCAGCTGATCACATTAAAAAGCTCAGGGAAGAGTATTGGATGGTTCAATGACAATTGAAGAATAAGAAATTTTCCAATTCAAGTAAATTTATACTTGCAGTGTTGTACACACTTGATTGTATTTGATAAGCTGACTATTTATCCTACTGTAAGTTGAAACTGAACAAGAAATGGAGCATATACCCTTCAATTTCAACAAACTGCCTCCTGAGATGATTTCCAACTCCAATTGTATCCAATACCCGCCACCCATTTTTGAAGAGGGTGAGTGAAGTTCCCCCAGTCCTGAGGGACTCTGCCTGTTCCAGCACCAATGACCGAACTCCCAGCCTAGCGACACACCAAACTTATATTCATTGATCAAAACATGTCCTAAACAGGACTTGGAAAGATTGTCATTCCATATTAAGAAAAGAAAGTTCATAAGAATGTAGGGAACAAGATAAATTTCTTGAGATTCAAGTTTTTGTATACTAAAATTTTAGAAAAAAGATCAAAATCCTATGCAATTCATGAAAGCCCAGGAACAATTGTGAAGCTAGTCCTAGAACAGAACAGCCTCAAAACCGTCAAGTAATAGCTTAAGATTCTACATTTAAGTTTGGTTTCTTGTGACTTCTTCACAGAACAATCAGAGCTAGATAAACTGCGTGCGGCCTAATACAAACAAGAACTTCTACCAAAACTAATACTGAAAGCATGGGCCCATTATTTTCCCTTTCATTTCAAAACAGAAGAATCCCTGTTAAAATTGTCCCTCGCAACTACTTGTGAAGATTTCTGCACATATCATCAGTAAAGAAAAGGAGTTTTCCATGCCAAGCTTTATGATCCTTATTCGGGTACTTTGTCAATCTTACAAATGCCTTAACAACAGAAGAAGCAAAGTAAAACACTACAAATTTTGCTAATTGCTTTCTGATTTTTCATGTGTGATAATCTCACCTGTGAAGCGACACTGCAGTTGCAAGCCCTGCAATCCCTGCACCAACAATAACGATATCCTCTTTCTGAATATCAGCTTGAGCTTTAGTGGAGGATAGACAGATGGGTTTGGCTCTGGGTTGAGCTCGAACGCAAGGATGGCTCCACAAAATTGCTCTGCGCTGGGAATGGTACCCGTGTAAAGAGGGCAGCGATGGAGGACTGTTTACAAGCAGAGAAGAAGACACCGCCATGGCCGTTCACAGAGAGAGAGAAAGAGAGAGAGAGAGGAGAGGTGTATGGACAACATAAAACAAGTGGTGGAAACAAAACCACATTAAACCAGAATTTTCCAAGGAAAAAGCCCTGGAAGTTCATGGGAAGCTCTTGGTCCTTTTTGTAGCCACACCTGAGCTCAAATTTAAGGTCATGATTGAAGTGTATGAGAGTGGCTAACTAGTAGTTCAGCATCCCCGTGTTAAAGGAGTGGCCTCGAGTTTTATGCCCTTGGATGCTTAGCACTCATAATAATGAGTAGGGGTGAGCAAAATTCGGTTAAAACCGAAAAAACTGAAAAACCGAATTAAATTCGGTTAATTCAATTCGGTTTTTTCGGTTTTTGATTATAAAATCATTTAAAAATCAGTTTTTTTATTTTTTCGGTTAATTTCGGTTAAATTTTTTAAAAATTAAATTAACCAAAAAACTAATTTTTAATTTTAATAATTAATTAATTTTATTAATTAAACAAATAATTAATATTTATTTTTTTCAATTACTTTTCAAAAAGGTAAATGGGGATTGGGTAATCGGGAATGTTACTGTTTTTCTTTCTTCTCTTTCAATTTCACTTTTCACAAACCCTAACCTAACCCGTCACCGACTCCATTTTCATCTATCTTTTGAAGTTTTGAGAATCAAAATTGCCGCAGCCATCGATACCACGCACGTATTCGGTATCGGTAATCAATTAAACCGCTCAATTGATTTTCTTTCTCTTCAATTTTGAATCCTCTCGAGAGCAATATCGCAGCCACACCGCAAGCACACCGCAGCCACACCGCAGCCACACCGTAACCACACTCACACCACGCACGTATTCAACAATCGATTAAACCACTCAATTGCTTAGATCTGATTTTCTTTCTCCCTAATTAGAATTTTTCCGATAGACTATCGGGACAGCCACACCGCAGCCACACCGCAGCCACACTTACACCCCTAGAAGCCGTAACCGTAATTTAATCCGTGAACTGTGTGGTTTTGTTCATTTATCTTGGAGAATCAGTAGCATCACAGCCACACCCACGCCACTCACATTCGGTATTCCCTTATTCCAAATCTTTTATTTTCAATTTTAATTATTCCAATAGTAGTATGCATTATCTTGCTCTTTAATATTTCAATTTTTCAAATCCTAATTTGTAACAATTACACTTAAAATTAGAAATTAGATCATTTTTATGGATTCTCTTTTTGTATTTAGGTAAGTATTATAAATTGTTCTATGTATTAACATTTTTTCTTTATATATGTGGTATGTATTGGTTATGACATGTAAGGCAAAATAATCCCAATATTGAAAATTAAAGAGTTAATTTTTTAATTCATTTTATTTTTGCTTTATATTTTCTCTTTAAATCTTTTTTGATATAATTTAAAGTTGTTAATTATGTTTTTTTGTAGTAATTCATAATCATATTTTGAAAGGTAGCGGTATTAACTATTACTATTGAAATGAATTTTTGTGTAATGTAGTATTACTATTAAATATTTTAAAATTTTATCTAACTATTGAAAAGTATTATTACTAACTATTTTTAATTGTTTTTTATTTTAGAAATTAAAAGATGTCAACTAAGAGTAATGAAGTAGATCCTGTGCCTAATACCACACAACCAGATTCAATCCATCCATCATCTGCAAGTTCTAAATTGAAGAGGAAAGCGTTTAAGCCCAGATAAGAAGTTTGGGAACACTTCACCAAATTTTTTGATGAACAAGGTGAGCATAAAGCTAGATGTAATTATTGTGATAGGGAATTTTTTGCTGACCCTAGAAGAAATGGAACAACTGCATTGAAAGCTCATATGGGTACTTGTAAGAAGAGAATAAATGTTAGTGTTGATTCTAGTCAAACTGAATTGGTTTTTAGATCTGGGAGAGATGGATCTTTAGGTAGTTGGAAGTTCAATCAAGATGCCATTAGAAAGGGTATAACTGAGATGATCATTATGGATGAATTACCTTTCAAATTTGTGGATGGTAAAGATTTTCGGCGTTGCATGTCACTTGCATGTCCTAAGTTTCGTATGCCTTCACGATGGACTATAGCTAGAGATTGTTATCAGCTTTATAATGATGAAAAAGTTAAACTGAAACAGTTTTTAAGGTCATCCAGTGTAAGAGTATCTCTCACCACAGACACATGGACTTCAGTGCAAAGAATTAATTATTTGTGTCTTACGGCTCATTTTATTGATAAAGATTGGAAATTGAACAAAAGAATATTAAACTTTTGTCCTATTTCTAGTCATAGAGGTGAAGCCATCGGAAAAGTCATTGAGAAATGTTTGCGTGATTGGGGGATTGATCAGATTTTTACTATTACAGTTGATAATGCTAGTTCTAATGATGTTGCAATCTCATACTTGAAGAAAAGATTGAATAATTTAGGAACTTGCATTCAAGAAGGAAAATATCTTCATTTAAGATGCATTGCGCACATTCTTAATCTCATTGTTACAGATGGATTGAAAGAAATGAATGAGTCAATTGCACGAGTTAGAAGGGCTGTTAAATATGTGAAACATTCACCTGCAAGGTTGGCCAAATTTAAAGAATGTGCTTTAGTTGAAAAAATTGAAAGCAAAAGTTTGTTGTGTTTGGATGTTAGCACTAGGTGGAACTCCACTTACTTGATGTTGGATGCAGCTCAAAAATTTGAAAAGGCTTTTGAGGTTTTTGATGATATTGATCCGCATTATAGAAATGAGTTGATAATGGGAGATGGGTTGCCTGAAAAAAAAGATTGGGAAACTATTAGGAGGTTTTGTCTTTTCTTGCAACAATTTTATGAACTAACAATCAAAGTTTCAGGTTCTTCATATGTCACCTCCAATAGTTTTCTTGATGATATTTGTAATGTTTATGCTACTTTGCGCAATTGGGAAACACATTCTGATATTGAGTTAAATGCAATGGCAAAGAAAATGAAAGATAAGTTTGATAAGTATTGGGGAAACGTGGAGAAGATGAATGTACTACTTTATGTTGCTTCTATTCTTGATCCTAGAAAAAAGCTTGAGTTTGTCAACTTTTGCTTTTTGGAAATGTATGATATGGAACAAGCTTCAATGATGACTAGTAATGTGAAAAAAGCAGTTGAAGAGTTGTTTGATGAGTACAAAAGAAGTTTGCAACCTCAACATGAACAAGTTGGTGAAAGCAGTCAAGTAAGTCAAATTGCAGAGGGAAATGAATTAGGATTGGAAAAGGAGAGACAAGTTCTTTTATCTAAGTTCAAGAGATATAAGAAAGAGATCGGAAAAGAAGAAAATAAATCAGAATTGGATAGATTTTTAAGTGAAGAGGATGCAAAAGATGATGATAACTTTGATATTCTTGATTGGTGGAAACTTAATAGTCATAGGTTTCCTATTCTTTCCCATATGGCTCGTGATGTATTGGCAGCTCCTATATCTACGGTTGCTTCTGAATCTGCTTTTAGCACCGGCGGACGTGTACTTGATACATATAGGAGTTCATTAACTCCTAAACTTGTACAAGCCCTTATTTGTGCTCAAGATTGGTTACGTGGATCTCCATGTTTTGATGCCATTGAAGAGGACTTGGTAGAGCTTGAAAAACTTGATATGGGTAATTATTTTGTTTATTTGATTATTTTATATTTTTTAATTACTAATCTTTATTGGATAAGCTTAATACCACTTTTTTTAATTTCAAATTTGATTATGTGTTTATAGATTTGTCAAAAATTGCATTGGATGCTGCAATTGATTAGTGTGGAAGTATATTGCTGTTTCAAGGTAATTTACAGTGCAATTACATTGGATGCAACTGGTTAGAGTACAAGATTTACAGAATGCTCAGTGTTGGGATGCTTCTTAGATGGATCCTGTGCACGCCAGTGCAGTTCTTTGTTGGCAGAAGGTAATGAATCAGTACCCCTCTTTTGTATTGTTGCTGCTATTTTGCCACAATGTCAGTGTCTCTGATTCTGTCATTTCTGTGAAGTAATGATGCGCTATTTTTTTTTGTATCCCAATAATTACTTATCCCAGGATGTCTTTATTGGGTTTTATGTTGGATCATACCATGCTTTGAGAAGAAAATCTGCTATTATGGATGCACTAGTTGCACTGGGTACCAATGCTGCTTATTTTTATTCTGCATATGTAGCAATCAAAGCTATGACTTCAGATACATTTAAAGGACAAGATTTTTTTGAGACTAGTGCAATGTTGATATTCTTTATTCTCTTGGGCAAATACTTGGAGGTATTGGCTAAAGGCAAAACATCAAATGCTTATAAATTATTATTAAGGTTTAAAACAATTTAAAAGTAAAAAATATAAAATTTAAACTTAAATAAATTTTCGGTTTATTCGGTTTATTCGGTAACCGATTAAACCGATTGAAAATAATTCGGTTCGGTTAATTCGGTTATCTTTTAAATTCGGTCGGTTTCGGTTAATTCATAAAAAAAATTCATTTAATTCGGTTTTAAAAATTTTCAAACCGAATAAATCGAAATAACCGAATGCTCACCCCTAATAATGAGGATGAAATCTTCATCATGTGAAGAGAGTTTTGTTATAAAACATATTCAAAGTAGATAATGTTTATAATATAATACGAATTTATGAGTACCTATACAACAGAAATCGAACATCAAGAATTAATTGTCTCTAACTAGAATCAAATTTAAGTAATCTTATAGTATAAATCTATGATTAAGATATCAAAATAGATAATATTTAAATGAGATAAGAGCCAAACTATGATAAATTAAATATATAATATTTTCTATATCCGTATAAGGATGCTTGCAAAAATATCCAAAATCAATCATCTAAAATCAACAATTGTCATATAAATTATTTGTTTTTTATAATATTTATTATTTTATTACATTTTAAAGAAATTAATATTTTATTATCAATTTTTGTTATCAAAAAAAGTGTTATACCATTACTCAAATATTAAGGTTACAAACGTCTGGGGTAAAGCATTAGTCCATAGTTAACTATCACCATCTATGACATTTAGTTTAGATAACTTATGAGCAAACAGATTAAGCTTCCTAGAAACATGGGTGAAAGCACAACTATTACAATTTGATGCTAGGTAATTGATATTCGTGCCAACCCCATCTCATGCACACATTGATGCATTGTCTTTTGTGAACTTCGTGAATAGCCATCACATTGTCATTCTCCACTTTTAGTCTTTGAAGGTTAAACTGAACGACTAATTGAGGCTAAATGGGAT
The DNA here is from genome assembly GCA_021397835.1 of Moringa oleifera. Classification (NCBI taxonomy): domain Eukaryota; kingdom Viridiplantae; phylum Streptophyta; class Magnoliopsida; order Brassicales; family Moringaceae; genus Moringa; species Moringa oleifera. Next base: position 3,870,483 of record JAJFZO010000566.1, read on the forward strand.
ACCCCTCAACTCGCTTTGCATAGGAGAGTAAACACTATTAATAACTGAAGCGACATAAAAGAGAACTTGTCCTTCATGATCTTTAGCTACAGCTACTAGTGTGGCGGTATTAGAACTATCCCAGAAAGCTGCATCAACATTCAGTTTGACGAACCCTAGTTTCAACAGTTGCCACCTTAAGTCATTATCCATTCAAATAGGACGAGCTTGTTTTATTGTTGTCTTCTCAGCCATCCTCTTTTCCAGCACGATAGGTAGTTTACAAACTTGATCATGGAATGCTCTATTCCTATTAAACCAACCTTTAGCTTTTTAATTTATGCCACCTGAGTGAAGATTCGCTCCTAAGCCCTCGTATGTAATTGTCCGTTGGGTCAAATCCATATGTATTTTTGTTCAAACTAATTTATTGAGCTTGCATTCAAAAAGTAATAAAGTCTCTGCGTGAGAGTAGCAAATATAATACTTGTATCTATAAGGATGCCTCGTTGGCTCAGCTTATTCGTGGTTGGGAGACTCCCATGAATCATGCACCGAGTAAAATATTGAATTGTCAGAGGTAACTTTGCTTGCCAAATGATTTGCCAAACTCTGCTCTTAGTTCATGGATGTGGAACATCTTCGCCATGGTTGCTTTGTTGAATAATATCTTGCCTTAACTGTGCATTGACCATTTGTATTAGTCTCCCAAATTAATCTATATCCTTAATAGGGTATATGTTCAGAGAAATAGTAGTGATTGAGGAGGCCACCTCTGGACTAAAAAGTTTCTTTACTGAATTAGCATTCCATTCCCTTTTTTCGGGCATCAACAAGGTTACTCACTAGCATTTTAGTGGGAGGAACACTCAGCATGTTGGATGTTTGAGAAGAAAAAACCCCTAATATCCATTTATCCCACATGTCTACTTGAGAGCTATCACCTATCCTCCATTGGTCACCATGGTTGATCACTGATCTTTCCACAAGGAGACTCTGCCAGACATATGAGGAATATCAGCCAACTTCCACTATATGGTGACTGTGGTAAGGAAAATATTTGGTTTTAAACATTGCATGACACAGAAAATTTTCATCTTTAACAAGTTTCCACCATTGTTTTCCTAGAGAGGCCATGTTTAAAGATTCTAAATCTCGAAAACCCACCCCCTATCTAGTTTCAATAAGCACAATGAGTCCCAAAGGCTTCCAATGTATTTTCTTTTCAGAGTCCTTATCACCTCACTAAAATGGAGCAGTAAACTTTTGGAATTCATGGAAAAGAGTCTTAGAATAGCAAAATATGAGCTCATGACATAGATTGGTATAGCTTATGCTATGGCATTCAGGAGAACTCCTGTACCTACCTAAGAAAGGAACTTTCCTTTCCAATTAGTTAATTTGGCCCATAATCGATCTTTAAGCTTTGCAAACTCCTTCAGTTTCGATATGGTCATTAGTAATAGGAGCTTTAAACAATGATTATTTAACAAAGTCCTATACAACCCTAGGAAATTCATAATTTCTTCCTTACTAGCTACTCCTATATTTGAGCTGAACATAATGTTGGATTTTTTCAAATTTACTTGTTGGCTTGATGCTATACGAAAGACATTAAAGATATCTAAAAGATGGCTGCGTACTCAGTCTTTCTAGCTCAGAAGAATAGAATGCTATCATCTATAAAAATCAAGTGGCACACTTTAAGGCCATGACGTGCTACTGCTATTCCATAAATCCTTCTTGTACATTCCTCTTGATGAAGCAGTGCTGACAAGCCTTCAGCACATAATAAAAAGAGATATGACGACAGCGAATCTCCTCATTGGAGACCCCTGGATGGTGTGATGCTTCCATATGTTTGTCCATTAACTAATATTGAATAAGAGACCAATCACACACATTCAAAGATTGAAGATATCCATCGATTAAAAAAACTAAGAGTTCTCATAATAGCTTCTTAGTATAGCCATTCTACCATATCATAAGCTTTACTCATGTCGATCTTAAGGGCTAACTGTCTTCTTTTCCTAGTTTTCTATCTTTGCATAAAATGGATGGTCTCATGGGCAACCAATGCATTATCAATTATGAGTCTCTCTTTAAGAATGATGATTGATTTTTACTGATTACCTCAGGCAGCATAACTTGCAGTTAATTTGACAACACTTTAGAAATAAGTTTGTAAACCACATTACAAAGGCTAATAGAGCAGAAGTTTATGGCTGTCATATGACCCTCTACTCTTAAGAGCAAGTAGATACTAGTTTGGTTTATCTCTGCCAAAGTTGATCCTTGATTCAAAAGCTCCGGTACCTTGTCCGTAATATCTTTGCCAACCACATGCCAATATTTCTGGTAAAAGCTTGCCTTTATGCCATCAGGTCTCGGGGCTTTGTTAGGATCCATTTAGGGTAATGCTTTAGTAACTTTTGCTATAGTATAAACTTTGTCTAGTGCTGCCTTCATCTCGCTGGATAAACAACCTTGGATAGCTTGGTAGACCCTTCCTATATTGGCAAGTGATCGAGCAAGTAGAAAAGATGTTTGAGAAATAGTTCATAAAGACACCAACTATCTCCTCTTTGTTTGTTACCCATACCCCATTGGTATCCTTTATCCTGGGGATCCTATTAATTCTCCTCCTTTGAGAAGGAAATGAATGAAAAAACTTAGTGTTTTGATCCCCTTCCTTTAGTGAGGTGCACTTCGATCGTTGGCATAACATTACTTCTTCTTAATGAAGGAGTTCGTTAAGCGTTTTCTTCCACTCCTCAACATCTATTAGGGTTATAACACTTTTTCTATTAAGCATAAGTCTATGCAGTTCATACTGTTGCTTTTGAATTTGAAAATGTACCTTACCGAATACTACCTTACTCTAATGGGTCAATCTTGTGCACATGGCTTGAGTTTTTATCCAATTTCATGCCATGAACCTGCCTCACTGGAACATGAGGTGCAAAGCCCACATGTTCTCAAACGAAAAATGTTTTCATTTGAATGGGACATGAGATGGATTAAAATAATGATAAATGATCGGACAAAAATACTAGGATATGATACTTAGTGACGCTTGGGGATGCATCCAACCGAGCTTGATTAACCAACCTTCGATTAAGCCATTCCACGATTTGCCTTTTACCTTGAACTCGTGACCAAGTAAGGATCGGTCTTATTAGTAAGATATCTAAGAACTTACAATCTTCAATAGCCTCACAGAACTTTTTTAGTTACCTTCCATTTCAGATAATCCCCCGTCGTTTTCCTTCATTGGTTTTGATCTCGTTGAAGTTTATAGCACATAACCATGGGAGATTGAAAAGTGAGTGTAGTTTTCTCAATAAGTTCCAAGAAGCCATGAGGTCTTAAACTTTAGGTTTTCATAAAAACCTGTAAATCTCCATTTAGGTGTTGAATCATTTCCTAGTAGCCATACATCAACATGGTTATGTGAGTAGGACTCTAGAGACACTTGTGAGCCTTTCTGCTAGAAAAGAGCAAGCTCACCTCTCCTGCCGTCTTCTTCTGTAGCAAAGTAGCCTTCAAAACCTAACTTAATCTGTATCCATTCCATTTTTGTTATCTTCCTTTTTATTTCACAATGAAAGAAAACCTGGGATTATAACACCTGACCATCTTGGTTAGTTCCTAAATTGTTCGAGGGATCCCAAGACCTCTACAGTTCTAGATGAGGATATTCATTTCTCACGGCGAGGGCTGATAATAACCAGATGCAACTATAATCTCCTCATTCCTGTTGAGACAAGACTTCTTAGAACTAGACCCTGTTAGATTAAGGTCATCATCATTATTTGATCGAGTTCTTTTCTGTTCAGATGGTGGTATAATGAAAGCCAAAGGACCAACGTAACACCAATCCCTCTAGCCATCCTCTTCGATTTGGTCTCTAGCTTATTGACATGAGTCGACGACGTGGCGGATTGGTGTGTGGATGCATAAGGGTTGGCTGATGGCACTTAAAACCCAATGGATACCACCTTAGTGGGTCTTCCTACATGTGGGTGGTTTGGCACGTGAGGTTTACTCCATGCAGAGAATGGATGTGCCCTAGTGATTCCATGAAATGCTCTTTTTCCTTATTTGCATGTTCTATATTCCCATGAATAATATGATGCATGACTGGTTTCTTAATTTTTGGGATATTGGGTCTCTATAGTTTGTCATCGTCTATTGAGAATGTCGCCTCTAACATCGTGGACATGGTAATGGGCTTTTAACTAACCATTTGTAGGTTCATTGCTTTTACCACACTCTGATCACTGATCATAACGATGGGTGGCGGAGTAATTTCTTTTTCTTGAGCCATTAGCGGTAACTTGGCTGTAGGAGCTAGATCTAAATGGTTAATAGCCAAATTGGAAGGGGAAAAAAAAAAAACAAGTAGGATCCTTCTACTCTCAGCCAAGGGCCATACTCCCTTTGCTTATTATTGAATGTAAAATTTGGAGTGAGACAATGCTACAGCCCTGCTCTTGATAATCTGCTAACCTGCATCTATAACAGAAATCTAGAAATCATTCGTACAAAAAAAAAAAAAAAAAACCATAATTTTCCTTCCATCTGAAAGAGCTAATCCACTGCATCTTTGAAGTGACTTTTCAATGTTGGCTAATACTCACTTTCAACCACTTTTCAAATGCTACATTGTCACCCGATATCTTTACTTCCTCTATATCCCCGATCGTTTCCCTCAGCACTGTGCTGATCTTGACAGTCATATATGCAATAGGCAAGCCATGGATTTGAATCCAAAATGGGCACCATTCAAAGTCGACCTATTGGGAGCAAACTATCCCTTAAATTCTTGGAATACAACCAATGATTTGTTGAAAGACTAGGGCTACTCCATTAAGACTTTGGTTTTATTAGATGAGTTTAAGAACCGAAACACAAAAAGCTTCCTTTATCTCATGCACTATTAACCCTCCTCCGATCTTCCAAACTTTGGCCAACCCTGTTCTCATTGTATCTATATTAATCGCTTTGTTTTGCATTAGCTTCCCTATCAGGCATCGCTTACTGATTTTCAGTGAAATCTACCATCCATTCATCACCAATGGCAACATCCTTACTTTCTTCTTCCCTGAGTTTCAATTATACCAAAGCGTTTCTAAACCAGTATTCATACTGATTGTATAGGTTATGGGTAGGTATACAACCTCACAATACTAATGTTTAGAAGGACAAAACTTGAAAATGGTGATCAAAACCAAGCTACACTTGAGAGAGCTCAAGGATGCACGAAACTCTCACTGACATACCGCTAAGGGAGACATTTATATTATTTTGCTATTGTATTGCTTTTCTTATCATTTTTAAATAACTTATAAGTGAGGATATGATTATTTGTCATCCGTTGTTTTGCAATCCAATACAAATGTTACTAATTAATATATTTTAATTAACATATTAATTGTTCATTTCAATGAAACCAAGATTTATTAAATACGTCAATCTTTTTTAAATTAATAAATTAAAATTTTTGTAATGAATTAAAAGAAAGAGATAAGTTGTTGATTTTTGTTTTAAATCAACATCTAAGGTTTCTATTTTTTTTTAAAAAATAAAATTTTTAATACAAATATAAATAAAAAATTACATCACAAATTTCACATATATTATAATAAAAATTTTACATCCTGTACAATATAATTACAAACTACAATAAAAATTACATTACCCTTTAATACAACATAATTATTACTTTTTACAAACCAACAATCTCAAATTCTTTGTATAAAATTATATTTTAAAATATTATCATCACCACATTCAACGCTAAGAGTCAGATTTATATCGTAGTTAGTCATCTTTAAGTATGCATAAGCAAGAACATATATTTGTGAAGCATATTATAATACGGAATAATAGAAAAGCATTGTAGTGATTAAGACCACATAAATCTAGTAGGTGGGGTTGTCACCAACAACTGATAATCCATTCATTATAATATTATTAATATATGCAATACCAACAATCTTTAGCATATGGAAAAAAACCAGCCTCGATGAGCTCTAGAAAACATCTTATCAACAATTTTAGGAACCATTATGTGACTTGCACATGCACAAGACAAAGATAAAGTTCAGAAAAATATATTAAAAAATCGAATATATTTTTCTTTATCTATGAAAGAATAAAACAAAATCACTTATCACACTTTTACACTGTCCAATATAAGATAATTGTATTTCTACCAAATTTGCTCCTTTAACTTTATGTTTAGATTTGGAATGAACGAGCATGATTTCTGGTCATAGGCTAGAAGGTATATGATGTAAACAATTGATTTAACAAATGATATTCATAGAGGCTGTAAAGTCAAAAATTGATGTTTACAAGCCAAAATTATCTTAATGCATCAAATCCTCCAAGATAGCATTATTTTGATACACTTAATGCACCATCTATCCCTAATATAATGAAAGAAATCTATTAGGATAAGAAACATAAATCATCACTTCAAATAAAGAATATGTGAAAAATTTTAGCAAACTTGAGCCATTTGAAGGCCAAACTTAAATAAAAGCTTAGATTTTTTAGCAACGAGTTGATGCCTTGCCATATTTGTACCCACCAATAAGGCATAATTAACAAGATTCAAAAATGCAGTTTTCAACAGTTGAACCATCTAGAACAATCAACTTTTAAAGCATTATGAGAATTTAAAATATGAAGGTGAAATCGTATGTGTCACAAACGAGTCTTAAACTAAAAAAAATTCTCAACATGAATTGAAAAAGGAAATTTTTTAAAAAAAAATTAAAAGAAATTAAAACAACAAGGATCCTTCAATCTTTATTTATTTATTTATTTACAGTATGATTGATCATTGGGGTTTCATTTATTTTAAAAAATTAAAAAATAGTGAAAAAAAATTAAAAAAAAACTTTGGTCTAATTTTTCAAAGAAAAGAATTTGGGAGTTGGTTAGCATGGAAAAGTATTAACATTCCCATGATGTCAAAAATTGAAATTATTTGTTTGCAACTGATATCTACAAATACATGAAAAAGTATTTTAGGAAAAATGCTAGAACTTCATCATCGTTTCATCCTCATACCTTAAAATTTTTTTCTAGAGAATGGAATAGCTTCGCCATTACTTCATTTTTTGTTCTCAAATAAAGAAGATGCAAATTACTGATGCTAAAAAAAATTTATTGATATCATTTTCTCCATTTTCATGAATTCATTTGAAAAATAATATAAAGCTAGCTATGATCATGTAAGGAACAAATAAAATTTCTTTTCCCTTTTTTCTTCCTTTTCATTTATGTTCTCTTCTAATCAAGATCCTAGTTCAGATTAAATCTAGAACTTGCTTTACTTCTTTCTTGTTCGCAAAGAACTAACCTCTCAATATCACATGAGAATCAATAGGCTCCTCTGTATTCACCTTGCATATATTATCGTGTTTAGCATTAAGAATTCGGCTCTATATTGGATCAACATCATTAGTTACATTAATTATAGTATTTACATCTTATGTAGCATGCAAGTTAATTTTGGACTCTATTTTGACGAGTTCTACAATACTGAGTTTTATCGAGTATTGTATAATCATCCTCAAAGTCAAAACCCATTATATCATTGTAGTTCATATTCATAAAAAGAAGTTTCATGGTACTGCTCTTCCTTGAAACTTAACATTGTTTTTTATTTTTGAGTAGGTTGGGTAAGTTGGGAATCTTGCAAAATCGAGGATAGATTAGATTAGTTTTCTTACTACAAGGCCTTTAGTTAGGTAACATTTTCGGTGTTTGATCACCTTAAGGCTATATTTTGTCTGACTAACACCATGTCTATTTAACCAATATCATATTTTATTTGACTAAAAACAAATCTTGTTTGACCATATGTAAATTAAAGAATTTTCTTATCTAAAAAGTTCATTATCAAATGAGAGAACATGATATGCATCATGCAACCAGAAATCAATGTCTTCATCATATGTTATCCTCATATGAAGTGTAGTACCTTGCACACAGTTAAGAATATGCATTTATACATCATTTTATTGAAATCTAACTTGTGTGGCCTAGTTGGATCAAATAAGTCAATATATAGTAGTTAAAGTGGCCTAGTTGTGGATATATGCTTTTTAGGTTTAAAAGAACATCTACCTTACTTTCCCTTTTGGCAATAAATTTTATCTTTTTCAAATCTTTGGAAAGACCATTCACAAGATCATCTATTGCTATTTTATAGTTGCGTGACCTAGTCTTCTATGCCATAGCCATGCATAATTACTAGCGATAAACACAAATGCTCATTTGTAAGTGTCTTGTCAATTTCTATGGTATATATATTAGCACACACCTTTCACTTATATGGATAACCTTACTACTCCAAGAATCTTCTATGACACATTTATTTTGCTCAAACATAACTTTAAAGCTTTTATTACATAATTGACTTATACTAAGCAAATCATGTTTAAATCAATCAACCAATAACACATTCTCAATCATAGTAAAGGAAGGGTTACCTATATTCTTAATTCTAATGATCTTCCTTTGGTGTTATCTCCAAAGGCAACATAGCATCCCTTCTTCAAAGTAAAAGTTGAGAATTTGGAGGCATCCCTCATCATGTGGCATGAGCAACCTTTATCAAGATGCAATTTGTCCTTGATTTTATTCCTTACCAACAAAACAACATATCAAGCATTTGCCTTCGGTACCCACTTTCTCATGGGTCTTTAAAAGTCAGTGTTCGTGCTTTTTGGCACCTAATTAACTTTAGAGTTTTCCTTTAATCTATGCTTAAATGCTATATGTCCTAATTTACAACAATATGTACAAGTCGAGAATTGTTGTAAAGGTACTTTAGTAAAATAATTTTTATAATATTTTTGAAACTTAAAAGGCCTATACCTAAGGTTACTCTTATTGAAACTACATTATTGACTACTTATTAATATGTCCAAGCTCTTTTACCTTTTGGTGAATTTCTTGAATAAAAGCTTGTAACTATCTAGTTCTTTTCTTATTTTAATATGTTCATCATCCATAGCTTTCTTCTCTCTCTCTTTTTTTTTGGTGTGATTTCTCATATGTTAATTCAATAAATAATTTTTTCTTTTCTTCCTTTAATTTCCCGCATTTAATTTTAACAATGTTAAATTTCTTTTTAAGCAATTTATTCTTAAGAGTTTGTTTTTTTCATTAACTCATACAAATCTTCAAAAGTATCTAATAATTCATTATAGAGTAGGTTTGCATCAAGAATATAATTATTTACCTTATTTATGTCTTTAATCCCAATGAAGCACATGTTTGCCACAATTGCCTCATCTACACTTTCAGATGAGCCCTCTTCACTATCATCCCAAGTCACTTTTCATTTTTTTTCTTCTTATATTTTTCCTTGTTAACTGTTGGATGATCAGCTCTAAAGTGACCAGGTTTCTTGCACTCATAGCATATGGGAGCTCTTTCTCATCTTCATCATTTCCTTCATCATTAAATATCTCCTCCTTATATGAGCAAGATTTGAGAGTAATAACCTTTTTTTTCTTCACATCCTTTTATTTTTTCCCTTTGATTACCATCTCATGAGTCATGAAAGAGCCCATGAGTACTTTGAATGGTTGTTTGTTGAGATCTTTAGCCTCGGTGATTGCGTCACTTTTGGATCCCAACTTGATGGAAGATATCTGAGAAACTTTCACACCATTTCAACCTTATGATAAATATGACCATAATTTTTCAATGAATTGGTTATATTAGTGAATCAAGTGAATATCTCTTCAATTAGTTCTTCCAATTTCATTTTAAACAACCCATAGCTATGGACAAGCATACTTATCTTTAATTCTTTAATGTGATTAATTCTCCCATGAGCGATTTTCACATGTCAAATTTTATGAGCACTCTCACAAGCATGAATCCTATTGAAGTCACTCTTATCCAAAGAGCAATACAAGACATTAATAGCTTTAGCATTTAGAGCATCTTTCTTTTCATCTTCATTATCAATTTCATTTTCATTTTTTCTTATTTTCTTACCTTCTACTATTTTGGTTGGAACAAAAGGTCCTATCTTAACGACCTTCTAAAGGCCAAAGTCGGTTGGTGTGAGATAGATTTTCATCCTAACCTTCTAATATCTATAGCCATTTTCATCAAAAAATGAAAGCCTAGATATAGAGAATCCTTCTATAAGATTAACTCCTATGGTTGTCATACGTAATCTTTAACTCTAAACACTTACATTTAATGAATTTTGAGTACCTCGTTTTAATACCATTTGTTGGCCCTAAGGTTGACAACCCAAGAGGGGGTAAATTAGGTATTTTAAAAGTTTTTGCTTACTTAATAGTATTATCAAGTTAATTTATTTATCTAATAAGGACAAGCATATAATTCTTATAAGGGATGCTTTCTATTCAAGCAAATCATAATAATATTAATTTTTATAACAATGCTTGAAAATAAAGAGTGTAGTGAGAGAGTACAGACACAAGATTTTCACATGGTTCGACCAATTATGCCTACTTCCATGCCTCAACGCAACTTCTTGAGGATTTCACTAGCTTTCTTCTTAGAAAAGCACTTGATTTTTTCGAACCAAGATTTATATAACAAAATGAATTCCCTCACCTTACAAACCCAATTTCTCCAAAGATTGAAAATATTTGGTTATACAACCAATATTTACAACAAAGTGATTCCTTTTATTCTGTTCTAAACTATTATCAAAAAGTATAGATAATTACCAAAAAAAAAAAAAATGAAACTCTCTCTTAAAGAGTAAATATAAATACAATGAAAGATCTACCTCTCACAAGCTTTTGTGCTCAATAGATGATATAAAGATTAAGATGATAAGAATGAAAGGGTCTCTAGAAAATGAATTCTTAAGCTTTTTCAAATGTAGAAAATTTACAAAGAATGCTTTTTGAAATCCTTTTATGCTTTTTGAAATCCTTTTATATTCCTTTTTAGAAAATAGATCCACTAGACATAAAAAGAGATGATTTAAAATCACACACATTATTGATGTAATGGTATCGCGCTTTCTTATGTAGTACTGCAATAGAGAGTTGTTAAACAAAAATTTCAAATTTCAAATTCTATTGTTGTGGTGGTACTACAGCTCAGTGCAACGGTATCCCGTTAGCCACCACCTAACTAAGTGCCACTGTGCTTCTTATGTAAGCAGTTTTTCAAGCCTATGGTGTGGTAGCATCGTGCCCTAATGCGGTGGTACCATGCTAGCTATTGCCTAATGAGATGCCATTGCGCTTCTCATGATAGTAGCTATGCAAATCTATGGCGCATGGTACGCCATCCTGTTCACAATGGTACCACAATAGCCATTGTCTTGTGAGGTAACACCATGTTTTAACAAGGTGGTATTATAGCAGCTACTGGATTTGATCCTTCTTATATTCTATATGTGTTCTAACTTTTCAAGATTCAAAAACATGCATTCTCCTAGTTCTAAAGATTCATAAAATGTTGAAAGAAAAATCTTTGAAGTCCATGAATCCTTTTAATAAAAACCTTTTGTCTTCATGCATTTGCTAAAATATCTATTGAGTACTTAAACTAAGAATTTACAAGTAAGACTAAAATTCTAAGTTCTCAGAACTTTTAGAACTCCTAGACCACTTATTTACTCTTCAACTTTCCTTTTTGTTGAAAGGACTTAAATATATGCATTATGCGCTCTTAAGGTCCTTTCATGCCTAAATGTTGTAATACTAACTTATATGATTAGTTCTTTAAGATCATTTGTTATCATCAAAATTAATCTTCAGGTTCAACCATACTAGAGGCTTAACAGTCTTATGCAACAAGAGTTGATAGGCTATATTGATTTTGATTTTGCTATAATAGAGACAAAAAAGAAAGATCATTGTTTGCATATGTGTTAATGTATAAAGGTCATTGTACGAGTTGGAAGGCTTGTAGTAATAAATGAAAGGATGGTTGTCCAGCATAGAAGTAGCCTTGTCTAGCGTAGAAGTAAAATATGTAGTAATGACTGAAGGTTTCAAAGAGGATCTGGTTGCTTGGATTGCTAAAAAAATTGAGACTATATAGCTCAAATATGATCTTGTTTTCAAACAGCCAGTCAGCAATACACTTGTGCAAGAATCCAATTCACCATGAGCATATTAAATAACTTGATATTAAGTACCATTTCATAAGATAGAAGAAAGAGGATTGTTACCTTAAACTAAAAAAGATTGAAATTGAAGATGAATTTTCACATATGGCTACAAAGGCTATTCTTTTTGGAAAGCTGCAGAGATGTAAGGAGCTACTAAGGATGGGCAACAAATGATGATTTGGTCTTATGATGTAGCAAAGTCTGCATCAGTACCACTTTACTAAATCAAGGTGGAGAATGCTGCTGGAAATGAGCTAGCAAAGTTATCCAAAATAATAATAATAAATGAAAGGATGATTACTTTGCTTGAATACAATTAACAGGCCTTAGTGAGATGTGGAACCAATCAAGAGACTTCAATTAGATTAATGAAGCTGCTAGCAAGACTTTTAATTAGGCCACGTTACCTAAAAACATCTTGCAAACTAGTATAAAAACTAATTATGCAAAACTAAGTAAAAAAAAATTAAAAGAAATAGAGAAGGAATTCACCAAGAGATTATAATACAACATTGATGTCCACTTAGAGTTGAGTTAATCTATAAAAGATTTAGAAGCTATCGTTTCTTGTTAGGTTAGAATTATATTTGCTACTTATTAGGTGCATTTTTATTCTTATTTCTGAAAAATCCTATTTTGTTACATTTCTTTATGAATATTAATATCTCTTTAAAATCTTAAAATGGATAAAGGCTTGATAGCCAAACCACTAAAAATCTTGTATTTTATTATTTTGTATCAATTTTTAATATTGACCTTTTAGCCATTCCATTTAAATCATTTTCAAGCTAAAAGATGAAACATGTTTTATGCATCAAAAAGAGCTGATTGATTTTACTACTCATTTTTAGTAATTTTCTCTGCAAAATAACTGATCAAGAAGTGTTCAAGATAGTTGACTCGATGTTGTTGAATTACAACATCCATCATACTTAACAGACAAACTAGAAGAAGGAGTTCACATGATGGCTGTCAAGAACTATAAAAAACTAACTTCTCATATCAAGAGAGGCATAGCCCCACATACAGACCATACCATCACCATTATCCTTATATAAGGTACTCATGACTAGCATATCATAGACCTTGTTAATATTTCCTACAAACTTCTATTAAAAATTAAAGGGTCTGTAGAAGTTTTTATTGGTAACCATCTTGCAGTGATGAGCAATGGCATTTAAAAGGCTGTGTTACACTAAACAATGCCAAACATTGAGAAAATGAGGCTCTCTATTGCTAGTTTGCTAGCTTCTAATGGATGAGCTAATGGAGTCTGTTCAGAAACTAGTAGATTTCACGCGAAGGCATATAAGGGAAGCAATTTAGCAAATTTCATCAAGTATCTTACTTCTAAGCTGAATAAAACTTACCTTCAAACTCTTAAAATTCACCGTTAAGAGTTTATGAAAATTGTCAAACTTTCTTTCTTTCCTTCGAGATTTAGAGTGCCTTATGAATAAATAAAAGCGCTTTGAAATAAGTTTTTAATTCTGAGTTTGTCCTTAAAAGATATATGGATTTGATGGTTTTTATATCATTAAGTATATAAAAAATTTTAGTAGTAGTAATATATATATATATATATGTAATTTTTCTATGCAAATATGTCTACGTAACAATTGTAATTACATTTATTATTGTGAGATCACTTGATTAAGATATAAATGAGAAGATTCGAATATTAACATTTACACTAAATTATTTTACATTATGATAATTAAATGATATTGCATCAAATCTGGTTTTCATAAATAAAACAAATATATACAAGTTAATAACTATAATGTTGGTCAAAAGAAATCAAAGTTTGCATCATGTAAACCTAGATAGTTACTCCACTAAACAACTTGCTTATCTTTTCATCAAAACTCTTGTATCTAACTCAATTTCATCTCCATCTCCATCTCCATCTCCATCTCCATCTTCATTTATTAAACTATTCCTCATTTTTACCTATTCTCTTTTATCGAATACCCACCACTCCCTCTTTTATCTGATTAAATCATAATTTTCATTCCATGTAATTGATTAATGGAATTGATAAATCGGTTGGATAAACTTTGATGCATTCTGAATATATAAAATTTAAATAAATTCAAGCAATATGTAACATAAAACAACAAATATCAAAAAAATAAAAACAAAAATGTGTTAATAATTCTTTATTTTTAGCTTATTTTGTTATATGTACATATTTTTAAAAATTAAATTATTAAATCCACTTTGACTAAGGCCAAAGCTTGGCTCAACCTTGTGAACTCGAGGTTTAAGTCAATCCGCAACAAAGCCCCATGGACCGTTTATAAAATGGATCAAATGGGCCTATTCATTTGAAAAACATATGACTTAGTGACATACTTGTAAGCATTATTTATCAAAATACATTTACAGGTTATCTTATTAAACTTTAAATGGATCAATTTAATAAATTTTAAACAAATCATATATGAGTTGTCAAAATTTTTTATATAAATTAATTTGATAAATAATTTTATTTATAACTTTTAAAAATAATAATATAAATAAATAAATAAATTTTAATATACAAAATAATAATAATAATAATATAAAAATTATTAAACTAATAGTTTCAAACTTTTAAAATATTAAAAATATAACATATTTAGTACATTTTCCACATAATATTAAAATCAATAGAATTAGTTGTTATTTAATTATAAGATAGATTTAAACATGCAAGTAAATAATATTAACAATATTTTAGGTTATATATAATTTTTAATAAAAAATAAATATATTAATTTTACTTTTATAAGATGAACTTATTTATAAAAAAAATGCATAAATTAAAAAAATAAAAGATACGAGTTATTTTCTTAACATGATAACATATTAAAATTTGCTAAGTTTTTTAAACATCTAATCTATATATGCGATATCCATTTGTACTAATATGATCTACATGAATTAAAATTGATAAAAAAATAATCATAGATTCTGTTATTGATTTTTTGATTAATTATATAAATTTATTATATAATTAAATTTAAACAAATTTAGTTTATTAACTTATCTAATTGATTTAATAGATCGACCCATTGAGTAATTTAATTTTAAAATTTAAAATTTAAAATCTATTAATTTATATAAAAAAATACTTTAATTCAGCTCAATTATTAAATCAATTGAACTAAAATCTATCAAATCCAGCCATAAACGGGTTAAAAAAATAAAGAATGGATGTGATAATAATCTTATCACTTTTTTTTTTATAAAATAAAATATTTTATTCACTTCATGCAATATTGGGACCAGAGAAATTTAATAGCAAGGAGTTCCGCCACACTCTTCGTTCTCCTAAATTTGAAGGTCATTTTGGTAAATATGCCGCAAAGCATTTTTTTTATTTACTTCAAACATGAAACTTATTATATAAATAAACATTTTAAAAAAAAATAATTGTGAACTTAACATGTTTTTTAATTCGAATCTTAAACTTTCAACTTATTTTGATTTTATTTTGAAAATATTAATTTAGTTTATATTATACTTTGACTCAAATCAATTATAAAAATTAAAAATATTTTCATAATTAAAATACTTTAAAAATAATTTAAATAAATTTTATATTTTATTTTGAATCAGTAACTCAAATTTAAATAATTTTAAACTCATTAATTATTTATTATGAGTGTTTTTGAACTTTTCATGGTACAAAATTATTTAGAAATTATTTTTAGTACTCAAAATTTTTTTATGTTAATCTGAATATTTCTTTACATTTTATAAAATTTTAAATTAAAATTTATTATACAAAATTTTTAATTTAAGTATTTTTAATTTTTAAAATTTTTAATCGAAGCTTAAATTGAACCAAATTAAAAAATTAAATGCAAAATTGAATCAAATTAAAATTAGATATTCAAATTAAAAAGTGGGTATAATTTATTTTTTAATATTTATCTTTTATTAAAAATAGTGTAATTTTATTTTTCCAATTTTAATAAACTTATATATTGAATTGGTAGAAAAGGGGATTGCATTGTACACATCCAATATACAACCTTGTATATAAATGAGATACAAATCAAATCAATTACTTATGTACCATATATAAATGGATTGCATTCCATATATTAGCTCTTGATAATATTTACATACAATTAACTCTATTGGCTAATGTTGAGTGATTATCACGGTTACCCGGTTGGTTAATATTGTCAGCTTTGACTTCCATCGATATACGGACTGTGATGTTCTCCATCTTCAGTCTCTGTCTCTGTCTCTCTTTTGTCTCTGTCTCTGATCTCTCTCTCCCTCTCTCTCTCTCTCTCTGTGTCTGGGACAAACTTGATGGACTCGTACTGGGTGCCGTTGATGGAGCTTTCAAGGCTGCCGATCATTGACATATCTCTTCTTCACAAGGACCCTGAAGCAAGGTCTCTGGTCCTTGACCAAATCCGAGCCGCTTGTCAAACTTTCGGTTTCTTTCATGTAAGTGAGAACTCTTTCATTTTTTTGTCGATTTAAATCAATACCCATGAGCCAAAACTTAGTCTTGTTTGTTGATTTGAATTCAGTTTGTTAACAAACCTTGTTGAAACAGATCGTAAACCATGGGATAAGTGAAGAAACAATGGCAGAAGCGTTGGGGGTAAACTCAAAGTTCTTTGATTTGCCGACGGAGGAGAAGACAGAGCTGATGTCCAACGATGTCTATACAGCAGTCCGATACACGAGAGTTGAGAACGACAAAAGGGGCGGCAATATCGGATTCGCCAGAGACTTCCTTAAGCTCACTGCTTATCCTTTTGATGAATTTGTAACCCAATGGCCTGCAAACCCATCTGACTACAGGTCAGTTCTCTGTTTTCCTTTCTATAATTCTTGTTTTCTTCTTCTTTCCCTTCTTGACCCTTCTGAATTTTCTGTTTGTTTGGTTGGATTGTGAAAAGAAACCCATTAATGAATTTATTAGAAGGAAAGCGTTATTTCTCTGAATTATGATTTATAGAAACTGATGGTTTGTGAAACAGGGAAAAGATGGGGAAATACGCGAAAGAAGTGAGAAAAGTTGGCCTGGAAGTACTCGGAGCTATCATGGAGAGCTTAGGCTTAAGCCCATCGTACCTGAGAGACAAACTGGAACAAGGAGTGCACCTGATGGCTATCAACAACTACGAAAAACCATCACAGCAGATCAACATAGGCATAGCCCCTCATACAGACCATACAATCATCACTGTCCTTCTACAGGGTACTCCTGGCTTGCAGATCATAGACCCTGCAGATGGGTCCTGGAAACTTCTGCCGGAAATTAAAGGGTCCATAGAAGTTTTTGTTGGTGATCATCTTGAGGTGATGAGCAATGGCATCTACAAGGGTATGTTGCACCGAGCAATGCCAAGCTCTGAGAAGAGGAGGCTCTCTATTGCCAGTTTGCATAGCTTGCCAATGGATGAACCAGTGGAGCCTGCACAGGAACTGGTCGATGAAGCACACCCGAAGGCATATAAAGGAAGCAGTTTAGCAGAATTCCTCAAGCATTTGGCTTCTAAACCGACTAAAACTTACATTGAGACTCTCAAAATTCAGTGTTAGAGTTCATAGAAAGTGTCAGACTTTCTTTCTTCTTTTCCAGTTTTTGAGGGCCCATGAATAAGTTAGAGACGGCAAGTAATAAACGTATGAGTTTCTCCTTCGATGGCATATGAATTTGATGGTGTCTATATCGTCAAGTATCAAACTTTTTCATGAGAGTCTGTTGCGTGTGACACTGTTGCAACTCTAGCCTTACCCTCCACATGCCCATCTTTTCTGCCACACAGGCGGTGAAGAGCATATGTTATTTTCCTCTTATATTTTTTCTTTTTTTTATTTCTTTAATGTTCAAAAGTTTTCATAGAAATTCATTTTCTCATAAAATATTATTTATTTTGATTGTATTGTTTCTTTAAAAATAATGTAGTGATTATAACAGTAATCTGAAAAAAAATGTATTTAAATTTATATCAAATCACATGTTGATGTTTTAAATTACCAATAAAAATTTATATTTTTATAAAATATTATCTAGAATAAAAGTCTCACAAAATTTTAATATTTATTTTATATTATTAATCACACCTTTATTTTTAAAAGTGACAAATTGATTTATTAATTTGGTTTAAATTAAAATTTTTTAAAAATTTAAAAATTAAAAGTATTTAAATTGAACATCTTATATAAAAAATTTTGATTTAACGTTTTTTATAGATGTAAAGAAATATCCAAACTATCATTATAAAAATTTTATATTTTTTTGAGTAATTATACTATTTTTTTAAAATTTTTGATATTATAAATTTAAAAAATATATGTTTTTCAGTAGTCAAAAAATTATAAAACCTTATATAATGGTAGCGAATGCTTCCTGACATCAATAAAAAAATTGAAGTCAAAATTCCTTGCATAAAGTTTTTAATTTGAATATCTCAATTTTTAAATTTTGATAAAATTTAATTTAGATTAATTTAATAAATTAAATTTTAATTAATAACTTTGTAAATATAAAAATTTGATTAGTAATATAAAATAAATATTAAGATTTTACATCATATTTACTTTATTATCGATTTCAAATATAATTATATAATTTTATTTTTTTTCAAAATCACATGATCATAACTTGTAGTATAACAAAATGAATAATGAGATTAAAATGTATTAAATTGATAAATTTATATTTGATGTGAGATGAAAAATGAGACCTAACACTTTTCAATTCTTTTACCTTAAGACGTGAGTTTGATTATCTTTGCAACTAAGGGAGAACTGATATTCAATCACTGCATGGTGTGGATTCAGGAAACCAGAATGGAAGAAACAATTATCACCAAAAAGTGCAAGATTCTCACTCTGTGATGTAGTTGCTTACCTGATTCATGACTCATACATGCAATTTCGTTCTGAACCAAAGCTACTACCTTGAGGCACAAATGTGAAGCTGAATTCCTGATTCCAATGAGGCCTCTAGTTCCAGTAGATGAGCAATGTCCCACTTGAATAAGAGATGTAAATGGAAAACTGTCACAATCACATTTTCATGATCTCTTCAATATGTTTTGCTTAACCCAAAAGTCATTAACTTTTATGTTTCCGACTTCTTATGAAGAAGCTCATGGCTGAAATCAAAGGCTACCAGCCTTAGTGGCAATAATGCCTTCTGAGTCGGTCGGGGCCGAATCGTTCGGCGAGGTAATAGTGTCACTGTCCATAGACTGCACAGTCATGGATCTGGAGATTGTAAGCCTATTGGACCCAGAAGTCCCAAGACCCAACCCATAATCGAATGACCAACAAGTAACAAACTTTAATAAACACAAATCTAAAATTCTCATCAAACAGTTCCATGGCGGAAACCAAATTGACATTTTGATGGAAAATTTAAATTAGTAATTCTATGTTGGAGCCCACTGGAAGTTGTGCAATACAGCCATTGAAACTATCTGATCTGAACTTACAGAACCGAGCAGTGTTTTGTTAGCGGTGCATAAACTGGCTATCGTCCTTAGAGAAACAAGAAGAACTACAGAATGCAAATATTTGAAAGAGAGAGGTGATTCTTAGCTTCTGTAGAGAGAAAGTGTATAAAGAGAGATAAAAAGGGAGGGGTTTTTGCTTTTAGAGAAAGAGAGAAACTTGAAGAATGGAGACTGGTGGTGACAATAGTACCGTAATGGTGAGCAATCAAGGAAAGGCTTTCCAAGGAGGAATCCGAATAGAGAATCCCTTTACTTTCAAAGTGTTTCAAGTATTTACTGGCTTTGGCTTTGGCTGTGGTGTTGGTATTGGTATTGGTAGGCCAATAAACCTAGGTACTCTCCCTCTCTCTCTCTCTCGTGCTCCGTACTGTTCTGTACTTTGTTTCGAAGATGAATTTGGGTGGCTTGTTTGGATCCCAGAATGGGGATAGCCATCAGAATTTCCTGGCTAAGAGATCATTTATATGCCATTTTCTTTCACTTCTTCCATATATATTATGTACTTACTGTTGTTTTTGATTCCAGAGAAAATGATGGGAAATGAAAGAAATTCTGAATTTGAGTCTTTGTGCTTAGTGTAAACATGTACTTCCATTGATTGATTGCAATATTTAGATGGAGGATTTATTCGTTATTAAAATTTGAAAGTTTCTGAAGTTGTTATTGGTAGTTTATCCTTTCTGTTTTATTATTTGTAGGCTTAAGAACCATTCAAGAAATAGATGAAGACTGTGGGATTTGTACTGTTGGCTCAATCTGTAATCTGTTTGGAATGAGACTCATCATTATCTTGTCTTTTGTTTGGCGAAGTTTGGATCCATCTTGGTGCATTTAAATATCTCACTGGTATCTGATTGCTTTTCATTGTACTTCTTTTTTGGCCACAATTAACGGTGTGAAATGAATTTATTAAAGCAATCACCAAGCTTAAGTCTTCTGAGGATGTCATCTCATAAAATTTGAAAATTGATTCTGGATCAAGTAGATAGTAATGGCTCCCTATTTTAGGACTGGATTATGTGATGTTTGTAACTCTTCTAGAGCTGTTGATTTAGGCTTAGCTTGATGATCCAGTGTGCTCTTATGTTTTTGTGGGGCTGTCATCTGTTCATCCCATTATTAATTCTGAAGTTTCAATGGTGCTTTCAGTTGATAGAGAGAAGATAACTTGATGAGATTAGGAAAGATAATTAGGGAGGGATTCAACCTCAACCCAGTTGCAACTTTAATCCAATTGTGAAACTAGATCCTACTCTTCTGCTCCTTGGAACCCAAATGCGGTGCTCTTTAAATGAGTCAGATAGGAGTTCCATTTATTAGATTGGTGGACTATTTGGACTCTTTGACTACAGTTTCATTAGCTTGGAGGCTTCTTGGATTCCTCTTCTCCTGCTGTACTTTCAACTAAATTATATGATTCTTTTTCATTGCTAAATTTATTTTTCGTCATTGCAAATTGGGCAGACTAGCTTGATTGGCATTCAGTTGTCTTGCCCCAGTCCCATATTTCATGTTTCAAGACTAAATTATCTTCTTCTTACTCTTTGTTTATGCAATTGTGAATCATTTGGCTTGACATCTTTTATTTAAGTAAATTTGTTTGTCCAGCTGCTATTGTTTTAATTGTTACCATTATATAACATAGCATTTAGAAAAGTTTTCAGCTTCGCTAATTCACAAGCTAATGGGGGTATATACAATGAATCAATGAATTGGCCTAAAATAATTTGGGTTACAGATGAGTGATATAGGCCCCTAATATATCAAGATGCTAATGTGGATAAGAGCAGGGTAAAGGCCCCATTGTTTATCTTTTCTTTTCATATTCTTCCCACTCCTTTCCAGCATGCCCAAGGAAAGGACTTAATAATGCCTTTAAAGATGTATTCTCAAAATACAACTTTTCTATAAATTTTGAGCGACTTAGTATTGGACCATAAAGTGTGCTAATCTATGATCCTTTTAAGTGCTATGTCATACTATTTGGTCTGTTTATTTAATCTCTATTTGATTGAAGTCAGAGTGGTCTTAGGGTCATCGATCTTATATATATTCTCTGGAAAAGGTGATAATGTTATTCTAACTAGTTCTATATCTTTTGAGGATTTTGACTCAAAAACATTTTGATGCATGCTATCTATCAGGTGCAATCCCAATGGTAGGGCAAGTCATGGGTGCAACCAGAGGTGCAACTGATGCATTTTCTGGAGTTAGCAGACATGTAAACGGTGCTGTAAGTCAAATATTATAGTATGTTTGCTTGTTTGCTTACAGTCTGTCTTATTGTGGTTATATAGATCTCAAACTCTCCTTGTCTCCCATTTCTCATGTGTTAGTTGAGGAAACTTGGAGCTAGGAACATTGAAGCAGGCATAGGATGTGGAGTGGGTTTCGGCCACGGTTTTGGAGTTGGTATGTCACTTGTTATCCATTCTAAGACTACAAATGAGCCCCATGATGAACCGATATTGATATACTAACATGTTGAGATTATATTTTAATATGTTGAGATATAAATTTTATTTTGTTGACTGCTTAGTTTCTTCTCTTGCTGAGATATAATTTTTAACAGAAAGCATTTGTTGGATAGCAGCCTCAAGTATTTGATGATCTTGCAATTTTCAAAAAACAATCAAAACATCTGTAAGAAGATTTTAGCAACATGTACATGATGATTATACCCTTCAGGGGTCCATAAATCGTAGAAATTAAAACTACATTTTTGTTTGATTGATGAGTTTGATGTTTGAATTGCAGGCGTTGCTGTGAAACCTAGGGTAGTGCATCAGGTTCAATCTTGTCTTATAGTAAGTATTCTTTTTCCCTAAAGTGCTAATATACCAACTGATATATTGCTTTATTTGAGTGTCAAATTATGACTGCATTTTTCAGGAAGCAGCAACAAAGTTGATGATTAAGTTCGGAATGGCTTCGAGTTTACCTATAGGTGAAGGTGTCCTTCCTGTATCTCTGCAGAGTGACAAGGGCGTGAGAAATGAGCTCTTGAAAAAAAACCTGGGGGGAAGTATTACACAAACAGCAACAGGAATTCCAGACAGCGCCTCCCAGGTCCTGTCTGGACTTGGAAATGCTAGTGGAAATTCGACCTATGAAAAGTTTGCATCAAGAAACAATGCAGTTGAGACAACTTTTGGCAGTCGAACGGAGCAGGTTGTCAACAGTTTTCTGCAGAACCCACTCTTGAAGGAAGACGATAACAACATAAATGAACTTGTAAGTGCCTATGCACTATCAACTTTAATGTCTATGAACCGTTTTCTTTGGCATTTTGCACTATGTAATTTATCAATGGGGATCTTTTGTTGCTTAGATCTGGTCTTGACTGTAGCAGCTAAGAATCACTTAGGAATTAGAATTACAAGGCAACTCCATGAAAAAAATGGAACTTGTTTGAAGCTTCTGGTTCATCTGAGGTTACACAATCATGCTTGTATGTGCTATCGGGTTCTGATTCCTAGATTTCACCTTTGCAGGCTGGACGTTTGCGGTCTGAAAATAACTTGCTTCAAATGGTAATCTTCCATACTTGCCCAAAACATCTTGATTTTATTACTTCTCTTGTTTTTTGAATTCATCCATTTGGTTTATTAGAATGCTGTCATGATTTGAAGCATCTCGTGAATTCAGGTGCTGAAACATCAGCAGATCATAGAGGAACTCAGGAACGAGAATGAAAAGCTTCGCACCATACTCATAGAAGACCTGAAGATACCACCTAACAAGCTTGAAATCTCAAGCAGAAACAGAAGTCCATGTATTGATTGTTTTGAATGCCGAAGAAAACAAAGGAGAAGTAGATGAAGATAAAGCGGACCCTACACACCATTCAAGAGTTTTGATACAAATGTCTTAACTGATACGCATTTGACCGGTAGTTTCAGACATTGGAGTTTTGCTGCAATCCAAGCTTGCAGGACCATTGTCCAGGGTTTCACAGATTAAATACTGAAAGAAGATATCACAAAGGGAAATCCAGCTGCCCTGGAAGACTTCATCAGGGTGATCAAAGTATTAATCATGCACATAAGATGAAGAGGTATGACAATCAATTTAGAACATTAATTTAAGATTTTGTTTCCATTCTTTACCATGTTGCCTGGAAGTTTTACACTCTTGTTAAGTAACAAGCACAGGAAATTGATTGATGGGGATAGTCATGTTACTGTGCATTCTCCATGGCTACTTATATTCAGATCAATATTTGTTTGTAATATTCTTGGTTAAAAAAATAATTATCTAAAATAAATCTGTAAGCCAGAAAAGAAGATCCCACAGAAACTATCAATTGTCTTGGGGATTGGGCTCCCTGAACCCAAATACATCAAATTATTGGGCGATAGTGGGCCGATGACCGTATAATGGGTTCTATTCTTAGTGTTTTGTTAAGAACCTGAAACCTGTTAACATTTGAATATGTCCAATCCAATTATTAGTGGTCTCGAGCCCAACATGTGACCCACCTAATTTTATACTTTTTTTTTTCTAATTTTACATATTTTTGATATAATTTTATAAATGCGAGAAATAAACTAAGAAGGTGGCAATATATAAGAATGTATGTGTTTCTGAGTAGGAAAAGATGTTAGAGAATAAAATTAGGAGTATGAACATAATTCTAAATTGAAGAATAGATTTGATGTTTTAATAATAACATGACTGAGTTAGTTTCTTGGAAATGTTAATTAAATGTAGTATGAAGGCATTCAACATTGTTGTAAGGATGTAAAAGGACTAGTCGAGATGTGTCGTGATTATAACTCATTGTGCCCGTGCGGGTATTGAGTACCTATCTTTGTGTCAACACACACGAAGTAATTAGTTTTACTTTGTAAAAGTATCGAAATTTTTTGCAACGTGGGTTATTGATAATTTATTAGTACGTTCTTTTATATTTTCTACAATAGATTAATTACTTTTGACCTAATTTAGGATATTAGATAGCATTGATCCATTTGATATCGGTTAGATTCATCACCTTTGAAAATGTGATTATTTGATAAATATAAGTGGGTAAAACTTAATGATATAAACAAAAAAAAAAATCTCATTACGGTTTTGTGTATATATGTAGTTAGATTTGTATTTTCACAAGTTAATTTAATATTAGTAGCAATAAGAAAGTATATAAAAAAGTTTATTTTTTAGGTAAAATGAAATCTTTCAAACAGATTAAGAAATGTCATTTAATTGATCAGATGTCTCTGATGTTATAAGTTAATGAACAATTTAACCAACTAACGATGAAAATAACGTATGTTTAAAGCTTATATGAGTTATGTCAACTTTAATCATTTTGATATTGTGATATGCCCTCACGAGAATCTTTAACAGAAGTTAATTATTTTTTACTATCAAGATGACTTAAATAATTTTATTTTTTTAATCTTGTTTGTTATTAAAGTAACTCGATTCATTCTCTATCATCTCAATGTGCGTAAACTCTATGAATTACATCTTTTGAACATATGATCTAACGCTTTTTACTTGAAAAAATTGCTTGTCGAGCAACTTGCTTTTAGTGAATTTTAAATTTTTAAATTAATGCTTTTAGCTTGAAACGTAGTTTAATTTGGGTTCATATTTCAACACAAGTGTATTATTTTATTAGTAAAAGTTTTATCTTGTGTGTTTGCATAGGAAGAAATATAAAAAGAAAAAAGTGGTGATCTTTCTCACTCAGCATGAGTTCCTTCAAGAGGAATCCAATGCTTTGATTTACTTTTTCTTGGTTCTGGGACCTTTAGGTGTGAGTTGATGAGAATCTAATGTGGCCTAAGGGATTGATTCTCTTCATCTTAATACGTACACCTTACAGCATATTAGAGGCTTCCAACTATCCAAGAATGTTCCATTCTCTGTTTCTATACGCATATTATTTTACTCTTCACAGTTTCTGTGTTAAAACTATATGTAGGACTTGCCAGAGCTCCAATATTTGATTGTTGACTGCCACTGCTTTTTGCTAATTAGGTGGGTATCTCTTCTTTCTTTCACAAGGCAACATCACACGTCTAAAGTGACCAAAATTTACTGACAAAAGGTTAATTAGCTCAAGCTTGGTATGGAGGATTTGGTGATATGTGGTGTTGTTTTGATTTAGTTGTGCTATAAATGCAGTGTAAGTCTAACGATTTCTTCTTTCGTTTTGGTATTATGTTACTATTTCATGTACATATCTCCCCCACCCTCAGACGCACAAAACACACTGGTTGTTGTGGGGCTAGAACACCCATGTGCACATCACTTTCTTATTCATACTGATTTGTCTTTGAAAGTACTTAGCCCCACCATGAAGAACAGCTAGCTGGCTAGCAACCATATCCTCTCCTTATGCTTCCGCCACTAACACACACACATACGCACACATGCCCCTCCCCTTTTGCACAAGACAACACTCACACTTTGCCACATCAGTCTCTCTACTGACCTTACCTTCTCTCTTCATCTACCCACCAACTACCCTTTAGGAGAAGCCTCCCTTAAGCCTTTTCATCATCCCTTAATTTTTAGGCCTTTAGACCGAAAACTATGCAATTAGAGTTATTGTCACATATTCAGATTTTTGGGTATACACCCAGTTCTTTACTTTACTTCATGAGGCTCATGTCTCTTCAGAAGTCATATGGAAAAAAGAATATGATTTCTTATTGATTGCTATAGAAAATTCAATTTTCTTTGTTCTTTGCAAGTTTGGTTACCAGGGTTTAAGTGTTGATAATAGTTGTAATGGGTATTTTTATTTTCTTGACGGAGACAAAAAAAATTAAAAAAAGAGGATGGAATTTGCTTTGAGAGGGTGGGAGCTGAGCACTTTTGACCATTCCAGGCCAAGATATGTCACTGTCACAGAAAATTCACACAAACAAGAATCACAGGTCTCTCTGTTATTGATGATGAGCTAAAGTAAACATGTTACAGAAAAAGCTGTAACATCCAATGAGATCTACAAACTATCTTCACAGAACACAATGTAGCTCTAAGAATCAAGAAAGAAAGAAAGAAATAAAAATGAATACACCAATAACTATCTTAATGTAAACACTCTCTGGTGCTCTAAACAAGGCCTGCTGCAACTCCTGCAAGCAATGCTAACAATCCTATGCTACTCGCATGAGAGAAAGCTCCGGAACCTGGGGTGGACATGGCGGGAGGCTGCCCAGGAGAAGGTGAACTGGGCATGGCGGGTGGTCCAGGAGGGGAAGCTCCTGTCATTGATGGTGGGGAAGCCGGTGCCATTGGAGAAGGCGGTGGGCTCGCTGATGGACCTGGGCTCATTGGCATCATCGGGGTCGAAGCAGGGGTCGTGGAGGGGGGAGGGGAGGTCATCACTGGCGCAGGTGTCATGGCTGTGGATGGCGGGCTGGTTGTCATTGGAGATGGTGCACCAGGGCTGGTGGGTGGGGTTGGACTGGTGGCTGGTGGCATTGACATGCTCATAGGTGTGGAAGCTGTTGGGCCTTGAGCCACTGAGCAGAGTGTCAGAGCCAGGGAGAGAGTTAGTACGAGCATGGCACACAAGAGAGCCATGGCTTTGTAGAGCTGAACCTAAGGACCAAAAATGTGGGGAGTTACAAACACAGAGGCGCAGAGCTGTGTTCTATGAGGTATAAGATGTCAGGAGTATAGAGGTAAGATGATATATAAAGGCAAGAAGAAGTGAAGGTAAGAGGAAATCATATGAGTAGGAAGACAGACGAGTGCATATACATTTGGTACTACTGCGCACAAAGTTTGACACGTCTGATCCTAAAAACCTAACATCTTTATTATTGAAATTTTTTCTCTTTTTTTGTTTTTCCTGAACACAAAAGTTGAATTGGACTGTTTTGACATTTCACGAAGAGACCAAAATCGTAAGACAGGGAAAGCGCGTGGGAGAGGGAAGAGTCTAGAAGGAGGAACAGGGAAGGCCTGTTTGGCCGAGAAGATTGGGATACTAAATGTTAAGACAAGGTCAGTTTGGTCTTTTGGGAGAAGATATTGTGGAGGTTACGTCACCTTACCCATCTGTCAGGAAAGGGTATGTGGCGGTGACAGGGATAAGGGAGAGCAGCAAATCAAAATTGATTTTCCCAGAAAATTTGGATGAATGAATTTCCAGGCCCTGGTATGTGAAGACTAAGGGAGTGGTCCTATGATCAGAAAGCCGCCAAACAAACCGACCCTGGACCGGCTCTAACCTATATTAATGCAAAATAGCGACCTCTTTTTAAATAACTTTATTTAATATTTAATGTTTTATAAATATAAATCAATTTATTTTAATTTATATCATGTGATACATATTGTTGTTTCTTTTGAAGTTTTTTGTTTTCATATTTTTTTCAATGTTTTAAAATGCGTTTATCAAATAAAAAAGAATTAAAAATTTGCATATTATTTAATATATAATTTACAGATACTATAAAATCTATAAATTAGTTTTGTTTACCATTAATTTTTATTAAAATAAGCATATTTGAACATTATTTGCCTAAACAAGGTGGCTAAATGTTCCAAATATTTAGACAGTAAATTAGAGAACATGAACCCTACCCTTCCTGAAATTCCAACCGTCAATGTCAATTAACACGATATATTGTTCTTCGAAATATCTCTTTCACCAAGCTAACATAACTATTGAATACCAACAAGTAATTGACAGATGAAATGGGAAACACATATTTGAATTACAGCAAAGACAATGGCGATTGATGGATCATGCCCACTTTGGAGCTTTTCAAAAGAGACATTCTGTGGGTACTACACATTCCGAACCTCCTTCCAACTCCTCTAATTGATCTTTCTTATGTTTTCCTTACTAATATATGCTAACCCTCTTCTTTCTCTTAATGATAAAAGATGGGGACATGAATTCAGACAGACATTCAACCTCTGGCTTTTTCTTTGTGAGGAATGGCTGAGTGGTAACTAGGGGAATCAACCTAGAAGGGGGCCTGATGATGAGCCAATGTAGGGAAACACTACATATTTGATATAAATAGGTCTATATTACAAAAGGGAAGAAAAACTTGACAGAATAAACATTCTGCTCTTTTCAGACTGTTATTACATCGCTTCTATCTATCTCATCCATTTTTATGTGTCTCTGGCAGGCTATACCTTATTTTCACCTTTGATCGCTTAGAAGCGGTTGGGATGTAGAGGCTGCAGTTATGCAAATTAGTCCAAATGTCAGATCCACATAAATACCAGAGAGAAAAGGAGAAGGAAAGTAAGAGAATGGAAATGATTCAGTTAACAAATGAAGAGAAGGATGGGTATAAATTAAGGTTAAAACAATTCGCAGAGATGCTAAAATAGTGTAGTATGAGTAGACATAAATGAGCTCATAAAGAAAGAATGGGATTGATTCATCTAGAAAAACATCAACCTTGCCTTCCTAATTCACAAAGATCACTAAATTCTGCCCATTATTCACATTAAAACATTTAATGCATATTTCACATTCTCTATGGAAAAACTGCCATGGCCTGCAATGAGTTGTTAGGTTGGAGAGAACATGATAGAAACTAGCACAAGTAATATTGATATCTACTCTCAGGTTAGTCTTTCTTGTCTATGGCACTCGCAGGTAGTTCTAAATGTTCTTTCCAGTCTCCTTTTTGCCTGTATAGTTGTATGTAGACCTGTTCTGAGTGAATATATATCTAAAGTGAAAGTAGGAAAGAAGGTCAAATCCCATGAAATTATCAAAGTTCAGATTGAGCATGCAAAATGAAGTGCCACGTAAAGCTATAAGAGAGTAATAGTCATCATAACAGGTGATTCTGACATAAAATTCAATAGGTTCATCATGAAGAAAAATCTTAGATAACGGAGATAATATCCAGCAACAGACCATATTTATTACTGGCAATTCCAGAGTTTGAGGCTTCTTTTCTAGAAAGGTATTCATAGAGCTACATAAATGTCTATGATTGTTGCTGTTGAACTCTTCACACATAGGAAGGGCAAACATTAGAGGATTCACATGCATGGTTATTCCTCCAGCAGTATAGCAGTACATAAAGGTCTGCATACCTCAAAAATTCCACATTTTCCCCTAAGCTAACTAACAGAAGTTTTACAGGACGGGCCTAGGGCTGGTTATGAGTTTATAAGAATTTAGAAAATTGAACAGAATATTTAACGTCTATTATCATTCCTTAGATGAAAACCATACATCATAAGAGTCTCAATGGCATATTTATGAGATAGCTTCTTTAAGTCTATAAATGTGACTCATGCTAAGTGAGCATTCAACCTCCCTTTGGGACACGCCAGACTCCAGATCCCAGTCAAATGCCAGTTTTCAAAAATGTCGACTTGAAGACAACATGAATTAATTAGCAAGTACCAAGCCAGTAAGAGAGGTATTATTTAGTTTTCATCTTAGAAAACGAAAAATCTTATTAATAACAACAAGGGCTTATTACTCAAATGTGTCTCTGCAGCCTATTGCACTAGCCTCGTTTTCTTGGACAGAAAAGGAAAAAACAAAGAACTAACTAATCTCCCTGACTTTAAATATCAAAATTTAGAAGGAATAGAGATCTCACTTAACCAATTCCCTTGCTCAAGATCTTGATTTCTCTTCAAACCACCCTGCATCCATCCTAGGAGTTTCCTGTTTCCCTGTATCTCAGGCAGGTCTTTATTCTTTTGCTTTCCACTAAATAAAATGTCCGTTCTAGATTTTTCAAGTAATATATAATTGAACATGGAGTTTCATGTTTCTATAGTTATTTCTCAAATTAGCTTTTCCAAGAACTTATCTTTTGATAGAAGAGAGTTTAATTGTAACAACAGTATCACAAATGAAGAGTTATTGGCTACTGCATGCAATACATTTGTCCATTATGATTTACATGGCAATTTGTGTACTTCTGATGATATCTGAAAGACTACTCAGCTTTCATACCATCACATTTATTGAAGTAAAAACAGAAATATTCAGTTTCAGGGCTCTCAAATGTTATGTACAATCTGTGCACATGTAAAATGCCGATTATCACATTACCTTGAGGACTTTGCTGTCCACTGCATATTGGTTGGCTAGTTTTCTCAGTGATTTCAGCTATCACCAGACGTGATAGAAGAAGGCCAGCAATAAGGGCACAAAGCATCAGCATAGCAAAAACTGCATCCCAACCCTTTCTTGAAAGAAAACCAGTAAGAAGAGGACCAAATGCAGCACCAACTGACCCAGTACCATCAATAATGGCAGTCACTGTTGCCAGTGCTCGAGAATCCCCCTTTAGAGACTTGTGCGTACCAAGGTCAGCAGAAACTGCTGTAGTGATAAGTGCATATGGTCCATTTATGAATAAGCCAGCAATCATCATAAGTACAATGTTGACAGGTTGTGAGACACTTCCATATAAGCGGTACAGGAGCATGGAAGGCATTGCAGCATACATAAAGCTAGCTGCAGTAATAGCACGAGCCCTCAGTTTATCAGATATGTAGCCAGCAAGAATACCACCAACAATGCCCCCTACGTCAAACAGAGTAGACAGATTTCCTGCAGACTTCACAGACATGTACTCTCCACCAATTTCTGTAACAGTGTGGTGTTGAATAAAATAGAAGATATCGATGCCAGATGCTTAAGAAAGAAAGCAAACAAGTAAAAAGTAGTTTCCAGCACAGCAAATAGCTGGCAGTGTCATTAAGCATTAGCCATGCAAATATCCTTAAGTGGCAAGATAATCTGAACTTCCAGGATTTGGTACGTGCTAGCAAAATTGTTAACATGAAGTACATGTGTGTCTGTTTTTCCAAGAACAACACCCATAGAAAGCTTACTGTAGAGATAGAAGAGTCTGGTGTTGATTAAGCAATCTCATTTTCTGTCTTTACTATCTCAAACATCACTCGCTTGATCAAAATAAACAACCTTCAACAGAAGCACAAATGCCTCCCCTCAGTTCTTAAGAAGCACAAACTATTCACACTTCTGTGAAGTGTGTTTGTGGATATCACGAGTAATGTGGTGGTCTCATAACATGAAACTAAGTCTACATCTTTATAATTTTCAATGCCAGAATTTACTTTATCATTTGATAAGGTTCCTTTTGTTCCTAAACATAGTGCATACCATAAATAAACTCATAAGAAATTTGACAACAAGATTGTAACATGAAGAACAAACAAGGTTCTAAGCTACCCCAGGAACTGACATTTTAATCCCTTAAGCTATTGCGCAAAACTTGAAGGTTGCAGAAAATACCTGTCTGACTCAAATAAAATGGTAACCAGTACAAGAATGTGTAAGCCACGAGCTTTGAGAAGAAAAGGCACAGTGCAAATGGAATTACTCCTGGTATCAGACAAGCTTCAAGAAGTCCAACACTTCTCTTACTCCCTGAGCCTTGTTGGGGACCAGAATTCTTATCTGCTGCCATCACACTTTTAAGCACAGGAGCTTCTTCATCATTAATTACTGAGTCATTATTTGTACTCGAAGCATTCGCACCAGGAAACCCAACATCCTCGGGATAAGCTGCCAAGAATAAGCAGACCAGTATTCCTCCTACAATGATAAATGCACCTGGAACTATAAATGACCATCCCCAACCGTAATCCAATACACTAGCAGCTAGAAGAGACCCGCTAATGTTCCCAACCGAAGTGTGTGCATTCCAAACACCCATTATCAATCCCCTCTTCCTTTTCCCAAACCAATTACCAATGACAGCCACAACAGAAGGCCAACCAGTTGCTTGAAACAACCCGGCAAGCATTTGCATAACTAGATAGAACCAGAAAACATGAATATTCCAAAAGTATCCCATCCCAAAAAGCCCCACAAAGAAGCCACTTCCTATCATTCCAGATGTCAAAAACAATCTAAGATCCAAAGTATCACCTAGATGCCCAGCAACAAACATCCCCAAAGAGTAACAAGCAAGAAATGCAACATCAATTTCACCCAATTTTGACGTGCCATCCTTTGCATTAAATGGATACCAGCCCCTGTTTCTAAATCTCTTTTGATCAACACTCACGAATTCCTGCTTAATAAACACTTCGCCGAGAGGCCAAGGGTAGTACCCAGTTTTCTTATGCGGTTCAGGATCCAATACACTCTTGACTATGCTACTGGGTTTCCTAGATGCATGATAACAGGCATATGCTATGAAAGTAATCAACAAAACAACATATCTATATGTCGTCAGGCTCCAGTCTTTTCCTCTAGTTCTTCTTAAAAGCAAAATCCCAGGTGGGCCTTTCCTCGATGTACAAGAATTGCTAGACATACCGACAATCAGAGTAAATCAACCATAAACGCAATAATAGAACAGGACATTTCACCAATCTTGCACAATCTCCAACTTTATTAAAGAGCTCGATTGATGCTAAGCATCTTTAAGAGATTACACCAGTAATACACAATGCAACTCACTTGATGAACATGAAAGTAGAAGAAATCGAATTCTCCAAGGAAAAGAAAAACTTGTAAAGAAGTTATACCTCACAATACAAACTCAACACCAGAAGCTTAATGGATCATATTGATTAAAATGACTATTTCTCTTAGATAGAGAAGATTGCAATTGGAGAGACAAATTAGTTGGAGCAAGAGAGAGACGCAAAGATGAGAGGGAGGGCGAGGTTGGCGGGACAGAAGCAGAGAAGGGACAAGAATTCGTATCAACAAGCTCCAGACGTGGCATCTTCCAGGTAATTGAACTCAAACTATTACTCTTAACTGCCACGTGGACAAGGAACACAGTGACACCTTCGCCGTGCATTAGTTTGTTATTTTTTTAAATATTTATTTTTGATGTGTTTTTAAAGTATTGATAGTTAAAAGCTAACACTTTTTATTATTTGTAGATCAAGTTCTATGTAAATTATAAATATTAAAAGGGAAAACCATTTTTATTGATTACCATTTAATATATTTATAAATTATTTGTTGAAATAAGATTTGAAACTTGTTTTTATCTTAATTTTTCATTTTTATGCTACATTTTATTAAATTTATTTTTATTTGATTTTAATATTCATCTAAAAATTTTATAAATGCTTTCAATACTTATTTTGAAAATAATCAATGTTTTATATAACGATTATTTTTTATAATTATTTAATTCTTGTTTCTGAAGAGAGGATTTTGAGAATAAAAAATAATTTTTTATTGTATTTAAATTTTTTAATTAAAAAAATCTTATATTGTGTTTATACATCTTATCAAATCACATTTATTTCTATTTTTTTTAATTATTAAAATATTATTTTACATATATTTATTTTTTAATATTATTTAATTATATTAGAAATTATTTTATTTTAAAAAATTATGTCACTTTAGTTTTAAGTGAACTTGCTATGCGCACCGTATTATTTCATTATATTACATATATATTAATTAATTTATAATAATATTATTAATAAAAATTACTTAAAATTATATTTTTATAAATACAAATTATAAAATTAATTATAAAATTTATAGCATAAAAATATAAAAAATTAAAATTATATTCAATTAAAATAGTAAACAATTATTGATTATAATGGTAAAGATAACATCAATGAAATTTACGAGTTCATAACAATATCAAACTCAAACATTTTAAGATAAATATTGTCAAAATAAAAAAATTTAATAAATTTTTAATTAATGTTTCAAATGAATCATGCTTTAATATTATCTTAATAATTAAAAAATATAATTAATAAAAAATTAAAATTAAAATTAAAATTAAAATTAAAATTATATTATAAATTTATATTTTATTTTAACAAAACATAAGAATTTGGTTATATATATTAATATTAAAAAATAATTATTTTATATTATAAAATTTTTGAAAGTACCATTACATTGATAATTTTTGTTATAGAAGCTTATAATATTAAAATGATTGTAAAATTAATTCATTTTATCAATGCTAGTATATTATCAAAATTGTCAATTATTTTTATTATAATCTATTATAAATAATTTTAAATTATAAAATTTTTGAATTTATAAGTGTAAATTAAAATTTTAATATATGAATCAAGATTAATTTTTAAAGGTAAATTTTATTAAATTTAAAACTTAAAATGATATAAAAATATTAAAATTTATACATTTAAAATTTTTAAATTTATAAAATATGTAATATAAAATAAATGTCTTATAAAACCCTCATATTTATCCGATATGACAAATCAAATCTTGATGTTTAATATCGAATGAAATAAAGTTTGATATTTATGTATCGACCAAAATAAATTTTAAATTAACATTTCGATCATGATGTTAATTATTAAAAAATGATAAAAACATATTTTTAATTGTTTTACCTAATTTAAATAATTTTAAAAATATTTTTATCAATATATCTCACTTCCAAGCATTCAATTCATGTTTTAGTGAAATACATTTGTCAAAATCTTTTAATTTTTGATAAATCTAAATAATTGTAAGTTCTTACTAGATTTAACGCTAGATAAGAACATGCATAAACTTTTTTTTTAGATGGGTTACCTCTAGATCAATCACTAGTCATCTTCAATTTCAAACTTAAAAATACCTCCGAGTAAGAATTATTCATTGAACTTATTGCAATTAACATTAAACCTAGGAAGAGACTGAGGTAACCTCTATTAGAACTCGCAATAAAGAAGAAGAGAAATAATCCAAAATATCCAAGCAAGAAAAAGAATAGGCGATATACCAAAACGCTTCACATCCATGTTTTTGTCAGCAATGGAGCATATCTTTCTCCTTTTTTACGGCAAAGAATGTAGTAAATTGTAAGTAATGAGTTAATGAAGCAATAAAGAAGGTTAAAACAAATTACAGAATTGTAGATAAAGTAATAAAAGCATTCACCATTATAGCTGCAATTAAAGGTTATTATGATGAACCTCGGTTGAGTGGATTTGATTACTTTTTGGAATAAATAATAATGAACATTGATTATTAAGATGTGGTTACTTGTATTGAAATAAAAGATTTGTCAATTTAGTTATTTAAAACTAATTAGTATTGTTGAAACAAATAATGTGTTATTATGTTTTGTTTACTTGAATTAATGGAGTTGTTATTGTAACATTGTGATATACTAGTTCAATTAGATAATGA
The DNA here is from genome assembly GCA_021397835.1 of Moringa oleifera. Lineage (NCBI taxonomy): Eukaryota > Viridiplantae > Streptophyta > Magnoliopsida > Brassicales > Moringaceae > Moringa > Moringa oleifera. The sequence goes on from JAJFZO010000566.1 coordinate 3,906,184, forward strand.
ATAACATATTCAATTCACCAATGATTAATATTATGGTGATTATTATTGATCGTTAATTATTGTATCACAAATGAGAAAAGTAAAACTTTTTTTTTTTTTGCTTTGACCAATAACAAATTAGCATTAACAATAAATCAAAAGAATATTATCATGACATTTACCTTAAGATAATAAAAAAAATATAGAGAATTACCATTAACTATTCAAATTGTTACATAAAAGCAAGTTATGATGCATTACACCTACATCAAGATCATCAATAAAAATAAACAAAAACATTAGGATAACAACCAACCTGGTTCACCTTAACGACCAACCTAACAATGACCATAATCTAGTGTGAAATATAAACTTGTCATTATGTTTTTCATAACAAAATAACTGTACTAAAGTTACATCCCTCTTTCCCGTTGGTTATTCTATGTAATATAAACTACAATAAACATGAAGATGATTTATGATGTTATCAAAAACTAACGATAAAACTTGACTTACTTTTGTAGATTATTTGCCCTTCCAAGCAATGATGATAACGCTTGCATTTCTCGAGCGCATGTTTGAGTATTAAACTATATGAAGTAATTACAATCAATATTTCTGCAATAAAACAATAAAGTAAATGAAATGATTGTCTTAGCATTTTAATCAAATGACAATGACATAGAATATCAACTCATTGCAAACCGAAAAAGGTAGGGCTAATTAGCTCAATTCCAAATACAAACATACAAACCATTGGCTTGCATAAATTCAATGTTTTTTTGCCCTTGGTTTGCAATTCCAATAACAAAGAACACCATCTAAATGCTATCAATCAAAATAGAAAATGAAGTATTAAACCTACATTCTCAATAATATATATATATGCCACTTCTAAGAATACTTGAGTTCAACCAAAGAATTTTAGTATGTAAATATTGAAATTGAAAATCATATTACAAACCTTATCTTTACCATATCCCCAAAATCTTTTTCTTGAGTTTTTTTTTTTTGTCTATGATGTACGTAATTTCAAACGACACTTACAATAACACAAACCCAAGTCACAAAATGAGCCTTCACTATCCATCTCTATAATTTGAGTTAAGAAATAAATAATTTTCAATCAGTCGACTTTCAATCTTCTACAAAAATTTATTAATAAAAAAATAATAAATGAATTTCTTTTGCAATGACAAAATTTTTTCTCAAATTTGATCGACAAACCATTATGCTTAGGCATACTAAAGAATAAAGGTTAACAGTTAAAAACGAATGAAACACACCATACTACCCTTCACTTGATAAAAAAACAAATGAAGGTCAGAAGTAGAATTAAAATTGAGCAAAATTGAAAGTTTAATAATACAACTGAAAAAATTTCAAGTAAAAATGGTTAAATTAGAATATGCTCAAAGTCACGATTTTTTATATTTACTCTTAATAATATTTTCTTTAAAAGAATTGTAAACACATCAACATGATATTATATATATATTAAATTATCACAAAATTATGAAAAATTAAACAGATAGGAGAACTTGCATAACCCGACCCGATCAGATCCGTTTCTTTCAAGTCGACCCGTCTATAACACGTGTGGAACTGATAAATGCGTGAGCCTGACCTTCGATACCTGCCCGGGACTTTAAACAGATAAGGCGATTTTATTCTTCTCCTCGCTGAGTCCTCAGTGTCATCACCATGGGCTCTCAAGTTCTTCCGCCGGTAAATCTCTCCATCTCTCATTGCAGATATGCTTCCACACACTTCACGTAAATGTGTTTATATATGTATGCAGTTCTCCTTTTTCTTTGGAAAAATTGTGTAGGGAATTTATAGATACTTTGTGTGGTATAGGCATTGCATATGATCCCAAGAAACTCTACGCTGTCTTCCTTGTCTTCAAAGAAACTAGGGTTTTCCACTTTTCTCTCTCGCGGAATCTCGCTAATGCCTCGACTTTCGGTTTCTGGGGTCTCATTGAATCCACTCAGCTCCAATTTCGGTTTCTCTGTCACCGTAAAAGCCAGAAAGGATTTTATTGTCAGAGCGGAGTCCAGTCCTGAAGGTGAAGTGGAAGCGACTGAGAATGTCGTTGAAGAAACAGAAGCAGCTGGAGAAGCTGAAGTAGAAGTAGAAGTAGAAGTAGAAGCAGAAGCAGTTGAGGCGGAAAGCCAAGAAGCAGGTGAAAAAGCGCCCAGGAAACCAAGGATTAAGCTTGGGGACGTAATGGGGGTACTTGTTTGATCTTTTCTTTTTGGGTTTGATTTTGCTTATGCATTGTTTGTTTGTTGTTAGAAATTTAGGAGTATGCATTTTGGGTGAATTTGGGAAAATATAGAACTGTTCAAGTAGGACAGAGGTTGAGACTATACATGTTTGCTTAAATAACTTGGACTGTTTTTGGTTGCTGAGAAAGCCTGGAGAGAATTATTATCTGATGTAATATTCCCTTAGAAGCCTGATTTACCATTTGGCTTTACTGGGAAACAGGTAAAAGTATGACATTGGACAAATTAAATATCATGTATTATCTGTTGAATGGGGTTGTAGTTAATTGATACAAAAGGAGAAGTAATTTCCCTTTTTTGTGTAAATATTAATCATATAAGTTTTTCCATCGAATAAACAGGAATATTAAAATGGATATAGAGTTATGTATTTATCCTGAGGACACACTTTGTTGTTGTTTGAGTAGATATTAAACAAAAGAGCAATTGAGGCGTCAGAGGATACAAGACCAGTCCCAGATTTAAGAACTGGGGATATTGTGGAGATTAAATTGGTAAATATGATTATAAATTTGTCAAGTTTACTGTTGTTATCTTCCCTAGTGAAATCCTTAAAATTTGGTTTATGTGGATGACTTGCAGGAGGTTCCTGAAAATAGGCGAAGGTTGTCTATCTACAAAGGTATTGTTATGTCGAAACAGAATGCTGGTATTCACACTACTATACGAATCCGGAGAATCGTTGCTGGTATAGGAGTTGAGATTGTATTCCCTATGTGAGTATTTCTTTTCTCTTGTCATTACAATTTCACCAAAGAGTATTTCTTTGATTTGCGCTGAGATTATATCTGGTTAAGCATGTCTCAGTTAACTGGCTGTTATATCTACTCAAATCTGACCAACAGAACATGAATAAAGGCGGACTAGAGTAGCCATGGCCAATTATTGTTGTATTTATGTGGATTGATAAATGAACTTGTCAAACTTGAAATAAGCTGGAAATTTGATATCAGTTTTCTTCCATGGGCAAGTGCCTCTTAAGTCTCCATGCGGATAGCTTTTGTATAGTAATTTTTTTTCCCAACTGACATTGATTCTTACTAATTGGATACTTCCGTGGTTTTAACTGAATCTAGAGTGTCAAAACTCATCTAATTTGTTGTATTTTACCTCAGAACATTCTAGTTTATAGTTTTTACAGTCAAACCTGAAATGTTCTTATCCTAATTGAGAACTAATGAGAACTGAAGTAGGTTGCTCTAGATCAGCTTTAGGAGCTTATCTCAAATATTTTGTGAAAGAAAATGGAGTCCTGCAATTTAAGGTGCTTTTGTGTCCTCACTAACAGGCTAGTATTGCCAAATTAAATTCAGATCCACTACTTACCTTGGAAATGGTCCAGAATGAAGGCAATCTCTTAAAGTAGAATTTTCAGTTTATGAATCATCTTTTACCCTACTGGTGATGTTTCTATTCTATGTCTTATGTGTATCATGTATTTATGGTAGTTATTTTATCTTTTGATTTCTGGGTACCATCTCTTTACTCTAGATTTCTAGTAAGTATGGTGTTGGTTAACTGTTAACTGTGGAGCCTAGAAACTTAAGTCAGATAGGTTCTGTTGATCCTCTATGTTGTTCCAACTTTGGTAGGTTTACACCTAGTCTCTTTGTTGTTCCAACTGAGAGCATAGGCAAACATGTTGCTTTGTTTTCAAGAAAAAGGATTTATTAATCATTGAGCTTGACAGGAGTTCCTTGCAAGCTAGAGAGTATGTCATCAGTCCTTTTACTCATGAGAAATTACCAAAAAAGGGGAAAAAAGAAGAAGCTAGATTATTTGCTCTTTCTTAGGAGTTAACTGAATGATTTCAACATGCATTGTTGTTAGGGTATACATATCTGTATCCTTGTCCTTAAGCCAAAGAATTGCATTTTTGTTCTTTAGCTTCTTTTACTTCTAAGAGTTAAGAAAGATGTTTACTCATTTACAAGTTATTGTTCAATGAATCTAACCACTTAGTAATAATATGCATTTGGTCACTTGCCTATTTCCATTATGGTGGTGCTATATTTGGTGTTTGGTGAGGTCCTAATTCTTCAGAAAATGAAATTGTTCTATAAATTTTATGGGCAAACTAATCCCGCTATAATCTCCTTTGAAATGCCAGCAGTAACAGAGTAGAAAGTAGTCAAAATTTTTCCCCATGGTTCTCCTTGACTGTTTGTTGGCCATCAAATGGAGACTAGTGGACCATTTTGGAAAACATTTCATTTTGCATCTTCGTTGCTGAAAAATCAGCTTGTGTTTATGCCACTAAATCCTCTCATTCAAACTAATCATACAGATTATGTTACCTTAGCTTTATATGTCCTTGAAGAGTTCTTGACAGTGGATAAATGGTTAGTTTTGTGATTGGTGATACTAATCTCTCCCATGCAAGAGAGTTAATGTGAAGACTGTAAGGGTGATGGGTAGTAGCTCTTGATTTCAAAGGCCAACTGCTCTTTGTATTGCACATGAAAAAACATCAATTTTGTTTTCATGCTGGACATAATCTGTGGTCAAGGCTATAGCAACCATAACAATGACCTGTTGCTCAGTTGGTTTAGATCAGCAATTTACGCAGCATATGTACCTCATGAAATCAGATAATTTTCTTGCTCGCAAATAGAATATGATCAAGTGGTACAGTTTAGTGAGTTCTTGCATTTTCCATTTGATTGTTTTTGTGATATGGAGGCACACGTGACACAGTATGTTGCTTAATTATGATATTAACTCCAGCCAGAGGAATTACGGAGTGTAAGATGAAGGAATCTCTTGTAAATCTGTGGTGGTAATGGTGATGGCGATGTGCAAAGAAATATTTTGATCCTAATGGTCCTGAAGTTGTTGTTATCTGTGTATTCATCATGACATCTCTTTTCATGCCCTCCTTTTCCTTTTCACTGATAGAAAGAGAGAGAGAGAGAGAAAAAAAAAAGAGGTGGGAAAAAAGGATGGATCTGATATGGTCTTTGTTTACCTTTTGTTAACAGTTATTCACCCAACATTAAGGAGATAAAAGTTCTCAAACACAGGAAAGTCAGGAGGGCGAGACTCTACTATCTGAGAGAAAAGCTTCCCAGGCTCTCGACTTTCAAATGAAAGCCCCCATGTTTTCCCCCAGCCTTTCAAGGTAGTTTCTTCATCGATGAAATTTCACTAGAATTGTAATACTATGAACCACTCCACTTTTTTTTCGCCCTTTGTGAAAATCCTTGTATTCATAGATGAATAGATTTGAATTGTTAAACAGTATACATATCATCAGTCTCTTGACTATGTACCATCTGTTGCAGGCTGTCATTGTAATTTTGTAGCCTTCAATCAAGACATCCATTTTCTAAAACTTTGTACCTTGAATTAAGTAGCCTCTGCAGATCTTAAAGGTGGAAATAAATTGCAGGATTAATTCAATGTCTTAGCTCAAATAGAAAGTACACTCTTTGACTCTGGTGAGGCACTTATTAGAACTTCATATATAAGAATTTGATTCATCATAATGGACCAAGATATGATTTTGAAGGCAAAACCACAAACCTTTTTGGTTGTGAGATCATTAATTGTATTTGCCCTTGCTTCTAAGGACCACCTGAATTTTCGGCCAAGTCATGTTCATTCTTTTTGTGCATTTAAATTTTCTTTAAAATATTAATTGTGGTTGATTAAGGACAATGGTATAATCTTTCCAAGTCTTTTAAGTTTGGATTAGAATTCTGGTAGGCAGATAAAGCAATGGAGCTTTCCCTGTTGCAAAAACACCAATATATGTGGTTTGTTAGGCCGTGTATGCCATTTTCCCATTAAACTATGATTACCCACTACTCCTAATTATTAAGTTCCCGTCCATGGTATGGAACTATTAAACATTGATTAGCAACAGTCAGAATCAAATCCGACCTACTTTATCTAAATCCAAAAGAGAAAATTGAAATATGGGTATATGCCTTTGATGTGAGACTATTTCATTTTGATATCGAATATGTTTTGTGAGATTCATATCCTAAACACACGAACATGTTGCAATCAAGTCCCCCATGTTCGGTCATAATCATGACAAGTTCATGAACATCAGATTAAGACTAATTTAATCATCTGACAAGCTTTCTCGAAGAACCCTTTTTTTTTTTAATCTAATAAACTACAATTCCTTGAATTGTCCATGATTTATTTTCTTTCATTAATAAGTGTTTGACGTCAACATTTATGTGATAAAACCTTCGAAGAACGTCAACATTTCCTAAACAAAGGGCAGATTGGTAGGTAATTGCGGACTCGAAAACGGCACAGCAAAAGCAATTAAAAGAATGAGAAAAATGAAAAAATTAAATATTTTCTAGAATTGCAAAAACAAGAAACGATGAAAATGGCTCATCACCTAAAGCCTCCTTACACGTCACTTTTGGTCTTCGGATACAGGGAGTGGGGAGAGAGAGAGAGGGAGTGCCACGTCACTGGGTCCCATCTCCAGCTGTCCTGTACCTTTTGCCCTTCACTTTTGAACAGAGTCTTCACATTCCTTTCTGTTCGCCACGTGTCGTCTCTCTTCCCTCCCCTCCTCTCTCTCTCTCTGTGATTGAAGAACGCAACCTCTGTCTCTGCCACCCCACGGGGAGCGGGTGCACGCAATCACCGTGTCACTACTCTCTCTCTCTCTCAAAGTATATATCTGCTTTCTCTCTCCACAAGCTCGTTAGAACCACCTGAAAGGGAAAAACCGACTTTGGCGGCGAATCTGCAGGGCATTGGCAAAATTATTTTTGGACGGAGCAGTTTCTGTGTTCCTTGCCGTTCGTTGCACCACAGGTTTGTTTCCAATTCACTTTTATTTTTTTAAAAAATTTTTGTTCTCTCACTGATTTCTCTCGTCACTTTCCTTGGTGCTCAGTGACTCTTAAAGAAAAAAAGAACTGCTTTTTCTCAATCTCTTTCCAAGGCACTATTGTTTTAGGAGGCAGAAGAAATTGTTGAGCTAGGGTTTTCCTTTTTTCTTGTACAGATCCTTTTTGGTGCTTTTGTTTGTTGGACAGTGAGTAAAAGATTGATTTTCGGTGGTGCTGGTCGGGTCAGTTATGACTGCTGGTGGTGGCAAGCAGTTGATCTCTGTTCACCCCGAGGAGCTCAAGTTCCTCTGTAGGCATTCTCTCTCTCTCTCTCTCTCTATATATATATATATATTTGTACTTAGCAATTTGTGAATGTGTTTGCGCATATGCATGCATCTACTTTTTCGTTTTTTTGTGGGTTATTGTGGGTAGAGAGCTTCAAATATAAGAAGCTCTATGCTAATTATTGTTTTTCTGAGGATATAGCTTTAAATGTTGATTACTATAGTGATATTGCAAGAATGGTGAAATTCTTTGTTGTGTGGGAGAAAAAGAAAAGGCTACATGTCTCTTGTTTCTCATTGTTGGTTAGTGAGGAAACTAATAATGGAGATTGGAAGGGGGTAGAATATTGTTGTCGTTATTGATTCGTATATGATAATTTGCATGAAATCTTTAGTAGGTGTGTCATAAATTTTCTAGGAAATGTTTTGGGTAATAGTTATATTAGAGAGGAAAGTGTCAAAGGAGATTGAATTTATGAAAATAATGGTTCAATCAGTTGTCAGACAGTGGATGTTGTGATGCTGGAATAATGGTGCCGAACCAATGACTAGACAGTTACTGTTGTGTGGGTTTCTGATGTTGAGAATGTGGCTTGACCTATTTGTTGATGATTATGGATGAAATAACAAGCTGAGTCGATAAATGGTCACAAGAGAAGATGGGATTTAATAAGAGTATTGTAGTAGTCATATATGACTTGTATCTAGAATAGTTATCTAACTTTTGCAGATTCAACGATTATATTATTATTTAATGTCATTTTTGTTTCTACCATTTGAAAATTATAAGGCTTTTCCAGCTGGTACTGGTGGCCTCTTTTATGTTTTGACATTGAGCTTCTGTGACTCAAAGCACAATTTATTACAAATTGCTGAATCTTTGAAGTGATTCCATGTGGACAATTTTTTTTTCTTTTTTTGAATCAGAAACAGAGTTAACTTTATATTAGTTATGAGGCACCAAGGGGATGCTGCCCATGTACATAACGTGAGTCAGATCAGTCATTCCATGTAGACATTAAAGATTTATTTAGTAATTTAAATGCCTCTTGGTCAATGGATCTTCTCTTCCTATGATTTCAAAATGTTGGTTTCTTTTTCTTTAGTTGATGTTTTCTACAGTTAGTGTCTCTCCTGTCTTTTGTTTGTTCAGCTTTGTGGATGCTTCCTGATTCCTTTGCTGGTTTGACTGGTGTGGTGAGGAAATAGTGATTGTGTTGTTGAGGATAACAGGATTTAGTTTGATAGGTGGTGTAAGAATATGATAAATTTTGTAAAAAAAAAAAAAAGGAATTGAAATTCACGAAGTATTTTGATGAGTTAGTCTTTCCTTCAATTACTGCATGACTTGAATTCTTATCACCTAAAAAGTGAAAGTTGATAGCATTATGGCTTAATTTAGACAATTTCGACATTGCCCTTCATAAATGCTGATAAAAGATGCATGGTGCAAACTTTGAAGATTGACTTGTGGTTCTTTAAAAGATCTGGGAGAGAGAAGTCACGTTAGAATCTTGTTTGTTGTTATCTTCATTCTAATTTTTGCTCATATATGTCTGCTTTTCTAGCAATACTTAGCAGAAGTGAGTGGCAATTTGTTTGCCGGAATGATGAAACTTGGTTTGAGGAGATAAAAAATCTGATTCCAGTGCTACTTTGGTTGCTATTACAGGCCACAAGCACAAAATTTAATTAATTGTTCTTTTGGAAATAGCATAGCTTAGATCTAGGATGACATGCAATCAAGGAAATAGTTTCTTAATGTTATTTTAATTATTTTTCTTGATTATATGCTTTGTGCTATTAGAGTTTTGTTCAAGAATGTACCTGTTGACTTATGATCATGAGATTCATGTTGTCAGTTGAGCTGGAAAAGCAAAGCTATTGTGATCTTAAAGTAGTCAACAAGACAGAAAACCATGTTGCTTTCAAGGTACTATTGTGTTTTCAATTCATAATGGAATTCTATTATGATTGAACTATTTTGACGTTTAGATTTTTCTCGTTTTGCTAGGTTAAAACTACTTCACCAAAGAAGTACTTTGTAAGACCTAACACTGGTGTTATACAGCCTTGGGACTCGTGCGTAATCAGAGGTGCTACTTTTATGCTTTATGACAAATCTTTTTGATAGGAATACCTGTCCCTGAAGTAAGAAGTTTTGATGGAGTATGAGGATAATTTAAGTTAGGTTCACAATAAAACATATTAGTTTTGGGTTTAAGAGATTTACTGGCAACTTTTTTCCAAAGATATGGCTCATATTTTTGACTGCCTGCCAGCCTGGTATATTTACTTTTAATTTCCTTTATTAGTTTCTTGAGTTCTTCTCATGTGTAATACTGGCTTTTAACAAAACTACTTGAATGCAGTTACTCTACAAGCTCAACGGGAATATCCTCCTGATATGCAGTGCAAAGACAAATTTCTGTTACAGAGTACAGTAGTGCCTCCCCATACTGATGTTGATGAACTTCCGCAAGACACTGTAAGCATGTTGAATTGGAGAACAGTGTTGTTGCTTGCATGCTAATATCATTTTGAAGCAAAACTGATGTGAGGCAAATGATATTTATTACTGAATCTAGTTTACTAAGGACAGTGGAAAGGCAATAGAGGAGTGCAAACTTAAAGTTACATATGCCTCTCGTGCTTCAGTGCAAGGAAATTCTGAAGATGAAGGACTACTGAGTGCTACACCAAGTCCTGAAACCAGCGCTGTGAGTTTATTTGTAGTCCAGCTTGTTTATTTATTTATTTATTTTTCTTCGTGATTCTTCTTTCAGCTTTGATATCTTATGCATGTGTAAAATGTTTTTTCATTCTGTCTATTTGCTATTGTCTGCATGCGTGCGTGTACTTATTAAACTTTGTTGGAGCAGAACTACCTGAAGTGCACGGTTTGAAAACTCAATCTTAGAATGCATTTGCTTTACATTTCATTGAAATGAAATGAACTCTTTCAGGAAAGTGCTTAAAATTACCAGCTGTCTTTTGCCGACAATGAATTTGGGTGGTCTGCATGCATGAATCCGTATATTAGAGAACTCTTTAGACCATCTTGTTTGAAGTGCAGACATGTTCCAGGAAAACCAGCACTCTAATCAACTTTGTTTTTTTTTTTTGGGGGGGCGGGCAATGAACCATCTCAAAATGGATTGTAAAGATGTTACTATTACAGCAAAGTACACCAACTTTCTTTCTTTTTTTCCCCCTTATAAGAATTACAGAAAATAATGCTATGACGAGCTCCCAGTTGCTTTCTGTCTGTCGTTGGTCATTTACACAGTGGTTTCTGTTTCTTTTTGATAGGTCATATGTAAAGTGTTAACACATGATGATTAAATATGTTAATATTAGTCATATCCTCTACAAATTTGCCCTTGCTTGGAGTAGGCCTAAAATGATGACTGATGCTAGAGATTCAAATTAAGCTTTCAATGCTCTCTCTCTCTCTCTCTCTCCGCATAAGATTGCAGAAAATTATGCTGTGACGAGCACTCAGTTGCTTTCTGTCTGTTGTTGGTCATTTGTAAAGTGGTTTTTGTTTCTTTTTGATAGAAGGTCATATGTAAAGTGTTAACACAAGATGATTAAATATGTTAATATTAGTCAGATACCAGTTTTCCCTTGCTTGGAGTAGGCCTAAAATAAGGACTGATGCTAGGGATTTAAAGCTTTCAAATAGCCTTTCCCTTTGTTGTATTCAAGGTTCCCTGTCTGGTAGTTTATGTATTAACTAGTCTTTGTTTAATGTTACATTTATATATTGATGCATGTTGTCCATCTGACTTCTACTTAACCATCTATGTTGTTGCAAAACTACACATGTTGAAGCCCTCTCTTCTTTATTGCTAATGGATAATTTTTAGCAATTTGCTAATTTTGATGAAAGGTAGATTTATACAGGCTTGTAGATAATTGTCAACAACTAATAGAATTTAATACTTGCATATTGTGAATATGCTTAAGAAATCAGATTATTGACGATGGTATTATGTGGGTCTATCTTCTTCCCCATTCGTGCACTTTCTTTGGTCTAGGATTAAGGTTTTTTTAAATTGAGTTGTGCAATTTGCATCTGTATTCAGTTCATCATACTACACTGCAGGTTGACCATTGGTTTACTTATTAGAGTAGCCATTAAGCTTATTTTGAAGCAGTTATTAACATCTCATTTACTAAAAGATTAATTGAATATCTCAGATTTTCTGTTCTTAATTCCCTTTTTTGTTTTTATGTTGAATCAGGCTACTATCCAGCGTCTGAAGGATGAGAAAGATGCAGCTGTTCGACAAACACAGCAACTGTTACAGGAACTGGTACATGTCTGCTATAGTTTTTCCTCTTCTATTATTTGTTTCTTTTCCTTTTCCTTGTGAGGGTTTCGATTGTTGTATGCATATAACTTCTAATATTTCTGATTATGCAATAGTTCAAAATGCTACAAGCAGAAGATTTTATTTAGTGCTTATTTTAGTTCTTTGACCTTTTCTTTCTGAACACATTTGAATACTGAGGGTGAGATTTGGAGGTTAATGAATCCTTTGATAGTAAATAATGATGGTTATCCTAAGGAAACAAAAAAGGGAATAGTGCAGGATAAGTTTACAGCACAAATCATGATTGTATCTCTTGTATGTATTACCCATTACCCAGTGAAAAAATAAAAAAAGATACATTTAGCAGCTTACAATTGGTAAAAATGACACTACAGTGAGCTCTTTTTCCTCCTTGTACAGGACACACTGAAGAAAAGAAGACATCAGAAAAGGGATCCTGGCTTCTCGTTCCATTTTGCGGCCCTTGTAGGACTCATTGGGATCTTGGTTGGCTTCCTCTTGAACATTTCATTTCCATCAACATAATAATTTGACACCATGTATGACTGAGGGAGTGGCTATTTTACTGTAAAATTTCTAGTTTTTCTGATTGCTGGAAAGTATGCCCACTTGCTATACTTCTTTTTGTATATTTTGATCATCACAAAATTGTGGCTGTATCAGAGTTTGGCAATACGATTTCATTCCATTGATATGTTCATCTTTGTGCAAGACTTACTAAATAGTTATCCTTATCAAAATTTGATTTACTGTATTATTATCTTTTTTTCTTTTTTGGGTCAAAATTCTTTCCATCTGATAAAAAATACTGATAAGCTTGAAAGGGTATCTATATATTGATGCTATATTGGAAAACTGACATTTTGGTTTGGGACAAGTATGGATTTAGAGCGAGAAGTAATTCATGGAACAAGTCAGAATCCAGACAGGGTGGATGATGTAATTGCTATCTGCTTTTGTTTGAAGGATTGGGTTGTCTGTTTGTTGGTATACATATGCTTGAAGTTTGATATGAGGTTATTATATCATCTTTAGCTTGAAAGAAGTTTCGAATTTAAGCACACTGTATATTTTCAAGCAACAAATACGATATGCACTTTGCAAAATCAAACAATATCTGTAATTTCAAGAGCATAGAACAACTTCCTCTAACATGAGCAATGAGAGGAGGGAGTGAAAGTGCGTCCAAGAGAGCGAGCTGGGTGGGTTAATGATTTGTGATAGGTGTATAAGGTTAAAATAGAGTGGAAGAAGCTTGAAGTTGCGATGGGAGATAGCATCGAGAGGAGTTGGCGGGTGACAGAATGTAGCAAGGGGTGGAGGTCATCGATCTTTTTAAGTCACGGGCAGATGGATTTCGATCTTTTTAAGTCACGGGCAGATGGATTGGTCGGAAACTTCTATCCTTTGGTAAAAGGATACAGGGGGATGGTGGACGGATTCTTCTTTGAGGATATTGACAAAAATAACACTTCTTGTTCCTTGTTTTGTAAAACAAATCATTTTTTCTAATTTTTTTTGTTTTTAGCACTTTAATATACTGTGAATACTAAAATACCCATGTTAAAGATAATAATACCCTTAAAAAGTAAATAAATTCAAAAAAAGAAACAGTACACAGTATTAGTATTCTCTCTCATTGAACTTTCTCTCTCATCGAGCTTTCTCTCTCTTTGTCCAGCCTCTTTCCCCAAATTTTTTCTTCATGTTTGTACCTAAGATCTACCTACATAGAAGTTAGAAAAGGAATCAAAAGCAAAATCAATTGATTTTGGCTAGTTCTCTTCACGTTATAACTAAGATTTACACAACTAAGCTCGTGTTTTTGGTAACACATTATTCTCCAAAAGCGAAAAGTGTTCGGGTGGGTCAAGAGACTAACAGGTATGTATTTAAAAGAAAATGTATTTTAATACTGCAAAGATTTTATGTGTTTGAAAGTTCTCTTCACGTTGTATGTAAGATTTACACAACCAAGCTCATGTTTTTGGTAACACATTGTTCTTCAAACGCAAAAAGTGTTCGGGTGGGTCAATAGACTAACAAATATGTATTTGAAAGGTAATGTATCTTAACACTGTTAATATTTTCTGTGTTTGAAAGTTTTCTTCACATTGTATCTAAGATTTACACAACCAAGCTCACGTTTTTGGTAACACATTATTCTTCTTCAAAAGCAAAAAGTCTTTGGGTGGGTCAATAGACCAACAAATATGTATTTGAAAGGTAATGTATCTTAATACTGTGAAGATTTTATGTGTTTGAAAGTTCTCTTCACATTGTATCTAAGATTTACACAACCAAGCTCACGTTTTTGGTTACACATTATTCTTCTTCAAAAGCAAAAGTCTTCGGGTGGGTCAATAGACCAACAAATATGTATTTGAAAGGTAATGTATCTTAATACTGCAAAGATTTTATGTGTTTAAAAGTTCTCTTCACATTGTATCTAAGATTTACACAACCAAGCTCACGTTTTTGGTAACACATTATTCTTCTTCAAAAGCAAAAAGTCTTCGGGTGGGTCAATAGACCAACAAATATGTATTTAAAAGGTAATGTATCTTAATACTGCGAAGATTTTATGTGTTTAAAAGTTCTCTTCACATTGTATCTAAGATTTACACAACCAAGCTCACGTTTTTTGGTAACACATTATTCTTCTTCAAAAGCAAAAAGTCTTCGGGTGGGTCAATAGACCAACAAATATGTATTTGAAAGGTAATATATCTTAACACTGTCAAGATTTTATGTGTTTGAAAAGAATAATCGTAATGTATCATGCATATCGTAACATGTACAGAGAATCGTGCTATGTTTGATTAAATCGTGACTTAGTCACCAAATTCGTGCCATCTTATGAACCATCGTGACTTCATTCACAACTGATATTCTTTAGTGAAATCGATACATGAGATAATATTGTTACTTATTTTGTGACATAGATAAAGAATCGTGCTATGTTTGATTAAATCGTGACTTAGTCACCAAATTCGTGCCATCTTGTGAACTATCGTGACTTCATTCATAATTGATATTCTTTAATGAAATCGATACATGAGATAATATTATTACTTATTTCGTGACATAGACAAAGAATCGTGCTATGTTTGATTAAATCGTGACTTAGTCACCAAATTCATGCCATCTTGTAAACCATCGTGACTTCATTCATAATTGATATTCTGTAATGAAATCGATACATAAGATAATATCGTTGCTTATTTACCTAAATCGTTATTTATTTACTGAACTTTAGTTTTGTTCTTCTTTAAACATGTTGCTTCTTTTTTAAAATGTTTTCATGGTCATTGCAGAATGCGTGTTATTGTAACTTGGAATGGTGAGTGGTCCGAGTCAAGAGAAAGTTTTGAGTATGTTGTCCAAAAGGATTTGACACATGCACAGTTATTGGGTTTAGTTAAATCTTGCATTGATACGGATTTCTCTAATTATGATATTACACTGCACACCATAGTGAGATCCAAGGAAACTGCTGTGAAAATTGAGTTAGTGAATGATGATGATGTTGAGTTCATGTTGTATAATGATAACATAGTACCCCGTGTAATTGTGGATTTGGTAGAGCGATATAATGTTGAGAATACACATGGTATATGTGAAGGCGAAAATTCAAAACGAATCAATCAGTTAAACTCTTGTATTGAGAGCAATGAGGTTACTGATGCAATTCCCAATGTACAGACCCATCCAATTGTTCAGGGTAATAATTTGGGCATGGAACCATTATTCCATCATAAGACTCCCCAAAACACTCAGAATACTGATGAAATCAACTTAGATGAGTCGATGGACTATGATGTTGGGTGTGAGTATCCAGTCCCAGATATTGAGCCCACTTAACCTATCGAAGAAGAGCAAAGTGAACCCATTATAGAAGTTGAGCTTAATGATGACAACTTGCCTTCTGTACCACGTTCGATCCCACCTTATGTGCCACCTGCATGCCCTGAAGCACATAATAATATAAGTGATGGTGTTAATAAGAGGTATAATGTGTTGAGTGCTGAATTACACTGCATTGTTTCGGCTTCTACCATGGAATCAGTGACTCCGACCGACACCCTTATTAGAGGTCAATTTTTCTCAAATAAGAAAGAGTTGAAGCGATTTTTGGGTATATATGCATTGACTGAGAACTTTGAATTTAGAGTCACTAGATCTAACAAATCAAAATTTGAGATTGCTTGTAGAGAAAAAAATTGTGCATGGAAGGTTCGCGCTGTAAAAGTTGCACAAGGACAATTCTTTCAAATTAGACATTATGATTTGACCCACACTTGCACAATTGAGGAGTTGCATCTACGACATCGACAAGCAACTTCTACTATTATTGGAGAAATTATTGCCCAGCGGTTATCCACAAATGCTAGAATTATTAAGCCGAAAGATATCATAAGTGATATGAAAGAATTATATGGCATACAAATTTTATATAGCAAAGCTTGGAAGGCGAAAGAATACGCATTGTGTCTTACTTATGGTGACCCAGTTGAGTCATACCAAAAATTACCATCATATTGTCACATGTTACAAATAGCTAATCCAGGAATTAAGGCTCACATATGCATAGAAGATGAGACTAATCGATTTAAGTATTGCTTTATAGCCCTTGGACAATCATTAAGGGGGTTCCATTCAGTGATTAGACCAATTATTGCTATCGATGCCACTCACTTGAAAGGAAGATTTCATGGTGTCATGTTTGTAGCCGTGTGTAAGGATGGAAATGAATAGATATACCCACTGGCATTTGGTTATGGTGACTCGGAAAACAATGAGGCTTGAGAATGGTTTTTGGAGCAACTAAAGGAAGCTATTGGTCATGTTGATGACTTGGTTATTATATCGGATTGCCATGCTAGTATTGCAAAGGCCATTGTAAATGTCTTCCCTGATTCTTGTCATGGGTTATGTTCTTGGCATATGACCCAAAATATAAAGAATAAATTCAAGAGAGAAGAAGTGTCCAAAATATTCTATAGTGCAGCAAGGACATATCAAGAGTCTGAATTTACTCAATTTATGACTGAATTACAAGCTAATCACCCTCAAGCATTTGAATATATCATGAAGGAAGATCCGAAGAAATGGTCACGTGTGTATTGCCCTCGAAGACGATACCAACTCATGACCACTAATATTGCTGACAGCTTCAATTCATGTCTTCGATTTGCCCGCGAGTTACCCGTCATGGCTTTATTGGAATTCATTAGAGATATGATGCAACGTTAGCTTTATGATAGACATGAGAAAGCTAAGATTTGGAAAGCACAATTAACTGAATGGGTTCACACTTTGATGAATGAAAGACAAAAAGTTTCATTACAGATGACAGCTTCTAACATTGATTGGAATGTATTTGTAGTCAAGCACAAGGGTAAAGAGGTGGTTGTTAACCTCATGGAATGTACTTGCACTTGTAGAGAGTTTCAGACTGATCTGTTGCCCTGTGCACATGCACTAGCTGCATCCAGGTGACATTTATTATTTGTTGATAACATTTTTTTATTTTTCATTATTGTTTTAATAACTTCGTTATTTTTTTATTTTTTTCCAGTGAGCGTAGCATTGATTTTATAACACTTTGCTCTGACTATTACAAGCAAGAGTACTTAGTAGCAGCATACAATGAGCCAATCTATCCAGTGGGTGACAAGTCTGATTGGAATGTGCCTGAAGACGTAAAAAATGTTGTTGTATTACCGTCGAATAATGGTAAGCATGCAGGTCGTCCAAAAAAGCAAAGAATACCCTCCAGTGGGGAAAGAACACGACAAAAAAAAAATGTTCTAGGTGCAGCCAATATGGACACAATCGGTTTACATGTTCAAATCCACAATATCATGATTAAGGAAATCAATCTTAATCAGCGAATGTGTCTGAATAGTTGCAACGTAGATGTGTGGCTGGACATAACTCATAGATTTGCACTGCTACCCCTTGTTTATTTATAATTGATAATAATATCATTGACTTATGATATATAATATTTTTTTTATTATTGTTAATTTATTGTACAATTGAGAATCAAACTGTTGATTTGTTATCTTTTGATACCGTCGACTTATCATGTACTTGAGATTATCATAGGTAATGAACATAGGAGTATACCAGAATCATATGATAATAACTTATCCCGTTAACGTGAGAAGTCTTATATATCGTGACATCTTTTTGATGAAATCGTATGATGATTGTTAGTAGTTCGTACCATCATTTTGGTAGAAATCGTATCATATTGTCTGATTTCGTGACATTTTGCTTATTATTTTTTTTTATCATCATGTTGTCTAAGTTTTGTAATGTGTTTTACATAAAATCTTATCATAATTACTCCTATCTCATTCTTTCTTATTTTAAATGTAAGATTGACATAATTTCATAACATCTTTCATATAAATCATATGATAATTGCTGTCATTCAATATTGCTTTCTATATATAAAATATACATACAAAAATATAATACAAAATAATTATGTGAAAAATAACATAAGCTGTCATTGTGAGTCATCGTTCTCATTAGTTGAGTTAGCAAATATATAAACAGTCATGTGCTTCCTAATTTTTGGCATTTGGGTATCGGTGTACTTCAGTGGCTTGCCAGCTAATAAATGCTCTATGGCATATAGCATATGAGGGCCACAATTACCACTGCATAAAAAAAGAAGAAAGTATGCCAATTAGCATGTGTTAAAAAACTGGTAACATTATAAATATAAATAAATCGATATGACTGAAACTTACAATATTTTTTGCTGAGGGACTTGAGATTTTGGATGTAATGTGCATGACAATGGAACAGTAGGAATTGCAACATCAGGTTTGGTGATGAAGTAACCCCCGCTTGACAAAAAACTAGGAAGCATGAATCTGAAACAATTTTGCTGTCGAATTAGCACTTCTGGTGGCACATGTTGTCGATACGAGTCATAAATGCACAAACTAAATTTTTGCAAATCGATGACAACAACAAGCCAATGAGCTCCACTAATATGGCATGGCACTAATAGCTGTAATTGCTCATATTTCAGTGAAATAAAAAATTGCTAAAATTAATTACTTAAAGTGATGAAGATAAATTTTTTTTTACCTTATTGACAGTGTGCCATGGTGGGCAGCCATCATAAAATGTTCCGCGCACACGCTCTAGAAGACCATCGTCCCATTGGTGGGTGTCCCATTGTGAGTTTGATGGAGGACCATCAGCATCTAGATCTACTTGATACTTATTATATATATTAAAAAAATATGTCTACAAAACCATTTGGAAAAAAAATGAAGGAGATTGTCAAACAATAAACAAAATGCAGTGTAATCAGAAAAGACCAATGGAAATTATCAAAACTTACATGAAGTAAAAGGTCACAAATGTCGTTTTCTTAATAGGTATAAATAAGCATCAATATGCTGCAAAAACCAAGTGAAAATGTCATAAAATATTAAATATAAACAAAAATCATAATACTTGATACGAAATCATATAACTTTGGCACGAAATGATGTAATCTAAGCACGAATCATAATATTTGGAACGAAATGATGTAATCTAGGCATGAATCATAATACTTGGCATGAAATGATGAAATCTAGGCACGAATCATAATACTTGACACGAATCTTGGCACGAAATGATGAAATCTAGGCATGAATCATAATACTTGACATGAAATCTTGACACGAAATGATGCAATTTAAGCACGAATCATAATACTTGACACGAAATTATGAAACGGAATGATGCAATCTAACCAGGAATCATAATACTTGACACGAAAACATAAATATAGAGATGAATAACTACACATAAAATTATATTATATAAAATGAAGCATGAATCATAATACTGAGACGAAATCATATAAATGGACACGAATCATAATACGTAACATGATAACATATAAACTAGACATGAATCATAATACTTGATACAGAAGCATCTAACATAAGCATCAATCCCAATATTTGATACAAAATATTACACCTATGTGCAAATCATATAAATTAGATATGATTTAGTATGATGGTGACACACCGAATCATCGATCCATTGATCATTGACCTTAAATGTGCGAAACCACTCGATACTGACAGAATAACCAATATGTACATTATGACTGCATTAAAGAAGTTAGTTTGTTATTTATATGATATTTATAAAGAAAATATATGATATCTATTAAAAAAATTATATATAAGTTAACTCACTATGACATTTATGATCCCTTCATAAACGCTTCATATTCATTGCATATGTCTTCATCCAGCTGCAATTTTGAATCAATCATTTGCTCGGACCTAGCCCGTTTATGTTCAGTGGGGTCGATGTATGGACTACATAGCTGTCTAGACCGCTTACGCGGCCTACAAACTGGTATCACATTATCTTCCCTCATTGGAACGGTCGCTAAGTCCGCTAAACACGCCACAGCCTCTCTTTCAGCCTCAACGGCTTCATTTCTATCCCTTACGTCCTCACTGCTAACCTCTCTTACATTAATAGGTTATTAAGAATATTGGCCATGAGCAGCTGAAGGGTGTGCACTGGAAGTTGCATCATTACCACCCTACAAGAGACGAAAAGTTAATTTTGCAATGAATTATATTGTAACGAAACTTATGATCTTGTACATTAAATAAGGATAAAATTACCTTATTTTGGCGTGTGCCAGTCTCAGTGCGTGTAGGATCTCCATCAGAGGAGACGACAACTTGTTCTAGCGATTGTTGGATAGAGTATACGGCAATCATAAGCTCGGTGTGATTACTCAATATTCTTGCATTCATGAGATTTACCTTCGCCTCTAAGTCATCGAGACGATAGTAAATCTCAGTATCTTTCTCTACGCTCTTAGTCTGTGATCTCTCAGCTTGGAATTCTTCACCCATAGCTGCAGTTCTCGTTCTCGTATCCTCTGCCCTAACCTCCTCCCTGAAATCTGTATGTGCCCTCTCCTCTTGTTCTCCTCCAACATCCTCCCTTCCATCTCCCTCTATATCTTCAACCTCAACCACATCCTCATCCTCATCTCAATCCTCATCTCTTAGTCGTGAAGTGGCATTGTGTCTAGATTGTCGCTACATTTAATCAAGGATCAAACAAATTAATTAGTCATCAATCAAAAAATTAAATAATAAAAACATAATATACATATATATATATATTAACATATAACTAATATTAATTAAATATTATAAGATTTTGTATACATTGTCTACCTTTGATAAGGCAGGCAATTTTGTAGGATTTTTTCTTCTTGTAGCCACGAAATTCTCATCATCCTCATCATCTTCACTGGTCGAAGCATTGCTATGCTTATTGAGTCGATGCTGTTTTGTTGCACCAAGATGCAGAGGCAACACGCTCTTATTAATTCCCAGGTAATATGAGGCTTCACATTCAGTAGGAGTCGGCTCAAGTTTGACCTTCACTACCATCTAAAACAATAATCAAATGTTAATTCAAATAACAATTTTTATAAATAAAATTACTTACATATTAATAATTTTAAAATTATTGAAAATATAACTAAAAATGTGCAAATGGTGTCACGAAAGTCTAAATTGAAATGAATTTAGACTTTAAAAGATGTCATGTAAATAGTAAAACTTGGCACGAAATGGTGAATCTTGGCACGAAATAGTTAATCTTGGTACGAATATGATAAATCTTGACACATTTATCTAAAAAAAACAAAGACTTCACTATTGTTATAACGATTTCTAAGTGTTGTCACGATAGTGTGAATGATGCAATGAAATAATATATTGCATATGAATTCAATCAATAATGATACGAATTTAAACGTACCTTATTTGTAAAAATTCTCTTACAGTGGCCACTATGTGGCTTATGATCAAATTTCCACCAACAAATTCTAGGTAATGGTGATCTTACTATTCATGTGGCATGTTGCTTCGTGCTAGGTATCACCTCAAATGCAAAAATCTTAGAATAAAAAGATAAGTTAGGTATTGCAAAGTCTTTGAAAAAGTAAATAAAAACATAAAAATAAATAAACATAGATACTAACGAGTTTAATACTTGTAGTGCCCATACAAAACCAAATATGTTGTATGATAATTCTCCACGTTGAGTATTTCGAATGGTTAGAGCGTTTTTGAAATACCTCAATGAGTTACAGTAGACTAAGGTACCCCAGGGAAAGCTATTGAATGCTTCTAAGTTATCAACAAGATGAAAATGCCACTAGGGGATATGTTGTCGCTTATCACTGACTTTGATGAAGGCATTGAGCAAGTAAACCAATGCAAGCTTTACTGCATCATCAGAATCTTCATCAAATTCTCCTTCAAGTAGTTTTGACTTAATAGAACTAGTGGTAACCTTGTTCTTCCCATCAAAATACTTAGCATGGATGCCAAACTGATTTGGTGCAATCAAATTTGTGTCTGGTAGCTCTCCAAATCTCAACCCGGTGATTAAACAAAATTCTTCCTTACCAAAACGTACTTCGTGCTTCCTAAGTCGAAACCACATTTCTTCATCATTAGGTTGCTCAATCTGTCGAAGTAGTAAATTGTGGACGATTAAGCCAAGAAATATGAAATCCTCATTCACTTCCAAGAAGTGACCAAGGCAGGTGGTATTGAACTTCTGCCTTTGAGAGTCATTCAAAACACGTTTTATATTTGATACAACATCAATATCACAGTGCTTTAATACTCTGGCTGAAAGCTTCCAACTCTCTTTAGGAATCAAATATTTCTTAGTAACATCCATCTGTACAGAAAAAAAAATAAATAATGGATGAACATATTAAGGATTTATAAAATGTTGATACGAAATTAAAAAAATTGATACAAAACTTAAGATGTTGATACGAATTTATGAAAGAAGAAACAATTTCCTAAAAGTTATTATGATTTTTAATAATACGTTAAGATTCATATGACTAAAACCCAAGTTAGCAACATTTGTTTGTGAAATTTAAGGTCAAGCATCACAAATGAAAGAGTAAAACGCAGTTCACGCACATAATACACACCAATATACCCAATGTTCTCAAAAAAATTAATCAACTTCAAAGTATTGAAAGAAAAATGAAAATAATACACACTGATATACCCAGTCATTAGAGATTCATGAACTAGCAACTTAAATCATTTAAAACATGACAGAAGCATTTAATCAAGTTTTCATATACAAAAGTAAAAGTAAACATGTAAACGAAAATGGAGAATCAGACGTCATAAGAAGATTTGGTTCGTGGGTATCTAAAATGCAAAAACTCTAAACTTTATGCCGAAATAATCGTTTTAAAACATACCTTTGTAGATTTTCAATACTTTTGATAGTTCCTCGATGTTTCTGGGTGATTAATTTGTAAAAATAAACACGAAATCACTTAATCTAGTGAGAGAGATTGCAAAAGACGCGAAGAGATAAAGACATTGTTCGAAAATGGGGGGAAATGTTGGTTTGACTTTTGGTATTCTTTTTAGTGAGTAAGAATGTAATTGTTACTTTTCATTAAGGGTAACTTGGTCCGAAACTGTTCAGAAAGTGCTAAAAAAACATGAATTCAAAATATTGGTTATTTTTGTAAAATCGTATGTGCGGAGTGCTAAATTTAAAAATTCCCCTTCTTTTTTTGTCGATCGGAAGAAACCATTGGGGGTGTTTTCCGAAGCTTGCAGAATTTCAAGGATACCAATTTAGCGTATTAATAATCCCGGATGAAGGAAATGGTGGGGATTGGATCAAGTTGGCAAAAGCAGTAAGGTGGCGTGAGGGCAAACGGAAGTCAGAAATCCCAAGGAGATGGAAATACAAGTTGAGATTGGTAGCAGTAGGAGAGGAGAGGTAGAATCCAAGAGGAAAGTTGAAAAGGAAATTTGTTGCCTTAATTGCAAGCACTCATTTGTTCTTGGGGTTGGAAGGAAGGGCAGAGATATAGAGGAGCTGAATAGGCAAATTGTTAATAAAAGTTGGAAATTGGTACTCATGAAAGGGGTGGAAGCCGATGAAGTTGTATACTTCGGCTTTTCGAGGGAGGAAGATGACAGATTTCGTGTTCGGGTAAGGAGGATTAAGTGGGTTTTCACATAAGCGAGCCACTTGTAGTGGGCCTTTGGGTAGGCTTACAAGGGGATTGAAAATGGGAAATAAGAAGTTAGGCTTGTAGGTCAAAAAAGAAACTGGGCTTAACCCAAATAACATAACCGGGTTAACCCTAAATGGATTGTGGGTAAGATTGAATCTTGACTCGATGCAAACTATTTTGAGTAATTTTAATCTAAATGGTTTAGATTCAAGTAATTGCAGATCGAAGAGTATGGGAGTTGAACTTTTTGACCTGATCGTAATGGGGGTTTCAACGATAATAGAGGGCAATGAGGTGGTTACAATGATAGAGGAATATCGATTGAACAGCTGACTAATGATACAGGTGCGAGATTTATTGTAAGTTCGGGTACAGTCTTTCAAAGGAGTGGAAAAACAATAAGAGTGATGATGGCCAATGAAGAACAAGGGGAGTCTAAAGATGGGATACATTGGTGCGGTAAAGGTAAAGAGGTTTTGTGCATATCCTATAAAAATTAAGGGAGGTCTAACAATGGAGGTGAATGTAGTAGGGATAATGTTCGCTGGGCTGAGGAAAAAGGGTCTGGAGATCGCAGGGTCAGGAGCTGTGACAGAGACAGGGAGATGGAAAGGACAATATTAAACTGGGGTATCTTAGGATTATAGGATTCCTGTAGAAGTCTTAATCTGACTAAGAAAGGGAGAATTTGTTTTCAATTATTTCGGATTTTGAAGGTGAGTTTAGTGTTGAAGAAGGTGCTCTAGTCATTATAGATGAATCTGTAGATAATAAATATCAATTACCTGCAAACCAAGAAGTGCTAGGTGTAGATAATGATGGCCTAGCAAGGTGATAGTGATGACTGAAAAGGTTGGAGAGATTCTAAAAGGAGAATGACAGTTTGTGATCTTAGATTGGGTTTTAAAAAATATGACCAAGGTATGCAAGACTTTAGGGGTTTCTTTTGTAGGGTTTAAGGAATAGGTATTCAATTTGTTTTGTGAAATTGAGAGGAGTAGATGAGAGGATCAAACAACCAAAAATAATAGAAGCTCTGCAAGGAAGAGAGGAAATGGGTTATTAGAAAGGAACTAAAGTGGCTGAAGTTTTTAGTTAACTATGAGAAAAAGAATAAAAATGGGACAACTAGGTAATAAAAGGAGGAAAGGGGGAATTGATTGATTGTGATGCATAGGATCTTATCATAAAGCATTAGGGGCTTGAAGAAGCTTGCCAAGAAAGTTGTTATCAAGCATTGTTAAAGAAATGGGTAATTGATGTGGTGTGCATACAGGAAGCTAAGATTGATGATATAAGTGATAGGATTATTAGGAGTTGGTGAGGTGTGAGGGAAGTGGATTGGATGACACTTCCTATGAAAGGTAACTCAGTTCGAGTGCTTGTGATGTGGAATGGAAAAATGGAGAATTGTCAAGACCACATCATAGGGGAGAGAAGTCTATATCATGCTTGTCTAGGAAGGAGGAGGACAAACTTGAATGGGTGTTTATTGATGTATATTATCATAGCACAATGAAAGATAGGTCCAATCTATGGGAGGAGCTAAAAGAGTGTAAAAGGTAATGGAATCTCCCATGGATGATTAGGGAGAGACTTCAATATGGTGTTGTGTGCGCATGAAAGAATGAGGCACAATGGAAGAGAGACAAGTAATATGAAGTTCCTTAGGATTGTGTTGAAAATTCAAGTTTTGGATCTATCGCTTTTGAAAGGAGAATTTACATGGTTGAGCCTTCGAAAAAACCCTACTTGGTCGAGAATTAATAGAATTCTTATTTCTAGCTAATAGGAAGAGAAATTTCTGTATACGAGTCAAAGTCTTCTTCTTAGGTCAACATTGGACCATAATCTCATTGTTCTCGATATCTATGGGATTATGTAGGGGCCACCTCCATTTTAATTGGAAAAATATATGGCTTAAGGTGGAATGTTTTAACTATGTTGTCAAGAGTTAGTCAGAGGAAAAAAAGGTAAGTGGACATGTGATTTATGTTATGACATGCAAATTAAAAGAATTGAAGATCAATTTAAAGAAGTGGTATAAAGACCAATTTAAAGATGTTAGGAGAAGGAAGGAAAGCTTATGGAGGCGAAAGAAAAGAAAAAGCTTAGTATGGGTATAGAGGAGTTGAAGACAATGAGGGTGAAGGCTTGTAAGAAGTTAACCGAAGTAATAAATATGCAGAAAATATCATGGAGACAAAAATTAAGCGCACTTCAACTTAAAGAAAGGGGATTGAAAATGGTAGTTTCTTTCATCGTATGACAAACTTACATCGAAGGTGCAACTTTATTAATTTGATGGAATTTAATGGAATTTAATGGTATTAGGGTGAAGGACCAAGAGGAATTTAAAAGAAGAGTTAGCAATTATTGTAGACAACTACATACTGAGAAATGGGAATAGAGATTGACATTTGACAGGTTGAATTTAACAGGATAGGAAATGATTTGCAAGAAAAGTTGGAGAGGCCTTTGAGAAAGAGGAGGTGTATATAGCACTCAAAGTTTATGAAGTGGGTAAAGTGTCAGGCTCGGACAGATTCACCATGGCTTCTCTAAAGGAAAATTGTGGAACGCTTAAAAAAAACATAATGAGGTTGTTCAAGAAGTTCTATGATAGTAATAAAGTCCCTTAGGTAACCTTCAAATTTGTAAGGTCATTGAATTCCACTTTTTTAGTGATGATTTCAAAGAAATTGGAGCTAGTAACTTCAAAGACTATTGATCAATTAGTCTTGTGGGAGAAGGGGAGATTGACAAATTAGTAACAAAACTCTTATCAAAGAGATTCAAAAATGTAATGAAAAAAACAATTAGTTTAAGCCAAAATACTTTTATGGTTGGAAGGCAAATTCTTGGTATATCATTGATTGCGAATGAAAGTTAATGACCAATAAATTAAAAAAGGAGAAAAAAGAGTGATATGTAAGTTGGACATGGACAAACCGTGTGATCATGTAGTTTGAGACTTTGTCATTTATATATTGAAAAGGGTGATTATGGCGATAGGTGGTATAGTTAGATCAAGTGGTGTATTTTTATGCCATCTTTCTTTACTTTAGTGATTGAAAGTCCTTTAATTTTTTAAAATCTAACAGGGGAGTTTGGCAAGGGGACCCATTGTTCCTACTTTTATTTTTATTAGTGATGGAGGCTCTTGATAGAATGCTTGTAAAGGCTCTACAAAGTGGAATTCTAAAAGGTGTTAAAGTAATAGGTCGAGTTCAGAGTTGCAGATTGTTCACATCGTGTTTGTTAATCTCATTATTATTATTTTTTTTGGGCAAAAGATGAGCAATTGATCAATTTAAGAAGTGTTCTTTTTCATGCTTTGGAGCGATTTCCAGGTTGAAGGTTAATTTGAAAAAGAATGAGTTTATTACATTAGAAAAAGGAGTGAATGGTGATCTACTTGCTAAAGTATTGGGATGCAAGTTAGGTCCCTCCTAATACAATATCTAAGGCTGCCTCTTGATCCTAAATGCAAGGAATTGTCTTTGTGGAACTTAGTGATAGAGAGGTTTGAAAGAAGACTAGCTGGGTGGAAGAGGAAATATCTCTCCAAGGGGTGAAGATTAATACTTTTAAAAAACACTTTCTCAAGCCTTCTGATTTACTATATGTCATTATTTTCAATACCCAAGATGGTAGTAGGGATGTTAGAATAATTATAAAGACGCTTTCTATTGAAAAATTTATGTGATGAGTTTAAACATCATCTGGTTAGATGGGAGATTATAAGGCAACTGATATGTAATGGAAGATTTGAGATTAAATCTGTATGTTTTTTTAATAAAACCTTTTTAAGGAAATGGCTTTGGAGATTCATGCTGGAGGAAGGAAGCCTATGGAGAAGGGTGGTAAGAGTAAAGTATGGGATAATGAGAAGGGGTTATGCGACTAGGTTTGGAAATGAAAGCTATAGTACCAATGTATGGAGAGCAATTAGAAAAGAGTGAGACGTGTTCATCCCTTTTATGAGATCAAAGATTAGGAGAGGTAACACTATTAAGTTTTAGCAAGACTTATGGTTGGTAACACTATTAAGTTTTAGCAAGACTTATGGTTGGTGATAGACCACTTATTGAGACTTTTTCAAAAATGTATCATCTTGCATGCAACAAAGAAGGATGAATGAGTGACTACATTGCTTCATATGGCAAGGAGGTAACATGGAAGGTGGGCTTTAGAAGGGATGTTTAGGATTGGAAAGTGGCAATGATAAGGCAGTTCTTGGAGCATATTTATAAGGTGAAACCAAATTTGGGAAAGAAAGAAATGTGGTTTGGAGTAGAGACAAGGTTCTTAGTCAAGTCTTTATTTAAGAAGATTAAGGATGACAAAGAAAGGGAGGTGTCACAATAATTCCTTGAAAATTAATTTGGAAGGTAGGAACACCTTCTAAGTGGCATTGTTTACACGAGAACTAGCTTAGGGCAAGCTTTTTAACTTTTGATAATAAATAAAAAAAGAAGTCTTTCACTATCAAATAGATGTTTTCCATGCAAAGAATAGGAAGAGACTGTGAACCATATGCCGATTTGGTGTTACTGGAATAAAGAGTTATGAAAAAGTGTGTTGAGTGTGATGAGTCATGTTTGGGTGATGACAGAATCGATGGCAGATGAGTTAAGGGCTTGGGTAGGTTTGAGAAATGCAGGGGTTAAAAAAGAGGTTGTTATGTTGATTCGACTTCTTATTTTATGGCTAGTGTGGGGAGAGAGGAATAAAATAGCTTTTGAAAGAGAAAAATACTTATTTGGGTGGTCAAGGATAAATGACTTCGTACTCTTAAGTTATGGATAATGGAGGAACTTTATCTAAATGAGAAGGATCTTGTAGAGTTTATAGATATTCTCACTTTTAAATAAGAGGTAAATCATTTATATACATGGCTAACACCCTCTTGGTGCCTTATATATAATATATATTTTTGTTTTTTTATCAAAAAGTGAGAAAATTTCAATCTTATTTTTTAATCTTCGGCAAAGTGAACTCCGTGACCATTAGAAACATCAATATATGAAAATCGTGGATTGCAAAAACTACTCAAATTCATTGCTTTTAGTTGTGATTTTTAGTGTGCATGTAGTGTATATATTATTATTTATTGCTTGCATAGTAAATAATGCATGCAAGTGGGTGTGTTAGGGTAACATGAAGTTGCTTATAGTTGTAATTAGGTGTTCCTTTAATATTAATGATTTATAATATTAGAGGACTTCTCAAGAAGAGGAGATAATCTCTTAATAAATGATATTTCTTTATGTGGATATGAGCTCATGACATTGGATTATACTTTGTTGAGGTATCAGCTCTTGATTTCAAAATTATTGAAAAAACATTATTTGTTAATTTTTTTATTTAACTAAGTGATCAACTTTTTAGTTATTTTTTTTTTTAATTTCAACTAAGTCATTGAGTTATCAAAGCATTTTTCTTTATATCAATTGAGTGGAATTATGTATACTCTTGAGCAGTATACATGTTAAAGTTAGTAATTTTTCTGTGTTAACAAAGAGAATCATTGTAATGTTAACACAAATTACATAGAGCACATCATTACAATAAAACAAAAGCCCTTTTGTTGATTTTTAAAGAAAAATTAAGAAAAAAAAAAGAAATTCAAACTTAAAATTATTCATTTATTTTGTCAATGGGGATCCAATTTAAAGGAAAAAAATAATTAAAACCTAAAATTGTACTTTTCTACATATCCTAAATTCTTGAATTCAAAATTTAAATTAAAAAATTGCTCTTATCTTTGTTCAAATATATTTAAAATAGTAAAATACTATGTCTTATTTTATCTTATCTAAAAATATGCTGCAACAAAGTATATTGCTAACATTTCTCCTTATTGTTTTTATGGCATATACTAACTTGTTTCCTCAAAAGTTCATATCTAATGTCTGAACGTTCATTTATTAGGATTTTTTCATGTTTGATTTTCTGATTTGCAGTAGAGTTGACTATATTCCTTTTTCTTTTTGTACTTTTCTTAGAAGTTAAAGTCTTAACTTGGAGTATTTTGAAACTTTGGATCCTTGGTTATAGCACACCATGTTTCAAATGATGAAACACTTTATTGGGAAGTTTTTATTGGTATGCCTTTTTTCTCTTAACCATCCTATTCTGTTGAGGGATATAAGGTGTTGGCATTAATCCTTTCATATATGTGTGAGTAGTTACACTTTCTATGTAGCCCTCCTAGCTTTGTTTTATTGAAAAGGAAGCTTAATTTGCTTTCCATATTGACAGTTAGCACATTTAAGAAACTCATCCTTTAATTTAGGCAATCTTTCCTAACATTGTTATTCTTCATAAAAGGTAGGCCTAATAATGAAAATGCGCTAATTTCATATGCCAAAACATTACATTATTGTGTTTCTTTATGTACTACAGCTTGCTTCTCTTCTATTATATTTAAGGTGAATCTTTTATTTTTTATTTAGATTTTAAATACCTCTCTGTCTTGTGCATCATTAACCAAGCAATAATTGTCCTCAAATAACACTCCATAACTTTTTTCTAAGAGCAAATCAACACTAAGAATATTTTGATTAATTTCAAGAATATATAAGACATTACAAATTAATTTCAAATATGTATAAACTTTGATAGCCATTGTTACTTCGCCTTTTACTGTAAATATGCTTCATTTTAAATTCTAACTTTAGAAATGTTAGTTTTGTCAAATTCTTTAAAGGGTTTTTAATCATAAGTCATATGGTTTATATAACCATTCTCTATAAGTCAGTTTTTTGGGGAGCTACTAGTAACAAAGCATGATGCCACAGATTGTTTTTCCTTTTAAGGTTGTTCAACAACATTCTTTGCTTTTCCTTATTGTTAAGATTTGCATATATTTTTTTTCACATGCTCTAACTAACCACACTTGTGATATTTTGCATCTTGCCTCCACCAACATTTGCTTTGTGTATGATTAGGTTTTCTTTTTTCTCAATAAGGGCAAGGTGAAAAGATTTGATTGTTACTATTTTGTCAATTTTGTTTTGTTGATTGTAGAACTTTCAAACTTATTTTTATTTTAAATTTTTATTTTTTTCCCATTATTCTTTTATGATTTGGCTTGAAAAACTCATTCCGTAGATTCTTCTTGTCTCATAAGCCTATTTTGTTCTTGTGTCTGTAGTGCATTGAACAATTTTGTGAAGGTAATGCTTAAAAAGGCTTTAAGAGTTTTTTTAAAGATGAAATTGTAACCTCAAAATTTTTAGGAATTGTAATTAGGATATTTTGAATAATTCTAGAATTAAAAAATCATTATCGATTAGTCTTACTTTGTTAACAATACTGATGAGTCTATCAGAATATTCATTGATTGTTTATGATATTTTCATTTTTTACATCTCACATTCTTAGATCAAATTCAGTACTTGCAATCTTTTGATCCTTTCATTCTTTTTGTACTCTTACTTCAAAAAATCTCAAATTTTTTTGGTCATTTTTTGTGTCATTATTTTGTAAACCTGATGGATAAGATTGTTGTAGATAATGTTACTCTTACTTTTGATTATTATTATTATTATTATTATTGCTTTTTTCTTTTTTGATTTTTGTAAGAGTTGGATTGTCTAACAAGAGTGAAACTTCATATATTTGCTCAATATCCCATTGATCATTTACATCAAGGAAGACTTTCATTCTAGCAACTCACATATGATAACTTGTTCCAACAAACACTAGAGATGCAATTCGACAATGAATTTTTTGAATTCATTGTGTATGAGGTTTTTGTTTTTAGAGAGATTAGTGAGAAATGTTTGATGATTGTGTTTGAGCTGTTTTAATCTTACAAGTTCTTCAAGATAATTACTCTATTATCATTTTGTTAGGTTTTAAGAGGAAAGATAATAAATTAAAAGATAAAAAAATTTTAAGGCTTGAAATTACTATTTTTTTCGTTGATGAAGATAAAATTTATAAAAAAAAAGAAGAAACAATCAAAACCTAAAATTGTCCTAAAAATTTGAATTCAAAACATAAATGAAAAGATTGTTCATATCCTTATCCAAATCTATTTGAAATAGTAAAAATACTTGATCTTATTTTATCTTATCTAAAAAATGTGACATAAAGCATATTGCTAGCACCTTTTGTAATAGGATCTTCAAGTTTTCTTGAAAATCGTGTTTTGATATTAACCCAAATTATATAGAGAATGCCATTAAAGAGAATGTTGGCATTTGCTTTTCCCTATAATCAGCAATATGTTCCATCTCGAGAGCTTATAGGTCATCTAGGTTTCAACATTATAGCATCAAGCAAAAGGGCAAACCCTATTATCACTGGAGGTTTTGCTCTTTGCTTGAATTTTTTTTTGTGATGTAAGTGTTTTTACTTTAGAGCTGAGAATAAGTTAGGAGATCAACTTTAGCTCAATTTATTAAGTTAGATGAGCACTTCAAGGTCAACATCTTACTCTTTAAAAGCACAGCTGTGAGAGTCTAAGTAAAATTCTACCATGTTGATAAAGAGTCCTTGATCGTGATCTAGATACGATAAAATCACTTGATAAATGTTAGTTAGAGTGTATTATATTTCTTATAAAGGAATGACTTTAAGAATATAAATACAAAAGCTATTCTCCCACTTGATATACATTGCTTGTTATTCTCTAAAGAGCATTCTAGTGACTTGAATGTTAGAGCCTTTCCTTTTGTAGGTTCTTAACAACTTAAATTGAATAACTCTAGTGAGGATACACCAATTGGAAATGTTTGTGTGCACTTGGGAAAAAAATTCATGGCTCCTTGAGAACATGCATCACAGAAAACCAATACCCATAGAAGGAACTCAGTTCGCAATAGTGAATCAAGAATCAGTAAAGGTTTGCTTAAATATGGTAAAAGATGGACCAAAAGATGGAATTTCGCAATATAAGCATCTATTAACTATAGAGCAATAACTTGAATGATATCGCCAGTAATTCAAGGCTCAACAACAACATTTAGAAGAGATATGTCATGTTATAGTCAAATAACGTACCCTTTACACTAAAAAATTCAAAGGTCAAGATGAGTCCTTAATAAACTTGCCTTAAGCTAAGGAAAAACAAGTGGATAAAAATCAAAATTTGAAAAATGAAACAGCTAAGCTAGAATAAAAAAAACCACCACACCTAAATCACAATCCCTACTAGTTGCCCCATAAGAATCTTTGCCTCACAAAATCCTCCAACTATAACAAAAGATTTCAAAAAAGACCTTAGTTTAAAAAATTGAGAAAAAAGCAACTAATTACTGTAAAGAAATGGAAAAGAACTGTAAAGACTTTCAAACCACCATTTAAAAGGAGAAAAATGAAAAATGGAATAACAAAATGGACAAGTGCTTAGAAAAATGAGGCTCAAATAGAAGGACTCAAACATTCACTCTCCTAAATGCAAGTAGATGACGTATTCTCATGGAAATCAGGGACAAGCATTCTTTTCAATGGCCTCACCTTACGAGACTCCAAGCTAGGGGAGATATGACTAGGTTCTATCGGTTCCATTATAATATATGCTCATCAGACCAAAATATGTTAGATCTCATATAATTTTTCATTTAATATATTATCAAAAGCAACTAATTATAATACAGTAATGAGAATTTCAAAGTCATTTTTGCACAAATAAAACTTTTTTTTTTGGAATAAGCATTAAAAGAATCTAGAGAGAAATCACAAACACGAATTAAATACCTTTTAGAGCAAATTTTTTTTTAATTTTTAATATTTTAAAAAATTGACAAAAATAAAAACAAATAGCATGTTAAAGACTCCCCCCCCACATGCAAATCATACATTGTTCCTAATGTATAAAAAATAAATGCTCAAAAATGATAAAAGAATAAGAGAAGTAGAAAACTCCCTTGCATATACTGAGCATCATAGAAACTCCATTTACTGCTGGGGAGATGAGAAAGGTGGATCGAATTCCGTCTTGTCATAGAGTGTTATCGATTCAACTACCAACCTTATCTCTTTTTTTTTTCTTTTCTAATAAAAAAATCATAAAAATAAATTACTAAAGAAAAATTAAAAATTGGGTTGCCTCCTAAAAAACTCCTTTCTTTAATGTCTTTGGCTAGACGTTGCTAGTTCTCAATCATAAGTCTGATATTGTAAATCAATTTTATCAACATCATGTGCTTGAAAGCCTTCATAAAAAGGCTTTAAGCAATGGCCATTAACCTTAAAAATGTTACCGGTATTTGGACTTTGAATTTCAACTGCACTATGAGAAAATACTTTAGTAACAATAAAAGGCCCTAACCATCTAGAATGTGACTTAACAAGAAATAATTTTAACTTAGAATGATAAAGAATAACTTTTTGACCAACACAAAATTTTTTCCTAGAAATCATGTGACCATAGTAGGCCTTTGTCTTTTTCTTATATATTTTTGAGCTTTCATAAGCATGGTTACAAATTTTTTCCAGTTCTTGCAATTGTGGTTTCCTTAATTCACCTACATTATCCATTCTTAGGTTGCATTATTTTATGACCCAAATATGCCGTGAGTTTTAGTTATACTGGAAGATGATGTGGTTTACCAAATAAGAAATGGTAAGGAGACATACTTGTAGGGGTTTTATAGGCTATTCGATAAGCCCACAGTGCATCATCAAGTCATATACTCCAATCCTTCTTATTTGGGTTGACAGTCTTCTCAAGTATAGACTTTATTTCTCTATTGGATACTTCAGGTTGCCCATTTTTCTGTTGATGATAAGCAGTAGAG
This sequence comes from Moringa oleifera, assembly GCA_021397835.1. Taxonomy (NCBI): domain Eukaryota; kingdom Viridiplantae; phylum Streptophyta; class Magnoliopsida; order Brassicales; family Moringaceae; genus Moringa; species Moringa oleifera. Next base: position 3,940,743 of record JAJFZO010000566.1, read on the forward strand.
ATTCAGTGGGTATCATTATAATTCTTCATTAAATGTTCCACCACTCTATTGTAAAAGTGAGTTCCATGATCACTTGTTATGGCCTTTAGTTTCTCAAACCTAACAAAAATATGAGATTTGACAAAATCTACAACCATTTTAGCATCATTAATATGGGTAGCTTTAGCTTTCACCCATTTTAGCATAAAATCTACAACAAGAAGGATATAAATATTATTGCAAGAAGAAAGAAAAAGACCCATGAAGTCAATACCCTATATATCAAATATTTCACAAACAAGGATAAAGGCGAGTGGCATTTGATCTTTATGTCCTAAATTTTCAGTTTTCTAAAATTTTTCATAAGTCCTACAAAATACATATGAATCATGAAACATCGTAGGCCAAAACAATCCATACTCTAATATCTTGCGAGCTATTCTTTTGGGACCAAAATGTCATTCACAGGCATACGAATGATAAAACTTTAAAATAGAATTAATTTCATGTTCAGCCACAAACCTTGAAATAATTTGGTTAAAACAATATTTTCATAAGTAAAGGTCATCCCAAACATAACATCTAGCATCTCTTTTAATTTTATCTTTTTGAGCTCTAGATAAATCACTTGGTAATATTCTAGTAACTAAGTAATTAGCAATATCAACATACTAGGGTCTTGTCTTATGAACATAAAAGAGATACTCATTTGGAAAATCATATTTTGATGGTGAAACTCTTTGCTTGTAACCTGTTAAGATGATCTGCAACCAAAATTTTTACACCTTTTTTATCACGTATCTCCAAATCAAACTCTTATAGCAAAAGTATCCATAAATAAGTCTATGTTTTGCCTCTTTATTCGAGATTTAGTACTTGAGAGCTGCATGATCAGAATAAACAATCATTATAGTACTGAGCAAATATGAGCAAAATTTTTCTAAAGCAAACACAATTGCTAAAAGTTCTTTTTTCGTAGTGGAATAGTTGCTTTATGCACTATCAAGTATTCTTGAAGCGTCATAAATGACATGAGGAGTTTTTCCAATTCTTTGCCCAAGAATAGCACCAATTATCCAACCATCAAATTGGAATCTTCCATTTAAGATCATATGTAATGCTACTTGGTTGTCGAGATCAACAAATTAAATTTTTGCTTAGAAAATTAAACTGTAGTATAGATAAGCAAGATTATTTTCACGGAGATTGGTTAGATTTATTTTTCATAAAATAAAAAAAAGCAGTTTGAAAATTAAAAGTAGATAAAATTAAAATAATAAAATAATCAATTTAATAGAGTATCAAATCAAAAAAATAATTTTCGATTTGATTTAAAAATTGATTATTGATGTAAAGATAAAAATCTTTTAATCATCACTGAATTGGTTATGATTATTGATATGACCTAACAACTTATTTCTCTTTACTTCTTTGATAACTAAGAAATAATATTTGGTTATTTTTCTTATCAATAAATAATCCTATATACGATCTTAGGATTTAATTTACTAACAACATTAAGAATTAGAGAAATTACCAATTCTAGCCAATAAACATGTGTAAGTTTATTTAAACTAGACTATATATCTTCATAACGTAAATTGAAAACTTTTTTTGCAATCAATTATTTTATTTACTAATTATATTAGAATCATTTAAACAATTACTGATTTAAAGTTTTAATTAGTAATTTATTATTTCGATGATTAAATAAAGGGCTCTTTTTGTTATAATCAATCAAAATAATATTTTCGATAAGCACATAAGATATATAAACAATAAAGAAATAATAAATAAATAAAATCAGTTAGATCTCACAATTCTTGAAAAAACATAAGAAAAATGAAGGTAAAAAATAAACCTCGATGTCCTTTTGAAGGAGCTACCTCCTTTTTATATAATAATCCCTAAATATAATAGCTTATTTTAATTAGGATTCTTACAGATAAATTAGAATAAAGATAAAATTTTTGAACTACTTTTTAAATAAAAAAATCATGGTTCAGTAGAACTTCAATGCTAGGTGTGCCAATACCTTATCCAAAGACATCTTCTAGTTCACCCACTTCTCTTTTCTAACTTTTCATCTCCAAATAATGAATTTAAGTCCATCTTAGTTGATTTCCTTAATCTACCCTACTAAATATAAAATATAATCAAAATTTAAGATTTAATCATTTACAACCAATAAAAACATGAGAAAAAAATTCTAATTTATATGACTATTATGCAATCTATTAAAATACCAAATATATGGAGCAAATTAAACCTTTAGCTTACATTACAGAACTGTAATAGGACTTGAACCTTTTCTCTAGTTTTGCATACATAATTGATGCCAAAAAATATCAGATAACTTCATTATAATATGTGGAGATGAGGCTTGAAACACATTTAAGGGTATGAGTATTGATGAAGGGGAATCTATAGTAGGAAGGCATAGTTAAGGGGTATCGCTAAGCGATTGGGATACCTTCTGACATTCTGGTTAGTAGAAAGATATTGGATGCATATTGGTAGGTATTAAAAGCCTAGGTAAACATTACTTGTGATCTTGCATATATAGCTAGATAGTAGGGCATCTTGATCATTTTACTAGAGGTATGACCTGTCTTGCATGGGTGGGTAGGTGGGATACCAACTTATCCTGGGAATGTCTTACCAATCCTCTGATTTTGTCTTGTCTGTTAGGCCTCATAACCTTGATATGCTTCTATTGACTATGCAACTAATCCACTGATACGTCAACATACATTCAACTAATTTTTGATTAATTCTCCAACTTTCTTATTTGGTGTGTACTCGTAAAAATGTGCCTCTCGACGAGTTGGATCAACTTAAATCTCTTTATTACAAGCTTAAGCCCAATGTGCATATATGCACATACACATATACATATATATATATATATATTACCAAATATATGATGCAAAATAAATTTCTGACACACATTACTTTAAACGCATGACTCATTGAACAATAATAGAACTTGAACTTCTTCCATTGTTTTGCATTATACATAATAAAATATATATTTAAATAATAAAAAAATTAAAATAATAACATAAATTGTCATACAATACTACAGGATGGTGATATAATAACATAAGATGATCACAAAATAACACATGATGACTGCAAAATAACACATAATGACTGTATAATAGAGCATGATGATTACACAATAGCGGATATACATATGTATATATATTTTTGTATTATATTTTAAAATAATAAGATACATATATCTTAATAAAATATTTAAAATAATTAAGCCCGTATTTCTTCAACAAGTCTTCAAATCACTAGTCCCAAATAAAGAGGTCTAATCATTTTTACTTTCAATGCATATGTTTCCAAATAATAAGATGACCAAATATTAAACACAATCTATGTCATATTTCAACATACAAACAATTATATCTCTAAATAAGTCTTAAAACCATGCATCATTCACTATATATAAGTTTTATGAAGTTTTACTTCCAAATAAGAATGTGTTATCCCAGAAGATTAATAAGTATTCAACATAATACAGTCATGTCTCAAAAAGGTTGGAAACTTCCCTCACACTCACTAGACTATCCAACAAATTGGATGCATTGAATTTGAAACAAACAATCAAAGAGGAAAAAGATAGAGAGATGGAAAATATATACTCACTTTTAAGGGATATAGAATTTTTTTTGTTACTTCAGACAATTATCCCATAAGTTTTAATATTTTAGAACATTTAATCTAAAACTTATTAATTAATATTCCAACAACAACAAACTATATTTTATGACGAGAGCTGGCCCTTTTTTTTGTTTGAGATCCTTTCTATCAATCCTGACCTTCAGTATTTTGTATTCAGCAGCTGGAGACCTCAACTGATTAAAATGCATAATCTGATTACCCAATTACATAAATTTGAAATTAATGATGATCCTTCTTCAATCTATAAAGGATATGCCACTTCCAAAGATACTAAAAACCAATGAACCACTCCTTTAAAAAAGTTTAATTTTAGTCTTATAACTTAGGCCCCAAGAGGTTGCCCTTTTTGCATAAAAAAAGGCATGAATCATTTCTTTTATTTTCTCCCTTTTTCTTTTTCCTCAACCTCTTTTTCTCAAGAATTCTCGAAATCTCACAGATCATCCGTCCATAACATATAAATGTTTAAAGAATTACTTAATGTTTTTGAAATTTTATATGATTTAAAAAATATATTTTTATTTTAATAATATTTTTAAAAATATTAAAATAATTAAATAAATAAAAATCATATGTACGTAAAATTATTAATATTAGTGAGAATTATAAATAAAAGTTTCGTTTTAATCTTTTAAAAATAAAAATTAAATAAATATAATTTTTTAAAATTTTAATTTAAAATTATAAATAAAATATATATCTTATTAATGTAATTATTTTTAAAATAAAAAAACTAATATTTACAACACAGTTGACCAAAACCCAAAAATTTAAAGCCGTCAACATCAAGTCTTGCTTTACTTATTTTTTGTTAGGCTATTGGTGTTTTTTCCATTGGGTTTCGGCTGATCTTCATCAGACACAGAGGAAGGTATCCTCGTAAGCATTCCTCTATACTCAGATATGAGCATCCAACATTTCAGCCATGAACATCCATTAGTACTCAGTGAGACAAAGGATGAAGAGGAAGTTTTCTGTCAAATATGTAGCAAAATATTATCAGGTTTAGGTTATTGTTGCATTGAGTGTCAGTTTTATATCCATAAAAGCTGTAACGAGTTTCCTAGAGAGATCCAACACTTCTTTCATCCATGCCCTCTTATTTTTTTGATAAAACCCATATTCATGTGCACCAGCTGGTTTCAGATGCAGTGCTTGTGATAAAGTAAATAAATCAATCTCTTGCTACCACTGCAAGCAATGTGAATTTGATCTAGATGTTGAATGTGCCTTACAACCACCAGTAACATCTGAGGGTGACAACAAGATCCAACATTTCTGTCATTGGCATCCCTTGGGATTGGTTGAAATCAAGACAGAAAATGATCCACTGAGCTGCAACATATGCGGAAAATCTAGTCAGGATCCTACCTATGGGTGCCAAGACTGCAACTTTTTCATCCACAAGTCATGTATGGAAAACTTACTCAGACAGATCCAGCACTTGTTCATCCATGTCCTCTCATCCTGCTTAGAAAATCCTACTTTTGTAAGGGTTGTGACAGAAGTTGCTCAGGTCTGGCTTTCAGTTGTGGGAAGTGTAGATTCAACCTGGATCTCGAATGTGCTCTGCTTCCCACAGCAGAATCTGACAGTCACAAGAAGATTCAACATGTCCTCCACCGACATCCCTTGACACGAGAGTTAAAGCAGCAACAGTTATGAAGTTTTCTGCTCATTCTGCAACAAAATCTGCTCTGGGTCGGCCTACAGTTGCGGCAAATGCAAGTTTTATATACACAGCTCGTGCGCTGAGGTGCGCAAGCAGATCCAACATCCGTTTCACCCGCAACACTCTCTGACTCTTTGTCTGAGAACATCCTACTGCAATGCCTGTTCTAGCTATTTAAGTTGCCCAAGCTGTCACTGTCAGAGGTGCGACTTTGATCTGCATGTTGATTGTGCTTCCTTAATGCCCTTTTTAAAATATAAAGATCATGATCATCTTCTTACTTTCATGAAGCACATGTTTGGGGAGCCTATATGCAGAGTCTGCAATTCTACCCTCTCTGGTACTTCCTATTTGCGCGATGTGGAATGTGATTATAATGTCCACCTCCTGTGCATACCGCTGCCATGGAAAATTAAACATCATTGTCGCATACACTCTCTTACTCTTCAAGGTTATGTTATTGAAGATGATTCAGGCGAGTATTTCTGTGATGCTTATTATTGTAAGCAAGAAGGAGATCCGTTGGAATGCCCTTGTTATTGTGAAGAATGCAAGTTCATCTGTCATGTTAATTATGCAATCTCTGAGGTAAGCTCAAGAGTCCTGCATAGTTTGAGATGATTAAAAAAAAAAGCACAACTTATTCTTGGTTTAAATCTGCCATTTTTGAAGTAATTGACGTAATAATATCCTAGAAATAGTTGATTAAGACATTAGAACACACTGTTTTTTGGTTTTTAGATTCCATGGCTTTTAAGCAGTGAAATTTTATCATGCTGATTAAGTTCTTTTTTTTTTTTAAAAAAAATAATATGGTCAGGTCTTATCTATATTAGAGGACCAGCCTGGTGATGTGGAGTTATGAAGAGTGGATAGAGGAATTGCCCTTAGAAAGCTGACTAAGAAAGGCTTATGCTTGAATGACTTGTTAACATCTCTTACAGAAGTTGATAACTGCAATTTTCTATGCTCTGAAAACTTCCATTGTCCATCACCTACTTGAAGCCCATCAAGGGGTGACGAAGAAGAGGTCAATCTAATATTTAACTCATACATTGAGGACTTCTTGAAGTTTTTAGGGCTAGGCATTCACATGATTAATGGTATCCCAGAGTTAATATGGAGACCACCATATGACAAGGCTCCAGCAAGTTTCTGGGATGGTGAGTCAGAGATCATAAATGTTGGAAAACATGAGATCACCCAGGGGTTGGCATCTGTATTGGCAGGTTTGATTTCTAAATATGGTGATTTTATGGCAAAGTCAGGCTTAAGTTCCAGAGCAAAGTTGCTTAGCCTTGTGATATTTGTTGGGGTCATTCACAGAATGGCCAACACTGAGGTTATAGAAATCACAAGAGATCTGCTTTTGGAACGGTGGTGCTGTTGAGTATGTGTGGAGACAATCTTATTTAAAATGGTATATATTTATGGTATATACTGGGAGGGCATATACTAATATGAAAGGATATATATGCTTATCTAAAAAAGTATATACTTATCTAAAAGGTATCTTAAGATTCTCACACATCTATCTTTTAGCTTTGGGCTCTACTATATAAAAAGAGACTTCTACTCATGTAAACATCACAACAGAGAGAGTGAGCAAGAGTCCTAGGGTTTTATTATAGTACAGTGAGGGCTAAGGAAACAATTATCTCTCTTGTAATCTATTTTCATAGTGAAAAGGCTTTCCTACAGTGGCTGCAAAGTGGATGTAACTCTCAATTGAGGGTGAACCACTATAAATCTTGTGTTCCTGTGATTGTTTGTTTTCTTCTTGCTTTCATTATTATTGCTTTCAGGTTACAGAGATTTGATATTTGATCCATCAACTAAGAATCTGGTTGCCAAACTCCCAACCACTGGTATTAGAGCTTTGGGTTTTGAGATTGAAAGCAATGGGTAGCGAAGAAAACTCATTACATGGGATCATCAAGTTCGATGGTACAGATTATGCTTTCTGGAGAATGCAAATCGAGAATTATCTGTATGGAAAAAATCTGCATGAACCACTTTTGAGTCAAAAGCCTAAAAAGATTTCAAAAAGCAATTGGGATCTCATTGATCGACAGGTGCTGGGAGTTATTCGGCTGACACTGTCAAAGAACGTTACTCACAACATGGTGTAGGAGAAAACAACTGCAAGTCTGATGAAGGTGCTATCTGACATATATAAAAAACCTTTAGCAAACAACAAGGTTTTTCTCATGAAGAAGCCATTTCACTTGAAAATATGTGAAGGTAATTCTGTGGCAACTCATCTTAATCAGTTCAATACAATTGTTAATCAGTTATCTTCGGTTGAGATTGACTTTAGTGATGAGGTACGTGCCTTGATACTACTAGCATCATTGCCAAATAGTTAGGAGCCCATGAGAGTAGCGATGAGCAATTCTGTTGGGAGTTCAAAATTGAACTTCAATGATGTTCATGATCAAGTTCTTGCAGAAGAGATTTGGAGGATCGATTCAAGTGAAACATCAGTTGCAAATTTTGCCCTAAATGTTGAAAACAGGGGAAGAAAAAGCGACAGAAATTCTGATCGCAATAAGGGCAAATCTAAGTCAAGGAATAGAAGAAGCAAATCTAGATCTCGAAGAAATCTTGAATGCTAGAACTGTAAGAAAAAGGGCCACATGAAGAAAGATTGTTGCTCACTGAAGAAAAAATATGAGAACAAAAATGATACTGTAAATGCTATAACAGATGAGGTAGATGATGCTTTACTTTTGGCTATTGATAATCCTCTTGAGTCTTGGGTTTTAAATTCTGAGTTGTCTTTTCATACCACTGCATATGGCAAGATAATTGAAAATTATGTTGCTGAAAATTTTGGGAAGGTTTATCTTGCTGATGGAAAACCTTTGAATATTGTCAGTATAGGTGATATTAAATTGAAGATGCCAAATGAGAATGTCTAGAAGATCCAAAAGGTGAGACATCTGCTAAAGTTGATGAGAAATCTAATTTCTATTGGACAACTTGATAGTGAAGGGTATAAGGTGATTTTCAATGATAATGCATGGAAAGTTACCAAAGGTGCCATGGTTATTACTCAAGGGAGCAAAACTGGAACTCTTGTATGACTTCAAGTTGCAAGGATATAGTGGCTGCTGTTGACATTAGTATGAACTCTGACTTATGGCATTGCAGACTTGGGCATATGAGGGAAAAGAGAATGAAGGTCATGGTGGCAAATGGTCATTTGCCAGATTTGAAATCTGTAAAGCACAAGTTGTGTGAAAGCCGCATCTTTGGCAAACAAAAAATTGTCAGCTTCTCCAAAGCAAGAAAGCAGTTGAAGCAGGAAAAAACTAGAGTTAGTTCATACAGATGTATGGGGGCCTTCAACTATGACATCTCTTGGGGGATCTAGCTATTATATGACTTTCATTAATGACTCAACCAAAAAGGTATGGATTTATTTTTTGAAGAACAAATCTGATGTATTTGATGCTTTCAGGAAATGGAAAGTTATGGTTGAAAATGAAACTAATCTTAAAGTTAAGTGTTTGAGATCTGATAATGATGAAGAATACATTGATGGGGATTTCAAATAGTTTTATACTAACAATAGGATCAAGATAGCGAAGACTACTCCAGGTACACCTCAGCAGAATGTTATTGCAGAAAAGATGAAGAAGACACTGAATGAGCGTGCAAGGAGTATGAGAATGCATGTAGGGTGGTTGCCCAAGGTATTTTGGGCAGATACAGTTAACACTGCAGCCTATTTAATCAATACGAGTCCTTCAGTTCCTTTGGATTGCAGAATACCCCAGGAGGTTAGAAGTGGCAAAAGGGTAAACTTGTCTTTTTTAAGAATATTTAGTTGCCTGTCATATATCCATATTAATGCTGCTGCTAGAGGTAAACTTGATCCAAAATCAAAAAAAATGTTTTTTCATTGGATATGGTGACAATAAATTTGGTTATCGTTCTTGGGATAACCAAAACATGAAGATCATTAGGAGCAAGGATGTAAACTTCAATGAGCAAGGTTTGTACAAGGATAGTTTGGGCAAGAGTTTAGAAGTAACAGATTCTGAAGAAAAAAGGCTTAAGTGATCCACTTGAGAGATGTTCCAGTGAATCAGTTGCAACAAAGTACTCAGGAAGTTGAAGATGACATTGCTGAGAAAAATCAAGAAAGTATAGCTCCAAAGATAAATCCAACCACTCCTGTGATAGAAGTGAGAAGATCTTCCAAGACTGTGAGACCACCACAGAGATTTTCACCATCTCTGAACTACATCTTATTAACTGACAGGGGTGAATTAGAGAGTTTTGATGAAGCTTTGCAGGGTGATGAATCAATCAAGTGGGAGTTAGTCATGAAAGATGAGATGAATTCTCTTATGAGCAATCAAACATGGGAGTTGGCAGAACTACCACAAGAAAAAAGAGTCTTGCAAAATAAATGGGTTTACCGAATAAAAGAAGAACATGATGGCAACAACCAGTATAAAGCAAAGTTAGTTATTAAAGGCTTTTAATAAAATGAAGGTATTAACTATACATATATTTTCTCCCCAGTGGTTAAGTTGACTACAATCAGAATAGTGCTTGAGTTAGTGGCTCAAAAAGATTTGCATCTATAACAAATGGATGTAAAAATAACTTTTCTTCATGGTGATTTGGAGGAAGAAATTTACATGAAACAGCCACAAAGATTTGTGGTCAAAGGTAGGAGAAAATGGTATGCAAACTTATGAAAAGTTTGTATGGCTTAAAACAAGCTCCAAGATAGTGGTACAAGAAGTTTGAAAATTTCATGGGTGACAATGGTTTCTTAAGATGCCAAGTAGACCATTGTTATTATGTTAAGAGGTAAGATAACTCTTACATTATATTGTTGTTATATGTTGATGATATATTAATTGTTGGAGCTAATCTGTATGAGATAGAAAAATTAAAGAGTAAGCTTTCAAAAAAGTTTGCTATGAAGGATTTGGATTCTACTAAACAAATCTTTGGGATGAGAATTACCAGGGAAAAGAGGATTCTCAAGCTATCTCAAGAGAAATACATCAATAAAGTACTTGCTAGATTTAGAATGGATGGTGCCAAACTAGTGAGTAAGCCTTTGGCTAGTCACTTCAGACTATCCAAAAGTCTGTCTCCTTCAAGTGATGATGAAATTGCATATATGGATAAGGTACCTTATGCTTCTGCTATTGGAAGTTTAATGTATACCACAGTATGTACAAGACCAGACATAGCACATGCAATGGGAGTTGTTAGTAGGTACATGAGCAATCCAGGAAAATAATACTGGGAAGCAGTTAAATGGATTTTCAGGTATTTAAAAAGTATCACAGACTTAGCTTTGCACTTCAAGAAAACAGATACGAGTTTGCATGGTTATGTTGATGCTGATATGGCTGGTGATATCGATAGTAGAAAAAGTACTACAGGCTATGTTTATACATTGGGGTGGTACTATAATTAGTTGGATGTTTAAACTACAAAAGATAGTTGCACTTTCTACCATAAAGGCTGAATATATTACTTTTATAGAAGCAAGCAAGGAGATGATATGGTTGTTTTCTTTCCTGATAGAACTGGGGCACAAGTTTAAAAAAGGTATGTTGCATTGTAACAGCCAGAGTGCCATTTACTTGGTAAAAAACCCTGTGTATCATGCTAGAACAAAGCATGTACAAGTCAGGTATCACATTATAAGATTAGCTTTGGAAGATGGTATCTTATCACTTGAAAAGATACAAGGAAATCAGAATTCAGCTGATATGTTGACCAAGGTTATTACAATCGAGAAACTGAAGTTGTGTACAGCTTCAGTGGGGCTTCTCAACTGCTGATTGAGAAGTCATGGTCATTACAGGTGAGAGAAACAATTGAGATAATAAATTAGTCTTCAAGTGAGAGATTGTTGAGTATGTGTGAAGACAATCTTATCTAAAAGGGTATATATTTATTTGAAAGGAAATATACTTATTTGAGAAGGCATATACTTATCTGAAAGGATATATAGGCTTATCTAAAAGGGTATATATTTATCTAAAAGAGTATATGCTTATCTAAAAGGTATTTTAAGATTCTCACACATCTATCTTTCAGCCTTGGGTTCTACTATATAAAGGGGTGACTTCTACTCATGTAAACATCACAATAGAGAGAGTAAGCAAGAGTCTTAGGGTTTTGTTCTAGTAGAGTAAGGGTTAGAGAAATAGTTATCTCTCTTGTAATCTATTTTCATAGTAAAAAAGTTTTCCTGCAATGGCTGCAAAGTGGATGTAACTCTCAATTGAGGGTGAACCACTATAAATCTTGTGTTCCTGTGGTTGTTTGTTTTCTTCTTGCTTTCATTATTATTGCTTTCAGGTTACAGGGATTTGATATTTGATTCATCCACTAAGGATCTGGTTGTCAAATTCCCAACAGGTGCTACATTAAACAAGCGCAGCACAGGGGATTCGAGGTGCAGTTTGCCTTTGAGCATTTGAATAAGGTACTTTATGCTCGATTTATTCTTGAGCATCAGATGGTATCTACAATCAAGGAAATCAAACAAAAGAACATACAATCTCAGAGAAAGATTAAAGAGCTAGCAAAAGAAGTAGAGGAACTCAAATTGAAGGAAAAGAAGCATTCATGGTCTGTAGGAATTACAGAATCAAGTATATCAGAGAAACACTTCATGGAAGCTTTATTACTGAGGCTGACTACTGCAGACGAGGGTTTATTGTAATACAAAAATGTGCACTTCTTTGAAACATATATGACCATTTCACCGAATTCTCATTCTTTTGCTGAACAAAGGAAAGAGAGAAGACATCAAAGTTGCTATCCTGTTAGTGTGGCGCGTGTTTTGGGTAAGGTCTAAATAAACTATTGAGCAATGAAGGAAAATGAGATGATGCCTGGAAATTGTATATCAGGATGTTAAGGACTTCAATGAAGGCTCAAACATGTAAATAGTTCTTCAATATTATCATGATCAATATCCTTAATATATATTTATACAGTTGCTCTAGTGACTAATAATTAATATATACTCTTTTTAATTTTTTTTTCTTTTTTCCTATATTTTGTATCTTAAATGGTTTATAGTTTATATATGGAAGATGATCTTGCATAAGATAGTTATTTTCTATGATTTTTTATTACAAACAATTATGGAGAATTTCAGGGATGCCCAATGCAACACGAGCATAAAGAAGATAAAATGTGTGAAGATATGATGTGTGTGAAAATTGGAAAACAAAATAAGAAAGAAGAAATCAGTTAAGTTTTTATTTTTTTATTTAATTGTTTGATAATAATGCATCACTAACAAGTCATTATATAGGCTTACAAGTAATTGTGTTTAAATGACATTAAACTACTTTAATGTTATTTTATTTTTCAAAGATAAATATACATCACAAGAAAACAAGTTTTTTATGCGGTTTTATGTGGACATTATCAGTCATAAAAAGCCTTTTAATGTCATTATAAGAGATAATGTAAAAATTTTACGATGATCACAAAGACCATCTTAATTTCTTGACGGTTTACAAACATGATAAAAATGTTCAAGTTTTATAAAAAACCATGATGGACCGTCATAAAAAATTCATGACGATTGTACAACATGATTATTATAAAAAATCATTATTTATAACGATCTTTATGATCATCATAATTATGTTTTTTCTATTTTTATTAATTAATTATAAATTTTTTATAATTTTGATTAATTAATTAATATTTATCATTTATTTTTGTAATTATAATAGTCAAACAATACAAATAATATCAAATAACAAAAGTTATATATATATATTTATATATATTTATTTATAACTAACACTTTTGTCATTTTACAAAATATATATTAAGTATAAAAAATATTCCGCGCTATCTCTTTCAGCATTACATAGTAAACAAAGAATTATATATTTTTCCAAGCCAGTGTATTAAAAAATACCCAGTGAATAATGTCACTCTTGCAATAATTATAAAAAAATATATTATTAGATCATCTCTATTAAATATATGGTTAATTTACATGTCAAAATAAATAAACAATTATAATAAATTTTGAAAATCAAACATAATGAAAGGTTGGGAATAGAATTAGTTTTCACTATATAGTCAAGTGAAGAAGAAAAATTTTGCAAAGGATATTTTCATCAAAATGATTCAATAAAGTATTGTAGATTCAGATAAAATCGAAATGATAAATGTACTGTTCTATTGCAATCATATTTAACACCAAAAAAAAAAAAAAAAGGCTAACGCATGGGACAAACTAAAATACTAGCTTAACTTGTTTCTCGTGTAAGAACATCAAACGCATAATTTTTGGACTTAAACAATAAAAAGCAAGATTAACATGATACATGCAAGAATGAAACAATAAGAAATTTGATTTAATTCGTTTATTTTCTTTTTCATTTTTTGGTTTACTAAACAAGTATTAATCATATATATTGTACAATTTTTTATTCTAGTTCCCTACATTTAGATTAACATGATATATTGTGTAATTATAATAAATTTTGAAAATCAAACATAATGAAAGGTTGGGAATGCAAATAGTTTTCACTATATAGTTAAGTGAAGAAGAAAAATTTTGCAAAGGACATTTTCATCAAAATGATTCAATAAAGTATTGTAGATTTAGATAAAACCAAAATGATAAATGTACTATTCCATTGCAATCATATTTAACACCAAAAAAAAAAAAAAAAAGGCTAACGCATGGGACAAACTAAACTACTAGCTTAGCTTGTTTCTCATGTAAGAACATCAAACGCATAATTTTTGGACTTAAACAATAAAAAGCAAGATTAACGTGACACATGCAAGAATGAAACAATAAGAAATTTGATTTAATTCGTCTATTTTCTTTTTCATTTTCTGGTTTACTAAACAAGTATTAATCATATATATTGTACAATTTTTTATTCTAGTTCCCTACATTTAGATGTCAAATTTTTAACTTCTTGTAACTCATTAGGTATATTAATTTGTTGATCTTTAGCCTAAAACTCAATAATTAACTCTCAGAGCTGCATCAAGGATTTTAGTAGTCAAGGATTTTAGTAGTCAATCATTTTCTATTAATTAAGACCTTAAACATTATTGGATCTTTATCGATTTCCTAATTTAGTTGTGTTTTGGGATTGAAATGCTAATAAGCTGTATGGCCTCCACATAGCAATCTTTCTCTCTTACACGCATCAACCAGTATATGATTATTAGTAAGTTTGCCTAAATTCTTGCCAATGACATAGCCCAGCTTTGAACAACAGATCATCAAGATCTCTACTGACTGGTTTATTTGCAAAGAATTTAACAACAGTAAATGCGAAAATTAACTGACCATGAACATGTTTAAATATTTATCACGCATGCTTGAGTACTTCTATTTATTCTTTGCTCTACCAAGTTTTTGAAGATGACCTTCATGGAATTTTGTCATCTTTCCTTGGCAGAGGGCTCAATGAATAGAATAAACGACTCATATGTTTTACTAAGTAATTAAAATCTCTAAGAATCAATCCCTTAAAAAAGAGGATCACTTGGTAACGAAATGTATGAGAGTGTACGTTAAGTACTTCTCTAGTATAGGAAATGCTATATAACGTGTGGGCTTATATGGGAAGCTAGTGCAGGCAGGAGCCCTACCCTAAAGAACTTACTTTTGTGTTGAAATCTGTGAAAGTCCATCATACTTGAATTTAATAACACAGTTAAAACACAACTATTAATGAGTCAACAAGGATTATATACCTATGATAGTAACTATTGCACATGCATAGCCCATTTACCATGTATTTTATCAATTTCTTCATTACTATATGTATCCTTACCATTGAACTTTAAGATTAAAACATAAAAGACAACACAATCAATTTAATGTTATTTATAAATATGAAACATTTAATATGTAAATGAAATAAACAATATCACCTTTTTGCAAAGAATTTTTAGATTTTCAATTATTTCTTTCGTGAATCAAAGTATAATATATCTGCATTCTATGCCATCTTTTTGAATCGGTGCCTATATATGTAGAAATATAATAATTAATATTTGTTATTTTTAATATTGTTAATAATAATAAAACAAAATGAACTCACTTGAATTCGTTGCCATGTAGTATTTTATCTCATACGAAACATTTAAAAACCCCTATATCAATAACCAATAAACACTTGAAAAAAAAAAACATGTTGTATTTAGAGTTAGTATTGAAACCAATAAACGAAAGGCATAAAGTAAAATTTGTGCTTGTTTATACTTTTTTTTAAAATCAGGTCCTACTTCATGACCTAAAGAATACAAATGATATACTATCCATGGTGCTATATTAACAACCACTAATTCCTAATGAAATCTGTTCATAATTACAAAAATAAAAGATTTGTTTTAGCCAAATGAGATATGTCTTGGTAAAGCATTTAGGGTAAAAAATTCTTACTTTGGATTGTAAGGTATGAAAAGAATTTGGTTTGAATGTGCTTTTTCTGACGACTCAGCAGTATGTCATGCTCTATCTCTTAACCTGCTTTCATTGTTTAGTCCATAAAAAAAAAAAAAAGAGACAATCATAAGATTGATGAAGCCAAATTCTTTCGACTTTTTCATATCCTTTAATATAGCATGTAAATATCTGAAAGTAGACAAATTAAAAATAAATAATACAAATATAGATATTATAATAAAGTAATATAGAAATTCTTTGCCTCACATGATATACAAACAAATGTTGGTTCCTCTCAGTTCTTTTTTATCAAGCATAATAGAGCAATCCTTTGGGCCAACATAGTAATAAAATGGACAATAAGAAGCATTATCATCAAATCTTATTTTAACTTCATTTTGCATATTAATCATTACTGGATAAGTTACTTTTGAGAAACTACTCCAAAGCTTGCTTAGAAATGAATCCTACTTCTTTACTAATTTTTTTTCTTCTTTGTCTTCTAACATATGACAATGACAAATTTTAAAAGTCAAATAATTTTTAACATAAAAAGAAATAAAGATAATATACCACTACTAAAATTGCCTCATACCACCTTAAAAATGTAAGTAGAAACAAATTCTTTGTGTCAGTTTACATAATGACGTAATGCGTCTTTAACAAAATTAAGATATTTATCCTCATTTGCAATCAGCAATGGAGCATCTTGAATCAATATTTGGTGAACAAAATCGCAAAATTAGCATAAGAACCATTAACAATAGTGCCCATTGCAACCATATTTTCTAGTGCATCCACTGCTAATTTACATACAACACCCTATTCATAAAAAAAAAGTTATTAATTGTGATTAATAGTGAAAATATATGCCTACAATATTAAATAAATAAGTAAATACTTTCATCTTCAAATTTTCATAAGAAACATTGCAAGAATCCTTCATAAGCACTGGTAAATCGAGTATTTGTATCTTATTAAAGCTATGACCTTCAGGTTATGCAACACGTGAAGGTGCATGGGTGCTTCCTTGAGTCAATAACAATAGTTTCTACTCCACCTCAGCGAAGTGAGCTTCTAGATATGCTACCTTATTAGGCGTGGAAAAAAAAATCGAAGGAGTGACAAACTTTCAAACTCCTCTAACTTAAACCCTATGCTCATTAACACTAAAAGTTTTGCTTAAAATGCCATCACTGCTTGAGAATATAATGAAACTAACTTTTAACTGCTTCATTAACTCATCCGAAAATAATCCTTCCTAGATTAAGAATTAATTACCTAAAAACTAATTGTTTAGGTTAATAAACTATTAGTCATGTCTTGCATACAATGAGCAAAAAGACTGTAACTTAACTTTAAGTGTCTCAAGAAAACATGCAAGGAAGAAAAAGATAAGAATACTTTCTGTCTGGGTGTGTTTATTCGTAAGCCAAGAAAAAGTAGCACTCTAGGTGGTTAGAGATAGATTGATGTATTGATTTTCCTATAGAAGTATTAGGTAATCAAGGTAAATCATGCTCAAATTACCTTTTATCTTTCATTTTTCTCTTAAATTTCTTGTAAGATCTAAGCTTTAATGTGTAATCAAGGTAAATCATGCTCCTTTTTTCCTCTTAAAAAAAAAGATTTTACTGCCTCATTATCTGAAGAATATAAACAATATAGTAATCTTATGCCTTTTAATCTGTTCATATTTTCTTTCATTCTAAACACACATAGAAAGTTTCCAATTTTCCCTTACCGTAACCACCCATATAGTAAATTAAAGTGGCAAATGAAAAACTAATCAATTTAGAACAAGTTGTCCCTAAAGACAAATGAAATCATCTTGAAACTTTAGCAAACAATCTTATAAGACAAGGTTTCTAACATTTATATGAGATTCATACAAAAAAAAAAAAATCATTACAATTTTCTCAACAACATGCATTATTTCTAGAGCATAATGTCCTTCTTTGTCTTGTTGCGCTAGCCTCCATAATTCACTATAATCAATCTTTTTGCCTTAAGTTTTGCTTTCTGTAAAGATTAAATAACAAATTAAAAATTATAAAGAATGTATCCTAAATGTATCTTAAAATCTTCACAAGGAATGTAAGAGTAACAAAGTTACCAATTTGTGCTCTAAAGTTGCATTTCCACCTCAACTCAATTGGTAAGGATATTTATTATGTTTTAATTGTTCTTTTTGTTTCTCACTCAATTTTTACAATATTAGACTGTAGTTAAGGAAGAAACATAAAATACTAATACTTCAAAAAAGCATATCACAACATAAATATACCTTAAAATCCTCTAAAAGACATGATTTAATTAACTTATCTCAATCAGTCTTTGAAATGAAACTGTAGATAATAGGTGGTGTTGCTATAGCATTAAGATCATCCACAAAAAGCATTATATATATATTTTTTAGGATATTCTTAAACGTTTTAAATTTGTTGCCAATTGACTATAAGATCATCTTTTTCATGCGAGGATCAATTTCAAATGCATCCTATAAATGACATTTGATAAGTTACTATGCTAATAAAATGTATAATTGAATATTTAGGGTGAAAATGTTAAACATGAACATATTCCCATATGTTTTCTTTCAAATGATCAGGAACCTTTCACCAATCACTATAAGTTATAAAAAACATAGTACGTGCAATAACGCCAAGAGTAGACATAAGGACTTTAGCTTCAGTATCATATGGTACGACTTTTGAATTAAACTATACCACCTTCTTTATCCCATAATTTTTTTTTGGTTCAACAACTTTGTTGCTCTTTTAGATATGATAGGTGGCTTTGACAACTTTTAGTCATATATACAATCCCAAAAACATAAAATATTATCTAAAAAAATAGTAAGAGCATAATTCATTATGATACTAGCTTTTCCAATAAAACAATATTGCTAAAAAAAAAATCAAACCTTTTTGCCATGAATTATAAAGTCTGCTTGTATGCTTCATCAATCCAAGTTCCATCACAATCGGATTGTATATAGTCAACATCATCCTCATTGATTTCATCATTTTAATTGACTTCAAGTATGCTTTCAATAACAAAATCATATTCTTCTATGTTGTCAACATTATTGTTTCTTTCATTATGTTTATAGTCTTTTTGTGGAGCAAAGCAAACAATTGACCATCTTAGATCTAGTTGATTAGGGATATAAAAGATTTGTATAGCTTAAAAAACCAAAATGAAACAATCAAATTTATGGCCATGTCATTTAAGATCAACTAATATGTGCTCAACCTTATCTGATTTAATCCCGTCATGATTGTCAACCTAATCACATTTTAATAATGCTGTTTTGAACATATGGTCATCGATCTCCCATATTTCCTTGATAACACCATAAAAAGACAACTATCCAATTACTAGATTCTTATCCTTACCACTTGAAATTTGCATTGTTGTTGCAACTATAGTGACTCCACTATTTTTGTATGACTCAATTATTATCATGTTCCCATGTATGGAAGCAATAGCCATCCATATCATTTTTAGGATATTTATAACTTTAGATCGAGGTCCTTGTGCTACCCATTTCATCAAAAAGGAAGGTGGATTTAGCCTTTATATGTCATATGCAACCTATTGACAAAAGCATGATAAAATAGATTTAATATTAAATAAATAAAAGGCATATGGTCATGTTAAAGAAACAAGTAAGTACCTTTTCTCGATACTAAGAAATGAAGGTTAGAGTATACTCATCTTGTAACCATTGTGATCATTTTGATTGACAAGAATACTATAATTTCACATACTTGATATGCTCACTGTTGATAAAATAACGTTAAGCTCATCTAGTGAATGCATATATGGATGAAGTATATGTTTTATAGTCAAATTTTATATATATTAAGAAGAGACATACTCAATGTATGGTTGGACATCAAGTGAATTTAGTAATATATAAAGATATGCTTGCTTTAATTCTTATTGATCAATAGTAACAATATGACTACCAGGTAATGGCTTTCTAACTTGGATGTCATCTTTTTTTTCCATGTGGAATACCAATTAGATGCATGTTAGAGTAATAACATTCACAAAATTCAAGTGCTTCTTTTGCAATGTAACATTCAGCAATACATCTTTCGGGACGATTACAGTTACATACATATCATTTCAAAGTTTTCATGAGCCATTCAAAGGGATACATCCATGTAAGATAAATTGGTCCAGATAATCTCACTTCTCTAACAAAGTGCATTGTTAAATGCACTATTATATCAAAAAAAGAAGTGAAAAGTAATTTTCAAATAAACAGATAGTTATCACCAAATCTTATTGTAATTTTCCTAATTTTGAAATATCCACAACCTTACTACACAAAACATTGAAGAAGAAGCGAAATCTCATAATTGTATATCTAACATATTTTCGTAAAACTGAATGAATAACCAATGGTAAAAGTTGTTACATAAGAGCATGACAATCGTGGGACTTAAGATCTTAAATTTTTAAATTGATCATTAAAATAAGATTTTTGAAATTTGAAGAATACTCGTTTAGAGCTTTTATGTTTGATAATTCTCACAAAACATCTTTTTCTTTGATTTTCTTAGACTGTAACAAGTAGCTGTAAATAAGTACAACTATTTACAACCTTAAGAGCTAACTCTTCTCTTAAGCTAATTTCTGCAAGGTCCAATTGAGTGTTGATCTCATCTTTAGATTTTTCAAGAATATTAAGTAATGTTCTATAGATGCTTTTGCAAACATTTTTTTTTTTAAATATGCATTACATCTAACATGTGTTGAACATATAAATGTTTGTAATATTCAAGGTCGAAAAAGCACGATTTCTTCTCGAAGCATGTTTGAAGATTGTTATCCAATCCTTTACCCCATGTCATTTTCTCTTACCACTTATTTTTTAAAACTATACATTAGTAATGGAACTAACTTTTTATAATATTTTCTCTCCACTTAATGTACGAGGAGGTGAACCAGTTTCATGTTCTCCATTAAATACTTTCTTTTGCTTTCTAAATTGGTGATTGTTTGGAAGGAATCTTCTATGACCCATATATACATTATTCTTACCATATTGTAATCTACAAATATATGTGCTTTGGCCACATATAGGACAAGCATAATATCACTTAACTGAATAATTAAAAAGACTCTCATAAGAAAAAAATTATTAAGCATCCACAACAAAACATCTCATAATGTAGACAACTCTTTTCAGTAAGAATCATAGACTTTTACACTAACTTCCCATGGAAGCTTCAAATAATCAATCAATGGGGCAAGATGTACATCAATATCATGGAATAGAAGGAAAGTATCATCATACTTTGGTGAGAATCCCTTTCATTTGCTTTTTTGCCTTACATTTTCTTTTCATTTTGATAGTTCAAAAGCAAGATGAGATGATAAATCCTTACACTGTTTTCTATAGAGTATATAATCATTTGGGCAAGCATCTATTTTCTCATAATCTAAACTTAATGCGTTTATATTTTTTTGCTTCATACATCGATGAAGAGATTTTATTTTTAATAGGAAACATATCAGATAAACAACTTAATAAATCAAAAAAGCTTTTGTCTGACCATTCATAATTTCCTTCTATATTATATAATCTCATAAATGCAGACAACTTAGTATATTTCGTATTACTAGGACACAAAAGCTTTTCTACATCTCCTAGCAAGTTCTGAAATATTTTATGATCATCCTGATAATATTCAAATGCGTTATTAACCATGTTTATTGTATTGCTAATATGATCATACTTGTAAGCTTGATCAAACACCGGTTTCTTACTTGTGCAAGATTTAGTAGAACACTCTTCTCCCTGTCCAATCCATCTTTTATGCCTCTGATGAATCCTTTTAGTAAATAAATGATACTTCACTTCTTCAATACTTAATAATGTCAAATTAGCACATGATTGGCAAGGACATCTAATGAGTATAGGATTTTCACAATGAGAAATGGCAAAAGAAAGAAACTCATCCATGCCATTAGAAAACTCCTTAGACAATCTAATCAAAGGCATCCATGATTTATCCATATTCTATCCTATGATGACAAATAAAAGAAAACCCACTTATTACGCATGCTTATTACGTATGTAATACATATCATGTAAAGCAAAGTTATTGTAAAAATAAGATAAGAAATAAGGTGCCCACAAGACTCAAAAACCTTATGAAAAAAGGCTATTTCTTTTGAACACATGCTAGATTAATAGATTTGTAAAGAGTTGATAACTTGGAATAATTTGAGTTGTGCACAAATAGTACTAGCTTTAGTCTGAAGGGTTCTGACTTTGCTCTCAAGTTTTGATATGTAACAAGCTTTTCTTTCCTTTGAACCAATAACTGACTTATGAGCAATTATCTTGCATGAAAAATTATATCATCTGTGAGAAAAAAACGTTTGTTACTAGTAAAGCAAAATACCAAAAAAAAGTTCTATTGTAACTAAAGTATGTGCAAAAATATTATGTCAAAAGAAATTTCTCATTTGGCTTCTAACAAACTAAAAGAGAGGATAAGTTTTGATACATGTTAAATCATCATTCCAATTGATGTATAAATGTTATACAAGTTTAAGGCCAATATGTCTTCATAAACCTTTTGTGATGCCATATGTAATGTCTTTCAAAACCATCATGAATCTTTTGTGATGCCATATGTAATGTCATTTTCATGATTGTCATAAAAGGTCCTTTTATGACGAGCAATGCCGTCATAGAAAGCCATTTTTCTTGTAAATTAGGTAGTTGTTAATAATTAATTATTTAGATTTTAATTAATTAATTAACAAGATGTTAATTGATATATTAGATGTTAGTTAGATGTCATTTATATGATAATTATATGTTCAATAAGTAATTAAATGCTAATTACCTAATTAATTATATATCACGTAAGTAATTATATCCTAATTAATTTACTGGATGTTAGTTTCATATTAATTAGGTAATTAATTAATTTAATGTTAGTTAATTGATTAGATTTGAATTAGATATGTCACTTAATTAATTAGATTATATATCATCATTATTATTATGATAATTCATGATAATTGCTATTGGTTTACCTAGTCTTGTAACATTGATCCCTTAGATAGCATTTGAGAATTATTATTGACCATTTATTATCATTCATGTGTTTCACACATGCATTGAAATAAATAGTTTGCTAATAATTTTTTAATTATCTAGATCAGACAATTTGAAAATGTTATATTTTTATATGCAACATGTAAAAAAACTATTTATTTTGTTTTGTAAAATATTCGAGCAGTATCTTCATTATTCTTCTGGTGCATACTAGTAGATATGAATGATTGGTTTAACAAATAACGCCAGCTCATATCTATATAAGTGGTTTAACAAATAATGCCAACTCCTATCTATATAAGTCATTTACTTTGAGAACTATGGGAACATGCTATCAAAATTTTTACAAAATCAAATAAATTAACAATTTTTCTACCAATTACTTCACATAAATGTGCATTTTTGAATGGTACAGAACCGTTATTTTCGGAGTTTAGGTGGCATATATATTTATGTATATATAGTAAAATTGTAAGATACAGTATTTGACATCAGATTGGATAAAACTTGGATGCTTTCTGATAGAAAATCTAAAGAGTATGATAAGAGCACAGAGAAATTCTTGAGTTTTGCAATTCAAAATGCTAAGAATTGTGATTTCATATGTTGTCCATGTATTAAATATGGTAATATAAAACGTGGTACTATATGTGTGATATGAGATCATTTGTTTGTCAATGAAATTGATCATAGCTATCAAAATTAGATATAGCATAAAGAAGAATCCATATTTAGGTCTTTTACAAGTAAGAATCCTAAAGTTGATTAAAAAATTATATATGAATGAGAAGTTGATTGCATAATAGGGATGATGCATGAGTTTTATGGAATATAATAGTGATCCAAATGATTTTAAAAGGTTACTTGGAGATGCTGAGAAACCTTTGTATCTTGAAGTAGTGAAATTAACCAAATTGTCTACTTTAGCAAAACTTCATCATTCGAAAATGAAGTGTAGTTAGTTTGATTAGCGCTTCAATGAACTACTACAATTACTTTTTGAAATATTACCTGAGAATAACAAAATGACTTTTTTATGTATGAGGCAAAGAAAACCTTAAATGCATTAGGTATGGCTTATGAAAATATATATGCATGTCCAAATGATTGCATTTTATATAGAAAAAAGTACCAAATAAGATTCTATGTCTGGTATGTGATTTTCATAAATAAAAAGTGATAAAAATAGTAAAGAAATCTAATAGAGAGATACCTAAAAAAGTATTATGGCATTTCTCATTGATTTCTAGATTTAAAAGAATGTTTAGATGCCCTAAAACATCTAAACAACTCACATAGCATTCAAGACAAAGAGAATTAGATGGTTAATTGAGGTATCCAGCAAATATAACATCATGAAAAGTAATAGATTTCATGTGGCCAAAATTTGCATTTAAATCCTAAAACTTGAGGCATACCATTTCGGCAGATGAAATTAATTTGTATAGTAGTCGTTACAGTTGTTAGCTTGTAGTCATGGTGACATATAACTTGCCGCCATACTGATAATGAAAAAAAGTTTATGATGCTTACACTATTAATATTGAGTACTAAACAATTTAAAAATGATATTGATGTATATTTGGCACTATTAGTAGAAGATTTAAAAGTGTCGCAAAAAATTGATGTTCAAGTTTATGACACACATCATAGGGAGTTGCTCAATTTGAAAGTTGTGTTAATGTGGATGATTAATGATTTTTTTTTTTTTACATATAACAGTTTATTCAATTTTATAGTTAAGAGGAATTATGCATGTCCAATATGTGCTAAAAATACTATGCATGTTGTTTCCTACACAGTAAGAAGATGCCATTTACAGGACATAAAAGATTTTTACAAAAGATGACGTTTAATGGGGAATAAAAATTGAGAGCCCCACCCGTGTTAACTGGTGATGAAGTGTTAGCGAAAGTTCACAAATTGCAACAAACAGAAGGTAAGACAAAGAAGTGATGCCGACGAAATAATGAGGACATAATCTCCTTTGTGTTGAAAAAAGAAATTGATATTCTTCGATTTGCTAGGCCAAAAATCATTGCATGTCAAACACATGCTCAATGTGATTCACATTGAAAAAAATGTATGTGATAATCTCATTAAAACACTCTTTGACATTTTTGGTAACTCTAAAGACGACCTTACTACTAGAAAAGTTCTCGAAGTGATGGGATTGTGATTTGAATTGATACCGTAAGTTCGAAATAATTGTACATTTTTGCCACCGGCTTACTTCACTTTACCAAAAAATGAGAAAATGCAATTTTGTGAAGTATTAAGTGAGATAAAGTTACCTAATAAATACTTTTCAATCATTCAAAATTCGGTCTCATTAAAAGATTTAAAGTTGCACGGGTTGAAATCTCATGATTGTCACACATTAATGCAACAGTTATTACCCGTGATGTTACGAGGGTTGTTGCCTAAACATGTTAGATTTAACCATTTATATCAAAAATTTATTAATGTAGCAAAGTTAGATGGAACTCAAAGTGAATTAGTGACAACTTTATGCTTAATGGAGAAGTATTTCCTTCCAAATTTTTTTGATATTATGGTTCATTCACTATTCACTTGATTAGAGAAGCAAAGTTATGTTATCCTATGTATTTGCAGTGGATGTATCCATTTGAAATATGCATTAAAGTTTTGAAGAGGACTTATGGTCATTGCAGTTGGAGAAAACAATTGAGATAATAAATTAGTCTCCAAATGGGAGATTATTGAGTAAGTGTAGAAATCAATTTACATAGAAGAGTATTTTGAAGTTTTCACACATATAATGTTAGCTCTAGGTTTTATTAAGAAAAAATTTCTACATATGTAAAAATAGAGAGTCTTAGACTTTATTACACTGATGGAAGGGTTACGGAGAACTAAGTTATTTTTCTTATAATTTATTTTAAAGGTTTTCTGCGACGGTTGCAAAGTGAATATAATTTTCAATTGAAGGAAAACCATTATAAGTTACGCGTTTTTGTAATTATTTGACTTCTTCATACATTGATTATTATTACTTCTAAATTTTTGAGATTTGATATTTAATCTCATTAACTAAAGATTTGATATTCAAATTCCCAACACATAAAAATGTTCTTTAACAATTTAATTGATACACTATTTACTTGTTAGCTAATAAAACAAAAATTTATAAATTAGGCAAATATGATGAAAAATTACTAAATTTGAAACCCATAAAAAAAAAAAGCTATATATACTTAATAAACTAAAGGATGATAAGCTTGTAAAGAAGATAAAGCAAGATACATCATGAGTCACATGATACTTTTGAAACTACTCAAATATAATGGTTCTCAATGGTTACATTCACAATTAATTATCCAACCTCCATGATTGAGGAGCTTATGATGGATGGCTAACGACATTGATGTTGTTAAGTTTGCTTTTCTTAATCTTAGCATGTGGCATATTTTGATTACAAGCGATGCAGCTTGAGGTACTATTCTTTTACTTATGAAAACTAAATTCATTATGGGTAATTTTTGCATGTGGCTTACTTTGATTATCAATAGGTAATTTTTTTGAGATGCATAATGACGGATTAAATTAATCAAATCGAATTAAATAGTTATTTTAAATTGATTTAGTTTATTTTTTTAATTTTAAGTTTGGCTTAGATTAATATTTTTTAATTTAAATTATTGATTGGATCAATTTAAATTTAATATTAAAAAAATCAATCAAGACAAATCGAATCAAATATATAAAATTCCATTGAATTTTTTTGGTGATTTCACGAAATTATTATACTCTCAGCCTTGTTTAATAATACATAGGTATACAAGGGTCGTTAACAGTAATTTCTTTTACCAACTTTTTTTTTTTTTTTATGTTCTCACTTCTTTTATTGTTTACTTTGAATCAGAAGTCAAGTTTATTTTTCAATAAATAAATAAATGTTTTATTTATATTAATAAAAAATAATAAATATTATCTCTTTTTTAATTTTTTGAATTCATATATATAGTATCTTTTTGACCATTACTCATTTTTTTATGAATCTTTGATATCAAATTATTTATTTATTGTAAATTTATACTTATTTATTAATATATTTTTAAATATTTTTAATGTAATAAATTTTTATTTTTTATAATGTAAAAAATTATAACTTCTCATTACAAATTGATTATTATATATGAATTTTATTATTATTAACTGAAACTTTTCATATGTATTTAAATTTGTATTGTCTATTATTTTGTGATACTTAAAATTTTTATATTAGTAGCTTTTAGGGTTTATAATATTTAAAAAAAACAATAATATATGATTTAATAAGTATTTAATTTATCATATTGATTTTGAAATGTTAAAGATGATTATTTTGAAGATTTGAAAATGTTTAAAATAAATAGTTTTTGTAATTTTAATGATACTTAATTTAATTTGAATATTTTATGTAATTTAAAATTGATATTAAAATATTATTTATTTCTATTTTTATTAAAATACAAATATTATATTTAAATATTATTATTGTTTCTTCAATAACAATCAATCAAATTGGAGCAAATCCGCTCAGCTAACAATCTATTCATGACTAGTTAATCAACATTCCATTATCGTTTCTTTAATAAAAAAATATATTTGTATATTATTATTTCTTTAATAAGTATTTAACAATTTTTTTTTATTGTGATGTAAAATCATCCCATGAAGTTTAAAATCATATGGAAAGAAAGAATAGAAAATAAATGTTATGAAATCGGTGCATTTGTAAGAATCCAAATTAAACGAATATAAGTTAAATTGAAAATATTTTTTAAAAACTATATATTTAATTAATATGACTTGAAATTAACTATATGTTCATTGACATTTGAGGAATAACATGATAAAGTAAATCATAAGTAAATTCTTGGAAATATTTCCATTAGATTGATGGAAATGAGTTTTGAGAGAATAACTGAAAAAACCAAGTTTTTTTTTATAACTTTGATCTCTAATTAATTGGAAGGATCTTGATTGCATTTTCCTTTGTTTTTTTTTCTAGCAAGAAAAAACCAATTTGTTATTTGTTTCTGTTTTATCAAATTTAATAACGCTTAAAAAATATAAGATATTTAGTTATAGTAGGTTCTGAATGAAGTATTTAAAATGTCTGGTACTTGTACAAGTCCTTCACATCCTGATAACAGTTTCCAAGCATCATCCATCTTATTTTCCTTCAGTGCTCAATAGTTGACAAGTGCCTTACCCTTAAAGCCACACTAACAGGACTGTTTCAGTCTTTCTTTTCCCTTAGCTGAAGAGTGGATATCTTGTGAAAAGATCAAATATCATGAGGATCTGTTACGTATACACGTACGGCTGGATGTTCATCACGTCGCAATAAACCCATGGCCGCATTATTTAGCCTTAATTCTAAAGCTTCAGTCAAGTTTTCCTCAGATATGTTTGATCCTGCAAATCTGGTCGACAATATATACTTGCGTTGCTTCGCTTTGAGTTCCTCTAACTCTTTCGTTCGCTCTTTAATCTTTGTGCAACACTGTATGATCTTTTCATGGTTCTCCTTGAGGTTGGGTGCTACAATCAGCTGATGCTCAACAACGAATCGAGCATATGCCACCTTATTTAAATGCTGGAAGGCGAACTGAACGTCAAATCCCAACAGCTGCACATGTTTGAAGCAGTACCACCATTCGTAAAGTTGACGCCGAGTAACTTCTGAAACCTCGATGGTGGCCATTGTGTGAATGACCTCAACAAGCCCCACAAGGGCAACCAACTTTAGTCTGGAACTTAAGACACATTTTGCCGTAAAATCTCCATATTTGGAAATCAAGTCTTTCAACGTTGGTACCAACTTCCGAGTGATCTTGTGGCTCTCCAACATTGATGATCTCTGAGTCAGGATCCCAATATCTTTCTAAAGGATTCAAAGGTTGCTTGCTGAATAACTCATTTTCCCCTAAAAAGTTCAACAAGTTGTGCTCATCATATGAGTCAAACATTAGAATGCTATTAACATTCTCGAGCTTGACTTTAAGACGGAGAAGTATGCCACGACCATGTGAATGATGCCACATAGAGTAAGCTCTAGTTAATTCCTTGTGTTCTCTTTCTGTAAGAGATGTTAAAAAGTCACCTAAGAATATTTTTCCCACTTTCATGACTTCCCTGAGGGCAATTGCTCTGTCCACTCTTCTCAACTCCACATCTTCATGGTGGTCCATTAATATAGGTAAGATCTGACATAAAAACCAAAAGCTTAATTAATCACATGGTAATTAGTTTCTAATTAAACTATTGGACATTACACATGAACCCGATTTAGCTATTCATGTATTTATGCTATGTACATGAATCTAAAGTGAAGAATGCAATAAATAAATGATGAACCTAAGAAATGAATGAATCTTTGTACTTAATATCTAGGTTCATTTGTATTTAATTTTTAAGTTTTAGATACATCCATGGATTAGCATAAATATAATCTTTTACATTTTCCCAGTTTTCTTCATTGTGTGAAACTTTATCACAAAAGCATTCTTTTTTCTTTAATTTCAAATTATGCAGGAATATGGTGAACTTACCTCTGAGATTACACAATTAACATGAGTAATGAACTTGCATTCTTCACAATGATAAACGCATTCTGACGGATCTCTCTCTTGCTCACAGTAATAAGCATCACAATAATACTCGCCTGAATCATCTTCAATAACATAATCTTGAAGAGTAAGCGGATGTATGTGACAATAATGTTTAATTTTCTGGGGCAGCGGGATGCACAGAAGGTGAGCATTATAATCACACTCCACACAACGAAAATAGGAGGTACCAGAGAAGGTAGAATTGCAGACACCGCATGTAGACTGCCCACCCATGAGCTCCACAAAAGTAAGAAGATGATCGTGATCTTTGTATTTCAAAGATGGCTTCAAGGAAGCACATTGGACGTGCAGATCAAAGTCGCACATCCGACAGTGGTATCTGGGGCAACTTGATCTCCTACAACAGGCTTTGCAGAAGGATGTTCCAGGACCAAGAGTTAGAGAGTGTTGCTGGTGAAACGGGTGTTTGATAACTTGTTGCAGCTCAGCGCACGACCTGTGTAAATAAAACTTGCATTTGCTGCAACAGTAGGCGGATCCTAAGCAGCTTTCTTCACAGACAAAGCACGAAACTCCGTGACTGTTGTCCTTCAGGCAAAGTTCCAAAGGATGCTCATGGAGGAAATGTTGAATCTTCCCGTGATCACTATCAGATTTTGCAGTGGGAAGCAGAAAACATTCCAGATCCAGAAGGAATCCACACTTCGCACAGTGGAAAACAAGACCTCTACCCCATCCGTTGCATGCCTGACAAGTGTAGTGGGAAGTATTACGCAGGATGAGTGGACATTGATGGAAGAAGTGACGGAGCACTTGTGGCAAGTTGTCCAGGCATAATTTATGGAGGAAAAAGAGGCACTCTTGGCACCTATAGGTAGGACACCGACAGGGTTCTCTACATACATTGCAGATCACTTCATCACTTTCCGTATTGATCTCACCAAGTCTCAGTGGATGCCAATGACTAAAATGTTGGATACTAATGTCACCTTCAGATGTTTTGGGTGGTTGTAAGGCACATTCAATATCCAGACAAAACCGACACAGCTTGCAGTAGTATGCAAAGCTTGAGATATCATATTTATGACAAGCTTCGCAAGTAACATGGACTTCAAGGGAATACGGGAATTTTTGCAGAACGAGACAGCATGGATGAAAGAAGTGCTGGATCTCCCTAGGAAACTCGGAACAGGATTTATGGATATAAAACTCACACCCAATGCAACCATAGATGGAACCTGATAATGCTTTCTTACATATTTGACAGGAAACTCCATCATCATCTTTAATCTGACTGAGTATTAACGGATGCTCATGGCTAAAATGTTCAATCTCCATTGCCATTTCTATCTCTCTAACTCTCTCTGCCTCCCTCCCCGGCTCTCTCTCCCCGTATCTTATGAGATTTAAATTAAATACACAGATTAGGCTTAAGTAATGGTAGAAAAGAAAGAGTGATGATCTTGTATTGCCCCACCAATAATGAAGCTTAAACCATTGTGATCTATTATCTCATAATATAATATGATTGGTTAAGTTCTAGAAACAACCAGGTACTTAGTTGTCACAATATTTGAGGATGCGTATCTCCTTGTTTGATGGGAAATCTCTAAGCCTCAATAAAAAAACATATGTAACCTTGAAGTACTGAATTTACAGATGTTATGCTATTTGACTCGAATAAATATGCAAGCACTTAAACCTAAACGTATTCCTGTTATTAGAATAGCTGGCAGAAGACCAAAGAGAGTAGTTCACATCTTTAATAAATTCCTATCTAGGTTTAACATTTCTCTCTCATTAATTGCTAAACAAGAAAATAAATAAAGCTAATTGGATCTTAACTAGGCTGGCTTCTAGGGTTTTGATATTTTTATTTAAAAATCACATATTTAAAGTGATAAATTATTAAATTATTTTTTTCCTTTTCCAAATTTATATATCTCTCAGCAAAAGCATTAAATGATGTACTCTCATTATACAACAACAATAAAATTTATTAATTAGGAGAAAATTATAAATATTAAATTAGACATTCTGATAAGCAGATACAATGGAGCAAAAGGTTCCTTCATGAAGTTTAATAAAAGCCCAATAGATGTTATGTATGTCCTGGTTATTACATATACTTTGTTAATGGTTTTACAATGTGACTAATGATGAATCCCAAATTTTTTTCACTTCATTCACACAAATTAGCAAAGGAAGCACATGAAAGAGAGAAAGGATAAAACTCTCCAAAAGAGTTTGGTTTTCATAAAAGTAAGTGTGTCCTTTCTAATTAAAGATCCATGTGTCACATAGCACTTCTCACTCATGCCACACCCAAGTGCACATTAGAGTTTAACACAATTTTCTTTAATATAATACAAATTTAAGACTAACCAAGATTTACAAGAGATGTTAGTCAAAATGAACTTTAAATATATGTTCTACAAAGAAATTAACCTACGTGGGATGATTCTCACTCAATTTCATATGTCACCTCTTCAGGATCACATGTAGCTAGAGTATTGGCCTTATGAAGGTTCATTTAATTATTTGCTGAAGCTTATTCGCACAGGTTAGGAAGTTTAGAAATTCTTTTAATTGATTTGCCTTTCATTGTTCATCTCCTTAATGGAAACAGGAGCACGGTCTGACACAATATTGATGAGCATGCATATCTCCCTGTATCATGGGAATTAGTCTAAGCCTCAATGAAATACAACCTTAAGCGAACTAAAAGAAGGGTATGCAAATATAAATTAGCAAGCACTTCCACCTAACCATATTCCTTTTCTATGTTATGGAATAGGTAATAAAGGAACCAAGCGAGATAGTTCCAATCTTTAATAATTGCTTTGAAGGTTTTAACATTTCTCTCTTGCAATAAAATGAATGAAACTAAACACTTTCTAGGGTTTTGCTCAAGTCAATCATATATATTATTTATTGATTTCTTATTAAACTGAACTATGTTTTTGCATTGTAGCAGCTTAATTTGGACTATCATGATGTCCATAGGGTCCATCTTATGGGAAGAAGGAGAGAGAGAAGAGAAAATATATGGAACCAATGCAAAGATAAGAAAGACATTAAGAAAAAATATGGGTCTGGATGACAAGCAGAGTTGAACTCAGTGACTCATTCTTAGGATAGAAGAAAGCTATTAAACTTGAAAATGATCTAGAATTCTTAGCATCGATTGAAAACACAAAAAGAGAGCGAAGCTCTGTCTTTTGATTAGAAAGAGAAATAGTATTATATACTTTGATATATCAAAGTTAGTTACTCTCCAGCCAAATAGTATACTCACTGCACAAAGACGATCTTTGGCATGGTTTGGCTTTATCTACATCTAGGTCAAGATTTTTTGTAAGAACTTCCCCAGAGACACTATTAACTCTAAGTAATATAACGAGAAACAATAAGAAACAAGCTCAACAGAGAAAAGTGTAGAGCCATCTTTCTGTGCTTAATTTACTTCCAATGAAGAGATTAAACAACGCATGCAAGGTAGCCAGACTTTCTCACCTAGCAAGCAACTATTAAGCTCAATAATCTCTTTCTCTCTCTTTCTCTTAATTTCGTGCTCAATTTCTAACTCTCAAAATGCAAGATGTGCTAAAAAACTATATATGTTTTGCGATGCTGGGATCTGCTGCTTAAATAACATCACTTAATTGGTTTTCCATAATGTCGACAATATAATTATCGTATTATTGACTAAGTATAATTTATGTATTTTAAGAAGAATATAGTATTACAAACTAATTTAGCAAATTATCATTGAGGTAAGTGTTATTTTTCATCAATTTTTTTTTACTTATTTTTGAAATTTTAATATATATATATTATATTTATGTAATTTTTGATTTAAAACAAGTTATTGATATTAAATGTTAGCTTATAACTCAGTAAATGAATTGATATCCTAATGTTCACACCTTAGGAATTAAATTTCGATTAAATTGTTAAACCATAATGTGGGCACATGTATGGCATGTGTGAGAAGTGCAATGGGTTACACATGTATCTTTAATGTGAAAGGATTTTCCTCCTTTTTGTGCTCTCCTCCTCCTCCCTCTATCTCTTTATTTGCTTTGATTTAGTGTTAAGGAAAGCATGGGTATCTCCGAACTCTATTCGGGAGGCACTTAATATAATTAATTTCCAAGCTTCATACAGCCAGCGTTCTTGACTCATCACAATGAATGATAAGCTATTAATAAATTAATAAGCACAGCGTGCATGTTTCGACCATTAATTTAAAGGCTTAATTGTAGTTTTGATTGATTAAATGCACTCTCTGAACAAATAGCAAATTTTAGTTAACCTGCATATCATAGCTATGATCCTTGGGATGCTTAATTGAGAATGAATTTCATGTTCACCAGAAATTCGCTCTTTAAGGCAGACAGACAACTTTTTATGTGCAATTCGATAAGGCCTCTAATCATTAGTATTGAAAGCCTTCAGTAATTTTTATTTTTCTTTTCTGGTCCCTCAATGTCTTTCCTTAAGGAGCTTAATTTGTTATCATTAAGGAACTTATAGGTGAATGCATGCTTGACTCACCATTAGTCACATTATTGATTAATCGGTTAACAATTTAATAAGTACGCCACATGGAACATCTTTTGGCCATTTATTATTTGACTTCAGTGAGGAATCTTCTGCATATAATAAAACATGATTCATCTCAATTTTGATTAATTTATTATAACTAAGTCTGACCATTATTATATAATCGGAGTTCCTTTGATGCTTTCCATCACTGGTAGATTTACTAAAAGAAAAAAAAAATATAAATTCTTATTTTAAATAGATAATCTTTAAATAAAATATCAAAACTCTAGAAATTAAAGCAATCTAGATCTATTTAGCTTCATGTACATG
Organism: Moringa oleifera; assembly: GCA_021397835.1. Lineage (NCBI taxonomy): Eukaryota > Viridiplantae > Streptophyta > Magnoliopsida > Brassicales > Moringaceae > Moringa > Moringa oleifera. Next base: position 3,975,095 of record JAJFZO010000566.1, read on the forward strand.
TAATTTTTTTTTTGTTGCTAATTATTGAGAGAGAGAAATGTCAAACCCTAGAAAGCAATCATTAATGATTACAACAACCATCTCTCTTCAATTTGTTTGTTCTGTTATCTATTCTTAGAAGAACGAGAATAAGCTTATGGTCTTTTAGTATTTCTTTATCGTTATACATTTCTTTTTAATTGAGGCTCGGACTGATCTTCCATGAGACATGGAGATATGTATGTATGCATACATCCTTATAAATATTGTGCAAAGTCTAAGTCTAAAGGATAACAAGATATATAGATGAGATTAGGTTAAACTGCATTACTGGGCCACTACCATGCATGATAAATGATTAGTCTTTCATTTCTATCAGTAATTAGCACGATATGTATATTTAATTTGATTATGTAATCTCTTAATACGTTGGTGTGTGCTATTTATTATATAAAAAAATTGTGAATAAAATTGCTTATTCGCAAGATATGTAGTATCACTGTCAACTATTTTTATTAAAAAATTAGGATTTTATAAAAAATTATATTATTAAAAAAATAATAAAAATTAAATATGTTAATGACTATCAACCATTTTTATCAATTTTTATTCATAATTTTAAAATCATGAATAAAGTTGTTAATGAATAGTGAATTGTTCTACTTTTTTATTGCGTAAATAAAAATATTAATGAACTGTAAATTATCCTTACCCACTATTATTCACATTAAAGTAGTTCACATAGTTTTAAAACTGTAAACCAAATCTCTTTTAAACTATGAAAAAAGTTTTATTTTATTGCAGTGTCAAAAATATGTTCATTTTTTTTTAAACTATATACGAAAAAAAATAATCACTTGTAATTTATATTCCAATAACATATGGTCTTTTAGAATTTGAATGCAACTGTACAAATTTTTTTAAATTTATTTTAGGCTGTAGACTGATCTCCCATGATGCCCGGAGATATGTATCCTCATATTGTGCCAGGCTGAGGTAGGTTCTGTTTCCATTGGTATTGAAAAACAAATCAAGTAAAACAATGTGAAAACTTCCTACATGAGCAAACAAAAATTCCAGCGAGCATTCACATGAACCTGTGTAAAGCCAATGCTCGATCTAGCTATATGTGATCATAGAGAGACGACATGAATTTCTATATCTGAGCTTAGGTAAGATATATTTGAAGGTTCATTTTGACTAACTACAATTAGCACCATATGTATATTTAATTTAATCTTCTAGTAATCTCTGGGGAAAGAGAGCAAGAGAGGGAGATGGACAAATAGGCAGATATATATCTATATGGATATAGAGAGAAGAGAGAGGAGAAAACAGACATGGAGATTGAACATTTTAGTCACGAGCATCCACTGGCATTCGTGGAGATAAAGGATGACGACAGAGTTTTCTGCCAAATATATATCAAAGTATTATCAGGTATGATCTATGGCTGCACTGGGTGTGCGTTTTATATCCATAAATCTTGTGCGGAGTTTCCTAGGGAGATCCAACACTTCTTTCATCCGTGCCCTCTCATTTTGGAAAAAGATCCATTTTCCATGGGATCAGAATTCAGATGCTTTGTTTGTTATGAATCAAATGCGGCCTCATTTTACTACATCTGCAAGCAGTGTGTATATGTTCTAGATGTTGAATGCGCCTTACAACCACCCACAATATCTGAAGGTGACAACAGGATTCAGCATTTCAGTCATTGGCATCCGTTGGAACTGATTGAAATCAAGACAGGAAAAAATAAAGTCAGGATGAGGTGCAACATATGCCGAAAATCCTGTCGGGATCATACCTATGGGTGCCAGGAGTGTCACTTTTACATCCATGAGTCATGTATGGAAGAATTACCACGACAGATCCAGCACTTCTTTCATCCATGCCCTCTCATCTTGTGCAACATGCCCTGCCATGTGTGTAACGCTTGTAATGAGATTAAGCCCCCATCAGACCTTGCTTTCCACTGTGGGATGTGTTATTTCAACCTGGATGTTGAAAGTGCTCTGCTTGCCTTCAAAGAATCAGTAGGTCAGAAGCAAATCCAACATTTCCTCCACGGGCATCCATTGGCACTCACCGACAACAGCGATGAAGATGGAGTTCACTGCTTTGTGTGCGGACAAGACTGCTCAGGTCTAAACTATAGTTGCAGCAGATGCAGATTGTGGTTACACATATCGTGCGCCGACCGGGAAGTGCCTCGTGAGATCAAACATCCGTTTCACCCCTTGCATTCTCTTCAGCTTGTTCTTCCATTTATGAGCTCTTCCTGTTCAGCCTGTCGCTTTGATTTCGTTCCTGGCCCCCTTTATTCTTGTGATAAGTGTGACTTTCGAATTGGCATAGCTTGCGCGTCCCTCACTCCCCACATTAAGTACTATGGCCACTAACACCTTCTCACTTTCTTCGAAAAAACTGGTGAAAAATTTTACTGCAATATCTGTGAAACATCCACTGACGACTTGTTTCTCCGATGCATAAGCTGCAATTTTAACCTCCATCTCTATTGCCATCCTTCAGTACCACAAACCATTAAACATAAACGTCATCTTCATCCTTTAACCTTTACTAAATCTTTTTATCAAGATGAATGTTTTCCAGACGACGACGACTTTTTATTGCGATGCTTGTGAAAGAGAAAGAAGAAAAGGGATCCCACTTTATTATTGCACGGAATGTCCATTTGTTGTCCATATTAAATGTGTGATTTCCGAGGTAAGTTCATGCTACTCTACAATTTTTGCTTCAACTCTTCTTCTCTCCTTGAAGTATTTTGGATTTGCTAAACTTGTGTACCTTTTTTAATATTTTGTAGATAAATTTTGAACGCTTTCATGTGAGTCTCTTTTGGATCTTCAGATTGAAGCTTGACTTATCATACACTTCTGTTGATATATATATACTTGACATCATCAGTTACACCTCTGATTACTCAGAGATAATTAAATTTATCATGTTATGATGCTTATAACAATTATGAGTTGGTGTGGTTTCAGGTGTTAGCTCCTCTATTGATTGAAGATAAGGATGATGGTTTGGCAGAGGAAGTAGAAAATTCTGCCATAGACATCTCACTGGACAAACTGGACAAAAGGATTGCAGATCTTCGTGTAGCAATGAAGCCATTGGAGGAAAAAAAGAAGCAACTTAAAGAAGGAAAGAAAAAATTAAAAGCAGCACTAAAAGCAAATAATGAGGAATTGGAATCATTATCGAAAGTGTTGGAAGGGCTTGAAATAGATCGTTCTCTGGTCATTATTACACATAACAAAAAGAATGCATCCTCAGATATCCTTCACTAGTTGGGTGATTATCTAATTATAAACACAACATGTTAAGTCCAAAGTTTTACCTTTGCTTGGCAATTTTACTGCTATCTGTTTGATTGCTTAGAATCATTGTATTTTGAACCATTTTGGTAACCTCAACTTCAAGATTGGACTGCATAAAGTCGAAGATGCTCGCAAGCACTTGGTGTGATTTATATTCTAGTGTTGTCAAAAACATTGTAACATCTTATCTAGAAGTGTAATAGTTGCAATTGATAAATTGAAGCCTTTTTTATTTGTTTTCTGTTTTCATTGGAAGATCTATTTTAAGTAAGCACTTATATTTTTATTGAGTATTAATATACAGAAATAATTTTTTTAAAAAATAACAACATTACAATAAAATAGATTTTTAACGATAATTATTTAATGACAATTATCACAATTACCACCATAGAAATTAATTGAAGTGCTTTTATTGTACTTTTAATGCTATTTATCAAATAACTACTATTGGTAAATATATAGTAGTAATTATAAATATTAACCATTAAAACATGTATTTTTAGAGTTTATTGTTCACTATTGTCTTTTAAATAAGTTTATAATTTTTTAAAATAAGTTTAACTCTTAAAATTTTTATCGAATTAATTAATATTAATTTAAATAAAATAAAATTTTATTTATTAAATTATATTTAAAATTAAACATACATTTAAAGAAGAAAAATATGTAAAAATTTAAAATATAAGTTAAAGTTAAAGGTTTATTATAGTTTTTTTAAATATTTTTATTATTAAAATATAAACTATAAAAAATATAAACATCACCATCTTGCAGCCATTATTAAGCCCATGAAAATATCAACTACGGAGACTATGGATTCTTTAATAGGTCTCCTCTATAATTATTATGAGTTGCTTTGAATGAGAATTAAATTCGAGTCTTTTTTTCATATCACCTAACAAAACATTTTTTCGTTTAACTATTACCAATTTTGGGTATTTGTCAAGATGCTAATCTTTCCTCACATATAACCAACTCACAAACTCAGATTTCTTGGTAAAGTTTGGTTAATACTACAATCCTTTTTCTTTTATCTTTCTTTAGTTTTTTTTTCCTAATGGGAAGGGATAAAATAATTTTTTTTGATAGGAGGGGATAAAATAATTTTTTTTCCTGATGGGAAAAAATAAATTTTTTTCAATAAGAGGGGACGAAATAAATTTTGCCAATGAGAAGGGATGAAATAAGTTTTATCTGATGAGAGGGGGTAAAATAAAATTATTTTTGATAGGAAGGAATATTATGCAACTTCTCCATGGAAGCAAATAGAATTCTTAAAAAAAAAAAAAAAAGAAACAAAATAATAACCCCTAATGGATTTAAAATATGATGAAAAATCTTGATTCCTATGAATCGTGTCATAGACAAATTTTCATTAATCCTTAGTTTACTGAGAATCACATCATGGATGATACAAATTCTTGATAGCTAAGAATTGCATCATGAAAAAGTTATATCAAAATTTAGAACACTGCGAGATTTCCTTATAAATTTAGTACCTCAAGTTGAATGTGAATTGCTTCTTGATAGACTATTAAAATAAGAGAAACATGATGAATGCTTCTTAGTTGACTCCACAAAATTGCAGTAACAAAATGAATGTAAATCACTTCTTAATTAACTTTACAAATCCAAGACAATAGGATGAATATGAATCGTTTCTTACTTGATTTTATAAATTCGATATCTCAAGTTGAATGTGAATTACTTCTTGATGGACTATCAAAGTCGAAGCAATAGGATTAATGTGAATCATTTCTTATTGACTCCACAAAATTAGAGTAATAAGTTGAATGTGAATCACTTTCTAGTTCACTCTATCATTTTTAAAAAGTGGGATGAATGTGACTTGCTTCTTGGCTGATTCTCCAAATTCAGTACCTCAAGTTGAATGTGAATTACTTCCTAGTGGATAACTAATAAAGAGTAGTAGGATGAATGTGAATTGCTTCCTGGTTGATTTTGCTTTTAAAAAAAAGAAAAAGAAAAAGAAAAAGAAGCGTTAGGATGAATGTGAATGACTTCTTAGTACACTCTACAAAATCAGTATGATGGGTTAAACATGAATCGTAGCCCAGTGAAATAATTTTGAGAAAATTCTTTTATAATTCTTGATAAGTGTGAAAATGAATTAGTTGAGGCCTTAAACTTCATTGGCTCTCCATCGATTTCCTAGTTTAGTTATGTTCTTAGATTGAAATGCTAATTAACTGTATGGCCTCCACATAGCAATCTTTCTCTAACACGTATCAACCAGTACACTATCATTAGTAAGTTTGCCTAAATTCTTGTTGATGACATAGCCAAGCTTTGAATAAGTGCTCATCAAGATCTCTATCAACTAGTTTATTCGTAAAGAATTTAACAACACTAAATGTGAAAATTAACTAATTTAAATATTTGATTTGCATGCTTGAGTACTTCTACTTGTTCTTTGCTTTACCAACTTCTTGAAGATGATCTTTACAGAATTCTGTCATCTTCTCTTTGTAGAAGGCTCAATGAACAGAATAAGAAATTCTTATGTTTTAATAAGTAATTAAGATCTCTAAGGATCGATCCCATAAAGAAGATGATCACTTGGCAGCAAAATGTATGAGAGGGTACGTTAAGTACTTCTCTAGTATAAGAAGTGCCATACTACCTTATGGACTTATATCGGAAGTTAGTGTAGACAAGAGCTTTACCTTAAAGAATTTACTTTTATGTTGAAATCTGTGAACTTCCATCATATTTGGATTTAACAAAGCCAAACAACACAGTTAAAACATAACCAGTAATGAGTCAACAAGGATTATGTACCTATAATAGTAACTGTTGTACATGCATAGCCCATTTACCACGTACTTCATCAATTTCTTCATTATTATATGTATCCTTACCATTGAACTTCAAGATTAAAACACAAAAGAAGATAATATAATCAATTTGATCTCATTTATAAATATGAAACATTTAATATGTAAATGAAATAAAAAATGCCACCTTCTCACATAAAATTTTTGTATCTTCAATTATTTCTTTCATAAATCGAAGTACAAAATATTCGCATTCTATACCACCTCTTTGAATTGATGCATATATATGTAAAAATATAATAATTAATACATATCATTTTTAATATTATTAACAATGAAAAAACAAAATGAATTCACTGGAATTTACTACCATGTAATATTTGATCTCACATGAAATGTTTGAAAACCCCTATATCAATAACCAACAAACATTTGGAAACATGTAGTATTCAGAATTAGTAATGAAACCAATAAATAAAATGCATAAAATAAAACTTATCTCTTAAAAGCCTCTGGCTCTCCTCTTTCACGACCTATAGTCTACCATAAAATAATTTGTGCTATCTAATGTCTCACTCTAACTAGACCCAATATAGCCTATGCTGTCAATAAACTTAGTCAATTTCTCCACTCTCTTGCCACTTAACATTGGAAAGTATGCAAATGTATCCTCCAATACCTTTGAGGAACTAACCACGATGGCTTCCTTTTTGCAATCCTCTTCAAACCCTCAACTAATTACTTTCTCTAATAATGATTGAGCTTGGTGCCCCGATGATTTGCACTCCATTAGTGGCCATTATGCTTTCATTAGCAACAATCTAATCTCCTAGAGTTCAAAGAAGCAAGTGGTCATCGCTAAATCTAACACAGAATGAAAATACCAACCTTAATTAATGCCACCATTAGGCATAGTTGGATCAAATCTTTTCTCAAAGAAATTAAATTACTTCTCAGCCATCGTGTTTTTCTTTAGTGTGATTCTCAAGGCATTGTTGCCCTAGCTTCCAACCTCATATTCCTTTCTTGCACCAAACACATTGAAGTTGACATTCACTTCATTAGGGATGAAATCCTCAATGGTGACCTTAAGATCATTTAGGTCCATTCCTCCGAACAAATTGTCAACATCTTGAGCAAGGCCTTTTCTTCATGTGAAAATCATTATCACAAACACATACTCCAACTAGACATTACGCCCTTTTGTTTCAAGAAGGATGTTAAACCTAATTGTTGAATCCAAGTCCAAGAGGCCCATGAGGCAAAATAATCTTTATGAAGACATGGGCCTAGGTCCAAAACAATCAACAATAAACCATTCTCTCTATAAATAGTTTATTAAGATACAATGTATCAATGATCTGTATAAAATATTAGGTAACGTAACTCATGAACTAGCTGTAAATATAATACATGGGACCTCAGAACATTATTGTTCGACTAGCCGCCACCTTTACAGGACACTTATCGCTCTTTTTCATAAAACCTAGTTTTTCTATCTTGGAGAAACAAGAAAAAAATGAAAGTGATATCGCTAAAATTTGGATTTTGAGCTTAATCAATAATGAAGCGATGGAGGACTACTTTTCTTGATTGGACTGGTTATTTTTTGATTGAATTCTTGATTAAGAATCTACAATAAGAAGGAAAATAAGCATAAGTGACCCTTAAATTCAGTTCGATGCTTAAGTCAATGATGATATTCCTTACGAAGCAATATAACTTGTATTGAGAGTTTAAAATCTTTTGGATGCATACTGAGGCTCTTTATAAATGATTTGGTAATTATTATTGTTTTTTTTTTCATGAAAGCATTCAAATTTATCCATTAGTGTGTGTGTATATATATATATATATATATATATAAGTTCATTGTAACTAACATTTTTTTATAAATATTGGGTTAGTACTCCTAATTTGTATTATATTAAAAAATAAAAGCCTAATTGTGTACTTAACAAATGGCATATATGAGAAGTGCAATGTGTTGCACATGCATCCTTATTTAGGTGAAAGGACCCACTAACCTTTATGAAAAGCAAATTCTTTAAGATTGTTAACCCTTTCCCTCTTTCATGTGTTCTCTTCCTCATCTCTTCTTCTCTTCATTGACTCTGCTGAAGTGGTGTTAAAGAAAGCTTCATTTTCTAAGTTGTATCAATGAAGTTAAAAAAATTTTAGATTTTGGCTTCTTTATGAAAGACAAACCAACAAAAAAAAAAAATCATAACAAAACAAAACAAAATCTATATATATTATGTGCTTTAGTGACCATTTTGCAAATCTTATTGTTTATGATTTGGTGGTCTTCACTTTGTTATGGAGCCATTTTGGTATTATTTTCAAGTTTCCTTACTTATGCAGATAGTTGGCCTCTGGATTCATCATTAGTCACATTGTTAAACCACTAACAATTTAATAACCATGCCATATGGAACATCTTTGGGGAATTTGTTATTTGACTTCATCCAGGAATCTTTTGCTTAACATGTTTATTAGAACATCTTATTTTAATTTTATGAATTTCTCCTAAATAAGTTTGATCATTATTGTAGAATGAGAAATTATTTAACGCTTTCACTCAAAGATAAATTTGAAAAAGGGAAATTGAATAATTTATTCTTATTTTAGATATATATGTGATTTTTGAATGAAATGTCAAAACCCAGCTAGAAAGCAATTGAGCTCTAGTTAGCTTTATTTATTTGGTTGTTAGGTTATTAGTGAGAGAGAAATGTTAAACTCAGAAACAAATTATTAAAGATGGGAACTGCCTCTCTTTGGTCTTTTATTACCTATTCTCATAACAAAAGGAATAAGTTTAGGTGTAAGTGCTTGCAATTTTTATTGAAGCAAATAACATTTGGTGTTTTAGTATTTCAATTAATGTTGTTCATGTTTTTCTATTGAGGCTTAGACTGATCCCCCATGATACACGGAGATACCTATCCTCATAAATATTGTGACAAGCCAGCCCTAAGTACGGGATTACAAATTAAATGAGAATAAGTTAACTGAGCTGGGACACTACAAGATCATTCTGTCTTTCTTTTCTACCAGTGGCTGTTAAGCACTGAGTTGTACACTTGGTCTAGTCTGATCTGTGCGGAAAGAGAGCAAGAGAGCGAGAAATGGAGATGGAGATGGAGATTCAACATTTTAGCCATGAGCATCCATTGGCACTCAGTGAGATTAAGGATGATGAAGTTTTGTGTCAAATATGCAGCAAAGTGCTATCAGGTTCGGTCTACGGTTGCATTGGGTGTGAGTTTTTTATCCATAAATCTTGTGCCGATTTTCCTAGAGAGATCCAACTCTTCTTTCATCCATGCCTTCTCATTCTAGAAAAATACCCATTACCCAGAAAAATAATATCATTTGAGAAGTTATGCAAGGCTTGTGGTAAGTTTGATGAATCAAGCTTCTGCTACCGCTGCCAGCGATGTGAATTTAATCTAGATTTTAAATGTGCCTTAGATCCTCCCAAAATATCTGAAGGTGACCAACAGATTCAACATTTCAGTCATTGGCATCCATTGGAACTGATTGAAATCAAGACAGGAAAAAATAAAGTCAGGATGAGATGCAACGTATGCAGAAAATCCTGTCTGGATCATACCTACGGGTGCCAGAAGTGTCACTTTTACATCCATGAGTCATGTATGAAAGACTTACCACGACAGATCCAGCACTTCTTTCATCCATGCCCTCTCACCCTGCTTATAGCTTTCAACCATGTTTGTCGGGCTTGTAATCAAGGCAACTCAGGCCTTGCTTTCTGCTGTGGGAAGTGTGATTTCCACCTGGATGTTGAATGCGCTCTGCTTCCCTTCAAAGACTCAGAGGGTCAGAGCAAGATCCAACATTATCTCCATGGGCATCCATTGACACTTGGTGAGACCAGCAATGATCATGAAGTTGACTGCTTAGTCTGCAACCAAAATTACTCTGATCTAAGCTATAGTTGCAGTAGATGCCACATCTGGCTACACAAGTCATGCGCAGATCGAGAATTGCCTCTTGAGATCACACATCCTTTTCACCCCTTGCATTCACTCAGCCTTACTGTTCCAGGCAGCGCATATTCTTACTGTGGAGCTTGCAAGCGTAAAGGTTGTCAGGCCCGTTATCGTTGTGATAAGTGTAGCTTTGAGATTGATACAGGTTGCGTATCTCTCACACCTTCCATTAAATACAGTGGCCACCAACACCTTCTCACTTTTTTTGAAAAAACGGGTGTGGACACTTACTGCAACATCTGTAAAACTTCTAGCCTCTACTTGTTACTCCAATGCGTAATGTGCGTTTTTAGCATCCATCTCTATTGCCATCCTTTATTACCACAAACCATCAAACATAAATGTCATTTTCATGCTTTAACCTTTGCTAAATCTTTTTACGAAGATGAATATTTTCCTGATGATGATGAATTTTATTGTGATGCCTGTGAAACAAAAAGACTGAAAGGAGTTCCAGTTTATTACTGCACACAATGTCCTTTTGTTGCCCATATCAACTGTGTGATCTCCGAGGTACGTACATGATTGCCCAAATATTTGTTGACTTTGCTTTAATGAAATCTCTCTGCTTTTTCTTTTTGAAGATTAAGGCTTCTTCCGAAATCTGCATTCTTGTAAATATGCTTTTTCCCAAGTACTATTACTTTGTTTAGGGGCACCTAGTTGAACATCAGAAGAGTTAAAGTGTGGTTTAATTTCAAAACAAGACAATATACACTTTTTTCAAATAATGATATTTGGTTTGGTTTCAGGTGTTAGCTCCTCTAAATCAAGAGGAAGATAGTTCTGCAGAAGAAATGGATTCTACCATAAAGGTTATCCTTGAAAAACTGGACAAGCAAATTGCAGACCTTCGTATAGCATTGAAGCCGTTAGAGGAAGAAAAAGAGCAGCTAGAAAAAGCACTAGAAGCAAAACGTGCAGAAATAAAACCACTATCCAAAAAGTTGAAAGACCTTGAGGAAGAGCGCTCCCTTCAATTAATGCTGCACTTACCAGAAAAAATGCATCCTCAACAATCCTTCACTGGTTGATGTCCTTTCTATAAGTTGGGTTTTCTGATCGAAAATAACATTCTACCTTTGTTAAGCAATTTTCTTGATAGCTTTATCTGATCAATATTTGGGGTTCATATTTAAGATTTGATCAAGGACGTTGAACCACGTAAAAAGGAACTGTGGCTAAGAAGCTGATTCTATGCTATGGCACAAATGTTTACTTAAGTGTGTTTTTTTAGTGAGTTTTTGTGAGAATTTTAAAATATTTTGTGAGTTTCTGTTGATTGTTTTCAGGTAACCCTTAAATTTGATGAAATCCTTTAGTATTCATGTCATTGAATTATTGATTAATTTTATTTTTATTTGATACTATTCATTATTATTGTTCTTTGAATTATTTAATTTTCAACTATTCGTAAAATATTATTTTATTTCAAATACATCCAATTACATATTTTCAATGTTGTTATAATTTGAGCATGGCCATTTTGTTCCTTTTTCAAATTGTTCTCACTGCCAAAGTTACTCTTTAATGATATAAACATAATAGCATCATCAGAAGATTCATTATAGGGACCAATTAAAAAATGCAAGAAGATTACACTATATAATAAAATAAGCTTTTAATGATACGTAATAGATGATAACTCCATAAAAAATCATCATTAAAAGTAAAAAATTAGAAACTGTAATAGATGACAGTTCCAATAAGAATCTTCATGAAAAATCAATTATCTCATTTGTTCAGGAAGAATCGCTGAGATATTGTATAAATTTCTTGTCGATCAATGAAAAACCAATAAGATATCATCAAGTTTAAAGAACATTTCTCATCGATCTATAAAGAACCGATGCACTAGGAGGAAGGGTGCATCCATGTTATACCAGAAGGTTAAAATGGTCATGGATGAACAACTCATCATAATATGAGCCGAGGACACCTTGTTGCATCTATATTAGAAGATCATCCATGTATTGAAGTACAGAGCGTGATGAATCCTCATTCTAAACGTTTGAGTTTGTGAATGTCGGCCACTAAGGGTATTTGGGCTTGACAATCAAGATTCTTGGATAATATGATCTTTCAGTTACGTGAAACTTTAGGAAAATGTTGCTAGATAGGAAAAAGACTTAGCATGAATCTACAAAGAATTGCTAGAGCTTTAGAGGTTAGAGAAAGTGGAAATCAGTTGGGCTTTAGCTATAAGCTAATGAGAGCCGACAAAAAAAGAATCGAAAGGAAAAAGAAAACGGGGAGGAGTAGTAAGGAAGAAATGAATTTGATTGACTGTAGTCGACCCCTTAATTAAATTTTCAAATCAATTGGATTTTATGTTACAAGTCACTCTTTGATGATAGATTTGCCTATAAAGGATAGCCTAGCTGAGTTGTTCTTAGAATAGAGAAAAAAACCATCAGTCATTTCTCAATCTTGATACTTTATGTAAAACAAATAGGTCAATAGTGATCATTAAAAATAGATGTTGTTGCTTCATGAGTCTACCTAAAAAATCTAACCTATACTATCTCGATGAATTCAAGCCCCGATCAATTATTGGGGATGATCTTGTAAGTATTAAGGAATCTGAACCAGGGTGAACTTGACCTCGGCAAACCCTCATCCAAATAGATAGTAAAATTCAAAAAAGTGTTCATTCTAGGAAAAGCTCTGTAAACTTCGAAAAACTGATCATAAGATTAAAGATTTAAGAACCAATGCACAAGATACGAGAACCACGCATCAGAGTATCCTAAATCAACAATGATTGCTCAACATTGTTTATGAAATCACACATATAAATACCCCTTCGATCAAAAAGAGAAGATAAGTAGTAGAAACTTTTTTGGGGAGAAGAACTAGGTTTGCTAAACTGAATTTTAGGAGAAAGACCGAGCTCGTTTAGAAAGACTTTTTATTAACTTTCTGGGAATAGATTTTTCTTTAGGCAAAAGACTTTCGTTTCTTCGTATACAAAGAGTTGGGTAGTAGAAAGGGATTTTTAAAGTGTGCCAATAGGTCCGCCCAGTTACCTTACAATCCTCTTTTGTAATAGACTCCGCCATTTTGATTCGTAATGCTTTCTTGATTTTATCTTAGTACTTTTAACACTCTACATGCTTTCTTTGATATCCTGTTATCTTCTTGATATTTTCTTGCTTTCATGACCTTCTCTTTTTATTACTTCTTGATTTTGTGTCCATTTCTTAACCATATGAATTTTAGAATGATGTGTGTTAAAGTTTGTCCTCACATTGAGTTTTAAATAAAATTGTTTTATTTTGAGAAAATGAGAGTTAATCTCAGAGCCCTTCCTTGATCCTAACCCAAAATGCATCATTTTAAATACTCTTTGATAATTTCAAGAAAATAAGACTCTCGCTTTGCATTTCTTTCAAGATTCAAATGCTTAGTAAAAGTCAACTATTTAGGTCTTAAACAAAAATTGTTTCAAGGACCAAGATATAGCAATAGCGGTGCTTGAATATTTTCATCATTCATGCATTCTTTAACAAATCTTCTCTATAATTATTATGAGTTGCTTTGAAAGGGAATCAGGTTTGAGTTTTTTTTTCACATCACCCAATAGAACATTTTTTCATTTAATCAATACCAATTTTGGGCATCTGTAAGGGTGCTGATACTTTCTCACATGTAATCAACTCGAGGACTCAGATTTCTTGGTAAAGTCTAACTAGTACCACAAATCTATTTTTTTTCTTTCTTTTGGTTCTTTTTATATAGAAAAAATTATTTGAAAAAAAACAAAAGTCAATTTTGGTGACCAATCATACTACAAAAAAAAAAAAAGAGTGGTAGCAACTTTTATTTTTCTTGATTTTCATTAAAAGCCTTGCAAAAATAAATTTCAAGATTCATCATTTTCAATTCATAAAAAGAACAAAAAATTTCCCTCACTTCAGGGGCAAAACTCCGCCTTGAAATTAGATAATCTTGTACCTTGAAATTAGAAAATACGGATGTGGTCTTATCTAAATAATAATAATAAAATAAATACATAATGCATACATAATCCATCATTGTTTCATTAAAATTCTTAAGGGATAAAATTATATTTTACATACAAGAGGATAAAATAAAGAAAGGGTAAAACATAAAATAAATCCCCCCAATGGAAGGGGAGATAAATTAATCTTGCCATAGAGATAAAATAATTTTTTGATGGGAGGGAACAAAACAAATTCTTCCAATAAGAGAGGATCAAATAAATTTTTCCTTAATAGAAGGGGATAAAATAATTTTTTTTCTCGATAAGAGGGGACAAAATAAATTTTTCCAATAAAAAGGGATGGAATAAGTTTTGATTTGATGGGAAGGGATAAAATAAAATTTTTTTTAAAGAGGAAATATTATGCAACTTCTCCATGAAGGTAAACAAAATTCTTTAAAAAAAAAAAGAAACCAAAAAAAATATTCAGTGGATTAAAAAAAATATATGATGAAAATTCTTAACTTCTATGAATGCATAATAACCAAATTTCATCAATCCTTAGTTTGCTGAGAATCGCATCATGAATGATATAAATTCTCTATTACTGAGAATTGTGTTGAGAAAAAGTTATATAAAAATTCAAAATAGAGGATGAATATGAATTACTTCCTAGTTGATTTTATAAATTTGGCATTGCAAGATGAATATGAATCGCTTTTTGATGAACTATCAAAATCAGAGCAACAAGATGAATGTGAATTACTTCCTAGTCAACTCCATAAAATCAAAGTAATAAGATTAATATGAATCACTTTCTGCCTAATTTTATAAATTCGGTATCTGAATTGAATGTGAATTGTTTTTTGATGGATTGCCAAAATCAAAGCAACAGGATAAATATGAATTGCTTCTTATTGACTCCATAAAATCGGAGTAACAGGTTCAATGTTAATTGCTTCCTAGTTAACTCAATCAATTTTAAATAGCGAGATACATATGAATTGCTTCTTGGCTGGTTTTTCAAATTCAGTACCTCAAGTAGAATGTGAGTTGCTTCCTTGTGGATCACCAGCAAAAAGTAGTATGATGAATGTGAATCGCTTCTTGGTTAACTTTGCTCCTTTTTTTTTTTTAAAAAAAAAGAAATATGAATCACTTCTTAATAGACTACACAAAATCAGTACGACAGGTTAAACATGAACAACGTCCCAGTGAAACAATTTTGAGAAAATATTTTGCTAATTCTTAATAAGTGTGAAAGTGAATGTGGATCGCACTTTCTACAAGATAGGACTATCATTTTTTTATTAAAAAAAGACGATGATTCCCGACCATATTTTAAGATTTAGGGTACAAAATTAAGTAATCTCGAATCTTTGACTTATCCTTGGTTCTCAAGAATGGGCAAAGAGAGGTAGTTGTCTAAATATTTTGACTGTTTGAGTTAGTTGGTTGATTGATTAATTTTTTAAAAAATATTTTATCTAAAATTTCAAAATATTATCATATTATTGACTAAGTATAATTTGTATTTTTTTGAGAAGAATACAATATTGCAAACTAATTTAAGAAATCATCATTGAGGTAAGCATTATTTTTCATCGAATTTTTTATTGATTTTTAAAATTTTAATATATATATAATATTTATGTAATTTTAGATTTAAAACTAGTTATTGATATTGAATGTTAGCTTATAAATTAGTAAATGAATTGATATCCCAATGTTGACACCCTAGGAATTAAATTTAGATTGATTTTTTGTTGTACTTAAAAAAATTTTGGATTTAATTAATAGTTTTTAATATTAAAATTTTTAATTTATGAATTTTTATAATAATTATTAGATGTTGTAATATCAATATTTTAAAATTAGAGAATAAAGTAAATTGATTTTATGTTATATTAAGCTAAGGTTAGACATTAACGTTAGATTTTAATTTTAGAAATTTAAGTTAATCAAGTAGCAAAAAAATTAAATATGTTTGCATAATGTAAGCATAGTTAGATTAATTTTTTATTTAACTAATAGTTGGTGATATTAGTTTATCAATTGGTGAAATAAAAAAAATATTAAGTTTCAATTTATTTCAATTCGGATCTTAAATCAAACAGTTAAATATTAGTGATATTTACATTGTCGAAATATTTAAAAGATAACTCAAATAAATTTTACACTTTTTTTCAATTTATTTTTTATATTTGAATAATTTTTTATTCATGAAATATTAATTTTTATGATATTTTTAATTTTTTATAATATAAAATTATAAACTAGTTATTTTTTATAATCAAAAAATTAAAAAAAAATTATGATAGCAGCTTGAACTCTTCTTTACGTTCATGTAAAATTTCAAGTCAAAATTTATTTTACAATACCTCTAATTTAAGTATCTCAAAATTTTAAATTTTTTGACAATATCCAAATTAAATCAAATTAAAAATTTGAATGCACAACTTTAAAAAAATTATAACAACGAAATTCAAGTCACTTTTAAAATTTATAATACAGATGTTAAAAATATAAAAATTTATAATTTCTAACAAAATCGTAAATGAAGAAATATTGATGAATTTATTAAACTATTTAATAAATTATTAAAAATATTTAAAAGATAAAAAAGTTAGTAACTTCATATTTTTTATCCATATTTTAACATAATTTTAGATAAAAAGTTATTAGTATTATTTTAAAAATAAAAATAATAAAAAATTTAATTAATTATAAAATAAAATAAAAAACCGTGAATAAACATTTTCATAAACAGTGAGTTATTTTAGCTTTTATTGACTTATAAAATTATGCATAAAAATGTAAATAAATTGTGAATATTTTACTTACTTTTATTTATATTAAAATAATTTATAATTTCAACTGTGAAAAAAAATTTATTTTGTTAGAGTGTCAGAGTTATTTATTTATTTTTTACCATAACGTAGAGAGAACAAAAGAAATATGTTTAAGGAAACATGCTTGCATTTTACATTCAAGTCAAATAGCAAATGGTCTTTTAGTATTTCCATTAAAGTTATACATTTATTTTATTTTATTATATATTTTTTGAGGGCATAGAATAATCTCCCATGCATTATGCCCGTAGATATGTATCCTCATCATAAAGATATTGTGCCAGGCTGAGCTAGCTCCCCCCTTTCCACCGGCATTGAAAGACAAATCAAGTAAATTAACAATGCGAAAACTTCCTACATGAGCAAATAAAAGTTTCAACAAATAATTAAAAGAACCTTTGTGAAGCCAATGCTCTAGCTACATGTGATCCTGGCGAGATCAATGACATATGAAAATGAGTGAGCATCATCCCTCTAATTAATACTGGTGAATTTCTGCATCTAAGCTTAAATAGCATAATTTATAGGTTCATTTTGACTAAGTGCATCTCTCTTGTAATTTTGGGTTAACCTTAATTTTGTATTATATTGATTATTAAACCATAATGTGGGCACATGCATGGTATGTGTGAGAAGGGCAATGGGTGAGAAGTGCAATGGGTTACACATATATCTTTAATGTGAAAGGATTTTGCTCCTTTTTGTGCTCTCCTCCTCCTCCTCCTCCTCCTCCTCCCTCTATCTCTTTATTTTCTTCGATTTAATGTCAAGGAAAGCATGGGTTTGCCCATGTATGTCAGTCTCCGAAAAAGATTTGGCTTTATCTTCTCTACGCTGTTAGGAAAGCACTTAACATAATTAATTTTTCCAAGCTTCATACAGTCAGAGTTCTTGATTCATCACAATGAATGATAAGCTATTGATAATCAATAAGCACAGGGTGCATGTTTCGACCATTAATTTAACAGAAGTTAAAAGGATAAATAACATTATTGTTTTAAACTGTAATTTTTGAACAAATAACATAATTTGGAGACATTTAAATGCTTAATTGTAGTTTTAATTGATTAAATACTTTCTCTGAACAAATAGAAAATTTTAGTTAATCTGCAGATCATAGCTATGATCCTTTTGGATGCTTAATTGAGAATGGATTTCATTTTCACCAGAAATTCACTCTTTAAGGCAGACAGACAACTCTTTACGTGCAATTCGATAAGGCCTCTAATCAATAGTATTGAAAGCCCTCAGTAATTTTTATTTTTCTTTTCTGGTAATGTCTTTAGTTAAGGAGCTTAATTTGTTATCATTAAGGAACTTAATTGATGTAGGTGAATGCTTGACTCACCATTAGTCACATTATTGATTAATCGGTTAACAATTTAATAAGTAAGCCACATGGCCATTTATTATTTGACTTCAATGAGGAATCTTCTGCATATATTAAAACAATTCATCTCAATTTTGATTAATTTATTATAACTAAGTCTGACCCTTATTATATAATCGGAGTTCCTTTGACGCTTTCCATCACTGGTAAATTTGTAAAAACAAAAAAAAAATTATTATTTTAAATACATGATCTTTAAATAAAATATCAAACTCTAGAAATTAAAGCAATCTAGATCTAGTTAGCTTCATGTACATGTATTTTTTTGTTGCCTAATTATTGAGAGAGAGAAATGTCAAACCCTAGAAAGCAATTATTAAAGATTATAACAATCATCTCTCTTCAATTTGTTTGTTCTGTTATCTATTCTTATAAGAAAGAGAATAAGCTTATGGTCTTTTGGTGTTTCGTTATCGAGATACATTTCTTTTTAATTGAGGCTTGGACTGATCTCCCATGAGACATGGAGATACATATATCCTTACAAATATTGTGCAAAGTCTAAGCCTAAAAGATCGTAAAATAGATGAGATTGGGTTAAACTGCATTATTGGGCCACTACCATGCATGATCAATAATTAGTCTTTCTTTTCTACCAGTAATTAGCACGATTTGTATATTTAATTTGATTCTGCAGTCTCTTGGGAAAGAAAGAAAGAGAGGGATACATATATATAATATAGGTTTTTTTTGGTTAATTTTTAGGCTGTAGACTAATCTTCCATGATACCCGGAGATATGTATGGTCATATTGTGCCAGGCTGAGCTAGGTCCTGTTTCCATTGGTATTGAAAAACAAATCAAGTAAAACAATGTGAAAACTTCCTAAGTGAGCAAACAAAAATTCCAGCGAACATTCACATGAACCTGTGTAAAGCCAATGCTCGATCTAGCTATATGTGATCGTAGAGAGACGACATATGAATTTCTATATCTGAGCTTAGGTAAGATATATTTTTAGGTTCATTTTCACTAACTACAATTAATTTAATCTTCTAGTAATCCCTGGGGAAAGAGAGCAAGAGAGGGAGATAGACACATAGGCAGATATATATCTATATGGATATAGAGAGAAAGAAAGAGGAGAAAATAGAGATGGAGATTGAACATTTTAGTCACGAGCATCCACTGGCATTCGTGGATATAAAGGATGAAGACAGAGTTTTCTGCCAAATATGTAACAAAGTGTTATCTGGTTTGATCTATGGTTGCACTGGGTGTGAGTTCTATATCCATAAATCTTGTGCGGAGTTTCCAAGGGAGATCCAACACTTCTTTCATCCGTGCCCTCTCATTTTGGAAAAAGATCCATTTTCCATGGGATCAGAATTCATATGCTTGGTTTGTGGTGAATCAAATGCGGCCTCATTTTATTACCATTGCAAGCAGTGTATATATTTTCTAGATATTGAATGCGCCTTACAACCACCCAGAATATCTGAGGGTGACAACAAGATTCAGCATTTCAGTCATTGGCATCCATTGGAACTGATTGAAATCAAGACAGGAAAATCTAAAGTCAGGATTAGGTGCAACATATGCCGAAAATCCTGTCAGGATCATACCTATGGGTGCCAGAAGTGTCACTTTTACATCCATGACTCATGTATGGAAGACTTACCACGACAGATCCAGCACTTCTTTCATCCATGCCCTCTCATCTTTTGCAAGATGCCATGGCATGTGTGTAACGCTTGCAATGAGATTAAGCCCCAATCAGAACTTGTTTTCCGCTGTGGGATGTGTTGTTTCAACCTGCATGTTGAATGTGCTCTGCTTGCCTTCAAAGAATCAGAAGGTCGGAAGCAAATCCAACATTTCCTCCACGGCCATCCATTGCTGCTCACCGACAACAGCGATGAGGATGGAGTTCACTGCTTTGTGTGCGGACAAGACTGCTCAAGTCTAAGCTATAGTTGCAGCAGATGCAGATTGTGGTTACACATATCGTGCGCCGACCGGGAAGTGCCTCTTGAGATCAAACATCCTTTTCACCCCTTGCATTCTCTTCAGCTTGTTGTTCCATTTATGAGCTCTTGCTGTTCAGCTTGTTGCTTTGATTTCGTCCCTGGCGCCCTTTATTCTTGTGATAAGTGTGACTTTCGAATTGACGTAGCTTGCGCGTCCCTCACTCCCCACATTAAGTACCATGGCCACCAACACCTTCTCACTTTCTTTGAAAAAACTGGTGAAAAATTTTGCTGCAACATCTGTGAAACATCTACCGACGACTTGTTTCTCCGATGCATAAGCTGCAATTTTAACCTCCATCTCTATTGCCATCCTTCAGTACCACAAACCATTAAACATAAACGTCATCTTCATCCTTTAGCCTTTACTAAATCTTTTTATCAAGATGAATGTTTTCCAGAAGACGACGACTTTTATTGCGATGCTTGTGAAAGAGAAAGAAGAAAAGGGATCCCACTTTATTATTGCACGGAATGTCCATTTGTTGTCCATATTAAATGTGTGATTTCCGAGGTAAGTTCATGCTACTCTACTATTTTTGCTTCAACTCTTCTTCTCTCCTCGAAGTATTTTGGATTTGCTAAACTTGAATACCTTTTTTAATATTTTGTAGATAAATTTTGAACGTTTTCATGTGAGTCTCTTTTGGATCTTCAGATTGAAGCTTGACTTATCCTACACTTCTGTTGATATACATATATATATATATATATATATATATACATGCTTGACATCATCATTTACACCTCTGATTACATTAAATTTATCATGTTATGATGCTTATAACAATTATGAGTCGGTGTGGTTTCAGGTGTTAGCTCCTCTATCGATTGAAGATAAGGATGATGGTTTGGTAGAGGAAGTAGAAAATTCTGCCATAGACATCTCACTGGACAAACTGGACAAAAGGATTGCAGATCTTCATATAGCAATGAAGCCATTGGAGGAAAAAAAGAAGCAACTTAAAGAAGAAAAGAAAAAATTAAAAAAAGCACTAAAAGCAAATAATGAGGAATTGGAATCATTATCAAAAGAGTTGGAAGGGCTTGAAATAGATCGTTCTCTGGTCATTATTACACATAACAAAAAGAATGCATCCTCAGATATCCTTCACTAGTTGGGTGATTATCTAATGATAAACACAGCATGTTATGCCCAAAGTTTTACCTTTGCTTGGCAATTTTACTGCTATCTGTTTGATTGCTTAGAATCATTGTATTTTGAACCATTTTTGTAACCTCAACTTCAAGATTGGACTCCATAAAGTCGTAGATGCTCGCAAGCACTTGGTTTGATTTATATTCTAGTGTTGTCAAAAACATTGTAACATCTTATCTAGCGGTGTAATCTTTGCAATTAATAAATTGAAGCCCTTTTTATTTGTTTTCTGTTTTCATTGGAAGATCTCTTTTAAGTAAGCTCTTAAATTTTTATTGAGTATTAATATACAGAAATAATTTTTTTTTTAAAATAACAACATTGCAATAAAATATATTTTTAATAACAGTTATTTAATGGCAATTATCACAATTACCATCATATAAATTAATTGAAGTTGTTTTATCGTACTTTTAATGATATTTATCAAATAAACACTATTACATCTTTCTAAGCCATTTTTTAACATCAAAATTATTTTTTCTCCTATCCTAGTAAGTGACGTGCATTGTGTTGCTTACGTCTTTCTAAGCCATTTTTTAACAGTGAAAGAAGCTTTTACAATGCACAAACTCAACTTCATCGTAAGAAGAACTCTCTCTTTTGGTTTCTCATGGTTTGGGTCATAACCTCAAATTAAGAATGTGTTCTTTAAACCATTTTTTAATAGCAATTCAGGCAATTTTGCCTGTAGCACAAGTGACTTCAAGCTCTTTACCAAACGTGTTCTCTCATTCCTCCACGCGATCATCCGTTCAATATGTCTTTTGTTGCACTACTACTTAGATCTCTATGATAATTGTTTTATTTTCTAAATTTTATCATCGACTGCAGGTAGATTTCAATCTCTTCTGTCATGTTTACTCGAAGCTTTCTCACTGAATCTTTGTTTATATATAACCCTAGCGACTATGCAAAATTCATGTTAGGTCAAATAGTTTATTATATATTTGTGTGTGTCCATATAGGAAGTTTGATTGGTTTGCTTCAATATTGGGTTATCTCTGAATTTTAATTTTGTCATCCATTTTAGGTTGTATATATTTTTTTTCATGGCTGCATTGAGCTTGACTTCCTTTCATATGGATCTATAAATGCTCTCTATTCCTGCCTGGATTTTATGTGGTTTGTTTACTTATATGCAAAAGTGAGTTTGTGCAATCATCGTTGAGCTTCCGGCCCTGGATAGAAGAATCTATATTTATTATATCCTCAGCATCCATTGTTGCTGCAAAGATGAACTTCAACTTGTCAGTGTGCTGCATTTCCTTATGGCAAAACAATGTAACTTCAGGGTTTACCTGTCATAGGTATCAAGTCCATCATGATTCATACTGTCAGTGACCTGAAACTGACATAAAAAGAGTTCCAATCTTCTGAACTAAATATACTGTGTGAAGTTAGTGCTCATACCTGTATATAGCATTCGCCTTTGAAATTGATGAGTTCAACATCCCTAACTGTTCGGCTAATTCACATTTCAGGTCAAGTGAACATTAGTTAGCTCATGTAGAAGATAAAAGAATTCACCTACCTTAATAACTATCTTAAGACATGAACAATGTCCTTAGCTGCTGGGAAGCCAATACCAAGTGGCTGAAGTTTCAAATTTAATGCTAGAATTTCAGTGGCTATATATCATGGATCAATGGTGGAGGTTGCAATTTTCAATTCTTGGCTATGATTCCCAGTAGTTGCTATTATTTCCCTAAGTATCAAGTTTCACCCAGTTGTTATATGAGATCAATTAATGCTATGTCATCTCTGGTTTCAAATTATCTTAAAATGGCCTTTACCTATTTAGTGACCTTAATAATTGCTTGCTCCATGCATGAGCTTCAAAGCACTGTCTTAAATGTTCAAAGTAATTAAGGAGTTTGATTTGTTTCTTGGTTACTATGAAGAAGTGGTTGCACCTGATGATGTCATGAAAAGTGGTTGCAGAAAGGGACATGAAAAGAATCTATTAACTGTAAAATTAGGCTGATGGATATCTTTAGGATTTGGTTGCTTCTCTTCCTTCTTAATTGCTTTCAAATGATATCAAAGTGTTAATGATTGTATGATGATGATGCAGTTGTCCATGGCCCAAATGGATCACCTACTTCAATGTTGGAGTACGAGCACTCATCAATTTCGGCAACAGTGAAGAAGCTCTTCAATCTCTCCTCACACTTCCTAACAGAGATGCATGGGCTGGATCCTTTGAAATCATAGTTCAATCTCGGAAAGAACCTAGAACGAATCAAGGATGGAGAGGCAAATGAAAATGCCAAGCTCAGTGAATTGCAGCAAGAGTTGCTGCGACTTCTGACAGTGTTGAAAGGTAAGAATATCTTAACGAGTTACTCAGAAAAAATTGAGAAGGAGATGACTTTGAGGGAAGGGAAGGAGTACATGGAGGATGCAATGAAACGTTTCCTGGAAGCAGGACGATATGCCCAGAAAATGGGAGATAATGGAGAATAAATTTTGAAAATGAGACCGTCACTGACGACCAGATCTTGGGACACTTCGGCAAGCATCATTTGCTTCTAGGATCGACAAAGAGGGAAACAGAGAGATCAACAATGAAGATAAGCATCATCTCCTCTGTGTCTCCAAGGGCTGCTTGCTTCAAGAACATTTTAGAAATAAATATTTCTCATCTAAATGGGCGAGATGATCATCTGTTTAAGAAGAAAAGTACCTGACTACATAAGAAGTCTATTTGTATATGTGTACAAATCAAATCTGCATGCCCAGAACCCCATCAAAACAGACAGACATGTATGTGTGTACCCCATCAAAATCTGCATCTTGACAAAACTCGTAATTCCTTAGACTATTCCTTTGAACCCTTTTCCGAGGGTTCCTATTTTTGTTGTTATACCTTAAAAGTAATGAGAAATTAATACTATTTGAATAATTGTCTATAATTGTCAAACTGCAGAATGTAATTTTGTAGTGGAATGTTGCAGCAATAAGTTAGAAAAGGCTGTAGATGGAAAAGAATAACATCAGCAATTGATATAGAGTACACACAGGATAATGATGTCTATTGGGGTAGTGCCGCAGGAGGAGAAGCAAAAGCTAACAAGTCAGAGCAGAAGCAGGATTGATAATTGGTATGTTTTTGAATGTTATGTTGGCTTAGGAATTGCATTTTTCATGCATTTAATAACAATTGGTATTTGATCACAAGAAAGGTTTGTTACCATTTTCTGTATTAATAAGTTCAAGTGTGTGCTGCGATGCTTGCCATGAATCGAAGAAATCAAGCTTTTGGTACCACTGCAAGCGGTGTGGATTTGATCTAGATATTGAATGTGCCTTATGGCCACCCAAAACATCTGAGGATGACAATCAGATTCAACATTTCTGTCACTGGCATCCGTTGAAACTTGTTGAAATTAAGTCAGGAAGTGATGAAGTCAGCTGCAATATTTTTGAAGAATCTTGCTCAGATCCAGCCCATGGGTGCCGAGACTGCAACTTTTTTGTCCATAAGTCGTGTATGGACAACTTATCACGACAGATCCACCATTTGTTTCATCGATGTCCACTCATCCTGGTGACGATACCCTCCTATATTTGTAAAGGTAGTGACAGAAGGTGCTCACGTCTGGCCTTCAGTTGTGAGAAGTGCCGATTCATTCCGGATCTCGAATGTGCTCTGCTTTCCACTGTAGAATCTGACAGACAAAAGAAGATTCAACATTTCCTCCATGGACATCCCTTGACACTAGAGGTAAAGCAAAACAGTAATGAAGTTCTGTTCATTATGCCAATATAGTTGCTCAGAGTCAGCTTACGCTCGTCGCAAATGCAAGTTTTATTTGCACGCATCATGCGCTGAGCTGCAACGAGTGATCCAACATCCATTTCACACGCAACATTCTCTCACTCTTGGTCCAAGATCGTCCTACTGCAATGCCTGTTGTAGGCCTTTCAGTTGCCACAGCTACCACTGCGAGATGTGCGACTTGATCTGCATGTTGAATGTGCTTCCATGATGCCTTTTCTCAAATACAAAAATCATGACCATCTTCTCACTTTTGTGAAGCACATGTATGGGGAGCCTACATGTAGAGTCTGCAATTCTACATTCTCTGGTACCTCCTACTTGCGTTGTGTGGAGTGTGACTATGATGTCCATCTCCTGTGCATTCCACTACCCAAATACTAATGGTTATTTTGCATCAATCAGGAAATGTTTTACTTATAATAACAATTTTTTGGTTCATCAATAAATGTTTAGTGTCTCTTGATGGATATATCTGTGTCAATGCTTTAATGTGTCTCTGTTTAGTTTAATAACCCACTGGCAATATTTTTTGCTTCTTGGCTGGAAATCACTCATTTAATGTTTTCGGCAACTTTTTTCTTTAAAAAATATTTCAGTTGTGAGGTGATATCATGATGGATGCTTGGATTTTTAATATGTGAAATGCGGAGAATGGTATGTCTGGTGTAACATAGTTGTATGGAGCTAATGGGTATAAAATGAAGTCTGTGTGGACTTGTGAGGTAGAAAAAGAGAACAAAACAGATGGAAAGAAGAAGGGAATGAAGGTGAGAGAAAATCATAAATGTGATGTGTGAGGGATTTTGGTGTATAACAAAGAGTAAAATAAAAAATAAAAATAAGAAAGAGAGAAAATAAAAAATGAAGAACTACTAAATATCTAGCATATAATGATGAATGTCTTATGTTGGGTGGTAAGTGTTTATTAATTTTTATTAATCAATAATTATTTAATATATATGCAAGATTATTTTTGTATGTCACTAAATATCTAATATATTTTAAAAAATATTTTATATTTATTAATAAATATTTTATTTTTATTAACGAATTTATTCTCCATTAACAAATGTCTAGTACATACTAACATATTCTTTTCATTACAACAAAACAAAATTTTGACGACAATTATCCTAGAATAATTCTAAAAATTATCACTATATCTACAATAAGAACTTCTTTGTTATACTTTTAATGGTTTTTGTTTAACAATGCTATCAATAAATGTATAATGATAATTGTAAATATTACTAATTAAAAAATATACTTAGGGACTATTTTTTACAATTACTTTTAAAATAAATTCATAATTTTTTAATTTTAAAAATTTGAATTTAAATTGAAATTTTTATAAATTAAATAAAAATTTATCTAAATATAACAAAAATAATATTTATTGAATAAAAATGCATAAAATTGGGTATACATTTAAATAAATTAAACCTTAAAAATTAAAATCTGATATTATTCATAAATATTTTTACTTTTGAGATATAAAATACAAAAATTAAAAATTAAATTAAAATAATTCGATAAATGAAACACTCTGGAATATTAGATATATTTTATTATGCAAGAGAATACAATCTAGACAATATTATAGTTATGAATAATGATATTCATTCGATTACATGATATTATAAGTCACAAAAATTTTCATATTTTATTTGTAATTTTTTAAAATAAATAGTGATAATTCATTAATTGCATCTAAATGACTCTTTTAACAGCTTTTGTTCGATGATCAATAAACAAAAATTTGTAACTATTTTAGCGATAATTGTTTAATGACTGGAATTTAATCATTTATAATTCTCTTAACATCAATTGTTAGTTGTCTTAACATATTTTGGTCTATAGCAACAAATATATCAACACTTAATAAAAAAAAATATTGTCACTGTGAATTATTTTTAGTGGCAATTGTTAATTGCTATAAATAAGATCAAATTTATCTTACCTTTAGTGATAATTGTTAATGATTTTAACAAATGACGTTAAATACACTTATCTTCAACGACAATTGTTAATTATTGTAAACAAAACAAAGGTCAACTTATTTTCAGCTAATTCTCATTAACAATTAGCTTTTAACTCATAGTCTTTCAATGATAATCATTTTCTATTTTTATCAGTAATCATCATGATTGTCGCTATAGGGCTTTTTATGCTAGCTTTTGAACAATTACTAGTAAAAATTTTAACAACAATTTTGATGCTACAACAACCAAAATATTCATAGTTAAAACCTTTGTATGTTATAGTGTTTATGTATCACTACATGTTTGACATAAATAAACATACATTTTTATCCATTAGTAAATGTTTATTCAAGTTGATGAATATTTTCATCCATCTGTAAATGTTTACCACGATGCAAGAAATTTTTTACTATAAAATTATTATCTTTAAAGTTTGATATCTATAATTTGCGAGTGTATTTATTTGTGATCTATTTTGATAAGTTTTAATTAGATTTATTCAATAATTATTAAAATTAAAATTACTCATTTAAAAATAGCAATCGAAATGATATGCTTTAAAATTTTAATGGACTAAGTTGTTTACCACAAGAAAACTTCAAAAGTCTTAAAAAAAATTCTATCAAAAAAGATACCATAGGAAAAATTCACTATTGTTATTAAAAACTGTCATGAAAAAAATTTAATATTGCTATAAAAAAGTGTCACAAAAAAATTATGTAGTGGAAATAATAATTTGAGCCAAAATTCTCATGAAGAAGTCCTTTAAAATATTTTTTTAAAGAATAATCGATAAGAAAAATCATAACAAATTTATAGAAATATTAATTCATATTTTTTATTTTAATATTAAATATTTTATCTGTGATAATTTATTATTATTACTTAATTTTTGTTCGAATTAATGTTGCAAATTACCATGAAAATATCCGTGGTAATTCTTTTTAAAAAAATATTGCTATGATAGCTTTCCGTTGGCAATATTTTTAAACAATTTCTCACGAACTACTTCCATGCGAAGTAATAATAAAATCTATTTGTTGATTTTTTTAAAATTATAATGAAATTACCATGAAATATTTTCACGGTAATTATTTAAGGTAATAATAAATTCTATTTTTTTAATTTTTTGGAACCATATGTAATTGCCCCAAAAAAAAACTCCGTGACAATAATTTTATAATTTTATCACGATCCCCTTATGTGGCAAAAGGTTTAAGAAAATATTTGATATAAGTTTTCAATTAATTTGTTGCAATAATAATGCAATTGCTATGATATATTCTGTGGCAATTGTTTGAGGCAATAATAAATTTTACTTTTGTATATTCTTATTTTAACACTATAATGAAACTGCCACAAAAAATTTTTTGGTAATTATTTTGTAAATTTGCAATGTTATTTTTTGTGACAAAGTTTTAAGAAACTATTTATACAATTTTTTAATTAATTTATTATGATAATAATAAAATTACTACAATACATCTTATGGTAATTATAATAAAAAAAAATGCCACAAAATTCTTCTGCACCAAGTACGTAAGGTAAGGTAATAATAAATTCTGCTTTTCCAAATTTTTATTTTGAAATTATAATGAAATTGCAAAAGAAGATTCCCATGGTAATTATTTTATAAGTTTGTCATGGTCATTTTGTGGCAAATATTTAAGAAACCATTTGATATAATTTTTTAAGCATTTTGTTGCAAAAATAATACAATTACTATTGTATATTTTGTGGAAATTATGGATAAACAATTATTACGAAACTCTTTTGTGGTAATTATCTAAGATAATAATAAATTTTACTTTTTGAAAATTTTATTTTGAAATTATAAAGAAATTGCCATGAAATTATTTTGTAAATTTGCAAGTCATTTTTCGTGATAAAAATTTAAAAACTATTAGATATAATTTTTGAATGACTTTATTGTGGCTGTAATACAATTGTCACGGTAATTAGTCAATGATTTTTTTTGAATGTAAATATATAATTACATATTCAAATTTTGAATTTTTAAAAATAATTTTATATTATTTTAATTGGTGTAATTGTTATAATGAAATTGAGATGTATAATTGCATATATTTTAATTATATAATTATGTAATTAAATAGAGATGTATAATCAGTGATATATGTTTTGCGATTTTTTATAATTTTAGTTAATTTTTAAGTGTACAAATGTTATCTTATGTATTTTAGTTGTAATAACAAATTTAATATGCGTAAGAAGTTGATTTTTTAATTTGATAATATATTTTCATCAATAAAAATTAAAATTCTACTTTTTAATTAATTATTACTTAATTTATTATATTAATTATGTATTTCAAAAAATAATATTTATTAAAAAAACTATCAAATCGAAAGCCCAATATATACTAAATATGGACGAGAAGCTAATAGATGCATATGATGGGTAAAAAAGTTGAAATTTTTCGTTGGATCTGCATCAAATTTGATAGATGTGTTAACATGCCAACATATATGCCGTAACATATGAAAAGTTATGATTGTCATGTGATAATGGAGAGATTATTAACAATTGCATTTAATTACCTACCCTTGCCTATTTGAGAATCAATCACTGAATTGAATTTATTCTTTTGAGATTTATGTTGTCTGATGCTAAAGGAGTATAACATAAACATAATAAACAATAATATTGTTGTAATTTTGTGCAGGTTAGAGAAGATATTTTCTCTTAAATTTTACTATGTCATAGAACACTTGCATGTCCATTTAGTTTTATGAAGTGCAAATTGGAAAACCTGTTCAATATAAATAGATGTATCCATTTGAGAGGTATGAATTCTGTGGTTAAATTTTTGTTTGCATTGAAATTGATTAAATTTAAGTGACGATCCTAATGCATGTGAAAATGCCAATTTGTGGATTTTTACACATTTTCACAAGGTTCAGGATACATCTCATGTGGCGGTTTCCATTTGCGAGACTTACATGTTAGAGACACATAAACTTTCTATTCCACTACTTTGAGGCACATGTCCAATTTAGCAGTCAAATAGTCACGAAACGATAATTATGGAAAGTCTTCTAAGCATCCATAGCTATTTGTTTTTCATTACCTTGGTTGAAGTGAAGGGTTATGTAAGTCTCGTTATCTCATCCAGAGAAAGCGTTCAAGATAAGAAACTATGTGCTTACGAATTGTCTTAAAGTTGAACCCTTTGTACAATAAGTTATAATGTGTATGTTGCTCATGCTTTTATATAAACAATTTTACATATAACTTGACATGTATGATATGTACACTTGCAAATATACATCAAGACATTAGCTGCATCCTTACTACATTTACATGAAGCCAATGTAAATAAATGTATACAATCAGACTTAGTTTGTTGGCTTAAGGACCATATAAGTAATTTCATGGTAATTAACATTGGAATTATGAACACATTTATATAGACAAAGTTTTATTTTTATTGATGAGTTGTTAGGTGCACAATCCTGTTAATTGGGAGAACAATATATTTTTGCGTACTTAGCATAAAGATTTATAAATAAAATCAACACTTATTCAATTCACCATGTTAATGGTTATTGTTTTTATACTTTTACTTATGCTAGTAATCAAAGTGCAAACAACTTTGGGATAGTTCTTGCAAGCATATACTGTTTGTATCATGGAATCATAGAAGAAACAGTAGAGATAGAGTATCTCATTGTACTTATGAAATAATTGACACTCTTCAACTATAATTGGTTTGACCCTTCTAACGTGGGTATAAAGATCTACCCCAAGTGTTGAACTATCAAGGTTAAAACGAATAGGAAATATAAGGAAAATGATATATTATTTTTTCACATTAAGCAGAACAAGTATATTTTGCACCTTATCCCAATGCAGCTCTACAATAGAGAGATTAGTGTGTGGTCATCAAAACAAAAGTGAAAAATCAAATTGAATCTCTACATGATCCATTCTAAGAAAATATGATGCATAGGTTCATTCCAATCTTTTCTAAAGATTAAATTACAGATAATTTGAGATATTAATGATGAAGATGAGGAGATTCAAATGGATGAAGATTCAGTTCAATTGGTAAATGAAGAAGAAGAAAAGACATCATTTGATAAGGAAGACAAAAGTTTTGTTAATTACATTGTTCATAATGATTGATTGTCTAGATTTCTAATTGTATATGTTACAAAATTATATTTGCATTCATTTATCACTTCCCTCACTAAATGTGCTTTCTTTTTTATGGGGTCTACCAATAATTTCATTACGAAAAGAGAAGTGGGAACTACTAAAGCGCTTGAAGCAAATGGGCCCTGTTCACGACTTTGTGAAGGAGTTCAGCTCCCTGATGTTGGACATTAAGAACATGTCAGAGGAGGATAGGTTGTTTAACTTCCTATTGGGCTTGCAGTTGTGGGCTCAAGCAGAACTGAGGCAGCAAGGTGTCAAAGACTTCCCTGGCGGATAGCTTAATGGATTTCAAGTATGCAGGTGATGCTTTCGAAAAAGGTGAGAAACGAAGGGAGGTTAGAAAGGAGATGAAAATGCCTAATGATGCTTTCCCCTTAAGCAAACTTGTGGGTCTGTTCATGTGCTTCATCCCTCGTTCTACGACATTCCTAACTCATCAGTGTATCTCACCACTGCAAGTATGAAACTCAGTTTCTATTCAAGTCTCCCGTATTCATTTCCATATCTAACGTAGAGAGAGGAACATAGTGCTCATGGTGTTAAAGGTGGGAATAGATTTGTTTTCATGTTAGACACGTGTTCTACAACTCAAACGCCATTAGCTTCTACTAAACCACGATCACCTTCACTTGATGCACCATTACTACCATCGCATAGTCTGTCTTCCCCACTGGCACTCCATCACCCCTAGTTCACACATCGTCACCTGGAGGTCACACACCATCACCTCACCTCAGTCGTCGTTGTTAAAGCATATACCATTGACTAGAGATGCTGCAGTTCACACACCATTTATTGAGTCTACGTGTCCAACCAATGATGGTAGGCTATACATTCAGTTTGTTAGGAAAAAGTATAATAACTTCACTTTTTCATTACATTATGATTATCTCATTGTTACCAATTTTATTTTAATTCTTGTATGATATGTTTTATGTTTTCAATTACTTTTTACAGGTTATTGTCAACTTTTCAGATGATTTTCATTATTTTTGGAATCATCAAGTCAAAGTTTTTATTAGTCGTGGACTGGATGGCAAGAAGTTTCAACGGAGGTTTGCGTCTTATTGCAAGTTGAATTTTAAGTGATGTGTATAACATGTCGTTCAATACATTCATGTGTTAGGTTTTTATAGTTGTAGTTAGCTTTGCATGCTTAACTAACTAATTTCAAATTAATGTTGTTATAGAAAAAATTGTAGATGGGATCCGTCTCATGAAAAGTGTAGTTAAGCGAATTTGAGAGATTAAACCCGCAAATCTTATATCGATCTTATATATATGTATATGACTCAAATTTATGAATAAAAAATTATACTTTGAGCTTTAAGCTATAAACATTATAGCATAAGAGATTTTAATGAGAATTAATTTGATTTTTAATAATAATTATAATTACCACTAAAATGTATATCGATAAATTGTCTAAAACTTGACGCAATCGAAATCAAAAAATCTCATATAAAAATTATAATAGTTATTCGTGAAAACAAAAAATAATTCTCACTAAAATATTAGCGACAACGGTTAGTAATAAATAAAAGCAAATGCAACTTGAATTTTTTTATTTTGTTTAAAATAATTAAAATTAAGTTAGAAATTTATGTGTTTTAACGATAATTATTAATTAACTATTGTCACTAAATATTTTGTTAAGATGATATTATTTGCTATCAAATTTCAAAATAATTTTCCTATAAAATTATAAATTTCTTAAGATGATTAACAACTATTGCTAAAATGGATCCAAACAAATTATAGCTTAGTTACTAAACAATTATCACTAAAACGGTTACAAATTGTTGTTTATCGATTGTTGAACAAAGCATGCTAAAAGAGTCATTTCATTACAATCAATGAATTTTTACTATTTATGTTTTTAAATTTATAAATTAAAATATAAAAATTAAAAAAATTTCACTAGTAAAAGCAGTATATCGTTCACAACATGTAATCAAAATAAATATACTTATTTATAACTAAACTGTTGTTTATATTGTATTTTCTCATATAACAAAATATATTCAAATTTTAAATAATTTTTTAATAAAAATATAATTCAAATTAAAAAGCTCACAAATACTTTGGAATTAAAAAGTTAAAAGCCAATACACTAACTTCACAAAATATCATTTTTATTTTTAATAAATGATGGTTAATTCATAATATATGATCTAAAAATAAAAATTCATATAAAATCATACGTAAAATATAATTATTTCAATATATATATATATATATATATGGTTACCCTTATAAAAGGTTTAGATGCTGAACATTCACTATTTTGTTGAAGTAGACAATTAGCTAGAGCAGCGGGTGCTATAATGAAACTGATCGCAAAAGAGAGGAAATCGACCACATTAAAATTACCTTCTGGTGAGGTTCGTTTGATATCCAAAAACTACTCAGCAACAACCGAACAAGTGGGGAATGTTGGGATGAACCAGAGAAGTTTGGGTAAAGCCGGATCTAAATGTTGGCTAGGTAAGCGTCTTGTAGTAAAAGGAGTAGTTATGAATCCTGTAGACCATCCCCATGGAGGTGGTGAAGGGATGGCTCCAATTGGTAGAAGAAAACCCACAACCCCTTGGGGTTATCCTGCACTTAGAAGAAGAAGTAGAAAAAGGAATAAATATAGTGATATCTTTATGAGCAACCGATACATCAAAAATTTATTAAGCATATAAAAATATATAAAAAGAAGTAATTTAATTAATTTATATTCTTATATTTTAAATTAATAAATAATATAATATAATTGAAATGAATTCAATATGTACTGATTACTTAATCAATCCTCTCACTGGAAATGATCATCCAACAATCCATACTAGCTTTCCAAATCATTTTAAGAAGGAAAAAAAATTTACTTTTAATAAATGTGCATAGTATATTATTATAGTATGTTTATATAACTATAGCTTACAATAATGACCTAGTTTACCCAAAATTTTATAGGCCAAACACAATTACCTATAATTATATATACAGATTTTCACTAACAAAATTCAATTGCCCTTCATCTAGTTCTTTCTCTAGCAAGGTTATGCAAGTTCTTGCCATGCAAAAAATAATGTTTTTCCTGCTAATACCTCCTCAAATATACAAAACCCAGCTTCTTGAAATAGGGTTGCCTACTAAATAATGCTCAAAAACAAAGTTTTGCTTGCTGTGTACAATAGAAATAATAAATAGACATAACTACTAAATAACATGCATGCTACCTTTGACCAAAACCCTACAAAATCCGTCCAGATCTTTTTTTTTTTTTAATTTTTGAGACAATTTTCTAAAAGAGAGAAGTTAAACTTTTGAAAGCAAGAATCTATCCTACCATTAAGGGTCAAAGACATAGGCTTTCTTGTGTTACCCATTCTCATAACATAAAATGTCATACATTTAGGTAAGGTGGTCTTGGACTTAAATGACTTTAGCAATGTTGGCATAGTGGGGAGGAACTTTTTTTCGTATCAACAAAGTTTAACCTTACCACTTCTTATCACTATAAGTAAACTCAAAACATGTTAACATCATTGTGCATGGTAGAACCTATAAGAATGGTGTCAAGAGGGATGCATGGACTCAAGCAGACAGTGATACTTTAAGTCGGTAACATCGATTAGCTTAAGCAATTTGAACAGCAAGACATGGCAGCTTACACAGTGCAATTTGAATGGCATGACAATCTCTTTCTCAGTCAAAGCTTTTCATTTACCTCTCTTGGCTCAACTTGAAGTTATTTCAACCATTTTATTATGCTTAAAGCTATAAGCTTTCACTTTATAAACTCATAGTAATAGAGAAAAGAAGCAAATATCATGGCACTACTTTCCATTGTGATGGCTCTAAGGCATATTTGGTTGATGAGCTATGCTGCAAATTTAGTGTGGATTCTTAAATTTATTGGCTTCTTTGATTACTGATATGCAAAAGTGGGAAACCATCATCTAATATTTAGATAAATAAGTGACTTTACTTGATGTCTTTTACCACTTTAGGAACGCTTCTTTTGGCAACCCCCCGAATTGTGCCTCTAGTTCACATGTATGCAATAATGTTAGAGAGAAAATTGTAATGAGTGTACCCTTCAAAAAATGATGAAATTGAACTTATTTGTGCAAATTAGGACATGTGCGAGGTGCTGGATAGAGGTTTGCTAACTTCTTGGGCTCAAATGATGTCTATGTCGTATGAGGGCCAATAAATCTAATGGCCGAATAAAATTCTCTCCCATACAAAGCCTAGGAAGGCTTTAGAAGATCCTTATTCATGGAGGTCCAGCAACACCTGATAACATAACTTACAAATTGAGTAGCTTTCAAAAAATAATTAGGTATGATTTAAGGATGTGATAGGACAAACCATGACTTGTTGAGGATTAGCCACACAAAAGAGAGTGCCTACGCATGTCTCCCACATGATAGTGGGTAAAGAGTGTAATAGTGATAGTTAGGATCAATTGGTTTAAAAGAGAGGAAAACGTCATTGAGGGGGGTTGGATTCAAAAGAGTAAAGCAAGCATAGATATAGTGAAAGCAAAATCTGAAAGGAAAGTGAATTTTAGATTTCACTAAAAAGGTTGAACTTGGTTGCAGTTCACGGAAACAACATTAATGTCATCTATGAAAGACATGGACGAAAAGCCGTACACTTTTTTGATACAAACAGTTAAATAAGATGCCACCAAGAAAATTAACTCCCTTGTTCAACACGAGGCATAGACAAAGCGAGTATCTCCTCAAGAAGGAGGAATTGAAGCTCATTCGCCACTAATGCAGTTGGTCATGTTGCATGAGCTTAAGCATGAGTTTAACAACATGATTACTAATTTAGAGGACAACTAAAGGTGTGGGGGTTTATTAAGCCTTAGGCTAGTAAGAAGGGGAAAAGCATGAAGTCTTGGGCAACCATTTTTTGATTAGGGCTCAAATACACTAAAACATAAAACGTCTAGTCCTTAGCAAATGGGCAACTATTAACTTCATAGAAGGGTGGACCATTTGGATAAGTAATTAGGACTCCTAAGGGAAATCTTAGGAGGATAAAAAGGAAGATGATTAGGATCCTCACCCCTTGTTTATCAACGTGGAGTCAGTCTCAAAATGACTACAAGTTTCTTAGATAGAGCCATATAATGGGAGTAAGGGTCCAAAGGATATGATAGATCTCAAAGCATAATATTGGTGTACAAAGCAATAGATGTTACTTTGTGAAAAGTATGCCCTACTAAATTGGTGGTACCTAGTTATGATTGGTATGCATCAATGCGTCTGAGGAGCATTGGGAGTTTTAGGTAAATGTTGCACATTTGCTTGGGACACTTCATTAGTAATATATGATTTGAAAAGAATCCAAACCACTTGATGACAATATAATAGATGAGTCATTTCAAAATTATGTGTTGTGGTTTAATCGTGAAGCCTTATAGGTTAATCAGTTACAAGACTTAGGGACAATGCTAGCAACCATAAAAGGGCTACAAAGGGGACCTTTCTTTGAATTATTGTGCAGAGCGCCTCCATAAAATATGGTGGAATTATTGGTCATGGTGGAAATGTGTGTCAAAAACAAAAAGAAAAGTAAAAAGAAAAGAAAGACGAGGAGATAA
The DNA here is from genome assembly GCA_021397835.1 of Moringa oleifera. Classification (NCBI taxonomy): domain Eukaryota; kingdom Viridiplantae; phylum Streptophyta; class Magnoliopsida; order Brassicales; family Moringaceae; genus Moringa; species Moringa oleifera. The sequence goes on from JAJFZO010000566.1 coordinate 4,012,120, forward strand.
TCTCCCCTGAAGATAATCAAAGGTGAAAGATCATGATAAGTGTTTGAATTTTGAGGAATAAGGTCGAAGAGGCAGATCAATGTGATTTTCAACGATAATGTTTGAAAAGTTATCAAAGGTGACATGGTTGTTGCTCAAGGGAGTAAAACTAGAACTCTTTATATGACCTCAAGTTGCAAGGATATAGTGACTGCTATTGACATTGGTATAAACTCTAATTTATGGCATTGCAGACTTTGACATATGAGCGAAAAAGGAATGAAGGTCATGGTAGCAAATGGTAATTTGCCAGATTTGAAAACTGTAAAGCACAAGTTGTGTAAAAGTTACATCCTTGGCAAACAAAAAAGGGTCAGCTTCTCCAAAGCAAGAAAACAGTTGAAGCAGAAGAAACTAGAGCTAGTTCACACAGATGTATAGGGGCCTTCAACTGTGACATCTCTTGGGAGATTTAGCTACTATGTGACTTTTATTGATAACTCAACCAGAAAGGTATGGATTTATTTTTTGAAGAATAAATCTGATGTACTTGATGCTTTTCGGAAATGAAAAGTTATGGTTGAGAATTGATAGAATGCATAATAATCATATATATTATTATATTTTTCCATATTTTATTGGTTATAAATGATTAAATCTTGAATTTTGACTATGTTTTATATTTAATAGGGTGGATTGAGGAAATCAACTAAGATGGACTCAAATTCATTATTTGAAAATATAAAGTTGGATTCCTAAGAGATGTGGATGAACTAGAAGATGTCTTTAGATAAGGCGCTGAGACTCCCAATAACATCAGAATTTCACCGAACCAAGACTTTATCTTTTATTTAAAAAGCAATTGTAGAATTTTATCTTTATCTTTATCTTTAAGAGTCCTAGTTAAAATAGGTTATTATGTTTAAGGATTATTATATAAAGGGGAGGTAGTTCCTTCAAAGGGACATCCAGAGTTTATTTTTTACTTTCTTCTTTTCATAGGTCTTTTTCTTTTCATGGATTGCTAAACATCTCTTCCAGTCAAAGGATAATCAAGGGTTTGATTCTTCAGAATTGTGAGATCTAATTGATTTTATTTGTTCTTTATTTTTTCATTGTTTATTTATCTTCTGTGCTTATTGAAAATATTATTTTGGTTGATTGCAACAAAAAGGGCCCTTTGTTTAATCATCAAAATAATAGGTTACTATTTAGAACTTTAAATCCGCAATTGTTTAAGTGTTCTAATATAAGTAGTAAATAACATAGTTGATTACAAAAGAGGTTTTCAATTTATGTTATGAAGATAAATAATTTAGTTTAAATAAACCTACATATGTGTTTATTGGCTAGAATTGGTAGTTTTTCTAATTCTTAATGCTATTGGTAAATTAAATCCTAAGATCGTATCTAGGGTTATTTATTGATAAGAGAAATAATTAGAGATCATATCCTGGTTATCAAAGAAGTAAGGAAAAACAGGTTGTTAGGTGGTACCAACAACCATAACTAATTCAGTGAAGATTAAAAGATTTTTATCTTTGCATCAACGATCAATTCCTAAATCAAACCTGAAATTATACCTTTGACTGGATACTTTATTATATTAATTTTTCCTTTCCTGTTATTCTTATTTGATTTATTTTTAACTCCTCAAACCCCTTTTCTTTTATTTTATTTTGCAAAAAAATAAATCTAACCAATCTTTGTGAAAACGACCTTGCTCATCTATACTACAAGTTTAATATTTTGAGCAAGAATTTAGGAATTTAATTTGTTGGTCTCGACAACCACCAAGAATGAAACCAATCTTAAGGTTTAGTGTTTGAGATCTAATAATGGTGGAGAATACATTGATGGAGATTTCAAACAGTTTTGTGCTAATAATAGGATTAAGATGAAAAAGACTATTTCATGTACATTTTAGTATAATGATGTTACAGAAAGGATAAATAAGACATTAAATGAGCATACAAGGAGCATGAAATGCATGCAGGGTTGGCCAAGGTATTTTGGGTAGATGCAGTTAACACTGTAGCTTATTTGATCAATAGGGGTTCTTCAATTTCTTTGGATTGCAAAATATTTGAGGAGGTTTGGAGTGGTAAAAAGATAAACTTGTCCTTTCTAAGAATATTTAATTACCTGTCATATATCTATATTGATGTTGCTGCTAGAAGTAAACCTAATCTTAAATTAAAAAAATATTTTTTTATTGGATATGGTGACAATGAGTTTGGTTATCATTTTTGGGATAGCCAAACAGAAAGATCATTAAGAATAAGGATGTAATCTTTAATGAGCAAGTTCTGTACAAGAATAATTTGGGCAAGAGTTTAGAAGTAACAGATTTTAAGGTAAAAAAGCCTGAAGTGATCCACTTAAGAGATATTCTAGTGAATCAATTGCAACAAAATACTCAAAAAGTTGAAGATGACATTGCTGAAAAAAATCAAAAAAGTATAGCTCTAGAGGTAAATCCAACCACTCTTGTGATAAAAGTGAGAAAATCTTCTAAGATTGTGAGACCACCACAAAGATTTTTATCATCTCTGAACTACATCTTGTTGATTAACAAGGGTAAATCAGAGAGTTTTTGATGAAACTTTGTAAGGTGATAAGTCAATCAAGTGAGAGTTAGCCATAAAAGATGAGATGAATTCTTTAATGAGTAATCAAACGTGGGAGTTAGTAGAACTACCACAAGGAAAAAAAGCCTTACAGAACAAATGGGTTTACTAGATAAAAGAAAAAAAATGACGGCAACAAGCGACATAAAACAAGGTTAATAGCTAAAGGCTTTCAACAAAAGGAATGTATTGACTACACAAATATTTTTTTCCTAGTGGTTAAGTTGACTACAATGAGAATAGTGCTTAGGTTAGTGGCTTTACAAGATTTGCATCTGCAGCAAATGGATGTAAAAACAGCTTTTTTTCATAGTGATTTGGAGGAAGAAATTTACATGAAATAGCCACAGGGATTTGAAGTTAAAGGTAAAGAGAAAATAATATGCAAACTTATGAAAAGTTTTTATAGGTTAAAACAAGCTCCGAGACAGTAGTACAAGAAGCTTGACAATTTTATGAGTGACAATAGTTTCTTAAGATGCTAAGCAGACCATTGTTGTTATGTCAAGAGGTATGATAACTCTTACATCATACTATTATTATATATTGATGACATGTTAATTGTTGGAGCTAATTTGTATGAGATAGAAAAATTAAAGAGTAAACTTTCAAAGAAGTTTATTACGAAGGATTTAGGTTATGCTAAACAAATCCTTTGGATGAGAATTAATAGGAAAAAGGGAACTCTCAAGCTATCTCGGGAGAAATACATCAACTAGCTGCTTGCTAGATTCAGAATGGATGGTGCCAAACCAATGAGTACACCTTTGGCTAGTCACTTCACGCTATCCAAGAGTGAGTCTCCTCCAATTGATAATGAGATTGCATATATGGACAGCTTGCCTTATGCTTCTGCTATTGAGAGTTTAATGTATACCATAGTATGTACAAGATCAAACATAACACATGAAGTAAGAGTTATAAGCAGGTACATGAGCAATCCATAAAAATAACACTAGGAAGCAATTAAATGGATTTTTAAGTATTTGAAATGTACTACAGATTTAGCTTTTTACTTCAGAAAAACAGATTTGAATTTGCTTGGTTATGTTGATGCTAATATAGTTGATGATATAAATAGCATAAAAAGTACTACAAGGTATGTTTACACATTGGGTGGTATTGCAATTAGTTATATGTCTAAACTACAAAAGACAGTTGCACTTGCTACCACAGAGGCTGAATATGTTGATCTTACAGAAGCAAGTAAAGAGATGATAATGGTTATTATCTTTCCTGAACGAACTGGGACATAAGTTTGAAAAAAATATGTTGCATTGTGACAGCTAGAGCGTCATTTACTTGACAAAGAACCTTGTGTATCATGCTAAAATAAAGCATATACAAGTCAGATATTACTTCATAAAATCATCTTTGAAAAATGACGCCTTGTCACTTGAAAAAATACAAAGAAATCAAAATCTAGCTGATATGTTGACCAACGTTGTTACAATCGAGAAACTAAAGTTTTGTACAACTTTAATAGGGCTTTTTAGCTGTTGATTGGGAAGTCATGGTCATTACGGGTGAAAAAAACAATTGAGATAATGAATTAATCTCCAAGTGGAAGATTGTTAAGTATGTGTAGAAACAAATTTATGTGAAAGAGTATATACTTATCTAAAAAGATATATACTTATTTAAAAAAGTATCTTAAGGTTTTTACACATCTATTTTTAGTCATACACTTTATTATATAACAAGGGGATTCTTACACATGTATACAACACAACAGAGAGAATGGGTGAGAGTCCCAAAGATTTATTCTAATAAAGTAAGGGCTAGAAAAAACAGTTATCTTTCTTGTAATCTATTTTCATAGTGAAATGGGTTTCCTACAGTGATTACAAAGTTGATGTAACTCTTAATTGAGGGTGAACGACTATAAATCTTGTGTTCTTGTGATTGTTTACTTTATTCTTGTTTTTGTAATTATTGCTTTCACATTTCAGAGACATGATATTTGATCCATCAATTAGGATCTTGTTGTCAAATTTTCAACAGATTTTTGAACAGATTTTCATTTAGAACTCGTACACAAGCTGATCTAGAAACAACAGAAGCAAAATAAAAATAAAAAAAAAGAAACAGACAAGTTCATCAAACCAACTTTGAAGACACTGATTGAGCTACTTGCCGATGATCAATTTTGCTCTTGCATGGCCCTCGTTAATCTGGAACTGCTCCACAAGACCAAAATGAGCCATCAATAACCAAATAAAAGTTATAAGCTCTCCACCTTTACTTACTTGCTGGGCATGTGTTTTGGCATCACAATGACTTGCAGCATAGGAAATCAACTCCACCCAAACTCTGCTTACTATCTTCCACTTATCCTCCCCCTTCTCCTCCATCCTTTTTAGCTCTTTGGCCAACATACTTGCATCAAACAATACAGATTTGCTTCTATCACCCTTCACTTCAACAGGCTTAGCACCATCTGTGTCCACGGAAAGAACGTTCAGACAGGCTTCCTTCTCGCCCTTTCTCCCTACATGTCTCCTCCCAAAAAACCGCTTGGCCTCAGCGCAGGTATCTCGGTACCTTATTTTCCCTATTCCTGCCACAGCTGACATCAAAGTAGGTTGCATTATCAGAAGGTACAACATGTAATCAGAGAGGAGCTTACTGAATTGGCGATGAAGAGCATTTGCTTCAGTCTCTTCTTCAGTCTGGAAGCAGAGTTCAGTGGCAATATGCCATAACAGAATGCTCTGATCATAATCAACATTTGCCACATAATATATTAAGTTGTCATGATTTATTTTGGAGTAGCTATCCTGCAGAACCCATTCACCTCTAGCGGAGGATATCCTCTTGGCTGTTTCTGGGTCGCCTGCAAACAGGGCTTTCCTTTTCAGCTCTTTAAAGATGAATACCCACAGCTCTTTAGTGAAACGTTCAAATGACACATATCTTATCTCATCCAGAAAATCTTTGATTCCTAGAAAATTGATGATTATGCGAACAAGACAGCCAAACAACCAAGAAATCGTGCGTCCGATAATGAACAGAAAACGGAATAATATACGGTTCTCTGCAAAAACCTTCACCTCGCTGACAATGAAGTGCGTACAATCAACAACTTTCTTTTTGATGATACCCAGAAATTGAGTTAGCCTTAGGCACTTATTCAGTTTCTTGATAAGCGTAGTAATGCAGAGGAAATCAAGGAGCCTCTCCAACATGAGGATCGTCCAACTCTTGGGTTTATGGATCCTCTCGGGGCTTCTTTTCAGACAGTATCCTATCAAGTCATGTACCTTAATAGTTCCAGACCATCTTCGGAACAGACGGGGTGTAATCAACACCTCCTGCCCCGTTTTAGATTTGTACCAGCGTGGCTTCTTGAGACTGAGGAAGGCGCTGAGGATACGATCCACAGCTGATTCCTCCTGGGAGCCAGATTCCTGGTCAAGCTTCCTCAGGATGGCGAATGTCCAATCAGAGAGAAGAAACATGAGGAAAGCTGTCAAATCCAGAGCTATGCCACCCAGGAGCAAGGTGTATGTAACTCGCACATCAAATTTCTCGAAACCATTCTTCTCGGCTCTGACATGGAAGAGTCCAAAGGCTGCTACCACTGAGCAGAAGGCTAGACACCGGAAAAAGTACCCTTTCTTAGAGTGTAATACTTCAACCTTGGTATAGAGAGCTTCATAGAGGAAGTTGAGTTCCACCTCTATTATTCTCAGAGCATCTTCTGGTTCCCTCTTATTGAAGAAGTCTCGGCTTTCATCGCGTTCTTTAAAGCTGAAGATGAGATCCACAACAAGCCCCCTGAAGATATTGTAGTACTTATAGGCATATTGTACGACCTCAAGATTGTTTAACTTACCTTCCTTTCCAGGATTACCAGTAGGCTTGGAGTCTTTGTCAGGCTCTGGAATCCTTATTATAGTTGCTGGAAGGCCAGCTTCTTTCCTTGAGGCATATTCCTCCATGAGCTTTGCATAGTTAGGCCCTGGATCTGGTTCTTTAAGCATCTTGTTCCGGAATTTCTCTAAGCTTGCAAGATACAAAGCACGGGTCCGCTCAACATACTTGATGATCCCAGCCACGAACATGAGTGTTGTCGGGATCCATAGCTTGTTAGGAATGGACTGAATGAAGACATAGACACAAGCCACGGCCTGGAAGATGAGCCCCAGCAAGTGCCTGAGCCACAGCTCGTTATCCTCAAGAGCAAAAGCAGTAATGGTGTCTGGACCTCCAAGGTGTAGCAAGAGAAACGGAGCCCAGAATGCCAACAAATCAGGATTCTCAGGAGGTCCTGAGGAGCCATTAGGTTTCTGATCTTGGCTTTTAGAGATCAATCCAACGGCAAAGCTAGCTGCCCAATCTGCAAGCAAGTAAGCTGACCAGATGAGCAGGATTAGCAACTTTCTAGCTGTTGATTTTCTAAATGGAGCGCACAAAATCAAGAAGGCCTGCAATGAGAGGCTAAACAGTATGACCCCCCTGACGTTCCACTTATCCCAGGCCTTCTTGATATTTTGAGGGATTGGTTCAACCATTTCCTTCCTCTGGTTCCTTTCCCTCTCCTTCAAATTCAAAGTTGCTTCAGGTTTGAATTGAAAAGTAGAAGGCATGTGGCCAAGAGGCGAGAGCCTTAATGATTTTTTTTCTCTGGAAGGTCAGGACCCGGTGACCATTCCCACAAGCACTGTGCGGAAGTCAAGTCAACTGCCCTGGTCTTTTTTTAATGACATGGACCTAACTCATGGTATAAGTATCGGATTACTCTAATGCTTCCTCGAGAGAATCAAGCTTCCCATCAATAATCTTCACGTCGGCACCATTATTCTTGCAACAACCATGTTGAGAATCTCCAAATTATCTGATATTTTGATTAAGTTATTAGTTTTCAAATTTGTTTGGCCGCTTTAACGTCAACTCAATAATGACTCTCCTCCAATTGAATTTTTGGCCATTTGCTGCTTTCTATGATAATCTGGTCCCTCAACTGTCGTCATAAGAGTACAAGCACAGAAGCTTCACGGAACTTGCTCTATCTTTTTAGCAGATCTTGATAAGGGACAGCAAAGGCCTCCTGGAAATTGCTGGCATGGCGCAAGTGGGTGAGAATACTCAAGCTAATGGATGCAACAATGGTGTAGACGACAACGACAAGATCATCTCCAGAGACCTGCTTCAGCAGTTTCAAGATTGGTCGAAGAAAAATCAAAATCCATCTCCACCCGCAGGGATCCTAGAAAAGCTGTGCTACCCCATGACTAAGCTGGGGATCGCAGCAAGAAAGGCCGGTTCAGATGAGAACACCAGTCAACCGACAGAAGCTACATCCTCCAAGAAGACAGAAACCTACAGGGTGACTTCTGATTCAAAGCCCCCAAATAAGGTCCACGGATTCAAAAGGGAGATGCTGTTATTAGAGAAGTTTCTCTCCGAGCAAGGGAGTGCTGATTCTGAGTTCAAGGCAATGGCCATTGTTGGGATGCCTGGTGTTGGCAAAACAACACTATGTCAGAAAATTTTCAATGAAGAAAAGGTAAAGCAAGATTTTGTCCCCAGGATCTGGGTATGCATGTTCAAAGAGCAGAAAGAAGACGATGTACCAAGAGCGGCAATTCTGAAAAGAATCTTGTGTTCTCTTGGAGTTGAAAAAGACACAATCAAGAGCTATGATCTTCCTAGGCTGCTGTATGCTCTTCACCTGGAGTTGTGGGGCAAGAGATACCTGATTGTGCTCGATGATGCTCGGGAATCAGATGGATGGTGCGAAAGGCTGGATGCCGAGGTAAGTTACACCAAGAAATGGGGAAATCAACTTTCCTACGGCTTCCCAAAAGGGTATGGAGGAAGAGTGATTGTCACGAGCAGGAGCGACCAAGTAGCGAAGGAGCTGGTAGGAGAAGAGAACTCGCATCGACTTCTACCCCTTTCAGACCCAGATACTTGCTGGTCCATATACGAGGACGCAATTAAAGAAGATGGAACCGAGGTTAGCGATTTGGGTCTGAAAGATCTGAAGAAGGAGCAAAAGAAGGAACTCCAGAAGGAACTCCAGAAGAAGTGTGGTGGTCTTCCGCTTGCTGCAAAAATGATGGGGCGTATTAAGTCCGAACAATTCAAAAATAGCAAAGCAAGCAGTATTCCCACCACTAAGGTTAATCAATAAAAAAGCAGCAATGTAGCTATGTCCCTGAATCATCTGTTTCCTTCTGAAATTTTATTAGTAAATCGATGTCATTCATTAAAAGTTTTGAACTCTTAGACACTGCCCCATTGTTGGTACATTTCCAATTTTTTTGAAGTGGATGTTTAAGCTTCGCAAAGATGGTCCCAAGAAAAAACTCCTATGGGATATGCATCAATAAACCTCTTATTGAATGTCCTAACTTACTGACAAGTAGAATCAGGACAAAACCAGCTCTCTAATCTAATTTTTTAACTGAGTGTCCATATAGAAAGATGTGAGTCCTCGCTACCAGTAATGGTATACTTTCAAACTGGATGAAGAATACCAATTTGCCATGAACATTATCGATTTGGGGGAATATATATATATATATATATATATATATATATATATATATCAGAGACAAATTCCCTCTTTTGACATTAGGCCTTTGTTTGTCCAGTTGAGCAGGAAACAGAAATCATGAAAAGCCACCAGAAATATGCATATATTGACAAAAACTATACTGCTATGCTTTAAATGGAGGAAGCAAAGAACAGTATCAGAGACAGAGGGTAGCAGATGCAAACAAGTTACTGCAATATCTACCTGCTGTACTTCCAGAGTTATTATTTGATTGACCAATGAACATCATGACAGTAAGACCTACCACATGGACTCCCAAATTGATTCTTTGATACTAACCTGGTGGAGTTCCATCAAATGCGAAGGCGGCAGCTTACTTCTGCTGGCAAACAATTTTTTAGTCTTCTTTTGCCTCTAAATTATTGTTGCAACTTGCAAGCTTGAATTAATACTTTATGAAACCTATAGTTTTCAATCATTTCAAATTGCCTAGTAAGACGAACTTTCTTGTCGTGTTCTCCATGGAACTTCGTTTTCTCTTCACATTTTTCTATGCATTACTATTTGATGATTAAGCTTTGGCTCCTTAGATCAAGCTTAATGACCAACATTGGTTGTAGTTGACCAGGTCATCCTCTTTCAGCAGGAATGATTGGATAAAGCAAATATAAGAGATATAAGGCATGAACATCTATAGAATCAAAGACCTTTGTGGAAGACGAGAACTACTAAGTGCATTGAAGGGAATCAAAAAAGAGAACAACATTACATTTGATCCATATGTCAATCACAGCGAGAGAGAAACCAAAGGCATCAACGAAAGCTGTCTGTCTGGACTTCGAACCCTGGCCATCATCCAATGGACTCTTGGCTGAAGTTGTTGATATTGAACCGAAGGAGCTTTTTGTAAGCGTAATCCAGAGAGTGGCTTTGGTTTTTCAGTTTGGCGGCTTCTACTGGATGCAAATATGTAGTCAACTTCATAAAGATTCTATGCATGCCAATGTAACATGAAATATCTATATAACTTTACTCTTCAGTCTGAGAAACTAGATAGCCAAACATTGTATAAGAATCAACTAGTGGAACTTGGCGCCAATGGAAGGGCTTTCAACTACTGGTTGTTTTGTATTTTGCATTAGCCGAAAGTAGAATTTTTGAAGTTTCCAAATTCATGATGTACTGCTACAGTATAGAAATGGGAACATAATTATACACCATCACAGCTTCAATGTGGCAAAACATCTATGTAACATTCTCTGACTGAAAGTGAGAGGTTGAAAGAACAAGCTCTCACGTAATAAGATGAAATATTAGATGCCAAATATAGGAAAACAACTATGAAATAAAATTGAATAAAAACAATTGCCTGAAGAATGTAACAACATTTGAACAAGCAGGTTCTGTGAAACAAAAGCAACCAAGAAAATTCACTGTCATTTCTTCCTATCCTCCAATTCTGCTGCTCTGTTTTTCCCACACTCCATACCCATCGCAAGGGCAGAAAGTGATCTTCGGGGATCCAAAACTCTCAAAGTAATCCAACTTTGGAAATAATGTCAGCAATTGTGTCCAATTCAACTTCAACTCCCTCAAGTACTTCAAACGCAAATTCTGAACAGCACAGTTGTTTTCTCCCTTTGGAATTTCACCCAAGCTTCTGAGTCTTCCTCCTCTGATATATAGTTTCTTCAAGTCACTAAGATTTGCAGGCATTAACCAACTGGGAGCTGTTTCATCTGGGAAACACTGAAGTTCCAGTTTCTGCAGTCGGGAAGGAAGTCTTGGACTCTTCTGAGATTCCTCTTTTCGATGACCAAAGGAAATCATTTTTGACAAACTTCGTGACCTCTGTGGTGATTTTGTAAGTGCAGATGGATGACTTTCTAGCTTTTTGTTATCTCGTCCACTGTCCTGTTTTGAAGCTATTGATTCTGAGGGGCCTGTTTCATGGTTCCTGGCAGCTCCCCCCTTCTCCATGTCTGCGGTCTTTGATTCTTCCATAGCAAATTCCACCTTTTTCTTATTTTTCTTATCCCCAGTCAAGGCTGCTGCTTTTGCAGCAATAGTATCATCCGTTTCCTGTTTGCCGTCCATTGATTTTGTTGCACCCATCTCCCCCTTGTCCACGTTTTTGGTTCTTGATTCTGCTTCAGTGATCTCTTCAATTTCATTATTTCCTTTCCTTTCCATGTTTGCAGCCAGGGAATCTGTTGCACTACTTCCCCGCTTTTCATTTTCTCCTCTTTTCTCCACATTTCCGCTTGTGGATGTTGCATTGCTACTATCCTGCTGCTGGTATTCTGCACTCAGGGACTGAGTTTTGGCTGCTGATCCTGCTGCATTATCTTCCTTATTATTGTTGTCTGCATCCGCCTCCTGGTTTGAGGTCATTGATCTGGCTGCACCGTCTTCCTTATTCCTTTTATCTCCTTTCTTGTCCTGCTTTCCAGCATTTGGTTTTTTTTCACCACTTTTCTGCTCTTTGATGTCTGTCACTGTTTTGGGTTTCCCGCCCCATGCTACTTTCAGACTTTGAAGTGCCTTAAAAGCTTGGAGAGCATTTATCAATTCTTCTAACCCGAAAGCTTCTGTGTTTATGTTGATGCTCATTTTTCTGAGATTTTCCAACTTTGATATCTCGTCTAGAGTACATGTGCTTCCCTTGTCAGCATGGCTGATAACAAACCCCTGAAGAACTTCGAGTTTCGACAATGAGGAAAGCTTTTTTGGCATACGATCTAGCTGGTAGCATTCAGATATGTCCAGGTGGGTCAGATTCTTGAGTGAATCTATCTTGTCTGGAAGTTCCTCCAGATTGTAACAGGCTCTCAGATCCAAGATGGTCAAATTGGGAAGCTTGCAAATGGAACTGGGAAGCTCTCCAAGTCTGGAGATTCCTCGAAAACTAAGAAGCCTTAGTTGTTTCATGTACCTCAAATCTTTCAAGTGCTCAGTGCTTTCCACTTCAATGTGGCGTTCGGCCGTGCTCTCCCACCTTCCCAGATAAAGAACTTTGAGCTCTTTCATCTTAAGAAACCACTTGAAAGTGAAATCTGGGAACCGTTCGCTAACGTTAAACAACGTTTCTAGCTTCTCCAGATTCTCCGGTACCTGCCTGTAGGATTCTCCTCTCGTTTCCACCAAGCATGCCTTTTTCCAAGAAGATGTTTGCAGTGCTGGGTTTCCCTTATCGTCGAAAGCAAAGAACCCAGCTTTCTTGGCGAGGGTGATAACAGCGGAACGCACAGTAGGGGGCATCTTGAAGCTATTTGCCCCAAGCTTGCGCTTCCCATTGACAGGCTCAAGAAGTCCCTTGGCCGTGAACTTCTTGAGCATCCCTTTCACAGTTTCCTCCACAGTTTCCCGATCAGTTTGTGGGCAGACAAAGTCCTCTGCAATCCACCAATGCATCAAAATCGTCTTCTTGACCACTGCATTCTCTGGAAACACAGCAAAACACAACAAGCACACCCTCTCATTGATCTCAAGGCTCCCAAATATCTGTTGAATTTCTACAAAAACAGAGGTTTTCCCAAAATGCTCATCCATGTGTAAACTGGGCAGTTCGTGGCAAGAACTACGATTCTTGACCCCATTACTGTTATGGAACTTCCGATTAGCATCAGATCGTGCAGAAGACAGCTTTTGAGCCAACGAGACCTCGTACCTCAAGTTCAAGATATGCTTGGCGATTTGTTGCAGGTTACTCTCAATAAGTTCAGCCGCGGAGGACCCACCGGAGAGTTGCCTGACAAAACTGACGATATCCTCGACGTTGCTCTTTAGAGGCAGCACTGATTTGCCCAGATCTTTCTCGTACTTTCTGAACTTGGTCACTCCATCTCTGATGTAAATGAGATCATTGCAGAGCTTGTCCAATTCGACTCTCATTTGGGTATACTCCCTCTTGCCATCTTTGTCGACTGCATCTCTGAGAATTTTGAGTGCGTTGAAGAGAACATCATGCGAACCAGATACGGCCTCAATGATTTCCTGAAACTTCAATGTGTTGTCAAGGGAACCCATTGTTGAGGAAGGCAAGCAGATGGAGCTGAAGGAAAACCACTAATAGAACGAAGAGACGGACAAAAAATGCCTTGGTCAACGGTCAGTCCTTGTTTTTGATGTACCAACCAGCTTCAAGGAATCTGCCAACAATCAAGCCAGCCTGTAATTAATTAATTTAGTTTTTTAAAATAAATTTAATTATTTATTTATTTAATTGAACCATTCACAATAATTTAAGCTGACGGCGTCTATGATGGAAAAGACATGCAGTTGAACAAAAAAATTTATTGCCGAGTTAAAATTAAGGTAAATATTATTTAAAATTTTAAATTTTTTAATTAAAATTTAATTTTTAAAATATTTTTAAATAAATTTTAATTATTAATTTAAACAAAATTAAATTTTTTGAAAAAATAAAAAATTAAAATATTTAAGTTAAAAAAATTTTACATCGAATATTGATTTAAAATTTTTTAGAAATAAAAAAGATATTTTAGAGCTATAAAAAATTTAAAATTTTAAAAATATTTTTTCAAAAAAATATTATCAAAATTTTAAAAATTTATGAAAAATATTTTTAATAAAAAATTATTTAACTCTGAAAGATAAAATCAAAATAAAATTTAAAATTTATTTAAATAATTTTTAAATATTTTAATAATAAAAATATCATTAATTTTTTTACAATAATTTTTACTGAGGTTTAATTTAAATAAAATTAATAAATAAAAATTTGTTTAAAAATATTTTAAATATTAAGGTTTAATTATGAGAAAACATAAAATTTAAATTTTAAAATAATATTTATTTTTAAAATTAAATTAATTCAAATGTAATCTCATAATTTTGTTCGATAAAAGATAATTCACTAAAAATTATATGATGTTTATGAAGATAAAAGTGTCTTTAATTATTTATTGTGTTTCTTTCGTAAATATGTAGTATGTGAGGTTGGGAGAGTCATGATTAATAGTATTTTTATATTTATAAATTAATATTAACAAGATTAAAATATACTTATTTATTTTTTTTATTCTTCACATATTATAGAAAGCAACTACCTTCATTAACTTTTGTTTTTTCACTTAAATATATTATGAGGATGAAAATGCTCATGTAAACTCGAGCAAAAGATAATGATACCCTTGAAAGAAAATAAATTCAAAAATTTACATGTTGTCTCAATACTCTCTTTCTTTCTCTCTAAGCTCTTTTTCTTTTTTTGAGCTCTCTTTTTCGTTTTTTTATCTAAGATCTTTCTAACCAAGATTCAAAGAAAGAATCAAAGACTACTCATTTTGGTTGATTCTCTTCACGTTTGTATCCAAGATCAACGCAACCAAACTCGTATTTTTGATAACACATTATTTTTAAAAATTAAAAAGTATTGAAGTGGGTCAAAAATGTAACAGGTATTTGTTCAGCAGACAATGTATCTTAACATTGCGAAGATTTTATGTGTTTTAGAGAAAATCATTACTTCATTTATGAAATCATTATATTTTAACTAAAACCGTTACTTCTTTTACATTATCATCACATCTTTAATGAAATCATTATTTTTGCAATGAAATCGTTATTTTTGCAATGAAATCGATGCATCTTTCGTAAAATCATAATATCTTTACTGAAATCGTTACTTCTTTATTTAAATCGTTACTTCTACTTCTTTACTAAAGAAGTTACTTTTTTTTAATCATTGATTCTTTTCTAAAATATTTTCATGGTCATTGTAGAGTCACATTATTATAACTTGGAATAGTAAGTGGTCCGAGTTAAGAGGAAGTTTTGAGTATGCTGATAGGACAATCAAAACTCAAGGATATGTTGTTTGAAAAGGTTTGACGCAGGCACAATTGTTAGTTTTGGTTAAATCCTGTGTGGACGTTGATTTCTCTAATTATGATATTGTACTATACATCACATTAAGATTTAAAGAAATTGCCATCAAAATTGAGTTAATGAATGATAATGACGTTAAATTTATGTTGTATGATAACAACATGGTACCTTGTATAATTAGGGATTCAGTTGAGTAAAATTTTATTAAGCACTGACATGGTGTATGTAACGGTAAAATTCCAACACAAATCAATCTTTCTAATTTTTATATTGAGAATAATCAGATTGGCAATGTAATCCCTAATATGCAGACCCATCCAATTGTTTAATGTAAAAATTTTGACACGAAACCATTTTTTCACAATAAGACTCCTTTTGGCAGTTATCATATTGATAAGATCGACTTGAATGAGCTAATAAACTATGATGTTAGGTGTGAACACCTAATCCAAGAAATTCAGCCTACTCAGTCCATCGGTGAAAACTAATGGGAATAAATTCTGGGAGTTGAGCTCGATGATGAGAACTTGCCTCTTATCCCATGTTTAGTCTCATCTTACGTCCTACCTACATGCCCTAAAGCACATAACGATACAAGTGATACTATTGCTAGAAGGTATAACATGTTAGGTGTTGAATTATACCATATTATTCTGGCTCATACTTTGGAATCAGTGACTTCAATTCATACCTTTTCTAAAGGTTAATTTTTCTCAAATAAGAAAGAATTGAAGCAATTTTTTAAATACGAATGTATTGATTGAGAACATTAAATTTAGTATTACTAAATCTAACAAATCAATATTTGAGATAACTTATAGAGCAAAAAATTATGCATGGAAGGTCTATGCTATGAGAGTTGGACAAGGGCAATTCTGTCAAATTAAGTAGTGTGATTTCACACACACTTACATAATCGAGGAGTTATGTTGACAGTATCGACAAGTAACTTCTCTCATTATTAGAGAAATTGTAGTTTTATGATTTTCTACTAATGCTAAAATTATTAAATCGAAAGATATCATAGGTTATATGAAAGAATTACATAATATACAAATTTTATATAACAAAGCTTGGAAGACAAAAAGCATGCATTATCTCTTACATATAGTGACCTAATTAAGTCATACTGATAATTTTCATCATATTACCACATATTACAAATAGTTAATCCAAGAACTAAGGCTCACATATGCCTTGAAGATTGGACTACTTTGTTTTAATATTTCTCTGTAGCTTTTAGGCAATTATTGAAGGGATTCCATTCAATGATTAGACTAATCATTGCTATCAATATCACTCATTTGAATGGGTGGTTTCATGGTATAATGTTCATAGCGATGTGCAAGGATTTGAATGAACAAATAAACTCACTAGCATTTGATTATGGTAACTCAGAGAACTATGAGGCATGAGAGTGATTTTTGGAGCAATTGAATGAAGCTATTGGTCTTATTAAGGACTTAGTCATTATATTAGATCTTCAGGCTGGTATTGGGAATGCCACTGTAAAGGTCTTTCCCAATTCTTGTCATGAGTTATGTTTTTCGCATATGGCCTAAAATGTAAAAAATAAATTTAAGAGGGAAGATGTATCTAAAGTTCCCTTTGATGCTTAGGTAAGACTGGGCATCAAAGAGAGTAATATAAACTAAAATGAGAGTTTAGAGTCGTACGAGAATGTGCCTACACTTTTTATATATGACTTTATAACTATTTCTACCTCTTTTTCATGAAATCGATTGTGTTTGTTGGTTTGTTATAGAACTTTTCTTGTGAGGGAAAATTCCTAGAAAACAACTTCTAAAAAACAATCCCATTTAGGTTTTTATGCCTTTCCATAATTAGACTTTTATTTATTTGGCTCAATTTCTTTAGCTTAGGCTTCAATAGACCTTTAGGCTCATGGCCTTTCTTTCTTTTAAATGAATTAAATGAGTTTAGGCTGGGCTAATTTCATATTATAAGTTCTCTTTGCAACACCACTTATAACATTCGGAATAAGACTCATGATCTCTTTTAACTGTTGTGAGTGAATGCTTCTTTATGATAATAACAGACTTTTCACTATCCATTAGTACCTGTTCATTATGGCATTTATCTATTTGATTTAAATTTCATATTAATGCTACTTTCTAGGGGAGATAAGGCATTGAGCATTGTTTAGAATGATTTAGAAACATTTCAAATGATTTTTCTATTTACATAGAGTAGTTTGTAACACTCCACTTCTTACCTTTTTTGTCTTAGAAAATTTTACTTGCTCTTTGTTTATTTATCCGTTCTATTTTTAGGTGACTTTGCACTTGTTTTGTCATTGTTCTGCAAACTCTTATCTTTGTCATCTTGCTTTCATTGAATGTGCCAAACATTCAAGTATTTATAAGAAGCAAAGGTTAAATGAGTCCTATGAACACTTAACTTTTATATAAAACATCTGAGACCCTTAAGATCATGCTCATGGTAGTGTCAAAGATTTATCAAATTATGTCCGTAAATACTTGTTTAAGTCAATGTCATTCAAGTCTAGTAAGTACTTGCTAGTGAGATCTTATTCACATCTTATAGGTATTTAGAATTTATTGATGTCATTTAGATCTTATAGATACTTATTTATGTCAATGTCATTCAAATTCAATAGGTGCCTGTTAGTATCGATGTCATACAAGTCTTATAAGTACTTATTTATGTCAATGTCGTTTAAGCCACATAGGTATCTTGTAGTGTCAATATTATATGGGTCCTATAAGTACTTGTTTATTTGTTTTTAATTGGCTAATTTTTTTCAAGCAAGGCCCCTAGATGCTTGTTTTTCAAATAAACGTTCAATTTAATATCGCTTGTAACTAGGCTAATGTACTCTTATATAGGCAGTTTTGTCAAGCCCTTTTAAGTATCTAAGCTTTTTTATTATATAGTCAAGTTTCTTAAACCCCTCTAAGTACTTAGGCTTTCTTGTTAAGGCAAGTTCCTCAACCTTTGGGAACCTAGGCTTTTTTTTATATGTTTCAAGTTCTTAGGGGTAAATGTTCACTTGACATTTAAGCCTTTGTTGCTATAGTTTCATTACTGTTTGCATGTATTAGTGCCTGTAACTGTTCGTGGACCCATAAGTCTTTACAACCTTAGCCATTTCATGGACCTGCCAGTCGTAGTTTTTGTAACTTTCTCGTAACCCATAGATTTTTTAAGGTATTAGTTATTTTATGGATCCATAGGTCTTGGTTGATGTAACTTACTCCATGATCCATAAGTTTTCACGATTATAACTATTGTAATTTGCAATCAAAACTATTATTGTCGCTTGACATGTTATTTCTCTTTGATTCCCCTTCTTTGTGAAGATCTTTGAATCTTGTGCTCAAAATACTATATGATATTTCACCTTAAATTCTCATAGGTACCTAAGGTTTTTCTTCTGATACCCTTGGGTCTTTTGTTAGGTTCTTAAGCTCCAAAATGATTAGTAATCTTTTATAATATCAAGAATAATCATAGACGTTTATGTAAAAAGTAAATCATAAGAAAAATGTCACCTTTTTATTAATATTAAATCTCATTTGTTTTTTTTTTCTTTTAAGGACTACTCCAAAAGTCATATCATAGATTTGAAGCTCTTATTCTATTGCTTTGATTATTGTAATTAGGGTAAAGACAGAGACCTCTATCATTTTTTTTGTTTTCCCTTTCATTCATGTCAACCTTCATCTTTGTTTAAAAGATTATTGTTTTGTAGTGATGAGAATTAAAAAGCATCACTAGAAAATCCATTGTATATTCTAATTGGGCTAATTATAAGAGTCAGAGTCAAGAGGATTCAAGAACCACTTAATAGGTTGATTTAAGATATTTGGGTTGATTCATGAATAACGGATTCTGAGATAGGCCCAAAAGAAGAACACAACTTATCCAATGTAATTAAAGCAACATAATTTTAACGGTTAAATTATAAGAAGATTAACGGTAGGACTTATAAAGCTTGACATAGGTGAAGATTTGTTATAGAATATTTACTTTTAGAGGTGGTCAAAATATTTGTTATTATTCGCTTTCCAATTGAGGATATTTTCTTTCCAATTTTTAGATATTTTCTTTTTAATTTAGCAAATTTTCTTTCTGGTTTTATGTTTTCTCTTATTCTTAATTAAATAAGGTGTAAGCTTTATTAAAGATAACATTTATGAATAAATTTTTTTTTATAAGGATTGCTTCCTCCTTGGTTTTTCATAAAACAATTCTAATCTTATCAGGGTTTTTCTTTATGGCATTCAAATTACATGCCTACACTTCTTGATTCGAATAATCATTAGATCTAAATTTTTATTCCATCAAATTTAAATTTTTAGTTTCTAGAATAGGTATCCAAATTGTTTATTGGGTTTTAAGGCAAGTACAATAATCTTCCTACTCTCACTGTATTCATATACCACGATTATAGGCACACATATAGTCATATAAACATTGATGTGTGTTTAAATGTACACCTATGCACTTGATGCTTATTGATAATTGCTATCTATAGGTCATATAAATTCTAGAACGTTGTTATTAATACTTGAAGGTATGCTAGGCATGTTATGAATTACATAATTTATAGGGAGAAAATTGAAATTTTATAAGGATTAAAAGATAATAAGACAAAGTGAGATGTTAAGCTAATGCATGAGACTAAGATACTTAGCAACTTTACCAAAATCATATATGTACCAAGAGACAATAACCATCTATTCTTCTTCTTCTTTAAAAATCATATCTATGTAAATTGATAAAACCTCTTTAGTGATACTTCTTCTACATGAAATTTAGGAGAAAAGAAGATAAGGAAAGAAGAAAATAAAAGAAAGAATAACTAGAGAAGTAAGTTGACAAAATAAGTTAAGGTGATTCAAATTAAGTTAAAGGTAAGTAAAATAAGCTAGGACTTTATGATTATTCTTTATCTTCATTCTCTTGTATGGTTGATTGATTTATATAATGAGTAAAAACTTGATTTTCAAGCTATGTATAAAGATTAAGGTTGGAGATTTATTGAAAAATATAAGAGTACCTTGTTTTAAGGACAACAACTTGAGACACAATTTTCATAGGTTTAGAGTTTGAATTTGAAAAAATGTAAAACAAAAAATTTATAGCTGAAAAGTTAAAATAAATTATTGCAAAATATCTTGAAAAAATAAGAAGAATTGAAAGAGTTATGGTATGATTACTAAGGCAGAAAATATGGGATCTGCTGTAGAAAATGAAATTTAATAAAGTGATAACTTAATTAGGTTTAAAGAGCAAATTTAGTTTATATCTGAATGATTAATTTTAGCATATGAAATATGAAGAAATAAATAGATAGTGCATGAAAAACAAATTAAATATAAGTATAAAAATGATAACTAAGTAGAGTAAAGTGCAATGAAGTTAAGAAAATAAGAATTTAACTTAAGCTCATCTATCATGCATGATTATGGTTGCAAATGTTGTTGTAGTATATCTTACATACTTATATAATAATTACGAGGTGAAAAAAGGTAAGGAGAAAGAAGTTTACATAGAGGCCAAAACTTTTAAAGCTACAAGAGATAAGTATAAGTAAATTATATGATTGAATGTTTAAATAAAAAAGAGGTAAACAAGTTGTGACTTACTTGACAAGCTATATAATTCCATATATAATACAGGATACTCCATTGACCAAGGGTCGATGACATGAAATCACTTTTTTTGGCCATGATTCTATGACATAAAAAATACACATATATGATTATGATTTTATGGATCAATATGTTCTTATAGAACTTCTTAAGCATTTTCTTATCTTGTCAACCACAACATAAAAAGAAATTGAAATTACATATCACTTGCATATATTTGTTTACACTTGATTTTTGATGGTTAAGGATAACATATTCAGTAGTAACTTATGGTTTGAATAATATGTTTAACATAATTAATTATTGTTATATGTTTATACTTATTGAGCTGTGACTCATTAAATCACAAACAAATTTTTAGATTAGTGAAGTTGGAAAGTGAAGTCCTTAATAAATCTTGAAAACCATATGGAGCACAGGTCAGACCTATCTTTTTTTATGTTTCCTCTTCTTAAGCACTTTTGTGCACTTAATACTAGTGAGGGTTTTGTATTTATGTATATGTAGCAAGAGGGTTAAGACATATGATGTAAAAAAAACTTCACCAGTTTTATAGACCGACTTACTTGTACAACGTATAAATATTCACTTTTATCATATGAAACATGTTTTAATACCACATTTTATGGTATGTGTACAAAGAAAAAAAGATGATCCCCCACAATGATATGATGTGATATGACATGATATAATGTGAAAGATGATATGATAGAAATAAGTCAGTTTCCTTTCATCTTGGTATCAAAGCGAGGATAAGGTCCTGTAAAGGACACTTATATGCACATTGATATAGTTTGATTAAGATATACTTATACTTTGTGATCACTTGACACTTGTTATATAATGCTAGAGGGTCTTAAGAGAAAATAGTTCACAAAGGAGAGGAGAGGATGTCGACTTGTACTTCATTGAGGCTTTATACCAACCATATATGTATCCACCAACAAAAAGAGATGGATCATCTATACATTCATAAGTGCCATCACCCTCACCATTATATACTCTTTAGGCTCAAATTAAACCCCGATCTCAAAAACCAAAATTTTGGGGCTTGATTGATGTTAAGAAAAAAGGTACGATCAGTTGATAAAACAGGGATTTATAGTCCTTAATGGTACTATAATCCTAATAGTGGTAGAAACATGGTTGAAGGGAACTCAAATGGTATTGAATTTGATGAAATGCACCCTAGAAGAAAAGTTTGATTATGCAATGTCTATACTTTAGGGAGATGCTTATGATTACGGAGAAATTATACCTGATTATGATGCTTAACCTTTGATACTTATGTGGGATAACTTTTCCTAGGAATTTAAAGACAATATATGTCAGAAGCATACAAAGATGAAAAAAAAAAAGGAAGTTTCTAAATTTGAAGCAGAATAACATGTCTGAATGTGAAGTGAAGTTTAATCAATTATCATATTAGGCATCATTCATGGTACCCACAAAAAAAGACGAATGTAAAAAGCTTGAAAAAGTATTGAAATATAAGATTAAAAGCAAAATAATAGCTAGTGATCTTGAAAACTTCATGAAGTTAAAGACAATTACAATTAGAACAAAAAAAAACTTAAGATAAGGCTTGAGTAATTGCCAGCAAAAAGAGGAGCAAGTGAAGTGTAAGAGACTTTAAGAAAAGACTTATCGATAAGAACTTTGGGGTATAGTGTGGGGCCAAAAGTGTCTATTCTAATAAAAGCATAAGTTCTTACTATTCATCAGCGGGTAGTGAAGTGTGAATGACTAGTGAATAGAGCAACATGTATACATTATGGAAGATATCATGATGGTGAATATAGACAATTAATAGGTGGTTACTATTTATGTGGATCTTATGATTATATGTTCAAAGATTATTCTAAGAAGGTTAAAACAGTAGAAGATGACGGTAGTAGAGCTATTTCAAAACCTACTGTAGAACTTTTATGAGTAACTATATGTTCTACACTTGTTCGAGGCTGAGGGAGAGGTAGAGCTGACATAACTAATGAAGGAAATACTCTATTCGAAGGTTAGAGTTCTCGACCACAACCCTATGTTAAAGCTTATGCCATGAACAAACAGGAATCTGCAACTACACCATAAGTGGTCATGGACAAAATTTTTATTTATGATTTAGTGGTTCATGCACTAGTAGATTCTTGTTCATCTTATTCATTTATTTCCTTGAACCTAACAACATGGTTGAATAATAAGCATGAACTCTTAGATTATAAATTGAGTGTTAGTACGCCTTTAGATGATATATCTACTATAAATAAAATATACCGTGATAGTAATGTTCAAATTGGTACAATTTTATTGCATGTTGATTTGGCTGTATTAACTTTTTAAGAATTTGATATGATTTTAAGGATGGATTCATTATTTAAATACGAAGTTGTGGTTAATTGTTATACTAAAGAAGTTCTGTTAAAGACACCCATGCAAGTTAGTGTTTTATTCCAAAGAGAGAAAGCTCACATTACCTCTTGTCTTGTGTCAGCTATAAAAGCATTCTGAATTATTAAAGGTGGTTGTGAAGCCTACTTGGCACATGTGATAGATACCAAAAATGCTAATAGTGTTTTGACTAATATACCTATAGTAAATGAGATTTTGGATGTATTTCTAGAAGAATTACCAAAATTACCACTTGATAGGGAAGTAAAATTCACTGTTGAGTTGGTTTCAAGAACTACTCTTATTTCTATACCCCCATATAGAACGGCTCAAGTGGAATTGAAAGAATTAAAGGGCCAGTTGCAAGAATTGCTAGATAAAAGGTTTATAAGACCTGGTGTCTTACCTTGAGGAGCTCTGATTTTGTTTGTGAAAACGAAAGATGGGATTTTGAGATTATGCATTACTTAAAAGCAATTAAATCAGGTGATGGTGAAAACAAATGACTTGTTTGACCAATTATAAAGGGCACAGGTATTTTTTTAAATTAATTTAAATTAAGGTATTATTAACTTAAAGTGTCAAAATCAGATGTTCCAAAAATAGCTTTCTAAACTAGATATAAGCATTATAAATTTTTAATGATGCTATTTGGGTTAACTAATGCACCAGCTACATTTATGACTTTAATAAATAAGGTGTTTTAACCTTATTCGAATAAATTTATGATTGTTTTTATTGATGATATTCTTGTATATTCAAAGACTAAAAAGGCACATGAAAATCATTTGAAAATTATTTTGCAAACTCTAAGAGATAAGAAGTTGTATGCTAAGCTGAGCAAATGTGAATTTTAGTTAAACCATGTGGTATTTTTGGGACATGTGATTTGTAGATAAGGAGTTGAAGTTGATTCAAAGAAGAATGAAGTTGTGGTAAAATGGACAACACCTAAAAATGTCGCTAAAGTCAGTAGCTTCTTGGGATTAATGGGTTACTATCATTGGTTTGTTGAGGGTTTTTCATTAATTGCAGCCTCCTTAACTAAACTACTTTAAAAGAATACAGCTTTTTAGTGGATTGAAGCATGTCAAAAAATTTTAAGACTTTGAAATAGAAGTTGATTACAACTTCATTATTACCTTATTCCTACCAATACTAGTGGATTTATAGTATATAGTGATGCCTCATATCAAGGTTTGGGATGTGCACTTATGTACTATAACAAGGAAATTGCTTATACTTCTAGATAATTAAAGCCTTATGAATTATCTTACCTTGTACATGATTCAGAACTAGCTGCAGTGGTATTTGCTTTAAAGATATGGAAACACTACTTGTATGGAGAGACATTTTAGATCTTCACTCACCATAAAAGCCTAACATACTTGATGAGCTAGAAGAAATTAAACATGAGGTAAAAAAGATGGCTTGACTTGCTGAAAGATATGATTGTACTATTGAGTATCATCCAAGAAAGGCTAATGTAGTTACGAATGCATCGAGTCAAAAGTCTAAAGCAAATGTAGCAATAATATAAGTATATACCTTACTTTCTTTGATTTAATTAAGGGCTGTGAATGTGAATTTGAATCTATGATAGATGGAGTGTTAATAACTACTTTTCAAGTAAGACCAACGAGATCAAAGAACCATAAAACCAAGATCCTCAACTAGTAATTAAAGTTAAAGTTGTGAAAAAAAGGAAGGCAAGGAATTTATGATCCAGAATAACATATTAATGTTAAGGTCTCGAGTTTGTGTGTATGATGTTGATGACCTTTGAAAGGAGTTCCTAGAAGAAGCTCATTATGCACCCTATGTATGCATCCAAGGGTGATTAAACTATAAATTTCATTGATACTTCACTTTTGGTGGCCTAAGATGAACAATGATGTGACAAATTATGTCTTTGAATGTTTGATTTCAACATATTAAAATAGAACATCAAATACCAACTAGAAAGTTGCAACCTTTGGAGATTTCATAATGGAAATAGAAGAAGATAATGATGGCTTTTGTGTATGGTTTGCTAAGGACTTCTAGACAACATGATGCAATTTGGATAATTGTGGATCAACTAACAAAGTCAGCTCATTTTTGCCTATTAAATGGGGAAGTACATTAGAAGAGCTAGCAAAAAAATATGTGAATATAAGATAGTGAGATTATATGGGCTTCCAATTTCTATTATATCAGACAAGGATCCTAGATTTACTTCTAGATTTAAGAAAGTTTACAATGTGCCATGGCTACCAAGTTGAATTTCAATACTATTTTTCATCCACAAACAGATAGTCAATCAGAAAGAACTATCTAGATGCTTGAGGATATGCTTCAAGCTTGTGTTATAGACTTTAAAGGTACATGGGATGAGTGTGTGGCCCTAACGAAATTTGCTTATAATAATCAATTTCATAGTGGCATCAAAATGGCACCATATGAGGATGCATATGAAAGAAAATATTAAAATCCTATTTATTGGGATGAATGAGGTTTGAGAACGTTCAAAGGTCTAGAAATAGTTGAACATGCAGTTAAGAAAGTAGAAGTGGTCAAAGAAAGGTTCAAAGCTACACAGGATAGATAACTGAGTTCTGCTAACCAACATAAATGGGAAATGGAATATGAAGTTAGTACAAAGGTTTTCTTACAGTTTCACCTTAGAAAAGGATAATTCAATTTGGGAAAAAAGGAAAGTTAAGTCCTAGCTACATAGGACCATATGAAATTTTGGAAAGAGTTGGTCCATTAGCACACAAACTTGTTTTGCTTTCAGAAATGGCTTAAGTTCATAACGCCTTTTATGTGATCATGCTCCAAAGATATAGATCTGATCCCACTTACGTGCTTAGAGATCATATCCAAAATAAAAAATTTTAAAAACTTGAGTTACATTAAAAAACCAGTTGAGATTATGGGGTACAAAATGAAACAACTCAAAAATCAAGAAATACCTTTAGTTAAGGTGTTATGGAGGAATCATGCTCAAGAAGAAGCTACTTGGGAAACTGAGATGCATATGAGACAATAATATCTTCATTTATTCATAGGTATTGAATTTGGGGGATGAAATCTTTTAAAGTGAAGGAGAGTTATAGTATCTCTTCTCTTGCTACACTCAGATACCGTGATTATAAGTATACATGTATTCATATATATATTTAAATTTGTAAACTACGCACTTGATGCTTATTAAAAATTACTATGTATAGGTCACATGAATTTTAGAAGGTTGTTGTTAATACTTAAAAATATGTTATGCTATGAATTATATAATTTATAGGAAGTAAACTGAAATTTTATAAGGACTAAAAGACAATAAGACAAAGTGAGACGTTGAGTTAATGCATGAGACTAAGACACTTAACAACTTTACCAAAGCCATATATGTACCAAGAGACAATAACCATCACCATTCTTCTTCCTTAAAATCATTTCTCTGCAGATTGAAAAAAATCTCTTTAGCTACACTTTTTTTACATGAAATTTATGAGAAAAAAAGATAAGAAAAGAATAAAACTAAAGAATGAAGAACTAGATAAGCAAGTTGACAATTTGAGTTAGAGTAATTTGGATTAACTTAAAGGTAAGTATATAAGCTATGAGTTTATGATTATTCTTTGTTCTCATTCTCTTGTATGATTGATTGATCTATATAATGAGTAAAGATATGATTTTTGAGCTATATATAAAGATTAAGGCTAGAGATTTGTTGAAGGACATAAAAGTACCCAATTTCTATAGCAATAATTTAAGACGCAATTTTCATAGGTTTGGAGTTTGAATTTGGCAAAACATGAAACTTTATCTAGGAAGCTAAAAACTATAAAACAGCTTAGCTAAATAAGAAGAATTGGAAGAGTTATAGATTAATTACTAAGGCTCAAAATAGGGGATATGCTGTAAAAAATGAAATTTAACAAAAGGATAACGTAGTTAGATTTAAAGAGCAAATTTAGTTTATATTTGAATGATCAATTTTGATACATAGAATATGAAGTGATAATCAATTGTGCATGAAAAAGAAGCAAACTTGAGGAAAAAATTGAAAACTAAGTAGAGTAAAGTGCAATGAAGTTAAAAAAAACAAGAATTTAACTTAGACTTATCTATCATTCATGATTATGCTTGTAAGTGTCATAATAATATATCTTATATACTTATAAGACAATTTCAAGGTGAGGAAAGGCAAAGAGAAGGAAATTTACATAGAGGTTAAAACTTTTGAATCTATAAGAGGCAATTATAAGTAAATTATATGGTTGAATATGTAAAAATAGGTTGTATATTTGAGTTATGAAATGAATTGGTGCCTTGAATTGTTATTTGAACATTTAAAAGTATGTTGGAATTATTGAATGAGCACTTGCATAACTAAATAAAAAAGAAGTAAACAAGTTGTTACTTACTTGATGAGCTATGCAATTTCATATATAACACGAGATACTCCATTGATTAAGGGTCGATGACATGAAATCTTTTTTTTTTTTTTGTCATGAGCCTATGATATGGAAAATACACATATATGATTATGATCTTACGGATCAATATGTTCTCGCAGAACTTTTGAAGTATTTTCTTATCTTGTCAGTCACAACATAAAATAAAAAAAAATTGCATATCACTTGCATATGTTTGTTTATACTTAATCTTTGATATGTAAGGATAACACATTTAGTTGTAACTTATAATTTGGATAATATGTTTGGTATGATTAATAATTGTTATATGTTTATATTTACTGAGTTATGAGTTACTGAATTACAAACAAATTTTCAGATTAATAAAATTAAAAAGTGAAGTCCTCAACAAACCCTAAAAACTATATGAATCACAGGTCGACAACCAATCCTCTTCTATGTTCCGTCCTCTTAAGCACTTTTATACATTTAGTACTAATGGAGGTTTTGTATTTATGTATATATAGCAAGAAGGTTAGGACATATGATCATGTAAAAGAAAATTTCTCAAGTTTTATAAACTGACTTACTTGTACAATGTATGAATATTGAGTTTCCTCGTATGAAACATGTTTTAAATGCTACATATTTATGGTATTTATATAAAAATAATAATAATAATAATAATCTCCTATAATTATATAATATGATATGACATGATATGATGTGATAGATGCTACATATAAAAAAATAAATCATATTCGATTCAAGTATTTTGGGATTCGCATCATTTAATATCAAAACTGTTTTTAAAAATCAAATTCATCTATTCTATTTCCAGTGAAAAATAATGGAAGATCCTTCTTCTTGCATAAGATAAGTGTTTTTTCTTTTTATATATAGATTCTTGATCAATTGACTTACAAGAAGAAAAAAAAAAGAACATTGAAGGATCCATAAGTTCACCCAAATACTCGAGAGAGATTGAATATCCAAAATAGTAATATAGAGTAAAATGAGATTTTA
Organism: Moringa oleifera; assembly: GCA_021397835.1. Classification (NCBI taxonomy): domain Eukaryota; kingdom Viridiplantae; phylum Streptophyta; class Magnoliopsida; order Brassicales; family Moringaceae; genus Moringa; species Moringa oleifera. Next base: position 4,040,546 of record JAJFZO010000566.1, read on the forward strand.
AAGCCTTATAAGTGCCTCCTTCAATTTTTCATTGGGCAATGTAACTGTTTTAGTCTCTTTTTTGTAAAATCAATTAAGTTTATGGTTAAGCTTCCTGCACAAAAGAGTTGGAATATAATTTTTGAAAGGCAACCCCATCTGTCCAGGCTCCTATGTGACTCTATGTAGTTAAGCTTTTATTTGTTGGGTTCAACCTCTTGATCTTTAACAAAACTTTAAGATCGTCATTTTTCCTTTTAAAATGAATTAAGTCATTCAAAATGGATGATGAGTCTATCCAACTTGCTTTTTATTATTTAGCCGATAAAAAGAAAAACAAAATGAAAGAAAAGATGGTTGAACTTCCACTTTATTAAAGCTTGAATTATTAGGTGTAAAATAATAACTTACTATTGTGAAAACCATAGTCTTTTCTTTTGTTAGACAAAAACAAAATAATAATAATAATAATAATTTAATTCTTAAATTTATTTTTACTATCATAAAAATGGTAATAAAAATATAATAATTGCTGATGATGACTATAAAATGGATTAAATAGATGATCTAAAAAAATTGATTGAATCTAAAATGGAATCATTACACAAGATTATCAATAATGGTGAATTGCCCCTTCATAATTCTTTTAATGTAACTTTTGGGGGTTAGTGAGTTCTTTCTCTTAAAAGTGATTCTATGCTAACAAGTTGGAAAGTTTTAAAATGGCACTGTTAAAATAATCTGTAAAAGTAATTCTACTTTTTTTTTTTTTTTTTGCTGAAAGCAATCTTTAAGAAAATATTTTACTGTTGATGTGATATTTTTATGTTTTATATATTTTTATTTTTACTAAATACAGGTTTTGTGTATTTGCATAAAAAAGAACAAACCATTTTGGCCACATATGTAGGCATATTAGATTACATAAGTATTGTATTAATTGCAAAATAATTTTTGTTCAATGACGAAGTCTTAAAATTTTAGAATCCATTTGTTCCTTGAGAAAAAAACTATTTTTTTGTTTTAAAATATTTAATAATTATGTTAATTAAAATAAATTATTCATTACTTAAAAGATAGTGTTTACGGGACACACAAATAATACCTTCAATTTTACGAAGTTAAGAATTACGGAGTCTCTTAAGATCACTTGGACATCACTTTTTTATTTTTTAAACCTTCAATCTTTGACATAATCTATGCTTTCAAATTGTAAAAGAAACCCTTTTTTTTTTTGGTTATTTGATTTTTATGTTTGTAGGTCAATGAGGGCCCCGGATGAGGAAACAGGTGAAAGTGTCATTCTCAAAATTGAAGAAAAGAACTCCCACCCCTATTTGTGATCAAGCCACCCTTGTCTGCTTATGGCTAAATAATACAAGTGGGGTTCCACTTGATTGGCATCTCCCAACTTTTTGGTTTATGCAAAAAAAGATTAGTCCCACTATTGACTTTTAGGGATATATCTTTTATTTCAAAGGATGCCAAAAGATTTCCTTTGGATAAGATAACCTCGTCCTTTATCAACACCATCAGTTTTTTTTTTTTAATTTATTAAACTTATAAAATTTAAATCTTATTCATGCATATTCATTCAACATCAGATTGTCAAATTTTTTTTTATTTCATTCCATAATGATTTTATAGTAATTTCAAATTTTTTATTTAAAATATCCATTATGTCGGCATAGATGTGCTGAGGGAACCTAATTGGGCCGGGGCTCACCAGACGGAGCAGATTCATACCCAGTTGCCCTCAAAAAGGAAGAAGGGCAAGAACCAGGAAAGAAGATTAGAAGCTCTAATTAGGGAAATGTAGCCATTTGTGTCCGCGTAGTCCCCCCTCCTCCATCATACCGGAAAGAACCCATTATTTTGTTTCTCTTTTTCTACAGTTCAAGTGTTAAATGAAAAAGAATGTGCGTCTGTTTAGGCTGGATGTTCATTTCTTTCACATATATCACAAAGGAAGTCAAAATCTCTTCCGTTTTTTTGACTTGCCAAAGATCAGTAAGCAAAAAGAAAAGGAAGATACAAAAGGTGTTCCATAAGTTACTTGCAAGCAAAAACTGTATCTGCATACAAAACTCTTAACATTACCACCTCTTCTCCCTTTTTTTGAGCTATATATTACAATCTGTTGTTAACCTATACAAAAAAGTAGGAAGACCCACCCAATATATATTCCTTGCAACTCCAAGTTCAAAAAAGGTCATGGGGAAAAAGATCAACCATCAAACCTCATTCACAGTTTTTTTTTTCTTTTTTTCCCTTTTTTTTTTTTTTTGGTCTTTGGCATGCAAAATATGTGAACCCCAATCACAAGACTCAGCAGAAAGCAGACTGGTAATGATCAAGCACAGTTGGCAAACATTGTTAAGGGCGGAGAAGTTGTGGGTATGCTGAGCTACTACTAGTGCTTGCTTGCTGACCAAAACTAGAAGTTGGGTGCAGGAGTTCTGCCTGTGGGAATGAGCTATTGGATGGCACATCCAGCAGCAAATCCTGATCAGAGTTTTCATCAACAAAAGGGAGAGAATCCAGCATGAGGGAGCTACCATCAGGAGGCAGGGCGAATAGAGCCCTTGGACTGAAGCAAGTGACATCATTCTCTTGGACCTCTTTGTTCTCATAGCTGGCCTTCATGATCACCCTCTTTGGACTCTTCATCATAGTCTTTGCTTCTGAAAAATGAAAGACATTTTGTGTATAAGATTGATGCTTTATGCTAAGGTGCAGCTCACTCATTTTTCTTAGGGCCTGAGATCAATTTTGACCCATCCAACCAAAGAGACATACCAAAATCTGGAAGGGAATATCAATATTAGAATTCCATATACTATCCATTTGACTGGGCGACATTGTGAGCAAAATTTGGAGCACCAAGTCTTAAGGGGTTATCAGATCAAGTAGGTCCCATGAATGTTTCCAATTTCTACAAGTTCGTGCGGATGTTTCGATGAAGAAGTGCACATGCACCATCCCATCTGATGCACAGTCTATTGATTATAAAATAAGCCAAACCAGACATGGCGAAGAGCATATTGGACACTATTCTAAGTCCATGTTAGGATTCATTTCTTGCTTTCAAAATGTCAAATAAAAAGTTCCAGCCTGATTAGAGTAAGATTGACTTTAACTTTTACAGATTTGTCAAAATGCATTACAAAGATCCTTTAGCTTTTGGAATTCCAGTACTATTGATCTTACCTTGTTTTGATTTCTTCTTCTATCAAACAATTTAAATTTCTTGTAGCTCGTGGCATAAGTTACTCTTGAACCATTGAGAATCTATTGACTTCATACAGACTATGAACAAACGAGCTCTATTCAAAAGAAACAGCTACGATGATATTCCTTTTTTGGCTAACCTGGGAAATGTTGATTTGGGCTGTCACGTGATCTCTTGACATTCACCAAATTATTTGATGCAATAGCATTTGGTCCTTTCCCAACAAGAGCCCCACCAGTATTATTTTTTGATTTCTGCAACCAAAAGAAGCCAATGAGCAGCAATACAATTGTGATTTGCTTTTCCAAGATGAAATTGTAGTTAAATTATCTTCATATAACAATACTCCTATTTTGAGAGATCAGGTCAAACCTTGATTTGATGATAGCTTTCCACCCAATGGGATTTTGTCAAATTGAACAAAGCAAGCCTCTTTACAGTCTTAAAATCTTCAGCTCTTGTCCCTGAGAAAGACACATCAAAAACCCCCTCTGCAAGCAATTGCTGAAGGGAAGACAAGTTCTCCTTGAACTGACGGCTATCAAACATGCTTCTGAGGCTGCAAAGGCAATAAGAAAACATCGAGAATGCTGGATCGTGGTTAAACTCTCCACACAGTTGACAGTTCCATTAATATACAGTGTTAAATACCAAGTCAAATCAGCAAGTATGGCCATTACTTGATCATTCAGACTTTCAATTCAGTGACCTGACAAAATTCTAAAAAATGGGCGATTACTTTGCATCGGATACAATATTACTCAAATAGGATGACTCCAATTTCATGCTATGTTGTGCATGTGCAATGCCTCATCTCTCTTGAATGAAATATTGTTCACAATCAGCGTCACAGCATAACAATATTTAACATTTTCAGTACATTCTCAGTTGTAACACAAAGAAAAAATAAAACATGAAAAACAGACTCCAACCTGTCAGGAATTTTAGCAGTGTCAACTGGGGATAGAAATTTCATTAATTGCTGCTGCTCTTCATTTGTCAAGTGTCCCACAAACCCCTCAAAGTTGAGAACATCCTGCACCAAACAATAACAAGCAATCATGATAAGTACTCAACATATAGAGAGACAATTTACAACCAGACTTATGATCGCTGCAATATAACAAAAACTTCAATCAGCCCTGCGATAACAGTAATTAAGAATAGAAAAGAAATAGCAGATTTGAATCAGAAAAAAGAAAACGTAAGATCATTTATACAACCTTGACAATTAAATATGAGATCTCAATGGTGAAGTGGACATTGTAACTAAGGATTTTGCTTAACATCAAACAATTATGTAATATTCATGAAGAACCATCATCTTCGAAAGAATACACAACAAAGCAAACTCAGGTTAAATGGGCTTGACCCTAATGCAAGGTATAATTTAGGAGAACTTTCACGTATGCATAAACGTTGTAAACAATCAAACTAGTATGATAGATGATGATACATAAGTTTTTGAAAGAATTGATTTATTAGAGAGAAACAAACCAAAAAAAAGAAAAAAGAGAGATCACTACTTACATTCAAATCTATGTTACACAGTGGTGAACTATGACTTCCCAGGAGTTGTAATTTTTCATGCTGAGACTTGTCCCTGTAATTCAAAACAACAGACACATTAAGCTAATTTGGCAAGTCTCCAACCATGAAGCAATGCTTCCAAAGATGGTCACTTTTATTACCTGGTAGCAAAAACTACATATACATTTTGCATCATAAATTCAAGACTGAGGTGGTTATACTACCAAAAAGCAGCTCACTATAAATTTCATGACCCAGATTGACACTAGATATTCTAATCTCCAGAAAAAGCTACATAACAAAAACTTCTTTTGCCTTTTCAGCACTTTAAGCAACCAATATTGTTTACCAACATACCTGTCAGTATGCAATCAATATTGCATTTTAACATCATGGAGGAGCAAACAGTAAGATGTAATTTCTGAGCCAAATACCAATATCCATATTTTAAAAAATACATATAATTAGAAAATTTTATTCTTGAGTCTTGGAACAGCTACCTCTTAAGTTGCTCTGCCTGAGTCCCTTGTCCATCAGGTTTCTTAGCTTTTTCAGTTGCACGACTTGAAAAATTGACACTATTGATACCATTATTTACAGGAAATTTCATGGATCGTGAATAGGCCTCATTTATTGAATATTTATTTTCAACTGAAAGGGAGCTAGCCTCGGATTCCTCTTCTCGAGCTATTGAGCTGGGATGTCTAATGAGAACGCTTCCATGTCCTATCTCGACAGAAACCATAGGTGTTTCACTCTCAAAAAGCAAATCTTCTTCTGAAGATCCAGAGAAACATGAAGACTGTTGTTCTTGTAAAATGGTATATAGATCTTTAGTTAGCTTCTCAACCGGAGATGGCTTTGATCTACTCACACAGGTCCTCTTCCTAGAAGGAACCATGGTGTCCCACACATTAGACTGTGCTGGACCTAAAAAAAAAGAGCAGGTACATACATACGTGTCAGCATCAATGAAAGGAAATGGCAAAATTTTGAAAATGGATTATAAACTGAAACTCAATCCTCTATACTTATCAGCTCGAAGTGCAGGCTAGAAAACGTAACTGAGGTAAAGAATAAAAATACTAGCATGAGATACCGTCAAAATGAAATCGGGAACTTACATATTCGTTTGTTTCCAGCTACAATAAGTGTTTTGATCAAAAGAAATAACAAGTCACTATGAGTTCCAGTTGCTACAATATAAACCAAATCATATACAAGGGGTGTATGAACACCTTTACATGAGATGATAAACGATAGCTATTATTTGTAAATATGACGCATTATTGAACTGTTTGCATACTGAACTAAACATGCAAGCAGTGAGCTTCAAACACAGAAGATTGTGGAAAATCAAAAAGAAACAGTTTCAGGGAAAAATTAAGAGGTTTTTCTACTGACGAAAACTTGATATCAACATGGTTATTGCTTTTTTTTTTTTCCCCTTTTCAACTCAGAACCATTCCTTTTTTTCTTTTCTCTATTTCTTTTTCTTTTTTTTTTTTTTTTTTTTGGTTATATAGAGAACTCAGAACCATTCTTTGAACTAGTTTTCCACTTACTCCAAGGACCACATGCATAAATACCAGAGGAAGTTCAGTTAATATGCCAGAATTGATAACCCAATCCATCAAATTTTATATCAGACCATAAACATCAAATATCTGCTTGCATCTGAGACGAACATCCAACCTGTCAAATCACTTGCGTCTGCACCACCAAATTGTGCACAGCTCTCAGAATTAGATATAGCTGAGCCAGAACTTGATCTATTGCTTGTATCTTCATCTACAACCTTGCGGAAACCCTGGCTATAATCAGTGGAGGCCCCTCCAACTAACACATCTTGGTTTTGTTTTCTTTTGAGTAGTTTCGCTTCTTGTTTCTTATTTATAGATATACTCTTCACCCTGGAAACCCTGTGATCCTCATAATCATCAGATTCTGCCCGGGCATGAAGTGGGGTGTAGTTTGCAAGTGTTCCTTTGGTCCTCCATCGAGATCCACAAGCATTGCAGAGCACTGGTTTCTCTGGAGGTCCATTTCGCCAGAGAGGAGTGCCTATGGCAACAATTTATTTTCAGCAATCAATGGACATTAAACAATTCTCAGCACAATAATTGCTAGAAAAGTAATGTAGACAAATAATAACAATTACTTGTCTGAAACTTCAGATAGAATCAATTCAGTTCTGATCCACTCATCACAAACAACATTGTAAATTTAAAGTCAAGAGCTCTAATCTAATTAATATGTTAAAATGTAAACGGCTTTGCAAAACAAATACGGATACCCTTGCCATCAAGATAGCATTGAAAAGTAAGGTGCATCCTCTCCATGATGAATTGAATGGTTTATCAAAAAGCTTTTGATAAAATTTGAACTTGTACTTTTCGTTAAACCAGTCATACATGCAAATGTTAGCAATACTTGCACACAATCTCTCCTGAATACTATTTTATGGATCAATCATGCGTCTTCCATTGCAAAATCAACTAACATAGGGGCAGCTCAGAACACCATCAAGGAAATCATTGGTGAATTACGTCTGTAGAATTCATGCAGCTCAATCCACTCAAACAAGAACAATGCTCAAACAGGGTACTGATAATGCTAGTTGACAAACTCAAATATAGCTGGACTTCCAGACTACGAAATAACTCAGGCCAGGCATGGCACTTGTACTCAGCGCTGAGCAGAGAATCAATAGAGCTCTTGATAGGTAACACTAAACGCCAAGTGAATTGATTCCAGAACTGGAGACGAATGCAACAATTGGATTGAAATATTCCTTTGAAGTTTCCTACTTGCAATGACTCATCAAGGCTGGAGGCATCAATATCTGAGTTGTGGATAATTTCAAAGGTTAGCTTGATTGGATTTCACTTATTCCACCTGAACAAAATCTAGGATGAAACTGCAGTCAATTTTAATATGCTAAAGTATGATGCTCGACAACTCTAACTATCTTAATAATATAACAACAAAAACTATACGCCATGGGGTGAATGCTCCTTCATTGAAGTTCAGAAATAAGCAGAGAAAGAACTGTGGAATTGTGAATGCATTATATTTTGGGTGGAGTAGTTTAAATCCAACTGAAACTCCAATAGAAAGGACGAATGGACTTTATACAAGCTAAATTTGGAACAATAAAGGTAGGCTGTCAAGAGGAACATCAAAATGAGACATCCTTAGTATCGAAAGATATTGACATTGTTCTTGAAAGGTTGCTTTCGACACAATTTTCTTGTCTTGCAGACCACCTTTGCCATTGCTCAATCTTCCTTGAATCCATAGTAATTTTTGCACCAGAGGACTGCTAGTGTTCAGAAACTAAAACCTTCCTTTAAAACAATGAGACTTTGAAATCATGCAAACAAGAGAGACCATTCCTTTTAAGCCAAGGAGATGACGAATGAATTCACAGCAAATGTAACTGTACTAAGCTCTCAAATCAGCATGTATAGTCTGTTGGAATGGTGAAGGAAATGACGTGATAAGTTCCATAGAACTAATTCAGGAATGTGAAGATACTGATAGTTCTTCTCATGAATTGAATTGAGAGGTTGGAGGCCTAAGTAGCAAACACTAAGCTTCAAAAGAGATTGCATCATCATCATGAGTAAAGCTCTGCATTGATGAAGGGAAAACAATAGCATAGACCTAATTCAAGAGTAGTTTTATGAGAGCAGTTCTCCTTTGAATTGTGATTGGGAAAAGGCAGGAGGAGAAATGGCACAACACTGAGAAAAGAGTTAGATGATGGTCCATAACAAATTTGAGTGTCTGCTTACAGTAAGTTTTGCCTGAATATAAAATGGATATGGGCAAGTAATAGTGGAATGCATCAAAGATTTGAAGCATGGATGTTTGAGAGAAAGTACATTTTCCTTTTGCAACTGAATCATTCAGTTAGCAAAGGAATACGACCAGGAACCAACCTTTGATTCAGTATTGAGGTTCATAAACAAATATGAAGCAACTGAATAGTTTTACCAATCACATAGTGTCTGTGAGTTGCTCCATATTCAACAGCATAGACTCAGTCATAACCCAGTATTGAAAAGAATTTCAAACTCAGTTTGCAGTGGTAAGACAAGTTCAAACTTCAAAGGAGAGACAAAAAAGGAAGAACCTCCAAGGGAAAAAGTAATGGTATCAGAAAATTAGTAATGAGGTGAAAAACAATTGAATTAATTGACAAACCCAAATTCAAACCAATTCAGATAGTGAAAGAAATAAGGACACCTGTAACTCTAAATCCAAATACAAACAGAACAAAACATAGAACAATACACATTCCAAATTCATTGTTTTTTGTCCGGGCTATCTCCCAGCTTTTCCGGATATTAATTTCTTTGAAGACAGAATTATTTGTCAAAGCATGTGAACCATACATGTGAAATAACATTTATGGAAAAAAAAAGATAATAAAAACAGAAGAACCCAATTTTGTTCTTGGTTATTCAAAGTAAATATGGAGAAACAAGAACTCACTTGTAACTCCACAGTGACAGCAAGGCCCTTGCTTGCCCATGTCTCTCTCGTTTCCTTAACTGAAGAAAAAAAATTTAAAAGAAAATTTCACCCAAAAAGAGAAGAAAAAAAAGGGGAAAAAGGCAAAAATTTATTGACAAAAACTTGGAGTGGAATATGAAATTTGTTTTTAGAAAAATATGATTGTTTTGTTCAAGCCTTATATCATACAAACAACTGGGTATTAAAGGCTTCTCTGCAACAAACCCAGAAAGTAAGTTCGGCAGAAGAGAGCAGAAGCCAGGACACCCAGAAAAGTTTCTTTGTCTTAGGGTCCAAGGAAAATCAAAGAAAATAAATACCACCCAAACTAATCAAACACGAAATGAAGAAAGCAAGAGAGATTGAAGATGGGTATTTCAGCTAGGAATCTGTACAATCTAATGGAAAAAAGAAAAGACCATTTGATAGAGGAATCTAATAAATGGCTGTGAAAAGAGGAAGGTTGAAATGGGAGAGAGAAAGAGGAGATGAAGAAGAAAGAAAGAGAGAGAAGGTGTGTGTATGTGTGTATATACCTCTTGTTTTGTATGTGAAGTAAATGTTCAGCTTTCTTTCTTTGCTTTATTTTGATGTTATTGAAAGATTTTTCAATTACTCTGAAAAAACATTTTATTAATTTCTTGTAACTTTACAATGGCAGTGAAGGCTAGAAGAATATTATGGCATATATCCTGTTGACTATAGACTTTTCTGCCCTGTCTTCGGTTTTCTTCTAATTTTAAAATTTTTAAAACCCCATAAAATAAAATCAAAAATAAAAATTATGGTTATAGAGAAAGAGGAAAAGCAAAGCAAAGGTACAGCCCACATTGGCCAGAGAACAACAGCAACAGAAAAAAAAAATAAAAAATAAAAAAAGAGAAAGAAACAAAGAGGGCTTGTTTGGCTTCTTTTACTTTTTTTTTTCCTTTGTTTTTCTCAATAAATATTAGGTTTGAATATGTATGTGATGACATGATGTTGATAAATATTAAAGTATAACCCTAAAGTCACCGTCTCACGCCTTGATGATCACGGCCACAACTCTCTCCACCCTCCGATTAGCCTAAAGTATTCAATGGTGGCCCCATAATATACCATTTTCTTTTTTATTTTCTTTTATTTAAGACAAAATGGTAAATATTAAGGATTTTTAATTAGTCATAAAAAAAACCCAAAACCAGGCTAGGAAAGGGATATGTATTATCTTCTTATATATCCTATCCGGGTTTTTATGTATATATATTTATCTCTCTTATAAAGAAAATTATTTAATTTATATAAAGGAAAAAAAAAGGGTAAAAAGGACAAATAGTATGTCCATGATACATAGTGGGTATCCCATGAATTTGACTCTTTTGGTGTCATGTAAGATTATCTTTTGGAGTTAGTAGCCTACTCTTAAGCATATGTTTCCATCAATAAACCCACCTTTAATATTGAATTACATTTAATTTCAACTTTTAGGGGGGTATTTTTGTCATTTTACATAAAATGTCACGATGAATCTATCAGTCCAAATTTATCGATCAATGAAAAACAATGTAGGAAAGTGCCCGACGTTCAACTACTTATTTCATACCAAGTAAAACGTGCATATTATATCATCAAAATTGAGAGCTGAGAAAAATGATAATGTCAAGGGTGAAATTACACCGGTCAATGGTGTAAAATGCAAAATATTATTGATATTAATTTATATTTTTTCTATGATCATACTATTTTTTATAATAATTATCACCGACGGAGTTATTAGAGGGAGAATTTTATATATTCCATAATAAAGAAAATGGTAATCATGTGTAGTGCTACACATGGCAAATTTTCTCCACACCTAGTGGTTGATTGCATCAGAGTCGTTTGCTCTCAATCGCGACCACAAAATTGAATAGTGGGTCCCGTCATAAATATATCTCATATAACGAATATTTGGTACCATTGAATTTGCACACATTATAGTTCCCTCCCTTCATGTATTGTCACTAAGGGAAAAGGAATAATTTGCGGAAAAGAAAACGGTTAAGATTGATTTCATCTTGCCACGTGGACGGTAAAGATACCACTGTTGACATTAATTTGTAAAAATAATTTTAGAAAGAGAGAAATTTTCCTCCCTAGGATTTCTCCTGTGTGAGCACTCATATGCTAAGATTGCGTAAAGGGCCCATTTTACAGGATACAAGACCCTATTATTTATTGTATGGGTCCCACTTAAGTATGAGTTAGATAGTGGGACCGGTTGTTTGAGTACGTAAAGCCACGTGTACAGCTAAGATGCTTGGGTGCATGATTGGAGCCATGTGGTGAGGGGTAACGCGTTGCATGACTTTTAATTAATTTAATTAAAGTAAACAAAACAAGAAGCCGCCTTGAAGAGGGCAGCGAGACGGACCTAATCTTCCCGTGTGACCCTAATGACCCTTTTTATTTTATGGAAATAGATAGTTAAGAATTTTTTGCTTAGATTACCAAAACACCCCTATCCCTCAAAATTAAAAGAAGGGAGAGAAAATTCCCCTTGTGGAATCCACATGTTTAGATTAGCACTAATCAGTGCAACGATGAGATAATCTTAACCATTTCTAGAGATAAAAATTAACAAGTTGTTCACTAAATTCAAATTATCTTTAAAGAGGGGTAAAAGGCATTGCATGTAAATCACAAAATATTTATTATTTATAAATAATTAAAGATAAAATATCACTTAAAATTTTGAAAATATTTTTTTAAAAAAAATTAACTTTTTTGATTGATAAAAATAATTAAATTAGAAGTTGATTTAAATTATTAAAAAATTAAGTATAATTTCTTTGTTAAAATACTTTAAAAAATAACAAGAATAAATTTTATATTTTTATTTGGAGTTAGTTTTCAAATTTTAAACAATTTTTGATTCACAAATTATTTATTATAAATTTTTAATAATAAAAAAATTAAAAAATATATTTTAATACTTAAAAAATTTTTGAAACCCTTTTATAATGAAAGGTTAAATATTTATTTTACATGCATTAAAATTTTGAAGTCAAAATTGATAATATATAATATTTAATTTAAATATTTTTAATTTTTAAATTTTTTGACTCAAGTTCAATTTGATTCATTTGTCACTTTTTGAAATTCATGATCAATTCTAAAAAATAATATTTTTTAAATTTTTAAATAATATATACCAAAAATTTAATGATATTTTCTTTTTATAGCATAATTTTAAATGAGGATCCAGAAAATAAATCTATAAAAATCACGAAGTAAACAAGAGAAAAATAATAAAAAATTATAATATTAAGGTTAGTATTGATATTTAATATCATTTAAATCAAGAGATAGAATCGGAGATTTTTGTTAGAGAACTGTGGGGTCACAAATCTTATCATGGTAGAGATCATTTAATGGTGGAATATCAAATGCATTTGTTTTATACTTGAGTTATAATGGAAGGAGTAAACTACTCAGTTAGGTAATGACATCTATCTACTAGTCTACTTTGGTCCTATCTTGAGTATATCTTTTCTTTTTTTTTTTTTTGGGTTTAATGTTCTATTTGTTTATGATTTTAGATCTAAGTTTCACATTCTAAATGAGCTACAATTATGGGTCTACCAAAAATAAATCATGGGTCTCATTGCATTCTATATGATTTTATATTAATTGATTTTACCCTAAGTTGTACGTGCATCGTCATAGGAAGAAGTCTTGAGTTGGATCTACCCTTTTAATTGAGTTTGTAGAACTAAATTTATTATAGAGGAAATGAATTTTTCTATTATATCATAAGGGTTGTTTTTTGACACATTTCTTTCATCTCTATTGGACTATAGCTATTTCGACACTTCATGAACAAAAAAATTTCACTAATTCTTTAGTGAAGGCAACAAAATCTTATCTCCTAATCACGAGAAACTAGGAAATTGAGATTTATAAAGCAAATGAAAAAGTCTATGTTTGATTTTTTTAATGTTTATTTGATAAATTAAAAAAATAAATATTGATAAACTCATGTTATAATAATTAAATTTTTGAGCAAATGAAAATTTTTATTAAAAAGAAGTGGAGGTTTTATAGATTTAGAACTTTTTTTTAATTTACATATTTGGTCATTATATATATATATATATAGAAAAGACAAAAGCGAAGAAGCACTCTCTTTCCGCGGATTAGTTTGTTATCTTAATAAATTTGTTCTCAAATTTAGGAACCGAAAGATATACAAGTAAAAGATTTTGAGACATTTTGGGTTGTAAAATGAGATTATTATGGTATTGATTTTGTATTTTTGTTGATCCTATTGAGGAAATTATCTAATAATTATTGATTTAGTATTAAAATTTTAAATAAATTATATTTTAATAACCAGATCAACATTTAATATGTTATGTTAATCTATAATTTTGATATTTTTCGTTTGTCTAAAAGAAGATAAATGGTAAAGAATGAAAAGAAAGATAAGAGAATGGAAGATCTAACAAACTTAAAAACTAAAATATAAAAGGGTAAATTGTTTAAAAGACCTAAACTTTAGGAGGTTAATGAAATCTAAATTAGCTTATTCTAAATTAAGAATATAAACTTATCTCATCTTGGATTGTCCGAAAAATAATCAAAGATTAGTTTCAACATAATTTTGATTGTTTACCCATTATTAATTCATCAAAGAAGAAAACCAACATTTTAAAATCTTCTCTGCAAAATCAATCAAGAAGAGCAAATCTTAGGAAAAAATGGAAAATTTATGATATCTAGTAAAGTTTCTTGAATGAATTGCTTACATTTTTAGAAGTTACACTTACAATTTTTAGCATTTATTTCATCTTGTTCTTGATTCAATATTTGACCATAAAAATGTATAGTTTCCAATAAATCCATAATGAATGATCCTTTTCATATAATTAATGAATTCTTAGTCAACCTTAGATTTTTTTGAAAGTAAGCTTTTTATTTACGTTAATGAATAGTATTTAAGATTGACCGATACTAATTAGGTTAATATATATATTTTTCGTGATAGATTTTTTTGAAAGTCAGTTTTTTATTTAAGTTAGATGTTAAATTAATAATAAAATAAAAATTCAAATAAATTAATCGAAAGGATAAAAGCAATTGAAGGTATTATGATATTTATTTTTGAAGGATGATATATTTAATATAAATAAAACTATATAATTTATTCAGATATAAATAAAATCTACATTGATGGGGATTTTAGGGTATATAAAACAAAAAACTATATCTTAATGTAATATAGTTGTTATAATTATTATGGATATTTGTTCTTGCCTATGAGAAAATGCATTGAGATGGAGTATTAAAATTCTTAACCAAATAATAATTTTACACTTTCTTAAAAGATTAATAAAAAAATAATTTAAAGTTAAGGATTAATATTATCTTTATCAAAAATAGAAAATTTCAATTTTGATTGATAGAAGAGATAAATAAAATCATAAAATAAATCAAAATAAGATAAGATAAAATAAAAGAAGATAAAATTAGACAATAAAACAAGATATCATAATTATAAGATAGAATTTTTAAGTTATAACATAGAATATTCAGTATATTATTAGATATTATTAAATTAAGATAATATTATAACTGTTTTTTTAAAAGATAAAGATAGCATGTATACAATTAAAAAAAAAACCTCCATTGTAGGAAAATAAAAGATGAAAAGCACAAGATTTTTTTTTTTTAAAGAGAAGATAAACATGAATAAACATTAAAATTGATGATTTTATACTGTTTTATCCATTTTTATGCCATTTTTTATCGGTATAAAATTATTTATTTTGAGTAGAAAACTCTTTCTATTGGATATTTTATTGGCCTCTAAACCATATACCAAAATTATTAATTCTTTATTGTATCGACCTCTTTTTGTCTATCTCATCAAAAAATAAACATGAAATGCCCAAGCAATGTGATCCTCTAGAAGTTAAATTGCCTTTTACTCTTTCAAAACAAGTAAGGCTAAGTCTCACAATCTTTGACCTTTACCGACTCTTCTGTTTTCAACTATTCAAAAACTTGGAAAATTTTGTTCCAAAATCCACACAATTTGGTGCAAAGAGCGCTTGACCACTAAAATTGGTAGAATGAGACAACAAAAATGAGGAAAAACATGAAAGGTTGTGATTGATGAGGAATATTGGAGAGGTTAATGGGAGGCACTAGAGCTGACCAGGAGCAGGAGCCTCTTAATTGAGGGAGCCATGGTTGCATCATGGTGCATGCCACTCCACACCTACCCACCCACCATGACCCATATTTGTCACTTGAAACTCCACCACATTTTATTTGAAAATTGCTTTCCAAGTGATGGAAGATGATTAAAGTAATCAATAATTAATTAGACCACCACTACCCTTTGATACGAAAATCATGGATTGCTTAGCCAATGGGCACTGCCAGCTTGATTTATTTTATTAGGAATCTTAACAAGTAAGTTTAGATATAAAGCTTCATTCAATGTCAATTCTAGAGGCCCCTTGTTTTCGGAAATTTCCAGCCTTATTGTATGAAGTAGACACTTGATAGTAACTCATTAGCCATTACTTCAGTATTAAATTCACAAATTAAAAAAAAAATGTAAGAAAACATTAATGTAGACTACATTTTTAATTTATAGATATGTGTTACCTTGGCGATTAGATCACCTTTCATACAGCCAATTTAATTAACTAAAAAATGTTGGTAAAAATTAAATTATAAATAATATTATTTTCAAATATTTTATCATTATTATTTTTATTTTTAATGCACAAGATTTTAAATTTGATTTTCGAACCAATAAAGTAGATACATGATGAAAAAAAAATCTTGCTATTTATTTCTATTAATCTGGCTTTTTCCTTGAAATTTACATTTTTTAAAATTTTAAAAAATTTTAATATATAATTGTTGAAATTGAACACCTAGCTATAAACACAGTTGCATAATGACAAAAATTAGGTGCAAGGAGAATACAATATTTACCTATGTCCAAAGCAATAAAAGACAATATTAATCAATCTATTATAACCACCCGTTTAGGCTAAATGAGTGTGATTAAGTGAGTTGATAGAACTTTAATTCATATAATTAAAAAATTGATGAAACTTAAGAGATCGGATATGCAAAAACCAAGAAGTATGCCATGGTGGGCTTCTATGATGATAGCACATCACGTCTTTCATGGGGCTTAAACAATGATCACTATTCAATAATTTCATATAAATTATCTTATGCTTAGATGATAAAATTAAAGCACAATTTAGCTTTCATATAGTTCTAAACATAGGGTTAAAAATAGGGTAACGATTTTTTATATGACCCGATAACGTATTATCAACACATATTTAATCAATGTCTGAATATTGAAATATTTAATTCTTGTGATAATTTTATTTAATTCAATTATAATATAAAAATATTAATCGTTATCATAAAATATTTTTATCTTTATAATTCAAACTCATTTGTCAAAGAGAGTCTCGCAAAATCTTCCTTCTTTTCCTCCAATTACATTTGAAAACTTACCTCACGGGTTCTCTCCATATTTCATTATCAAGAAGTGTATCCGACACATTTTATTCTACGATTTCTTTATAAAATATAAATTCAATCGGCCATATCAATTTTCTGTTAATAAATTAGTAGGAGTGTTTATTCCTATTTATAACTCTTCTCTAGAGTTCATTAATTTTCAAACTTATTATTAATTTATTTAAGAAATCATATTAGTTCATGTCAACATAATGTTTATAAAATATTATTTAATTTGTAGTAAATCCTTCCACTAAAAAAAAATTTAATTTTAAGATCATATAAAAAAATTCAACATTTAGGACAAACTTTGGGTAGCTTGCACCAATCAATTCCGGCAAATAGGTTGGGCTTGTCAACAGGGAGTGGCCCATCTTCTTGCCTTAATTAGTGGAAATATATAGTTATCGGATATTCATCAACTTATAATATAATCAATAAAGTTGACAAATCACACTATAATAATAATTGAAAAAATCCATTTAACAAAAAGGTATAATATATATATATATATATCAAAATAATTTATTTTGAACTCGAAAAAGGAAAAAAAATGGGATTAACAAAGTGCAATCTAACTTTTTTCATGTACATTAAGGTAACCTAAGAAGAACAAAAACATATTTGATATTTTAAATTAATGTCATCTTTCTTTGTCGTTTGAAAAGATTCACCAAATCAAGAGTGGTAAAACGGTAACGAAACCAAAGGAAAAAGCAAGCGAATATTATGGCGGAGACAACGCAGAGGAGATTGGTTTGGTTGCTTTGCAAATTTATGATTCTCTATCACTTTTCAAATTTTTAATTTTTTTCATTAATTTTATTTATTCATTTAAATTTTGTTGTTTTCTTAATAGAGCAATTCTTATTTACTTTTGTTTCTTTTTGACACGGCCATCTATTTTTTTTAATAGAATAATCTCTAATGTAAAGATTTGTTTTTAGGGCCGGAAAAATACAAATATCTTTGGGAAGGACATTAATCACTAGACTAATTAGCACGTAGAACCCTAGGTTCCCTAATTTGTATTCATTGCTAAACTCGGAAAACATTAGATAATATTTTATTGTTGATCAAAATATAATAAATCCTTTGTTTGTGACCTACCAAAAAGTGACATTCACGTTCTTATCTTATCTTGGATAGGGTAGAATATTAGGATACTATATGATGTATATACTTGATGGATTAGGTCTTATCTAACAGGTAAATAAATTTTTGTTTCAAAGACTAATAAATTACCGAGATGTAAATTTTAAATTAAATATAATTTTTTTAACGATATTCATTTTAATTTAAATTTTGATGTAATAATTAGATTAATTGCATACTTAATTTTTTAATTTATTAGATTTTTGATTAAATAATTGTGAAAAATTAAGTGTATTTTTTATTATAAAACTATTTTAAAAATAATTTAAATAAAATTTTCATTTTATTTTAAGTTCATCCTTCAAATGTAAATAATTTTTTACTTAAGTTTTTTTTATAAATTTTTAAAATTTTTAATATCAAAAATTCAAAAATTATTTTCACCACTTTGAATTTTTTTTAAATGATAGCATAGATTTTTTTTTTTACATTTATAAGAAATTTTAAATTAAAATCTATTATATAAGATCTTTGATTTGAATATTTAATTTTTAAATTTTTAATAAGATTTAAATTGAATCAAATTAAAATATCAGATATACAATAAATTCAATCAATATTTAGAGGAGTAAAATAAAAATAGATATAATTTAATTTTTAATATATATTTATCTTAATTTTTATTATTAAAAAATTTAATAAAATTAAAATAAAATTTTAAAACAATATCAATAAGCCATATCTATGGAGTATCAAGTTTTTGAGATATTTTCTTAAATTACAAAAGAAAAAAAATGTTGAGATAATTTAATTTTTTTCATAACATGAAAAATTAAATTATTCACAAGATTCAAAGAACTCCAAATTTCTAAGTGTTGTGAAAAAGTGATTTTAACTAGAATTTTAAAATTTTAAAATATTAAAAGACTTTACCAACCAAATGAAAAAAAAAAAGAAATATCTTTCTTTCATTTTTTTTACCGACAAAATATTTAATAAAAATACTTTTGCAAAAGCAAAATTTATCATATTTTGATACAAAAAATTACAATAGAAAAGACATGAACATTAGATAATTAGAAGATAACTTTGGATAAATATTCCGATAGAGAACTAGATTATGTTGGTAGTATCATTAGCCTTTTTTTTTTTTCCTTTCTAGAGTTCCTTGTGGTGTTTGTCTCAATATGTAAGTCTTTGGTTATTCTCGTAGGATACAAGTGATAGTGGTGTTTATTGGAAACAGATATGCACTACTTAATTAGATGAAAATTAGGGTTCAATTTCCAAATGTGTCAATTCACGTTGGCTATTGTGTCATTAACCCACCACCATTACTCTATTTTGGATTCTAATTGAGCAGCATTTATCCATAAATCCATGAATTAAGTTAATGCGATTTGATGTTTGGCCGGCGAAGGAATAATTAGGGTATTGAAGAATATGTAACCGTATCCTTTGTTACATATTCAAGAGAAAAAGGTTTGAATTTTTACTATTGCTTGAGAAATTAAAAATGATTCACATGCTAAACTTAATGTCACATAACAGAAGATCAAGATGTAAATTTGTACATATATATATATATATATATAAATATAAAATTTTATATTAGGTCTACCTTTTAATTCAAACCCATTATATCAATTAATTCAATTTTATATTCATATTGAATATATACTAAATTAAGCTCTCTTATTAAAAAAAATTTGAGGATTTTTTTATGGATAATTTGAATATAGAAAAAATTTGATGGAGAAAAAAAAGTGACAGAGAAAGGGAGAGAACAAAGATTAAAAACAGATGTTTTTTAAATATTTTATTTTTATCTATTTATGTTTTTACTTATTTTTAAGTAATTATTAAAAACCTTAAAATAAACTTATTTTTTAATTTAAACTATAATTTACTAATTGGATTAATTGTATATTTAAATTTTAATTTAAATAATTATAAAAAATTAAGCATATTTTCGTTGTTAAAATATTAAAAAATGACTCAACAAACTTTATATTTCAATTTGAATCAGTTTCTTAATTTTAAATAAATTTTGACTCCCAAATTATTTTTGTGAATTTTTAATTTATAATAAAATAAAATTAAACAAATAAAATTTTAATACTAAAACATAATTTTTTGTTATGACATTTGGATTTTTTATATAAAAAAATTTTAAATATAAAATTATTATACAAAATTTTCAATTTCAATAATTTCTTAAAGAAAAATTAACTTGAATGATAAAGTTTCAATTAAACTAAATTTAAATGTTAAATATACAACTGGTCGTATAATCGATACTTGAAATACTAAAATAAAAAACGGGCATAATTCAAAGTTTTTATATGTTTAGTATTATTTTTAAATTATTTTAAACAGTCGTCAAAATTTTGAAAATCCCATTTAATTTTGTTGTAATTAAAAATTTAAATATAAAATTAAGTCAATTTATAATACAATTTAAATTAAAAAACAAACTTAATATTTTTTGCTTTATATTTCCCTTAATTTTTTAATGTATTTTTACTTTTTCCTCCTTTTCGATATTTTTCCTATGCCATTTAGAGGATTAATGCCTTAAGTTTTGTCTCATTCAAATACATAGCTCAAGCTTTGTTGGGATCTAGAGACTTAAGGCTTTAGGTTGATTGGAACAGGAAATGCAACCCAAGATTAAGGTGTATGGTTTAAAAGCGACATTAAAATAACAAGATTATTTAGGCCAAACTTAAATTATTGCCATATTTGTCAATCAAAGAGTTTCAATGTAATTCAATTGTTATAATCCTTAATTAATGAGTTGAAAGTTTGAAATTTAAAATCTTTTCACTTCAAATCACTTATGATCTCTTTTTGCAGTGTGGATCTATGACCCACCTCTGATTAGAAACTTCTTTTGACCTTTAGCTCAAAGAAAAGATTGAGAAGGCATAAATGAAGGAAAAATTTTCTCTTTTACTTTTCTTGCCGTGCTAAAAGGAAAATATAGTGGGACAGAAGGTCCAATAGAAGTTCAAGGACTTCCAATTTTTACCCTCAACTATTTTCTTTTCCCTAGTCTTGATTCCTTTATTTTGCAAATAAAAGTTTGGCTTTACTTGAGATGGGCATAGAGAATTTGAGGATTTCAAGATGAACTGATAGATATATAATTGGAGATGAACACTTTCCCACTAACCAAACACTAAAAAATTTCATCTTAACACATAATTATGTTTTTCCCCTCAAATTGAAATTGATTGGAAGGAAAGGAATTGACAGAATATTGGTTAGATGAAGGGAATTTGTGAATCTGGTTTGAAAAAAGAGAAGAAGAAAGGAGTAGAATGGTGTCAATTGCCACTATAAAAAAGTCAGGCAAGTTAGCTGGGTAAAGTGGTGACCGTCTTTGTTGGAAGCTTAAGATAGAAAGCCATAAAGTTGGCAAAATGATGGTTGTGATGATGTTCTGGTGAGGCACAAGCTAAACTGCACATCATATCCAACTTTCTATTTCCTCGAATGAATTCAGGCCCTTAATAAATATTTTTCAAGTAAATAATTTAACATTATCATATCGATGATATGACCTAAGGATCGACATCGGATTGGTTCAATCCAATTTGAAGATATAAAGATTAAATGGGACCTATTAAAGAAGTTCATCAATCTTTTTAAAATGATGAATTGAGTTGAGCTAGATAATTAAAAAATATATAATTCATGACCTTATTTGTGGATTTATCTCATGAAATCATACAAAATCATATTTGTGGGTTATTTTAATGGTTGATTTAATAAGTTCTCTATTAACTATATATAAGTTTGTATGAGCTAATTCAATAAATTTTATATTTTATGTCAATTTTAAATATAAATACGATAACTTTTAATATAAAAATTAAATAGCAAACGAATAAATTAAACTTTTATACTCTTATTATTGAATATACAATAAAGTCCGCACAATTTTTAGATGCATTATCAAAATATGCAAAGTAAAGATTTAAGATAATATTAATATCTATTTAACAGAAAAACGAATGAATTAGATGATCTTAAAATCATCATCATAAGATGAATTAGAGCATAAACAAATGGAATATGTATGTATCCACCAGAGAGGCACTGAAGACCTAACATCAAAGCCCTCCATTTAGAAGACTAAGCTTGACCAAATCATCCTTCATTTCATATTTGCTCTTGAGGAACCTCACCCACAAGCGCCGAGCCATTTTTCGAATTAAATCCCTGTAATGCTGATGATACATATATTTTCAAATTTATAAGCGAAAAATTGATAAAAAATACTTATTGATTACATTATTATTATTTTTTATAAATAAATGTTTTATAGTTTCAAATTTATTATATAATTTGATGTTAAATTTTAGAAGACCAAATAAAATCAACAAATAATGTGATATAATGGACTTGTTCAGTGGCTTCAAGGAACCAACCCAACTGTAATATCATTTTACATATTTATGATCCAAATGGGTTGACAAAATTCAAAATTTAAGGCCCCTAAATTGATTCCTGTCTAGAGGAATAAATTTAAACCTTCTACATGCCTACATATGAAGCACTTCGCTTAATGTTAAAGCTTTGGCAAAGCCAATTCGCTTGGAACTCATCCACTATAGCCTATGGTACCAGTATCATACAAAAATCAGTCTAGGAATCCAATTTTGCAGTCATACCTAGTGTGACTGTTGTATACAAGATATCATTATGAAGAATGAAGCATTACAAATGTTGCCTTCAACTCCAAATCTTTGTCTCTTTCCACACAATTATTTAAACCAACCATGATGGAATTTTGAATCAAAGTAGAATGAAGCAATTCCCCAAGAACTGCTAGAGGCGATACACTCCTATAAATTCAATTCTAGTTCTCTTGCTGTCAAGGCATATTTGATATGGTCACGTTTGGGAATGCTGACTCGTTGCAGATGCTGAGTCCTGCTTCTGTTCTGTGTTGGCATGTTGCAGACTTGCTAGTCTTTCTGCTTCAGCTTTCTCTAGCAAAGCTTGTCTCTGCATAGCATTCATCATCTCCTTCATAGTCTTCTCCTCTCCTTTCAGCTGCATTTCCATTAAGAACTTAGCTTCCTTCTCAATTGGTTTGAAGTACTCGTCAATGGCAACTTCCTGCAGAACAGAACCGATTTATAAGTGCAGTATCTAAATGTAGATAGAATGAAATCACAACACTGCTAGTCAAATCTTTACAGCCTCCATACAAGTGGCAATGATAAATATAATCATGACCCAATGTGGCATTGGAGATACAGTTTCACTTCTAAATGTTTGCTACTAAGTTGGACTGATCAAGCTCCTGAAGTACTAGGATAAAATCATCAAGAATTCATATGAAAGAAAATCAAGATCATCGACAAAAAAGAATGAAGACTAGCACAGTTAGAGTGCAGCAGACACTTCATTTAACGAGGCAAATCGATCCTTTGCATCTAACATCCGAAAAGAGCTAAGGTGAAAAATCTAATGGAAACCTTCTTCGCTCATATCTTTTGAAATTCTTGAAATATTAAAGTAGTATATTATGTATTCCATATGCTGGGAGAAGAGGCAAACAAATTGCATTAACAGTTTTCTTATAAAAAAAAGTTCAATAATAATTATAATCTTGGGAGAAGAGACAAAAATTAGGAAATTCTTTGAAAGCCAGTTGGCTTCCATGCAGAATTCATATGTCAAGAAACCTAAGACGCATGAAAATCTAGCAAGCTAATTGTCGATTGCTTTATTCTCAGTGCGGAGTAATCAAGGTGCTAAAAAGAAATACATACGTCACAAGAAAAATCTTACAAAATCAACAGCATTTATGATCTGATATGTATCTAAGTGACCACACTGTGCTAAGAAAAGTGGGACAAACCGTTTCTTCAAGCTTCCTATTTAACGTTTGCATCTCCTCAACCATCCGACGAACCTCAGATAATATAACCTGCTCAGGGATTTTTCTTATTGTGGCTTTCTTTTCCTGTGCCTGGACAGAGAGAGAAAGCAAAAGAGAGACGGGTCAAGTTCATTGAGATAGAAAGCTAAGAGAAAATATAAGATTTCAGGGGAATGATCACATTCACGGTTTTGCCTGGAAATGGCAAATGCTAAAAAGCATAACCTGAATAGAAGAGACATTAGAGGAAAAAACTTAAAATAGAAAACACATAAAATTAAAATAAAAATTAACACAGCCAAACTTGATTATAAAACAACCATTACTACTGTAGGGAAAATAGTTATTGCATTCCACACCTAGATATTGTGCTCCAGAATAAGATTTTGAATCTGAAATCACACAGCCATGGTTAAATTAAGTTGCACATTGGTGTCAACTTCACCTTTCGGACCTCCACAAGGAAATCAGTCTTTATATTATGATTAGGCAGAGAACCAAACTCATTGAGATGGAAAACTAAGAGAATGTATCAGATTTCAGGGGAATGATCACATTCACAGTTTCGTCTGGAAAAGGTAAATGCTAAAAAGCATAACCTGAATAGAAGGGACACTAGAGAAAAAAAAAATTAAAATAGAAAACAGGTAAACTTGTTTCTAAAATAAAATCAACATGACCAAACTTAATTCTAAAACAACCATTACTACCATAGGGAAGAAAGTTATCGCATTCCACACCCAGATATCGTGCTCCAGAATAAGATTTTGAATCTGAAATCTACACAGCCACAGTTAAATTAAGTTGCCAATTGGTGTCAACTTCACCTTTTAAAGCTCCACAAGGAAATCAGTCTTTATATTATGATTAGGCAGAGAGCTAAACTCAGTGAAATTGGATTGATCAATTTGCTCTATCCAAAACAGGCAAAGTTTTCAGTTTTTGTTCTTGCTCGTCTTTGGAGGCAAGGCAGCCCCCTTCCCCAAAGTGAAGTAATACTGTGCATTTTCCCTCTTCTTACACACTGATTCACGAGTTTTGGTCTGGTTAAGAAAGAATTATGACATCCTATTTATTAACATGTTGCCCACATGCCCCCTCTGCGAAGGCCCTTTCTTTTCACTTGTTTGGCATTTAAAATTGCAGAGTGGGGTGGAACTCATGATCTTTTCGTCCACCCTACTTCTAAAAGGTGACATATGCCATTTCACCCAAAAGGAATTGAGATTATCCTTCTTGTACTGTAGAGTCCAATTATCACTAAGTAGCAAAAAGTAAATGAGGGAAAGTTAATGAGTAGATGGGGAGATGCATCCATAGACGCTCATAACCCAATTAACACACCAACTCTATGCATCATGGAGCTAGCAAATATATGACTTGAAAAAGACGGCTATTCTTAATCCACATACCTTTTTTCCCCAAATAGTTTGTGAACAAAGATGACTAGATTAGCAGTGCATGATGACAGTTCTTGAAATATTATACTAAGGAGTCCATTAAATCAATTTATGAAGGTAGCCTATTTGTGGAATTATATTTCAAAGGAATGCCAGAATGCTTCAATTTGCTTTCACCACTAACTAAATCCAATGATTTTCTTGACACTGTCTACCTTTTTGCCTTTTCTTTTCCTTTTCCCAGTCCCACAGCATACCAGTCTAAGCAGCACAGAAGCAACAACCAAAAATTGACATCAATGAAGGAAAATATTAAAAACAGGAGTATCTAGCATCGTTGAAGACCAAATGATTTCCAGTAAAAAAACAAATGGTGCATATACCATAGAGAATTCTCCTATTCCATAATCAGTCTGCCTGTTGATTAAAACTCGGAGTTCTATGATGCTAATAAGAGATGAGAGCATGCACATGGTTTTATTCATGAATAGCACATATAAATGAATACATGATACCTTCTCAACAAGAATCACACATAAAATTATAATCTGTAAGCTCTTGTCAGCGATGTCCATGTAATGTACTAGGACACCTCTAAACATCACACACAACTCTATATGGTTATTACATCTAAAGAGAAAGTCCTAGCTGACCATGCAGAAGGAGAGCTCAAGACATTAACAACATGTTTGGTTTGTAGGAATGCAAATTCTTTTCCTATCTTATTGCAAATGGAATTACGTTTCTAATGTTTCATTCATTTTTACCAAAGAATTGTAATTCTTTGATAAGCTCCTATTCCTCGAAAACCTGAAATAATCATTTCGAAGTGAACCCTCAGAGCAACTATTCCATGGAAACAAGAATTACTTATAATTTTTTTTTATTCTCAGTATACGCTCGAAAAAATTGTTAAATTACTATCACATATATATATAATTATAACAACTTTAGCTTTCTTTTTTCTCTTCATATTTTTTCACAAATCTACAAAGAAAAGAGAACAACAGAGAAAGCGTAAAATATCACATTATCATTATTAAAATATTCATTAATATTAACATTCTTTTTTATAATATTAATATTTAAAAATAAAAAAATTATTAAAGTATTATATAATTAATATTATTCTCATAATAAATTATTATTATAAAATATTTTTAATGAATATTATTTTAATTAAAAAATTAATTATAAAAAATATTTATTAATTTATAATTAATTTAGTTAAAAGGTATACTAGTCTTTTAGACTTATTCCAACTAATTCCTACCTTATTCTTTGATGAAACAAACACATAAAAACTGATTTATGTTCTATTCTATTCCAATGAACTAAACATGATAATAATTATTCTATTCTATTTTTTTTTTAAATTCCCGAAGAATACCTATTCCATTCTTCCTGTATTTCATTCTGCAAACCAACCATACTGTAAGAAAAGCCAAAAAAACATATTTGTGCAGTCAAGAACAAGAACAACAGAAGAAGCAGCAAATATAGCCACAACGGAAATAACAGAGATAGCAACAAACAACAACAATAAGCACAAGAATTTCATCATCAACAAGTTAATTTGCATGAAAAACCTGTTGGAGATGCTTCTCAAGCTCCAATCTATAATTGCGAATTCTCCTTTCTTCATAACCAGAAAGGACCCTCAGGTAGAACATAGCTTTTCTCCCAAACTCCAAAACCTTCTTCATTCTGTTACGGGCTTTCAGCAGCTAAGATACAGGTTTTCCTGAACGAACAGCAAAATACAAATTACAAAAGTCTTGACATACTTATCTACAAGACATATAACCGTAAAACTTTTGGTTGATAAAAGTACCAGAATAAGTTTCTCGTACTTGTAGGATTATGATTTAATTTTACTCGATATAAGTAAGTCTTACACAATAAAATTTCATTAGAGAATAATAACTCTTCTTTTCTAAAAAAAATCTTGAACTTCGTTTAAGCAAACAAATGCCCCAAAACCCACCATTCTCTTTCACTTACCCATCTTTCTCTCATTTTTTTTTTTTTTTCACTTTTTCTCTCATGTTCCCAGTCAGACACACCTGTTCCACCACCACTACCACCACCATTTTAAACTGTGGGTTCCTTCAAAATCCCATAACAGTACAATTCAGTACCCTAATGCTCTTAAAAATTCTAAAAGCCCTAACATTTTTGCTCTGACTTCCCCACCTATTCTATAATTTTCTCACTTACAAATCATCATTCACCACCCTGGGTTCGCATTTCATATTCTCTTTCAAAATCCCAGAAACAAATTACCTATCAAAATCAAAAAGTGCACCTTAGCCAATCCCTGGAAACTTAATAAGAACCTAACAAACCCGGAAATCCAACTCTCCCATCTAATGGAGCACCTACTTCACCACTAATTTCCTATCTTTCAAAACCAAATATTAATATCAATTGGAGAACAAAATCTTAAGCAAATATTATAAAGACAAATCAATTTGAAACCAATTCAGATAGATTTATCCATTCATAGACACTATTGAGATAGGAGACATATGCATTCTTGAAACAGTAAATCCGTTAAACAAATTGAACGAGAGCTGTATAACCGAAACAAAAGAAGGTGGTAACCTGGTCCTCAGGACCTTGAATCGCCGGCACGGTGTTGTGGTGATCAGAGCTGCAACAACTGAAAGAGAGACAGGGTAAAGAGGAGAAGATGAGACGCAGCTAGACAGCGATAGAGGGAGATTCAATATGTACAGAAGAACTTAGTGGCCCTCTGCGGTGGAGGACGGGGTGGTTCGCGCAGTTCTGGGTCGGAGTGAACGGGGGTGTAAGCAGAACATGGGGCTTGGGTTAAAGCAGTAGGTGGTCATTCCCTGGTATCTTTTCCTAAGCCTTTTGGATTTTTACAAAATACTTTTGTTATCCAAATTGACATTTCTTCAAGACTTTTAACCTTCTGATTTTTTTTGGGGTCATGCTGTAAAGCAGGCATTGAAGCTTAACTTAACCTAGATTACCCAATTAGTAAGTTAATTGGGTAGAAACTTTTATGTTAACATACAAAAATTGCTTCATGTGATTGGTAAAATACAATGATGTCAAGATAATATCAAACAATTATTTTTCTGAATGAAAATTAAAAAAATAAGTTACCAATACCATTCTTTATTATGGAATTCTTGGAGCAAAGTGCAATTTAAAGCATCTTGTGACCTTTGCATCTTTCCGTTTAAAGTAAAGTAAAAATTCCAAAAAATTGTACTCTTAAAATTAAAAATTCATTCTATTGGTGTATGTCTAAATCCGTTGAGTTGGGGTAAAATGCAAATCTCTTTGAAATCAAATACAACTATATTACACAAGTTTGCCGCATAATCGAGCTCTTGTCTTTGATTTATTTATCTTGAGCTCACCTGAATTAATATTGACATTATAATATAATTACAATTCAGATGCTCATACCTTAAACTTTTAAGCATAAATAGATTAATAATTTTGATAACTAACTCATTTATTTTGGCATAGAATGTTTGGTACAATTTTTTATATTATGGTTAAGTTTTAATTATAAAATTTCATATGTCACATTGAAGTTTTAAATTTAAATAATTAATCTTGAAATTTTTTCTTAATAAGTATTGATATTATATGCAACTCACCAACCGTCACATCTCATTGAGATATTTGAATTGTTATAAGTTATAATATTAATTCAAAGTTCAACAAGAGAAGGGATTGATGTTAAAATTCTAAAGAAAATTAATTATTTTAATATCAAATTATCTTCAATTGCAAAAAAAGTATTATATGTGTGGTAGATTTGACAAAGAAATGTATAGTTTTAATTATTAAAATGTGACTAGCCTCGTTTACAATTCACATGAATTAGAGAAGGATATTCCTTTACTTATGGGGTCAAATGTTATCAAAATTTAATAAAAATAAAATTTGATCCATGCATTCATTGTTATATTTAAAATGTTAAATATAAGTAAGAGTCATTCTTAAGATTTAAGAGCAAAACACTCTCCATATATTAGATATATTATTTTTAAAAAATACGGTTATAAAAAGCAAATTAATGCATGTTACAATCGGTACAAACTGATTCCCAAATTGAATGCCTATAAATTGAGCTTGAAATATTATGTTAATTTATGGACATTGATCAGATTTTTTTGCCCTTAAAGTCATGTTAATTAACATATCAAATAATAAGTTAAACAAACACTACATTCCAACCAGCCAAAAAAAAAAATCAAACAATGATATATGTTCTTCAAGTCTTTCTAGAAAATAATAAAAAAAGTAATTATGTATATGATCCAAACTGAAACTAAAAGCAACAATCATACTAAAACATAGGTTCACTACGTGACTCGACAAGTTACTTCATTTATAACTGAAGCTCATCAAGCAAAAGACTCAAGATGATTCATTATTCATTAAGAATTACAAACTAATCAAAACGCTAAGGAAAAGTGGCTCACAATGACTTTCGAGCTCGCTATTTATTTTTATACAATCTATCTTATAAGAAGAACTTCACAAAGAGATGCGATAGATATCTAGTGACATGCCCTAACCTTTGCTATTATGATTTTTTTCTTCATTACATTTTTAATCCCAACCAAAATGGAATGACATGCAAAGAACAATATATTATGCATATTTTTTATATACAAGGTAAGTAAGTTAGTTACTCCATGTGGCCAAGAAGAAAGTCTTGCTGGCATGTCAGCTTTGATAGATTCCCTTTCATGGTTTTGACATATGCCTTTGTCTTCCAAATCACCATGCTTTATTAAATTAAAATGGAAAAGGAAAATAGGCACACCAAGGTCATTTTGAGTCTCTATTTCGGGGAAGCATAAAGCCAACAAACTCCACCTTTATTTCGAGGATAATGCGTTATCTTCAGTATACAATAATAAACAAACCAACAATTTGAAATAAAATTTAATTTATTTCAGCCAAGCAATCAAAAGAATAACAAAATGAAATAAATTTACAATAACTTAGAACACGTAAAACTGTCTTTTTGTTAGATCGATACTAGAGTTTGACTTTATGTCCTTAAGATAAAATTATTCCTTCAATTGGTGCTAGTAGGTTAATGATTAATGTTTATTAGGATATAACAATTTCTTTTTGTGAAAGTTCCATTTCAATTCACAAGAAAATGAATTAATTTTTGGTTGTTATTTCTCAAAAAATAACATTTTTTTTAAAATGAAAAAGAAAAACAAAATGAATTGTTTTAGATGATTGAAATGGTTATGAGGGAGGCTTTTTATAGGTGTCAAAAGATGCTTTGAAGGATTTCAAAGAGTTGCATCCAAAGGAAAATGATGCATCTTTAATGGAAATGTACATGTTCATTCAAAATGAAGCCATAGACCTTTACATTCAAACATTTTTTTTTAAATTTTTTTTCCAACGACCCCTCACATGAATGGAAATTTCGTAAACTTCAAATGACAAATGATATTTGAGATAGTATAGTTAGAAGAAACTACATCAAAATAGGTAGCTTGTTGCTTTGAACCTTCCATAATGACATACCATTAGGCTCACTTGACTAATCAGTGAATGTGATATCTTAAATTATTCAGCCATTATCGTAAAAAAAGATAATAATATTCACATAGTGAGCATAGTTGATTCTCACATTTATGTTCATTGTGGCCCTGAATAACTCTGTTTTATGAGTGCTTTAGAGAATTTAGCCTTATAGTTCTCATAGAAGCCATTTTCACACCCATATAGGTGATTATTTATTAAGAGTATTTTGCTATACCCTACTTGGATTTCTAGGCTATAAGAATTATTAAAAGTTTAACTTATCCTAACACATATTGCAAATAATACTATTTTCACCACAGAAATGGATAGAAGATATTATCACCTTAGTGCAGGTATTGAGACCTTTGTAACTTAGTGGTTCCTTTTGAACTTAGCCCTTGGGATCTCCAATCAGCTAGGTTGGCTTACCATCACGATGATTCTTTTATAATAGGCTTTAATCCTATTTTCCTTGATGAATAGCTTAATGTATTCCTAGATAAACCTTTAATAAGTAAATCCATACAGTTTTCCTTTGACCTTATATAATCAATTGAAATTATTTTATTTGAAAGTAGCTGCTTGACATTATTGTATCTTCGACGAATGTGTCTAAATTTACTACGGTATATGTTACTTTGTACCTTATCAATTATTGATTGGTTTTCAAAATGAATAATATAGCAAGCATACGCTTTGGCCAATATGAAATATCCTCTAGGAAATTATGAAGTCATTCTGCTTCGTCTTCAGCTTTGTTCAAAGTTATAAATTTTGATTCCGTAGTGGACCTTAGTATACATGTTTATTTGGAGGACTTCCATGATATAGCTTCATCTCTAATTATAAAAATATAACCACTTGTTTGAGTGCTTAGTGTTTGATGTCCAATTGACATTATTATACCCTTCAAGTGCAACTGGATTTTAGTATAATGCAGCCCATTGTTCAAGGTATACTTGAAGTATCTCAAAATTCTAATTAATACCTTCCAATGATCTTTACTTGCATTACTCATATATCTATTCAGTTTATTTATAACATAAGCTATATCAGGGCATGTGTAATTCATCAAGTGCATTAAACTATTGATGATACGAGAACACTCTAACTGAGATATGACTTGGCCATTATTTTTTGCTAAATGTAGATTTATATCTATATGTGTTTTTGCTGGATTATTTTCATATTTATCATATGTTTTTCATATTTTCTCAATATAATGTGATTATCATATGTTTTTCATATTTTCTCAATATAATGTGATTAAGATAATACTCGTCCATTTGATGTCTTAAAAATTTTAATTCCTAATATGATCTCTGCTATACCCATGTCTTTCATATCAAATTTTTTGGTAAGTATTCTCCTTGTAGCTTTAATGATGTCATTATTGCTATCTATAATCAACATATCATCCATATAAAGATAAACCATTACATAACCACTTGGTATGATTTTGGCATATACACATTTGTCACATTCGTTGATTTTAAAACTATTTGACAACATTGCTTTGTTAAACATATTCTTACTTTATAATGTTTTAGAAACCAGGTTCTTACGAATATTTAGTATACGAAGCATATAGTTCAAAATGAGTACTTTCCCTGAAATTATCTTAAGCACAATTTTATAAATACCTTTAACTTTAGAAGTTACAGAATTGCCCATAAAAAGCTATCTTCTACCATTAATTGCCACATAAAAAGAGAATATCTTCTTATTGAAATAAATATGATGAGTAGTTCAAGTGTCTACCCACCATTCTTTAGCGTTATCCCCTATGTTAGTTTCAAACACTACATTAGCCAACATCATGTCAGACATATGACTAAATTTGCATCCTATATCCTCAGTCGTACTCCGTGGGTTGTCTTCTAATTTTCTTTCAAACATACGATTATCTTCCTCTATCCTTAATTGTGTAGTCAGATTCTCAAGTCCCATGTCTTTATGCCTATACTTCAAATAATTTGTAAAATCTTTCAAAGATGGTGGTAACCTTTCAAAGATGGTGGTAACTTTTCAATGATAGAACCCACTTGAAACATCTCACTTAGTGTCATATTTTCTATATGTAGCCCATGCAAAATCAGTTGTAGTTTTTGGACCTTACTAATGAAAATTTTTGAATCTCTTAATTTATAATCTAAAAATATGATAATAATGAATTTTTTCATGCCGACATCTTGTACCTTGTATTTCTTCTCCAAAGATTCTTATAGTTCTTTGGTAGTTTTGACTAGACTATAAACATTATTATAATATATTTTTCAATTCATTGAGGATATAACTCTTGCATAAAAAGTCAAAATACTTTCAAGCTTTCACAACAGCCGTCGTAAGTCTATCATTTCCATTTCTTGTCAAAACAGGAGCATCTTCTTGTAAGATATTAGCAAGGTTCAATATTGTGAGGTAAAACAACATTTTCTATTACCACCTCTTGAAGTTCATTCCATTGAACTTTTTTTGGCTTTGCCCATGACTAACATGAGTAGGAACATTCATGGTCGGGCTTGGACTATTTACAATATGTGTAACACCATCAGATGATATTGGCATTCACTAAATAAATATTCAACAAAATAAGATGGTTATAACATGATGATAAAAAATCATAAATCAAATAAATCAAATGTGGATTTTGTATTAAGATTGTTATCTTTAGTATACAATAATAAACAAACTGATAACTTAAAATAATATTTAGTTTACTTTAATTAAGCAATCAAATGAATAATAAACTAAAATACACTTACGGTAACCTACAACACGTAAGACTATACTTTTGTTAGATCGAAGCTAGCCTTTGACTTTATGTCCTTAAGATAAAATCATCCTCTAAGTGGTAATAGTAAGTTGATGATGAATGTCTTTTAGGATACAATGATTTTTTCTTATAAAAGTAGCACTTCAATTTGCCAGAATAACAAATAAACTTATGGTTGTTATCTATTAAAAAATAATTTTTTAATGAAAGAGGAAGACAGAATGAATTATTTTGGATGATTGAAATGGTTATAAGGAAAAATTTTTATAGGTGTCAAAATGTAGCTTTGAAGAAGTGTATCTTTTCAAAGAAATACATCCAAAAGGAAATGATGCATCTTTAATGGAAAGGTAACTTTCCATTCAAAATGAAGCTCTATACCTTTCCATTCAAATGTTTTTTTTTTTATAAATTTTCTTTTCCAACATAAAATAGCGTGCTTGTCTAGCAAAATTATTCAGCCTTTTGCCCAATTTTTGATTCACCATTTCACCCCTTATGCAGTCTCAATGCCCAAGAGCATGAGACACTTTTCTAGCTTCCTAATTGGTATTACTTTTTCGGCTCTATCACTTAAATTTTCATCAGATTTTGCTTCTCCGACAGGATGCTTCCATCCATTACAATTTTCATCATAAAATGGTAGTTCACATTGAAGTGCTTAGACATTTAATAGAAAATTCAGTTTCTATTTAAATGTGTGGTAAATTGATTATCACTAAAGAGTGATGTTGGGTGAATGAAACCTCAATTCCTCTAGTAGCCTAGACATCCATATAGCTTCTTTGAAGCCTCTAATCATTGTAACATATTTAGCTTCAGTGCTTAAAATAGATACTATAGATTGAAGTTGAGCTTTCCAGATCACACAACATCTTCCAAACCAAAAGATATATGTAGACATGGACCCTTCTTTGACCCTATCTCTTACGTAATCAGAAACAACAAAGCTAACAACCCCTTACTACAAATGTCTCATATTTTCCTAAGCTAACCCATAGTTTAAGGACCCAATTGCACTTAAGCAAGGCACACTTATCATTTCTTTCTTTTTATCTTAATTCATAGGGTAACATTAGACAAATAACATGAAATGACTTCCCAAGGGGATGTTAATACCCTTTGTTTAATCCGTGGAAAACTTATTCAAGACCTTCTACAAATAAAATTGTTAAAAAAGCTTTAGTAATTGCTTGGTTTTGTTTCTAAGAATGCTAACGCTAAGGATCTTCTCTACTGATG
The DNA here is from genome assembly GCA_021397835.1 of Moringa oleifera. Lineage (NCBI taxonomy): Eukaryota > Viridiplantae > Streptophyta > Magnoliopsida > Brassicales > Moringaceae > Moringa > Moringa oleifera. The sequence continues at coordinate 4,075,300 of JAJFZO010000566.1, forward strand.
CTAGGTTCTTTATATCAAACTCATAACTTAATATTTCTTTCATTAAGATGAAGTGATTGCATGCTTTTGCTAATGTTTAACATGTCATCCACATACATAAGAAATATTATAGCATTCTTATTGCCAACAACCTTACAGTGGAGACATGCATCAAATTTGCTTCTATTAAAACCTTTTTTCAACATGTACACATCAAAGCATTTATTCATAGCGTAGGAGATTGTTTAAGACCATAAAGTGACTTCTTAAGGAGGCATACCTGTTGCTTCTTGCCCTTAACTTGGAATCCCTTTGGTTGCGTCATGTAAATAATTTCATCATGATTTCCATGCTCAAGCTATCTTGACATCCATCTGCTCAAGCTCCTGACATTCCAAATTTACCTTAGCTAACACCAATCTAATAGTTTTATACTTCACTAATGGGAAGAAGATCTATGTATAGTATATACCTTCCACTTGAGTAAAACCCTTAACCATTGGTCTTGCTTTATACTTTGTAGAACCAAGATTTCACTATCTCTTACCTTGAAGATCTTTACAATCTATAAGCTTTTGCCCTTTAAGTCTATCCATAACCTCCATAAGTATGATTGGCCATTAAAAAATGCATCTTATCCCTTATTATCTCAAAGCGTTTCTCAGCTAAAGGACTTGCCATAGCTTTCTTGAAGTTAACAAGTTTAAGTCTAACAAACTGCTTAATAGAATTGAGAGCATATGTTATGAGCTTTTCTTCTTTTACCAAGCTTGTTTATGATTGAACTTGTTGAAATCTTTTAGGAGGTTTAATGCTCCTCTTGATTTATTAGTTAATTGGCAGTGTTCCAATTGATTCAATTCAGTTGCATTTTCCTTGGTGTCATCAGAATCTACAAAAACTTAATATTTTCTAGAAAATCCTTATGCTTTTTAAATATGGTTGCTATGAAGAAAAGCCAATTAATTCTTGATTCTTCAATGCTTCCACCTTAAAACCTACCCTCTTAGGCACTTTAGGACTCAAACTTGGTTTTTTAAAGTCAATATTCTCCTTGCTAAAATTGGCAAATGGAAGAGCCTTCCTCAAAGACAACATTTTTACTTATCAATCTTTTAAAGCATTTTTCGTACCTGATGCATAAGTTATAGCCCTTAATTCCCTTTAGATACCTAAGAAAGACTCCTTAGTTTCATTACCTTAGGATCAAGCTTTTATTTCTTTTAGTTTACATAAACTACATAACTAAATAACTTGAGATGATTTAAGCTACGCATGCCCTGTTCAAAGTTCTTTTGGTGTCTTGAGAGCTATTGCCTTTGGTAGATATCTATTTTAAGATAGGTTTCAACCATTACATCCTTCCTTGAAACTCTTTTCTTAGACATGAAGTGAAAAACGTACACTTCACTCTCACCATCAAATTTTTGTTCATTCTTTCACACATTCCATTTTATTGTGGTATGCCTTTAACTGTTCTGTGCCTTAGCACTTTTATTTCTTTGCATATTTATTAAAGCTTGGATATAGGACTCTGAGTCATTATCAGTTCTTGATAGTTTTAGCTTTTTTCCACTCAAATTTTATAAGAGAGCCTTTTATTTTTTAAACTTCAAGACACACTCGTCACTAGTTTTGAGCAAGTAGAGACACAGCTTTCAACTATAGTCATCAGCAATACTTAAGAAGTATTAGAAACCACCATGTGTAAGTAACCTTTTAAGCCGCCATAAATTAGCGTGAATATAATCCAAGCTAATCTTGGCCTTATGGATTATAGTTGACATAAATTAAAGTCTATGCAACTTCCCTAACATATTATTCACAAAAGCCAAGATTGTTTATGTCTCTGTCACTAAACAACCCTTGTTTACATAGCTCTTGTAGAGCCCTTTCACTAAGCTATGTTGTTTTACTCCTTTTGACATCACAAGTGATTCTTTCAAGACTTCTAAATGCCTTTTTTCTAACTTGAATGTATATCTCTTACTATCAAGGGATCCTAAGCAAATGATGTTCTTCCTCAGCTTAGGAACATACCTCAACTTCTTCAGCATTTTGGTGGTTCCATTATGAAGCTTTGAAACCATTGAACCAATGCTTTTCACAGCACATGATTGAGCATTTCATGTCACCATTGTTAGAAATGTGTCTTAGATGTTGCTAGAAGTTGAAAAAAGTAGTTACTACAAGATACTCATTAGTCTTTTAAAAATAGTTACAATTGTAGTTACACAGTTTTTTAAGTTTTAACTATTGGTTTATGTGTGATCTACTATCACATTATTTTAATCTTTCAATTAAGTTCATCACGTATATAAGTTTATTTGACGAATGAAATTTATATGATTATCTAGAATAAACAAATGGTATCAGAATCTTATTCTTAAGGGATCAGTATTACAAGCCGAGAGTGAGTTGAGTTTGAGTGTTTTAAAACAAACATATTTCTTTTCTAACTCATATAACTCAAGTGAATGTTATGGCCTCAAAGAACTTCGCACTAGTTAAATCATGGGCTGTAAAGATGATTACTTATTTACAGGCTTGAGATTTATGCGATATAATGGTAAAAAAACTAGAAATTCTACCATTACGTGAAAATCCTACAGCGTAAAAAATGAAGAATCATCAAGAAATAGCCTTTAAGAAGTTCAAGGCTAAAACTTGCCTATATTCAACTATGTATGAAAATTTTTTTATGAAGATCATGACTCTTCAAATAACCTTTCAGATATAAGAATATCTCAAGTATGAATTTCAAGGCAATGAAAAAATTAGAAATATGCGAGTGTTGAATCTAAGATGAGGGTTTAAGTTACAAAGGATGAAAGACTCTAAAATTGTCAAAGAGTATACAGATAGGTTGCTAGAAGTTATTAGCAAGCTTAGGCTTCTTGCTCAGGACATCTTTAGTAGTAGAATTGTTGAAAAACTGCTAATGACTCCGCTTGAAAGGTTTGAAGCCAAGATTTTTGCATTAGAGGAAGTCAAAGACCTTATAGAGATCACATTGTTAGAGCTTCTTAGTGCTGTGGAATCCCTTGAACAAATAAGACAGATAAGAGAAAATAATGGTTTGGAAGGTGTTATGAAAGCCAAACTACAAAGCCCATGATTCCAGCAAAGGTATAAAGAAAAAGATGAAAGAAAAACAAAAGTAACTCAAGTGTTAATACTGATAGTAATGAAACTCATGGAGCAAGCAATAGTGATGCAAGTAAAAATGGTGTAAATTACAATAAAAGAGTCAATTATCTTTCCTATCAATAGTATGGCAGAACCAATCACCATCATTTTAAGCATTGGAGCAGGCCTGATGTAAAATGTAATAAATGTAACCAAATAGGTCATGTGAAAAGGATTTGCGAAAATAAAGGGAAGTAACAAGTAAATAAAACTTAATTATGAATAAAGTGAAGGAGGAATAATTGTTTATGGCTTCCTGCTATATAAACAGTAGCTAAACTGAAACTTTGTTAGTAGATTTGGGCTGTACATCACATGACCAATAATGCTAAACTTTTTAAAGAACTTCACAGAACATCAATTTTCAAAGCCAAAGTTAGAAATATAAATTATATATTTATTGAAGGTAAAGGTTCTGTTGTAATTAAAAAGATTTTTAGTATTAAAGTAATTATTAATGTCTTATATGTTCTAGAAATTGATCAAAATTTATTAAGTGTTGGTCAATTACTTGAGAAAGGTTTTGAAGTCCATTTTGAGAATAAGCATGTGTGATTAAAGATGTAAAAGGGCTAGAAATATTTACCCTTAAAATAAATCGGAAGAACTTCTCACTTGATTTGATGGAAAAAGAGCAATCTGGATACTAAGCTTTTATAAGCCTCATTGACATTTGGCATAAAAGTTTAGGGCATTATCATAATTCTTCAATTATTTTAATTCAGAAATATAAACTAGTAAAAGGCTTAGATCCCTTAGAAAAAAGCATCTTAAGTTGTAAATTTGTCAATTTGATAAGTAGATAAGGTTGCCTTTTTCAAAAAAGGCTTGAAAGGCTTCTAAGAAGCTTCAACTAGTGCATACAGACATTGAAGGGCCATTCAAAACACCATCACTCAAAAGTAGTAAGTATTATATTACCTTTATAGATGATTTAACAAGAACGTATTGGATATACTTCTTCAAGTTCAAATCTTCAGTAACTCCTATATTTTGGAGATTTAAAAATTTAGTGAAAAATCAAAATGACTTCAAGATAATGGCATTAAAGTCAGAAAATGGCAAAGAGTATACCTTAAAAAAGTTAAATAAATTTTACGAAGAGGTTGGAATTGAGCATAAACTTACTGCTCCTTATATTCCATAATAAAATGGAGTAAGTGAAAGAAAAATAAAACCATTATGGAGGTGGCTTATCGTTTGGTGCATCAAAAAGATTTACCTAAAATATTTTAGGCAGCGGGAACTAATACTGTTGTTTTTTTGCTGAATAGATTACCCATAAGAAAACTTCACAATCAAACCCCTTATGAAGCATCATATGGTTATAAATCTTCTCTGCTAAATTCGAAAGTTTTTGTTTACTTGTGTTTCTCTCATATTCCTCAGGTTAAGAGAGATAAAATGGATAAGAAGTTTGAGCCTAGAATCTTCATAGGCTATACTAACACCTCTAAGGCCTATAGAATATTTCAACCTCAAACAAAGAAGATAATCATCAGCAGAGATGTTATTTCTATGGAAAAAGAATAATAGGATTGGAAAACAAGTGTTGGAGATTAACATTTTGGTGAAATACAATCCTATGAAGAAAATATTAATGATGGGCCAATTAGAAGTAGTAGATTACTCTTTGGTCTTTATGTAAGATGTAATGTTATAATATGTGAACCAACAAGTGTTGATGAAGCAACGTTGGAGTCAAAATAGAAAGTTGTTATGAAAGAAAAATTTTGAATGATTGGGAAAAATCAAACTGGGAAACTTGTTAAAAGATCTCAAAACAGAAAGGTTGTTATGCTGAAATGGGTTTTCAGAATAATGTTCAATTTTGACAGATCTGTAAATAAGTATAAAGCATGGCTGGTTGTGAAAGGTTATGCACAAGTTTTCAATGTAAATTACTTTGAAACTTTTGCTCCTGTGGCAAGGCTTGATATCATACATTTATTGCTTGCTATTATAGTGCAAAAAGGTTAGAAAATGTTCCAAATATACATGAAATTTGCTTTTTTTAATTATCTTTTAGTGAAAGAGATTATGTTAAACAACCTAAAGGCTTTGCTATGTAAGAGCAAGAGAAAAATGTATATTTATTGAAGAAAGCTTTGTATGGTCATAGGTAAGCTCCAAGGACTGCTAAACTTGGGTTTCATTAAAAGTTTAAATGAAGCAACTCTTTATATAAAAAAGGTAAGTGTTGATTTAATTATTATTTCTCTTGATGTTGATGATCTTTAGTCGTAGGAAGTAGTTGAAGGCTTATTAATACTTACAAAGTTGAAATGTTAAAGGAATTCGAGATGACTAACTTGAGATTGATGTCTTACTTTCTTAGTTTGGAAGTGAGACGATTGAAAAATTAAGATCTTTATTGGTCAGCATATATATGCCAATGAGATCCTAAAAAAATTTTATGTGGAAGGTTATAAGCCTACTGATACTTTTATGCAGCCTAGAGTCAAGTATTGTAAGATGATGGAGCTACTAAGGTGAATGAAAACCACTATAGAAGTTTAATAGGATGCTTTATATATCTTATTGTTTTTAGATCTAATATTGTACTAATTATGAGTCCCTTATATAGGTTTATGCACTGTGCAAGTGAAGAGCACATGTAGGCTGCTAAACGTATTGTTCAATACATCAAAGGAACTATTGACTATGGTGTTAATTATGAAAAATGTCTGAATTTTAAGTTAACAAGTTTTTGTTTTATATAGTAATTAGGCAAGTTCAGTTGATGATATGAAGAGTAAAATTGCTTATTGCTTTAATATTGGTTCAAATGTGATAAATTGTTGTTCAAAAACATGAGATATCATAGCTCAAAAGACTATAAAAACTGAGTTTGTTGTTGCTACTGCATGTTTTTGAACAACAATTTATCACATTTGAACCAATATTAAAGCAATAAGCAGTAGCAACAACAAACTCAGTTTTTTAGCAAATCATACAATATGGCTAAAAAACAATTCTTCAGGATTTGAATTTACTAGAGCAAGAATAAACTCAGATCGTTATAGATAATTAAATAGCCATATTAGTCTATTCAAATCTAGTGTCTCACAGAAAGACAAAGCATTTTAAAATTAAATATTATTTTCTTAGAGAAATTCAAAATGAAAGTGAAGTTTTCTTTGTGTATTGCAGGATTGGTAAACAAGTGGTTAATATTTTTACGAAGGCTTTACGTAAAACCAGGTTTGATGTGTTGAGAGACAAATTGCGAGTTTGCAACATCAAATACAAGAAAGAGTGTTAGAAATGTGTCTTAGATGCTGCAATAAGTTAAATAAAGTAGCTATTACAAGATAAGACTAGTTTTTTAAAAATACTTACAGTAAGTTATTGCAGTTATGTAGTTTTTTAAGTTTTAGTTATTAGTTTATTTGTTATTTATAATCACATTATTTTAAATTTTTAATTAAGTTCAACATGTATATAAGTTTGTTTGATGAATTTATGTGATTATCCAAAACAAAAACATTCTCACATGACAATCACTTTGCTTCCATGTATAAGGTCATAATCTTGAAATAATTCCTCTTAGGGCACATGTGATGTATGCAACTAGAATCCATAATCCACTTTCCATTGGCCTTGGTATCTGAGATGGTAAGAGCAGCTACTTCTACAAATGAATAAGCAATAACAATTGCATCTACTTCATTTGATATTCGTTTTCTTCTGGCTTATTTTCTAAATCTTTACAAACGTCCTTATTGTCTAATTTTGCCATAATAATAGTATTTCAAGATGAATTCTTGGACTTAAACCTCTCTGTAGATTTTTTCTTTTTGTTTACAAGATGTGTATTTGTTACACAATTTTAAAAAAAGATAAAAATAAATGAGATAAAATCTTTTGTTTTATTAAGTAATTTTGGATAAAAATAATCTGTTAGTTTTGGATAAGAAAAATCTTTAATTTGAATTTCAGATAGAAAGAATCTTCAATTTACATATTTAAATACGCCTAATTTAAGTTTTTGATTGCTCATTTTTCTTATAAATAGGAATTTCATCAATGAAGCAAAATAAGCAATTCCAAACTTCAAGAGTTCTCTTTTTTCTTGTTTATTGTTCTCCTTCTCAAAAGCTAATAAACTAGTATGAGAGCTTTTTTTCTTAAGTGACTTATGGAGTGTAAGAATGAAATCCTATGAGGTATCATCCAAGCAAATCAAACACTTTGTCTTCATTTTGAAATCTAATATGACAAAAAATAGTTTCTTGCCCACTCTTCTAATTTTCACTGGAGAAAATTATCAAGGTTGGACGGTGAAAATGAAGTCCTTCTTACAAGCATACGACCTATGGGATTTAGTGGATGCAGATCTGAAAGATCCAACAATGGCATAACTTGGGAGCAACAAAGAAGAAAGGAATAGGAGATACAAGGCTAAAAGTTGTATTCACTTTACAGTTTCAGATATAATATTTACAAAGATCATGACCTGCGAAATAGTAAAATAGGCATGGGATCTATTAAAAGAATAATATGAAGGAAATGATAGGACAAAGCAAATGCAAATCCTGAACTTGAGAAAGGAATTCAAGATGTAAAAGATAAACGAGCTGAAGCACATAAAGATTACACAAACAGATTATTAGCGTTGGCCAATAAGATCAGAAGGTTGGGAGAAGAACTTTTTGATAAAAGGGTAGTGGAAAGATTTTGGTGACATTTCCTAAGAGATTTAAATCCAAAATCTCTTTACATGAGGAGTCCAGAGATTTGTCAAGAATAACACTAGCAAAGCTCATCAATGCATTGCAAGCTCAAGAATAAAGGAAAGCTTATAGAAAAGAAGAAATAGTTGAAAGATCATTCCAAGTGAAAGAAACTGATCAAACTTAAGAAGGCAACAAAGGGAAGACACAATGGAGTCAAAAGAATTACAAGAAGAGAGAAAACAACAACAATAGTGGTAGCAACAAAGCACCCATGTCCTTATTGTGAGAAAACTTCTCATTTACCAAAATATTGTTGGTTTAAACTTGACATTCAATGCAGAGCATGCAAACAAATGGGGCATATGGAGAAAGTATGCAAAAATAAACAATAAGATGGACACCAAGGTCAAGTAGTAGATCAACAATAAGAAGAGCAACTTTTTATTGCATATCATTTTTCTAGCAATAGTTCAAGTGATGACTAGCTTATAGACAATGGATGCACAAACCACATGTCTTTCGATGAATCTCTTTTCAAAGAAGTAAACTAGTCGGAGGTGTCAAGAGTCAAAGTTGGCAATGGCTAGTATATTGAGGTGAAAGGTAAATTGACCATTATAATAAAAGGCTTTAAAGGTATAAAGTTAATTTTTAATGTATTACTTGCTCCAGAAATTGATCAAAACCTATAGAGTATAGGAAAAAATGTTTGAAAAAGGTTATTCTATTGTGTTTAAGGATAATATATGTGTGATTGCTAACTTAAATGATATAGTGCTATTTTGTGTGTAAATGAACAGCAAAAGCTTTAACATAAGTTGGAACAATGGTGGATCTAGTGCATATCTATGTACTATGGATCAAGCTGAGTTATAGCACAAGAAAAAGGGGTATTTTCACTATTGTGGATTAAATTATACGCAAAAAAATAATCCGGTGCAAGAAATGGCATTTAATGAAAGAGGAGCAACAATATATACAGTACGTCAACTTGGAAAGCAAGTCGGATTGCTATTTCCTATTAAAAAGGCATGAATAGTAGTTAAAAAGCTTTAGTTGATCCACACAGATGTTTGTAGACCTATGAGAACTACATCCTTAAATAGTAACAAGTACTTCAAAATTTTCAATAATGACCTTAGTAAAATGTGTTTGGGTTTATTGTCTCAAACAAAAGTCTAAAGTTGCTGATGTTTTTTAGAAGTTTGAAGCGTGGATTAAAAATCAAAGTGGTTATAAAATTAAAGTGATTAGATGTAAGAATGGGAAGGAATATATGACTAATAAATTGCTGAGTTTTATGAAGTAGTACAAATTAAACAATAGCTTACTATAATCTATACTCCTTAGCAAAATGGAGTTACTAACAAAAAAAAAATAGGATAATTATGGACATGGCAAGATGTCTTCTATTCGAGAAGGAAATGCTAAAGATATTATGGGCTAAAGCTATTAATAGTGCTTTATTTTTGCTAAATAAATTGTCAACTAAGACTTTGAAAGGAAAAACACCTTTTAAAGCATGGTATGGCTTTAAACCTTATGTTTATAATCTTAAAATCTTTAGTTGCTTATATTTTACTCATGTTCCACATGCAAAGAGGGAGAAGTTAGACTAAAAGACAAAATATGGAGTCTTTGTTGGATATAGCAATGTTACCAAAGGTTATAGAATTTATCAACCTTTGACAAGAAAAATCATAATAAACAGGGATGTCAAATTTGATGAACTTGCAAGATGGAATTGGGATAAAGTTAAACCAGAACAGGTTTATTCAGATGAATTAAAATTGGAAGATGAAAACATGATTGATGATGAGCCTAGAAAAGGTACTAGATCACTTATAAAACTTTATAAAAAATGCGACATGGCTGTGCTTAAACTTGAAAAGTATAATGAAGCTTTTAAGGATTCAAAGTGGATTGCAATAAAGGAAGATGAGATCAAGATGATTCAAAAGAATTAAATCTAGGAGCTGGTGGGCAAACCATTACATAAAACTGCTATTTATGTAAAATGGGTTTATAGAATGAAACTTAATGCTGATGGTTCTATAAACAAATATAAGGCCAAGTTAGTTATAAAAAGGTATGCTTAATTATGTGGTATAGATTTTTTTGATGCTTTTGAACTTGTAGCAATATTGAAAACTATTAGACTGCTTCTAGCACTTGCAGTATAAACCCAATGGAATATCACTATCTTGATGTAAAATTTGCATTTCTCCATGGTTATTTGGAGGAAAAATTTTTTGTTGAACATCCTAAAGGTTTTATTGCAGATTTAAAGAAAGTATACTTATTAGAAAAGGCATTATATGGATTGAAGCAGGCTCCAAGAACATGGTACAGTAGGATTTATGAACACTACAAAAGATAGGCTTCAACAAGAGCCTAGGTGAAGCAACATTATGCATTAAAGTTATCAATGGTGAACTAATCATTGTTTCATTATATGCTGATGATTTGCTTATCATAGGAAAGAGTGCAAAATTGGTGGTGCAATTTAAAGTTCAAATGATGCAAATATTGATATGACTAACTTAAGAGAGATGGAATTCTTTCTAGGGATGGAGATTTAATAATCACCCCAAAGAATCTTCATGAGGCAACAAAAATATGCCAAGGAAGTATTAAAGATATTTAACATTGAGGACTATAAGACAGTATGTAAAATGAAAAATTCAGTAAAGATGATGGTGCTAAAAAGCTATTAATGATGGATTATATAGAAGCATCATAAGTTGTTTGATGTATTTAACAGCAACAAGACTTGCATTATGTTCTTTGTAAGTCATTTTTCCAGATTTATGCATTGTGCAAATAAGTTATACTATAAAGTTGCTAAAAGGATGCTCAAATATATCAAAGAGACTTTGGATTTTTGAATTAAATTTGAAAAAAAAATAAATTATTTTTGCATGGTTTTGCTGATAATGATTAAGGAGGATTATGTGATAAAATGAGGAGCACATCATGTTATTTGTTTAATTTTAGATCAAATTATTTTAGCTAGAAATCAAAAAAGTAAAAAATTATAGCTCAGTTTACTACTGAAGCTGAGTAGGTTATAGCTGCTACTGTAATTAATCAAAACTTATGGCTAAGGAAGCTTATGATGTATTTGAAAATAATTCAAGATAATGCAACAAAATTTTTTTGTTAATAATCAAGCTGCTATAGTAATATCAAACAATTCAGTTTTTTATGGCAAGAAAAAGCACTTTAAAATTAAGTATTACTTTGTCAGGGAAGTCTAAAAGAGTAATGAAGTCAACCTGGTATGTTGCAAGACAAAAGCTCAATTTGCTAATATTTTAACTAAAGGACTGTCGAGATCACAATTTGAATTGCTAATGAAACAAATTGGTGTCTACAATAAAAATAATAAAGAGGAGTGTTAATAAGATGCGTATTTGCTGCATAATTTTAGCAAAAGATCAAATAAGATCAAATATTTTAATTTATCAAGTAGTTTGGGATAGGAATAATTTATTAATTTTGGATAAGAACAATCTTTAATTTGAATTCTAGATAGGAAGAATCTTCACTTTAAATATCTAGATAAGCTCAATTTAAGTTTTTGATTATTCATTTTTCTTATAAATAGGATCTTTATCAGTAAATCAAACAAAGCAATTCTAAGCTTCAAGAGTTCTCTCGTTTCTTGTTTATTATTCTTCTTCTCAAAGCTAACAATCTTATTGCCATCTATTGCAGCATACGGTTGGTCTCTTTTCTCAAGTCTTTCTCTAACAAAGAGCCACTCATTTTCAACTTCTTTTTATTTAGTTTTGATCCTTGTTTCTTTAGCATTCAACACTCTTATTGCATAATCCAAAATAAGTGTGTCTCTCTGATGTTTTAGGTTATCTACAAAGGTCTCATATGGCCTTGGTAAAGAGTAAAGCAACATCAAAGCTTTATCTTCATTATCATATTCAATCTTGATGTTTTGAAGAGTCAAACATAGCTTATTAAATTCATTAATGTCATGTTAAAGTGACTTGCCTTCACTTATCTTGAAGGCAAAAAACTTTTTTTTTTCCCAAATATAATTTGCTTGACAAGGCCTTAGCCATGTATAGGCTCTCTAATTTAAGCTAACTATATACAATAATCTTTTGTTTTAATTACTTACTTCCCTTAATACCTTATCGTTGAGGCTCAAAATGGCATATCATAAGCCTTTTCCATGATCTTTATCTTTTGCTCTTGAGAGAGAAAGCTTGGAAGCTTGCTTTTTAGCTCCCAAGGTAGTAACCAACTCAAGGTTTTCTAACCAAGCCCTTCTATCAAATTTATCACTTCGTAATTTATACTAGGTATGTACATCACAACTACTTACTAATTAGTTAGTTAAGTTTAGATCTTGCATAGATTAGATTTATGGATCAAAAGCAAGCTTTGATACCATTGTTAGAATAAGTGCAAACTAATTTAAGATCAAATGTTATAAACTCAGCTTGAAATGTTCAGTTAATTTGTAAACATTAACTAGATCTTGGCTTAAAGTGGTGTTAATAAGTCAAATAATAAGCTAAATAGACAAAACATTTCAACTGGCCAAACAACAACTAAACAACAACATATGTTCTTCAAATCTTTCAAAAAAATTAAAAAAAGAAAAAAAAAATAGGCAAAGCAACCATATATGTGATTCAAACTAAAGTAAAAGCAATAATTACACTTAAATACAAGTGATCTACATGGCTTGACAAGTTGCCCATATTCACGACTAAACCTTACTAAGTAAGAGGCTTAAAATGATTTATTATTGATCAAGGACTATAATCTAACCTGAATGCTAAGGAAGAGCCTGTCGCAATAGCTTTCGAGCTTACTTTTAATTTGTATACAATTGATCTCACAAGAAGAACTTCACAAAGAGATGCGATATGAATTTAATTATAAGCCTAATCTATGCTGTTACAATTTCTTCCCCTCACATTTAGTCAATATTGACCAAAATGGAATGATATGCAAACAACATGTTCTGCTCTTGATATTCAAGATTGGTAAGTTAGTTGTTCCATGTGGCTAAGAAGTCTTCTTTCCAAGTCAGCTTTGGTAATTTTCATTACACACTTTTGACCTTTCCCTTTCTTTGCCAAATCAATGTACTTCATTAAATCAAAAGAAAAAAAGAAGACATGGTGTGAACATTTGGGGTGAACCTTGGCTAAAGATGGTAGGAATTTCATCTTGACACAACGAAACAACTAGAATTGATTGATGCTGTGGTAATTGATTTGCCGCTTCCAGGTATTAATGAATGGGATGTAGATTTAGTATATGATTTATTTTGCCTAAGGGAAGAGACGATTAATTCTAAAATGCCTATTTATGATATCAGTGGCAATGATCAAAGGATTTGGAACTACATTACAAATGGTGTATATTTGGTGAGGTCTATTTATAAAGTAGCTATAAAGGATATCAATGGCACTACCTATTCTGATAATAACTCTAGCTTATGGACTAAACTTTGGAATTTAATGTTATCACCTAGACTCAAATTTTTTTTGTAAAAGTTTGTCAAGATTGCTTACTAAAGAGGAAAAAGGTAAGTAAAAAAGGTGTGCAGGTCCCTGATAGTTGTCTTTTATGTAAAACCAACGTAGGAAGCAATTATCACTTATTTATTGAGTGTCCTTATGCGCATCAATGCTGGATACAACTGGTTTTCGCTAAAACACCACAAATATAACTTACTTTCATTAGTAGTTCATATTGATTTTGGAAACTCTTAATGTGTTATAGCCATTAGAAAGTTAGTGTTATTATATGGAGCATATAGGGAACTAGAAACACCAAAGTCTAAAAGCAAAAAGACTTAAGTAGCTAATTGGATACTTTATGCGGGATTACAGTTTCTTGAAAAATAATACATGGCTCAAAAGCTAAAAAAGTAGCAACAACACAATCAACCTAGTATAGAATTACCTTGTTGGAGGAGACCGGTAGTAGGTTAGTTAAAATGTAATGTGGATGGTGCTTTATTTGTTAAAAGGGTAGTAGGGGAGCTGACATGATTTTGAGGAATAAGCATGGCCATATGAATTATGGTACTAGGTATGCAGTTAGGATTAGTGATTTAGCAAAGGTGGAATGATAGGCATTGCGAGAGGCATTAGCTTGGACATCAAGCTTGGTATAGGATAATATCATATTCAAACTTGATACTTAACAGGTTATACATGCTATTATTGTTGATGAAGTTAATTACATTACAGAGTTTCATTTGTTAGTTTTCGACTGTAAGAATCTTATTAACCAGAAAACTAATGTCTCAATTAGACTTGTTAAGAAGTAAGTGAATAATGTCACATAGTTTAGCTAAGGCATCTTGTTCTTAAGCTAGATTAGAGCTCAACTACTTCAGGATGTATTATCATTTTCTTAATAAATTTTTTATATTTTATAAAAAAAAAAAGAAGGAAACAATGTTGTCAAATATGTTCAATTCCACGACAATCAAATAGAAAAAAAAAAAAAAAGAAACAACATGGAAATTGTGTATGGTAATATCAACCATGAGGTTATTTTAATAACACTTCCTCTATCACCTAGGAAGGGAGGTCAACAAATCAAGGTAGGTTTTGGAATTTAACAAATATGAAACAAAATTTAAGAAGAATATACAACAATTACACGGTTGATGTATTTTTTTTTTTTTCATTTCCATGCTAGATGTAATGTGATTTGGTTTTCTTAATGGACAATTTAGGTGATGAAAAAAATGATATTCATTTCAAGGTAATGGTAAGTGTTACCATATTAAGGTTTTAAGTATGGGCAACATGCATTGTACTTTCTCATATAGGCAAACTACCAAATAGATAAATCTTTAATCTCTTATCAGTATTCAATAAAGTTTCTTATTAAACACCATATATACCAATTGAAATAGCATTCAGTTCACCTAAACAAAATTGTATTTGAAGATGAATTCTCATTGGTCAGCGGCGTACTAAAAATTTTGAAGGCATAGTGCTCCTTTATTGACAAAGTGTTTAGCAAATCATTGATTTGTCAAGAGTTGAATTCTTCCAATACAAAGTTTGAAAGATGTTACAATTTAAGACGTTAGAAAGTTTAAATGATCAAAGATATGTCCTTCTGGCATATGCAACATGTTTGGTGTTTTCACTCTTTCTCTCTCTCGTTTTTCCTCTTTCTTTTTTCTTCTCTCTCTTTTTCCCTCTATTTCTCTCATTTGCTATTTCTTACTATATCAATTAATTTGCCTCTAGTGTTTTTATTTCTTCTCCATTTTAGATGAATAAAGTGGTCTCAACAACAATTTTTATAGCTTCGTCAAAGGTTCATCCAACATTTGAAAGACTCTACGTGATTAGAAAAAGAGGAAATCAACCATGTATCACCAAGTGGATATACTACATGATGAATTTTATTTTGAGAAGAGAAACAAAATCAAAGCATCTTGTACTTTATAATATGAAAAAATTATATATGTTTAGCTGAAACTAGTTTTCAGCGCACAATGAAAGCCATGTACCTTATATTTTTTTTATAACATTATTAATTTGTCGTTCTACTGCCATTACATCTACAAGAGGTAAAAAAAAAAAAAAATCATATCTTAAGATCAAATTTAGCCTTACAATTTCCTTTGCTTAACTTTGCAAAAACTTTTAACAAATCATATGACGGCTCTAGCATTCAAACAGAAGAAGATAATATAATTTCCTTTCATACATGTTAAAGTAAAAAATTAGGTTTATGAACCCAACAAAAATTTTAATCTTAACACAAAAGAGGAAAATCTAGCATATTTAAGTTTGTTGTTCAATAAAATATGTTTATGTTAACTTGTGTAGCAAAAAGATTTTTTTTTAAAATCACCATTTACCATCCTTCTTGTTAACAAATACAATTCAAAGCCTTCTAAACCATTTGATCTAAATAAATAATATATGTCTAATTAAGAAAAAAATTTTAAAAAGGAAATTTTGGTCATAAAACTTTAACTTCTATAAAAGGATTGATTCATGCATATGAGATAATTAAAATACAAACAATAAAGGAAATGAGATAAGTATAAACAACAAGATATCTTGATATCAGATTTAGCCTTAAATGTAACAAGATTCTTTTTCTTACTTTAAATTAATTCATAGTAAGGCCACAAGTCCTAATTTTTTTCTTCATATACTAATGTATAAAAGAAAAAGTTCAGATTTCGTATAAAGACTAGTGATCGTATGTGATTTTTTTTTAATACAAAAGCAATTAGAAAAAGAAAAACAATCACACACCATCATACATGATAACATATACTAAATATAAAAGTTACACAGTTTGCCAATTATGCTTATATTTATGAAAGTGCGACATTTATATTTATGATATGAAAAATAAGAAAAACCATGCTTACAATCCTTACATTACTCACAAGCAATTCAAATGAATAGTAAAGTGACTTAAGTTCCTTTTGTTTCTCTCTTTTTTTTCTCCGATGACATACTTATAAATCTTATTTACAATAACACAAAATACAAGGTTTTGGTCACTACTCTATAATAAAAAAATCTTACTTATTCATTTTGGAGTCTTAAGAAAAATAGAATATGATGATCATAAATGTGGCACCTCAATTGGGTTTGGAATAGATGCTTACTAACACCTAAGCAGCTAAGTATAATGAAAACATATTAAATGCACTTGATTCAAATCCTTAAGTATGAAGCAACTCATGGATATCAAATCAAATTAATGGCCTTATCTAAGAGCCTAGTTAAACAACTTGACCTAACCTTTCATTAGATAAACTTATCATGTGTGGTCATGAGTTAATCACATGGTTTAGTCAACCATAACCCATTGAGGTGCTACTTCATCGGCAGAAAGCTATCCATAAACAATTATCTTTAACCTTTAGTAGAAGCTTACAAAAGCTTGAAGAAGGTTGGTTTAGCATAAAGTTTTACCACCTCACCCTAAATTCACTCCTCTAACTAGTTCCAGAAGCTTCTAAAAAGCTAGGGTTGTTTCTCAAATTCTGTAAACACCTAGAAACAGTCTTTGAATAGTCAAATCATTTTCATTTCAATTAACCTCTTGCTACCAAATTATTCACTAACTTAAGCACCAAAGTGATCTTATGAGTTACCTCCCTGCTCACCTTCTTCTTAATTTTATAGATTAAAGCTTAGAGGAAACTTTTTCATCACTATAAGCTGACCTCATTGAAGCTCTTCCTTTCTTTCAACACTCACTGGTTCAACTCACATTTTTTTTACAACAACAGAATATAGAACATCTAACAATACTATTCATTCTTATTCTATAGTTTTTGCTCCTACTTGATACTATTTTATAAGAAATTACACGTTATCAGTAGATTGATATATATATTTTTAGACACATAATTTTGCCACTAAGAAAACCTAAAAGTGAAACACATTTTCAAGGATTGGTTATAGGATTGATCAGGATCGAATCAGTGATTCTCATCCAGTCTAATATCAGTGTGGTTTGTTGGTTCATGGACATTAAAGGGTCATAGATTGCAATCGAGGTTATGAATGGAAATGATCTAGATAAAATTGGAACAGAAGTGGATCAAGATTTAAGCACGAAGGCAATATCATTCTTGGTCGGGTTAATCAAGTTTAAATGTGTTAGGTTAGGAAAGGTTTGTAAAAAATTAATTTTCGATTTCTTCACGAGAACTAAGTGTGGATGGTTGGGATGATGTAGATGACTAAAATAGAAAAGATTTTAAGGAAATAAATGATATTTAAGGATGCAAATCATCATTGAAATCGTTATCATTCAAATCCATATGATTGTTTAAATACATAAATGCATTAAATTCAATAAAAGATAAATATTATTCCCAAAATACAAATCAACAGACATCATAAGAACTAAAAAAGAAAGCAAAACTAAGTAGCAACATCAAGGTCCATTGGTGTATCAAAAATAAAAACATCGTCTTCATTTGCAATAATAACAGGAGTGGACTCAAGAGCTTGATCAAAACTACTATCTTTACAATCTTGATTGTTTAAGTTTAATTCAACAATGGAAGGTTCATACTCAATTGACAGAATACACATAGGATCTTATACAATAACAAGAGGAAAAAATGCAACTAAATTAAGATCAAGGGCTGTAGAAGAGTTCAACCGCTTACTACCCTATCTCTGTAATACATTAAGTAGATTAGCAACGAATTTCAAAAGGCTTGAGCTCGAGCTTCTTCTTGTACTTTTCCAAGCTCAATCGAATGGTGATTAGTGAGCTCTTCCCTTACGTTTTAACCTTTGCATATATGTTGGTTTGGGTATAGGATAACTCTACTTTATATTAGCCAACTTTAACTCTCAATTACTCAAGATCGACTTAAGCCTTTCGATCTTTGATACATATGCATGGACCTTATTAATAGTATCCTTAGTATATTTGTTCATAGCTTCATTCTTCTTCATGAAATAGAGTAAACTATGGCTACGAATCATTGTAGCAATCAATGATAGGAGATAAACATTGCTTGGCCTAAAAATAGGGAACTTTTTATGAATTCTAAAATGATAGAATCCCACATATTAGCTATTTTATAATGCTTGCATGAAAATTTTTCATCCCAAATACTAAGGATATATTAGAAAATTTTTGATTCTAAGATACTTAAGAATTTTCTTAGGATACTCTATATTTAGCAAGGCCTATCGGTATATAACAAGAAGAACATGATAGTTGAGGAAAAGATGCATGTTTTATTTAATGAAGAACCTAAGATAGAGATAGAAGGAAATTAAAGATGAACTCTTAGATATCATTAAGGAAGTAAAGACACTTGACATCTCTAAAAAAAAGTAAAAGAAGGTAACATAGATAGACCTATAGTTATTACAGAAGAAAATGTCATGGATATTAATAATAATTTATTGAAGGAATGGAGAGTAGTTTGAGGTCATCCCTTAAAGCAAATCATAAGTAATCCATCTCAAGGAAGAAAAATTAAATCATCTTATAGGGATTCAAAGGTTATCTTCATCAAGGGTTTAAGATCGAGATTTCAAGCCTAAGTGTTATTCTCATTAGAACTTTCTTTCATCAGGATCCAAGTCTAATCTGAGAAATTTTAAGTTAGATTGGGATTCTCCTATGATCGGATTAAGTTTGTTTAGCTTAAATCAAAAGTCTATTACATCGAGATCTGTAAATCAATTGATACATCGAAATCCTTTTGTCATCAAGTTCGAAGCTTTAATATAGTATAGGATTCTCCTATCATCGAGATTAAGCTTAGAGTGGGTGTTTCCTTCATCAAAGTTTGCAGACATCGAGATATATGTTCATCAAGATTTTATTATCTGGAGTTGACTCATCGAGTTTTGAAACATCAAGTTTTATTTCATTGATGCTAAGTGTCAATTTTATCTTATAGTTTATCAATGTCAGTTAATTCAACAAACCCACCAAGTGAAAGTTACTGGCTTTGTTAGATTAAAACTTCATTTGGATTTGATAAATGATCGGAGTTACTAGGGTACTTTAGAATTTGTATTAAGTACTAAGCTTATTGTCTTGAATATCACGTTTGTTTAGCTAATTTCTTCATTTGATAACCTGAAGTTAAGGTCGAGAAGTAAGAATAACAACAAATACGAGAATGAGTATTTCACAATGACAGTTGGATAAATTAGGTTTATTCGAGAGTAGGGTCTCAAGCTGCTATAACTTGAAGCATCTAGACTGGCGCTTGGTACTTCATTTTTAGGAGTTAAAGTAAGGGCATTTAATAGAACTAGTTGATGAAATATTTCTTTTACAGTTTTAGGAGCTAACTCTTGAATTGTATCTCCTAGTCACACCTCAAACTCTTAAGAGTGTATCGATGAAGTCTCAATTAAAGGTGCCACCTGCACTCAATCTAAATTGACTTAAGTTTTCTCTTTAATCCCTTCTACGATCTCTTGTAAAAGGGCTAACATAGGCAAGTAGCCTGCTCCCTGATCTCGACACTGTATGAACTTGAAAGTTGAAATTCTTATATAACTTGAGATCAGGTCACCTTTCAAAATTTCTTCGCCTCTTCCAAATGGTTCATAATTAGTTCATGCTTGACTTGATCGACTGTAATGCTGATGTTGGTGTGGAATTGGGCTAGCTCGATTTTGGCATTATCTATAATGAAATCAATCTTATGTGAAATATTCTTTAATCTCTTAATTTCGGCAATGTAGATATGGGCTCCGTCAATAGTGTCTTCAACTGATTTATTTATAGACCTGACCTCTTTCACTAAGTGATGGAGATCTGATTGATGGGGATGGACATCAACCAAATTATAATATAAAAAGATAGAGATAGTTACCTAGATCAAAAGAATTAACATCTGATGTAACATTTCAAAGATTAGACAAGTAAACTAAATAGGGAGGAAGGACTCATAGTGTTGAAGCTCATCATGGTGTTACCTAATTTCTTCAATGTAGCTACGGTATTTTAAGCATAACATTTTAGTTAGAGATTCGATTGAAGCAATTCAAGATGCTATAGAAAGCTAAGAGATAGTTGTACAACTTTTAAGTTCAATGCATTTAAAGATTCAAATTACATTAAATCAAAAATCAAGGTTAACTAGGCATAATATTAAACCAAAAAGGCCATCAATGTAGTTGTAGTACTTGAAACATAACTTCTTCATTTGAACTTGAATGAGAGGTCTAAGGGAGCCTTTTAAATAGGCAGTTATTCTTTGAGAAACCAAGAGGTGGCATACCAAACACAACAACCTTTAATAACTGTAATCTTTTAATCCTTATGTCGTAGATTAATCATGGACTGGCACCTAACCATTAAATGTGTCAAAAAAGTGACCTTTTAAAAATAACTTAGTTAAAAGCTAAAATAGATAGTGTGGAAGCTTAATTTAACTAGAGAGTTTCCCACCTTACCTAAGTCTAGGTGAATTCGAAACCCGATCAATATAGGATCTAATCAATCATGATAGAATTAGTTGGTGATGATCTCAATAAGTAGCATAAAAGTATTTGAACAAAGGCAAACCCCAACCTTGGCAAATCACAGACTTTGGCATCCTAACCTTAGGAAGCCTTAACTTTGGGAAATTTTAATCTTAACAAATTACCCAAATCTTAACAGAATATCTAAGACATGAAGTAAGTGTTCATTCTTGGGTGAGATTCTATACACTTATAATAGTTAACTAGAAAACTGTAAACTCAACAAAAGATATGCAAGATAAATGAGTCACCCACATGTACATCATAAACCAATGGTAGGCACATGTATTCTACTCAATGTACCATACTTTTTGATAATTTATGGGCTTTTGCAAAAGACTCCACCTATAAATGGCCCTTCAATTAAAAGAAGAACTTCCCCCCCCCCTTCAAAATCTTGATAGGCATACACCTTTATTTTTTATACTAGAGAAATTTGAGAGTATTTTAGTCAACACAAAATTTGAGAGTTTTGTGAGTTTCTCTTTGCTTTCCAGAAGAAGCATAGGGAGAAATTTAGAGTGCACCTAATAGGTAAAAGTCATATAGCCTCACTAGTTTTTATGTTTGTAATAATTTTGTTTTGATAAACACAAATTTTGTTCCTTCTTACTTTCTTGACATGATCTTCTTGATGCGTTTTTGGTGTTTTAGTTGCTTTAATAAGCTTTTTCATTACCTTTATTTTCATGTTATGTGCCCATGTTTTTTACACAAAAAATAAATTTTAGAATGATGTGTAGCTCTGGAGTTTTGTTCTTTCACAGATTTTACAAACAAAATCATGTTGTTTTGAGGAATGGAGAACTTATCCATATACTTCTCCTCAATCCTCACCCAAAAAGTATCATCTCCTCTTCTTTTTGACAATCCCAAAAAAACAAGACTCTTTCATTGCATTTTCTTTCAAGATCTGAAAGCTTAGCAATAGTCAATTCTTTAGGTTTTAAATAAAATTGTTTTTGAAATTAAGATATGGCAACAGTCATAATCGGGAGTTTTCATCATTCGTGTACTCTCCAAACGGTTTTCTTCAGAATTATTATGTATTATTTTGAATAGGAACTAATTTTCAGTTTTTTTTTTTTTACATCACTTGATAGAATACATTTTCATTTAATTGGTATCAATTTTGAGCGTTTATGAGGATGTTTATCCTTCTTCACATGTAATTGACTTGTGAACTCAAATTTCTTCGTCAAGGTTGACCATCTTTTTTACAACGTATAGAAAAAAAAAACAAAAGTAATTTCTTTGACCAATCGCACCACAAAAAGATTGGTGGTGACTCTTGTTTTCTTGATTTTCATTAAAAGACTAGCTAAAATGAATTTTTAGATTATTATTTTGTAATTAAACCAAACCAAAAGAGAGAATTTCTTTCCTTAGTTTAGGTAGGGGGAGTACTCGATTTGCTAAGCCCCGTCATGATAGCTAATAGTTGTGCTCAAACCCAATGGATGAAATAAATCTTAGGAGATTATGGCTAATCCTATAACAACATTTCCATTAGATGTAACAACATTAGTTCTACAAAAATTTTAAAGAAACTAGTTTGACACTCAAAAACTAAGCAAATAGAGGTTAGACATCTTTTTTTGGCGATCATGTGCAAAAAGGTGATGTTACTCTAAAATTTATAACAACTGAAGACTAATTAGCTGATATTTTTATGAAACCCTAAAATATTTTGGAAGATTAAGAGAGAATTAGGAATGAGATTAATCAATGAAGTATAAACCTTAATAATGCTCAAGTATGACATTGCTTCCATTTGCTTGTATTGATTGATTTAAATTACTCATTTGCTTAATATGTTTATGTGGCTATCTTTATGTTCATTAGTGCAATAAGTGTATTAAAATTTAGAAAGTCATGTCTCCATTATAAGATAAGGATGAACAAGCCCTAGAACACCCAAAGGGTAAAAGTTGGAACGGTTAAAACTACTTAAAAAAGGTCTAATGGTGACACCCACTAATTGGTTGGTGCCACCATTAGAGAGAATAGCTTTAGTGGGATCACTACTCGTCTGGCCAATGGCACCGTCGACCTAAAGAGACTATATGAAGTCCTCTCTATTTATCACCAAATTTTAAAAACCTTAATCTATGGCTCTCACCTTTCTTAAGATGCTCTCTTTTGTCTCTAAGATTAAAGGCAAATACACCCAAATCTCTTCAAATCTAAGGTCTAAACACTCTTCATCGCTTATTTAGCTTCAATCTAACCTTAAATCTTACTTGATTTCATTTAACATGGCTAAAGATTCAAGTAATAAGGGTAGTACATATCAAGCATTCAAGTATCTTGGTTCCAAAACCAAAGGGATTGTTTCTTCATCTTTTTCTAAATAATGTATGTAAGAACAAATACATTAACGACTATAGCAAATTAAAAATAGCTCTAAGAAGATGCATTGATTTTTTATTATCTTGAGCGACAGGGCTAAAACCCATTCCAAAAAAAAAATGGATGGCTTCTCTTTTTGTAGTTTAGACCTACCCATGTATGCCTCAAGGTTTTTTTTGTAAACCTTGAGCATTCCCCAAACAACACTTTTATATCTAGCCATGTACTAGGGTACAAATAAGGTTTTCATATCATGACCTAGCTAGGATTCTAGAAATACCTAATAAAGGATTTGCGGAACTAGAATACCTCCTATAGTTGAATGGTATGACCATAAAATGACAATAAAAATGCTCAGTGAATACCTACATCCAAAAAGACAAGGCATAGATAGTCGTCTTATTACTAAGACTAAGGTCCTTCACCATGCTATCGGGCATATCATTTTACCTAAGGTCGGTCATCGAGATGAGGTGACTAATATTGATGCAAACATCTTGAATAGTATGTTTACTAAGTAGTCTAGTAACCTACCATACATAATGGTCCAAAACATAGTGAATACCTATGAGAAAAAAAATCTCATCTTATCTTATGGGAATATCTTTATTAAGATATTCACTTATTTTGAGGTATCTTTTCAATACTTACTAGAGCAACTCACCATTAAACCAAAAGATAACAGCTTTATAACTACACTTGCACATACGCATCTTAAAGAAATTTCTCGAGGCGTATTAATTAACATTGAAAAGCACACTCATTAGGAAAGGGAAATAGTGCATCAAGACACCTCTAACAGTAAGGAAGAGGATGAATGTGAAGTGTGACTTTAGAAATGGTACACAACAAATTCCTTAACTTTAGCATTCAAATGGAAAATATGAACGCTAAATATGATGCTAAATTTAGTACCATCAAAAATCTTATTTAAATTCAATCTTGTCTAGTGCGAGTGGGTTGGCTATAAGTATTAACCAAATTGAGAACATTCTTCACGACCAATTTTTCATAATATTGAGCCATTGACTCAACTAGGTTAGTAGGTTATTGTACTTAAGTTTGGAAAAATGTAAAGACTTTGTAATTTTATTTTATTTTATTTTTTGTTATGATGCATTACCTTGAACATGGAATATGACATTGTAATTGACATGATTTATAAACGGCTTTATCCTTTGTTTATGAATGAAGATTGGGTGAATGACATTGCCATGTTCTTCTTGAATCATATTGGCTAGATTTTGATTCTTTATTATATTGAATATGTTTGTATGAAAATCATGTAAATTGATGAATGTCCATTGAAGTGCATCAGTTGATGAAAACTAGTGGATAATGAAAGATGGATGCTGATCACTATAGAAGTGCTAACTTTAAAAGAAAGGCTATCTTTCTTACATGGACACCCTTTTCATTAATGTCAAAAGGGGGAGAAAGATTGCATATGGCTAAATGAAAACAATTTTTGCATATCATTTTGGAAAGTTAACTTAGTTATGCATTTAATGCTAGGCTTTCACTTATTGTCAAGTGAACCTTAAATTGAGCATGTTTAATGGGTTCAAATCTTACAATGACATGGTTAAGGGCATAAGCTAATCAAAGTCACGAAGCTTGCAATATTTTAGATTGGAGATTTATTTTACTTTTTCATTGAAAATTTGTCATCATAAAAAAAAGGGAAATTGTTAGCCCCCTATGGTCTCACATGGCTAAAATGTGGCAACTTATTTTCATGACAACAAACATCTTTGAGAACTAACGTTTAAGTGAAGATGTATAGTTTAGCTTATCTATGGAGTGAATCGAGATTATTGAAAGGCTATCATCAAGAATTAAAGTTGTGCAAGTATGAAAAAATGTGGAGAGTAAGAAATGGACTACGTTATCTAGGAACCTTTGTGAATCTCCTTACATATGGTCAAAGATGCATCTCATTCTCACGCATGATAAAAAGAACATAAAATTGAATCATACTTTTTAAAGTTTTTAAATTCTAAGAGATTCTATCAGAAAATAAGAGATGAATGTGTTTTCAACAAATAAAACTTAGACTTTAAGATTTATATTAAAAAACACAAACCAAGGGAAACAAAAGTTAAGGACTAACATTAGTTAGTGCTACCACCTACTTAAATGCAAGATGCTTTATATTACAACAATAAGTGCATCTAAATGGCTCTTATGATGATGCTTTGACAAAATAATTTTTCTAATATTTTTAAAATTTTAATGGCCTACATCCAAGACCACTATTATCAAAACTACATCTTTAATTGTTTATTAACATATTTAAAATCTTTTAACTTGTAGTAAATTTTTCTTGAAGCAATTTCTGACTAACCTAGAATTTTCTTCCTCAAGTGTGCCTTTTTCTTCTAATTATTTTTCTTTTCTTTTCTACCTCTAATGCTAGTTTTTCATTTTCTTTACTCAATTTGTTGTAATCATTCCTAAGAATAACATACTTATTTTTCAAGAATCCTAATTCATGAGATTTCCTTTCAAGTAACTCATTCATATCTTCAAAAGTATTTAACAAATCTTCATAAAACCATGCGGGCTCAAGTATAAGATCAATTACTTCATATGTTAGTCAACACTTGCTCTCATTCACTTTCGAATGAGCTTTCTTTAATATTGTCTCAAGTGACCTTCAATGTATTCTTTTTGAATTTACTCTTATTCAACAAATGGCATTCATCTCAAATTGTGACTCATGGTCATGCACTCATAGTAAGTGATCAAGTCTCTCTCAAACTTTGATATAAAAACTCCTTTTTTTTTTTTTTCCTTCTTTGCTTCTTTCTTGAAGTCTTTCTTGTTTTGTAAGAATCATTTTAATTGTCTTGTGATAAGGGTAATGTCTTTATCTTCTTGACTCCTATTCTCACTTGAATTCTTATCATCGATCTTTTTGGACTTAAAGAGCAATTATCCTCTTTTTCTTCCCATCCTCTTCCTCTTTCCTTTGGATTAACATCTGATGAGTCATTCGAGGGCCTATGAGCTCCTCAGGAGTCAACTTGTTGTTATCTTTAGTTTCAACAACGGCAGGCTCTCATATGGGAAAAAGACACCTAAGAATCATTCTTACAATTTCGACACTAGGATAAGAACGATCATAATTCTTTAATGCAATTATGTTGTCGGTGCATCTAGTGAACATGTCCCTCATTGGCTTTTCCAATTTGATCTCAAACAGTTCATACTAACATCCTAATCTTAAACTCTTTTACTTGGTTAATTCCCTCTTATGTGACTTCAAAGGTGTGGCTACTACATGTGTACTTTCACAGGTACAAGCTTTACCAAACTCCCTCATCTAAGAAGCAATAGAGGATGTTAATTACTCCAGCATGTATAGCATCCTTCTTTTCCTCATGTATATTCATTATCATCCTTAGCTACTTCTATATGATTCACCATTTTAGTAGGGACATAAGGTTCCTTCTCTGCAGCCTTCCAAATATCAAAATCAATTGATTTAAGGTAGATCTACATCCTAGTTTTTTAACAACTATAAGCACTTCCATCAAAGAATGGGGGCCTAATGATGGATAGTGCTTCTACATCATTAAATTCCATGGTTATCGTATCATAAGCTTTAAAAAAATTAAGTTTTAACTTATCAAAAGCACCTTATTCTGATACTACTTATTGGCCTTAGTTATGCAACTTAAGAAAGAGATGAATTATATATTTTAAATTTTCTTACTTAGCAAGATTTACAAAATCTAAATACAAACTCTGCAAATTACAAGAACACAATAATATATGCAATGCTGAAATTAAAGAGAGTAAGCAAATAAAAATCAAATATGGTGATTTTTTATGTGGTTCGACATCTTGCCTAAGTCCATCCCTCCAAGCAACTAGCTTAAGGATTTTTAACTACTTTTTCAACCAAGTACACACTTAGTCATTTTTTACTAAGATTTTTATACAAAGTGAATCCTCTCACTTTAAATCTAATTCTTACAGTAAAAAAGAAGATACAAGAACGATAATTGTCTCTTAAGAGCGCATTTTGTATAATAAAGAACATTAGCCAAATAGATTGCTCAATGTGAATTAAGTGTGCACTAGGCTTAGAGAGAAGAAAGAAGAAGATGAATAGTGTTAGACATGTCAGAAAGTTACGTTTTTAAGTTCTCAAAAAGCTATCTGTGCCATGATTAAAAAATATGGCTGTTACTTACAAAATCACACTTTTTGAAAACTCCCAACCGGTACCATCATAATTGAATCGGTATTATCACTTTAACTAGCCAATACACACAAAATTTTAAATTTTGACTTAACCAATCAATAGTATCGCTACCAATCGGTAGTATAGAGGCTCTACCTATAGTACTGCTCGTGGCTCAATAGTGTTGCCCAATAGTAGTGTCGCTCGATGCTTTATCTTATGATTACAGTTCATTAGGATGTTGCCTTTGTATTTTAAGGTATGTTTAAGGCATTCAATTTCAAAGTCTTCTACTTCTGCTACCTCATTAATGGAGTTGTGCGCATACTCTAATGCTACTTGGGCCAATGATTCCATGGATCACAAATTTATTATTGGATTTTGCATTTTCTTGAAAATCTCTTATTTCTTGAAAATGTAAGAAACCAAATGTTGTCTTCAAATCTTCCTTAAAGGCAAAGTATCATATTATGGCTTCTACTACTTATGAGATAGTTTAGTTTCTTTGGTTGCTTGTAGAAATAAAAGTGTTTCTCAATCATTATGATAATAAGTGCATTTTTACTATTGCATGAAATTTGGTATTTCATGAGTGGATCAAGCATATAGAAGATTAATTGTCATATCACCAAGCATCGACATTAGATTGGCATCCTCACATTGCCTTTTATTCCTTTTTCCATGCAAATTGCTTGCTTGTTTGCCAAGTTGCACTCGATGTCGCATTCCTATTTTTTATTTGGCAAACTTTCGATACTTTTTACAATCACATCATAAATTTGAGGAGGAATGTTAGATTAAATTATTTTTATTATATTTATGCTTATCTTTATCAAGATAGATTAATTTTATCTTTTACATTTATCTTTAGTCAAGATAAATTAACCTTAATATAGTTTAATTTCATTTACAAAATTGCTTGTAAGCCTATATAATCACTACTTATTAATGTATTATTATCATGAAAAAGCAATAAAAAAACCCAGTTCTTTTCATTTTTTTTATTTTTTTTTTAGTTTTTTGATAATCTTCATAATATATGCTTCATAGGTGATGTTTATTTATAGAACTGTCAACTATGCTATGACCAGGCTAATTGGCCTTTGTTTGCAGTTTTTTATAAAGCTATACAATATTTAGTGTGTTTTAATTCTTATTTTTTGTAGTATTTTAATATTAAAAATTATTACGATGATTAATAATTTATCTCAAAACTAAACAGACTTCACTCCATACAAATTGTGATTAGAGTATGGAAATTAATTCAAGGAATATAATCTGAAATATATAACATGGTTGTTAGAATAAAATTCCATTAACAATAAAAGCAACATTGAATTTTATAGGTTCAAATCAAGTTAAAATAGAAAGGAGCCACAATAAAAAAAAATTATTGATGGTAATACCATGATCCCATAAGATTAGCATTTACCTCTATCGCCTATGAATGGAGATTACAATGCAAGGTGGACCTCTGGCAAATTTAGTAAATATAAAATGATGGCTCAAAAATGGAAAATGCAATTACTTGGTATATTTTTGTCATTTTGGTTCTAGATATAATGTAATTGTAGTCTTATGGACAATTTAAGTAAATTGGCAAAAATGAAATTCCTTTTTAGGTATTGTGCTTACCATATTAAGGTTACAAATAAATAAAGTAGATTATATATTGCTTTTTATAAACAAATTACTAATGAAGTGTGAATCTCTAGTTTCTTGTCAATATCAGTAAAACCTCATATTAAGTACTATATATACCTAATGACATAGTGCTCAATTTTCACCAGCAAAATTACTTCAAATAACTAGAGATGAACTCTTGTCGGTCGCTGATTTACCAATAAACTTTCAAAGAAATGGTCTTATCTCTTTGATTTTTGTTTCTTGGTAAATCATTGATTCGACTAGAATTCAAGCCCTCTAATCTAGAGCTTGGGTTGGATTTCAATTTGCTTGGATATTATTTTCAAAGAAAAGGAAGCTTATCCTCAGGTTATTTCGTATATTGTTAATTTAATCATAGTTTTCTCCCACAAGATATTATATTGCTCCAATGAAAATTTTATCCATCCACCCTCTACAATATGTTGGTTATTAGACAACTCTTTTTTTTTTTCCTTTCTTCTTCTCTTTTTATTTTTTTCTCTCTTATCTCTTGTTTTCTATTATTAAAATCGATTTGGATATAATTTTTTTTCTTGTTATATTTTTGAAGTATTTCTATTTCATTATCAATTTTTACCTTTCTTATGAGTTCAGCTAATTCCAAAAGAAAATGTCACAAAATATTTATTCAACAACCAAAAGCACTATGGAGAAACGTACCACAAAAATATCTTTGTTTTATTACACAGATATTTAGCACCTAAGAAATTCAAAACTTTTTAAACCCTGTATACTTTATATATATATAAAGTAAAAAATAGAAACAATTAATCTAATTTTCTTCATGTCATTACCTTTTGCTTGTACAACTCTGGAGAAACTCGATAGACTTCACACCATACAAATTGTGATTAGAGTATGGAAATTGATTGGAGGAATATAATGTGAGATAGATAACATGGTTGTTAGAATAAAATTTCATTAACAATAAAAGCAACATTGGATTTTGTAGGTTCAAATCAAGTTAAAGTAGAAGGGAGCCACAATAAAAAAAAATTATTGACGGTAATACCATAATCCCATAAGATTAGCATTTACCTCTATCACACCTATGAATGGAGATGACGATGCAAGGTGGACCTTTGGCAAATTTAGTAAATATAAAATGATGGTTCAAAAAGGGAAAATGCAATTACTTGGTATATTTTTGTCATTTTGGTTCTAATACAATGTAATTGTAGTCTTATGGACAATTTAAGTAAATTGGCAAAAATGAAATTCCTATTTAGGTTATGTGCTTACCATATTAAGGTTATGAATAAATAAGGTAGATTATATATTGCTTTTTATAAACAAATTACTAATGAAGTATGAATCTCTAGTTTCTTGTCAATATCAGTAAAACCTCATATTAAGTACTATATATACCTAATGACATAGTGCTCAATTTTCACCAGCAAAATTACTTCAAATAACTAGAGATGAACTCTTGTCGGTCGCTGATTTACCAATAAACTTTTAAAGAAATGGTCTTATCTCTTTGACTTTTGTTTCTTGGTAAATCATTGATTCGACTAGAATTCAAGCCCTCTAATCCAGAGCTTGGATTGGATTTCAATTTGCTTGGATATTATTTTTAAAGAAAAAGAAGCTTATCTTTAGGTTATTTAGTATATTGTTAGTTTGATCATATCTTTCTCCCACAAGATATTATATTACTCCAATGAAAATTATATCCATCTACCCTCCACAACATGTTGGTTATTAGACAACTTTTTTTTTTCTCTCTTCTTATCTTTTTTTTTTTCTCTCATCTCTTGTTTTTTATTATTAAAATCGATTTGGATATAATTTTTCTTGTTGTTTTGTTTTTGAAGTACTTCTATTTCATTATCAATTTTTATCTTTTTTAAGAGTTCAACTAATTCCAAAAGAAAATGTCACAGAATATTCATTCAATAACCAAAAGCATTAAGGAGAAACGTACCACAAATATATCTTTGTTTTACTATACAGATATTTAGTACCTAAGAAATTCAGAACTTTTTATACCTTGTATACTTTATATATATAAAGCAAACAATAGAAACAATTAATCTAATTTTCTTCATGTCATTACCTTTTGCTGGTGCAACTCTGGAGAAACTAGATCGACTTCACACCATACAAATTGTGATGAGAGTATGAAAATTGATTCAAGGAATATAATGTGAGATATATAACATGGTTGTTAGAATAAAATTTCATTAACAATAAAAGCAACATTGAATTTTATAGGTTCAAATCAAGTTAAAGTAGAAGGGAGCCACAATAAAAAAAATTATTGACGGTAATACCATAATCCCATAAGATTAGCATTTACCTCTATCACCTATGAATGGGGATTACGATGAAAGGTGTACCTTTGGCAAATTTAGTAAATATAAATGATGGCTTAAAAAGGGAAAATGCAATTAATTGGTGTATTTTTGTCATTTTGGTTCTAGATACAATGTAATTGTAGTCTTATGGACAATTCAAGTAAATTGGCAAAAATGAAATTCCTTTTTAGGTTATGTGCTTACCATATTAAGGTTATGAATAAATAAGGTAGATTATATATTGCTTTTTATAAACAAACTACTAATGAAGTATGAATCTTTAGTTTCTTGTAAATATCAGTAAAACCTCATATTAAGTACTATATATACCTAATGACATAGTGCTCAATTTTCACCAGCAAAATTACTTCAAATAACTAGAGATGAACTCTTGTCAGTCGCTAATTTACCAATAAACTTTCAAAGAAATGGTCTTATCTCTTTGATTTTTGTTTCTTAGTAAATCATTGATTCGATTAGAATTCAAGCCCTCTAATCCAGAGCTTGGGTTGGATTTCAATTTGCTTGGATATTATTTTTAAAGAAAAGGAAGCTTATCCTTAGGTTATTTAGTATATTGTTAGTTTGATCATAGCTTTCTCACACAAGATATTATATTACTCCAATGACAATTATATCCATCTACCCTCCACAACATGTTGGTTGTTGGACAACTTTTGTTTTCTCTCTTCTTCTCTTTTTTTTTCTCTCTCATCTCTTGTTTTTTATTATTAAAATTGATTTGGATATTTTTCTTCTTGTTTTGTTTTTGAAGTATTTCTATTTCATTATCAATTTTTACCTTTTTGAAGAGTTCAACTAATTCCAAAAGAAAATGTCACAGAATATTCATTCAATAACCAAAAGCATTAAGGAGAAACGTACCACAAATATATCTTTGTTTTACTATACAGATATTTAGCACCTAAGAAATTCAGAACTTTTTATACCTTGTATACTTTATATATATAAAGCAAACAATAGAAACAATTAATCTAATTTTCTTCATGTCATTACCTTTTGCTGGTGCAACTCTGGAGAAACTAGATCGACTTCACACCATACAAATTGTGATGAGAGTATGAAAATTGATTCGAGGAATATAATGTGAGATATATAACATGGTTGTTAGAATAAAATTTCATTAACAATAAAAGCAACATTGAATTTTATAGGTTCAAATCAAGTTAAAGTAGAAGGGAGCCACAATAAAAAAAATTATTGACGGTAATACCATAATCCCATAAGATTAGCATTTATCTCTATCACCTATGAATGGAGATTACGATGCAAGGTGGACCTTTGGTAAATTTAGTAAATATAAAATGATGGCTCAAAAAGGGAAAATGCAATTAATTGGTATATTTTTGTCATTTTGGTTCTAATACAATGTAATTGTAGTCTTATGGACAATTTAAGTAAATTGGCAAAAATGAAATTCCTATTTAGGTTATGTGCTTACCATATTAAGGTTATGAATAAATAAGGTAGATTATATATTGCTTTTTATAAACAAATTACTAATGAAGTATGAATCTCTAGTTTCTTGTCAATATCAATAAAACCTCATATTAAGTACTATATATACCTAATGACATCGTGTTCAAGTTTCACCAGCAAAATCACTTCAAATAATTAGAGATGAACTCTTGTCGGTCGCTGATTTACCAATAAACTTTCAAAGAAATGGTCTTATCTCTTTGATTTTTGTTTCTTGGTAAATCATTGATTCGACTAGAATTCAAGCCCTCTAATCCAGAGCTTGGGTTGGATTTCAATTTGCTTGGATATTATTTTTAAAGAAAAGGAAGCTTATCCTTAGGTTATTTAGTATATTGTTAGTTTGATCATAGCTTTCTCCCACAAGATATTATATTACTCCAATGAAAATTATATCCATCTACCCTCCACAACATGTTGGTTGTTGGACAACTTTTGTTTTCTCTCTTCCTCTCTTTTTTTTTTCTCTCTCATCTCTTATTTTTTATTATTAAAATTGATTTGGATATATTTTTCTTCTTGTTTTATTTTTGAAGTATTTGTATTTCATTATCAATTTTTACCGTTTTTATGAGTTCAACTAATTCCAAAAGAAAATGTCGCAGATTATTCATTCAATAACCAAAAGCACTAAAGAGAAACGTACCACAAATATATCTTTGTTTTACTATGTAGATATTTAACACCTAAGAAATTCAAAACTTTTTATACCCTGTATACTTTATATAAATAAAGCAAACAATAGAAACAATTAATCTAATTTTCTTCATGTCATTACCTTTGCTTGTACAACTCTGGAGAGATTTTTTGCGAAAAATTAATCATAAAAGCACTAAAGGAAAAGATAAAATTCACAATTTTCTTTCAAGTACGATTAAAAAATCTAGCCTCATGAGCCTAACAAAAATCTAAATCTAAAAAAGAATATAGAAAAACATTTGATTCTTAAATTTATCAATCAACTAAAGGAATTTCTATTGATTTCTACGATTTAAAGAACATTAAACATTTAGAAAAATTAATAGTAATATCTTTAACCGCATCAGTTTAGATTGGAAAAAGTTCGATCTTTGTTCCTAAAATGGACTCAAATGAAGCACAAATCATGTTTTATTTTCGTGAAATCACAATAAAGTCATAAGTTTGATTTTTATTTACATGCTAAGTATTAAAAAAATCTAAATACACAATTTCATAAAAAAATACAAGATATGTCACAAGTTTGGTTATTTGTTTTGCATAAACAACTTGAAAACGAGATCACATTCATACTCACACATAAATGAAAACATATATTGAAAACACAAAAGTGACATAATTTCACCAATTATATTTTCAAGAGAAATACTGGATTGGTTAAGGATCCAAAGAGCTTGTTGGGTTGTAAAATGGAAACTCTTCCTTTGCAATATCTTACTTTTATCTCTTGGTATCAAATTTAAGAAAATAATAGTATGAACGCCATCATAAAACAATTTGAGAAAAAACTTGCAAGTTAAAAACATCTTTACTATCTAAAAGTGGGAGACTAACTTGGATTAGAAGCATCTTTTTGAGTCTAACAACATATCATATGGTGTTTTTCTTATCCTAAGCATGTGAGGTAAAACTAGTATAAGAAAAGTTCTTGTCGGATAAATTTGGAGGATGAGTACAAATATCATCTATTAAGATATGGATAATGACACAAATGGTGGATAAAAAAAGGATTAAGAATTAAATTCTTATTAATATTTATCAATAAAATAATTTTAGCAATTAATAAAGAAGATTATGGTGGATAGTAGAAGTTTAGATGAAGAATGGTGAAGACTAAGTAAAGGATAGGTAATTAATATGGGGTGGATAAAATTATTAGAGGGAGAGAGTCATATGGGGCAAGTTTTATGAAAGCTAAGTGTGGAACATAATTAAGAAAGGGTAAAAAAAAGTTGGCACTTCGAGTGAAACTTTAGGATGGGTATAGAAATATTATCATATTTTTGGCATGATATTTGGTATAAAGAGAAATCTTTTAAGGAAAAATATCTAGACTTGTACTCACTAACATGTTGTAAGAATTCTAGGTTAGATCATGTATATTTGAGAGTGATTAACAAGAAAACTTCATGAACCATTTAATTTTGAAGGAATACTCAAGATTGAGAAGTAGGATAGTTGGATCACTTTTATAAGAAGATTTATACTATGATAATAGGATAAAGGTCATCCAAAACTCTAGGTTTTACTAAGCGTATCCAAACAAATCACGATCCATTGATTTTGTCCAAATTGAACTTTGATTCAAAAAAAGATTATAAAAAAATAATAGCATTTTCATTATTGAAATACCTTAAAAAATACTATTCAAATAAATTTTACACTTTATTTTGATTTTATCTTTCAAATTTGAATAATTTCGACTAATAAACTATTTTTATGAATTTTTTAAGATTTTGATAGTATATGTAAAATATATATTTTTAATATTAAAAAAAAATTTGTGAAGGTAGCTTAACTATTCTTTTTATATTTGTGAAAAAGTCAAATCAAAATTAAAAATAAAATATCTTCAATTTAAATATTTTTAATTTTTAAATATTTTAATAAAATTAAATTTGATTCAAATTGATAAATTAAAATTTGCTTAAAAAAATTCAAACTTATTATTTATTTAAAAAGAGAGAGAAAAAGATAATATCATGTTATTTGTAATGAGACATCCACTAATGATAACAAATTCACTATCAAATTGTTTGAAAGTTTTGAATAACACAAATTGAGATAACTCTAGCAAGTATTTCTTAAAATATTATTTGAAAGGCCGGTGTCCCAACTAGAATGATATTCTTCACGTAGGAAGCAAATTGAAATAAGACATTCAACTATCAATAAAACAAGGTAAGAGAATAGTTTTCTTGAATCAATTATTTCTTATGTGGAAAGCAGAAGAAAACTAATGCAATTAATCCAAATAAGTCTAAAAATCTATACATAGCTACAATGAATTTGTGTTGAACTATTATGAGATCAATGAAGAAAGAGTGCACACAAGTGTTAAGATTTAAGCTAGTTAAAAATTATTCTACTGAGATTTTTTCCAGTAATATAAAAATAAATAGAGGCTTTTGAAGAGATTAAGAGCTTTATTAAATTAATTAGATATTTAATTGAATAAATCAAAACTTTGAATATCAAATACATTTTATAAATAAATAAATAACAAAAATCCTATAAAAATCTTAAGTTTAGTTAATAATTACATTTATGAAAGATTGCCTTGATGTCGTTAATAATATATACAATTGACCCTGTAAAGATTGCCTTGATAATTATACGTATTTGTAATGTTCAAAAAATTTTAAAATTTTTTATAATGATAACTTGAATATATATCTTTATGTCTATATAAAATATTAAATCAAAATTTATTCTAATATCTTCTAGTTGTATTCTTAAATTTTATCTTTTTAGTAAAATTCAAATTAATTCAAATTAAAAATTTAAATGCACAATCGATAAAATTGAAACAATGAAGTTCAAATTAAAATTCGTGCAAACTTCAAAAAATTTTTACATATTTTTATTATTAAAAAAAATTACATGAGAAGGATTTGCGTTTTGCTTCAAATCTTAAATCGAGAATTATAAAAAAATTACATCTATTTGAAACTTACTTTTTGCTGAATTTTTAATGCGAGGCTTTCATCCACAAATTTTGTTAATATTAACGATTTTATGCACTTACATAATATGCATATTGCTTTTACTTATGCAATATCATAATATTTTTTTAAAACACTATCAAAATAATAAAAAATTATTTTTATTCTTTTAAAATATTTATATTTTCATATTTTCACTAAATTCGAAGTAAATAAAAAATATTTTATTTATTTTAATAATATTCAAAAAATATACAAAGTAATTGCATAAGTAAATATCACATACATATTATTTGTATGAACAAAATCTTTGATATTAATAAAAATTATAGACAAAAATCTCACAACAGTAATATAATAAAAATATAAATCTCAAATAGATGTAATTTTTTTTTTTTACATGTTTCAATTTAAAACTAAGAGCAAAATACATGTCTATTTACTATAATTAACACTTATAAAGAAATAATTTACTGAAATAGGACAAAAAAAAAATTGTAACTTGGTCACTTAGGCAATCTTCTTATCAAATGATCCAAATTAGTAACATGGACATGATCACTAAAGAATAAGAAATACCAAAAATTCATCAACAAAGGCATCTTTAAAATTAAGAGTGACTATGGCCTAATTTAAATCGATTTAGAGCTTAATTTAAGCTCAAGCAATTATGGATTTGAACCAAATTGATCAAACTAGAAGACCGAACCAAACCAAAGTTTATTTGTCTTAATTCGATTTGAATTTTTTTATAATTTATTTTAAAAACAATAATAACATTCAAACAATAAATTTTATGTTTTAATCAATAAAATAAAAAATAATGTTGTAATTTAAAATTTTGAATTAAGACTATTCAAATCAAATTTGTTTCTCCAAATAAATAACATTAAATTATAAAAAATTAAATACATATTTTATTAACTAAATTATCATGAATAAATTATTTGAAATTGGGGTAATTTATTATCATGAAAAGACAAAATATATGAATTAATAAAAAAAATATCTATGCTTTACTGTTGATTTAAATAAAAAATTATAAAACAAATATCATTTTAAATCCTAAATTTTATTCTCTTTCTTCAATCAAAGTTTTACTTTCAAAAAATATCAAAACAACCTTAATATTTTTATTTTGTCCAAATTGAACTTTATTAAAAAAATTAAAATATTAAAAATATTCAAATTAAAAATATTTTACAACAAATTTTGACTTGTAATTTTTCACATTTGTAAAAAAAATCCAAACTATCATCATAAAAATATTTAAAATTTTTTTAAGTACTAAAAATATTTTTCTTAAAAAATATGCTATCAAAAATTTTAAAATTTTATAAAAAATAACTGATTAGTTGAAAAATTTTTGAATTTAAAAGATAAAATCAAAATAAAATGTAAAATCTATTTGAATAATTTTTAACTATTTCAAATGAAAAAATAATCCGTTTTTTTATGATTGTTTTGAATCAAGCTTTAATTTAAACAAAATCAACATAATAAAATTTATTTAAATAAGTTTGAAAAGTTACAATTTGATTGGAGAGAAAAAGAGCAAAATTCAAAGTTTTAAATGATGTTTATCTAAAATTATAAAAATATTAAATAATTAATTATAATTTAAAAAATATTTGAAAAGATTTAAAAAAAACTATGAAAATAAATATGAAGAAGTAGAAAAAATTAAGAAAAAATTGAATTTATTTTATACTAAAAAATATATAAAATAGGGTTAAGAGTATTATTATTTGTTTAACAAATGAAATTTAATAGATTTTAGATATTCAGTTCAATTTAATTTTGATTTTTTTCCTACAACTCAAATGGATCCTAATCAATTAATAATCTTACTTTAAAAAAATTAAAATGAATCAAACCAAAAAATTTTAAAAACAAAAAAAAAATCGAATTGTTAACCTCGGTTTCATTTTCTCCATTTTGGTTAATTGTTCACCCCTATTCAAAGTCCCTACTCCACACCAAATCCATGTCATCATTTGCTACAAGTCATTAAACTTGGATTTTTCTCAATCCCATGTTACCATGCAGTAGAATTGTAAAACTTGTATGGCAATGCACTGTCATAAGCCTGTTGAAGCTTTGAGAACACACAAGGACGTTGGAGTAAGGCATGAGCCATGTGATAGAATAGGCTATGAAGTTAATACCGCTGGAAAGCTCAGCAAGTTAATTAGCTTTACAATACTAGTTGGTAGAGGAGAAATCGACAACCACAAAGTTTCGTAGATGAGAAACATCATTGTGGTGTAATATTATCATGAAAGACATGAGTAATGAGTTGGGCTTGGCCTTGGCATCAGTAGGAAGTTGAACAAGTCTAGACTTTAAGAAATCATGGAGCGAAGCTAAATTCTTAGTGGAAAGACTCGCAAAGACAAAAATAATTGAGAGACACAAAAATTCAAAGGTACGGTGGGCAAAACTCTAAACGTGAGGCTCGTGCTGGGCGAGGTGAAGGCCTTGTGTGAGCTTTTAGACCAAGGTGTGAGAAAAGGCCTAGCCTATACGAAGAGAGCTCAACTTGGTGACAAGGTGAGCCTAGAACCCTGATAGTACTGCACAAGAAATTTTGTCGACGATGGGATTTTACAAGAGGTTAGGCTTGCGTGTAAAAAGTGAACAAAGACTAGAGGAGACGTGATGCTAGAAGGTCCAAGCATGATTCATAAGAATTGGTCCTATCTAAATTGCTTGCTCTTTGACACTTTAGTAGAGCAATTGGAGAACAGCCAATGGCTGTTAGATGAGCTAAGGGAGAGAATCCTCCTTTCAGGGAGGTGAGTCAAGAGCACAATATCCTTCTATAGGGGGGGGATACTATTGCACTAAAGGAGAGCTTTAAAGCATACACGATGAGATTAAATTGCTAAAGCACATGATTGGCAGTCCGACTGCAATGAAGTCGCATGACTCACCAATAAAAGTACTTAAACCACGACAAAAAGCTGTTGGAGAACTTCTTTTGGAATATAAAACAGTATTTTAGTAACACTAACAATACATATGGCAAGCAGATCACTATCACGAGTATGTACCTCAACAAAGATGTCAAGTTGTGGTGAAAAACACTAATGACGTCTTAGTATTGATTTATGAAGAAGTTTTTAAAAAGAGCTGAAGGATTAATTCTTACCATGCAAATTTTCACGGTTAGCATGAAGGGTCAATTGCATTAGCTTTTCGATTATGAACCAGCCCCCTCCTGTTATGAAGGCAGACTGATCAATGACCTATACAGCAATGAGTTTGAGTGTACCTTGAGCCAAATAAAAAAAAATTTGCAAAAACAAACAACAAATCTAGAGGTTAATTTTCATTCCATTTGATTGAGTTTCGTTCTTTGTTCACTCCTATTCAGAGTCCTACTCCATACTAAAATTCTCTAAAAAGAAATTCCCATCATCATTTGCTCCAAATCATTCAACTTGGATTTTCCTCAATCCCATGATCACATGAAATAAATGTAATACCCAACTCAAGCTAAACCTGCCAACCAATTGATGCTTAAACTTCCATTTGTTAATCCCATGTCGGTCGTGCAACAAACACCTCATGGCTCAAGGAAAATGGAACAGCCCAAACACAACATTCATGCTACACCGCCAATTTAGGCTTGGGTGGTACTTTGGGCAAGGCTTAACCGCATATGCGAAGTTCCAAAGGTTGCAAAACTAAACAACATAACCGAGGGCCACATACATAGTTAGGCAAACATAAAGTCACGAGCCAAGGCAACCTAAACATGTCACTTTGTCTTTAATACAAATTCTGTGCTGCAGTGTGGATCAAAGAAGCTCCTTGTTGAAAAAAGGTGCTAATTAATTATCATCAGGAATCACATAGTGCAACCGATATTCTATTAAGGAAATCTGACACAAACATGCCAAGATCCAAAAGAAAAAAAAAAGAAAAGAAAAACTTGTAATACAAACTTCATCGTAATTCAGAAATAAAAGAAAATGACTTGTATAGAGCTATTTATTAGTTCTTTTGCTAGAGGTGCAACAGATTCACAGCAGCTTGGCAGAAGACATTTCTTTAATCTCTTCTCTTTTTCTTCTTTTCAGTCTTCTCAACTGAATTCTTCAGCTGCATGAAAAATGGCACCACCATTTACTAATAGTTCAAAGTTTCTAAACACTACAACAATAAAGCATTAGAAGTGTAGTAAAAATCACAAGTCATATACCAAAGTAACAGTTTTAAACCTTAGTCTAGTAGGAAGAAATATTATGAAGAGCATCATCTATGAACTCACCATCAATATAAGAACGCGGACAAAGACAGCAACAAAATCAGTGAAAAGATTCAGTGCATGCTTCACATAGTCCAGGTCACCAAGGTGTGCTTTCTCAATGATTTCCTGGGTGTCAACCACCATATATCCCACAAAAACCAAGAGCCCAAAATACAACTGCAAAGTAATTGCACAAGGTGTGAAGAAACAGGGGGAAACAAGAAGATGTTAGCAGCTGCATATGGTAGCTTGCAACTACAGAAAGAAATGCTAACGCAACCACAAACAATTAGAGTGCTAATTGTTCCCTCACCTCAAACTTGAACATAGCTGCAGATCCCCCAAAGATTGAGGAAGCAAAGTGCAGCCATAGAAGCATCGACAGGCCAGATGAGAGCAAGCCACCAAGGTACAGGTACTCCCTGCGCCTTGCCAACATAGCTGCTGCTGAAAAACAGCCAAATGCCACCGCCGTCCCAACAAACGCAGTTATCAGGATGCTAGAACAAGGAAAAGAAGTATTCGTGATAAGTCAATCCAACATCATTTCAAGTGTCAGCACTCATGCTGTAAAAAGTAAGATGATAATTCGTCAACCAAAGAGCAGTTGGAATCAGGGCAGTCATGAATACTCCAAAATGAGCAGCATATATAAAACATAATTGTGAATATCATTCACTCAAATTGATGATATATAAATATCTATCACAACTGGAAACAGGATAATGTGATTAATCCTAAAGGTTATCAATCTTTGCTATATGTAAACCAGCTCACTTAAGTTGGCATTAAACGATTTCAAATGGATAACGAGCTCTTACCTTGGATCAATATCAATGGCCAACTCAATCAAAGGTCCAACTGAAGCCCCTTGGAAGAGGGAAGAAGCCATCAAAAGTGCAACCCTCTTTTGCTGCTCAACAAGAAAAGACAACAGCCAAAACCCAAAAGTAAGCACCAGAAACAGTAACAAGAGAAAATTGCAATTTGCAAAAGAAAGCAGCAATCCTAGCATGGGGTACCTCTTCATAAGGAGGAGTTGAGAGCAGCCAAGCAATACTTCCAAAGCATCCAAGCGTTGTCAGTAAACCACCTATATTCCATAGGATATGGAGATAAGCTCCAGCAGCTGATGCAACTAGTGCACAGCATAAAGTGAGATAAACCTGTTGAAAAATAGACAATCTTCAGTAAAATATGGATGAACTTTTGCTATGCCAAAAGACTGGCTTAGTATAACAGAAACAGATATACAACACAAATAAACACGATACATAAATTCACCAGAAAAAATCGAATGAAAAATACTACATGGATCATCCAAAGAACCAAGCAAGCATGAAACCTCAAACACATTACTATTTCAGCAGGAGTCGTAGGAAGAAAGATAAGCCACAAACTATCCAATAATACATGGTATTTCATAATTCCAATAAAAAAAATAAGCACGCCATTATCTCAGAAAAATAAAGATTTAGAGGAAAAACTAACACTTCAAAGCCAAAATTGACACCACCATTAAGGCACATACAAATTAGTCTGGTTGATGTTTCTCAAATTGCTAAATCAAGATCTCCTCTGGTTTCCTTAGCACTTAATTTCAGTTAAAAGAATAAATGGGAACGAACAGACGAACAATAATTATCACCTAATAAACAAATTTCCAGTCAACAAACCCTAGAATCATAACAACCACATAAATTTCTTAAAATAAAGAGAACTTTCTTACTATCACAAACACCAAAACATAACATTAATGATACGCCAATATTTCCTCAAATAATTACTAGGTAACTTGACAAGATTGGAAAGAAAAGAAGAAGTTTACTCGAGAAACTTACCTGTTTGAGGTGAGCCTGCACGACAGGAGAGATCTGGCGGAAGTTCTTGAGAGAATCATAAGTCCAACGATTCCTTGATTGAGAGTCAAAGAAGGAAGAGAACGCATCCATGGATCGTGATCGTGTCAAAAAATCACGCATAAACGAGAAAAATTACTGATGAAGGAAGCCACGTAGTTTATTTATAGGGATCAGGTGAAGCGACTTTCCTAGAAATTTCTTCAATTTAATCACCAAAATGCCCTTTTAATGGGGCCTTATTTACAAATTTGTCCGTTCCCTCTTATGCCCTTTAGACTGACTGATGCGGCAAAACAGTTTAATGAAGTTCATCCCAAAGACGGAAATTAAGCCAGGTACGTCTCGAAATTAAAGGATATGGCAGGGGCAAATAAGGAATGAGGAATTAATTTCTTGAACATTCGCGATTCTGTAGGATCCAGAGAAGTGCAGCCGGGGGGTTGACCTGGTGAGATGGTAACAAGCAAGATATCTTGTTATAGT
This sequence comes from Moringa oleifera, assembly GCA_021397835.1. Classification (NCBI taxonomy): domain Eukaryota; kingdom Viridiplantae; phylum Streptophyta; class Magnoliopsida; order Brassicales; family Moringaceae; genus Moringa; species Moringa oleifera. The sequence continues at coordinate 4,118,413 of JAJFZO010000566.1, forward strand.
TAACATCGCTTTGCCACGAAGAAAACAAATATCCTTTGCCGTGTTAGTCGAGCAACGTCATAAACGCCAATAAAAAGATGCCACGTCAGTCACATTGGAAAATTGGCCAGTTTATTCTACTGACTTGGATTTAAAATTTTGAGTTGGACAATGATTTTCATGTGGTTCTGGAAGACGAAGTTTTATCTTATAATAGGCATTTTATGTGAAGTATGATATACAAGAATATTCAACCAAAAGGCAATATTGCAAAATTTACATCAAGATTAGAAAACCCTAATCTCATAGGGACCCAACTTTACATTTTAGAAGTGGATTCAAACTCTCTTTAAATCAACATCAAAGTTTATGAATGTTAGGTTCTTTCAAAAAAAAAAATCATACTAAAACTATAATTCTAACATACAAAGAGAGGTGTCTTTCATCCTTTTTTATTTTATAAAATATTCATTTAAAACTGATTTTTTGTGACATAATTATATAATTTCTTGTTACATCAGCCACCTGCCATTGAGTAGGTTGCAATTAGAGTTTGGGTTTTCTTCTTATTCTTTTATAATTATGTTGAAAAGCAATGCCAAAAACTTTATTTAAACAAAATTTGAATCATGTGGCGGCACAACTCCATAGATGTAACAGTTATGCTTTAATTGGGAGTTGGCAAATTTGCATAGATGTGTTAAACTTTACACCAGACTGACTTCAACCACAGTAACACTGGCATGAGAATAAACCTAATGATATGACCATTAATGGTAGACCTGTTTGGACCTTAGAAAAAGCATTCACCTTTTTTTTTTCTTCGTTTCCTTGGTTTCACTTCCCGGAATTATGGTATGTTGATGAAGCTGTAATAGATCATATGTTGATCATAAATCTGTTGCCTTGTAGATAATTGCAAACTACAGGCACAAGGTTAAATTTCCATATGTGCAATTTATATAATTACAGTTAACAAGATACTTTACATGAAAAAGAAGCATTGACAGGCAACAAAGATTGTGATACTTTTACAGCCGAAAAGCGAGGATGCTGTTGCAACTTCTGGTTAAAGGGAGTAACGGGAAGCCTGTAAGCAACATTTTACAGAGTTAATCAAGCTTGTTCATGAGGTATCTTTGACAGCCTGCGAATACCTTTTCCATGCAAAGGAAGGTTAGTCCCACAGCCCAAGCTTTGCTCCTGCCTTAGAAGCTTTTGCTTTCTCAAGCTCTCATGGAATGGAGCGAAGAATTCATGTTTGAGGGCATCCTCTGCACTGATTCTCAATCTTGGGTTCACAGTTAAGCACTTGTCCACAAGATCAAAAAATGTATTTGGAATCACCTCAAGGATGTCTCGTCTCTTTGTGTTGACTTGGCACCATTCTTTTATGTCCACTGATGGCAAGTATTGTGTATCATACAGTTCCTAGAATAGATTCATACTTTTCAATACAGGGTATCTCTGTGACAAGACTTATCAAGTAAATGGAAAGGATAAAGAACAATACCATAGGGAATGAGGATTCACGGTTGTGCAGCTTGGCAACTTCCCATACATCTTCACTGCCTCTCAGCTTTGCTATATCCTTTATGTTTCTGAAAGTGAAAGTGCAGTGTTGGAATTATCAAAGAATAACTGAAATAGGACCATATTAAGGGAGAAGCAAATCTTATTCGATTGAAAGGAGGGGTTCTTACTGTTCTGGATCACCACAAAAGGGCATTCTACCAATAATTAGATAGAGTAAGGTGACCCCAGCAGACCAGATATCAATCTTGGGACCTTGGTATGGGGATCTGAAACAAACCTGCACAACCACCCAGCATGTCATTTTTTCAATGGAAAACCGAAATCATGGGAAAGAGTCCACTTAATCATAGAAAAAAGAGGCCAAACTTTATTTGGAACACTTGTCTAAAAAATTTCTTCTACACTGTTTTTTTTTTTTTTCGGTGGGGAACAAAAGAAAATGCTGGAAGCTGCTTTCACAATATTTTAAAGTTTCTTGTGCAGCCTTTTACTTGATCACAAATTCCCCAAGTATTAATAGATTTGACTCATTATACATATCAAAACTGATATTATTATATTTTCTTACAAGTTATAACTCATGCTTCATCATTCTGTTTATGATACCACAATATGCAGAGAAGTTTAAGTGACCATTCTATATCTTTCACGGTAATCATTACTTTCAAGATTCACAGCCCCAAAAGAGCAAGTAGCCCATAGGATCGTGTCCTTAACTATGATTCTCGGAATTATTTATTACATAAATATGCATCTTCTCTCAGTGCCTTTAAAGGTATGATGCTCCAGCAAGTCTGGAGTATCAGAGAAGAGAGTTAAAAAGACCTAGCAATGCATACACAAAGAAGCACCAACATATTCCTTACCTCTGGAGCCCGGAAGCCCTTGGTTCCAACACAAGGACCTTCTTTCTTGTGTTTTCCATCCCCTAAAATGGATGAAAAATCATTAGTTTTGTTCAGATAAAACCACAAGAACAAAGTTTTTCATGTCTAACATGATACACACCTTTGTTCTTCATAAAACCAGCTCCAGCAACAGGACAACCAGTTGAGTATAGAGGCATTGGAGTAAGAAATAGCTCTTTCTCTATTTTTCCTGGAGATGCAGCAACCCGCTTTCTCATAGGAGCAGGGACATGTGATACTTCATGATTTGCGCTCATCATGGCTTCCTGCAAAAGGCTAATGAGTTCCTTCCTACCTTGGCAAGGCAAAGGTTCTCTGAGCCTTTCTGCTGAAGGAGTTCTTGTGCTTGTCACATCCTTTGCTGAAGTTATGCCTGAGCCATCTGCACCTTGGCTATTGAATTGATTCCTTTGATTGGGGGCCTTTCTTTCCCCCAAAGCCACCTTCTTCAGGTTCTTAGGTGCTAATGTTGAGGTAGAGCCTTTGGTTGTCCCATGATTATTTAACGGTTTAGTGGTTGGAAACTTAATACCATTGGCAGGAGGCACAGATTTTGCATTGCAGAGGGTACCATAAGTAGAGCTTAAATCATTCCCCGCCTTTGATTTGTCTGTGAAATGTATAAGATGGCTGTATCAATTATTTTTTCTTAACCATGGAATTGAGACAACAGGAAGCTCTGGCATGGAAGAACCAAATACTAAAAAAAGCAGAGAGGACTTGAAGCTTACAAATGGTCTTGTACTTCTGGCGCAGATCCTGTTAAGACACAATAAAGATCAATGTAGTGAATTACAGTATTAGAGGCTACTGACAACTGAAGGAAAATAGTAAAAGCAAATCAACAAACTTGAAATCCTAGAAACCCCAGCTCAATGTGATCCTTCCAAAATACTTTTCCTGAGTTAGGCTTCCCCCTAGTAGCCTTGGGATGCCACTGCTAGGGATTAATCCTAATGTATTGTTGGACACAGGGACTACATGTGCCTGAAGATAGTCAGGGGCTCAAGAAGCCTCAACCACATGGTCATCTCATTAGCTGCCAACCCTCCCAGGAAGAAAAAGAATTTGGAAGGCTAATTTTGTTTTTTATTTTAAAAAAAAAAAAAGAAAACAAGAAGTGGAAGACCAAGACAAGTATCACTAACCATGGCTAAATTGAAATCGATGAGATATCCTTTATTGGTCTTACAAGAGAAAAGGAAGTTCCCAGGCTTAACATCTCTATGAACAACACCCTGCAAAGTGCAAAAAATAGTTATTATTTCATGTTAGTGAATGCATATCTGGTTATTCATATGTAGCAAAATAGAATACCTGCTTATGAAGACTAGCTAGAGCTCTGAACATGCAATAACCATACCACTGTAACTGAAAAACATCTATCTCCTTCTTCAGCACCTGAAAATTGAACTAAAAGGAATGTTAGACAGAAGAAAGAAAAAATAAAGCCAGTAAAGATTATCATAATTACCTCAGGTCTATCGTGCTCAACATGTTGTAGAACAAAGCAATCAGAATTTCCATTCTTGAAGCAGCCTTCATACTTTATTACAAAGCTTTTCCCCCTGAATTACAGCAAATCACTTTCAACTTAAAAGGTGAAACTTCTTGCCTCCAAATTACAAATTGAATGTCTTAGCATCCTTACCCAAAACGCTCCAACATCCTGAGCTCATTATTGATGTGATGTTTATGAGCATTTGCATGAGGGCCTAAAGAGACAAAAGAAAAAAAAAAAAGCTAAACATCAGGGAAATATTTCATATTTTTCACATGTCCATACTCATGGAGCAGGCAGAGGCAATCATTCTGTCAGGAAAATAAATGTTTAAATGATGACAGAGGGACATTCTAAGCTCTTCGTTTTCTCCCATGTTTAAATCAACATGCCCTTCATCAGCTACTCATATTCCAGCTAAAATGTCAAAGCAGTGAAATCAAACATATCTTTCATACATTGAAATTAATGAGTTGTATCTCAAAACAGTCAAATAAAGCTGTAGAACCTATATCTCATGTGTCACTAGAGTCCTAGAAGCAATCCTTCATCTCTTACATGCTATATTAAAGGTAGTAACAAGCACAGTCATTTCTGCTTGATGCTACATGTCTTCAAAAGAATGATATCATCTAAGACAATTCCTTCATGCACCTATTTTAGAGAAACAATAAAATTATCATGGGGTGATGCAGATGCTAATGGTTCATTTGGTCATAAATTTTATTAAGAAAAAGGTTATTTTTCTGCCTCTATGGAAGCTTGAAAATTGAGAGGATTCTAGTACTGTATTCGCTCCTCTGAGCATCTTCATAAACAATAAAGGACTGTATGAGCAGCAGAGTTGCACCTTTCTGCTATATTCATGATCCAATGGATACAAACAATTTCTTTCTGCTACAGTTCATGCAGAAATTGTTCCAGATTTTTTCCTAAAGATTCGTAAAAATGAAACAAGGTCCAAAATTTTAAGCACATAATATTAACGTTGCTTTTTTATGGACTATTGTTAATGTTGTTTTAATAAATAGATTAATCTAAAACAATTACATATGGTCTGATCTTGCTTACATTTAATGGCCACTGTCGTGCCATCACTTTTCTTCCGTGCCCTGTAAACAGTCCCATAGCCACCTGCCAATGGAAATTTAGAGAAATGCCATCAGTTGCCTGCACAGTAAAAATTGGTTGACCAGAACATGCCAAGAGCAGAAGAAATGACCAAAGCTTTATTACCTGAACCTTCTTCCTCTTCTACAATATAGGATTCAAAGTCTGGAAGCATCTTTTGCTTATTTGGATCCTGTAAAGCATGCATCAATAGCACTTAAATAGTAATTGAAAAGACAGTTAACATGAGTACAACTCAAAACACAGTGAATCAGCTCGAATTAAGTAACACAACCCAGGATATCAGTAAACTTACTTGAGACATGATGACAAGCAATAGTAATTTTACAAAAGGTAGCTAACCTTAGACGAAAGAGAGGTAGAGGTTCCTTTTCTTTCTATATGCTGCATATCATTATGATTTTGCATCGATTTTGGGGTTATGCTAATTGAGATGTAATCCCCTTTACACTGCTGCTTCTCTTGAGGACAATTAACAACTTTGCTCTGACCAACAGACTTGCACATATCTTGCACTTCTGGAACCACTGTATTCATCTGAGCAGCATTCACCTTGACAGAGGGTCTTGACAATTGCTTCTCAAGAATTGCAGGAAAGACAGCAAGCTCTTCTGTAGTGGGAGGCTCTTTACTCAAAGATGGCATCATATCATTACAGTTCACCCTGTTAGTACTCTCAAAATCTATTTCAAGTGGCATGTCCAAAATGTCAACTTTATCTAGTGGAATTGGTTGCTCCTTAAAAGATTTCTTCTCCTCATCTTCTACGATTCTTTTGTCTTCTGTGATCCTAATTTTTGTTGCTTCGCTAGCATCATCAACTTCCTCAACCTTCAATTGAGATATGCTACTCTGCTTAACATCTTCCAGACAATATGCTGCAGTCAGATTTACAGCACTTTTGACATGTATATCATGATCCAATACTCTGCTTGAAGAAGCCGATCCTAGATCCAGCTCACTGACTATTAATTGTTCAGTCATCTTCCTCTGCACAAACATAGTCATATGCATTTCATTGTGTATGTATTAGGTGTCATTCAACTTAAAACTCAACTTTCTAGCAACGGATCCAACAAACAAGGGAGCTTGAGCATCAAGTCACTTACCACAACGGACATCTCGCTAAATTGTGTATTTCTACTCCTGCTTATGTTATCAATTAAATGAAAACTTCCCTGCCAAACATAACTTTAATGATTTAAAACAATCAGAAAAATCTTCAACACTTTGTACACTATTAAGATTTGTTGCAAACAAAAACATAAATTTCAGAAAAAATAGACATGGCAAACCACTGATTAAGAGGATCACATTAAGAAAGATTATGTAAATGATAAATACACATAACATATATATATAAAGATAAAGCAAGAAGCAACATGGAAAACATGCAAAAATCCATAATAGTAAAGCAATAACTAGGAGCATAAGGAGCACATAAAAGCACCCCCAAGTATTATTTTCAAAATAAGGAGATACAAAATAACCTTCAAGAGTAAAGAAATTAGGTGTAAGCTCATCCTGAAGCGGTAAAGATGACATGAGTGTGTGTGATTATTTTGCATTGTGAAATAAAGTGTCATCTTTTTTATGCAATATAATATTATTGGATATTTATGGCTTCATTAGTTGGATATTAAAACCCGGCATTACAAAAGGCAAACAGACAACCAATTGGCTCATTTCTGATTAAGTTTAGAACAGCTAACAAGGAACCTATATTCTTTTTATAAGCACTCAGGAATTTGTATTAACCCAAACTGTTTTCAAGATCAACAAGTTCCATATCCCAAACAGACCAAAAAGTATGTAACAAAGTTACCATGAAATAATCACTCCAAATCCCCAAATTAGAACCAAGCCAGAAAGACACCTCCCTACATCAAAAGTGCACCTAACACTAACACACCGCATCAAATTATTAGACAGAAAATGTAAATTTTAATTGAGAGACCTCATCACAATACTTTCGGATTCTTTTCAACAATGGCACAACAGCCTGTTCCTCCTTCTCCTCCTCCCCTTCTTGATCATCATCATCATCATCATCTGAAAAGTCATCACCACAATTACCAACAAATGCAATCCAATTTTACAATTTTTTGAAAATCAACAGAAAAATTAGACTAGTTACCATCTCCGGAGTAAAAAACAACTCGCTTTCGCTTCCTGAAACTCTCCCTCACTAAATCCCTAACCCCCGGAGGGAGAACATCAATCGTGTAACTGAAATTGGACAAGTGTTCCACAAAAGCCGATAGTGAATTCAAAGAGAAGGTCACATAGAGGTTATTGCCTGCGAGTGAGATGGGCGAGTCCGGGATCGAGCATAGGAACTTGATGAACTCGGGGGATGCGCGGAAACGAGTACATCGGGATGCGAGCTCGACCAAGGGAGTTGGAGCGCCAACGGAGAGGAGCAGAGAGAAGAGGTGCCAGGCCTTGCGGCGGTCCTGCAGTGAATCGGCAGTGGAGAGGGATAATGACTCAGCAGCGACTAGTAAGTTGGCGTCTGGAGCGCCAACCCTGCGTGAGTTGGGGAGGTTAGTGGACATGGGGAGTTGTAGACTGAGAGAGAGAGAGAGAGAGAGAGAAGGGGGGCGGGGAGGGGGAGTGAGATTAGGGATTGATATGCGAAAGGAATTGCAGATACCAAGTGGAGAAGTGAGAGAAGCGGGAATCCAGCTCGTGTAAGGATTTCAGATTTAGCAGGCGCAGACTTCCCGCCAAGTTTTTCATCAGCACTTGAATACACGATGCCTGGGCGGCTGGGCACGTGACCATATGGGATGGATTTTTCATTTTCTTTTCCTCTTTTTATATATTTATTAAATTCTGCGCATCTAGTTTTTTTTTCTTTTCCTCTTTTGCCCTCTTAGAAGGTTGATGGAGTTCGAAGATAAGGTGGTCACGGTTCAATTTTGATTCGGTTTTGATTTTCAATCGTTTCAAAATTTATGATTAAAATGAATCGAAACTTGAATTGTTAAATTTTAATTTTGACAAAAGTTCGATTTAAAAGTAGTTCAGATTTCGATTTATAAATGGTTTAAGTTCAAGTTTGATTTAAATTTAATTTAAATTCGATTCAAGTTCAAATTTAATTCATTCAAAGAGATTTCTTTTAATAAAAATATTTTATAAATAAATTAAATTTTTTTAATAATTTATTAAATATATATATAATATTAAATTATTTTTATAAAATTTTAAAATTAAATTATTTTATATATTTTTAATTAATTTAATTAAAAATCGAATCGAAACTGTCAGTTTTAATTTTAATTCAACTATAATCAAAACATATTTAAAGTACTTTTGATAATAAGTTGATTAATTTTTCCGTCAAAGACAACTAAGCCCAGCATCAAGGCCACCACCTTTTACAATGTCAAAATTTGACTAAATTGCAAAGAAATATCCAACCAAATTACTGAGAAATCTAAAAAAAGAGATAATGAAATGGGTTTCACTAAGTTTTGGTGGAAAAAGGAAGAGCGAAGAATGGGTTTCCTTCCCTAAGTTTTGGTGAGCAAAGAAAAGAGAAAGATGGTTTGAGTGTGAGAAAAATGCAATGGTGTTAGAAAAATCAAAGAAAAGTAAGGGTTTTGGAGCAAGTGTAAGGAACACCAAAATGGTCTACATAACCAAAAAGTAAAGGTTGCCTTCCCTTCACAATTAAAACAAATGGGCTACAATTGATCAACTTATTAATTTGAAATACAATTTTAAGGCAAGAGATTTTATTTTTTTTTGGGTCATTTTCATCAATTAGCTCTAGTCAATTAACCAAGCCTTTACATCAAATGCTAATGAGGGCCATAGAGAATCAATGCAGTGAAAGTTTCAACATGGGAAAAAATCATTGCAAACTCTACATAGATTAATAATATAAGATTTATAAGACCGATACTATTTAAGTTTGAAATCATTATAAGTTCTATATAAATGATAACATAAGTAAGTTTCTTTTCATAAAATTTGTTGCCCAAGAAGATTGGAAAATTTTAGAGCATTACTTTTATTATTTTTGTTTATGTAATTTTGTATTTAGAATTTTGAATATTTTTGAATTTGGTTTTTTGATATTATTTTTATTGATCTTATCACTTCCAACTAAGATCAAAATTTTGTTTATTAATCTCATGGATCTATGTTGCTTAAAATAGTGTTAATTACAAAAGCAAAAGGTTAATATTGGACAAAAAAATGCAGATTAATGGTATATTTACTTACATGTAATCCAAATGGACAAGAATTAGAATAAACAAAAATCAAAATGGACAAATATCGAAAAAATAAATCAAATTTAGAATAAATTACTTATTTGGGTTTTAGAAATTAGAATCAAAATCACTTTATCACTTTAATTTTATTTCGACTTTGGAATCAGGATGCATTATTGTAAATTAACTTATACACCATTTAAGTATACTTGTGCATTTTTAATTAAAAATAATATTATATATTCTAATGATTTTTGTTATTTGAGAGAATATAAATAGGTAATTTTCTGAAATATATTTTTTGCAAAAAAAATTTAAAAAATAAAAAATCAACCATTTGTTTTTTTTTGTTCCAATAAATAATAATATCCTTTTAAAAAACAAGTAAATAAATTACATCATCCATAAAAAAAGTAAATTCTTAAATCATAAATACATAATAAATTTGATCTCAGAAGAAAATCTTTGAATAAAATAATTATTCTTTTTGTTTTTTTCACCGACTTATAAATTTAAAAATAAATAAAGAACAAAATAATAATTTAACTTAATAATGTCAATGAAGAATAAGAGTGCAAATTTGGTGGAGGGTATTAGGGTTGTCATTTTCATTTCTTAATCCTAGACTCACATGGAATCCACATAATCTCACTTTTATTTCATAACCAAAATAAAGAAAAAAGAAGATATTCATTCTGATTTCACAATCCTAATTAGTAAGCATCTCATAAGTATTTTCTTGAAAGTAAAAAGATCCATTATTATAATTTTTGGTTAATAATTTTTTATTATTTTATTTTTATGTGATTATTATTTATTTATTAATCAAATGAAAAATCCATGTCGTTCAAGAGAAATATATTTGTTCATCTTTTAAAGTGGCTTTACTCGTTGGTTATTGATTTGCATTATTTCCAATTAATTTTTTTGAGAGAAATTTTCACTTAATTTTTAAATTATTATTTATAATAAAAATATTAAATATTTTATTGTCATTATTTTTATTTTTAATTATTATTATTACATCAATAATAAATTTATCATTCACTAATTAATATAGTAAATAAATATAAAATTAATAATTTATTAAAATATATTTTTCATGTGATGTTAATAATTAATATAATTTATTAAATGAGTTAATCAAGTAGTGTCATATCACATTGTTTATTAATAGAAGTAATCTTTTTGTTTAACAATAAGTTTGATTCACGGATTTGAAAAAAGAAAAAAAGAAAGAAATATTTTTGAAAATAAAAAATAATAATTATTATATGTTGATTTATTAAAGAAATTAATTATTATATAAAATAATAATTATTTGTATTTTTAAATTTAAAAGTAAGATGAGAAAAATCAGTTATAAAAAAATAAATAAAGTTATTATAATTATATATAAAATGGTAATTTAATAAATTTTTCAAAATTTTATTAAAAATAAAATAATTATAATTATTTTATAAAAAATTTAAAGTAAATATCATTTAAGACTTGAAATTTTGTTTCTTTTTTCAATCAAACTTTAGTTTTTAAAAAAGTATCCAAATAAATCCTAATATATTGATTTTGTTCAAATTAAATATTAATTTAAAATAATTATAAAATATTAATGATATTTTTCTTATTGAAATGACTATAAACTACTCAAATAGATTTTATATTTCATTTTAAATTTATTTTTAAATTTAAAAATTTTTAATTAATTAGTTATTTTTATGAATTTTTAAAATTTTGATAGTATATATTTTTTAAAAAATATTTATAAAAAATAAAAAAATTTTAAACTTTTTTATAATAATAACTTGAATATTTATTTATATATGTGAAAAATTAAAACATAAAATTTATTATAAAATATCTTTAATTTGAATTTTTTTAATATTTAAAATTTTTAATAAAATTTAATTTAAATTAAATTAAAATATTAAAATTTGTTTGAATAAGTTTTAAAAGTAAAAATTTGATAAAAAATTTAAAATTTAAAATGATATTTATTCAATAATTTATTTCAAAATTCTTATTTTTTATTTTTAAAAAATAAAAATTTATTAAATAATCATAATTTTTTAATAAAAATAAATTTAATATAAAAAATTTATTTAAAATAAAGTGGAAAAAAATTGCATTTTATGTATCCATATATTTTTCTTCCTTTTATGAAAAATTTCTTCCTTCAATGGGAGAAATTCCTGCACTGAGCCAACAATCACAACGGTCCATCTTTTCACGCATAAATAACCCAGAGCAGTTATGCTGCTTCTCCTTTCTTTCATTTGCGCCTTTCCCAACCAAAAAACAGGAGCTACCTTTGGAACTCCAATGTGCCACCAACGGCGACCGTTCGCGCCCATTGGTTACATTCAAAGAAGACAACCTCTTCTTTCATAGCGATGATTTCCTTCGCTTGATAGCTTCTGTTGACGTGTTCCCTCTCTTTGCTTGGTGGCTACTTTCTTCGGGTCTTCTCTATTTTCGGGTAAATTTTGACCTAAATTTCTGTTTTTGGCAACTGAGGAAGTATTCCCAAATTGATTTAGTTACTAATCTTTTAAGTTATCTGACTTGAGAAACTAGAATAGGCCGAGGCACCCCAGAATTTCGCTTTTTTTTTTTTTGTTTTTCTAGAAGAAATTAGAATTCTGTTTGTGATTTTTGCACATTAGTTTCGTTGCTCCTCTGTTCCTAGGCTGAATACTGACTTTCAGGAAATGGATTGTTTTGTTCTAGATTTTTCTTCGGATCTTGTATTTGTGCATGCATTCGGCTCTGAGTGATTCTTCTTGGATTTGGTTTTCCTACTCTTTTATTGGTTTATTGAAAACTTCGTTTGTCATGAACTCAATTTATTTTCTGAGAAAAAGCTGCACAGCGAAAGTTTATGTATCTGGGGTTTTTGCTGAGTTCTCATGTTAAACAAACAATGTTTCAGGTTATTTGTTGTTTAAAGTTTTGATTAGGTCATAAAGAATATGTTATAATGAGGATGTTCCATTTGCTCTTTTGTTTTATTGGCACCAATGGTCTCGAACAGAGAGTTCGGTATATATACTTTTATTAGATCTTTGGAGCTAGCAACACTCGGCTGATGATTATTTTGGATTTTAGGTTTCTTCTGGGCATGTTCATTATTCTGTTCAATGAGTTTGGGTGGGGGTATACAGATGTCATTAGTGGTTTCATTGAATAGTGGTAGTTATTCATAGAGAAGATTAGAAAGATGGTCATGGACAATGGGCATTGTGCTGATCCTGCTAGAGCATCCAAGTATAAGCGACGCAGAGTTTCTGCCATCCGTGATTTCCCACCTGGGTGTGGATTTGTTGCTACAAATATCAATTTAAGGCCAGTTAAAGAGGTGACTGGTGCCGCCACTTTTGAGAATTTGATGAGTGAGAACAATGGTGATGTTACACCTTCTGGAGGGGGGGCTGAGTTTTCATCTCAAGTGATATCACAAAATCATTTACAGTCCATGGTACCGGAGCAGATGATGTCATCCAGTCAAGTTGATGGGCTTGAATCAATGAAAGCTGAGCCTGCACGGGTGCCATTGCCAGAGCTTGAACCTGGTGGTAACTGTGATGTGTCAAATGATTCATGTAAGGTGGATCAGTTTGAACTAAAGAAAACTGACTTTGCCACAATGCCTTTAGCAGAGCTTGAATTTGGTAAAGATGCAGGGATGCCACTGCTAGAGCTTGAACATACTGAAATATTTAACGTGTCAAAGCAGTCTTATCAAGTGGATGTTGTTTCTTCAAAGCAAGAGATCGCTCCCCCATATCATTTGAAATTTTGGTCTCCACCTGGTCAGCCAATTGTTTCCTGTGGAGATGATTCCAAGATGACTGCAACTAGACATTATCCTCCTCGGAGAAAGGTTTCAGCCATTAGAGACTTTCCTCCATACTTTGGACGGAATGCTCCCTGTCTTAGTGGGGAAGAGTGCTTAGAAGTCATTGATTCTGCAAATAATAAGATTTTAGGTCTAGAGAAGTCTGGTGATGAAGACATTACAACAAAGACGTTTGTGAATCAAATGAGACACGATATTGAGGGTGGAGATGTTTGCAAGAGTAGAGTGGAAGGTGATGTTGGCAGGATAATTAAGGATAATGTTCAACCTGGATATGCAGGCGTTGCTGCAAAAAAGAGAGAGCAAGATGAATTTGGAGCACCCTCTGGGAAGGAGATGTTGGTGGCACAGGAAGATGCAAGAGAATACTGTGAGAAATATCCCTGTGGAACTAATGAACTTGTTTTTGAGGACAAGATCGAGACAGTTACAAAAACAGACAGCAATGATGTTGAACACTTAGACGAAAATCTGGGGAAAGAGATTGTAGTTTACATGGAGGGTAAAATTCCTGAGAGAAATATTTCAGATTTGTCTGACTGTGAGAGTCAGTTGCAAGATGAAGGTCCTGGCAATCTGGAATTTCCATCCGGCAGGGTGCTTGTGCAAGGTCTCATGGCTTCAGTAAATTGTCCTTGGAGGCAGGGGAAAAAGAACAACAAAGCTAACATAACCAGTGGAAAATCTGAAAGAAAGGTAAGGAAAAATGAATTTATATTGCTACCACGAACTAGACCTGTTCAGTTTACAAATGACAGTGAAGGTGAAGACTCTCAAAGAAAATGTGCTAAGCAGATGAATCCATCCTCCAATACAAATGATTATCAAGGAGTTGTTCAACTCATTACATGGAAAGGGGAAGATGATAAAGAATCTGAAAGTTGTTATATGGAATCTCGTAATTTGGATGTGATCCTTCCTCCTTCCCATCCTAGTAGTTCATGTGTTAATGGTGATGATAGTGATGTTATTGGCACCCGAAACAAAGTGAGGGAAACTCTGCGTCTGTTCCAAGCTGTCTGCAGGAAGCTCTTGCAAGAAGAAGAAGCAAAGCCTCAAGCGCGACCAAATACTTGTAGGAGGATTGACTATATGGCTGCAAGAATCCTTAAGGATAAAGGGAAATATGTGAACACAGGCAAACAAATCCTTGGATCTGTGCCAGGAGTTGAAGTTGGTGATGTGTTTCATTACAGAGTGGAGCTTACTATTATTGGTCTTCATCGCCAAACTCAGAGCGGCATAGATTATGTGAAGGAAGGTGGAAAAATCCTTGCTACCAGTATTGTTGCTTCTAGGGGTTATGATGATGAGTTGGACAATTCAGATGTTTTGATTTACACAGGTCAGGGTGGGAATGTGATGAATGGAGATAAGGAACCTGAAGATCAGAAGCTTGAAAGAGGGAATCTTGCTTTGGCAAATAGCAAACAGACAAAGAATCCAGTTAGAGTGATCCGTGGTGAGATGAAGGCATCTGATTCGTCGGATATAAGAGCTAGGACATACATATATGATGGCCTATATTTGGTTGAGGACTTGTGGCAGGAGCAAGGGCCGCATGGAAAGCTAGTATTCAAGTTTAGGTTGCTCCGAATTCCTGGCCAACCGGAGCTTGCTTGGAAAGAAGTGAAGAAGTCCAAAAAATCCAAAGAACGGGAAGGTCTCTGTGTACATGATATCTCTGAAGGGAAAGAGTTAATTCCTATCTGTGCTGTGAACACCATAGATGACGAGAAACCCCCGCCATTTGAATATATAACTGGGATGATGTATCCAGATTGGTGCCAACCTCTTCCTCCTAAGGGTTGTAATTGTACCACCGGATGTTCAGAATCTGGGAATTGTTCTTGTGTGATCAAGAATGGAGGAGAGATCCCATACAACCATAATGGGGCCATCGTTGAGGCAAAGCCCCTTGTCTATGAGTGTGGCCCTTCCTGCAAGTGTCCTCCTTCTTGTTATAATAGAGTCAGCCAACATGGTATAAAATTGCAGCTTGAAGTCTTTAAAACTGAAACAAGAGGCTGGGGTGTGAGATCCTTAAATTCCATTCCTTCTGGAAGTTTTATCTGTGAGTATGCAGGAGAGCTCCTTGAGGAGAAAGAAGCTGATGAAAGGACTGGCAATGATGAGTATCTTTTTGACATTGGGAATAACTATAGTGATAGTTCCCTTTGGGATGAACTTTCTAACCTCATGCCTGAATCAACATCAAATTCTTCCCAAGTTGTGGAGGATGGTGGATTTACCATTGATGCTGCAAAATATGGAAATGTTGGCAGATTCATCAACCATAGTTGTTCACCTAATCTATATGCCCAAAATGTCCTTTATGATCATGATGACAAGAGAATTCCTCACATAATGCTCTTTGCTGCAGAGAACATTCCTCCCTTACAAGAGTTGTCCTACCACTACAACTACATGATAGACCAGGTTCGTGATTCCAATGGCAATATAAAGAAAAAGAGTTGTTTTTGTGGTTCTTTAGAGTGCACTGGTAGGATGTATTGATGCTGGCTGGCAAAAAGTTTTAAAATATTGGAGAAGTGGCCTACTACAAGAGTCTTTGCCTCTTCCCAATTTTTTTTAGAAAAACAGATCCTTGGCTCTTGCACTGACAATGCACACACAAACATGATTTAAGTATATGGTTGGATTTTAATATATTTATAATTTGTTATATTATTGTTTAAATTGTTAGAGCTTAGGGATGGCATGTGCAGCAAATCCACGAAGTTATAGGTGGATTAATAGTGAAGTAATACCCTTATCAGAGAACCTTCATCTTCTTTACACATTCTCTTATTTCTCTCTCCCTCTCTCATTTTCTAACTTTAGTCTGGATGACTATCTCTAGCCTCTTTGCTTCCATATATCTTCTCCGGAAGTTCATAGGAGCTTAGTCATGTAGCTTCTCTAAGTTTTATCCATTAATTGAGTCTTGGACACATTGACATGAAGTGAGTTCTTGATGAAATCATGGAAGGCACCATATAGGGATTCAGTTTGATTTCAAACTTGGATTTTTACATTTCGAGTCTTTACCACAATTATGCATTTGGGTTAACGTGCAAGGTGGATGAACAATTGCGTGCAAAGGGAGTATATTGAAGCTTAAATACCAAAACTACACGAGAAAGAAACAAAATTTTCTTTCAAAGTACATGGACAGAAAGATGCACGTTAATTGTGGTGGCAATTTCCTCAAGGTCACTGGAGGTTTTTCTGGTTATTAATTTTAGGACTCGAGGAGGATACATGCCTCTTGTGCTAGTTGGATTCTTCAACACAAATCTCAGTTATCAAAAATGAATAATAAAAATTATAGTGGCACTTTGTTACACAACTCGACAACCAAACCACAAGTTAAGATGTTTTGGGTCGTGTTCCTTCCATAATTGTTCAATTTGATTGCGACAAGAAGGTAATAATGTCATGAACAAGGGGGCACACTTGACCTTTATTTTGATTAATTTAATTAATCACATGAGTTCGCGTCACCAACTCACATGACATATAACCCACAATATAGAAAAAAAAAAAAAAACTCATTTAACAAGTTATTCAAGTCATGTCATGTTGTGTCAATGTTAAATAAGTTATTTGTACTGTATTATGTAGCTTGCTTAATGAACATGTTATATTAGTGTTCAAGTGTTTGACATAGTTAATTAAGCATGTTTTGCTTGTGCTAGGTACATTGATATTATCATGTTTTTGTTGACATAATCCATTATACTTACTCGAATGTACTAGCTACACAATTGGTCTAATGTCCATCATTATATTGGTTGATGCTTGGGATTCTAAACAATCTAATATGGCATGATCTTGGAGGATTATTTGTCAAGATTGTAGCATGGAATAAAGAGAGATTTTTTAAAATGCAAGTAGCACTAAGGGGATGCCTCCCATTTACAAGTGTATTAAGTTATTTAAAGGATAGGATCTCCGTGAACTTTACATAATCCTACTCATATACGCAACAATCTCTAATGTTCAAAGTTTCAAAACCTTAGGCCACTTGTCCTTATCAAAGTCTATAAGGATCTCATCCCTTTCAAAAGCCCTTCTGTTTCACTTTCCTTACACCATCCATAAAATGAGTAATGAAACACTGCTAAAAACTTCCTCCTGGTTTTGGGGATGTGAATACTCTCAAAAACCATTGACGTATATCTCAAAACAGATAAGACTCTCTCAAGTCTGTCAAGACCATATGCACCGAATTTGAATGAGGCTGATTGAGAAGTGCAAAACCATTCACGTATATCTCAAAACAGATAGTACACTCTTAAATCTGTTGAGATCATTTGCACCGAATATGAATGAGGTTGATTGAGGGATGCAAAAGTTGATGGCTTTCATGCAAAAGTATACAAGACGAATTAGATAAGGAGAAGATGATCAAGAGGAACAAACAACCACTCACCAAGAGCCAAGTTTTTGATGTAAAATGCTATTATAAGGCTTTTGTGATAAAACAAGAGGATGAGTGCTAAAGGTTTCCATGGAAAATTTAGAAAAAAAGACTACAATCGAGGTTGCTTCTCTTGCTTGTAAAGCAACTTGGCTTCAGATCCTTATTGTTGACAAGCTTAATAGGAGGGGACAGATTGTGGTAAATAGATGCTTTTTGCATAAAAGTGATGCAGAGACGGCCAACATTATTTTGCTCTGATGTCCATGGTCTAGAAAATTATGAGGGATGAATCAGAATTCTAGGCTATGATTGTACAAATTCAATTGGTTGTGAGATTTGGGCATGGTTAGAGGCAATGGCTGCGGAAGAAAGGAATAAAGCAATTGACATGATTCTGTCAGTTATTTTTTGGGTGGTTTGGAGTGAGTGAAGGATTTTGCTGGGTTGGAAATTCCTATGCCCATCATTAAAGACAAAGAGCTGCATATTTTGAACTTGGGTTTTCAGGGCATTGCCCCCCTTAAATGAAGACGAATACATAGATTTTCTGGAATTCTTATTTTGTAACTGATGGTAACTGTACTAGATTGGCTCCTCATTGGTGCTTTTGTAAATAGAACTTTACTTGTAAAAGAAAAAGTGCAGGGAAGATAGCTGTCCTGTTGCTCTGTTCTAAAATGCTTGTAAGAAGCTGTTTTGAAGTGGTCTCACCATTTGCTAGGTGGTTGATGTATGTAACATAGAACCCTTGGTTGGAAGCCTGAGGTGAATTTTGGTTTACCTTTTCTTTTTGCTCCCCCCATTTCCGTTTTCTTATTTTTCTTTTCATCTTCTGCTGGTTTCTGTTGTTATTCTGGATATTACTCCTATATATTATGAAACAATAATTCTTCTATAATTTTTCTGTTTAATGTGCCACCCTGATTGGTTTCCTCGTAGCTGTAAGTGTGGGAGATTCTAATGGTTATTGTGGAATTGTAACTGCATTTAACATTGGTAAAGTGTAACTGCACCTTCCCTTCCTCACATGGTCTTGCTTGACCAGAAGTGTTCAAATCAACTATGGATTGCAAATTCAGTTACTGTGGTAAAAGTAGGAAAATTCAATACTTCTCTAGCTGGATTGTTGACAGGTTCCTTCTTTGTGCCTCCTTAGGGTCCATATAATTCTCTTGCTGGGCCTGCCTTCACTGCATTTGTGAACAGGTAAAGTTGTAAGTGTATTATATATCCTTTGGTTTATGAAATCTCAGCATTGTTGGCATTGTTCTTTTCCATGTCTTTCTAATTTAGACTAAATGCATTTGTTTATCTCTTTTCCACCTGTCTGATTGGTGACTGGTAATTGTACATTGAATATTTGAATGGGGAAATCACCTCTAATTTGTACACGTGCTTGCTTGATTGGGTAAGTTATTTTGTTCGATTGAGATAAAAACCTAGGTTAGGAAGAAATTCATAATTAATGCACATGTCTCTACAGAATAGCAAAATGGAGTATATTAAATATCTGGTATGAAATTTTATTAAGGTTTCGGCTTGAATTTATGCAGGCATTGCGGCGTGTTGCGAAGGCAGTCTATACCTCATAGTTGTTTTCTGTGAAATGATCATCTCAATCAGATTATTGCCTGTACAGGTCATTGTTTGAATTTTGTGTTGGGGAAGATTACATAGTAAATAATAGCCAGGCTGAAGTGAAATCCTTTGTTGTAGTGAGCACTTCATCTGTGCCTGTTGTTAATAAATCAATAGATTGGTGTCCAAAAAAGGATCGCCAAAAATATTTTGTAGTGAGCCCTTTATCAGTTTCTGTTGTTAATAGATGAATAGATTGGTGTCCAGAGAAAGTATCACCAAAAATGTGTCAAATATGCTTGTAACAATGATTTCCGAGTGTATCTTTGTATAATGATAAATGATTCTGCATTCTGTGACGTGATGTT
Organism: Moringa oleifera; assembly: GCA_021397835.1. NCBI lineage: Eukaryota > Viridiplantae > Streptophyta > Magnoliopsida > Brassicales > Moringaceae > Moringa > Moringa oleifera. Next base: position 4,137,928 of record JAJFZO010000566.1, read on the forward strand.
TTCTGTCTGCAGTAGTGGTTTATATACTTTTGGTTTCGTTAGGTAGAGGATTTGCCTTGTTTGATGTGTTTTCTAATTTATGGGATGAGGAGCACTGTGACAATAGCAGTAGACATCTCTGTTTGGAAGAGTAACTGCAGGTGTACTGTGTATTTAGCTGCCTCTGATCCTCTGGCCACTGGTGTTGCAGCTAGCCCGTGTTATCCAACCTATCCCTCGATCCGTACCTGCCTCCCTGGTATTAGACAATGGTCATTGGTTCATGGTCAATTTCCCTGCTTGCCTCTCCCTCGTCTTTGGGCCTTTCCCCATTTTGGAGAATGGTCACAGATTCATTGGGCAGTGACCAGTTTACCATTCATCAGAGCTTCTTCCCCTGCCTTTCTCTCATTAATTACATGGCATGTTGCCATGGTCATAGATAGGAATGATTAAGATTCCGTGTGGTTTATAGTTTAATTTACAGCAAAATTATTTTTTATTATTTTTTAAAAAATTAAATTTGAACAGAATTGATAACATTGAAAGATACAAATCAAATCAACTAAACTCCAATTTGATTTGGTTTCATTTTATTTGATGAATTTATTTTAAAGAAATGATAATAATATTTTAACATGTAAGTTCTATATTTTAATTAATAATAAATAAATATAAAATTACCTGAACTTTTATTAGATTTTAATTTAAATCTTCTTGTTTAAAATTTTTTAATTGTGTATCTAAAATTTCAGTTTATCTTATTTTAAATTTTGATTTAAATATTTATAAAAAATTAATAGTATTAATCGTCTATTTAAATGCATTAAAAATTACTCAAATAAACTTTGTAATTCATTTTAAATCTATTTTTTAAATTTGAATAATTTTTGATTTATGAATATTTTGTATAATTTTTTTAATAAAAAATTTGGTAATATAAAATTTTTAACAAAGATATATTTTTTCAGTGTTCAATAATAGTTGGAATTTTTTTAATTTTTATTTTTATGTAAAATTTTAAGTCAAAATTAATTATATAAAATTTTTATTATTAATTTTTAAATTTTTTAGCAAGGTCCAAATTAACTCAAACTGCAAGTTGAAATGTACAATTGAAAAAATTGGAACAATGAAATTTAAATTGAAATCCATATAAAGTTATATTTTTTTTAATATTTATTTTAAATTAATAAATCTATCTAAAGTGATATCTTAATATAAATTGTTAAAAAATTATGAATCTCAAAAATAATTAGTATAAAAAATTATAAAAATTAGTTATACTAAAAAATTTACATTTCACTCAAGTCTGAAAATTGAGACTTGTACTTTGTTTTAAATTTTCAATATGAGACTTCTATTTATAATTTTTATTAACTTTAATTATCTCTCACATAAATGATTTATGCAATTTTTACTTATACAATTACTTTAACCCCTCTTTAAACACTATCAAAATAAAATAAAATATTTTTTTCTTCTCATTCTATTTTCATAATACAAATATAAAAATTAGTCTTTGATCAATAACTGGTGGAACCACTTCAATAATCTTTTAAGACCCTATGTGATAATGCTTGAATGAATATTTAGGGTAATGACACAAGTAAAAATTATGTCTATGCAAAATTGTTAATGTTAATCGAATTATAAACGAAAGTATCACATTATTAATTTAGCAAAAACATAAGTTTCAAAAAAATATAATATTTTTTATAGATCCTAATTTGAGACTTTGAGCAAATGCATGTTCCTTATAATTAACTCAAACTATATATTTTATATGTTGAAAATTTCCAGTAATAGCAATCAAATTTTGTAATACCCAATTCATAAATAGAAAGTCATAATTCTATCATGTTATAAGAAAAACAAATCTATTAGATTAAAAATTTTAAAATATATAAAATAGAATAAGTATAAACTCATAATAAATAAATATTTTAAGATTAAAAAATTCATCATTAATAAATTATTATCAAAAAACAACATATATGCATTAGAAAGATTTTTTAAAAAATAATATTTACTCTTTATTATTAACATAAATAAAAAATTATGAAAAAATAATTGAGTTATTAAAAATTAAAAACTTATTTGAAATGATAGAAGAGAATTTGACTTTCGATTAAAAGTAATAGTTAATTATATGAGGAAGACATGTATTTTGTTTACAATTTCAAATTAGGATTAACATAAAAAATCATCTATTAAGACTTACTTTTATTGAATTCTCAATGTGAAATTTCAATTTATAGTTTTTGTCAATATTAACGGTTTTGTTCACAAAAGTAATATGTATGTAACTTTTATTTGTATAGTTATCTTAACACTCCTTTAAATATTATCAAAACAAACAAAATGTTATTTCTTCTTATTTTATTTAAATATTTATATATTTTAAATATTCTTACTAAGTTTGATGTGAAAAAAATATTTTGTTTGTTTTGATAGTATTTTAAAAGAATATTTGGATAAATTACATAAGTAAAAGTCATATGCACATCACTTGTATACGTAAAATTATTAATACTAATGAAAATTATAAATGAAAATCTCACATTGAGAATCCAACGAAAACATAAGTTTTTAATAGATATAATTTTTTTTATAAATCTCAATTTAAAATTATGAATAAAAAGTATGTTCTGTTGGTGTAATTAGCTTTAAAAGTAATGAAATAACTTTTTTCAAAAGAATAAATAAAAAAATTAGGATTATACTTTAGGGTAGCCACAATTCAATTTCGGCTCGATTTCAGTTTTGAATCGTCAGTTCAAGATTTATGGTTAGGATGAATCGAACCTAAACCATTAAACTTCAGTTCCAGTTAAGGTTCGGTTCAAAAGTGGTTCAGATTTTGGTTCATAAATAGTTTAGGTCAGGTTCGGTTCAAATTCGATTCAAGTTCAAAGTCGGTTCAAAGGGATTGTTTTTCTTTAATAAGAGTATTTTGTAATTAAATTAAAATTTTTAATAAATTTTTTAATAAAAATGTAGTGACATATATTTATTGAAAAATATATATTTTTAAAATTAAATTATTTTATAATTTTAAAATTATTTTAAATTAAATTATTTTATATATTTTAATTAATTTAATTAAAAACTAAATCGGAACTGTCAGTTTCTGTTCCGATTCAAAACTTATATGAACCATAACTGAATCATATTTAAAACGATTTTAGGTTACAATTCAGAACTGAAATCATTATAAACAGTTTCGGTCCATTTTAAAATTTTAAGGTTACAATTCAGTTTATCAATTTGAACTAAACTGTGACCACCCTTAATTATACCTATATATTATTAAATATGATTGATAGTACAATAATTTAGTGAATTTATCAATAAAATTTAATAAATTCACATATATTTAGCTTGATTTAATTTTGATTAGTACTTTAGCATTTGACTTGAACTGATCCAATTTATAATTTGAATTAAAAATTTTTAACTTGAGCCGAATAGATAACTAAAAATATTCAAACTCATGGACTTGAAATTAATGATTTAATTTAATTTATTTGTTTTAATTGATTTTTTTATTCACGTTAGTCATAGACTTATGAGACTATTACAATGCATGCAATACGCAATCATAAATCATGTAATTTTTTTTTTAAAAAAATCAAATATAAATATCCATTTTCATTTTCATTTTCATTCTTTTTACATAATTCTTCAATTTCTCTTGATTTTCTCATTCAATTCTGTCACCACACATTTTATTTATTTAAATTCTTTCCATTTTTTTAAATTCACTTAATGCTTTCAATTCATAAAATTTTCAATTATTTTTCTATCTTCCCTATTTTTTTTCACTCAAATTCTTTTTTCTCTCTTATTTCTTTCACAATTTATTTTTTTTAATATTTCTTATACGACAATTTTTTTCAAGAAAATTTATCTTCTCTAAACATGAAGTTGTGAAATCTCAACCTTGTTAAATATAATCGATATCAATATTTTGTTGATGAAATAAATCTTAATCTAGTTTTTAGAATTTAAAAATATATTTCTCAAACTCATTGATTTATTTCAATTCTTACTCATCCATATATCTATATTTTCTTATGATAATGATGAAAAAATTTAGGAAAAACGTAGAAAGATCGATTTGTTCAAGATTCATATGAAAAAGTGGACAAGCTCAACAAAAGTAAGGCAGCTGGTTGCAACTATTGCTGTGAGGGATTTAAATTGTCAAAATCAAAAAATTATGGTACATGTTGAAGGTAAATAAATAACAAGTACAAAAGTTGTGAAATCAAAATCACAAGTTCAATGCAAAATTGCAAGGTAAGGTACTTCTAATAATCAATTATTTTATTACATAAAAACAAACATTATAAAACAAACTAAATTTAATGATAAAAAATTCTATGCTAAACATATAAAATTTCGTTACTAAAAAACATAGCGATGGACTAGTGACATAATCTGTTCGTCGTAAAAAAGCTCATAATAAAGGAAGCTAGCAATGAAATTTTAGGTTCATTACTAAGCTTGGCAATGAAAGATTTCGTTCTCGAGCCGTCACCACCTAAGATTGATGTTAAAGAATCGATGAGGACTGCTTCTTTTCAAAGCTTAGTAGCAAAGTTCGTGATTAGCCCATCATTGATATGCTTTTAATATCATTAGTGAAAAATTATATTATATATTTATATTTTTAATTTATTAATTTATTGATTATTTTATATCATTTTACCATTTTATTCATTATATAACCTATAAATAAATAATAATTAACTAATAAAATAGTTAAAATTAAAAAAATTAAATTATATATATAACTGAAAATTTAATACATACTATACTATTTCAATCATTTTAAAACAAAAAAAATAAAATTGATGATGTCATTTTAAGGGTCAATCTCGACATAAAGTGGAGCCATCGAGCATTGCTTGAGAGGAGTGAAAAGGTGAGCTTATCAAAAAAAGGCCTCCATTTGCAAATATACTCATTCATATTACCTTCCTTTGCTCAAAATGCTCATTCGTCCTAGCTTTTAGCAGCTCAACACGGTCTTATTCTCTCTATCTATACTCTTCCTCTAAACATTCTTCCACAACCTTCACTTTCTCATTTTATATCTTTAATTAAAATTTCATTGGACATTTTGAAGTTTGTTTGCCAAAACTTTAGCAATAACTTATGAACAACATTATATAAGCTAATACGGTGAAAATCTAGAGCTGACCTCGAATCCTTAATTTTGGAAAGCAAGAATATGTGCGTATGATTTATTTTTATTAAGGAACCTTCATGCTTTAGGAAACCCAAGGTTATGAAGGTGATCTCATTGCTAACAAGTCCTTAGTGTCTTTAGAAGAGCCCCATATTTATGCCATTCGAACCTAAGGCTTTGTTTAGAGTCATTCGGTGAAGAATTTTAGACACTTTAGTTGTTGTATAGCTTTTTTTTCAATTCCTCCTACATGTTGCTAAATGATCTACCCCTGATGGCATTGTATATAATGTATACCTTAATGGTGAGGAGCAAGTAAAGACATTGGTAAAATAATTCATGAAGACCCTAGCTATATTATTTGTAGTGGTCATCCAAATGTTATTATGGTCCTGAAGCTTTAAGACTTTATTGGTTCCTCTTTTGTTAGAAGAAATTAATGAAAGAACTTAGTATTATGATCACCTTCTTTAAGTCAGGAACATCTTGATCTTTAATACCACATCAACTCCTTATCATGAAGAAGGCAATTAAACTGCTACTTATAACCCTTTAGATATACTATTGTTGATCCTTGTTCTGGGGTAAGCAAAAGTTTAATTACGTAGTGTATCTTGCTAGATTTTAATTTAAGGATGGCTATTCCTAAGTACATCTTTATCCTCTCAGGTTATGGCAAAACCACATGCTTCAATCTTTTGTTTAAGTTCAGTCCATGAACATGCAACATTAGTGCTCCAATAGTCCTCGATGGTGGCTTTGCATCCAGGATGTGGCATCCACATATTTTTGAAACGAAACCTTTTCTGGTAATGGTTTGAATGTGAGATAATACTTGAGAATACAAGAGCTAGATGGTCAGATGATGACATAGGTATCTAGTGCTCATTAAAGCTTGACCATAGATTTAACCATGCCTGATTAACCAATCCTTAATCTAACTGCCCCAAAATTTGTTTGGTAGCTTGACCTCTAGACTAGGTGAATTTTAATCTTGTAACATGGATGCCCATTAGCTCATAGTCTACAATGGCTTCATAAAAATTGACCATTTAACTTCTATTACATATTAATCCTTCCATTTTCTCATCATTAGAGATCATTTCACTAAAGTTTCCAATAACGAGCAAGAGTAGGTTAAACTACAAGTGCAATTCCCTCAACAAGTTCCATGAAGCCATCTTATCTTATGCTTTAGGGTTTCCATAAAACTTGATGAATCTATTGAAAAAAATTCAGCTTTAGTGGTAGATTTTTTTCGTCGTTAAAATTAAAAAAAATCTTTTACTAAATATTTTAATGAAAAAAATTCATCATTAAAATGATTGTCACAAAAAATTAACGATAGATTTTTAGATCCATCGCTAAAATAGTGATCGAATTAGTCAGTCATGAATTTAGTAATCGATTTTATCCGTCTCCAAGAATTCATGAGGTAATGACTGATTTGAAAATCTTATCGACCGATTAGCGGTAGATGCATCTATAAGTAAGTTTCATTTTAGTGACAAATTATACATGAGTAAGATTTAAGATTTTAGCGACTGATTGAAAATTGTCGCCAAGTTTTAGCGACTAATTTCTTTTATCTATTACTAAGTTTAGCAACTGATTAAAAGTTGAAGACTTACTGATATATCAAAATCAGTCGCTAAATCTTAAACTTTAGTGTCAGATTATTTTTGTCATTGAACTGATATAACTTTAAAAAATAAAATTAATTTTAAACTATACACTGAATAAAGCAAACTAAAATTACATATAATCCATAAAAAATAAATTTAAGCATCAAAGGAACCATCAAGCATGTTAAAGATGCACTTCTTAGAAGCATAACCTCTATCCTCTAGATGCGCTCATTCATATTAACCTCTCTTTATAAGTGCTCTTGAAACTAGGTCTCGAATCGTAGGCGATCATGATCCCTCATCTTACACTTCTCCTCCAAATACTTCTTTAGAGTCTTCTGCCCTTTTTTTCATATGCCCCTTTAAAGTCCTACTCTCCTTTTCAATGCGCTTTTTTATAGACTGATGCTCCAGCTTTATGTGCTCTTTTTTAGCTTTTATCTTAAAGCATGTATCTAGCATAACTACGTTGTCAACAAAGCATCCACTACTAGAACTGTTGTCTGAATACCATGATCGGGCTTAAGAGGCAAGCTCATACACCTGAGACTTTTTCTCTTTAGTTACTACCTTATAATGGAGTTTAGTATAGTCCACCTCAGAAGTGTCAAAAGATTCCTTTTGTGGCTGGGCAACGAGGTAACTAACTCCTCAAAGCATCCTTGCAATAAAGCATTTTATTAAATTATTCGTTAACTAAATCAAATAATAATTATAGTTAATTATTAAATATTAAAAAAATAAACTTACATTTACTTTTTTGGCATGCTCATTGATGAACTCATCGTGGTTGGACTTCTTAGTATGAACCCGTTTAAAAAGCTCTATAGCAATTGGCTCGCGACCTTATTCCTGCACCTACAAAAAAATATAATTAATAAATATTCGTATCCTTTTTGTTTATATTTATACAAATATTTTAAATGTCATACTTACCATGAGTCGGTAATGAACATGAACCGACACACTATGTCGAGAGACAACTGACTCAGGTCTGCCTGTCTCACTCAATCGATTACAGGACATGGTCACACATTTCTGTTTATACTCTAACCTATTCCATTCTATTTGCCACTACTCTCATGTTGTATCTGGGCACAAATTGAGACTTATTTCTTACCTTGTGGTGACACACATATATCAAATCAGCATATGAGTCTATAGCTCTAGCCTCCCATACAGCCTTCACCACCTAAAATGTTTTTGTAGCACAATAGCTGGTTGTAGGTATGGTAATATATATATATATATATATATATATACGGTAAATAATTATTTACCTTAAATTCATTAAAGTAAAAATCTTTGGTTTACCAAAAAACCGCCTTTAACATGTACTGAGATGGGTCATTATAAGTCTTCACGAAGTATATTGATATAAAGGGTTAATCCTATCAAAAAGACAACAAACAAGTCATAAAAATTATTAAGATAATTTATAAAGATAATGATACAAGTAATAAAAACATTAATTATAAATACTTACGTGTTATTGGCTACATAAATCTTTTGTCTACCTATATTATACAAATTTTTTGAGCTAGATATCCTATTAGCAGCAAATCCAAAAGAGCTTAAAGCAAAGCTGGTAAACCCATCCAATGGTGTAGATGAATGGTGCGATTGTGTCCTCATTCTCATCTTGGGGATGCGAAAATGGAGATACTAATTGTAAACCTTTAGCCTCCAAAGTCACCTCTCCCTCTAGAGTCACCTCATCTCCCTCAAACTCTCATTTAATCATATTGATAAAGTTAATAAGATTAAGTTAATTTGACAGATAAATTTTTATAAAAAATTCAACAAAATCTTCCCTGAAAATTGAATTAAAACCTCCTAAAATACATGATAAAAACACAATGTGACAAATAACCAGATCAACACACATTTCACAAAATAATGTATTAAATAATTCATTCAATAGTTATAAAATATTGAAATCAATACATATACATTAATTTAAATATAATTAATCATTATTTTCAAAGTCCGCTTCTTCTTAATCTTTCACTTTCAAAATCTGGCTTATTTAATATGTCTTTTTTTTCATCATCAATATCTATCAGTGTCCCCCTTGGATTATTTAATGAGATAGAATGATCATTTACATCATTCTCAATTTGATAGGCATCTACCTTCTTATCTTAAAAAGGAACATCTTGAGTTAATCCACAAGTAAAACTAAAGTTTGAAAGTTCAACGACAGACATGGTCTTTTTGCAAACGACCTATCAGTCATGCTTATCATGCCTCAAGCTTGGATAAGAAATATAATAAACTTGAGTTACTTATAAAGACAAGACAAATAGTTTATAATTATTTAGCCTCCTTGTGTGATTGACATCTAAGTAATTTACTTATATTGAAATCTAATTAATTTATTTATCTCAAATTAAAATTTAATTAAACTGTTAAATTTACTAGTCTAAATAATCTAAGCAATCTAACTCATTAATCCTAATAAACATATACTTAATTAACATCTTAATTAACAAATAAATTGACAACATCAATATTTTTATTTAAGAAATTACTCTTTAACTAACTTAAAATTAATTACATATCTAATTATATTAAAAATATTTAATTAATAATTAAATATTCAAATCTCAATATATAATTACAACTACAATATTTAATTAACATACTAACAATAATTAACAAGTAACAATTAAAAACTAATTACAATTAACATATAGTTACTTCTGCATTGATAATTAACATATACTAACAATTAATTAACTAATAATTAATTAAAATTAATTAAAAATTAATCCAAAATCTCTTCATTGTTTGACAGCCAAATGCTGGTGAAGTGTGGGTGATGGTGGTGGCTAAACGGTGATGCACAACCCTTGCAATAGGTATGGGTATACTGTCTCAATGGGTATGGATATATAACAAATACATAAAGAGAAAGAAAGGAGAGGGAGAAGAGATGATTTTTTGATCGATATTGCTTTGCCGATGACAATTTACTAGGGAAAAGATGGGGAGAAAAAGAAGAAACCTAGGGGGGAGAGAGAGATGCCTAGAGAGTTATAAAGAAAGAGAGAGAGCTACACAAAGAAGGAAGGGTGGCAACATACCCACTTAATGGTGGTTGTTAGGCCTTAGGTTTAATCCAAGGCTTTAATGTTCACTAATAATAAGCCTAAAGGGTTGTCGTTAGCAAGCCAATGATAAACGTGACTGTCAATTGCTAGATAACGATTGCCTTACATGGTTGTCATTAGGCCTTATGTGAAAACCAAAGGCCTTAGAGGGTTGTCGCTAGCTGACAACCGCCCTCACGATGGCTGTTAGGCTTTAACGATAGCCACTTATGGTAGTCGCTAACTATTAACGACAACCAAATGGTGATTGCTAGTCTTCCACCTTAGTAACCATCATCTTAGTTAGTCATTAAATCTATTATTTTTTTTTCCAAATTTAGTGATCGAATTCTTATCTGTCATTAGATTTTCAAGAAAAAATAATATAAATTAATTAAAAATAAGTTTAACAATTGAATTTTAATTTATCACTAAATTTTATCATTATTTTATTACTAATTAGCTTTAAGTGAAAATTTTAATTTTGTAACAATTATGTCATTAATTTTTTACTATCTAATGATTGATTAAGTCTGTTGTTAATTTTTATTGTTATTTTTGAGATTTTTTTATATAGTGATCTTTATCGATCAAGGCAACTAGAACCATTGGACTAGATATCTAGGTGGTTAGTCGAATAAGACTTAAGAGTAGCACTCATACTTTTTACCATAAGATAACGAGTGCTTGACTTCTACCTTCACTCTCAACTACAAAGCATCCTTCAAAACCCAACTTCAGTCGTTTTTATTCCATTGTCGTTCTCTTCCTCTTCGTTTCACATAGAAAGAGAGCTTAAGGATTGTGTAACTGACCATTTTGGTTAGTTCATGCACTGTCTGGGGCGCCCTAAGACCTCACAGTTCTAGGTAAGGTAATTCATAATATTTGATGAGGCTGGTAGTTTCCAGCCTTCATCGACCTTGTTAGTGTTACTTCAATCTCATATGACCGTAGTGGGCAAGCTTTCTTTAACCAAGGATCCAGCTGATCACCCAGTTCTTTTGTACCTATTCTGGTCTCTTCATCATCTCCAAAGTGTGGGTAGGCTGATCAGCCTGGGTCATGCCCTGTCTTCGAGCTTGTTTCTTCCATTTGGTTTCAGCCTTCTCTACAAGGGATGGAGACTTGGCTTTGAGCACCGTTAGACTAGTATACTTGGCAGTGTGTAGTTTGATCTTAGGCCCTGCATCAGAGTTTGAAAATTGAGTAAATGTCTTCACTGGCATGGAGGGACCCCAGCCATGCAAATCTGGCACGTGCCCCATTTGCTTTGATACATATTAATTTATATCAACATGATACATATAATTCAATTAATTGTGTTAATTAATTGGTATCAACATGATTTGCATACTTATAACTTGTTTAATGTTATATTTAAAAAATATATTTGATTTTTATATTAGTTAATAAAATAAAAAAATAATAAACATAATAAAGATTTTTTTGAGAGATAAACATTTTCTTAAAATGCATGTTATGTTATATGATGTTATATTATGTTATTTCATGTCAATATCAAAATCAGCTTTACTTAATTTATATTTCTTCTTCACACATTCACTTCTCATTTTACGGCCTACAGTACTTTTCCCTGAATATCATTTTTCTTGCAAACTTTCTTGACAATCAAACAAAAAGAGAATAACATTTACAATATTATGTTCATTGGCTTTGGCCACACCAACACTATCTCATGTATGATATTTTTGTGCAATCATTTGGAAGACATCAACAAAGATTAGTAAATTTAACAAGTGGAGCTTTATGGAGAAACTTAAATATATATAATTGTGTCACCAAAAAGCAATGCTCAACTACTTGTTCACTCATGAAATCCCAAAAGGGTATCCACTTCTATAGGACTTTATTATTCATATAAAAATAAAGTTGACACAAACACCCACTTTTATTCAGGAGAAGAACAAGCACTTAAGCTGGTGACAAGCACATACTTAACAAGATGCAAATAAACTGAAATAGGTAACATAATCTGAGTATTTCTCCTGTAAACCCTGGCCGGGTACTTGTATTATTGTATAGAGACCAGTTGGAAAGCTAGCTAATTATCATTGTTTGATTAATCAAGCAGAATTGCGGTGTTGTAGGCAACCCCAGCCTTCCAGTCAATTGGGATAACGTTTGTTGCTTGCACCCACTTAACCCCACCACTGCCACTCACTTGGAACCTCAAGGTTATGGCACCTCTTGGTGGGTTAGCCCTGTCGAAAACTGCCCCAAATGCCCTTCTCATGGGTATCCATTCCTTACAGTCATCCTGCGAACACCAGCAATTCATACCCATCAAATCTTCTTCTTAATAATGGTAACTTGATATATTAAACAATTGTTATTAGTTTGATAAAGGTCTGTGCAAATATATTAATTAGGTAGATGGTTAAAAATTATGTACCTGCCATATTTCTACAGCTAAGATGTCGTTAATGCCGGTCTGGTACAAGGCAACAATGGCCAAGTAGTCAGGGAACCTGCTATGCTCATGGACCTTGAACATAAGGTTGTAACCAGGATATCGGCAAGGGACTCTCTGGTATTCAACGTCGATGACGCCAAAAGCAAACAACTCTGCAATCATATTGGGACGTGCGAGTGCTGCGTAGGCTCGCTCACTGAGGATGAAGTCTGTCCTGTCTCCTTCTCCATAATCAGTCACTACTATGGTCGTCCCTTGCTCATTGCAATGTTGTGATTTGCACCTAACCTGAAAAATATGAATTTATACTAATCAAGCTCTGGGTGCTAATACTGTTAATAATAAAATTATCAAATTAACTAAGTAGTATGCGTATATGTATTAGTAGCTTGTTTACTTTATTTATTGTTGTTAGTGTGACTAATTAAGTGGGTTGAAGTTAACCTGATAGCAGGCACCACAGCCAGTGCCATTCCTGTACAGCCTTGAAACTCCAGAAACCTTGGCATCGTTGACAGTCCTTCCAAATTCACCATACCCACAAGCTCCGGCTGCATCAAACAATTATTAGAGCTGACAAAAAAAAGTGATAAACCCTAGTTTTTTCATGCATTAAAGTAAGCAAAAGCAAAGGCAAGAAAGTTGAACATACTTGGTGTCCCTAAGCAATCAGGGCTACCATAATAAGTTGCTCTTGAGGATGAATATGGATAATAAGAGTAGCACACAGCAGGCAAAAGCACTGCCACGACAAGAATGTAGTGAAGGGAATTAAGTGCAAAACCCATATTTATCAGCTTTCGTGACACTGTATGTTAAGACAAGAGAAAGAAGAAGAGGGAATTGGTTAGGAGGTTTTGAGATGTGAAGCTAACATAAGCATGATCACATATTTATAGTTGGTGTTAAGAGGGCAATTGTTGATGTCATTGCCACATTTTTCTTCCACTTAGGACCAAGTGTGACCAAGATAGGGTTCAAGGCTGCCAAATGCCTTTGTGGTTTAGTACTTAACTATGTACTACAGAACACGTAATTGACCTTTTAAGACCCTATCAAATTTAAGATTTTGATTTTATTTTATCTAAGAAGAGGAGATTGGCCTAACTCTTGCACTGTTTTGATTCTTGGCAGCCGGTAGCTAGGTTAATGGTTTTGCTTTGATAATAGTACTCTTTAATTTATCAGGTTTCTTGTTTTGCCTGTTTAATAATTAACAAGCCAACTCAGATAGCAAAAGAAATACAAAATTCAGAAATTATGGGATAAGAACCGATGCCATTACTAAATAATACTTAAAAGATCTTGTTGGTACATTTGGAGCATCTATGACACGTTGCAGTTATTTTCTTTTCTTTATTTTCTTTTTTTCATAAATTATATTAAAGTATATGCAGCCTATTGGTTTTCCTTGACTACTGGCACTTTCAGATTCTTTGGTATTATCTTCTTTAACATTCATGAACCGTCATCAAGCTGGATTAGATACTGATAATAATTACCTTAGAATTAGATAAGGTGTTTAAGTCAAAATAGGAAGGTAATTAGAAAGTCCCAGGAAGCCACCCTGCCCATGTATCCTTGTTAATACACACAGGTTAATGGAGTCAAAAGCAAAGCCATGGGCTAATTAACACTTGTATTAAGTATAAACCCATAAAGGCATTGCTGGGTTTGGTGGTGCCGCACTTGGAGCTGTCAAAACAGGTAACCTTACAGGTTGGTATCAAAATTGTTGAGTATTTGGCACTGATTGCAGAGAAGAGTAAGTCATCAGTTTACAAATGTGAGACAAATTTTCACTTATGAATTAATTTTTAAGATTAAGAAAGTTTAAAATTATCTCACAAATCAATATTAAATTTCAAATTTTAATAGTTTCAGTGTACAAGTAAAAGGAAATAAGTTATTATTCCTCTGAGTTAATTATTTAATGAATTAAAACAAAATTATTGAGTTATCTCGCATCAATTGTGAAACAAACAAGTGATTATTTTATAAATATAAAAGAAAAATGATGTCATTATCTGACTTTTGAGATTGAAAGAGTATAAAGAAAAGGAAGGATAAACATTGATATTAGGGGTGGGTGCACTCGGATTTTGGGTATTATGTCTGCAAAACAAGTGGCCAAGTTGGCATTTGAATATTAATTTTGATATTGAGAGTTGGGCGATGGTAGGGAAGATACCCAAGTGTGCTTGTTCGTGGAAGAAGGGTCCCAAGAGTTGGAATTGGTGGTAGGTGAATCAGTCTCTTGGTCGACCATCTGGCCGTCATGTACCATCATAGGGTGCATATTCTGGGAGCCAAATATTAACAATTACAAGCACCTAGGGTTTAACCAATTTTTATAGGGTAGTGTGAATTTACACATGATAGATCTTGAACAAGGTTTATGCCTACAAGTTTCTTGAAATTAAAATTTATTATTATTGTCATTATTATGATCACAGGAAAAATAGTTTTAATAAGATTTGTTATGTACTGAAAATAAAGTTTTTTATTTAATAAATTAATGTTTCGAGTTAAACAACCAATTTGATTAAAGCTGAACTCAATCCATTATTAAATAAGTAAATAGTATTAAATTTATACTTCCGACAATTTCCATAAAAAATATATAAACTTAAAAATCAGGCATGAATCCTTTATATTTAATTATTAAATTCAGGCTCTGAAAATCCAATATCTTGATTATTATAAAAATACAAAATCTTTTATTATATTTAACTTGAGAAAATGTTAATTTCATAGAACGGCCACAAACTGGTGGATTCAACATCAACCTTACATTTCTGCTGCAAGGAAGGGTAAGACTCCTTTGGCTTGACCTTGCTTCAATCACTTGAGCATATAATTCTGTGTACACTGAACTTCATTTATCAACACGGTATGCTCTTTGATTGCAATTACCCAGGCCATCTGTTCTTCATTTGCAAATGAAGTCATAATGTTAACATTTCTGTATTATGAACACAAACTACTGGTCTTGTCACAATGCTTTCTCATTTAAGCACAAATGACTTTGAGAAATTTGGATATCAAAGAGCCACAAGACCACAGTTTCCGGTACAGAGGACACTTTAAGAAGATAATCTGCTTCAACTAGAATTCAACAAATCAACAACACAAAGATGCTAATATAGCTAGGAAAGAAGATGTGATAATATACTCTTGAGATTTCATGGCGTCAAAATAAGTGACATTAAATTGAACACTGAATTACATGGCTGCCACAGCAATGGCGTTTACAAGCTTACATTCCCAATTCCTTGGAACCACAAACCAGCAAGTCACATGCATATTAACATATAGGCAGTGACATGTTCAGTAGCCATCAATAAACGCCCTCCTTGATCCTCGCTGAAAGCACCATTTGTTCTCAGCTCCTCAAGTCACCATGCAGATAAATCTACAATGCTACAGCCAATAAAAAATTAATGCAGCCAAAATGGTATTCTGAGACATTAAAGAGTTTTCATAAAAGCGGAACAAGAGAAATTCTGAAATCTCTTATGACAAAAGATAATCCACTGTCTCTTAACATGTATAAGCTAACAGAGAGAGAGAGAGAGAGAGAGAGAGTGACTCGCTATAATGTGCTTGAAAACTGACACCACCACCCATCACTGGGTCCTAACCACTTGAGCAGATAATAGAGGAGACGCTGTAGAGACTTGGGACCAAAGTATGCATACAGTTGAAATCTAAATTCTTTATACTCAGCACCTTGCTACACTTGGAAAATTCTGGTTAGGGAAAGGGGACATTGGCTCATCCAGTGGGGAAGAAAACTGGAACTACAAGGAAGCAAAAGAGCGGGCAGCTCGATAATGCCATATTACTCACAATGTCAACTCCAGTAATCGTAATAGCAATCATAAAACAAATACAAAGTGTAAAGTAGTGAAACCCATCTTCAAAAGAGTAACTACCGCCACCACACTTTTCCAGGTGTCTATTTGAGGAAGGTTCGGATAGGAAGAGCAATAATGGTAGAAATAGGTGAGATCATGAAAAGAACAAGCAATTACTTTCCAATTCCAGAATGACATTGGGGAGTCGTTAAGGATAGGTGTGGAAATGGAAAGTGATGTGCAATGATCAGATTTCCATACAACTGTACCGCAATTATTGACTCCCCTAACATACTATGCTCTATGGTTCAATCTGTTACCAATCAGAGTCTCAAACACATTCAAAGACGTGAGACATTAATCATATCAGTCAGGAAAAATTATGCTGGCTTATTCAAGAGCTTCACTTTTCACATGGTAGAGTGTGAAGGGGAAAAGACAAAACAGAGAAGAAATGAAAAGCCCCGAATACCCTGGGAAGTCAATTTGTCTCTAGAATTATTGTTCAAAAATGCCTGTACTTAACATGGGCAGAAGTAAATGAGATCTTGTGGCCCCAAGTGAGTATCCAAAATGACTACAGCCCAAGTGCCGTCAAATTGTTTGAACAACATACAAAATAAATGCATGCAATCAGAAGTGTCGTGAAGGAGTTTGGAAACAAAGAACATAATCTTAAAGACAGAGTGAAGTAAAGGGAGGTAATGTCATCTGCAGGCTAATGCATAGCAATAAATTTATCATGCATAAACGTAACTTCACTATCATAAACGTAATTTAAGTATCATCGGAATTTATTGACAATAATCCAGCAGTTTTGCTTTACCTGAATATTCTTGATGATTATGAAACCAAGTTTTCCAACATTCAAATAAGTTGTGCCTTTTTCAGGTCTGAAACTACTCCCCGGTCTTCAGGACTCCTTTCATTGTACAGCACCTGCATAAAGTTAATGGGAAAGATGATAAGGCAAAAGAACTACGCCAGAGAGTTTACATCTTATGACTGAAAGAACCTTATCTATGATGCCATATTCCACAGCTTCATTTGGACTAAAGTATTTTGGGCGACTGATGTCAGCTTCAATTTGCTCTGGAGATTTTCCTATATGCTTCGCATAGAGATTGACCTTGGACATAATAAAATTAGGACTGTTAGTGTCAAGTAAACTAAACGGATAGCTGCACATGGGAACACAAAGTAAGAAAATTATGTATGTCCTGTCCAAAAAAGTTTGTAATCAAACCCTGTCAATCAAGCACGGAATATTTAAGAGACGTACCAGCAGAACTCAACCAACATTTTGATAACTAGAATTACTTTATTAAACATAATATGGAGCTAGAGTCCTCCCCTTTTACTGCCTTTCCAATTTTCGAATTGGTGTACAACAAATTAAATTACCACTCAATTCAAGGAATGGACTTCAGTTAGATTTATAAGAAAGCAGTCTCAGAGGTAAGCTTGACAAGATAACAACAGTTCCATGTTTCTAAAACAAGAAGGTCAAAGTCTTTCCTTTTAATTCCTTCTTGACAAATATCAAATAACTGAATCGAAGTTCTAAACATTAAGTTGTTGCATGTCCATAAGCAATGTTAACAGAAGTATCGCCACCTCTCAATGAACTTTAGTCACATACTCTCTCTACATGGAGGGTAAAGAAGGAAGAAACGAAAAGACAGCTTCTATGCATCACGTTGTCTTACATACACAAACCATATAGAGTTTAGGGATGTTGCATCTGCATGTTCTAGGTTTTTTTTTTTTAATTTATCAAATGAACTGCTGAGATCTATCTATAAATCATTTAGAACATAAGATAGCCACTCTGTCAAGTCTCATTAAACAGATGCCAAGAATTATACATTAGCTGAACCACTACATAAATGTATTTTTCTTGATACTTACGATTTTCATAGGATGAATTAACGAGAATAGCTTATCCCAAACTCACACTTTTGGTCATTCTTCAGACCACTTATGAAATTTTATGATCAAATACACCTAAAAGCAGAATGTACGATGAATCAAGGACGAAATCAATTACATAAATGATTAATGGTCTTACCAGCTCTGCCTTCACATTCTTTACTTCCTTTCTTGCTAGATCAATATCTGTTGCTTGACCTTGAAATCTTGCAATTGGCTGCAGGTTGGTAGAGTAAGAAAACAGAAGTATTCATGTCAGACTTTAAACAATGTCAATTAACAATTGGGCAATCACATGGCTCTAGTTCCATCCTTGCAAGCAAAACTAATTAAAAACTCTGAAGGGGGGAAGAAAAAGAAAAAAGAAAATTGACTTAAGAGTATTAAAGATGTCAACAGAGAACAGACCTGTCTCATCATGATTGTTGAGGAGGGCAAAGCAGAACGGTTCCCCTTTGCACCAGCAGCCAGAAGTAAGGCAGCTTCACCCCAAGCATTCCCAACACAGAGAGTAAATATAGGTGGCTTCACATAGCTGCATTTGAAGACAAAAGTCAACTTAAGAAACCCCTCATAAGGCATGAAGAAGAATATAGTCATTTTGCTTTCTTTAAGCATGCAATCCAGCCTCCTTAATATACATAGCGTAAACGAGAACAGTAAAAATACATGAATCATTAACTGACAGAATGAGATAACTCTTACCACACCCCCCCCCGCTCCTCCTTATATAGAAAAAGAAAAAAATGTCCCCAGAGTCAAAACAATAAAAAAAAACAATGAGTCACCAAGATAGCCACCATGTGAATGGCTAAACTAACTAACAAGCAGAAACTGGTGGTTGATATCATCTCTGAAAAACAGGACTTCAAAACTTCAGCACAAAGCAATCCCTTTCAATAATAGATCTCATTCTCAGTTATGTTGGTATTATTAGCAATAAATCATTTCAGCCTTGCTGCAGCAAACTCATGAAACCAGGTTTAGACAATTTGTCTACCATGTGGTGGATATTTTCATAGTTATGATAAGATATAATGTCAATTCAGGTCAAGCTTTCCTCAAATCTGTTTTCTTGATTTAAATGAGAGATTAGGGGAAAAAACAATAACCCAGTAAAGGAAGATAAAATACAATGAGTGCACATAAATTTAGGGACAAGGTTATAGAAATTCTTTTTGCTGACGCAAACTATTTATTTTGCTTCTTGACGAAACAACAAATTGACATGAGGTGTGATGCAATTCAAAAGCTGTCAATAAAAGCTTGAGTATCAAACGCTAAACCCATGATGTAACTTCAAAACTCATGGAAAATGGTTATGAAGAACAATTCTAGGATTTATGCAGATTATGGACTTTCTCTTAACACATTTATAAAGAGATGAAACATAGAAAAGACTGAAGATAATGACCCCATAACATCATAAATTGCAAAAGCCTCAGTCTCATAACCCAACTTCTCGCCACCCTGAAAAAAAGAAGAAAAAATAAAATAAAATCTATTAGTAGAGTAAATCATCATTTTAGCACTATTTTACTAGCATCTCATACATAACTTTCATGTGTAATATTCGAAAAGATAGTAAAAGAAAGGTGTAAAATGAATGCTTATTAATCCAAACTATATTGAAGGGAACAAAACTTTGATTTTCTTTAAGCGACGACCATTGATCCAATGAGACCTAAGCAACACTACCAACCTTGGCAAGGCCACTCTGACATTAAACTGCCAATGTGTCAAAGACCTGAACACCTTATTTAAGACAGTTAAGAAGTAAAATCACTGCTCAAACTTAAAAGGTATAACAGAGTTTCAAGAAAAATGCATCTGTTTTGATAATATCTCCTTAAATTACTATTCTGATGACATGTACCAGCTGACTAAACTCGACTAGTAAACAACAGAAACGGAACTGATGTGCTTTCCTCTTTGCTATTTAAATGATATGTTCGTATCCAAATTTCATAAAGTCAATGCAGCAAAAATGTTCAAAGCTTGACAGTATTAATCACCTCACAGTACCATTTTTTCTATATCCTGCAATATCAGTTTCTACTTACAAAGTTTATGCTCTTTAATACTTTGTTACACTTCATTGAAATATTTTCATACTAGTATGAAATGGAACCCTAAGCATCAACTGATCAAAGATCTTAGTGCACTAACTGTCTTTTTAAGTTCTCAGTTTCAATGAAGAAGAGAAATGCAGGATAGAAACAACGAGGGATGGCCTATTTTTATCAGGTATTTAAATAAACATCATGGACATCGGAACTGCAGACCTTGTTCAATTGGGGCTAAAATCCTCATACATTCAAAATATGCATTAAAGTAGAATCTAACAGGAGAATTTGCAAAGTACCTAAATAAAATAAATGGCAGTCTAACCTTGGTTGTTCCAGTTGAGTTAATGTATAGATAGATAGGTTTCTCAGCATCTTCATACTGAAGGTAAAGAAACTCAGCTAGTATCAACTCTGTGACTGAAGGAACAAGAGACATTCCCAAGTAAACAATTCGATTCTTGTACAAGTAAGATGCTAAGTCTGGAGGAGGTTGCTCCCATGCACTTCCCCTCGAAAAAGGAATAACCTGTGCAAAGAACAATGCAATATAATGACATGAAGAAAACACTAATTTGCAAAAAGATAAATAGCTGGGTAAAAGGTGGAGGAACCAAATGTGAGGCAAATTAATAGGAAATCAGGTGAAAGGGATTCAAGAAGAAATCAACAAAAATAATGCACTTCAGTCATCATATGGACCCAGTGTTAATTATCAATCTTAAAATAGCACAACAAGTGTGATAATATGAGTGTTTGATTAGGTTCATAAGGCACTCTAAGTCGGGTGTCAACTAAAATTAGAATTTGTCTTATTATCCATCAAGAATAACATCATGCTAACACTTTTCCAATGGCTTGAGGGGCCAGCAAAATAATATATTTTCCATTTTCAGAAAGCGAAACCAAAACCAGCTTCTTCGCGTTCTAATGTTAAAATGTCAATTTCTTAGGAAAACTAGGCCTTTATGTATTATCCCAAAATATTGAGTGTTGGCAACTTTATCACGTGGCAAGTTCCTAATCTAAAAAGAAAATGAAAAAGAGAAATACTGTGATATAGCAAAGTTTATGCAACTATCTCGTATCTAGGCAACATAACTTTTAAGGTACTTATGTTTCACTAGAGGAGGCCACAAGAGCCAATAACACATTAGAAATCTCTCCCTTGAACCCCTTGCCAGTTCATGTCCCTTTGTTTCAGTGCAACATATGACAAAGTACTTTGTTCTCCCCTAAGGTAGGGACAAGAGTCAAATATGGATGTCGAAGCATACTTAAACAATGCATGGATTATCTTCACGAGGTATATCATAGATAGAGGAAACCTTCTTTATTTTTTTAACTTGAACCATCTTTTCCCAGCTTGACTCAAATTGTTGATGAAATGTGCCACGTTAACACTTAATAGCTAAAACCATATTTCTGGATGATACTATTTTGTTTTGTGGGGCAAAGGAAGAAGAGTTTGTCAACTTATGAGGTATTCTTATGCTTTGAGGCAGTATCGGGATTTAAATTAATCTCGGGAAAACTGAGCTTATCCCATTGGATGATGATAAGCGTAGTGAACAAATGGAAAGAATGATGGGGTGTAAAATGGGAACTCCTCCAAAACAGTATCTCGCTATGCCTCTTGGAGCCAAATTCAGGGATTTACAATTTGGAATGGAATCTTGGAAAGGTTTGAAAGGGAACTTGCTGGCTGGAAGCGACCCCAATTGTTCAAGGGAGGGAGGCTTACTTTGATTAGAAATACCATTTCGCATTCACCAGTGTACTTTATGTCGTTCTTCCTTATTCCAAGGGAGATTGCTTGCAAAATAGAAAAGCAACAACAAAAGGTTTTGTGGGGCACTTGGGGAGGACTATAAATACCACTTAGTGAAGTGGGAATTGGTGTCTCAAATGATAGAGAAAGGGGTGGTTAGGGATAAAGTCTCTAACATTCCTTTAATAGAGCACTTTTGTGAAATTGGATATGGAGGTATATGGTGGAGAAGGAGGTTTTCGGAGAAAGATTGTAGAAGCTAAATATGGAGTGGTTGATTTGGGTGGGGGGGAGGATGTCATCGAGGAGTAGAGAGACATATGGGACTAGTGTGTGGAAGAAGAAAAGAAGGAGGTTGAAGGAGTTGGAGCCTTGGGTGGGGTTTAGGGTGGGAAGCCATACTTCCATTATGTTTTGGCATGATACCTGGTGTGGGCATAAACCACTCAGGAAGGAATTTCTGGAATTACATTCTCTAGCAACCAACAAAAATGCTTGAGTTAGTGACTATAAAAGGATGAAGGGCAAGGGTACCTCATGGATGGTTAAGCTCAGGCGAGATGCTCAAGATTGGATGGTAGGCCAATTTGAACAATTTTTTGTGCCAAGATTTGAGGCAAGGATGGACGTGAATGGGGAAGATCATGTGGCTTGGAAAGCTAGTTTTGCCAATAGCAACATGTTCACAATCAGATCATTTTTAGGATGTTGAATTAGATTGAAGGTGATGAGTATTTCCCTTGGAAGATTATTTGGAAAGTGGTGTTCCCATCAAAGTGGCCTTTATCACTTGGGAGGCCGTGGGAAACAAGATTCTTACTATTGACAACTTGAAAAACAGAGGAAGAATTATGGTAAATAGATGTTTTCTATGTCAAGAACATGAAAAGATGATAAGACACATTCTATTATCATGCAGTTGGTCTAGACAGCTTTTGGAGAGAGTTTTTTCTATAAGGGGGCTGTCCTATGCTGCTAAGGGGTATGTTGGGGAAGAACTGAAAGTTTGGGCAGGTTTGAGGGTCACTAAGAAGAGAAAAAAGATGACTAGAATGATACCACTAGTGATTTTTTGGACTATATGGCATGAGAAAGACAAAAGGGCTCTTGACGGGATTGAGAGGCCAATGCAACTGGGTAGGAATTACTGGTTTTGTACATTGAAATCATGGGTATTAGGTATTTTTTTGTAAATGAGGAGAATTTGGCAGATTTTAATAGAAATCCTATCCTCTAAAGGCTAACCATACACATCAAGAGTTGCATCCCCTAAGTGCTATGTACATAATAAACGTCCTTACTGTTTCTGATTTAAAAAAAAATAATGATAGCTAGAAGAAAAGAGAACTCAATCATTTTGGCATTTATCACGACCGATGAGCTTCTTTCCGCTACCGTATACTACCAATCCTAAGTTTTGATTTTGTTTATCAATATAATCCTTGCTCAAATGTAACCAAGTAATGAGTAGAGTCATCCAAACAACAGAATTGACCAATTTTGTGAATTTTCCACGTCAAACACATAATACTTTAAACCCTAGATAAAAAAACTCAAACAAGTAACTTCCCACCAAAATTAGTTAGTAGTATGGGAAGAGTACCATGGTAACAACGCCGCGTTTCGCCTTGGACCTGGAGAGAGAAGCCGGGTTGAGGGAATCGGGTCGAATCTTGATTCCGGAAAACTCACCAGAGACGCTGCCGCCGGCGAAGGGAGATACGAAATTGGTAGATAGAGAGGCTCGGAGAGAAGAAGAGGAAGAAGAGGAAGCTAGCGTTCGGCAAGCATTTAGAGTTCGTCGAGATGCAAGCTGTGGCGCTGCTAACATCCGCGTGTGGAGCGTGAAGCTCGATGCTGCAGCAGTGGCAACCTCCATTTGTGGTGCGGTATAAGCAAGCGCTCAGCTAGAAAAGAAAGGAGTGAAGAAGAGGAAGACGTTGAAGTTGATAGCGCAGAAGCACCCGGATCCGGGCCCAATTTGATGGATTTGATATAAATGTTGCAAAATCTCATCCTATCCGGACCCGACTCCAATTGGCTCATAACCCAAATTAATTTCAATTTCACAAAATAAGATGGCTAAAATCTGAAATGCAATCCAAATTGTGAAGTGATCCAAAGTCCAAACGTGGATAACTAAAGTTCTCATTTCACCTAAAAAATTGAATTAGGATTTTTTTTTTATAAATATATTACTCCTATTTTAATTTTAATTTTAAAATACTAATTAAAATAATTACATCATTAATATCTTAATTTGATTTCAATTTACATTTTACTTCAAATAATCATAAAAAATTAATAGTATTTTTATTATCAAATAAATTATACCCTCTATTTGAAGTTTATTTTTTAATTTTGAACAATTTTTACTCATGAGTTTCTTTTATAAATTTCTTAAAATTTTAATAATATTGATTTTAAAAAGTATATAATATTTAAAAAATTTTAAACATTTTTATGATAATAATTAAAATATTTTTTACATATATAAAAATTTTAAATTAAAATTTATTGTTAAAAAATCAGTAATATCTAAATTAAAACTGAATTGAAACCTCATGGTACTATTGCTTCAATCTATATTTAATATTTAAATTAAAAATGTGTTATTTAAATTTTTTAAATTTACCTTATTTAAAAAAAAATAATCAAATTTATCTCCTGGGTATTTGTGAATCCAATTCAAATCTAATCTGAAAATACTTTATAAAATAGATAAAAATATCTGATTTTACAAGGCTCAGTCATTCCATCAATCCCACCAATCACAATTAAGAAAATTAAACACTGAAACAGAGAAATCAGAAGAAAATAAGATCAATATTGAATAATTAATGGACCATGAGCCCCTTTGCATTGACATGACCACTCTGAATCACGAAGAGCTTAAAGTGTTCATCATCCTCGTCTGCGGGAGCCTCTCCGTCTTCTCCAGTAAAGAGCACAGGCTTCGTTGATATGCGCTGAAATGAACATACCCAAGAACGACAGGTACAAACTAAGCACAGTTGAGGTCTTCTTACTAGGGGTGACCAGAGCTAACGCCAACACGTAAGCAACCAACAATGGCGCAAGTGCCACCAAGAGAATCCAGCGAGCAGGAGATCCTCTCAAGGTGGTGGAGACTACTACCAGCGAGATGAAGAACCCGGCTATGTCGAATGTCATAAATGAATTGTACAATCCTGACTTTGAAGCCAGAACTGCAGTTCCTGCTTTGTGTGCCACGTCTGTTGTGTTTGAACCTGGTGTGTAGTTCTCTTTCCAGACACCGCCAGGAG
The DNA here is from genome assembly GCA_021397835.1 of Moringa oleifera. Lineage (NCBI taxonomy): Eukaryota > Viridiplantae > Streptophyta > Magnoliopsida > Brassicales > Moringaceae > Moringa > Moringa oleifera. Next base: position 4,163,183 of record JAJFZO010000566.1, read on the forward strand.
GGCTAACTCCTAACATGAAACATGTTAGAGCTATTAACATGGCTGCAATTAGCAGCCCGGTGCGCGAGTGATCAGGTGAAGCTGGAGAGCGTTTCAGGCAAATTGATTCCACGGGCACTGCTTTAGAAGAGAGTTCTAATGGGAAAGTGGTGACTATCTGAATGGAAGACACAGTGCCAGCACGACGAAGGATGTTCTCGAGTTCGTCGTGGCCTCTTTCTCTTGGGAGCTGCCGGAGGATGTCAAGCGCTGTGAGATTGGTAGCATTCAGTGCATTCACATCCAGATAAGTTTCAGTCTCCCGGGTATATCTAAGGAGCTCATCAATCATCTGCAGAACAGAAGAGCGCTGGTTGTTATTTTCTAGCCATGGAAAGCTTCATGAAGAACTGTGGTATTCCTAGAAAAGAACACTAACAAATTGTGAAGTACTTAGTTGAAATCCAAGAAACAATAGAGATGCTCAGAGAAGAGTACTTTTCCCAGCAAATAAGGCAAACAAGTCCAACTTTTCTGTCTGACTATCAAAGTTAAGAAACATTAACAGGAGTGCGAATGAACAGTGACAATGAGATAGCAATAAGTGGAGGAGAAGGATTATGATGTGTTAACCTGGATTTGTTTTCCAGAGGCAGCAAGGTGCAACACTGTGTTGCCTTCGTCATCCTTCCAGTTCAATATCTCCACTTTCTTCACTTTCTTGAGACTATCCTGGATAGCCTGAAATTGTTCTCTCTCACTCTTTGTAAAAGCAAAGGAACAGACCATAGTCTTCAACTCCTCCCCCTCCAGCAATTTGACTCCCCTGAAAAGGTGTGATAGGACTGGTGCTTTCTGTTGATCTTGAGCAAGTTGAAGTGCTGAAAAGTAAATCTCGTTTTCATGAAGTTTCTTGAACCAACCAAGCAATACTTTAAAGGCTTCCAATTGGTTATTCTTCACTGCCAGGTGAAACGCAGTTTCCTTTCTACTCGTTAACTCCAGCAAACAATTGGGTGAACTTTCAAGTAACAGACTGATAACTCCTGTGCTTCCTGTCATGGCAGCACAGTGAAGTGGTATTCTCATCTCTCTGCCCTTCAGAAGGCTGAGTTTTGGATCACTTTTGGAAAGCTCTCTCACAATCTCCACTTGCCCAGTTGCAGAAGCCAAGTGAATGGGGCTGTAACCGTTCTGATCTAGCTTGCTCGCATGTGATGGCCTCAAGCAAGCTATCTCCTTAGCAAACCGGGTTTTTCTAGCCAACACTGCCGCGTGCAAAGGGGTCTCTGAAAATGGAACCTTATCAATCTTCTCAAGCACAAAAGGGTCTTGTTCAATTGAAGTGTAGATGGCATCTACATCTCCAGATCGAGCAGCACTTGTTAGTCTTTGATCCATAATTTTCACAGAAAAAGCAAGATGATTGTGTGACACCTCTTATCGATCAGACAACGTACCAGGCAGGCTGAGATACCTCTATACACCTCTTATCAATTCAGACAATGGACCAGGTAGGCTGAGATACCTTTTACACCACTAGCCTGAAGGAGCTCCAGATACTTATAGCTCCATATTGTTCATATGAACTGAGGATCTCTTATGAAAGCTTCCCTGCAACTTCCCTTTGCAGTGTCATTTTGCCAAACACTGAACACCCAAGCTTCATTACGCGTTCAGAAAATTTTCTATCAATAAGTGTTCATCACAACAGCGACGGCCTTCTTCAAGGAACTCGCAGAGGAAAATAAAATAACAACAGTTCAGGTTATCAACAAGAGAAATCACAGATTGACTGTATCAATCCTTAAACTATCTGGTCTGATTGACGGAATCAAAACTGAGTACACACTTGAGTTTGACCTGGAGAGATGACAGCCCACCTGATAATTAATTCTGTTCATCAGAACATAAGACTACCAGGCATTTAAATTATGCATAAAGAAGTAACAGAGAGGACACGTGTGTGCAATTTTCTGTCTGAAAGTCACCTTTCCTTATCTTCAATACGCAAGTACTTGTTAAATCTTATTTCCTGGAAATGATGCTAAACACCTGAAGTTAAATTATCAAAGTTGCTTGGAAATTTGCAGCCAAGTTCTTCATGGGCATGACATCATCTGAATTTTTTAATTTTTCAACAGATTTTCCATTACTTTCGACGGAAGAAAATTATTTGTTTGTTCAAAGCGAAACATGAAACAATGTGAGTTAACTTAAGCATATGTAAACTCCAGGCACTACATTGCCTTGCGCGAGCAAATTACTCAACTTCCCTAGCTTATTTCTCATATTTTCAACACTCTTTCTTTGTTCTAATGTTGCTTTTAAAACGAATTACTTTTTGGTTCAATGGGATAAGAAATTTAATGATTTACATTATTCAACAAAAAGTTAAAAATTCAAATGGTACATAAGGTAATTGAATAGATCAGTTTCTTTCCCTTATCATATTATTCTTTCAAAAAATGCTCTATTTTTTTTTTAAAAAAACATTACTTGTTAAAGATCAGAATATTTAATAAATAAAATTATGTAATTATCAAATAAACTTTAAAAATTTTTAAATTAAATTCGATGCTCTAACAATGTTCAAATGTAGCATTAAAATAAGAGTGTTTTTTTCTACCCATAAAAGTACTCTTAAAAGAGGGAAAAAAAAATCTCTATTTTCATCTTCACGAAGAGAGAGAGTGTTATTTGAGAGAGAAAATAATAACAATTTAAATTGGAGAGACTAATGTTGCAATGTATAAAGAGTGAAATTAGCACAAATTAAAACATAATTTGTGGAGATAAGATGTCATTATGGAGAGCAAAGCTTCAAACGGTCATATTAGCTATTGTTATTGTGGATGCATGGTGAAATTGCGAACTTCATCGATTACAAGAATACTTAAAAAGGAGAAAATTTTAAAACTAAGGCAAAATTGTTGACAAGTTTGTAATGGATTTTTTTTTTAATTGTGATTTTAATCATCTTGATGTTAATGGTCGAGTATTAAAATTTAGTAATTTTAGGTCAAATTTGTTTCATGACATCATTACAAAGGCTCCATGTGCTCATTGGTGACAATGCAAGTGACTTGCAAAATGGTTTGGTATGCAATAATTTGCTATTTCTGTAATTGCAATTTTTATAATGATTTAGTGCAAAAGGATTGAGGTCCAAATGGGAGAATCGATTTGAAGCAAATAATATTCAAAATCCTAATTTCACTTTTGAAAATTTCTAAATTAAGCTAACGTAAAAATATTGAAAGTGAGTGAATAAAAAATTAAAGCTGATCAAATTGATATCTTAGAATTTATTAGACAAGCTTTTAAAATTTATCGTTTGTTTGTTGTTTGAACTATTTTAAAGAGTTTTAAGTAATTTTTGTTTAATAATTTATTAAGTAAAAATATATATTTTTATTCAAAATAAACCTTTAATAATTTTTGTAAAATATAAGAAGTGATGGTCCATTGTCAATGACTATACAAAGTGACATTAAGCTATCTTCTGTTTTACTTTTAATGTAAAAGCATAAGCCATTGACTTTAAATTTGTCATCAAAAGCATCCATAATTTATTATTATAATGTAGTATTAAAACACTTTGTCATATATGATGATGGTCCATGAAAGGATGGAAAGATAAAGTAATTGTCCTTCTTATTAATAATTGGGTCAACTTTTATTCCTAGTATTTTTTTGATAGATAAGATGCTTCATTAATATGTTGAATTAAAATATGATAATTTTATTAGGAAGATAATATGTGAATTTTTATATTTGCTGATATAATACTATTGATAATTTTAAACTTATTAAATAACAAAAACAAAATTAATTATATCTAAAGAATTTATATTTTGTATATATTTTTAAATTAAGACCAATGTAAAATTTTATATATTAAATGTTTATATTTTAATTTTTTTAAATATAAAATTTCTATCCAATAAATTTTGTTAACTTTGAAACTCATTATTCATAGCACATGAATAATGATTATATTTTTACAATAATTAATTAATGATTTTTTATTTTTGTAAAATATAATAATTAAAGAATTATCTCTAAAAGGTATAATTATATCCTCTTTATTTAGTTAATAAAAAAATATTTGTAATTTTTTAAAGTGTATATGATCACATAGCTGTAATCGTCGTTTAATGCATTAAAAATCATGTGTGTTAAAATTTACGTAATTCATTTAATAAAATATTAAAATATAAAACTTTAATTTATATAATTTGTTTTTATAAATTTTAATTTAAAAATTATATAAAATATAAATCTTTTTTATATAATTAAACCTAAAAAATCTTTGAATGGGATAAGTATAACTTCTCCCATTGTGCTAATATAAGATGAGTAATGTACAATTTTTTTCATAAAAAAAAAAATTCAAAGCTTAAGTGATCAAAACTTCAATGCTTTATAATAATAATAATAATAATAATATATCTAAGACATAGTATCCCATACTACATAAGTATAAGACTAGCCCCTATTTGATCTAGGTAAGACCACAAAAGCGGCAAAACTTTCTCTCAAAAAGTTTTTTTATAAAAAATAAAAATTAATGCTTAAATTACTAGTGTTTTGACCACTTAATAATGTATTGTAAAATGTATCTACATTATATCTAAATTCCTTATTATATAAAAGCTTATGGTATAAAATGTTTTTTGTTCCACTTTTGATAAGATAAGGTGGCTAACAATATCTAAAATCGTGAACTTGCCTTCAAAGGTGATTGTAATTCAAGTTTGGTTTAGTTTTAGTCTGGAATATTTGTTGGTTATTAAGGTTAAAGGTTAGAATGAATAAGAATTTAAACTATTAAGTTTTGGTTGAGATTCACTTTGAAAGTGGTTTAAATTTTAATTTAACTTTGGTTAAAAAAAGGTTTAGGTTTAGGATTCAGTTCAAGATCGATTCAAATTTTAGTTGAGGTTTAATGTTGATTTAAAATCAGTTCAAGTTCTGATTTAAGTTCAAATAGATTTAGAATCTAATTCAAGTACTGTTTATACATAGTTCAGATTTATTTTTATGTGTTTTTATTTTTTTAGCTTCAAACACATTTTAATTAAATTATTCAAATATTTAATTATTTTATAAAATAAAATAATTAAATAAATAAAATAAGATTAAATAAATAATTAAAAATAAATAATTTAAATTAGATTTTTACTTAATTTTTAATAGAAACATATACTCTTGAAGATTAAAAGAATCAAAGTTCATGTAGTTTCTTTCACTTTTTCAAAATTAGAATCTCTACTACTTATTGTGGCATTCTTGTTAGTTAACTTATTTTTTGATATATTATAATTTAATTCTTGATTTATTTTTTATTATGAAAATTGCCTTGAATCTTATCATCAAAACAAATTTGAGCTTGAATTGAATGCAAACTTGTACATGAATGTTTTTGATTCAATACATTTTTATCAACATTAAACTCTTATATCATGGCAACTGTAAAAGCCGATGTTTCAAGAATTCACTTTGCTATAATAATCAAGATTAGAAAATATATTTCATGCTCCTTCCAGCATTATAAAAAAATTAAAATCATTATCTTTATTAGTATATCAAAAAAATGATAAATAATTATCAAGCTCAGAGTTTGAGGTTAATAATATGAGCCTCATTTTTTTTTTAACATTAATATTATCAAATTGACCATAAAATTTACAACATTCGTTATATAGAAAATAAAATAAAATTTTAATATTCGCAATCATAGACACAAGTTAAATATTCACTCAAATTAACTAATTTGTAACGTGGACCAAATACAAATTATGTTTCTCTAATACATGTAATAACATAATTAAACAACTTTAATTCATTTTGAACATATATAAATTTAAAACATGATAGTCTTTGATGAAAGAATTTACCACCAAAATAAGAACTACATGAAAGTACTAATTGAAGAATAATTTCAATATTATTACAAACATTATCAAATATATTATTAATAATATGACCCTCATGGAAAACTTTAAATACAAAAATTCGTTTTTGTATTATCCAAATCATTATCACTATGATGACAACATAAGAATGTGTTTACTAATGATCACTCTATATATCTAGCACTATCAATTGGGTTGCACTTGACAGAAACTCAGTTGTTTGACTTAGAATTATTTAGGCTTAGCCATTATAAGTTTAGGTTGTGTTGATATTGAGTTTCAATCTTACCCTCAGTCTAATATTTGGGTTGATTTTGGTTCAATTAAAGTTCAGCTTGTTTTAAGTTCGACTCGTATAAAATTAATATTTATTTTAAAATTATTTTTTATAAATAAATATATAGACCTAATTAAATATCATTAAGATTCCTTCAATTCTTTTTTCTTTCTTCACTTCTCACGTACGACTGCCTCTTGCTCACTTATACTCAGTGTTGTTGTCGATTGTCTCTTCCTCGCTCTCACTTGGTGTCGTCGTGGGTTGCCTCTTCCTTACTCTCACTTAATGTCATCATTGATCACCTCTTTGATTTTTATAAGCAGTTACTTTATGTGCTCAAGGTTGGATTTTGGTTCAAGTGTCCTAAAGGGTTAACATTTTCTCTTCTCCATTATTTGGATGGACAATTAGTTTAGATATATAGCATTTTAATTTGTGTGATACAATGGTCTGTCTTCATAACATATGAAGATAATTTCACATTTCAAATTGATCAATTAATGAATTTCAGTTTTGAATGTGAGCGAAAACATAGATCAATTTTATTTAAATAGTAAAATAGATACGTAGAGAAATGTTCCTCTCATTTAGATCCATTGCAAGAAATAAGTGGTACAATTTGAATCGAACTTGAAAGCCATCTAAATTTTAAATTTCTTGGCAATGACCTCTATCAAAACTGTTACTTCCTCATCTTTTCCCTTAAACTTGGGATCTTGGACCTCTTTAGTATCTCCTAAGTAGAGATGGCCATGGTTCGGGTTCGGTTCGATTTCAATTTCGAACTGTCAACTTAAAGTTCAATGTTAGGATAAACCAGAACTTAAATCATTAAACTTTGATTTCAATTAAGGTTCAATTTAAAAACAGTTCAAGTTTGGTTCATAAGCAGTTCAAGTTCAGGTTTGATTCAAATTTAATTTAAATTCGGTTTAGGTTAGATTCAGAGTTGGTTCAAAATAACTCCATCTTAAAATGTAAGAGATTTTTTAATGAAAATGAGATGACCTAATGGTCTTCTCACTTTCATTAATATATGTATATATATATATATATATACACACACACACACACATAATTATTACATATATTTTAAATTAAATTATTTATATATTTTATAGATTAAATTATTTTATTTATTTTTAATAAAATTAATTAAGAAGTAAATGAGAATCGTCAATTTAGTTTTGATTCAGTTTTTTTATGAACTATAATCGAATCATATTTAAAATTGTTTTTGTTATGGTTTAGAATCAGAATTGTTATAAATGGGTTCGATTCAATTGAAATTGTAATGGTTACAACTTAGTTTACCGATTTAAACTGAATCGTGGCCACCTCCCCTAAGATATATTAGAGTTGCAAAAAGTTCAAAGAATTTATGGTGCTTATATCGATTTATAAAGCATTAAGGTTGAGTCATATTGGAAAACTACTTTGATGAAGGTGAAGAATAAAAACTAGAGAGCTAAATTCACTCTCAAATTTTTAAGGTCAATAGGTAAATTCCTATTTTCATGAGATAAAAATATATCGCACAAATTATTATGGATTGTACGATTTTTATATTTGAAGAATAATCATATGTATTTATTTAAATGATTTTTTTATGTATTATGTTAAACTTTAGAGTAAAATTTTTATGGATATTTTTGATATATTTTTGTATTTGTAATAATTTTTATATTCCAAATGAGCTGGTTTGAAATTAGCCCAAAAGCTTATAACATTTGTGAATTGAATTAGGATTGAACTAAATAATATGATTACAGACTAATTTTAAACTTGAACCTTGTTAATTGAAATTTAGTTGATTTTAGATTGAGCAAAAACTCGGCTCAATCCTACCTATTGACAATTCTTATGTACATCAGGATATATGAAAACATGAATATGATAATTTAAAAAATATTTAACTAATTTTTTATAAAGATCAAAAGTGTAAGTGTGAGTGAATATTAAAACATAACATAGAATGAGATTTAATTTTTTTTTGACAATAATTAACAAAATCAACCTTTCATCAAAACTAAAATGTAAATTCTAACAACAATCATTAGTGCAAAATTTTCTCTATTATTTACGTATATATCATAAAATAATTGACTATTAGAAATGTTAGACTTTGTTATTTGTTGTTGATCGTGTAATTTTGATTTTGGAGCTTTCATAGGATGTTTGGTATCTACATGTGTAAGATAAATGTCATATCATTCGGATTTTGATAACTCAAGTTCTTTGGAGTAATAATTACAAGTAACTACCTTTGTTTTGTCATATTTGTTCATCTTTCTCATATGACCTTTAAACAAATTTGATCTTTTTTTCAGCTATCTTAAATTTTGTTATCATCTTTATTTTGAATTTGAATATCATGATTAGGTTGAATTAAAATAAATCGACTTTTAAAATTGAGTTTTTAAATTCTAAAATGAGGATTGAGATTTTTATCTTTAATAAAAGATTATGCTAAATATATTGATAATAAGTATCAATGTTGAGATACATATTTTCGTTGGGTATGATATTTTTTTTTTCAAGAAAGATGTCTTGAAAAACTACTACTTGTCATTGATAAAAAGTAAAATGATGGACTATAAAAAAATAATATAAGTGTAAAAAGAATATAGAATAATTTTAAAAAATAATTAAAAGAATTAAAACATTAAATTGAAATAATTGATTGTATTAAAAAATAAAAAAATTAAAATATAAATAAGAATAGAATTAAATGAAAGAATTATGTGAAAAATAAAAAAATGAGTATTATGAGTAAAATATATATATTGCTTAATGCATGCATTACAAATGAGCAACGGTTTGCATCCTACATGCAGTCTGCACTGATGCACACCATGCAATAGACAGTTGCACACAATGCATGATGCAGTAGGCAATAGAATCAATGATTTCAATTTGGATTCAAAATATTTAGAAATCATAGTCGAACTATATAGAATGATTTTAATTCGAAATTAAAACTGTTAATTATAATTTTGGTTCGATTCACATATCAGAAGTTTCCATTCGAATCGAATCGTAATCATATCTACTTCCCTTTTAGGTTTTCATGTCAAAAGAATTAGCTGATTTTATGTTAATTTAATCAGCTGATTTTATGCTTGATTTTAAGCCTTATAGTTGATGATTTGAAGGCCAATAGATTCTATGTTAGTAGATCTTTTAATTCTTTACTAAATTAAGATCTAGACAAACTTGTTTATAGCTATTTCAAGGGTTGCAAGTCATCATCTTGTAACTTGCATGTAAGAGGAATTCTCCACCAAGAAAAGAACACAACTTTTTGAGAAAATCCCTCATTAGTTATTTGTCATCTTGAAACATGCATGAAGAGGATAAATTTATTAAAGTTTTAAACATGTGCTAATCAAGTTCTTAAAGTTCATAAATCATGTGATTAAGTACAAATATGGAATATCTCAATTTGAGATTCTTGATTAGGCCTTGGATTATGCAAATGGTCTAAAAAAAGTAGTAAGCTTGAAGTAGACTCATTTTTACATATCAATATTTGTGTAGTTTACTGCACTCTTCTGCTTTGTTTTTCTTGTAGATTTTTTTACCACTCATCTCAGATCAAAGAGTAATTCCTAGAAAGTGGTTCTCAAATGTACCTACTACCTTTGGATTGGATTAATGAACTCTTCAATTTTATAGTGATTTAAATGGGGCAGTAAAGGCTAAATTATTTGAATTTAGTGAGCTGAGTAAATTGATTTTGTTGGATGACATGAATTTTGGATCTTTTGGACCAATTGTATTTTTCAGAAGAAAGAAAAGAAATTCAATAATCGATGAGATCAAGCCAAAATAAAAATAAATAGTATATTGTAATCTATAAATGGTTGCAGCATTATATCCCATCGCAAGCCTTACCAGAGAAATACTTACTTTCTATAGTATATATTCTATGGTTGTAAACACCCCGAAGGCAAAAAGCATCACCATGTACTGACCCAAGGAAGCCATCTCCAGTGTCCATATCCATGGCCTTATTCTCTCATCCTCGTCTTCATCTTCCCACGCCCCTCTCTCCCTGCTGTTCTGTGAAATCCCGTTTTATCCACAGCCCCTCTCTGTCTTTGTTATCCAAAAGGCCTTTCTTTGTCCTCTCCACTGCCAAGGCCTCAGCGGATAATGGAACTGGGACTCCAAGCTCGTCAGCTGCCACTGTGGAAGTCCCGAAATCTGGTGATGACCAGAAGGAGGTTGCAGAAGTTTCAGAGAGCTCTGCAGGGACCAATAGGCCGGCGTCAGCCGGGGAAGCGACGGTGGTGAGGAAGTTTGAGGACCCCAGATGGGTTGGAGGGACTTGGGACTTGAAGATGTTCCAGAAAGATGGAAAGACTGATTGGGATGCTGTAATTGATGCTGGTGAGGCTTTTATAGCTTCTGGGTTTTTGATTCATTGTTTGGTTGCTTGCATTTTGTTTAATTATCTGCTTTATGGTCACATTTTAAGTAAGACCGCCTGAAAAGGTCCATAGAACCAAGGATCAGGCAAAGAGAATAGCACATGACCGCCAGCGAAACAAGTATCAAAAAGATAAAGTAAGCCTACGCACAATTTTGAAAAAAAGACTTGCTAAAATTAGAACCGAAAAGCAAAAATTTCGGATCCCTGGACGATGAGGGATAATGGGCGAAGGATATTCATGGTTTTATATGGGTTTCGAAAATGGGTAGGCTGCTCAAATGTTTATTGTTAATTTGGTTTATCTGCTTTTCTTTTGCAGCATTTTGTTTGTTCTGCTTTCTTTGGTAGCTAGGAGAAAAGGAAAGAAATGGAAGTGAACTCCTGAAGTTTAGTTAATTTGATTTCGGATTCCTGAAAAACTGAATTCCTTGCTCGACTTTCTAGCTCATACAAGGAATTTTGCATTTTCCAAACCAAAAATCTAAAAGCATGAATTTTTTAATCCTTAACTTTTCAGGTTCTGTCCTTTCCCTCTGTTTCCTCATTGTTTTCAGAGAAGTTTTACTGAAGCTTAGACACGATTGTTCTTTTGAGTTCATTTCAGCTTACAGTTCTAACTTTGTTGTTAAAGTCAGAACAGAAGAATGGTACTCTGAAATGGTACTAAAAAAGTGCTCCAGTAATGACTTTTTTTTTTTTTTTGGCTCTACTGAGCTTTGATAGGGGCTAAAGGAAGGAAACATGTGTAGATTAAGCATCATTAAGTGAAAGCATAATGATATTAAAATCGCAATATGCCCTTCATATAATGTGACTAAGCATGACCTAATACAAAAGAAAACAAATTAATGTCTAAGTTCGTGTTTTCTTGAAAGCCAAATGGTTTTGGGTACACTTGGCCCAATCTATCATGCAAGTCTTAGCGTAGAGCATTTGTGATATAGCTATGGTTACTGCAATTTGGTTCTTGCAGATTTGAAGTTATGTCCCTCGGTTTTTGCACTTGGAACACCACCTTCTCTCTAGTGGTCATGAGTTTAAGCTATGAAGGACAATGTTACTTTTTTTATCAATTTCAAATAGATTTTTCATGTGTGTAGCTATATTTTATGCAACAGTATTGCAACTTACAAGACAATATTTCGCAATAAACCTATAAAGATTCTCATGATCCACAAAAAAGAGCCTCACTGAATCAGAATTTTGAGCATTTTCCCTGTAGAAGAAAGTCATTTTCTAGCTACGCATCCACTGATCACATCCTGGCAACATGAATGAACAGCAGGATACGCTTCCATGATTATTTCTGCTACTTCTGTGTTTTTATTCTTCTTTTTAAGTGGTCCTGTCTATGGTACTTTATATTATTATTGTTTGGTGACAAAAGGGTACATTGAGGTTGCCCCTGGCACCAAATGTTAATTAGCTGGTTATGTTTCTAATATTCATTGGTTTTGTGATCTGGGGTTGAACTTCTTGGATGATCCTTCTCAGAGGTCAGGAGGCGAAAATGGTTTCAGGATAACCCAGAATCAACCAGTAATGATGACCCTCTAGTTTTTGACACTGCCATTATACCTTGGTGGGCATGGATGAAGAGGTTCCATTTACCTGAAGCTGAACTACTAAATGGTTTGTTTAGATCTCTGAATCTTTTTCTTTTCTCCATACTCACTCACTCTTACTAATTTATCCTTCTCCATGAGTTTGCAGGCCGTGCAGCCATGATTGGATTTTTTATGGCTTATTTCGTCGATAGCTTGACTGGGGTAGGACTGGTTGACCAAATGGGCAATTTCTTTTGCAAGACTCTGCTGTTTATTGCTGTTGCAGGAGTTCTTCTTATCCGAAAGAATGAGGATTTAGAAACTTTGCAGAAGCTGGTGGAAGAAACAACCTTTTATGACAAGCAATGGCAAGCAGCTTGGCAGGATGAGAATTCTAGCAGTTCCAAGATTGAGTAGTCATGTTACAAGTATATTGGTTTGAACCTTTAGTTGGCGTATTGCTTTTGTTTCTGTCTTGTTGTAACTCCTGCTCTCTTGGTGACTTGGATATCCTCATTGGAAAGGAGGCATTCTAGTGTGTTAGTCACCTGTATTACTATTAAGTTTCTTGAATTTTAATGAAACTCGTTTTCATTTTTGACTAAATGTCAAGCCCTGGAATGGCAATATTCCATTTGCATTGAAGATGGTTACGAAAAGAAGACATGAAAGAGGAGTTTGCATCAAGATTAGTGTTTAGTCTCTTGACTCGTGAGTTGGCGAGATTTGACATGGGAGTACTTTGCCTCATGTCAAGCTAAGGAAGCACGGAATTGAGTGTGCATTAGCAAAGTCGCACTCATTGGTTTCATGGAGTGTTGGCAGTTGTGGGTTGCCTGGGAGAGTGACAGCTTTGGACCTACAGGATATAACATTACAAGTTGGCTCCATCTAGACATTTGGGAGGCAAGTTAGAGTAAATCTTGGTGACCTGCATACCGGAATCAAGGCAGTGGCACATGTGGCTCAAAGATGGATTTGATTGGGAGGCATAAGCACATTGAGAGTGACTTGACAATAACAATTATATCGATTAGCTCATATCTAGATAACCTCAGAGTTATAGGCAAGAATTTCAAAGTGGCAAAGACAATGAGCGTTTTTAGGAGGCACTTACCCAAGGGAGGTAGTTAGCCAATTGCCTCAGCTGTTGTTGAAGGCAAACTGGCATTAGAGCAAGTATGTCAATGGGAATGACATGCAATAAGTTAAAGAATTGTCAATTGTTAAAGAATTGCCAAGGACAATTGACACGGTTTTAGAGAGTTCCAAACTTATACAAATAAGAGAGTGACATTGTCTGAACCCAGAGAAGGGAAGATAGACACTAACGAGTTTAGTATACTTTGAGTTGTGACTTGCCTTGTATTGTATTCTTTTGCTAAAGAGTTAACAAAGATTGAGAGTTTCCCGTATTTTGAGGTGTGCTCTTATTTGTTTTTTGTTGCTCCTGTTGCTTATGTACTTGTTTTGCAAAATATAGACTCATTAACTTGCTAGCGAATCTAGCTCCATTATTCAGTTAAAAGTTGCGATTCTTAGTAGACTGTATGACAAGTAACTTTTTTGTTATTCCTCAATTCCCTATTAGAATTACTAATCGTAAATAACAATAAACTCTCTTATTTTAATTTTTCATTACTTTGTCGCTAAATAAAGGGAAGTGCTATTATTTAATTTCTTCTTGCAAAATAACCTAGCAGATAAGTGCCATAAATTTAAAGAGCATTAAGATGAGAAAGAGAGATTAATCCAAAAAACAAATGCAACAAATATACTTTATTTAATCTGGGTTGTGTACTCTATCAAAACCTATGAAAACTAAATTATAATCATTGATTTCAATTTACCACAAGCAATTAAGCTTTAAGATAATCCTGAATTAAGAATCTTAATTTGGTTTTAGATTACTATCAAACCTTGTTTAGTTGAACACCTTAAATAGAATGAAGCAACAACCATAGACATGAATTTCCAAAAAAACATAAACAACTTTAATTATGAAAATTGCATAAGAATAATTGTTATCAAAGACATGGAACTAAAAGTTTAGCTTGACATAATTAAAAACAAAAACAAATCAAATATCTTAAACATGAAATTAAAAGGAAGGAGAAAAGATGAAAGAATTCTCGAATTTCTTGAATCTCCCTTGGTTGGATTTTAAGTTCTTAACCTTTTTCTTATTTTTCCATTCTCTCAAACTCTTTTCTCCTCTCTTTTCTCTCTTTTTTTTAGTGCTCTTCCTTTATTCTTATTTATAAAGCTGTGGTTGTAACCATAATCCTAATTGGTGTAGAAATCCTTAAATTTTTCTTCATTTAAGAAACTTAATATTATTGATTTCTTTAAATCTTTCTTAATTTAAGAAGCTTATAATCGTTGACTTCCTTTTTTGTTCTTCTAAGCTCTAGAACACCAACATGAATAGGAAGTCCCAAATCTTTCTTCATTTAGGAAACTCAACATTGTTGATTTCTTTAAATCCTTTTCATTTAGGAAGCTCATAATTATTGTTTTCCTCTTTCGTTTTTAAGCCTTAGAACATCTAAACATCATAAAATAACCACATTATTATGGAAACATTAGGATTAAGATAATCAAGTACGGATGATTACTATAGATTTTGATAGAAAAACAATCACTCATCAAATTTTGCCACACTTATCTTTTGCTTGCCCTTAAGTAAATTTGAAAACAAAACTCAAATCAAAACAAATATACTAATCTTCAGTCTTTTAATCTCAAAAAGTGATGAAAATAATGGTCTCAATGTTAGTCAAAACATTAATCAAACTGGCAATCGTTCTAAAACTTATATGCAAGTCATTCATTAAACTTGAGTGCATGGGTGTACAGTCAATGCACATGATATAAAGTCTATGTTCATAGTTGACATAACAAATACATGCAAATCTCAAAAAATGATAATTTGATTTTTACTTGAGGAACTCATGTCAGATGCTCTTCCTTTAAGACAATCTCCACTACATTGACGACTTCACTTGAAGTCAAAAGGTCTTTATCTTTGGTTGTAATGGGGCTATGGGTCATATTGTGGCTCATAAATAAAAGTGTAAGGAAATTACTAATGGTTCTAAGAGTTTCAAGAATAAAAAGCCATCATAATAGTCAAAAAAAGTCTCCTAAAACCTTGAATTATCACCAAATCGAGTAATAGGAAATATGTATCAACTTATCCATAGGATACCACAATCATAAAAGATAATCAAGGGCTAACTATTTATTTATTAGGCCCACTCGTTATTCTAATCACTTTTCATAATTCCTAAACTCCATTTGGTGTTCAAAACTTTTCTCATATACACTGTCTCTTTTTCTTCTTTTTTTTCCCTTTTTTTTCTCTTTTTTTTTGAATAAGCATGTAAGCATTATGGATCAACCTATTTTCTAGAAAATTCCTCACACTTATCCATTTGCATTTGCCCAAATATTTTCCTCCTCATATGATGCCTCATAATTCAAATTTACTCTAGAACAGTTGCATGAAAATGAGTAATATTTGGGCTAAATAGAGATAAGGTACCAAATATAACATTGAAGTAATATAGGCTTTACTTGGCTTATTAGGAGATGTGGTTAGTTTGGCCATGTGGAAAGAATCAATTGCCTTTATCATTCTCCAAGTTTTGCTTGATCGTTGTTCATCTTGAAAGTCCGAAGGAAGAGTTCTAACATCAAATTCTTGCTTTTTAAATTCAAAAAAATCATTTATGTGAGACATAAAGATCCTCGGTTAATACTTACCAAAATATATTTTCCAAATTGCAAAGATTGAATGTTGAAAATGTTCAAGTGTAATCAATTTCTACGTACGTGCATCAACCCTAGAGTAATATTTAATCTCAAATTAATGCTTTCAAACAATTGAACCAAAAGTTTAAAAAACCAATTCTCATAAAGAAGGACAAAAAATATTCTAGGTAAAACAAATATGCACATAATTCTCTCAATTATCATGGAGAGATATTTAAATGACTAAAATAATTGACAAAAAAATTACTCAAAAATAAAAGCTAAATAAAATTCTCCCCTTATACTTAAACCAAATTGTATCTTTTTATGCACCCAAAAAAGGAAATGTAAAAGAAAGAAATGAGAGAAAACACCTGGACAAGGGTCTTAGTCTTACTATAAGGAATGTAAGGGGAATTTCGAGTTGTCTCTTGAAAAGAACTTAATTTAACGTCCTTAGCTTGATGTAAGGCATGGTCATCCATTAGTTTATTTTAGGCTGTAGAGTGGAGTGCTTTCTACTTCATTCTCCTCAAAGGATTCATAGTATGGCATTAGCCGGTGCCCATTTACCTTGAATGTCTTTCCTCTTTTGATGTTTTGAACTTTTGCAGTACCATGAGGGAAAATGTTAGTGATGACAAAAGGGTCCAATCTAACGGGATCACAACTTGCCTAAAAATAACCAAAGATGTGAATAAAAAAGAACTTTTTGCGCAATAACAAAGTTCCTTCTCAATGTTTTGTTGTCATGGAAAACTTTAGTATTTTCTTTATAAATTCTAGAGCTTTTGCAATTGAAGCTTTTGTTGCTCATTATCCGTCACCATGTTGCATTACTTTATTGGCCACCAAGCTTTGTCTTTCAACTTTACTGGAAGGTGATATGTTTTGCCATAAACTAGTTGGTATGGGGACATATATATTAGGTGTTTTACATGCAGTTTTGCAAAATGCATCATCAAAGTCTTAAACTCTAATCTTTTTATTTGGATTCATCGTCTTTTCCATAATAGACTTCGTTTCTCATTTTAATACCTCTACTTGCCTTTTTTTTTTTTTTTGGATGGTAGGATGTAGATACCTTATGATTGATGTTATATTTTTACGATAGGGCTTCCATTGACTTGTTACAAAAATGCATACCTTTGTCACTGATCAGAGACTTGGGTGTCCTATACCTCATAAAGATATGAGATTTTACAAAGCCTACAACAAACTTAGAATTATCATATTGTTAGGTGTCCCATACCAAAGCATCTCACTACTTACTGCAAGCAACAATTCATCTAGGAAACTCTCATGCAATGGAAGTATATCTTCGTGATGAAATAAGCAGCTAAGGTGGTCTACCACCAAATTTTCTACACCTCTATTATTTTTAATCTTTAAATCAAATTTTTACAAGAGAAGCACCTATCAAATAAGGTGGGACTTATCATCCTTCTTAGTAAGCAAATACATGAGAGCAAGTACATGAGAGCTGCATGATCAAAATAAACTGTTACTTTTGAACCAATCAAATATGAACAATTTTTTTTTCAAAGCCAAGACAATTGCAAGGAAATCTTTTTCAATGGTGCAGTAGTTTAGTTACACGGGATGCATAGTAGATTGCATGAGTCACATTGCCAACCTTTACCCAAAAACAACACCTAATGTATAGTCATTTACATCACATATGATCTCGATACATAGATCCCAATTAGGAGTTTAGATCATTGGTGCGGATGTCAAAAGCTCCTTTGATTTCTTCAATGGCCTCACACTCATCATTAAAATTGTAAGTGACATCTTTTTAAAGTAGATTACTTAAAGGTAGAGCTATATTTGAGATGTTTTTAATAAACTTGTGATAAAATCTTGCATGGTCTAAAAAAGAACGCACCTCTATCACTCTTATTAGAAGTGGTAAGGAATGTACAAGATCTATTTTTGATTTATTGACTTTAATTCCTTCAGCAGAGATCACATTACTTAAAACTATACCTTGATCAAGTATGAAATGATGTTTTTCTCAGTTTAAGCATAAACTTAGTTTCAATGCCTCTTTTGAGCACCAATGAAAGGTTATTGAAGCATTTATCAAATAAATCACCATGGACACTAAATCCATGAATACCTCTACAATGTTTTTGATGTAGTCTAAAAAGAAGCTTATTGTACACCATTGAAAAGTCGCTGAGGCATTACATAGTCTTAATGGCATATGTGTCGATATGCAAATGTCTGACTAGGCATGTGAATGTGGCCTTCTTTCGGTCCTTTAAGGTAAGTGCAATTTGATTATAACTTGAGTAACCATCATGAACATTTATCTTGGTTCCAACAGTTTTTAAAAATGGTCTACTAAGAACAATAGGTTTTGAATTTTGGGATGTTTCATTTTCCATCTCTAGAATATAGAAATATATCTAAAAAACTAGTTTATTGATCTGCATTAAAACATTCTTAACCATCCTTCGACGATATGCATTAGAACAATCAGCTAACTGACTAATAATACTTGTTCCTTCTAATTGTCCTAAATCCAAAAAAGCATAAATTGAATGTAACATTAAATTAATTAATGTTCCTAAATCTAACATACTTCTTTCAAATCTGGTGTTACCAATGGCACAAGGGGTGGTAAAATTTTTTGGATCCTTATACTTAGGAGTTTCTTTGAAGAATGATTGGGACATTTTTTTACACATATCTTTTCATTACCCCTTAACTTATTGGTGCATAAAATCTTTGAAAAACTTTACATTTCAAGACACTTGTTTGATAGCATCAACGAGAGGAATGTTTACCTCAAACTTGTGAAAAGCCTAGAGAATCTCATTCTTTAGTTATTCCTTGTTTAACTTTTGTACTCTATTAGGGAAAGGTGGAGGAGTAAAAAAAGAAGATACTTCTAGATTTAGGAGCATGTACTTAAGAAGATGGTCTAATAGATTTTGAAGACAAGGCGGTGTCCTTCATAGGTAATGGAGATTTTTATTTTGCTTAGTTTAGTACGTCTTGCTTTTGAGTTTTCTTCAGTTGCTTTAGCAGTGATGGTGTCTCAAGTTGCTTACCACTTTGAAGTGTCCCCCTTGCATTTTTTCTAGGGTTTATCTTTGGTTAAAATGGTGACTTTCTTGAGCCTTGAGCTTTAAACTTATTAAAAGATGTAGCTATTTGGCTAATTTGATTCCCTAAGTTTTAGAAATGTAGTTGAGTGTTCTGTTGGAATTGCAAGGTGTTAGTACCAAAGCTTTAACAAGATCTTTAATGGACGTACCTTGACTTTTGTGTGGCTGATTAAAGTAGGGCTTTGTAGGGTTGTGGTGCATGGGGTTGTTGCATGAATCTAGGTGTTAATGTGGTGTAATGTATGAAATAACTTTTTATGGATTGCCATACTTAAGATTATAATGATCCTTCCATCCATCATTGTAAGTGTTAGAGAAAGGATCATACCTTTGCCTTGGTTGTCTATGGTACCTACTTAGTGCATTAGCTTACTCTGTATTGGTATCTTGAAGAGTTGGGCATATGTCAGTAGGATGACCCACTACTTAGCAAACTCTACACACGTTTATTTATTACTCTAGTGCTATTTGCTACATCATTGAAATAAGTTGAGCAAGTTTTCTTCAAGTGAAAAAATACTTATCCCATTTACCTTTTTAGGTGCTGGTGGTGCTTCACTTTAAATGCTTAATTATTAAGAGTTAATAGCCATGTTACAATCAGATTTCTAATGACATCAAGTGTTTTATTAAGTAATACTCCTCCACTTATTGCATTAATCATATTTCTCTCTATTGGTAACAAGCCTTCGTAAAAGTATTGGATGAGAAGTTGATCACTTATTTGGTCATGAGGATAGTTAGCACACAGTCTTTTGAAGCATTGTTAATACTTATAAAGAGTCTACCAATTGTATTATCAGATACTACAGATTCCTTTTGAATGCTTCTAACCTTTGATGCAGGGAAGTCTTTCTCTAGGAAGAGTCTCTTCATCTTGTTCTATATAGTTAGAGTTTCGAAAGGCAAATAATAAACTCATTCTTTGGTGGGGTTCGCCAAAGAAAAAAAGGAACTCCTTAGGTTAATTTGCTCCTCTGATGTGTAAGTTAGCTTTATGCTTAAGTATATTATATGAAATTCTGTAAGGTACTTATTAGGATTCTCTCTTACAAATTAAACCATGAAATTTACCTTAAGATTTGGGTAATGAATGCAAAGTGGTTGTTGATCGAGATTAGGGGCTACTGACTTTTTAAGAGTTTGATTGTTTAGCACCATTGGTGCTTAGGAATGCACAAATATGTCATCATCAGATGATGGATCTTGTGAGAAAGAGGCATCGTGTGCAAATTGATCAGATCAACATGTTGAATTTGTTGAGGTTAAAAAGAGGTAGAGTTTGATGACTCCACGAATTCTTTTATTCTTCGCAGTAGGTCATTCCATAACAGTCGAACATATATCCTTATGAATGAAACGAATGAATCAAACAAAATAAAAAATTAATAAAATAATAATTTAACTAAAATTTAATCGATAATGGCATAAAAAACTTGATGCGTGTCGTTAACTGTATCAAATTTAAACCTTATTATTTCTAATTTAGGATCAGTATAATATTAATAAAAGTCGATCATATGATGACTAATTATAGTTAACCTACTATTAATGGAAGAAGTTAAATTAACCTAAGACTTAAAAAACATCACAGTAAATAAAAGGGATTTTTTTGGGGATTAAATCTAATAATTGCAAGTCAAAAGGAAAACAGCTAAATGTGAAGTAAATCAACAGCAAAACAAATAGTTTAGATTTTATGTTTCACCATTAGATAATCATCCATGTGTTGACTTTTGCTATCCCAATCTTTTCTTACTTTGTCATTAAATAAAGGTAGTCACTGTTATCTAATCACTTCTTGCTAAACAACCTAGTAGACATATGTCTTAGATTTAATCCAATAGGAGCATTAAAATGATAAAGATAGGTTGATCCAAATAATAAATGCAACAAGCTTGATTTATTCAACCTGGATTTTGTAATCCATCAAAATCAATGAAACTTGAACCATATTTCAATTTACCATAAGTAATTAAGCTTCAAGACAATCCAGATCAAGAATCTTAATTTGGTTTTAGATTATTATCAAATTCTATTTAGTTGGCCACTTTAAATAAAATGAAATAATAAGCAATTCTAATTACGAAAATAATGAAAAATAATTATTATCAAACACATGGAATCATATCCAAGGTTTTGAAGTTACCCTTAACATACTAAAAGTTTAGCCTAACATAACTAAAAATAAAAAAAATTAAATATCTTAAATGTGAAATTAAAGAGAAAGACAAAAGAAATGAAAGAATCTTAAATATCTTAAAATCTCCCTTGGTTGGATCTTTAATCTTAAATTTTTTGGCCTTTTTCTCATTTTTTCATTCTTTAAAACTCATTCTCTCCTTTCTTTTCTCTTTGTTTTTAAGGCTATTCCTTTATTCTTATTTATAGAAATATGGTTGTAACCTTACTCCTAATTGGTCTAGAATACTAATCGAAATAGGCAGTCCTTAAATCTTTCTTCATTTATGAAACTCAGTATTGTTGATTTCTTCAAATCCTTTTTCATTTAGGACACCCAAAATTGTTAACTTCTTTTTTTGTTCTTTTAAGCCTTAGAACACCAATTGGAATAGGTAATCCTCAAATCTTTTTTTTTTTTCATTTAGAAAACTTAATATTATTGATTTCTTCAAGTCCTTTTTTATTTCAAAAGCTCATAATTGTTAACTTCATCTTCTATTCTTCTAAACCCTAGAACATCCAAATATCATAAAACAATCACATTATTATGGAAAAATTAGGACCAGGATAATCAAATGCTGAGGATTAATATGGATTTTAATAGAAAAATAATCACTTATCAATGGATAACCCTATTGACCCTTAAAAAGAATTCACCTATTCGCAGGATTTAATTATGGGCAAAGGCATCCAAGCTTTTGTTGTTCACGTTCTCTTCATTCCATGTGAATTCTTGAATCTTTTGCATCATCGGTTTGCACACATAATGTTTTAAAAAAGATTGGTGTATAAGATGATAGATTTAAAAACTTAATAGGTAGAAAATGAGGTAAAGAGAACAAATAATTCTCTAATGGTTGAGTGAATTGGAGTTAAGTGTTGAATCTTGTGAGATTTTTCTCTAAGATTTTATTAGTTACTTTATTTTAATTAAGTAAGTAAAGAATCAATATGTCTTTTCACTACTTTGTTTGTTATCTCTTTTATTCAATATTTGAGGAGGCAAGCATGCCAAGAGTATTTCTTTAATGCAACTAATATTGCATAGGAAAAGATAGCGTGGAATCCTATAAGTCAATATGTCTCTTGGTACATATGACGAAATCCTATAACTAAGATAGTAATCTTGTTGTTTATGTGTGTGAGCATTCAATATCTAGTGTTTATCTTTTCACATTGTCTTTTACCGTTGGTTTTGCAATATTTTCATTTATACTTTCAATAATGGTATTAAAGCTTTAAGGTTGTGATTTTGTCTGAGAGAAGAGAATTCTCATTTTTCATTTTCCAATATGATTTCTCTATTTGATGGTTTAGCTTTCGCATAATTTAACAATGAAAATTACTATATTTAGGTTGTAAAAATGCAATCCCATCTTCAAGCTCTTAGCCTTTTGAAATCAATTTTGAGCGATGAAGAGTCCATACCATTAGGACCAAATCCAACTTTGAATCAAATAAAGCAACATGGAGAAGCGAAATGAAAGAAACTCAAGGCTTTATCTTGCATTCATGGCACTTTATTGGATCTTTTTTTTTTTTTTGTGAGGCTTATTAGCTGTGATATGGTTAAGAAAGCTTAAGATAAGTTGAAGGAAGAGTTTAATGAATGTCTAAGGGTGAAGATCATTAAACCCATAACTCTTAAAAGAGAGTTTAAGATACTTAGGATGAAAGATTCTGATTTAAGGAAGGAGTACATGACTAAATTCACGACAATTATGAACTAAATCCAGTTAACTCTTGAAGATTTTCCTAATTGAGAGTTCTAAAAAAAAAAAAAAAATCATGGGTAACGTTTCTGATAAATTTGAGTTAAAGAATATCTCCATTAGAAAGTGATCTTATCATTTGACTACTCTTTCCATGGTTGAGAGTTAATCAGTAAATTACAAGCTTAAGAGCAAAGGATACAATTTAAAAAGATGAGCATGTTAAAAGCCTTTCAAGCCAAGAGAAAAGATAAAAATCTTGTTGCAAAGGATGATAAGAAGATACTCGAAGGTCAAGAAAATAAAGAAAATGAATAAGCATATAAGAAATGTAAATTTTTTGATTACTATTTTTCAAAATGACCAACCATGCAGAGGAAGAGTGTTGATACAAAACAAAGAAGTCTAGCCTTATGATTACTACAATAAGAGTAGTCATACAAATAAAGTAGTTTTGTTATGACAAACGAAGACAAGCATCTGATTAACTCCCATAACAAGAAAATTATGCAAATAATCAAAAGCAAAAAATAGAGTTCTTGTTTATGACTTCTTATGATGACGCAGATTTTACTTGTTCAATCGATAGCGATTGTACCACCCATTGATAAATCTATATAGACAAAAGTGGTCAGTGGATAAAACAATAATGGGGGTAAAAAGAACAAAAATTGGCAAAACGAAAACAAGCTTGGAAGTTCTGCATTCAATAATAAAAATGGCCAAAACTTTTCATCTTGCATTCATTATAAAAAATTAATCATGTACAGAAAAAATGTTAGTGGAGGCCAGATGCAAGATGTCACAAGTGTGGTTAGTTAAGGCACATGAAGAAAATATGCAAATCCTGACAACAACAAAGAGAAGCCAAGAATGTTATCGAATAACCTTAGGAGAAGGAACTGTTTATAGTATCATGTTTTGCTATCAGTAACTCCCTAGAAAACTTACTTATATATAGTGGTTGTAGAAACCACATGACTTATGATCGAGAGTTTTTCAAAGAGTTTGATAAAACTGTAGTTTCTGATGTCAGAATTGAAAATGGAGTATATCTTGCTATAAAAGGCAAAGGAACAGTGGCAATAAAAGATTGTACAGGTTTGAAATTAATTTTAAATATTTTATATGTTCTTAAAATTAATCAACATTTTTTGAGTATTGATCAGCTCATGAAAAAAGAATATAGGATACTACTTAAAGAGCACAAGGCAAAAAAATATTTAGAGTTCAAATGGAAGGTAAAAGATTTACCTTGATTATGATAGAAAAGAAGAAAGTTGCAGTACACAAAGAAGACAATAATGCGACACTTTCATCATAAGGTCCTACTTTTATAAAGAAAAACAATCTTAGAGAAAACTTGGCAAAATTAAAAGAGAAGTTTTCTAAATATGCTAATTGTCAACATGGGAAGCAAACCGGGCTTTTTTTTTTAACAAGACAAATTTGGAGGGATAAACAAAAACTGCAGCTAGTTCACATAGATATCAGAGAATCAATGAGAACACTAACAAAGGCTTTGTAATAAAAGACTCTATTTGAATATGATTATAAATTAAGGAAGTAAAATGTAAAAATACTTTAAGTTTAAACTCTAAAGAGAAGTACATAGAAGAGGAGAAATACAACCAAATCTATAGCAAAACAAAAAATCAAAAATAGTAACATCCTAACAAAAGCACTTTTAGAGATTAGATATAAATTTATAAAGAAACAAGTTAATGTATGCAGGAGAAATATCAAGAAGGAGTGTTAGCATAATATTTTATTTGCTACATATCTTTAGTAAAGAAGACCATTCTTCTACTTTATCGAGTAGTTAGATAAAAATAATCTTCTAGTTTGAATTTAGATATGAACAATCCTTAGTTTGAATTTTGAATTCAGATTTTAGGATATCTAGATAAGTAACAATCTTAGATTTTGATTGTTAATTTTTTTTTCCTATAAATAAGACCTCCATTAATATAACAAAAGCAAGTCTTTGAAAGTTATATTGAAAGCCATTGAAATCAAGTCCAAACTTCAAGAGTTATATTTTCTTATTTATTATCATACCTTCCTTCAGAAAAACTTGACAAAATCATATCAAAAACCAACATTCTCTTTTCTTTTTTTAGAAAAAAAGTCTTTTTCTAGGTATGCCTTTTAGATATTGAAGAATTCAGTACATAACTTCAAGATATTTTACACAAGGGGAGTACATCAATTGATTCACCTTGTTCACAGTGAAGGCAATATTAGATCAAGTATGTGACAAGTAAATCAGTCTTCCAACTAGTCTTTGGTACCTACTTGCATCTATTGAATCCTCATCTTTAACTTCTTTAAGTTTAACATTACTTCTATTAGAGTGTTTAAAGGTTTGTAACCATTCATTCTTATTTCTTTCAAGAGATTTAGAATATACTTTCGTTGTGAAACCATAATGCTTTTCTTTGGTCTTGCCTACCTTAGTTGGCCTAACTCTTTAATCTCGAATTCCTTAGTTGAGCTTTGCTTCAATCTACTCATTTTTTCTATATCATCTCTAGTCAAAATTATTTCATCCACATTGACAATCAAAATCGAGACCTTGTCTTTATTGGATCTCTTTATGAAAAGAGTATGATCAAATTGTCCTTGAATATATCCTTAACCTTTACAAATCTTACAAATCTTTCAAACCAAGCTATTGGAGATTGTTTAAATCCATAAAGAGACTTTTTTAGCCTGCATACTTTAGTTTTAAACTTTTCAATGAAGCCAGGTATACTTCTTCCTCCAAGTCTTCATTTTAAAAGGCATTTTTCACATCTAGTTGTTTTAATGGGCAAACAAGATTAACTACAACTGATAAGAATGCTCAAATTTTATTTAACTTCACCACTGGAAAGGACGCCTCATAGTAGTCTACTCTATAAGTCTAAGTAAAACTTTTAGCTACTAAGCGAGCCTTGTATCTCTCAAAGCATCCATCTGAGTTATACTTTAGGGGTAAATACCCATTTACAATTAGCAATTATCTTCCTATTCAATATATCCACTTTGTTCCAAGCAACATCCTTTTTCAAAATTCTCATCTCTTGAAAAATAGTTTTTTATTCTACTCATGAACATTTAGAGCCTCCGAGATGCTACTAGGAATGGATACACTAAATATTTATGAAATAATGACATAACATGAACGTGGAATAGTTTTATAAGACATAAAATTTTGATAGGGGATATTTTGTACAAGACTTAACACCTTTTCGAAGTGCAATGAGAAGATTAAGCTGACTAGAAGAATGTGTCTCAAGATTACTTGGAGGAATATTTTCAAGAACTTTCAAAAAATGATCATGAATTTCATAATCCAACCTTTGATTAGAGTCTTTGTGATGCCCCAAAATAGTGCCTCTCTTTTTCTCTACTAGATATTCCTTTGAATATATAAGACTTTTATATCGTTTCGCACCCATCTTTATTGTTTCAACTTTTTCATTTTTAGATGACATTACCGAAGGTTGTTCATTGATAGATTCAACATTTTTGCATTTAATTCATTTTCTTATGGTGATCAGTTATGAGGAACATCATCACGAATAAATTCAAACATTAAATCAAAACCATTTAAAAAACCCTGAATATAAGTGTTGCTACCCCCCTAAAGATGTGAGTTGTTGTTGCAAGAGGTCCCTTCAAAGAAGGTAACATCCAAGAACACAAACATTTTTTTCAAAATTTGATCAAATCGTTTGTAACCTTTTTGATTAGTAAGATAGCCTACAAAAATACATTTATGTGCTTTTGGATCAAACTTCGAATGTTTAGGATCATGGTTATGAATAAAGGCCACACTTTCAAAAATTTTTAATGAAATATGTTTGCCACTAGCCAAGAGTTTGGAAAATAATCAGTGAAAAGTTATATGAATATTTTAAAATCAAAAATTCATGTAGGCATTCTCTTAACCAAATAAGTGGCTGTTAACGCTGCTTTCCCTCAAAGATACTTAGGAACCTTAGTTTGAAAACTTTGAGCTCTACCAACTTTGAGGAGATGTTTATTTTTTCTTTCAGCTACCTTGTTTTGTTAAGGTGTATTATTACCTTAACTTTGGTGTACAATTCCTTTCTCAAGAAAAACTTTACTTTGTTACAAAATTCATTTTCTATTATCATTTTAAAAAAATTTTAATGTAAAGTTGAAATTGTGTTTGAACCATGTTATAGAAATTTTTAAATATAATTTCAATATCAAATTTCTCTTTTAAAAGGAAAACCCAAGTGAACCTAGCATAATCATCAATAAAAATAATGAACCAATGGTTTTTCAGAAAAAGTCGTCATTTTAGACAGACCCCAAACATCACTATAAATCATGGTAAAAGGTTTTAATTTTTAATATGGTTGAGATAAAAAAAACAACACGATGCTATTTTGTAATTCCAAAGACTTACACTGAAAAACTAAATGATTTTGATTCATGAATAACTTGGGAAATAAAAACTTTAAATATAGAAAGGCACGATCTCTTAAACGATAATGCCGTAACTAAATTTCACTATCACTAGAAATAGAAATAGAATTGAAACAATTCTTTTGGTTTTACCTTTCAAAGGTTGATCTTTTATTAAAGAGGTAAAGGCCACCATCTTGTTTAACATTCCTAATCATCTTTTTGAGGTTAAATCTTGAAATTCACAACGAAAAGACCAAAAATTGACTTGATAGTTCTGATCAAAAGTTAGTTTATTGATAAATAAGAGATTGTAAGAAAGATTAGGAAAATGCAAAACATCTTTAAGGATTAGAATGGGAGAAATGGGCTTTGTTCCTTTCCCAACAATAGTAACATTTGTAATTTAACATTTTGATTGCCTGCACAAGGTGTATATGAAGAAAATGATTGCGAAGTGCTAGTCACATTATTAATGGCACCTGAAACATCTAATATCTAGAAGCCATTAGATTTTGCACAAGTAGTGACTACAAGCTAGAGAATAGGATGGATTAGATTCTTAAAAATTGAAACATTTTACATAAGTTCTCTATCTATCTTTTGTGAAAGGAAGAGACTTTGAGGATAGTTGTTGTCATGGATTTGAATTGCTCACTTGAAATGCATGGACGTCTCCCCGACTTATTGGACTAGCCTAGTTTTTTTCTTCCAACTTGTTGGTTTCCCATATAGTTTTTAACAAGTTTTCTGAGTATGCCACAACTTTCTATAATGGTCATACCGAGGTTTTTGTTTTCCACTTCTTTTATCTCCTTTTAAAGACATGACCTTATTGGTAGCACCTGAAAAGGCTGAACCAGAGGCAATCATGATGGCCGGAGCCAATCATGATGGCCTTAAAATTCATTATTGAACTATGACTCTAATACAATGTAAAACAATATAAAATGAGAAAATATTATCTTTATTATCTTAAAATAGTACTAAGCATACAGTTTAAATAAGAAAAAATAAGAAAGGAAGTTAACCTTAGAATCTCTTACAATCAAGAATTGACTGCAGATGTAACTTTCTTGAACTTACCTGTATGATTTTCTTAAATTTACTCAAATCTCTAACAATCAAACCTTAAGTTCCCTAATATACGGATAATTGTGAATTTTTCCTTCACATCAATATCTATTTTTGATTCTAAATTAGAAGCACAGATAGCATAAATAATGCAGAAATGGTAAAAGATTAATTTTTCTCATTATAACGCTCCAAAAAAGCTGTGCACAACAATGCATCTAAGGCTTCTTATTGAAGAGATCTTCTATTGTAAGCAATCTTGATACTTATAATGACTCAATCTGAATAATAAGTACACATCAGATGCTGCCTCTACGTGTAACAGGTCATGTATACCAACAAAACAGTGTCATCCAATTACAATTTTGTATGATTATTTATAACATTGCTCTTCACTTCTCATCATTGAGGGGGAAAAAAGAAGTGAGGGAAAAACAAAAAGATGCCGGCAAACTAACAAAGTTTGACGTGGGATAAACAATGTTTCACTTTTGTTCTGCCTTCACCGTGGGATTACATGTCTCATATGCTGTCAAAGGAAAGTATAAAATGGTGGGTTTGGTAGATTAGGATATGGACCGCACCGGGGCAGAAGTGAGGTAGATGAAGAGACAAAGATGGTAGCTTTGTTGAACTTAACAACAATGGATTGGGTTGACTGATCAGAACAATGAATCCATATTGGCTTACCCTCTTTGGCTCTGGCATTTCTGGCCACATGCATACAATGCATATATAAACATATATGAATGATCTCTTCATCGACTCCAAAAAGCAGCACTTCTGGTTTCAACATCCTACCAAAATGGTATGTCATCTCTTCATCTCTCTCTCTCTCTCTCTCTCTCTCTCTCTCTCTCTTGCACTGGCTCTATGAGACCAACGTGAACAGATCATTAACTTGTTGTTCTAAATTTCAGTCAAAAAGTATCAAAGAGAATGTGGCTTTAGTTACAGTGTACGTGGAGAAGCCCAGTAGAAGGGTTTTTTCATCAACTCATCATCATCATCACCACCGCCACTATCATGATATTCCTCACACGAGCAAACAAGAGGTGATTCGACATAGACATGGTGCCACTGGCAAGGGCTACGATAGAAGAGCTGAGCTTCTTAGCTACTCTCAATGTCTGCGAGAGTCTGCTCAAGCAGCAGCATCCAAAGCCTTGCAGCCAAAGCCTGTTTCTTCCAACAACCAGCAAACTACAAAAACAGTATTGCACCAATTATTACCTAATAATATGTTTGATCATACAGACATTATCTTGAAGAAAGTACTTGAAAAGATTATAACATCACCTATAAGACATGTCAGGTTTCAGATATGTTAATTTATAGCCTACTTTGTTATTATGGTATTCGTTGCAGATAATACCAAGAGTTTTCAGAGAGAAAATAGTTTCTTTAGGGCAAGAAAAAGGGCTAAATATATATGATGAGATCAACATCTACGCTACAATAACTTCGTACCCTAATTTTCTTCTCATGTTCTATGAATTTTGATTTTGGTGGCATCAAATTAGGCAACATCTAATCCATTAGGAAACCATTTAGACTATATGATTTATTTGCGTACCCATTATTTACTTATTGATTGATTTCATGGTGACTGAAGGCAATAAGTGAAAGTTTACAATGTGATAACATGTGATTCATCTTATCGCTCTAGTAGATTGTCACTGTCAGAAGAACGCCTAGAAATGCAAGAGCTCCTACTTGTTTCGGCAACTGGAACACTGTGATTCCAGGTTTTTGTAGACCTTTGATAAGCTCTGAAGCTACTAAAGGTGGGAAGATAAGGAAGAGACGCCAATCTACAAGCATAAAAATGAAAGCTTTTACGAAGACACCAGAGGTTTGATAATTTTGCCAAAGTTTCATCAATCACAAACTGTGTGCATTACTTGTGTGCTTAAGACTGAATTCCTGGTTTGAAATGTTGATGTGATGATTGTTTCAGGTGCAAAAGAGGTGGGGAACGATTTTGAAACTATTCTCAACACTACGAAAACATAGATAAAGCTTCAAGCACCGTATATGTATCAAGTAAGACATGTCTCAAACAACTCCAGAAAATGAAGGGAAATGGCAGGCTACATACCTCTTACAGCTGTGCCAGTTCCATATACAGTGATTGCTGAGACTTACATTAGCAGCACTTGTCACAAGATCTTAGTATATAACTACTCCTTCATAATCATCAGCATCATATGCAGATGCATAAATAGATGTGCTTCGCAATGAATCAACACAGAAATTGATGCACATGCAAGGTCATGTTCATCAATAAGGGAAATTTCAAGATGAGAGCAAAGCAATCACAACCTCAGTAGGCTTCTTTGTTATCAGAGAGACAACAGGTTCTTTCAGAGACCTCACTCTATGCTGTCAACAAATGCTGAGATTAACAAGAAAAATATATATTTTTTATTAATGCAATGTATAAATCTCTTATGTTGGACAGATAAATACTATGTGCTTTCTGAACAGAGCTGCAGCTAATCTCATGCAAAAAAACCATCCATGTCTTTCTCATCTTCAGACCACATGGTCCATGGCAATGACCTCTAGGTCACTCCATTCTAGTGTAGAATTTTCTGGAAGAATCCTCTTCAGATTCCTAATAAGTCGATAAACTTAAACACAAAGCAATTAATATCAAATAAATAAATAAAATAATATCACACATCTCTCCAGCCTGACTGTTGCCCAGCTATTGCACTGAATGATCAAGCTTCAGATCATGTTACTATTTTACTGCAGCACTGTGATCTTGCGGACAAATTTTCAGGTCTCAGCTTCCGAGGTAAAATGGCCAGGTTCCACGCAGCACATTCTTATCAATAGATGAATATGCAAACGAAACAAGAACTAAAAATTTTAGAAATGAACACAAAAGAAATGATGCCAGTTTTCAGAAATATGAAATATCTCCATTACTGTTCATTAAGGAACATCCAGACTAAACAAGTTCATCTATGTTCTGAGAAAATAGTCTCTGATTTGAACACGGAACAAAAACAGGATAAATAGACAACTGTGTTATAATAATTCTTCAGCCTACATTGTATATGAATAAAGGGGGCCGCTAATGACACTTAAACCTAAACTAAGAAATTTGTAGGTAAGAGATATTGTACAAATAAATTACAATGAGTAAAGGAACTGGCATCTGATTCATACAACACGAAATATTAGTCCAGTATGCTAACTTGGTTAAAAAGAATATTTTGTTGAGCGTCATGAACTACTGTGATCGTTGCTGTCGTGTATACTCCCAGAGAGCAATGGCACCACTGACATGAACATTAAGTGACCTGACAACTCCCAATTGTGGAATCTCGATGCAAGCATCCAATATATGGATTATATCCACAGGTATGCCCTCCTTTTCACGCCCAAGAACCAAAACCTGAGAACAATCAAATGAAGGACCTCCCTATGTAATCTTTGACAGAACTAGATAGAAAACCTGAGAAATTGTTTTTAAAAGTGCAATGGTGCTGCTTCAATGGAAACTAGAATTAGAGTGAGCAAATAAATAACATCTGGATTAATGTATAGATGCTGAACTTCTTTGTCCTCTTTGTAGCAAAGTAATAAAGCCAGTTGTCTCTACTACCTTGTCCCAAAGCCTTTTTCAATCATTCATACATCTTCTGCAACATACAGGATTTCCTAATTAACACTGCCTGCCTCCCCTGCCCCAGACCCCCAACTAAAAAAAAAAAAAAAAAAAGAAAAAGAAAACTTGACTTACTGTCTTTTTGGGGAAGATATACTGATCGAGAGGGACACTGTTTGCGGTTTGCTCTAGTCCCAAGATTGAGAAGCCTTCTCGTTTTTTCTTTTCCAAGAAATACGTCACACTGTTTACTGGCACTTCTATGATAGGAAGCCACTTCTCTGCTGTCACACTGGCAACCAAAGTTCCCTCAAATTATTGACAGATAAGCCAAGTTCAGCGTACTCAAGACCTAGTAGATGTAAAGTTATATTTTAAGTAATTCATGACAAGAAAAATCAATCATATGCTAGCAAAGACTTGTTGGCCTTTAGACCCCACATAGCATGTCAGATCTGCAGTAATTTTGGTTGCTACATTTTGCCTCATTCTTAAGCAGGTGATTGTAATCTATTTTAACAACGCCTTTCAGATAATGCAAAAAAAAAAAAAAAAAAAGAAAAAAAAGGCAGCACTCATCTTATCATTTAATTAAACATAAAAATACCAATAATGGATCAGAGTAAAGTTACCATAATCTTGGGGCATTTTGTAAAAGCCCATCATCTCATAAAATTAAACACGTGATTATAACAGTTGCAACTAGACAATGGTAATTTCAAGGATTATAATGAGCCATTTAGATGTCTCTTTACCTTCTATAGATTCTAAAAACTATCTGAAGATCAGACCTATGTGTAGGACTCTCTACCAGGAGACCAAACACAATCAAGTGGTTGAATTGATCTTCAATATTGTCTACCCTACCAGTTGCGATGAACTTTTAAGGACAAGAGATCACAAGCAGAAGCCAACAACTAGGTGGATGCTAATTCTACTTCAGTGATGCTGTTGGAGTGGGAATTTATATTGGACCAGAAAGAGGAAAGTATGATACAGTAGGTATGCTATATGTAAGAATACATACAATAAGGAAGACACAACTGCAAGCGAATTTGCAATTGAGGTATTTGTAAATGCTATTCACCACAATTAAATTAAAAAGTTAAGAAGGTCATCATCTATAGAAGAGAAACTCAATAAGAAATGGAAAATTAACTCGACATTGAAAAAATTGAATATCTATAGAATAAGTTAACCATAATCCAATTCAAGAAAAAATAATTGATATAGTTTTGCTAATAGTCTCTCTCTTCTATTCATTTCCATAACTCTTGTATATTCATGATGAACAGCTCCAGAGATCAATAAGAAAACATAGTAGAACAACTAAGCAACATAATATTTATTATTCAATACACTAGGAACGGTGACTACTATATGGTGGTCTCAAGTAGGTTTATGGATTACATGTAAGTTCAGTTTCCTACTTATGTCCCTTTCTTTTTCCTTCAAAAATCTTCCTCTATAAATCCTGGGATACCTCCACAAGCCCATAAATGAGCATGTTTCATATAAATAGGGAAGACGTCAAGCAAGTTTATGAAAGTCCAGCCTATGAAAATCAGGTTGCAACAGCAGCAAAGATTCAATGAGAGTATAGGCTACAAGAAGTTATACAACAGATTGCAGTGCAATTAACTATTGTACGAACCTGATAAGTTGAAATTGTTTATCAAGTACTATTTTCGCATCTGCCATGGCTAATCCTGATGCTTTAAATACCTGCAAGGAATGATATTTTGGCAGTTGGCAATTGGGTAGAAGGAAAAGATAAATTAAACAAAATTTCCCAGATGGAAGAAGCACTAGAATTAAGAAACAATAATAAGTAATATGAGTGTTGTAATACACCTCACACGTCCGTGCCAATCCAGCGAGATTGGGTATGCGATCAAGCAAAGATGCCACAAGGATAAAATCCTGTCGACTTGCTTTTATTCTTTCCATCTCCGTGCTTCTAGATTGCAACAACTGATGGAGAAGCTCATCCTCAGTTTCCATTTCTGCTTTCCAAAATCACCAACTCAGTACAGTAGCCATGAACTATAGTAGTAGAGTTAAATAACTAGGAAAAAAGTGAGTGGAGAAAATTAATTTTAAAAAGTTTAATAAATAAAACAGTTTATGAAGTTTCGAGAATATCTTCATGTTTTAGAGTACAGCTGAGGCATAGGAAAGAATAACCATTGAACTCAAAATTCAACATTTAAAGTCTTAAACTGCTAACAAAAAAACAAAAAAAAAAAAAAAAAAAAATCCTTCTTCTAGGATCAAATGATGAAAATAGCAATCCTAGAGAACAGTAAAGCTAAATTGGCTTATAATCATGGTAACTTCGATAATATTGTGACAGGAGCACCTCTGTAAGTTAGCATATTTGGGTTGTTTGGTTTATAGGTAGTAGGTAAAGAATAAAGTGTAGTCCATTTTGTTTTCATTGGTTTTCTTTAGATGCTAGAAGCTATTTCTCTGGTTGAATTAAAAATTCTCCTTTGTTGAATTATATGTCAAAACATTACTTCCAATACAGCCAAATTTTGTACAAGTAATTACAGGAGAGAGTTAATGAACATTCTCCATGTGAGGCTCCAAATAAGTATCCTTGTCAGGACTCATCAGTATGCATATGTTTCTCTTTCTTTCTCCATTTTTCCTTCTATTTCCTTTCACTACTTTGAAACTTACAGCATCCTGATAAATCCCAAATTCCAGTTCCTGAGACACTAAGCCTGACATGTCCACTGATTTTATTCTTTTCTTTTTATCAGATAAAGTATGTATTCAGTGACTTCACTCATGAAGCTACAAAATATTATAATAGCATGTTTATCAATTATAAAACCATCTGAAGTCCTAGTTTACTCAATAGATTACCCATTCAATTATATTATATTAGACCCCCTATTCATGTCAATTACACCAGGAGGAAGAAAACAGCAGAACGTGATGTGTCCTTAGTGAGGGGTAAAAAGGACAAACCCTAAAGAAGTTTCTTATGTACATACGGATAGGAGAGGGGAAAGATATGTTTGGCTGCCTGCCCTTGGAAGGCAGTTGGATATTTTTGTTGCACGAGCTTTGGCTCTTTGGGAGACTACAGATCTCTCGAAAACCTGCTTGCTTGTTCTCTTTCCTATTTTCCACAATAACAAGCTGATACATGGTTGATTACTCTTATTGCCTATTTATTTTTCTCTTATACAGGGGCCTATCATATTAATTTCTAGATGTCTGGTTTTTAAACCTCTAAAATGATTACTTTTGAAAGTTCAAACATACCTAGAAGTCGTTCATAAGTTTCCCTGTTCTTGAACAAGGAACTAGAACTGGTATCTTGCTTCTCGTGCTTTGATAGAGTAAGCTTTTTCTGAAAATCTAACAATGCCTCTTTAGGTTTCTGTAGCAACTTCTCATCATTGGCAACAGAAAATATTTTCTTGCAGTTAGGATCTTCACCAATCTTTAAGCTCTCATTCTTTATCTTTACCACATCGTTTGCCATTGACAATCTAAGGTCTTCTCTGACATCCTGCAAAATTTAAAAGTGAGATACCAGCCTACAGGAAACATGAACTAATTATTAATTGCTTACATTCAGAAAGCTGAGCACATGATCCATGAGGGATACTGGAACACATTCAAACTCGATTTCCTGCATTATGACCACCAAACAGGAAGGCAGAGAAAAAGCACAAGAGATCCTTAGTACAAAGACATGAATTATCAGGCACTATAATTTATTGATGCATCTCAACAAGTTCCAGTAACATGCTGCAGAAATGAAGGAAATTGGCAACCATTGACTTCAATAAAGTAACATGGGAGAAAATATGGGGATTATGTGTTCAAGTCTCTAGTGCGAAAAGAAGCCTAAAGTGCATTTTCCATCTAATGTTCCTTTAACTTTTCTAGTCATGATTACATGCTTCCTAGAGTTCCTTGAGATCTTACTGAGGTAGCACTCCCTACATTACATTTGTGCTTGACTCCCCATTGTCTTTTCCAACAATACATGCTCACAACTGAAAACTCAGGATCAATTTTGTTTATTTTCCAAGTTATCCTTCTTTACAACATCTTCAAACCTTTCTGTCACACATAATGATTATGTAAAGGGTGAGATTGTCAACAAAATAATTGCTTCTCAAATACTCTATTAAAATGAGATAAGACACTTATTATGGAGGGATAGCTTAAAAACTTTCTCCCAGTTTTTCCAGTCTAAGCTTCTATTCCTATCAGGCTATAAAACCTTCTCAACATCATGCAAGAAGTCCTGTACCTCAACCCGATTGACAAAAATCCCAGCTGGAGTAACAGAGTTATTGGGATCATAGGCATCAAGATATCCTTCCATTGAGAATCGTAAACTGAAAAAACAAGAAAGAATCAAGTTCAGTATTGAAACTTTTGTAAATGTAAATCCCAGGATGTATTCCATGTAAACAGTACCAAAGTAGGACATAAAACATGACCATTTCCAAAATGTGCTTGATAAATATTGCAACGTGGGACTCCGAAAAAGATGATTTTGCAAGTATCCACCATTAGTTTGTGTCCCATTTAGAATGTCACATGCTAAGTTCCCTAAATTGCAGCGCAACCTACCATCAATCTGCAATAGTGCAGACCAACACTCACTCTCAATGAGTCACTGACATATTTTAGTAAAGTCAAAGATTTCATCCCCACAGAAAGATGAAAAGTACATTAGGTGAACTTATCTCCAGCCATAGTCATCTGCTTTTTTCTTTTTCCCCTTTGTCCCTTGCATGTCAATTAGTAACTGTGATTTTTACTTGGTATCTTCTTGCATCTTAACATCCAACACATAAAATATAAACTATACATGTGAATCCAAAGCTTCCTTCAAACTTTAGAGTTTATCGAACTCAATGCTCTATACAGCTTTCATATAATCATTCTACGGAAGTTTTTAATCCAAAAATTCAAGGTTAACATGTGAAATGAAAGTTGAGGTTTTCTAGGAAGAAAGTTCTTTAACTGTTGTTTTTGAAGAAAGAGAAGGAAAAGAAGACAGCATCCAGAAAAATGCAAATTGGTATTATACCGCTTACAGTCAGAGTTCTTTTCAAGATATGATTTCAGGTCTCCAAAGCACCGTTTCTCCAAAGGTTCAGAGGGTCCATAATCCAGAGGAGGAAATAGTTTACAAAGAACATGGTGTACTAGCAACTGCAAAAAGGACAAAAAGCAGAAGACGTATCCAAATATGCATGCAGTCAGAACACACAGCTTACAAAAACTGATAAGGGCAGAAAATGCAGCATGTTCAAAGAAACTTACCTGGGTAAAACCACGCAAGCTGTGGTGGTGTGAGGTTAATAGTGGAATTATAGATGGTAGCAGCTCATCCAAATGCTTGGATTGGACAGCTTTAGATGCATGGAGGATGACATTAGCTGCTATAAACACATACGAAGACAGAGCCTGCATATGATGCCTAAAAATAAATACAATATGCTATGTTTTATGAAAATCATAGAGTACTTATTAATTGATGTGAAAAATGTGCTAGTTAAATAAACCTAGAAGATCTGAAGTGTTCATGTCATTGAAATAAAACATTACTGGAAGCATGATAGACAACAAAATCAAATATTTAATTAACTGAGAACAGTGGGATGTCATTATAAGAGAGCCTATAGACCTTTTTTCAAGAGTTTCACGAACACCGTAAATTTGTAAGTTCTATGAATTCAACTTTGATGGTTCTGACTCCAAAAATAGGAAAAAATCGGGGCTCACAACATTAAAAATTTTCAGCCAATTAGTTTAATTGGAAGTGTGTACAAGCTAATTGCTAAAGTATTAGCTTCAAGAGTCAGAGCGGTGGTTGATAAGGTAACTAACCCTAATCAAAACACTTTTGTGGAAGGAAGATAAATTATTGATGCACTTTTAATAGCATGGGATTGTGGATCATCAATTGAGATCGGAAGGAAAATGGATCATATGAAAGCTAGATATGGAGAAAACTTAGGATCGTGTAGTCCTGGGCTTTATGGCTTACATTCTAAGGAGGGTGGGACATGAAAAGAGATGGTGTCACTAGATAATGAAAGGGATTTCCACAGCATTTTTTTCTTTTTTTGTTTTAGTAAACATAGGGCCTATTAAGTTCTTTAAGGCTTCCACGGAGTTGCAACAAGGTGATCCTTTGTCTCCTCTTCTATTCATTCTTGTGATGGAAGCTTTTGACCACATGATGATCACATTAGTACAAGGTAAACTTGTCAGGTTTTTGTGAGATGAGGCGAGGAAGGGAGATGGAAATTCTACACTTTTTATTCATACATGATACTATTTTGTTTTGTGGGATTAAGGAGGAGCAGATGGTGAATGTGTAGTGTATTCTTCTTTAGTTTTAAGGCAATCGTAGGACTGAGAGTGAATTTGGATAAGAATGAATTTATACCTTTGGAGGACGGAGTGGATGGGGAGCATTTTGCTAAGGTCTTGGGATGCAAGATGAGGGCCCTTCCTATGCAATACTTGAGCCTTCGATTAGTGGCTAAATATAAGGAAAAACTAATATGCAATGGGTGGTGGAAAAGGTTGAGAGGAAGTTAACATGATGGAAAATGAGTTGCCTGTCAAAAGAGGGAAGGATGACTTTAATCAAAGCACTTTGTCAAGTTTGTCGATTTGCTTCATATCCATCTTCGCTATCCTAAGAGCGGTGGCTACAGGAATGGAGCAACTACAAAGGCAATTGCTATTGGTAGCACAAAAGGCACAATCAAACATCACGTGGTGCAATGGGAGATGGTGCAGCAACCAATGATGGATGGTGGTTTGGGCTTTTAAACCAATTCAACTATTTAACAAGGCACTCAAAGGAATGTGGCTATGGGGATTCATGGGAGAAAAAGTCTGTTTGTGGAGGAGGATGGAGGAGGAAGGGGGTTGAATATCGGTTTTAAGGAGAAGCACCTATGGGATGGGAGTATGGAGGGCAATCACAATAAGGCGGGAGGAATTCAAGCCTTGAGCGAGGTTTAAAGTACAAAGGGGCTACTCTTTTAGTTTTTGTCGTGATGCTTGATGTGGAGACAAATCTCTAAACGAAGAATTTCCAATCAGCTATTACCTAACCTCAAACAAGGAGGCTCCTCTGAATGACTACATGTTATGTCGTAATGGTATAGTAACTTAAGGATGTGCAGTTTAGGATAAGGGCACGAAATTGGGAGGAACACCATTAAAAACTTCTTTGAGAAAAATATATACAGCTTGTACTGATAGGAACGGCGTGGATTTGGTTTTTAAGAGAGGAAACAAAAGGAAACAGTTCACAGTGAGAGACTATTATAGGATCATTAACAATAATCAATTACAGAGTGAAGAATAGGTAACACCATGGAAAATAATTGGAAAAACTAGAGTATCTCCTAAAGTAGCTTTTTTTTTTCTTCGAAAAACATTAGGTAAGATGCTAACTACTGAAAACCTTTAGAAAATAAGGAAGATATTGGTTAATAGTTGCTTACTTTAAAAAGAACAAGTGATATCGTAAACCACATCTTACTATAGTGTAACTAGACTAGCTAAACATGGGATAATGTCTTACCATTGTTGGGTTATAACTGAGTGGCTACTGATTTGCTGGTGACTGAATGAACAAAATAGGAGGAAAGTCATAATTAAGGAAGCCATAATTAGGATTCCACTATGATATTGGACAATATGGAATAAGATAAACAAAAGAGCTTCTGAGGTGAGAGAAATCCCTTCTTTTTGTTTAGAGAAAGACAGATTAAGTTGCTCAAAGTTTAGGTAATAGGGATTGATTTTGTAAATGAGGAGGAATTTATGAAATTTTTAAAGTGCTTTTATCTTTAATTAGTGTTTTTTTTTTTTTTAATATTTGTAAATGAGAGGCACTCCTTGGTGTCAATTATAATAATATAATTATAAATGTTTCTAATAAAAAAAAATGATAATCACTTGTTCGTGAACTTCAAAAAAAAAAAAAAAAAGTAATCAAGAGATTAGTTAACTCTAAAGAAACATTTCATATAATATTTAGCAGATTCGATGTTTGTCTCCTTATGGCAATATAAATAGTTTACGAAATGAATGAACCATAAGTTTAAAGTAAACTCAAGAAATTAGAAGTATTGTAAGCTCCTCAATAAGAAATGAGTGGAAAACAATTGGAGAGATAAAGGTTCACAAGTTTTTATGAATAAGTCGCAATTTCTTGAACTATGACACTATAATGTAGCAATTCTGGTGCAGAATAAGGATTTCTTCGATAAAAAAACAAAATAATACTAAAGAACAAACTCAAAAATCACAGTAGTATCTGAAACCTATAGAATAAATATGATAAATTGTATTCAACTGCCTCTAATAATTATAATAAAGTTTTAAATAGTATTTGTAATACCAACAATAAAAAAAAAAAAACTAAAAATAGGAAATCTAAGAAAAATAGAAAAGCAAAGCAAATAAACTAGAAATAAAATATAGACTTAGACAAGGAATAGAAAACAAAGTTAAAATAAATTAAAAATAGACAACTAATAAACTTAAAATAGAAAACTAGGAATGAGAAGCTAATTAAATAAACTTAAATAGAAAAGATAGGTGTGTGCTACATCATTCCCCTCCACATTTAAGGAAACCTGTCCTCAATTTTTATGGGTGCTATTAACAAGATGCGTATTTTTACTGCATAATTTTAGTATAAAATAAAATAAATGAGATCAAATCTTTTGTTTTATCAGGTAGTTTTGAAAAAATCTGTTAATTTGGATATGAATAATCTTTAATTTGATTTTAGATAAAAAGAATTTTCAAGTTAGATATCTAGATAAGCTCAATCTAAGTTGTTTATTTTTCTTATAAATAGGACCTTCATCAATGAAGCAAACCAAGCAATTCCAATCTTCAAGAATTCTCTCTTTTCTTGTTTATTATTCTTCTTCTCAAAAGCCAACAAATTGGTATCAGAACCCTTTTTCTCAAGGGACTTGTGGAGTGTGAGAGTGAAATCCAGTATGAGAAGAAATAATTTCTTGTCTACTCCTTTAATTTTCACTGGAGAAAATTATCAGGCTTGGGCGGTGAAAATGGAGTCCTTCTAGCAAGCGTGTGACCTATGGCATTTAGTGGATGCGATCCAGAAGATCCAATAGTGGCACAACTCAGGAACAACAGAAGAAAGGAAAAGGAGATACAAGGCTAAGACTTGTATTCGCTTTGCAGTTTCAGATACAATATTTACGAAGATCATGACCTGTGAAATAGCAAAACAAGCATAGATCTATTGAAAGGAGAATATCAGGGAAATTAAAGGACAAGCAAATGCAGATCCTGAA
The DNA here is from genome assembly GCA_021397835.1 of Moringa oleifera. NCBI lineage: Eukaryota > Viridiplantae > Streptophyta > Magnoliopsida > Brassicales > Moringaceae > Moringa > Moringa oleifera. The sequence goes on from JAJFZO010000566.1 coordinate 4,204,596, forward strand.
CTTGAGAAGAGAATTCGAGATGCAAAAGATGAAGGAGACCGAAGCACTTAAGGATTACACAGACATATTATTGGCATTGGCCAATAAGATTAGAAAATTGAGAGAAGAACATTCTGATAAAAGGGTGGTGAAAAAGATTTTAATGACCTTACCTGAGAGATTTGAATCCAAAATCTCTTCACTTGAAGAGTCTAGAAATTTATCAAAAATAACATTAACAGAGCTCATTAATGCATTGCAAGCTCAAGAACAAAGGAGAGCTTACAAAAAAAGAAGAAATAGTTGAAGAAACATTCCGTTTAAAAGAGACTGATCAAACTCAAGAAGGCAACAAAGGAAAGAAACAATGGGGTAAGAAGAATTACAACAAGAGAAAAAACAACAATTGTGGCAACAAGGGCTAACACCCATGTCCTTACTGTAAGAAAACTCCTCATATACCAAAACATTGTTGGTTTAGACCTGACATTCAATGCAAGGCACGCAAACAAATGGGATATACGAAAAAAGTATGGAAAAACAAACAACAAGAAGAACATGAAGCTCAAGTGGTAGATCAACAACAGAAGGAGCAACTTTTTGTTGCATCTTGTGTTTCTAGCGGCAATTCAAGTGATGATTGGCTTATAGATAGTGGATGCACAAACCATGTCTTTTGATGAGTCTCTTTTCAAAGAAGTACACAAGTCAGAGGTGTCAAGAGTCAAAATTGGCAATGGTCAGTATATTGAGGTGAAAGATAAAGGTAGTATTACAATAAAAGGCCTAAAAGGTACAAAGTTAATCTCTGATGTATTACTTGTTCCAGAAATTGATCAAAATCTATTAAGTGTAGGATAACTGCTTGGAAAAGGTTGTTCTACTGTATTTAAGGATAGTATATATGTGATTGCTAACTCAAATGGTATAGTGCTATTCTCTGTGAAAATGAACAACAAAAGCTTCAGCATAAGTTGGAACAAGGATGAATCTTAGTGCATATCTGCTATGAATCAAGCTGAGTTATGGCACAAGAGAATGGAGCATTTTCACTATTTTGGATTAAGTTATATGCAGAAAAACGATTTGGTGCAAGGAATGACCTTCAATGCAGGAGAAGCAACAATATGTAGAGTATGTCAACTTGGAAAGTAAGTTAGATTACTATTTCCTATTAACAAGGCATGGAGAGCAGTTGAAAAGCTTCAGTTAATCCAAACAGATGTTTGTGGACCTATGAGAATTACATCCTTAAATGGTAACAGGTACTTCATAATTTTCATTGATAACTTTAGCAGAATGTGTTAGATTTATTTTCTTAAACAAAAGTCTCAAGTTGCTAGTATTTTCTGGAAGTTTAAAGCATGGATTGGCAAACAAAGTGACTACAAAATTAAAGTGATTAAATCTGACAGTGGGAAGGAATATACTGCTAATAAATTTGGTGAGTTTTCTGAAACAACTAGAATTGAACATCAGTTTACTGCAACCTATACTCCTCATCAACATGGAGTTAGTGAGAAAAAATAGAACAATTGTAAACATGGTAAGACGTCTCCTATTTGAGAAGGAAATGCCAAAGATATTATGTGCTGAAGCTGTCAATTTGCCATATTTCTGCTAAATAGATTGTCCACCAAGACTTTAAAAGGAAAAACAACTTTTGAAGCATGGTATGGTTTTAAACCTTCTGTTCATAATCTTAAAATCTTTGGCTGCTTCTATTTTACTGATGTTCCATATGTAAAGAGAAAAAAGTTAGACCAAAAGGCAGAATATGGAGTCTTTATTGGATACAGCAATCTCACTAAAAGTTATAAAATTTATCAACCTTTAACAGAAAAAATCATAATAAGCAAGGATGTCAGATTTGATGAACTTGTAATATGGAATTGGGATAAAGTTGAACCAGAACAGGTTTATGCAAATGAACCAGAATTTCAAGATGAAGATATGATCGATGATGAGCCCATAAGAGGTACCAAATCACTTGTAAAAATTTATGAAAAATGTAACATGACCGTGCTTGAACCTGCAAGATATAATGAAACTGCTAAGGATTCAAAGTGGATTGCAGCAATGGAAGAGGAAATCAAGATGATTCAAAAGAATCAAACTTGGGAGCCAATGAACAAACCTATTACATAAAACTACTATTAGCGTAAAATGGGTTTATAAAACCAAACTTAATGCTGATGGTTCTATAAAAAAAAATAAGGCCAAGTTAGTTGTAAAAAGATATGCTCAATTACCTTACGCAAATTTTTTTGATACTTTTGCACTTTTAGCAACATTAGAAACTATTACACTGCTTCTAGCACTTGCAGCACAAAAACAGTGGAAGTTATACCAGCTTTATGTAAAATCAGCATTTCTTAATGGTTATTTGGAGGAATAAATTTCTGTTCAATAACTTGAAGGTTTTGTTACAAATCCAAAAAAAGCACACTTATTAAAAAAGGCATTATACGGATTGATGCAGGCTCCAAGAGCATGGTACAACAGGATTGATGAACACTTGCAGAAGATAGGCTTTAATAAAAGCCTAAGATAAGCAACTTTGTACATTAAAGTTATCAATGGTGAACTAATCATTGTTTCATTATATATTGATGATTTACTTATCACAAGAAGCAATGTAGAATTGGTAGAGCAATTCAAAGCTCAAATGATGCAAACTTTTGAGATGATTGACCTAAGAGATATGACATTCTTTTTAGGAATGAAGATTCAACAATCACCACAAAGAATCTTCATTGGGCAATAAAAACATGCTAAGGAAGAATTGAAAAAATTCAACATGAAGGATTGTAAGTCAATATGTACTCCTTTAGCTCAAAATGAAAAATTTAGTAAAGATGCTGGTGTTGAAAAAGTTAATGAAGGATTATACAAAAGCATCATAGGCTGTTTGATGTATTTAACAGCGACAAGACCTGACATAATGTTCTCTGTAAGTCTGTTGTCTAGATATATGCATTGTGTGAGTGAGTTACACTATAAAACTGTTAAAAGGATGCTAAGCTATATTAAAGGGACTCAGGATTTTGAAATTAAATTTGAAAAGAAAGATAAATTGTTGTTGCATGGTTTTACTGATAGTGATTGAAGAGGATCATGTAATGACATGAGGAGCACATCAGGTTATTTGGTTTTGGATCTGATTGTTTCAGTTGGAATTCCAAAAGCAAAAAATTGCAGCTCAATCTATTGCTGAAGCAGATGTCACAGCTGCTACTGCAGTTAATCAAACCTTATGGCTAAGGAAGCTTATGACAGATTTGAAGATAATTCAAAATGACGCAACAATAATTTTTGTTGATAATCAAGCTACCATAACAATATCAAACAACCCAGTTTTTCATGGCAAGACAAAGCACTTCAAAATCAAATATTACTTTGTCAGCGAAAAGAATCATGAAGTCTACTTGATACATTGCAAGACAAAAGCTTAACTTGCTGATATTTTAACTAAGGTACTGTCGAGATCAAGGTTTGAATTGCTAAGAAAACAAATTGGTGTCTGTAGCAAAAACAACAAAGAAGAGTGTTAACAAAATGCATATTTGCTGCACAATTGTAGTAAAAAATAAAATAAATGAGATTAAATCTTTTGTTTTATCAGGTAGTTTTGAAAACATCTTTTAGTTTAGATACGAACGATCTTTAATTTGATTTTAAATAGCAAGAATCTTTAGGGTAGATATCCAAATAAACTCAATCTAAGTTGTTCATTTTTTTTATAAATAGGGCCTTCATTAATAAGTAAAACAAGTAATTTCAAACTTCAAGAGTTCTTTCTTTTCTTGTTTATTATTCTTCTTCTCAAAAGCCAACAGGTGTAAAGATAACTCTTTAAGAGGAAGATATTTGAAGATATCACCAATATTGAAAATATTAGACATGTTCATATCAATTGAAAGATTAATCTTGTAAACACTATCTCAAATATTATGAAAGATGTGAAAAAGACCAATCTTCTTATTCATATTGCATGTGTAAGTTGGAAAAAAAGTGGATCATCACCTTCATTAAACAAATTAAGACGCCATTATCAATCTACAATAGTCCTATAATGAAGATTAATATTTTCTAAATTTTTCTTCACCACTTGTTGATTTTGCTAAATACGTTTGGAAGTTCCTTACCGTTAAGAATGACATTAAAAAAAAAGAGGAATATGAAGTAAATCCATTATACACTTTGGAACACTACTATAGATAACTTCAAAAGGAGTATTTTTTATAAATGATTAGACATAATGTTAAAAACAAACTCAATCTGCAAAAAAGCAAATCCTACTATCTCCACTAACACATCCAACCTACGGAATTGCCTTCATTTTTGCCTCATCAACTTGAATACCACTTTTTCCAACTATAAATCTAAGAAATAAAAGATAATTAATCATAAAGCTACTCTTTTTCAGATTGACATAAAACTCATTGGCTTGTAAAACTAATAAAACTTCCTAGAGATCGTTTTCCTCCTCATCCCTACTATCATCACAATAAACCACCACAAAATTTTTAATAAATATATAAAGAAACCTAGTTCATCAACCTCATCAATGTGTTTGGTGTATTTGATAACACAAAAAAGTATAACTAGCCGTTCGTAAAGATCATCTTTAGTTTTGAAAATTATTTTTCACTCATCTCTAGGTCTAATACAAATCACTATTTTATTAATAGATCAATCCACACACGTTAGCCATCTGCCATCCTTTTTTGAGGTAAGTAAAGTAGGGTTTGTACAAGAACTCATCCTCTGGTGAATAAAGCTTTTATCAAGCATTCATTAACTTGTCGCTCCAACTCTTAATTCTGAGTTAGGCTCATATGATAATGTGACAAGTTCGAAAAACAAGTTCCATGTATTGAATTGTATGGTATTGAATATTTTTAATAAGGGATAATTCATTAGGTAATTCATTAGGTAATTCGTTAGGAGATAAATCAACAAAATTAGCAAGTACCTCTTGGATCTTAGGTGGGACCTCAATAGTTACTGCATATTGGCCTTTCATCACCAATGCTACGATAAAGTTTGACTCCTTAACATGATTAGAGAATTCTGAGCCCGTTATGCTAGTCAATAACGATTTACTTTAATAATAAAATTGCTTTTCAAAGGTTAAGAATATGGTAATAAAACGATCTTCTTATCAAACCATTAAAAGATGAAGGTATTATCTCGTCCTTTATAAGTGACATCAACATCATAATGCTATGGTCTTCCCAAAAAGATATGAGAGGTGTTCATATCCACCACGTTACATACACTCTCACCTTTCTAATACTTCCCAATTGATAAAAAAACTTTGCAAACTTCTAGCACTTGAATTTTTAGACCTTTCTTGATCCATTTGATCTTGTATGGAGAGGGATACTTCTTAGTCTTCAAATTTAATGCTTTCACCAAAGCCTTGAAGACAATATTTTCGCTACTACCACTTGCAATAATTACATTGCATACATTATCACGAACAATGCATCGAGTTCGAAAGACCCTGTGTTGTTGAGAGTTGTCAGGTTTCTTTGGAGCAAGCAAGAGCCATTGGATGATGCACGCCACTTCTCTCAGATCTCCTTCTACAGACCCTACACCATCATAAGTTTCTTTTTTAAGAACTTGATCTTTATCACTACTATCTCCTTCTGCAAAGTTAATAGATCGTTTGTTCGGGCAATGATTTAAAAGATAGCCTAGTTGGTTGCACCTGAAACACTTTCCAAGATTAAGGCACACATAAGAGTTGTTATTGATTTGTTGTTATTGTCAGTTTTTACCTTGGATGTTAAACCAAATAGGAGGTTGAAATTTCACTTCGATTTTGTGCCAAATTTTGTGTTCAAGCGGTGTTTTTATTACAATTATCGTTGCTACTATTAGTTGTCAACCCCTCTAAAGCGGAAGTCACTAGAAGTTACTCTTAAGTGTGCACAATGGACACATTGATCTAATTTTTCATTTTTATTACTAAATTAACTACATTTATCATGGTTTAAACTCTTTGAAGAGTAAGTCAACTTCAATATAACTAGCAATCAATTGATCTTCTACCTCAGACAAATTAATTTGGATATTTAATCGATAAAATTCTCCTATATACTCACTAAGAGTACGGTTGGCTTGCTTACAATTTTAATATTGTTGGTATAAAAACTACTCATGGAGGGAGAAATCATCACTATAATAATTGCTTCATCTTGGGCCAAGTGTGAACATGTTGTTTTCCTTGTTGACAATTATATTGAAGTTATTCCCACCAAACAAAATATGCTTCAACTTATATGCTATGAGCTTGATTTAATTTTTTTCTAAAATATGTATATAATCAAAGAAGTTTTCAATAGCGCTTACCCAAACAAGAAAATCTTTAATGTCAAAACTTAGCAAATTCATCTTCATCTTATATTCTTGAGTAGTTGGACTCGAATCATTAACCTTGAAACAAAAATCTTCTTCTTCAGATGAATAATTCAACCTTCATGGCTGCCTTTATCGAAAATTCATTCGTTGTTGATATCGAAAATTACCATCTCGAAAAGGTGAAAAAAAACTTATCTCAAACATCAAAAACCCTAGCGGCCTATTGCGAAAGACCATTGCTAACCTCGAACTCACCATTATGTCCACATAAGAGCTATTCGATTTGGTCTTCCATAGACCCATAATGGAGCAAGCTCGCAAAAATTTCGATTCATGGCTGGTCGTGCTCGAATTGGGATTTTGTTATCGATTCATGAACCAATTTGTAGTCGACATCAGTTGTCAATAGGCTATTGTTGGCCCTTTAAGCCATGGTTAATAGGTGGTTGATATCTAGGTTGCAAATCCACATATTTGCTGTCTTAGAATTCCTTGAAACAAAATAGACATGACCTAGGTCATGTTGGCCACCATCTTCTATATTGTTTGTCGAATTGATTTGGTATTTGCTTCATGGAATCACATCTTCTTTCTATAGTCATTGCAACCATCATCTGCATGAGATTGCAAAAGGTTCTATTGATCTCATCAAGTCGTTACTTGATTTTGTCTAACCATTATTCATTGTCGGTAGTTTGCTTCCCACTAAAATCATTGTCAACCATTAGAATAAGATAGAAATCCTTACTCTGATACTAATTTGGTACAACGAAAATTTTAGGTTTGAGAAAAAAGTACTTGAAACTTACAATAATAAATTTAATAGATTATATTGAACTCCCTTTAACCATAATAATAAGTCTTTAAATAGTGTTTGTAATGTCAACAATAAAGAAAATAAACTAAGAATGAGAAACCTAAGAAAGAATAAAAAAGCAAAGCAAATAACTATGAATAGGAAATGGACTTAGACTAGAAATAGAAAATTGAGTTAAAATAAACTTAAAATAGGCAAGTAATTAAATAAACTCAAAATAGAAAACTGATAGAATAAACTTAAAATTGGAAAGGTAGGTGTGTGCTGCATGCAAATTCCCAACAAAACCAGAAGAACATGTATCATCCCAGTATTTTAGTAAAGAAAGAGCATATTCACTCCAACACAGAACTTACCTGAGGCTTCATGTCATAATCTCGTAAAATAGGAATTAATTGCTCCCCAACCTGTAATATAACATCAACAATTAACAACATTGGTATTTCAATTCTTGCAACCTATGACACAACATGAACAAAATAATGCCCAGTTACTCGTTGAAAAAGTTTCATACATAGAAAGAATGAAACTTTCCATCATAAATCAAATGCTTGATAATATACCTACGTCATAGCTTTAATATTGAAGCAGATATATTTTTGAAACTGTCATAAGAATAAGACACATGTATACTATCACCTTCTACAAAGCTCAATACTTCAATGAGGGACTCACAGCCATATCTCTTCCACGTCAGGTATCAGCATGATATCATTCCAATGGTCTCTAAACATATCCATTGTTTCTTATGGAAGATTTGAAGGCAAGGGCTCTCAGTCAGTAGAAGTGTCTGAAATCCCTTATTCCCTTTGACATGTATTAGACATACCTTAGAAATATCACTTATTTTCCGAACTTAACTGTGAGGGAGAATATAAGGTTTAACATGTTTCAATGATGTTTGGTTGATTACTGTAGTTGACCCCAATTTACAACTTAAGGATGTCTCTGTAACCAAATTCTTACATCACAACTGCAAATTCCTAAATGTTCTAATAGAAATTAGTCTCTTTAACATGCTTTAGCTACTATAAGTATGTCCAATATTGTCATCAATTCAATCTTATTGTATATTCCTGTGTGTGATAATTGCATGCCCTTTGGCGCTCCTTAATATGTCTTCAAACAAATCTAAAAAGAAATAGTTAATTGGATTTGGACCATCAAAGCAGAAAATAGGTTTACCTACCAGTGATGGAAACTTCAGGTAAATATTAATTGCAAATGTTTCTAGGTATTGGCGAACAGCAGGCAAGTTGTTTCTCTGCAAGCACACAGGAAGCAAATCAATGAGTCCGTCTACCCAACTCCTCCAAGAAAAACTAAAAGGAAAACCATAAGAGAGAGAGAGAGAGAGAGAGAGAGAGAGAGAGGTGAAGAGACTGCAGGACAAAATTTTCTGACTTCAATTGCCATTGGCAACCTATCTCACATCAGAGGTCAAAATATGCAACAAACAACAAACTGAACCAGATAACCCCGGTTCCCCTCACTCTTAGAGGTACTAGTAAGAGCAAAGGTGTAATTTATCTCCCCGAGGAGGGGGAAAAGGGGGGGGGGGGGGGGGGGGAGGGAGCATTCACTGCATGTAAAAAGGGGAAAAATTTGGATTTTCTATTCATGGAAAATACGCTTGACAAATATAACAACAAACAGAATATGAAGAAAAATATTCGTACAAATACTGTTTTCTGTTCAAAATGAAGATAAAATCTTGTTACTTTAAGGAATGTACATGTAGATGATATCTGTTTCTTGTTATTTTATCAAGAGTTAATATAACTAACCTCTAAGTTTTAAGCATCATAGTAACGGAACTCAATCAAGGGCAGCAATTCTTTAGATTTACATTAAAGGCAGAAAGATAAACAATGAATTAACCTTTGCTCCATCCGGTCCTGGCAATGGGATTCCTTCTCTTTTCTTTTCTTTTTTTTTTTTTTTCCCCTTATAGAACTAGAAATAGCAATCAATCTCATTATCAATGAAAATCCACTTTGCTTTTCCTATTTATTGAATTTCAGATTAAATAAAACACATTTTCATACATGCCCAAGGGAGAAATGTGTGCTAAACTGCAATAAATGCAGAAAGTAACAGAAACTAAGCTACCAAGTAACAAGTTCAATATCTATGATAATGACTTTTTTTTTTTTGATAAATATATTTGTAATCATAATTACAGTACCTATTTAGGAAAAATAAGTTAAATAATATTATTTGAATGATTGGGTGCTTTCTTCTGTTTCTGTAAAGATTTATTTGTTGCATAAGTCAGAGTAGCATTCATAAACAGTCAATTGGAACATAAAATTTGGAAGCACACAAATTAATTAATTAGTTTCATACAACCAGCCATAATATACTATACATTATATTTAATATGTATAAAAGTGTGTATGCATATAATATATGTATGTATGTATGCTTTTATATTTGAGTACATATACTTCCATGTACTTTTGCACTATATTGTTGATAACTTTCGGCACACAAAAAATGCTAATAAACTCAAGCAGGCATTTTCATATAAGAAAAACTCAAGCAGACATTTGCATGTAAAAAAACTCAGGTTACATCATCCATCATTATCTGATATAGAAGTAACTTTTACTTGTAGGACAGAAGTACTAGATTTTCAGTAACAAGTGTAACTTACATATATGGAAATGTGCAAGCTCTGTGTAACCTGCCCAACAATGTCATCATGAACAAATCTTGACAAAACACATATCATCTGCCAAGCGCGTATTTTTCGCCTATGGATCTGTTAGAACAGACACACAAACAATCATCATAATTATTCAAGGAACAATACAGGGGAGAGGGCAAAAAGATTAATGTGTCAAGGTGGCACCAAGTTGAGAAGAGTTCCTGAAGGAGAAACGAGGCATGCTCGGGATTAGAGTGATTCAATGTCAGGGATTACAAAAATCAGGCAGTAATACCTCATAAATTACACAAAACACATGATTGTAAGTGCCTCATGATATACCCACAACTCTCTAGATCACCCATGAACATAGCTAGGGGCTTCCATGGGACAACCGACACATTCCCTTGTTTCATTGTTGAAGTGAATCATACAGGTAGACACAAGGATAACTCTTGAAAATGGGTTTGCTTATGAAAGGTCCCAAGGCTTTCCATTCTATCATGCCCCGTATCTACCGTGTGGAGTGTGAGGAGTGCACAATGGCATCCCATTTATTCGCCACATATTCCAAGTGGCTGGGAAAAAAGCAAAGGACCAGAAAACAAGAGTTGATACACACACACACACACAAATAGATACAAGAGTTAATCTTGGAAAGGCGTTGAAAATCTTTTGACCATTGGACGCACATTTTAGTGCTTAAAAAATTCAAAGCTCGGGAATCCATAATATAGGTATATTTTCATATTCACTAATACCAGAATTAATACCTGTCATTGTGCCTTATGTTTTTACTTCATCAAATAACATAGATTCTATTATTGCCTGCAGCTTATAATCCTCAATCCCATGGCTGAACAAAGTAACACAAAACAGAAATATTACTCACACCACTGTACTTTTTGTACAACTCTTTAGCGAGATCCTTGTCGTGTACCTGCAGCAAAAATAACTCCTCTTTAAAGATAAATGGTTTTTTGGCTAGTGTGAAACAAGAGAAATAGAAGAGTTTTTGAGAAGAGGGAAACACCTCTTTTTTTGTTTAAAGATAAACGGATAAGAATATTAGGAGATTGGATTAAAGGATGAATATTGTAAATGAAGAAGAGTTAATGGAATTCATTGAATTCCTTATCTCTAGCTTATACTCATAAATGTGAGGCACTCTTAGTGCCATTATAATAATATATATTATACGTGCTTCTATAAATAAAGAAACATAATGCAATCAACAACTGATCCCATTATATTAATGATATGAGACTTCCAGTTAAAGGAAACCAACGGTATGATTGAGTAAATATGTGCTAACCTATCTTTTAAAACAGTATAATATGGCCATTTACATCTCATGCAGATGGGAAAAATTAATTCGTCAGATAATGTCACATGCATCAGTTTGGCATCCCTCAAGCGTTCAGACCTCATTTACATTCATTTCTCATTCACCATGGTGCCATCATTACAAAGATACACTTCAAATTACAAAAGAAGACACATGGATAAAGAAAAAGAGGGATTTACTAGCATGACAAAAAGAAACAAAAAAATTATCATCCTTCAACTTTCAAGCAATACATGAGAAAGCATGTTATAATAACATCATACTTTTGTGAAGCTAGAAACTTGATTATTGAACTTTTATAAAGAGGAGAAACTGTACCAATCAATAACACTGCTCATTTAGTTCCCTCCTACGCCAATTTGTTTAACACTTGGAAGGTACCCAGGTTGCTCTATCCTAACCATTTGCACACGGAGGAGAAGGGTATTAAGGCAAAAAGTTCAGTTCCATCTTAGACACCTACACCCAAAGAAAGCAACTAAGACCACAAATTAGCCAAGCCAGACACAAGCTTCTGGGCTCAGCTCAGCTGCAGCTGAGTATTCACCCATTGTTTCTTTATTTTTAGTTTTTAAATTCAAAAACAAAGTTAACTTCATATGAGCTATGAGGCACTAGATCCTATCTAGCAATGAAGATATCTATGAACAAGATCCTCTTCATTTACAAAAGAATCTCCTGTCATCCATAATTAAAGTATATGAATCCATCTATTCCTTAAACACACGAAAGAACTTTTCCATCCCTTCAAAAGTCCTCCTATTTCTTTTCCCCAACAACAACCAAACAATAAGAAGTAGCATCAATTTAGTAGCTTTCTTCTTCATTCCAGCAGCTCTCATATCTCTACAAGCCCCCAATTCCACTACCAACTACCCCAAGATTACCCTAACTTGCCCCAACAAAGCCAACACAGTTTCTCAAATTTCTCTAGACTAACTACACCAAAGCATCACATGATTAACAGTTTTTGCTTGTTCTTCCATAAGAAGCACATATTTGGAAGAGTGAATCCCCTTTGTAGTAAATTGTCAAAGGTAAGAAGTTTCCGCTAAGGAGCCTCCCATGCCAAAAATGCCACTTTCGGGGGTCCTCCAACCGTCCAAATTGATTTTCATGGTATTTGATCCAACACCTCTCCTTGGACAACAACTTTTTTAAAAAGGAACTTACCGAAAATTTTTGTTCTTTATCCCACTTCCAAAAGGATCCATTTTCAGTGTTCAAATAGTTTTCCTGATCTTTCGTCCTCCGCCTCTCCTGGCGAAGCGTAACCTTCCTCCGCTGTCAATCCCAATCTCCAGTTTAATGTTTGTAGATATGCTTTAGAAACTGCCTTAACAGTCCCACTTCCTAATCCTGCACATTCCTTCTAAATGCAATCTCTTTTGTCACTTCTCTCTTGTGTGGAAATAGGTATTCACTTACCTAAGCTTCCTTGTTACAAGAAAATTGATACATGTCCGAGATTACCTCCCTAAGCGGTTGATCACCACACCACAAATCATACCAAAATTTAATGTTGTTGCCTAGCCCAACTTTGAACCTCACATGAGGTTTTAACCATATCCCATCCTTCCCTTATAGTTTTCCACATCAGTTCCATAACTTTCCCTCCCCATTACCATTACCCATCTCTCCTTCTATTTCTCCATATTTTGCTGCCACCACCCTCCTCCATAGACTTCTTTTTCCTGTCATGAATCTCCATAACCATTTGTATAGAAAAGCCTCGTTATGCAAGCCAAGAGGTTTAATCCCAAAACTCTCATTGATGACATGTTGCCTCACAATCTCCTATTTAACAGGATGGTACTTAAACTCGTCCCCTAAGCTTCCCCATAACAATCGTCTTTATACTTGCTCCAATTTCCTTCCTATCATCATAGGTAAAAGAAACAAAGACATGTATTATACCGAAAAACTTGAGAGAGTGCTTCTAATGAGTGTCAGTCTTTCCTCCTTCGAAAGGTATTGTCTTTTCCATCCCGATCGCCTCTTTTCAAATCTCTCAACTATTGGATTCCACATCGTTAATTCTTTGATTCTAGCTCCTAAAGGCAACCCTAAGTATTTCATTGGAAGAGTCACCAAAGTTGCATCCCAACACCTTAGTAAGTGTGTCTCTGTCCACTCAATCAACAAGTGAAATAAGTTCGCTTTTACTAAAATTAACCTTCAAATCAGATACCACCTCGAAACATAAAAGATTACTTCTCAGGTTGATCAATTGATCTTCTTCCACCCTACTAAAAATTATGGTATCATCGACGAAGAATATATGAGCTATCTCCAACTCCAACCTCGATCTCCCCACTTTGAACCCCTCGATAGCCCATCTTGAACCACTTTTCCAAGCATTCTATCGAGGGCCTCCATTACTAACACAAACAAGAATGGTGACAATACACCATAGCTCACTACAAATCACCCTTTTCAACAAACATGTGACAAACTCCTAAGCTACATGATCATATGCCTTCTCCATATCCAACTTACAAATCACTCACTTTTCTTCCCTTTTTAATTGATGATCAACTACTTCATTTACAATTAATGTCACATCAAAAATTTACCTCTCTCACAAAAGCATTTTGGTTTGAGCGTATCACCGTTTTCACCATCTCTTTGAATCTTTCCACAACTTTCGCTATTAGCTTGTAGACTACCCCTACAAGGCTAATCGGACAATAATCTCTTAAATTAACAACCCCCACTTTATTAAGAATCATTACCCAAAAAAAAGTTCAAAGAACAAATAAACTTACCACCATCATGGAACTCCTTAAACAAGCACAATATATCTTCCTTAACAATTTTTCAATTTTTTTAAGAAAGACATAGTGAACCCATCCCGACCCAATGCTTTGTCTCCACCACACAACATAAATGCTTGATGTACATCCTCCTCCCCAAAAAGTCTCTCCAACCGATCTTTAAGTTCACTATTTACCATGTCAAATTCTAACCCATCAAGTGTTGATCTTTCCTCCCATTGCTTACTATAAAATTGCAAATAAAAGTTACTTACCCTTTGTTTCAACTTTTTTTGCTCTTCCAACCTTTCCCATCAAATTCCGTCACAGTAATGAAATTGTTCCTTCAATGCATATTTGCCGGTTGGTGAGAAAAAGTTAACGTTCCTATCCCCTTCCTTGAGCCAAAGAGCCCTCCATTTTTGCCTCCATGAGATGTCTTCCATCTTAAGGATTATAGTCAACCTGTAAATTTCTGTTCTCTTAATTTTCAACACATCCAAGCCCTTCCCAAGCCTCTACGTCCCCTCCACCTCCGTCAACTCCCTCCACAAGCCTCCCCTTCTTCTCTCAATGTCCCCAAAAAGATCTTTGTTCCACTTCCTTACACTACTTTGCAAATCTTTAAGCTTACATGCCACCACATAACTCGCATGCTCACTTATCCCCTTTTTCTTCCCACCACTTCTTGACAAGAGCCTTGAACCCTTCCACCTTAAGCCACACATTCTCAAATCTAAATGGAAAAGGTCCCCAAATAATACCATCCATTTCAAGTAAAATTGGGTTATGATCTTATGTTGACCTAAGGAGACATAACCTAAGGAGGAGTCTTTGACTCGTTCGTGAAAACCTCTCTTCCCATTGGCTTGAAATAACGAAGTGACCAATTCTCGAGAAAGCTGGATTTTCTCGAACATTAGACCATACAAAGTCACCCCTAAAATATAAATCTATCACTTGAAATTCCTATACCATGTCTAGAAACTCGTTACAGCTTGGCCCACACCATGCTGAAATCTCCTGTTATCACATAAGGCATATTCCACCGTCTTTTCCACTCTCTCAACTCTTCCCTAAACATGTCACCCATTGTTTTAATAGCATCTTTAATTACTAAGTGGTGAAGGCATTTAAACTCAATTTAGTAGATAATGTTAAACGGTAAAGATGCAGCATTTCCTTAGTTGGCATTGGGGGAAAAGGAAACATCTAATAAACCCTTCAAGGAAATATGATTCAAGTTGAATCTCATCTCAGAAAAATAAATATTCAAGTTGAAAGGCATTGCAAAGACAAGATGAAGGCCAAATTTGTTACCAAGTTAAGTTTGTGAAAAAGGATGAGATCTCGCATCACACAACAAGTCCATAGTCAATGACCAACAGCAAAGAAGAATGGATACCTAAACCCTCAAACAATAGTCATGGTGTTGTAAATTTAAGTAGATCAAGAAAATAAATTTTTCTTATTCTCACATAGGGGAATAAAGATCTCAAAGATCATCATTCAAACTTCTCCAACCTAGCATAATGTTGAATTTTCAAATAAGATCTACTAGAGGCCAGAAGAGTTCAGAGGTTGACATCAATCAGAAGCACAATCAAAACAGATCAATCCCCATGAATGTTTTTCCAATAAAATCAGCCTTCTCATAAGAGATATATGAAAGAAGCTGTCGATTATTAATGAATCATGCCAACCCATTCGTTCAGTATCAATCTAGTTTCCCATACCAATCAAGGCCTTGGACTGACTTCCAGCAGATACTACCAGCACATGCACAAATTACAAGAAATAATCCAGTAATAATCCACTCTACAATCACACAACCATATGGCTTGTGAATGAAGACGAAACAAGCAAATTAAACAGTGAGCCACACCCTGCTAATGATATAGCGAAGCATGGTCCTATAAGCCAATATGTCACCATAAATTCCTTCCAAACCAAGCAATACATACACAAGACAGAAACTTCCATGCCAATATAAATAAACAAATAAATGACAGCAAAATTGAACATGTTCATGCCATGGATCCACCTTTGACTGCCATATAAGAAAAAATCATAAGTATGAGGGTAATGAGATGATATAATTATGGGTTTTACTTTTTCTTTCTCTTTGCAATGGTTGATTAGCTCTCTTAAGTGATGAAAGGCCAAACATGGAAAAATAATATCCCACAACTTATATAATGATAGATTATACAATATAAATAACTGTCCTTGTGATTTTTTATTATCTCATTGGAACGTTTGCAACTTTTGTTTAGGGTAAAACATCATAATTCTCATGCTAACAGGAAGATTTGTACCACAAAATCAAGAAGATCTAGCAAAAACATTTTGCCAGACTCGAGCGCGGGTTGGCAACTTTGATTTTCATTTGCTGATCCCACCATATCGGCCAAGTCAGCCAGTTTGTAAAATAGTGCAGCAACTGACACACGTGCATACAACTCAGTATTGATAAATACCTGATAAGAGGAGCCATCAGTCAACACTATATATCCCATAACTCCAGAAAGAAATTCAAATATTATACTAAAGCAGACTACAAATACGTCCAATAAATCAAGTAAATTTGTTTAGAATGTTCAAGAAAAACACAGCTGGGCAAGGAAATCTTTTCCTTTGATATTATTGAAATATTCTGCACGATTGGCCTCAAAAATCTGTCTGCAACTTATGCTGTTGAAATTATAGTGCATAAGGAAAATGGTGGGAACAACCAACTTGTTTCTCAGTATAACTACGAGTTTACAGAGATTCTCTCAGCAGTTCCAGAGTGACTACTAAGCCATTTAATGACAAAATTTATTATTTTACATGTATATACTTGTCATGAGGGGAGAACCATGAGGTAGGCAACAGGGCTGTTATTGAAGAGAAAGGGGGAAAAGGTATTACACAGAAGTTGATATTTTTGGAGCTTACCTCAGTCAGCTCTGGGGCTGGGCTTTTACCCAATAATGATACTTCTGTCCATGCATCATAATTGTCTGATAATTCAGATTCAAAATCCTCATCAAATGCAACTGGCAGGGAAAGGAATCAGATAGTAATTGTTTCCGTATCACGAAGCAAGAAAAAGTAAGGGACAAGAAAATATCACACAAGAAGAAGCATTTACCATACCAGAACCATAAAGTGTTAGCAGCCTCAGTTCTTTAATGTAGTACTTTATTGTGCTAGGATTAGACAGAAAGAGCCCTGTTAAATGTAAAGCTGCAAGACGAATTGTACGAGGACTCTTTGTTCCTTCCTCAAGAAGCTTCTCAACAAACTACAAAAATCACGTCAAGAAATAACCATCGGTGTGACTGTTGAGGACATAAATATCAGGTTATGTACATGAAAAGGGGAGTGAGAGAGACCACCGACCCACTTCAGAGGCCCAGGTGCTTGATCAGTAACATGCATGTCCTCATCACTAAATACAGAAGAATGCAAGACAGAAGACAAAAGTGCAGCAATAGAAGCAATCCTTCTCTTGTTGCAACTAACATGCAATATCCAAGAGGAACGAACCAAACGCCACATCATCTGCATTAAGATTATTATCATGTAATGATAAGCAAAGTATTTAAGCTCTCTTTTTTTCTGCAAAACATCATCACCACAAAGATCGTAAGAGGTGCAGGTTGCACAGCAACACCACAGAGTCAAAAACATTGAATTGTCTCGGCTGTTTCCAACAAGAATATATAAAGCCAACCAAAATGCAAGCCCTCTAAGGCAGAAAACAAAGAGAAGACCAGCACACATTTAGAAAAATCCCAAAAAGGTGATGAAATGATTTTACCTTCAGAAAAGAGAAATCAGTCCACTTTTCAACATTACTGAAGGGAGAATACCTATTTAAGTAATCCAAATGACAAATTTACTTGCATGCAACAATGTAGCTTGAAAATCTTGACAAAAAAGAGCACCTCATTCCCATGCTGCAACACCATTATATTGAATCTCTCCCCCTTGTGGCCCCACAAAACCTCCCCAAAAAGGAAGGACCAACCATGGGGAAAGCGGGGAAAAAACCTCTACCTTAGAGAAAAGCAAATAGGCATATCAGACAGCCTAATAACAGAGCCCCCTCATCCCCCACCCAAAACCAGCTGACAAGGGATGGCAAAAGTAGGAAAAATTTATAGTTCATAAAAGTTATGGAAGAGAATAATTTCCATAAATGATCAACAACTAGTATAGTGTCAGAATTAGGAATGAAAGGCTTACAGAGCAAAAGATAAACCCTATTCCCTCCCAACAAAATAAACTTCAGTGAAGAAGGCTAACTGCTCCCCAGGCTTGTTTTATCACCAATATGTCATGGTAGCATGAACCAAAAGTCACCATGCTCGCTTAGGGCTGTTCTTTTGCTATTGTGACTAGATCATGCATGAAGAACAGCACATAGGAAAATTCATGCCCAACAATTAGGACAAACATAAACCAACTTGGAAGGGAAGCAAACCTGGGCATCCACGCCATTGCACGAAGAACCAACCAAACTCAATCTTCCTGGAGAAAATAAACCCAGAACAAGCCTCACTGATCTCAGCATGGGCAAAATAGAACCTTCCCCAGCATTCTCAAGGCTGCAAAGTTATTTAAGAAGTTTACATGTAGCAAAATAAATTACCAAATCTCAATCATAACATAGCTATGAGCCAAATTTGGACTTCATCGAATCAGAGAGATTATTTCTCTGCTAACAAGAGACACCCATCTAAAAGGATTAAACAACAATCTGTCTACAGCAATATTATCACATCTCATTACTAACAAATTTACAAGAAGGAAGAAACTCAGTCAATTCATCGAAGAAGTTTGTAATACTTACTAAGTAATGCTTAATTTGATGAATATGTTTGTGATATTCTGTATTGCCGTAGACATCTAACTAAAAGAATCAAGACAAATTTTACGAACTCAATAAAAAAGGAATAAGCACAAAACAATGAAATTTGAGTGATGACTCCATAACCTTCCTTCCAACTCACATCCTCATCCAAACACCAAAGAGGACAAATAGGACATAAATCTACCAAAAACGAGTACATATAATAGTAAAAACATAATAATATAAATACAAGTCCCACTTTGTTATGTACCTCTCAACAAGATCACCAAAAATGCATCTGAGAGTAGCGTCTGAGAAGAAAGTGCCACTATCGTCTCGATGAACCCTACTTTGAAAGGCATTCAATGGGATAGACAACAAAGATTCTAGGCAAAGCCACTGAATCAGCCACAAAATATTAGTTAGTATCAATTGATTAACCAACTTATAATTATGAAAAAAATTTAGGTAAGAAACTTACAATTATGAGAGATGAACAAAAAATTTAACGGAGCAAAGTAAAGATTCAAGAGAACATACATAACAAGAACTAACAAAAATGCTCATTACCGATAAGAGGATGTCCACCAAAAATTTACATGAAGCAATAAGAACTTAAGCAATAAATCGGTATATCAAGTCCAGCATTCAGGAAAAAAAAAAGGGGAAAGAGGAAAGAAAACCCTTCATTTATGCAATTTTGAGTACCATAGGCCATGGAAACCAGCATTAGGAGTGTCAAAAGAAAAAATATAACAGTAAATCACAAAAGAAAATACTAGTAAAGATTAGCTATATTTTCTTGTAAAAGAGAATAGATGGAACAATCACCTTCCAATTAAGCAAAACAGCACGTCGACTTCTTGCCAGGATTCCAGTAGCAAGAAAATTATTGATATTAAGAAGAAATGAAACAACCAAGGAATCTAACCAGGACTTCCCTTCTACTGCAGGTAGTAACAGCTTGTAATTTTTCCAGAGAAGATAAGAAGCTTGAGGAGAGAATGAGGGGATTAACACTTTCAGAAGGTGAGCTAATGCTTCATAGGCTGCCAGAGAAACTTCAGCTCTAGTCTAATTTTGAAACATTCAGATCAGTCAGTGTGGCTCATAAAAAGCTAACAAGATTTAAGAGCAGAAACATCTGCTGACTGCAATAGTTTATACAGGAAAGTCAAAAAAGTCAGAACATACCTCAGAATCAGAAGATAAATATAAAATAGTCTCCCAAAAGAACTTCCACAGGAAAGTTATAGCAAAATCGAGCTCAGCCTCACTTTTAAATTCAGCACATAATGATGACATAGATGCAATAGCTCTCATGGAGATTATCTGTTCATCCACAAACAAAAGAAAAAGAGAATTATCAGTAGTCTTTTTTTCCAGTAAAAGTGGCACAGATAGATGAAAGAACCAATGATATTTTTCCCCTACAAAAACAAATTTAACAACCACCTGAAAGTCATCAAGTAACAGTAGAATTTCTTGAGCAAGCAAATCAGTGCCAGATTTCAAAAGAAAGTGCATGTCTTACATTTAAGAAAACATGACAAGGATGAGAAAGGGAAAGAAAAAGGAATTTTAAAGCAAACATCCTCAAATAGGAATAAGTCAAGTCTTTAGAACCCATATCAAGGTAAAAATCTATTCTGTAATGATGTCATAACCATGAAAGTCCCAACAAGAAAAGAGAAGGAAAATTGTTGATAGAATATGTAATCATCTTATCGCTATATAAAATCAGCAGAAGTACCAGAAGCATAAAACTAATAATTCTTTTCAAAAAACAGAATAGAAAAAAAAAATGAGCTTTTCTTTTTGCTAAACTACAAGTGCTATGATATGAAGGTGATAAGTTTGCTTCACAGGAAAACCTAAATAACTTCACTGCATAATAACATTTTAGAATGCTGCAAACTTAAGCTCCGCTGAACAAGCACCATATGATAATGTGCTTATAATTATGGCATTAACTCCAAGAAAATCGCAGAGCTTTGAGTTAACATTCACATGAACGAGAGAGGATTACTTAAGATCCACAAACCGAATCAATGCATCATATTTAATTACAAAATCATGGAGAATGCAAGATTTCATTTG
Source organism: Moringa oleifera (assembly GCA_021397835.1). Lineage (NCBI taxonomy): Eukaryota > Viridiplantae > Streptophyta > Magnoliopsida > Brassicales > Moringaceae > Moringa > Moringa oleifera. The sequence continues at coordinate 4,225,467 of JAJFZO010000566.1, forward strand.
TGTATTAAACATGTTCCTCAATAAGAGATCAAATCATATAAAGATAATTAGAAGCCAAAGGTATCATACAGCTTGCAACACAGCACTTGTGGTAGAAGCCGACAACCGACGTTGACTAGGGCCACCAAGTTTTCCTCTAACAGAACTTGGCAAAATTGTGCCCTCTGTTGCAATAGTGGACCAGAATACAGAACAAGACAAGTTGCCAAAAGAGATCATCTCCTCCTGCATGCCAGACACCCAACCCCCAACCCCAGGAAATAAGGAAATTCAATATTTAAGTGTACAATGAAAAACCAGTTACTAAGGATCAAGCTGTTTGATGAAGAAGCTTTAAAGGACTAGTGTGATTTGTTATGAATACCAAAATATTATAGAAAACTTCTGAAAACTTTTCACAAATGACGGTAGGTGCCATGGTCTCGAGCAAGCCAATATCTGATTTGTTTTTAATTCTGACACCAAATTTAGCAGTTTGTTCTTGCATTATTTGGATCTCCAGAACCACACTTAAAGTAAGGATAAGGAACTTCACAGGTGCTCTCTTGAAATGACTGTTTCCTTTGCAGAGATTAACACCATGATTTTGGATAAACTGCGGATGCCAGTACAGAACTGTCAAAACTCCAGCAAACAGAAGGCAAAACTGATACTGCATGATAATTCCAATTTCTAGAGGGACATACACTTTCCGAAATAAATACAGATGATTGAAAAGAAATTTATATAGTCAGAACTACAACATTAAGGAGAAAAAAGAAGTAGTCTGAGAAAAACTAGGTTCAGAATGCCCTTGAAACAGGCAATGTGCAACAACAAAAACTGTTTGAGAGACAGAAAGTATATAGACTATCAAAAAGATTTATCTACTCTGAATAAGCGTAAAACCAACAAGAGTATGAAGATATATGGCAAATGTTGAAGGGTAAGTACATGTTCATGCATTAATTTCCCTATCCATCCTCCAATAAGTATCCATCATGCTTCTAGTACCAATCTACTATTATCCGATAGGAACCCCAAGTACTTCATGTAATGATAATAAAAAGCGTTTATCCAGTGTAAAACTAAATAATTTATGCATTTGTATAGACAGAGAAGTCAGAATCAGCAGAGTAAACCAAAGGCAAGGGCAAACCATCAATATAGGTGCTAGATCTTGTTCCTCACTGATTACAAGAAAAAGCACTCTTATCCATCTTTTCGCCTGAAGTTCCCATGCATCCACATCTTCATCATCAAAAGTCTCAACCATACAATGATGACCAGTGAACCCTTCTAAAAAATCATGAAGACTCTTGCAAAGATGCTTCTCATCACCATGAGCATTGTTGCTGGAGTTCTTATCACTTCCCAAAAGCCATTCTTGAATAGTTACACGCAAGGAACCTAGAATGGAGAGGTAAGGAGGGAGGAAGGGAAGAGACAGACAGAAAAAGACAAGAAACAGAGAGATAAGAGACAGCAGGAAACAGATAAGAAATCAAACTGCATATCAAGAGTACATGCAAATACAAAAGTACGCAATAAAAATTTTACTCACCATTGTAATCAGTGAACTCCCGTGGAATGGCTGAAATGAAATGTAACAGTATCTCAAGGGGCACATCCCAAGCAGACACCAGCAAAGCAGCAGCCTCCAAGACTTTCTCACATACTGAAAATTGTGAAAAGGGCATCATAACATTTATCTTTTACCTTTGAATTATTGCAAAGCAAATACTAAACAATGAAAGGTTAAAAATAACTCAATCTAACTAATGAGTTATCAGAGACCTCGAAGACGGTAATTAGGATTAAAATGTTGTTTGCTGCTCTCAATGACAAATCTCAAAACATCCAGTAAGTCTACTTTATCATTGTCTGAGGAGTTCTTCATAGGAGATTCAACTTGGAGCGTATCAAGAAAAGCATCTAGACACAATTTTGTTTCGTCATGTTTTCCAACCCCACATGCAGTTGACGCAATGCAGACTGCAAGGCCCATCAATCCAGGTCGACCAAATGACTGCTTCTTAGCGGTAGATGCTAACTTGATTAAAAAACTAATCTGCTCCCTACACACATATCATGCACTAATAACATTAACAATAATGGCGCAGCTTAGAATTCCCAACAGGTAGAAAAGAAACTCCAAAGTGATTATATTTCACATAGAAGAAAAGAATATCAAGGAGAAGAAAGAAAAAAAGATATCTCTACTAGCAAGATAATAATAGAGATAGAACAAGGCTATGCAATTTCCTTTTAAATGGCACTAATGACAAAATCCAAGGTCACTTAAAGTAGGAAAAATCTTTTTTGTAACAAGATATCACATCATCATTTCTACATATATTGTATGAGCATGATGTTATACCTTGCACTTAGGTAAGAAGTATAGTGATGTAAAAACCGACCTGCACCTTCAATTGCTTTTGAAGTGTATACTCCTTTTACACCTAAAAGAGGCCAAGAGAAACAAGTAAGAAAACTCAATCAAAACATGGTTTCTTAATATATTGTTTTTACGAAATTATCAAGATGCAGAATAAATCAACATGATGATATCACTGTACAATAAAGGACAAGACAAAAGGAGAATATACTGAGTAAATGATAAAAGAAAGGATATTTCACTTAAATACACCAAACTAGAGAATGACAAGCTTCCAGATCAAGCAAATAACAGTCAAAAAGAACTTGATCTTGCATGATAATTACTACGAACATAATAATAATGCTCAGGGACATCATCACCTTTTGATGTACATGGCAATGAGGGTACCCAACAAGAGAAAACAAAGAAATGTTTAACATGATTGGTTGTAGCATTAGCCAAAACATGGTTTTAAGCTACCATGAGGAAATAATGCTTCACCACTATGTTGCACACCAGCTCAATATCATTCGGTGAACCATATTTAAGAATTATCAAGTAACTAGGCTTAAACTTTCTATACTCTAAACTTTTTCGAATTATCACCCTACAACATGAAACAATGAAGTCAAATAAATAAGCTTGGAGAATGGGCTGGGAACAAACCAAAATCTTTGTGGTGCACAGGATCATTTAACCCTTCGATTAGCGGACCAAGAACAAAACTTTCAGGAACTGCTTTTGCATAGCTTCCATAACTTTTCCACTCAATGCTCAAAAATGACTGCATGATTATGCACCTGACTGCATCATGCAGAGCAAGATGATGGAGACAAATTATATTTGGAACCAAAAATAAGATGCCCTACAATGCTGGTAATAGATTAATTTCTCCTGATGGAGAATTAATTAGCCTAATCAAAAGTTTATGGCATGCAAACAGGTGTAATACCCTGAGGATTATCGTGACGGAAGCCCCTTTCCCACAAAATTGATAACCAATTAAACACTTCAACCGAAGTTTCCATCTGATTTTGATGAGCTGCTCCCCTAATAGCACTGACAAAGTTATCATTTGTGAATGAAAATTGAAGTAACAAGGTTGCCTGCAAGAAATCACAAAAATTGAGCAGATAATCTGTATGGTATGAAGGTTGTAACATCTTTTTCATAGATAATTCAAATATAAGGTAAAAGAAAGCCAGAGTATATTATAGGATGAGATACCATTTTAATCCATTACTTTGCCCATTCACAAACCAAAAAATGGTACAGCTAGGGCATGTAGCTAAACAGATCCTGCCTTCTGTTTGAACAAACAAAATGAGATTTGTGTATGAGATCATTTAAGAAGAAGTGAAATCTGGAACCCACAAAATGTTTTCATTTTTTTAATTTTTTTTCAATTAAGAGCTCCACCAAACTGTGGCCATAGATATTTTCAAACGTATGGAGCCATTATTAGCTGCAACTCATACACACCCATTTTGTCAATAACTCTACCACTAACCATGCCACCACAACCTTGAAAAATCCAGCTTTTCTACTGAAACTTATATTCACATGATCACGAGATATAGGGACTCATCTTTTTTTTTTTTTTTTTTTTTTTTTCCTGAGAAGGAACAAGATCAAATATATTACTAACAGCACCAAGGGGGTGCAACCTATTTACAAATATGGTTAGCAAGACTTAACTATAAGGATCTTTACAAAATTCAAAAACTCCTCATTTACATCTACCCATATCCCACAGTTTCAACAAGAACAATCACATTTTCCCAATAACTTCCAATGGTGTCTCTTTTCCTACAAAAGTTTTACTGTTCCTCACCCTCCAAATCAGCCACAAGACCACAAACAGAGCCTTCCCAAGTAGCCTCTTCCTGTCATTCTTCCTCTGCAGTCCACTTCAAGATAAGATTGCACCATCTATTGTCCCCATCATTATCCGGGCTATTCCCAAGACATTTAAAGCCTCCTTCCAAATTTTTCTGGACCAACCATAGTCCAGAAATAGATGAAAGATTGATTCCTCCGCCTACTTGCGCAAGCAACATCTATTCACCAGAATCACAGCCCTCTTCCTTGAGTCATCTACGTGTCACAATCTTCCCCTGAACTACCTCTCACACAAAAAAAAGCTCATCTTACTTGGCACACCGGATTTCCATATTCTTCCACAGGGGCACAGACTGTCAGATGTAGGCTGATATAATTCTCAGTCGCATTTCTTCACTAAAAAAGTATCAGATTCCTTATCCCCCAATTTTAGAATACCCTATCTTGCAAGTTTAGGTCGATCTTTGCTCCATATATTTTCCAATAAAAATTGAGCAGTTTCACTTCTTCCAAGACTTGCACATTTCTTCTCAACACCACTGACCAGCTTACTTCACTTTCCTCCCCAGCAGCATAATTGCTAATTAGTGCTCCTTTATATCTGGCTAGGTCATATATTTCAGGAAATATCACATTCAAAGGTTGATCCCCATACCATCTGTCTGGCCAAAACCTTACTGCCCTCAGATTCATACTCTAAACACAACCTTCCCTTCAAAACTATCCATTCGTTACAAATGGCTTTCCAAAAACTTGTACCATAGAGATACCCTCCCACATTTTGTCATCCACCCTCCTTCAACCTCACCATCTTTAACAGTCACCACTTTCCTCCACAAGCCCTCATTCTCCCCAATAAGTCTCCATAGCCATTTCCTTAAAAGGGCTTTATTGAAGGTCGGAAGAGGTTTCAGCCCAAGTGCCCCTTACCCAAAGGTCAGGTACACACCTCCCAACTCACTAGATGAAAATTTTGGTCATTCAAAGGCTGCCCCATAGAAACTTCCTCTGCACCTTCCTCAGTTTCTTTTGCTACCACTCTTGGAATGGGAAAAATGGACATGAAATATACTGGAAGGTTGGATAATGAGCTCTTGAATAGTGTGAGTCTCCCTCTTTTAGATAAACAAGCCCTCTTCCACCTAGCTAGTTTCCTCTCCATATTTTCTATTACCTTGCTCCACAGCATGTGCTCTTAGCTCCCAAGGGCAGTCCCAAGTATTTAACTAGCAGCTTTCCCTCTTCAGCAGCTCATTTTATACCCTTTCCCCAACCCGGAACTACTTCAAATCTCAGCAAAATGCTTATGAGGTTTAACAAATACTCTTCTTCATCTCCGCAAAAAATGATTGTATCATTCGCAAAAAGCAGATGCGAAATTAGAATTTTCCTTTCTTGCTTTCCCACCTTGAGCCCTTCATCTGCCCACAACCAATTGCTTTAATTATCATCTTGTCCAAGGCCTCCATGACAAGGATGAACAGCAGAAGGGAAAGAGGATCCCCTGTCTAATGCCCTTAGATGCCCTGAAAAATTCAGTTGGACTCCCATTAACAAGAACTGCAAATGATGTCATAGTTATACACTGAAAATCCGGCTCCATCATTTCTCCCCACAACCTATCCTCCTCAACACGTGCATCACAAATTCCCAAAAAAACATGGTCATAGGCCTTTTCCATGTCTAACTTGCAAATCACACCCTTCTACCCATCTTCTATTGCACATCCGCCACCTTATTGGCAATTAATACTGCATCTAGGATTTGTCTTCCCCTTACAAATGCATTTTGGTTTTGATTGATCACCTTATTCAACATCTCTCTAAATAGATTGGCAAGCACTTTGACCCAAACTAATGGGTCTAAAGTCTCTTATGTTGCTGAACCCAACTTTCTTGGGTATCAAAACCAAAAAAAGTAACATTTAATGACTCCACAAACTGCCCAGTTCTTTAAAAACCCTCAAATTGTCTCATCATGTCACCTTTTATTATCTCTCAATGCCTACTTAGGAATGCCATTGGGGAACCATCCGGTCCAAGCCCCCCCACCTCCCCCCCCCCCCCCCCCCCCCAAAAAAAAAAAAAAAAAAACTAAGTAAAACATTCCTCACTTCATCTTCTCCAAATAGTTACTCAAGCCTTCTCTTCAATGCTTCCCCTATTTCCACAAACTCCAGCTCATTCAACCTAGGCCTCCTCATCTTGTCTTCCATATAAAGCCCCCTATAGAATCCTCCAATCTCCTCCTTCAATTTCTCCTTACCTTGAATAGTCTCATCCCAAATTTATAGGTCGCTGATATAGTTAGAGCGTCGATGTGCACTAGCCATACGATGGAAAAAAACAAGTGTTCTTGTCACCCCTTTTTAACCAAAGTGCCATTGACTCTTGGTGCCAAGAGATCTCTTCCATTTTCATAACCTAAGAAAGCTGATTGCACACCTCACCCATTCTATGTTACATTTCATTTGTTTCTCAATCCCCCATGATTGCTTGATCAAGCTCTTGCAGTTGGCTTCAGAGCATCCTTCCTAGCATTCGCCTTTCCTACTTTCTCCTTACTCTATTTTTTATCTCTTTCACCTTTTTTAGTTTGCACACAACAAAATAGCTTTCATGCCCCTCTAGCCGATTCTTTCCCCACTAATCCTTCACAAAACATGTAGTTCCTCCATCTCTAACCACATGTTTTCAACCCGAAGAGGGCACGGGTCCCACTACATTCCATCAACTTCCAAAAGGTCTTTTTTTTAAGGAACAAAAGCAAAAGTATAGGTATTATTTACTAGCACCAAGGGGGTGCAACCATTTTACGCATCTCCTGCTCCATGTCATCATAGTTCTATAAAGTCGATTGCATCTTCCTTATTTACCAAAAAAAAAAAAAAACTTAAAGCGCAATACTTTGTTCTAAGCCATGCCTCTGTTAGCATCACTACCAGTGTTTCAACATTGCAGAAAGCCCTTTTGTTTCTTTCACACCACACACTCCACAACATCAGATGCGGCAACATCCTCACAAGCCTTCTTTTCTCCTTCCCTAATCCATATCTAGACCAGGCCATTAACTCCTCCCCTACTGATCCTACAATAGCCCAAGATAACCCCAACATCCTTAGAACTGATCCCCATACCTGAGTAGACCACCTGCAAGCAATCAATAGGTGATACACCGACTCTTCGTGTTCTTTGCACAAATAGCACCGATTAACAATTATTTTTCCTTTTTTCCTCAAATTGCCAATAGTCAAAATCTTTCCCAACATTACCTCCCAAGTGAAGAATGCTACTTTAGGTGGAACTTTAACATTCCAGATTTGTTTCTAGGGGAACTGCAATTCTTCGTTACCATTACTAATACCTCTAAAATATGATCTCACCGAGAATTTGCTAATGCCGCCACTACCCACTTTCTAGCACATTGCTTCCTCCCCTCTCAACCTCAGTTTTAAGCCTCCGAATATAGGCATACATGCCTTCAATTTGGCTAAGCTGCTAGTCATTTACTTTCCTTCTCATCTGAAAAAGCAGAATCCTCCCACCCCACCCTCCCCCCAACATTCCTTTACCCAGGCTTCCTTGTTGTCTGCTAAAATAAAGGCATCCAGAATAATCGGGTAACGATCAAAAGTAGGTCTAAGGAGAAGCTTTTGTTGCATCCTTGGGAATTTCTCCACCCAACTATTTGAAATAAGAAATCTATTGATCCGACACCTCTATCCTTAAGTTTGATCAAGTGTACCTTTCTCCCTCCAAAGGTAAATCCTACAGCTCTAATTCTCTAAATAGCCCTCTAAACTCCCCTAAGCTGCTCCCACCGCCTCCTCATCCATTCCTTTCATGAGAGAAAAGGATTTCATTGAAATCTCCCCCCAAAATCCACGGCAATCCTCCCTTTCTTTTGCTGTACTCTCTCAAGTCTTCCAAGAAACATTGCCTTCTCATCTTATCAGACTGCCCATAGACCCCAGTAAACAACCACTCTACATTCAACCCTTCTAACCCAAAAACACAAGAAATAGATGCACCTCCCTCCCAAATTTCTTTAAAATCCCCATTCTACCATTCCACCACACGAATATACCACTTGCGCTTCCTTAGGCAACCAAGTATCTCCACTCCATTCCTCTTATACCCCATAAGCTTCAAACTACCTCATCCCTATTTTAGTTTCTCGGAGAGAAACCAAATCCGTCCTCCACCTTTCTAAAGAACTCTTAATGATTAATCTCTTTTTTTTTTAATCAGATTTAATTATTGATCTCTTTTTTGGGTCATTTGCTCACCACACATTCCCAGACAAAATTTTAAGCACCATCGATACCGTCGCTATCCCTTCCCCTAACACAACTGACCTAATCTTAAGGCTCTTCCCTCCTTTGTCATAGTTAACACTAAATTCCAACCTTTTTAATTCCCTGCAAACCTCCCCATGGCCCTTTTTCCTTATTGTTTCCTTCTTGATAGATTGGCCGACCTCTTCTCAATCAAAGTGAAGAACTACGTCGCTTGCTCCTCCATCCCCTCAAAAGAGATATCCATCAACCACTAAGGGAGCACAGAAGGCTTTTTTTCAGACAATGCACTCCCTCTAGTGTGATTCAAGGACTCATCTTTCTAGGAAAAAACTTAAGAGGGCCTTTTTTGGTAATTTTTCCTTTTTTCTATTACGTGCAAGCAGTCAACATTTCCTTTCAAAAGTAAACAACCCAAAAATAATTTTCATCCCTTCATCACATGTGAGATATGTTTGAGGTCCATCATTATGTTAAAAGTACTTTGGTTAGATCCTATATAGTTCAAGTAGGACCCAAAGTTAGCTAAGAGTTTGTTCCTTAAAAAGCAATCATAAACAATTTCCCTGTATGCCCTTCTTGTTCTGACAACAAATATCAACTTGCATAAAAACCGCAACAAATATAAAATTATCAAGGGTTTTCTGCCTTTTATCTCAACAATAATTTCCTTCTCCAGCCTCAAAACATTGATCTAGAATAAGTCTTTCTCTTTGAATCCTTAAATTTAAAAGAATTCATTCAATAACATAAAGTGCACCCGAAGTATTAGTGAATCTTCTCCATTAAGTAAATACTTCGCAAGGTGAATTATTCATGCAACTATGCATAAAAGAAAATTAGAATTTATCAACAAAAAAAAAGTAATATCGCTTTAAAAAAATGAAGATACCATGGTCATAGACTCTTAACCATGGAACAGAATAGAAACCAATGCTCTCAACACCAAATAGGCCAAATATATAAACTACATAATGGTGCTAAAATCAATCAAATGAATAATTCTTAGAACAATATCTAAAGTATGCCAATTTAGTGAAAGTAGATTGATTGGTCAAAAATTTGCGACAAATGTATAGTGCATAAAGCCACTATGACATGATATAAATATCTTGCTAAAAGGATCTCTCTCTTTAGGCAATCTCTTATAAATTGCATGTTGCATAAAAATCCTTTGCAAGGATCTTATTGGATGTGATAAAATTTAGTGTTCATATTATCATCACTTTTGAATTTTTTCCCCTTCTTTCATCGAAACTATTCTCCATGTATTATTGACTAATCTAAAGCTTTTCACATTGGTGTTGTTGACATTTTGACAGGCAGTTCTTACTAATGACACTTGCTTATCAACAAAGCATTAGTGTCTATATGTGCAGCTGATATAACCTATAGAGATCATACGATATCACATCAGCTAATATTCTCTAAAGAACACGAATAAGCACCTGGTGATTCCAAGCAGCTTCTACCAGGTGAATACCATACTCTTCAAGCATTTCATATAAAAGTAAGAATGCCTCCCACTGCTGCTGACTGTTTAAGCCAGATTTTATAGAATTGCAGAATTTTCTGACACCAAGTGACTCAGCTTCCTTGTCAGCCCACAAGTCCCTCTTTGTCATACCATGTGGAACTGAATGTCTGTCCTGGGGATTCTTTTCTCTGACAACCAAGTTGCATTGACTTCCTTCACTTATGCACAGGATGGACTTCAGAATATGTAACGACTGCTTCCTTACATAGCCCTCCTCATCAACCTGTAAAACACCCAAAAATACAACAAAAATGAAAAGCCCTCTTATTTTAATGAAAACAAGAATATAGGAAAGAAATAATGCTCAATTACCAAGCCTCGTTTGATTTCATTCCAGAACTCCTTTTCAAATCTTATATCAAATGCTTCTGCTCTATTGCCCAATTCAGCATTTTCAATTTCAATACAAGAGAAAAAGGACAAATACAAAGAGAGTACATTGTAGGCATCTCTTCTCTCTAGAGGTCCAAGAGAGAACAATGTTTTGCAGCAACTCCAAATTTTCAAAAAGAAAGAATTCCTGGAATCCAACAGGGAAGAGAAATTACACAGAAACAAAATCTATATAAATAGAGAAAGAACATCTAGGATGTGCATTTTAAACATTTTCCCTAGCCATGTACCTTGAAAGTATCCAGGTGCGCCCATGAACGGACTTTTCAAAAGTGTGATGAGATGCGAATGCCTTGCAGATGATAGGCAGGAGAGAGCCAATTGTACAAGACCGATGCTCCAAACTTTGCAAAAGTAACCTCTCAGTCATGTTGCAGAGATTCCAAAGCAAAGTAGCAGCAAAATTTGCTACATAACAACAACCATTTACCAACATTGACTCCGTGGCTTGAGCTGGCTGCATACATTGTAGAGCAGTCTCCAGTGTCAAGGTCAAGATGTGGCACGACAGCGGCATTGGAAGAGACCCAAGGTCATTTGGACCCTCGGAAATCAAGTGCCTACCCCATTCGATCACATCTGATTCTTCATTGTGAGACATCCACAGAGAAGGACCAATTGATTGTAGCAAAAAAGGCACAAAGTCTATTTCCAAAATGTCCCATGTATGCGTGTTGATCACAACATCAAAAAAGGACCTGCAAATCTAATGAAATCGTGCAAAAACAATGAGTTAGGTAATTAGCCACAAACAGATGCAATGTTTAAACCTTGGAGAACATAATAATAGCCAACAATTTCACCTGGTTAAGTATTTCACAGTCATGTAAATGCACCATTTTCATCAATGGAATCAAACATTTCCACACAAACAACTGCATTTCTCCACGATTATCCCCTACAGATGTTGCATTCAGAGAGCAAGTGTTTCCATAAGAATAAAAACTAATTGAGGACAACAGACATATCACTGTATGCAGTCAACTTTGTTTCAAATGAAATACTACTTCTAAAAATATAAATCAAAAGGCAACCCATAATTTATACTGAACTCCAGACCATAACTCACCAAATTTCTTTAGTAGATGACAAAGTGACCCCACCAATGAGGCAATATAGTTACAGCAATCAGAATCCAACTTCTCATCCTTCTTGATAGCATCCTATATGAAAAACAATAATATCTTTACTTGCCTAGCAGACCAGACAAAAGAAAAGAATTTCAAAGTTTCAATATCTTGCTTTTTCAATTTTTCACTCATCCAACAAAGAGACAAAACAGTGATCATATCTTTAGTCCACGAATCTTTCTTGGCTTTTCTCAGCAACCAAAAAAAGCATACAAAACACGCACCGATGAAACCGTAGGATTTTCATATTGGATTGTTGATGAATTAGTAATTAATAAGACTAGGAAAACCATCAAGCAACTATGAAATGAAAAGCAAAGCCAAGTAAGTCTAGCTTATTACTTGTTTCTTGCCTCTCCTCAGCAAACAAACAAGGCAAAGATTATATTCCTATTCAGTTAAGATATCTGCAATATATCAAACTTGGCATTACATTTACAATTGATGAATTAAGTCTACCCAGTAAAACCAAGGAAAAAGTTTTCAGGGAAAACCCATGCCAATGAAGCTAAATAGCTTTGCCAAGTGTCAGTCCTAGAAATTCATACTGACGATAATCGGAGAGATTAGAAATGGATTGCAATGAGTTAGTGATCCTTTTACTTCAACCCACTCCCTAGAGTAAGCACAACAACTGTACCAAACACCAATTCTAAGTTCCCATTCTAGTTATTACTCTTGTTGTTACCAGGAAATAAGAAGAACACAATTTGCCTTCCCACAAAAGAAATTTCCACAGAATTTACCCCAAAAAAAAAGGGCTCCCTGCTGGATTAATAGAGATACCTTGGTCAGATTAGGAAACAATGTAAGAAGTGAAATGATAGGAACAACTCAATAAAACCAACTAGTTAGCCCAAATTATCACCCTTGATGGTATCTTATAAGCAATTAAATAAAAGGGTAGGTTTTTATTCAATACATATAAAACTAGACATAGACATACCTTGATAAGGTTAGGAGAATCCTCAAGAAGTGAAGCGAAAAGTACTGATGGAGATAAGCCAGTGGAGGCCAAAATGCAATTCAACATTGCAGGAACAGCTGCCGTATGTACTCGTTGAAAACTCTGCGACAGTGAAGAGATAAGAGACGCCATTGAGTCAGTCTCTTTCGTGCTCATTTCCACAGATAACCAGAGAGGATGCAGAAGAAATAACACGTCTATCCTCTCAAGAGCAGAGTTCAACTCAAAATCTGACTGCTTTAAACCCTGGCCTTTTTTTTTTTTTTTTTTTTCCAAGGACTGATAAACCCTACTTGTGCTGAAGAGGACTTTTGCATGAGTCCCTATACTTTCTTATATTTCATCTCGGCATCTGAACATTTAGGTTATACCCGAAATGGATAAAATATAAATTTATTAGGATAATGTTCATATGTATTAAAATTATTATAGATAAATATTTCAAAAATTATATTTTATTCAAATTTTATCATTTTAATTATTTTAAATATGAATTTCAATTTTCAATTTAATTTGATATGAATTTTTCTTCAAATAATTAGAAAAAAATTAATAATTTTTTTGTTAAAATATTTGAAAAATAATTTAAATAAATTTTATATTTTATTTTAAATTTATTATTTAAATTTAAATAAATTTTTATTTATGAATTATTTTTACAAATTTTAAAATACATATTTTTAATACTTAAAAAAAATGTAATGGTGGCTTACACATTTTTTTCCGTTTTTATAAAATTTTAAGTCAAAATTCATTATAATTTGAGTATTTTTAATTTTTAAATTTTTTAATAAAATTCAAGTTCATTTAAATTAAAAATTTTAATGTAATTAAAAAATTAAAATAAAGTAGAATGATTAATTAAATAAATTTATTTTATAAATTATATTACCATGAAGTAACATGATTAATTAAATAAATTTATTCTATAAATTATTAATATGAAGTAACTTGATTAATTAAATAAATTTATTTTTATTAAAATAAGCCAAGCAGATTAATTTGTTCATAATATGATTATTTTCATATTATAATTAAATTAATATAATTAAGATATAAATATAATTAAATCAAATTCAAATTTATTTAATTATATATTGTATTTATTTTATATATAAAAAATTAACTTTAATAAAATAACTCTTTGAGAAAATGTTTAGTTCTATTAACTTTATTTTTTAACTTTTTATGAATTTTTGAACAAAAATAGGTATGTAAAGAAAAACATATTTATAACCATGTTATTAATTTGAATTAAATATTTTATGTTCTCTTCCCATTTTCACTTAGTCATTTTTTTCTTAGTCAATCCAATTTCACTCCCATTTCTCAAATATTTCTCATATCATTAAAGTTCAAATTGACGAAAATTCTTGTGTAATAAATCTCACAAGGTGATAATATTAGTGATTATCGATTGTTAGTCAATTATTTGTTCTATGTGTAAAGAATGCGAACATAAGTTTACTAGCATTAGGCCCATCTTTGACTCTATATTTATTGGGTTGGAAATAAGAGATATCGTAATAGTTTTTGTCATTCTTCTTTGCTTTTGAAGTTCAAAAACAAAGATTTTTATTCATATTTCTCTATACATATGAGTATTTCTTTTTCAAGGGTTGTGTCGTACTCTAATCGATAAATATCATCAATTTCTACATAAGTCGTTCCTTTTTGTGAAGTCCCTGGTGGGTTTCGTTGTGATTTCATATAACCTCATAAGCTTAGACTTTATGTAACCCTATAAGTTTAGGTTTCGTGTAACCTTGTGAACTTAAGTTCTATATAACCTTATAAGCTTAAGTTTTTGTAACCTTAATAGTTTTGTTGTCAACACTATTGTGCATGTGTGTTAACCCTTAGACTAATATAGCTACATATGGTGTTAAGGATATATGTTTATAAATGTCTTGACCCCAAATTATTTATTTTATTTAATAAGATGGAAACCTCTAACAATGTGGTTTATAAATTACTTAAAAGCATATAACTAAAGCCTTTCAAATGTGGGAGTTTTGAAATTGGTTTGTCATGTCCTACAAAAATCCAATGATAGTGACCAAATGCTTCGAAGGTTTAAAAAGACCTATGTTAGGCACTATCTTGACATGGACTTACAAATGACATTTGGTGGAAATATTGTTTATCAATTATTACTAAGAGAAGTCAGGCATAATGTTTATGATGAGATGTGCTTTCTTATGGGGCAAAAAACTTTTATTTTTATGAAGGTCGGCTTTTGCCTCATATTAAGTGGATTGAAGTTTTAAACATGGGTGGATAGTAGTTCGTGGATACCATTGAGTGATGGCATAAAGGCCTCGTGTTTCTTTTTTAGAAATGTGAGGTTTCATACTATCAAGTTAAAGTTAGTGAAGGTCGAGTTCCAACATCCCAATGATTGTTTAAAGCTGGCATTGTTGTACACCTTTGTTAGTTGTCGAAACCAACAAATTCAATTTTTGCTAAAAAAATAAAAATTAAACTTTAGTACAAATGACTAAGATCATTTTCATGTAGATTGGTAAATTTTATTTCCTGTAAAATTAAAAAATAAAAAATAGGGGTTTAAAGAATTAAAAGTAATAAAAAAATCAACATAATAAAGTATCCAGTTAAAGAAATAATTTTATTTTTGATTTAAAATTGATCATTGACATAAAGATAAAAATCTTTTAATCTTCATCGAATTGGTTATGATTTTTTGATACAACTAACAATCTATTTCTCACCTAACAACATATTTCTCCTTACTTCTTTGATAACCAAGATATGATCTTTTATTATTTCTCTTGTCAATAAATAACTCTTACATACGATCTTTTACCAATAGCATTAAAAATTAGAAAAACTACTAATTTTAGTCAATAAACACATATGTAGATTTATTTAAACTAGACTATATATCTTTATAACATAAATTGAAAACCAATTTTGTAATCAATTTTGTTATTTACCACTTATATTAAAACATTTAAACAATTACGGATTTAAAGCTTTAATCAGTAATTTATTATCTTAATGATTAAACAAAGGGTTATTTTGTTACAATTAACCAAAATAATAATTTTAATAAGTACAAAAAAATGTATATATAAAAAAACAAATAAAATCAGTTAAATCTCACAATTCTTAAAGAATCAATGCTGTTAGGTGTGCCAACGCCTTATCTAAAGACATCTTTTAGTTTATCCATTTTTCTTGGAATCTAACTTTTCATATTCAAATAATGAATTTCAGTCCATCTTAATTGGGTTTTTGGATTTACCCTACTAAAGATAAAATATAGTTAAAATCCAAGATTTAATCATTTATAACTAATAAAAACATGAAGAAAAAAATAATATATATGACTATTATGTGTTTTATCAACTCTCAACGATTTCTTTTGGGGACTTGATGAGAGAAATGAAGTATTAGACTAATAACAATATTTAATAGAAAATATAGACATGTTTAATTAATATTCTTAAGGATAATTATTGTATGACCATTCTTTAACATGGTGGAAGCATGCAACCAAAGATTGCACTCCCCATGGAAACATAATTTTATATTTTTTTTGCTAATTTGTTTCATCTTAATATAAATATTTTTGTTAAAAAGTTTTTTATGTGAGCATTTTGGATAAAATGTACAAATATTAATATTTGAGATTATTGGTAATTGCTAAATAAAGTGATCGAGTGCATCAAACCAAATACATTTCCTTACCTTAACAAAAAAAAGAGTTTGGTAACAAGTTAACGGCCGAAAAAATATGTTCATACTTCACTTCAAAGTATCCCAAACATCATTCTCTATATACTTCATATTTACTTAACTTTGCATTATTATCATACTTTTCTACAGATGTATGCAGTGCTAAACATTATTTTAACTCTAACCGAGAAAGAGATTTAGTATTTCAGTGAATTGGAAGACGTCCTGATTCCTTTTTATCTGTAGACATTGCTTACAATCAAGACATTCACTTGACTAGAGCATGATGGTATAAATAGGCAATTGGAATGGCAATCATAGGCAAATAATTAGATGCATCAAATACTTGGCACTGTAGTGCAATAACACGATAGTGGTGACAAAAAATGCTATAAGAAGAGAAATGTGTGCAAATAAGGGCTACGAGGCTAGTATGTTAATTTTTAATATTGAAGATAAGAATTGGTTTACCCTTATCATTATCTTTACTCCAATTGATTTTCAAAATGTGGCCACGAGGCTTGTAACACTGATAAAAGGATTAAGATCCTTTTGTATGAAGTGTAATTTTTGTTAACCATTATCCATGAGAATGAAAGGCAAGGAGATAAGCAGCATTTTAAAGTGCTAAAAACACTTAAGTCACTCTGCCATACAAATGTCTCTTTCACGTTCTCTCACATGTTCCAAAACCTATAATTACAATACTTGTTAAGCTCAAATCCCATCATGATGAGATCACTCATGTCCCTATACAAACACCAAACCAAAATGCATTGTAACTTAAGTTCCTTGGCAACACACTAGAGGTTACCACTACACTTGTTGCCCTTAGTGATGTTTCGAGACCGATGAGTGAACTTTTCGAGCTTACTCATCCTGATGTTGGCATTAATGTTGCCAATTCAAACACCATCCCCATTAGTCATCTTGATTTAGATATTGAAGTGAAAGAATCTATGTCAAGATGGAAGTTATGCAATCTTTGCATAGGGCTTTTCTTTAAGTAACAAAGAACATATAGTAAACACAAAGTCGAAATGAAAAGGTTATTGAGTTAAATCTTGATTTAATGGTATCATGAAGTATAACTCAAGTCAGTGATATCATAATCATTTAAGTCATGCCTATTTTTAAATAATTATTTTTTCACTTTCTAACTGCCCATGATATGTAACTGCAACATTGGCATGGAGGCCTACTTAACATAAGTATTTTTTGAGTATATAAAAATTAAACATAATTAAATTAAAGAAATTGTAAGCAATATATTATTCTATTCACTTTATTTGATCACTATTATGTATTTCTCAATTAATAATGAAATTTTAGTGTTTTATAATATATAGAAATACATGTACGATTATTAAGTTGAGTAAAAACACAGTTTCTAATAAATTACAACTAAGATACTTGTTAGTGAACCTTTATCTCTTTGTAAATTCTATATTTATCTCAATTTAAGCATATCTTTAATTATGTTTAGGGTTAAATTTAATGTTGTAAATTTAAGATTATGTTGGTGTAAAGATGTCAAGTTAACAAATATTTAAAAAATTATAAACTATCTTAAATAATGTGTACAAGATACCCTGGGTCTTTCATCTTGAGTAGATTTTTTCTCAAAATTGGCAAGTAAGTGTCTTATCTTGGGTGCGAGGATCAATGGTTGAGGGATGCTCGCTACCATGTAAAGTGAACCAAGTACGATATGTCTTTTGTGTTGACCCATTTGCATTCTTATGTTGACCATTTATTCATTTTTGTCTTAATTTATTTAAGACATATGATCATATTGTACTAATTTTATATCAATTCAACAACATATTTAATTAACTATTAAGCTTTTATTGATTTTTCTCAAGTTTTGGTTCCACGCAATCTGAGAACATACCACAAGATAATGGTTTAGATAAACCTTCAAAATTTGGAGTTGGTTATATATGATTTATTTAAATTGGAGGTGCCTATCCAACATCATCAAAAGCAATTATCAAGGTTTAGGAGGATGCTTATTGCATTGCTAATTGAAAATGATTTTTTCAAACACCAGTGTGATGTTGAAGCCTCAGTTATTAACATCTTATACATTTTTAACACAAATAATTAAGATTTTCTAACAAGAACACGCATAAGTATTTTAATATCGATTGATTTAGTATATTTAATGTTTTTGTTTAACTACTTGTAAAATGATGAATAGTTATGTTGTAGGAGTAATTATGACATATTTTTTCCTAAAATGATAAAAGTAATGGCCTTGAAAAAACCAATCAAATTTGTTAATTTTGCTAGCCATAAATTAAAAAAGCCTTAGCAATTGAGATATTTAGTAATTTAGATCCAATATAGTGAACTGACATTGGCCTTTATAATTTTTGTCGCTTGTTATAGTAAATGATGTAAGGATTTTGTATGTACCTTTTATATAAGCCTTAGCAATGGTTGTATTTATTATGTTTGCATAAGTGCAAAGATGTAGCAAATTCGTATAGTGTTGAAACATACATTGATTTTTTCTAACCTAAGTATTTAATAAATTTTGAGTAAAATTTAAGCTATTGTTAGTTAATAATTTGTGTTTAAAGCAATATTAATATGCCACTGCATTTTTTGTCATTTGAAGCTTACATTGAAATTTTACACAAAGCTTTGTTAAACCGGTTACATGAAATTTAGCTATATAATTCTACATTTTTACTAAACAAGTTACATGAAACCTTATTAGAATAAATTACATGAAGTCTATTAGCCAAATGATTGCACGGAGCTTACATAAATGGGCTACAAGTATGTTGCACATAACTTGTAAAAAAATTTATATGATGTCTAAGAAGATATGTTACATAGAGCCTATATAAAATAGGTTTCATGTAGCCTAGCCTAAATGGTTACATAAAGCTTGAATGAACTTTACATGGAACTTGTAAGCAACATGTGCAAATATATACTGCAAAATCTCTTATTGATGCTAACATTGTGCATAACAAAATATAAAATTTACACACATGTCTAAACTAAAATAAGCATACTTAATTTGCATAAAAAATCACAAATTATTTAATCAGTCATGAAGGTTCAAACATTATGCATATATTTTCAAAGCAAAATAAGTATACAACTAACTAACTTATCTATACAGTTATTCACCTCCGAAAGAGTCTCCTATGCCTTGTTGATCAAATGAGCTTGCCTATCACTTAAAGATTGGTCACCTATATGACTCAATATTTGACCAATCTGGTGAGACATACCACCAAAATTTATCCTCAATGGATGCAAATATTTAGTAACTTGTATGGCAAATACAAGGACAATATCATCAACCTTTTTATAAATTATCTTAAATAATGTGTACAAGATAACTTAAGTCCCTTGTCTTGAGCATATTTTTGCTAAAATTAGTAAGAAGGTGTCTTATCTTGCGTGTGAGGATCAATGGTTAAGGCATGCTCCTCACTAACCAATTGCATCTTTTGAGGACAAGTTTTGATGGTGTATGTCTTAGCAAATTGGTCAAATATTGAGTCATATAAGTGACTTATCTTCAAGTAATAAATAACTTCATTTGATTAAAAAAGCATAGGAGACTCTCTAGGAGGTAAATGCCTGCAGAATTATATTATTGTATGAATAAGTGTGTTAGTTGTATGCTTATTTTGGTTTAAAAATATATACACAGTATTTGAACCTTTATTATTTGATTATTTGTATTTATTAGATGAAATATGCTTATTTTAGTCTAGACATGTAGTACATTTGTGTTTTATTATGCATAGTGTCAACATTCGTTAGAGATTTTGCAATGCATGTTTGCACATGTTGCTTATAGGTTTCATGTAAAATTCATTCAGGCTTCATGTAATCATTTTGGTAAGGCTACATAAAACTTATTTTGTATAGAATCTATGTAATATATCTTCTTATACATTATGAAATTTTTTTTACAAATTATGTGCAACATATTTATAGTCTGTTTATATAAGTTTCGTGTAATTATTTAGCTAATAAACTCCATGTAACTTATTTTAATAAAATTTCATGTAACCTACTTAAAGAGATCATAGAACTATATAGCTAGATTTTTTGTAACCTATTTAATAAGGTTTCATGTAAAGTCTCAATGTAAACTTCAAATGATAAAAAATCAAGTGGTATATTGACATTATTTTAGACACATATTATCAACTAATAATACCTTAAATTTTATTCAAAAATCATTGAATGTTTAGGTTAAACAAAATAAATATGTTTATACATTATACAAATTCGCTACATCTTTGTGCTCTATACAAAAATAATAAATACGACCATTGTTAAGGCTTATACGAACGCTTAATACAAAATTTTTACATCATTTATTATAGCAAATAATAAAAATTATAAAGACCAATGCCTATATAGGGCTTAGATTTCCAAATATCTCAAATACTAATGCTTTCTTAATTTATGGTTAGTAGATTTTTTAAATTTAATTGGTTTTTTTGAGGCCATTACTTTTATCATTTTAAGGTAAAATATATCATAATTACCCCTACAATATAACTATTCATCATTTTACAAAATTTAAAAAAAAAAGTGTCAAACATACCAAATCAATTAAAATTAAATCACTTAGAAGTGTTCTTGTCAAAGAATCTTAACTATTTGTTTCCAAAAAGTATGAGATGTCAATAACTACCACTTCAACATCACATTGGTGTTTAAAAAAATTACTTTTAATTTGCAATGCAATAAGCATCCTCCTAAACCTTGACAACTACTTCTGATGATGTTGGATAGGCACTTCTAATTTAAATAAATCATATATGACCAACTCTAAATTTTGAAGGTTTGTCTAAACCATCATCTTGTGGTATGTTTTCAAATTGTGTGAAACCGAAAGCTAAAAAAAAATAATAGAAGCCCAATAGTCAATTAAATGTGTTGTTGGGTTAAGATTTTCAAAACTAGTATAGTGTTAACACATTTCTCAAATAAATTTGAACAAATATAAGTAAACGGTCAACACAAAAGACACATCATATCTAGTTTGCTTTATGTTGTATGACCATTATATTCTCTATTATATATATATATATATTATGATTAAAGGTCAAACAAGAGTGAGACCTTTACATTCTTTGTCATAAAAAATATTTTGGGGATTAAGGGTTAAGCAAAAGTGGAACTTCTACATTTTTCATTAGCAAAACTGATTTTAAGAATTCAAGATGAAATAAGAGTTAAACTTTTATATTCTCTATAAATTATATTTTTACTTATTTTTTGAGACATTCTTTTGGGAATCAATTTTAAAAGTCAAATGAATTTTAAAATCAAAAAACAGCCATGATCAATTGGTATAGATTTTCAAGAGCCATAAGGGTTCTAATCCTTCCACATGTGTAATTGACTCCTTAATTAGTATTTATAATTTTAAAAGATCAACATTACCTTATTATATTTATTTTTATTAATCTAAAAAGTGATTTTTTCATGCCATTAAAAGAAAAGGTGGTGAATCTCTTTATTTTATTTTTATTTTTTTAAGCAAAAGTCATCTAAAAGCATTTTTCAAGTTTTTTCGAGGATTCAACTTCAATCAGTAATATGTTGTGATAAGTAACATTCTGCCCAAATATATTTTTTATAGGAAGGGTTTCATCATCATTGTCTTAATTTCTTTTGATGAATGACAAAATCAAACCATAAGGACATGCACATGTGGCCTAGGAGGCAAAGGAGTTTAGGTTACATTTGTAGGTGGTTCTTGATTGCATTTGGAGGTGAAGCATTGCATGCATCTTCTACAGGTTCATGAACAACATCTTTTGCATTTATAGACTTAAGAACATCATGCCCTACAGGTTTAAAAACAACATCCACTATAGTGTTCTAATTTACAACATCGAACATAGACAAAATTTGTTTTTCTAAATATCTAAAAACACCTTTAAAAAACTTTTTAAAAAATTCAATCATATGCCAAATGAGATGGCATAATATTCTTTGATTATGCAATGATCATATGTTTCATTATAATATGTGTAAGTTAATCCTAGTGCGAGAAATCAAAGTATACAACATGAAAACATCCATGTGAGTGATTTTCTCAAAATTGCCTCTTCTTTGAGTAAGTGAATGTACAATCATGTTATATATAACTTTACGTGATAAGGCAAAATTATTGTTATTTAGTTTGACATCTTCACTAACTATTTTTAGATACAATTTGAATTGTCTCAATTGGGTCATACCTGTCTCTATCGTTAGCATCATGACAACTACAATGCCTTATATCGCCATTTGTATATTCAAAATTTCACTTAGTGTCTTTTGGCCAAACTTAAATTTGACACCCTTCACTTAATAACTACCAAGAAGCAAACCACAACGGTCTTCAAAACTCAAATAATTACAAAACACTCTAATTAAATCAAGATAAATGTCGTCTTGGCTCTACAGTAGATGTCTTCATTTAAAAGTGCTCAAAATTGACCGTCACAACCTCATAACCATTACTTGCTAGCTAGTTAAAATTTACATGCTTACACATCAAGAGTTTTCTATCAACATATTTCTCTTTATACCTGATATGATCGATGTCCGAGTAGAAATGGCTTTCCTCTTCATCTACTTAGAAGGCTCATGGCTTTGATTGTAGCTTTCTGTTAGTTTTCACTTGCTTTGACCATCGTGGGTCAAGCGTCACACCCTTGCCAAAAGTTTTTAAAGGCATTCTCTAATTCTTTAGGCTACTGTTAATAGAGTTTATTAGAGAAAAGATGGTTGAGCATATCGGTTTTACTTAACATATGAAGAGTACCAAAAATGGCATTTTATTTTATAGAAGGGTTGTGTGTGTTGAATTTCATAATTACTGCTATTAAAAAGCATTTCTTGGGAATTATTGACATAGTTTTTTTTATGATAAGTGTATAGAGAGATTCATCATCTTAATTCAAAAGAGACGAGAAATCAATTGGATTAAAGTGTTGTTTCATCTATTGCTTAATATTTTGCCCATGATAAAATAATTCATGTCGACTCTTATTAGGTCAAGAGTCGTTACTTGATTTTGCACCTTTATAAGTGAACACGTTTATCATGTGTTTTGACAGTTATCAAGCAGAGACTCTTTGTTTGATCTTATGCCTTTTATGAGTCAATAAATTTATCATATATTTAAAGACTTATCAGGTAAAGCTTTTCTACTTAATTTTGTGATTCAATTGTGTCACAATTAAATTGACATGATTTTGACATAAGACTTAAAAATTTAGTTTGATGGGTATTAGATATCACATATCACAAACCATAAATGCAAATGACAATACATATATATATATATATATCATTTTTATTATAATTGTGGATGCATTACAAATGAGTATTTTGAGAATTTATATTTTTTATCGACAAGTACTACTACAAAAAGTATAATAAATGACAGTAATTTAGTGACATTTCTTTAAAGAACTGTCATTAAAAGCATTATTAACAATGTTTAATGTTAGTTCTTCTAAAACTGTCATTAAAAAAAAAGGTTTATCATACTTTTAACATCAATTACTATTTAACTGACATTAAAAGGCACTCTTAACGACAGTTCCATTAGTGGAATTATTGTTAAAGGCTTGCACTAATTCTTTTAATTAGGGCTTCTACTATCCAAAAGTGGCAGTAACCACTTTTGAAGAAGCAGCCACCGGCACTCACTCTCAATCTCCATTATTCTCTCATTGCTAACTCCTTCCTCTCTCACTTGTCTCAATTCCATAAGGAGAGGCCATACCCTCCCTTCCATTTGTTCTTAATCTTTGGTATTCAAACATATAAGTATTTTGGTAGATTTGGAATTTTTTTAATGAAAATTAATTTTTTTCTAATTTTTATTTCATTTGATTTTGATTTGAAGAATGAATTAAGAATATATGTATATTATTTTAAGATTTTCTTCATTAAGTATGCTTGGTGAATTTTTATTGGTAAAATTTGAGTTTTTTGGGTATTTAGATGAATATTAAGTATGAATGAGTGTATATTGATGAATTTATTATTTGATAATATTTAAAATTTTTAGATTAATTGATGAATTAAGTAAATGTTAGTTACATGAATTTATATTTTGATAAATTAAGTAATATTAGTTTGATGAATTTATGTTTAATAAATTTTATTAAGTAAGATTAATTGTTATATTTTGTAAAATTTTTATTGATTTTGTAATTAACTTAACTTAATATTAGTTAAATTTTAAATAGATAATTAAATAATTAAATATTATTTAAATTTTAATTAATTTACTAGCTAGTTAGATGCTTGTATGGTAATTAATTAGAAGTTAATTAAATATTGACTGTATATGTATTAATTAACTAATTAGTTGTTAATAATTTATTTAAATTTTAGTTAATTAATTTAATGCTTATAAAGTAAATAATTAAATCTTATTTAAATTTTAATTGATTTATTAGTGCTTGTAAAGTAATTAATTAATTGACTATATATTAATTAATAAATTAATTACAAATCATTTACTTAGATATTAACTAATTAATTTTTTGTTAGTTATATGTTATTTATTTAATTATATACTAACTACTCATTTGTTATTTAGCTAATTAATTAATTGTATGTTAATTTAGTTAAATATATAATTAATTACAAATGTTAATTAATTCATTAGAATTTTGGTTATATGTAATTTGTATATAAATGTCTAACATAAAAAGTTTTGAACTTCAAAATAGATAAAACTTGGATGTTTGCTGATAAAAGGACAGAGGTATATGATGTAAGGGTGAATAACTTTTTAGATTATGCTATTTAAAATAGTGATAACTCTGAATTAATTCGATGTTCATGTATTAAATGTGATAATATGAAGCGTCATACTCCACGTGAGATACGAAATTATTCATATGTATATGGAGTCGATAGTAACTATCAAAATTGAATATAGTACGGAGAAACTTGTATTATTAGGTCTTCTACTAGTATGAATGTTAGAATTATTAAAGAGGTAAAACACATCGAAGAAGTTGATAACAGTATAGAAATGGTACAAGAGGCATTTGTAGATTATTGATTATTTTTTACATTTACTTTTGATAATGTAGGCATCACTAGATATTGGTGGTTGTCGAGCCTCTTACTTTTGTGTATAGTATTTTTGATCATTTGAACCATGGTTATCAGTAACTACATTAACTTATATTCATGTAAGTAAAAATATTTTCATTTATGTTAGTATTTTTTTTTTTTACTCTTAAGATTATTGATTATTTTTTATTTACAACTTTTTTAAATTGCTCCAAGTTATCAATAAATTAAGTGATAGGCACATTCCTAGGAGTATTCCTACTAAGGTGTGTATATTTAAACCTATATATGATGTTAGTTTTATTTATTTTACAAAAAATAATAATTAAATATTTTGAATGTAATATCTACATCAACTTTCAAATACTGAGTGTGGATATTATGTTATAAAATTTTTAAAGGATATCATTGATAAACGTGATAAAAATATCCCATATGCAAAAATGGTAGATTTTTAAGTATTTGTATATATAATTACTTTGGTAATTGATGTGATTAATTACCAAAAGTTTTAATTGGACTAACTTTGTTTTATAAATATAATTAATGGACATAGATATTTACACTCAATCAGATATTAATGAAGTTAGAAAGAGATTAGATAGTTTCTTTAGAGTGCCATATTAAAAAGTTAAAACTTAAAGATTTTTGTAGACATGAACATCATTGAATTTATATAATTGAATTTTTAGGATTGTGTATGATAATGTGTATTTAAACTCATGTATTGTACATATAGAGTTCAATTATGACATCAAGTTTTTTTTTTCTTTCTTAATCTTTTATTACTTTTTAAATTGGATTACATTGAAGTGTTTTCAAACATGAAAGAATTAATTAATGATGATTTGAGTGAGAATGATATTGAAGTGTATTGAAAGAAAAACTTGTTTTATTGAAGTATTGGTATTTAATTATGTTGATGTATACAAAATAAAGTTGTGGTTGATGTGAAAGAGATGAAAAGTTTTATATATGCAAGTTTTGGATGAAATTTTGTATATATGAAAATTATTAATTTTTTTTTAATGATAGTTCTATTAGAACTGCCATTAAAAGGAACTATTTAATGACAGTTCATTGAAAAATGACATTAAAGGCACTATCTTTTAACGACAATGTTATCATTAAAAAGAGGACCTTTAATGATAGTTTTCAAAAACTATCGTTAAAAAACTCATCTTTAATAACATTAATAAAGATGATAATTTTAAAACTATCAATTAAACTCTTTTTTAACTGTCATTAAATCCCTTATTTGTAGTAATGAAAGATGCTATTCTAATGTTGTCATGTCTTTGTCGATCAATATAAACCTTACATCCATGATGTTTGGACATGTTTGTTGATTACACTATAACTTTGGTATCTGTGATGTAACTCATGAGGAACATTACAAAACCTAGTGTTCTAACTATTTTTCTCACCAATTGCCTATTGGTTTGAATAAGTCAAGCAATTGTGCCATTGTTGTCCATAATTGGACACTCCTTTTTAATAATTTGCTCACCACCTGAAGGTATTCTATGTTTTCTTAGCCGACAAGGTTATTTGCTATTGTTTGGAAAGGCATTACTCTGTTTTTCAACATTGACTAACATCGTAATTGTCCTTATATTCAACAAGATAGGTAAAATTCATATATATAGCTTTCAAGTAAGTTTTCTTGTAATAGTCCAAATAGACAATCATATACATGAGTAAGAAAATACATGTATAAAACTATGTTGCATATAGATATTATGATCTCATGGTTATGCATGTTTTGCAAATAAATATACATACCTCATAGCAATGAATGCATATGAATAAGGCAATATGTCCATTTGGAACTCCATATGACTACACTTGATGATTAAAATTAACAACTTATTTGCCTCTACGTTTGAGTATAAAGATATTTTAATTTATTGGTGTAATGATCATTTGGGTTGAAGCTTGATACCTTTTGAATAATAATGCTTGCTTTAAGTGTGTTGGCTACGAGTCTGATGCAAGACACTCCTCATGTGGACCATAGAACCATCATAAGCATGAATTCAAGCTTTTTGTAATATTGGTTGTCATGACCTAATACTTTCTCTTTGAAAAGTAAGCACTTACCACTTTGTCACGTTTCCTTCACATCGTAATCATATGCAGCTTGATAGTATGCTTTCAATTCAATGATTAGTTTGTGGAACTCATTGAGTCAATAAGCTTTAGTTACAATATCAAAATTTTTAGCATCTTTTATTTTTTAAACTTGTTTTTAATATTTTGGACTTGTGCCAAGAATACATATCAGCTTGGGGAAAAATTAATGCAGCTGCATGAGCTATGTACTTATGACAATAAGATATTATAACAAATTTATCAACGGTGAGGGATTGCGTTATGAAGTTGCCTCGTAAGCTACTCCTATGACCTTATATACTCCAATCACCGTAATCGAACACCATTAGATATGTTTGCTTATTATTGCTCTTACATGCAGCTACAAATATTAACCTATTAAATTATCCTTTTAAATAAGTGGCATCAACTACGATGACCGACCTAATAAACGAACGAAAAAGGCTTAAAGACGATCTGAGAGCCATAAAGAAGAACTTGAACCAATTGTCGATATTAGTCTCAATCGGGATAACAATACCAAGGTTATATTTTTTTTAGCATGTAACAGTACGATGGCAATTGCTGGAATAAGTCCACTAGATTAATGACAAAACGTATTTTTTTTTACTTTTCATCCTTTAAGCCATTATTTCTCAGTTATAGTACCACTTGTTTAGTGATGGCATGTATGAATTTTCTCAAATGAAGAATGTGACGAACATCATACTCAATCACATGCTAGTCCCATCTTAAGTGTAACACCATGCGCATAATTAAAGGTATATAATTTATATATCATTTTTAGAGAAATCAACATCAACGAAAGAGCAAGCAATATCCAATAATTATGAATATGTGATCCCATTTCAAACATAAAACCCAATAATACCAATCAAATTTTTAGTGTATAAAAAATTCTCATTCAATTTGTCCTGATTTCCATTGTATGATAAAAAAGCTCATACAAAACCCATGATTGTCCTTACTTATTAACTAAAAATTGAAAATAAATAGCTAGCATATCAAATATATTAAAATTATATTATTAACATGTGTTAACATAAATAAAACATGTGTTTACATAAGTACATCTATTTTTATATGAACATACAATATTATATTAAATATACATAAAAAGTTACATAAAATCTATGAAAAAAGATACACTGAGTTTATTATTGAAAAATTACACGAAGTATATAAAAAAATTATATAAAATTTTATATCTAAAAATTATAGGTAATCTGTTGTTCAGTTTTTACACCACACCTATACCTAAAGGTTACATAAAATTTATTATGTAAAAATTAAATATGTACTTGTGCCGAGATAATCTTTTCTCGAATCTCTCCTCATCAATGAACATTTATATGAAGGTTACCATGAATTTCACTGGATAACAGCCACAACATCGCCGCACGATTTTCAATTGATAACAAAATTAATTGGTTGAAATCAGGTTGCACATACCACTTTGATCATTATTTATACATTTTTTCTTTAATTTCTCGGCCAGCCCTACCTTGCCACCAGCCTATGCATCCACACGCTAACACGCAGACGAAGGTGACAGTGCCACCGTGTATGGCTTTGTCTTTTTCCTTTCCTGTCCCTGAGAGACGGACCAATCAGAGGACATAAGAAAGAAAGGAGAGTGAAGCCAGGACATTTACCAGTGAGACTGAGAGTGAAGAACAACTCAACAACTCCCTGCAAAAGTTATGCGGTCTTCCTTGGTCCTTTCAATCGCTCTGCTGAGTAAGTGCTAAGCTTTGATTTTCTTTTTTCCCATTCTCAAATTCTCTGTCTGATATGCGAACATCACCACCCCCAACACCACCAAAACCCCCAACCCCCCCCCCCGCCGGGGCCACACACACACATGTATATGTATATTTCAGGTCTGATAAGAGAACGAGTACATGAACTCCCTTTTGTTTCTACCGTTTCTTTATATGTTTTTTTTTTGGGGGAACCAACCGTTGCTTTACTTTTGTTTTTTTGCCTTTTTCCTCCCAAGGTTTGCTCAAGGTCGCGGTGAGCGATGGTGGGTTCTGCTCTGCGCCTTTTGTAATCGAGACTGCTGTGGATTCGAAGCCTGTGTACTGGAAAGTTATTAATCCAACATTGTCTCCTTCTCACCTTCAAGGTTAGTGATCACACAGTCTGTATATTGATTTTTTTTATTCTTTCATTGGCTTTTGTAGAGTTGTTATCTTCCAGAGTGGCATATTAGCTTTTGGTTTGAAACCCTCTAAATGTGGGCAAGTGATGCTATGAAAAGGAAGCTGATAAAGTTTTGGTTTTCCATTGAGTCTGGTATGGCCTGAAACAACTTTACCATGGATTTTCTTTTTGATGATAAAAATGAGTAAGGCCTCCACAATATCTTATGGAGGCGGAAACTGAATGAATGCTTGAATAGTCAACAGTATTTTTAAACAGAAAGTTTAGCTTATTGAATTAATTATCAAGCCTTGAAAAAGGCTCAATAATGATGCAGAAAGCCCACTGATTTTTTATTTCAAGCACTATGAGCAGTAGCTCCAGATGTAGTTGTAATAGCAAGATCTCTAGGTGAATTAACTCATCAAGTTCCATTGAAACAGGACGCACACTGGGAAAAGTATGGTGTCCACAATATCTTTGTTATTTGGGGCATTCCAAAAATGTCTTGCTGGTATATGACCAACCGATGCAATATTTTTCATTTTTGTTGCCAAAAAACCAGATAATTTTAGATCACATATACATGAATATAGAAGTCTGCAGGCTTACATGTCTCAAGATTTTACTTTGATGTCTGAAGCAACATAAGTTGTATTCCTTCGAGTCTAGAATGCTCTAGTTCAGTATAAGGGGCAACTAAAAAAGGTTTTGGAGAAATTGGATCTGTATTGGTATAATAAGCTGATTTCAGGTATGTTGATGCAGACTAGAAGAAATTACCTACTGAGGTTTTCCTTAAGCATGTATATGCGACATTGAAACTGGATATACTCTACTCTATGTTTCATGTATGAAGATGCATATCTAACTTCTGAAATGGTCCCATAAACTTTTCTTTTTTGACCATTAAAATGTGCATATTTTGAGTGTTAAATTTCTCAATATGGGTATATCTATTCTGGTGGTCATGTTGATTGTATCCATCCCTTTTTTTTTTTTTTACTCACTAACAAACCTGCGTCTGACATCAAGAAAATCAATGTCTTTACCTTTTCCTGTTTGCTTTTTGATCGAATAAATAACCAAAAGAATAAGAAATAAAGGATAAGTTATATATTTGCTCTCCCAAGAGGATGGAGGCACAGTCAAGTTTCATGTTCTTTCTTTTCTTTATGTGGTCTACGTTATCAGAAATTGAATATTGTAATTTTTATTGTTCCCTTTCTTATTTCTTCCTCTTGAGACCAAACTGGCTCTGACTTTTGCTAGATTTGTCTGAGAGAAATATTCATATTTTTTGAGACTACAAAATAAAGAATTTGGTATATTAATTTCTGGTCCTTTTATTCTCTTCACTATTTTTGGCTTAAGTACCTTTTAAATAAGTAGCCAAATGTTATGCTCGTCTAAAGTTTAGTTGCTTGTTTCGCAGACTTGCCTGGTTTTACACGCAGTGTTTATAAAAGAGACCATGCATTAATAACACCTGAAAGTCATGTATTCAGCCCACTACTTGAGTGGTACTCTCAGCTTTTCTATTTGATTTATTTTTAGAAAGAAGATAGCATGTTTCCTGGTGTATTCATAAGAATTTCTTTTTCAGGAAAAATACATTGGGAGCATACTTGATTACACCGGAAATGGGCTCCCACTTTGTGATGTACCTGGCAAAAATGCAAGGTCTGGTTGTATCTGGATTGCCAATTATTAGTGCTTATTCTATTGTGATGCTTATAATTGTATCATATGCTCTTCATTCGATGAATATTTGTTTCTCGCTGGTTTAGTTTTGATTTAATGAGATAAAATTATGTGCTGTAACTTAATTTTCAAATTGACACATTACTTAGAAGTTGTATTCTAACTAATCATGCATAACTCTCATATTTCTAATTCTTTATTTGAAAGGATCTTCTGTTTTAGCATTCCGTCGTTGCTATTTTATTAGGATCTCCCTTTCTATGTTGAAGTAATCTATGGGATATGAGCAATGCTTGCTCAGAGCCTTGGAAAAATAAATACTGATTGTGGATGTTAATATTGATTATGATGAATCAACTCGGCTAACTCCTTTCAACTAACTAAATGTTTCATATCTCATGCTCCACTCTGCCAATTTATTCTATTCTTTTCGTCATAATCTATAAAATTGAGGGCTACTTGGTTCAGGAAACCTAAATGAATGTCTCTTGATGGCAAGCAATCACTAAATACCCTTTTTGTTGTGAATCTTGGGATGTTTCATGTCCATGCACAGCAGGAGCCAATCTAGTTATCCAGTTCAGATGTGCAGTTTGCATCTTGTGATTATGCTTGTTGGACTGAGCCCTCTGTCTGGATATTCTTGCACTCTTAATTATTAGCCCAACTCTAACAACTCTCTCTGTCTTGTGCTGTTACACTTCTCTGCATTAATTTTATGCTATTATATATATGCATATGCGTAATTACATATACATATATACACACATGTGTGCATAATATATATACTTACACACACACACACACACACACATCTATCAACTGATTTTATTTCCTAGGCTCCTGATAAGCTCTACCCTGTCCAGAAAATTCAAGATCAGGACTTCCCCCTCGTGATGCAGAGAGGTCTGGATAATTTTCTCAGTTTGTCTTCCATTTATCATAACCCATCAGATGCCAAGTTTGGGTAATGATTTGTTTTTTCTTTTTTAATGCTTTTTTTTTATCTTATATTTATCAGGTTCGTATTTGTGGTTGAGGGCTCTCTGATGCTTACTGATGCATCTGGCATTATGAACGCACTGATTGTAAGAGTTTCCAATTTACATTTACTGACCAAAACTTTTGTTCATTTGAGTGTAAAGTTAAAATAAAATGTACAACAAGGCGGGAATTTATGTTTTGTTGTCAGGATTGGCATCTTTCGTAGTGTTTAAATTTCAGCATCGAGTTCTTACCTGGCTAACTTCTGCCTTTTTCTTTTCTATATGACCTTTGAAGTTTCCAGTAAGGGCTATGTTGACTTATCAAAAGAGAGACAAAAGAAAAACTTGGCATATAGTGACAGTGTAGATAACTAATTTGTATTTTGTTCCCAAATTTTACAGTAGCTAAAAGAGTCATTCTTCTTTTCACATGCATGAATATATGAACATGAAAATTTTTTACAATGATGCACATAGTTGTGTTTGTGGGCATGCGATGCCACCTGTGTTTGTTCGTGTGCATGTGTAGATTTGGTGTACATGCATGGTTTTGATGTCTTACACTTTGTTATGTAGGTGGATTCATATGCTTATCTACCTCCTAATTTTGAACATTCTCTGAAGAGTGATGGATCTGCTACACTTGCGGTGTTTGAGCGAAGGTTTTCCTTCTACGCCATTCTAATTGACTAGATGGTTATGATCTTTTTCCGTTTTCTTTTAAATGTTAATGGCATGCCTCCAGAGCAGTATGCTATTATGACTGGTCTGATAATGGTTTTTATCTGTTCTCTAAATATTGAGACATAGTAGTACGGGAATTGCCACTTCGGATCTCTTACTAATCATAAACCATTTGCTCAATATTCAAACAGAACATTTGTATACTCTTGTATTTTTTGCATAGGTATGCCTCTCTAGGAAATTCTGTTACGGAACGTATTGTTGGTTCAACAGAAAAGCAGCCACTTCTTGACACACCTGGTGAGGTAAGAATTGAACTCTATTTCTTCTTGCTTTTTGCCTTTTTCCTTTTGCATTATTGGTAATGATATGACAGATGTGTTATTAGGTTCCGTTGTTTGAGATTATAGAAAGAGAGTGCATTTGCTTTTCTAGTGGCTGGTTGTGAACTATGCCTTGTGAAACTTTCTATGAGGAACATGTCTTCCAAATTTCTAAACTCTCTTTCTTTCACATAGTGTTTGAGTCTTATTATTCCATACTATGTCCTCTTCAAAAATCTTCAAGTGATTCTGTCAACGACATACTATTATGGTGTCTACGGACGAGGTAGATATAGGAAAGTGTTATGGCATTGTTAGGTTACAGTTGGGTGCTTGCTGGTTCAGTGGCATCTGAGTTGTGTGCATGGGGAGGGTTGCAGCTGGCAAAAAACAAAAGGAAAGTGATTGCAAGGATCCTTTGTTGGTATTTTGGTTAGTGTGGAATGAGAGAAATGGGAGAGCTTTTGAGGGGAGGGAAACTCTTTTTTTTTTTTTTTTGTGTGTGATTATTGATAGATGGTTAGAATATTGAAAGTATAGGTAACAGCCATGGATTTGTGAATGAGGAGGAATTTGTGGATTTGATTGAGATCCTTATCTCTAAATAGTTTATCATACTTGTAAATGGGAGATGCCTCCTTGGTGCCATGTGCAGCTATATATATATATCCTCAAGTGATCACCATGCTCTGCAACAATTCATGAGAAATTCTTGGTTTTATTTATTACCATTTACTTAATTTGCTGTAGGCTCTTATCTCTACATGCTTATTATCTTCATTTTCATGATAACAGGTGTTTGAACTTAGGAAGCTTCTTCCTACATCGTTGCCATATGACTTCAATATCCATGTAAGCAACAGTTCGCTTTGACAGTTTGTTCTTTGAACATCTTTACATTATGATCACTATCTGAATCTAAAATGAAATTACATTTGAAATTTGTTTATAGTGAGTAAAAGCTATTGGATGTCAAATGTAATAACCTAAAATTTGATTTTGCTTAAAGTATGTTCACGTATGAAATCATAATCAAAATATCCACATTTGGTAAATCCAACAAAAAGCATTGCAAACATGGAAATATTATCTTGTAATTGTTAAAACCTTATCTTGTAAGTCCTCCTTAATCTACTGCATCTGAACCTCACTATGCTCTTACTGTTTATTAAATGGCAAATTAGCTGCCTATATCATATTGGCAAAGAACAGATGATATAACTTACTCAAAAATTTAAGATATTATTTCTTTGGTACTTTTTTCCTACCAGCTGATGTTCCTTGTGCATTCATGTAGATTATGGATTTTCAACCTGGAGAGTTCCTCAACGTGAAGGTATCTTTTCTTTCTTAATAATTGAAACCTTTGAATTTGATTTCAGGTTTTTGGCCCCCTAGCTGAAAGCAATCTGAGGATGGCTTTTCCATGTACTGAATTTAAAGAAAACAACATTGAAATTTAAAGGTGTATGGCCCATGGAATTATGCTTTTCAGCATTTACTCTCCGAAACTGATTGATTTATGCTATGTTTGGATGCTAGAAACCGTGAGAAAAAGTAGAAGAAATGAAAATGAAAGTCTTTTACTTGTTTGGATATGCAAAGAAAATAGGAAGTAAAAAATACTTTCTTTTACCTAGTTCATTGTCTTGCTACTAAATCCTCTGTAAGAACTGTCAGTTGTATTTTTCATGCTCAGATATGCTGAATCCATCACATTATAAGCTCTTCATTTTCTTGCAAATGCTCTCCTTTCATGTCTCTTATGTCATAACTTGGTTTGTTGCTTTTGCAGGAGGTCCATTATAATCAGCATGGTTTGTTGCTTTTGGAAGGACAGGGTATTTACCGATTAGGTGATAGCTGGTAAAAACTTTGGGACTCTTTCTATTAGTGTCTAAACATATCTTGTGAAATATGAAATATATGGCGTGCTCTTGATTTACTTTTTTCAACCTTACCATTTATCATCACCAAAACCTTTTCACGGAGTCTTATTAAATTCTCGTAATAATAGGTATCCAGTCCAAGCTGGTGATGTCATTTGGATGGCTCCATTTGTGCCTCAATGGTAACAAAGGATTGCATAACTCATTCATTCTGGTCAAGTTAGAACCCTACTTTCCTGAAGCTACCGTCAACATGATTCATTTTACCATTATTTCAGGTATGCTGCTCTTGGTAAGACCCGAACTCGCTATTTGCTGTACAAAGACGTAAACAGGAACCCGCTATGACCTGCGGCACGAACCCTGGCCTGGATTTTGATGGGAAGAGGTTCTCACTAGAAATCATTGGATCATGAAGCATGGTGCAGGCTTCTCTGATTTCTGAAAACTGCATAAGATGCTAAATAGATTGAAATAGTTCTGGTTGTGGATGAATTGGGTGACCTTGTTTCGTTCGTGCTAGTGATTATAAATATATGAACGTAATCATGAATAAATACTAGCATACTTATATATGAACTTAATTATGAATGAATTTCGGAAGAGGCCATGGACCAACTTTTTGAAACTCATCTAATCCTGAAGCTTAGATAGCAATTGCTTTTAGTGCACTGCAAGAATTTGGGTTGGGCTGCTCTGGGCTAGATTATATAAAGTGTAGAATGATATCAAATTCTAAATTATAACTGTGTTTCTTGAGTCTTGAAGTGAATTTAAATTATAATTATGTGTTTCATGAGTGATTTTTCATAGTAATTTTTATGTAGAAAATTTTTTTATTTAAGAATTAATTTTTTAAATTGGAGATTTTAATTTCATAATAGATGATATCTGAGTTAAGTTTATTTTGTTATTTAATGTTTTGTTGAACATTCATATTGACAGATAATAAAAAATATTTTTTTAATGAAAAAAGCTATAAAAAGAATTTTCAAGATAAATTTTACATTGGATGTGCTTGAGAAAGATAGGGATATATAAATTATTTAGTAAATTAATTTTGTTTCAATTTAGTAACAAATAACTATCAGATTTTAAAAATGTGACAATAAAAACAGATAAAAAAATAATTAGTATACCATATTGGCATCTAATACTTGGCTCACAACGCAAGAGCATTATTCAATCCACGTGTGATTTCTATTAAATTGTGACTTTATAAATGCCCAATATATAAATA
Organism: Moringa oleifera; assembly: GCA_021397835.1. NCBI lineage: Eukaryota > Viridiplantae > Streptophyta > Magnoliopsida > Brassicales > Moringaceae > Moringa > Moringa oleifera. Next base: position 4,261,870 of record JAJFZO010000566.1, read on the forward strand.
TTCTTGCAAAGATAAAGTGGGAAACATTTATGATTATTCTCTTATTGAACTTGGCTTAATCCCAAAACCCTATGATTCAACAAGCCAATCAAATGCATTGCCTTCTTTTTGTGAAGCATAGTACAGAATTTTGGAATCACTTTCTACCCAAAAATGTTTAGATTTTTTGCATTATCAACATTATCATCAAATGGGTGTTTTACCTTTGAAAGGAGCAACACCCTTGCAGCCCAACCAGATCAAAAAAAGAGCAGCAGATCGTGCAACATGTGGTTCATGAACTGCCACATGGCATCTGATAGACCACTTAGAAATGAAGGAGTGGCCCTGTACTTAATAAAAAAATTTTGTGACAAGAGAATGTGCAGCACCAGCAGCAGCACCACCCCCCCCCCCCCACCACTACTGCCACACCACCCACCCATTTGGGTTCACCTACTGTGCTCCCCATTTTCACCCCTTTGGTTAGATGCCTCTCCCCTTCCCAGCCTTTCCCAAATGGGAATATTATGATAAACATTATCAACTTTTGGTGCCCAAAATTAAAAGCTTATCATCTTTTTCTTCTTCTTTCTTTTTTCCTTTGAGAACTACTTTCCTTAAAGTTATCATTAGTGGCATTAACATGTCACAAATTCCCCCTTTCTAAAGCCTTTTTTCTTGGTCCATGAAATTCCATTTTTATCGCCGCTAACTAATATATTAATTTAGATCTTTTAATTCTACAAATATAATCTTCTCTGATAAATTAATAAGAGCAATTACCCATTGGAGGATTAATGGTTAACTTCATGAACCATTAATTCTCAGTCAAAGTAAATCATTAGTAGCATATTAAGATGTGCGAATTCCCCTTTCTTAGGGTTTTATTCTCAGTCATGAAATTCCGTTCCAATATCTTAATTTAGCACTTCACTTCTAGAGACATAATCTTCTCTATAAATTAAAGTTCTTGATAAATTAATAAGCAAAAGTCAGAAGTGTAACCCTATATTTAATTTCCACCTATCAAAGACTTATACATGTGGATTATAGAAGTAACTTAATTTAGTACTTCATCCTATGCAATATCTTGGAATGTACTTTGCATGCTCTACTCTTCAACTCCACTTTCATATTGTAGGACTCCCAGCCCTATCCACTTTCGTATTGTAGGAATCCTGGCCCTATCCACTTTCATATTGTAGGACTCCTCACCCAACTCACATGAGTTATCATCAAGAAAACTATGAAATTAGGGCTTCTGTTTTCAACTTAATTAAGTCCTCTTTGGATGTTAGAAATGATAGCTGGATATCCAACCTCAGTACATTAGCCATTTTCTAGCACTGAGAAACAACTGTTCTTCCCACTGACTTGTGCCCCATACAAAATGTTGGGTTAATTAAAATATCTTGTCTCCTTTGCATGCAGCTTGACATAGCAAACTAAGTTTCAAATCTCATGAGAACCTAAAACAATGATTCTTCCATGGCAACATTTCCCTGTTGATTCAGTTTTCTGCCTTCACCTTTTCAAAACTAAATAATGAATTGCATTGGCATGTAAAAGCAGACATGGTACTATGCTTGGCAACCCATCAGTGCCCTGAAGAGACACTATCTGCATTTGCAGTTTTTGGGGAGTATAGTCCGAAGAACCCACCATTTCTCCGTGAGAAAACACTTTAATTTTATAGCTATTTACTGGAATTTGGTCTTAGATATTGCATACAAAAACTTAAGCAACTTTTCTAAAGGGATAGGATTGATTCCTTAATCTCATTCCTTATATTCATATATTCTATTCCTAATCATTTTTAGTTTAGTAAATCACAATAGATCCAAATCTTGTATAACAAAACCCAGAAGAATGTAAGAGAAGCAAGCGAAGCATTTCTTCTACAATTGAACTCGAAGGACCAGATCCCAACTTACTCTTAACAAGAAAGCCAACGGTTGTTTAAACCTAGGCCTTCAGTCAGTAGCAGTAACACAAATAGAAGTTCAAGATCAAATCTAGCTATGACAATTTCAAAAAAAAAAAAAAAAAAAAACGAAAAGAAAGGAAAAGAAAAAGCTTCATATTGTGAAAAGTAGAATTGTAAGGTGATCATGTGTGAAACCCTTGATTTTCAGGGCCACAAAGCTGAGAATAATGGAGCTCATTATATGACATGATTCATTGGTTTTGTCAATGCTTTAGTACGTGTTGCCCTTTTGATAGTAATAGTATACCAACAACATGAAAGTGGATGTTTTTTTTTTTTTTTTGGGGTCTCCTGTGTAGAATCACTAATTTAATTCCTCAATTGCTTTTAAAGTCAGAGACACAAACTGACACAAAAACATGCTTGGATATTGTGTAAGTACTCACTTAAGCATTTGTCTCGGGGCATTTGATTTTCTTATAGACAAGTTTTGTCAACTTTGGTGGGAAGGTATGCTAAGAATTTGGAATTGGTGGTGTTGGTCCATTCTTTCTCGAGTAGCTTATTTGATTCTTCCTGGGTAACAATTATTATAGATATCAATTCATGACAGCTGCATTCACTCGAAGAGATTCTTGGGATAGTGATCATGTTAACATCTTGTTTGATCATGGCAAAGATAGCTTTATTGAACCTCTTTAATCTCATCTCTTTTTCTTTTCTTATCAACAAAAGGAACTCAATCTCTCTAGGTCTCATCCTAACTCCTGTGGATTCAGTCAGCCCTTCGACAAGAGCTTGTGAGCTCATTTGTCAATCATGCCCCAGATTATGACATTACAAGAGATTATCTCAACAGTAAATGAATCAAATTTCCCTTAATTATCACAACTTTTTGTTCTATCATTGAGATTCATAATTGTACTCTATAGTCCTTAATGCAGTAAGAATTTACTCTACTAAAAGCATTCAAAGAGTAAATAAAAACTACCCTAATAAGCTTTATGACTCAGGTTAAAGTGGCAATTTCAACTGAAAGGACAATATTTTCTTCACTAAAGTGGCAATTTCCATGGATCTAGGCTACATAACGTGTTAGACTTTATTTGCAGTGGAAGGCTAATGAAAGAACTCTTGTCGCAGACACTGACTAAGAGTGATGTTTAAGCCTCATATGGTTGCCAGCCTCAAAGTTATATGTCTTATGTGAACTTTATTATATAAACTTTTGGTTTGCATTGGCTTTAAATTGTCTTGTAGCTTTTAACATATTAATTTCATCTTATCGAAGGAAAAGATTGATGGCTTGTCCAGAGAAGGAATTAAGTACAGTCACAAAGATTAATTATTTCTTGATAGCAAAGATATAGTTGTTTCATGCAAATAACGCAGATATATCACTTTTCATTGGTGACGCTGCACATGTTTAAGTAAAAATTATGAGAGAGTTTTGTAGTATGTGGGTCACAAAATAACTATTTTATGAATTCACTTTCTCCTTTTTCTTTTGTTCTTGCCCTGAGGAGAAATGCAATATTTCTGTTCGTTGATAGCTAGCCGGCCATCTTAATTAATTAGATTATTAAATTTCTTTAACTTTTACCTTCAAAATCATTTTTACAGCTAGGAGCATGTGCTAAGATCTCGGGGCATTAGCTAGTAAGTTTAGTTTTGTCTATATGTGTGATTAAGTGAGCCTCTCTTTCAATTTTTCTATGGAAATACCCTGTCTAACCTAATTTTTGATGTCATCACCTTCATTGGTTTCATGTGTCAATGGGTTCAACTATTAGTAACCTTCGTTTTCAGTACATTCAGTATTAATTATCAACTGTTCTTTCCTTGGCTCTTCTGCTTGTTGGATATGAAAATCCACTACACTAATTTCCAATCTGAATAGGGAACTAGATAGGTCTTACATGATGTAATTATTCCATTAATCAGGTTAGCTATTGAAGGCAATGATACCCACTTCAAGCCGCAAATTATTAATTATAACAGGTTGATCTATAGGGTATTAGAAAACAGTTCAATCACAAAGAGCACAAAGAGAGCAAGAACCAACACTGATCAATTCTTGGCACCCCATCCCACATTACTTGTATATCTTTTGGTCACGAAGGAGAGTAATCAAATCCACCATCTTCATTATTGTTGACATTTAACTTTATTATAATAAAAAAAGAATTAATTTATTCGAATTGGTTCAGGGAGGCCTCTTGTTTTCAACTTTCTATCCGCTTGATCCTTGAATTTTGGCTTTTGCTTATTATAAATAAAGGGTAATGATGTTATAATCATTTCCTAATAACAAATGCTTTCGTTTTCCTTTATATAATATGACAACATGAGTGTCATGTGAAGTGTCTTGATGCCCCCAATAACACTTAGGGCTGGATGCCATAATGGTTTATGCGCATGGATCCTAAAGACACCCATGTGTTAGTGGCAGAAAGTTCTCTAGCTAGCTCTCTCTCGCTAATTATCTTAATATAATGACAGGAAGTGCAAACCCGTGAAGAGATCGATTTCACAGCTATAATACATTGATCCTTGCCAATCTCTTAATAAGCGGTGATGTTGCATGGATTGCTTGCATAATCAAAATCTTTTAGGGTTGATTAAAGTACTGTAAGTCACTAATCATGTTGTAGAATCATGCTTTGCCAAGTGAAATGAATTTGTGCATCGAACTTCTTATGTCTCCATCACGCGTTCTTATTGGTATCCTAATGCTTTTGGTATTGATATCGATTATATTCTTTGGGTCTCATCCACTAAAACTAGTTAGAAAAGCAAAATTTACTTGCATAGATGCACGTGGACTCACCCCAACATAACCAAAATCTAATTCAACAAGATGAATGCCATGATTGGAGAAATCAAGAATACTAAAACGATTGTTTGTATCCAAGCAAGGTATAACATTTTCTGGAAAAATTGTAAAAGGGTACTTTGTAATTAGGGTTTATCCACATCTTCCTTCCCCAGTAGAAAGACACATATCATTCCATTAGGAGTGACTATCCCATTGCTCTTCTTTGGTAACCCTTTTATTATTAGTAAATTGTCTACTGTCAAATATAAAACAAAATGCTTTTCAGTGATTGTAACATGATCTTATTAGGTTCCTTTGTCACAAATACTTATATGTTAAAGATACTGTGGCCACACATACTAAGGAGACAAGAGGTGAGGAATGAGGTCAATGAAAATTTGGGTTTCCCACTTAAGAAAATGCGAAGGCAACAAAATACTGCAGCTGCTTCCGTCTGCCCTACTGAGTGCTACTTAAGTACCAATCACATTGAAAAGCATAGAAAAAGATTCCACTTCCCGCAATGCTTTCCTTATTTTAGTTTCGTGAATATGCTCATTACTGTGCAGTACATATGCTTTGATAGTCCTAGCCTATTGGGACCAAACGGATCCCTATACCAACCATGTAAATTTTGTGAGTAAATGCTTTAGTTTAAAGCTAAATAGTGAATACTCCTTGGAAGATTGGAACAAGGGCGGGCCGGATTAATGGATTGTGATGTCAAAGGTAAGAGGTAAATTTGATTATCAAAAATCCGAGCAAGTTGCATAAGCATGTGTATGCAAAGTCTTCTCTTTCTCTTTTGCTCGAAATTAAAAAGGGGCACGTTCACTCTTTTGAAAGTTTTTTAAGGCTTGACCTTGAGAGTCTGCTTACCTAATTAATTAAGATAAAGTAATGGCCGGCAAGAGAGATTTAGATGAAAAGTCCAGAATCAATGGACCAATATTGATTAAGAAGTACCTCCTCAAAACATAGTAGCTAGCCACTCTCTGCATAGCGGTTTGAAAGATAACCTAACTCTTGGCTTAAGTGAAAAAGTGTCAGGGGTACCTGCCTGAAAATCGAGTCATGATTGCTCTCAATCCATGACTCAATTGTATATGAAGTCAGCCATGTGGTCATTGTGCTCTCAATTGGGTTGTGAAGGAAATTTTAAGAGAGCATGATAGTAAACAAGTTTCCTTCTTAGCTTTTGGTCTTATATATCTTTCTTAAAATTGGGTACCAAATTTAAGATAATCTGATGTTTCTAGAGATGCAAGACATGAGTTACCTGTTGCAGTACTTTATTCATCATTTTATAATGTTCTGCTATGGTATCTTGGAATGCTTTTACCAATATTAGATGCTCGATTGCAGAATAACAGCAAAATAATGAAATGAAAACGAATGGTTTGGGTGCTGCCACATCAGTGAGTGAAGCCAAGAATGTAAATCATTGTTCATTGTTGGTAATGTTACAAGGATAATATGGGAGAACTGTTCAACTTGAATCAATATTCATCTTGCCTGGCTGCGGGATTGAGAAGAAGCAATATCCTTGGCAGAAACTTCAATTAATATTTAAGTTCTTTTTATACTTCTTTTATGCATCTAATTCTAGCCATCGACTTCAGCAAAATTATCATATTCTTCCTTTCTAGGGTTTGCTATAGCCGCTGAGCAGGAGTGCCTTACTTTATTGGCCACTACTAGATGATATATTCCTTGAAATGGCTCAAACCAGTAATCTAGAGAGCAAGCACAGGATAGCTTATATATAGACTAATGTTAATTAGGGACTGCCACAAACTTAGTGTACGTCCTTGAGAAACTGATTTGCTTCTATTCCACTCTTTCCATCATTTTGATCCACATAGCAAAAAATATCACTGTGATAATGATACTCATTATTTCACTTTGGGAACCATGATTAGCACCTACATAACCATAATTTTTGAGCCAGCCTAGGCTCTAGTGATCACTTTTCAAGCTGGATGCATTGCTTATGTAGCCTCTCTAGCTTCCACGGAGCATATGTATATAGTGAAACCCTTGGGAGATGTTGACAGATAAAAGACGGTCCAATGGTAGTAAAATATGGAATTTCCGTGAAGATGTGTGGACATTCGAAGAAGAATATTATGCACCACTCAATCTTAGGCTATGCCTTTTTAATGCAAGACTCAACACAGAGAAAATGATTTATTGGTTCTGTAGTTAAAAATCACCTGAAGTGGCTACTAAGGCATGGTGATGATTGGATTTAAAACCTACTGAGGAGTCTCCTTCCCTCTTTTGTTCTAGCTAGAGAGGCTAGAATATTGGATTTGATTCATACCAATTGCCAAAAGATACATATAGCGCACAAGATAAGCTTGCATGCTAGTGATGATATACACACCACCACTTTGATACCCACTTGTGTTTTAATATATAATTTTACTTTATCTAACTTCTAACGGCCATAACTGATTCCCTTCCAATTTTCTTCTTATGAAAGTTTATCTGTTTCCGGCGGCTAGGAGGTATCTTGAAATCCATTCTATTGGATGTTTAATTCCCACATTTTCAAGTTGGCAAGCTTTGCTTAATTTACTAATGGGGATTGGCTGCAAGAAGAACTATTTCAGATTATGCAAATGAATAGAGAAAGGTATATACTCTATAGGGCTACCTAGATATCTTCTCTAGACTGAAAAATTTAAAAGGGTACAACCAAGAGAGGAATTAAGTCAAGTCATGATAACTTTGAGAGGTTAGACAAATTAATTATATGTGATATCTTTGGATGCTTAAATTATTAATTGCCAACTGAATCGGCTAGCTGATTTGATTCTTGAGAAAATTGTCAAAATTATCCACTATATCAAACTTCGAAATTACAATATAACAAAAGAATCCTGATATTAACAAGCCTATGTTCACCTCCAATTACTTTCAAACAAAGGCAACATGTAGAAAGTGATACGCCCTGAGACACGCATCTGCTTTCATCTTTGTATGTATGCAAAGTGACCTATGTGTATCTCTATGACTTTAATTGATGAAAAGTTTGTTCTTCTTCATTTCCATTGCGAAGCTAAGCCTACCATATTCCAAGATTATGACTTCTGCCTCGACCTCTTTAATGCCAAATAAAAAAAGAGAGGGATGAAAAGACATTCATAAATGAATTGAAATCTGGGTCTAGATTTCATTCTTTGTAATTTTTATTTTATTCATTTCTTCTTGACTTTAATTAATTTTGATTTGCTTCACTATTAATCGCAACAAATCATAGTATATAAAGCAGCTTTTTCTACACGACAATGTGGGATATGATCACAGGACTAAGGCAACCAAATCTTCTTTATCTTGAATTTTTTAAAGTGGGTTTTCTAAGGGATTTTCTGGAATTCATGATCCAAGCAAGGTTGAATTCAGGCTTTCATAATTTTAGATATCCTAATTAGATAATTACATAAAAGAAGGGTTCTAAGAACAATTGTTCTTCAATATAGAGGTATTAGAAGTTCAATAAAAATAGATTGAAGTTAACTAGCTGGATCGATATTGCATGCATAATTTATCATTTAATATTACAAATATACTAATTTATCTTTTATGAAGATTACTAGGAACTCACAAGATTTGGAATTTCTAATGATTTTATAAAATTTGTAAATATAAAAATCAATTTGACCAGAAGACATATTAAGTTAAAAAGTTTAATTTCAATTCATTTTGAGTTTTGATATTTACTACCTATTGCAATTTAGCAAGTTGAACGTATAACTTGAAGTTCGAGGATCTATGCAAGCGCAAGAATGAAATGTATTTCTACACAATATAATATAAATTTTATGTGCGATATGATCTTCAATTTGGCAGCATAGGTTATAAGTTGAAGATATTTTATATATTTAAATGATTTTTGCTGTATAAATGGAATGCTCCATACGTCTTTAAATATAACTAAATTAATGTGTATTAAACTATATTTATTTCCCAATTAAAGATGAAAAAGGAAAAGGTTTATTAGGACAAAGCACCTCATAAAAGCTTTTCAAGAGTTTTGGTAAATAATTTTTTGCCCACGCGGGGGCCATGGTATTGGTAACAGTAAAAAAAAAAAAACCATTTAAAGAAGATGACAAAGGGGGTGGGTATAAATTCATCTTTAGCCACAACATGATTTAGATATATAAGAAACATTAATTATAGTTGAACATTTTGGAAGTCAATCCAAATTGTTCTTTCATGGATGAGAACGCAAAATTCAGACAAATATTTCCACTAACTTGAGACAATAAACCGTAAAAATTAATGAAGTTTTTTGGTTTGCGGGGTCTGAAAATTAAAGGGCTGATGTTGTTAGTGCACTAACACATGTTTGGTTGTGATCGAGAGTTTATAAAGTGAATTATCAGCGGCAAGAAAACAGGGATGTGTTGAGTTGAGGAATCAAGTCCAATTATTCTTGAGAGACAGTGAAGGAAATCTCTTTAGTTACTTTAACAAAGTGTTGGATGCTTGTCACATCTTTTTAAAGTTTTTTTTTTTTTTTTTTTTCAGATGAGGAAATGCCAAAAGATTAGGTCAAAGTCCCTCCTCACGTTTAGTGATTCCTCTTACAAAGCAAGCTCACTGGAAAATGGTTGGGCCTTTCATCTCTACCTTTTCTTGCATGCTTCCATAACCGAAGAACCTCTTTGGGGTCTTGGGGTTCTAAAAAGCTGTGTATGTGGAAGCCAGAGGGAGAAGGAGAGAGAGATAGAGAGAAGCCCATTAGCGTCATTCTCTGTACACTAAGAGGACGACTAGGTACTTTCAATAAAGCTGGGGACACCCATTTGGATTCTCCATCAATCTTTATGAAAAGAATCTATCAATATATCCTCTCTCTCTCTCCCCCTCTTTCTTCTTCTAAATGCATATTTAAAACCCACCTATGCTTCTCATGGGAACCCAAAAGAACTGATCTCAGTTTCTCTCACAAATATGGCAACCATCCAATCCAGGCAAAGCAACATTTTCTTCTCCAACTATCTCCAATCCCTTTCACAAACACCGCACAGGCTGAGGAAGAGAATGCTAGCCACATGGACACCAGACCAAGAGCTCAACCAAGTGAGGCTGAGGTCTGGGGCTGACATGAAGAGGAAGCTCATGTGGTATGATTTGCTAGCTCTTGGTGTCGGTGGTATGCTTGGCGTTGGTGTCTTTGTCACCACCGGCCGTGTAGCTCTGCAGACCTCCGGCCCTTCTGTCTTCATTTCTTACATCATAGCTGGAATGTCAGCCCTCCTTTCTTCTTTGTGTTACACCGAATTTTCTGTCCAGATTCCTGTTGCAGGCGGGGCTTTCAGTTATCTAAGAGTAACCTTTGGTGTGTCCTTTTCTACTACCTAACTAAAGCTCTCTCTACCAATTTTCCAGTTCAAGACAGATACACATGATAGTCTTTATTGCATATATCTTACTATCTACGCTACGTTTTGTGCATTTGAGCTCACATATCCTTCTCTTTTGCAATGGCGTATAGGTGAATTTGTGGGCTATTTCGCTGGGGCAAACATACTAATGGAGTATGTACTATCAAACGCTGCTGTAGCAAGAACTTTTACCGAGTACCTCTGCACTGCCTTTGGTGGGCATGATCCAAACACATGGAGAGTTGAAGTGGATGGACTGATAAAGGGTTACAACAAGTTGGATTTCCCTGCTGTTGCCCTTGTTCTTCTTCTCACTCTCTGCCTATGCCACAGGTTCCTTCTCTTGCTACCTTTTCATTATGTGCTTCAACATTATTTCCTATATTTTGTGCTCTTTCGATCAGTATTGGGGCATAGAGGTCTGCTTGCTAAGATGCCTCTTTTGCATAGCGAGTGGGCAGTTTGCTTTGTTATCTACTTCTTTGTGGGTATGCGGAAATGGATTTTTGTTGTTGGAGGGAGTGACTAGTGTCCTTGGGACTATGTTCATGAAAGAGTTAATTTATATATTATTCTTGTCATGATCTACATGTGTCTTATTATGATTTCGGCTCTCCTTGTCATCATATATCTCATCATCATCAACCATTAAATTCCTACTGTTTATTATAGTTTCTTTCATTTTTTTTCCTTCTATCAAGAAAAATCGGTATTGCTATTGAGAGGATTTTGAAAGTGATGGATAAATATGTTCTTTGTTGGGATTGCAGCACTAAGGAAAGCTCCATATTGAACCTTATGATGACAGTCTTTCATGTGGTTTTCTTTGGATTTATCGTGATTGCTGGCGTCTACCATGGGAGTGCCAAGAACATGGTGAAGCCAGAAGGACTAACTCCTTTTGGAGTTAAAGGTGTGCTTGATGGAGCCGCTATAGTTTACTTTAGCTACATCGGCTATGACTCAGTCTCAACCATGGCAGAAGAGATCCAAAATCCTTCAGTGAGCCTTCCCGTGGGCATTGTTGGTTCTGTTCTCACTGTTTCCGCACTTTATTGCCTCATGGCCTTGTCTTTGTGCTTCATGCTCCCTTACAATGAGGTCAGTGACATAAACTTGATCGGATTGAGCTAAGTAAAGAGACATTAATGGAAACTATTTTAGTACTGATCTTGGCATTTATGATGATCTTATTCAGATAACTGAAAAGGCATCATTTTCAATTGCTTTCCAAAAGATCGGTTGGGACTGGGCAGGCAACATTGTTGGTGCCGGTGCAAGCTTGGGTACTGTTGCTTCTCTCCTGGTTGCCATGCTAGGCCAAGCCAGGTACCTTTGTGTTATCGGGAGGGCTCGGTTAGTGCCATCTTGGTTAGCCAGGGTGCATCCAACAACAGGCACACCATTGAATGCCACACTCTTTCTGGGTATGTTCCTTTCAAATTATTACTTCTCCATGAAACTTTATATCTCTTTAACCACCTCAAACTCTTCACAAAAAACACATATTAACATGAAATTAAATACCCAAAATACTAACTCAAATTTCACTTTAATTTTCTTAACACGGGACTTGAATTTTCATCCCTTTCTTCTTTTTCTTCCCCTCCATTAGACTGAATGGAAGATATACAAATGAGAATTCTTGAATGAAAGGTTAACTTTTAGGTGAACTAATAATTGCATGATTAAATTCCTTATAAGTGTTGTTGAAGCAAAGATCAATCATGAACATGAATCTTCAAGCATTTTAGAAGTAACCATGAAGGAAACAAGAATGAAATAGAGCTCGATAGCAAAATCCATCTTCATTGCTTATCTCCAGATCTATGATCAAAGAGAATTAGTAAGCAATGTTTTCAGTTCATTAATCCATGTAATTACCTAAAATCCCAAATAATTTTCATGTTGAAATTTTTTTCTTTTAGTGTTTTCAAGGCCAAGCCCTTCAAATCTATCTAGGTCATCTTTACTACTTCGTACCTTCCTGATCAAGAGAAAAATTCACCCTAACGTACGGGTATTTCAGAAGTATGGACAAATTAAATTTGACATATTAACATAAAATGAGGCAAGATTAAAGTTCATTTTTCGTTTTCTCTTTTTTTTTTTTCCCTTTAAGCAAGAATCCAAATTAATCTTTATGTCTCTCCATGATGGACGCAGGCCTCTGCACAGCATCTATCGCACTCTTCACTGACCTTGACATAGTGATTGGGATCATCTCAATCGGTACTCTCTTGGTCTTCTACCTTGTAGCCAATGCCCTCATCTACCGCAAATATGTAATGATCAGCCGCAAGTCCTCTTCACACACTCTCTTGTTCCTCTTCCTCCTCTCATCCTGCGCCGTTGGCTTCTCCATAGCATGGAAATTCAAGCAATGGTGGGTATTATCTTTATTCGGAGGGATCATGATCATCATCACAGGCTTCTTCCACTACAAGGTGTCTAGCCCTAACCAGCCTGCGGAATGGTCAGTGCCATTGATGCCATGGCCGGCTGCAATGTCAGTCTTCCTGAATGTCTTCCTCATGACCACACTAAAGATGCTCTCTTTCCTGAGGTTTGCCATATGGGCATCTTTGATTACTTTGTTCTATGTGTTGTATGGTGTTCACTCAACATATGAAGCAGAAGAGATGGGGATGGGTGGTGAAGAAGTGCCCAACCCATCAACACAACAAAGTAAGTTAGATATTCAAGTGCTTTAATAATCAAAAGAAAGTAGTTAAGCTTTTGCAGTCTTTTTCTTATAGTTTTCTTTTCAAGAAGAATACTCATTTTATGTAGATTTCATGGGTTCAGAATAAGCCAAAAGGAATACCCATCATAGAGAAACACTAATGACTGGTTCAAAGAATGGATAAATGCAAGAAAAAGCACACACTAGAGGGAGAGATTCTTTTGTTTGGGGGCACTTTCTCTTTTCTTCCATCTGCCTGTGGTGATTCCATCATAATGTGTGAGAGCAAGATCTTAATGAGAGTATACTCTCTTAAGGAAGTGATGAAGATGGTTAAGTTCATTTTGGCCATACCATGTAATGATGGATACAATATTGAAACCTCTTGGGTAAATCATATTACCCATCTCAGTTTTGTCATCATCTACTAGCAGGCATGGTGCCTCCTGTCACTGCACGAGAGAAAGAGAGAGAGAGAGAGAGAGAGAGAGAGAGAGAGAGAGAGAGAGAGAGAGATTTGTTTGCACTAAGAATATTTCTATAGTACTTTTGTATAATATAATGGAGGAATGATTACCTCATAGAATAGAACCAAACCTCTGAAAAGAGGATGGATGACCCAAAACACATGTAAACACACATACACCACAAAAGAGAGGTGGGGCTAAGTTGATTTTCATTCTTAGACAATAAAAAACCCTAGCTGAGAGACAAGTGTATTTGCCTTTGTTCTCAAACAATACATTTCCAAATTATAAAAGGGGAATCTACTTGCTCCTCTTGAAAGAAAAGATTAACAGTGGAGATAAAGAATCCCATATTTTTGCTGCGAAGATCTTGCAGGTTATCTAGTATTTTAATGATGAGTTTTCCTTTTGTAACTTGAGAAGATCTAAAGTGCGAAACCTTGAAGAAAATGGTAACTAAAGTTTGATTGCAATTAGAATGTGTTTGAATGAACAGACTTTAATTTTTGATGTTAAATAAAGAAAGAAAGATCTAATCAACAAACGTAGTCTGAAAATAAAAAATATGAACCCTAATTGATTTATTTACCCAATTTGATTATGAAACCAACACTACAGGATGATGAATCAAGAAACTGAGCCAGCCGTCCCACACAATTAAACAGCCATCATACCTCAGCTTTAGGCCTCATTTATGCAATATCAATGTGCTGGGTGAGAACTGGACTTGTTAATGATCACAAAGAGGATAACATGCTGGTTGGTCATCACTTAGGGTTCTTGCCTGTTCAAAATATCCATGATGATTGACCTGGAATGGATTTGTTTAGTGGAATCTGATGGAAAAAATTTATACCCTTTTTCTGGTACTTTGCTGCCATTTGCTTCGCCAAAGGAAGTCAATTCTTGTGTGTTAATCTCTTTGTGCTACTTTTTGAAGAGCCTTCATGGATGGCCTCAAATTTTTCTGTGCAGTTTCATGTGCTTTTTCTCTTTTTCAGTTTCTTCCCTGTTCACATGATCCTTCCTTTTTTATTTCTTTATGTTCTTTTTTTTTTAAAATATATTCTCCTTCGGATCACTCATGTAAACTGAGAATTCTGAAGTTCTGGGTTCGGATTTCACTTTTTTCTGGTGGATGCCATCCTTGCACCAAAAACTCACAAATCTGATTCCTCTAGACACTTGTATCACTATACTACCTTTTCTCCTTGCAGCTATACCCTTTTATTAATTTTCTCCTACTATTCTCGTTTCTTTTATTGGTTTGCTGGTCTGGATTGAAATGTCAATGGTGTTCTTGGATACATCCTTGCAACACAATACTATAAACAGTAAAATATGATTAGTGATCTTCAAATCATACAAATGGTTATTAGAAATAGTTATTTTACTCTCTGATCTTACTTTAAAAATAAATGACTCAAATTTGGATGAGATTAGGATATCTACAAAACAGAGGGATAAACGGGAGATATGAGGCGTTGGATATTGACTAAGCTTTGCTAGAGTGAATCTCTTGTTTGCAGGCGTTGGTTTTGTGATGCTTTGACATAGTTGATAAGATTTTGAAAAGATAAATTTAAAGAAATCATTTTATTTGAATTGATTTTTCATGAATACTTATTTTCATCTGAATTTATCATACAAGTTCGAATTGATCGATGTGACTCAGCAATTGAGTCAGATATGGCGGTTTCTCGTGGAGTAGTAAGGTTTTATGCATATATCACTCTCCAACCTATATCTTCCGCCAAAACCGTGGCATAGCTCGGTCAAATGGCTGCGAATGTCAATATCAGTTAGTTTCCGCTGTTTTTGTTTGCCAAGAACCATCTCAACCTTCAATGAGCTAGGAAAATAATCCAAATTTACAGGAAAAAGGCAAAGAAGAAATTAAGATGAGCCTGAATGTGTGCATGCCAACTAATTGATCACAAGCTGACCTGGTAACTTCCCCTGGAACAGCTCCACAAGAAAAAGAAGGGTTTTCAATTTACAATGTTGTTCTTCAGATCATCGGGATTGGAGAACAGACAAGTAATAAAATTGAACAACTTGTTTGCTTTATGTTGGGGGAAGGTCCTGGTTTTATTCAGGACTAAAGACAAGCCATGGGTATATGATTTTTACTCAGCCATGATCATAGAGCAGCCTGAACCAGTGCTCGAAAAATGTCCAAGCTTTTGGCAGGGTCGAGGCATTCTGCCTCCAGCCCCCACTCTCTTTGGGGCCAACTTGCAATATTTGGCTCTACATAACACCCAAGTCACATTTCTGCTTAAGAGGCCTTTCAACATCAGACAACAGTACAAGGCCATGCCCATGCGTGCGAGAAAAATAGTGCAAATTGCCTAAAAGTTTCCATTGGATGTAGTAATCTTGCAAGGCGTACCCTTTGGTAAGTGAATTAACATATTAATTTTATAAGAAAGAATACCCTTCCATAATATAAGACAAATGTTTCATTTTCTAGTTTACTATTTTGTCTTGCATACCCAACATTAAAAATGAAAGATGGGATCATCAGTTTTATTTGTTTATTTGGTGTTCTGTCCCCTGCTCGCACAAAGTCACGGCAATGTCTAATCTTTTAATATATTGCACATTGGAAGCAGCGATGGCTTGTTGCTGAGTGGGCGCATGCTTATAGCTACTCTGTCTCTTCTTCTCTCTCTTTCACACACAAAGGTGTGAGACAGAGCCATGAAGCATCTCAGATCTCTTCATGGAACAGAATTTGATGCCTAAGGAATATGCCATGCATGATAACATTTCAACACTAACCCAGCTTTTCTTTTCTCCGGAAGGACAATAACCACCAGACAAGCCATTCGAATAGATAAGAGTACAACAAACAACAAGCATATTGATCCTGTCTTCACCATCACTTAAGAACTGAATGAATCTGGGTGATGTTGATTGTGTATCCCTATGAAAGTCCTCAAGATTATTTATGAATGAATCTAGTTGATGTCCATCATGTATTGATCGTGTATTCCTATATTAGTCCTTTAGTCCTCAAGATTATTTATGAATGAATCTAACTGATGTCCATAGTGTATTCCCATATGAGTGAAACTTCAATAGAACGTTCTGTCATTTAAGAACAAGCTTTGATGTCCAGAAAGATCAAACTCATCCAAGACTTAGGCAGCAAGATGGATTAGGGGGTAGTCCTCACGACTCCCCTAGGACCTCGTCCATCCAAACACAAGGCAGCAAATTTAATACCAAACAAAAAAGGACAATGAAGCAGAAAATTACCCTCAGACAAGCTTACAGAAATCTCCTAATGTCAAGAAAACCATTCATGAGAGCCAAGGCAAATCATTCTCACCTCAGCTCCATGGAAGATCGTGACAACAATAAGCTCCAAAGAGGGATGGTTATTGGCGGAGTTCAAACAAGTTAATTCAACGTTCATTAACTTCCACAAAGACCAGCAGAACTTAAGATGTATGTATGAGCCAGATAAGATATTAACATAAAAGCTTTTGGTCTATGACCCCGTAAGTATATATTCTTATAAAGTCTACGGCAAAGAAACATTCATCATCATGCTTACAATTTGATATCATGAGTTGGAAATGTGTATACATAGCGAACTTTCTATATCATTCAAATGTAACTTTTGGAAAAGAAAAAAAAAAATTCTCCATTCACCAATCTAATGACCTCAGCAACTTATGTACTGGACATTATATCAGTCATTATAAAGAAAAAAAAGTGTGAGAATTCAGAAACTTTGTGAGAAACCCGTCTAAAGGCGAAAACAAACTGGCCAAGCTGTTAAAGAAGAACCACTTTATAACTAGTTGCTACTTTCCATGACCAAAAAACCAAAAGCAAAACAAAAGAATATAATCCAGCTTTTCTTTCCATCCAAAAATCGGACGAACTCAAATGCATCCTTCATCAGAAAAGCATAAGACACCATTCAATGGCTTCTTCCAAGGATAGAGCTATGGCAGATGCATCCAATGTCCACATCTTCTACTAAACTTTCACCTCATTTTGCTTCACCGTTCCCAGTTGCATTAGGTGACAGAATCACCTTCACCTTCTTCTTTTGCGTCCTTTCCAACAATGCTTCAGCAAAAGTATTCACGATCTGTTGCTGTGACTCAAGTATCATCTGGCTATTTTTCAACTCCATCTCCATCCGCATTTTCTCAATCCCCCTGGCCATTTCCATCTTCATCTTCTCCATCTTGACAAACACGTCAGCCAACATCTTAATCGATGAAGCCATCTCCTCCAGAGGATCCTGTTCCCTCTTAACTCCATGGCCACCACTCTTCCAATATCCTGATCTTGAAGAAGTTGTAAGACCATTGGAAACCCTAAATTCAGCATTTGGGTTCAAATTTTCATCAGTCCCACTGCGACTCTTCTTCCAAAGCACTGGAGGCACTGAATCCCAATCACTAGAAAATTTCAGGCCAAGCTCACCTCCTCTGTCAGTCTTACCATCAACATGATGGTTATAATCAAGATTAGGGCTAAGACTTCCATCAATGTTGCTGTAGTTCTTTGAATTACAACCTAGGCGCACCATACTCCTATCACCTAAGGTTTTTACAGGAAACCCACCGACACTATGATAACTATCAATAATAGAATTACTTCTGTCATCAGTCTTAGCATAACTCCTTGATCTAATTCCTTGTGGCACCAGCCCCTTACCACCTTGCAATTTGACACCAACCAGATCTCCGAAATCACCATCAACATTAAAGTTTCCATCCCTTTTCCTCTTCAAACTAAACGCATCTTCCGAACTGCGATCAAAATCAGCATTAGCCTGGAAATCTTCATTAAACTTAAAATAACTCTTTTCCCTAGACCTACTAGCAGCTCCCAGACCAAATCCACCTCCAAAATCATGATCAAAATCAAGATTAAAATTCAAATCCTCGTCGACTTTTGTAACTTTCTTTGATTTCAATCTAAACCCACCAACGGCGTTAATCTTCTCATGATTGTCGTCATGATCAGGATCATTAGATCCGATGGCTAGGGTTGACGCAAACCCCATAGCATCTAACAGAGGAAACAAGTCCCAGGAGGAAGAGAACTTGCCTGGATGGTTAAGGCAGCGCTGCTTCTCCGCACGGTATCGTTTCCGGAGTTTCTCGATCTTGTGGCGACACTGGATGGAGGACTTAGGAGAAGAGGAACCAGAGGAGACGGCGTCAGCGACGGCGTCCCAGTCGGAGGCGCGGAGGTTCCCACGGCGGAGAGCAAACCATTTATCCTTGTAGGCGTTGATAAGTGCCACGGTCTCCTCCTGGGTCCAGCAAGGCGGTGGCACCCTCCTGGACTTGGGCCCACTAAGACTCGACGTCATGGCAATAAGGCAAGAGAACAGTGGAGTGGGGTATGTCACCGAGTGGGTGAAGGCGGCGGCGGAGGTGGATAGAGGATGAGGAAGCAGTGTGTGGAGGATAGATAGAGGTGGGTTTGGCGGTGTGGGTCATTCTGAGGGCCGAGTAGGTGGTGGGTGAAGAGTAAAGAAGCGATGAGAAGAGAGAGAGAGAGAGAGAGAGAGAGAGAGGGAGTGGGGGCAACGGCCAGAGGGTGGAAGATGCTAGAGTGCACCAAGGGTGGAGGGGTGGAGTGGTGCAGTGCGCACCACACGGAAAGAGACAGAGAAGCACACACGTATTGCAAATCTCGCAACTACTCCGCCACCACACACGCTTCTCTCTCTTCACCGTACGGAGAGTGAGTGATTAGTGGGCGATTGTGGTCGTGGTGCTGCTCCTCTTCTTCCTTGTGTTGTAAAAGTTAAAAACGCAATTTCCGTAAAAAGTGCAAACTGAAAGAGTAAATTTCTGGGCTTACTAGTAATTTACTCATTGGGCCAGATAAACATGTCGGTACGACCTTCACCATGTTAACAGTTCCTTTTATCTCACCCTAATAAATTAGGTATCTTTGTTCATCCCATTTTTGTATACAAATTTCGTTTACTAAATTTTTTAATAAAAAATTTAAAAACATTATTATTTATAATAATAATATAAAATTTTAATTATTATTTTTATTAAGTTAATATGTTATAATTTATTTATAAATATAAAATAATAAAACAATCTTTTTAAGATGTTTACATCATTATCTTCTTATTTAGATATTAATTTTTTTAAAAGTAATATTAATTATATTATAATTTATATTTTAATAATATATTAGCATTGATAATTTTTATTTATATAATTTTAAAATTTAAATTTATTGATATTTATCTAAAATTTTGATTTTTATATTAATTTACAATTTTTATCAAAATATTTTTAAATTTTTATTTAATAATAAAATTAATTTTAAAATACAAAGTTTTTACATTAATAATAATTATATTTTAAATTTTAAATTTAATAATAAATTTAATCTTAAAATGCTAATCATTGTATACAAATGACCTTTTTAATTGAAAACAAGTTCTATTATTAGATTTATTTTTTTACTTTCAATTTTTATTAAACTTACACGATTTTATAGTTTACTCATTGTAATTTCATAAATGCATTATATTAGATGTTGACTTAAATTTTTAAATTATTATTATTTTAAAATTATTTTTAAAATTTTACATAATTATAAAAAATATCAAAAAATTAAAGCAGAGATATTCACTCATTTAAAACCGCAGATAAGAAAGAGAACTTTCAATTCCAAAATTGTTGAACTTTAGTTTTCTTTCTTTCGAGTTCTTTTTTTTCAATGATTATATCTCCAATTGGGTGAAAAAAGAACAAAAGCTTTCAATTTCCAAATCGTCAAATTTCTTATATTCAAAAGGTGTTATATATAAAGTTTGTTTTTAAATAAAAATAATTTAAAATTTTATTTTTTATTTTAAATATTTTTTAAAAAATATCTCTGAATAAACTTTCATATTTCAATTTGAATCACCTGAAACAAATTAAACATTTATAACTAATTTTGACTTAAAATTTTTTTACAAAAATAAAAACATTTTTGAATTATTATTATCAAAAATTTAAATTTTTTGGAAAACTAAAATATTTGTTAAGTAATTCAAATTATCAAATTTATAAAAAAAAATCGTAAAAAATAACTTATAAATCGAGAATCATTTAATTTTGAAAAATGAAATCGAGATAAAACATCTAATTAAATAATTTTTTAAGCATTTCAATAACTTAAATACTACATATTGTTTATAATTGTTTTGATTAATATTTAATTTAGACAAAATTAATAAATTAAGGATTACTTAGAGATATTTTAAAAATCAAAAATTGATTTGAAAGAGAAAGTATAATCCATGATTTTAAATGAATTTTATTTTTAATTTTTTATATTTTTATAATCAATACATTTTTTATTTGATCATTTTATGAATATAAATATAAATAAATATTAATTTTATTAACTTTTTTCTTTTCATTCATTGAAAAGATATCAAATTCATTTTCTTATTGAATTTATTTATAATGTTTAAAATTATTTATTTGTTTTTATCTTTAGGTATTCTTTAATTTTATTTTATTTTAAAAATTTTATTTAACTATTTTTTATTTTAATTTATAAAATTATATTATTAATTAAAAGGTAAATATTTCACAGAACCTTAAAATATACTTTCAGTGCCAAATCAAACCTTGATCTTTAGAAAACATTGATACAAACCCTAAATTTTCATATTACACCAAAACAAACCCTTCTTTAATGAAAAATTAACTTTATTAACAATGGTGGGGATTTAATGAGGTAACATCGTATTTTCAAAAAATATTTACAAAATTGCTTCTCTTTTTTATTTTTTTATTTTCTCTTTCTCTCTTCCCCTTTTTCTCTATAACTTCTTCATTTCTTTCCTCTCATCACTTCACCTTTGCAAAGCTTATTGTTAGCGCTATAATCTCACATAATGAAAATGTGATGATATATTTTTATGATAACAAACAATTTTGAAATTAATATTTTAATTGAGATGTGCTACTTGGAGTTATGCAATAAACAAAGACTTCAAGGTCAAGTAAGTAGACTAAGACCTTTAGGAACTTATGTATATTTTCTTGATTATGTCCAAGATAGTTTTTATTCGCATGCATGACAAAAAAGGTTTAAGCAAAATCATGTTTCTATAAAAACTTTCAATTCATAAACAATCCATCACAAAATGAGAGATGTATATGTTTTTCAAAGTATTAAAAAGTCTAGACTTTTAAGAAAAATCTGAAAAATACCTGAACTAAGCAATCAAAGTCAAGGACATGCCTTGGCCGGTACCATTGCCTAATCTACTTCTTTTAG
Source organism: Moringa oleifera (assembly GCA_021397835.1). Classification (NCBI taxonomy): domain Eukaryota; kingdom Viridiplantae; phylum Streptophyta; class Magnoliopsida; order Brassicales; family Moringaceae; genus Moringa; species Moringa oleifera. Next base: position 4,283,444 of record JAJFZO010000566.1, read on the forward strand.
GAGGTCAGACCATCTAAAAGATCTAAGCTACTACCTTGGTTGGTAACATAACCCAATGGTTGGTGTCACTGCCCAAACTGTTGCCTTGGTGGATGATACTGGCCAACATATGTCGCCATTGACCAACCCATTATCCTAACCAATGCCATTGCCTAGTCGATCGCTGCCACCAATTAAACATGCTACCACTTTAACAAAATTTTTGAATTCTAAATGACCAAGATGCGTCTAACAACTATATTTTAAAGTGAGGGGTATAAAAGGACATTAAAAAAATATATGGGAATAATTTTATCTTCTCTCTCTCTCAAGATCTAAAATTCTTCACTTGCTCAAGTATCAAAACTCTTCTTAAGCATTTTTTGTGAGATTTAAAGGGTTTATTATATTCATGTACTCTAAAAACGAGTTTTATTTTCTGTCACTCTTGAAAGATTGAGATAATTAGTGCTTAAAGTTATACACTTAGGTAAGAGTTGATCAAACCACATAGATATTATGTTTGCTCTCTTTACTTTTTCTCTCCTTTTATATTTTGCACATTTAATTATTAATATCTTTTGTGATTGCTAGATTCAAGCGAACAAATAGAAAAACTTTTCATATAAGCAACAAAATTTAAAATATTCAATTCACCTTCATCTTGGGTTGCCTACATAAGGTTAATAAGTAGTATTAGAGCTACGATGTCCAAGTTTGATTAAACGTTAAGTGTTTAAAGCTAAGGATTAGTAATGGCAACTATAGGATCTAATAAAGTAGAAGGACTCTCTATCTCTAAGCCTATGTATTTTGATAGAAATGATTAAAGTTACTCGAAGGCAAGAATGGAGGTGTATTTTAGATCTATTAACTTTGATCTATGAAAGGTGGTCGAAAATGGTCCACGCAAACTAATAAAAATAGTAAATGGAATAGAAGTGAAAAAAGAAGAAAGTGAGTACAATGAAGAAGATAAGAGAAATGATGGGATAAATAAAAGACCAACTAACATTTTATTCTGTGCTCTTCATAGAAAACAATTAAATAAGTGTGAGCATGTGAGAGTGTACAAGATATTTGGCACATAATAGAGGTCACTCATGAGGGAACTAGTCAAGTTAAGGAGTTTAAGATTAGCATACTAATTCATAGCTATGAACTCTTTAAAATAAAATCAAAAAAGACAATTTCTAAGATGTTCACTAGATTTAATAATATTATTAGCTTCTTAAAAAATTATGGTCGCACTTATCCGACTGTTGAAATGGTAAAAAAGGTACTTAAATCTCTTCCTCCCAATTAAAAGCTAAGATGACTGCAATCTAAGAAGTAAAGAACTCAAACAAGCTGCCCCTTGAAGAACTCATGGGATCACTCTTAACCCATGAAATCGTGATGAATGAAAAAAAAAGAACAAGAAATGAAAAAGATGAAGATGATTGCACTCAAGTCATCTATCAATGAGGAGAATGCCTCTATTGTTGAGGAAAATGATGAGGATGACATAGCCCTTATCATTAGAAGTTTCAAGAAATTCTTGAAAAACAAGAAAATTTTCAAGAACAGAACAAAACACAAATAGCGAGGAAATGGGTTGAGGAATGAAGTAAAGAATGAACTTATCACATGCTACGAATGCAAAAAACTACGTCACATCCTAGTAGATTACCAATTGTTGAATAAGATCAAGTATAAAAAGAAAGTATTCAAAGTAATATGGGACGATAGTAAAAAGAGTTCCACTAATAGTGAAAGTGAGCATGAAGTTGCCAACATGTGTTTTATCGTACAAGAAGAAAAAAATGAGGTAAATAACTCTATTCTTGACACAAATTTATCTTACAATGAATTACTAAATGCATTTACAGATTTATATGAATTAAGAAAAAAAAAAACAAAATCATATGTATGAATCATTCAAAAAAAAATCATTAGTCTCAAGAATGATCATAAAAAACTAAAGAAAGAAAATGAAAAATTATATGTTAAGTTAGAAAAAGAAAGATCAAAAGAGAATGAGAAAAAGGCCATAAATGATGCTTATGCCAAATTAAGAAAAAAGCTGGATAGCTATAAGCTTTTGTTAGAAAAATTCTCCAAATGCCAAAAAAGTTTAAACATGCCTATAAGTAGCCAATGGTGTAATTTTGACAAGAGTGACCTTGGCTATATGCCCTCTAAGTTTTAGAAATATTATAAAAACTATTTTGTTGAAGTATTTTCACAACAATCATCTAAGTGCACATATTGTTGTAAGGTAGGATATATTATCTAGATGTTAGTTTTAAAAAAAAAATTGAAGTTTAAGTGAGTGCCAAAAGGAACGAATACTAACTCTCAAGGACCCATAAAAAAGTGGATACTAAAGAACAATACTTGATATTTTATTTTGTAATGGAGGATAAAATTAGGACAAATGGTATCTTGACAGTGGATACTTAAGGTACATGACAGGAAATGCATCCAAGTTCCCCTTACTTACATAAAAGAAAGGAGGATACGTCATCTTTGAAATAATTCCAAAGGAAAAATTATTAGGAATTGATAATATAGGTAATCTCTATTCTATTATAATTGAAAATGTACTCCTTATATATGGACTGAAGCATGATTTATTTATGTCAAGTACGTGATAAAAGATATAAAGTAGTGTTTAAAAAAGATAAATGCATTATAAAAGATATTAAAAGTCAAGAAAATCTATATGTGGCAGAAATATTTACAAATGTGTACATCATAGATATTAATAGATCATAGTTTAAAGATAAAAAAATATCTTACTACTAGTAATGATGCTGGACTTTGACATAAAAGATTAGGTCATGCTAGTATGGATTTAATCTCAATGATATCTAAGAGTGATCTAGTTAGTGGCCTTCCTAAACTTAGATTCAAAAAAGATAAAGTATGTGAGGCTTGTCAAACTAGAAAACAAGTTAAAAGTTTCTTTAAGCCTAAGAAACACATATCTACATCTGGCCACTACAATTGCTACACATAGATCTATTTGGACCATTTAGGACACAAAGTCTTGGCAAAAAAAATACTATACTTTTGTTTTGTAATAGTTGATGACTACTCTAGATTCACTTAAATAATTTTTCTAAGACACAAGAATGATTCCTTAGAGATTTTTGTTAAGTTCTCTAAAAGGGTAGAAAATGAAAAAGAATGTACCATAGTGAGTGTTAGAAGTGATCATAATGGAGAGTTTGATTGTGAAGAGGTTATAATCATAAATTTTTTGCTTCTAGGACATCTTAATAAAATGGAGTTGTAGAAAGAAAAAAAATAGGTTTATTCAAAAAAGGTTAAAACCATGATTAATACAAATAACTTGTCGAAATATTTTTGGGCAGAAGTGGTGAACACCACTTGTTATGTAATGAATAATGTCCTAGTTAGATTTAAAATAAAGAAAACTTTGTATGAGATATAGAAAGATAAAATTTTCAATATTAGTTGCTTTAGGATGTCTGAATGCAAGTGCTTATCCTTAATACCAAAGATATATTAGAAAAATTTGACTCTAAAACTAATATAAGCATTTTTCTAGGATACACCACCTCTAATAAAGCATATATGGGGTGTAATAACAGTACTTTAACTATAGAGAAAAAGGTTCATGTGGTTTTTAATGAATAACCTATGTTAGCATGGATAAAGACCTTAAAGATGAATACTCAGTAATCATCAATGATGTAGAGAATCTTAACATCTCCAAGGAGCCAAAAAAAGGTCATATAAAGAGATCAATAGTAATTAAAGATGAAACCTCAAAAATAGATGTAACGGTTTACTTAAAAAATTTAGAGAAAATAGAAACTATCTCATAGAACAAATCTTAGAAAGTTCATCTTAAGGGAGGAGAACAAGAGCATCCTTTACAAAAATATATGAAAATGTTGCCTTTGTATATCAAATAGAGTCAAAAGAATATCAAAAAAGGTTGAGCTAAATGAATTTTGAATGATGGCCATGCAAAAAGAATCAAATCAATTTAAGTAAAATCAAGCATGGGAATTTATTCAAAGGCTTAGTGATTAATTCATTATAGGAACCAAATGGATCTTAAAAATAAGGTAAATAAATCATGATACAGTTAGAAATAAGGATAGATTAGTTACAGAATGATATAATTAAGAAAAAGATATTAATTATCAGTAGACATTTGCACCCGTAGCTAGATTACAAAGTATAAAAATGTTGTATATTTTTACCTCTGTATAGCAACCCCTTATTTTTAAAAGTTAAGAATGTCCTAATCATATTTACAAATTAAAAAATGTCTTATATGGACTAAAACAAGCTTCTAAGGTTTGGTATGGTAAGTTTTGCACATTTTTTGTATCAAAAAATTTTGACATAAAAAAGGTAGATAATTCTTTGTTCATTAAAAAAAAAAAGATATATTGATAGTCATCTTTAGAGAACATTGAACTATGTGATGAATTTTTCAAATGTATGCAAGAAGAATTTGAGATGAACATGATGGGTGAACTTAACTTTTTCCTTAGATTACAAATTAAGCAATTAGGTAATGGAATTTATATCAATTAAAGCAAATATAATAGAAATTTACTTAAACACTTTAGAATAGAAAAAGTTAACAAGCTTGTTATTTCCATGGGCACCAACGCTAGACTAGACAAATATAAACAAGGGAATAATACAGATGTAACACTTTATGGAGGAATGATCAGATCATTATTGCATTTAACAGCAAATAGACTCGATATTCTATTTAATGTATGCATGTGTGCTAGATTCCAAACTAGTCCTAAGGAATTTCATCTTAAAGTAGTTAAGCTTTTTAGATATCTTAAAGGCACTTGGGATTATGGTATTCCAAAGATATTGGCTTCGAATTAATTAGTTTATTCAAATGCGGACTATTCAAGGTGTGTTGTAGACCATAGGAGCACTAGTGACACTTGACATTTCTAAAATTATCTCTTATTTCTTGGTTTAGTAGCAAGCAAAATTCAGTTACTTTATCTACAGTTGAGACTGAATTCATTGTTACAGAGTGTAGTTGAGCCTAAAACCTTACAAATGAAACAAACTTTAGGAGATTATGGGCTAAACTACAATAACATTAGTTTAAATATCTCTAAGAACCCAGTCCAATACTCTAGAAATAAACATATAGAAATTAGACATCATTTCTTAAGTAATCATGTCCAAATTGACATGATTTTAGAATTCATATCAACTGAAGATCAACTAGTTGACATATTTACAAAATACTTAGGAGTAAAGAGGTTTGACAAGATAAGAAGAGAATTAAGCATGAGATCTATGAATGAATTCTAAATTACAAAATAATTAAGATAAGATATCTTTTTTTCTTAAAATATTGTCAAATGTGTTATACTTTAGAAATGGTATAAAATGTCATGAAAAAAAGTTAAAAATAGGAAGAGAGGTCATCATCCCATACATTAAGCGGTGACACCACCCAAACCAGTAAGTCGAGCAATGACACCATATGCCTAGTTAGTGAGAATGAGCTATAAGTTGAGCAATATCACTATCAATTACCTTAAAACTTGTCAAATTACTCATCTAGATCTGTTGCTTTAGGGTCCAAAACCTTAAATCCCTTTATATCTTCACCTTTCTCGCAAGAAATAACAAGCAAATGAGCAAGAATGAAGTATATTGCAAAGAGAAAGGAAATGGCCTCCTTCTCTTCTCCCATCACCAACAAAGTCTCTAAAACTAGGTATGACGAGCTTCATATCTTCCTTAATTATGGGTGTAGAACAAAATTCTATAATGAATTCAGTAAGAGAAACGTTGTCATGCAGAGATGCATAAATTGTGATGACTTGCATAGTCTAAGCATCAAACCCATATTAGAAGGCATGGGGTGGCTTTTAATTTGTAATGTAGATTTGCCATTTATCCAAAACTAGTTGGAATTTCCTTTCAAATCTTAGGGTAGATGTTACTAGATTTTTTATCTCTCGTAATGTGGGAAGAACTAACATGAGATTTCAACCCACGATTAGGCCATAATCTTAAATATTTCACATGTAAGTCCTAATGTATATAAAAATAGGTTACCGCTGAGGTTGAAAAGCATGATTATAACTCCATGATTGACATATTAAGCGCATACAAACAACCTAAGAGATATGGAATAGATAGTTGCTTTAATGCCTAAATTAGGGTTATTCATCATGTCATGGGACACATTATTCTTCCAAGGGCTAGTCATCGAGATAAGGTGACCAAGATTGATGCCTATATTTTGAACAGACTCTCTATAAATGAACCTTACAATCTACCATACATAATGGTATAGGACATCACTCATACTGTTAGACACCAAAAATCTCATTTTGCCTTATAGAAATATTTTCACTAAAACATTCATGCATTTCGGACTCAACTTTCATTCATCTTTAGAGAAACTTACTTTGAAGTCTAAGAATAACATTTCATCCACTACTCTCATACACATGCATCTCAAAGAGGTCTCCTTAGAGTTTTGTATAAGTACTAAAAAGGAACTAATTAGGGATAGAGACTATTTGGTCTTAACATTTAAGCGGAGGAGATGGATGCTAAATACAATATTAGGTTTAGCATCCTTGAGTCCCAGTTGAGCTCAGTATGCTCTAATATGAGTGAGATGGCTAATAGAATCAACAGGATTGAAGAGTTGCTTCGTAGCTAGTTTTATTATCCATGAGATAGTCCCTAGCACACTACAATAGCTTAGTTTTTAAAATAAAAAATTTAAAGGCTTTGTCATTTTGTATTTAGTATGGTGTATTGCTCGTACAGCTTAAAGTTGATGTTTTATACTTTTGAATCTTCTTTTAGACTATAATAATGAAAGTTACAATTTTTTCCTATGTGTTATTTTGATTTGAATAAAGTTTATCACAACACAAATAATTAGCTAATGCATTAGATACATGAATTTTATGATTTAAGTTGTTGAATGGTATTGAAGTGCATTGGGTCTTGAATTTGATGGATGGAAAAGCTTGGTTGAATACTTATTGAAATGTGTTTTTGAGTAATATTATTGAACATCTTTCAAATGATATTCCTTAATTGTTGCATCTTACTTCTTTTTGCATCATTATTGTTTTCCATCGTTAGACAAATGAGCTTGTCTTATTAAAATTAGAGGGACTTTCTTTCAAACAACTTAATTGTTTCCTTTTAAACTCTTCTTCTTCTCTTAACAATGGGGAGGTATAAACTTAGAGACTTTATGTCTTATAGTTTTTATGCTTTTATCAATTTTTTGACCATTGGCTATTGATATCTCTTAAGTATATTGATAGAAACTCGAATGTAAATTTCGATGGTCATTCTGAATGGAAGCTATATCAACCTATAACTAGGTATAACAACCACGTATGAGAAAGATCACAAGTAAGTTATGTTCAAACTTTTTTCAATTATGTTTTAAAGCAAACAAGTTAAAAGCATGCAAGTCTTCAAACTGGCTTTCTTTATGCTTTCAGACTTGTTCATTCTTGTGTTCGTGGTCTTGAATAAGTTATTTTCGTGTCCATAACAAGTCTAACACATTAACTAGCCATTTTTCTTGAGCATCATCCTTTTTTGTTGATCTCGAAAGGTGAAGAACATATATGGGTATATAGAAGACATTTCTTAAGCATACAATCTCATAGTTGTCTAGTAAAAAATTAGGCATGATTAAAAATGGCATGGTAAAATGGTTTAGCAACATACTGAAATAGGGAATGACATAAGTTAAGCAAAGCACATGAGCTACTAGAAACCATCAATATGACATGCTTAGAATTTTAGATTCTCTACATTTTTATTTAAAGTGTTTGTCATCAAAAAAAAAAAAATTGTTAGCCCCATAGTCTCACCTGATGAAAATGTGATGATGTATTTTGATGATAACAAATAACTTTGAAACTAGTATTTTAAATAAGATGTAAAGCTTATGTTGAAGATGCTTACAGATACGTAACAAACAAAGAAGCTTGGAGATCAAGTAAGTAGACTAGGATCTTTAGGAACTTATGCACATCTCCCTGTGCTTAAGATAGTTTTTATTTGTATATGTGGCAATAAGGATCTAAGCAAAATCGTGTCTTTATAAAAGAATTTCAAATCATAAAGAACTCTTCATAAAATGAAAGATGTGTATGTTTTTCAAAGCATCAGAAAGTCTAGAATTTTAAGAAAAACCTAAAAAATACTTGACCAAGCTAGCAAAGCTAAAGACTTGTACAATTGCCCAAACTATTACCTTGGTAGGTGATACCACTCAATAGATGTTGCTACCAATCAACTTACTGTCCTGATAGGTGCTACCATCCAAACATGTCTAATTTGAATTTAAAGTGAGAGTATAAAAGGACCTTAAAATAAAAACATATGGGATTAATTTTTGAAAAGCACAAATATTGATATAGCTTCTCTTTCTCAAGATCTAAAGTTCTTCACTTTCTCAAGTATCAAAACTTTTTTTAAGCATTTTTTATGAAATCAAGAGCTTTATTATACTCAATGCTTTAAAAGAGAGTTTCATTTTTCATATCACTTTTAAAAAATTGGGATAGTTGGTAAATGAGGACATTCACCAAAGTTATAGATGTTTGGTTAAGGTTAAACCAAGGTATTGTTTAAAGAAATAAAAAATCTTTAAGCTTGGCTTGAAGTCATGGATATAGGCAAGGATTGGTCGAATCACGTAGATATTTGTTTGCTCTCGTTACTTCATCTCTTTTTTTATATTTTACACATTTAATTATTAACTATTTTATGTGATTATTAGATTCAAACAAATAAATCCAAAAACTTGTATATGTAATTATTAATTATCTTATCTTCCTCGATAATTATTTTTATTAAAAAATTTACACTTGTCAATTTTCTCTCATTCTCTTTTAGTAAAATTGGAAAACAATAAATATTTAATTCAAAAATTAGCAAGTTATTGTGGGTATTCAAGATGTAGAGATGTCCTTTTGATCTTGATGCAACTCCAATGAAGTTTAATTCGCTAGCGGATGCTCATTAGACTTGATGAGGTTTAAGACTTTTTTTTTTTGGCTAGTATCAATTTACTAGACATCAAAGGTCAATCCTTTTGAGATAATATTCATTCACAACCATACTTTGGACACTCTACTGAAGTAACAAACCTAAATCGATATCTTGATTCTAATGCCTCCAATTGATGCTACCTCACCGTCTTTACAGGTTCAGATTAAATTCATATTGGTGAGTTTGTCAATTGAACACATTGGACATTCTAGTTTTACTTCTCCTTTCAATTTTAGAACCCCCACCCTAACTCTTATTTAATTATTACTTTTTATCATTAAAAAAAATTGTTTTCTCTCTTCTTGTAGCATATATGATCTAATGAGTTTTGTTATATATTTTATCCACTTTTATCTTTAAAAGGTTAGTATTTTTTTACTTTTACTTCTAATATTTTGTCAAGCATGTTCTTACTTTCTTGAATGAATAAACAGAGCTTTTTTTTTTTTTTTTTTTAGTGAAGCAAAATATGTAAATTGACATTTCACTTAATTTTTACATTTTTTAATTTTAATATAAAACTTATAAAAACAAGCAAAAGATAATTTGATAAAATAATATTTTTTTAAAAATGACTTTAATGTATTTATTTTAAAATTTTTACTATACAAAATGGTATTTATATTATTTTTTATTTTAATTATAAATTATATCATTAATCAAACAAAATAAATTTGATATAAAAAATTTTCTTCATAAAAAATATGACTCTGTTTGTTGTAAAAAGATTTTATTATATAAATCATTATTTATAAACTAATTAATAAAATTATAGATATGATATATATATAATATGAATAATCACTTTTTAAATTATAATATATATAATTTTTATTTTATAAAATATTTATACAATATTAAATTAAAATTACAGTATAATATTAAACTATTCATGTGCATTTACATAAATCTTAAATTAATTTTTTCAAAAACTTACCATAAATCAAATCTAACAAAGAATCTTAATACTTAAGATTTTTATTGATTTAATAAAATAATAATTTTTTGGTTTTGAAAATATCAACAAAAATCATATCTAGGGAAGAATTTATCCAAAAGAAAGATGTTGATTTCACTTTCATGCGTATGAACTAAGCAAGATTAGGATAACAGTCATACAAATCACATGGGTATATACTAATCAATTTCCTTTCGGGTTTAAGAGTTTACAAAAATATGCATATTAACCAAGGCTACTGAACAGAACCAGAAAATATCAGCTTGAGCAAGTGATGAACTTGGGCACTTAATGAGGATTAATACTTACACTATATATTATAACTAAGGAGAATAATAACAATACAATTGCTGATCCCCCTTAGCACTGAAGGAGCAACTTTTCCAGTCCTAGAAATACCAAGAACAACAGGCAAGGATAGACCAAACAAAATCTCAGTCCAAGGCAGAAAAGTTATTCTATTTAGGAAACACTAGAAACACTTAACAGGGTGAGAAGGCTAACTTTGAGAGCTTATGCGGTAAAGCCACCATTTCGGTCATTCTTAGACTTGAGTCTTTTCTTCCTCAGCCTCTCTGCAATGGCAAACGCCAGTTCTAGTGACTGCGATGCATTCAATCTGGGGTCACAATGCGTGTGATAGCGCGAGTTCAAATCATCAAATGTTATAGTCTTTGACCCTCCAACGCACTCTGTGACGTTTTGCCCTGTCATCTCCAGATGAACGCCTCCAGGGTAGCTCCCTTCTTGCTCATGAACATCAAAGAACGCTCTCAACTCAGCCTGACAAATCAAAATCTCTTGTTATTAGTCCTGGAAGCCTGTAGTGACAAAACAAATTGTTCTGATCATATATAAGCAATGCCTGATTTCTTACCCTGATTGCATCAAATGGTCGAGTCTTGAGACCACACGGAGCCTTGATTGTGTTTCCATGCATAGGATCACTCACCCAAGTGACAATAAGCCCAGCCTGGCGTACAGCCCTAATCAGGTGAGGTAGTTTCACCCTCATGTTGTCCGCTCCCATTCTGGTGATTATTGTCAGTCTTCCGGGCTTGTTGCTAGGGTTAAGAATCTCACATAATCTCACAAGCTCCTTAGGATCCATCTTATCACTCACCTACATGACAACTGCAGCTATTAATAACCAAATAGAACCACCAGTTGGTGCTTGAAAGTCTCAAACAATAAGATAGAAAAGAAAAACCCAAAAAAGAAAAGTTATAGTTAGGCACCAACAACTCAGAAATCATATAACTTTGAGTTCCTGATTCAGTTAAAGAAATTGGGTCAGATAACCAATTCAACTTAGACAACTTCTGAAAGTTAAAGATCTTTGATCCAGTCAGATCCATTGCGATCTTTCCACTTCATCAGTTACAGGCACCTATAACCCAAAAGTTTTCTCAAATTAACACAAAACTGCATCATGATGTTAGCTCTTCCATGCTCCAGCTCCACCTGAAAATCAAAAAATATTGCCAGCTCCCCGCACAAGAGAAGTATAGGGTTATATCCTCTAAAAGTTGTTTAAGATCTTTACAAGAAGAGATGGGATAATGTGACATAAAGAATAGATTTCAGATTAATTTTCAAACTCCTCCATGACCTTTCCACAGGATCATAATCAGATCAACAAAACACCCTTCATGCATGTGAAAGTTACAACCAGTACCAACCTTAATGCCAAGAGGATTGGATACACCTCTAAGGAATTCAACATGTGCTCCATCCAACTGTCGAGTCCTCTCTCCTACCCAGAGCATGTGGGCAGAACAGTCATAATAGAGACCAGTTGTTGAATCCTCCCTGGTCAAGGCCTGCTCATATGGAAGGTGAAGACATTCATGAGATGTCCAGAACTCAATTGTCTTCATTATGGGATGATCAATAGTAAGGCCAGCAGCAGCCATAAACCCTAGAGCTTCGTCTACTCTCTGTGCAAGTTCCATGTACCTGTTCTTGACCAAGTGAAGCCATTAAAGAAAGTTCAGGTAAATATACAAAATCTGCAGCCGTTAATGTTCCAATGCCTGAATCTGTGAACCATTCTAATCAGTTATAAATAGCACAAAGTTTGTTGACTATCAGATGCCAGAAACCAATTTAGCTAAGCAGTACAGTCATTGTGAGATGCAGAAGAATATTTTAAGCTACATGGTTCAAGATAACCAAAAATAAAAAAATAAAACTTTTAAGACACTGTTGGCCCACACAGGACTCATGTAGGTGGGACCAGTTATAGTTTAGAAATTGCACTAGTTGCGGCATTTGACATTCAGGAAAGAATAGCTAGAAAGGTAGGTTAAATTCAAGAAACTTTAAATCGATCTCCCAGTGAGAATTGCATAAAACCAGGATAAACTTGAAAGTACCTGTCTCCTTGTTCACTACGTTGCACAAAATCAAGATTCCATTTAGAGACTCTCTGAATGGCAGCATATCCACCAGTTGAGAATGCTCTAAGCAGATTCAATGTGCCAACAGATTGGAGGTAAGCCCTGATCAACCTTTGTGGGTCAGGTGTTCTAGATTTCTCATCAAAAGCATCTCCATTGATGTTGTCTCCTCGATAACTTGGGAGCTGCACACCATCTTTTGTCTCAATTGGATCAGACCTGGGTTTTGCAAATTGACCTGCCATCCTTCCAACCTGTCATATAATTCATGAGTCACCATTTCATATAAATTGCCCTTATAGAAATCATGACTCAGAGTCAGAAACTTCAAATATTTGAATGCCCTGAAATTTTCATTTACATTTCAGATACTTTTCACTTTTAAGAGGATGATACATGCTAAGGGTCTATAGCTTCAGTCCAACTTGAAGGCCACAATAACAATGGGTATCCCTCTATCTAAACACAATTCATTGGTGAAACACAGGGATCATGGTAGAGGATCATCAAACTTGCCAAGCCATGATGACAAGAGTAGAACATCCTAAACAACGGGCAAGAGCTCTCTATAGAAATACTGGAAACATGAAAAACATAGGCAAAACAAAGAGTGTCAGAACCATTTTCCCATATCACAATATCCCACTTTCTATCACCCAAAAAATAAATCATTTAAAACAAAACCATAATCAAATAATAAAACACCCAAAAATAAAAAAGCACACCCCCCTAATAAAAAATATCAATGACTGGCATATTCAAGCAATAACCACATGATCGAGACCATTATAAAAGTGAAACTAAGCTCACCGAAGCCAGAAAACAAAAAATGCATACAGAAATGCATATATCATATAATTTTGTACCTTGATGATGGGCATTTGGGCACCAAAAGTGAGAACCACGCCCATCTGGAGCAAGACGCGGAAAGTGTCCCTAATGTTAGTACCATTGAATTCCTTGAAGCTCTCCGCGCAATCCCCTCCTTGAAGCAGAAACGCTTTCCCAACTGCCGCATCCGCAAGTCTCTCCTCCAGTTCCCGCGCTTCGCCCGCGAACACGATGGGCGGGAACGAACCAATGGTGCTGAGGACCGACTCCAGCTCGCCAGCATCCGGGTACTCCGGAAGCTGGTGAGCCGGCTTCGACTTCCAGGTGTCGGCCGCCCAATTAGCCGGCCCATGGGTGTCTTGAGTGGAAGGTGAGGGGAAGGAGACAGCGCTTACAGTGAAGGGACGAGATCTTCTGGTGGTGACGGGTACTTGGACGGAGGAGATACTTGGGCTGGAAGGGAGTGGGGTGGTTGAATGAGAAAGTAGCGATTTTGGGGAGGCGAGATTAGCAGTGCCTGTGAGAGCCATAGCTGTCCAAGGAGATACCGCGAGAGAGACCGCAAGAAGGAGACGGAATGATTAACATAGCAATAAGTCTTCTTGGATATTTTAGAAATTCTAACCTTTACCATTTTTTCGCACAAAACGACAGCATTTTCACCAGTAGCTTGCCTGGCAATACTTCTTTCTGTTCTGTAACTTCCTATTAATTGATACAGAGGCAGAAGAGGAACAAAGCCATATATTTCCAACAAATTTTTTTTTACATTATACCATAAAATGGCAAATCAGTACATTTAATTTAAAAATTACAATTAAATAGTAAAAAATGCAAGATGGGCAGACTAGTAGACCTCCCTAATCCAATCGAAACATTGCATAAAGCTAAAATCCTTTTGACAAATCACTACAAATGGTAGACAAACTGTCCCTGACTATGAGACTAATATGCAGACTACAGCAAGGTAGGATACTTGGCATCAAGGAAGTCTCGCAGAGTTCGAGCAGCCTTCTGGCCACCCATCAGTTCAGCTAACTTCTCCATGGGAAGAACTGCAAGCTCTGCCAAGCTGTTACACCCATCCATTATCACCCTGTAGTTAGAATCAGTAACGCCTGGAAGCCGTCTGAGAAACTCCACAGCAGATGTATTGTAGTTTTCAGCTCTGCCATGGACAAAGTAGTGAGCTTATTAGCTTTTGATTGAAGAGAAGTAGATAAGCTTGTATCCCCATGCCCTCTTGGGACATGGATCTTCTCATTCAAATAAAGAAAGTGAAATAGTTATTACATATGTTTACCTCACGTCATTTTCCACAATCCCTTCTTCTGAGGGGACACCAACTCTGATTGCTTTGGCCTCATCAGGCTCATCTTGATTTGCCTTTAGAGCAGCAAATGTTTCGGCAGTTGCATATAAGCTGCGAGACCAGATGATACGCAGACGGGGAAAATGAAGAACAAGCAATGACAGCTTGGAAATGATATTGTTCGGTGTGACATCATCGCTAATATCACTTGCAGACTAGACATGAGTTCAATGAATTGAATCAGTAAAATATGAGTTTACTCTGAGAGAATTCTTAAAATAAGATTGAAATGGAAAGATCACCTGAAATGAAAAACTTTTGTCTTGAGAGAACTCGATCAGAAGAACAGGCAACCTATAATACCGCACCATAGTTTCAACTTGGTGGTATAAGCGGCCTGAGGTAAAGCTCATGAAAAGATCTTGGATACTTTTTCTTTCTACACATATTAATGGTGAGAGGATATAGTCCCCAACCTCTAAGGTCACTGGAATTATGCGAATGCCCTTTTGGTGAAGAACATTTGGAAGGCTACTCATGAACTCCCTCATGTCAACTATGACCTAGAGAAATAGAGAAGTTTCAGAATTGAACACTTATTGGCAAGCAAAAGAGTCTCTAGGCAACTTACAATATCACACACCTGCATTTCTTTGTCAGCTTCCTTTCTTCCACCTGCCTTTCTGGTTATTGAGTTTTGAGAACTTGAAGCTTGTGAGTCTACAGAAGAATTCCATCCAAGGCCAAGCCCATCCTGATCCATACCAAAGTGATATCCACAAAAGAGAGAAATATAAGCGATTCAATTGCCCAATGATTGAGGTAAGGCATGACAAGGGAAGAGCTACTGTAAAGAAGACGGGCAATCACGGCTTCCTTCTTTTCTGACTTTGGTGCTAAGAATTGAATACATAGATTAAGCTAACAGTTCCATTAAAAAAGGAGAAGAGTTCCAAACAACCAGAGTGAAAAGTATCTTAATTTCTATTAAATAAGCATCAGCATCACTTTTAAGCCAGCTATGTCACGCAGATCAAAAGCAACCCAACAGATCATAATGGAAAGAAAAGCAATCATATCAAAGCAAAGAATCCATACAAATATCATAAACAATAAGGATAAGAGAGCACTTTAAGAGGATAAACCTGATCAACTGGGATCATCATCAATGATTTTTGCCTGATTAAAGATTCAAATGCTCCATTTTCCTTTCGTATGCTTGCCTCAAACTTTTGCACCTCAGTCGAACCTTCGTAGAAAAGAAAATAAACTTTTAACTTTTTAGAGGGATTCTCAGCTTTGTACACCTCAATTTCCCTGACAAAAGTCATGTCTGGATGGTAAACAACGATTACAGAAGGCTTTAAAATGTCAAGTATAGGCTGATCACTTTCTAAAGCACAGAAGTGTACTGGTGGCAATGGCTTAGAATCTCCCAACTGGTTAGCCTCAGCCTCTTGACGTGCACCTTCAGAATAATCACCTGCAACAGATGGATTTATTTCATCTTTTTTGCCTTCATTTTCTGAACCAGATATTTCAGGTTTGTCATCTGTTACTGCTTTTTTATTGCTGCTATTTTTATTTCTGGAACGCCGATTGTTTGCTGACCCCTTTCTATCCCTTACTTTTCCTTTCCCTTTAGAGTGCACTCTGTTGCCAACTTGAGGCTCCAGATCATCTCTTGCAGCATTACCCTCTTTACCTAGTTTCCTTATCTCTGATGCTGCAGCCAACAGAGCATCATGCTCCTGCTTGCACACACTACTAGCTTCTGCATTCTGAGCAGGTATTACAGGCACAGCTCCATCAAGAATCCCAAAACCCTTGGGAGTCTTTGGTTTCTTTTTTTGAGGTGTTTGCGCCCCACGCAGCTCAACCTTGCTCAGTAAATACTTCTCCCATTCTTCCCGCATGACCTTTAAAAGAAAATAAACTACAAACTCATTATATCGAACATGTCAATATTTAAGGCCAGACTGGCCAGTTATATTATCAATGATGCTGTGAACTGCCTTGTCTTTTTTTTTTTTTTTTTTTTCCTTATGTATCCCTTCATATAGTGGAACTACTAAAGCTTAATACTGTGAAGTTCAATTATCATACAGCATAGTTATTAAAAGCAGAGTAGCACCAAGGACTATGCACGATATAATATCCATAGAAGGTTAAGTTTTGGAATGAATGAATATTTCTCAAAATTCAGCTCATACCATTAAACAGATGACCCAAATGCAGCACCTACCTGCCCCTCAACAGAAGAAAAAGAAAACCAAAAGGATTTATACTTCACTAACAGGAATCTAAGAAAATCAGCAAGTACTCAGTTGATTTTATACAGGCAGCATTCATTAATGTATGACAATTGCCAAGGATTTGTCTTTAAAATGGAGGAACTCTGAACAGGGCACTAGACCAAGGCAATCCTGTAAAGGTTCCAGGAATGATAACAATAATAAGAACATTGCATAGAAATTGAGCATAACACAAAAGAAAGTGACAAAACCTTTTGGGGGCTGTTAGTTATGCAATCTTCAAGCTGCATGCATGAACGTTCATCTTTGCAAGCCACTAGAACAATGCCATTGTCATCATCTTGCCCTTCAGATATAGATTCTCCTCCAGATAATGCTTGCTTTTGTCTTTCCTCTTCTATCTCTTCAAGAACCTCCTGTAATACAACCATTGCACTTAAATTTAGGTCAAGCTTTCCAATAATTTAACCATTTTTCGCCCATAAGAGTCGCTGTTCAAATTGGAGGCAAAAAGAAATAAAGCAAGGAGAAAAAAAAAAAGAAGTAGCAACAAAGGAAACAACAAAAGTAAGATTATTCTTCAAATTGCAGACCATACAAATTGCTACTAGACATATGGTCATAAGTTAAAATGGTTTCAGTGGCTAAAAGCAAATACAACCAAAAATAGCACTGAAACAGGGACTCACTCACTCACACGTAACACCTTCCACTTTGGTGCCTCCTCCAAAACTTCCTCAAGAAGAACCCCACTAGCTGTACTTCTTGCAGCTGTACCAGCATCTGCTAAAAACACATGAATAGAAAAGAATAAGAAGGTATGTAGATACTCAACCATGCAATCTCATTTTGTTGTTCTCCGTGCTTTCCATTGAGATCTTTTAAACTTTAACAAGCTCTCCATGCTAAGCAAGAATTAAGCCAAGATATAAGCAACAGCAACAGTTGTGCAGAAAGGAAAAGAGATCGGGAAGACCTTACCATCTTTCTCATCATCCTCCTCCTCATCCTTTGACTTTCTCTTTCTGCTTGTTGTGCTCTTAGCCTGCCCATTCAATTGCACATCACCTGGCCTCATAAAATGATAAACTCTCTTCTTTGCATAGTCAAATATCTTATAGCTCGACTCTGCAAATAACCAGACAGACCTAAAGCTTTCTGACACTCTCAATGTATCCAAGTACTTCAAAAAACTCACTGCATCATACCTGAGCCAATAAATTATACACATTATTCCCCATGACCTACCAGAGGAAAAGAAAATTACGGAACATTTCAACTCACATTTTTTTCATGAGAACATTTTCCTCAAAATAAGGAAATATAAAGTAGGAAAATCGAAAAACAGAGTTCACTAGTTCTCAAAGACCGAAGAACTTCACCTAAAACCATGGTACTGAAATTTTTAAAAATCTAAAGTTGTCAACTTTTTCTTAATAAATAGAAGTTGTTCACTTTGGTCATAACCCAATAATACCCACAAGTACTAGTAACTAGAAAGCAAGTGAAAGAAACAAGTTATCATTCAAATTCAACAAAAGCAGCTCACCCAATTG
Organism: Moringa oleifera; assembly: GCA_021397835.1. Lineage (NCBI taxonomy): Eukaryota > Viridiplantae > Streptophyta > Magnoliopsida > Brassicales > Moringaceae > Moringa > Moringa oleifera. Next base: position 4,301,797 of record JAJFZO010000566.1, read on the forward strand.
CAACAAAGAGATTACAAGGAAAATAAGAAAAAGAAAAAGAAAAAGAAGAAGAAGGTAATAATAATCTAAATACCGAACAAGATAATCCAATAACTTCCTCAAAGTCTTCAAATCCGAAACAAGTTGCTTGGTCTTCTTCCCCAGAATATGCCAAATCGGGTCCAACTGCCTCCTCACAATCTCATCAAATGACTTGAACAACCCATTCTCCACTGTGAGATCCTCCACGTCCACCTTATTGGTCTTCCTCATTTCCTTCAAGCACGCGCCCATGACCTCAATTATAGCCTTCTGTATTCCCAGCATGTACTTCGTCATGGGCACCCTTATGTCCACCACGAGTGGCGGATCCCTCTCGAGCTCCTCTGAAACGTTGACCTGGAACCTAGGCCAGAGGTGCAGCCTCCTTAAGAACAACCACCTCATGGTCCTCTCAGCCTTGGCGAACCCTGCGACCATGGCATGAGGTTTGTCAGAGAAGGCGCGGACGTACACGGCGCGGTTGAGGGACTTGACTATTCGGACGATGAACGCCTCGGTTGAGGTCTCGCTGAGGGCGTGAACATTGAGGATCACGATGCCCGCAAGAGAGGAAGTGGGGAGCTTTTGATTGAGGAGATCGACAATGAGGATGCGAGGGGTGATGAAGAAGACACGGCCCGAGGAGTAGAGAGAGTGGCGGTAGTGGGCGGGAAGCTCGGCGGTGATCTCCGAGGGGGAGGGAGCGGGAGACGAGGAGAGGAGGGAGAGGTGGTGAAGGATCTGGTACTTGAGGGAATGGGAAGCGGCGGAAAGCAGTAAGAGGAGGGTACCCTGGGAGGGAGAGTGGAGGAGGAGGAGAGAGGAAAGGAGTTTGGGAAGAGAGAGACCAGAGGAGAGGATCACAAGGCCGCCATTGGGGTCTTCTAGGAGGTCTCCGATTATCTGTTGGTGGAACTGTAGGACCATCTCCTACTCCTTATACGTTATCTATTGTGGCGGTGCCGGTTGTTGGAATGTTAGGGTTTGGCGGGAAGAAGAGGAGTTAGGGGGCGGCCGTGGACCTGGGGTTGGTGGTGTTTACATGTCATACTGAAAGGTCGTTTTTAAACAAGGAAGTGGGCTCTCGGTCAAAACTGAAAGACTTAAAAACATCTCACAGTGAAATAAAAGCCCTTCCAGCTCATATAATTCTCAAAAATTCCATTTTTACATTTGAACTTCTTAATCAAGAGAATAAGATCATGCTATTGCTCCAAAAGAAAAAAAAAATTCAAGTACTAAGACAGAATACATCAAGAATAAGCAAAACTGCAGAAAACCAGAACTGTAATATGAACACCAAGAACAAAAGAAGAGTTCACTCTAACTTTCTGTTCCCATTTGAATTAAGGTCTCCATGACTTGTCGTCATTCTTCGCAACACCAGGCGAACAGGGTTTTCCAGAACAGATACGTTGATGTTGTTCCAGACATCTGATTTGGTGGGGAGATGCGCAATCTTTTCTGCGATCTCCATGTCTTCAGGAAGAACAGAACCAAAGACAGGGTACGTTTTCTTCCACTCTGGATGGTTTGCCAGGCTTATGAAGAACTCTGGACCAGAACCAATCCAGGCAACTGAACCTCTTGTTACGGTAGGGCAAAACTCAGCTGGGATCTGCTTGAATGTGGTTCCTTGGGCTTCAAGTGTTCCTTGAATCAGTGCAAATGGAGGACCGAAAGGAGCCTGGGAATTTTACATTCAAAGCTTTGAGTTACGACACAAACCCACAAGAAGTTCACATGATCAATGCAGAAAAGAATATAAAATCAGTTGCCCGTATAAAATTTTCACAAGGAAACAGCAGATGCAATGATTTAATGGGGTGAAAATGCAGAATTTTACAATGGGATAAGCAAATCAGTCTTCCAGGGCGTGATGGAGTAGTCATTGCTGTCAATTACAAGTTGAAGTATACTGATTCAGCAGAACAGACATCAACAAGAAATCTAAAAGCCCATGAGAGATATGGATGAACTTTATATTCTGAGAGGTGAAAAGACATAAGATTAGAGATTGGGTCTTACATTTCTTATGTGGTTTCCATCTAAATCCCAAGATTGGCCACGGCCTTCGGCACGATAGAATTGGCAGCCTGCACAATGTCGCAATGCCAATAACTCGAGAATGTAGGACACAGAGAGAGGAGCACAGTCTGGATGAAGCTGCAAAATCCAGATCACCGTCAACCTTCTGGTAAAAGATGAATCATTGTTGCTTAACACAAAAGAAAACTACACAGTTTCAGAAATCAGGAGGACCCTTCTGAGCCTCGGTAATCCCGGACAGGCATGTTCCACCACTGAATTGAAATGCAGAAAATAAATCATATACGTAATTCACGATGATAAACTCCTTTCAAATGGTTTAGGCCTAACCAGTTGGGGAAGGGGAAAGCAAAGAGAGCTGCCATTAGGAGGCATGATCAAGTTGTTAATTATAAACCAAACATAAACTTACAGCAATTTGATAGATAAACTTACAGCAATTTTGATGACTTAAAATATGGATGATGCACTCTGATAGTCCGTAAGCAGTCAAACAAATGCCTTTTATTCATTAATCTAGTATCCAAGGTGTTGTTTCCCCAATTTTGATACAATATCTATCTCACCACTCAAAATAATAGCAGATTTGTTGGACAAAAACCCAAAAACAGAATCATCTCCAGAATGAGAATCTGAATAAAGCTTCAATCTAAATCAGATATGTTTTTCTCTTTTCATGAACAGGATGACATTAGGTCTAGATTTATATTACATCTTGTTGGTGGTTCAGCAACTAATATGGAGCTAAGAAGAGAATCATAAGACAGGAACAAAGTTGTTGAAGGATGTTGACTATCATTCACGAAAACTTCATTGTGAAATTTTACATTCTGCAGAAGGTATGTCAAACTTTAAGGAAAGAATAAAATGTCAAATGATAACAACCCTGCATACAGACATGACAATGTTTTACAAATAGTAAGGAATGTTTCAAATTATAGCCTGAGGAGGCTATGTAAATTCAGAAAATAAAACATCAGACAATTTGGTAACATTGTCAGAGGTGCCCATGAAACAAATTTGAGACAACCAGTTTTTAGAACCATAAGCCACCTCATTTCCTGGGCATTTGACTAAAAAGCGCGAGCCTGTAAGCCATTCGATATAAGATGCACATTTACCTAAGCAAGTCAATATTCACACCTAGTTTTCATACTTGAGTGCTTTGTTTTCTCACGAGCAAGTCAATGTTCACACCTAGTTTTCAAACTTGAGTGCGTTGTTTTCTCACCAAGTGCACAAACTCTAGAACTTCCAAGGCTTTGCTCAGTAGATTCCTCATCAAAGGCCATGATTCTATAGTTTACCTTTTTGATAACCGTGGTATCCAATGAAATTCCCTCTGTTGTTCTCCCACTTGGGGTCCAACTGACTAAGCCATGGGGCCGGGTGTGTCAGGAAGAAGCCACATTCTCAGGTAGGGTAGCATTTCAATGGGGAATCAAACGCTGGCCACTTCGAACCTTTTGTTCGTCGTTAACTACTAGGATACACCGACTTGGGTGATTCTATACTGTATTTTAAGTTCTAAATTCTTTATCAAAAACAGTTACGGAATCAGGTTAACCACACACTGGAAGGGAATACCGAAGATTCATCCAGTCTGAAAATTTGACACACAAATTTTCAGTGCATGAATAACTTTCATCTTTTCTTGAAATTTCAAATGCATGAATGAATATCAGTGGCATGAAGGATAGCAGCTTCCTAAATATATGAAGAGTAGGAATAAAGACCTGCTAAGACCACATGCACTCACTTTTACATGAAGCGTACCATACTCTGTTTCCATGCCAATAATGCCCTGGAAATAGAAACCACAGAAATTTACATCAGCTCCGAAGACACAAATGGTAATGTCTAATATCTGAAATTTTGAGCAAGAGAATAGACATAGTCAGCAAAGTACATAAAAAAGAAAATGCAATAATTTATTTTCCAGCAAAGATGCATCCAATGAACACGTCAGGAAAGAAAAGTAAATAGCTAAACAATATGCTGTGGTCTCACAACAATTTATCACTCTTTCTACCGTCAGATAACTAAAAAAGGAACTAGCTACGAAAGATCAATGTTCCCACTGGAAACAAAAGATGGTGTTGCAGAACCATTGACGTTCAAAATCAACTAAGACTAGTTTCTTTGCTTGAGGCTCATGCATATCTCCTTATGTTTATTAGAGGGAAAAGATAAAAACAACTCATTTTCAAACAAAACAGAAAAATAGACAATTTAAATGCTCGAATACTAGGAATAACTAGAGCAAAATGATGTCCAATAAATGCGGGATTATGCATTGAAAAAATGTTATTTTCTTTTTAAATGGAAAAGAAAAGACTGCAGGATGAGATAGATAAATCCCAAGATTTTCATAACAGTTGAATACCTCTCCTCTTCCAAAGATGAGCCCAGAAGTCCACATAACTGTCTGCCCTGCTTCCTGCCGATCAGGGGCAAGGACATCCTTTTGTTTCTTCAACCAACACTGACAAGATAAAACAAAACAAAGGAAAATGAAACATTATCTTCGGATTGAAACTATATCATATTCAGAAATTTTATGCATCCAAGATAAGTAAAAGTTCTGCAGATACAGCAAATAATCGACTCATGCCAAATTAATTTATTGCCAAGCATGCAATTAGATCATCAAAAACTTATCTGGGATGTTACTTCTCAAGTTGACATCCCAACTAAGATACTATTCTATTTTCACTGTTGATTAACTCCTTGATAGTATAGCTTGGATCATTCGGTAAATTTATTTTAAAATACAGAAGATAATTTTGAGCAAATTTCACACCGCAAGAAGATCACAGCAGCCAATCTGTGTCTGATCAATCAAAGTTTTCGAAATGAAAAAATAGATATCCTTAGTTATAGATGCACAATCCCCAATTCAACTAGATTTTGAGCAGTTGAGACTGCAAGACTGATTCTAGCAATCTGCAACAAATGAACTCACAATGTCAAAGAACTTGACAATTCGCTAAAACCTACTACCCAGAAAACCAAATAAGGGAAGCCTACAAAACCTAGTCCCGCAAGCTCACCCAGAAGCGTAAATTAAGAGCAAATCCAATAAACTAGAAACTCACCTCACCATATTTTGATCCACAAGCTTCCTTGTTCCCACAAAAGACCCAAGAATCACACAAGCAAGGCCCATCACTGCCACTACACATCTCCTTACAAGCATTGCAACACTGCTCGGAAGAATTGAACTTGAACTCGGAGCCCCACTTGACAGCAGGGCCCCATAACTCCAAATTATCAATCCCTTTACAACACCCACCATCCTTTGCCGCAACATCTCTCAACAGATCACCACTTCCACTCTCCTCAGCCAATGACAGAGACTCAAAGCTCGAATTTGGAGAGTTTGTGTTGGGTCGGAGGATTGTAGAGAGGATAGTGTACACCAAAGCACATGAGATCAGACCCACCACGAGAAGGACAATAGAGGTGAAACGAGCGGGCTCCAGATCGTTTTGCCTTCGACCCATCAGAGTGTATAGAGCGAAAACAAGCACCCAGATAGCGAGTTTGGTGTCCCAGATCGTGGAGAGAGAGAACGAGAGGATTCAATTCCTGGATGCCGTTGACTTGAAAACACAGAAGGATAACAGGAGGAAGAGTAGTCATGGACAAGCAGGGATTTATAATAAAAGAGAGCGAGAAACACCGGAGTTGGTAAGTCAATGGCTACATCTGGAACCTATAACGCAACTCGGCATCTATTTTTAGCTGTTTCCTAAAAGTTGATGGCTTGATGCGGAAGTAGAGAGGAATACAATGACATTCTTTGTCAATCGTCAGATTTGGAAAATGATGTCATTTGTTATATGCCATCAAAACAAAAGCTCTTGGAAACGTCAATCTCTTCTTCTTTGTTCTTGTCTCTCTTTTTTGCTTATCACTTCTCCTTTAAGTCATTTTATTTACTCTCTTTTCAAGTTTTCTCAACTAATGAACATTCTTAGCATCATCAGCCTCCCTAAAAAGGATACCTTTCTTAATCATCGATAGCCATTCCCAATCACGTAATGCTTTATAAATGCATAGATCTGTGGTGTACGAGTATTTTATGTTCAAAGTGACTGATTAATCATGCTTTCTCTTTTTAGTAGCTCATGAGAGACATGCTTATTATACCTTAATTTCATTATTGTAAAATTTCAAAAATTGTCTTCATTTTCAAATTTAAATAAGAATTATGAAAAATCTTTAACTAATAAAATAATATATTTATAATTATTATATTAAAACAATATATATTATTTATGACTTATGATAATCTTTTTAAAAATAGAACTCACATTTTGATCCAATTTATTACATCATGATAGATTTAATTTAATCCAAGATCGGATCATGAGCTTCACACATAATTAAATATCTTACATACCCACTTAAATTTCAACAATCAAAACTCTTTTAAATCGAAAAGGTTGTCAACAAAGGCTTAAAGGGTCCCCCTCTTGTCGCTTGACAAATTAAAAGAACTCACTTAACTCAAACTTTCTTTTATTTAACAACTTATTTAATTATACATTTTCTCACACAACACTTTAATTAAGAGCATAGTAACAGGCAACTAGTACAAGCATAAACTCATATAGCAAACATATAGTCCTGCATGATAACCCAAGCAAAGCCATCCAAAGTTTCATGGAGTCGTGATACCTACAAAAACAAAAAAGAAATTAGAATCATTTAGTGGATTTTATTTAATTCAAGATTACACAAAAAAAAATTGTAAAAAAAATAAATGATTTAGGCTCATATTATATCAAATTTTTTACCCAAATTTATAACAAAATTTAATCTTCAACAACTCAAAGCTAAAAGGGAAAAATTGGAGAGGAAGAGAGAGAAAGAGCTTACTGCCACACTTGTAGTGGCGAGGAACTCTCCGGCCGCAACCTTCAATGAGGCGAATGGCACGGTTGACGTCGATGAGGGCAGCGAGCTTAGGGGTGATCTCAGGGCAAACACACTCCACATGACTATCCCTAACACGCTCACAACACTCGGGCGACGGTAGCTTCCCGTACACCACCGGCTTGCAGGCGTTGATCCCGATCCTTCTCTCCTGCTTGCACTGGGCGGCACTGAGCACCGCACCTGCCGTCTTCACCTCCCACACGGCCACCATAGCCACCACCACCAGAACCATGAACCCCAACTTTGGAACACTCGTTTTAGCCATCTTATGCAGCTGCTGCTTTGCTTTGATATTTGTGGAGGTTCAGTGGCTGGCTAGCCCTATATATTGTGGAGGCAGCCCTTAAGTCCACTCTTTTGGTCAATGAATGGCACACATATTGGTTTTTCTTTTTGACTACTAACAGTGTGATTTTTGGGTTGATGCCATCTTTTTCTTATTGACTCCTTTCTTGTTTCATAAGTAAATTATGGTGGAAAACTTAGGTTAGTCATGCATGCACAGGGTTGATAAACAAGACGTTGGATGTGGGCTTCTTGAGTTGTACTTATTTATTTATTTATTTTTATTATCATAATAAGATATTTGTGTCATAAAATTAAACAAATTGAGAGAAAAAAACTAAAATTTAATCTAATATTTATTTATATTACATTGTATAACTTAATGATATTATGATATCTGATCACGTTAAGTCAAAAATGTCATACCGGCTTGGCATTGGCAACCTACCACACCACGTGACGAGCTCAATTCATTACAAGAAAGACGTCCACTCTGTACACCACATTTTTTTTTTCTACTTATTGGTTTTAGTGTAGCAACCAAGAGGAGATGAATTGAACATTTTAAAATTTTATTATTTATTTAATAAAAATTATTTTTTAACATTTTAAATCAATTAATTATAAATATAATAATAATAAGTAAATTATAATAATTAAAGAAACTAAGGAAGCAACATTTATACGCTGGTTCGACTATCTCTATCTACTTCCACTCTTCCAAATAACCCGTTTGAAAAATTTTTACTATACGTTCAACTGAATACACATTGGACTATTTCCAACCAAGATCTTTACACAAAATGAATCCCCTCACCTTAAACTCAATCTTTCTCTAAGCATGAAATACTTGGTGCTTCTCACCAAGATCTTCTCTAATAAAGTGAATCCCCTCGTATAACAACAACCTCTTTGAGAAAATAAAGAATAAAGAGTAGACTTTTTCAAAAATAAATTAATAGAATAAAAGTTTTAGATCTCTCACGCATTAGTTCAAAATGATTTGATGATGATAAAGAATGAGTAGAAGCTTTAAATTCAGAGAAAAAATGATATTGAAGCTCTTTGTACATGAATAACTCCTTTTTCATATGTTTTCAAAAGTTTTTTTTTATATTTTTATTCAAAAATATAACCGTTAGACAAATTATGATTGCTTAAAGTTTAAAATTCTATTGGAATAAAGGGATCGAGTAACCAAATGGTGGTAACAACCGAACTAGCTATTAGACACAAGTTTTAAAAATATCTCATCTGGACGATGGCACCTGTCATTTGGCAGTAGCATGGATCCAGACAGAAAACTTAGGCGGTGATACTTACTATTAGATGGTGGTACTAGCCAAAATAGAGGCTTGGGTAATGGCACCCTTTATTTAAGCGTTGGCACCAATCAAAACAGCATTTTGGATGTTCTTAACTTATGATTTACTTGGTTTTTGTATTTCAAGTTGACTATTTAAAACCTAAACTTTTTTTTTAGAAAATATATTTATTTTTTATTTTTTAAAATATTTTTTTAAAATTTAAAAACTCTAAAAAGTATGATCAATTTAAGTCTTTTTTATCCTGCATGAAAATAAAATGCATCTTGAGCAAATGTAAAGAGATTTACTATGTTTCTAAATTTTTTAGTCTACTTACTTGATCTTCAAGCTTGTTTATTATTGTATAGCTTCAAGCCTTCGTATTAACCTTTATTAATCTTATTGGATTCTAAGTTTAAGCTAAACTATATATCTCATTTAAATATTAGTGTGCAAAGATATTTGTTATCATTAAAACAATCATCATATTTTAACCACGTGCGACCATAAGGCTAACATTCACTTCTATAAATCACTTTCAATAAAGATATATAAAACCAAACAAAAAATATTCTCAAAAAAAATAATAGAAATTAGTAATTGAATTCATCCGTTGTTAGGCAGTGATAGATAAAATTATCACAGAATTAAATTTTTTACTTAATAACTAATTAATAATAAAATAACGATAAACAAAAATTCATTCATTAAATTAATTTTTATTTTCATAACAGACTTTTATGTTTTATTTTTTAATGATTTATTTAAAATGCATATTGATTTGAATACTAAAATATTTTTATTTATCTTAAACTTAAATTTTTCTAAACTTATCACTATTAATCATATAAAACATTTTTCAAACAATATCAGTAATGTTAATTATAAATACATACAATAAGTGATATACTTTTCTCTTATGAAAAATTCATTTTCTTTATACATATATTGGATGTAAGATTTTGTCGGACAATTAGCTTATGTGTGCACTTAACTTTTTAATAATTTCATCAATCGACATATAATCTCAATCGGGTTTCTCTTGTGAAACCAATTCAAAAAAGTAACCATTTTGTGTTGGGTGCGATTAGAATTGACTAGCTAAGCAACAAAAAAAATTCAACATTGATGGCCTTACATTATACTTAATTTTTTGGCAAGTCACAAAACGACAATGTTATGACCATGATTAAAGGGACATGTGAAGCGAATCTTCCAAGTCAAGAGTCTTTAAAACCTAAGATTAGCTATGTATGAATGATACGCAAAATTCTTTAATCTTGATTAGAATACCTTAGTCATGATGACTAATCTTACACATAATTAACTATGATCTTAGTTTCAAGTTTATATGAATTATTTAATTACTAAAATCTCCTCATATGTAACACATTTTTAGGCTATAAGAGATCTATTCTATTGACAAAGAACATATCATCATCAAATAAAATTTGATACATTAAATTCAAGTTTAAAATATTATAATGACATAATTTAAATTTTAAATTTTACTTTGTATAAACACTTAACATATTTTAAATTTTTACTTGATATGGGTTAACACGATGATTCTTTAACAAAAATTTGACATTATTAAAAACAATAAAGCTTTAGTTAATAAAATTAATTATAAGTTATAAAACCCAAATATTTGATTACGATATTTCATCAAGTTGCCAATTTGATTCGGTTAAAATAACACACTATATTTTAAAATTCTTTATATCGTTCTCATTGTACAAGGTTTTGCTTAGATAATTATAAAATTATCATAATTATGTGTTTGGAATAAAGTTTACTTAATTAATAATGATTGAAATCATATGCATTAATTCATTTTTTCATTCATCAACGGACCGACAACCTTTGATTAATGAAGAGATATATTCAAGAGAGACGATCAACTTCATTAGGGTTATTAAATTAACAGAATCTCTTTGATTTAGCTTGGAAGTTCCATTGTTGTCTTGCTTGTGGAAGTGCTTTGTGCAGAGAATTTCAACAATTTTGATGATTACATGAATACGAAGACTTTGAATAAATGGCACCCATGGTGATGTGTTCGGTGGCATGCACTTCCGGGGTTTTCCTAGAAAAAACCAATAGCTAATTTAAATCACAGAAGTTATGATTTTCATGTAAGTGATTGTAATAATTGGATTAAGATTTTTTATTGATTTAAGTTAGATTAGTATTGTTTTTATTTTGGTGATATTAATTTTTTTTTAAAAAACATACATTATAATTTAATAAATTTAATGATTAAAATTTTTATTTTTATATTAATATTATAAAAAATAAAAAAATTATATTTAATTAATATTAATTACTAATTAAAACTTCATATTTGAAAAGTGACAAATCAAATCTTTATATATCAATTTAATATAAATTAAACTTTAATTCAAATGATTATAAAAAATTAAAAATATTTTTTATTACTCAAATATCTCAAAAATAATTTAAATGAATTGTTAACCTTTATTTTAGATTCATCCCACAGTTTATATATTTTTAGATGTAAAATCTATTTTTTGTAATTTTTTAAAATTTTTAAGAGTATAAATTTTAAAAAATATAGTTTTAGTATTCACAAAATTTTAAAATTTTTGGTGATGATAACTCGTATATTTCTTTACATTTATCAAAAATTTCAAGTTAAAATTTGCTGTATAAAATCTTCAATGTGAACATCCGTAATTTTTAAATTTTTTAACAAGATTTAATTTAGATTAAATTTATAAATCAACACTTTTGATTTCTAATTTTCAAATATGATGATTTTATTAATAATATAAAATAAACATCAAAGTTGTACAAGCCTTTATCCTATGATAAATTATTAAAATATTTTTTAATTCTTAATAATATTTATTATGAACTTTAAAATACATGCAGCCAAACCTTAATTGAAAACAAAATAATCAATTTTAATATTATCAAAAAATTTAAAAATTAAAAATTTTTGAATTAAAAATTTTATACTATAAATTTTGACTTAAAATTTTTTATGAATGTAAAAAAATATTTAAACTACCATCAAAATATTTTAAATTTTTTTAGTATTGAAAATACTTTTTTTATAAAAAAGTGTTTATTGTAAAAAATTTTAAAAATTTATAATAAACTACTTACGAATAAAAATTAAGAGAGTATTCTTTAAAATTTAAAATAATATTTAATCTATCTTTTCAGCTTTTTTAATTAAAAATCATAACCTAAACTCAGATCAATTGAAAATATTTACCTTTTATAAATACTAAAAACTTTGGTAAAAATAAACTTTTAGATTTAAAATTTCAGAAATCAAATGTAAGAAATTTAAGTTCATAAATTTTGCATTACAGTAAAGTCCTTGAAGTCAGACATAAAATTTCAGAGCCTTACTCTGAAACATTTACAAACAATCTTAAAGAGAAGCTTAAGCTTCACCAGATGCAACAATTCAAAAACAAATTCGTGAATGACCAAACAACTGCAAGAATGAAAAGAAAAGAGGTTCTATGTGATACTACGGCTGGAAATTATTAGATCAACGGAGACACCCTTAGCTAGCATATTAGTATTCTGTACAATGCCAATACGATAAAAGCATGTATAAGAACATGAACAACTTTGAAGAATTTTTAAGGCCACGATCAAGCATTAGCCATGAATTCATCGCTGCCATCGACCTCAGATTCAACATCAGCCTCTATATCTTCGGTGTCTGATTCCCCAGCAGCTGCAGGCTCGCCAGCTTTGGCAGCTTCCCCAGGCATCTTCGCCTCCTGTATGATGCGCATTATTTCTTCAACACTTTGTGATGGTTGATCCTGTTCTGCTTCCTTGTAGTTGGTTCTCTCAATTTCAATCAGTTCTCTGGGTAAGTTCTTTAGGAACCAAGGGTGCTGCTTGATTTCCGGGATAGTAATCCTCTTCAATACAGATCAAACAGAATCAGCATTTCAACAGAAAATGAAGCCTGGATTTCCTTACTTGAAGGGAAGTGTTTTAAGTTTAGGCTATTCGTGGAAACAGGGCTGGAAATTTGAAAGTTTTTTTGGTGGAAAAAGCCTGGAACGAGAAATCTTACCTTGGCAGGATTGGCGACAAATATACAAGAAAGGAGGAGCCTGCAATCTGCAGAAACACGTACATAGTCGGGTATGGAGTACTGAACGCTCATTATCCTCTGTCAAAATTATTGATCGGTTTCAATTTTGCTGTTATGAAAAATCATACTTCAAATTGGAGGAGGAGGGTAGTGTCCAAGAGGAACTTACTGTAATAGTCTTACGAAAATTTCTGGGATCTTCAGGATCCTCAAATGGGTATGCTCCTACCAACATCACGTACAGTGTCACACCACAGGACCAAACATCTGCAATCTACAGCTAATAAAACTTTCAATCAGAAGCCAAGAACAGCATTCAGATTGCTAAGCCAATCAGTAGATATCAGTAAATTCAGAAACTAGGACAGGATGTTATACAAAATTCAAGAATGCGGACCTGACAAATAAAAACTTTGAAATGTATGGACCACTGGTTCCTAATGCCTGCTACCCAGAAAAGGATAGCTTAACAGAAAACCAACGAGAAAACTCAGGCAGAGATCGCCAGAGAAGATGATAATTTTGCAGCAGAATGACCAGATGAGGGTGGTTTCATGTGTTCAAGACACAGTCAATGCCTTGGTAGCTAAAAACTCGATAGGCAAAGCAAAGCTAGCAGCCTCTATGATTCTTTCTTCTTCATCTTCCATCATTCATCTTAGTGGTTTCTTAAGAGTAAGCTAAATACCTTTCCATCATATTCCTTTCGTGACAGGACCTCAGGAGCAATATAGGCTGGTGTTCCAACTGTTGACTTGGGTTTTGAATGCAACAAAGCCGACTGCAATGCATCAAATAGATGAAGTTAAGGAATGAAAAGCAGAAAGCATGGAGGATATATTCCACAACCAGGTCGACTCTTTAAGCTCAAAGCAATAACCTTGGAATAACCAAAGTCACATATTTTGAGACGTGGAGTTGGACTTCCATCCAAGAGTGTGTTCTCCAGTTTCAGGTCTCGGTGACAAATTTCCTGCAATGAAAGCAATAACGATAAATAGAAAGAGATGTCACATAACAAGTGAATTGTTGTTATTTGAGTACCGTACCATGGAATGGCAGTAGCTGACGCCGGATATCAGCTGCTGGAAGAAAAATCTTGCCTGTAATAACAAGAATTCATCAGACAAGCAAATGTTAACTAGATTAAAACCAATTTACTTTAGGTGGAGAAGCTAGAAAAAACATGAGTCAGCATGGGAAAGGGAAAATAGAAGTTCTGTGTTCACAACCTCATCTTCACTGAATCGACCAGCACTGCATATTCTCTCAAAGAGTTCACCACCAGCAGCATACTCCATGACAATAGCTAAATGTGTTGGAGTCAACAAAACCTGCAGGGGAAAGGTAAGCTCTTAAACCTACAACACTGTTTTCCATAGAATTAACGAAAGATTTTTTTCTCAACATTTCAGGCCACTTTCACAGACTATACTTACTAAATCATACCAATTTGCTTTCTTTTTTATTGAAAAGTTCCACCAAAGATTTGTTGTGATTAAATTTGGGTATAACATTAGTATAAAAAATCTTCTTCCACACACTTGGTTTGTCCCAGACATAAATAAGGCCTAGCGTAACATTTTTGGAAAATTAATTGTTACCTCTTTGAACCTGACAATGTTTGGATGCCTTAAAGATCGATGATTGATTATTTCCCTCTGAACATTTTCATCAATCTGAAAAACAAAAGCAAACAGCATCCGCAATGAGACTTTATGAATCAGATTTAGAAATGTAAAGTTCATGTCCACATTGGATTCTTATGAAGATTGAAAAATGAAGATCAACCTACTGAACCTGCTGCAGTACATTATTTGACAGCATCCACACATATCATGGGGATGCCACAAAGGTCAAGAAATGCAAACTTCTCAGAAGTTTTGGGCATACAAGTACATGATCCCACATAACAGGTAAAGTAGAATTAGTGAAAAAGTCCAGGTTATGAAGCTCATAACAAGTTATGCAGACTAAGGATCTTCTGTTTGATAAGTTAATTCACTATACTCATCTCAGCAGCAAATAACTCAATAAACACTGTGCATAAATCTTATGTTTAGTGTCTATTGCACCGAGCAGCATTTGCCTGCCTGGTGATTCTAATCATTGACACCAAAGATTACTGCTTAACTGAATAGAATGCAACACCAGAATTTCGGACTCAAAGTGAAGAGATTTAGCAAGGAAATGGCCACAAAACACACAAACACCTCAGCTAACAAGAAGCCTGAGGTCAACTCCATGGGAAACTGACCAAAGAGAAAACTTCTATTGAGGAAAATTTTGAGTTCAGTCCATTCTAAATTGTAAACCCATATTGACAAGCCCTCTTCCAAACGGCCAAAGCACCTTATAACTGATGCACATTGTACCTGTTGGTGTGTTTAATCCTTCAGCCTCTAAGAATTCTGAAGTATATGGTAAAAGTTGAACAATGCACACTTCAAATGTCTATTAGAAGCGCAACAATTTTCAAGCACTCTGTATCCACCATTTTCTTCCTAGTATAGTTTTACAGACATGTATTGTGTTTTCCCAAAAATGCCCCACCAAATGGAATATTCCTCCAATCTCAAAGATATCCAAGAATCAGTTCCAGAAATTTAGACCAGAGGCGGTGCATCAGGACAAAAGAACTTGAAATCAAAGAAGGAAATAAATGAAGAAAAGGAAAGAGAAACTCAAAGTTCTAAGAAAACCCACTTCAATTCCAGCAACCAGCAGATGAAGAAAGTCAAATTTTGGTATAAACTATCAAAGAAGCATACGTGTAACAAATCAGTTCTGTACATCTATACATTTCAAACAAAGGTCAGAAAGAAGAAAAGTTGAATTTTCTTCCTTAGACGATCGAATGCAGAATTTTATGCAAGTATCTTGAGAGAATATTACCTTCTTGCCTCTTTCTATGTACTTGACTGCAACAAGCTCCTTCGTCTTCTTATCTCTCACCAGCCTTGCCACCCCAAAATTCCCTGAACCAAGCTCCTTCAATGGCTCGTACCTCTCCTCCATCCCAACCCACCCACGACCAATTGACCAACAAAAAACCCAAGAAAGAGAGAAACCCAGAAAGGAAACAGAACTCACAAACACCCCAAAACTCTTTAGATTCCAAAACCCAGAGAGAAAAGAAAAACCCCCAATTTGGTTTAAGAGTTTAAGAGGAAGAAGACCAGATATTTGATGAGATATCCCAGAAAAGAAAAATAGCGGACCCAGGCGGAAAACACCTAGAGAGAGAGAGAACTTGACAGTAAAACACCACCTAACAACTAACAAATGATTGGTCTGCTGAATGTAACTGCCATAGAAAAACAGCCACCCTTTATTACAAACTTAAACAGGCATATAGACTTTTAACACAGACAAGCTTAAGCCAATGTCATTGTTCATAAAAAAAGAAACCCAAAATAATATATTTAAGCGTAACCTGTATTTAGCAGAACCGAAGGACTTGTTTATAAAATACTCTACGGAGTCGCTTTGAAGTGTCGGGTGATAAAAGACACCGTTGCTGACGAAAACAGAGAACTGTGCCTTATGTAATGAGACACGTGGTTGGTGAAACTTTGTGACTGCGTACGTTAAGCGACAGAGGTTGGCGCATGATAAGCTGCTGTCAGTGTCGGAATATACAGTCAATATGCTAACGTGCGCCTCGTAGGTCCCAGACAGTGAGAACATGAGCGGCGACTGTTCTGATAAAGTTAAAGAATATTATCCAATCATGAGGACTTGTCCTCTGTCTACGAATCCTGAAGTTTCACGCTCTTTTGATAACGTGAATTACACGCTCAAATTAAATTAGAAAAAGATATTAATTTGATAAATGGACACAATTAACTTAGCATTTAAATTTCCAATGTCACTTTTTTGTTCTAATAAATTCTGTTAAGTACTAGTTACAATTATTTTACATGATAAAAAATTTATTTTCATATATTTAATTTAAAAAATTGAATATCAATTTGAATAGATTTTATATTTTTATTTTGTAAATAATTAAATATATATTTTAAAATTGTGAGAAACTTTATCAGAATTTTATTTGAACTTGATAATATTTATAAAAATATCATTATCACATTATTATTTAAAATAAATAGTATTTTAAATTTTTTATTAATTTTTATTATATATTTTTAAAAATCTCTAAACACACTTTGATTTAATTAAAAATTGTCAAATCAAATATTATTAAAAAATTTAAATTAAAAATTTTTAAATTAAAAAATCTTGCACTACAAATTTTACATTGAAACTTTTTATGAATTTAAATAAATATTCAAATTATTATCAAAAAAATTAAAATTTTTTAGTACTAAAATATTTTTAAAATATTTTTATTTGTAAATTTTAAAAATTAAAATAAATAATTTGTGAGTTAGAAATTATTTAAAATTGAGATTAAACTCAAAATGAATTGAAGAATTTATTCAAATCATTTTAAAGTATTTTAAGAACGATAATATGCTCAATTTTTTATAATAATTTGAGTTAATATATAATTTGAACTAGTTTTTATCAATAAAAACTTTTAAATATTTACTTATACTTAATAATATTTTTAAATTAATTTTTGTTTTAATAATTTAATAGAAACATGACTCAATTTTATACCATTCGAAAGCTCACGCGCTTGGGGTGCGTGTACCTTAACAAGCAGTTGTTGGTTTTGGTAGACAGATGGACACCAGTTATTGGTTGGTGTTGTGGGCCATCTTTGAAATCGGATCCCACGTCCCTGTCGGTTTGTAAAGTGGGCAGCTTCGATTACCACAAACTATTCCTGGATCTTTTTCATGTGTACCTACTGCTCAATAACTCACCGTTGATTTATCCACGAGGTATGATCATCCAACGGCTGTCCGAGAAAGATCCTAGAAAACTTTTATCATCCATCTAATGCTTGTCTCTTATATATTGGTTTTTTATTAAACAAATATCAATATTACTTCTATAAATTTATTAGGTTAATAAAAAATAAAATATATAAAAAAAATTAGAATTATTTTTTATTAAATTAATCTATATCATCATTTTGCTTAGAACATTAATAAAAAATATATTAATAAAACATCTTGATCTCTAATTTTTGTAACTTTAACTTGAAGCCTCTTATCCATCATAGGGAGGGTGAAAGGTTGATTGGCCCCACATTAATATCCCTATGTTATTCTTGATAGCATAATCTCTTTTCTTTTCATATTAGGAGTTATTAATTAAGATTGATTAAATAGGGAAAGAAATATGTGTTTTAAGGTGTTATCACTTGAAAATTATTAGTAATTTGAAATTGGGTCACTTTGGGATTTACTTATTTTTAATACAAACAAATAACTTCGACGGTTAAGTTAATATTGATTGTATAAGAAAAAATATATATAATACATACATTTTTTTATAGGTTTTGAGAGGATCGACTCATTTTGATCGAGAAAATTTAATTTCTAATTTAGAAGCACATTTCGACACTTATCATTGCATTTACAAGTGATAGTTATGACATTAAAGATAACAAAAGATAAAATG
The DNA here is from genome assembly GCA_021397835.1 of Moringa oleifera. Taxonomy (NCBI): domain Eukaryota; kingdom Viridiplantae; phylum Streptophyta; class Magnoliopsida; order Brassicales; family Moringaceae; genus Moringa; species Moringa oleifera. The sequence goes on from JAJFZO010000566.1 coordinate 4,320,040, forward strand.
TTGTATAAAGAAATCTGGACTCATCCTGAATTTCATTGATTATGTGTCATTGCTCCATAATTTTCGGGTTGAGCTGGCAAAAAAATTTAATGTGATTGATCTTAATTGATACGGATTGATTTGAATGACGTGATCCATCCAACAAAATAAAAACATGTATCATAAAGTTTTATTAGGTAATATATATTATTTCTAAAAAAAATTTGATTTCCAAATTTAAATGAATGCTTGTGAAAACAAAAATAAACAAAATCAAGTGTTATTAGATTGTAATGCTGACTCATTACATGCACCAAACACATGCTATAATAATAATAGGTATTCAATTCTAATTTCATCTTAAGTGTCTATGTATTGATAATATTATTATCATATTTAATTCAATATCTTTTTTATTTAGTTAATATTAAAAAATATTTTTTTCATGATGAATCTTATATGGCATATTATGACGAAAGGAAAATATTTTCACCTTCAAATTAGTTTTTTTATTCAATACATTCATTTTGTAATAGTTCTATCATTATTTTAAAAAGATTATGAAATAATGTTTGGGTAGTATTTTTACTTTTGTTATTTATGAGATAAGCACATGATTAATGTTACTTTCGGCCATGACACAAGGCTTTTTCATTTTATTAAATGAAGCAAAAGGTTGGAAAGATTGCTCAAATGTCACATAACTCAAAAGATACTTTGGAATTATTTTATTGGTAATTTCAAACTTCAAAACAACTCATAGTTTAAATTGATTTCTTGCACATTTTACTTTATCCGTTCGTATAGTTGAATTATTCTTTATGATATTACAAAAATATATGGCTCTTCTAGAAGTCTAGTTCTACAAGTTAGATAGCAAATATGGGACATCAAAGCCACAAAAGTACTTTGTCAACTCAACTTGATTTTAGTTGGATAGAACTACATTCATACCTAATTTTTAAATTGTATCAACCTTGTGAGTATGAATATATGTAATCTTTTAAATATTATATATATATATATATATATTGCAACCATTTAACACAGTAACAATGAGTTAGCTTAATCAAAAAAATTCATGACTCCAATATCATGTTTGATCCAAGTTTGTTTTTAATTGAATTCGGTTAAATCTTCTTTTTTTTAAAAAAGTTACACCTAAGTTTTATTACACAGTTTGAAATAGATCATATTTCAGTTAGATTTATTAAGTCACTAAACGATCCAAGCAAATCATATTATTCTTGAGTCTATCTAGTCCATTAAAATTTAAAATTAAATTTTATATAAAAATTTATTATTATTAAAAATTAATAATATAATTTATAAATATATTTTTAAAATTATTTACCAATTAATATTAAAATACTATCATATGTCTATCTCGTATTAAAATTATATATTTTAAAATTTTTTCAAATTTGTATTTGATATTGAATTCAAAAACATAAGAAATTAAACTAATACCATATGTGTATTTTCATTTTTTTAATTTATATAGATAATATATTTTTTATAAACTAGTTTATTTTATAAGAGAGTACTTGACCTCAAATTCAATCTGTTTATTCTTTATTAAGGAAATATTTATACTATCTTAAATGTTTATTATACCATTTACTTTACATTTTAACAATATTTTATCGTTAGATAAGAATTAATTTTAATATTTATCTAATAATAATAATAATAATAATGTTATATATTCAATTTTTAAAAAATTTAAAAATTTTTATCTATCAAATTTTATATTTCATTTTTTATTATTTATTTAGTAATTAATTTACTATCATTTTTTGAAATTTATAAATAAAAATATTTAGGTAAAAAATAAATATCATTTTTAACCCTATGATTTAATTGGTTTTTAATTAAGTCTTTAAACTTTATCGCGAATCAATTTTATATTTAAAAATAATAATTTGATCCAAATTGGATACCCCGTCAATTTCCATTAAAACGAAACGTTAAGGGAGGGGCAAAATAATCAACAGAGCCTTTCCCACCAATTTATAAATGTTAGGTGATTTTTTCACTGTCTTTGACTTATTGAGACCACCTTGAGCATTGAATCCCAAAGAAAGAATCACACCGATGTTTGACTGCTTTGTTAGTAGCTGTAATCGAGAGTGGAAGAAACACTAAAGAAGTGAATTAGTTTAAAATCCTAATTTTATCAAGCTAAATTCAAAGATAAAAAGTGACGATAATCCAATGTATAATCTTGGCTTATGTTACTATTACGTTCGAGCTAACTTGTGTACATGTTGTACAAAATGAAACCTTAGAAGGTGATTCTAGAGATGTGAAAAGAGGGTGATAAATTAATTTCCTTTTAATTTGATGAATTGAGTTAATAGCTTCAATGTGTATGGGTTAACCATTTTGAGTTAAGAATGTTTTTGATAAAATTGTGGTGTATGCATAATCTTGAGTGGTTATTGTTGGAAAAGAGAATTTAAAAAATATATTTTAATAGAAATATGTATGATTCTTTTTAAATGGAAAGGCATAGATGCATTATTTTCCTTTAAATATACCTTTTTGAAAAGATACATTCATGCAAAGTCATCTTTTGACACCTATAAAAAGCTATCATCATAACTATTTCAATCACAAAAAAAAAAAATAATAATCCATTCTTTCTTCTTTTTTTATTGAAAAATAAAAAACTTGTTTTTTGATAGGTAATTAACAACTATAAGTTGATTTGTTGTTCTTGTGCATTGAAGTGCTACTTTCAAAAAAAAAAAAAGAGTGTTGTATCTCAGGAGACATCCACTATCATCTTACTGGCATCAATTAAGCAGTGATTTTGTCTTAAGGATATAAAGTCAAACTTTACCTTCAGTCTAGTAAAAGTGCAACTCTACGTGTTGTAGGTTACCATAAGTTTATTCTAGTTTGTTGTCTATCTAATTGCTTCATTGAAATAACTAATTTTTTTTTCAAGTTGTTAGTTTATGTATTATTATTTATTACAAACAACAGTTATTGAGAAAAATTTCATATGTTTTATGCTAACAGCAAATATAATTGGATTACAATCTTGTACCGACATCAATTAGTATGAATTTAATGTTGGTTGCTTGAATGCAGTAATATGAGTAATGCAGCAATATGTACTATTTCAATGTTGATTTTGTGAATGCATAAATTTGCAATACTGCAATATGTAATATAAAGTATATAGATTAACAGTTTTAAGATTTTTTTTTTATGATTTAAATTTTAATCTTTTCTTGACATATTTTTGCATTTGAAAATTCTTAATTTCAATCTTAATCTAAAATCTTATAACTCATTAATTTGATATGTTTAATGAATAAAAATAGGTATTGTGACTATTTTCAATGATTTGATACAGAAATATTTTCACACAGTATGTAGATATTGTCAATATTACATCTAACAGTGTCAACAGTATAAGGTTAGATCATCTTTTATCGTTGTTTCTTTATAGCTTTCTAACTTATAATGGTGATTGTGATGATACTTTAGTACTAAAATAGGTGAATGTAAAGATGGAAGCAGAGTTCGATGTAGAGATAGATGTCATGGTTGTAACAATGCTTTGACCATTAAAACAATTATAATCAAAGTTGTATTTAGTGCTTTCATGTTTTGATTTGTTCTTAATTGTGTTTATGTGTCTATGAGATTCATTTTAGTATCTAATGACAATTTATGACAATTATATAATGAATATTTGTAACATACTTTTCCATATTTCAATATTTCTAATTCAAATGGAATGTTTAAATGATTATAACTTGTTTTTTCATATACCAACACTTTCAATCTAATTTGAATGTTTATATGTTAATGCTTATTGATACATAATATATAACATCACCATTAACATAAGATACAACATCAATATACAAATTGAAATAGATAGAAAAAGTAGATTTATTCATGGCTTATAAACATATTATCAAATTATCTTCTATAATACATACTTATCACCAAATTGTTATCAACAACACACTCATTAATAACCTACTTAAAGAGCCATTTTTTGCATTTTGCCAAATATATACAAACTCTTGGAAAAAATAGTAGGTGACTTTCGAGTAACCTTGTCAAAATTAATAATTATAATACTGTCTAGATTTGTTATATCATGTCTTTACAATAATCCTTGATTTGACTATATTGTTTAGTATCATCATCATATATCTTTTCTATTGTCAATTTTTTAGCTCTCACTACCATTCATTTATTAATAGTGCAAACCATTTGTTATCTCACCAAATTCATAATAGTAGGCACCTTTAAATTAAGTTCTCTTTTAAAAAATTTTTAGTATTTCTCAGCATTTTATTTAGTATTGACATATTTTTATTTAAATGATCTATTACATGAATGAGACTCAAAATATTGCTTTATAACATATAATACTATCTAACTAATATAATAGACAAAAACAAGTCACTCGCACTAATCTTTACAAATTGCCTTCAGCCTATGTGCTTTACCCTTAACAAACTTTAGATTATACATTCCTTTCATAACATATTTTTTAATTGTTTACTTAGCAAATACTAATGAGGAGAAGATCATCTTTACCTTGAATTCAAGATTTTTTATGTCCATTTTTGGATTAAATTCAAAATTTGACCTATTGACACCAGTATTATTAAAGTTAATAGGAGTATCTAACTCATTAGATACATCTTTCTCAAAGTGATCAAAGTTCAACCTCCTTTTATTACCTACATGACTAGAATACACAACATCTTCTGTGTTGGTCATACCAATATCAGATTAGTACTTCTCATAACATTAAGTTCTTCTTTTGGATCATGCCCACCATTGTTATCAAAATCCTTACCGTCGATAAAATCCTTATCAACATCATCCTCACCAATTACACCATCACCTACACCCTTATCCTTATCATTATCATTAGATCCATCACCACTACCTTCACCATCACCTTAATTATGATTATTATTATCACTACCAACATAATTATCATCACCATTGTACCCACTCTTATTGCTATTACTATCATCATAATGCTCATCATCACCACCATCATACCTCTTACCATTATCAATACTATTATCCTCATCATCAGTAACACTACCAAGTGTTACTTCAACAATATATTCAGTTAGTATTTTAGGGATGGCAGATGCAATATTAACATTTACATCTTACTGTGAAGCATTCTCATCAATATCTAGTGCAAAAAGAAATATAACATCATTGCTATAACATTATAACTAGCATTACTAAGTTTACTACTTCCATACTTAGGACTTGTATCTATGTTAATTAACTTACTTCTATGGCTTCTACCCTTACAAGCTATAGCATTATCACCTATATTATTACAAATTCTTTTAGTAGAAACATCTAAGTCAATTGCGATCTGGGTAGGCATCGATCCCATTGCATATATGTGAATATCCCTAATATTCTTATACATGAAGTTTAACATAGTTAAACTAGTTTCAAAAGTTTGACCAAGAGCTACGTAACAAAATTTCAAACCCTCTTCTGATGCACGATTTTCCTTCAAATTGTCCATTAGTTATATTATAATCAACCTGTCATTGTCAATATCATCAAACACATTGACTTGATCTAAGTTATAACATCTTTTAAGCATATGAATAAACTACCAACCATGGTGCACATGATATGTGTACATGAAGGATGTCATTTATGTAACCCAATTATAAAAATGGGCAAATAAACTTAAAATATGTAAGGCTTGTTTTTAAGTAGGGCATGTACATGCAAAAAAATATACAAATATTGTTAATTAATGCGTTCACAAACTATCAAAAATATTTTCACTATACCCAATACCAATATTAACATGCCAAAAAAAGCACAAATGTTCCTAGCCTCAATTTCAACCATTAACTATAAATTCAACCTAAAAAACAACAAACCTCCAACATGAATCAATATTGTTTGGACATAGTGAATGTGCATACCCAATATTAAACTAATAGACAAGGAATGAAAAGAAAATTAGAACCACATGATGTTTTCATGTTAATACCAACATTTTGGGACCATCACGATTTCATGAATATAGACAAATCAAATTAAGCGATCCAAATGCATAAAAATTTGAGAATAAGTAATTATCGACATACCTAATTATCTATTCAAGAACCAATTGATCCAATTTGTTGAAATGTAAATATGATTCAAAACTTAGCTTATTTGTGGGTGAGAGGAGTGAAGAACTAATAATGACAGTGATTAAGGGTTTTTAGGATATTTGTTAAGAGGTGTAATGCTAATAATGTAACTATCCGATTTGTCCCCCCATTCAATGAAAACGCGATAATACGCTTATGAAATTTCTAATTCTTTGGACAAAAATTGACGGAATGGTTCAATTTGCACCAAATCATTATTTTAAATATAAATTTGATATACGACAAAATTTAGAAACTTGATTAAAAATCAACGTAACTATAGGTTTAAAAAAGATATTGCCTAGAAAATTTACTTTGCTTGCTTTTAGATAGCATAATTTTAATTAATTCAATTTTATATTTAAAGTTTTAATTTGATATAATTTGGATCTCGGGTAAAATGATTGTAAAAAATTAATGATATTTTTATTATTGAAATGCCTAAAAAATGAATCAAGTAGATTCTATATCCTATTTCAAGTCCATTCTTCAATTTTTAAATTAAAATGGTCTTCAATTCACGAGTCATTTTTATGAAATTTTTAAAATTTTTAAAACTATAAAATTGAGAAGAAATATTTTTCACTATTCAAAAATTTATGAAATTTTTGTCTATGATAATTTGAACATTTTTTTACGTCTGTAAAAAATTTCAAGTCAAAATTTATTGTATAAAATATCTAATTTAAGTATCTTCAATTTTTAAAGTTTTTGATATAATTTAAATTAATTTATTTTTTAAAATATAAAATTATGTCAATTGAAATATTGATGTTGAATTAAAATTTGAATAAAATTCAGATTTTTTATTTATTTTAAAAAACAAAATTTATTTATAAGAAATTTATTGAATTAATTCTTGTATAATTGGTATAAACTCTATTAAATTGATTTGTATAAAATTTAATAAATAAAGTGAAGTTATATAAGATGTTGCCAACCAAACTCATCAATAAGATTATAAACCATTAGGGATGATAGTAAGTAAGGTGCCCACTCATTTAGGCCATCTCCAATCCTGTACATCAAATTTAACATCAATTTGGTGTTAAAAAAAATCTTTTTAGAATATTTTAACACCAATTTTTTTTTATCTTTAATTCATTTATATCAAATTAGTGTTATAATATTATTTTAATAATATAAATAATAATTATTATTAATAAATATATTTATAAAATTAATTAATTTAAGATAATAAAATAATTAATATAATTTAAAATTTTAATTTATATTTTTTTACAAAATTAATATTACATAATAAATTATAATTTAAATTAATTTTTAAAATTAATAATTTATCAATTAAATTTTATAAAAATATTTTTTATTGTAATTTTTACTTGATTATTTTTATGAGTTATTTATATTTTAATATTATGTATAATATTATTATTAATTAATTAAATTATTATTATTATTAATTTAAATAAAATAAAATTATATATTGAATATTGGTCTTGTTTTAAAGATCTTGATAATATATATTCTCAATGATATAATTTTTTCTTAATAATATCATATATTTATTAAGTTATTAATAAAAATATATTTGATTTAAAAACTTTAAAAAAGTAATTGTAAAAAAAATTTAAAAAAATACGTCAATTTGATGTACCTATTGCACCAAATTTGATGCAGTACTGTAGCTGTACCAAATTAGAGAAATCAATTTACCGACTCATTGGAGACGATTTGGTAAATTTTGAATTGCATTTTACCGTTTTGTCGTCTTTGTTGAAGATGAACTTAGAATACTCAAATTGAAAATTTATTAAAATATATACACTCGAAGTTATCTCAAATTTTCTGAAAAAAAAGATTATATATACTATCTATACTCATCTTAGATTCAATTACTAATATTTTCATATTATTTCAATTCGTTGAAATTTATTATTATTATTATATATACATAAATATTTTATAAATTTTAAATCGATAATAAGGTGTCCACTCAATCCTCATTTATAAGGATCAATTTCAATTAATTAACTTTAAAATAAGTTAATAAAAATTATAAATTAAACTAATAGAATAAAAAATAAATTAATCAAACTCAAAACATATATTTTTTCATTTTAAAATAATATTTTTAAGTTATCAAATTTGATTACATAATCAAATTTAAATAAAAGGTATTCAAAAACTTGAATCTAAATCATATCAAAACTTAATTCAAATATTAAAATTAAAATTAAAATTATCTCAAATCATATTAAAAATTACTTGAATCCATTTTATTAAGATTGGATGAAGTGAAATATTCACAAAAATTTAATATGTTACCAATCATGTAAATCATATCTTTTTTAACGATTCTATTATTAACCTTAAAAGCTCAATAAACCTTTACGTACACTAAACCCTGAACCTCATATTTTTCAATTGATCAAATCCATCAACAATCTTTAAAAAAAAAAATAAATATATGTTACTAAATTGCATAAGATTTATAAAATCATAATTAGAATCAACAATTTCAATTTTCAATGGAATCAATTTGGCCCATCTCTTAACGAATAAAGCCCAACAAATTTATGGAAGTCGAGCTTGGCCCTTCAATTTGGATACCAATTTGAGTCATTGCTACCCTTACTAGCTCATGACGTGCATATATTACATGCTAATAGGCCTCATAATTCTTCTTATCTATGCTACATTTTTGGGTAGACATTAGTCGGTGTCCCAAAGCTAATTAGACTCCAACGGCCATATAAAGTAAACTTATCCTCTTAGTCATCATGGGATTAGACCTTCATTTTTCTAGGTACAACCATGAAATTGGATACCATAAAATCCAAGTTAGGATAAGGTTGAGTAATCTAATCCAATCATATGTTTTCTATCTTATCATTTATTTGGTATATCACGAAATCAAAAGGGAAGATGGAATAGTGTTTATTTACTTGTGACAAAGATAGCATTTACATTTATAATATATAGTTTAGCATCATTTTTATTTTTTTTAATCTCTTTAAATCAAATTAGATATTATAGTATTAATAATTTACATATTTTTATAACATGCTAAACAAAGAGAAAATTTAAGAAAAATAGTGCAATTATATAAGTGGAAATAGGAAAGATAGGCGGACGAAAATGACATGATAATGTGAAAGGGAAAGAAGATATGTGGACTTTATGCAACTTAGATTCACCAAATCTTTATTGACTTTATCCATTAGCTTTAGTCTCTTATTTTTCTTTCCAATTAAACAAAGATTTTTGTACGAGAATTCAAGATTTATGTATCGGGTTCAACAAGACAATAGCAATCTACCTATTTAATAAATTCAAGGAGGTTGGGTTAGGTCTATTGTTCTTTACCACAAGAGAAATCATGACATGGACTTTTACTACATTTATTATTTAATTATTTGAATTTTCTGAAGTTTGCATAATGATATTATAGGTAATCTTATAATAACAAGGCCGCAAATATATGCAATTGAATTGGTACAATTTTCTAAGGATTACACATTTCAAAACAATATCTGCAATTGTTTGAGAAGTCATAATCTTTAAATTAATAAAAAAAATTACAATAATTTATAAAAAAAATTTTACAATATTTATGTAATTAATCCACTCGAAAAGATACAAATAATGTCACTTAAACAAATTTAATTTTAAATAATTGTAACATAATGCAATAAGTTTTGGGTTTTGTCATTATAAGGTGAGATAATTAACTCAAAAAATTAATGCGTTGGTTAAAAAATCTATCTTGTTTATAAAATCAAATTCTTTTTCACGCATATCTAATAAATGATTCTTAAAAAAATATTTATTCATGTTAAATTCTTTTTTAGATAATGCATTTATAGAAAAAAAAAACGTAAATATCTAATAATAAATCATATTAATTTTAATATCGCTATTTCAAATCAAGATATTTAATTTAAAGCATGATAATATCAAATGAAATAATTATTTTTTTATGAAATGTAAATTTACCTAAAGAATGTATATGATGTCAAATTATTTGAAAAGTCAATCCTATCAATAGCAAGTTTTTAAATAATATTTATGATTTTTACCAACTACTATGCAATTACATACGAAACGAAAATTTCAATATCTTGCATGTTTTGCTATATTAGACTTTTTTTCCTCTTTTAGGAACAAAATCATTTTGTCTTTTAGTTTTTTATAACATTAGACAAAGGTCAATTATTTTGTTTCTTTCTCATTGAATTCAAAGAAGTTTACATTATCTACCAAATTCAATCTTGGGATTCAATATTTTCCGGCTTATGAACCCAATCAATTTCGATGGCTTAATTTCCTTCTAGCCTTTCAATTTTATAATGGGTGGGGGATATGAAATTTCAACATTTGATTACTTTTCCGTAAAGATTTCCCCCTTCCGTAATCTTAGAATTAGACTCAAATCCTAATTCATAATCCATGTCCAATAATTAATTCATATTATAATCTCTTTTTCCTTTTTAACTACTTCCAACCGATTTGGTCGGTTTCTTTGAAGTTGCTAACAAATAACCAAATCATCGTTACTTTTAACGGAAAGGTTGATTTCTTGATTAATATTTGATCTTTACCTTAATTCAAATGTTTCTTCTTAATTGCTGTTAATTATAAGGTCGGTATCTTTTGATGTTGGCATGATAACATAAAGCACTCAACAAATTAAGAAGATGCTTTAATTAGAATAAAAAAACAAAATATTATCTCGCTTTTGAGAATTTTATAAAAAGAAAAAAGGTCGAACACCGTTCTTTATAGGATAACAGAAAGAAGAAGTTTACATTAACAGACTATAGCATAAAGTGAACTAAAAAAAAAAAAATGTGACACCTTAGGAATCTTTTTGACCCAAGTGGGTGTATTAAAATAATTTGATAAAGTAATTATAACGCTAATCACATGGATTTGCCGGTCATGAGTTCACTGTGGCAAACTCTAGTACGTGGCAAAACATATGCATCAAATGACATGAACGATGTTAATTAAAATAATTAATTTTTATTAACCATACATTATAGTAGTGATAACGTCAATGTTGGAACATATTATTTGGACCGAACAAGGAAGAGAAAGAAATTATTATATGGTGAATTAAAAATATTTGGAGGACACAAATAGGACTTGTTGGTGTCATTTAGTCATAAGACAAGTTGATTATTGATTGAATTAAGGGGATTTGTTATATTTTCTTATAAATTGGAAGATAATATAATTTAATGGAATCTTTGACAATAATGAAGTGATGGAACAAGAAATATAGTATGTTCAAAAAGAGCTTTTTGTGAAATTAATAATTAACAATTAGTTGGGCACCTCATTTTCAACATTTTTTAAATATGATAAATATAAAAAATGTGCTACTAAATTTATTTTTTAATTTAAATTTATTTTATTAATTAATTAATTTTTACATTTGACTGAAATTTTCTATTTGAATCACAATTTTAATTTAAATCAAGTTGGACAATTCTTTCAAAATTTAGAAAATTCTTACAAAGGTAATTTAAGGAAATAAAAAATTATGAAAACATAAAAATTTTAAATCATAAAAAGTCTCTCTTTTTTATTTATTCTTTTCTCTCTCTATATATATTCTTTTTTTCTCTCATTTTTTCATACTTAAATTAACCTAATTGTTTAAATAAAATTTAAAGTAAAATTTAATTGGGTAAAAATTGAATATAAAACCGAGTACATAACAAAACATAATTTAAATTAAAAAGTAGACTTAACATAAGTTTTTTTTATATATTTATCTATAAAATATTATGTAAATCTTTTTTAAGTAAGTATAGAAAAAAACTTATGTTATACATGCCTTTTATTTTATACTTCAAAATATTGATTGAATTAAAAGTTAATTATATAAAAAAATTTATAATTTTCTTACTATGTCAAATTGATATTTAAAAAAATTTACTTATTTAAAATTTATATTTTTATTATATTTTTAATATAAAATTTTTGTTAATATTAACGATGTTACATACAAACATAATATTAAATAAATATTCATAATTTTTAAAATATTTATTTATTTTATTTTTAAAATAAATTTTAAAGAAAATATTAAATAAATAAAAAATTTTATTATTTACAAGTATAATGATATTTACTTGGATAAAGAAATATATATATATATATATATATATATTTGTAAAAATAAGTGAAACACTAATTGGGAAATTAACCTTATTTTATTTATTCTATGCCTTGTGAACTCCTTGATTTTTAGTTTATAATATAGTGTTGTTTTTTAGATATCTAACCACTTCATGATTCCACTTTGGACATTTCCGGCGATCTTAGACAAGAAAAGCATAATATCTTAAACGAAAAAAACGACATACCTTTGCAATAAAACCTACCCAACTATAAACAAACTACTTCCATTGTGGCAATAATTGTTCCCTCTTTCTTAAACAAAATTAAAAATTTTATTTTTATTAAATGATAATAAATAAATAATAAAATAAATAAATAAATCTATAAATCAAAGCATCTTCTTGACTTATTACCTATGTGTAGCATGCATTCATGTCATGATTGGTACTTTGCCTCCATGTGCACCCCAATGTAACCTAACAAGGGCATGTGATTTGTTGGACATTGCTCATGTAATTATAGTTCACGGGCACATATTTTTATATATATAATAATTTATATGTTGGATTTTAGTTGAATAGTGTAATTCATATTATTAATTGATAAAAAATTATATGGTATCTTTCAATTTGTGTTAAAAAGTCGTTACACTTGAAATAAATAAAGAACTTAATTTGATTTTTTAAATAAATTTATTGATCTTCTCCCTTATTCAATCAAAAGGCTTAAATTGATCATGAAAACAAAATTTTGGGTTGATTTTTCTGAAAGGAAACTTCAATTATTCTTGAAAATTGATTTTGTCAGATTGAGTTTGATTTTTCTTTTTTGAATTTATCATATAAAGATGAATAGAAGAAATGATTTTGTACTTAACCGACTTTTTAAAATAAAAAATGATAATAAATTTATGCAGCATAATTTTAATTATGAGATAAATAAAAATATTTTAATCATCCCATAGAAAAAGCTCAAAAATAAAATTTCTTTTATTGTTATTTTAAATTATTTTAATGATTTACTTTAAATTTTTGATAAAATAAATATTAGTGGAAAAAAGAGGATCATAATGCATGAGATCAATGTTTTTTGGACTTTAAATGCAATCAAATTTTGGGGCTTTTAAATTTTAAATTTTGCACTTTCAACAATTTTTTTCTAAAAAATAATTTTAAAATTCATTCTCATGCCAAAGGATAAATAACAAATGAAAAATTCAAAATCAACAAATAATACTAATATTTAATGTTAATAAAATATATATATATACACACATGTGAGATTGTGCAAAATAAAAAAAAATAAAAAACTTTTTAAAATTTATTAAATAAAATAAAATATACAAATTTATAAAAAATTAAAGATATTAAAATTTATGAAAAAATAAAATTACTATAATGAAAAATAGGATCTTTTACACGGATCAAGTTTGATTTGAAGTGAAAATCAAAGGGAAAATTTTCTTAAAATATAAAGATTAGGGTTATGGTTAATAACGAAATTGTGTCTAATATCAACTCGATTAGTTTAGTAGTTAAAAAAACCGGACTGTCACTTTTTCCAATAAAAAGGAATATTCGGAAAAATTCCAACACTAGAGACACGCGTGACATCCTGCTCGGTATTCCACACATTGATAGCTTCCCATAAAAAAAGCCGTTTCCAACTTGGCCTGACAGACCACTTGTCCTTTCTCAGCCGTCCGATTTGCCCTTCAACGAACGCCACGCGCTCTCGTTGAAACCCTGCTTACCCTTTTCTGTGTAAATAAATTAATTTCTCTGAAGCTCTCTGGGTGTGCGTTTTTTTCTCTATAAAGAGGAAAGTTTCACTTTTTTTCTGCAAAATTAGCTTCGCATTGCAGTTTACATGGCTTTTGCCGGCCAATGCTTTGGTCGGTAAGTCTCTATCTCGCCGGTATTTGTGTTTGTTTGATCGTTTTGATTTGGGTTTTAAATTTCTCCGACTGTCCAGTTAATTCGAATTGGAATGGCGTTTTCCTTTTCCTTTTTCGGTTTCAACTTTTTCACATGGTTTCCAATATAAGTGTTCTTTTGTGTTTTGGGAATTCTTTTGCTCAAGCGATTTGAAAGCAGGATTGGAGATAGGTTTGTGTGAGTTTCTTTTTTTCGTTTTTTTTTTTTGAAAATTTGGTTTCTGTTTAATGTGTTAGTTTTCTTTAATTCCAACGATTTGTAGGTTTTTGATGCATGTTGCTTTGTTTTCTTTTCTGTTTAGTTTCTGAGAAGTTTAACTGAATGGGGAATAATGGAAAAGAGTGTTCCAAGCTTTTTTGATTTTGGTTTCTTTGGAACTAAGAAAACAAGGAATCCTAACTTATTACATAGCTTCTTCTTCTCTCTCTCTTTTTTTTTTTTTTTGGGTGTTACTTGTTTTGTTCCTTTTAATTATGAAAAGTTGAAAATCTTCAAGAAAAAGAATCAATTTGCTTTCTTGCCCCTCCTTTTTCTTTATACTCTGAGCAAGGAAGTATAAGTGTTGAAGTAAATATTCTCAGAAGACATATCTGCAGAGCTATTTATTTGTAATAGACCCATAACATGTAATTTGAATCAATCTGTTTTAATTTTTACTTTGTTTTCTTTTGAACTTTTGTTTATCAACTAACTATTTTGTTTGGTTGGTTGAATCTACGTTCTTGGAATTTGCAAGGTATTACATGGCTATGATGATACAGTACTGTAGAGCCTAGGCTCTTAAGTCTAGTTGCACACATCTTCCTCTTCTTCCTCTTCTTCAGATTTTTCTTTTCCGTCTTCTACAATGGGCTGTTTTCAGTCTAAAGTAGGAAGGCAGATCCCTGGACATGAGGACCCAGTAATGCTTGCCTCAGAGACAGCTTGTGAGTGATCTTCTCCGATTCATTATTTGGGGGCAGTAAGCCTCCTAAGCTTGTGAATTGAGTGCCTTAATTTTGTTGATGTTAATCCTTTGGACTTCTTACGAGTAAAAGTTAAATGTCATAGGCTTCATGGAAATTGTAATTGAGGCTTCTTAAACTGTTATGTATATATTAGTTTGGGAAGAAGGAAAAACTCGGAGATCATATAAGATTTTAAACAACAATTGCTTGGAAATGCATAGGGAACCTATTTGGAATTATTATTTCACTTGTTATAATTGCTCATTTAATACAGGTCTTCTTGAGGGATTCATCGTCTTTCTATCTGATTGGTTGAATGATTTATGTTCTTTCTATCTGATTGGTTGAGTGATCATCTATGGATTCTGCTGTGATTCTCATAGATAATGGATCGAGACTTCTCTGGAGAAGTTTTCATGAGCCTTTTATCATATAAGTACTTTTATTTGAAAAAGTATTCTCTGCAATAATCATCTAGTTGAATCTCAACCCAACACTGCCATTTATTTTTGTTATTTGTTTCTCTCTCTGTCTCTATATGAGATTGTGTGTGTTTCTAAGTCTGATATTTTCATTGAAAGCTGATGTTGGTTGCCCGATATTTGATTTTCCAGTCAGTGTTAGTGAAGTTGAAGCACTCTTTGAGCTGTTCAAGAGCATCAGCAGTTCTGTCATTGACGATGGGTTGATAAGCAAGGTATTTTAGACTGGTAGTTGTAACCAAAGCCTGTTTCACTCCTTATGTGCTTCTTTCTTTATCAGTCATTAACTGAAAAGGAGGGAGAGGGAGGAATGAAAGAGAAAATCAAAGATGATAATAATGATAATGAACATGGACTAGAGTCCACTTTATTTTATATTATCTGTTTATTTGTTAAAATTTCTGACCTATTGCAGTTCCTTCTGCCAATACTCTTGGGTGTGACTTTTGGGGCCTGAATGTATTTTATGTGGATACAATATCAATTTTTTAGGACCATATGACAAACCTTATATTCTGTTTCATTTAATTGATCTTCTTGGTGTTGGACTTTTTTTGTGATGCAAATTTGACTATTCTTTTGTTACTGACCTTAATGCGGTTATGCAAATCAGACGGACTTATTTTATGCCTTTTCGTTGTATTTCTGTTGTTGAACTGTGCTGATTGTATTTAACCTAATCTACAGTTTATCAAACTATTGAGTTGTGAAATGTACTTTAATAAATAGTTCTTTCCATTTCAATTTATGCATTCTGGTTGTGATGATTAGGGGATATCTCTAAAGAATTTTTTGCAGATCTTTTGTTTAATTTCTCAGCATCTGATATTGGATATTTCTTTTTACATTTGCAGGAAGAATTTCAACTCGCTTTGTTCAAGAACAGAAAGAAAGAAAATCTGTTTGCAAATAGGGTATTGTGTTTTTCCATTTTGTGATTATATATGCAGTATATGGGGTTAATATGATGATTCTATCAATGTATTTGAAAGTTAATTCTTAATGTGATAGCAAAACCCTTGCATTTAGTAATATATGTATGTGTGTGGGAGGCACCCAACCAAGTAGGTGTAGCCCAATGGGTAGGGTGAGCAGAGACTGAAGGAGGCCTGAGTTTGATTCTCCACTGAAGCGCTATCTTGCCTGGGGATGGGATATTCTTGGCTGCCCTCTGCTCCCACGGATTAGTTGATTGGGTCCCGAGCTAAAATGCAAAGGGAATGTCTTTGAATACCATGGTTATCAAATATATACATGGGAGGCACCCCTTGGTGCCATTTATAGTTAAAAACACATGCACTAGTGAGCTGCTTCATATGTTACATTATTCTTATTGGCATCTTAATGGATTCTGTAAATAGAATGTGGCTACCAAGTGTATCAACTCTAGAATCTTTTTTTTTGTGTGAAAATAAGGATGTTTGCATGCAGATATTTGATATGTTTGATGCCAAGCGGAAGGGGGTCATTGATTTTGGTGACTTTGTGAGATCACTCCATGTCTTCCATCCAAATACTTCATTAGAAGACAAAATTGATTGTAAGTTGATCATAACCTTAGGGCTTTTAATTGCCCCAACAGGAGTCCTTTTGTCATCTTTTTAGCCCTTTGTTCCCTCATTGTGTCCAATTTTGTATTCTGATTTATGCCTACTTCTCTATGTTATGTCTCAGTTACATTTAAGCTTTATGATATGGACAATACTGGATTTATTGAGCGCCATGAGGTATGTTGACTGTTATTTTTCTTCCAATCTCAGTGAAAGCAATTATAGCACTCTTGTTATCTTGGTCATGAGAAAGATGATTAAGCAATGGTCATGGAAACATTTTGTCTTCAATATGTGGTTGTGTTACCTGTTGGATCACTCAGGCAGCACCAGAAAGGGTTTTGGTGATAGTCATTTATCTGCGCTATAACTTGTATCATAGGATTTTATTGACTTACCTCAAGTTAGGAATGTTGAAGAACATGACAATTTTAACTGACCCACTGGGGTTGCCAGTGACAAGTGGTAAATTTATTACTTGTTTCCCTGATTCTGTTTGGTGACTCCTTGATTGACCTGCCTTTGCTCAAGTTTCTACTGGTGCTTGATTCACCAGCTCCTGTGGTTTTGGACTTTATCTCATTGTTATGAAATTGTTTGATTTTTCAACTAATTCTATGTAGTTGTGTTCTTTTTCCATGGTCTTAACGACATAAGACATTGTTTTCTTTATTGTTTGGTTATCTTTAAGTCATATATTCAGCCTTCCAATTAAAAAAAAAAAAACAAAACATATATATACTCAGCCTTTTCAATCCAGCTTAAAAATGTGGGGTTACAAAATTAGTTCTTTGCTCTCATCTTCCTTTAGAAATTAAAAGAGGCATTCGGCAGTTGGTATTTTCTTTACTCAGAATGGGCTTAATCTGCTATCATATGATTTGAATAAGTTCCTCGAGTGCTGAGATTGAATCAGTGTAAATGAGGGCAGGCATCTTGGGAGATACTTAAAGACTCATTGCCTCTGATTTTGGCAGGTGAAGCAAATGCTCATTGCACTTCTTTGTGAATCTGAAATGAAGTTGGCTGATGAAACTATTGAGATAATACTTGACAAGGTCAGTTGCTTTTCTTGATAACCGAAACATATTTCTAACAAGAAAATTTTTGAAACTTCTGAGTGACCCTTTTGCACCTGGTTTTCGAGTAACTTCAGTCCCTTTACCCTTGGCTTCTAATAAGCTGTTGAAAATGCTGATCTTTTTGGTACAGACTTTCTTGGACGCTGATGTTAACCAGGATGGGAAGATAGACAAATCTGAGTGGCGTGACTTTGTAAATAAAAACCCATCGTTATTAAAGATCATGACGCTTCCCTATTTAAGGTACATACCAGAATATTTCTGTTTTTCTGTTTCATTTGAATCTCTCTTATTTTAAAAGCCTGAATAGCAAGATGAGGTTTCAAATTTATAAGACTCCTTTTGTTAAATTTATGCAGGGATATAACGACAACCTTTCCTAGTTTTGTTTTTAATTCTGAGGTGGATGAGATGGCTACATGAGGAAAGATGTAGATCTGGGAGTTCCTTCAATTAGAGTGGTCAAGTCGTAGATTTGAGTTACTACAAGTTAGAGTGGAAAGCTCAAATCCTTGCAATGAATTAGTTAAGGAAACCGAGTTTTGCTTTTAAGGTTGGTGTAGTTGAAGAGTCTGTCAATTTTAGAGCACATTGTTCTAGTTGACATTTTTCTTGGTCCTGTTAATAGTTCCAGATACATTGTGGGATAAATTCTTTTTTAGCCTTACATTTTAGTTCAGGGCTATTTGTTTTCAAAGCTTTTGTGATTGAAAAGTACATATATGCAGAGATTGAAAAATGGAAAAAATGAATGAAGATGTTTATAGACAGAAATGTCAGGTGGTTCTGATTTCGAGCATTACTAGAAATTATAGGCTCATGGCATCTGCATGGGTTGTTTTCTTTGTAATTGCAGCACATTCAACTTGGTTTCTTTCTGATTGTTCCCCCAGTTTCCTTGAGGTCAATATGATTCATGGCTTTTCAATTTTCAAGCAATGTTGTAGCTGGGGATGGTGAACCTGCTAAGATTTCCTGGGTCCTGGATCCAAAATTGTGATTAATAGCTTGGAGATCTCAAAGAAATATCCGTGCTGGAAAGCCGGAACTGTTAGGGTTTCCAGGTTCCTGAATGAAACGTGGCAAGTATGTCATGAAGCCCTGGTTGCTTCCAATTATAACTGTAAATTCTTGACTGAGTCTGGTGATTTTGCTGTAAAATGATAACCCTGGTGCAACAATTGCTGATGAGAAATTTTGGGTCTTCATTCAAAAGCTTTAGGAATTCATTACTCAACAAAAACCACTTTGGTATCTTAATGACAAGAAAATAATCTCTTGATCTTTAAGCAATCTGGGAGTACTTAAAACCTCATTTATATCTTTTGAAGAAATTGTAAGCATATTTTAAGGGGAGGGTTTAACATAATCAGAAGTTAAATTTCCTCAGCAGGAAACTCAGACAAATTATTATAAACCTCATTTATATCTTTTGAAGAAATTGTAAGCATGTTTTAAGGAGAGGGTTTAACATAATCAGAAGTTAAATTTCCTTAGCAGGAAACTCTGACAAATTATTATAAGTGAAAAAGAAAACAGCCAAAATTTAGTACTAGTGGATTAATATTAATTTAAATATTATCTAAAATCAAACATACATTTAAATAAGTTATTGGGCGTGAGAACATGGAAAGCCAATTGCCCAAATTGGCTTTTGTTTCATGGGCTTCTCTTAACAATTGCTGGTATTGTGAAAGCCACAAACACAAGAAAGCCAACCCTAGAAAAAGACTGCATGTAAGTTTCTTCTTACACTGGTACAACATGTGCATGAGAGAAGAGAGAGAAAAGAAATCTGAAATACAGATTTGGACAATTTTCTTCTTTGGATGAATATGAAAAATGAGAGAGAGAGATGCAAATTAGTACATGAAGGGAGAGCTTGTCACTCAATCAGAAACAAAGAAAAGAGATGAGATGATTTTTTTTTTTTTTCAATTTTTCCTTGCATGCATAGTTTGTTTTCATCTTTTACTTCTAGACAAAGGGATCATCCCTGGTTTCTTCATCTGCTAACTACTGTAAAAGTTTCATTATCTTTCTTGATTATATATTTATTTTCTCTTCAAGGCCTTCTGGGTTCCCTTACCACAATCTTCCTAGAGGCTATGAATTTCTTAATTAACCCCACTATCAATCTCATTTTTTTCCTTCTAGTGATGCCTAATTTCCTTTTTCACCTTCACAAATTTTCTTGCACGTACAGTTTGCATTTCTTGCTAAGCATCGATTGAAACTCAGCTTAAGATTTCTTTGGTTTGTAAAAGAGCATCCTTTGTACTCCTACAGATGTCCAAGAGCTTAACTGAACCCTTTTGGTGATGCCCAGCCAACTTGTTGCTTTTGTAAATAAAATGCTTAGAAAAGGTAAACCATGTGATATAACAACTGCTTATTTTATAATGTGATTCAGCACTGAATATGTGACAGTAGACAAATTGAACAAATTTAAGATATAGACAACACATCATAGTGGACAGTGTTACACCATGTGAGTGTTTTTTTTATAAATCTTTTGGATGATGAAATGAAAAGCTCTTATTTTTTAGTAATCCAATCAATTTGGGTTGGGCTTTAAGAAGCATGGCATTATCCCTACAAGCAAGGCATTTCACCCTCTTCTCTTCAAAATGGGATTCCACACATGGACATTGGTTACAAAATACTAAGAAGACGTCACTTTTACTTTCTAAGCTTCAGTTCACTTTTAAGCTTAAAGAGACTTTGTCTTAAAGGTTCAGAGAGAAAAAAGAAGAGTGTAATATTAACGAGCATAAGACCTTTCATCATATAAACACATTGATATCAAGAAAAGAAGAAACTTTGCCATCGTAGGTTTTGTGAGATGTAGCTCTTCCTGAGTTTCAAGCCAAACTTTAGCTTTTTCTGTATTATGATCACCCCTAATCACAAATTTTATATTTTTATTTCTTTTGTGTAGCAAATTAGTGTAACTTACTAATGTCATGTTATGGAGTTGTTCAATTAGTATTGTTTGTTGATTAAGTTTTCTTTTGATTTAAGAGTAAAGGGATCTTGTAAGTGGATTTTATTTAGTCAAATAACTGAGAAGACATGTTGGTGTTAGCTCAAAATTTTTAGAGTAAGTGCTAAAAATTTTTACTGTTTATGAAGCTTGTAAATCATAGGTTTATTATTATTTCTTTTAGCATTGCATAATAAAATTCAATTTGAAAAAATTATCTCTATTCTTTTTCTCTAGCTGTTTTCTGATTTTGAATTTGTTAGATGGTATTAGAGTTGTCCTAATTGCCCATCAAGTGTTTTTGGTTTTATTACTTAATGAAGATGAATGGTGCAAATAATCTCTCTAAACAAGCTTGTTGGTAATAATTATAATTAATGGAAGCTATGCATTGAAGCTTATCTACATGGATAAGATTTGTGGGATCTTATCTCTTGTGAGGATGCTATAATTCTAGAACATATGCCATAGAATGCTCATTGGGGAAGTAAAAGATCAAGTGTGACAAAATCTTATTTGCATAGCAATCAACAATCCATAAAGAGTACATCGAGCATGTTCATGATTTAAACTCACTAAAGGAAGTGTGGGAGACACTTGGAAGGTTGTTCAATCAAAAGCATATAATGATGTTGTAGTATTTGGAGAATGAACTTGGTAAGATGATTCAAGGTAATATTTCATTTTCAGAATATTTTTGAAAATAAAAACCTTGTGTGCCAAGATTTCAAACTTAAATACGAATAAGCTTGTGAGTGATGCTTGTTTATGTCATCTTCTCATTCACATATTGTGAAAAGAGTTTATGCCCTTTATTTCTTTGGTACAAGGGTGGAGAAACTAACTTTCTATCATTGAGTTTGAGAATGTGCTTTCAAATTAAGAAGCATTGGTGAAACAAATGGCCAATAGCAACAAACGTTCTCTTTCTCAAGTGGAGGATACTTTTTATAGAATTAATAAAGCAAAGAGCAGTTTTCCTCTAGGCAATCTTTGGGTGAAAACATGCAATGTTGTTTTTCCTCTAAACTGTTTTTAAGTGGTAAGGAACAATCCAAAATTGAGAAGCAATCTAGAGAAAATTCAAAAGGCTGGTATAATATGGAAAGCTATGACAAATGAAACATAATCTTTATGTAAAAGTGGTATATAATTAGTGGGAGATAAGATCATATTAAACAAAATTATCATGTGAATCTAAGAACAAATTTTGTACATGATTAATGAAGTTATTGATCAACCGATTAATGTGACTCCTGTTATGTACTAGACTGATGCAAAAACACATGCCTCCATAGATTATGGTAAGGACTAGATAGTTGATTTTAGTTACTCTCATTATGTAGCTTGAAATACTTCTTTGCTTTTAATTGTTTGTCCGCATTGTTGGAAAAGAACTATTATGATGGCTGATAATTTAGTACATCTTATTATGAAAGATGGACATTTTGATGTCAAGAAAGATTTTTTAAGTGTTAATGACATTTCTCTTAAAGTTTTTTATTATGTTCTAGGCTTAAAGAAGAATCTTGCTTTAATTTCTCATATTGCTGATTTTGGGAGCTATGTTATTTTAGTCTAGATAATGTGCAAATGGTTTTCAATTTAAAACAAATTGAAGTTGATGTTTTAATTATGAGAAAAAGAAAAGACTCGTTATATGTCTTGTCTACCTATAATGTATGTGTTAAAAGAACAAGTAAAAATGCAAGTGTGATGCTTTAGCATGCATGGTTAGGTTAGCTATCAATCGTCATGAAAAATCTTTACAAAAAAACCTCTTAATGGGGTTGTTTTCCTTTGGAAAAATTTATCAAGATATCGTTTGTCTTGGTTGCCAATATGGAAAGTCAGATTGTTTCTTTTTCCAAGTTCAAAGAGTAGAGTATCTATTGTGCTATAGTTGGTATATTCAAATCTCATGGAGTTAACTTGAACACCTAATTATTTTGATTTTTTTTATTTAATGGTTATTGAGGTTGATTTTTCTTAATTCACTTGGGTGTATTTACTAGAAAAAGTCAGTCTTCCTTCAAATTTATTAAGTTCAAGGAATAGGTGGAGAAAGAATTTGGGCTGCAAATAAAGTGTTTGCTTGCCAATCATGAAGGAAAGTACATGTTTGATCAATTCCTAAATTACTTTAGAAAACGTGGTATTCATCGTCAAATGACTTGTTTAGATACTCCGTAAAGAAATGGAATTGTCCAGTGTAGGTTAGCACATCTTGTATCCAGTTTCTTGTCTTAGTTGTATGCAAAGAACCTTCTAAGAGAGTTACAGGTAGCAATTATTCAAATAGCCTATCATAAATTATTTACTAAGTGTAAAATTATCTCCTTTGGAAGTATTATATCATCACAAATCTAATGTAAGTTATTTTTGAGTTTTTAGCTTAGTTTGTTACTTTGATGTTTTAAAAACTAGTTGGAATAAACTTAACCCAAAAGCAAGACATTGCATTTTTGTTGGTTATGACATGCGATAGTGAAGTAGTTGCTTTTCTTTTCTTATCCGTCCTATAGTTTTTGAATTAGGATAAAGTAAAGTCACCACTAATTATTATGGGTATGATTAGTTACCTAAATGAAATCTATCTAATTTATCATTCTTAAATTTATGTTTAGATCACCAGAACTATAAATTTTGTTTGTAAAATCAAAAGTAGGTTTGAGAGTAGAAAAGGTATTAGCATTCCATTACCCCCATTTTAAAAAAGATTAAAAATCTAAATCATGTATTATAAAACATTATTTATATATGATATAAAATATTTTTTAAAGTATATATAAAGAAAAACAGTTATTGTCATCAACATTCTCCATTTCATTTATTATTACATATTTAAAATTTTTTTATTAAATTTTTATGAAACCCTATCATTATTATGATGTGAAAATATTAGAAAAATTTTTATTTCAAGAATACGAGATTAAACAATCATTATTATTTTATTTTTAATTTACTTTTATCTTTAATTTTTTTTATTTTTTACTACTTATTATTTTTAAAAATGTATCAAAGCCCTTTCTCATCATTATGACTAGAAGAAAAAATACACAATAATAAAATTTGTGTCTCTAGGAAATTTTTCATTACATATAATCCTCAATTCTTTTGTTTTAAAAAATATTATATTTGTATTTACATTTTTGTACAATGATTTTTTTATCAGAATGTTAATTTAAATTTTTGTCATTATGAAAAATTCTTTCTACTTTAAAAATTTAAAAGAAATGATCCCTATGATATACTTATATATTCCATCTTTGATATTAATTTGTTTAGTTTCATTATCCTATAAAGATATATTGATAAATAAAAAGCATATGTAAATAAAGTAACCATCAATATTGCTTAATCAAAATTAAACTAAATATTTTTTTCCTTCATTTTTCTTTTATTTTTTCTCTTTTGCCTTCCTTTTCTTTTCTTTTCCTTTTTCCTTTTCTTCCTTTCCATCTCTCATCCTTCTTCAAGAGAACACCCCCCCCTCCCTTTTTTTTTCCTTCTTCACCGCTTCTACTTTTCCTTAAAAACCACATATTATCTTCTTTTTCTTTTCTTTTTCTTTAATTCTATCTCAAAAACTTACAAATCAAACAAAATCCAAAACAAGAAGAAATTACCTTGAATCGGTGAATTACTTCCTTGTTCTTGGTTTTCTTTCTCTCTTAGGTATTATTCTCTAGGTCTTCTCTTTTTCTTTATCTCTTTCTCTTTTCTACTCTTCCTCTTTCTCCCTTCATTATGATTTCTTTTTCTTCTCTTATTTGTCTATCTTTTACTTCTTCCCTCATCTCCTTTTACACTATTTCTCATGCATGTGAGGGGCGATACCAATGATGGTTACTACTTTTTTATATGGTGGCGGTTCATTAATTAGGGATAGATATCACATATGTTGAGTAAGTTACTCGATAAATGGAAAGAAGGTTGCCTTGTTAGGACGAAAGAGGTGCCTCTGGCAAAATGGATAGGTACTCTGCACTTATCCCACATCTTTTTTTTTTCCTTATTACTTTTTTTTTAATCATTTTAGTTGTCTATAGATCTATGGATCTAGAAACAAAAGAAGTTATTTTTGGTGATGTGGGGTTTAATGATAGTGTCATCATATGAAATTGATGAAAATTTAGATTGAGTCACAATTGGTCTTACACCTTTTTTTAGTGATGATGCACCCAACAAAAGGGAAGGCAATGTTACGTCATCTAAAGAAAATCTTTAATAAGGTGAGATGATGGGGATTTTATTAGAAGATTTTCTAGACAAAGAAAATAACTCGATTATTTAACCAATTATGAAGTTCAGTTAAGTCATTCCTTCGTTATGTCTTATATTTTGATGGGAATTCATGTGAAAATGAGTCTCCATCCTACAATAAAGCTAAAGATGTTTCTGAATGGGAAGAAGCAATACAAGAGGAAATGTTAACTTTAAAAAAGAACTATACATGGGAGCTTGTTCCAAAGCCAAAGAATATTGAATTAGTTACTTGTAAATGGGTTTACAAGTAACTAATTCTGATGATATTATTGATAGGTATAAAGCTCATCTTGTAGCTTATGCTTTTTCTTTGCAATATGGCTAAGATCACAAAGAGACTTGTAGCCCTATTGCTAAAATGGTGATGATTAGATTAGTTATTTTTATGCAGTAATTAGATGTGAAGAATGCTTTTCTTTATAAGGAGTTAGATTCTATTATTTTATGGAGCAATCACATGGTTTTATTTTTAAGGGTTTTCTTGATCATGTACGCAGACTCAAGAAGCTATTATATGGCCTTAAGCAAGCTTCATGTGCTTGGCGTGGTAAATTTACGCAATATTTTGATTTTATGACTTTATGTCTTCAAATGCAAATTCAAGTCTATTTGTTAAGAAAAATATCTTTTACGTGCATAATGCTTGTCTTTTATATGGATGATATGATTATTGCAGGTGATAATTATGTTGAAATAACTCATCCATAAGATGCTTTATCTGTTCATTTTGAAATAAAAAGTATGGGTGAAACTAGTTGCTTTCTTGGGCTAAAGATGAATCATTTTCATTGGAGGAGGCAAAAGCGATGATCACTCCTATGGAACTAGGTTCGAAGTTAACCAAAGATAGATGAAAACTATTGAAATATATAACACCTTTTCAACAGCTTGTTGATAATTTATTTCATTTATCTATCACAAGAGCTGACATTTCATATTTTGTAGGAGTCATCTTTTAGTTTATGGAGAACTCATGTGAGAATCATTTAGTTGTAACAAGGAAGATTCTTTGAATTTTGGCCTTTTGTATAAGAAACATATAACATTTGTTTTCACTAATTTTGTAGATGCAGATTGGGTTGGTGATATGAAAGATTGGCATTCTACAAGTAGTACTGTTTCAATACAAGTTCAATAGCAATCTCATGATACAATAAAAGGCAAAAATTATTGCTTTTTCACGTTATGAAGCTAAATATGTAGTAACTACTATACCCACTCAAAAATCTATTTGGCTTATGAGGTTTATTCAAGAAATCTTTATTGTTTTGGACTATCTAATTCCTATTTATTATGATAATCAAAGTGCAATCAAGCTTGTTGAAAATCTCGTGATTCATGCCTGCATAAAACACATTGAAACATGTTATCATTTTGTTTGAGAAAAATTCTTCACTTAAGATATTTAGCTGTTGAATATACAAATCAAAGGACAAGTTGTAGGTATATTTACAAAATCACTTAGCAAAACAAAGTTTAAATGTCTTGTAATGTTGTTGGTTTTATTGATAAAAAATATACAATACAGCTTGAATGTCTTTTATGATTGAGTCAAGGTTGTTTTAAGATTTTCTCATTGACTTAAGAGTAAGTAGATTTTTATAAATAAATTTTATTTGATCAACTAATTTAGATTTTTTTGAAGTAAGTGATGGTGTTGATTGAGATTTTTTACAAAAAAATTTAATTTTTTTATAAAGCTTGAAAATAAATGGTTTATTGTTTCGCTTAGCATTGAGTAATAAACTTCAATTTCAAAAAATTATTCGTGTCATTATTTTTTTTTATAGATTGATATTATATGATGTTATTATAAAACAATTAAATAATTAAGTTTACTTTATATATATATATATTAAAAATAAAAATTATGTTAAAATATTAATATAAAATAATTAATAAATATATTAAAAATTTAATTATTCTTGTTTTTTATTTTACATTTCGAAATATCGATTGAATTTATTGTACATATGATAATTTAATTTATTTTAATTTAAAATTATTATTTTTTAAAAATTAATTAAATTATGATTTTATATAATAAATTATGATTTAAAATTTTTTAATTTAATTTATTTAAAATAATATAAAAATTTAAATTAAGAATTTTATAAAATAAATTTTGATTTAAAATTTTTCACAAACTTACAAAAATTCATAAAAAAAACTTGTGAGTTATAAATGGTTGAAAATTAAAGGATGCACTCAAAATTTATTTTCAACAAAAGTATCTTAACGTTAATTTCCCAAGGCAAGATTTAATTTTGATTAAATTAAAAAATTAAATATATAATCTATGAAATTCATATATCAAAATTTAAATTAAATAACGTTTAATTGATGATATTTTTATATTACTAAAATTAAACATAAAAACTCTAGAATATGTTTTTTTATTAATTTTTAGAGTAAATATCATTGAAAACACTGAGTTTAACACTCTCTCTTCAATCAAACACAAACTTTCAAAATATATCCAGACAGATACTGATTTATTGATTTTGTCCAAATTAAACTTTGACTTAAAATGATAATATAAAATTAATGATTTTTTATTTTTAAAATAATTAAAAACTTCTCATAAATTTTGTATTTTATTTTGATTTTATTTTTCAAATTTAAATTTTTTTTAACTAATTAATTATTTTTTATGAATTCTTAAAATTTTTGATGAAATGTTTTTTTGAAAAATATTTCAGCATTTAAAAAATTTTAAAATTTTTTTATGATGATCGCTTAAATATTTTATAATATTTATAAAAAATTATAAATTAAAATTTGTTATAAAATATTTTTAATTTAAAAATTTTTAATATTTAAATTTTCAATGGGTTCACTTTTGACAAAATTAAAATACTGAATTTTGTTTGAATATTTTTTAAAAATAAAAATTTAATTGAAGTGAGAGAATAAAATTTAAAATTTTAAATAATATTTATTTTAATTTTTAGTTTATGTGCAGATTTGTAATATGTAAGGAGAAAAAGTTTTTTTTTTTTTTTTTTTTAAATTCAATGACCAAACAGAATTTATTATTAAACTCGGAACGGGGAGATGTGATCAGTGGATTTCTATGGGGGAAGACTCCAAGATGTCAAAGAGAAAGAAAGGTCAAATCTTGCGCACTCTTTCGGTTCACGATCCTTCTTTATCTACTTCATTTCCCATTGCTTCCACTCTTTTCTTCCAAAACTCACCGACTTAGCGAAGCTGTAATCCTCTTATGCTTTCTCTTTTCTCTCTTTGCATTATTTTGGGTTTAGCGTGTTCTGAATTGTTAAGGTCTGCGATGATGCGCTAGTTTTCTGTTGTTTCTTGCAAGATTTGGGTATCGCGTTCTGTTGTTTCTCGGAACTTTGTAGTCGATATATAGTTGACTTACGTTTAGCTTGTTCGCGTCAATTTGGAATTGTTTGCTTTTATTATCTAGTATCTGCTGTTTTATTCATATTAGTTTTTCTAACAGATGATTAATTGGTGACTAGGGCATGAAAGCTCTGCAGAAGATATTGCGTTTTGTGTACGATCTGTGAGTCTAATACTGAAACTGAACAGAAGCTTATTCGTGACTTCTCCTTTGGAGCGATTGTGGGGGCACCATGTTTGCATAGTTAGTAGAACTGGTTATAATGAAATGCATCAATGGCGCTAACTCTGAAAAGAAAAGTAGTAGCACATAGCCACTTCATTAACATCTACACATGGGGGTTCATTGTGGCATCCGCTGTTAAGCAAAATGCTGTGGTTTCAGACCATAATAGAGGATTTTGTGCTAGAAAGTATTTTGAAAGGTTTGAACAATCCAATGTATCATGTAGGCAGTGTCAATTGAACTGTCATGTATATTGTACGAGTATTCATCCGGAAAGATTAAATTGGGACAGTTCCTCTCATGCTGCTTTGTTAAACAATCTAGAATCCGCTTTGAAGGATCACCAATTAGATGAAGCATGGGAAATTTTTAATGATATAAAAAGGTTGTATGGATTTCCAAATCGTTCTGTTCTGGATAAGTTTGTCACTGTGCTTTCCTACTCATCTAAACCTCATTGGCTACAAAAAGCATGTGACTTAGTTCATAAGCTCTTGAAAGAAAAATCTGACTTACTATATCCTGACATGGTGACTAAGCTGTTGCTCTCTTTAGCAAGAGCTCAGATGCCTCTGCATGCCTCAACGATTCTTAGGTTGATGCTACAGAGAGAGAATTTACCACCAATGAATTTGTTCTGGTTGGTTTTTCTGCATATGGTTAAGTCAGAGATTGGGACATATCTTGCATCCAACCTCTTGGTTGATATTTGTGATCGCTTTCTACGTTTAACTGCAGGAAAAAATGATCGTGCTTATATTATGAAACTGGATACAATGATCTTTAACCTTGTCCTTGATGCACTTGTGAGATTTGGATCATCTCTCAAAGGCCAACAGATTATAGAGTTGATGGCACAAGTTGGGGTGGTTGCTGATGCACACACAATCATCACAATTTCCAGGATCCATGAAATGAATGGTCAGCGGGATGAGTTGAAGAAATTTAAAGATCATATTGATCGAGTATCAGGACCACTTCTTTATCATTACCAACAGTTCTATAATAGCTTGTTGAGTTTGCTCTTTAAATTTGATGACATGGATGATGCTGCTGAGCTTGTGTTAGGTATGTATAGAGGCAGATATTCTTTTCCCACTCAAAAATCTAAGATGGACTTGCAAAAGCCTCACCTTGTGTCGATTGGGTCTCACAATCTTCGGGCTGGTTTGAAGATACAGATTGTGCCTGAATTGCTTCCGAAGGATTCTGTTCTTAGAGTGGAAGGTAATCAGGAGCTTGTTGTTTTTAGGAATGGCAAGCTTCTTCCCACTAACAAGGCTCTGGCCAAGCTCATCTATGGATACAAGAGGCTTGGGAAGATCAGTGAGCTGTCAAATCTTTTGTACCGCATTCAAAAGGAGTTTAATTCACCTACTGGATCCATTTTATGTCCGGATGTGATTAATGCTTGCATTCGTTTGGGTTGGCTGGAGACTGCCCACGACATCTTGGATGACATGGAAGCAGGTGGGAGTCCCATGGAATCTACTACTTATATGTTGCTCTTGGCAGCTTATTACAAAGGAAAGAAGTTTAGGCATGCAGAAGCATTGCTAAAACAAATGAGGAAGGC
Organism: Moringa oleifera; assembly: GCA_021397835.1. NCBI lineage: Eukaryota > Viridiplantae > Streptophyta > Magnoliopsida > Brassicales > Moringaceae > Moringa > Moringa oleifera. The sequence continues at coordinate 4,350,712 of JAJFZO010000566.1, forward strand.
TGGTTTGGCGATACATTTATCTAATGAGATGGTTGCCTCCAGATGTCTATCAGAAATGGGAGATAGAAATGGTCTGTGTAAGAGTCCATTGTCTTTGATGTGTGAATCAGAATTGGTTGACTGTTTGGTTGAAGAGATGAGAGGAGAAAAGGAAATTACTCGTTTGCTTTATGAGTTAAATTCTTCTATTTACTTTTTCTGCAAGGCCAAAATGATTGGGGATGCTTTGAAGACATATCGGAAAATGCAAAAGATGAAAATCCAACCTACTGTGGAAACTTTTGCATTTTTGGTTTACGGATATTCTTCTCTGGAAATGTACCGTGATATTACAATCTTGTGGGGGGACATTAAGAGGAACTTGGAGAGTGGCTTGTTAAAAGTGAGCAGGGATCTGTTCGAGTTCCTGCTAATGAACTTACTTCGGGCTGGTTACTTTGAGAGAGTGATGGAGGTCATTGGTTATATGGAAAAGTACAATTTGTATGCTGACAAATGGATGTATAAGAGTGAGTTCCTAAAGCTTCATAAGAATCTGTATAGGAGCTTGAGCTTGTCAAAGTGTAGAACTGAGGCTCAAAGTAAGAGGCTTGAGCATGTTAGGGCATTTAGAAAATGGGTCGGCATTGACTGATGTTCAACTGAAACTCAGTTACACTGGATATTTGATACAGGATCATTGGTAACAGAACCTTGCATATGTCAAGTTTTGCTCTGCATTGAGGCATCATCTTTTGTTCATAAGAAGTGAAGCTTTCATATTTCAAGCTTTATCCCATACAGAGGCAAAGGAGAACTGATCAGAAAGTGGAAAGTTTTTGGCTACTGTTTCTACTTGATTTAACGGGCTCTCTTCAATGACATATGATTTCCATCATCAAGGACATTGCATTTCAAATGCTTGACCTTTTTTGACACCAAAGTTGCTTTCATTAAACTGTGGAGTAAATTAAATTGGTTATCCTTAACATGAGATGTCCTTTGGTTATGGAAAAATTCACCATTGGGCGTAGAGGTAAGTATAGAAGGTATTTATGTTATTTTCCCACAATTGAATGAAGCTGGTATTATTGTAAGATCCATAACTACATTCTACCACGGCAACCTGTATGGTGATCTTGGTTTAGAAAAAGTATTTCATGCAATGCAGGCTCTTTCTGGTTTTTTTGTGCTTTAGAATCTAAAATCACAGAGCCGTGGTAAATATTATTTTTTGTGGAGTAAATTATTGACCAAGGAAGCAATGGTTATTTCATTTCTTATTCAGAGAACAAGTATCTTATCTAGCCTTAGAATAAATTTGTGCAGAGGTTATCCAAACAGTTAATGCATGGAAGACTGAATCTGAATGGTGTTATAACTGTAATGACACAGTATCAAACAGAAAGATCTTGTTTACATCCAAAGTAATGTTCACAATTTGGGGAAATACAAATCTACCTCTACATGGGCAAACCTTTTGCTCGGCATCCATGTCTCATATGCTGAAACAAAGTATCAATTATAAATGTGGTTGTATGTGGATTTGGCTGCAGGGTAGATGAAGTTAAACGAATTTTCCTATTTGACTGCTGTACCCAAAGGTCATTTATCAACTTGTGGTGGTGGACTTATAGAATCTCGGAGAGGGATTGGTACAAGGAATATAATTTCTCTTGCCTGAACCCCCCACCAGATCTTCAACCTATGCTGGTGTGAATTCTCAACATTCTATTTGGTCAGTATCATTCATGGAAAGGTCCAGTGCTTATCAATTGATTTAAACTGCCAGTTTGCTGGCCTCTTGACGTCATTTACTGCTTGATAATTTGGGTTTTTACTTTTCGATTTTTCCATAAGTTGCTTGTGATAAAGATTATTCTTCTGAAACCAAGGGCAAAAGCTTTAAGTTCTTATAATTTTTTTTTTTCAGGTTGACATGCTACCTTCCTGCGTTGTTCTTGTAGGTACCTTTACCCATTTACATTCTTGCACATAAAGATATTATGGCTACAGATGGTTTGTTATTGTTTTTGATGGCCAAGATCCTTGTTGGTAACTTCTACATCAACGGAAGTTTATCATATTTTTCTGTTTCAAAAGCTGAGAATAATTCTCTATGCTTCTGCTAGGTTTCAGATTCTGAGGTTTTATCGTTCTCTGAAACATATTATGAAAAGCATCCATCTTGGTATCTTAGAGATGGACTATTTGGGATGGGAATTTGATCTCGGTTATCGTTGTTTGTAGGACATTATTATCTTTCAAGACTCTGTTTGCCTTTTTTTTTTTCTCTATGATATGAAATGTAGCTGACCAATTTGTTATTAGTACTGATTTGCCTGATGCCCTCATGGGAGTTCTTCTAAACAAGGGATTCGTGGGTGAATGGTTCTGGATTTTTTTAGCAGAGCCAGGGGAGGGTGCTTCTTCTGTCTGGTGAGGGGCTTGAATTTTACTTGCAGTTTGGTGAAAGTTTTAATAGAGGAAAAATAAGGGGCAGGGCTTTAGGAAATTATGGTTTTGTTGGTACACTAGGTTGTGAAGGAACAAAAGCTTACGAAACCAAAGCGAACAATGTAAATTCATCATTCTCAAATCTCTAAGATGCAAGAGCCAAAAATAAGTCGAGTATTTTGCTTCCTATTAATAATCAATAAAACATCATGACCTCTAAATTCTATTTCTCTAAAGATAAAGTAATAATCTTAAAGTTTCTTGTCACTGAAAAGTAGTAACATAAAGTAGCATTTGGCTTAGATTAAATGGATCCTAAATGTCAAAAGCCAAAGACTTGAGGTCAAAAACTTGTATTCTCGATGATGTAATGGGTTCTTGACTATAGGCAAGCAACCTTTAGATTTTTGGAAGCTCAACACGATCACCTTACACCAAAACGAATCCTCACAGAAGGAGGCTGTAGCTTGGGAATTCAAAAGAAGGCTCCTTTTTCTTCCTTTCTCATTATTACTAGCGAATATTTTTTCTGATTACAGTCACTGATCCATGCAGTGCGTTGCAGACTTTCGGGTGTCTCTTTCCACCATTAGTAAATCAATGTCGTGGCTGCGGTCTGGTTCATAGCCTGGATGGGATGGTGGCATGGAGCTTGTTCTCCATCATCTCCTTCTCTTAGTAGCATCATTAGTGCTTTGCTGCTGTTATTTCTCATCATTTCGATTCAGCTTTTTCCCACTGGCAGGTCACATATGCTTTCATGAAGGTTGAGTTTCTTGTGTTACAATGAGAAGGAATTGCATATATTCAGCAGTTAGAAGTTTTTGGGAAAGGATAAAGTAACTCGAATTTTGTGAACTGTCTCCTCGACAAGCAACACGGGCTAAAATTTGCAGCAGCGGCTTAAGTACCCTCATTTTGATGGCTCTAATTTTTGAGGTTTACTGCTTAAAATGGAGTGTTTTTTTTATTTTTGTTTTTTTTTTTTTGGGATCAAACACAGAGTAGGACAAGCTGAGATTAGTGATGATGCACCTTGAAGGGAAAGTACTTTAATGGCACCATAGGTGGATGAAGCACAAGAGGTCTACTTTTGAGGTAATCTAGATTTATTACTTTTTAGAAATGAAAAATAAGTTTGGTGAAACTGTGTTATCTTATGTTGTGCTTGAGATTGTGGGGTTAAAACAAATTGCTACTATTCAAGAATTCTGTTAAGAATTTGAAAGCCTACTTAGCCTAGTGCAACTTCCAAATGATTATGCATATCCATTAGCAACTAAAATAAGAAAATTTTAGATTAATTAGGTTATAAAACTTTAACCTGTGCACTCAATCTATCTAAGAAGCTTGAATCCCTCATCTTTGATGTCCCTACCAAGCCTTTTTATACCAATTATAGAAATCCATATACAACACCTATTAGCCAAATCATAAACCACCTACCTCCAAAGCCTGAACGACCATTGCTTCCTAAACCAAAAGGAGTTTTCTTCCAGCCTCAACCACCAAGGTACCTTGCAACCAATTATACCCCTAGACCACCAATAAGAAGAGTAGAAACCATTAGTTTCAAAAACACCAGAACCCCAACTAAAGAAGAAAAGGACGTTAAAAGGAGGAGGAAACTTTGTATTTGGTGTAGTATCAAGTTTGAGAAAGGGCATTATTTCATGAGGTCTCAGTTGTTCCAATTGCTAGTAGAAAAGATTGATGAAATAACAGTTGAAGTGGAAGAAACATCAGAAGGAGTGGAAGTCAAAGAAAAGGTGCCATAGGGAGAATTTGGAAACAACTAGTTTCTAGTCATATCTTTGCATGTATTGCTAGGCATGGAAGATCCTCAAACCATGAGGATCTAATGCAAAATTAAAAACCTCAAGGGAATGATTCTAATCGATATTAAAAGCACCTACAACTTTTTAAACTAGTCAACGGTAAAAGGATAAGATGTAGGACTCAGCTTATTCTTAGGGCTAGTATTGTAGTGGCAAATGGTGAACAAGGGTTCAAGAAATATGTCCAAAGTTGATATGGGAGACACAAGGAATGCAATGCCACACTGATTTCATGGTTTTAACATTCATGGGGTTTAACGTAGTTTTAAGTGCGCAATGGTTAATGATGTGGAAATTTACTAACCTAACTATGAGGATCAATCATGACTAGAGATAAATCACCCTCACTAGGATAGTAAAAAAAAAGGTACAATTAGCCTATAAGAAATAAACCATCAAGATTACTAACTTCTCTAACAGCATGTAAACCTTACTTATGATTGTTGCATTTGAAACCTCAAAAGAAACTAATGAAAGAACTAAGCAACACTGACCCCTTGATTTGCAGAAGTTCTTATTGCAGTTTGAACATGTGTTTACACTGCTTGGAGGGTTGCTACATCGGAGAGTGAATGATCATATGATCTCCATAGTTGATGAAAATTAAACTGTCAATGTACAACAAATAGATAGCTTATCCTAGTGAAAAAGAAAAATAATATATGGGAGACTTTACATTGACTATAGGTAGTTGAATAAGCCCACGATCAAAGATTGTTTCCAATACCTTGGGTGGAAGAGCTTTTAGATGAGCTGGCAAGATCTTGTTATTTCACTAAGCTTGATCTAAGATCTTATCATCACCATATCAGGATGCATGAATTTACTATTTACAAAATAACTTTCAAAACTCATCATGGATATTATGCATTTTTGGTAATGCCCTTTAGATTGACCAATACTCTATCAACCTTCCAAAGCTTGATGGACCATATTTTTCAACCTTACCTTTGAAGTTTTGTCCTTGTATGTGTGTGTGTGTTGTTTTTTTAATGATATCTTGGTTTATTCTAATGATTAGAACACTTACTTGCAGCATTAGAAGCTTGTATTTTAGCTGTTACAACAACATCAGTTGTTCCTCAAGAAGTCTAAATAGGACTTTGGAGCCACTAAGATTAAATACTTAGGTCATGTTATAAGTAGTCAAGGTGTTGTCATTGAGTGATGACAAGATCTTTTGTATAAATCAATGGCCGTATCTTAAGTCCATTAAAGAGCTTAGGGGTTTTTTAGGTTTGACGGAGTAGTACAAAAGGTTCATTAAGGGTTATGGTGTTGTGGCTTAACCCTTGACCACCTTACTTAAGAAGAATGCCTTTGTGTGGTCTTATTAAGCTTGTGCAGCTTTGAATACCTTAAAAAATGTGATGGCGAATGCTCTTATACTAGCATTACTCTACTTTAACGTCTTATTCATTATAGAGTTTGATGCTTCTCATAGGGGTGTTGGGGCTATTCTTAGTCAAAAAGGTAGACCAATAGCTTATTTTAATGAGAGCCTTTCTATAAGACATTAAGCTTTGTTTGTGTGAGAAGGAAATGATTAAGAAATGAAACTCTTATGTGTTAGTAGAAGGTTCCAAATCATAACTAAATATTATAGTCTCAGATTTTTGGTTGACCAAAAAATTACTACACTAGCTTAGCAGCTTTTAGGTGATAAAGATAATGAGATATGATTATGAAGTCATATACAGAAAAGGTTCCACTAATGTAGTAGCAAATGCCTTTTTAAGATTTCATAAGCTGAATTCAAGGCCATTTCAATCTTTAACACTGAGTTATTAAAGCAAATTTAGAGATCTTGGTTATAGAATTCACATTTGGTAAAAACTCATGTATAAACTCAAGAATAATCAGCATACTAACATTAAGTATGCTAGGTAGGCTGATCAAAATTAAGGAAAAAAGGGATACTACTTGTAGGGTAATGTCTATCCAAGAATATTACAACCTTTACCTATCCCAAAAAAGGTATATATAGAGATTTTTATGGACTTTATTGATGGTTTACCAAAGTTTGAGGGTAAGGGATCCATCTTGGTTATGTTGGATAAGCTTAGTAAGTATACCCATTTTATTCCTCTTGCTCGTCCTTAAATTGCACTGTAGGTGGTTTAGGTGTTTAAATCAATTACCTATTAGTATTATTTTCAAACTGAGATAAGATCTTTCAAAGCTCATTTTGGAAGGAGCTCTTCATGTAAGGAGTTGGATTGAGGATGTTTACTACTTATCATCTTTAAAATAATTATGGGTAGACTAACGTTGTTAACGGAGCTTGAAGACTTACCTACATTGTATGGCTATTGAAAGACCTATGGTTTAAGCTAAATGGATTCCCATGTTAGAGTGGTGTTATAACATTACATACCATATAACTATACACAACACACCATATGAGATAGTGTATGGACAATTCGCCCCTGTCCACATGCCATACCTACCTTGTTGTTCCAAAGTAGAAGTTGCTAACATGAGTATTCAAGTAAGAAAAGCTGCTATTAAACTTCTTAAGTTCCATTTCCAGAAGGCACAAAATAGGATGACTCAGAGAAGCTAACAAGGATAGGTCAAATAGGCAGTTTGATGTAGAAGATTGGGTTTACTTGAAGCTTTCACCATTTAGACAGAAAAATGCGATTAACAAGCAATGCTCAAAGCTTACAATTAAATATTTTATGAAAGGGGTTTTTATGCAGTATCCTTCATTGCATATTTTTGCTTTAGTAAGTTTATACTTTATTTGTAACTTGACACCATTAGCTTCACATAATTTTTTAGTTATTTTTTCATAGTATTAGGTAGGTATTAGTCCTCCTTGAATACAATTTCAGTCTGCTCTTGAATCTATTAAAGTTATCGTACTACGATAAAAATCATTATTTACCACTAATATTATATTGACATGCCATTTTGTATTTGTATTTTATTCATAAAATCTTTTTTTCCCTCTTTTTTGTTTTCTTTTGTTGGATATCTTAATTTTTCTTTTTGTAATTGACTAATCTGTCTTTTGAGCCTATTAATTTCTAATTGAAGATCTTGAGTTTTAACTTTTTTAATTTTCTTGGTTGGAGTTAATGCTTTATATGAATTATGAGGTTTAACATTTTGTTTATCATTTGTTTGTAATATCATGTTGATCATCTTGTAATTACATACCTTTTTTTTATTCATATGGTGTGTATTATTTTATTTTTTTTCTTTTTGTAGGTCTTTTAGGCTTAATTGTCTTAAAGGGAGATTTCTTCTTTTTTGATAAATAATATGCTAGTTTTCTCAAATTGTTCTTCTAAAGTTTTTATTTTTTCTAATATTGTGTCATCATCTTTTGTTAAGGTTGGTAGTTGTTCTCTAGGAACATCACATATAGGTTTATTGGGATTGATAAGCAATTTTTCTAAACTGAAGGTTCCTACTTCTTATTTTTCTGGTGGATGTTGATTAGTTTCTTTTACCTTACTAACTTGTTTGGTTATCATGCAATTTTGCTTATATATTGGTTGGTTAAGTTCATTGGATGGGATTGTTATAACTAGATTCTCATGGGATTGTGCTTGTGTTAAATAGGGGTGTGTTCCAATTTTTTCTAGACTTTTGGTTATATATATATATTTTTGTGTTGCCTCTTCTATTATGTTTACTTGGTTTTTAAAAGGGTACTCTAAATTATTGTTTTGCATAAACTATTCAAACAATGTAGAGAATCTTATATTTTTTATGTTCTTATAATATATTTCTTTAATTTGTTGCCTCTGTTCTTTTGTGTTTGTCCTCATGAACCATTCTCGTTTTTGTTTATTTTCTTATGAATTGAAATCCATCTTTAATAATTCTTTATCTATACTAAAATTAGTTTTAATTTTTGATGCTTCATAATTTTTTTATTCCTAAATAGGATAGAGATGGATTACATACTCTTGGGGTTGTAGAATCCCATTTTATTCTTTTTTTTTTAACGGGTGTATTGTTTTCTTTGAATAACTTGTGTGAGTGTTGACCAATTTTGTAAGCCCTGTTCTACTTCTAGTATACTATGGTAATGATAATTTTGTATAGGTATTCTCAGAATCAATAGACCAACATTTTAAGCACTTAAGAGGTTTTTTAAATATAGTGAAACACAACGGTTTAGTTATATTAGCCAAGAAAATGAAGTTATTTCAAACACAGATAAGATTTTTGGGCTTTGAGATATTTCAAGGAATAATAACCTTTATTATTATAGCAATGTAATTTGTGCTGATGAAATAAAGGACAAGACATAGTTACAAAGATTTTTAGGATGTTTGAATTATGTGTTAGATTTTATGTCCTACCTCAGACAGGTGAGCAAATCATTATTTAATAGGTTAAGAAAAAAATCCTCTAGGATGGACCCTTGAAATGACAGGAATAATCAAAATATTAAAAAAAAAAAGTAAAGACTTTACCTTATCTAGGAATTTTTAACCTTAAAGCACAATAAATAGTACAAAATATGCATATGATTTAGGTTACGGAGAAATCCTTATCCAAATAATACAAAATCAAGAATAAATAGTAAGGTACTATTTGAAAATATGGTCATAAGCAAAAGAAAATTATTCCACAATGAAAAAGAAAATTTTAGCAATAGTATTGTGTATTTTCAAATTTCAAGATGATTTATATAATAAAACTTTTATTTAAAAATATATTATAAAGCTGCTAAAGAAGTTTTACAAAAGGATGTTCAAAATTTAGTTTCAAAACAAATATTTGTTAGAGGACAAGCCATTTTGTTAGTCTTTGATTTTGCTATTGAATTTATCAAAGGAGATAAAAATTCTATCTCTAATTTTTTAACACGAGAATTCTTATAGGGAAGAACAATGAAGGAAAAATGAGTACTCCTAAAAAACCACTAGGCCAGAAACCTTCACCCAGTATCCCTAAGTCTTATGCCTTAAGAAATCCAGAGATAGGTCAATCTAGTCAAAAGAAAGGAAAGACCTCACAACATTTTTCTTATTTTACTCCTTTAGAATCTACTTATGTAGAAGCATTAGTAGAATCTAATAAACACATAATTCCTTAGTTTTTAAGACCCATTTCATTCGGATCTTTTAGTCAAAAATCAAAAAATCAAGATGCTCGTTATATCCTTAAGAATATTCTCTGACCCCATAAATTACACAGATATTCTTGTAGGGGTAAAAAGTGAAAATATTTCTGTTTCACATTTTGTCAAAAGATTTTTTTTTGTTTAGTTTTCATTATATTACAGACAATCCTCGCAAAACTTAATAATTTTATGAGTTCATTTTGGTAGACACTAAGTCTGCCGAAATTACTTATATTGAGGATAAAATTAATTCATTAAAAATTGCTTATTCAAAATGTCGTATCAAGAAAATTATTATAGAACAACAGTTGAATCAAAATCTGTTTACCTCAAAACATTTTTTCCAAAAATTTGTACATCAAGCATATAATTATTAAGATTATAAGAAAGCTTGATACAAAGCTTTTTTAATCAGAAATACTGATCATTAATTGTTTTTTCATTTTGATTGGAACTGTTTTAAGCAATTTCCAAATTGGTTTTCAGAATTGTCATTTTATATGGGGTATTCTCGAAATACTTTTACCACAAGTTTATCAAGGCTTTAAAGAATTTTAAAAAAGTAAAATATTCTTGAAAAATAAAGTTCTTAATGTTCATTGCTATCTTATCAATACCTTGGATATTTTGCTGGGATTATGTGATAGTCCAATAATTACCAATCCCTTATAATTAGATCCTAGCAAGACAAATAAGAATCAAATAGTGGAATTCATTCAAGACAGAACTTGCGAAGACACTGACTATTCTCAAATGGGTGACAGATGATCCTGATAAGACTACTTAACTCGTACATATTTCATCATCTTTCTCCAAGAATCAACTTCAAATTGATGTATCTTCAACAAAATCCAAAAAAGATTATAAGAGAAAATTCAAAGAAGTTTTATCCTAGTTAGGAAGTGATTCAGATGAAGAAGATAATAAAGCACCAACAAGAAGCATTGGGTCATCAGACCTGTATGGAGGCCAAATGTCATAGGATATTTTTGAATTTTAGAAATAAGAATAGGAGACATTTGAAGCAAGAACAAGATGTCGAAAAAAAAAACTCAATAAATGATTGAGGCATACCCTACTAGTGCAGGCTCTTATCCCTAAGACTCTTCACAGTAGACGGGTTGCAATTAACAAGAGGCATTACGTAAAAAAGCTCATAAGGAACCTTTTTTATGGACAGACTTTATCTTGTAGCCTTCACTTACTACTTTTACTTTTAGAAAAAAAAAAAGCTGAGTTGGTAAGAAAAAAAAGCTTATTAAAGAAGATCAGAAGACTTCAAGGATTAAAAGATCAAAGGACACATCAAAAGACCAATCAAGACTAAAGATAATATATCAAAAGAAAGGGTCAAAAGCAAAAAGCATCATAAGGATTCAAGGAATCAAAAGGACATATCACAAGATAAGCATAAATCTATCGTTCATAGGATATGAAGATATATTAGAAGCAGAAGATATATTATTCAACATAATAACAAGTGATGAAGACTATACCAGCATAAAATCAATGATGTAAACTGCAAATGCTAACACAAAAGAAGACCATTTTATGGCTTCACTCACTACTTTTTCTTTTGGAAAAGAAAAGCTGAGCCGATAAGATTAAAGACTTGACAACACATCAAGATACATCACCAAGACAAAAGGAATCCAAAGGACACATCAAGACATATCAAAGCATAAAAAAGACACAAGGAATCCAAAAGATACGTCAAGGCACATCAAGACAAAGAAAAAGGAATCAAGAGGACATTAAGGTGTTATAGGACACATCAAGGCACATCATGACAAAAAAAAAAGGAATCAAAAGGACATTAAGGTGTTATAGGGCACATCAAGGCACATCAAGATAAAGGAAAAAGAATCAAAAGGACATTAAAGTGTTATAAGACACATCAAGACACATCAAAACACATCAAGACAAAGGGTTCGAAAAGACTTTCAAGAAGATGCATATTTCATAAGAAAATCAAGACTTTCTCACTATAAAAGGAGCTCAAAAGCAAGAAACAAGGCAGAAGACGCAAGAGCGAATTCAAAGGAGATTCCAAAGCTCTCTAGTTTTCTTTAAAATTTCATTATTATTATTATTTCTAATTATTTATTTCATTTCTGTTTTACGATTACTATTTTCATTAATATTTTCATTATTTTTTTCATCGCTATTTATTATTTTTCATATTTGCCTTAGTGATTTATATTACTGCTAGTTAGGTCCTCTCCAGTACTAACCAACGAATTTCACAAGCTGACCAACACTAGTGCTTGGGACTCATCATGATACTATTTTTCTTCCAACGGTCACTTGGCTCTGATACCGTTTCTTGCTCAGGTTAATAGTTCAGTTTTGGTGAGGAGCTAACTAGCAGTAATTAGATCACTAAGGCAAATATAAAAAATAGTAAATAGTGATAAAAACAGTAATGAAAATAATAATAAAAATAGTAATTGTAAAATAGTAATGAAATAAATAATTAAGAATAATAATACTGAAACGATAATTTATTGCATATTGATATTGGTTCAAAAACTTACAAAAATATTCTCAAAATTTTACCTTTAATTTGTAATACAAGAAGTGTTAGCTCATGCAAAGAGAAAATATTTTGAAGGAAAATTTGGAAGAAAACTAAGTCTGGAAACTAAATCTTGATTTTGGGGGAGCTTTAGAATCTCCTCTGAATTCGCTCTTGCGCCCTCTACATTGCTTTTTGCTTTTGGCCTCCTTTTATAGTGAGAAAGTCTTGATTTTCTTGTGAAGTAAGCATCTTCTTGAATGTCTTTTTGTTTTTTTTTCTTTGTCTTGATGTGTCTTGATGTGCCTTGGTATGTCCTATAGCACTTTAATGTCCTTTTGATTCTTTTTTCTTTGTCTTGATATGCCTTGATGTGTCCTTTAGATTCCTTGTGTCATTTTGACTCTTTGATATGTCCTGATGTGTCTTTTGAATCTTTTTATCTTGGTGATGTGTCTTGATATGTTGTAAAATCTATAATCTTATCGGCTCAATTTTTCTTTTCCAAAAAAAAAAAATAGTGAGTGAAGGTCGTAAGATAGAGTCTTCTTTCGTGCTGGCATTTGCTGTTTACATCATTGATTTTATATTGGTATAGTCTTCATCACTTGCTGTTATGTTGAATAATATATCTTCTGCTTCTAATATATCTTCATATCTTGAGACAGGTAGATTCATGCTTATCTGGTGATGTGTCATTTTGATTCCTTGTGTCCTTGTGATGCCTTTTGCTTTTGTCATTTTCTTGGATGTGTCCCATGATGTGGCCTTTTGATTTTTTTTGTTTTGATGTGTTTTTTGATTGTTTTGATATATCTTTTGATGTGCTTATGGGTCCTTTGATGTGTCTTTGTGATTCCTTTTGCTTTTACCTATTTCTTTTGATGTGTTATTTTTTGTCTTGATTGGTCTTTTGATCTTTTAATCCTTGAAGTCTGCTAGTTTTCTTTGATAAGTTCTCTTTTATTACCAATTTAGATTTTTTTTCCAAAAGAAAAAGTAGTGAGTGAAGGCTGAAAGATGGAGGTTGTCCACAAGAAAGGTTCCTTATTAGCCCTTTTAGACAGTGCCTTTCATTAATTGTAGCCTTTCTGTTATGAAGAGAGTCCTGAGAATAAGAGCTTGCACTAGTAGGGTGTGCCTCAGTCATATATAGAGGTTTTTTTTTAGACATCTTGTTCTTGCTTTGAATGTCTTCTATTTTTGTTTCTAAAATTTAAAAAGATCTTGTGACATTTAGCCTCCATACGGGTTAGATGACCCAATGCTTCCTGTTGGTGCTTTATTGTCTTCTTCATTTGAATCACTTCCTAATCGAGACAGAGCTTCTTTGAGTTTTCTCCTATAATCTTTTTTGGATGTTGTTGGAGATACATCAATCTAAAGTTGATTCTCAGAGCAATATGATGAAATTTGTATGAGTTAAGTAGTCTTATTAGGATTATCTATCAGTCATTTGAGAATAGCCAATGATTTGGCAAGTTCTGTCTTGAATGAATTCCACCAATTGATTTTTATTTGTCTTGCAAAGGTTTGGTTATAGGGGATAGGTAATTATTGTACTATAATGTAATCCCAAAAAAATATCAAAGGTATGAAAAAGACATTAATAAACATTAAAAACTTTATCTTTTCAGGAATATTTATACTTTTTGGAAATTTTTTAAAGTCTTGGTGAACTGGTAGTAAAAGTATTTCGAAAATACTCTCCATAGAAAACCACCATTCTGAAAACTAATTTAGAAATAGCTTAGAGTAATTTCAATCAAAATGAAATCATGAATGATCAGTATTTTTAATTAAAAAAGCTTTGTGCATGCTTCCTTATAATCTTGATGATTATATGCTTGAGGTACAAATTTTTGGAAAAAGTGTTTTGAGATAAACAGATTTTGATTCCATTGTTGTTCTGTAATAATTTTTTTGATACGAAATTTTAAATAAGTAATTTTTGACGAATCAATTTTATCTTTAGTAAGAGTAATTTCATCATATTTAGTGTCTACTAAAATAAACTCATAAAATTATTGAGTTTTGTGGAAATTGTCTGTAATATAATGAAAACTAAAAAGAAAGGTTCTTTTGACGAGACGTGGAATAGAAATATTTTCACTTTTTATTCTTGCAGGGATATCTGTGTAATTTATGGGTAGGAAGATATTCTTAAGGATGTAATGAGCATTTTGATTTTTGAGTTTTTGGCTAAAAAATCCAAATAAAATGGGTCTTTAAGAGTAAAGAATTATGGATTTATTAGATTTTACTAATTTTTCTATGTAAGTGGATTTTAAAGGAATAAAATAAGAAAAATGTTATGGGATCTTTTTTTTTCTTTGACTAGATTGGCCTATCTCAAAATTTATTAAGGCATAAGACTTAGAAGTATGGAGTAAAGGTTTTTGGCTTGGTGGTTTTTAGGAGTTTTGCTCTTTCGTGTCAGAATTCTTATGTTAGAAAATTGGGGATAGAATTTCTATCTCTTTTGATAAGTTCAACAGTAAAATTAAAAACTGACAAAATGGCTTGCCATCTAGCAAATATTTGTTTAGAAACCAAATTTTGAACATCCTTTTGTAAAACTTCTTTAGCGGCTTCACAATCTATTTTAAAAGAAAAATTTTATTGTATAAATCATCTTGAAATTTGGAAATGCAAAATACTATTGCTAATTTTTTTTTATTGTGGAATAATTTTTTTGTGCTTGTGACCACATTTTCGAATAGTACCTTATTATTTGTTCTTAATTTTGTATTATTTGGATCAATGTTCCTCCGTAACCTAAATCAGATGCATTTGTTTGTACTATTAATTTTGCTTTAGGTTTAGGAATTCCTAGACAAGGTAAGGTCTTTAATTTCTCTTTCAATATTTTGATTATTGCTATCATTTTAGTGGTCCATCCTGGAGGATTTTTTCTTAACCTACTAAATAATGGTTTGCTTACCTGTCTGAGGCAGGGAATAAAATCTGACACATAATTTAGGCATCATAAAAATCTTTGTAATCGGGTCTTATCTTTTATTTCATTAGAAAATTTACTAGCAAATTCTATTACTCTAGTAATGGGAGTTATTGTTCCTTAGAATATCTCAAAGCCCAAAAATTTTATCCTTGTTTGTAATAACTTTATTTTCTTGGTTGATATAACTAAATTGTTATGTTTCATAATGTTTAGAAAACTTCTTAGGTGCTTAAAATGTTAATATATTGATTCTGAGAATACCAATACATCATCTATATATACTATTGTAAAAGATCTTTTTGATGTGTATTAAATATATCATTCATAATATTTTGAAATTTTGATGGAGCATTTTTCAATCCAAATGACATAACATTCCATTCATAATGATCAAAGGGTATATTGAAAGCAATTTTATATCTATCTTTTTTTTACTATTTGTATTTCTCAATATCCTGTCTTTTTATCGAATTTTAAAAATATTGATGCATTATAAATTTTATTAATAAGATCTTTTTTGTTTAGAATAGGGTACTTAATCCATTTCAAAGCTTTATTCAATAGCTTGTAATTAATTACTCATTTTAGTGTTCCTCTTTCTTTTTTTACATTTTTATATACATAAAATGCAAAATAACTCCAGAGAGATTTACTTGGCCTAATTAAATTCTTATCTAATAATTTAAAATTTTTTTTTGCAATATTCCAAAAGTTCTTTACTCATTTGAATAGGTCTTGCTTTAGTGAAAATTTGATTTAATAGAAATCATTTTCATAATTAGCCTAACTACATGTCCTTTTCGTTCCCAAAAAGCATTGGATAAATCGAAGCAAACTTTTTCTTGATATTTATTTTCTTCCTTTTGTTTTTGTATTTCTGATTTTTGTAATTGATCTTCTATTTTCTTATAATGTACTTCCTTCTAAAGATATCTTACTTGGGCATTTTGTTTGTTATCTTAAATTTCTTTTTGTAGCAGATTCGACTCCCTTTCTACTGACGAGGTGATAAACCTAAAAGTCATAATTTGTCCTAATCTTAATGAATATACTCCTTTTGATCCACCAAAAAAGGGCATATTTGTGTTAAAAAAAAAACGATTTCTAGTATTAATCCTAGTTGGATATCTTTAACTAATATGAAATGAGTTTTTATGCAACATATTTTTGCTTTAGTAAGTTTATACTTTATTTGTAACTTGATACCATTACCTCTACATAAATTTTCAATTATTTTTTCATAGTATTGGGAGGGTATTAGTCCTTCTTGAATAGAATTCTGGTTTGCTTTTGAATTTATTAAAGCTATTGTACTAAGATGAAAATCATTATTTATTACTAATGTTATATTAACGTACCATTTTTGTATTTGTATTTTATTCATCAAATCTTCCTTTCCCTTTTTTTTGTTTTCTTTCATTGGATATCCTAATTTTTCCTTTTGTAATTGACTAATCTGTCGTTTAAGCCTATTGATTTTTGATTGAAGATCTTGAGTCCTAACTTTTTCAATTTTTTTGGTTGGAGTTAATGCTTTTTATGAATTATGAGGTTTAACATTTTGTTTATCATTTGTTTGTAATATCATATTGATCATCTTGTAATTGCATACTCCTTTTTTATTCTTATGCTGTGTATTATTATTATTTTTATTTTTTGTGGTCTCTTAGGGTTAATTGTCCTAAAAGGAGAGTTCTCCTTTTTGACAGATAATACACTGGTTTTCTTAAATTGTTCTTCTAAAGTTTTTATTTTTTCTAATATTATGTCATCATATTTTGTTAAGGTTGGTAGTTATTCTTTAAGAACATCACACATAGGTTTGTTGGGATTGATAAGCAATTGTTCTAAATTGAAGGTTCCTACCTCCCATTTTTTTGGTGGATGTTGATCAGTTTCTTTTACCTTACCAACTTGTTTGGTTGTCATGCAATTTTGCTGATATATTGGTTGGTTAAGTTCATTGGGTGGGATTGTTATAACTAGATTGTCATGGGATTGTACTTGTGTGAAATGATGGTGTGTTTTAATTTTTTCTATACTTTTGGCTATATAATTTTTTTGTGCTGCCTCTTCTATTATGTTTACTTGGTTTCTAAAAGGATACTTTAAATTATTGTTTTGCACAAATTGTTCAAACCATGTAAAAAATCTTATATTTTTTTAGTGCTATACTTATGTTCTTATAATATATTTCTCTAATTTGTTGCCTCCGTTCTTTTATATATGTCATCATGAACCATTCTCATTTTTTTTTATTTTCTTCTAAATTAAAATCTATCTTTAATAATTCTTTATTTATACAAACTTAGTTATAATTTTTGATGCTTCATAGTTTTTTATTCCTAAGTAGGATAGAGATGGATTACATACTCTTAGGGTTGTAAAATCCCATTTTATTCTTTTTTCTATTGGGTGCATTGTTTTCTTTGAATAATTTTGTATAAGTATTGACCAATTTTATAAGCCTTGTTCTACTTCTGGTATACTATGGTAATGATAATTTTGTATAGGTAATGACCAATTTTGTAAGCCCTATTCTACTTGTGGTAGACTATAGTAATGATTATGATCTTATTCAATGGTGGTATCATAATCTTCCACATATTCGAAATCAAAATGGACTTCTTTCATATTTTGTCTAAATTATTACTTTTTGAAACTTTTTCTCTTAAGTTTGTTCTAGATTTGCATAGAAATAGTCTCTTTGCCAAATTGAAAGTTTGGAGTAATTATAGTATCAAGACTTATCCTATCACATTAGAGAGACCACCACCGAGACCGCCTATCACCTTAGGCTGACCAACGGATTTCACAGGCTGACCAACATTAGTGCTTGGGACTCATCATGACATTATCCTTCCTTTTACGGCCACTTGGCTCTAATACCATTTCTTGTCCAGGTTACTAGTCTAGTTCTAGAGAGGAGCTAATTAACAGTAATTTAAATCACTAAGGCAAATATGAATAATAATAATAATAATAAGGCTAAGTTATAACCTCTAGAATAGTCCTTGGAGGGAAAAAAAAACAATCAGGAAGATTTAAGATCAATAAAAAGGTAACATTTTTATCATGACTTACTTTTTATCTACAACTATGATAACTAATTGTTTTGGGGCTCAAAGGCCTAGAACCACAAAGATCTAAGGGTCTAATAAAGAGAAGGCCTAGGTACCCAAGGGATCAGAAGCAAACATGATTAGGTACTTTAAGTATAAGACCCTAAAGAGAAACAACATGTTAATAAACAAACACAGTTACGATTACATGGTTGTGAGTAAAAACTTCTAAGACCACAAATAAAGACGATTATGATCCTAAACAAAGATAGCCATAGCCACAAAGTATGGCTATGACTACACACAACAAAGTTACATTGACTTAGAACTATGAGTCCATAAATGACTATAACCATAAAGAATCCTAAAGGTTATAATAATGTTATGGCCTCTAAAACCTATAGGTCGAGAAGAAATTAAGCCAACAAAGCCCTAAAGGTTAAGTGTACAAAGTAAAACAAAATGGATAACAAGAGGAACCGATAGAAAGTCTAAGTACTCAAAGGTGGCCTAAGGAAGCTATATATTAAATGAGAAAGCATAGGTACACAAAGGGGCTTAAGGAAGCTACTAACATCAGATCACATCAGCCTAATGACAAGCAACTTCAAATAAAAAATCCAAGGATTATTTGGAAAAACCAAGCTCTCATGGGGCTTGAATAACTTCAATATAAACAAATACCTACATGACATTTATGACATTGACACTACCACGCAACTACTAAACCTAAACGGCATTGATATAAACAGATATCTATGAAACCTTACGACATTGATACTACCAAATGGTTATAGAATACAACACCATTATCTTGCATTTTAGCGATAACATTTTGAGATAAGTATCTAAGGAGAAGAATATTGACTGGGAACAAACTCGAAAGTCATTGCATGACTCAAGAAAAGATTCTTTGATTACAAGATGGATGAAGAGTTTGATTGAGAAGATCAGTAATGAAGATCAAGCAATCATATTGCTAACTCATTACCACTAGCCTTTAACTAGTTAAGGGATACAATTAGATAAAACAAAGAGACTTTATCCATGGAGGAGTTAAAGCTTATAATTAGGTTTAAAGACCAAGAAATGAGGAGGGATAAGAAGGTTGGTTCTTCATC
The DNA here is from genome assembly GCA_021397835.1 of Moringa oleifera. Taxonomy (NCBI): domain Eukaryota; kingdom Viridiplantae; phylum Streptophyta; class Magnoliopsida; order Brassicales; family Moringaceae; genus Moringa; species Moringa oleifera. Next base: position 4,369,741 of record JAJFZO010000566.1, read on the forward strand.
AAATGAAGCTTTATATGCCACAGAAAGAATTGGAAAAAGAGGCCAATCTTTTAACAAGATTACTATAAAAGACAAATCCAAAAGCCTTGCAAGGTCTCAATCTAAAGGGCATGTGAGGAAATGTTTCTTTTGCAAGAAACTTGGCCAATATTAAGAGCTTTTGTAAAGAATTTAAGAAGAATTAAGTTGAGCAACCCTCTAAGGAAGCAGATGCAGTTATGGTTGTAGATTCTTTTGGAAAAGAAGGTGATATGCTAGCTGTGATAAAATCCAAAGTCTCAAATGAATGGATTCTTGATTCTGTTGGCACCTATCACGTATGTCCTAAGGCTGAGTGGTTTCAAGAGTATGTGGAGGTGAATGAAGGAAGGGATATCATGGGGAATGATCAATCGTATGAAGTTAAAGGTATTAGAACCATAACTTTTAAGCTAAAAGATGGAACCATTAAGATCTTGAAGGAAATGAGGCATATGTGCCTCAACTAAGGAGGAACTTGATTTCCTTTGACTCTTTGGATGATAAGGGCTACTCCTTTAAGACTGAGAGAAGCACCCTTAAAATCTTGAAAGGTTCCTTTGTGATCCTAAAAGGAATTCAAGAGCATGGCCTATACATTCTTAAAGGAAAGGTTATGACAGGAGAAGCAGTAGTAGTTATTGAAGAACTTAGTGTAGCCCAACTCTGGCATATAAAGCTTAAGCATTGTAACGAAAAAGGGCTTCAAACGTCAATAATCAAGGGTTACTAGGCAAGGAAAAGTTTTCCATCTTGGTTTTTACGAGCAATGTGTGTTGGCCAAGCAATAGAGGTTGACGTTTGCTGTAGTTGGGGAGCATAACTCAGTTGAAATTATGGATTATGTGCATTCGTATTTGTGGGGGGCAAAGGTAACTCTAGCCCATAGTGGATGCAAATATTTCCTCTCTGTTGTTAATGAATATTTCAAGAAAGGTATGACTATATATGTTAAAAACAAAAAATGAATGCTTTGAAAGGTTTAAGAATAGAAAGTGTTGATGGAGAACGAAACTGGAAAAAAGCTTAAAGTCTTGAGAACTAATAATGGCTTAGAGTTTTATAGCTCATCTTTTGATACTTATTGCAAGAAGTATGGGATTTTTGAGGCATATGATAATGAGGAAAACTCCATAATAGAATGGAATTGCTAAAAGCATGAATAGAGCAATCATGGAAAGAATGAGATGTATGTTATTCACCTTTGGCCTTACCAAGGGATTTTTAGGGGAAGTAGCTACCATAACTGTTTTATTTGATAAGTAAATGCCCTTTAATGACCATAAACTTAAAGACACCATAAGAAAAACTGACTAGGAAAGCCATCAATCTCGATCATTTAAGAATGTTTAGGTGTGTTGCCTTTACACATCAAAGAAAAGGAAAGCTTGATCCAAGGGTAGTAAAAGGAGTTTTTCTTAGCTATCCTAAAGGAATGAAGGGCTACAAGATCTGTATAAAGAAGGGAGAAGTCTATAAGACTTTAATTAGTAGAGATGTCACATTCCAAGAGACTTCTCTACCATATGCTCAATAAGCAGGTACTACTGCTAGCAACGAGAACTCAGGAGATCATTAAAGTTGAGATGGAATCAAGAAGATCTCAAGTCTCTATTAGACAAGCCTTAGAATCAACTGGTTCAAGCTCACACAGAGAGTAGCAGCAAATTAACCATGTAAATGATGATCAACAAGAGTTGCAATGTGAGGATGACCATGATCAATTACGTCTATATTACTTGGTTTAAGATAGCGATAGGAAAATTGTTTAACCACCAAAGAAATTCTTAGGTGAGGAGTCTAGCATTAGCATGACTGAGGAAGAACTTATTGTTTATGCCCTTAACATAGCTAAACAAATCCAAAAGGATCAAGAGCCTAGAAACATCAAAGATACTATGTGTGGACAAAATGCTACCCATTAGTGGCATGTTATGAAGGAAGAGATGGTCTCCTTGGAAACAAATAAGATTGGGAGTTTATACAGAGGCCTATGAAGCAAAAAGTGGTGGCTTACAAGTGGATTTACAAGATCAAAGCAATTAAAGTAGAAGATCTCCAAAGAGGTTCAAAGCCAAATTAGTAACTAATGGCTTCATTATGATTAAAAGAGTTTGATTATATTAAGATTTTCTCTGTTATGGTTAAGTAGAAAACAATAAGGGTGATTCTTGCCAAAGTAACCTTAAAGGATTAGGAATTATAGCAGTTGGATGTCAAAACTGCTTTCCTACATGGAGACTTACTGGAAACCATGTACAAGGACCAACCTGAAAGGTTTGAGGCAGAAGGCAAGTAAAACTAGGTTTGCCTTTTGAAAAAAAATCTTTGTATGGTCTCAAGTAATCCCCTAAGCAGTGGTATAGAAGGTTTGATACTTTTATTTTTAAGTCAAGGCTTCAAAAGAAGCTTATATGATGCATGCCTATATCACAAGAATGCTGGTTGCAAGGATACTGTCTTGTTGTTAATTTATGTTGATGATATACTTATAACAAGCCGTAGTTAATACCAAATTTGCATGATAAAGAATATGTTGAGTATAGAGTTTGATATGAAGGACCTAGGGCCAGCCAAAGGAATCTTGGGGATGTAAATTCAGAGGGATAAAGTCAAGAGGTGGCTTAAGCTCTCTCACAAAAACTATCTGTAAAAAGTGGCTGAAAAATTCTCTATGACCCAAGCCAAACTAGCCACCACACCCTTGGGACACACTTCAAGTTATGTGCCTATAGCTACCCAAATTTAGAAAAAGAAAAGAAGGAAATAAGCAGTATACGCTTTTGAATTATAATAAAGTCACTTATGTATGTTATGATCTACAGTAGGCTTGATTTATCCTATGTAATCAGCCTTCTTAGTAGGTATATAGCCAATTCGGGTAAAGAATACTAGCAAGCAATGAACTGGTTGCTAAGATATGTCAATGGAATTAAGGGTCATAGATTGATATACACCAAAGACGGACTCATCTAATAAGGACTTACTGGATATGTTGATGTTGATTTCATTGGTGATAGAGATAAAAAAAGCTCACTCTCAACCTATGTTTTCATGCTCGATGGGTGCTGCATTAGTTGGAAGATACAATTTCAACAGATAGTAGCTCTCTCCATTATAGGCTGAGTATATAGCCATGACAGAAGGGTTGAAAGAAGGTGTATAGTTACTCGGACTATTGAAGGAGTTGAAGTTATATAGCTTGGGTTTGATGACGATTTCAGATAGTTAATCAACCATTCATCTATGTAAAAACCCAGTATATCATGAAAAAACTAAGCATCCTCGTAATAAGTATCACTTCGTTCGAGAAAAAGTGAAAGAAGATTGCATAAGCTTAAGAAAATCTTAATTGAAGACAAACTCAGCAGATACGGCCATAAAGTGTGTTCCTCTTTCATAATTGCTCAAGTACTTGAAGATTTTGAGCATTAATGTAGGCTGAGAGAAAAAAGAAGGGATTGGCTTTGATTTGCTCCTAGCTGCTTGTTGGATCAAGGAGGAGTTTGTTCGAATTGATCCTTCAGGTAGTAAGAGCTGTAATCCAAAAGCTAAAACCTCTCACTTTTGTTTCTTTCTAGTTTTTTCATGTTGTTAACGGTCATTTGCTAAGCTGGATATTGACCCCTCCATGTTCTTTACTGAAGCATCCATGTGACTTATTAGTTAATCATGTAAATGATCATCTAAAGGCAAGAAGATGTTGCCTATACAAAACCTAGTAGTGAACTTTTATAAGTTGAGTGATTTTTTTCAAGCCAAATGGGAGATTCGAAAGAAACAATCCTTGAAAGTTTTTTTATTATACTTGATAAAGTGATAAAAAAAGAAGAGATTGATATATATATATATATATATATATTTATTTATTGTTTATTGGCCAATTTAATTGATAGAAAAAGGGTGCAAGAAGGTGGTGCTATAAGTTGAATATCAAGAATGGATAATTGTTAACATATATAATTTGAAAATTCAAGGAAGGAGGATAACCTATTAGATAGCTTTCATAATAAGCTTAATTTTATAGCCTTTGACCGATCAATCGCCGAAGAGAACGATGTAGATCTGATCGCGAAGAGAGTAATTACAAAACCCATCCAAAAGCTCACCTCACACCCCTCTCCTGTCACACAATCTATGTCAATTGTATTTTCCCCCCTTCTTGAATCTTCCTTCTCTCCATAATAAAAAGGGATTTTTTTTTAGGCGTTCGTACATTTGATATTATAAAAATAACCTACATTACTAATTCATGTTTTTTTAGCACTTTTTGAATAGTTTTGAACCGAATTACCCTTAATGAAAGTGGGCAATTACATTTCTACCCACTGAAGAGAATAGCAAAAGTCAAACATAACGTTTTTCCCCCCTTCTCTCATAGTGTCTTCGTCTTTGTTCATGCCTCTTGCAATCTCTCTCACTGGGTTTAAATGATTTTGTATTTGTTTTTATAAATTGATTATCCAAAAATATCGAAGAACTATCGAAGATATTAAAAATTTGCAAAGATATGTTTTAAAATAATTATTTTGGCATGAAGTGTAGATTTTTTGCATTTTAGATACCCATGGACCAAATCTTCTTACGACATCTAATTCTTCACTTTTTATTTCATGTTTAACTTTGTTTTTGTATATGGAAGCTTGATTAAATGCTTTTGTTGTGTTTTAAATGATTTAAGTTGTTGATTTATGAATCTCTAATGACTGGGTATATTGGTATGTATTATTTTTATTTTTCTTTTAATACTTTGAAGCTGATTAATTTTTTTGAGAACATTAATGTGCGTGAACTGCATTTTACTCTTTAATTTATGGTGCTTGAGCTTAAATTCTGTAAATGTTGCTAACTTGGGTTTAAGTTATAAGAATCTTAACGTGTTATTAAAAATCATAATAACTTTTAGGAAATCGTTTCTTCTTTCATAAATTCGTGCCTATACTTTTTTTAGTATCGTGTTTTTCATTTCGTGACAACATGTCAAGTTTCGTATTAAGTTTTATATTTTCATATCAACATTTTAAGTTTTTATGTTTATTTTTTTTAATTTTGTATCAACATTTTATAAATCGTTAATACATTCATCCACTATTTATTTTTTTTACAAATGGATATTACTAAGAAATATTTGATTTTCAAAAGAGAGTTGGAAGTCTTCAGCTAGAATATTGAAGCACTGCTATACTGATGTCGTATCAAACATAAAACGTGTTTTGGATGACTCGCAAAGGCAAAAGTTCAATGTCATATGCCTTGGTCACTTCTTGGAAGTAAATAAGGATATTTTCTGGCTTAGTTGTCCACAATTTACTACTTCGATAGATAGAGCAACTTAATGATGAAGAAACGTGGTTTCCACTTGGGAAGCACGAAGTATATTTTGATAAGGAAGAATTTTGTTTAATCACCAAGTTGAGATTTGGAGAGCTACCAGACATAAATTTGATTGCACCGAATTCGTTTAGCATCCAAATTAAGTATTTTGATGGGAAGGACAAGGTTACCACTAGTTCTATTAAGTCAAAACTACTTCAAGGAGAATTTAGTGAAGATTTTGATTATGCAGTGAAACTTGCATTGATTTACTTACTCAATGCCTTCATCAAAGGCCATGATGAGCGACAACATATCCCCTAGTGGCAGTTCCACCTTGTTGATAACCTAGAAGCATTCAATAGCTTTCCATGGGGTACCCTGGGGTACTGTAACTCATTGGTGCATTTTAAAAAGGCTCTAACCACTCGAAATACTCAACGTGGGAAATTGTCATACAACATATTTGGTTTTGTATGGGCACTATAGGTAATTACACTTGTTGGTATCTATTTTTGTTTATTTTTATGTTTTTATTTACTTTTCCAAAAAATTTTGCAATTCTTAACTTATCTTTTTATTTTAAAATTTTTGCATTTTAGGTGATACCTAGCATGAAGCAGCATGCCACTAAGGTAGTAAGATCACCATTGCCCAGAATTTGTTTGTGAAAATTTGATCATAAACCATATAGTGGCCATGTAAAAAGAGTTTTACAAACACTTTTAAGTTTAAATTCGTGTTATTATTGATTGAATTCATATCTAATATATTATCTGGTTGCATCATTTGCACTATCATGACAATATTTACAAATCGTTACAAAAATAGTGAAGTCGTTGCATCTTTAACAAAATTGTTTCAAGATTCACCATTTCGGTACCAAGATTTCACATTTTCGTGCCAAGATTCACCATTTTGGTGCCAAATTACACCATTTTCATGACATCTTTTAAGTCTAAATTCGTTTAATTTAGACTTTCGTGACACCATTTGTACATTCTTAGTTATATTTTTTATAATTGTAAAATCATTAACATGCGAGTAATTTTTTTTATAAAATTATTATTTAAATTAATATTTGATTATTGTTTTAGATGGCAGTTATGGTCAAACTTGAGCCGACTCCCACTAAATGTCAAGCCTCACGTTATCTGGGACTTGAGGAGATGTGTTGCCTCTGCATTTTGGTACGACAAAACAATATTGGGTCAATAAGCACAGCAAGGCTTCGGCCAATGAAGATAAGAAGGATGATGGGAATATCATTGCTAAAAAAAGAAAAGATCCTGAAAAATTTCTTGTAGCTTTATCAAAGGTATATAATGTATACAAAACCTTGTAGTATTTAATCAATATTGGTTATATATTAATATAAATATATTATGTTATTATTATTTTTTTAATTAATGACTAGTTAATTTGTTTGAGTGATGATTAAATGTAGCGACGATCAAGATATATTGCTACCTCATGACTAAGAGATGAGGATGAGGTTGAGGATGTGGAAGGAAAGGGGAGGGAAGATGTTGGAGGAAAAAAAGAAGAGAGGATACACATAGATTTGAGAGAGGAGGTTAGGGTAAAGAATGAGAGAATAAAGACTATAGCTATAGGTGAAGAATCCCAAGTTGAAAGGTCACAAACTAGGATGGTAGAAAAAAATCCCCAGATTTACCTTCGTCTCGATGCCTTAGAGGTGAAGATAAATCTTTTGGATGCGAGAATGGCGAGGAATCACGTCAAACTTATGGCTGCCATATACTCTATCCAACAAGCACTCCGATAAGTTATCTCTTCTGATCGGGATCCTACATGCATTGAGACTAACACATGCTAAAATGAGGTAATTTCATACTCATTTCAGTCTAAAATTATAAGTTTCGTTACAAGATAATTCATTACAAAATTAAATTTTCGTTACAAGAATACACTAGAATCGTTTTAAGAATAATTCATTATAGAATTAAGTTTTACAATATATTTGTTTGTTATCTTTTATAAGGTGGTAATGATTCAACTTCTACAACACACCCTTCAGTTGCTGATAGCCAATATTCTCAAGAGCATGTGAATATAAGTGAGGTTAGTGGTAAGGAAGTGGGGGATAGAGGTGCAGCCATTAAGGCTAAAAGAGAGGCAATGGCGAGCTTAGCGATCATTCCACCTGGGGAAGATAATGTGGTGCTAGTTTTTAGGACGTGTAAGCAGGTTAGACAACTGTGTAGTCCATATGTCAACCTTAGTGAAATAAACGTGCTAGGTTCGACCAAATGATTGATTCGAAGTTGCAGCTAGATGAAGACATATGTTATAAATACGAAATGTTTATGAAAGGACCATCAATGTCATAGTGAGTAAACTTATGTATACTTTTTTAATAAATATCATATATATATTTTTTATAAATATCATATAAATAACAAACTAACTTTTGTAGTGCAGTGGTAATGTACATATTGGTTGTTCTGTCAGTGTCAATTGGTTTCGCAAATTTGAGCTCAATGATCAATGGATTGATGATTCGATATGTCACCCCCACACTAAATCATGTCTAATTTATGTGATTTGTATCTAAGGGTAACATTTTGTATCAAATATTGGTATTGAGGCCTAAGTTATACATTTTATATCAAGTATTTTGCCTTATGCCTATGTCATATGCTTTCATGAAGCATTATGATTCATGTCTAGGTTATATACTTTCATATCAAGTATCATAATTCGTACCTAATTTTATATAATTTTGTATCTAGTTATTTGTCTCTACATTTATGTTTTCGTGTCAAGTATTATAATTTGTGTCTAGATTACATCATTTTATATCAAGTATTATGATTCCTTCCTAAGTTATATAATTTCGTATCAAGTATTATGATCTCGTGTCTAGTTATTTGTCTCTACATTTATGTTTTCATGCCTAAACTACATTACTTCGTGTCAAGTATTATGATTCATTCTTAAATTATGTAATTTTGTATCAAGTATTATGATCTCATGTCTAGGTATTCGTCTCTACATTTATGTTTTCATATCAAGTATTGTGATTCATGCCTAGATTAAATCATTTCGTATTAAGTATTATGATTTTGTGTCTAGTTATTCATTTCTAGATGTAAACTTTCGTATCACGTATTATGATTTTTGTTTATATTTATTATTTTGTGACATCATTACTTCATTTTTGCAGCACATGGATGCTTATTTGTACCTTCTAAGAAAATGACAAAAGGAGTTTTCAAATGTATATAAGTAAGATATATGTATTTGCGATCGTTTATTTTATGTATGTTTTGATAACCTTTATTGGCCTTTTTTGATTACATTGCTTTTTGTCTTTTATTTAACAATCTCGTTCATTTCTTTTCTAAATGGTTTGTAAACATGTTTTTTTTATACATATAATAAGTATTAAGTAGATCTAGATGCAGATGGTCCTCCAGCAAACTCATAATGGAACACCTACCAATGGGACGATGGTTTTCTAAAGCATGTGCATAGAATATTTTGTGATGGCTATCCACCATGGCACACTATTAATTAAAAAAATTATTTTTATTACTTCAAATAATCAATTTTAGTAATATTTCATTTCACTGAAATATGAGTAATTGCAACTGCTAGTGCCATGCCATATTGGTGGAGCGCATTGGTTTGTTGTTGTCATCGACCTACAGAAATTTAGTTTGCGCATCTATGACTCATTTTAACATGTACCAATAGAAGTGCGGATCCGACAACAAAATTGTTTTAGATTCATACTACTTATTTTCTTGTCGAGCAAGGGTTACATCATCGTTAAACCTACTGTCGTAACTCCTATTGTTCCATTGTCATGCACATTGCATCCAAAATCTCAGGTCCCTCAGCAAAAAACATCGTAAGTTTTAGTCATATCAATTTATTTATATCTTTACTATTTTTAGTTTTCTAACACATACTAATTGTCATACTTTTTTTTAGAGTGATAATTGTTGTCCTCATATGCTATATACCATAGAGCATTTATTAGCTGGCAAGCCATTGAAGTACACCGATACCCAAATACCAAAAATTAGAAAGCACATGACCATTTATGTATTTGTTAACTCAATTGATGAGAAAGATAACCCACCATGACAATTCACATATTATTTTTTACACAATTATTTTGTATTATATTTTTTTATGTATGTTTCATATATGGAAAGCAATCATTATATGATTTATATAAAAGAAGTTACGAAACTAGGCTAATCTTTCGTTTAAAATAAGAAGGAATGAAATAGGAGCAATCATGATAAGATTTTAACTAAAAAATGTTACGAAACTAGTTATGTTTAAACCAAGAAGGACGAGATAGAAGTAATAATGATAAGATTTTAACTAAAAGATGTTACAAACTAAGACAACATTCTCATGTCAAAATAAAAAATAAACAAGATATCACGAAATTAGACAATATGATACTATTCCTATCAAAATGATGGTACGAAACTATTGACAATCATCACACGATTTTAATAAAAAGATGTCACGATATATACGATTTCTCATGTTAACGGGATGAATTATTATCCTATGATTTTTTAATCTTATTATGATTTTCTTAACGATAGACGATTTATGAAAAACACTCATGAAGTATGTAGTTTCAATGTTGACATTGGTTTACTCTTACATGCATTACCTGTAACAATCTCAAATATATGATAAGTCATCGATATCAAAAGATAACAAATCAATAGTTTGTTTTTCAATTATATAACAAATCAACAATAATAAATATATTATATATTATAAATCAATGACATTATTAATTAAAGATAAATAAAAGGTGGTAGTGCAAGTCCATGAGTTGTGTCCAACCACACCATAATTGTGACATTTACATAGTAACAGTTTAGATACATTCACTGATCGAGAATGACTTCCTTTGTCGTGATACTGTGAGTTTGAGCAGATCAACCAGTTGTGTCCCTATTGGCTGCACCTAGAACATTTCTTTTGTCGTGTCCTTTCTTCTATTCTTTGCTTCTTTGGATGACCCGTATGCTTACCATTATTTGGCTATAATACAACAAACTTTTTGACTTTTTCAGGCATATTCCAATCAGACTTATCAGCAACTAGATAGATTGGCTTAGTGTATGCTGCTACTAAGTGCTCTTGCTTGTAATAGTCAGAGCAAAGGGTTATAAAATCAATGTTACATTCCCTGTAAAAAATGACAAAATTACTATAACAAGCATGAAAAATAAAAAAAATATATTATCAACAAACAATAAATGTCACCTGGATGCTACTAGTGCATGTGCACATGGCAACAAATCAGTCTGAAACTCCTTACAAGTGCAAGTACATTCCATAAGGTTAATAATCACAACTTTATCTTGTGCTTGACTACAAATACATACCAATCAATGTTAAAAGTCATCATTTGTAATGAAACTTTTTGTCTTTCATTCATCAAAGAATGGACACATTTAGTTAATTGTGCTCTCCAAATCTTAGCTTTCTCGTGTTTGTCATATAACCGACATTGCATCTTATCTCTAATGAATTCCAATAGAGCCATGGCGAGCAACTAGCGGACAAGTCGAAGATATGAATTCAAGCTTTCAGTAATATTACTGGTCATGAGTTGGTATTATCTTCGAGGGTAATATACACACGTGACCATTTCCTCAGATCTTCCTTCATGATATATTCAAATGCTTGAGGGTGATTAGCTTGCAATTCAGTCATCAATTGGCTAAATTCAAACTCTTGATATGTCCTTGCTGCACTATAGAATATCTTGGACACTTATTCTCTCTTGAATTTATTCTTTATATTTTAAGTCATATGCCAAGAACATAACCAATAATAAGAATTGATAAAGACCTTTACAATGGCCTTTGCAATACTAGCATGACGATCCAATATGATAACCAAGTCATCAACATGACAAATAGCCTCCTTCATTTCAATTGAGTAGCATCGATAGCAATAACTTGTCTAATCACTGAATGAAGCCCCCTTAATGATTGTCTAAGAGCTACAAAGAAGCACTTAAATCGATTAGTCTCATCTTCGATGTATATATGAGCCTTAGTTCTTAAATTAGCTATTTGTAATATGTGATAATCTGATGATAATTATTGGTATGACTCAACTGGGTCACCATAAGTAAAAGACAATGTGTATTCTTTCGCCTTCCAAGCTTTGCTATATAAAATATGTATACCATATAATTCTTTCATGTCACTTATGATATCTTTTAGCTTAATAATTTTAGCATTAGTGGATAAGTACTGAGTAATAATTTCTTTAATAATAGTAGAACTTGCTTGCTGATGTCGTCGATACAATTCCTCGATTATGCGACTGTGTGTCAAATCATAATGTATAATTTGAAAGAATTGTCTTTGTGTAACTTTCATAGCCCCGACCTTTCATGCATAATTTTCTCCTCTACAAGGAATCTCAAATATTGATTTGTTAGATTTAATGACTCTAATTCAAAGTTCTCAGTCAATGCATACATACCCAAAAATCGCTTCAACTCTTTCTTATTTGAGAAAAACTTACCTCTAGTAACGGTGTCAATCGAAGTCACTAATTCCATAGTAAGAGCCGAAACAATATTATGTAATTCAACACCTAACATATTATACCTATTATTAACAACATCACTTATATTGTTGTGTGCTTCAGGGCATGCAAATGGCACATAAGGTGGGATTGAACATGGTATAGAAGGTAAGTTCTTATCATCAAGCTCAACTTCCATAATGGGTTCACGTTGCTCTTCTTCAATAGGTTGAGTGGGCTTAATTTTTGGGATTGGATACTCACACCCAACATCATAGTCCATCAACTCTTCCAAATCAATCTCATTAGTATTCTGAGTGTTAGGAGGAGTCTCATTATGGAATAATGGTTTTATGCCCAAATTTTTATCTTGAACAATTAAACGAGTTGGCACATTAAGGATTGCATCAGTAACCTTATTGCTTCTAATACACGAATTCAACTGATTGATTAATTTTGAATTTTTACCTTCACATACACCATATGTGTTCTCACCATCATGTCGCTCCACCAAATGCGCAATGATACGGGATACTATGTTATCATCATACAACATAAACTCAATGTTATCATCATTCACTAACTCAATTTTCACGACAATTTTCTCGGATCGCACTATGTGTGTAGTATAATATCATAGTTAGAGAAATCAATATCAATGCAAGATTTAACTAAATCCAATAACTGTGCATGTGTCAAACCCTTTCAAACAATATAACCTCGAGTTTTGATAGTCTTACTAGTATACTCAAAACTTCCTCTTGACTCGGACCACTCACCATTCTAAGTTACAATAACACGCGTTCTACCATGATCATGAAAACATTTCAAAAAGAAGCGTCAATTTTTGAAAAAAGAATAAAACTGAAGTTTAGTAAATAAATAACGATTTAGATAAATAAGCAACAATATTATCTTATGTATCAATTTCATTAAAAAAATATCAATTTATGAATGAAGACACGATGATTCACGAGATTATACGAATTTAGTGGTTAAATCACGATTTAATCAAAAATAGCACGGTTCTTTGTTCATGTTACAATGTGTATGATACATCACGATTGTTCTTTTAAAACACATAAAATTTTCATAGTGTTAATATACATTATCTTTCAAATACATACCTGTTAGTCTCTTGACTCACCTGAATATTTTTTGCTTTTGAAAAATAATGTGTTACCAAAAACACGAACTTGTGTAAATCTTAGATACAATATGAAAAGAACTAGTCAAAATTGATTGATGACTGCTTTTGATTTCTTTTTTAACCTTTTGTTTAGATAGATCTTAGATATAAATATGAAGAAAAAATTTGGAGAAAAAGCTTGAAGACAAAAAGAGAGAGCTCGATGAGAGAGGATACTAATACTAAGTGCATCAATTTTTTTTTGAATTTATTTATTTTTTAAAAATATTATTATTTTTAGTATGAGTATTTTAATCTTTACAATATATTTAAGTGTTAAAATATAAAAATTAGTAAAAATAATTTGTTTTATAGAAAAAGAGGCACGGATGTCAATTTTGGCAATTTTTTCTGATGAAAAATCCAACTTCATAAAGTTAGTGATTGTTCATGATGATGTAGGCAAGTTGCTTGGACAGCTAGCAGTCAACTGCCGCCAACTCAGCTTCATGCTTTTGACACATCTTCAAAACCAGGACCACATCAGCCAATCTCTGCCGTTTCTGGGTCAAGTTCAGGTAGCATATGTTGCAACACATATCACGAAAATTTAAGAACGAAAGAAAAGTGTTGGGTACCTTATTTTTTGGAAGAATATCCCACAACACTTTTTATATGTCTTTCATTCCACTGTGATTTGTTTGTATTCATGGCTTCAATGGGAAAGGTGTCATATATCAAAAGATTTATCAATAATCAGTAGCACATGTTGCCTTGTGTCGTTGCCGTCTTTTTGAGTAAAGAATCACATATAATTACACATTAAAGCTGTCACTGGGGGATGCAAATTATAATCAGAGCAGGAAGAGAATGAAGGGTAGAGGCAAGTGCTTAAATGCATGGAAGAAAAGTGCATGCCATGGCAAAATGAGTAAAAAAGATCATATAAGCAATCCAGAAGACTGACAGCGGAAGGAATGGTGAAGCTATCAGCGAAATAGTCAAGTGAACCGAAAACACTTTAGCTTTCAGGCGAACTAAATCTACAGTGACAGGGAGGCTATGGAGATGGAGATGGAGATGGAGATGAAGAGGAAGGGTAGCGACAAGAAAATGGGAAGAACTAAGAATGTAAATGTCAAGATGGGATACTGCTTATGCATATCCAAATTAACCGGCCTCTTGGCACCAAGGCAGCAGCAGCCAGCTTTTAGATGCGAGGAAAGAAACCATGGGGTTCATCAAGGGTGGGATCAAATATCTCAAATCGATCAATAAGTGCATCTTCTGGGTGATTAACCACCCTGTAAACTCAAGACAGGCTGATACCTTAGGCATTCAATCTTCTTCTAGTCTAATCCTTACATAAATAGAGCTCTCTGTGGAGTTGAAACAGACTTTGATGGAGTCAAGTGCTAATTGATATTGGGTAGACTTGAAAACTCATATTTGGTCGGTATAGAATCTGATCAAATATGGGTCGATGTAGCCTATACTCTAACCCCTTTAAATAGATCTACTAGTAAAAACGCACATGGATGCCATCAAAGATTGACCAATGTGTAGAGGACGTTTGGTTTCTTGAAGAATTATCATTAAGGTCTCTTTTGGATCAATCATAAGTTTCTGTTAACAATAGTCATCCACCTATATTATTGACAGCAAGGATTAACATGCTTTAACAGATGATGTGGCTGCAGGAAGATTATCTATACCGACCAGAATTTCCAGAGACTTGAATCTTCCTGTAGCCACATCATCTAATGCAAGTTAATCCTTTCCACAGCTCAGTGACGCTTTTCATCAATTGGTATAAAGTATATCATGAAAGCACAGCCAAAGGGTGAAGATCTGCATTCTGACAAATACTATTCAACAGAATGAAAGCATCCAAAATCACCTGGACCTGTGGCAATAAATTATAAGCCCTATCATTTAACGGGGCTAAACATTGACCGATCAAAATATACTTCAGGCAACCAAAGCCCAGAGGACCCCATCTACCTCTTATCTGCCCAGGGACGCACCTGCTAGGACTAAAATTGATAATCTATGGGATTTCTTGATCAGTAAGTTCAGGCATATGATCTAGTTATCTAGTTTCCTAGTCGGTTCATTGCCTTCTCTGGGGTTTCCAAGCAAAATTAATCACGAAAGTCTTTCATTGACTTGGCCTGCCCGTAGGCCAACAGAAGATATTTTGTTTTCTCATCATCAAAGGGCAACTCCAAAGTCTTTTGTTAAGCGGTGAGGAATATTCAGGGCAACTCCTTTTGACATGAGCAGTGAAATGAAATCTTTTTGACTAAGCATTTTACCAACCAACTGCATAGTAGATAACAACATTTATAATTAATTTGCCACTAATGGGTTCATCATCCAATTATAATCATCTAAACCTTTAAAAATAAATTTTTTAAATAAGAAATCATATAATTCATGGGTATTAGTTTTCTCTGAGCTTGACTTTTTATGCCTCTTATATATTAATTTATTTCTTAACTTTTTTTTTTTAACATTTCTTCACATACATTTGTTAATTATCCATGTTGTGAAAGTAATTTCAGGCACTCCTTTAATTGGTCATTAAGTTTGGTTCTAGTGTTTGTTACCTAACCTTATTATCAAGAAACATCATGACTCAGTAGCTAATGTAAAAGCACCGTGACAGAACAGACCGAATGTGGAAAAATAATGTGGCTAACATGCATTTTAGGGTTTGTAAATTTCACAAATATTTATAAATTTATATATGTTCTATTGGTTTTCTTAGATGAATTGGGAGTTGGCAAGTTAATACACTTATAAATTTATATAATTATAGATGTTACTAATGTTTACATTTGGGGAAATTCAGAATCGTTAATCACCAAGGAACATCAGTGAAAAAACAATGTTTATTACAACTAGTCTATCTCACTAGTTACATCATATAGAGATTTAGCCTTTTGACATAAATAGACAATACTTCCTCGTTCACACATCAAGTTAAAATCTCAATCTTGTGCGTAGAGACAAATAAGTGACCGACCATGATCCGCCATTGCTAGGAAACCTCACTGAGGGGACCTAGCTGTAGTTTTTGAAAGAAGGGGTACTCTCTCTTCCTTTCTCTTCATCATCATCAGGAAAATTGGTTCTGATTAACTCTATTTATACCACATATCACTAAGGAAAGCCATGGAGTGCATCGCAGACCTTAGATTTCTCCTCCCACCACTGATAAACATTGTCTTTCTGGTCCTCACTCTGGACAATGATGATGTCGTGAAGCTTCTTCTTCATCATCCCCTTC
Organism: Moringa oleifera; assembly: GCA_021397835.1. Taxonomy (NCBI): domain Eukaryota; kingdom Viridiplantae; phylum Streptophyta; class Magnoliopsida; order Brassicales; family Moringaceae; genus Moringa; species Moringa oleifera. The sequence goes on from JAJFZO010000566.1 coordinate 4,386,051, forward strand.
TCTTGGTAGCCCTCTTGAGTGCCTTGCTGCTCTTTCTGCTGCTCTTTCTCTCCATTTCGGTTGAGCTTCCTCTCAGTACCAGCCATGTGGGCTTGCGTGTTGGTAGTTTCTCGGGCTCCTTGACTATCCTGTTGGTAGCCTCTATTGTCTGTCCTCCGTCTCTTTTCTGGGTTGCTTATTCCTTTCTCGTGGTTGTTTCTCCTGGCTATAAAAGAATTCTTGATCTCTGTATACAATCATGTAACTGGCTTCCACACGCGTTGGCGTCTTTCCCTACTTTTCTTGTTATGATCTCTCGTGTTACCCGGGACCCAGAAAACCCGCAAGCGAGTCCTCCCCCTCAAATGGAAACTGAAACTGATGAAACACATGGAGATCGCTGGAGAGATGAGCCCAATTCAGGGCGAGACTGGGTGGTCTTTATAGAGGAGTAGCAAGCATCTCAAGCTTGTTACTCCTCTACCTTGTACTTCTCATCAGCTTTTAGTATTCAGTGATCAGTGGAATAAGTAAAGGATACCAGATGCATGTATAAGATCGACTTTGATCGATCCCTAGCTTTTTAGGGTTTGCTTTTGATGTTTGATGGTTACAAACTGAAGAAAATAATGTAACATAATGATTTGAAATCCAAATGAGCGAGCTGTTGTCAAATATGACTGGGAATCATGAGGATTATGCTCTATGCTTGTAGAATTAATTACATGTGTTTGAGGTATTTGAAAACAAAAGTTATACTTGTTTCTTATCTACAGTTACAACTTCTATAACAAAGTATGGTTTGCTTATCTTCTTTGAACCAATTGATGTTTGTGGAGCCACCTTATATAATAGTAAGGCGCTTCTCCCTTCTGCTGGAACTAAATCTCCAGAAGCAGAGAGAACATTGGGTGCAGAAGAAAGATACATATTCTTATAAAGTTGTCTATGAATTTATCAAGAAAGAATGAAGTTACTTCAAGTTTTATAGACATATATGTCTTTCTTTCTGTGTTCTATACACTGATGTTATCTTCAGAAAGATATGGTGAGTTCTTTATAAGTTCTTGGTTGATATTTTTTGTACTTGAGCAACCGCATATGTATGTCTTAGTGGAATTTAAGCAAATGGCACTGCAAGGAAACCTCGTTTTGTATGCTTATATGATTGAATCTGCTTAAGATTCTTGGAAATGCAAGGCTTGCCCTTGTTGTTGTTTCCTTTCCACCAGTATTATCACAATGATTTGCTCTATTTTCTTTGAACTAATTATAAAATTTATGAAGGCACCATTGAATAACCAGTTTTTTTTTTTTTTTTTTGGGGGGGGGGGGGGGGGGGGGGGGGGGGGGGGGGGGGGGGGGGGGGGGGGGGCGGCTGGAGGGGAGAAGAGGAGAAGATCCATCTCCAGATACATGAACAGACACATGAAAGAACGGGTATTCTCTCTTCCTTTCTCTTCATCATCATCAGGAAATTTGGTTCTGATTAACGCTATTTATACCACATATCACTAAGGAAAGCCATGGAGTGCATCGCAGACCTTAGATTTCTCCTCCCACCACTGATAAACATTGTCTTTCTGGTCCTCACTCTGGACAATGATGATGTCGTGAAGCTTCTTCTTCATCATCCCCTTCTCTTGGTAGCCCTCTTGAGTGCCTTGCTGCTCTTTCCGCTGCTCTTTCTCTCCATTTCGGTTGAGCTTTCTCTCAGTACCAGCCATGTGGGCTTGTGTGTTGGTAGTTTCTTGGGTTCCTTGACTATCCTGTTGGTAGCCTCTATTGTCTGTCCTCCGTCTCTTTTCTGGGTTGCTTATTCCTTTCTTGTGGTTGTTTCTCCTGGCTATAAAAGAATTCTTGATCTCTGTATACAATCATGTAACTGGCTTCCACACGCGTTGGTGTCTTTCCCTACTTTTCTTGTTAGGATCTTTCGTGTTACCCGGGACCCAGAAAACCCGCAAGCCAGTCCTCCCCCTCAAATGGAAACTGAAACTGATTAAACACATGGAGATCGCTGGAGAGATGAGCCCAATTCAGGGCGTGACTGGGTGGTCTTTATAAAGGAGTAGCAAGCATCTCAAGCTTGTTACTCCTCTACCTTGTACTTCTCATCAGCTTTTAGTATTCAGTGATCAGTGGAATAAGTAAAGGATACTTGATACATGCATGCTTGTTCTTATATTGTTTGATTACACTAACAAAAAGTGAGTTATTTCTTCAGAGTTTATATCTGCTTCTCTCCATGTGATATCCCAAATCTACAGATCCCAAAGTTTTGCATTGATGAAATTCTGAGACTGAACATGGCTACACGAAGAAGAAGGAGAGAAAAGGCATTAGGTTAGGGCTTTGAGGAGTAAGTAAGCCAGCTGAGTTGTTTAAGTCCCTATATGTTGTCCTTTCTTTATGAATTTGATTGAACTATGGTTTACCTAAATACACTGCCAATATAAAATGAAACAGCAAAGCTAAACAGGGAAAGTAACCAACTTGAATATTAGTTTGATTTTGCTCCTAATTAAAGTCTTGTCGAAGCAGATGAACTTGCTTGAACAAACGAGTTCGTTACCGTCCAGTGGAAAACTTTTGTTGTATAAGAATGTGAGATTCTTATGAAGATAAAAGTGGATTACCCTCTTTAGATAAGAATGTTACTATCAGATTAAAGATACAAATGCCAAAAGTGAAAATCCTTTCGTCTTGGTTCCTTGTGAGTTTTCCACATGAAATGACAAAAGCAGTTGTTGACTATCTAACAGCTTCTTTCCAACTTCTCGTTTTGGTGTTATAGGAATTAAGCTAATGTGGTTATCCGATGACAAATGAGCAATACGGTTATCCAATGGCAAATGAGCAATTAATGAAGTTTAATGACTTAAAGTTCTTAGTTATTCATATGATCAATGCGACGTTCAATGACTTAACTTCTTTGTTTGTTGCACGAAATTCTAGTCCGAAGCTGTCGGACACCAAAGGAAGTTACTTCGAAAAACTTACTATGCTTGACAGTAACTGATGTAACGCTCCAACAACCCTTTAAAGACAGTAAAAAACAATAAAAACTTACTGTGTTTTTATTGCCCCATTTATTTTAAGACAGTAACTTGCTGAATTATGGTGTCGAATCTTAACACAGGATATATAGCAAGGAGAGACAAGAACGAGAAAAAATAAAATAAAATTAAGCAACCCTGAAACTAGATGAAGCCGGCTAGTAACACAGGATAGTGAAGGAAGCCAAAAATACTTAATATCATCACTTATTTAGGAAATCCAATCTTATAAGAATGAGTGGGTGGGGATCCTCATGAGAGAGAGAGAGAGAGAATCCCACAGAAGGCAAATGACCAAATGGTCGTTTGATTCCTTATTGCAGTATCAGTTCGAATCCAAGTGCCGGTGAGATTGGACAGATGAGAGAGAGAGAGAGAGAGAATCAACGTAGTAATAGATTTGGAAATATACAAAACCACATTATCAATCAAAATCGAACATTATTACTAACTCTAATGTGCCAATAATTAACACATCATACAGTTTTCATATAATATTCCACCAACAACAGTAAAAAGCAAAGTAAGAACAAAAGGAAAGACATGCATTAGCTAGCCAGCAAAGCCATCCATTCATGTAGACCGACCTGAGTAAGTCTTCTTCTCTACATGCTATTATGTTATGTCTTGACTTGATTCCATCATCAACCCTTTCTTTCAAATAAAACTGCAGACAGTGAAAGCAAAGAAAACCCAAGGCCATTGCGGTTACAAGAAGCCACAAAATTTGACAATTTCTTGTATGAACTAGAAAAATTAATTCTGAGGCAACATGTAAAATCCTTCTTCCTTCATTAGTGTGCACTGCCTATATAATTCTTTTGATATTAAAAATAAGACTTTAAACGAGAGTTTTGGTTATTTAATTTATAATTTAGTAAATAATTTTTTCAAGAAAAAAAATTGTTAATGGAGATGCCAAATTGTTAATTGACTTTTTCATTCATTAGGACGAGATGCTATTAAGCTTGTTCTAAAAGGGTGTTTACTGGTCCTCAATCAGTGCCCTTGAAAGATAGGGCTTGTGTGTGATCCAAGAATCAAGCCTCAAGAAGCCCACAAGGGCTGTTGCGATAAGGAGGTTTGGGGAGTGTCAGGGTTGTGCTCTAATAGAAAGAGACGAACTCCACTAACGGGGCTCATCAGGGCTAAATGTGAGGGCTTGGGACTCCATTCTTGAGTAAGAGTAATAAGGATTAGACCCATTGCAACTACATCATCGAATAATGGACTTGCGGAAAGAGAGATCACTTCCTAAGAAGGAAGCAAAGGCCATTAAACCCACCCGTCAAGACAAAAGAATTCAAAGGAAGGATGAAGGCCCAGCAGAGATGATTCCATTCCCTGATATGAGTGCTTCTATACATGCCCCGATCTCTAACTCATACTGGATCCAGTCGCATCCTCTTGGAATTAATGGAATATAGCCCAATGTCATCTGATCTTACTCCCCTGATATTGGACTCTTGAGACTTTGCTCCATCCAATCATTCCTCCCGAGCGTTTGTGTTCGCTGGGAGTCTTCTTCATGGGACCTGGAAGGAAAACCCACCACTGGAACTTGCTTTAATTTGAAAACAAAAATGAAACGATTATCATATGTATTATCTATAATATTTATATATGCATTTAAAAATGATTTTGATGTTCTTGTGAATTAAAATACATTTAATTTGGAAGTTTAATTCTAAATTATCAATAAGAAAGTTTAAAAATATCTGCATATACTTTAAATTATATCAAATTCAATAAAAAAAGGTTTACTAGTTTTTCTATTATGGGTAATTAAAAAATTGTAAATCAACACTGGACTGCGTTGCACTTTGCATCAACTCTGAAAATCATTTATTTAGAGATCTCTTAAGCATCTCAGCTCAACAAATACTGCAATTAATTTAGCCAAACAACATCCAAACATAAGTTCATGTTCCTTAGGTTTTCCAAAAAAACAAATCAGCAAACGTAGATGATCTAAACTGAAACTTAAAGAGATCATGGCAACTAAATACATGCAATCTACTTGCCTACATTCACGACTGAACCTCGTGAAGCAAGAGGCTCAAGATAATACAATAATAATCAGAGATTACAAAATATCCACAAAATAAGGAAGAACAAACCAAAACAGCTATAGTGCTTGCTCCTAATTGATTACAGTCAATCTACTAAGAAAAAGTTTGTAAGAGAGAAAGATGCGGCGTCAATGAACCAATTACGAGTTCCAACGCTTGTTGTCTATAATTTCTGTCCTTAACACCGACCAAAATGAATTACATGCAAAGAGCATGTTCTGCTCTTTAGATAGAGTTGGACAAGTTAGTTGTCTGCTGGCAAGTGCCTTGACAACTATTCTTTCACGCTTTTGACATGTTAGCTTCGTTACCAGATCAGCATGCACCATTAAACAAAATGACACATTCATGCATGTTTGAACCTCTGCTTTTCAGAATCACAAAGCCAATTAGATGGCAAGTTAGAGATATCCTCTGACTTAAATCATCTCCAGCTTTCAAATTTGACTAAATTTGCTACTCGTGGGAGGCTGATTGATTGAAACAAAGAGTAAGAGTAGCACCAAGAAGAAATAAAGAAGTAAAAATACCATTCTCAAGACCATTACTACTAAAGAATATCCAAAGTAGCATGACAAGCTCATTAGCTATAGCAAATTAAATCAACGAGGAAATTGGCTTATTTATCCTTTTTTGTTTTTTTCCTTTCCACTGAAAATGTCGCAAAACACTAATTTAATTTCTTTAAAGCACATTCTTTAGCTGTTACAATCGAAATGCCCTCAAGTATTAAAATTTGAAAAGAAAAAAAAAACTAAGCTATGATTTTTTTCTCTCTTCTCTAAAAAAAAAAAAAAAAACATACTCTCTTGCATGTACAAAGAGATGATCAAGCAAAACCAATTATCAGTGAGAAAGATTCAAATTTTTGGTAAGTATTGTACTCGATGTCATTTGGATTTTGTTCCTTCAGTATTATGACAAGCAATTTTTGAATTTTTTTCGAATATTTGTGTATCTCTTAAATATTATATATAAAGTAATGTTGACACTGTAATTGTCAAAAAGAAAATTTTTCTATCCTGACAATATGGTAAAAAGAGTCTACATTTTGGAACATTATTATGAGCACATTCTGTGAAACACCCACATCTTTTCGTCACTAAAATGGCAAGCATTGCTTGATAAATTATAAAGAACTACAAAGTTGAGTGCATTTGAAGTTCGTTTCAGCTTCATGCGTGCAAGTCACTTGTATTATTCTAATACACCATGTAATAATATATTGGTTGCATGTATTGCTACATGGGGACTATATGTCATGTGCGTGTATTATTCATACAAGACATGTAATTTTGTACATGGTTCGTGTAATGTTACACATGGTGCATGTAGTGTTATACCATTACCTTAAATTATTTTGAAGTCATCTAATGTTGTACATAGCACATGTAATGTTATATTATTAGCGTAGATTAAGTTGTTCCGTTATAATATTGTACATAGTGCATGTAATGTTGTATTATCATAGTAGATTATTTTGCATTTTTTCATGTAAAAATGGCATGTTGTACCGGCCCATTTCAAAATGTTTTCTAAATCCGTGACCTAATTAACAAAGTAGATGATGTTTCACCAATGAATCTCATTGTACTTTAATGAAGCTCATGGTGACTTCATTAATGAAAGACGTCATGTTTACAGAAATATATAGAGGCTTTTAGTTAATTATTTTTGAAACCGACATAAAGTCCTATTAGGTTTATTTCCTTTTGTTTGCGGCAACCGCAGGTACGGAAGACCCTATTAAAGAACAGATTAATTGCAATAATTAAAACACAATCTAATTAACTTTTTTCTTTGAACCTTCCAACCCGTATGCAACTTTCATCCCTCACTTTCTTGAACTTATTGAGACTTCCTTCTTTTCATTTATGATGAATCCTTGAACAAGTTCCATATCTAATCTTCTTTCATATTTACTAAATTTGTTTTTCCTTTGGATCGATCTTAATCTATGGATTCTTTAATGGACCGATCCTTTCTTACTGACATGTAAGAACTTTCTGTCAATAACCTATGCAGTACAAACATTCAAAACAAGGCAATAGCATATCACTTATATAATGCATACAATCTAAGTGTGACAAAGAACCTAACCGATATTCAATTGTGCATTTGATCAGATGCATCAAATGGGGAAATCTGCATCATATATGTATATAGGCTGCAATATAATAGTGTTGCTCTTCATATCTGGTAGATAAAGAAATTTGGAGAAAAATGACTGTTGATGCAATGATCTAAAATTCATGATGCGAAGCTCAAAATTTAATTAGTATTGTTATGGCAAGATTTGTTTCAGCGGATTCTGAAGAGCATCCACCTCAATTATTGTCAAGAATGAATGACAAAGGCATACACCTACCTCGGCAAACTAACCTGAATATAAAACTACTACTCCTGCAAGCAAATTTTGAACATAGACCTTAGAAATTCTGGTGCCCCAGAGAAAATATTAAAGTGATTATTGCCATGCACATGTTGGCGTCTACGCGAAAAACAATAGCATTAATTGCTCATATTCATTGAATACCAATTAGCTTATTCTGTGAACATCCAAAAGAGGGCAAAAACATTAAGCATATATATCGTGTATATCAGATGGGAAACAACAGCTTTGCTCGTTTGACATGGACATGTAAAGTGAAACTAAGATGAAAAGGACCAATGCTTATCTATAATTTCTGATAAATTAGTAATCTAGAAGGTAAAGATGCATGATTTATCTTACCATATTCATGTGTGCAAAAGCAGCCCTCCTCGCCCAGAAAAGCCTCCTCCCACAGGCGAGAAAGCTACATGGCCGACATCAGGTCATTTTATATTCTTTCAAGTTGCATGAAAGATAATTAATTTATTTAATAATTGGGGACAATATTAAAGTTTATGGTTTTTATTTTATATTATTTTGTTATATCTTAAGGACAATTAAGCACCATTAAGCACTAATTTGAATCATTAACACTACTGTTTTGGTTTCTTCTATTAACATTACAACTCTACAATCATTGACATGTGCAGATTGTGAATGTTTAGGATCAAAAGAAGACAAATAAGGTTTCCATTGTCAGTGCTTAATCATAATACATCACTAAATAGTGTTTATATAAGTTTGCTAAAATGTAGTTGCATGAAATTAAACTAGTCTAGTAAGATATAAACTAAAGAAGAGCAGATCTCACATAGAATCGAACTACATATCCTGACTAAAGATAAAGATAAAGATAAATGTAAATGTAATACAGATATCATTTGATTTAGTACATTTCAACTTGGTAAATAATTATCATGAATTCATTTGGTGACTCCATGGAAGATCCAGATATGGTAGTTGCAGACATTGTGGAACCCTTTCTTTGAGTTGGAAAAACCTTTTTTTGACCCACAACTGGGAAATACATTGAATCAATGAAGGAAGGAGAAAGGCTTATGTCCGAGCCATTAGGTGCGGTGCACTGTGTCATGTTTTTTATATGTATCCGAAAATTAATTTGGAGCTTCAAAATCCTTCCTTTTTTGGGTAGCACTGCCTATATGACGCTATTAGATTCAAAGCACAGTTTGCCTTGGTTTAGAGACCCTAACACATGCATCTGGGGCTTTCTAAGCTGCCTTTTAACTATATTAAAAGAAATTAAAAGGGAAAAAAAAAGATGTTTTTATGAGTCAAATCAACAATTATATGTTGTGTAACATGTGAAACTTCTCAGATGATTATTTTATCACAAAAAAGATCGTGAATATGGAAACTTTAGTGCTACCAAATTGCAGGACGTGAATACGGAAACTTTAGTGCTACCAAATTGCAGGACAGGGAACCTACTGCAACTGATGATTGTTTCATTCATCAAGAAGATTATGAGGAACCAAGCTAGTTAATTAGTACTATCAAATTGCAGGACGGTCAATGGTTGATGATCGTTACCAGACTTGTATTGAAGATAGGAAGGCTCTCTTTGATCATTGTTTGCTTCATAGTAATGGAACATGTAGAAGTTCTCAGTAGCAATTCTTCAAAGGAAAATATATGTTCCTAATTGGCATGTGGAGGGTTATTGAACCATTTATAATCAGACAATTTTATTTTATTTTTTAACCTGTTGATGAATTAGTATTTGCAAAACTCATTCCATTTCTCTCTATTAAAATCAAAACTTATTTCCGTCAGTGCTAAGAAACTCGTTTTGCTATCACAATTGACACAGCCTCTTTCACTCATGCATTTCAAACTCATCTTTATTTCAATTTTCTCTCTAATAAATCGTATTACCTGAGTCGCCTTAATCCTCTATTAATCTCTTTTCCTTTCTTCTCCATGTGTCATTTCCTCATTGTTATTTTCTTTGACCCATCAATGCCACATACTCTAAATAAGAGCTAAAACTATAAAGGTTAATGATTTAGAACATTTTTAAGAAGATAAGTATTTTTTGTTTCAATTTTAAGAATTAATTAGCTCTTTAGGGTTTGAACTTTTGAGAGAAATCAAATGGGAATCTATTGTCACAGTTTGTGTAGATTCTGGTATAGCAGTAATCTTAATCATTCTTGAAGTTCTAAAGTACACACTGGATCTCTTATAATATATACTTCTATTTATTTAAAATTATAAACAAAATAAATATAATTTTTTTTATATAATTAACTTAATATTTAACTATTTTCAGTTTCAATAGGATGACTGTCTGAATTAGAAGAGTCTAAACAACAATCTAGCCTTTGGTTAAGCAGCAGAAAATCTCCATGAAGAACTAAAGAGTCGGAGACATCTATCATTCACGTGATTCTTTTTTTCTTTCCGAAAGCACTTGTCTGAAAGAAAATATTTTCCTGGAAATACTATCTATCCAAACATAAGCCACTAAAACCGCAGCCTATCAGCTGGAGCTCTCGAACAGAGATCCACTGTCCCTTCCATCCACGCGGCAAAAATCCATTAGCCCAAGTACAAAGTTTAAAGGGGTTAAACCAGGAATCAGCTATTGTAGCTTTGAGGGTTTTTGTCCATCGCCAGCAGGAGGCTCGGATTCCCCGAACCAGAACTACATCCCACTGGCATGCCTACACCTCAAAAGCCCCAACCTACTGCCTCTTTTCTCTCCCTCCTCTCCTTCTCTGCCTAGCACTGTCAAAGTTCTCACGTACGGAATTTCATCAATGTGAAGCTTACCGGGCCGTGTCTATCTGGGTGTGTTCTAACTGAGTCAGTGGGCATATTGCATAGGGAGAAACGCGTATATATATATAGATAGATAGATAGATAGATTTAGATGCCTATAAAACTGTAAAGTAACTTCACTTTTGTTGATACATATGAATAACTAAGAATAAATATCTGTTTCTTGTACCTTATGTTCTATTTGTTTGTGGACGTCTACTTCCACCGATTGTAATTATTTCAAAGAAAATAGAGCAAACCATACTTTAACATAAAAATGGTCTTGTATATCAGCAGAGACACAGCAACTGTAAGCCTTGATTCGGTTAATCTTAAGCAGATTCAAACATACAAGCACACAATATATAACTTTACTTTGTGATCCGGGATCCGCTGGGAAATAGTACTATAATCTTTATGATTCTGAGTCATATGAGGTGATCACTTAGGCACTTGCACCGGCTTATCTCACTTTATGTTACATAATTCTTTTTCTGCATTTGTGACCCATCAAAACCTGAAAGCTAAAGGAAATCAAAGTTGCTCATGTGGTATTTTTCACTTATTCAACTGAGTGAATGATACAATGTAACAATGAAGCAGGTTGCAGGGAATAAAGCATTTCAAGCTTGACTGGTTAGCTGCCGCTACTCTCCAATCCAGATGACGCAGTCAAGTGTTTGAAATGGGCTGAACTTGGATGCCATTACCTTGTGTTTGATCAGTTTCAGTTCCCATGTGAGGAGGAGTAGGAGTAAGAGGAGGAGGAAGATGGGGTTCAGAGTATCCTTGATCATGGGTAACCGATTGGGTAACCAATGCCCAATAGTTGTGAGCTATTAATTATGATTATTTTTCGATTTTAAAATTCATTTGACATTTAAAATTGATACCCAAAAGAAAATATATTATTATATGAAGAAAAAATTGAATGATAAATATATATGAATGTAAAATATGAAATCATCAACTATAATTTTTTGAAAAGTATAAAGACTTCACCTTTGTTTCACTCCTTAATCCTCAAAATCAAAAATATTTTTTGCACTCTTACTCCACCTTTAAGTGTCTTCAACAACATGTTTAAGATTTGGAACAATGCAACAATAGTATCTTAATATTTTCCTAAAATAATAACACTAAATAATTAATGAACTTCTCTTGATTTATTTTCAAGAATCTTCATTTAGTCCTTAAACATGAATTTTCATTTTCAGTAAATAAAAAGAAAATTAGATTTGAGTTATAGAAATGCAAACAAAATATTTTTCTTCTTTGAAAATAATTTTTGTTAAAGAACATAAAGACCCATCCCTTCAGTCATTTTTACAATCTTAAAAAGACGAAAGCAATTTTCTTTTGAAAATAATTTTGCATAAAAAATAAAAATTTCTTCCCCATGTTTTTGAAAATAATTTTTTATTAGACAATATGAATATTTTTTTCTTGGCACATCTTCATAACCTCAGAAAAAAAAACTATTTTTGTTTTTGAAAGCAATTTTTACTAAAAAATATATACTGGCCTCGAGTCATTTTTATCTTTAAAAAAAATCAAAGCTTTTTTTTTTTTTTTTACAATCCATCTTTAATATAGAGAATATAACAAAGTTGTCACAACTAAAGTCCCATCTAAAGTGAACCCTTTTTATATGAAAAATAAATTTAAGAGTAGCAATTAACCATCATTTAAAAAAGAACGAAGCTTATTGGTTTTCTTTTTTTATAGAGAAAATTGGATTCAAGAGTCGAGTATGCTCAAAAAGGATTAATACTTTTGAAATGCACAAATTTGATACCAAATATTGCTTATTTATTTTAAAATTTTATTAGCATTTCAATTTTATTTTATCCATAAAAAATGTGATTTTGAAAAAGCATTAAACCTTCACACTTGTTCCATTCAAAGGCTTTGAAAACATATTTTAAGAGAAAGTTGGAATTTTGGCACTTATTCCATCCCTTTTCTTCTAAATTCAAGATCCCTCCGAGTCATCTTCATAATCTTCAGAAAAAAAAATAAAATATTTTTATTTTTTAAAAAAATATAAAAAAATATAAAAAATTCTACCTTGAGTTTTCTTTATCTTTTGAAAAGAAATATATATATATATATATAGAAACAATCGTTATTCTTTATGATCCTCGGAGAACTACAAGATGGTTGAACAAGAAGCGTTGAAGTAGAAGCAGTACGAGCACTGTCCGAAGGCGATTGCGTGGTTCTTGATTCCCATCCTCCCCATCTTAACGGCTACATCAAGCCCCGTATGGTTGGTATCCCTTCTCAACAAAACGTGGAAACCCATATTGTGGAGACAAAAACAGCTGCTTCCCCAGTACTTGAAACCCTAAGGCTCATATGGACATGTGTCTCTCTTTCTTGCTCTCTCACGTTTTCTCACCGTTCCCTTATCTTAAATACCGAATGCTCATGTTTCTCTTCTTCCATACAACAATTCCCATCTCTATCTCCCTCTCTCTCAACGATTTTTAAGTTTATCTTCATGAGGCAAAATGCGCATGTGTTGTAATGGATACCGGGGACTGCGCAAAGGGTGCCGTGAAAATTGCAGTATCAAGCCTTGTTTGCAGTGGATTAAAAGCCCTAAGCTCGAAGCTAACGCCACAGTTTCTATTTCCAAGTTTTATGGCCACGCAGGAATCATGAACCTCATCAACGCCGGTCCCGAACACCTCCGCTTGCAATCTTCAGGTCTTTGTTGTATGAGGCACGCAGGAGGATTGTGAACCTAATTTACGGGTCCGTGGGGCCGTTGTGGTCAGGGACCTGGCGGCTCTGCCAAGGTGCTGTGGAAGCCGTGCTAAAGGGTGCACCTATCACTCCGATTGCCTCTGAAGCCGCCGCATGTGGCCAGAGCCCGCCTCTGAAGGCGTATAACATTCATCACGTGTCGAAGGATGAGAACTCCGCTACCTCCAACGACCACCACCTAGTGAAGACTCGATGCGAAGTCAGGCGAGTCCTGAAGCCAAAAGCCAGCAGGCCTTATTTCGCGTCAGTTGCTGAGTCGAGTCGTGAGGAGGACTAGACAGCGGAAGAGAAGCAGGTCCTAGATAGCAAAGGATTCCTGCTTCACAGCCTATTTGTTTATGTTGCCATTTTCAAAGCCATCAAGGCTGTACAACATGCAATAGGAAGGCCAGACTTAGCGTCACACTCCGAAGTTCTTTATACTGATAGAGCAGGAGACTTACATGAGTGATACTCCCAATGGTTATCCTTTATCTGGATAGGTTTCCAAGGTTCAGTGAAGCAAGCTATATTAAACCAGCGAAGCTCTGTTTTCTGGTTGAAAGACAGAACATGGTCACCCACCTCCATCCGAAATGCTTATCTCAATAATCCTACTGATCTTCTATTGAAACTCCTTTTACAAACTTTGCTGGAGCTAGATTTGAATCTATCAGCCAAGTTACATTCTGCTTTGTGGATGCTTCGAACTGCTCTTGTTAAAGAAATTGGCGGGGATCGGGGTATATGGAATGGCCAAAGAGAAAGCTCAAAAAAAAAAAAAAATCAGCAAAGAGCCCGACCCTCATGGTCGGGCAATGGGAGCCAACATCATGATCGGGCAGAAGCCAAAGCTTGATCTCATGGCCAGTTAATGGATTTTGTCACCAGCATTCTTGATGACTAGGTTGGGCAAGTTATGGATTTTGAGAACCAAATTCTTGGTGAACAGATTGGAAGCAGCTATTTGATGACCTCTCAATATCTCAGACGATGGAGCGTTGAAACACTGATGTAAATAAACAGGATTTCTTGGTGGAAGTAACTGATGCGCGATTCCAGGGTCGGCCATGGGCTTGCTTGATCCTAAGATCGGGCATAAGCTTGTCGAGCCCCATGGTCAAGAATAAGAAAGCAGGAGAACGACCCCCATGATCGGGCGACAAGAGCCCGGCCTCATGCTGATGATTTGCTTTTTATGTATTAATCTTCATAGTGTAACTACAGCATAGTCTGTAGGTACGTTGGGTGCCATGGGTGATAGCTTTCATAAATATCTACACGAGGTTTGGATTCAAGAGAACAAAACAGAAAAAAGTAAAGTATTACAGGGAAAGGTAGAAACATCAGTGGAAGATTTTAAGGAGGAAGAGACAATGTACTGGGAGGGTAGTGAGTCTCTAAGCCATTGCCCGATTACCACAATCGGGTAAGCAATTGCTTGATGACCATGGTCGGGCAACAGGTTCCTGACCCTGATATCGGGCAGTTGATTTGCCTGATGCTTGTTTTGAAGAGAAGAGACCCAAAATCTTACATTGAAGGATAAAGGGATGCTCCTTTTGAATCTCGATCACGATGAAAAAAAGTGGACTAATGAGGAAGAATTGATTTGAATTCCAATCCTTGTTATAACATTCCAGTAATAAGAAGAGCGAAAATCCCAGCTATATGACTATGAGAAAAAGTAGTGACCTGATTAGTCGAAGGTTGTTTTGGAGATCGAGACTGAGCATGGTAATGGGACAACCTGATCTTTGGGCTCTAATGATTGACCATGATAGTATTGGTCAAAGATGGGTGAAAATTGGAGGATTGATCCCGACCATACATTAAGTGCGCAGGGGTTGGGTATTAGCAACAATGATATGAAAATTTGGGCTATGCGCTTGCAGAATCTTCTCTGATCCAAAGAGTATTGGCACTTAATAGAATAAAAAATTCCCACAGTAGAAGACGGAGTTGTGATAGCAGACGCACAGAAAGAAACAATGGAGGCGCTGCGACTCTAAGATCCAAAGGTGAAAGATTACCTCTTTCAAGCCATTGATTGCATTATCATAGAGATAATCCTTGACAAAGGGAGTTCAAAGAGCATATGGACTCTATGAAGCAAAAATAGGAGGGGTCAACATAAGTCAAGAGAGCTTAATTGACTTTGAGAAGAGAATTTTAGGTGCTGCAAATGAAAGAAGGGGAGAAGCTAGATGAGGATTTTGCTGGGTCACTGACTATTGCAAATAAGATAAAAGTTCATAAAAAGAGGATGGTCATAATCATTGAGAAGATTTTGAGATCAATGACATCCAGATTTGGTTACGTGGCATGTTCCATAGAGGGGGCCAACGATTTGGGCAAAGTTACCATATATAGGCTTCAAAGTAGCTTACTTGTTCATGAACAAAGAATGAATAGTTTTAATAGAGGTGATGAACAAGTTTTAAATGTCTCATATAAAGGCGAAAGCGGCAGAGGTAGAGGTAGAGGTGGTCGAAGTGCATCTCGATGGCGTGAAGAGGTAGAGGCAGGCAAGGATTTAACAAAGCGCTTGTGGTTTGCTACGAGTGCCACAGCCTAGGACACTTCATTATGTCGAATTAGATGAAGAAATGTTGTTGACGATTCAACGGATCTCCATAATTCTAAGAAAAGAACGATGTGGTTTTTCGACTCAGATTGCAGTGCAGCCATGTGACTGGAGATAGGCAATGGTTTCTAGACCCACATCTAGATGAATATTTTAGGCAGGTTGTGAAACTGAACAATAACACCAAAATGACAGTACGGGGAAGGTTAGCATCAACCTACGAGTCAATGGCACAAGTCAAGTAGGGGATACTTGCAGGAGTTTGGGATAGACGACACCGAAGTTTTTGCACTTGTAGCTCACTGGGATACCATTCGAATGATTCTAGCCCTTGCCACTTCCAACGGTGGGAACGTGTACCAACTCGATGTGAAAAACGCTTTCTTGCATGGGGAATCGAATGAGGTAGTGTCTATTGAGTAACCCCAAGTCTATGAAGTAAAGGGAAAAGAACACAAGGTTTATAGACTCAAGAAGGTCATATATGGACTCAAACAAGCTCCTCCAGCTTGGTACAACAAAATCAAGTCCTATTTCATAACAGAAGGTTTCAAAAGGTTTTGAAATGGACATACTTTTTTTGCAATGGGAAAAGGAGGAGGGAAATTGCTTACAGTGAGTGTGTACTTTTGATGATCTCATCTTCACAAGGAATAAAGAAGAAATGTTCAAAAAATTCAAAAATTCTATGAAACAAGAATTTGGCATGTTTGATCTTGGGAAAATATAAAACTTTCCGGTGTGGAAGAGGTGCAATGCAGTGAAGGAATCTTTATCAACAATATATATACATATGTGTGCTAATAAAGTGCTCCAAAAAGTTTGGCATGAAAAAGAGTAATCTAGTAAAATATCCATTATAGTGGGTCTTAAACTAGTAAAATCTGAAGGTGGCGCCGGTGATGATGCAACTGCTTACAAACAAATCGTGGGTAGTCTCATGTACATGACTGTCACTAGGCCCGACTTAACTTGTTGGTGAGCTTAATCAGCAGATTTTATGGAGAGGCCAACTGAGTTGCATCAACAAGCTGTGAAGAGAGCTCCTTGTTGCTTAAAGGGAACTACAGTTGGGAATCTTTTACAAAAGAGGTGGAGAAGCGAAGTTGGTGACAGGCGCTGCTTCTTGCGCATACCAAAGTATGTGGATGCCTATGATTCTTGAAAAGATTGGCCAGAAACAAATTAAGTGCATTGATGTTTATTGTGACAGTAGCTGTGCAATTAAATTATCGTAGAATTGGCCGATTATGCATGGTAGGAGTAAACACATTGATGTTAGATTTCATTTCTTTGTGAGGACAGAGATGTGAGATTGGAGCATTGTGGTTCGAAGGATCAGTTGGCAGATATTATGACTAAGTCTTTGAGTCTCGAGGTATTCATAAGATTGAGAGAGCTGCTTGGAATATGTTTGGCACCATAGATAAAGTTAGTGCAACTTGCAAATTGCTCGTCAAATTAAGGGAGGTTTTGTTACGAAACCTCGTGACTCCATCTCTGTTGTTGCTTCTGTTAACAATGTCCTGATTTGTAGAACTCTAGTTTTGTAATTATAAAACCACAGTATCTTTCATTCAATGAGCATGCTTTTGATCTCCTAGTTTATTTGTGCTTTCTGATTAGAGCTTGAGAGTACAACAGTTCCAAAGGTTGCCTTCAAAGGATGTTTGGCATAACCAAATGCGATTGTAGCCAGTGAACCATCAATGAGAGCCCTAACCCTTCCTCTGTAGCTTGCGTCCATATGATCGATCAGATCCAAGCAAACAATGATGATATTAAGCTGCTTCCTATCTGCAAACTGTTAGTACTCCATGCTAACATAATTTCTTGAGGATTAAACCTCACAATCCCATTTTCGTGAGGAAGGAATTCTGTAGAATATCTCTTTTGTTCCATCTAATTTTTTCAAATCATACTTTAAGCTATAATTTCTTAAATATCATATTATTTTGAGCATATAAATATACCAAATTGATTTCCTCATAACCAAAGGCAATAATCAACTTTAATCCACTATAATAGTTAATGAATCTCACTTAATTTTATGTCTGAAAATACCTCATTAACATACCATGTTTCTAACAGTGTCTTGTAATAAACTTGAGATGCTTGCTACTCAGCTGTCAAGATTATGCAATCTTGCCCTGAATTAGGCTTATCTCTCAAGTGATCTCCATGTTTTGTCATTAGTTTCAGTTTCCATTTATGGAGGAAGACTGCTTTCAGGGTTTTCTGGGTCTCGGGTAACACAAGTGATCATGACAATAAAAGTAGGAAGGATCCAGAGGCTGTGAAAGATAGTCAGATGATCATCTACAAAGATCAAGAATTCTAGGATGGTAAGAAGACACAACCACGAGAAAGGAATAACTAATCCAGAAAAAAGACGGAGTAAATATGATAGAGGCTACAAACAGGATACTCAAAAAAGACCAAAGAATGTATATATATACCAACACGTACGCAAGCCGACATGGTTGGCACTGGGAGGAAGCTCAACGGAACTAGAGAGAGAGAGAGAGAGTAGGAAGGCACCCAAGAGGGCTACCAAGAGAAAGGGATGATGAGGAAGAAACTTCATGACACCATCATTGTCCAGAACGAGGACCTGAAAGGACGATGTTTATCAGTAGTGGGAGGAGAAATCTAAGGTCTGCGACACACTCCACGGCTTATCTTCTAAAACACAGTGATACTTGGTGTTAGTGGCCGTAATCAGAACCAAATTTGCCGATGATAATGAGGAGAAAGGGAAGAGATATTAGCCCCTCTTTTAAACCGTACAGCTGGGTCCCCTGTGTGATTTCCTCCATGGCGGATCAATGTCAGTCACATATTTGGTCTTTGCGCTCAAGATTGAGATTTTAACATGACGTGGAACGAGGAAGTGTTACCTACTTATGTTAAAGAGGCTTCATCTCCATATGATGAAACTAGTGAGATAAATAAATATTATTTTTGTTCTTTAATCACAGTTTTTTTTTTTTTTTTTGTGATTAAGGATTCAGAAGTTCTGCAATATGAAAAGATCTGTTAGGAGAAAACATAAAATATGTATACATATCAAAGCAAATTTGTAATAAAGAATTTCCTCAATCAAAAGGTTTTCCATTTGACATGACAGAAACCCATTAGCCCAGACAAAAAATTTTTCAGCTCTGTTAGTCTGGGATCAAAAACCAGTAATCCACCGGCACAGCTTCAAGTTTTTGTCCAATAACAAGCCAGATGCTTGGATTCCCCGAACCAATCCCTCAACTCCCTCAGAACCCAAAGGTAACACTTCCTCTCTCCTCGTTGTCTGTTTAGTCATGTTGAGTTCTCACATGCAGAATTTCCTCAACGTGAACAACTGTAATAAGACTTATGCATATGTTTAGAGTAGTGTACCCAATACCATATCATATGTGTGTCTGTGGAGATCTTCTCCAAGCACAAGTACTATAGCAATAGCTTGTACGAAAGAAACAAAAGCAAGTGTAACCATCATTTCAAATGATCTTAAGAGATCCGAGTATAAATATAAGCATACAACATATAGCAAGAGAGCTTTGCGACCCATGATTTGCTGGAGCATAATCCTCCTGATTCCCAGCTAGCCATATGCAGCCATCATTCCGGCATTTGCTCCGGCTCTCACTTCAAATCTTTATTTTCTTCATCTGTGACCCTTCGAACTATAAGCCAAATATAAAACCTGAAAGCCTGAGAAACCCAAGTTCCTTATACGACATGACAAAAAGTACTAGTTAGAGGGAATAATATATAGCAAGCTTCAGTCGGAATTGGTACTCGCTACTCTCCAATCCAGATGACGCCGTCTACGTTTCTAATTGGCTGATCTTGCATGCGATCATCATGTGTTTCATTGGTCTGAGTTTCCATTTGTGGCGTAGGAGTAGAAGGCGGATGAGGATGAGGTTCGGGGTTTCCTTGGTCTTCGCTAATCCAAGAGATCCTAATGAGAAAAGTAGGGATATTGGAAGCTATGGTGTGAGAAAGCCAGCGATAAATTTGTCTACAAAGATCAAATAAAGCTGGATGGCAAGGAGAGACAACAACAACAAAAAAGTAATTAAACCAGAAGAGGGACGGCCGGAAAAGGATGGAGGCAAGTAGCGAGATAGCCAAGCGAGCTGCGAAACTGCCAGGACTACAGCGCACATGGCGAACACTAACAGGAAGCTCAATTGAAACAAAGAGAAAGAGCAGCAGCAAGAAAAGTAAGGCACCCGAGAGAGCTACCAAGAGAAGGGGATGATGAAGAAGAAGCTCAAAGGAATCATCGCCATCCAGGGTGAGGACCAGAGAGATCATGTTTATGAGTGGTGGGAGGAGATATCTAAGGTCTACGACACGCTGCATGGACTAGTCACGTACTCAGAAACAATTGCGGCTGATGATTATGGAGAGAAAGGAACAGCCACAAGCCCATCTTTTAAACGGCCCAGCTGGATCCCTCTATGAGTTGCCAACTTAATCTGGGCGTTCCCCGAAACACTACCTTACCGTGTCAGTTTTGTGTGCGTACTATCGACTAAATTGGTCAAAGCTGCGGGCATCACTGCCTTCTTCTCATTAAAACGGAGAAATAACTTTTATATCACATGCTTATTGACGTATTTCAAATTGAACTTGTCACGTAAGACTTATGGTGTGTGAGTGCCGGGCTATGCTTTGGGTTGATCTGATGAAAGTGACAATGTCACCTTGTTAGGTCGGAATGCAGATCGACCTCTTTCTTACAAGAATGAATGTTGACTAAACTCGGTATGTGAGGTGAAGGAAGTTGCTGCTGCGAAATCAGGTTGCTCTTCGTTTGTAGTACGTGTTTTATGATGCTAACGGGAATTTTAAACAAAAAAGTGTCCCGAATACCAAAGTGATTCAGATAAGTCGATTGCTTAACAACTCAACGCCCTATGAATATTAAAAATGACTGAAATATTTGGGCAGAGCCAAAGCAGAAAACTGACAGCATGCAGTGAAGAGAGAATAGCTAGTGAGGATTTTTTTCCAAGAAAACGAGCAAGCCTTAGTTCTTCTCCAAGAACTCGATCAAGTTCTTTGAGTGATTTTTGTGGGATTTTACTGCAGAATACTGTTTATTTTGTGAGGTTACAAGCAATCCTAGATTAGTTATCTTCCAACAAACAGTATCAGAGCCACTCAAAATCAAGAACCAATGGCAACAAGATTTAGTTTTCTTTCTGAACAAATTAATGAGCACTGCAATGAATATGAAGCGAAAAGTTTGACAGACTCTGCAGTGAGAATAAAATACCAAGGCATAAGACCATTATGAAAAGTGCACATGAGATAATTATATAAACACATATTGTTATATTTTCTTTGGTGATTAAGGATTCTGAATTCATGCCATAAAGCAAATTTTTAATATTTTTTTAAGATTTTATGAAATGAAAAAGAAAAACGATCATGATTCTATGTTATGACCTTTTCTTTAAGGACATGGGGGGAAGCTAACATCAAATTATGCAAAATTATAAAAGCATTATATGACAACTGCTAAAATCAAAATTTAACCAACAACGCAGCTCAGATTAACTATTATTCACTTTATGTCGACAGCCCTCGGGATTTATTGGAAAAAAATTCTTTTTTTACAAATAAATTGTAAATATATATTTTTAAAAATGATCAATGCATAGGAAATCAGGGAACTTGGCATTTTGCCTTAAACCACAGTAAGGCAACCCATCACTGTGTATGGAGCGTTGGTGATACTGGAATGCAGTAATCCATGACGTCACATTACCATGTCAAGGATATGGCATAATCTATGACGTCACATTACCATGACAAGGATATGGCATAATCTATGACGTCACATCATTATATGACAAGAACATGCAATCATTCAATAGAAAAATAGGTGTACACTGCTGGCATGTGTACTATAAATTTGTTGTTCTGATTTTTTATAACTGGTTCCGTTCTTTCGTCCTTGATTCAGACTAAATGATCACAAGTTTTTTATTTTTATGTAAAAATAAAATATTTTATTTAAATTTTTTAAATATAAAATTATTTAGTAAACTTTTGTACTATTATATTTTTGATTATAATTAATTTTTAATATAATCACATTTAATTAAAATTTTAATTATCTTAAATACTTTGATATTTCAAATGTTTTTTTATTTTTGTTTGTAAATTTGTTTCTACAAGATGTTTAATTCATCAAATAATGTAAGATCATTAATATCTTAATATAAATCTAGTTTAATTTTTTTTAAAAAAAATATTGATGGATCTGATAGCACTTTTATGTTGTAATAGCAGTTATAACATAAACATAAAGAAAAATAAACAAACAAATTTTTATATCGTTTGGTTTTGCAACTTAGGCCATTTCTAAGTATTGAAAGTAAGATTTCTTTTTTGCTCATTAGGAAAGTCTCGATAGAAAATTCTATAAGTATTTAAGAACTAGTTGTAGACACTAGTGCTAATTCTTTAAAAGACAAGGTTAGTAAAAAGATTTTATCTACCCTTAGGAAGTTCCTTTCTTTAGGATTAAAGAGGTAATCGCTGACACCATAACAAGTTAAAAAAGCGAATTCCTGTTATAGCTCATGTTACCTTTAGGATTTCCAATAAATTCGATTTTTCTTTAGTACTTTCTTGCCACATCACTTAAGCTAATTTAACTTCAAATACTCGAGGAGAGGATGCAATAGGAAATTCAGAGGAGAATAATGAAGGTTGTCAATTATTTCTTTCCTTTTTCTGTTTCTTTTAGTGGAGGCTTGTGTTGATTTTTTTTTCTATTTTCAAATAATTTCAACTAATTGATGGTAACTAATTTTAATATAAAGATCGTAATTCGAGCTTAAAAGGAAAACTACTATAAATACAAGGTTGCTAATGAGGCTTATTTGATTACATCGACTCAGAAAACTTCTTACGGTTTCGTTGCTTCCCTAACCGCACGAAGACACTTTTCTCTATTAGAAACAAGTAACAAAATATTGTCCAAAAGGTCTACTCCTTCAAATTCTATGCCAACAACTTCCCTTGCTTCTAGTGCCTAGGCCTATCCTATGGGGTAGTGGCTTTGGCCAAAAAGAGTTATTTTCTCCTAGGTATTAAGTTAAGATTTCTGATTTTGCCACAAAAGAAAAAGTGGCATTGAAGTTCTTGCGAGGCATGGTTAATGATGTTGATGTCTGCAAGAAAAGGTTATGTGCTCCAAACCCTAACAAAGTTCTTTAAGAGAATTTACATCACACCATACAAGTAGTCCATCTTTCTTTAGCTCCTTACAGAGTGCTTTTTGTTTTGGATTTTTCATGTGTTTTAAGTAGCTAGTTAATTTTTCCTAGGTTGTAACATCATTAAATTTCTTGATAAACCAATTGGAGAGGTATAATAAAGATTATAATACACTCTTTTTAGATAAGAAAGATAAAAGAAAATGGATCAAACTTTTAAGTAAAAGAGATTTTGATGGCAAAGTTAGAGGGATAATAAAGTAGAAATAAGGAGACTAAAACTCAGTTATAAATGCCAAAGGAGTTGAATAAGGCACACAAGTAGAAAATTAAGCAACTAAAAGCATAGTTGCCTAGTTTGAAACTTTATGGCTTGTTTAATGAGATTAAAGAAGAGTTAGTAGAGAGGAGATCAAACCATCAAAGAATTCTTTACAAGAAATATATCAACTATTTAGTTGGTATTCTAGGGCAATTTCATCGAGAGATCAAGAAGCAACCACTAGGCAATACCCCAATTTGGATTAAGTGTTTATCGAGTGGTGTGTTGAGGAGGATTCCCTTAATGAAGTTAAATGCTAACAATGGTATCGAGTGTGCTTACCCCTCCTATGATCCTATATCCTCTAGTAAGGTTCCTTATGTTTCTAAGAGATGTCCCTACGCAAGGGGGATTGATTTCTATCCCTATTTCAAAGGTGGTTGCTTTTACTCTAAACGATGAGAGTTTTTATATTTATGTTTAAGTTTTGATGATCCATGTTCCTGAGTAAGCACTATGTCTTTCCTCACTTTTCTAGATTGCTTATCTAAACTACCTCTCTCTCTTTCTCTCTTTCCCTGTTTCTTTTTCTTTTTCTTTTGATGCAAGCAAGGCCTTCTAAGTGGACTACCTTAACTGTTTCCTTGTTACGTGACCTCTCTTATTGATTCCTTTTATGCTAACAAAAGGTTTTCATCCTTTCTCCTATCCTCTTGGTTACTCTTTCAATTGACACAATTATCAATATTATTTATCCTAGTAAATTTCTAATATACAAAGAGACGATAAAAACTGACTTAACTTATGCCTTTGTTTCTATAATCTAGTTAGATGGTTATGATGCCTTGGACAATTTTATGGTTCTGTACATAACAAGTTAAGCACCGTATATTTTTTTGATGAATGATTTAACATTTTGTATGAATTTTCTATGCATGCAAGGTAATTTGGGGCACTCTACCTATTTGCCCACATTTTTAGAGTGTTATTTTGCTCTCGGTTTGTTTGTCCTTGTTATCTTTGCATGCTTTGTAGTTGTTTTAACATTGCTCTGCAAACTTGAATTCGTTAACTTACTTTATCTATTAGATTAAAGGCTCATCTGGCTCTAAATTCCTTAGTTTTTTTCTTGAAAATCCTAATTTTTAAGATCCTGTGCTAAGTGTGTTGAATTATTTGAGGGAAGCTCTTGGGATAGTTTGGTGTTGGTGATTTGTAAGGGCCTAAAAGGCTTCTAAATTTGATCCACTCTTTATCGCAAGACAAGTAGAGCAATTGGGGTTATAGGCATAAGGTTTGTGGCAAATTAAGGAGTCAACATTGGTGTTAACAACATGTGAAAATGGATTATTGGATTCCGTTGACTTGTTTGGTTAAAGGCAAATTACTGGTGTAAGCATAAGTAAGGACGTTGGAGTGAATTTTAGAAAAGGATCCACATTCTCTTATGATAATATAAAAGATGTTGGCAGAGCTTCCAACAGCGGGACATTCATCTGCTTTGCATTAAGGTGGTCATGGGTTTCTTTAGCTTGATGATCGAATCTTATTAGAGTCATGACTGTTATTGATTAATTCTTAAAGATGATGTCAATTAATGTTGCCAAAATCTAGTTCTTGGGCTAATCAGTGATAAAATTATTGAAAAACATCTATCTTGAATGGGCTGCTCGTTTCTTGATGATTTCATGGTATTTTTTTTTTACATGACCTACAAGACAAGGAGAAATGAGCATTTAGTGCCCTATAGGTCCATTTTAATGCTTTAGTGAATATGAATTCTTTTTAAAAAAATGCGGCTTGTATTGAAAGTTTATAACCTTAATGACACACACACACACACACACACACACACACACACACACACACATATATATATATATATATGTTGTTTATAAGAGTATCCTATTGGTTCTCACTCATTTTTCACCACCCATCAAATTTATATTAAGAAGTTGCTAAAAACTTTATAAGAAAACAACCCTATATGGGCTTATTTGTTATCTTCTCCTTCACTTGGCATGAGCCATTTAATATTATCTTAGGCCTTGGTTTTAACTAAGCCTTTTGTAAGTAAACGACAATAATTATAATTTTATAAAGTTTCATGAATGAATTGAGCATATACCAATAATATTTACATTAGGCTTAAATACTAAGAATGATAAAAAATACCTGAAATTAAAAGCAATATAGGATATCTCATCCACAAAATAAAGTTCACTGAACTATTATACTAATTATAAGGCCTTGAGTTCACGCAAAAGACATTAAAAAGTTACCTGACAACTATAAAAAATAATTATTTAATACCTTCTGAATAAATAATAAATTTATAGCACTAGAATATGTATATATATATATATATATATATATATATATACATTCTAAAATCAACATAATAAAAGTCATGATAAACAAAAATCATTAATTTAATAATAAAAATAAAAAATAAAAAAATATTGTGAACTAAAGAAGATAGTATAGCTGGTAAAATGCAAATAAGTTTGAGTTAATATTTCAAGATGAAATAATAACATTATCCCAACTAAGGAAACATTGTAGTGGATGAGAAATTAGATTTAGAAGTACATCACAAGTTCATTGATAGATTTTTTTTCTTTTTTATTACAAGGGTTATGATATTAAAATATTAAAGATCATAATGTGTATAAAAATGAGACTTAGAATCGCATCATAAGTTTCTTTAAATTTATTAGTTGATATTTTTGGTTATATAGGCATATGATATTAAAATAATAAATTTTATCCATAGTAGTTAGAAATACATGATAAATCTATTAGATGATATTTTTTGATAATGAAACTTGTGATGTTAAAATAATAAAGTCGCATTAGGTAAAAAATTAGAGTTATAAATGCTTTAAGTTTATTAGTTTTATTATTTGGTGATTTTGTTTGTGATATTAATATTAAAATCAATTCAAATATTTTAAAATAAACTTTATCAACGTTATGATGAAGTCCATAATAATAATTAAAAAAATACTTGATGATCACATTCGTACAAAATAGAGATCTTAAAAATTTGATGAAGTCCATAATAATAATTAAAAAATATATAAATACATACAAGCTCAGCAGTTGAAAGATGAGAAGTATTAATACAAGATTGGCCAATTAAAGCATCTCATAATCACTAAAAAATATATAAATACATACAAGCTCAGCAGTTGAAAGATGAGAAGTATTAATACAAGATTGGCCAATTAAAGCATCTCATAATCACGTACAAGTAAAGTTAAAAGAAAGGGTAAAAAACTTTGAACTTTGGAAAAATATAGCTCGAGACGTTTGCATTAAATGATGTGAAGAGAAAGAAGCATGCACAGTAAAGTTTTAAAAAGATCAAGAAAGTCTCTATCTTATTTAGTCATAAGTCGATGAAGTTGTTAAAGTAACACAAAAGATGTATCAAGAGATGAGAAAAACTCAAGGAAAAGATCTTATCAAGATATTAAAATTCAAAAGAATTAGTTTTTATCCTAGATTATATTGGATATCTTTGTCAGCAAGTTCAACATGTATTCAATTATGGGCTTAATGTTAAATATGATTTATGAAATTTATGAGAGTTTATGACTAATTTCAAATGTCAAAATTAATATGTCATTTCAAAAGTCTTTCGCATTCTTACTAACCATTACACATCCATATATTTCATAACATGCATTTAAAACTAAATTGTTAATTATGAGGTAAATACAATATAAGTATAAAAATGTTTAAGAATTACCTAACTATGATTATCTATAACACTCGTTCAAAATAGTTTACAAGGATAAAAAAAGCTAGAAAAAGATGCAACAAAAGATGTAAGATATAAACTAATGAGAGCCTAGTAAAACACAGGAAAGAATTGTTAAAAGCAGACAAGAAATGCATGAAAAATTGGTTAAGAAGAAATGCAATCCCAATTCACTAAAATGATGAACAGGATAGAGTTAATGATGAAAGGAAAAACAGTTATTATTAATCATGAAATTCCAGAAAAAACACCTACTGCATAAAAAAAAACCTTCATAACCTACCAAGAATAATCTTCACCAAATTGCCCATTAAGGTTTACTCCAATCCATGAGCCTAATAAGCAAGAAAGGAATATGTTAGAGATCCATCAGGTGTACCAAATCTAGATGATCCAATGGAAATGGAGAAATTAAGAATTAGGAATGATAAAAAACAAGATTTGTTACAAAAATATGAACAATTGTGTAAAAGAATAAATATAGTCAAAGGAGCCAGTGAATTTCACAGAATAGATGTTGAAGACTTAAGCTTAGTACTTGGGTTAGTCTTGCTTCCTTAGTTAAAAATTCTATAATTTGATAAATACAATAAAACTAAGTGCCCAAAGACTCATTTGAAGAATATATTTGTAAAAAATACACTAGTATGAGCAAAGTTATAAACTTTTAATTCATTACTTTCAAGATAGTTTGAAAGATAAGACATTAGATTGGTATACCACTCTAGAGAGAACAAAGATCCAAAATTAAAAAGACTTAGCTAATGCCTTCATAGCCCACTATTAATATATGGTGGAGTTTACACCAAGTCAAATGGCCATTCAAGGAATGAACAAGGAAAGCAATGAAATGTTCAAGGAGTATGCTAGGAGATGGCGAGAGGTCGTTGCCAAGGTTCACCCACTTTTGATTAATGAAGAGTTCTTTGAAATTTTTATGAATACATTGAAATGTTTTGTTTATGTTAGGTTCATCAGCATATATAGTGAAAAAAATTTCAAGCTATTAAAGACCAAGTAGATCATTGAAAATGCATTGAAGACAAGAAAGCATGAAGATCTCAATAACCCAAAGAAATTTTTAGAACTTAAAAAAAAAAAAGAAAGGAGAAATGCATAAGGTATCATATCAACTCAACCAATCACAGTCGACTTATCAGCTTGTTCAATGATTTTACTAGCCTAATGTTTATCAATAACTGTTATAATATCTAAGATTATTATGTTCCCTTCTGATCAATACTATCAACATCACACTGTCGCCACCTAAACCAAGGTTACTGCGATGCTTGATGTTACTTTTTGCAATTACATTATACACCCATGCAACCACAGACTCTTGCCCATGAAACAATTGCTCTCGACTTATAACCTAGACTAAATTGTATCCAAAACTATTGGAAAGAAGATTGGTTATTTTCACTTTTATCATACCTCTAAAACCACCATTTCTAAAATGGTATATATAATGTAAATGTCACATGTGTTTACCATAATGGAGATGTGGGACTTATTTTAAATTTTAAATTATTTATATTATTTATGTTTATGCTTATAACTTATAGTATAATAAGTAATCATTCCATTAATATGAATTCAGAATTCTAAGAGAATTCCCTTAATTTAGTCTAAAAAAGTCCAATGATATATTATTTTGACATTTAGACTTAGAAGTTTATATAGTGTAAAAAGATTCTAAATCTAATTGTTAGATTATATTTTGAATTCTAAATCTATTTATAAATAAATAGATTTATGAATAGAATTGTATACATAATGTAATAAAAAATTAGAAATAAAATAAAATAATAAAATTAGATTAAAACACAAAAAAATAAGAATTTCAAATTAGATGTCATTTAAGAGCTTAAATGTTGTCCATATTCTTTCTAACCTTAAGTTTCGTAAGAAACAAGTTGTAAATTGATTAACAAAATATCGAAATAACTCGATGGTTGTTGGTTTCAAGGAGTGATACTAATCTAATGCGCTGCTTGTGGGTGTTAGTGTAGATAACTTAGAAAGAGTAGTGTTGAAACTCGTAGCAACGCATCTTTGAGCCTTTTCATATGTACTCAAGAATTAAAGGTCCCATCATAGTTTTGGATTTATGTTTGTTTGGTATTGTCACATTAACTCTTCAATAATCCATTGAAAATGGAGTTTTAGTCTCAATTTGCTCATGTGGATCTTGTGGCTTTCCTTCATCATTTGTCTACCTTATCTCCCAGTTTATTCTTTTTTTTTTCATATTATTATCACGTCAAATCGTTAAGATGTAGTTGAGTGAGACTAAAGTCATGGAGCATTCAAGCCCAATATATTGTCAGGGTTTAATGCACTGACACACCTAATTCTTTAGGAGCCTGAACTAGTGGTTAAGTTGGTGGAAAAAACCCTGAGATATGATCAGGCCCCTCGTCAAGATTGTCTTGGGGCCACCTCTACCTAATGAGGTCTTATATAGGATATGGATTATGCTGCAAAGTACTATTCTTATTCTTCATGTTGTTCATTGTGTGGCGATAGGGGAGCCTCAAAGTTAGCATAATTCGCTATTGTTTTCCTATTACCTTGTGTATTTCTTCTAATTGTTTTTGTTAATTCTCAAACTATTGACAATGTTTCTTGAGTTGTTGTCCCAAAGGGCGA
This sequence comes from Moringa oleifera, assembly GCA_021397835.1. Taxonomy (NCBI): domain Eukaryota; kingdom Viridiplantae; phylum Streptophyta; class Magnoliopsida; order Brassicales; family Moringaceae; genus Moringa; species Moringa oleifera. Next base: position 4,415,590 of record JAJFZO010000566.1, read on the forward strand.
ATCTGATTATAAAAATGGAGTTTTTCTTGATAAGTTTTGCACTTACTAGAGCCATTCTCACAAATCCTTGAATAGTAGTATTAGATAGAAAGTTTCTTCTAGTTTATATTCTTATGAAGTTTTTCTCTCTTTTTTTTTTTTTTTGATACATAATTTTTTACTTTATTCACATGGGCAATGCCAAAATGATGTCACACAAAAAGTAATTTGACTTTGATGAAGAGGTCGATATCTTAAGGACCTATAAAAGAAAGAAAACTTTAACATTCAAGTTAGTAATAATTCCTAAATAGATGTTTGTGACTAATATGTTAGCCTTATGCTTTTGCATGCTTAGAATGTGATACTTGTTTTAATAATAACAAATATATTCGCATACTAATGCTCAAGTAAGACATGTAGTTTAGTTTGAATTTTCTCAAGCAGCAAAAAGAGTAATAAAAAATCCTCAAGCAAGTTGCTTGGAGGTGTGGACATAAGCGAAGATAACTGAATCATATAAAATCACTATGTTTGAATCTTTCTTCTTTACTTCATTTAATTATTATAATTTATTTATTTATTTATTTATGTATTATTATTATTATTATTATTATTATTATTATTAGATCAATTAGTATTTAAATTTGATACTTGTTTTGCGTGTATAAAGCTAACATAATACACGTGTCATTTATAAAGATTATGAGAGATAATATTGGCTAGAATAGAACGTTTTTCCAAATCACTTATACAAATTCAAGTATTTTTCTAATTTATAGGTAGACATGGTGAAATCAAATTAAATGAAATAAGTTGGTAAGAGATTATTTATGTAGTAATAATATTTCTGCCTTCCTGCAAGCTGATCTAAAACTTATTCTATTGATTTTCATGTTAATCTCCGTTGTGTTTTTCTGATTATGTGGCTCATTCGATTGGTGAGAAGAGTCTCTCATACATGCATTAACTCTCATATTGAACATGTCAATTTTAAAGTAACCAAAATTGTCGTGTCAATCTGATCTTTAATTTTAAAAATAAAAATAATGTTTATATTTATTAATTATTTTTAAAAAATAGTATATCATTTACTTTATTAAATTGTCACATATGAATTTTTTAAAATAAATAAAAATTATATTAATAAAAAATTAGTAAAATAATTTTATTAACTATTAAAATATTACAAAATGAGACTTGAATATAGTTATAATATTAAAAGAAAATAGATTAATCTAATCATAAAAATAATATATCTTACATATATATCCTTCACAAATATATCCTTGATATAATAATATATATTTATATTAGTTGGTAAACTAATTTAATATAATTTACATAATATAAATATAAATATATAAATGTAAAAGATTAAAGATGATATTGAGCCTTGAGTTTTTTTCTAATAAATATTAAAATACAAAAAAATTATCTATAAATTTTGATTTATCAATTTGACTTAAATTAAAATTTATAAAAAAATTAAAAAATATTCAAATTATGAATTTTTTACAAAGATAAAAGAAATTATTCAACTTATCATCTTAAAAAAAATTAGTACTGAAAATATTTTTTAAAAGATTTATAGTTTCAAAATTTGTAAATTTTATAAAAAAATGATTATTCAAATTTAAAAGATAAATTTGAAATGAAACATAAAATTTATTGGGTAAAGATCCTACAGAGCTCTAATATTTACCATGTGTTATTGTTCAAACTTTTATACTAAAAAAAATAATAAATTAAACCTTGATATACCAATTTAATCAACATTAAATATTATCAAAAAATTAAAAAATTAGTTATATTCAAATTCAAGATGTTATATAACAAATTTTAACTTGAAATTTTTCACAAATATGAAAACATGTTCAAGCTACTGTCACAAAAAATTTCATATTGAATATTAAAAATATATATTTTTAATAATTATCAATTTAAAAATTTTTAAAAATAATATAATTATTCAAAAAATTATGAAACTTTTTGTAACGTTAACTTAAATATTTTTTTACATCTGCAAAAAAATTTTAAGTCAAAATTTACTGTATAAAATTTTTAATTTAAATATTTCTATTTTTGAATTTTTTGATAAGGTTCAATGTGGATTAAATTGATAAATAAATATTTAATTTATTATTTTTTAAATATAATAATTTAATTGATAATGTGTGATAAAGATCAAAAGTTTTATGAGACATTTATTCATATTTATTCGAATCATTTCTTAAGCATATCAAAAATGAAAATACTATTAATTTTTTACAACTATTTTAACCTAAAGTCTAATTTAAACACAATCAATAATTTTTTTTTAATTTTTTTAAAATTAAAATCTAATTTTTAAATAAAAAACTAATTTTTTGTGATATTTATTTTATATTAAAAAAATTGAAGCAAGACTCATTATTAATCCATTTTGAACCAGAAGTCACTTATTTGGGCCTTGAAATTAGAGCTCAATCGGCTCAATTTGGGCTGTAAGTAAATTTGACCTCTGCTTAAGTTGCGAGGCCCAAGGAGAGAAGAAGACACTGATTCAACTCAGCGATTGAACTCCCCCAAATCTCCTCCGGTTATTTACGGAGTCGTTTTGCCCCAAACTCGTCCCTGTCATGCAGTATAAATCGAAGCTACTGACATAAGCAGCCATTAAAATTCCCTCAAAAGCTCAGAGTGCCTCAGGCACAAATTTGCTCTTTTTCGGTTTGAGCAGAAGTACGGATTGTCTCTGAACAAGAGATGGATTTGTTTGGAGAAGATAACGACAACCGTGAACAAGAGGATGGGTCCCACGAGTCTTCCTCTCCATCAAGATCATCGTCCTCCGCTGCATCATCCTCCTCGTCTTCATCATCAGGGTCATCATCAGCGGCGTCTTCGTCCAACGGCAGTGATGGGGGCGAGACCAGCAGTGCAAGTGGAAGCGCGAGCAGTGGAGGGGAAGACGAAGAGAATGGAGAAGAAGCAGAGGGTTACCGTCACACCAAAAATAGTAACAATAAGGGTTTTTATGGGCACGAGGAGAAAGATCTATTTGGTTCTGATAATGAAGATTACTGTAAAACCCCTGCTACTAGCCCGTTTCCCATTCCTGGTAAGCTTTTTGTTCTCCTTTTTCTTCTTAGTTAGTGCTCAGCTTTCGGGCATAAGCATATGGGTTTTTTGTTACATTCTTCTTCTGGGCTGCCGTTTGATTGCATATGTCTGTGTTGATTGCATATGTCTATTTAATTTCTTTTTTGGTTCTTTGTTTCCTTTTGATACTTTGACTTCATGCCCAAGTAAACTACATTTTATCTTTAAATGGATTTTATGTTTGTTTTGTTTGTTAACATTGAAGTTACTGTCAAGGAACTTGGTAATAAGTCAAATGTATAAGGCAATGGGATATGTAAGACGCCTCCAAGATAGTCAGGATATACAGTAACTGATTAGAGTTTATAGGCTCTATTGAATTCCTTCTCATTTATTTCATTTGTGTGTAGACCCATGGCTTTCATATTAAACTGCAAACTGATATCTGTAAAAGGTCAAGAAATTTAATGAGCTTTGAACCCCAGTTTATCTAAAAACTTGAAACAGTGTGGAGAAAGCAAAGGCAGTGCTGTTATATTGCTACTACCTAAGATGGGAAAAAGATTTCAATGGACATGCATGCAGCCCACTGAAGCTCTTTTTCAATTAGGCTGGATTTCTTTCCCTTTACCTAATGTTATCATGAAGAAAGCTCTTCAAACAGTTGTTGACTATACTTCATGAAATCTCCCTTTTTTCTTTTTGGCAGTGTTGCCTGTTGTACGCAATACTAACAACCAAGGAGGTAGAGGGGTTTTTGGACGTGGTCGTTGGCAGTCTGGATATCAAAATGATCGAGGAGGAGCAGGCCTTCTTCCCCGACCTGGGCCTTATCCTCAAAGGCAGGGTTATGGTTATGGCCCTAAATTTTCAAATGGTCATCGTGATGAACGTTTTGTTTCTGAACTAAGGCTTTCCAAGAGTGAAGAAACTTTATCAAGGAAAGCTATTGTCTTTCAAGAGGTAAGTGATATTCTTTTTCTTCTTACTCCCTTCCCCCTCGCCCAACCCCTTCTTTTGTTCAATCCTTCAGGTGGTTTGGATGTTGATAATGATGGTGGGCAATATGTGTCTAAGAGATGGGACTTTATGTCTCACCATATGATAGTTTTTACCAAGATCCCTTCGTGTTCTACTGGATTCGCAATTTGCATTTGACTAATCTTTTTGCTAAATTTTTGTGGTAGAAAGGAAAGAAAAAGCAATTGAGAAGTTATATATCTGATATTAGTATTTTTTTCTTCTTGTGCTTTCTTTTACATTTTAAAGATCTTATTGATGTGATTAGTAGATGTTTTTGTTGCCGCATGCTTCATCAGCACCATGCAAGTTAGAATACTATCTGTAGACATTTTTGTTATTGTTATTGATAACCAAGGTATTCCGATTGGGGAATTTGATTAATAAATGGGAGCTTATCCTCCTCGGGGTCCTAAATTGAACAAGGAACAAAATCAGCGCCTCTGAGGAGATTCGAACCTTGTACCTATTCCGATTGGGGAATTTGATTAATAAATGGGAGCTTATCCTCCTCGGGGTCCTAAATTGAACAAGGAACAAAATCAGCGCCTCTGAGGAGATTCGAACCTTGTACCTGCCCTACAAGTTGATTTGAACTCCTCAGGGTTAATGCTATTGGTAGACGTCCCTTGTGGTTGTGTAGTAATATCTTGTAAATTGTATTTCTGTCATTTTCTATCTTTTTCTGAATTTACCAATTGAATCTGACAGCCATGCGAACTTGGCTGCTATAGTCGTGTAGAAGATGGAGAAGTTTACTTTGATGAGCGGAGCTTGGTAAGCTGTTCTTGTATTATTTTTCATTAGATGATAACTCTCTTGCATATTGTTAGCACACTAAAGTGACCTTTATATTCTTGTGTACAGAGGCTCTTTAAGCGTCTTATCAGTGAAGATGTTGGAGCTGATTTAAATGATGGTTACAATACTTTCATTGAGAAAAAAGGTAATGTATCATGTCTTGATTTGTGGCTGGATGATTCCATGGTAGATTGTTTGTGTATAGGAATAATACACAACCAATGATGGTTACATTTGTTACAAATCTCTTCGGGTTATGTGTATGAAGGCTGATGTGTGCAGGTAACTCTGTGTTTTTTCTCTAAATCAGAACTGGGCTCCCAGGGTTTTGGGGACCTTCTTGCAAGCATAAGAGCCAAAAAAATTCCACTTCAGAACATTCATTTTGTGGTATGAATTGGATTATGTATTTAGCTCGGATATTTTTTGTAATGCATTCACTGCAGATATCATCTAAAACTTTTTTCTGTTTTTTTCACAGACTTTCCGTAACAACCTGAATAAGGTAATTCCTAACTATTTTTCATATTTTTTAGTTATAGTCAATGTTCCTTGATTTTGGTAAGGGATATATCTGACTGACTTGATTCCAGTCCTGAATCAGACAATATTTCTTTTTCCACTTGGGTACTGCACAGTGTGATTGAGTCAATCTAGTTGTTAATGACTTGTGTAGTAGGTTCTCAAATCTCTTTGCTTTTGGAGACTATACAAGTGATGTGAAATTTGTTATGAAAGTTTAATATATAGATAAGATAAAAATGGATAGAAAAGATGGATGATTCTACTCCTTCTGTGCTTATTTAATTGTAGATATTAGCTACGGCTTATATTCGACATGAGCCATGGGAAATGGGGGTGCATAAGCGGAATGGTGTGGTCTATCTGGATGTGCATAAGCTACCAGAAAGGCGGCAAAGTGAGTTAGATCGCCGCAGGTATTAGAATTCCATACATTCTTTTCTTGGTTCTGCATCCCCTTGTTTGCTGCTCTCATGACTTTCCACGGAACAGCACTTTGTGTAATGGTTTACTTGTACTTTAGATGTTACTGGGGGTATTGTTTTGAGAGCCTTGCCACGGAAGATCCAAGAAGAGCCGATGGAGAAGGAATACATCATGTTGATGCCAATGTTGAGTATTGTTCTGTTATTAAAACCAAATTAGGAGCTCATCGTATTCTGATGGGTGCGGAAATGGATTGCTGTGATTCAACTGATGATGGGAAGAGGTTCTATGTGGAGTTGAAGACAAGTCGCGAGGTTCTTGTGCATTTTGTCTTTTCTTTTCCCTACTAAGTGCTGTTTTAAGTTTGCCTTTTTAATCCAATAATCTGATTTTTGTAATATGGCTGCATATAATGGCTCTCGTAAACTTTGCAGTTGGATTATCATACTGAAGAAAGATATGAGAGGGAGAAACTGCTGAAGTTTTGGGTATGTATACTCTACTGTGACTATGAATTTGCTATTTGTTTCCTGGTACTCTTGTGTTTTTCACATCTAAAAAACATGTAACTGTCACGAGTTTTTTTTTTTTTTTTTTTGAGCAAATATACATGACTTATCTGTTGATGTTCTTGTCAAAACACATTAATGTAATATTTTCCTACTACCTCCATTAACACTCCCTCCTGAATTTCTTGCACGTCTTTTACATGTTTGTAGCAGTAATCTACTCTATCTTATCTATTTTTGGTGAAACTACTTAGTGATTCAGCCTATGCTCACATAAATCACATTTCTAGCATGTTAAGGACAGTTCTTGCTGTCGCACAGCACATTAACATGCTGAGATGGGTCATCTGTTGTATTATCAAATGTTTCTCAGGATCCCACAATTGGCAGTCCTTTTTGCTCAATCGTTGTTGGTTCAGAATTTGCATTTCTTTCACAATGGAAGTCTAGTTGTTTAAATGGTTTGTCATTTGATGTTGTTCTCCCTTCTTCATCCAGCATTAGGGAAATAACTTGGTATACTTTGATTTGTTGCAGATTCAATCATTCCTGGCTGGTGTTCCTTATATCGTTGTTGGATTTAGGTAATTCCAAGTCCTGGTCATCCTTTCTTCAGCTTTATTATTGGGACTTCTGCATCACTTTACCACAGAATAACTGTCTTTTATATATGATTTGGGAAATCAAACACATGTTTATAAGATATACGGAACACAAAGGTTGAAAATAGCTTTGATTGGAGAAATGGCAATATTGTTGTCTTTCCATGACTGATACTAGCACATAAGCTTTGGATTTATTGCAAGTAAGAAAATATAATTCACTGTACAGTAAACCTAACTTGTCACAACAACCACGGACATGCAGTTTGCAACTTGATTCTGCTACTAAGGTTTGCATATGCATTTCATCAGCTTTTGCTTGATGAATTTTGTTTTGTTACATTATCTTGTCTTTGATGCAGGGATGATGCAGGTCGCCTTGTCCGCACAGAGAGACTGAAAACTAAAGATATAACTCACAGAGTGAAAATGAAGAACTATTGGCAGGTGAATCAGTCTTGCCACAAAATGCACATATGCACTGGAAGTTTTAATTGCTCCAGCTTGTTCAACAGGGCCTCTCTTCAAGCTTGACTTTATTAATCTCTCTCTCTCACGCAACACAAAAGTACATGCACAGCAAATACAATAATTATTCAGTTCCCTAACCTTCCCTTCTGATGAACATCAATTGGCAGGGAGGGGTGTGTCTGGCATTTGCTGATGAGGTATTGTGCTGGCTTTATGGAACAGTGAAAGAAAGTAAGCATTTAACCATAATCTCCCTCTACGCTCTTTCAATGATTAATCAAAACACAAACATATTTTAGGTATCCTATATTATCTCCTCTCCCCGATGCCCTTTTTCTTTTCCCTAACTTTTTTCTCAGAAACAGAATGAAGAATGTATATGGCTATTTATAGTACTAACTCTTTACTTTGTGGGTTCAGATGAAGACTACATGTTGCAATTTGCTCCACCATTCACGCGTCTAGAGCTTCTACAAGCGCAGTCTTGTCCGGATGTGATCGCTAACCATGTCGAGCAATTATGAAACTTTCAAGACTTTTTACTCTGAAATGTGATTGCATACTCAAAAGGGACACTTTTTAAGTTATAGACTTAAAAGAGGTATCTTTGTTGCGTTAGATATCGATGTAACTTGAGATACAAGAGCATGCTCTTCTCAAACTATAGATCCCAAATGGGTGTTATGCAAGAAAAGTGCAGAACCAGTGTTTTGTCGCCATAGGTTACTTGGAACGTTGTAAAGTCAGACCAGGCTTATTAATAAGGAAACATAATCCGATTTCTGATTTTTTACTTGTGAAGAGCCCAACATGCAATTTTCTGTGCAACTCTTCATCTACATGGTGTTGAGTTGTGGGTGGTTACTGAATCAACTTACAATTTGTTCAGTCAGGTTGCATTTTCACTTTTAGGAACGGTTATTTAAAGTTTGAAATGCATTTTTAAAATTTAAATTTTAAATTTGGAAAAATCTTCAGACAATCTCTATTTATCAAGTTAGATATTTTTATTTATTGAATTTGATTTTTTAAAATTAACAATTAATTAAAATTTTTTAAAAATTTAAATTATATTTTAAAATAAAATATTTTAAAGTAAATATCATTTAAAATTTTGAGTTTTACCATCTTTCTCTAATAAAACTTTAACTTTTAAAATGTATTCAAATAAATCTTAATTTATTGATTTTGTTTAAATTAAATTTTGATTAAAAATAATTATAAAAAATTAATATTTTTAATTGTTAAAAATAAATAAAAACTTCCCAAATAAATTTTGCACTTTATTATGATTTTATCTTCTAAATTTGAAATTTTTGTAACTAATTTACTATTTTTTATGAATTTTTAAAATTTTTGATAGTACATTTTTTAAGAAAAATATTTTTAGTACTTAAAAAATTTTAAATTTTTTTATGATGATGGGTTAAATATTTTAGTACATCCGTGAAAAATTGTAAGATAAAATTCATTCTAAAAAATCTTTAATTTAAATACTTTTAATATTTAAATTTTTCAATAAAGTAGAATTTTGACAAAATTGAAATATTAATGTTTATTTGGATAGGTTTTGAAAGTAAATGTTTAATTGAAAAGATGGGGTAAAATTTAAAGTTTTAAATGGTAGGTATCTAATATTTTAAATTTAAATTTTTTAAATAAAAAAATAAATCATTTAAAACTTTGGGTTTCGCTCTTTCTCTCTCCTCAATGTAACGTATTTAAAAAAATTTTAATTTATCAACTTTCAAAAATTAAATTTAAATAAAAATCTTAGAAAATCTTAATATCCATCTCATATTATTAATCAAATTTTCATATTTAAAAAGTTATAAATCAAATATTGATTTATAAATTTAGTTTAAATTACATTTTATCAAAAAAATTAAAAATTGAGATATTAAAATCTTATATAACAAATTTTGCTTAAAATTTTTAAAATTCAAATTTAAATAATTTTTAAATAAAAATTAAAATCATTTACAACTTTGAACTTTAATTTTTTTCTCTTCAATAAAACTATCTATTTAAAAAAAATACTTTAATTTATCAATTTGAATAAAAATAAATTTTAAGGTGAAAGTCCTATAAAAGCTTCATGTCTAGCTCATATTACAAATTAAACTTTCAAATCCAAAAAGGGACAAATTAAACCTTAATTTAAATTTATCAAAAAATTCAAAAATTGAGATATTAAGATATTATATAATGGTATTTTGACTTGAAATATTTTACAAATGTAAATAAATAATCAAGTTACTGTCACAAAAAGTTTTATAATATTTTGAGTACGAAAAATATATCATTTTAAAATTTAAAATATCAAAAATTTTAATTTTTTTTGAAAAAGCCTAATTATTTTAAAAATTATGTAATTTTTTATAACAGTAGCTTGAATTTTTTTTATATCTGTCAAAAATTTTAAGTTAAAACTGTATAAGATCTTCAATTTGAATATCTCTAATTTTTGAATTTTTTGATAAAGTCAATTTAAATCAAATTGATAAATTAAGGTTCAATTTTTCTTTTTTAAACATAAAGGTTTGACCAGTAACATGAGGTAAATATCAAAGTTTTATGAGATCTTTACCTTAAATTTTATAAAAAAATTTTAAGATTTAAAAATAATTTAATTTACTTTTTTTTTTAATTCAAGTTATCATTATTAAAAAAAATATATTCTTATGCAATCTTAATGTTTAACCTAAGTTACCAAACACACTTTCATATTCAAAAAGTGATGATACAAACCTTAATGATAGTGTTTCGATTGATATAAACACTTCATTAATGAATGGTTGACGATGTTAACAGGTAATTGAGGGTAGAGTTAGGTTTTCAATTTGTCAACCTAGTTTAAATGCAAAAGTTTACTTATGTTTTGATTTTTTTTATTATTGTGTGATCAAAATGTCACTATACATCACTTTTTTTATTACACTTAAACAAACCTTATTCTGAGTTTGCGATAACATTGTTTTTACTTTACTATCTTTGACTCACATACTTGACAAAAGAAATCTAAATCCTTTAACCTCTTAATGAATGATCCAACGTTAAATTTATGCAAGTGCATCATTATCGCACTAATTTTTTATTTATTATTGTTAAATATTACCGATACTTGCTTTGTTAGGACTTTGATACTTAATTCACATGAAAATGAGTTTAAAAGCGTTATGATCATCAAATTACAATGTATTTGTTAGGTTTATGACAACATGAGCCCTTTTTTTTGGGGGGGCCTTAATTTGTTAGGGGTGGGCTCCATTTGTTATAAGATGATCTCACTAGATATTTAGGATTTAAGGAGATAGAAAATTCGATCTTTTCCATGAAAGAAAGGCCATTATTTTGAAATCAAGTTAAGAATTTTATTAATTATTATTTATATATGTATTTGGTAGGTTGCTTTCACAGTAATTAGGGGTTTTAATAATTACCTCTTTTGGTGCCAATGCAGTAACTAAGCATTGTTAGGTCAGCGTACTATGTGAAACATATTCCAATTCAAAGCAACTTATAATAAAATGCATTTAAGTGTTGTATTTGTATTATGTGATGTATATTAATTATGTTTGTTTTTTTTATTTTTTATATAAGACATAGCTTCATATTGGTTTACTTGTCACTTACATCATAATGGTCACTTTGTTGACTCACTACTTAAAAAGTACAACTTAAATAAGTATGCTATATTTGATGATGTTGACACTAATGAATCGTCACTTATAGAATTAGTGAGTATGTTAAGAAACGTTAAAAGTATGATATGGTTGTAGGAAATTTTTCTATATTCATTCTGGAAAGTCTACGGAGGATGGATTAAAAGAGTTAGAGAATGATAAAGATTTGATGGACATAGTTAAAATAATATATAAGTGGAGTATAGTAATTCATATTTATGTTGAGGAATATATGGGACTCAATATAGTATCAACCAGGAAAGTAGTGCCATCAATGCACCCATTATCAATGTTGATATGAAAATAGATGGGGTGAATAAGAAGCATGTTACTAATGATATGGATATGAATATGACTATGCAGAGTATTATTGATGATGTGAATGTGAATGTGAAAGTAGATTCTATGAATAGGCAGATGTTAGTGATGACAAAGACCATGATTAGGGTGAGAAGGAATGATATTCCCATGATATCGATTTTAAGATGGACATTGAAGATGACATTATACATATGCTAACCCTGATTTGCCCAGCATAACATTAATAGTGGTAGTAATAAGGACAACAGGCCTAGATTTGATGATCTTTAATATAGATTATTCTGATGAGCTTCACACTCTAACTAGAAGTGATAAAGATGTCAAAAACCAAAGTAAAATAGAGTTTAATGTAGCTACTGACATGGATGACCTAGTATTTAAAGTAAAGTTGGTTTTTGTTTTTTTTTAAATAATACTAGAGAGGCAGTTGTATAGTATGCAGTGAAAGATGAGTATAATGTAAAATGTGCTAGAAGTGAGACTCATATGCTAAGGGTTGTTTTATAGAAAAGGATGCAAGTGGATCACGTTGGTTTCACAAGTGAGGTAATCTCCATCATATGCAGTGAAAACTTATCACCCAATGCACACGTGCAATAGATCATTCAAGAACAAGTACGTGACTTTTAGATTTTTAGCTAAAAATTACATGGATCTGTATAGGAGAGATCTAAAGATTGGTATAAAAATATTGATGAAGACAATAAAGGTAAACTTTGTATGTACTATTTTTAAAAGTGTTTGCTTGAAGGCAAAGTGTTTTGCTATAGTTGAAATTTATGGAGCTGGAGGGCATTTGTATGGAAGGTAAGAGATTATTGTGAGGAAGTTAGGTAGCAAAATCTTGGTGGCTCACTCACATTAAGCGTAGATAGGGTTAACTCGACTTTAGGTCTAATTTTTTAAAGGGTATATATCTGCTTAGATGGTTGTAAAAATAGGTTTTTGGAGTGTTGCAAGATGATAATTGGTTTGGATACCTACCATTAAAAAGGTAAGACACATGGTCGATTGATATTGTTGGTATCAATCAGAAAAATGGCACGTACCCTTTTGAATATATTGTTATTGACACTTGGACTTGGTTCTTGTAGTTGTTATTAGCAAATATTGATTCCGTAACGGAAAAAATGGTTAGACTTTTATGTCTGACCAACAGATGATAAAATATTGAACTTATATTTCTTTCATAGTTTTGTGGTTTTGTGTTTAAAAAATTAAGTAATTTTCTTTCGTTAATGTAGGGACTAGTACCAACCTTTGAGGAGCCAATCCCTAATGCAGACATCAGATTTCACTTTAGGCACATGTATAGTAATTTCTAAAAGCTTTTTAATGTAAATTCTTAAAGGACTTGTCCTATAATTTCACTAAGGCAATTACTTTTATTAAGTTTAAACATGTAATGGATAGTATTAAGGTTGCAAATGTCAAAACATATGATTAGTTATTAAAATTACCCTTTGGTTTAGACATTCATTCTCACGCAAACCCAAATGCAATGTACTTCTAAATACTTTATCTAAGACTTTTAATACTTCCATAGTTAAGCTAGGGACAAACCAATTTTATAGCTTCTTGAAGAAATTAAAAATTATTTAATGGAACGAATTCATTTGAATAGGGATAGGATGACAAGACACAAAGACTACCTTTATCCTAAAATTCAAAACTATCCTTAAAAAAAGTTAGAACCAATTTGTAGATTTGGTTGTTACAGTTGGGAGCTCATTAATATCCCTTGAACATGTTGCTATAATATTCTATCAAAAGCAATCTCTCCAAGATTACATCGGTCCCTACTATAATAGAGAGAAATATATCGGATGTTTCTTATATCCAATTAATCCTTATAATGACCTAAATTTATGGCTTAAAACTGGTTTGAATCCTATACAACCACCATCTCTCAAAAGACCTCCTAAAAGATATATATATATATAAAGACGAGATATTGATGAGGTCATTATTAGTGCTACTAAGATGTTAAGAAAAAATTTGGTCAACACATGTAATAGTACAAACAGAGTGGTCACAACATGAGATCATGTGAAGATCTAATCAAACAGATAACTTCAATAGAAATTTGTAAGATTTAACATTAATTTTTTATTATTGATCTTAGTGATTATATAAGTTCATATAGAAAAGAGGCTAAAACAGCACGAGGACATGTTTATGGGCTTTAAAGTACCAAGTATGCCGCAGAATATAGTTATTTTCTATTTTTCTAAATTGCCGATGTGCTAGTTTTAATTAAGAATACTTTTTTATTATGGACTTGACTTACTTTTCATTAATTAGGGGTCGACCCTCATTGGTTTTAATGCATCATCCTCTTTCTAGCAAGTGAATAAATGTGTTTATTTATTTTTTATAATGTTGATTGTTTTTTAATATTAACTTGTTTTATTGTTTTATCTTCACAAGTTTAAATGACATCAACACCATCATTTACATCAAGGAGTTTTATTATGAAATGGTATGATAACCCCTACAACTACATCATCTGCACCTATGACAACATCAGTAGGTAAACCTCAATTATTTTATTGTTTTATGTTAAATATTTATTATATTTATTCATACATTAGAAGTTACAAATTTGATGAATAGAGCCTGTATAATTTCAACAAGTTATAAGACCTTTCACCCCATGATTTACCTTACCACATAAGCTCATATGATAACAATGCCAACCCAACCCTTATGCACAAATAAATCAATGTCCCAACCTATGATGAGACCTAATTTCATATCAACATTGAGATTCATTATTAGACCCGCCTTCATTTTAAGAAAATCACTAGCCCACCTGCCTCACCAATGGCAATGACTTCTTTAAAATCGGTAATAGTTTCAACTTTAAGCAATGCTGCTCCAGTATCCAGCATGTTCTAGGCATCAAATACTATAATGCCCTTAACTAGTCAAAATTTTCAATATATTAGAGTGAAGACAGTTGCTTCAAAGTGAGTTAGATCAACAAAGTGAAATTGATTTGGATGTTTATGTAGTCAGTGATTAATTTTTTAACAAGTTAGATATTTGTAGTTGGATATTTGTTATTTATGTACTCAGAGAAATAAAACAATTTGGATTTTTTTAATGAATAATTTGGAAATTTTTTTATGAACAATTTGGATGCCTCTTGTTGATGAACAATTTAGATATTTCTCAGTGCAAAATTATATTGTGGTATCGGTGGTGATACTTTTAAACAATGAGTTGCATTGTGAACACTTGGACGAATGAATAAATAAGGAAGCTTTTGTATCATTTTTGTTGGTTTTTAGTGCAAGTTATTTACTATTTTATTGAATGGATGAAGTGTATTTGTTATGTAATTAGCTTTTCTCATGACTAGTTTGTCAGTAGTTTTTTGAATGGAGAAATGAATCATTATTTACGCACAGCTATTGAATGTTTGAATGACATCAATTGCGAAAATTTAAATCATGCTCTGATGACAATTTATTAGTTTGTTGGTTTGGATAGTTAGTTAATAGAAAATCATGCAAATAAGTTGTTATTAATCTTTTTGATATAAAATCATGTAAATAAGTTGCTATAAAATCAAGTTTTATTGATTTTGATAACTACATCCATTTAAAGAAAGTGTAGATCATGACACAAGTTGCTATAAAGAAAAAATTAAGCTAACACTACATTCTTTAAAATGGGTCAAAAATATAGGTCTAAGTACAATATTTGAATTTAAAAATATTGTCTACAAAATAAAAGTAAGATCAACTACATAAGTTGACCACTATGCAAAATATTATAGCTTACATTCTTACACAAATTATCTCTTTTTCTCCCTCTAATAAAATAAATTATTAACACAATGCACGTGATAATCCAAGAAAATTACATCAAGTTTCTTATAGAATGTGATATTATCTTGAAGCTTCTGCACTTAGCATAACAGTCTTGGCAATATCTGCATTTCTCGATTATAAGTAAGAGCATCATGCCATCAAAAATACTCACAGAATCTTTGCTTTTACAGTAACAACAAATAATTGCATTAAACTTTTGGAATATATTTGCATTAATATGTAATGCATAATTGGTATCAAACTAATATTTAGTTAACATCTTCATGCAATATCATTCATCCAATTAACAAGCATAAGAATATGTCAATACATATTTAAGGCCTACTAAATATTTCAAAATAAAGCATATATGCAAGCTTCCAAAATATCCATCATGCAATAGTGATTATTTAGAAAATGGTCTCAAAACGAAAGCAACTAGCAACCAACATCTAAAGAAACCAGTTTCATTAGAGCTTCCAACATCATACATCATTATGAAAAGTCAATGCACACGATCAAACTAATAATGGCACACATGCATTCACTCATTAAATGAAGTTAACATGTTAACTATCTCAAGAAACCAGTTTCATCAATAGTATAAGCAAAACATATTAAAAATAAAATGAAATAAAAATAATCAAAAGAATATCAGTAATCCACTTTCATTAGGTATCATTGGTATAAAGTTAATCTTAGCAAAGAAAATCATAATGAAATCAAAGAAATTAATAAGGCAACATTATTGATAAAATAAAAACAATCAAATCCTTTAAATCATTAAATCCAACAAATCAATACATTACCTTATTTCGATCATAACCGTGAAACATTCTCCTTGGCTTCCTCAATGTTCATGATGTATGCAACTTTACCTTATAACATATGAACAACCGTCAATATCGTAATGTAAAGATTCGCTATCCATCAAAAACATTAATGTCCACTTCCACAACGTGATTGCAATTGAAGCTTCAATTCAAGGTAAAATTAGTCATTAAAGCAGAAATCCACCATTAATTTCATAAATCGTCCCCTCAAGCAACTTGATTTTATAAATTATTCTCTAAAACTTATAAGAACCTTTATGCCCACTCTTCTATTATAAGTTGAAGGGAAACAGTAAATGAAAATCCAAGATACTCCTAGCATTAATACTAATTTGTGATAGCATTAGACATCGAGATTTATTCTGTTAGTTTCTTTTACTTTAGGGTATGCTATCACTTTTTAAATATGGAGGTGTGTTTAGTAACTCAAATCAAACATTAAGATTTTATGAGAACATTACACTAAAAAAATAAAAAAATTAATACTAAAACTATTTTTAAGAAAAATTATATTATTAAAAATTTTTAAAAATTCATTAAAATAGCTCATTAGTCAACAATTATTCAAATTTAAAATTAAAATAAAATGTAAAATTTATTTAAATAACTTTTTACAGAATTTTAATAATAAAAATATCATTAATTTTTCACTATCATTTTGATTCAGTGTCTAATTTAGACAAAATTAATAAAATTTAGTTACTTTAAATACGTTTAAAAGTTAAATTTTAATTGAGAAAAGAGAGTAAAACTTAACATTCAAATTATCTTTATCTTAAAAACAAATAATAAATACACAAAAATTGTTATATCTATTTTTAATTTACACTTCAATGTATGAATTATATTAATAATACATTTGATATTTGAATTTAGTTTAATTTAAATAGTCAAAAAATTTAAAAATTAGAGTTATTCAAATTAAGAATCTTGTGTACTTAATTTTAACTTAATTTTTGAAACATTTAACCTATGATATCAAAAATTTAAAAATTTACACTTCAATGTATCAATTGTATTAATAGTATATTGGTTGTATGAATTTGATTTAATTTAAATTATTAAAAACTTAAATAATTCATAAAAAAACAACCAAGTTAAAAATTGTTCAAATTTGAGAATAAACTTCTTAAAATTTATATGATTCATTTTTGGTATATTTTATCCATAAAATACCTTAGTCAAAGTTTAATTTAAATGAAATTAATAAATTAAATATATAATTAAATCCAATCAAAACATTATAAGCTTAAATTAGGGTAAAGACTCAATAGAACCCTCATATTTAACTCAGGTGATAAATCAAACTCTGAGGTTCAAAAAGTAACATTATTGCCTCCTTGGGTTTTTATAATATTACCCTACTTAAAATGACGTTACTCTCATCCATTCTTGGCCTAAAATGGCATTATCTTAATGCATGGAATAATTCTTCTTTATCACACATACTCTTACTCTCGCATATCAAACTTCGAAGAGCTCATTTGTCTTAATCTATTGATTGTCAACAAACCTGAGCGTGTAATACCTATGGTTTACCTTAACATTCAAAGATTGAATGTTTTTAAGTATGATATTGAACGAGTTAGAGTATTTATTTTTTATTTTTCTAAAAAGGCATTGTGATTCCTCAAATCACATGTTTGTCTCAAATTGAATCTGGCATGCATTGTCTTTTTTTCTTAATTTTTAATAATTTATCATTGAAGGGCTCAACATGTTGGGTAATACTATTTGACTAATTAAAGTTTTAAGTGAATTAGTTAATTATGTAGTGTACGAAAACTATACTAAGTTAGAGATTGTCTAATTTAGACTTGAATTTCATTTTGTCATTTTTTATTTTAATTTTGGGGGTTTCTAATGTTTAGATATGCTAGCATTTATTAATGTGTTAGAGACAGTAATTAGATTAACAATTATTTTTTAATGTGATATATTTGAAACCAATTGACTATATTTGTTCTTTTTTATAAGATTACAAATAGTTTCATATCATTTTATGAAACTATTTGCACCATCATAGCAGCACCACCATAGTAGCCACTTATTGATTCACCTATTAGAAAATATAGCTCATACGAGGTTGTGACGTTCGATGATATTGACACTGGTCATTTTCCTCTTGTAGAAATTCTTAGTATGTTGAAGGAGGCTAATACTTTGTATGGTAATAATAAGTTTTTCTATGCATATCCTTGTAAGAAAATGAAGAATAGGTTACTCAACTGAAATATGATAGAGATGTCATTGAAATATTAAATGCAATGTGCATAATGACTAAAGATATGCACATTTACATTAAGAAACCATTGAGGACTCAAAATAGTACTAACAAAGTAGATATTACTGAGCAGCCAAGTAATGATGGTAGTAATATTAATCCTGCTTATGCAAAAAGGATGGTGTTAATACCATTAGTTTAAGAAGTGATGAAGAAGACCTCAATGAGGTTGAAAAGGAAGATGATTTTGTAGATAGTGATTATGATGTTAATATGAAAAACAATATCATGCATAGATCTAACTCTAATGTGCCTATGCATAATAAGAGTTCTAGCACTAATATCTTATAAGATAAGATTTGACGATTTTGAGATAGACTACTTTAATAAACTATATACTCTAGCTTATTTAATTTTTTTTGTTAACTTATTGTATAAAATTTTCTTCTAAGAAAGTTTGTTAACTTATTATATGAATAGTTTATTTGTTAGATTATGAACAATTGTAGTTAGTTTTTTATCGTCATGTGAACAATTTTGATTATGATCAAATGATTAAATTTGTGTAGCATTAATATCCAAAATGTTATTCTAGATTGTAACGATTTTGGAAAGCTTTAATGTTCAAGATGTAGTTGCAATGAAAGAACCAATAAATGAATTTTAATTATGAATAGATTTGGTAAATGTTGTTGTGTTGCTTGTTATTTTTGCTAGGCACAACAATTATGTTGAATGCTACTAACCAAATTATTTGTATTAAGTGCAAGTGAATTATGTTATTAATTACCAATACTTCAAAATAAAAAAACGCAAAGCTTAAAAATTCATGAAATTATATAAATAATATTCAGTGCTAACACATTATACATTACAAATCATTGAAAAACTTGAAAATCCATTACCAATAAATCATCAACATACAATCCATCATATTATCAATCACAAAACAAGTTAATACAATAACCATTAATTGGATTCAAAAACATGAAAACCCAACAAACAAGATCAGTTACATAAGTTCACCAATTCTGAAAACACTATAGTTCATGTTTTTGCTTCGATTTTCTCCCTTACTCCTTCCAATGATATATATATATATATATATAATCAATATAATACAAATTATAATCCAAGAAATTGTAATCAATCTCTTATATAATGTGATCTTGTCTTATAGCTTTCGTACTTGATATAGTAGCTTGGTAGTACTTGCATTCCATGATTGCAAATCGGAGTAGCATTCCATCAAAAATACTTATAAAAGCCTTGCTTTTATCACAACATTAAAACAATGTTTGCATTCAAGTCACACCAAGACAAAAAAAATAAAAGCATAATTTAAGATATATAAGTCATAAGAAAAGAAATGGAGAAAGTTATAATAAGATTTTCCCTCAAATGTCAATATCAATCAATTAACTGCTCTTACATAAACCAATTCTTAATTAATTAGCATAATCTTTGCACATATTATGTAAAGAAGATCAAACTACTCCATTGTTTAATATAACACATCATTATAAGGGTTACAAAATTAGTGATAAAATACACACCCTCATGCTTTAAATAGTTAAACCAAAATTTTCAAAACTTTACCTCATTTCGTTCACATCCCAAAACCTTCTCCTTGGATTCTTTGATGTCCACCAAGTGCGTGGTTTAACCTTTGAACCACATAAACATAAGGCGACATTATGTTGTAAAGATTCACTCTTCATCGGTGACAATGTGGTAACAAAAAACTTAAATTACCTAAACTCGAGCTTTAATTTAGGATGAAATCAAGCTCTAATGCTCAAATTAAAAATTAATTTTAATAATTTTTTACTTTATCAATGTCGATTTAAAAGTGAGATATTTCATATTAATGCCCCCAACGTTAATGCCTATTTCTAACAAGTGTCGAAGTTTTATGTGTCAATTTCTATTACATTGAAGTTGTAGTATCACTTTCAAACATTGAGATTTAATTTACCAATTATGTTCAAATTGAGGGAATTTTATGGGATTTTTTACACGTTAAATTAAAATAGATATATAATTTCAGTTTATTCAAAAATAAATAATAAATAAATTTTGAGTAAATATGATTTTAAACCTTAAGTATACTTTTTCTCTTTTTAATCGGTTATTTACTTTCAAAACATATTTAAACAAATTTTAATATTTTAATTTTATTCAAATTAAACTCTATTAAAAATTTTAAACATTAAAAATATTTTATAACAACTTTTGACTTATAATTTTTTAAAAATACAAAAAAATTTATTTTATCACCATAAAAAAATTTATTTTTTTTGTATTGAAAAATATTTTTTAAAAAAATACTATAAAAAGTTTAAAAATTTTATAAAAAATAATTAATTAATTAAAAATTTTAAATTTAAAAATAAAATCAAAATAAAAGTAAAAATTATTCGGATCATTTTTAATATTGTAATAATAAAAAATTATTAATTTTTATAATTATTTTAATAAAAAATTAATTCAAATAAAATTAGTAAATTAAAATTTATTTAAATACACTATTAAAATTAAAATTTATTTAAAAATAAAATTTTAAATTTTAAATAAATTTTAAATAATATTTATCCATAAAAATTTTTTGTCCAGTGGGCTAGTTACCATCCTAAGCACTCGCATAGAGAGCAATTAGAACAATATATGCAGGCAGCAAAGGAACAGAAGACGGGACTGATTATTATCGGGGAGAAAGAGATGGGAATGGAGAAAGAAGCGATGGAGAGCATAACTGAGAGGTTGTCGTCGTTGGAGAACCTTTACTTCCCTCGCGCCCTTCAACAGGCTGCTACCACTCCCGCGCAGCGCAAATCCATCCTCCTTGACCTTCTTTCCAGAGACGCTGCCGTTTTCCTTGGTATTCTTCTTCATCTTTCTTTTTTCGTTTTTCGGTTTTGTGTTTTCTTGTTAAGAATGGAAGTATGAGCTTCACTGAGCCGATTAATTGAGTAATTTCTTTTCTGGACTCATCATTGGTTGAGGAAATTAGCGTTCTATCAATAAGGAAAGACTGAAACTGCCATATGCTGTAGAGGACGGATTTTTTAGAAAAAAATTTTCATTTTGGTGTTTGTGAACCATTTTGGCCTTTCTCTTTGCTTGCCTGAGAGAATTGTGGTTTTAAAATTGCAAACAAAAGGAAAGAGAAGAACCAAATTACTTTCATCCTAATATAATTTAACTAATTGTAGCTCTGGTTGTTTTACATGAAGAATGGAAATTGAAGACTTTATCTAAACCAGGCAAACCAATCAAAAATCATCCCCTTTCTTTGTCTTGAATGATGTTCACCTTTTACTTTTATGGTAGATGTTGTAGTTGGAATGTGGTGAATAATTGATGCAAAGAGGCAGTGGATGGAGAAAATGACAAAAATGAATTACATTAACAAGAAAATTGGCTATGCCTGATCACCCTAATCAAGCTCATATGTGCTCTCACCTCATTAGTTGAGAGGCTTCCTTGAAGATGATTTCATGACCACTATCAATTTGGCATAATGTCTCTTTAGTACTTATATGTTGGATATAATAATTCCCCAGTTTAATTGTATTACAGACTGATTTACTGGTATATTGATTTAGAGCGATATGGGTCACAATTGAATTCTGACGAGCTACGAGAATTCGATGCCCTCAACGATGACTATGAGATAAGTTGGCACTTGAAGGATCTGAGAAAGAAGATTAATCCAACTTCAGAAGAGTTGCGATCAAAGACAGTTGTAGTGAGGAACCGAAGGCTGGCTTATTTGAATAAATTGATATCTGAGGGACAGTATTTCTCAGAGGATGCAATGAGGGAGAGAGAACCATATTTGCATCATGAATATGTGGGCAAATTTCAGGATCTAAGTGGCAGGAACATGGCAAGGCCAGGGGAGAGGTGGTCAGAGACATTGATGAGGAGGTCAGAGGAGGCTAGGTTGGTTGCTAAGATTAGGGAGGAGCAGCAGAGGTTAGGTGTCGCTGAGAGGGATTGGATTGGTAATGAGACAAATCAGAGAGATGAGGAGGAGGAGGAAGAAGAAACAGAGGATGAGGGGGAAGAAGAAGAAGCAAAGGAGGCAACTGCCAGTTCACATCACAAAGAGGTAATTACCAAGCAACTTCAGAGTGCATTATTGAATATTCTTTGGTGTTATATTCAAATACTGCATTTTAGAAGGCTCAGTAAGTTTTCTTTTTCTTTTTCTTCTCTCTCTCTCTCTCTCTCTCTCTCTCTCTCTCTCTCTTTTTTCTTCTTGTCTGGAACTTTGAATATAATTCCTGCGGTGGGTCTTGCTCCTGTCAATTATTGAATATACTTATATGCAGGGGTGGGCTTGTGGGGCTAGGGCATCACTCTTTAGGTTACCATGCTGGGAGTGGGTACAATAGTGGCACTGCCTTGGGTGGATTCCCTGTCAACAGTATATAGAAGTACTAACATAACTTGTAAAATTCCATTCACAAAGTGAATTTTGTGATCAAGATGTTGCTTCTTGGGAGGTAATGTGTCGGTGTTTGAAACCTGGAAACTTTTAACTTATTATTTGCAGCATAGGGCTGGCAGTCTTAAATTTTGGATTGAATGGAATGACTTTAACTCATGCTTTCATGTGTAATTAGCTCTAGTAAAATTTCATTCACAAAGTGAATTTTGTGGTCAGGATGTTGCTTCTCGCAACTCAGGCTATTTAAGCTCTATTCAAGAACTTGGGAGGTAATGTATCGGTGGTTGAAACCTGGAAACTTTTAACTAATTATTTGCAACATAAGGCTGCCAGTCTTAAAGTTTGGATTGAACAGAATGTCTTTAAACTCATGCTTTCATAGTGAAATGAGCTCTAGAAAGCATCATGTTTGGTCAATGTTCTCAAAGAGGTTAGCCATTGAAAGTGTGATCTTATTCACAATTCCATTAAAAGTATTTGAACAAGTGGAGCATGATTTGAAACTATGCTGTTAGACACCATGAAGATGACTGAAGTACACATGCATGTGCACACGAGAGCAAGAGAGAGAGAGAGAGAACATAATCAAGTGCACCAAAACAGTTACTGTGGCTGTTTTCTAGAAGTGAATGGCTTTCACCCGCTGGTGAAGTTTTAGGTTCTCTTTCTCTCTTGTCTCCTTTTGTCATGTTATAGAAATTTGAAACATGAAGGCTTTGGTTCCTCATCTTTTTTTTTTAACTTGGTTTTTTACTGCTGACAATCTTTAAATGTTAGCTTGTAGCGGGAAAAATATGAAAATCTTGGTGTTGAGGATTCCATGTGAGGTTTCAATGGTAGTGTAACAACTATTTTTACTTTTTTTAATGGCTTTGGAAATTCACAAAGGCTGGTTGCTGAAGTGGGCAGGAAAAGCACAAGTTGGCTTGAATAAGAGTTGGCATGCCATTTTAGGAATTCAGCATTAGGCTTACGGTTAATCATCACATCTTAGTTCATAACAAAGGAAGTTCCTAAAAGGCCTGGTGCTAACATCAAAGACAACCAAAATTTGTTTATGCATGGGATTAACTAATATGGGCTTATGATTAGCTCAACAGCTAGAGATCTTTGATCAGTGCTTCTCTCTGTTTCCTCTGGTTTCCTCATTAGGGCTAGAAAAGTAGACCATGCTTCCTGGTTTAGAAGATAGTATGATCTATGTTTATTTTCAATCCCTTAAAATTATTTCCATTCATTGCAACCTGTGCTTTTTCTTTTTGATTTATGTTGTGTGAGATTGCTACTGGGAGCAGAAAAAAGAAAATAAAAGGAAGATGCATCGTTTGCAAGGGTTCACAAGTGAGAATGTGAATGTTGCTTCTTGGTGTTCAAAGTGGATGGTGGTTGCATTCTATATACCATGACATAAAATCTTTGTTCTATGTTCTTGAATCTTCTTAACTTATTATCTGCTTACCATCTGATGAATGTTGTAATGTACCTGTGAAGTTTTTAGTGCTCCATTGAGTTGTTTCCGATGCATTGAAATGTTCCCTTGTAACTTATAGATGCATGTAGATCATCCTGAGGCAACCACTGGTGCCCAATCAACTACAGGGGAGCACCCTAAGGGAGAAACTCTGTCACCAGAAGATATGCAAGATATGATGGATCAGTTCACATACATGATGCAGCAGAAGTTTCTGTTAGGGGAAGACCATCCGTATTTGGATTATGCAAAAATAGACAATGATGAGTCACTAGACGATCATTGGCTAAGGGAAGTCAACCTTGATGCTGAGGAGAAATATTTTGCTGAAGATTAAATGCCAGTTGCCGTGTCTTCAGCACTTTGTTTCAGCCATTTTGACTTGACATATACTCCTTTGTTTGCAAGTAATTATGTACTTCTGTAATTATAGGCCTCATCCCGTTACATGTAAATGATGTTGTGAGCAGTGTTTTCCTCTCGTGGATTTCAGATTATGAATTTTTTGTTAGGATTCTCATGCTGCATGAGATATGCTAGCTTAAAAAGTAGTGAGAAGAATCCACCAGATGGAGGAGAATCCACTAGATAAGTCCAAGATAGTCCATAGGTATGCAATTTGGGTATATACCTCTCATCTAGAAATTAGTTACGCATTATTCTCGGGTTCTCTATGAATCTGTTGTTGAATTGTAATTTGTGGTTGTTGAAATTTGGCTGAGAGACTCTAAAAAGGTGGAACTTCTATTGAAGTCTGCTAGGTTGGTATGACCCTTTTCTTGTTTTGGAGGAAAGAAGAAAAGATTATTTTCTTTGGTGCTGGTGGGTGGAGAGCGGGGAATGGGGCTTGGAGGAGAAAGAATTTGGCTTTAATTTGTTGTCACTATGGTTCGCCTTATTTAATAGAAAACAGAGAGGGTAAGCAGAAAAGGGAAGTTATGCCGGACGAGAAGAATAAGGGCACACTAGGAAGTTAAGGTGAGCTTTTCAAAAACATTTTTTTTCTCTTTCTTTTTAAATTGGCACAATAATAGTTCTTGGAACTTGAATGATTGCAAAGGTGTCAAAGATTTTCTTTTCCCCTCATTAAATGAAACTTGGAAGATTAGCAGAGTTTGTATACAGAAAGTTCCTCGGATCACTATGCTACAAGAAAGAAGAGATCAAACTGAACATTGTATAGAAGGAAAATGGACCAGGTCAATTTCAGATCCACATTCTAAGAAGAGCACACCGTGGAAGTAAGAGAAGAGTGCCTGATCTTGGATTGTTAGTTATATATGAAAGAGAATCTATACCTTTTTAAAAACCATGTATTATTTAAATCAAAGAAGAATGAATGCTTTGAGCGTGAAATTACGATCCTTAAAGGAATTTAGATCTTCGATATATTTGCTTTCGGGTTCAAAATAAATTCTTTTCAAGATTTAACAAAATTAAACAGAGTTTTCAAAAAGTAAAAAACTAAAAATCCTCTCAATGACTAATTTAGAAAAATAATTTTAATTTTTTTATTTAAAAAAATTATCTTAATACTTCCATACATTTATATCACTTTAAAATTTTTTGAGAAAACATGTTTAAACAAGTACCTTTTAAACGGACATCTTTTGATTTAGATAAGTAATTTCAACGGTTATACTTTTTTGTATTTAAATAGACAATTTCAATAGTTTAACTTTAACTTCAATTAAATGTAATTAAGTATTCAAGTGACAATCTTCTCTTCAATGATGTGTGATAAAAAAATAATGCATCATTAATTATATTTCTAGCAATCTCCCACTTAGTGATTTATTAAATCAAAATCAAGTAAGATTTTTTTATAAGAAGTGTCTTTCGAATTGAATTTATTATTAGTATAAATATTTCAAGATTTTCTTAAAATTAATGGTTATATAGTTTTTTAAACTACAATTTCTATACGACAAGATCGGAAACATCATACACATTAACATTATTGTTACTTTTTCTGATTTAGTTTGTCGTGAACTTTAGCACCATAATATGGCCTTGTGCTACTTTTTGAATTCATGAACACCTACAAAAGTCTTATTATCAAACTTTGACAGAAGCAGCAACATCACTTCTTATGTTCATATAGGTGAAGATTCGATGAAGTTATAATGTCAAACTTCTTTGTTTCTAATTTCTAATTCAAACACGTAAGTTCATTAAAAATAATTTATATTAAACATTTTTTTCATAAGTGTTGTATAAATCCTAATACTTGCTTACTGTCACTAATAATTTATTATTACCTTTTAAACATTTGAAGTACTTAAGTAATAAAAAAAAAAGTTTCCATTATAAGTGACAAATCAAAATGGTTTTAGATCCATTGTACTTGTAGTACTTTTTATCATATCTCTCGAAAGTCCCTTTATTAATGAGTCAACTAAATTCTTATTATACCTAACATAGACCACTTTGATCATGCTATCAGAAATCAGTTGTTTAATATAATCATGTCCCGAGATAATATGTTTAGATTTGCTGTTATGAATTTTATTGGATGCCCTAAACATTGTTGCTTGGTTGTCACAATGCAAAAAAATAGTTGGCATTGATTGTGGCCATAACTTTGTATCTAATAATAATTTTCTCAGCCATTCTGCCTCTTTGCCTACTACTGCTAATGCAATGAACTCTGATTCCATGGTAAAATGAGTCATACACGTCTGTTTCCTGGAAGCCCATCATATAGCTCTTCTCCTACGATACAAATCCAATTAGGTGTTGATTTATTATCATTGACACTAGTAATCCAACTTGCATCTATGTAACTTTCTAGTACTAAAGAAAACTAGTTATAAATCAAGGCAAAAGACTTTATCCTTTTTAGGTACTTGAGAACTCTTCCAAGAGTTCTCCAATATTTAGTACTAGGATTATGAATAAACCCAGAAAGTTTACAAATAGTGAAAGCAATATCGGGTCTTATATAATACATGGTATACATTAGACTACTAATAATACTAGCATAGTTTAATTGACTAATAAATCTTCTTGAATTTTTTTATCAATTTATTTGAAATATCAAAAAAGGTATTAGCCTCTTTAATTCTTAAGTGATTAAACTTAGAAAGGACTTTATCTATGTAATGTGACTAACATAAAGCAAAACCTTCACAATGTTTCTTAAATTTGATTCCTAAATTAGTATCAACTTCCCTAATCTTTTAATTTTAAATTAAAAAGGTAGAAACTTCTTAGTATCATTCATTCCTTGCATATTAGTTCCTATAATTAATATGTCATCAACATAGAGACATATTATTGCACCATAGCCCTTAGTGAATTTAGAATAAATACATTTATTTACTTCACTGTAACTAAAGCCATATAAAAGAATCAAGCTATCGAATTTTTCATGCCACTGTTCAGAAAGCTTACTTTAATCTGTATAAGGATTTTATCAATTTACAAACTTTATTTTCATTTTCAAGAAGTACAAACCTTTCAGTTATTCCATGTAAACCTTTTCATTTAGTTCACCATTTAAAAATGTTGTTTTGACATTCATTTGGTGAACATGCAAGTCATACATTGATGCTAAAGTAAACAACATCCTGATTGAAGTAATTCTCACTACAGGAGCAAAATAATCAATACATTCCTTTACTACAAATCTCACTTTGAAAGTTCGTAAAGAACCATCAGTATTACATTTTCTTCTACATTTACATCTAATAGGTTTAGAACCATGAGGTAAGTCAATTAATTCCCATGTTTCATTAATTAAAAAAGAATCCATTTTATCATTTATAGCTTCTTTCCAAAAATTGGAATCTCTTGAAGCCATGGCCTTATAATATGTTTTTTGATCTTCTTCCATATTCAAGATAATAGGTATCTTATTTAATACTTCATCTCTACTTCCTTCAACTAAAAATAATCTTATAGATTGTGAAGAAATAAAATCATATCCTAGATTCTTCTCCTTTTGCACTCTTGTTCTTCTCGTAAATTCACTAAAAATTTCTATTGTTTTCCTTTTATTAACCAAAGTAGAAGAATTAAGATCTACAATATTATCATGTGTTGCATTTTCTAGACTTTCTCTAAGTACTTGGAATTCACTTTTGCATCTTTATGAAAACTAGTTTCTAAAAATTTAACATCTATAGACTCTATAATAAAGTTTAAGTCTATCTAAATCTAATAATCCGTATGCTTTAGAATTTTTAACATATACTACAAAGATACTTTTAAGAGTTTTAGGTCCTGATTTGGTTTTTTTCAGGATCTAAAACTTTATAATAGGTTATACAAATCATACTCTTAAATAGTTTAAATTAGGTTTCCTTCCTTTCCATGCTTCATGTGAAGATTTCTTTGTTTTCTTTGATGAAATTCAACTATGGACATGAAAAGCTATTAATAAGGCTTCTTTCCATAGATTTGTTAGTAAGCTAGCATGCATAAGCATAGTATTAATCATATCTACCAATGCTTTTTTTTTTTTTCAACTAAACCATTTTATTGTGGATTATACAAGGTACCTTTTTTTTTTTTTATGAAACACGCCATTTTTTTCACATAAATTAAAAAATTCAATTGAAAATATTCACCGCTCCTATCACTTGGGATCTTTTTTTTTTCAATTGATTTTCAACCAAGACTCTGTAACATTTAAATTTTTTGAATGCTTGATCTTTGGTTCTCCTTAAGTACACATAAGCAAATCTAGAATGATCATCTATAAATGTAATAAAGTACCTATTTCCTTCTCTAATTAAATGACTATTTAATTCACATATATCAGAATGCATCAATTCAATTGTCCTTTCATTTTTTGGAAAAGGCTTCTTAGCCACTTTTGCTTGTATGCCAATTTCACACTTTTGTGATTTTTATTTCCACATGAGATTAAACCTTAAATGTGAAATATCAATTTTATTAATAATTAATTTGAACATGCCATCACGTGAATATCCTTGTCCTACAAATACACCATTCTTTGACAAGATAAGTTGTTCTGCCTTTAATACGACCTTCAAACTTTTTTGCACAATAAATTTATAGAAACCAAACTTTGTCTTATATATGAAATATGAAATACATTCCTTAAAATTAGCTTCTTGCCAAAGTAAATTACAGTTCGATAATCCCTTTCTAAGGACGTTTATAATGTCATGATTCTCCATAAAGACTTTGTCATCTTTTTTAGCTTTTTCATAATTTTTGAATATGTTTTTGCCATTGCAGACATGAACAATAGCTTTAAAATCATGCCACCAATAAATAGAATTGTCAGTTGTTGCCATGTTACATAGTGATATTAAGACTAGTAACCATAGAATAATATCAGGACTTGGTGGGTGTTCAACTACATTTGCCATTTTTACCAACATTTACCTATGTATTGAGTTTCTTATAAAACCTACACTCTTTTTTAAAATGTCCATTCTTTCCATAAAAATGATAAGATTTGTTTCCCTTTTTGTTGGCATGATTATCACTTGAAGTTTCAGTATATTTTCTCTTCCATATTTCTTAGTGTTAGCCTCAATGAAGTTCACATTAGAACCAATATTTAAAGCAAACATTTTCTCACGAATATGAATGTCCTTTTCTATTTGATATACTTTATAAGCTAGTCTCTTGTGAAATCTTCATGAGAGTGCAATGGTTTTTTAATCATTATTCCACATGACTGGTAATTTTGCAATTACAGTAGCCACTTGGAGTTGTTCAGACACATCTGTCTTCATATTTTTGAGTCTAGATATTAGACAAGCAATTCATCCACTTGATCTATAACAGATTTATTATTAATCATTTAATACTCAAAAAAAATTGTACTTAGAAATCTATATGTACCTTTTTTTTCGGATGTGTATTTGTTTTCTAACGCATACCAAATTTCTTGTGGGGATTTCAATGAGCGAAATAGGTCATATAGTCTATCAGACAAGGTATTCAAAATATATTCTTGACAGAAAATTTCATCTTATTAGTGTTTCTTTCTGAAGGTTTTAATTTATCATTTCCCCATCTGTTGGTTCAACAATTACAAGCAGATTTGCATTTAGTAGATATGCAACTCCCAATTCAATTAATAAGAAAAGAACTTTATCCTTCCAGTGAGTAAATTTTGTGCCATCAAAACATACGATCCAATTTGAAAGCATTATGATGAAACATGTTGTTGAGAACAGACTTCGAAGCATTATGATGAACTTTATCCTTTTGGTATAAATTCCTTAAGATTGTTAGAGAAATCAAGGAAGAATGAAAGCGTTGAACGTGAAATCACTGTCCTTAAAGAATTTATGATCCCAATTCTATGTTTACTTCCAACGTGAATTTATGTTTACTTCTATATTCAAGACAATTTTCTTTCAGGATTTAACAAATCCAAAAAGAGTTTTTAGAAAAGCGAAAAACTAAAAACTCTCTCAAGTTCAGACAAATGGTTTTGATTTTTTAATTTACAATAGAAGGTATTTTATCTCAATATCCATAGATATTTATATCACTTTAAAACTCTCTGAAGAGACATTTTTAAATAAACATCTTTTAAACAAAGACTTTTTAATTTGAATAAATAATTTTAATATTTATATCTTTTTTATTTGGATAGACAGTTTCATCAATTTAATTTTAATTTTAATTAAATATAAATAAATATACAAGCGACAATTTTCTTTTTAATGATACGAAATAAAAAGTGATGTATCACTAAATATATTTCCAATACTATCCATAATAAAGTTCAACAATGATCACTTATATTGCATGTGCTCAACTAAATTATCTACTAACATACTTGCAATTGGTAGCTTAGTTTATCAACATAAAAGACAGAGTCTTAGTATTGTTGAGACAACAATGCTTTGAAAATGCAGCTGCTGGTTCCATATTTGGACTTGGATTCATGACTTATTCCAATGGGCACATATTCTCCATTATTTACAGGTCATTCATCACTCACCACTTCGATTTACTTTCTTTGATCATCTCCTCCTTGTAATATACAAACATGTTATATATATATATGTGGAGACAGAAGGGCATGGCATGGGTAGCTCTCAAGGAGATATTGGCAAATGTACTTTCACGAACATTCATAGACTAATAATGAATTATGAATGTACCCAAACAGGCAAGAATATTAAATTAGTCTCCATTTGCTATGGTCCCTCCAGGAAAGCCATGTCCCAGCCATTCTTAATTGTGTATACAGCCCTTTAAAGCTACTCCTTTTTAGTATTTTTTTTTTATGTTTTTTATTTTTTTATTTTTTTGCGTCATTTAATGAACCCAACGTTATGAAAAATATTGCGTATATCTTGTACGGATCACGTAAGGTTCTTTATTATGAGAAGAATGTTCTCGCCAACAGTTGTCATAAATTCACCCGAGCATTAAATTATTTGTTATGTTCGATGGTCACGTTTTCTTGTAGTAATCGAAGATTAATTTTATATTTTTTAATAAAAATAAAAATAAAAAGTTTTATTGGCTTTTGATGCAAAAGATTTATGTTATTAAAAAATTAACATTTTTTATTTATTTAATTTATACAAAAATTTTAACAAGATATGAAAAATATTTTTATGTTTTGTGTGTATTGATATGAAAAATAAATAAAAATATTTAATATTTATTTTATTAAATTATGATATATTATTATTTTTAAAATTAACACAATTTAGATCAAAGGAACGAAAAAGAGATCAATGGTTATTGATAGCTTTAGTTCTGATTTTTGATAAAGTGTCTCAATTAGTTTAAGTGGTACTTTATTTAAAAAGAATTGTATAAGACCCAATGACAAAATTGCTATATTTCCACTTAGCTAGGGCTTGATTACCATTACCATAATCATACACCATGTGGCCGTGATGTGTTGAAGGTATGCCGCGTGTCCTACAGACCAATATAAGAATCAGAGTGATCACAGCGTATGACTACTCTCGACCATACTACTAATGTGCTTCCGCCGATTTATCGGCCAACTCGCTGGGTACCTAAATATTCCCCTTCCTCTTTTAACCTCGCTTCTGCCCCCCACCTCTCTCTCTCTCTCTCTAAAAGCTATTTCTCTGTCCTAAGCTGTTGTTTTCCCCGGCTAGGCAAAACCCAATAGATTGCAGAGAGGGAGAGAGAGAGAGAGAGCGAGGTTGCCTCTCAGCATCGTCTCTAACAAACCCACACCTATAGGCACCCCACGCTCTTTTCATTAAAAAAATCTCGAGATAATTTGCCAGCGTAGGGTCAGTTTGGTCATTTCGGAGGCTATGAATCGGCGATAGTATAACACCGAGAGGATCTCCGTCGGTGAAAAATAGAAGGAGAAGGGTAGGAGAGGATGTATCGAGAGCGAGTGACGGGTGGTTCCAAGCCGGAGATGGGGCCCGTGGATCGCAAGCGGATCAACGATGCCCTCGATAAGCACCTTGAGCGATCCTCCCCGTCCACTTCCCGGGCGATCAATGGCAAGGACAAGTCGGCGCAGTCTGTTCTGATGGGGAAGCAACCACCTGATCATAGAGACCCTCGCTCTGCTTCTCTCACCAAAAACAACGCCTCCGATGGTATAGTTTTGTGATACTTATGTGTCATATATATGTCCGCCTGTGTATCTATGTATATTTGTGTTTAGCAGATTCAAATGTGAAATTAGGGTTTATTAGGATTAGTAAAATTTTGCTTGATTTTGAAATTTTCTGTTTTTCTTTTTAGCAATTCAAAAATCTTTTTGTTTTCCTTTTTATTTCTTGGAGAATTAATTTAACTTTTGAAATTCAGCTTCTTTAAGTAATTGATGTGGTTCCTGGTTCTTATTCATGTTTTATTGGTTTACATTTGTTATACTTTTATTTTCAGTTTTTCAAAAAAAAAAAAATCTTAATGAAGTTTCAGATGTTAGAATAATCATATAAAAAAACAGTAAATTTTTTTATTAGAGAACTAGAGGGCAGTTTATGGGCAGGCTTGTCAGTATCTTTTTTATGTATATTCTGTGACTTAAAAGTTGGTTTGTTCTGTTAAAATAATAATAATTAATAGAGAGCTGGAGGGAAGGTTATGCAGAGGCTTGTCAAGCTTCAGATTCTTTACATATTTTCTGTGAGGTTAAGGTTGGTTTTTCCTGTTTTAAAATGTTTAAGTAAAAAGTGTAATTGTCCTGAGAACAATTGCAACTAATTTCAGTTTGCTTGTCACCAAGTGGATGGTGGATTAACTTGAGTTCATTTTGATTAAAACTAATATAGATCAGTAGTTTCAATGTAAATTAGCTTGAAGTAGCAAAGAAAGAATGAGATCCGTGAAAATCATGCTGTGGATTTGACCTGAGAGTGAGCCTTTAGGAAGAAAAGGATTCAAGCAACTGAGTCAAACTAGTTTTGGGTTCAAGCTTTTATTATGTAAGATTGACCTGTGGTATTTCTCATTCTTTAAAGATCAACTGCAGCTGGCTTAGCATAATTGTTAAGCAAAACCTATGCCCATTGGACTTTCTTTTCTTGTTTCTTGTCCCTTTCTCTCTCTTGATTTTTTCTTTCTTTTTTTTTTAATATACTTTTGCTATCTTGTTGTGAATGTGATAGGATTTCTTAATAAAAGAAATTTGCGAAGCCATATGTATGTGCATTTCATTTTGATAAAACAAATTAATTGCATTCAAGTTTCCTAGAGACATGTGATGCCTCTCATAGTTTGTGAAGAAGATAAGCAAAATGCAAAGCTTTCCTTGGATGTCCTTACATTCACACTTCCCTGACCATTATCGATTTATACGTTTTCAAGAATCAGTGTAGTTCATCATGCCTCTGCAGCTGAGTGTGTTATATACACCCACCTATGGAATTTTGTTATCTTAATGTTCCACACTATATCTTTCAGTACCTCAAATGATAATTGCTAATTGAATAACTTTTTTTCACTATTTGTAATACCAATTTACTTATATTTTCCATTTATAGGATAGTAATGCTTCATTTTGATTGTTTCTCTGATTCTGTTGTATCCATACCTGCAGCTTTTCTATTATGGCTGTCTTTATGTCATTCCCTTTAGAAAACTTTCTTCTTTAGTTCCATGCGTACTGTGAGACAACATGAATTATAAGGCACAATTCATGTTGAAGACTCTGCAGTTGAGTGTGTTACATGCACCCACCTATGGAATTTTGTTATCTTAATGTTCCACACTATATCTTTCAGTACATCAAATGATAATTGCTAATTGAAGAACATGTTGTCACTATTTGTAATAGCGATTTACTTATATTTTTCATTTATAGGATAGTAATGCTTCGTATTGTTTCTCTGATTCTGTTGTATGCATACCTGCTGCTTTTTAATTATGGCTGTCTTTCTGTCATTCCCTTTAGACAACTTTCTTCTTTAGTTCCATGTCTACTGTGAGGCAACATGAACTATAAGGCACAGGTATCTTGCATGCCGTGATGATATGTTCTTTATTTGTTTGTTTTCTGTGTTTCTTGTTGTTTTGTTGTTCTTCTCTATTATCTCCTATGAAAGTGGGTAACTAGTTTCATCAATTTGTTTGATGCATATTTTTATTAGCTGTAGAGGAATCTGAGACAGACAGCGAAGAGTCAGATGTTAGTGGTTCTGATGGGGAGGACACATCTTGGATCTCATGGTTTTGCAACCTGCGTGGAAATGAATTCTTTTGTGAGGTTGATGATGATTACATACAGGATGATTTTAATCTCTGTGGGCTAAGCAGTCAAGTTCCTTATTATGACTATGCTCTTGATTTGATTTTGGATGTTGAATCTTCTCATGGTAAGTTCATGTCTTTAATAAGTTGCATTCTTTTTGAAATTTCTTGCTGACTTGTTTGACTGTAACTATTAGATTATTTCCTTTGATGGCCCTTTTGCATATATTTATACGCAACTAGTTGTATTGTTATCTGTAGAAAACGACTTTCAATGCTACTGATTTTCTGGGCATTTTGTGTTTTATTCAACATTAATATTCAGGTTATATTTGACCTTTTAAGCCACAATGACTTGTTAGGACATTGGGCTTGTTTTAATGATTGATTTGGATTGGCTGGAATTGATAGGTGATATGTTTACAGAGGAACAAAATGAGCTGATTGAATCAGCGGCAGAGATGCTCTATGGTCTGATTCATTCTCGATATGTATTGACGAGCAAAGGAATGGCTGCCATGGTGAGATTTGGTCATGATTTTCTATTATATACCTACATGCTTGTTGCGTATGATATCTGGGGAAATATATAGAATTATGCTATTGGAACTTCTACAGTTAG
The DNA here is from genome assembly GCA_021397835.1 of Moringa oleifera. Classification (NCBI taxonomy): domain Eukaryota; kingdom Viridiplantae; phylum Streptophyta; class Magnoliopsida; order Brassicales; family Moringaceae; genus Moringa; species Moringa oleifera. The sequence goes on from JAJFZO010000566.1 coordinate 4,451,085, forward strand.
ACAAGTACAAGAACTATGACTTTGGAAGGTGCCCAAGAGTTTACTGCTGTGGACAACCATGCCTTCCACTTGGTCAATCAGACATTCCTCGTGCAAGCACTGTGAAAATTTATTGCCCCAGATGCGAAGATATCTACTATCCTCGATCGAAGTATCAAGGTAGTATCCTTTGTTCCACTGAATATATACTTATAACTGCTTACTAAACATGCCAAGCTGGCTCTTCAATATGTGGTTTCCTGTATTAACATATTTGTCTGCCAGGTGATGGTAAGATGCTTTAGAGTGCATTGTTTTAGGTCATATGCATAGGTCCAAAAGGTTCCTTTATGCATGGTTTACCATTGATCTTGACCTAGTTGTACAACCTTGTTCTAGCAGTATAACTTTTGAATTTTTAGTAAGCCTATTTGCCAGGGTAATTTAACGATGTTTTATTAAACTGCAGTAAATACTGGGAATAAACATTCTAGTCCGTAATATGGGGTACATCATGTATGGCATGACATCTTAGAAATGGAAAAAGGCATCATCTACCCTTTTGAAAAATTTCACTTTTTCCATGTCCTGTAAAGAGTTTGATCATGTAATGTGCCATAATTGTAAGGAATAACTTTTGGTTTTAACCCTCAGTTCTTCATATAATACATGTCATTTTGGGAGGGTACCACTATGTATCATGGGATATAGTTAAGGAATCACTAACAGCAACTTTTTGTGGAACTATCCTTCAGCTATGAATCATCTATAAGGTATATTAGTACCGGTTGCATACTTTGCTTTAGTAGTTGTGTCATTAAAGACTAATGCATATTATTTGGGAGTGAAATTAATATTTAAAGTCAATGCATGTGCCGTGGTCTTGTCTCTGGTTTGCAATATTTCCTGAGCTTCTTTAACTCTATCTAGACATTGATGGAGCCTATTTTGGAACCACATTTCCTCATCTGTTCCTCATGACATATGGGCACCTCAAGCCACAAAAGGCGTCACAGAGCTATGTGCCAAAAGTATTTGGATTCAAGATCCACAGGTCATGATGCTGAAATTGGAGCGCTTCCATTTGAGCAAGAATTTTCATAAGATTGTATCATATAGCTTCTACCATGAAGTAATTCTTGAGAATTCAGTCATAGTTCAGTAGCGTTCCACATCATCCTAATCTAGGCTCTCCCTTTTATATGTTTTCTAGAGTGCCATAAAGCAAATTTGCCATCATGTCACCAAGCCGTTTATTTTCAATTTAGCTTCTTTCTTATTCAGTGGGCTCATTTACCTTGTTCTATCTTGGTATACCAACTAGTTAAATTGCCTTGTTATGCCTTCTTCCATCTTGTTTTCATTATGGTGTTAGCATTGATTCTGTGTTTATTGGTTTAAGACTGCGGCGCAAATTGTCTTGTACTCACAGAATTTTATGTCGTATTTCTTTTTAAAATGTTTATACCTTATTGAAAGGAATGATTTTTGAGTTCAATCAGCAAATGGATGAACATAGATCTGCAGCCGTAATCTGGTTCGTAGTTGATTTGGACATCATGAAACAAGCATGGCCGCACATATGAATCTATGGAGCTTGAATGTGAATAATTCTCCCTCTCCTATCCCTGAAACAAGACCTGTGTCACTGCACAGTTGAATGGTCAAGCTTCTATGTGCAGTTTTAGGGTGTGGATCTTTACTACCAGTTTTAAATATGAGGCCAATTTTCTAAGCTTAGCAGCTAGTCTCTCCGGGGAGGATTTCAAGAGCCTTAGTAAGTGTCATTTTCTCCCCGAAGAGAAAGTCTGTGAAATAATATTAACTGATATAAATTGTGGCATGCATTGCATCTGGATTGTGAACCTTACTCATAAATGCTAGCATAAAATATGTTTGAATGTCAGGATGCTGTAGCCTGTCCTTATAGTAACCTGGTGCGGTAAGGTGAAAACCAGAAAGCGGGTTAGGGTGTGCTGTCAGCCCACTGTAGGTGTGTTTTTACTGTCTGCCACTGTCGGTGGCTAACACACGTAAGTAAAAGCACCTGCATCACCTTCTCAGCTGTGCCTAGATAAAGAGTAGAGCCTGTCCTTTGCTCGACTGGCTATCTACGACTTGCTTGTCTGTTAATAGGAGGTGTGGTATTGGCTGAATCAATGGAAGAGAAAGAAAGTGAATCGAGTACCTATCATCCTTTCCATTACCCGAATTTGAATGAGCCTGGAATTTTGGTATGCACCCCTTGTCAGAAACTGAATCTGAAATTCAATGATTTCTGCTATAGATCAGCGCCACTCTGTTCTCTCCTGATGAAAGAGAAGATCTCCTTATTTAAAGGTAAGGCCAGAAAGCAATGAAAGATGAGTCCTTAAAAGATCAGCTCGGATCGGTCTCTTAAACTACTGATCAATGCATAAGACCCCGGAATAAGAAATGAAATCGTTTCTTGAGTATTTCCACTCGTTGAACACTACCTATGAAAGAATGTCAAGGGGGGATAATGACAACATCGAAGGTGAGGTCCTCTTTGTTTCCAGCCCTTGCCTAGGGACGGGCAGTTGGCTACTGGCCCTCAAATGGACCCTGCAGGATTAGGATTTAGCTGCTCTAACCACTTACTTTTTCTTCATTAAACAATAACGATAAGCAGAGCTTTTTATAGTGTTGCACTGCAACACTCTTGCCCCATGGCATTGACAAAAAAAAAAACTCACCCATACTACTGCAAGAGAAGAAACCTGTAGAAGTTTGGGCCAAGGAGCCAGTTACCTGAGCTGAAAACAATAGGCAGCACAATTCATGATGTTAGCTGAAGAGAAAGACTAGTACAAGCGGTCCACTGGGTTCATGTTGGCCCTGGGCTGCTGGCCGAGTACTAACCGATTTACCTGTAGAAGTTTGGGCCAAGGAGCCAGTTACCTGAGCTGAAAACAATAGTCAGCACAATTCATGATGTTATCTGAAAAGAAAGACTAGTACAAGCGGTCCACTGGGTTCATGTTAGCCCTGGGCTGCTGGCCGAGTACTAACCGATTTACCCCATGAAGGTTGGCCCCATAAGATGATTATCCTTCCAAGGCATCCAAGCTCTTTTGTGTTCATGCGTAGAAGGCACCCCACGAGACCAGAGCTTCTTAGGGAGTGACACAGTTAGACAAGCCCCAAGGGAACTTAGTGAATTCTTCAATATCGCTCGTTTGGTTCTCTATTTGGCTCATTTTTTCACAGAAGCCTGAAGGAGAGGTAAGCTTCCAACGGCACATATACATATATTCTATACCATCATGATATCATCATGATCTTTCTTTAACTAATCTGCACACCTACTTGCATGATTAACTTGTTTTTCCATAATCAACTTTAAATATACAATTTTCTTGCATAACGACTTAACAACACAATGATTTCAACTACTGATATCAACATTGTCAGAACAGCGATATTTCATAGAACACAGAAGCATAGCATGCTCAAAAAGGAAAAGAGTTCATCAGTGGCACAACTTACCCATCTTTAAATGAAAAAGATAGTCCAAAAAGTACTCCCAAAGCAAACGAAAAAGTGAAGATAAAAATTAAAAATTCTGGCTTCCAAATTAGGTTTACTTTCTTTTCAAGCTTCATTAGTTTTTGGGCCTTCTCATTATCAATTATTGATTTTCATCCCACAAGTTATGTACCTAACATACTAACCTGGCCTCACCACATCCTCCTTTAATTTTTATATTACAACGTCAAATCTTATAATGTGTTGATTAAAGATACAAAAATACCCATATGGACCGATCATCTTGGCATCTAGTGTTGAAAACTTCCGTACATGAATCACCATGTTTTGTCGCTATTCGGAACGTAAACATCTCCATTTATACAATTATGTGTATACGTTGAGTACATTTCGTAAAAAAAAACAAGGCAGATCCCATGAAACTTTCACTATCAGCATCACGCATTAGGATTTATCTCTTATTTTCTTTGTTGATAATGAAACAAAATAATAACTTGGATGGTTCTTTTACTTGCCTTTTTCTTTCTTTTGCTACCTTATCTCGCTCATACGGTCCAAAATACATGACCACCAGGAATGTCACTTCAAAACCCAGTTGGGTATAAGTGATTTTCTCTCATTTTCTTTTCTTTTCTTTCATTCTCTTTTGTTTTTGTCAAAAAACAACAGACATGTGTATCTTCATGAATGGTGCTGTAGTGCCCTATTAAAGAGAGAGAGAGAGAGATGACAGAGACAATGGCAAAGGGGGATGTAAGTCCATCAAAAGGAGAAGTAGAAAATTTGGATAAGAACAAAGTGAGGCCACCCAATTGCAGAGTCATCACAGTTGTAGAGGCTTAACCATCGCTTCTTTCTTCTTATCAGAAGAATTAATAAATTACTCAGCTCTGAAACTTATTTAAATTATTCATTTGGTTCACTTCAGATTGGGACTAATTAACCACTGCACACAACACTTAGTCACTTGATCTATCTATGCCTTATTATTTTAATCTTTATCTTACTAGTCTTCGTTACAAACAACATGATTGAACACTTAATTCCGATTAAAACAATGAACTTTGACTTCTTTTCCCATTTAAATTACCCAAATCTATCTTTTAAAAATCATCTATTTTGGGGAGATTCTTTATTCACTAAGCAAGAACTCAAGGCGTATTAATTTAATTTATTAATTTTAACCTAAGTTAATCATTGTCTTGATATTCTTCTAAAAATCAACAAAATTTTAAGTTTTTTAAGCTTAAACTGACAACGCTCCTCTACTCAGCATAATGAACATTCTTACGACAATGTTGACTGAGGAAGTTTCGGTGTACAAAATTCTTAATTCATGACATTTTATTTTTCTATTTTCCATACCCATCATTTTGAGTACAATCAATGTCATGTCCTAATAATTCAAATTTTCTTTTGACATTCTAATTAGCAATTATCGAGTACTACTCACTATATTAATTACCATCTTGAGCTATTAAAATAAAACTTATCTTTCTTAAACATGCAAAAGTATTTTTTAAGAAAAAAACTTTTTTTAAAAATATTAACTTTAATCTCAAATTGCACTAATAAAAGAATTTTTCTTTAAAAAAAAAAAAGAAAAATCATGTGATCCAATCTCTATCTTATAGATGCTTCAAGAACACTTTATTGGTTAGGGCATGACATGATAACTCCATCAATGAATGGTATGGTATATTCTTTCTTGTCTGCTTTATCAACTATGGTTTAAAATATAAGTAGCTTGTGATTAGCAAAAAAAAGTGCATAATTTTGGACCCAACTGCATGTGATGGGTCCTTACCACAACACATGCATCTTTGTCTATCATGCTAATAAGCAAACCAATGCAAAAACAATTTGATAAGTTAAATAGGGCAAATTTTTAAATTAAAGTATAAAATTTATTTAAAAATTTTATACTAATTTCAACCAAATTTATATGAACATGGATATATTAATATATACCAATTTATATGAACATGGATATAATAGATATATATATATATATATATAAAGTGGATAATTTTTTGATTGGTGGAAATATTAAAATTTAAAATAATAAAAAAATCTTAAATTTTATTTTTTTAATTTAATTTTTAAAATATTGATTGATTTTATAATTTTTTGATTTTATTTTAAAAGATTATAAAAATAAATAGTATTTTTACTATTAAAATATTTCAAAATTTTAATTCAAGAACTATTTTTATAAATCTATTAAATTTTGATAGTATAAAATTAAAAATATATATTTTTAATATTTAAAAAATTTAAAATTTTTTATGATGATGACTTGAATATTTTTTTATATGCATAAAAAATTTTAAATTCAAATTAATTATATGAATATTTTATTTTAAAATTTTCAATAATTTTAAATTAAATCAAACAAAATATTTAAAATATAATTAAATCCATTGATATTTTAAAATCCAAATTAAAAATAACATAACTTAAAATTTTTTATATTTATCTTAAAATTTGTAATTACTTTTATTTTTTAATTCTCACCAGCTTCTCCCATGGTTTTAAAGGAACAACAGGGAACGACTGTGTTGCCACGTGTCAAGTAGTGAGGAAACCACGTAGGAGCATTAGTTAACCGTTAACCGGAAGTTCCGTTGCTGAAGAGGACTTCCTTCTGTCGCTTCTCCGAAGGCGGCCACTGACTCCGAGGAAAACTATGGCTAACCTCATTAATTTATTACCTCTATTTATCTTCATATTTACAACAATGCCTTTTTCTTTTTTTTTTCTCCTTTTCCTATTATTTTTTCTTCCTCTTTACTTCTTTTTCTTTTTCCAGTCAATAGCTTATTTTTCATCCCATAGAGTAAGAGAAATCTTACCTCCTAACACATTAAATAGGATCCACCTAAGAGCTATAATCAATTTCTGGTATAATATAAGGTACATTAGCTTATATTTTTCACATTTAAATTTCAATATATATATATATATATTAAGTTAGAACTTTTAATATTTTTTCCCTTTTTAGGTAAATATTATTTATTTTAATCATATAATTAATTGTAAATATATAATTTTATATATTTTTTGGGTTTAGAATAATATTGATATATTTATAAAAATTATAGCATAATTATATTGCATTTTATTTATGGATCACTAACTAATGTGAAATAACTTATCTAATTATTTCAAAATTAAAAAACGGGAAGATGTCACCAACTCCTCAAGCATATAATATAAGTATTATTTGATAGTTATTGAAAAATTTAATGTAAATCTAAAAAATGATTATATGTAAATAATTAATTTTAACAATTATTTTAAAAATAATTATTATATTAGATAAGTATAATCATGGCTATATATATACTAGGTATTAGATAAAAATAAGAAATTAGGATAGACTTAAAATTCGGATCTTATCTCAATAATTTCCAATTTCAAAATTTTATATCATCCTACAAGAAAAATTCTTCAAAATTATTGCCCACACGCTATATAGCTACTAAGCCTAAGAGAAATATATAAACATTTCAAATTTTAAAAGTAAATATTTAAAAACTTTAAATTTTAATTGATTTAATTATATATAATTTTAATTTGGTTTAATTTAAACTCTTTTAAAAAATTTTAAAAATTAGAGTAATCAAATTAAAGATTTTATAAAACAATTTTTTTACAAGCAAAAAAAAATTCTGCCTGTCATCATCAAGACTTTAGAATATCTTAAGTATTTAAAATATATATTTTAAAGAAGAAATAATTTGTAAATAAAAACTATTTAAATTTGAGAAATAAACTTAAAATAAAATGTAAATCTTATTTAAATTATTTTTAAATATTTTAATAATAAAAATATTATTAATATTTTTTGATAATATTTGAACTAAAATCTAGATTGAATCAAATTGAAATTTTAAACATAAAATTAAATTAATTAAAACTTTAACTTTTAAATTAAAATTACGGGTAAATTGCGTAAGTCAATTCCATTAAAATATTTGTTGAGTATTAGCTGATTTTGTCTTTGGCCATGAAACGACTAAACTCATAATCTTATATCTTCTTCAATGCCCATGTTAATGTGTGTATTCTTAATACTCCCAAGTTTGATTACTATATTTCTTCATTTTCTCAAAGCATATAAGTCTTAATTCGAAAGCTCCTTGAAGAATTGAATCTTCCCTAATAGACTTCACCAACCATCATTTCAATTAAACATCAATCCAATTATTTAGATACCATTTATTTTTAAAAAAATATATATTCTAAAGAAAATACCAATAATCAATATTTAAAGAATTTTATAATTATTTTAATATAAAATAAAGGGTAATTCTTCAATTGTTGAATGTGGAAAGAAAAATTAGGACTTTTGAATTCACGAGCAAAATTTGAAAATTGAAGAACACAACCTTTACACTTTTTTTGCTTAACAAGTACAACATTTTTCCATACACAAATTGGTCAAAAGCTTAATTTGGCACCGAAATTATAAATTCTTATTGAAAATTTCTTGCTTTTGGAAGTACCCATTTGACAATTATGTTAATGTTATTGACTAACCATTAAATTAATATTAATAAAAAAATAAAAAAAAGGAAATTAAAGGATATTTTATTCATTTATGAAATAAAAATTAATTAGGTTTTGTTAAATTATTATGTATTATTAGGTTCTCAGCCCAATCATGTGTTCCTATATGTTTAGTGTACCAAAAAGAAACTACGAAAGCTTAATGATGGAATCACCAAACTCCCAATAAGTTATCTGAAAAGCAAAATTTAATAAATGATATATTCAGACATAATGATTATTGCAGCCATAGCTTTTGGAAGAACCCCACAGTTGTTCTTGGCATTCTATTTTATCATCAAAGTTCTAAAAATCTTATTTAAATTGCTGGATTTTATCATTTTTTTAAAAATAAATTTTAATTTTTAAATAAATTTAAATAAATTTTGATGTGTTGATTTTATTTTTTAATAACATAATTTTTAAAAAAAATTTAACAGCATAAAATTTTTAAAAAATATCTTTAGTAATAAAAAATTGATTTATTATTATTATAATTTGAATCTTTTTTATATTTACAAAATTTTTTAAATATTGTTTATTAAAATTTATTATTAAAAATTGAAATTATAATATTTTTAAAATTTTTATTTTTTTGATAATATTGAATTTCATTCTGATAAGTTAAGATTTGTTTGAAAATTTTTCAAAAATTATGGTTTCTTGATAAATTGGTTTTTTATGATGTTTATTCAAATATTTTAAAAAAGAAATTGATTTCTTTGATTGATAAGAGGCATTTCGTTGAATTATGCAAAGGGAAGGGTTTTTATGAAGCAGGAGCCGTCAACGCCAACAGCGCTCTCTCCTCCCACCTGGAATGTCTCCCTTTGAAAACCAGACACCAAAACGGTGATAGCACCTGAAAACCAGAGGAGCGTAGAGAAGGCAACACACAGATTATGATATATGTGTCTGGAAGACACAATTATGAGATTCAAGGTTGCTGTGAGGGAGAGAAAGGAAGCCATTTTTGTTATGTAAATGTATCTGAAGAAATCTGTGGGAGAACGACATCAGCAGATCGGAAAAGGAAGCAGTACTTGCATCTCTTCCGATTTCAGACCCAACCCGAGTCTCTTTTACTCTCAAATTCGCCAAATCCAAACGAAGACCAAATCTCAATCATATGCACAGAACACCATCACCACCGCCACCCACTTTACTCCAAACAAACCAGAAGCAAAGACCCATCTGACCGTCCAAATCCCACCCACATCACCGAACCCACCAAACCAAAATCACCAATTTCAGCATGAAAACCCCTCACCTGCGGCACCTAGCAGAGTTCTTTCAACACGCCACAAGAGGCCTATGATGACTCAGTCTCTTTCTCTCTCTCACTCCCCGACCCTCTCTTCTCTCACCAACAGTCACCACCACCACCTGTACCAGCAGAAAAGCAACAACAAGAACTTGAACTCGGATTCTTCTTCGTCTTCTTCTTCGTATCTACTATCATTTCTGTGCTCAACTTCATGTGCCATCCCGTCTTCAACAAAACGGCTCGCTCACAAGCTACTTCGCCATATACTTCGTGCCCGTTTGCTTTGTTTCCACGTTCGTTTTCTTATTCTCCTCTCACTCCCGTCTCTTTACTTCTTCGTATCGAGTCCTCGCCGCTTCTTTCTTCTCATTTTCCTTTCACTCCTCGCTTTCTTGCTTACCATTCTGCTGTTTCTCAATCTTGCCCTCCCTCGCCTTCCTTCGATTCGCCTATTTCTTGCTCGCTCACTGCCCCTTAAGCTTAGTTCTCGGCCTTCCTCCGCAAAGTCCCGTTCTCCACCGGTTGTTTGGTCAATTGGGCCGAAACCCAAATCAGAGAAGAAGTTGAATTCGGGGTCTTGGGTGCAGGACTACAGTAATGGGGATGTATACGAGGGAGAATTTCATAGAGGAAAGTGTTCTGGGAGTGGGGTTTATTACTACAACATGAAGGGGAGGTATGAGGGAGACTGGGTTGATGGGAAGTATGACGGCTATGGGGTGGAGACCTGGGCTAAAGGTAGCCGATATCGTGGGCAGTATATGCAGGGACTAAGGCATGGGATTGGGGTATATAGGTTTTACACAGGGGATATCTATGCAGGGGAGTGGTCTAATGGCCAGTGTCATGGCTGTGGTGTGCATACTTGTGAGGATGGGAGTAGGTATGTTGGGGAGTTCAAGCGGGGTGTCAAGCATGGCCTTGGTAATTACCATTTCAGGTGAATTTCATTGATCTTTCTGGTTTCTTCAATCATTGTCCGAGTGATAATTGATATTGATATGGGTTTTGATGCTTAAATGTGCTTGTTCAAGTAGGATAATAATGATATGGGAAGTTGTGGACTTTTAAATTGTTTTTCAGTTTCAAGTTTTTGGGTTCAGTTATAAGGTTCTTATATGGTTTTGCCTGACAATTCAAACTGATATTGTCTGAATGTCCATGCTTTTCTTGTCTGAATATGGTCAAATCTCAACTTCTGTATCTTGTAGTTGCGCCATATTCTGTTGATACAAATAATAGATGCTTATCTGTTAGAAGATGACGGTCAAATAGCCCTTCAATCTTAAGTTTTACTTCACTCCTCTTTTAAGCTCACTAACTACCTGAAGCTATGCTTGCCAGATTTTATGTTTTTCTATGTATTGAGTGGAAAATTGCCTTCAGTCTCTTAGAAATGCACCTGATTATCTAATGGCAAGTATCAATCAGACATGTCAATATCTTATAAAATGTAGCTTTGTCTACTGTTAATGAAAACATTTCGGAAAACCAATTTCATTGCCAATTGGTAATTTGTGTCACTTTCAGTGCTTTAAGAAACATATGCTTCAGATATGCTAGTTTATCATGAAGGCTCTTCTCATGATCTTCCTCATCTCCAACTCCTACGTAAGAAAGGATGCTCATCTGGCAGAACTTCTCTTAAATCATCACGGAGATGCAAAAGCAAACATTTCACATTCATTTTCTTAGCCATAAGGGCATTCATCTTCTTAAATCAATTATTTTTATACATTTTCACTTAAACTTCTTGCTATACTGAAGCAGAAATGGGGATATATATGCTGGAGAATATTTTGCAGACAAGATGAATGGTTTCGGAGTTTACCGATTTGGGAATGGACATCGCTATGAAGGAGCCTGGCATGAGGGTAGAAGGCAGGGGCTTGGTATGTACACTTTCAGAAATGGCGAGACACGATCCGGGCACTGGCAAAATGGGGTTCTTGATAGTAAGAGCACACCAGACACTGATCATAGATCTCCAAATGGTGTCAGCCATTCCAAAGTTCTTAGTGCTGTCCAGGTAATTGCATTTTCAGCCTTGTTCTGGAATGGTTTTCCTATGGGTTGTTGAACTGGTTGGCATGACCTGTTTTTTTGCCAAATGAGGGGATGAAAGAAAAATGTTTTCTGGAAAAATTTATAGATGAGGCAAGAAACCAGAAACAACCAACTGCAAATATCTTGTAGAAGTTATTGCCTTGAGCGCTTGGTTTAACCATCCAACAAGAATCAAGCATATTGCACCTAATCTTTGACTTTAAGGGCAAACATTCTGCAGAACTAATGAAGCTTTGTCATGGACATAGTGGCTAAAATTGTTAAAATTAGTGCTGCAAATTATTATCTGCCGTCACTGTAAAGAACTGTTTATGTTTGCTGCAAAATAATTTGAATTTATTAAAGCCAAGAACCTTAGGTTATGTTTAGGCAGTTTTAGATGAGCATCACGTGCTCCCTGCTCCTGCAATTTTGATTTTGGTATTGGAGCTTTCAGACTGGAAATTTCTAGGACATTTTAGGATTGCATACGAAATCATGAAGCTACTCATATTTCCACTGCCCAGAATATGAGTAACCACAGAAAGAAGTATCATGAGTTTTCTTATCAGATTCTTTCTTGTAAACAGGAGGCACAACGGGCAGCTGAGAGAGCATTCAACCTTGCAAAGGTGGACGAGAGAGTGAGCAGAGCTGTTGCATCTGCTAACAAAGCGGCTAATGCTGCAAGAGTTGCAGCTGTGAAGGCTGTCCAGAAACGGATGCAACATAGCAGCATTGATGATGTACCGACACCAATCGTCTAATATAAAAGACATTCTCTCCAGTCTTATGGAAGCAACGGAAGAGCTTAGAAACACTGTAAAGCAGGACTATGCTTCTCTCCCCTTTTTGCTGTTTTCCTTCAATTTTTGGTATTTGGTCAATAGTAGTACTTACCCTGCACTTAGGGAGGGATGGTGCAATTACAAGGGACCTGCTTGGAACCGCATTCAGCTCATGACTAGATTGCTGTTTGGGGAGCAAGATGGGTTCCTCTCCCTTTTCTGTTGTTTTCTTAATCTTTCCGTTTCAAGGTTGTACAGAGGTTAAAAGTTTTAACATGTGGAGAGTGGCAATGAAGTGCCTGAGTTTATGGCAGGGTTTTGTGGTGCTCTACTTATTGTAAAATATAACTATCTTTGTCTTCGGTCTGGATGAAGCTATATATCCAGTCACTGAGAGATTCTGTGGGGGCTCTACTTAGTAAAACGCCAATTCCATGTCTTTGGCTTCTGGGTGGATGAAGCTACCAATCACTGTTTTATTTGTGCTTGGTTCTTTCCAAGCTTAAAAAGGATTCTCTAGATTTTTTTGTTTTCTTCCTAAGATCTCTAATGAAAAAGGGGTAAATTTTTTTCAATTTTTTTATTATTATTTTTAAAAATATCTTCAATCAATAAATTATTTATTTTTAGTTTAAATTATATTAATACATTCTTAAGCAAACTAAATAATGAAGATATTTTTTTGTTCCAAAACTTACTATGTTAGATGCATTTAAACTCATTTGGGGTATTAGTGGGGTCATATTTTTTTGCCAAAAGTTTTGATGTTTGATTTTTTCTTTTCATATTCAAAAACCGAAACATCTTCATGAAAACTTATTTCTCATTTCTTTCGAAACTCATTTCTCCCTTTCACTCTCGATCTTGTTAATTGTTAATCGCTAATAAATATATTGATGCAGCGGGTTTATGAAACATTGCACCTCTTTCTCAAAATCTAATTTTCTTTTTGCTCGGTGCCCATTTCACCTCTATGTATTTTTTTCATCGTGAAACAATTCACCTCCTTTTCAAAGTCCATAACTAAGCTTTGCCAAAACATATTTCTCCCTATCACTTTTAAAACCCCTTCATTCATGAAATATTCATCCTCGACTGTCACTTGTGATAGTTCAGTCTCTCACTTAGTAAATTTTTTCATTATAAAAAAATTTAATTTTAGTGACAGATAAATTTGTTGCTAAATTAAAAAAATATCACTAAATTTTTTAGCGACAGATTAGTGACAAATAAAATTGATAGTTAAAATTGTTGTCGCGAAAAAAAAAAAAACTAAAACGATCAATATGAATTTGTCGCTAGCTTAACAATTGATATAAATTTCTATCATTAAACTAACGACTTATATGAATCAGTCGCTAAATTAGTTACACATAATTAGTCACTATACTAGCGATCGATATGAATCTGTCGTTAAACTAAGGATCGATATGAATCTAGCGATTGATTTTAATCAATCGCTACACTAGCTACCGATATGAATCTATAGCTAAAATAACTATTGATATTAATTTGTCGTTAATCTAGAAACTGATTAACGACTAATAAATTTATTGTTAATATAATTAATTTTTTTAAAAAATTAATTTTAAATTATAACTGAATTAAAAAAATAAAATAAAATAAAATTCATAAAACAAGATAATAAAACAAGAATATATTTTATTCATGCAAATTAGAATATTCATACAAGAAATTACATCCAATTATTAGGCAGTGCTATGGTGCACTTTTTAGAAAGAGAGCATCCATCGTGCGGATACTCTCATTCATATTAACCTCTCTCTGTAAGCACTTTTACAACTCGATCTCAAAGCATATGAGATCATGCTCCCTCACCCTATGCTCATCTTCCAATCTCTCTTTTAAAATCCTGTGCTCTTCCTTTATATGCTCCTCTAGAGTCACTTCTCCCTTTGGAGTCACCTCATCTCTCTTAACCTCTCATCTAATCATGTTAATGAACTTGATAAGACTAAGTTAGTTTGACAGATATATAAAAAAATTTGACAAAATCTCCCCTGAAAGTCATATTAAAACCCTCTAAAATATATGATAAAAAGATAATATAAAGAATAATTAGTTCAATATACATTTTTTATAATAGATTAAATGATTCAAAACCAAAAAATTTAAAAAAACAGAGAAACTAGTCATTATCTTCAAATTCTTCCTCTTTCTCATCCTCTTTCTACAATTACATGGATACATTACCTTATCTCCATCCATGAATGCTCGTTAACTATAAGTAAACTGAATAAAATATATTTAATATTCCATACCATTCAAAAATTCTTGATTTAAGAATCCATCTATAAGTGTGAAGTACATCCACTGGTGATTTAATATACTCATGTTTCTATTTTTCAAGTAGTTCTAGTTAAACTATTTTCCAGCAACTTGCTCTTGAAAATTTTAATAATTTAAAAACTTATTATCATATAAAATAATTACCAAATAATTTCGAGAATACATAAAAAGCATATGACTTATAATACGATTTATTTAACGTTTTATAAATGTCACATAAACTTCAAATGTAAGTGGTTTTATACCATTAAAATATGTACACTTATGTGGGACATAATATTATAACTCTTCATTCACTTCATTTTATAAAAATTTCAATAGCAAATCCCTATAGTTCTCCAAATACATCATATATATAGATATAAGTTAGTGCTTTTAATTGAAACACACACTCATATCCATTAGTATGTATTCGAAAAACAAAGGAGATATTGCACAAGATTTTTATAAAATAAAATGAATAATAATCTACACATATTACGTGCCGCACATAAATGTAATATTTCTAAACTGTTCGATCTGAAAAATTCAAGAATTATTATCGAACAATTTATTTTGATGCACAGACAAATACGTAACCAACAATAAATATTCACTAATCATTCTCAAACAGTATATCTAAAGAGTATGTCCGAAGTCTAACTTTATTAACAGTGGCACTTTATGATTATCATATAATTGATTAATTTAATTGATTAACATATAAATAAATTTTCTCAACATTAATAATAGTGATCCAAATGTAATTGTTTAATTAACAAATGCCATGCTAACAACAACTAACAATTATAAATTAAAAACAAATTTTACCTAATTAACATATAATTGCATCTACTTTGATAATTAACATCTAATTAATTTAAATTTCATAAAAATTTAATTAAATTATTTATCATTAAAAAATTACAATATCTAATTAAACTATTATCTAAATCTAATATAAATTAAAATTTAGTAACAAATAAAATTAACAACTCCAAAATTTATTAACATCTAATTAAATAATATAAATTTTATAAAAATTTAACTTAATTATTTATCATGAATTATAATATCTAATTAAACTATTATCTAGATCTAGCATAATCTAAATTTATTTTAAAAAATAAAATTAACAACTCCATAATTTAATCAACATCTAAGTAACTTAATTTTCATAAAAATATAATTAAATTATTTATCTCACGAAATTACAATGTAATTACACTATCACCTATCTAATCAATAACAAATTAATTCTATTAACAAATAAAATTAACAACTACAAAATTTAATTAACATCTAACTATTTTAAACTTTATAAAAATATAATTAGATTATTTATCTCAAATTAAATTCTAATTAAACTCTTATCTATCTAATCTAACACAAACAAAATTTTTAATTAACTTATAAAATTAACAATTACAAAAATTAATTAATATCTAACTAATTTAAATTTTATAAAAATTTAATTAAATTATTTTCTAAATAATCTTACATAAATTAAATTTATTAACAAGTCAAATTAAAAATTATAAAATTTAATTAATATCTAACTGATTTAGATTTCATAAAAATCTGATTAAAATATCTATCTCAAATTACAACTAAATTACTTAAATAATATAACATAAATTAAATTTATTGAAAAAACAAATAAATAATTTAAAATCTAAATAATTTTTATAATTACTAAATCTAATCATCATATTCGCATACAAGATTGTCCAACCATCAATATACGATTACCTATACAAATTATCAAGCAAAGAGGATAACATTGTGTAGTGAAAAAGAACATGGCTATTCACAGTGGAGAAAATGGCACAGATCGAGAAGTCTAAGAGAGAGAGAGCAATATAGCCAAATATAAATTTGAGATAGTGAGATAAATGGGGGGGAAAGGGAGCGGCGCTTGCGTGAAAGGAAAAAAAAATTAAGAATCTGTATAGACAGGTGCAGAAACAACAAGAGAATTAGGGGAAAATGAAGTTGTGCTCGCATGAAAGGAAAAAAAATAGAGCTTGAATTTATAAGGTCTCAACGATGGCAGTAAGTAGTCCTCGCTAAAAGTGAAATCCAATAACTAAAGTCGAGTTCATTGCTGACTCGGCAGTGAAAGCTGCAAAGTGAAGAAATAAGCCAAGCTTGGTGACCGCCTATGGCTATCGCCAAGTATCGCTCTCAGGCAGCCAAAACGTGGTTACCTTCATGACCATGCATGGAGGCTTTTGCAGCAACCATGCATGGCTGCATGGCTGTCACCTTTGAAGGCAACCAGCTTGCTACCTCGACAACCATGCATGCATGGTTGCCTTTGAAGGCAACTCACTTACTGCCTGGATGGTCATGCATGGCTGCCTTCGAAGGTAACAAACTAGAGATCACTACTACCTTCGAAGGCAATAATTAAGCTAACGACCATGGCTGCCTCTAAATGCAGCAAGCCTATAGCCTTGGTGATTGCCATAGGGTGGTTGCTAAGCTACCTTGCCTAGATAATGATCGAAGCTTGGTGGTCGTTAGTTCTTTGATTAGCAATCGATACAAATTCGGTCACTAATTTATTGATTAAAAAATAATATAAATTAATTAAAAATAAATTTAGGGACAAAGATAATGTCCGTCGTTAATCTGTCATTATCCTATCACTATTTAAAAATTTTTATTTTGTAATAAATATGTGGTTATTTTGTTACCATTTAGCGACTGATATAATCGGTTGCTATATTTTATCGCTATTTTTAGATTTTTTTAATAGTACTTTAGGTATGATAAAAAAATTATACTTTACTTATTTTATGTATGAAATGGTCATGAGCATTGGAATAATGTGTTTAATTTATTTGTGTTCCTTGATTAAAATCGATATTATCTATGTGTTCACTATATGACAATTTAATGTGATTTTGAAATGCAAAAAAAAAAAGTTAAGATAAGTATGGGTATAAGATGGGTGTTTTGAAAGGTTGGTTACCATACGCATGGATACTGTTAAGATGATGAAGGGTTTAACTTATGATAATTAAATGTGATTTCTACATGAAAAAAATGTTAAGTTGAGTAGTAGTATGAGTATAGCATGGGTATTTTGAAGGGTTATTTATAATGAGCATAGATACTACTAAGATGATCAAAATTATAAAGTAGTCTGTACTATATTGAGTTATTGGTAATTTATGCATACAATAGTCATTTATGGACAATGGTGACTAATAATTATTTCAAAGTTAGTTGCAACTGTTTTTTATTAATTTGGAACGTGAATAGTAATTTACGCAAGAGAGTAATGAATTATGTTCTTAATTAATGTAAAGGCCTTGGGATAATGAATTTAGAATTGTCAAACGAATTGGGCAATATACACTGTGTAAGTTATTGGTGAAGCCTTATATATAACAATGAGTTATGTACAGTATTAATTTATCATTATTTCATAGTTAGTTATAGATATTTGTTATTGATTTGACTTCATGAATAGTAACTCATGCATGATACTAGTGAAATGTTCTTAATTTATCCATATATAATGAGAAAAATCTCATACAAGATTTCCATGTC
This sequence comes from Moringa oleifera, assembly GCA_021397835.1. NCBI lineage: Eukaryota > Viridiplantae > Streptophyta > Magnoliopsida > Brassicales > Moringaceae > Moringa > Moringa oleifera. Next base: position 4,469,082 of record JAJFZO010000566.1, read on the forward strand.
GTTGTGGTTCTATATTACGATCATGAACCTCTATGATCTTGATGTACTCATGTTGTTGAACCAAGTAGAAAAGCGTTGAGGATCATGTTTGAAAACGCATGTTTTGACTACTTCATAAAGGTAGACCGAAATCTACTTATGTCAGGTCAAGTAATACATAACTTATCATTGAAAATGATGGAGCACGACAGACCGGTTATCAAGCTTAGGTTCAAACTTAGTTAGTCAAGTTATAGGTTCTCCAAGGTAGTGTTTGAATTAATAATGAGTTTATGTTTTTTTGGTGCAGAGCCTAATTTTAATTAGTTGTAAAAGGTTTCAAATGCCACCCGTTAAAAATTTCTTCGATGCAAAGGCTGTCACTAGGAAGTTGTTGGTTGATGTTATATTATTAGTGCATATGAGTTTATTAAGTATGGTTGAGATTTTTTTCTTCCCCATTTGTTATATTATTTTTTGTTTGGTGAACAAGACTCGATGGAGGTGCCAACTTAGTACTTCCACCTTGTCAATGATTTAAATTCTTTTAACTTATCTTCGTAAGACACAGTTATCTTTAAATGTTTCATCTGTGTGTACAAATGTGTCTTAAGGAAGACCAAGGTAATGAAAGGATGTGCAAGGTACCATTTACAAGGGTTTAACTATGCACTACTAATAAGTATATTGTTTTCGATTAGTTCATGTTGCCATGTGTTAATAATGCAACATGGGTGAAAGCCACTGGATCTTTAACCTTAATCGAATGTTCATTATAGCGTATGATACAGACCAAGGTGTTGTGCATAACCTTTGGAAAGCTCAATTAACTTACTCCAATAGATACTCCCCTATTTGAAGATTAGTGCTGAGTACTTTCATTAATAGCCCCATTTTAGTCCACCACTTTCAATCGTCTGGTGTAATTTTTGTCTTAAAAAATAATTTCTAAAATAAAAAAGGTGAATTTTTTGACTTATGCCTAATGTAACATGTCTTTTACCCTCAAAACACTACTAATCTCATTTGGTTTTTTCATATTTTTGTGGTCAACAGTGGAGTCTTTTACATTTAGTTCATTAAACCAATTATGGAAGGTCTCTCCTTAAATTTCACTAAGTTATACATTGCATGAATTCGAAAATGCATCACTATAACAATATACATGCAAACCCAAAAGAAATTACTTAAGTTGTTAACTTCAAATTATATTTGATGAATATAAATGAATTATACTGGTTTCAATTATTACTTTACACAATAATGTATAACAACACATGAAATGGATGTCATATAACTCTATTTATTTAGTTATAATTTATTGAAATAGTATTAGATTTGATAGTTATGTTTGATTTGATAAATTATCTTACCTTTTTAATTATTAATAAGATATACATTAAATATTTAAGTTGACAATTATGCTTGATTTGATATAAGATAAATGAATGTAATTAGATATTCTTTTTAACAAATACACAAATCACTATTATTTAGAAATGGAATTCATTGAATTTGGAACAAGTTTTTCTACATAAAAAACAAACTATTGTTATCTAGTTTAAGTTAATAAGGTGCACAATATCTCACTTTAGATGTGATACACATCACTATTAAATTACCAATTAACAGCCTCCAGGCTATTGCACTAATACAATAATATATATCACTATAATAATACAAGTAATTACCATGTCATAATAATCACAATAATTTCCTTTGACCCGATAAAATAATTACATTAGCATAGTACACAACAAAATAATAACAATAGCATAGTGCATGACAAAATGATTATCATAGCATCGTACGTGATAAAATAATTACAATAGCATAATGTACAATAGAATTTCACAACTAAAAAGTTCCATTGACGAGTCAAAAAAATACATATGACATAAAACAGGTAACCTATTTAGTTTTCGTGGTTCCTTCATCCACCAATTGCATTGGATTTACCAAGTTCGAGAATATCTATCGATCGTGTTTGACAACTTCATAATTGTGGCACTTTCGTTAATATATTTTAGAAATAAATGCTTTTCGTGCAATTAATGATGTTTTCAAATCTATTAATTGGGGATTTGGACATATTAAACCATTGTAACCATATTATCTACATCGATAATACTTTCTTTACTAACTCTCTCTCCATCCGATGAAATCCTCTAGTACTTTCTATGGCCCGAAAGTTTACCATTGATGAGAAATAATACAATCCCATTTTTAAGATAATTCGAAACAATTCAGTCACATCACCAACTAGTATGATTAGCTTTGAATATGCTTTGAAGAGATAAGTCTATTTGTTGTAATCTATGCATAAAAACATAAAATTTATCCTCTTCTCCCTATATGGTTTAAGTTAAATAAGCAACTATAAAGGATCAAATAAGCAAAGAGATATATATTTCCATTGCTATGATAAGCAATATATCACTAGATATATATGTTAAGTAACTGTGTCCCAGCAAAAAGTGACTTATCAAACGATTGCCAAAGCATGTGCTCATGGCAGCAAGTGAATCTCAAACTCATGAAAAGTGCATGCATGGCACTAAAAACTAACTGTGGTCTCTTTACCAAGTTGCTTAACGAAAAAATATGTTCTAACTAACCAATGTGATGGTATCACATTGGTTAGTTAGAACAAAAGCAAACCTAAGACATGAATTGTTACTTTTTGTTATATTTGTAGTCATGATCTAATACCTTCCTACAATGACGAAGCTAGGATTTTTTTATCATAATAGGCTAAATATTTTATTTTTTCATCCAAAACATGATGATATGGTAAAGTATCATTAAAGTCAAAATAAATATATACCTATATGGGAAGACATAACAAGTCTTATCCTTCTAAATATAATTAATCATAACGTAAATGTTTAATGATTTTGCCTTAAATGCAACTAATTCATGATAAAATATATAAGAATTCATCCATTTCTCATATATAATTGGCATGATATTTCAAATATATATATATATATAACAAGTATAAATTCAAAACATCTAGGTTAAACTTATAAATTTATAGCAACTAATTCATGACTAAGCCTCTATTACAACAATTAATTTTGGTCATAGTTTACTCGCACTTCAAGCACAATTTTGACTTTAAATATTCAATTTTAATAAAATCAAAAAAAATTAATGACCATAGGTTTTATATGATTTGATAACATGCTTATATTTAAAGTATAATAATATAACATATAATTTATTTTTTCTTAGAAAGAAACAGATAATATGCAATTAATAAGATCTTTTTTTATATAAAAGAAAACTAAACTTATAATTCTTGAATACAAAATTACTAATAATTGTTATTCTAAAAATTATTTTTTTAATTAACTTAATAGAAAAACTAATATAATGATATTTCAGTCCCTACAAGAAACACCTGTCTAAGCTTTTGCTTCTTCTTTAATAATAACGTATATAATTAAATTGTAATTTCGCAATTGATTAACTAAGATTTATATTATAATTTCACAACAGATATGCATTAATCACAAAAATAAATAGTGATTTAGATAAATTGAGAAAATCAAATGATGTAGATTAGTGGATCTGTAGAGCGATCCCTAGCCCCTCAAGCCCACCATTTGTGTTATGCTTGTAAGAGAAAAAGAGCCCCCTTATCGTGTTGTGATTGCAACAAAAAAAAAAAAAAGAAAGTTCGAGGTTATTGGCAATAACGGCTTCTTAGTGATCCTTTAAGCTCTCATATAGCTTTGCCCCTGTTACTCTTGGACAATGCATACGTGACCATTTCTTAAGATCCTCCTTTATGATGCAAAGATGGACAGAAGGGTATCCTGTTGAAACTCAAATCTCCACTACTCAAACTCACTCAATTGTTAAACTCTTATAGTTTCGTAGAATAGTTTGTATACATCATCCCTTTTATACATATTCTTTATATTTTGTGTCATGTGCTATACGCATAATTGATGGGTAGTACTAAGAAAAATAACGGTTAATGCATTAATTATGCTAAAGTTTCGTTCATATGCAAAAATAAGTCCATCAATAGCATTGATAATATTCCTCAATTCATCCAAAAACCAACTCAAAGAATTTACACTTTGAAAAATGTCCACTATCATTGGTGTTGATCTCAGTTATGGTCCATGGATCGGTCTACGCAAGCATATAACAACGAAAAGATAATTGCTAATATGACTCAATTAAGTCCCCAAATATCAAAGCTAAAGTATGCTTTTTTCTCTTTCATGTCTTGTTGTATAATATCTGAATTTCATACAACTCCTTCATATCCCTAACTATATCTCTCAATTCCATGGTGCGAGTATTCACACATAACCTTTGAGCAACCATCTTTTCAATAAGTGTGGCTCTAACCTGACAGTATCTTCTATAAACTCTCTCTAAAGTACACATGTGCTTTAGATCATACCTTCTTATCTTAAAGAATGGTCCTTGTTGGACTCTCACAGCATGGAGTTTCCATTCATTCTTAAATTTCCTGTAAGGCAATACTTGACTTATTGGATTTCATTACTCAGAACTCAAAATTTTATGACAACACATATAATCTAAGTGCACGTTTCACGTCTTTTTTACTATGAAAGAATTTATCGTTACTAATAGTATGTGTTGGATTAACTACTTTGGGGGTACTCACTTCAGCAATGCAATAATTTTCTACATATGGGATAGGATTATGTATCTTAAAATCATCATTTACAACATTATCGGTGAAATGATCCAATAGACTACCGTGGTTGAAATTAGAGGTCTTCATATGAATTAACTCATTTTTAATCTCTGCACTTATCATAAGTCACATTTCCTCATTGCCTTACCTATTATTAGTTGCCTCTATTTCATCATAAAGTTTTTCAAATTTTATATTATGACTAATCATGTCATTCATATTGTAGTTATCAAAAAAAAAAAGTGTGTTACCACCACGGGAATTAAATTAATCCGTCATCTTAAGCAATAATTTTCTTCATAATTACGGACTAATTGATTCAACTTGATCATCGTCATTAGCACTACATCTTCCTCCTTATTGCTAACATGAAAAGGTATGGATTGACCAGCCCTCTTTGAAATTACATCTTCCTCCTCATTAATGCATCTTTTACCACCATGTGCATGTGTATGTACATGTGCATCTTGGATTGTGTTCTTCAGAACAAGTATACAATGATCGTTAAAAACTTGTCATATGGTCATGCAGTAAGAATTTGATGTCATTATTGTTCGTCACCTTCGTCTATAACTTGTCTTCATCAATTTTAATCAGGGTATGTAACTCAATTTTATAATTGACACAATCTATATCTAGAACTAATTTCACTTGTTCTATTAACTTCTGGTATGTATAGCTACTCGAGACCACTCCTTTGTTTTGGATAACTATATCAAAGTATATGCAATCCAAATCATCCTCAATCAATTTTTCATTTGAATGACATTAATACTCGAATATCGTTAGTCATTTTGCATCATATTCAAAACATGGTTCATAAATGCAACAGTAGCCTTTGTAACCACTTTACATGCATTATGTTGTTGCTAATATACTAATTCACTGTGACCACATGATATAACACTGCTATCATAGAAAAAGTAATTATAGCTTGTAAAAAATCACTAGCGATATTTATCATTTCTTACTAATCATACGTCACAATAAATCATTATCGATATTTATCATATCCTACTAGTCATGCGCTACAGTAAGTCACTCTCAATAACAATGTTATCAAATAACTTATTATTGACAATTATTTACAAAATAAAAGAATAACTTATTTGTAAAAAATCACTATCGTCACATAGTGCACTATCGATGTGTAATGAGTCACTTTCACTCAGAATCATCAACTTGACATACCTAAAATATGCATTTGCATAATGCATTTTTAATCATTATTATATATTCAAATAGCATTAAATCTTCCAAAAAAAAAACATTTGTCTAATGTGAGTTTAATGTAAAACCTCATAATATCACACAATAGTATTGGTAAAATCAGACAATAGATATCATAGAAAAAAAATACCCAAAAAAGAAATTATAGCTTGAATTTTAACTGTTCATACAAAATTCAAATATAACCATAAAAAAATAACTCAAAAATTATATTTAAGAATGAGTCTTAATCTATCTAGCTTTACCGTCCATCAAGCTACATATAAAATAACCATGAATTAACTAAGGAAACAAAAAAAAAGGGTAGACAAACCCATGAATCACTTACTACATAAACACAACTAAGAAAAACTATGTAGAACAAACATTTCAAACAATCTATGTGACCTCATTATCTCTTATGATATGGATTGTTTGTTTTCTTCATCAAAAACCACATGGAAAACATGCATATCATCTTTAACAATGTGAAAATTTGACCAACTTGTGAAAAAAAAAATCTGAAAGAAAAAGTGGGGACGAAAGGAAATAGAAAAGAATGCATTTGAAAAAAAAATTAAACAAACAGAATGCCACCCCACAATGAAACACACACACACACACACACACATATATATATATATATATATATATATATATTCACCTTATTAATGTAAAGATACTTTCTTGAATAAAAAAAAATTTTAACTATTTTCACTAATTAGCTCAAAAAAATCCCCAACCACATTTTCATGATAATTGTTTGCCATAATTTTGCTCATTTCACTACATGTTCCACATTGACGGTCATCAATCAGAAATTCATGCAATTCGTCCATTTTACAAGCACATTTTGCAAGATACCTTCAACTGTCCCTAGATAAAACCATAGTACAAGATAAAATGCAAGCATTTCAATCCCTCAAAAGAGAGGATGTATCTCAAATGCGCCCCAAAAGAGGGTAGAAGCAACATGAAAACCAGTTTCTCTTTCATGTAAAGGGACTGGGATTAGCAAGGGGAAGGGTGAAAGCAGAAAAGGAGGCACAGAAAATTATAAACACATGTTGGCACTGCAGGGAAGATTCGAAGAAAAACACAATTTTTAATTAGAATCTGCTTAAGGGTAACAGAAGTAACATATCAAATATGAAACTAAAATTAATATCCAGCTGTTACCATTCCCTTTCACCAAAGACAATTTGTCTTTCAAATATAAAAGAAAAACAAAAATAGGGCAAATTCATTTCGGCACAGTTGTAGATAGAACTAAGATCAGACACCCTACAACAGCAAAATTGGACAATGCAGGCTTAGCTCTCAGTTTGCTCCCTCAGCCTCCTGATGGTGCTCCTCACTGTCACAGCACTAGCAGTGCTGTTAAAGTAACAAAAACAGCATCATGTTAGTAACTTAGAGGAATAAAAAATGAATGAACATTTGAGTTGGCTTTGAAGAAAATCAATTTTGGATCTTACTTCAAAGTGTAAGCACCGCCTGCTTTGACTTTTCCACAGTCCTTGCAGCCCCAAATTCCAACAGCCTTTCTCTTCACTGCATACTGCAGCCCCAGAGCAGATTTTAGAATAATTGTACCTTTCAAATTAAGTCCTGCTTACACTTATCCACTATGCTTATGCCAATGTCCAACTATAAACACCCTACCTTTCCGCAGAACTCGCAAAAATATTTGCTGTGCTGGCTAACCTCCATCTTCTTGATTTGCTTTCGCAAACTAGCACCATAACGGGTACCTTCATCAATGTGAAAAATAAGAAATAAGAAACATTAATACGAAGAGCAACTTAACTGAAACAAAGCAAGATAACATATGAAGATTCTCCACAATCTAACATAAGTCCCCAAAAATTTGAACTTCAGCATATTATTCAAGATCCTGTCAAAAGCACCATCAAAACAGGATCACCAATAACAAAATGTTACCATATCTGAAAAAATAGAATTTAAAAAAAAACAAAAAAGAAAGTCATGCAATTGCTCTAAAATCTTAGTCACCCTCTACACATTTTGAAAATTTAACTTTCCCATGCTCGAACTCAGGTCTACATCATCCATGTACGCATGAAAATACCCAAGGATTTCTTATAGTAAACATAAATAAGGTCTAACCAGCACTTAATATTTATCTCGGCAAAATATTTCATGGATGATCAAACAATAAATTTTCACCACACAACAATCTAAGTTCAGAAAATCTCTAGACGTTAGAAGTACAAATTAACAAACAAATTAAATATTTAATAAATAGTTTATGAAGGAACCACAAATATTTCAGCACTTACCATACTTTCCAACAATGCCTGCCTTCTTGGTTCGCTTGGTCTGAAAAGCAAAATCAAATGAAGTTAACTTATTAAAAAAATACAAAGTAGAAAAAATAACACAAATGATGTACCCCTGCATCCACAAAAAAAAAACATACTGAGCAAACACACACATGCTATCAACATCCCCAATTAGATTGTCCTCTTCAAAAAATCAAAGACCCTTGGAAATCAAAGCTGACAGCTCATACTTGTCAGTTTTCAGACTTTCTTTTTAATAGTCTTGCACCATTGAAACCCAGAACTCCAGCAACCAATTCAAGATTATATTAAGGACCTCAACCTCTATAAAAATAAAACAAACTGCCAAGCAAGAACTCTAATAGTTCTTTCAAGATTAAGGAAACCAGAAAATACATTCACATTAATTATTGACCATATAGATTCCTGTTTCAGACTTACACATGGTAGTGCTATTTGTCCTTAGTTGTTATTAGTGTAGGCATAATTGCAAGTTGAACACTAATTAGCCTTTGAATTTTGAGCGTGGACAACTGTTTTCATACATCACACAATAGAAATAAAGACAGCTCTGGTTAACAATGGCCTTTAGCTTGCAAGATTTTGAACCCAGATACTGAACAAAACTGCCTATTACTGACTCCACTCAGCACTGATATTCACCATGTTACCAGGAAAATCATAGTGCATTTCCTCTTTCTGATCCCTCATCGAACAAGCACCAAAACTTATGGAGCCTAGAAAATTTAGGAACACAATTTCTACAGTTCCAGAAAACAAGATTCATTCTCGTTCCTCTTCCGTGAAACTTAGTTTTGCCACTATTCCCATAAGTAAAAGCTCAGCCTTCTTTTTTTTTTTTTTTGGGGGGGGGGGGGGGGGGGGGGGCGGGGGGCGGGGAGCAGGAACAAAATAGAGGCGCAACCTTACAAATCCCAGAAACCACTTTCCAGGGGGAAAACCCGGAACAAGATTCAACTACAGATTAAAGCAAGAAGACAAAGTAAGAAAACGTCTTTTTTCAAAGTTTTTTGAAGACAGATTTTCCATCTAACAGGACCATCAACAAACGAAGAACAATAAAATCTTATATACACACCTAATGCTTATACGCAATCAGCAGGTTTCCGTACAGATATACATTTTATATATGCATAGATATATAGATATCAAGAAACAAGAAGCGTACCATTGTTGCTGGCCTGTAGGATCTCTTGCTGCGGAGAGGAAGGAAGCGGCAGCGGGAGTGTAAACAATAGAGCACCCTAGGGTTTCTATTAGTGTCGGATTTTATAGGAACTGAAATGACCAAATTAGTTGGGCTCAGATAAATTGGACCTCCATATAATTGGAGCCCATTTCGACAAACCCAAACTCATTAACATTAATTTGGTTCATATATATATATATATATATATATATATATATATATATATATATATATTTCTATATTACATCCGTACCCTTCATTTATACATTTTTTATTTACATATCAACCTTTAATTAAATACCAAATTTTAGTTTTAATTCAATGACTTATAGTTCTAGAATGTAATTTGAATCCAAACAAATAAATAATTCAATTACATTAGAATAATTTATATTTTAAATAAATTTTTAAATTAAAATTAATAAAAAAATAAGTAAAATTATATAAAATCTTAATATTTATCCAAAACTTTGAGATTTTAATTTAAAAATTGATTATATAAATAAAAATTTATTATATAAATTTATTAATTTACATATTTATAAATTTTTTAAAATTCAAATAAATTTTAATTTAATTTAACTTAATAAATCATAATTCAATTTATCACGTAAAAATTCAAATGACAACATAAAATGAACACCAAAATTTTATAAGATTTTTAACTTTTTATTTGGTATAAAACTTTCATCTTACAACTTTCTATTACATAAACATAACTGTTATTTTATTAGTTTATAATTTATAAATAAAATTAATAAAATTTATTATATAAAATTTTAAATTAAAAAATATTAATATGAATTTTTAATTAATGTATTCTTTTTAGGATCTCAATTTAAAAATTATAACATACAAAATATAAATCTCTTCAGTATAACTAATCCAAAAATAAAATCTACCCGAAAAATTAGATTAACCCAGATTGATCCCGTACTCAATTCGAATAAGTCTCCTTGAGGCTACATGAACCAAAGTTTAAATTCAATTTCTTAATCAAATGGATGATATCAAAATCAACGGAGTCAAGTTAAAAACATCAAATTGCAATCTTTTTAATTATTTTCTTTGCTCATATTCCAAAGAGAGAAAACCGAAATGCATTAGGCTATCTTCTTCCAGGCAAAATAAGAGTAAAAGGAGGCTCGATCCAGGTTCAAAGTCCCTTTCATGTTTCTTCCATGCCCAGCAAAAAGTGCAGAATCATGAAATCATTTAGACAAAAGAGCCTGGAACCATAGAAAATGCTAGCAAGACAGCAATATGGTCAATTCTTGACGGCACCCAGATCAATCTACCAGCTCATCTAATAATTCCAGAAGACCTCTAGTGATCCCTAATGTGTACCAAAACTTTAAGTGAACCAAGAAATTCGAAATTCGAACTATTTGTAGTAAAACTCAAGAGTAGTGAAGAAACAAGCCACTATGCTCTGTTCAATAAATTTTACTGATGGGCACAAATCAATCTACAAAGTGTCCAATACTTTCAAGAGGCCAACAGAATGTTTATATTAAACAAAAAGGATATTTAAACCTCACTTGAAAGATCAAGACATCTTGATGGGGATTCAAAGATGTAATTTCTTGAGGACATGAACTACAAATCCACCAAGTCAAATGTCTCAATTAAATTAGATTCATTCTGCTGGTAAATCTTTTCAAACATATGCTTAAGTTTTCTGTGCTGAAACATTTCTGCCAAAATTTTATCCTCAGATATGGCCGGCACAGTTTTCTGCTGCTCAGCTTTCCTGTCATTAGGAGAGAACACCAACTCAGACATCCTGCGTTTCTCAGCTTGTCGATTGAATTTATCCTCTTCCATTGTCCCGGTTGTGATTAGATGGTAAACGTAGACAACTTTTTTCTGCCCAAGCCTATATGCTCGGCTGATAGCTTGTCTTTCCACAGAAGGGTTCCATGCGACATCAAGTAAAACAACCCTTGAAGCCCCAACAAGACTTATTCCCTCAGAACAAGCCTTTGTTGATGCAAGTAACACTTTTACTTCGCTTCCTGGATCATTAAAAACTTTAATTGACAATTGTCGTTGCTTCACATCGCGAGCTCCATCCATGTATAGCACCTCCTTACCCTGAGTCCAACCCAAACATGTTTTGAGCTGGTCTTTAATTAAGGCCAATGGTTCAAGGAATTGAGCAAATACTAAAACCTTTTCACCAAACACCTGACTAAGACGAAGGAGTTCAAAGACAAATTTTGTTTTGACTCCAGCATCAGGATCCAATCTAGACCTTTCTAGCTTACTCCTTTCAACAGATAGCTCCTCTTGCTCAGGATGCCGCTCAGACAATAGAGAAGGATGGACAGAGAGCAAAGAAACATAGACATCAAGACAAATTGCATTCTTTGTTTGTTGAAGGCCAGTGAGGAGGCTCTTCTGCAAATGGGCTGGTCTTAAAACAACCATAGAGTGCCTCAAACCAGGAAGACTTTCTTGAAGTATTTTACCTTTATGTACATGCACAAATGGAGCAACTATAGCTCTAACCTCTTTCAGTCTCTCACCTTTCAGTCTACCATCAGCAACTTTCCCAATTGAACTAGTCAGAGAGGCCCATTTCTCTTTTGCTTCATTTCTGGTGCGACTCTGCTTTTTATGATCTCTACGGTGTCTGGATGAGATCTTGTCCCCGAACTTTGGCATTACCAAGCAGAGTGTATTAAAAAGCTCATCAAAATTATTTTGGAATGGAGTTCCTGAAAGGATAATTCGCCTATCTGTTTTAATCTTTGATAAAGCTTTCCACATACAAGTTTGGTCATTACGTGGTGTGTGCCCTTCATCAAAGATAAATAGACCAGGAAGCTCAAGGAGGATTTTCCTGACCTTCTCATCTTTAGCTTTATGTCGACCTTTACCCTTCTGAGCTTTGCCTTTATCTGTATCATCATCTCCAGCAAGTGTTTCAAAAAGTCTGTAGCTGATGCCCAGGATGCCCCCATCCTTCTTCCAAGAATATAATTTCACCATACGAACAGCACTCACATTCTTCGTCCCATTTTTCGTTTGTCTAAGGTAACGGACAACCCTCTCATTTTCATTCCCAGAAAACTCAGGTTTATTCAGATTGTGAAAGGAAATGCCAACCTTCCACTTTTTGATCTCTTCTTCCCAGGTAAGTAGCATGCTACGAGGAGCAACAATGACTGGCCTGCATGTTGGGTACACCTTCATGTACGTTTGGAGGAAGACTATGGTGAGACGGGTTTTCCCCGTCCCAGGAGCATGTGATATGATGCAGCCACTCCCACCATAAAAGCTGGTTGGGATTTTCAACTTCTCAAGACTAATTCCTCCTGCTATATTGTTCCATATGAACTCAAAACCTTCTCGTTGATGGGGATACATACTATTCTTCACACCAGGAATCATGTCCCATACTGTACCTTGGCCAATGGTGTAAGGATCAATTACAGACATAAACTCACAATCAGAGTTGTGGCCGTGAAGATCATCAAAGATAGAGTTATCCACTGTGTCAGAGTCCCTTCTGTCCAGTCTTCCCCACAAATTTGTACCCTGCAGAACGTAAAACAGGTTCCAAATACTCAGTTCTCATTTTATTGCCTATATGAAGCAGTTAATCAGCAAGTACTGAAACCAGATAACAGCGGCAAAAAGTGTGCAAAAGAAATTTATAGATTTCATCTCAAATTGTTCAATGCAGCACACTGAGCAAGAGTTGCAAAAATCTGAATTAAGAATATGAATGTTTTTGGGTCATTTAGCTCATTTGGCTATGTAATTCTAGTTGGAACTTATAAGAACCAACATACTAGCATCAAAAACATTAATAACACAGCAGAACAATGTAAATGACTGACCTACATCAATCATGTATAGATCCATTTACATTCATACAACTACTAATACATTTAATATTATTCCTAAACAACAAACACTTTCCAACCCCAATTATAAGTGGAGGCTGAATTTTCTATATGGCTCAAGCCAAAAAGTGATTTTTCATCACAGGGAAGCAGACACTAAACACTATACCTAAACAAGTTACCAATTACCTATGTATTCCTACTATTATGATTGTAAGAGATATTTTAGTTCAGTAGATTTCACACAATAGAACATGAATAAAACAGGACCTTGTCACTTACAAAAGATGGCACAATGTATTTGACCTCCTGTTCCACAAAGGAGCAAAATTTGCATTTGACACCTATTTCTTCGTCAAGAACAAAAAAATGACTCCCCTTTCTGCAGAGCATTGCAGTATTCAATTCAGTATCCAGACAACCAGCATCTTCATTTTCAACCTGCTCATCAACATGAACAATTTGAGCTTTAGTTGTATAAGCAATATTGATACGGCAAATTCACTGCCCAAAGTACTCAAAACTTTATATATCTGACAAGATTCACGTCCAGTAGCAGCACAGATCTGTAGCATTACTTATTGGCCAACGCACAAAGAATTCAAAAGATTTATGTACGCTTAAAAATTTTCAATATCGATGCTACCAAGTAGTACCTGTTATATGCCCAACATCTAACAGATATACATCAAGATGAGAAAGATAACTTAGACGTTCTATGCACACATGCAGGTAACTAGACAAATTTTACACCTCAGAAAACTGTGCATGTTTCTGTCTATACATTAGGGCTTGGCCTGCAAGAAAATGTACCTTCGGAAGTGTGTCATCCCAAGCTTACTAAATTAAAAATAAAAAATAAAAAACGCTAAGCCAACAGAGAAAACTAATTCAAATAAAATGCTTAATCAGAAAAGGAGGGAGTTCAATCCAAACTAAATGATAGAGAAACATAGAACATCGAATGCATACAAACGAAAGGAAGAAGGAACTGGCTTCCTATTTACTATGGAATGGATGTTAACCAGAAGTAAGATCGGAGTACAAGAAATACAGCATTATGCAACAACGAGGATATGTAAAACTCACAATTACATTGGATAATGCATAAAATGTAATCTTTTCTTCTTCTTCCTCTTCTTCTTCTTTTTTCTCAATCATATGGCCTACTAAAACAAAACTGCTGAGTGCACAGATAATCCAGATACAAAACAATTAAATATTCCTTCAAAAAGAAGAAAATTTTACATCATAATAGTGCCAATTATTTTCCATTTATGGTCAAACGAGACATTATGCTCATTCCTTGTTATATTAACAGACCTTACAAGCAAGCCTCAAAATCCAGAATGCCAATGTACATTTACCTTCGTTGATCAAATACTGCTTCATCTAGATCAAAAAGCGGAAAGGATAGAGAGAGTAGACAAGGAAAATTAAGTTGCCCAAGGCTACCATCAATTGTTAGAACATATTTGAAGAAGTCAATTGAAGAAATAACAGGGGAAAATTAGTCTAAATGCTAACTTACCATATTAGAAGCACCAGAATCGATCTCACATGATATGCGAGCCAAGTCTGCCTCTTCCCAAAGTTTATCCAATTCTTTATCAAACTCTGATTTCTCAGGCGGACTTGACTCCTCAGTTCCAAAAGTAAACTTCAATGGGAGGGTTGGCTCAATGGCTAGGTAGCTTACTTCCTGTTTTGGAATCTTATCCATAGGTGAAGCAGTCTCTTCTGGCAGCATATCATCCTTGTGCAAGATGGAATTCACAACAACCTTAATAACATCATGCGTGTTAAGCTTACATGCGTGGCGCTTTTCCTTCTTTTTACCAACCTTTTGCAGACATCCATCATCTTCTTCATTAGACATAGTTTCCTGACCAGTGAGATGAGCTTCATCATTGTCAACACTCTCTCCATCATCTTCACTATTATCATCCACTGACAAGTCAACCAGCTGATGATCAATGCAAAGTGGGCGACTCATACTCCCAAGTTTCATTTTTCTCAGTCTGGATGTAAAATGTGATCTAGTACGTCTTGCTACACAATGGTTCTCTTGGCTAGTACTAACAGAATTGTTGTTGTCCTCATCACCACTGTTCCCACTGTCATTGTCTGAATCAATGCAGATGGTTGGTCCAAACTTCCGCTTCACTCCAACTTCAACCTTTTCTTCCTTTCTATTCTTATCAGTTCCACTCTTAAATACCTCAATTTCTTCATCTTCATTGCCCTCACTATAGGATCCTGACCCTTCAGACCTTACAAAGTAATCCTCATCACTGGAAGCATCATTATCATCTTCACTACTTGTCTCTGATTCATCCAAATCATCTGCTGAAACATCATCATCAGAAGAAGAATTTGTTTCCTCACTCCCTTGCAATGATCCAATTTGTGAATGCTTCCTGCCTTCTACCCCACTACTCTTCCTTCCATCAGCATTTGATCCACCCAGGCCACCATTCTCATTCGAAGAAATCACCGGAACCCCACTCGTGTCATAAGAAGCATTGAGGACATTAGTCACCACACCCTCATCATCAAGATTGTCATCAATTGAAATAATAGCTCTGCCTTTCTCATCTCTCAATCCCACAGATTCCAAATCCTGTTGACCTAAAAAAATCACGTCATCCTCACCATCATCAACCACAATTGGCCCCCTTCCCTCAGAACTTTCTCCATTCTTACCCCAAGGATTCTCAACATCCAAAGATTTTTCAGAAGCAGTAGCTTCTTCATCCAATGCATCCAATTCAATCTCCTCCACAGTAGCCACCTCCTCCTCACAACAATTAGAGCCAGCTAAAAATTTACTATCTATGCCATGATCAGACCCTAAATCCTCAGTCACCACATTAGCCTTTTTTCCCTCATCACATACCTTATGTGATCTACCACTCTTAACTCTTCTGTCTTTACTCTGGCCTGTAGAGTTAGCACCATTGTTTTCCTCCTCCTTCTTTTTCTCAAAGTAATCCTTGTAAAACTGAGCTTCTCTGAGTCTTGTCCTTCTTGAAATAGGTTCCGCCCAATCAAGCATAATTACCTCAAGATTCAAACTTTTTCCCTCTATCACCGTTCACGAATCAAATAAAATCGAACCAAAGTTAGTAAACAGAAAACCCAACACATAAACCCAGATTTACCCCAAGTATCCATGCACACACACAAACCCATACAAATGTATGCACATACGTAAGCAAACAATGTATATAAATATACAGCAAAATAAAACATGTAGTGGAGAGAGACAATGCTAACGATACTGGAGAATTGAGGAGTTCCGTGTATCATAAATTCAAACCAAAGTCAAGACACAATCATCGCACGCACACAAAATCACGTATAGACACAAACACAGAGACTAACATGGGTACACAACGCAACATTGTGGTTTTCTTTAGGGACGAACATGGTGACTGATCAGTTACCATGCACGTGCGTCCCATTCTCCCCGCACGAGATAAAACAGAGACAAATCGGCAAGGAAGGTGGCTACAATCCCACAAAGATAACATCTCATTCAAATAACAGAATTGAATAGCATTTATAGATAGAGAGAGAGAGAGTCACCTGCCGCAATGATGGAGAGTTGCAGGCCGAGAGAGAGAGAGAGCTAAAGGGCGGGAACAAATGCATGTACAGGCGATCACAGGCGAGAAAGCAAAGGAACCGCCGAGTTATTTGTTTGTTTTTGGGTTTCTGGGTTCTGTCAAAAGACTTACATGGAGTTTACTACTGACGACTACTACTTTCATCTTCGTAGATTGTCAAAATACCGAAATTGCCCTTTGTTCCGGAGAACCCAAGGGGCTTTACCGGGGAAGCAGCAATCTTCTTTAATGGAAAACATTCAATTATTTTATTTTAAAAATTATAAGATCATAAATGAAATATAGAAATATTAGTTAATACACTACAGAATTATATTATTATTTAGATAAAAATTTTAAATTGAATTCAACCTATTATTAATATGATCTATAAAAATATTTGATCATTTATTCTATTTATATTTATGTTATTTGAATAAACATAATTTAAATTATTAATTTAAATTAAATTAAATTTTATTAAAAATTAAATATTTGTGAAATTGAAGTTTTCTTTCAATCAATTTTTCACTTCAAATTCATCGAAAAAACTTTCATAATTTTTTGAGCATTAAAAATATTTTTAAAAATTATATTAATTTTTAAAAAATTAAAAAAATATAAAAATATTTAAATTTAAATAATAAAATATAAATTTATTTGAATATATTTTAATAATAAAAATATTCTTATTAATTTTAAATTAATATTCAATTCAAAATCAAAATTAGTATTTGTTAAAAATAAAAATAAACATCACGATTCTCTTAGTTACTTTTAGTATAAATGAAATTTTAAATTTTTTAATTAAATTTTAATTTTTAAAATATCTTTTTAAATAAATTTAATTTATTGATTTTATTAAATTTAAATTTAAATAAAAATAGTTATATTTTTGTTAAAATTATTTTTATAAATTTTAAAATTTTAATAAGATATTTTTTTGCAAAATTAGTATTCAAAAACATAATTTTTTTGTATTAGTAACTTGAATATTGCTTTAATGAAAAATTTTCAATCAAAATTAATTGTAAAATATTAGAATTTATTTGAAGAGTTTGATAAGAAAGAGAATAAAAGCTAAAACTTTAAAGAAAAACATCTCATGATCTAAATTTCATGCTGAAATTTTTAACAAGAAATTAAAAAATATTTTAGTAATTTATAATATTAATAAAAAAATAAACTATTAATTTAGTTAAATTATGAGATATCATAGTCTCATTAAAAATTTAATACAACTCAAATTAGCATGATCCTAATTCAAATTTTAAAAGATTATTTTTTATTTAATTTAAAATAATTATAAATTAAAATTATATAAAATCTTAATATTTATAAGATATTATCATTCAAACTCTTATATATAAAAAATGATAAAACTAACTTTAATTTATTAATTTGATTCAAACCAAACTTTCACTTAAAAAATTTTTAAAAAATTAAAAATATTTTAATACTTTAAAAATTATTTAAATAATTTTTTATTTTATTTTTGAATCATTTTTTAATATTAAATAATTTTTATATAAAATTTATTTTTTATAAATTTTTAAAATTTTTGCTATAAATTTTAAAATATTTTTTTAATAATAAAAAATTTAAATTTTTACAATAATAAATCAAATATTTTTTACATTTGTAAAAAATTTTTAATTGTTTTTATAAAATTAAATTTTAATTTATTTTTAATATACAAATTTAATTAATAATATAAATCAATATAATTTTTAAAAATTATATTTAAAATTTTTAAAATTAATATTTATATATATGGCTTGTTTAAAAAACAATTTACTTGTTTTGTTTTATTCTATCTATTAACCACGAAGCATGGGTTACTCGAGTTGTCGAATCCAAGACAGTCATAATCAGACTTCAAGTACCTGGAAGCCGTCAAAATTCCCTTGTCAACATCCATGTCTATCACTTCCTGTCTGTTTTGCCGCTATTTGTCAAATTTGCTTCTATTTTACTACCTTTTCACATGCCAATTTTGGCAACAAGAAGTTGAAGTTCTCAAAATATCTTTAAAATAATTTAAATTAATTTTATATATTTAATTATAAATTATTTTACTAATAATTTATTTTTTTTTATAATTTTTAATAGTATATTTATCAAATTTGCTTCTATTGTTACCTTTTCAAATGCCAATCTTGGCAACAACCGGTTAAAGTTGTTAAAATATTTTTAAAATAATTTAAATTAATTTATATGTTCAATTATAAATATATTTTTGTTAATAATTTCTTTTTATAATTTTTCATAATATATATTTTTTAAAAAATAATATTAAAATTTAATTTTGATAATTATAATTTAATTTTTTTGATATAATAAAAAATCTAAGTATTTTAATTTAAATAATAATATTTTTTAAAATTAAATAGTATAATCAAATTAAAAATTTTAAATCAAATTTGTTGAATAAAAATTTAATTTAAATATTTTTATAAAAAATTAGTAGTAGAATTTAAATAAAAATTAAAATAAAATATCATAAACATAATTGCTTAAATTAATATTTTATTGTATAAAATAAAAAATATAAATTTTTTTAATATCTAATTTTTTACTTATACTTTAACAATAATTTATATTAAATTTGTGTTTGAGTACATTGATTTTATGATTATTTATAAAGATTTTCATAATTATGTATAGAGATTACAACTGTTTTCACCAAAATAGATACAGCAAATTTCAACCAATGAGTCAGGTTCAGAAATTTTTGATTTCTTCTTTAATAGAAATGAGACAATAATGAATTAAAACTTACATATAAGTTAATAATATATTTATATTTATATTAATTTTAATTTAAAATTTAATTTAATAAACTCTAAAATAAAGATTTAAATAAATATTAAAAAAATTCAACTTTACCCACTTTGTAATTCAAATGCCAAAATTTAAATTGATTCAATTGAACATTCCATTTTTTTTAATTTTATGATAAAAAATTTTAAGTTGCACATATACAAAGATACATTCAAGTTACAAATAAGAAAAATTTATTTTCTAACATTAAAAATATTTTTTAAAAATTATATTAAAAATTTTAAAAAATAATTTATCAATTTAAAATTATTTAATTTAAGTGATAAATTTAAAATAAAATATAGATTTATTTAAATTATTTTAAAGATATTTTAACTACAAAAACATCTTTAATTTTTTATAATTGGTTTAAATTAATATCTAATTTAGATTTAATTAATATTTGTGAAATTGATATTTTTGAAATAAAATTATTTAAGGGTAAAAATTATATAAAAAACTAATAGTTATCTCATGTTATACATCAAATTTTATATCTAAAAAATAATAAATTAATTATTAATTTAAACTAAATTAAATTTTATAAAAAAATTTAACAATTATACCTATTCAAATTAAGATATTATACAATAAATTTTGATTTGATATTTTCAATATGTAAAGTAATATTTAATTTATTGAAATATATATATTTGTATTATCAAAATTTTTAAAAAAATTACAAAATATTGATCTTAAATAAAAAATTATTCAATTTTAAGAGACAAATTCAAAATAAAATATTTGATATTTAACAATAAAACAGAAAAACAAAGTGATAATTTCTTCGCTCTGATACCATTTCTAGCCTAGGTTACTAGTGACAGTTTCAGAGATGAGCTAAATTAGCAATAACTTAGAACTACTAAGGCAAATATGGAGAAGCAGTAAAAAGTGAAAGAAAATAGTAAAAGAAAAAAATAAAGTGATAATGAAAAAATAATACTGAAAAGCATTAATAAAAAAAATAATAATAGTAATAAAATTAAAGCAGTATTGAAACAGTAATGAAACTTTGAAATATTGAAATGATATTTCATTTCATGCCGATATTGGTTAAGGAAAGCTTACAGAAACGTTCCAAAATTTTGCTTCTAATTTGTAATACAGAAAAAACTTGCTCATACAAAATGAAAAGATCAAGACAAGTTCGACCAAGGGAAAGATCGAGACAAGTTCGATCGATAATGGATCTTGTGAGAAATATTGTCTAAGGGAAAGGTCTGAAAGAGAAAGTTTTGAAGGTAAAGGTCTTGATCTTGAAGGGAAAGGTATTGGTATTAGGGAGAGAGCTTTTGAATGTCTTATGAACTTGCTCTTGCGCTTCTTCCGTTTCTTCCTTTTATAGTGGAAGAGTCTTGATGTTCTTGCGGAGTAAGTTTCCTCGTGATTTCTGTGCTTTGATGTGTTTTTGTCCTTTCGATTCATTTTTCTTATCTTGATATATCTTGATGTGTCCTTGATGTGTCTTTTATCCTTTTTGATTCTTTTTCTTTTGTCTTTTGATTCTTTTTTTCTTATCTTGATGTGCCTTGATATATATCTTGATGTGCCATTTGTCCTTTTTTGATTCTTTTTCTTTTGTCTTGATGTGCTTTGCCGATTTCTTTTATCTTGGTGAGGTGTCTTAAAGGTATTGGAAACCCTTTAATCTTAACAGCTCAGCTTTTCTGTTCAAAAAAAAAAGTAGTGAGTGAAGACCGTAAGATGAAGTCTTCTTTTGTGCTGGCATTAATCCTCTCGTCCCTGCATCATTGACTCTATGCTTGCACAATCTTCATCGCTTGCTGTTGTGTTGAATAATATGTCATTTGCTTCTAATGTGTCTTCATATCTTGGAACGGTAGATTCATGCTGAATTTTTGTGGTCCCCAAGTCTTGTTCATTCTTCCTTCTGCTAACAATGTTCTGTTAGCCCACCAGCTGGGATTAACTCTGGAAATAAGCCTTCTCATGATCATCTTGTAAAACTCTTTATTTTCCATGGTTGAAAATTCTTGAAGAGCTTGATTAGATATCATGTCTTCGGTTGCTAAAATGAAAATCTGATGGAGAGAAGGTTCTTTCGTGAGGCCATATGATTGTAGTATTGTTGATACTATCTTGATTAATGTTGATCCTTCGAGATATTTTAACTATGAAAACATCTTTAATTTTTCATAATTGATTCAAATTAATATCTAATTTAGATTAAATTAATATTTACAAAATTAATATTTTTGAAATAAAATTATTTAAGGGTAAAAATTATATAAAAAACTAATAGTTATCTCATGTTATAAATCAAATTTTATATTTAAAAAATAATAAATTAATTATTAATTTAAACTAAATTAAATTTTATTAAAAAATTTAACAATTATACCTATTCAAATTAAGATATTATATGATAAATTTTGATTTGAAAATTTTAATATATAAAGAAATATTTAATTTATTAATATATATATTTGTATTATCAAAATTTCAAAAAAAATTCACAAAATATTGATCTTAAATAAAAAATTATTCAATTTTAAGAGATGAATTTAAAATAAAATATCTGATATTTAACAATAAATATATCCTTAATTTTATACTAATTTCAACTAAAGTCTAATTTATATCAAATTAATAAATTAAGATATATTTATTATTTTAAATATAAAATTTAATTGATAATATGAATTAAAATTTAAAATTTTTATTTAAATTAAATTAAATTTAAATTTAAAATTTAAATTTAAAATACATTAAATTTAAAGTTTTTTTTAAAATTTACTCTTAAGATTTTTTTTATTGTTTAAACAAATAATCTTTAAAAGATGAAATATTTTCCTTGTGTACATCGGTAATTATTTATTATATTTATTTTGATGTTACTTGATTTGACTTTTCATTTACAGTATGTTTGGTTGGTAGGAATATCAATTCTTTTTCTATTTTATTTCGTATGGAATTACTTTTTTAATATTTGATTCATTATTATCACAGAATTGTAATTCCTTAAAGAATTTCTATTCCTTGAAAACCCGGAATAGCTACTCCGAAGTGAACCATCGGAATTGCTATTCCATGAATACAAAGAATTGCTATATTTTTCTATTCTCAACATGCCTTTGATAAAATTTTTAAATTACTATATATATAATAACTTTATTTTTTAAAAATAATTTACTAAAAAATAAAAAATATTATTATCAAAATATTAATTACTATTAATATTAATTTTATAATATTAATATTTAAAAATAAAAAATAATTATTAACATATTATTTAGTTAATATTATTTTTATAATAATAACATCTTTTTTATTTTTTAAATAATTTATCCAAAAAAATATTACTTTTATTAAAATATTAATTAATTTTAATTTTAATTTTATAATATTAATATTTAAAAATAAAATAATTATTAATATATTATTTAATTAATACTATTTTAATAAAAATTAATTAAATTATAATTAATTTAGTTGAAGGGTATACTAGTCATTTAAACTTGTTTCAATTACTTTCCTAGTTTATTCTTTGATGAACCAAACACATGAAAACGAATTCATACTCTATTCAATTCCAATAAACTAAACATAATAATGCTTATTTTTTTCTATTTCTTCTCTTTTTTATTCTCAAAAAATATTTTTTTTATTTTTTTTATTTTATTGCATGAACTAAATATGTCATTAAAATATTATTATTATCTTTAAAATAAAAAATAAAAAATATATAAATTTAATCATATCAATAGGTCAACAAAATCTCACGGTGGGATTACGCGACCGTATTGTAAAGTTACTACACCAGCTAGCTACCTAATAGCAGAAAGGAAACAACGCATGCGCGGAGGGCCCACTGATTAGCGGCTTAAATGCCGAAATCATCGGCTATTTTTCAAACCTCCCAGTACCAGGAGTCAAGGAAGCCAAAACAGAAACACCCAAAAAAAAAAAAAAACCAAAAAAAGGAAATATAATAGGAAAACGTTACAAAAAATCCAAAATTACCTGTCATCACGAGAACAACTCATTTGTTGTATTCTCCAGATCGGGAGACACTGCAAGAGGCTCCGTTCTGGTCTCCTCGGTCGATACAATTTCCTGCATTGTATGCAGATCTGAACCGGGATTCAAAATCCCACGATCTTCATTTTGTTTCTTTATATTGTCTCTTTTAAGTTTGATTTGAATTCTGGACCCTTGCGCGTTTGGTTTCTAGCTGTCGATTGACCGTGAATGCTTGAATTTCCCGTTTGAGCTAGGACATTATTGTTTGGATCTTGATCGTGGATTCGGAAATCTCCAGTTCTTTTGATATGGCTTGCAGCTCATAATGAACGCGTGATTCGATTCCTGAGCTTGAATTACCTGATATTGTACGGATTTTAAAGTGGAAGGAAGGACTTGGTGTTCGACGTTGCACGGATCTTATCGGCATTTTGAATCTGCTGCATCGTGTATTTTAAATGGCCATTAGTGTTTATAAGTAGTTTCGATTAGATTCCTGTTGGAGGGTTTAATGCCTGAAACCTATATGAGATTGTAGAAGGAAATTTAGTGGTTTTTGAGGCTGAATTTTTTTTCAGAAAAATGGATTCATTATCTGCAGTCAGTGAAGAGCTAGCTCTGATCGACGGACAAATCAATGACATTTTTCGAGCTTTATCGTAAGAGCTTCTGTTTTCTTTCTGTTTATTTTAGTATAGATTTGCAGTGAAACGCTATTAGAATTGCTCAACTTATAAGCTGCATCAGTTATGTAATAGGAAAGCTTATTTGTGCTGCATATATCTGGATGATAAAAGCTTGGCTGAAAAATTCAATGGATAACTGGACATGTTTATTTGTTTGAAGTTTGTAAAGGTGGAAGGTATACTTGTTGCAATATCTCATCCCTGATACATTTATGTTATTTGTTAATGACTGTTTGTAATTAATGTTGAGACTCATTTTTGCTATGATTGCCCAACCATTTGCCTCCCTGTATCATTTACTACATTATATATATATATTTTTTCTTCTGGTTGTAGAAATGGTTTCCAGAAATTGGAGAAAATAAAGGATGTTAATAGGCAGAGCAGGCAGTTAGAAGAGCTTACAGAAAAGATGCGGGAGTGCAAAAGGTATTTTAAAGTGGCTTTTCCATTGAAGTTACTATGTTTTTAGCAACTTTTGATGCCTTGTGAATATGGTTTGCGGCTTGATTGTCTTTTAAGAAATTCTCCTGCTTTTATTCCCAATATAGTCTGAGAGGCTCTGCGATGAGAACTAAGACTATTACTTGGTCCCAGTTACTTGAAACGTGGTCCCTACTTTAAGCCTACTTAATTTGCCTATTCAGTTGTACTCTAAAGGGCTCATAATTCCACAATGGAGCTCATCTTTGGTTGTCGTAATCTTCAAATAGAATACGCCCAGATAATGGATGCTTGCAACTTCTTAGTGTTCTGATGGGGCTTTTATGATGCCGTTTAACATGTTATAAGAGCTAATTGGATGAAGAGAAATAACAAGCAGAAAGTTGCCTGAACAGGTTTGAAGTTTAAAAGTTATGAGAAAGTAAGAATTTTGGTTTGTTTGACTTAGGTTTTGTGTATCAAAAATGATCATGGAGTACGTAACATCCATTTGAGGTAGGAAATACAATTCCATGAAAATTGACTGGGATGGGAACTTGTTGTCCTCCAATTCTTCATTTCAGAAATGATCGTGTTAGATGTATATCATATTTAGAATGTCTACAAAAATGTGGATATGCTCTTGAACCCTTCAAATTAATGGAAAAATTAGAAAAAGTGGACAGGTGCCTGCGTTAGGGACACGCCAACATCTGTCATCCATACTTGAACCCCAGTGACATGGTATTATTAAGAAGCTTAAATTTGATAGTACATTGTCTATCAATAGTTTGTAGATCTTGACTAGGGATGGTGAAATGATTTGTTGTGGAATGGGTCGACCAGTGGTAAAACTGTGTTGCATCATAAATGGCCTAAATATGCAAATAAAAACCATGTGCCATGTATTTCTTTTTGTCTTGGCACACCATGAACCCCTACTATTTGTCATGCTCTATGTTTTTCTCTAATTTCTCTTCTGGCCCCAGAAGTTCTTCTACAGTATATAACTCTATCCCAAAGACTCTTGTTCTATGACTCATCTCAGAGAATGTACAGAAATGTCCCTGTCATGGCTAACTGCCCATTTTTGTTTTAAATAGTGTATTTATGACCTCAGTGAAAGCTGGGTGCTATTTTTTGATGTTTAAACCTGTGTTTCTTCTGTACTCTTTGGAAAGGGGTTAGGATTATTCTATTAGACTTCCTTTCTTATTTTTGAAACTGATCTTTAATTTGATGACTTTTTCCTCCTTTATGTGCATCTCACTGCTGTCATCATAAGAACTTGGGAAAAAAGTTGGATACATTAAGAGCTAAGGTTAAGTAGTTTAACTTTGAGAATTAAGAAACTAGAGCGAGTAAATTTTTGTAGAAAGAACATTCTGTAACATTGTGGCATATAATTGCTAAAGCACTTATATTATACCAATTTGGGGTTATTGCAAGGTTAAGTAGGTTTTCCTGTTATATTATACCAATATGGGGATAATGGGGTGGTTAGGGGTTTGAATTTGGGAGAGGGTGGGAGGAGTTCAAGCTTTGGTTGAGGTTTAAAGTAGGAGGGGTTGCTCTATTAGTTTCTAGCATGATGTATACTATGGAGAGTTAAGGGAAGAATTTATGAGCATGTACAACCTAGCCTCAAACAAGTGTGCTTGAGTGAGTGACTACATCATGTATAGTGATAATGTGGTAACTTGGGATGTGGGGTTTAGGAGGAGGGCACTAGATTGGAAGATGAGTGCCATGGAAGCTTCTTTGAGAAAATATATATGGCATATTTTTATAGGAACGAAATGGAGTCAGTTTTTTCGGAGAGAAAACATAAGGAAATAGTTCACGATGAGAGATTATTACATGATTATCACCAATCAACTTCATATTAAAGCATAGGTAATCTCATGTTAATTAATCCGAAAGACTAGAGTACCTTCAAAAGTAGCTTTTTTTGCATGAGAATCAGCTTAGAGTAAGCCGCTAACTAGTGAAAACCTATAGAAAAAGGGGAAGAACTTGGCTAATAGGTGCTTTCTTTGTGAACAACTAGCATAATTGATAAACCACATTTTGGATTAGTGGATATGGGGGAGTGTCCTAGCATTTATGGATTATTATTGGGTGGTGGCCGCTTTGATGGCGGCTGAGCTATGTGCATCAGGAGGGCTACGCATGCACAGAGTTGGGAGAAAAGTTGTATTAAGATTGTCAATGTTGATATTTTGAACAGTGTGGAATGGAAGAACTGTGAGGGCTTTCTAGGGAGGGAAACCTCTCTCTCTCTCTTCTCTTTAGAGATAAATGGATTAGGTTGTTAGAAGTTTGGGCAACAAGTGAGGATTTTGTAAATGAGGAAGGATTTGTGGTGTTTATATAATTTCTTATCTGTAAATAGTACTCTTATACTCATAAATGGTGCCATTTATAGTAATATAATTATACATGTTTCTGATAAGAAAAAAGGGATTTGAACTTTGGATCTCTTTTTGGAAGAGAAGTGTGCCTACTAGTTGAATGATTCTCGGCCATCATCATTATCATTATCGTGTTGTTCCCAACTAGAATAAAGATAATATTGTCTTTTCAGGCTTATCAAAGAGTTTGATAGAGAAGCGAAGGACATGGAGAATAGAAATGATCCTAGCACCAACAGGATGCTGAATGAGAAAAAGCAATCAATGGTGGATTTTTATAATTGAACTTTTCGTAATGTATGATGTTGTCTCATTTTAAATGCGTGGAAGTCATCTTAATGTTCTTGTCATCTTTATGCAGGTGAAGGAGTTGAATTCATATGTTGCTCTTAAAAAGCAGTAAGTTTAGGATTTAGGAAGTATTGTTTATTGTTGTCAAGAAATTTCATTTCCTCTAAAATTATTACATAGTTCAAGATGTTATATTTAGCTTGTGTTTCCTGGATTAGAAAATTTATCTTAAAAATCAATATATTGATTACTACGTAGTCAATGAATTCAACTTTAAAAATATTAAGGGGCATTGTTCCAAATAAATTGCACTTGATCAGTTGAAATATATGTAGTTTTTGTTATATTCTCTGTTCCTTAATTGCTTGGAAACTTGTTTATTGGATATCCTGCTTGTCTCTCCAATTATTCTCTTATTGCTAAAATCTTTTGTTTGAATCTACATCAGAACCTAATGGTTGCTATAACTGAATAAGTATTCTATCATCGATTTATTTAGTAAACCCTATCTTTCTTTTGGTCAAATTTACTGGATTGAGTAAAACATTGATGATGATGCAGATTTGCAGCCAACCTTGAGAACAACAAGCGAGTAGATCTCTTCGATGGGCCTAGTGAAGAAAATGCTGAACAAAATGTCTTGCTAGCTTCGTGTAAGCTTTTCAGCTTTTGTTAAACATGTTCTTCTTAATTGATTTGTTACTTTCAGTTATTATTTTGAGAAAATGGCAATAACAAACAGAGGAAACATGTATATGAACATACATGTATCTTTACTGTATGAGAATTGTCAGCAGTTATTTCAGATTGGTTCTAAGTCATCTGATTTAACTGAAGTTGGTCAACCGGAAATGTATGAATCATGATGTCCCTTCGATTGGACTTCATATATTTATTTGGTTGGTTCAGCTCATTGTGTGTAATTTTAGATGTTATTGGGGAATGATGCTAGTCAATGTTATAGCACAGGACTTGTTGTGACATATTGAATGTTTGAGTTACAAGTAGAAGAGACAATATTTATTGCAGATTTCCTAGTTTTAAGAAAGAGGACATCCCATGTCTCTCTCTTTATTTGCTTTCACATTCTTTCTCTCTCTGTTGTCCCACTGCTTTGCCTTTCATTTTTATGACGAATGTGAACACTAGATTCTTTGAACTAACAAGTTGGCCGCTGGCATCATGTTTTCAGCATTCTTTTCAAATTAAGCATCTAATTTACCTCTATGTTTGTACTTCAATGATCTCCTGCCTTCAAGATTTGTTTATGCTCCTAGTTCAACATAAAGGTTACTCAGCTTCATGCATACATCAGTTTTCCGAGCAGTAAGGTGTTTTCTTCATGATGCACAAACATAATATGTACTTCCTCTCTCTGTTTCTCAAGTAATTAAGTTTAGCAACTTTCTTTGACATTCCTTTTCATGAGTTATGTGTCTGATCCTGATATTAGCTCATGATGACGTGTAATCTATAAACAAAATGAGGGGTCCAGTTTCCTGAACCATTCTTAATAACATTGATGTGGTTTACATGCCAAGTACTTTCACAGGAAAGCTGTGAAACTTATTTTGTGAGTATCTTAATAGATTTGTTCTAGGTACTTTATGTTATTCATGATGACCCTTACTATACCAGCACAATGAGTTTAAATCTCCTTATATGAAAGAGGCCATGGGCGGTGTCAATGCAAGTAACTGGCAGAGTAATATCTGAGCCATGGAAAAAGTTTCTCCAACAAGCCTTTTTGATGGGATCAGAATTCAAAATATTATGAAATCATAAAGCTGTCTTGTTGATGCATAATACCTAAGTAAAACTGATTGTTCTCATAGTCTTTTAGAATCTTGTCCTGCTTCTGCTGCAGAATAACCTTGCATGTCTGCCAGAAATTTGTCCTAGGCATTGGATCTTGATTTCTTATTTTTAAGTACTTCTTAGCTGGAGTGTATATATTTTTCAGCTATGTCAAATCAACAGTTATTGGATCATGGAAACAGAATGATGGATGAGACTGATCAAGCTATTGAAAGAGGCAAAAAGGTTATCTTCTGTCCCCATTTTAATGTGTAGTTGAAGTTGACTTGTATCCTGCATTTTCTGACTGAATAGTGATCATTTCTAGTGAAACAAAATGATGAACCCTAGTTTTCCATTCGCGCTTTTTATGTGGTCATATTTAGGTTGCTGAAATGAATGGGGTTCATTTTTTTGCTGTAGTAATTCATCTTCAAAACACATGTTTTTTGTCCTGAGATAGCTGCCTGTCTCCCTTCCCCCTCTCCCCTCACCTTCTCTTTCTTTTCTTTGTGCACCTTTGAAGCATAGGATGACTGCTGACTGTCTCTTGAATGAAAATGTCTGAGCCTGATATTTGCAGTTGGGAATATGGTCTATTAAACAGGTTTTGTATTAAAATCAGGCTCTAAAGGATCCCAACTTTTGCCATTGTCATGAATGTAGAATTGTCTTGCTGAAATGTAGCAAGTTAAGGATTTGGATTGCTGTCTAAAAGGTGACATAATGTCCTTAAAATGTTTATATAGTCAGCTCCACTTTTGTTAAATGTGGTGATCACTGTTCATCCCTTGACTGACTGAGCTGCCCTTACCTTCCAAATCAGTGCTTATCTATGTGGTCTAAGTTTTGTTGGTTTGGTGGTTCATTTGTCTGTTGATCCAGGCACATCATTTATCTCCAGTTGAAAATTTTAATTGTTTATAATTGGAGATTTTAATTTGTTGTAATATTACAGCTATCTGTTCTCACTAAACAGGTCTCCGCATATCTGACATAGGCTTGCTTTGAAAATTTTTTCACCTTTTGTTTAATTACTAGCCTTGCCCTGTTAGGCTACCTATAATCCAACATGTTGTTACGTCTGACACTTCCTCAGTTTGTGCCCTCTTTGTGGAGATTAATGTTCATTATCATCATCAATTGTCTCTCTCTCTCTCTCTCTCACACACACACACACACACAACACAGTTTTTGATATCCTTGTAAAATGTAACACATATTGATTAGACTGTATTTGTGGATCTATAGTAGATTGCGTGCACATAATTTTTTATATCCTTGTAAAATGTAACACATGCTGATCAGACTGTGTGTTTGATGATCTATAATAGATTGTTCAAGAGACCATAAATGTGGGAACAGACACTGCAGCAGCTCTGAAGGCTCAGGTTTGTAACTTGAACAAGATTTTAGGAACTTGATATCATTTTACGTATACCCAAATCTTTGTGATTTCGTTTTACCTTTAAGGCAGGAGTATGAGTGTTAAGATATTTTGCTTTCTGATATTCAGACTGAGCAAATGAGTAGGATTGTTAATGAACTGGACTCTATTCATTTTTCAATCAAGAAAGCTTCCAAACTGGTCAAGGAAATTGGTAGGCAGGTTGATCTCTGAAATTTCTTCTTCCTTTTCTTTCATATATCATCTACTAATTCATGTCACCAAATTTAGATCTTTTTTTTTCCTTTAGGTTGCAACTGACCGGTGTATTATGGCATTACTTGTCCTTATTGTCATTGGAGTCATAGCCATCATTATTGTGAAGGTAGTGTACTTTTCACTTTTCTATATCTTACAATCATTTGCCAGTTTATTTGAGAAACTATAAATTTGCTTGACATTCATTATTAAAACTGAAGTGAACTCTCATTTTTCACATAGATCTAGACTTTTTGGCATTCATCATGAGAAAATATTTAGTCATTTTTCCTTAATACTTGCAATTATTTTTCTACTTCAAGTTGGGGAGCATGGTTTGTAACCTAGATCCAATGGATTATTTTATTAAGATTTCTCATAAAAGGTTTTGTTCAGCCAGTATATTAAGAACACTTTTATTTTATTGCTTTGAAATGCAAATTCACATTGATTGTCATTTGATTAGGAAGAAAGAGTGAAATGTCCAACCAGCCCTTTAGTTGGGCTCGTGGATGCTGGCTTGACATTTAAACAAATAGGCGGTGCCGCTTCAAGTTGCTACAATTACTTGCCTGCTAAATTTAAGTGGAAACTAGGAGACGTAGATCCGATCCCCTTTAGGAAACCAAGGACCTAAGGAACATAAAAAAAGTGGAACCTACTAAACCAGATAGCTATATTGTACACTCTTTCATTTCATTTTCAATCCTGTCATAATAAGATGTAATCATGCATCTATAAAGTGCCCTATTGCTTTCTACGCAACCTTTACTCTTTCTGGATCCATTTCACACCAGTATTTGATATGATTTTTCCTTTTGATTAATCCATGGCCAAGGAATGAGTGGGATGTTCCTGCAAACAGATTTAGGATTTAGAAGGCCCATTTATTTCCCCACCTTAGCCTTTTGCAGTACTTTTCTCTTGGACTTTTACCTTTGGATGACACAATTCCAGTGCATGATGTGATTGCTAATTAATGTAAATTGTTTGCAGCTGATACTGGCAATGCCCTGCAATCTTGTCAGACCCTATATCCACTCCATGAGCATCATCTTTTTAGTATATGACTCTTCTTAATTATTTTACTAAGTAGAATTCAGATTTTCATGTGAGGAATAGCTGAGAAGGTAAATAGAGCTTCTTCAACAGTTCATGCGCCTGTTTTCCTCTATCGCATAAGTTGGAAGATAAAAATAGGAATTTTTCATGCCATAATTAATGTAGCTAAATAAATCTTAAAAAATTTGGAGAATTGGAATAGTAAAGAATCCTTGAAAGTGAAGGATTAATTTTTTTCCAAACTTGGGCATGAAATTTTATGTTCAACTTTTAATTATTAGACTGTTTTGCATCATTCAAAACTTTTTATTTGACTCTTGACATTAATTTTATCTTAATTTCTTTTTCCAGCTGGTGAACCCAAACAACAAGGATATCCGGGACATCCCAGGGTTAGCACCACCTGCCTTGAGCCGACGTCTTCTTTGGGATTCAAATTAAGCAGCCCTAGAATTGGACCACCCCATGAGTTAGTCAAAAGATCTGCATTCCCCATCAAATGGAACAGTATCATAGCTTATGATACCGGCTTGTGGATCAATGTTGGGGAAACAATCTGATTGCAGGAGTGAATTTATTTAAGGTAGTGCTGCAGCAGAAGATTTTGTCAGATTTCACCAAATGCTGCTTCCGTCGAAGTCTTTGTTGTTGATTGGTTGAATAGCTTACGTTGACCGAATTGACCGAATTGTGTATCATTCTATTGTTGTTCCCCTCGATAAAGAGATTAATCCTATTGGGGAGCAGAAAGAGATGTGTATTGATAATCCTGTATGCTAGCAGTTACTCTATTTCTCTTCTGTACTGCTGGAAATTGATTCTGTTTACAATCAAGCTTGTTTGCCAATACAGATGATTTATTTTCTCTGGTGTTCTGCAGCCTTCATAGACTTTAGGAATCATGCTGAATGAGTATTTGGAGTGCTGGAAATTTGGTGACATCACATAGCAGTAACAAGCTTGTTTTTGCAAATCAAGAGGTTCTCACACAGAAAACAATTCCAGTTACTGTATCACCCAATTGGTAGTAAATTTCATTTTTCAAACTAACTGGTTTATTACTGGAGTTCACAAGTTTAAACATGTCTCAATAACTTTTTGACCAACTTTTATTAAAAATTAATCAACGTTTTTAAATAATATGAAAAAACTTTATAGTAAATATAAAAAATTACTAAATATATGTATTTTTTAATTTAAGTCTTATTGTATCAATCGATTTAATTTTATATTAAATTTTTTAGTTTGGATTCTTTTGAAAGAAAAAATAAAAATTATAAAATATCAAGTTTTTTCTCTTTTATCTAGTTCTTTAGTCCGTCTTCAACGAAGACAATAAAACGATATTTTATCATAAAAAATTATTGAAATCTTTTCCAATGAAACAGTAAATTGATCTCTTCGATTTGGTGCAGTACTGTAATTACATCAAATTGGTGTAATTTTAAAATAATTTTTACAACATGAAAAGTATAATTATTTAAAAAATATATAAAATTTATTGTCAGTTTAAGTTTATACTGAAGTTTTATTATATTAAATTAAAAAATATTTACATAATTTAAAATAAATTATAAAAATAAAAAAATTCATGATTTGAAAGAAAAGCCGAGTCTTATCGTTTGTCCAATCAATGGCCCGTTCCCCATCCGTCCATGCACGTTGACTTGTTGGTCATCTGCATGCTCGCTTGTTTCGGTGCATGAACCGAAGACGGGTTTCTTCGTCTAGACCATAACCGATTCAGCGTCTTTTCTTTCTTATCGAAGATTAGATTCTAATCTCTTTCTGTTGGAAAATCGACTGGCCTTACGCCTTTCCTTCCGTTACAGTGTTTACGCGGTGGTAAAGAAGCCAAAAAGAAGAGCCTTCACGTGGGAGAAAAATCCCCACGTTTCCATGGAAACTGCATTGCTAGTTCGGCGAAGGGGACGAATCCCCGCAGACACGGTTTCTTTCTTTACGTTTAAGGAACAGTCACTAGATACTTCCTAATTAAGAGATCTCCTTTCTTAACTAAAATAGTCATGAAACTTAAAGTTTTCTATTTAATTTCAAAATAATTAATTAAAAAGTTAATTTAAAATTATATTTATTTTTAATTTAAATTTTGATATAGTTACATTTGATTAATTATACATATAATTTTTATTATTTAAATAATTATTAACTCAAATAATTGTAAAAAATTACCAATATTTTTTATTAAAATATATTTAAAATAATTTAAATAAATTCATACTTGAGTTTAGATCAATATTTTAAATTTATCTATATATAGTTACAGTACTTCAAAATTCTATTTTTTTGTTGAAATTTGAATATTTCTTTTTTACATTTATGAAAAAAATTTGTTATAATTTGAATAGTTATTTTTACATTTATAAAAAAATTAAAATTAAAATTAAAATTCATTGAATAAACATCACAGTTTAAGAATCATTGATTTTTTTTACAATAAATATTATAAAAATCAAATTACATATACAACAAAAATTATGTATTATTTTCTTCATAAAAAGCAGTTTCTTTTATTCATCAATTTTTATATTTTTAATAAAATTAAATTGACTTGTCATGTGACGGGTTAAAACCTATTATTTTCTAATGAAACTCATAAACAATAAAATCTAACAAGAAGCAAATAACCTTTAAAGGAAAGGTATATAATTGATAAATGTTTCAAATTTATATTAATTATATTTTTTAAATATATAAAAGTAAATTTATTAACTTAAAAACGCCCTACCCGAAAAAGGGTAATCAATTTTTTTTAAAAAAAATGAACATAAAATGAAACTTTTAAAAAATTAATGAGAAAATAATTCTAAGTATAATAATTAATAATTCACATGCATTCCCTAGTCTTTGGGATTCTTAATGTTAGGTGTATTGTCAAATCAATATGGAAATTTCTAATTTTTATAATTTAATAAAGTATTTAATTCCAAGACCATCACTTTAATTTTCAATATTCTAGATTGTACCATGACTAGTACTATGAATTGATTGACTTTTCATCTTAGTCCTAGTTAAATACGACTTAATTAATGTCGGTTAATTGCCAACAAAAGGTGTTAGGGTTTGGTAATGAACTAGAACTTTTAGGTGAGAAAATAATGATAAAGGTTTGGATTGAGGCCCCATAGGAAGGCTCAAGGAAATTGCTTAAGTTAAAGGTCATAATTTATCACATAATTAAAAAAAAAAAAGGTTCAAGATCAAGTTTTTTAAGATCAAATTCAAAACCAAAGCATTATAATTTTATAATCTCTTAAAGAGTCGATTTTTTTTTTTTAAAATTTAAGATAAGAACAAGCTTTTTTTTTTAAAAAAAAAGAAAATTATATCAAGATAATATTTGTATGCTTATTGACTTAGGTGTTGAAGATTTTGTTTTTTTAAAAAAATATTTTGAAAGCTTCTCTCAGGACCAATTTTAAATTATATAACGTATGATAAAATTTATATTTGTATGCTTTATTTTCTTAAAAATATATTATCTCAAAATACTAGAATTTTTTTTTTAATATTCAATCATATGTAGTTAGAACAAACACTAATTGTTTTTAGATATTAATTATGTATATTATAAGTTTTTAAAACTCATATAACAAAAAAATTATTAAGTAATTTGTAAATTTTTTAAAAATAAAATACATCTTTATTATAAAAATAATTTTAAAATAAATAAAATTTGTAATATAAGGTGAATAATATCATTAAATTATTCATTCACATAAGTTATTAATATAAATGATATGAAATATAAAAGATTGCCACAAAACTCGTCGTTAAAAAAAAAAAAAAACTTATAAGATGACTAAAGGATGACGTACGTATTGGTCGGTCCATGCACCATCAAATAGCATGATTTCAATGTTAATCTCGATGTTGGACTTCTTACTTTAAAAAAATAAAAAGAAAGTTACAAGTAACGGTGTGAAAATGAGCCATTGAATTTCACACTTTATCATTTGAGTAACACATCACATTCCTTTGTGTGGATTAGGCAAGAAATCATGAATGCTCAATTCATAGAGTTCTCTAATTTGATGATGAAGACATAAAGGCTTTTATTTTTATGAAAGTCAACTTAGCTAACTAAGAAATTCAAATCTACTTTGTTGTTTTTTTCTTTTCTTTCTACCGACTTTCTTGTTTGTTGCATGGCTGACTGATTTTATTTGCAAAAACTTGAATTTCATTGATTTTGTGGAAGAAATTTGCGGATTTTATGGAACTTAATCTGATTGGTTATGTGAAGGAATTTTAGGGTTTTGAGATTTAATTATATCACCATATTTGGTTTTATTGTTGAAATTAGAAATGAAATAATAGAGATGTGAAAAATAAAAAGAATTTATGAAATTAGGGTTTTGCATAGATGATAAAGTTTAATTTGGTATAGGCAAAATTCTTTTTTCTTAAAAAAAATCATAATCATATATTTCAAATAAAGATAAAAATCTCATTCTCCGTTTTTTTTTTTTCATTTTTATTCGATGAAATTTGATGTTGAGATTATAAATATTTTGATAAATTGGTTAATAAAATCTTCTACTATTTTAATTTATACTAATATTTTAAAGATATGTTAATACACAATAATCAAATAGAACAAATGAATAAAATTTGTTTGATTTATTTATTTTTACTAATACAATGAAATATATAAATATTTTTTTAAAATATGAACATAAATTAAATTTGTAAAATATTTGATTTTAAATTTAAATAAACACTCACCCCTGCCTAAACATGATCATTTGTCAAGTTCAATTTGACATTGGTTTTGAATCGTTAATTGAGAATTAGGAAAAGGAAAATTAAAACCTAAAATGGTTAGATTTTAATAATAAAAAAAATTAAATCCTGAATGGTTAAGTTTCAGGTTCGGTTTTGATTAAAGTTTAATTAAAATTTATTTAAAATTAATTCGTGGCTCATTCAACAATAATTTCAAAACTAATTGGAGATTTATTTTAATTTTAAAAATTTTAAAAAATAAAACATAAATAATTTATTGATTATTGATTAGAATATATTTCATTTAAAGTAATTAGATATTTAATTATTGTAATAAAACAAAAATTACAAAATTAATAATATTTTAGTTTTTAAAATTCAAATTGAAAAAACATAAATCGTCAATTGAAATTACGATTCATAAAATGAAAAAATTGTAAACAAATTCTAATGATATTATTTAAGGTCTTAATTTCAAAATGGTAATGAACATTTTTAATCCATTTTTGATTTACATATATACAATAAGTTAGAAGTTACACGCGCAACATCACTTACTTGGATATATACATGTAATATTGATAAATATATCAATATGCATTTTACTATCACCTAACACAAATTAGACGCGTAAACAATATAATATCTTCATTAAATTATACGAGCAAAAGAAATTTCATATTTTTCAAAAAGCAAAATCATATGTTATAAAATATAATTATTTATTCGATCATGCGATGGATATTTTCTTTCCGTCCATAAAGGCGCTACATATTTATTGGTTAGTGACATCTAAAGTGCCCTATCAATAATAATTAATTCGTAATTGACATATGAATAAATAAATAAACATTATAAATCAATGCCACTTAATGATGTGACAAAATTTAATTGATCAATGAAAATATTTTTATATCAATATGAGTCTCTTCTTACATTAATTAATGAATTTTACATTTTTTGCAATGTAGCTATCAAGTTAAGACTAGATCCATAAATGTTCTTCTTCTTCTTCTTCTTTCTTCTAATTGCGAAATTATTTTCTTTTGTCTGCCCTTTGAAAAATAGTCAATTACTTCGAGTCTCTATTCACTCAAAGAAATAATCAAGGCACCA
Source organism: Moringa oleifera (assembly GCA_021397835.1). NCBI lineage: Eukaryota > Viridiplantae > Streptophyta > Magnoliopsida > Brassicales > Moringaceae > Moringa > Moringa oleifera. The sequence continues at coordinate 4,506,934 of JAJFZO010000566.1, forward strand.
AGTAGCCTTCATCTTCTCCAAATTAAAGAGACTAATTTTCCACAAAAGTCTTCTTTTCTCTTCTTCAATGGCATCTTCAATTCAATGCATTTCATTGACCTAGTGGCTTCTTACTTTATTTCAATATATTTTAACCCTTGTTTGGAATTTAAGAATAACCCGTAAGAAAAGATAAAAGAAAAGAACCCAAAAATAAAAAATAATTTTTTTGTAATTTACAGATTATTTTTTATGATTTTTTTTTAAATTTAAACATGTGAATTAAAAAAATATATTTATAGTATTCAAATAATTCTAAATTTTTTTATAATAGTAGTTTCAATATTTATTTAAATAAGTTAAAATTTCAAGTTAAAATTCATTATATAAGATCTTTAATTTAAATATTATTATTTTTAATAAATTTTAAATTAAATTAAATTAAAATATTAAATATATAATTAATCAAATTTATATTTTAAAGTGTAAAATAAAAAATAAATGTATCTTAATTTTTTATATTTATTTTAATAATAATTTTGTTAAGGTTATTATTTAACTTTTACTAAAAATAATAAAAAAATATTCGTCTCCTCAATTTTCTTATATTGAGAAATTATAAATTCAATTCTATCACGGGTTAGTCCACCTTGACATATATAAGTGAACCTAGTTACGGTCTTTTTTTTTAGTTCTTAGTATGGAAAATCACCTAAATCTATTATATATATATATATATTGCGAATATAATATTTTTTAAATACTTTCAATAATATCTTTTAAATAAATAAATATTTTTTGGTAATAAAATATTATAATTAAAAAATAGTGAAATTAAAATAATCTTCAATCCATGGATGATTGACTTATAATATTGTATGATTCAATTGTGTTAGAATTGAACATTGGATGTCCAAAAGCAATGCATTTTGACATTCCCCTTCTCATTTTCCAAAATACATCATTAGCTTAGGAACAATATCATGATTTGTTTTCACCGAAAAATATAGTAATAGTAAAATAAATTATAACTTTGTTTCCAATAATAATTTTACATAGTTGAGCTCTTCAAATTAAACAATTATGACCTAATTAAAAAAATAATTTTTTATATTTTAAATTAAATACAATGTGATTATATATAAATCAAGTTTTTAGGCTTTATATTTACTTCAAGATTATGCAACTAAAAAATAATATAACACTTTAATATTTTGTTTTCTGTTAATGCATTTTAAAGTTCCAGCCATAATAATTTCAAGAGATAAAGTTTTTCCCGAATCAATACGATATTTATGTTTGGTAAAATAAATTTACTATAAAAGATATATAAATTAAGTTTCTAAAATCTCACATTATTCAAATAATATATGATTAAAAAGTATATTAGATTTTAATTTTAATATTATTTTTATGGTTTAATTACATCAAATATATTTATATTTTGCATAATCTAAAAAAATTGTAATATTTTGAGATTTACATTATGGCATTTTTTTCAATATGAAAATTTTCTCCAAATAAATTTTGTTCACTTTAACATTTATGATTTTTTGACACATGAAATGGTAATTATATTTTATAATAGTTAATTTTTTTTTTATAAAATATAATAATTAAAAATACATATAAAAAAGAAGATCATAAAAATGCGACTTGTATTTCACTAATAGGAAAAGAAAAACCTAAAGCATTTCATTTGTCACAAAATCATAAGGGTCATATGGAAATCTTATATTGAAAAAAATGCTAGAATGAAAATTTTAAATTGATGTAATTTTTTAATTTAAATTTAATAATTTATAAAAATGTTTAGTTTTTTTTTCATATAATTGATTATTTTTTAGATTAATTACATAAATAAAACAATTATTTTATTTATAATTTCAAATTAAAATTTTAAAAAATTATATTTATTAAATTTATTTTATTAGATTATCAACATAGATTTTTATTTATAATTTTTACTAATATTAACGGTTTTGCACACACATGATATAATATGATTTTTTACTTGTGTAATTATATAAATATTTTTTAAAAAATATTATTAAAATAAATAAAATATTTTTTATATTAAACTAAACAAAATCATGTAAAATATAAATATTTATGTAAAATAAAAAATATTTTATTTATTTTAATTATATTTAAATTTTCTATAATAATTAAATAAATAAAAATTATATACATATTACATATTTTTACAAAATTATTAATAATAATAAAAATTATAAACAAAATTCTATATGAAAACTTTAATAAAAACATAAATATGAATAGATATAATTTTTTTATAAGTGTCGATTTGATGTTATAAGTAAAATATAAGTATTTATTATGTAAGTAACTATATATTTTTATATATAAATAATAATAATTAAAATTATATAATATTTATATTTATTAAAAATAAAATTAACAATTATTTTAATATAATTTTTTTTCAAAATTAAGAAAAATAAGGGAAAGAAATTTAGAGAGATTTTTGGAGCGCCGACCAATATTAACGAAAGAAAAAAAATAAAAGAAAAAGAGGACAACATAGTAATATTGATCACTGCATGCGTCATCGGCTCATTAGAAGCTGACGCATCGGCGTTGAAAAGATTGCATAATCTTATCTCCTTTGGCACAACCCAGCTTCTAGGTAAGTGTGTCTGTCACCAAACTTTTATGTGCACTTCCAGAGCCGTGATTGCTCTGTAATTTTTTTAAGGTTTTTGAGAACCCAGAGAAAAGCCAGGAATTGGATATTGAAAAGAAATACTGCCAAAAGAACCAAGAATCATAGGATAATGAAGGACAGAGCCAAAGTCATGCTTCTTCTTGAGTAGAAACGACAGAGGACGCGCTAATATGAACCGAGTGAAAGGGGAAAGGGTGTGAAAAAGTGGTTTAAAGGGGAGAGTTGAGATTTAAACATGGGGCCGTAGTCATTAGGCTTTGGTTCTGTCCTTTTCAATTTCCTGTTGGTTTGGCCCTTTCAGTCACGCCACTTCTATTTTTCTTTCTCTGTCGTACGATGGCGTTTGATATGTTTCTAAGTTTGGTTCGTTTCCTTTGTTTCTCCCCCCTTCTCTTGGTTTCTACTTTATGTTCACATCCTGTTTGAGCATCGACTTCCGTCCTTAACCTCGCTATGAGTCTGTTTCTTTTTGTATCTTTTCAATTCTCTATATATCTTGGTCTGTTTTGATCAGGCTTTTGCGTCTACTTCTGTTCTGGTTTACTCTTGTTTGCTTCATTTTCCATATAAATTGCTTGTTTTCTTTCATTTTCTATCTGGGTTTCCTTTCACTCTTTGACGGCTCTTACTTTTCTAGGTCCACCACTTGTTTTCTCTCACAATTTTCTTTCATTTTTCCATCTAGATTTTGCTCGCTCTTCTTTCATTTCCGCAAAAATGTCTGTCTCTCTCTATTTTTCAATTGATTGACACCATTTATTGATTATATTTGGTTGTTATAACTCGAGTAACGAGCCATTAGTATTCTATTAGGGAACTGAGTATCAGAACCTTGAAAAATGAAGTGCTTCTATCTTTTCAAAGATAAATCCAAGGGCAAGAGAGAAACAAAATCTGCTCCGGAATTGAGAAACCAAAGCAAGCCAGACAATTCAACTCTAGACCGCACAACAAGATCCTTGCCATCCCCAAGGAGTATACCAGAATTGTACAAAGAGAAGGAGCACAATCTCAGAGTTTTCTCTTATCAAGAGCTAAGAGATGCAACAAATGGGTTCAACAGGATGCTAAAGATTGGGGAAGGTGGTTTTGGGAGTGTGTATAGGGGCACAATCAGGCCTGACAATGGTCAAGGGGATCCTTTTGTTGTTGCCATCAAGAAGCTCAACAAGAATGGAATGCAGGTACTGGCTGCTACTTCCTTTGGTATTTACATTCCTGATTGTTTTGCTTTATGACTGCCTTTTGTTTTGTTTTTTTGTTTTTCAATTATGAAATATTTATGTTGTTGAGTAGCTTATGCTGCACTAACCCTACATCTCCTTCTGTTGAATAGCTTACACTCTTTCTTTTCCTTTACTGAGTGAATTGTAGATCTCATTATGTTTCTGATGTTGTTCAATTAACAATCTTACTGTAGAGTTAATTCTGCGCTGATATGCCTATGCAGCGCTAAAGTAGCAATGGCTGTTCTTCTTTCTATGATGCGATCAAAAAATACCCCTTTTGTTTCAGCATTCATGTGATGCCTGAATGCTGTTTTCACTTCCCAGCTCTGGTTGGAAGGAATATCTTTGTCCTTGGCCTTTAACCAATAGGGTTGTATGTATTTCTCTGGTATTGACAGTTTTTGGGAAAAAGAAGGTAAGTATGACTTGGAAGTGATGAAGTGAAAATATCAAAATTCTCAAGAATCTCACGGCAACATAGCCAGATATGCTAACTAACGATAAGCCATCACAAATGCATCATTCTCTTGATCATGCATACCTCAATAGCCATCACAAATGCATCATTCTCTTGATCATGCATACCTCAATAGCCATACGGTCCTGAAGATCACATCAATGTTCAGTCATTTCTCAGTTTTTCATTCTGGACAAGTTTGATCATTACCATTCTATGTTGTGCTCCCATTATGCTATATGATCCAGATTGATTGCATGGAAAAATAACAAGTGAGTTCATGACTGTCAAGGATTTGATCAGATATCCTTATCTTGATGATCAAAATGGCATGTATATGCACTTTGTTCTGCAAATTAACTCTGTTTCTGATGGTGGTTGTCTTTCTTGCTTAGGGTCATAAACAATGGCTAGCAGAAGTTCACTTTCTTGGAGTTGTCAATCACCCCAACGTAGTAAAACTTTTAGGATACTGCTCTGTAGAGGATGAAAGAGGGATCCAACTAATGTTAGTGTACGAATTCATGCCTAACAGGAGCTTAGAAGATCATCTTTTCAGCAGAAGTTTGCCCACATTGCCCTGGAAAAAAAGATTAGAGATTATGCTTGGTGCAGCTCAAGGATTGGCTTATTTACACGGCGGATTGGAAGTGAAGGTACTATTTACTTAGATTCTCCGCAAATGGGTGATAGACATCCTTGATATTAGGCAACAAATGCTCCCGGTAGTGCCAAACCTTCATGTTCATTAGCTAGTCTCTACGACTTTATATGTGGTGAAGTTATTCAATAAAATTCTGCTGAAACTGACATGTTAGTCTTGATTACAAATTCTGAATCAAGCTTTCTCTTGGGCTCGAATTCCATGATAACAGTTTTGTTTTTTGTTGTTTCTCTAATGAGTCTGACCCATTTTCTTATTGAAGATAAGGAAAACTTCATCGATGGCATCCTTGTTTGAGTTACTATGATCATGCAGACTTATTTGAACACATCACTTTTGTCTTCATGTTGCTGAAAAGTATTTCTGCTTGTGCTGATTAACAGGTCATATATCGAGACTTCAAATCCTCAAATGTGCTTTTGGATGAGAACTTTAAGCCTAAACTCTCAGATTTTGGGCTTGCCAGGGAAGGGCCAATGGGTGATAATACTCACGTATCTACTGCTGTAAGTTAGCAGATGAAATGAGCGCTAACCTTATGACTTCTACATTTCAATTCGATCTTTCATGATCACCCAGCCCTTTACTTGATTGATTGACTCCTAAGCTTCTTTTCGATTTTGTTACAGGCTGTTGGTACATATGGATATGCTGCTCCTGAGTATGTTGAAACAGGACATCTCACATTACAAAGTGACATATGGACATTTGGTGTTGTCCTCTACGAGATCCTGACAGGCAGGCGGACGATAGAGAGAAACAAGCCTCCAATGGAGGCAAAGCTTCTGGACTGGGTAAAACAGTTCCCTCCAGATAGCAAACGTTTCAGCATAATCATAGACCCACGGCTTAGGAACCACTACTCCATCAGTGTTGCGAAGAAGGTGGCCAAGTTGGCCGATAGCTGCCTGAATAAAAATGCAAAGGCTCGACCAACGATGAACGAAGTTGTGGAGTGCTTGAAGCAAGCCCTTGAAGAATCAGAAGAGGGAACTGCTCCAGCAAACAGAAGTCCAGCTACATTCCCACGTAGGCTGCCTGGAAGAAGAGCGAATTAGGGTTATATAGCAAGAATTTGGTTGCTGATTAAGCTGTGCAGGTTTGAACTTAAATTCGAAGTTAGAATCCTGGAGTCACTAGTCAGTATGGCCTCTACTGGTTGGCTCTACTCAACTTGGCAGAGCCTCAATCAATATCAGTGGAGCATTTCATTTCTTTTCCTGCTATAGAATTCTTGAATTGAGCTGGTACTGTGAGATCTGCAGGATGTTTGTAAATTTTAATGTTGTTGTCATGAGAATATATCAAACGGCAAATTACATATGGAAATGGCAAATTACATGTATTAGTATCTAATGAAATGCATTGAAAGATCTTTGTTCAAATTTTGTGGTAAATTCAGCATGGAGATGCAAAGGAAAGAAGGCAGTGACATTCCCACTTTTTCTTTCTTAAACTTATTTTCTGTTTTCATCTCATTTTTAATTTAATAAATGTGATGATGGGATGGAAATTTTTGTTTTTACTTTTTTGTTTAAATTGAGTTGTTTTGAATAAATGTTGGTTGGATTTTATTTTAAATTGAGCGTTAAATGGATTTGAATTTGGGTTTATTTTAGTTGGGTTAAATTTCTTTTAACTTTTTTAATTATTATTTTATAAAATTATTTAAAATTATTAATTTATATCTTAAGTTTAATTTATTAAAATAAATTATACTATTTTTAAATAATTTTTAAAATATCTTTGGTAGCTCCCATTTGATAGGCATTAACCAGACACTGTTCTAAGAATTTCGTTTTTTAATTTTGTTTTTTCCTCTCAAATTTATCTCTTTTTTTTTTAAATTTATTTTTATTGTCTGAAATTCATTTTGTCGATAATCGATTGTCTTTCTCTGTTGATACCCTCTCTCTGTCCATCACTTCAGCCAACTAGCAACCCTGCCTCTTGGTCTTTTATTTCTTTCTCAAACCCATCTCTGTTCTCTCTCAAAACCCATCCTCAACGTCTCCTCTCAAACTCCATTTTCTTTCTCACTTTCTTGTCGAATTTCCTTTCTTTGTGTCCTCTCTCCCTTTCTCTTTGGTCTTTTGCTAACCATTTGTCGTCTCCTCCTTAGCGCCATTTTCTCCGAAGCATCATCTTCGTCCTTAGGAAAACTCAAAACCCACATAATGCGAGTTTTCTAACCCGTCGATTCTTCATCGTTGGTACCTTCTCTCTCAGATGCGAAAGGTTTTCGTTGGTCTCATCCTTCTCTGTTTGCCTCTTATTCGTATCGAAGAAGGTACGGTAAAAAAATCATAATTTTACTTGTCCACTGTATGATCTGAAGGGGTAAAAACACAAACTATGCATGTTATTTGAACACTTAATAGTGTGATTTATTTGGTTTGTTTCCAATGATTTGAAATGGGTATGATTATAGATTCACCATTGGTAATGTTTTTTTCAATTTTTAATTTTTTTTCTTTAAAAAATAAAAAAATAAAAAGTAGTCACTAATTTATATTTACTGTTTGTTTGGTGTATGAAGTAAAACATTAGATGATTGTTGGACTCAAATGAAATTATGTTTTAATTTTTTTTCTAAAAGGAAATTAAGATATATAAAGAGAATTTAGGTTGTAATAATTTAAATAGTCAATAAATAAAAAGTAATTAAATTAAAAAATAAAGATAAATTAATATGTGTTGATAAAGATGTAAAAAATATTAAAGAATCTAATTGAGAAAATTAAGAAATTTTCATATTTGTTATTTATAATTAGGGGCGAAAATTTCAGTTTATAGATCTGGTTTATGTCATGTCAATATTTCATAATGACACATTTAGATATGATACGAATACGATATGATTATTAAATAAATTAGATGCTAAATCCAGATATGATGTATTTATTATATGGTTAACATGGCACAATAAGTTTGTCCCATTTAGTTAACATATTATATTTATCTGATATAATTCATTTAACGCGTATATCTTGTTTAACCTATAAAATTATATAATTGATCTATTTAATTATTTCAAATAGTATTAATCTAAATCTAAATAATGCACAAAATAACAAACACTAAATGTGATAACCCAAGTTATAGTATTACAAAATAGCAAATATTAGGTCCAAACTCCAAATATCCAACAATTCAAATGGGTTGGATAAAATAATTTATATACAATCTAAAAGTTACTTGTGAAAGTAACTTGAATTAGTATGCTAATATTCAATTCTGTTATGTTGATGGTAAGCTCTTTCACTTCTTTTGACATTATTGTATTTATAAAAATTCAAGTAAAAAAATTATTATTTCATTCATTTTGCACAAATTTAGGAAGAAAAAAAAGATCATTACCTCCACCTTTGTACAACCAATCTTTAGTACAAATTAAAACCTCCACCACATTGGACTTTGGACTTTAAATAACTTTGAAACTAATCAAGTGCTTTACTTCCATTGCTAACTATGCTCTCAGATGCAACAATAGAAATAAGAATGCTAAGAACATTGGGTGTCATTGCAGCAACCTTATTATATTGATATTAATGATGGTGAGCTCTTTAATATTTTAGTGCATCCACTCAGTTCTTATATCAATTTTAGGCTCATTAAGTAAAATTTAAATTAAGTTTTTTTTGGTGTAGGATAAATAAAAAAATTATGAAAAAATAAAAATAAATTTCAAGATGACACCTTAAAAAATTAAATGAAAAGAATTAATAATAAAGAGAATCATTACATACCTTGAATACATTTTGCTTTAAAGAATTCAAGGATCCTTATGAGGCACGAGATTTATTGTAAGATGTATCTTTCATATTCATAGACTCAATAGCCTCTCCACCAAACAACTTATAACAGTATTCAACAAAGTTGAACTTGTACCTAAGATTTAATGTTGCTGTTATAGACAAGATCGTATTGAAATCAGCCTAATATTTAATAAACTTTTTATGTGTCTTTTTTGCCATTGATCACATGAATTCCTCTCCATTATCCATTTCATCTCTCAAATTCAATAAATTAGTGAAAATCCTAGAAAAATACAAGTTTGCTGTTGGATTCTTGAACTAGAAAAAATAGATTAAATATCACAAAATAATGACAAGAATCTAATTATTTTCTCTACTCTTTCCCATTTATCCCTAGATGGACAATGCTTGTAACTTGAATCACTTAACTCTAAATATATAAAAGCACAACAATAAGAAATAACACTTTTAATCATAATATACATCGAATTCCAACTAGTGGGGATATCTTGCCTTAAACTTTTTTGGGGCATCAAGAGAGCTATTATTAACACTTTCAAAATTTTTTGTTTCCTTCCTTAAGAACCTTTCACAAACTTAACACTTTCACAAATCTTGATAATTGAATCATTTATCATTTTTAACTCATCTTGAATTATCGAATTCAAAAATATAAGCACAACACCGAATGTGAAAATGGTCACCATTACACAAAAGCTTATTTTTTTCAAGTAATGTAGTTTTCAATAAGCATTATTTATAGATGCATTATCTAAACTAAAAGAAACAACTCTCATATCAATCTCCCACTCAATCAAAAAAATATGAACTTTTTCAAACAATGCAATCCCATTATAAGGGGGTGGCATAAACCCTAAGTTTAAAAGTTTTTTTCTGTAATTTTCCATATTTGTCAATGAAATGGGCCGTTAGACATATGTATTCATTATTCTTCAGAAATGACCAATAATCCAAAGTAAAACTAATTCTACCTAGTGTTGACTTTAACAAACATTAAATTTTACCATTGTCCTTTTTAAACATCTTCAAATAATTAGCCTTATAAGTATTTATAGTCATAATACATAAATCTTCCTTTAGATACATCAACAAAGATCTAATCCCACTCCATTCAACAAATTGAAAAAAAAAAAAAGTCATGCATAATTACAATAGCAATTGCCATATTCTTAGAAGTTTCAGGATCAAATTTTGGAGCAATCATTGTACTACCTTTTTTAGAGAGAAGTAACTGACCTACATTGCGTGTATTTCTTCTTATATAGTTTTCCAAGTGATGTTTCATATTACCGGTTCTATACTTTGAGTCAGCAATATACTTAGTTCCATATTGCATGCATTTATATATATATCTCTCTCTCTTTTTTTTTTTTTGTCCTTATCAACAATAAATACATCAAAAACTTCCACACTTGCGAAGTTTGCTTCCTTTTTCGTTTGACACTAGATTTGTCATTTGAAACATTAACTTCTACCACAAGATTCATTTCATTATCAATAGTCATTTCTACACTTCCTTCATGTGATGATAAATTTTCTGCCATAAAGTGAACTTGTCCATGGATATAATTAGATCAAAATCAATAAGGTTGAGAAATTAGATAATAAAAAATTTGCAAAAATTAAAATCAATCTTAAGGTCTTATATCTTAATTACTGAACTATTGATACACTAGGATGTGACAATCTTAATTAAGGCCCTACTACAAATATAATCTTATGTTCATGATGTAATATCACTCATTGTGTAGTGTATAGCTGATGATACTTTTTGTCATGAATATTGTGGCAACTAATGCCTTAATAAATTGATATCTTTATTGTTATAATTATTTCTTTTAGAATGTTTGCTTCCCAATCACAGTAAGGTCAACTAGTGTGTAAACTAAGGACAATAGTAGATAAGACACTATATATTGCAATATGATCAATTTAACAAGTGTAAAGATGTAGACCAAATTACACCATGATCCCATTATGAAGAAGTTCAATTTTCACATATCCAAACAATTAAAAAAAATTCATAAATATTAATTTTTCTAAAACAAATGACTTGCACTTCATTTCAAGCCCCAATACTAAATAATGAAAAAGACTGTAAATTTGTCTAAAAAATCTACAATCAGTTCAAGGCTCTTCAAAACTAGCTAAACTATCAATTGTTCCAAATTCTGGAAATCATTTTCACGAAAAGAGAGAGAGAGAGAGAAGAGAGATTTTTCCCCTAAAATTAAGTAAGATATCCTAACATCCTTCCATTCTAATAACTAAACACCGTTAAATAATAAAAATCACACCCACAAAATTGGAAATGCAAATCTTGCAAGTAAAAGGGCTATAATCAGGATTAGTTAAGTTTATGTTCGAAATTTCTTTTATGCTTATGTAGACTTCCTCAACCTAAAACACCTCAAGACTCTCAATTTTAAAAATTTACCAAAAATAGAGGAGATTCTGCTTTGACAAAAATTAAGAAACAATCGACTGAATTTTCTTTTATGTTTTTACGTATAAAGAGTTAGCTTTATATAATAACTTTAGAAATGAAGAAAAAACTATCTAAGTTATATCCTAACAAAATGATTTCATAATTTATGGGATATCCTAACAAAATGATTTCATGATTTATCCCAATAGAATAATTCTATGATTTATGGGATATCTTAACAAAATAGAAAATAAATTATTAACCTAATTCTAGGGATAAGATAAATAAGCCATTAATCACGTTTTTCTATACTCTCCCTCAAGTTGAAGAATAGATGTTTTCTATTCCCAGTTTGGATGTAATACTCTGAAACACTGAGATACTTGATCTTTTAGTTAGTACATCTACAAGTTGGCCAACACTTAAGGGATTCAAATCAAACCACTCCTAATTTCTCCTTGACGAAGTGTTTGTTAATATCGATGTGTTTTATTTGATCGTGTTGTATCGAGTTGTGAATTATACTAATTGCGAAGTCATTATCACAATAAAGTCTTATTGGGCCATCTTACCCAATTTTTCAAGTTTTTTAAGATAATTTTTTACTAAAGTAATTCACGCACAGCCATTGCTTGAAATTTTACTACCACACTGAATTGGGCTACCATATTTTGTTTCTTACTTCTTCACGTTATAAGATTACCATTAAAAAAGGTGTAATATCCTATGGTTGACCTCTTGTCGATCATTAATCCAGCATAATCTGCATCAGTATATGCCTCAAGTACCAAACCTTAATTTCTTTTAAACAAAGTATCATTTTTTGGTGTCCCTTTGAGATATTGTAACACTCGTTGAGTTGCATGGAGATGAACTTTCCTTAAACTATGCATGAATTGGCTAATAACACTCACTGCATATGCTATATCTGGTTGTGTATGAGACAGATAAATAAGTTTTTTCTATCAAGTGTTAACACATTTTGCTATCTACTATAGCATTTTCCTCTGTCCTTTTAAGTCTAAGATTTGGGCTACTTATCGGCTTGCATGTTTTCTTGCCTATCTCTTTAAAAAGATTTATGACATACTTCTATTGTGAGATAAAAATGTTATTTTTAGAGTGATTCACCCTGATCCTAAGAAAATATTTTAGTCTTCCCAATACTTTGATTTTAAACTCTTTAACCAAATATTGACTCAAACATTGTCTATCTTTATCATCATTTTCCATCACTATTATGTCATCAACATATACCAACATTGCTATTGACTCCCTTTAAAAGTGAGTGTTTAGTGGACAATGTGTGATCTCCTTGATTTTGTTTATAACCCATAACAATCATCACTTTTGCAAAATGCTCCTGATGATTATTTAAGTCCATACAGAGATTTTTTCAACTTACACATAGTATGAACATCTAAGTTTTTCTCATAACTTGATGTGACTTTCATATAAATTTGTTCTTCCAATTCTTCATGCAAGAATGCATTCTTAACATTAAACTGTTGCAACTCTCAGCCATAATTATTTATCAATGACAATAAGATTCTAATATCATTCATTTTTGCCATTGGAGCAAAAGTCTCTAATTACTCAATCTTATAGGTTTAAGTATAACATTACTTATTTACATACATATACATATATACATACATACATATATATATATAGTCTCTATCATATCATATCATATCTTGTCATATCGCATCACTATAGAGGATCATTATTTTTTTTATACAAATACCATAAATATGTGGTCTTTAAAGCATGTCTCATATGAGGTAAGTTAACATTTATACATTCTATATTTAAATTGATCTATAAAACCAGAAAGCTTTCTTTTCCATCACTTGTCTTAGCCTTTTCACTATATATATGTAAATACAAAACTTCCCATTAAGTGTACAAAAGTGCTTAAAAGGAGAGAACGTAAAAGAGGATAAGCAGTCGACGTATGCTCTATATGATTTTCAGGGTTTGTTGAGGTCTTCACTTTTCAATTACACTAATATGAAAATTTGTTTGTGATTTAGTGAGTTACAGTGTAGTAAATATAAACATATAATAATAATTAATCATGCCAAACATATTATTTAAACCATGAGTTACTACTAAACATGTCTTTACCTATCAAAGATCAAGTGTGAACAAACATATACAAGTGATATGCAATTTTATTTTATTTTATTTATGTTGTGGTTGACAAGACAAACAAATGCTCTAGAAATTTCATGTGAACACGTTGATCCATAAGATCATAATCATATCTATGTATTTTTTATATCATAGACTCATGGTCAAACAAAGTGATTCCATGTCATCGACCCTTGATTAATAAAGTATCTCGTGTCATATATAAAATTGCATAGCTTATCAAGTAAGTCACAACTTGTTTACCTTATTTTTATTTAGTTATGTAAGTACTCATCCAATAAATTCAACATATTTTTAAATGTTCAAACAATAATTCAAGGCACTAATATATTTTATAACTCGAACACACAATATTTTTTTTACATATTCAATTATATAATTTATTTATACTTATCTTTTATAACTTTAAAAGTTTTAATCTCTATGTAAACTTCCTTCTTCCTATCTTTTCTCACCTTGTAATTATCTTATAAGTATATAAGATATACTATTATGACATTTGCAAGCATAATCATGCATGATAGATGAGCCCAGCATGTCTATATTGGTAAACTAACTATTAATCCATTATATTTGATATTCGATTCTGAATTTGTGAGACTTACAAATCTACTATCAAATTAACTATCAACATGTCCATATAGTCAAACCAAGTAATATGTAAATTTTTTGTTTAAAAAACTATAAAACACCAATTATTCACAACATGCACAATAATGAGTGTCATTTGAATTAACGTATATTGCTATTATGATTAAATTTTTGATCCATTAAATGTCTCATTTAACGAAATCCATTTGAGGTCTTCCATAAGTATCTTTATGTAATGCATATAGAATAAACTTTACAATTACTCTTGCAATAAAGACAACATTATACTTTACAATAATAAATTGGTAACGTATAAGTCATATTAAATTTAGAATAATTTTAAAGAAAACATACTCATTCTTTTGTTGTGAAAATCTTTTCTTGGAAATGAACTTACAAGGAATGTCAACATTTAGTAGACCAGAGGGTTGATTTTTTTTTTTCCTTTAGAGGCTTAATGAATTCTTTTTAAGGTTAAATGATTGGCTTGCATCCTTCAAGTATTACTATGATCATCTAAACTAATAGAAACCATAATATTATACAAGCAATTATGACTCACTGTCCAACATTTATGTAACTATTCTTTATACCTAAGCCATTTTATGGATTACATAAGTTATTGTGGATTATGCTCTACATATAAGTTACTATGTAAGGTATACAAATTACTATGCATATCAACCAAATCACTATTAGTCATTGTTCAATGTCTAGTTAATTGTGCTTTGAAGATAAGTTATTATACAAACATACAAATTACTCTGTATATTAGCCAAGTCACTATTGCTCATTGTTCAAAATTTCATAATGCACTTACTACTAGTACAAATTAAAAACTGTAATATTGTTTTTCATATTCTTGATAAATCATATGTACATTATCAAAAGTTCATTTTAATATTATTTTTTATATTCTTGACAAATTATATATACAAATTACTCTGTATATCAACCAAGTCATTATTGCTCACTATTCAAAATTTCATAATGCACTTACTACTTGTACAATTTAAAAACTGTAATATTGTTTTACATATTCGTGACAAATTATATGTACATTATCAAAAGTTTATTTTAAAATACATATTCAAATTAAAAAAATGAAAATGCTACAAGTATGTCAAATATTTCAACAATCAACAAAAATAATCATTCAATCAAAATCTTTAAATAGAATTTAACTCAACGTTCATAAATAAAAAAAAAAAATTAATGTATTCCAAGGGTTAAAGAGTTTTAATTTGGGTTAGAGTTAACATTAAAAAATTTAGAAATCATTACCAAGGGTGAAAGAGTTTCACAAAAAGTTTTCTTAATTCTTGATTTTGTAATTCAATACAAGAATATAAAATAAAGAAATAAATTAACACAAAAAAAGAATAAAAAATTATAAATAAAGATAAGGAAACAAATCATGAATTTACAAATTAAGGAAACAAATTAAGGTAATTACAAATCAAGACAAGGGAAACAAATCAAGATAATTACAAAATAACAAATATGAAACTTTCTTAATTTTTTCAACAAGATTTTTTTTTTTATATTTATCAAACACATCCTAATTATCCTTATTTTAGCATTTGATTTCTTAACAAGATTCTTTACTTGTTAAAGATATCTTTGAGAGAAGTATCTACCTTAAGATATCTTTCACCTAATAACATGAAAGTAAGCTTTGTCATATTCATATAATGAATAATTTCATTTAGTAGGATAATATCAACATCAAATCTAAAATAAATAAACATACTAAAAAAAAGTGAGATAGTATCTTAGCTACAAGTTTACTCATTAACACTTTTCTATAATTTTTTCACTATCTTTCCTAGATATTTTAGATTTTTTATATCCTTCATCTCCTATGTTCTGCATTTTATATATTAAAAAATTAATTCCCAAAATATTCTATATAATTCTTTAATGTCTCCTAATTACTTATTAAAAATGAGAAACATTAAACAAAATCATGTCTAAAACATTATAATACAATCGTTGTTTCTTTAAAAAAGAAGGGTTACCTTTGGAAGTAAAATTTTCTTCTAATAAAATCAAACAAAATCTCAATCTTTATACCATATACTAGTAGAATAAATAATTTTTATTTGATTAATAAAATGTAAAAAAAACCTTAATAGTGTATAATGCAATAAAGATCCTCATTAACATAAATGAGTAGACTCATGACTTTGATAAATGATGATTCTCTTTCGATTAGACTGATTTGAACGAGAATAGAGAGGTTATGAGAGGAATGGTTTCTCCTTTGACAGCGAGGAGGTCGACGACGAGAAAAAGAAAACGGATAAGTTTTGATAGGTTAACGACAAGAGAGAGATGTAGTATCGGTTTCGATCAGTCATGACGAGAAAGAGAATATGTATGAGTTTCGATCGATCGATCGATGGTAAGAGAATATGCATAATGGTTTTGATTAACAACGCGAGAGAAATGATGCAAGAGTTTCAGGCGTGAAGTTTCAGTATCGATTTTGAGAGAAAATAAAAGATTTGTGATTTAAAATCAAAATCAATAGATATATTTGTTGTATAAACCATTGTTTCTGGTTATTATCCATTAATTGGGTAAATAAAACATTCGAGATATAAGAAAATTTTTTTAAAAAATTTAAAGATGATATAACATTATTTTGATAAAAACATTTAAAACAATCAAATCAATAACTTTGCATATTTTTATAAACATAAATTGTTAAAAAACTAAAAAAAAAATTTGCCATAAATTTTTTTGGCTATTTTCTACACTTCCTCTCTATTAAGGCTCTCACTCTTCAAAATGTTGCATCTGAGCTTTTGGATTTCTTCACACTAATTTAAAAAAAATATCAATTTTCGCTCATGTCAATAGCTAGGTGATTCAATTTCAATTTTCTTTCTCAAAATACCGTTTATGTGAAGTTTACTTTTTTATTTTTTATTTTTATATCTTTATAATTTATTTATGAATAAATATTATTTTAAATCTTAAATTTTATTCTTTCTCTTTAATCAAATCTTTACTTTCAAAACTTATTTAAATAAACATTAATATTTTAATTTTATCTAAATTGAACCCTATTAAAAAATTTAAACATTAAAAATATTCAACTTAGAGATATTTTATAACAAATTTTGACTTGTAATTTTTCACTATAAAGAAATATTTAAGCTATCATCATAAAAAATTTCAAAATTTTTGGATACTGAAAATATTTTTTTAGAAAATGTACTGTTAAAAATTTATAAAAAATTACTGATTAATTAAAATTTTTTAAATTTAAAAAATAAAACCAAAATAGAATGTAAAATTTATTTGTGTAGTTTTTAGTCATTTTAATAATAAAAATTATTAATTTTTATAATTGTTTTAAGTAAAAATTGAATTTAAATAAAATTAATATAATAAAATTTATTTAAGTATGTTTTAAAAATTAAAATTTAATTAAAAAATAAGATTTTAAATTTTAAATAATATTTATTATTTATTTATTTAAAATATTTAAGGTAAACCGCATTAACCGACCCGAACCCCAAAGCAAACCGCTCGCTCTTACATGCCTCAGTGTCTGCTTGTAAACCTCTTAAGAGAGAGAGACGGGCTAAACATCTTTTGGTCTCATTGACCAAGAACGCTAAGATATAAGCTTCAGAACAAAAATGGAGAAAACTTTCACCTTGATTCAAACAGTTGCTACTGCCGGTGTCTTCTCTGCTGTTTCCTTCTGGTGATTCCTTTAACTTTCTGTGGCTTTCTCCAGAGTCACACTCTATTGCATTCATTTTTCTATTTTCCCATCTCAACAGTGAGTTTCCTTTTCCAGGTACGGATTCATGTTTGGGAGAGAATCTGCTCGAAAGGATCTCGGTGACTTGATCGAAAGTCTTCGCCGCGGCAATTCCAGCTCCCGCTCACCTCCTCATTCTTGATTTGGTATTCGCTCTGTCTGTATCTGTTTTTAACTTTTTGGCTCAGGATTTGGACTCAGGAATTCTCGATTGGTCTTGAACAACACTTCAATATGCAATCGCACTTTATGGATTTCGATGAGAATAACCAATAATGTGTCACTTATGTTGTTTGCATGCTTGCTTTTTTGCATGACATGTGATGGTAAATTAGCTCCTTAATCTCATTTTCTGTGATGGATGTCTTATTTTGTTTTCCTACATATATTGTTAAAATTATGGTTTCTCTCATGCAATGTTGTCTGCAAATGAAACTATTCATGTTTGTTGGTCGTTTTAACTTCTAAATATGTGGGTTTTAGGTTGGAACTAGTGTGGACAACTGATTACTCACAACTTGTGTCTTTAAAGATACATTTGAATTTTGTCTCTGGTGTCCATTCATCAATTAAATTTCTGTAAATTCCAGAGTGAGGTGGTTTATGGTGTGGATCCTACTTTGAGGTCAATGTGGTTCTTTGCTGTGGCATCGTGAATACGAGTCAAATTCTGTTTACTAGTGAATAGTAAACATGTTCTTCCCCTTTTCCTTTCTTTGATGTAGTGTGTTGTTGATGAACTACTACATCCTATCTTTATGCATGTGATGAATTGTTTATCTGGTCACCTTGTTTCACTTGTTTCTTGGATCCATAAAAAGCATTGAATTATGTATCTTCATGTCTGAAAATTTTCTGTTCTGTTTTATCTTTTCTCCCTCTCTCTCACACACACTCTCTCTTTGACCTCTCTCTCTCTCTCTCTCTCTCTCTCTCTAAGGTGTAGGATGGGTGCACATGTTGGAACTCCTTATCTCCTAGTAGGATTGTTCTCGAAACCAGTTCAGCAAGTCTCTTTCGCATGGAATCTTAACTCACTGTTTTTCATGGGTTATTGCAATGCTGCATGTTTTTGCTTCGTGGGAATTTTGAAGGGTGAGAATGTTGTAACAGAAGTACTTGATTCAGAAAATATGAATAGTTGTTTGTGGAAGCTCAAAACATGAAGATTTTGATGCTTGTCTTAAGTGTGCTTTTCTTCATCGCCCTTTCTTATCTGGATTATGGCGTATTCAGGTGCTTGCTGAGAAGATTAAGAGCATCAAGTGGATAGTGATGAAAGAGTTCATCCTTATGGCCTGAACTTGAGTCCAAGGTGGATCCTATAAGCCCGGTTTGATATTCGTTGTATGCCCACTTATGCAGTGTCTGTTTCATGCTTTGTTACAATATCCTTGATTGAGCAGTGTTTTTCTGAAGATAAAATTTTAAGAACTAAGCGTGTTGACTTCATTGGGAATGCTGATCTTCTTTTGGAGCCACTGTTTGATATAATCAACTCTGATGGCTTCACCTACAGAGAATCTATGAATGTGCTTGACCTCAAGTATTTTTCCTCCCTGAATTATAATTTTTTGCACGTAAGGGCTTTGGCCAACACTGAGTTATTGGAGTGTTTTGTGAGGTCATTTGTGATTGTGGCATGAGTCCAAGCTGAACTGTCGATGCGTTGCATTTGCAAGTCCTGCTCATGAAATACATGGATGAACAGGTCTCATTTACTTGGTCTTTGTAATTTACCATGCAGAAATGCTTGCTAATTTACTGGCTGATGCAGCACTTTTTTTCAGAAAATCAGTGGTGCACCTGCATAACCTGTCGAATTCTAGCACTGAGATCACTTGTTACTCAAAGTATTACAAAAAATATGCTAATTGCTGATAAGATGGTTAAAAAGCTTTCGATGAAAAAAAAAAAAAGGGCTAGAAATGCTCACTCTTGAAAAGAGTAGGATTA
Source organism: Moringa oleifera (assembly GCA_021397835.1). NCBI lineage: Eukaryota > Viridiplantae > Streptophyta > Magnoliopsida > Brassicales > Moringaceae > Moringa > Moringa oleifera. The sequence continues at coordinate 4,526,647 of JAJFZO010000566.1, forward strand.
GGACCGAAATGGTTTCTTGGAGAAAATTTTAGACTTAAGCTCAACTTGTATGTTAGCAAAGCTGATTCAGTAAAAGCATATAGCATTTATGTAATTGATTCAACATGTAGTTTGCTTGGAAGAAGCATTAAAAGTTCTTAACCTTTGTCAATACTTCGATTGTGCTGAAGTTAGACCATATATATTGCAAATACTGGTATGTTGACAGGCAAAAATTTGAGAATCAACATTTATAAAATTGATGTATTTTTCTCTTCACTGTTCAATAACAATGAAACTATGTAAATTATAAATAGATCCTCCCAAAACCCATTTGCCTCAATATCATCAAATTATGAAAGTGCGATTTATCTTTCTGGACTGGAATCAATAGATTTTTATTACTATGGAAAGTATCTTAACAAAGCTGCAAGCCCTAAATCAATTAGACCCAGCTTTCAATTTCTGGTTTATTTCTGTCTCTCCTGGACATCTCTTGGAAAAATGAGCCAGTTTTTGATCTGGGTTGAGTAAGCATTTGTGGATAAAAGATATTTTCCTTTTATGATATGGAGATAGAGACAGAAATTTTATTCTTGTTCCCAAGCATCTTGGAACTTTGCATATTTCTCCAAAATTATAATGTATATGATTATAACTTTCCAGCCCTATGTTCTGTTTCTTTCTTTATCCTTTATCCTATATCCTATAACATAATCAATGATGCAATTCACTTGAATATGTACATGTTCTTTTCTACACCAGAGCAGCCTCCTTAATTTTTGTTAAGTTCTTCTCCTTGATAAATCCAACATATAGGTCAGTCCCACTGGAGTCGCACTCTGAAAGTTTTCTGTTCTGACCACCTTCTGACATGTTTTTCACAAATTCCACTAGCTGCCGCCAATTGTCACCTTCAAACAACTTCTTATTCATTCTAAGATATGTAAATGCACTTAACCCGTTGCCAGAATCTGACCTACTTGTTGCTAGAACTTGTGCATATCCACCTGAATCATACCTTTCCAATGCATTCTCCCCAGCTAGTTCTGTTCCAGCTTTCCTTGTTGCCATCTTCACTTGCTGGACTAAACCTTCAGGTGAGCAATTGGCATTATCTGGTTGTTCTCCATCTCTCATCTCCATGCAGGTGAAGTTGAATACAACACCATGCTTACTTAACATTCGTGCTATTGGTAGGTAACCATCTCGATGTCTAGTGTTATAGTATCCAGCTGTTAGTTCAGCAGCATGAGATCTTGTTCTGTAATGCCAGTGAATTCCAGCTACTTTGCCAGATAGTTTTGCTCCAGTTCCTTGGAATACCCCTTGTGCAGCTGTAAGGATGCTATCCCCATGCTCCAATAACTTCTCAGAATACCATTCTAGAAAAAAATGTCCATATTCACTGTTCCATGTTCCTTCCTTCCGGAAAAATCCAGTGCCTTCAGGAAATTGCTTGTACTGCCCTGAGTCATGCGGTCCACTTTTTCCCCAGTCTTTCTTCCCCATTGCTTCAGCAGATGCTTGCAGTGAAGCTCTCATGTACTGTTTTCAACATGTAAACTTGTTTAGGAACAGAACATACTGAATTTCAATATTTTTAAATGTTTTTATCTTGTTTGTTGTTAGTTTGCCATGCTTCCTTAAATAGAAATAAAGAGTGATATTTGTAAACCGGTTATAGGAGCTCAACTGGTGGCCGTCTAATCTACAAATCATTGTTACTGTGAACTGCACTAGGAGAAAACTATGTGTTTATTACCTTGTCATAGCATTGGAACTCTCCAATTCCAGGAAACTTCCACGTTCCATTGCTTTCTGGATAAGATGGATACCTCAGCTCTCCACAAGGACCCATTCCCACTTGAATTTCCTGAGAAGAATTTGAATTGGATATTTTAGAGCATAAAGAAACAATTTGTTCACTTATAGTCAAGAAAATGAAAGTGCTTAAAGTAGAACAGCAGTGGTCCAAATGCTGGGTCCAGCATTTGGGTAGGTTTAGGATGATATAAAGATGAAAACTTGGTTAGTTGTTTTCTTTCTCTTCTAATTCAATACTTCACCCTCATTGTTATTATTTAGTCAATCTCCTACACAAAGATGGGTCAATTATCAGCAGGTCATCTGTAAACTTCAAGAAAATGTGCCTATTTTCTGAAATAGTTTACCCCTTTTATCTTTTGGCATGTTTGGGTGAAATAGATCTTTATTGTGCGTACAAAACTTGCCTAGTTGATGTTGTCAAATGTTCCAATTATATACAGAAAATCTTTCCTACCTTTATTTATACATTCTCTTATTTATAGGATCCTAGAAGAAACTGATCGGATTGGTTTAACGTGGAGTAGAACCTTTATGCATGATAGATTGGCATTAAAATCCAGGAAGAATGATATTCAGAAATATCAAGCATTTATGAGTGAATATGGTTCCATTTGCCTTAGACATGTTTTAGATGAAAGAATTAGGATTTGTGTGTTTGTTCGTTGATCCTATCTCTTAATAAATAAAGATCATCCTCATCTTCCTGAAGTGGTACCAGAAGTCATGAGTCACATGTGGAATGGATGCTTACCACAATTACTCCACCTAGGTAATCTCTGAATCTGTCACGAAAGCTCCTCATGTAATCTGTGTAAACCTGAATAGGACTTCTTCCTCTGAGGACAGGTATTGTATCACAACCTAAGGAGATATACTCAGGATTCCTTCGCCCGGATCTGTCTGTGTATACAAGGTCAGGGTTCTTGCTGATTTCTTCAAGCACCCATGGAGGCAGAGGAATGCTATGAATTAACAGAAAGGAAATAGGGTTATAAACATTTGCAAAGGTTATGATGTGCAGGAAAGTTTTAGATAGAGCTGCATGGAGTATGCAAATGATGCAACTCCCCATTTGACAGGAGAAGAAGAACTAGTAAATACAGAAACTGTCCTCTACTTTGATTTGGATTATAATTTCCAGTAGCCACCGGAAAAAAAGAGTACATTAACTAAGATTTAGGCTCATGGCTGAAATGAGTTACCTTACCCCATTCCTAGTAAAAGAAAAACTAAGTTAAGAAAATTGAGATATGTCCTTACTTGCAAGAGTCTCCGACATTCCCTCCACATTGATGAAAAGACATAACAACCTGGAGCTTCAAACCATGCTTTTGCACCATCTGCACAAGCTCAGCATATCCTTCCCAGTTGTACTTCAAAGGTCCATCCTTCTCCACCAACCCCCACCAAGCATCCACCATCACTCCTTCGACTCCTGCACTCTTCAAGGCCATCAAGCTAGCATTCATTGCTCTTGGCTTGCTCAAGTTTCCCCCAAGTGTTACTGTGTCAAGTGGCAGCATCACAAACACAGGAACCGTGGAGTTGTTTCTGCTATGACCACCTGGTAGATTGTGGAGCTTTTCCCATTTCTCACTTTGCTTCCTTTCCATGGCCAGGGGCTTTTCATGTGAGAGTTTTGCTTGTTGCATGAAGCTTCTTGTTCGGAGATGACACAAAGGCTTAATTTGCACAAAACAACCTGTGCTTGGGAAGTCGTCAGGAGTTTTGAGACTTCTGGTGTCCTTTAGATTGATGAAAGAAGTTGAAGAACGTAATGTTAATGCCATAGTTCTCTTTGATCTTTTGGAAACTGAATGGGGAGAGAAAAGATGTGGGAAGAAGTGAATACAGTCTGCATTCATTTATATAAAAAAAAAGAAAGAAACTCACTTTTGGATTTTGAAGAAGACAAAATGGTGGGTCTGGTTTAAAAGTGAAAAAGTGCAAAAGATCAGGATTGCTTAGATCACCCTTTTGAAGTCACATTCCCCCCACGTAGTAAACCCTTTTCGCTAATTTAATTGGTTCTTGTTAAAAATGAAAATGACAACTGTTAACTATCTTCACTGAGATTGGATCAAATTGCTCTTGATATGTGGCTTGCTGACTCAAGGGAATTTTAGTCCTGAAAGAAGTATAAGTTTAGATTTCTTACTCAATTCTTTCATTGAGTCAAGCTATTAGGTATTGAAAAATGTTCTACACTTGGATGTGCAAATCATTTGTGATCTTTTTTGCATACTTGGGTGCAAAGTGAAACTTCTCAAGCTGATTTACTCCTGTCTAGGTCTGCTCATAATTTGGTTTTCACAAAACTTCTTACAAGACCCTACTGTTTGATGACCAGTGGGTTGTTTTGTTTTTTCTGCACTATGCTAGCTTCTCAATGGTCCATTTTCTTTCCTACATTCTGAAATTGTGTGGCTCACAAAGTCTCAAGATTTTCTTGGTTTTGGTTGGTTTGGGATAAGAAAACTGGAGGTTCTTTTCAATTGTGAAAGCATGTGGCTGTAATTAGGTCTAGGCTCTTGTTTTTCTTGAATATTGCTTTCTGCATACTCTCTAAACAGAAAAGATTGACCGTTTCACTGATTTAACATTTCATTTTACTAGTATTTGTTTGATGGGGTCCACTAGATTAACTTGACCAATGGTGTTAAGTCCTCATTGATAATATCTGTCAGTTGTATCTGTCTTACTCAAAGCTGTCAATTTTTCCCATTTCTATTTATTTTGTATAAACGATAGATATTTGTAGAAGATATGTTGAATGGGAATGCCAGAAGGACTAGTTTTCAGTAAAATTCTTGAGTAAGGCACACAATTTGCATTTGCCTTTTGAAGACAGCTATATATATTATAATTCCATACAGTGGACATCGATGTTGATTATGCAATACTTAAGCTACCTGGTGAGATTGATTATTTTCAGGTTGCAACTTTTCTTGCCTTTATGTTTCTTAGCTGTTTTGGGTATATGTCATGTTCCTGGAATATAAAGCAGAAAACCTTGTTGTGAGTCACAGAGAGCTGGAGTTAAAGCCTTCCTGAGTTTGCATTGCTTCTCTTTCTGAACGCCTTCACGCCAGGGAAACTCTTCAATTGGTTTGAGCCTATGTCATGTCCAGCTTATGCTTCCAACATTCTTGTGGAAGAGAATATGTAATTAATGGATGCTTGAAAGTGTTAATCTTAGTTTAAAATTAGGGTTTTAGTTATAGAGAATGACTGCATTCTTTGTCCTAGAGATATATGGGGCATTATGGTCAACTCTGTTTGAAGGCTGATCTTATGTTTAACTGGGCTGTTTAGATGCAAAACGGATTCTACTTTTCCTTTAGCAAAAATATCTTTGATTCACTAGGTTCTGTGCCTGGCTAATATGACCTTTTATGATGGAAGCGATATCCTGTCTTCCCATTTTAATGATACACTTTGTTATATCTCAACATAAAGCATTGTTTTGTTGGAGTCATTGTCATACATGCCTTAAGCTTTGGGTTCCTATTGCAAGTGTGATTAAAGACAGAAAGGCATTGCTGGGTATTTCTGAAACAAGAATTATATAGTGAAAGATAAATTCAGAATCTTTCCTTGTCATAGATACTGATACTTTGGTCATTATTCAGGTAAGGTCTATTGAGGTCAGCTGTTGGCTGGCCAAGTAGTTCTCCCTTCTCATGCTCACCGTTAGATATTTTTGTGGAGGATATTCGAACTTATCGCTTAAAACTCCCTTTCTCGCAGAACTCATCTGAAAACAAATAAGGAGGCGGTGGAGAAGAATATTGAGAAAGTATTGAAAAAGAGTGGGAAAGTGACTCGAAGATGTAATTCAAATGTGAGGCCTTGTTATGCACTCAATGCAAGAATGAGAAAAACTCATGTAAGTCAACAAACTTTATGGGGAGAGCACAAAAAAGATGTACAAGATATTGTAAGGGCCCTGATTGTTGCCTGTTGAGAAGACATATTGGGCGTGACATGCTTGTTATTTTGTATTAATGGTGTAGACCAGTTCTCTAACTCTGCCATGAGACAGGCACAGTGAATTTGCAGGCACCACAAAATATGGGAGGTCTTCTTGTGTGATCTGATCAAAATGTCTAGCTTTACCTGAAAAGAATTGTTGGGGCTAAACTTGGGGCAAGCTTAGAAGTAGCATCTCTTTGTTTTCAGAATTTAGCATGGTCAAGTTGTGAATCAGTATGCCCTTTTGAACACTTGAATAATGGATAAAGTCCTCTCCCTAGTGTTACATATGAAAGACCATGAAAAAATGATGAAAATGATCAACATCAATCAGGTGGTCATCTTTCTCTCTCCTTACAAAACATTTTTGAGCTCAAAGGGGGAGAAAAGGAATCTAATTCTAATGGCAAACAAATCTCTCTCTCTCTCTCTCTCTCTCTCTCTCTTTTGTTCTTTCTCTCTCACGGGGAATCTAGTTTCTTTGTCATGGAAAATTGTTGATTTTTGTACTCTTCATGGAAGGTGTGCATAGTTGATGTTTAATTTGGAGGATGGTGGAAAAGGCCCCATGTTCTTGCTCATTTTCAAACTTGAAACCCAAGTTGCTATTGTCTTCTAGTGTTAGCGACTAATGCAATTTTGTTGCCTCCTTTTCTTGCTTGTGGTTCTCCATTGCTGAAACGTATCCTCTTAGCAAACCCCACATAGAAACCTTACTGCCATCCCTCATTACTTGGCTAGCATGCAAGCAATGTATATGGACATGTCCACTTGACCTATATGTTCCGTCTTAAATGATAAATTTGCATTTTGAAGTAATCATTATCCTTCTGATTTAGTTGTGTTTTCCACGTTTTTGCTTCATTAATTCACATTTCATAGTAGGGCTTAGGCAATGCAATCTCAGTCATTGCACGTTCTTGGACCGACTAGCATGAAACTAATGTCGAATTTCTTCTTATGGGCAGTTAAGATACATTTGAAGTTTTTGGACAAAGAGGAAAATGGTTGGAGTGATTGGATTAGATGACAGAAAGCCTATTTCAGCGGAGAAGGTATTTTCTCTTGTAATTGAGGATCATAGCAAACTAGGCACCCACCACTGTAAGTCTAAACCGAAGCAGCTGCAGCATGCACTTTCAATATTCTGGGTATATTACTGCTCGATCCAATACCTGGGTCTGCCTATTTGTGACAACTGCTGCAACAAACATGTTCAATCAATTAGTTTCACGAGATTCAGTTTAATTATTCAGTCTGCATATTGATGTGATTGCGGAGGTTGGTACTATAAAAATTGAGTCTGGAATTGAGTCTGGAATCTAATGCACTAGCTAATATTTAAAAGCTAATTGTTATACTTATCGTTATGAATCGAGATATCTAACTCAAAAAATCATCCTAGAATGATCATATGTTTCACAGAATTGCTAGCAAACACGGATGCTATATTTCTGATTTACTTTTGCAGATTTTAGTTGGCAAAAGTGTTCATTTGACAATGATCTCATAACATGAAGAGGATGCTAAGGTAAGTAGTATCTTGAAATAAAGTAAGGTGCTATCTTTGTTGCTGAAAATATCTTATGAACTTCTCTGAGATATTTCTGTAAAAGGGTTAATGGCCACACTGATAGAAACATGCCCATTTTTATGGAGGCTTCTGTATCTATTGATAGTTTTTGTTCATACATCAGATTCTGTATCCATCCTTTTCGTAAACGTCTCGGTAAGCATTTGGACCGTTTACAATTCACAAGACAGAAATCAAAAGGAACACTGCAAAAGAATCTGTTCCAATTAAAGAAAGTGTACTATACTGCCAAGAAAGTGATTTTTTCAGTGGAAAATCTCCCAGAAACCCAAATTTTCTGCCCATTTTTTTCTTAAAAAGCAAGCATAGAAGCATAACAGTCAGTTTCCTAGACGTTAACTCTAAATTGTAAAAGGAGTCCTCCAATGAATTAGTCAGAGAGATGAATGAACTTATGAGTGCCGCGTATGCTCTTTTTGGGCCTTTTCAAAATCAGTAATTAGTTTTGAGAATTTGCAGTCATTCTCAGTGTAAACAGATGATATGGTTAATCAACTGAAACTAATTTTCCGTAGCCATTGCCTCATGATGGATGAGTCAAATACAAGAACCATTCCCTAGCCTTTAAGACTCTTAACTTGGGGGAGCCAGACCCATATTCTGCTGCTAGAGTTATACAACTGTACTGTTAAGGCACTTGCCTAGCAGATTAAAGAAAGTTGCGACAAAGGTCTCCTCCCTGTAGCGTATTGACCATTATGATATTTAACCTATATAAATCAATAATGTGTATATCTAATTAGGCTCGTAGGATGTACCAAAGGCATTTTACTGTTGTAATTGGGAAGACTTCTCTCAATTTTACAGCACCACCATAAATGTGACTAAGGATTGTGTAACATCTAGCCACTTTAAATGGATGTGTTGTTGTGTACTTCCCTGGCAAGGATAATGGCTGGCTGATCCCTGCTCTTGGTATCTTTTTACAGTGGATGATTTATCAAGCCTTTAAAATAGCAGCAGGATGGGGTTAGGTGCAGGCTGGTTAAGTTAAAAGCGGAAGCTACCAGACTTGAATAAGTCACACTAAAAACTGAAGCAAAGGGTGGGTTCTATGAAAGTTCAAATTGGAAATAGAAAGAACTCTGGCATGATAACTGAGAGGGTTTAGGTCTTTTAATTGATCAGATTGGAAGAAAGATTTGGATGAGTTGAACTGTAAGACCAGGCAAAAGTTGAGGCAATCATTAAGAGCTGAGAGCGGAATTTGTTCTGCAATGACACCAACTATTAAATCTTGGATGGAAATTTCTTTTACCTATTTCTCTCGTTAATCTGTTATTAACAACTTCTTCCCAACTCCTTTCCCTGTAATGTAAAAAAAAAAAAAGATACGACATTCATGACTTGATTCAAACAAGAGAAAGAAACAAAGATAAAATTATTCATAGATATTTACGATATGTTCCCTATGACAACTGAGTTCATGAATTATCAGGTTCAAGCTGCACTGGAGACACAGAAACGGTTGCATAAAAAAGAAATAGTTGTAATACACAAAAAAAGTGAAAGCAATTAAACATCATAGCAAGCTGGAAATTAGCAATTTATCTTTGGTAATAATTGTAAGTTTTCAACAGAATTTATTTGATAAAATTGGGAAAATCCCTAAAGATAACAGTTTCCATCATAAACTTTGCCATTGGATTGCAAATGTTGATGTTATTTCATTTTTCTCACAGCTTTCCAATTCCTTTAAATGTATGATACAGGCGAAAACAGGAAGCTGTCATTCTGCTGAAGGAAATGCAGACCCAATTTTATCTCCAAGACGGTAGCACTTGATATTAACAGGGTATGGACCCAATTGTATGTGGTTGTCCTCTACACCCACAAAGAAACACAAAGTATACAGCGCAATTTCAAACTCTGGGCTCACTCCGACCAAAGTGCTTGATACTGATTTAAGAATCCCATTCCATTCAAATTGAATGGTAAGCAACTGTGTTTCAGAATCAGGCTGCAAAACAACTCATGGAAAATGATGAATTAGTACAACACAAGTGCATGAAATGGGAAAGAACCCTAGTCTCCAAAGCTTGACATAATGCATATATGAGAAATTGGCTTCTACACAGAAGAATTGAAAATAGGGGCTGTCCTCATACGCTATGGAAAAAGCATCTGTTTATTTGATGAATGTTACTGACACATTTACTGATTCACTCGTGTCACAATTTTTACGGCACAAGGAAAATGATGCATAACTAGAAATGCTCAAACTTGGCTCAAAGGCTAATAGCCTTTTGGTCCTCACAAGTAATATTTTCAACCTATCTCAAGAACTTCTAACAAGGTCACTAGATGTTATCTCAAGTTTCATTTCCTATCAACAGCCATTTTTTTTTTTAAAAGAACTTTTGAACAGATCTGATATATCTAGTTGCCAATATGAATAAAAGATATCGTATCATTTTATTGACAACAAAAGACAACGAGGCAAAAAGAAGAGAACAAAGAGATAAGGCCTTCAGCGCCAATGATATTAGCAGTTTATTTTTCACCACATTGCTAGCCAAAAAGAACTTCTTGAGACCTTTGTTCTCAATTGAGGTTCTATCTAGGAGAGAGACAATCATGATTTATGAATCAATAAGTAAACTACTCCTTCTCCTTTTCAAAAAAAGCATAAAACCATAAGCCGGTGATACTAGTTGCTTTAACATCAAAGAAGTCTTCATCATTCTACAAAATCCCATTCAAAACTAAGTAACAAACTGATTTAGCATGTATACAATTTGTTTTATAGCAAAAGCTACAATAGACATTTCCTCTTATATCAACCAACATCTTTTGTATTAAGAATAAATACTTAGGTTGGAAAAGTAAATGAACCATCAAATCACCATGTACCTCAACGACACTCCATACCTGTTATGCTGATATTGAACCATAATAATCAACATGCAATAACAAGTCATACAGAATACTATGATGCTATTACTGATCTCTCTACCTTTTCTATTGTCCTATGCACCATAAGTTCTACCCCGTTATCAAGCGGAAGCATATGTGATTATCTTTAAAATCAATTCGATTTATCTGTCAGCCCCCTACTTCCAGCCACACAAATTAAAGTAAATTTCTAGTCTGCAAGAAAACAATAAGGTTCCATACAAAAACTGTTCCAAGGTGCATTGTCAAGAAAAGATAGCAGAGGGCAGACTGATGCAGTGAAAATAGCCTGTGAGCTGCAGAAAGATTATTGATGAGGGAAAAACAGAACAAAATTGGGTATAAGTTCCCTCTCTTTTTGTATCCCCTAATCACGCTAATGATGGGAATTTAGGAACAAAGTACTTACAATCTGTCCACATCGTCGTGGGAATATGTAACCTTGGTAATCCACTGTCCCTTTTGCTTCTTCAAGGTAAAACTGGAAAAGGAAAGTAGAATTTAGTGAAATGCAACCACTACAATAATACCATCTTCTTGTCTATATCCAAAATGCAAACTTAGCATCACAGTGTGAAACATGTGTTCATACGAAAGTGAATTCTGAAATGTTCCAACAATGCTTCTCCCACTCCACGATGTGAAAAATAATTCTCAGTTCTCGGCCTGGTTGACTTGAATAATTAATGTCAACCTTTATATTAGGTCCACCATGCCATTGAAGAGATATATATAAGCATATAAGATATCCTCTCTATGCCCTCCTCGATGGCCCCCCCAAAAAAAAAAACAAGAAAAAGAAAAACAAGGGAAAAGAAAAAGGCTGAAGCAGATAATAACAAGACACCCACCTGAAGCCAGTTATGGAATCCACAAACTTCTTCTTCACCATGTTGCTTAACTTCACCAACAAAAACATGTTCAAAAGCAGAAGACGAACCAGATGCACCCCCGCGACCATAAAGATCGAACCAGAGACTCGACAGCATTCTTTTAAAGTCCTGAGCATTTCCAGACACAACACCCTTGGATGAGAGATACTTGTGTAGATATTTAATTGGTGCCGTTCTGGTAATTTCTTCAATGAAAGCAGCTTGCTCGTGCTTCTCCTCAGAAGTGGTAACCTCTTTGTATCCTTGCACTGGATTATAATTATCTAAAAGAGAACAGAAACGAGAAAAAGTTGGCCTCCTGAATATGTCTTCATTCAGCCAGGTGAATAAGCTTCCTTGTGCCATATCTTCCTCCTGATAAACTTTTTTCCCTTCCCCACAGTCAATCTGATAGTCCTTGCCAGGCACTAAACGGTTTAAATCAAGTTCCCAAAGCCTGTTGCAAGCTTGTGACAAATCAGCAATCTCCTCTTCTGAGGGTTCTAAGCTGGAGCTGATATGAACCTCCTCAGAGTATTCCTGTTCACTAGGAGGCAGTTTGTATCCATGCCAGTGGTCCTTTTGAACCTGTCAATGTGTTTTGTTCACAAGATATCAATAGGAAAGTGATGAAAGGAAAGACCAAAACTTTTAGAAAGAACACTCTTGTTTGTACCAATAACCACCATCTTGAAGATATTCAAGATGCAGGGTTCATCAATCAATGACAATCAGTATCTTTTACTTATATAACAAGCAAGGTAACAAATCAAACTTCACAGATACAACACAAGCAATGTATTCAGTTAATTCAAGTTCCAATCTTTTCCAGAACAATATAGTAACAAAGAATTCCTTAGCACTGCAAACCTTTGATGAACCCAGTTTGGCCTGATTTGTGTGATTAGATATACAACATATCTCTAATTTTAATACAAAGATACGAAACCTAATTTACAACAATAGTTCTGATTTGATAAGTCTTGACTTTATCAAGTATTAAATACAAATCCTAGCAGAAGAAATCAATCTGTGTTCTTTTCAAAGAGGGGGTAGACTTACCAGACCACTGCTCTAACATCAAAATAATAGAGACCAAAGATACTGTAAGCAAACTAGTACTGTCAGTGCTTATTGTATAAGCAGAATGTATTTGTCATTCCTATATTGTTTCACTATAGTCTATCTACACACATGTACAAGCATGAATACATAATTGTTCAGCCAGAATTCTGAATTCTCAAGTCGTAAGCCCCTAACCAAATGGTGAGAAAGGGGGAACATGCTCTTGACAGTCCCGCCAACAAAATGAAATAAGGACCAAGAAAACATTTTTATTGGCTTTCTAAAAAGGGTGTGATGAACAGAGTAAGAGTGAACCTTGTGTGGCCGCCTAGAAGACTTTTTGCCAACAGTCTCCCATCCATCATTGTTCCCCACTTCATTGTCCTGTACACACAGTTCACATACCACAATGACAGATTTTTACAAATGGATTCCATGAATTAAAAGAAAATTAAAGTGCTAATAAAAAGCGGCAACCAACGTTCATGTTCCAATGGTCCTGGTCATAATCATGTTTCTCACCACCTTCATCCCTTCTATACCCAGCATAGGCAGGCTGCATAGATATTCCCACCAGAAGACAAATTATCAATTGATAAATTATTTGGTGGTGGGAAAACATCTCAAAATATAGTAGGGCAAAACCATAAGTCATTCGGTGATTAAAGCAGCATTTAACTCTAAAGGCAAGGCCATTGCACATTACCGAAATATTGGCTGCAAAACGGCCACTATCAGTCATTACATGCCAATGTACTTTACCAAAATAACTCATGCAATATATAAAATGTAGATCATTGCTTCAATAAGGGTTAACTATTTGAAACGACTAGTTGGCGCTGGAAAATTAAAAGTGCTTTAAAACATTAATGACAAATCCATACATTCTCATTTGAATCGCTTTCCTGTCTTACAAAACAGTTCCAAATTCATCTTCTTTAACATTCAACAGCCACATCTGCTTTAAAAAGAGGAGTAATGAGGCATTTGTTTGAATTTGAAGAGCAACTGTCATTTGTCTTGGAAAGATAAGATTCAACAATTAGGCTTGAATGCACAACGCCCATGATGACCATTTCATTAGGTAATTTTTCTTCACTTATATTACCAACTCATTCAACATCTCCACAAATTAAATCCATAGAAGCAAATATTATAAATCAAACAACATATAACTTAGAAAGTGACATCCAAAAGGTATACCATTTATACTCCAAAACGACAAAAGAAACAAGATCATATTCACCTCGTGAGGTCTCCTCGAAGGGGTCAGTTCCTGCAGAAATGCACATTACCACTAATCAATCCACTTCAGTTTAACCCCACCCGCCCCCCTCCCAAAAAAACCCCGAATTTCAAAATCCAAAAAGAACTCAGAAAGCAAAAACAGCACAAGTGAAATATCAATCAAATCAACAAGACCAACACCTCTCTCCTCCATTGATTTGGATGATGACCCTGAGTCAGATCACTGAACTCCTGATCGTCCTTATCCTGCTCACCTGACAGTACCTGATCGCATTTCAGTAACCATATCAAGAAAGCAAAATGAATTAGCAACAATCATCAATTTTTTTTTTCTTGTGTGTAATTTAAACTCAAGTAGGTGCTGAAACCTCCGCCCAAGTAGATCTGGAGCGCTCATCTCGTGAACGCGAGCCCGAGTCCTCCTCGTCCCGACCGTGGCGGTCACCACCGAGCGCCACGTCCATCAAGCCCTTGATCAGACCGTCCATTTGTTTGCTGAGGGAAAATCTTCACAGAGAAAGAGATTTGAGCGAGAGAGAGAGAGTATGTGATCTAGAAGAGGGAGAAGAAGGAAAGGCAGTTGAATAAAGTCCAAGCAGTAAGCAGATGGCGGGTAATGGCAGATTTTGTAAACTCATAGACGCTTACTCTGTTCTCTGAGGCCGCAGTTTCTATCTACGGCCATAACTCGGCCGACAGATTAGGAAAACATGTGTAGGCACTATGATGGATCTGCACACACCGTTGGGCCCTCCAGCTGATTTTTCCCTTACTTGGCAGCCTCTAGAGATCCCTTTAATAGGTATATGGCTTATATAAATTTTGGAGGAAATTGATAAAAATGGCACATCTTATTTTTTTATTTTGTAAAATAAATTATTTTTTTAATTTTTATATTTTAAAACTTAAATGTATTGTGAAGACTAAAATATTTATATTAAAAATAATAGTATCCCTAAAAAATAAATAAATTAAAAAAAAACAGTACACAGTATTAGTATTCTCTCTCATTGAACTTTCTTTCTGATCGAGCTTTCTCTCTCTTTGTCCAGCCTCTTTTCCCAAATTTTTCTTCATGTTTGTATCTAAGATCTACCTACACAAAAGCTAGAAAAGGAATCAAAAGCAAAATCAATTGATTTTGGCTAATTCTCTTTATGTTATAACTAAGATTTACACAATCAAGCTCGTGTTTTTAACAACACATTATTCTTCAAAAGCGAAAAGTGTTCGGGTGGGTCAATAGACTAACAAATATGTATTTAAAAGGTAATATATCTTAACACTGCCAAGATTTTATGTGTTTGAAAGTTTTCTTCACATTGTATCTAAGATTTACACAACCAAGCTCACGTTTTTGGTAACACATTATTTTTTTTCAAAAACAAAAAGTGTTCGGGTGGGTCAATAGACGAGCAAATATGTATTTGAAAGGTAATGTATCTTAATACTGCGAAGATTTTATGTGTTTGAAAGTTCTCTTCACATTGTATCTAAGATTTACACAACCAAGCTTATGTTTTTGGTAACACATTATTCTTCTTCAAAAGCAAAAAGTGTTCCGGTGGGTCAATAGATGCACAAATATGTATTTGAAAGGTAATGTATCTTAATACTGCGAAGATTTTATGTGTTTGAAAGTTCTCTTCACATTGTATCTAAGATTTACACAACCAAGCTCATGTTTTTGGTAACACATTGTTCTTCAAAAGCAAAAGGTGTTCAGGTGGGTCAATAGACCAACAAATATGTATTTGAAAGATAATGTATTTTAACACTGTCAAGATTTTATGTGTTTGAAAGTTTTCTTCGCATTGTATCTAAGATTTACACAACCAAGCTCACATTTTTGGTAACACATTATTCTTCTTCAAAAGCAAAAAGTGTTTGGGTGGGTCAATAGACGAACATATATGTATTTGAAAGGTAATGTATCTTAATACTGCGAAGATTTTATGTGTTTAGAAAGAATAATCATGATGTATCATGCATATCGTAACATGTACAGATGATTGTGCTATGTTTGATTAAATTGTGACTTAGTCATCAAATTCGTGCCATATTGTGAACCATCGTGACTTCATTTACAATTGATATTCTTTAATGAAATCGATACATGAGGTAATATTGTTGCTTATTTCGTGACATAGACAAAGAATCGTGCTATGTTTGATTAAATCGTGACTTAGTCACCAAATTCGTGCCATCTTGTGAACCATCGTGACTTCATTCACAATTGATGTTCTTTAATGAAATCGATACATAAGATAATATCGTTGCTTATTTATCTAAATCGTTATTTATTTACTGAACTTTGGTTTTGTTCTTCTTTAAACATGTTGCTTCTTTTTTGAAATGTTTTCATGGTCATTGCAGAATGCGTGTTATTGTAACTTGAAATGGTGAGTGGTCCGAGTCAAGAAGAAGTTTTGAGTATACTGGTAGGACTATCAAAACTCGAGGTTATGTTGTTCAAAAGGATTTGACACATGCACAGTTATTGGGTTTAGTTAAATCTTGCATTGATATGGATTTCTCTAATTATGATATTACACTGCACACCATAATGAGGTCCAAGGAAACTGCCGTGAAAATTGAGTTAGTGAATGATGATGATGTTGAGTTCATGTTGTATGATGATAACATAGTACCCCGTATAATTGTGGATTTGGTAGAGCGACATAATGTTGAGAATACACATGGTATATGTGAAGGTGAAAATTCAAAACGAATCAATCAATTAAACTCTTGTATTGGGAGCAATGAGGTTACAGATGCAATCCCCAATGTACAGACCCATCCAACTGTTCAAGGTAAAAATTTGGGCATGGAACCATTATTCCATAATGAGACTCCCCAAAACACTCAGAATACTAATGAAATCAACTTAGATGAGTCGATGGACTATGACGTTGGGTGTGAGTATCCAGTCCCAGATATTAAACCCATTCAACCTATCGAAAAAGAGCAAAGTGAACCCATTTTGGAAGTTGAGCTTAATGACGAGAAATTGCCTTTTGTACCACGTTCAATCCCACCTTATGTGCCACTTGTATGCCCTGAAGCACATAATAATATAAGTGATGGTGTTAATAAGAGGTATAGTGTGTTGGGTGCTGAATTACACTACATTGCTTCGGCTTCTACCATGGAATCAATGACTCTGATTGACACCCTTACTAGAGGTCAATTTTTCTCAAATAAGAAAGAGTTGAAGCGATTTTGGGTTATATATGCATTGACTGAGAACTTTGAATTTAGAGTCACTAGATCTAACAAATCAATATTTGAGATTGCTTGTAGAGAAGAAAATTGTGCATGGAAGGTCCGTGCTATAAAAGTTGCACAAGGACAATTCTTTCAAATTAGACGTTGTGATTTGACCCACACTTGCACAATTGAAGAGTTACATTGACGACATCGACAAGCAACTTTTACCATTATTAGAGAAATTACTGCCCAGTGGTTATCCACAAATGCTAGAATTATTAAGCCGAAAGATATCATAAGTGACATGAAAGAATTATATGGCATACAAATTTGATATGACAAAGCTTGGAGGGCGAAAGAATACTCATTGTGTCTTACTTATGGTGACCCAGTTGAGTCATACCAATAATTACCATCATATTGTCACATGTTACAAATAGCTAATCTAGGAACTAAGGCTCACATATGCATAGAAGATGAGACTAATCGATTTAAGTATTGCTTTATAGCTCTTGGACAATCATTAAGAGGGTTTCATTCAATGATTAGACCAGTTATTGCTATCGATGCCACTCATTTGAAAGGAAGATTTCATAGTGTCATGTTTGTAGCTGTGTCTAAAGATGAAAATGAACAGATATACCCACAGGCATTTGGTTATAGTGACTCGGAAAACTAAGAGGCTTGGGAATGGTTTTTGGAGCAACTAAAGGAAGCTATTGGTCATGTTGATGACTTGGTTATTATATCGGATCGTCATGCTAGTATTGCAAAGGCCATTGTAAATGTCTTCCCCGATTCTTGTCATGGGTTATGTTCTTGGCATATGGCCCAAACTGTAAAGAATAAATTCAAGAGAGAAGAAGTGTCCAAGATAATCTATGGTGCAGTAAGGACATATCGAGAGTCTGAATTTAGTCAATTTATGACTGAATTACAAGCTAATCACCCTCAAGCATTTGAATATATCATGAATGAAGATCCGAAGAAATGGTCACGTGTGTATTGCCCTCGAAGACGATACCAACTCATGGCCACTAATATTGCTGAAAGCTTAAATTCATGTCTTCGATTTGTCCGCGAGTTACCCGTCATGGCTTTATTGGAATTCGTTAGAAATATGATGCAACGTTGATTTTATGATAGGCACGAGAAAGCTAAGATTTGGAAAGCACAATTAACTGAATGGGTCCACTCTTTGATGAATGAAAGACAAAAAGTTTCATTACAGATGACAGCTTCTAACATTGATTGGAATGTATTTATAGTCAAGCACAAGGGTAAAGAGGTGGTTGTTAACCTCATGGAATGTACTTGCACTTGTAGAGAGTTTCAGACTGATCTGTTGCCATGAACACATGCACTAGCTGCATCCAGGTGACATTTATTGTTTGTTGATAATAATTTTTTTATTTTTTATTATTGTTTTAATAACTTCGTTATTTTTCATTTTTTCACAAGGAGTGTAACATTAATTTTATAACACTTTGCTCTCACTATTACAAGCAAGAGTACTTAGTAGCAGCATACAATGAGCCAATCTATCCAGTGGGTGACAAGTCTGATTGGAATGTGCTTGAAGACGTCAAAAATGTAGTTATATTACTGTCGAATAATGGTAAACATGCAGGTCGTCCAAAAAAACAAAGAATACCCTATAGTAGGGAAAGAACACAATAAAAAAAATGTTTTAAGTGCAGTCAATATGGACACAATCGATTGACATGTTCAAATCCACAATATCATAATCAAGAAAATCAATCTCAATTAGCGAATTTGTCTGAATAGTTGCAACATAGATTACAATTGTGGTGTGATTGGACAAAACACATAGATTTGCATTGTTACCCCTTATTTATCTATAATTGATAATAATATCATTAACTTATGATATATAATATTTTTTATTATTGTTAATTTATTGTACAATTGAGAAACAAACTTTTGATTTATTATCTTTTGATACCGTCGACTTATCATGTATTTCAGATTATCACAGGTAATGCACGTAGGAGTACACCAGAATCATATGATAATAACTTATCTCGTTAACGTGAAAAGTCTCATATATCGTGAGATCTTTTTGATAAAATCATATGATGATTGTTAGTAGTTCGTACCATCATTTTGATAGAAATCGTATCGTATTGTCTGATTTCGTGACATCTTGCTTATTATTTTTTTTATCATCATGTTGTCTAAGTTTTGTAATATATTTTAGTTAAAATCTTATCATTATTACTTTTATTTCGTTTTTTTTTGCTTAAACATAAGATCAGCTTAGTTTCATAACATCTTTCAGTTAAAATCTTATTATAATTACTCATATCTCATTCTTTCTTATTTTAAATGTAAGATTGGCCTAATTTCGTAACATCTTTCATATAAATCATATGATAATTGCTATAATTCAATATTACTTTCTATATATAAAATATACATACAAAAATATAATACAAAATAATTATGTGAAAAATAATGTAAGCTGTCATTGGGAGTCATCGTTCTCATCAGTTGAGTTAGCAAATATATAAATAATCATGTACTTTTTAATTTTTGGCATTTAGGTATCGGTGTAATTCAGTGGCTTGCCAGCTAATAAATGCTCTATGGCATATAGCATATGAGGGTCGCAATTACCACTTCATAAAAAAAAAAAGTATGTCAATTAGCATGTGTTAAAAAACTGATAACATTATAAATGTAAATAAATCAATATGAGTAAAACTTGCGATGTTTTTTGTTGAGGGACTTGAGATTTTGGATGTAATGTGCATGACAATGGAACTGTAGGAATTATAACATCAGGTTTGGCGATGAAGTAACCCCCGCATGACGAAAAACTAGAAAGTATGAATCTGAAACAATTTTGCTGTCAAATTCGCACTTCTAGTGGCACATGTTGTCGATACGAGTCATAAATGCGCAAACTAAATTTTTACAGATCGATGACAACAATAAGCCAATGCACTCCACTAATATGGCATGGCACTAATAGCTGCAATTGCTCATATTTCAGTGAAATAAAATATTGCTAAAATTAATTATTTAAAGTGATGAAGATAATTTTTTTTTTTACCTTATTGACAGTGTTTCATGGTGGGCAGCCATCACAAAATGTTCCGCGCACACGCTCTAGAAGACCATCGTCCCATTTGTGGGTGTCCTATTGTGAGTTTGTTGGAGGACCATCAGCATCTAGATTTACTTGATACTTATTATATATATGAAAAAAACATGTTTACAAAATCATTTGGAAAAAAATGAAGGAGATTGTCAAATAATAAATAAAAAGCAGTGTAATCAGAAAAGACCAATGAAAATTATCAAAACTTACATAAAGTAAAAGGTCACAAATGCATATATCCTGCTTATATACATTTGAAAACTCTTTCTGTCGTTTTTTTAGTAGGTATAAATAAGCATCAATGTGCTACAAAAACTAAGTGAAAATATCATAAAATATTAAATATAAACAAAAATCATAATACTTGATACGAAATCATATAACTTTGGCACGAAATGATGTAATTTAGGCACGAATCATAATACTTAACACGAAATGATGCAATCTAGGCATGAATCATAATACTTGACACAAAATGATGCAATCTAAACACGAATCATAATACTTGACACGAAAACATAAATATAGGGATGAATGACTACACATAAAATTATATAAAATGAAACATGAATCATAATACTGAGACAAAATCATATAACTGGGCACGAATCGTAATACGTAACATAATAGCATATAAACTAGACATAAATCATAATACTTGATACAGAAGCATATAACATAGGCATCAATCACAATATTTGATACAAAATATTACACCTAGGTGCAAATCATATAAATTAGACATGATTTAGTATGATGATGACATACCGAATCATCGATCCATTGATCATTGACCTCAAATGTGTGAAACCACTTGATATTGACAGAATAACCAATATGTACATTGCGACTGCATTAAAGAAGTCAGTTTGTTATTTATATGATATTTATAAAGAAAATATATGATATTTGTTAAAAAAATTATATATAAGTTAACTCACTATGACATTGATGATCCCTTCATAAATGCTTCATATTTATTACATATGTCTTCATCCAGCTGCAACTTTGAATCAATCATTTGGTCGGACCTAGCACGTTTATGTTCAGTGGGGTCGACGTATGGACTACACGATTGTCTAGATTGCTTATGGGTCCTACAAACTAGTAGCGCATTATCTTCCCTTGGTGTAACGGTAGTTAAGTCCGCTAAACCCTCCACAACCTCTCTTTCAGCCTCAATGGCTTCATCTCCATCCCCTACGTCCTCACTCCTAACCTCACTTACATTAATAGGTTCTTGAGAATTTTGACCATGAGCAGCTGAAGGGTGTGCACTGAAAGTTGCATCATTACCACCCTACAAGAGACGAAAAGTTAATTTTACAATGAATTATATTGTAACGAAACTTATGATCTTGTGTACAAATAAGGATAAAATTACCTCATTTTGGCGTGTGTCAAACTCAGTGCTTGTAGGATCTTGATCAGAGGAGATAACTTGTTGAAGTGCGTTTTGATAAAGTATACGACAATCATACGCTCGGTGTGATTGCTCATTATTCTTGCATTCATGAGATTTACCTTCGCCTCTAAGTCATCAAGACGACAGTAAATCTCAGTATCATTCTCTACACTCTTAGTCTGTGATCTCTCAGCTTGGGATTCTTCACCCATAGCTGCAGTTCTCGTTCTCGTATTCTCTGCTCTAACCTCCTCCCTGAAATCTATATGTATCCTCTCCGCTTGTTCTCCTCCAACATCCTCCCTTTCTTTTCCCTCTATATCTTCAACCTCAACCTCATCCTCATCCTCATCTCCATCCTCATTTCTTAGTCGTGAAGTAGTATTGTGTCTAGATCGTCGCTACATTTAATCATCGATCAAACAAATTAATTAATCATCAATTAAAAAAATTAAATAATGAAAACATAATATACATATATATATATATATATATTAACATATAACTAATATTAATTAAATATTTTAAGGTTTTGTATACATTGTCTACCTTTGATAAGGCAGGTAATTTTGTAGGATTTTTTCTTTTTCTAGCCACGAAATTCTCATCATTCTCATCATTTTCACTGGTCGAAGCATTGCTATGCTTATTAAGCCGAGGCTGTTTTGTTGCACTAAGACGTAGAGGCAACACGCTCTCATCAATTCCCAGGTAATATGAGGCTTCACAATCAGTAGGAGTCGGCTCAAGTCTGACATTCACTACCATCTAAAACAATAATCAAATGGTAATTCAAATAACAATTTTTATAAATAAAATTACTTACATATTAATAATTTTAAAATTATGAAAAATATAACTAAAAATGTGCAAATGGTGTCACGAAAGTCTAAATTGAAATGAATTTAGACTTTAAAAGATGTCATGTAAATAGTAAAACTTAGCACGAACATGGTAAATCTTGGCATGAAATGATGAATCTTGGCACGAAATGGTAAATCTTAGCATGAAATAGTGAATCTTGGCACGAAAAAGTTAATCTTGGTACGAAAATGATAAATCTTGACACGTTTATGTAAAAAAAAAAATAAAGACTTCATTATTGCTATAACGATTTCTAAGTGTTGTCACGATAGTATGAATGATACAATGAAATAATATATTGCATATGAATTCAATAAATAATGATACGAATTTAAACGTACCTTATTTGTAAAAATTCTCTTACAGTGGCCACTATGTGGCTTATGATCAAATTTCCACCAACAAATTCAAGGCAATGGTGATCTTACTATTTGTGTGGCATGCTGCTTCGTGCTAGGTATCACCTCAAATGCAAAAATCTTAGAATAAAAAGATAAGTTAGGTATTGCAAAGTCTTTGAAAAAGTAAATAAAAACATAAAAATAAATAAAAATAGATACAAACAAGTTTAATACCTGTAGTGCCCATACAAAACCAAATATGTTGTATGATAATTCCCCACATTGAGTATTTCGAGTGGTTAGAGCGTTTTGAAATACCTCAATGAGTTACAGTAGACTAAGGTACCCAAGAAAAAGTATTGAATGCTTCTAAGTTATCAACAAGGTGAAAATGCCACTAGGGGATATGTTGTCGCTCATCACTGCCTTTAATGAAGGCATTGAGTAAGTAAACCAACGCAAGCTTTACTGCATCATTGGAATCTTCATCAAATTCTCCTTCAAGTAGTTTTGACTTAACAGAACTAGTGGTAACCTTGTTCTTCTCATCAAAATACTTAGCATGGATGCCAAACTGATTTGGTGCAATTAAATTTGTGTCTGGTAGCTCTCTAAATCTCAACCCGGTAATTAAACAAAATTCTTCCTTACCAAAATGTACTTCATGCTTCCCAAGTCGAAACCACATTTCTTCATCATTAGGTTGCTCAATCTATCGAAGTAGTAAATTGTGGACGACTAATCCAGAAAATATGAAATCCTCATTCACTTCCAAGAAGTTACCAAGGCAGGTGGTATTGAACTTCTGCCTTTGAGAGTCATTCAAAACACATTTTATATTTGATACAACATCAGTATCACAGTGCTTCAATACTCTGGCTGAAAGCTTCCAACTCTCTTTAGGAATTAAATATTTCTTAGTAACATCCATCTGTACAGGAAAAAAAATAATAATAGATGAATGTGTTAAGGATTTATAAAATGTTAATACGAAATTAAAAAAATTGATACAAAAACTTAAGATGTTGATACGAATTTATGAAAGAAGAAATAATTTCCTAAAAGTTATTATAATTTTTAATAATACGTTCAGATTCATATGACTTAAACCCAAGTTAACAACATTTGTTTGTAAAATTTAAGGTCAAGCATCACAAACGAAAGAGTAAAACGCAGATCACGCACATAATACACACTAATATACACACCAATATACCCAATGTTCTCAAAAAAATTAATCAACTACAAAGTATTGAAAGAAAAATGAAAATAATACACACTGATATACCCAGTCATTAGAGATTCATAAACTAGCAACTTAAATCATTTAAAACATGACACAAGCATTTAATCAAGTTTACATATACAAAAATAAAAGTAAACATGTAAAAGAAAATGGAGAATCAGACGTCGTAAGAAGATTTGGTTCGTGGGTATCTAAACTGCAAAAACTCTAAAATTTATACCGAAATAATCATTTTAAAACATATCTTTGTAGATTTTTAATACTTTCAATTGTTCCTCGATGTTTTTAGGTATCAATTTGTAAAAATAAACACAAAATCACTTAAATCTAGTGAGAGAGATTGCAAGAGACGCGAAGAGATGAAGACACTGTTAGAGAATGGGGGAAAATGTTTGTTTGACTTTTGGTATTCTTTTTAGTGAGTAAGAATGTAATTGTTACTTTTCGTTAAGGGTAATTTGGTCTGAAACTGTT
Organism: Moringa oleifera; assembly: GCA_021397835.1. NCBI lineage: Eukaryota > Viridiplantae > Streptophyta > Magnoliopsida > Brassicales > Moringaceae > Moringa > Moringa oleifera. The sequence goes on from JAJFZO010000566.1 coordinate 4,550,772, forward strand.
CAGAAAGTGCTAAAAAACATAAATTCAAAATATTGGTTATTTTTGTAAAATCGTATGCGCGGAGTGCTAAATATAAAAATTCCCTTAAATTTTGTATGAATTATTATAAAAAATTTGGGTAAATATCATTTAAAATATTAACTTTTACATTATCTCTCAAAACATATACTAAGTTTTAAAATATATCTAAATTAACCTCGACTTTTTAATTTTGCGAAATTAAACCTTAATTACAAACGTCATTTAAATTAATTTTTTTCGAGAGGGCATTATCATCCGTTAAATGCTTCATTTCTTTCCCTTCTTCAGAGAAAACATAGAGCCTTATTGCTCGAAGAGAGAGGAGAGAAAGATAAGAGAAAAAAGAAAAAGAAAATTATAAATCGATCGAGATTTTTTTGTTGAAGAATCGAGTATTAGTGATATATATACTAATTGAAGCTGAATTTGTCAAAGGAAAATGAAAGTTCGTCCGAAGGCTTATCCTATCAAACCTTCAAATTTGTCATTGCGGTATTAAGGCAAAATGACATACCTCATGAATATTAAACATAGCACGATCTTTTGTACATGTTACGATATGTATGATAGATCAAGATTATTCTTTTCAAACACATAAAATCTTCGCATTGTTAAGATATATTATCTTTCAAATACATATATGTTAATTTCTTGACCCATCCGAATACTTTTTACTTTTGAAGAACAATGTGTTACCAGAAACACAAGCTTGGTTATGTAAATCTTATATAGAAAGTGAATAGAACTTTTGAACACATAAAATCTTTGCAGTGTTAAGATACATTATCTTTCAAATACATATATGTTAATCTTTTGACCCATCCGAATACTTTTTGCTTTTGAAAAACAATGTGTTACCAAAAACACAAGCTTGGTTATGTAAATCTAATATACAAAGTGAATAGAACTTTCGAACACATAAAATCTTCGCAGTGTTAAGATACATTATCTTTCAAATACATACCTGTTAGTCTCTTGACCCATCGAATACTTTTTGCTTTTGAAGAACAATGTGTTACCAAAAACACGAGCTTAATTGTGTAAATCTTAGATACAATGTAAAGAGAACTAACCAAAATCAATTGATGGCTGCTTCTGATTCCTTTTTTAGCCTTTGTGTAAGTAAATCTTAGATACAAATATGAAGAAAGAGCCTGAAGACAAAGAAAGAGAAATCTCAATGAGAAAAAAAGCTCGACGAGAGAGAATACTAATACTGTGTGTTATTTTTTTTTTTGAATTTATTTACTTTTTAAAGATATTATTGTTTTTAGTATGAGTATTTTAATCTTAACAGTACATTTAAGTGTTAAAAATATAAAAATTAATAAAAATAATTTGTTTTATAAAATAAGAGACTCGAGGTACTAATTTTGGCAATTTCCTCTATTTTATACAAGTTTTACATAAATTTTTTGTTATTTTTACAAGAATTATATGTATATACATATATATCAATCCTATAAATTATGTTATATATATATATGCACGTTAATATTTATAATAATGTTAATTTTATAATAAATAATATATAAATATGAAAACCATTATACATAATATTAAATAAATAATTATATTTAATTAAATAAATAAAATTTTAAAAATTGATACATAAAACTTACAAATAAATTGACACTTGTCCATTTAAAAATTATATATATTTTTATTTTATTATTTAAATAAAATATAATTTAAATTAAAAATAACATAAGATATATTTATTATTTATTTATTTTTTAAAAAATTATATAATTTTCATATTATAAAATTATGTCATAAAAATTATTAAATCTAACGTAACAAAAAGTTAAAATATTTTCAACTTATTATTTATTTATTTTTATTATAAACAAAAAATTATGGTACATACATTCAAAAAATATTTTAATTTAATTTAATTTTTATTTACATAAATAATTAATAATAATTATTAATTAACTTAATTATATTAATTAAATATAATTTATTAGTGATTTAATTGAGTCAATAACATATTTAAAAATATAATAGATTGATCTAAATATAATTTGATTGTGATTTAATTATTAATTCAAAAAAAAAAAAAAAACTTCCCTACCCAACAACCTGTCTCAAAATTTTAAACTTGTAATCCAAATCATTCAAAATAAATGATCCTAACTCAGACCCAATTGATAAAACAAATGGTACTACCACCCGTTCTAAAATATAAAATAGATATTTTTAACTCTGTTTTAATTAATTTAATTACCTACTCAAACTCAATTCTTCTTTATTTCATGTAAATAATACAAATTTGATGTATAATGAAAATACAACATGCATCCTTTTGTTTGGTGATATTATGTGTCGGCGACGCTTTAAAAGTTCAATTTATAGAGTAAAACCTTGGCATTTAAAATCATTTCTCTCTCATAATTTATATAAAATAATTTAAAATCCTTTTATGAATCAAATCATAAATGGAAAAACAAAGACAAACAATGATAGATGGAATGGCACTTGTAAGGCCCCAAAAGACTTGTGTTCACACTTCAGAATTAGAATATTTCATATGAATTGAATGAAAGAATACCAAGCTTAGTACTGGAAACAGGCTTCCAAAAAAGAAAAAAAGAAAAAAAAGAAAATTTCAGGCTCATAGATTGTACAGCAAAAATGATTCCTTGGTAAGGGCAATTCATTCTGCAAATCCAAAGTCTACAATTGCAAACAACAGTTAAAAGATTACAAAATAAGAGTGATACTGCCACTGTACTTGTCCGGAAACTGGATATGCAGCTTGGGTGGTAGCTCCCACAACAATAGGTCTTGAGTCGAATCCAATGATATGGCTGCTCAGTGAGCTTCTTCTAGTGAATGCAGAAGAGGCTGGGGATCATCAACAACCCTCATTGGCTTCCAGTCAGATTCTTCTTTAGTTTGTCTTAAAGCAACAAAGTGAAGAGCGTCACTCTGCACTTGATAAATGTGACAAGCCCAGGGGTATGAATCTGGTGCAGACCAAACCTTTTGCTCTTCAAACCGTGTTTCCTCTGCAAGTGATTCAACAACACAGTAAACTGTGTTGGGCTCTGGCTCTGTAAAACCAGCAACAGCAACACATCCAAGAGAGACGAATCCCTCTGGAGCCCGGGGAAGCCATATTGATACTGCAGTGGTGTAGTCGTCCAGACAGTTCCTCCATGCCTGTTGCATATTCTAGACGTTAAATACCATTTCACTCAAAAGAATAACCAAAAGCCATAATTGCACAGAAATCTCCAATCAACACAGGGAATGAATGACAAGTGACTTCAACAATAATACTCAAAAGCCATAATTGTACAGAAATTCCAATGAACACAGGGAAGGCATGAGAAGTGACTTTGATCAATGGGCTTTACAACTAGTTAGCTCAAGTGAGATTAGCTCAATGCTTCCACAATTTTGCTCTCCGACCTTGTTTCTTATGTAACATATCAAATGGAGCATCATAGAGTAACATGATAGTGAAGTTGAAGAAATTATTTATAAACTTGTGTGATCTGAGTAAACAAAAAAGATAATGGACTGACTCCATTGTGCAGTTCAAGTCCAGGGATTTTAAAAACCCACAAATTTCCAGAGGTAAAAAGAAAAACAGTATCTTATTTATCCATTTTTGAACATTTATATGGTTATTATCCCCAGCTCTCACTTCTATGTATGTAGTATGGTGCATATATGTTTCCAGATGGGGGCTTGATAGCAGAAATAAAACTATGATAGCCCAAATAAAACAAACTTCTGTCTTCTCTCCTTTCCTTCCTGTAAGATTCCTTTTTACATATTAAACAAAATGCCCTCAAGTTACATCACTTAGTAAAATTCAAATTTATCACTTCTCACAGTACTATAAGGGATGCCATGTGAATCCTTAAAGGACAAAATCACCACAAAATACATTTCAGGGACCAGTTCTGTCTTACCAGGTCATAACCCACTGGGAGAGCGAACAGTCTGTCAATGTTATCGTAAACAGCAGCGACATTAGGAGGATGGCTGCCAAGATGAGCTATATCACCAATGGAAATGTACCTGAAGTTCAGACATGCTTCATTTAAATACAAGACCATTCCCATTTGGCAGAATGCGGAGGCACATAGTGATTAAAAAAAAAGCATGATAAGGGAATTATATGTTCATTCCAATAAGTGTGAGCCATATCTGCAAGCGAGCTTAAAACCTCCATTTTCATGTATCATGACCAACAAAGAAATCGTTCTTTTGCATAATTTAACATCAAGTTGACAAGTATCACAGTATCACTAAAACACAATGTCTACGGGTTAACTTCTATTTATATAATACATCAAAGTTCCATACAAATATGATAGTGATATAAATAATAGTACGACATACAGGATCTTTTTCGTCATATTTGTTTTCTTATTTATCCATCCACATCTTTTAAAACACATCACATCTTCTTCATATAAGGAAGTATATTCTAATATGAGGGTTATCTGACAAGTGGGTTTCTGACCAATATAAGAAAGTTATCCTAGAAACAATGTATTACTGGGCAGTGAGTCAATGATAATAGCAAACCAAAAGGAGGGAGAGGGAAGCACAGCAATTACCCGTCTGGACAGATGGGTCTCCAGATGCTACAAATCCCTCCATCTTCCAAAACCTAAAAGCCAAAACAAAATTTACATCAAGAGCAAAGTGCAACAATTTACAGCCCAGTCTTCACACATATAGACACACATGAACATGAACATGCACACAAAGGTGGAAATTACTAAAGCACAGTAATTGGTTATTGACCTGTTTCTTGCATAACGTGCATCGACCTTTGGAATCTTGCTCACTGCTCCAGATCTTCAAAAAGTTAATGCTATGCTTAACAAATTTTCTCTCGTTAGATGCTGACCTGGATGAAGACCGCTCTCTTGACTTCATGATGGCTTTACTTGGAGTATGTGGCTCTTTTCCATCAGCTCCTTTCCAAGCTAGGTGCACATGTCTCTGGCTTGAATGAACCTGAACATGGAGAATCCAGTCAGAAACTCACACATGCATAGAGGTGCCATTTTGAAGAAATATGACAACCTTTAGAGTCGGGCTTTTCACGTCAGACCGGTATGCTTTCCATATCTTATGCACTACTGAACAAATCTGAACAGCTTGAGGTTCCCTTGCCTCCATTTCTTCTTCAACTCTGCACTTTATAACTCGAACAAAATTTTCTGATCTCTTAAAAGTCTTCAGATGCAGCATCAAGTGAGAGGGCAAATGGTAACCTGCTTTTGCCAATTCCAGTGCCATGAGCTCTTCCCAAGGCACATCCCACATGATCTTGCAAGGTTTCTTATCCATCTTGTCTGGATCTAGACACTACAAATAGAAGTGGAGAGATAATCAAAAAGGCAACTTCGAAAGGCACAAAATCCATAGAGGTATGAAGGCTCAAGTGTCCTCGACAAACCTGCAACAGCATGACACGTTTATTGGTCACCAAGACGATTCGCTGGTAAGGAACAATAAAATGATCCTCATAATAATCAGACCAAGCAAATTTTGATGGTTCCTTGAATAATTCAGTGCAACCAAACTGCCGACTTGCTTCTGCAAGGTAAAGTATCATCTGGAAACCAAGAAGGAAAGTGCGTCAGGATCAAAACCATATTCACATTCAGGATTGCAGATAACAGATAGACCTGACTTCAGAGTAGAATGCTTTGTTCAAGTCCCAATATGTTGCTAAAATAATTACAGTTATAAAAGGGTCTTTATAAGCTTTATCCTGAACTTCATCATGGATATATGCACATATAAACTAATTTTACATTTTCATTTGCAATACAAAGAGTTTTTCCTTCTATTCTGCTGGCATCAAGTTATGCTCATATACATACAAATGTTAAAAGGTGCAATTATTTGACATCGCTAATTTATTAGTTTGTTACCTTGCATGCCAATAATTTTTGCTTTGTTCAACCTCTTCTGTTGATCAAGTACTGGAGAAAGTAGAGATCTATGTATACAAATAATCGACTATGAAGTCAACAATATCACAAATAAACGTTGATTGAACTCCCCACACTTCTCCCCCCTCCCTCCCTTCTTTCCCTCCTCCTCCTTTTCTAATCAGAATTGTTTGAACATTTTCTTTTCTTGATCATACAACAAACAAGAAGTATAAAAATTCAAAATTCCTTTTTTTTTTAAAATTTTATCAAATGATAGATTAATGCTTTCATGAACTTCTGTTCAGTGTTCTTTAGAACACTATAAAGCAATGCATTAATAATGAAGTTCTTATCAAACTCTGTATGATAATATTAAATTAGATTTCGTCAGGGGAATATGTTTCAACTATGCTAAAATTCTAGGGAAATTTGTCACAGCAACACATGAGTAGGTCTGTTCTTTGTCATCAAGAAGACACATACGAAAAGAAAATTTGATTTTAAAATACTATAGCAGAACCAGAATATAAAGTCAGAGTGAAATGAGGTTACCCTGCTTTGATGAAACCATAGCAGGTGACAACCCCATTTTCCTTTTAGAATGGCTTACTTACCATCTTGTGGATGCATCCACTATCTGATTGAATACTTCACACAGCCCTCTTGATTACATTACCATATTCATTTGATCTATATACACAAGGACTAATTTCATTTTGTTATGTAATCTCAATTAGGGTATGACCATATCCCAGCAAACTCTCGTAAGACCCTGCTTTGGTGGCCCCAGAAACACACAATCTCCTCTTTTTCCAGTTTTTCTTTCCTTTTCTATCTCATTTCAGTTGGCAAAGAATGAAGATGTTTAATGAAACTTAGGTTAACAAAACTCAAATATATGAAAACCAGTACAGGGCTTGAATCTAATTTTAATATGACTAAAATCTAAGATCAAAAGGCCAAAATATAAAAATTGACATTGCAAATGCATGTGGATGCATTCAATGTAATTAAATAACACTATGATGAACAATGGATAACCTGATAAAGATGAAATAAAACAACTCATAATGAAACCATAGAAAACCAACTTATCATTGCTTATTAAGTGAAGGGATGAGGACATATGGTTTCAAAAACTACAACGTCAAAATTCCACAAAGAATTTTGCTACAAATACCTATAAGGCTGTCAAACGATATTAGGGAAAAGTTCAATAATTCTAACTAAGGGAACCTCACTGCTTTCATTAGGCTTGCCCTACCACCTTGCATTCGAATGAACGTACAACACCCATCACAGGGCTTGCATGTAAGGGGGTTGGGAGACATTTAAAATAATTGTGCCCTCTCCTAGTTGGTCACCTAATTAGTTGCTTTAGTTGGGTTTGAACCATTATGTCAAAGGTATCTATAGATCACTAATAAAATAGAAAGTTCTAAGTGCAAAAGATTGAATATTTAAAAATATTAATCTAAGTAAACCATAAACATGAAAACCTAAGAATATCAAGAGTTTAACAGGTCTCAGCTAAACTTAGGACAGTACTAAGACATCTTCTTTAGATTTTCCCGAAAAAAATTGAGCTTAAATCTTGAAATATACAATTATGGGGAACAATGGAAAAGCAACAGCAACTGTACCTGGCCAACAGCTTCTTCCTCACAATATTCTCTGAGTACACCATTGGCACGGATAACCCGGGGGTTTCTAATTCTCTCCAAGGTGGTTCTATTATTCAAAACTTCTAAGCATTTAGAACAACTTGCACCAATTCCCTCAACAGTCAATGAGAAGAAATCTAATGCTCCGCTCACTGGTTGTACAATAAATCCTACAAAAGCACGACCAAGCCCATGAGCAAGTCCCAACAGACCATGCTGTCTGGCACTCTGCATAGGCTTTGTCAGAACTCCCGAAACCCCAAAAGCAACACCTTGTGCTAGGGCTTCACTGCCTTGAATGATTCCATCTCCTACCCCAGTAATTCTCCTTGACCATACCTGTTTAATGTTGAAATCCCTTTAACAAAGTTACCACCAGAGCTGTTAAATTTAAAGGGAAAAGAACAAATTTACCTGTTTTGAACGTAATTGGAGAAACTGGCCATCAGTTGAAAGCTCAGCAAACCCTTTACTAAGGGAAGCCAATGTTGAACTAGTCATGCCAAGAACATCTACTGAAAAAATCAAATGCAATGGATTGTGAATCAGGTCCCTCCAAATACGATTTCCAATAGCTGGAATAATAGAACTTTTCCGCATGAATCTATCTCTATGCATCACTCGCCTGAGATGAACCTAAATAAAGAAATCACGGCATCAGGAGCGACATCATCATATTCAACATTTGTCACACAGTACTTTGCAACATTAGGACCGTAAATATTGGAAATGGAGCAGTATAAGCCTCAATGAAACATGTCACCCCCTCCCCAACCCCAAAGGAAAAAAAAAAAGAAACCTTATCTTTCTAATAAAAGACAACTCATGTAAGTCCATTTTATTGTCTATAAGTGTGTTGTCATGAATCTGGCCAGTTTAGTCGGAGCTTCACAAAACCCCAAACATCCTACTCCAAAAGAAAACTCATACAAAGATCAAATATTAGCTCTGACCTGAATGAAAAAAGAAAACAACCTGCTTTTGTTCATAGGTATCCTAAACCTGAGTACCCCTAGTTTATTCCAATTTGCCCTTTTTGAGTCCCAAACTCCCAGTTTAAAACCCGTTTCCTACTGCTATCCACAATATCAAACCAGTTATTCTTCTTGAACCAGCAACCAACCTTGATATAATGAAATTATTATTCATACCCAGCACTTGATTTCACTCTTCTTAAAGAGGATCACAGAAATATCAAATTAACAGCCATAATATTCAATTTTAAAGCATTCACCACTCTTGAATTGATTATCTAACAGCCACAATATCTCATTAAGTGTTGACTCAATTATTCAAACAAAAATATCAGACTACTGTTGGCCCTTTGTTGGAAAAAAAAAAAAAACATTGTTTTTCCTGAACATATGTGGCTATGCTACAACTATTGTGATAGAAAAAAGAAAAGCATATAGACAGTGCTACTGACTGATATAATATCCCAGTGCTACTTGGTAATTCCAAATTCTAACATAGTTAATTTAGTAGACCGAATAAAAATTTAAATTATGTGTAACTGAAAGCATGTATAACTATTATCATTTTGCAAATTTATTTTCACCTTTCGCAGTTACTTATAAGAAAGATGGTAAAATAGAAGCTAAGGAAACATTTTTCTTTGATCATTTTTTTTCCGGTCACCAATTAAAAAAAAAAAAAAACACAAATATTCCCGCAACCAGTTTGTCCAATGATGATCCCATTTTATGAGAAAGTTGGTTAGCCTACAAATCGCAACCAATGATAACTAGACAACATCTTAAAGCGTTAAATAATCATATTCATCCAGAAAGACCAACGCCGAAATGCAACATGGCGAAATATATCCTAAGGTAAGTATGGAACCTTACCTGAATTTTGAATGCATTTCCAACAGCTGATAGTATAGGGCTCCAGACACCCAGAACACCACGAGGTCTCTCAGCTGGTGCTGTCTCCAATGCCACTTTCAACCGCACTTCTGAAATATCGATCAGGCTGAAAATATCCAGAATTCCTTAATGTATCAAAGTCAAAATCCCATAAGCTTACTGTGACAATAGATTAGAAATTTAGTACATAACATGAAATCTTCTTTACGTAAAAAAACAAACATGCATGCTAAGCACATTCTTTAAGTGTTATAAAGAGAAAAAAACAATATGAACCAGTGTCCTCGAGCAACACCAATGGTTCTAAGCTAGATAGTACTATAAGTTTAAAAAAGATTAAAAATGTTGTGATGGCTCATAATCAAATCCCAAAAGCTTAATTTGTACTGATGGATTGGAACTTAATAAAGAAAACGAGTCTTCTTTGTTTAAACAAGCAAAAGAAGCACATCCTTGAACCATGTGATAAGAATGAAAACCCAAAAATGCTTGAACCAGGATGTCTTAACAACAATGCTTCTAACATAAGACAATATTTCTGAAACATTCATGAGGCTGAAAGATTAGGATAAAAAATTTATAATGTATCAAATTCAAAAACCATAGCATATTACTTTGTGCTAATATTTAGAAGTCTAGAAGAGAGGTTCTATTTACATAGAAGACATACGTGCAAATTAAGGTCTCTTTAGACTCTGTAAAAACAAATGGAAAAAACGAAATGGCTGCACCAGCATCTCTCAATAACACCAATTTATCTACCATATGAGAATATTCTGCAGATAGTTTTACTAGGTGAAGTGCAGCACAAGAAGCAGATTTCCTAAACACACCTCATGAGTGACGTAAGGCTAGGTGAAGTAACCATGATCAGTAACACCAAGCAATATTTATCAAAATATCTCCATAGATGAACTCACAGTGGAGTAGAGACTGTGCGAAAATCTTATCATACATCATGTTAATATGAGGAAATAAAGGGATAATGAGACCAGGGAGCATGCATTAGATAGAATCAGGGACTCTTATAGCCCTACACAAGTTGCCAGTATAAGATGATCCAATCATGCTAACATAACTGCTATCTTTTATCATTAAATAAAAGCATCGAATTACATCATTTTCCTCATTTTGGTTGCAAAGAAAGAAGGCAAAAGATAAGATTACAAATAAAACATTCAACAAAATAGACAATAAGAAGAAAATAATTAAGTATGCAACAAGTATAGTATTGATATAAACTACAACACATGATAGCCATAACTCCACCTACACAGTGAAAATTGAATGTATTCAATCAATACTTATTGAAAATGTACTTAATAGATATTTGGGCATGACATGTGCACAACACACACATAAGAGGGAGAGGATGAATCATAAAATTGTCACAAAAATTAAAGATTCTTTGCATGTGCATGCACATGTGGAAACAAAATTGTCTTAAGATGAGTTGACACAAAAATCATCTTCAAGATCTCAATGGATCTATGCAAGCTTGGGATAATTTAAAGGAAAAACGTTGATGTAATTGACTCCAACTTCTTGGTTGAGTTGTTTGTTCCTTACAGTTCCTATCAGTTTAAGTGTTTCACACAATCAGCTCTTTAAACAAATCAAGCACAACACAGTGGCATTGAAAATTATATTGATACAGATGTGGTTAACCAATTTGGCAAAAGAGTACCCTCAACAAAATGTTATCAATACTTCAAAATTTCAACATAGCAAACTTGTCCACTGAAAATCTATTAACATCCAACTTTTCATTAAGGACATGAAGATATATGAGTCTTACTTAATGCGTATCTCTGGATCAACTTGGGTAACCCTGGAACTGTTAGGGATATGATCTAGCTGAAGATTGCTGTAGAAGTCCACTAAAGCCCAGATGATGGGCTCATGAATGTTAAGCCTCCAACAACACTCAGTTACCTTCATATGCATGTAGCCTTAATAAATGCATTGAACTATACATTATTTAAAATAACATCCAACCTGAATATTCATAAAGCATACCCGAATATAAACATATGGATAGACCTGAACACCATCAATGTCCTCATTATGCATAGTTATCGTCATCTTGAACACTGGATTATGCATATCACCAGGCTTTTCAGGTGCCAACAGAACAGGCATTAAAGTTAGAGGGAGCTGATTGTCAATTTGCAAATGACCCAGTATGAGCTTAAACCTGGCATAAGAGAGAACAATTACTTAGTCCGTTGTCTGAAAAGATAAAAGTCACAGGGGACATGAAAAATGATTTTACTTTTTGCTTAACTGTGAAATTTATGGGATTATGTACATTTGAATCCCAAACAGACTCACCAATGCCTTAATAAGGGAGGAGATAACCAGCCAACCGCTAGTGCTAAAAAGGGAAAGGGGAAAAAAAAAAAAAGAAAAGAGGATGCACTGTCTGATAAAGAATTATGAATATAGAAATCTCAATATGAGGACTAGCAGAAAACTGCAGAAAATAAATGACAAAGTTGAGGGCAAAGGAGATGTCTCATGTACTGTCATATGGCATTCAACTGGGTTCATCTGCATTCCTTTCCCCTCTTTTCCAGTACCGTGGAATTAGCAACATATACATTTCGAAACATAAATGATGTGTTCTGGCACCATAACTTTTACCTACTACTATAACTATATTCAACATTCTGTGGTAGCCAAATACTTTTCAAGAACCATATAGCTCGTATTTGCGTGGCAGCCAATTATTTCTCGAAAGCCATATATAGTTAGTATTTACATCAATGTTCTCATTCTCTAACAAGAATTACCTGCATGCAACACAAGTTGGTTTTGATTGTTAATGATACACCTAAAAGCAGAAAGCTCAAACAGTAGAAGTATAAAAAGGAGATTAACTGATGTATTGAATTTATTGGTTTCGCAAAGCAACCAAGCTCACTATATTAATGACTGAATGATTGAAGCATAAAGATAAGTCTTTGATTTATTTATTTAATTGTATTTTAAGGAAAAACTGATCAGATCCTTTACTACAATGGATCATCAGATGCAGTGACCAACAAGAAAGGCTATTAGAGTACAGCAAAGAAAGAAAGGCTATTAGAGTTCAGCAAAGAAGTTGTGATGCTCTTCACATATTTGAAACAACGATTAAAGAAAAATAATCTATTTAAAAAAGCAAAGGTCCTCATACCTGCTTGTTTTTCCGCCATCATACCCAGTCGAATACGACACGAAGACTTTTTCCAGGTAGAAATAAGAGAGTTCTTTTGGTCGGTGGTCAACAACAGAAACCCCAACAGCTCCAAACTCAACTATAAGCTCTAAAGTTGTCAGGTTGAGCTGTTTTTCGTTCAGAACATGAGGATCTCCCAAATTTCCAGCAGGTGCCAGAGACTTTATTTCTTCATCTGATCTTCCAGATATCATGTCATCTGTGAACCTAACAACCTTGATATCACCAATGTCTACAACATGGAAGCGCATTCCAAGTTCCCCTTCCAGTTCCGAAGAGAAAACAAACTTTTCCATATCCAGTTTCCAGACTCCAATGCTAGATGCACCATTGATCCTGGCATCAATAATTTTTTGACCGTATGGATTTTCCCAAGAAAAATTTGTAGTTGAAAGTGGTTCCAGCTGAAGCCAGGCATCTTCACCAAATCCAGATTGGCGAATGCTGATGCTTTTGCCAGTTGTTCTGTTCTCAATCCTAATTTTATGACTTGGACAAGTTAGTTAGGTTAAATATTAGCATGTGTCTGGATGTATATATTTCACATAAATTACCTGACAGGACCACTAGTTGATCCAAGACGGAATACAACTGTAAAACGTGATCCTTCTTCAAAACCACGTATTTCTGTTCTCAAGAATCTCCGTGTACCATTATGTCTCCTCAAAACCAGAATAATTGTGTCCTCTTTAACAATTTGAACAGGATATGACCACTCTGTATCTTCCAGTCGAACCTGAAGTTACAGCACAAGTTAAAGACAACACAAGATGGCATTACCAAAATGGAAAAACCAAAAAACCTTTATTTCATAACTCCACAGCATCTGGGCTTCTGGTCAGATGGAAAAGGACATATGTACACCTGTCTCGTAAATTTAAATTACTCCCTCCATATATTGCATGCCACTTAAGGTACAAATCCATTTGGAAACAGAGAACAAATAGATTCATCACAAATTCAATATGACGTAGGAAACCAACTAATGCCCTTCTTGAATAGTCCAATCACAATGACCTTTTTTTTCCCCTCTTTTTTTATCATGTAATTTACATTATATATACATAGCACCAAGGGGTCCAATCACAACGATCTTAAAAGGTACAACTCGTATAAATTACACACGAAGAACTTACAATTATAAATGTAAATTTGACACTGATAGTGTTTAGAATGGTTTAACAGACCATAAAGATATGCAGCAAGACACTAACAAGATCTGTGCCAGGCACAAAAATACACAAACCAAAAGGCCTGCACATACAGACAGACAACGCGCACACATGCGTTACAGGATCCATAACTTTCCATTTTTTTTTTTTTTTTTTTTGGGACCTGCATATGTGGGGCTGTGAGGTGGGTCAGGGGCTGGTTTGGTTTCCTTCTAGCTTGTGAAAGCTTGCCAAATTACCTCAGCTTTTCAGTAAATATTCAACACACTCGAAGTATGGACATATCATATCATGCTTGTAACAAGGCAACACATAATTGATTCGACCAATCCTATCCACACAGAAATAAAAAGATGAAACAAGACTTTTGGGCACACCAAAATGCAAACAAGAAAACATGTTGCCCTTGAAACGAAATGATGCGAAAACATATGCAGTTCACTTACCTGGAGTTCGTCTCTCCCACTCGATTCATAATACACAAAGGAGATTCTTGAATCAAATATGTGGAGCACCTTTGGTTCATCTTCATTGCTCAGTTTGATGTAAATGTTTTCACCAAGTCTATTTGTGAATGTCATGAATGGTCGGACGGAAATCACCTAGGAAGAGGATAATGAGTCAAAAACCTCATTAGCTAGAGGACACACAAAGCTCTAGACTATGTCACTACCTTTGTGGGGACAGATTGATAGGGACAAGGTTTTGTTGATATAAAAAGCCGCATGCATCTGCCATCAACCTCATAAGCATAGAGATCAAGTGATCCCTCCTAACAAACACAAGGTCCAAAAAGGAGAAGAAAAAGTCTTAACAAGAAAATCATTGTAAGAATATAAAGGCTTCATACACAACTGACAGCAGCATCTACCATGTCACCAAGAGGAGAAAGATCTTTAACAGCTCCATATCGCTCATTGCCAGATTGAGTAATTGACACTGAGAGGCCCAACAATTTAAAGTTCAAAGCCGAAGCAATAGTATGGCCTTCATAGATTTCCTCTTCAGTTATCTCCTCAAGGAATATTTCACTGTTCTTTCTAGACTTAAATGGGAGACCAATCTTCCGTGTTGGCTTTTTCCCTGCCAGATCCAGAAGTCTTAATGTAAGTGGGGGACACCTAGCAACGTCAAACCAATATGAAGCGTAGATTCTGATCATCTTTTCAAGTAGAGGTTGTTCCTCGTTGTAGTTTTGCTCAACTATTACTTGAACAACTCTGCATACACCATAATTTCAGAGCATATCAGATTAAAACGACATGGCTTCACTTTATCACTATAAATTCCAAAAATAAAAGAGTTATGAAGCACATAATAACACCTTCCAGAAACTGAACTTCTAAATCCTATTGTCTTAGATGGAGCTCCTCGAGGATGACATATAAGAACAGCTTCCTGTAAAAGAGAAAATTAACAAACAAACAAATTAGACAGGAAAAGTGAAATGCGACACATCTTTGAACCTCTTAGAATAGAACCATGACAATAGATAAAACAAAACTGATTAAGTCGTAATAGCTTACATGCATTGGAAGCCATCCCTTTTGTGGAAGCAGGGAAAAGAACAATAAATTCCTCACATCAGCATTATATACCTTTATAGTTTCCCCTGAACCAAATATACCTCTGGTGCAGTCAACAAAATGGCCACTAGGCTGCTTCTCAAGGACAGAATACTCAGCTGCAAGGGGAAGATAATTGGTGATTGATAATGGGGATTTGACTACAAGAGTCCAATCTTGAATGGGATCAGACTGAATGTCTCCTGCGATCTGTGCTGCTTTTACACTCAAACAAAACCACAATTTATTGGGACCTCTAGAAGATGTTCCACTTATCTGAGTGCAATACAACAACTCTTCAGACTCAGTAAGAGTTGATACACAGATCTCAGAAGAGCTCTTTGGCTCACCAGGCCTAGTAACTACCGAACTCCAAGAATATTCATCAAGATCATCAGCAGGCTTTAAGTTCAAAACATACAGTCCACGGCGTGTCAAGCCTGATAGAGGAAGAGACAGAGCGTCTCCAGGTTTTAGTAGTCCAATAGGTATCTCTTGCTTTTCATCATCGGCTTTGGAAACAAGGCACAAATCTAGTAAAAAATCTGTGTTGTTACATACTGAAACCAGAGACCTAATATTCACATATCTGTTGCCATCCTTCACATTTACTTCACTTGCAACCACATCATCACCTAACCGCCAACAAGCAATCGGTGTAGCATAGTTTAGTCTGATGGTAGTCCAAGGGCCCTCCACGCTAGGACTCATCTGAATAAATCCAGATTTTTTGCCATCAAAAAGAGATGATTCATTTTTTTCCTCAACTTCAGATGTGGGAGACAAGAGTACAGCACATCTTATTTTCCTACACAACTTCTTGGACTTGTCTTCTTCAGCCGTCTTCTGCAGACAGAATAACTCATTTATGACAGTGCTGAAGGAACTGATTCATTTGCAAATTATGATTACAGGATGCTAAACCTCCTACAATGTAGGAAAGCAAGTAACCACTTTACAAGGTCTACAAGGGCTTCACATTGATAAATGGGAAAGACTAGGTGGAGGAATCTTCAGCAAAAAGTTGCATGGACAGAAAGGAGAAACCATAAGCCTTGAATAGATGCATGTGAGACATGCTAGTTTAATGAAGCTCTAAGATGTAAGTTGCACATGCATGTACGTGCGCATATAGTATATATTGTCAGAACTACTCATTCTACTGTAAGCATGTAAATACAGTATGACAGCAGCCACGATATATGGCTACTGGACCCTGCAATACTGGCCATGGACTAAGGGGTAACATAGTCGATGTCCATATATGTATGCATTACTATCTATACATGAAACACGGAAGACGACAGTTACCAAAGATTCTGGAGAGGATATGTTTATCCAGCTTAAGCAATTAACATAATCACATTGATAAGAACTGTCACAGATTTGTTGTGCTATCTCAGTCAAAGGACAGGAGAAGAATCCAACAGAGTCACCTGTGTACAAAGGAAGCTGGTCACAGAGAGATCTAATACGTGCCTAAAGTGGGTTACAGGATCATCTTTGAAATTTTAAAAAGAAATATTGATGCAAGATCCTTCAGTTACCACCATTAATGGTAATTTACATACCTCTTCCCATGTCAGTTACTATTAACTCCAACCTGTAGCAATCCTGTGGAAACGTTGAAAGTTAAGAAAAAACCATTGGCAACCAGAAACCATAAATGAAGGCAAGACTTAAGTAAAAGCAAAGCCCAAATGTTACTGCAAACTAACTCAAAGCTGAATGTTCGCATCAAAGTTGTCAAATATAGAGACATAAGGTGCTGTGAAAATCTTGGCAAATACTGAAAACATGCATAAATAGAGAAAGAGAGAGAGAGAGCATGAGAGAGATATAAAGAGAAAAAGAGAGAGTAAACAAGAGAGAAAAAGAAAGAGATACTTATGCGTATGACTACAACATTGCAGAGAAGTGCATTTTAAATCATGTGGCAGGATGCCACGTAAGAGGGGGAGGAGTGGCTGAACTTGAAAGGGCCAACAACGAAAGGAGATCGTAAAATTATAAATTTATTATAAGCATAAAAAATTATTCACAACAGAGGTATCTCCTTCAGGTGTTTTAATGAGAATTAAAATTTCAAAGAAATGCTCCAACAGCGAAAACATACAGAAAGGACACAGTAAGAAAGAACAGGCAAGACATAACTAAAAATTACAATGAACAGAAAGAATTAAGGATTGCTAATAGAATTAGAAGAATATTTACAAAAAGTTCATCCTAATTGCTGATTCTTAAGCATACAGGAAGGAAAATTCTGATAAGATGGCTAAAATCACATTAAGTTCAAAGAATTACAAAAGGTGAAAAAAGAAGAAGGAAAAACCAGCATGATTATGAATGAGATAGAAATGAGGAACAAAGACAGTCAAAGATTGGATACATATGAAGAAAGAGGTGACACGGTTGACGTCAAGATGGAGAGAATAGTCAGAAGACCAAGGTAATTCAGTAACATGCAGTAAAAACCTACGAATATAGGAGCATGAAAAGTAGTTTAATCAAGCTCAAACAAACAGCAATAAAAAGAGAGGCATGTAAAGAAAAAGGTGAAAAAAGCATGGTCAGCCATTAAAGGAATTGGACCTGGAAAGAATCTAAAAGAATAACAGGATCTCTAGCAGATGAAATGAAGAACCTCTATCATCTCCTTCACAATCGAGTACCCTTGTTCGTTTTCTTCTTTGGAATAGAAACTTCTTGAGCATCTTTTACAAAAAAAGGTGGTGTGAAGTTCCTTTCATCATGTCCGATAGTAGGACTTTGCTAAAAACTTCTCTGATTCTATTTTCTTTCTTCAATTGAATTTATTTTCTATGTTGTATAATATGGATGCCCGATCAAAAGACCCGTGAAGACTTAAGGATATAGAATTCTGTTCTTACTAATGTTGAATCTTGTGGTAAAAGATGCGACTATATAATTTTCGAATACAAAAACAATGGAGATCTCCCTTTTAAGTAGCTTGTTCATTCAGATATCGACAAAAAAAAAAAAAAATCAGCGCTGACTGGCATACCGGGGAATCAACTTTAAAGAAAAACATTTCATTCCAATTGACTGATTCAAGCTCAGAAGATGAATAATTTGAGATGCTGCCACATGTGCGTGCACTTTGTTGATGCATAAGCCATTCACCGAGGACACTTTGGTTGGGAGTGAGACGGATGGCTACAGTGTATTGATGAGAAGTCAACCCTCCAACTCTTGGAAACTAGAAGAATATACAAAGTGAAAACAAGTAAGCAAAAGACTACCTCTTGCCACATAGACAACATCAACCATATAATTATCAGCATGGAAAGAGTACACAGAATGAATTAAACTACTTACAAGGCAGTTTAAATGAAATAGTTAACAGCATTTCATATAGATTCCTTACATATTCAACATAACATTGAAAAAACGATGAAATTTAATCCTAGTTCGACATCTGATAAAAACTTTTTGAAGCAAATATTTGGATCAAAAAGTGCAAGTCTTTTGCTTGTCAAACTGATATATAGGTAGACATATAGGCAGAGAATGACATGCATGAACTTAGAAATTACAAGAGAATGTATCCTGGTCATTTCAGTTATTTCACCACAACTTAACCAAGTGCTCTAACTAACATAGGGAAGTGTCCACTCATAGTTATGCAAATTTCAAAACTGAAACCACAAAAGAAAAAATAAATATTAAAGATAAATGAGATATTTTCTTATAATCACTTTTTGGGTTGTCTCGTCCACTTATTTTCCTCAAAAATTAAAATTCATAAAAATCAACTCTGATGTCGATATCATAATCGTAGCTAACACTACAGAATCAAGAAATGTAGACACGTTGACTAATAACAGTGGAAACATTACAATAAAAGACAGGCTTGCATAAAATGGGGGAAAATTTTTTTTTTCCATAAACAAGACTGCCACAATGGTGAAGAAAAGTACATGGCGATGGTAATGACACTAAATACATGATAATGCACTGACACCAGCCATGCCACATTTTAAATCAGAATTAGACAGTGATTATCTAATTGGTTTCAACATGATAAGAAAATAACAGTTTCACACTTGAGAAACGAGGAACTAAGATATTTTTCTAATCAGAAGAAAAATCAAAGAAAGCGAGAAAACACGCATACAGAAACACTGAAGAACAGCTTCCAAAAAAGCTTACACATTTTGAATGATGATCAAATTAGCAACAAGAAAAAAAACTGTTAGTAAAGACAACTGATTGTGATCTCAATTCTGTAATTGTCTACAATATCAAGGTTCCAGATTCCCAACAATGCCAGCATCATCAGTGCTTTAAAAGGATGCATCCTTCTAAGAAATCTCTAACAAATAAACAAGTGAAGTCCAGAAATAAGACTCCAGCTTCTAAAATAAACAATTAACAGCTATTTAAATCATTAACTTGGACACTGCCTGACATCCAAGTTGCAGTGATATAAGATGCAGCTCCATGAAAGAGATTTAATTTTAAAAAATACCGGCCATCACATTTGGATATTAGCTCAAAGTTTTCTGTTCATTTCATGGGCCATTTAACCACCCAAAAAGAAAGAGTTTGATAGGCTAAGAAGCTAAGCTTAGAAAGCGATATGCTTCATCATATGATGAAAAAGGGTCCATACCTGTGCATCTGCTATAACAATCGTCACCATGGTCCTAACTTTTCTGAAGAGTTCTCCTCTGATATGAGAATCCAACATATTTTTTGAAACAGGAACTTTTACAGGCTTTGTACCTCCAGATGGCATTCTAATTATATCTTGGGACCCCCTGATCTCAGTGGCTCGAATAAAAATGTCCTGCCCAAGTTTGTTTTCTGGTATTATATAATAATTTCTCTTCTGGCGGATACCAATGCTATATCGTTCACTGTGAGTTGGGGCATATGCTTCCTACATCATGTGAGTACGAAGTAAGTGTTAGCATATCAGGCCATACAAGACAAAAAGATGCAAATATTGCAAATGGAGACGAATAAGAAAAAAGAAAAAGCATATAAATATAACCACGTGCCCATATCAAGAATGAATATTCAGACCCAAAAAAAAAAAAAAAGGAATGGGACTTCACTCTTCGTTTGTAGTGCTCATGCACTTCATTGATATTGTTCCAGCTTGCATAAGCTTGAATTATCATATTAGCATTGGAAACTGAGACATTCAAGTTCAAATCCCTTGTGGAGATGAGACGTAATTGAGACGCTGCACCTGGGGCATAGGGATCATACTGGTATCTGCAAGTGACAAAAATTTAGGCTTTCCCAAACAACTAAAATTCCCACCATGATATCAAAACAGTGAATAGATAAGAAATACATAACCAACCAAAACAAATAAATGAAAAAGGGGATGAAAAGCCGACAAGGCGTAACAGATTTTCACCATGCATGTCATTCATCATCCAAGTATGTATACAAATTGGGTTACCTCTTCTAGTACACAAATTAAGTAATCCACAAAGAAATAATTCTGATTGTTCCCTGTAAGAGACCATCATACTTCAACAATGGATAAAAAAAAACTTTCTCAAGGAAATGTCTTATTGCCCTCCATTTTCCTTCCTTTTCTTCCACCATCTCTCACAATTCTTCTTCTTTCCCTTGCATGGCATGTCCATTATTGTGTTCCCTACATTTTTTTTAAAAATAATTTTGAATAGATGTTTTTTGTGTAAGATGCAAGGGGAGTCAGTTAATCATATTTTCCTGTGGTGTAACTAGTCCAAGGGTATTTTGAAGAGTGCAAGAGTGTGTGGTTTCTGGTTCAAATATGAAGAATTGGAAGCTTAGAAGGGTATTCCTATTTTTAAAGCCAACAGGAAAATTGTGGAGTTAGCCCCCTTAAATATTTTTTGAATAGCATGGATGGAGAGAAAAAAGAGTGCTTTTGAAAGGCTTCAAATTCCATTGCCATTGATGGGGGCTACACTTGACTCTTTGGGTGACCGGTAAATATCATGTAAATAGGATAGAACTAATGATTCTTGTAAATCCTATTATCTAACTTGCTAACCATGCTTGTACATGGGTAGCACCCGTGCTGTTAAATATATGTTTTATACAATACTTGTCTTTATGTTCTTAAACCCCCATTTTCTTTCACATTGATAAACTTCCACATTTAAGACGCTACCCTGTCAAATATCCTACTAGTTCCAATCACAAATTCTCCAATCTTTCTTCTCAGGACAAAAGTGATTATAGACTTGTTTTCTTAAATTTCAAGCCCTTACCTCTTTAGAGTAAATGCTTCTCACCGAAAGAAAATGGAGTGATTTCAATAAATGAAATCATTTTCTTTTAGTCAACAACAAATTTTATTTACCAAAGCACCAAGTGGTGCAATCCCATTGCATTAGTTACTTACACATTAACTTGGTGCATATAAGGGAAGAATTTTTTAGGATCCACTACCTAGCCTCAAACAAAGAGGCTCAAGTGAGTGACTACATGTTGTGTTGTGATGGCATGGTAACTCGGATATGGGGTTAACGAGGACGGTAACGAGTGAGCGTTACACTTCAATCGCCAATCGCCATCTGCCACCTCATACCTACACTTCACTACTCTTCTTTAAACGTTGTCTCTCTCTTTTATAAATCTCCATAACCATTTTCTCAAAAGTGAGTTATTAAAGAACCGAATTGGTTTGACTTCCAAACCCCCAACCCTTAGTAGTTTCTGCACTACCTCCCAGTTAACCAAATAAAATTTACCAATCCCATTGTCACATCAAAGAACTTGTCTTTGTAGTTGTTCAAATCACTGTGCTTATCCCTCGAGATTGAAAAAAAAAAAAAACAAAACAAAATACACTAGTATATTGGCTAATATGCTCTTTATCAATGTTAATCTACCCCTTTTGAATAAATATTCTCTTTTCCATCCTGCTAGTTTCTTTTCAACTCTCTCCACTACTTGATTCCAAAGTGTTCTTTCCTTGTGCTTTGCTCCCAAAGGTAAACCCAAGTCTTGTATTGAAAGTGATCCTACCTTACAACTAAGGAATCTTGCAAGGTGCTCCCCATCCCCTCCAAATGTCAATGGAATCAACTCACTCTTTCCCAAGTTTACTCTCAAACTTGTGATTGCATTTCAAATGCTGATCAGTTGTTCTTCCTCTGCATGTTGGACCCCATTCACTAACATTAAAAAATATATATATATATGTAATAGTAATGCACCTCATGATCCATTGGTACCACTTATCCCCACACTTTACCCTCCTCAACATGTAGGTCACAAAGCTCCAAAACACATGATCATAGGCTTTTTCCATATCCAATTTACAAATGACCCATTTCTCTCTTAATTTCAAGTGATGGTCCACTGCCTCATTAACCACTTTATCAACAACCGCTCTGAGTTTAGTAGTTAACAACTTAGCAAGAAGCTTGTACACACTACCTATCAAACTGATTGGACGAAATCATTGTTGCCATGGGTCCCATTTTTCTTTGGGATGAGCACCACATAGTAAAATTTAGTGAAGCAACAAACTTACCTATCTCATGGAGTTCCATGAACATCGATATAATCTCACCTTTAATAATGCTACATTGACTCTTCAAGAAAGCCATAGAAAAACCAATTTGTCTTGATGCATTATCACCATCATAATCATCTAAAGCCCCCTTTTAACCTCCACCTCCTTGGGTCTCTCAATCCACCCTGAAGATCAGTATCAATTGATCAAAAGAAAAACTATCCGGTGTGGGTTTCCAATCATATTCTTCCTTATACATCTCATAATAGTAGTCTCTAATCTTTTCTTTAAGCTTTCTCTGCTCCTCAATCACTACACCCTAAATTTTCAAAGCAATAATGACATTGTCTCTTTTATGTATATTTACAGTTGAAAAAAACTGAGTGTTCTTGTCTTTCTTTCAACCATGAGGCTCTCGATTTTTGTCTGTATGAAATCTCTTCCATCTTCATAATGGCTAACAATTCATTTGAGACCTCACCCCTTTTATTGGTCATGCTTTCACTACTCTCACCAATCATCGCCTTATACTTTTTTTTTTCACAACTCTTTGCCGCAAGAATTCTTTTCTTCTGCACAAGTTGTCCACCTCTTCTTTGTTCAATCTTTTGAGTTTTTGCACCAAATTCTTCAATTTAGTTGCCACCACAGAACTAGCAATCCCCATAGACCTATCACCTTCCCACCATTCATGTACTAGATAGCTAAAACCATTAATTTTGAGCTACATGTTCTCAAATCAAACAGAAGTAGGCCCCCATTGCCAGCCTTCCATCTCCAACAAAATACAACAATGATCTGATACTAGCCTTGGCAAAATTCTTTGGCTCCCACCCAGCTTTGCAATCCTCCCACCAGCGTGATATCAAAAATCTGTAAGTCTTGATAAAGAAAGATTGTCACAGATGATAGACCAAGTAAACTCACCTCTTCCAAGGGGTAGATCAATTAATTCAAGTTCTAGAAGATGCTCTTACCCGCTCCTCCACCCCCTCTCCTCCTTCTCTCATACTCATAAAGAGCCTCATTGAAATCCCCACCTATCACCCATAGCAAGCTCCATTTCCTCTTACATTCCCTCAACTCCTCCTAAAGATGTGCACGCCGCTTTCCCTCCACATGCCCATATACCAGGTGAACACCCATTCCAAGCCATGATCCTCCATCCTAAAAATGCATGATAAAGACACTTTCCCAACCCATTTCTCCACACAATAACAAACTCTCATATTCCACATAATCACAATCCTTCTAGAGCTCCGCCTAGATGACAAAGCCCTCCACTCCACTCTTTTATTGCTTCACAAACTCCTTATGGTACTATCACTCACCCCTCAATTTCTTTTTTTTCCCCTCTTGTAAGCATATCACATCCGTCTTTCATTTACTCAATGCATGTTTAATTATCACCCTCTTTTCTGTATTATTAAACCCCTCATATTCCAAGATATGATCCTAAACATGGTCAACCTCCTTAAACCTAGACACCACCTCCTCTCTATGTCATTAAGGATCGCACTTGCTTGTTCATCCTAGTTTGCACTAGTAAATCCCAACCCTATCACGAATTCTACCGAGATTCCTCAGCACCCTTCATGATATCACTACCACCAAGCATTCAGCTCTATAAATTGTCCCCTCCTGCCTGTACTGATACTATCTGCCTCTGTGCAAAAACTTTACACTCTAACCCAACTGTTGCACCTTTGTTTTCCTGCCTTACATCATCCAGAAGCCTCCTATCTTCTCCAGTGAAGAACAGCCCCACTGCCACTCCCATATTCTCAACTTCTATTACCTTTGCTTTCCCCTTTTTCACACCCCTATTCTTCTTCACAGGGAGAGAATATTACAGGATCATTGACATCAATCACTTACAGTTTGAAGAATGAGCAATGCCATGGAAGTTAATTTGAAAAACTAGAGTACCTCGTAAGGTAGCTTTTTAAAAAAAAAAAAAAAACACATGGGGTAAGCCACAAATTTTTGACGACCCTTCAATAAAGGAGAAATTTTTAGTTAATAGATGTTCCCTCTGTAAAGAACAAGTTGAATAGGTAAACCACATCTTACTATGGTGTAATTGGAGCAGGCGGATATGAGAGAGCGTCATAACACTCTTGGGTTTTTAGGATGGAGGATAATGGGTGATGGCCAATTAAATGACTATTGAATTATGTGCAAAACGAGGGTTGATTAAAAAAAAGTTCATTACAGAACAAATCCTCGAGAATCAAAGCTACAATATGTATAACCATTTGTCTTTAACCATAAAAAATAATTAAAAAGAAAGTGTTTCCACTCTCAAAATTCATGTTGTTTCTCGCCTTCCAAATAACCCAAAACAATGCAAGTGATAGATTTTGCTTTCTTCACCTCATCGTTAGCTCTAACCCTCGACCATGCCCATAATTCACTACCAATTGATCCAGACATCACTCATGCAAAGCAAATAAAACCTTACAATTTAATCATCTTGGAAGCCAACTTTTCATCCTCAAATATAGGACACATCTACTTAACATAATCATTAAGACTTTTTTCAGTACATTATCAAACCTCATACAAAAATTGGTTAAGTGGGAAGATGCCTATTTTCCCAGACCTCCATAAGATTGAAATACCTGGGAGATAATTTGGTCTGATTAAATCACAAAGGTTTATTCCAGTGACCACCCAAACAAAAAGCTTTTAGACAAACCCCTTCAAGAGTTTAATTGTTATTTCACCATCAATTTGGCACATTTCTCTTATATATCAGCAAAGACAAGAAGGTTTCATGGAAAGTCCTTATTGTTATGGAGTATGTTACACTAAATATTCAAGGGATTAACAGAAAAAATTCCTTTAGTCATATCGCACATAAGTACGTTAAAAGTATAAATCAGTAGAAGATACCATTTCCTAGATGTCATCTCTAAAATGATTATGAAGCTTAGGATTTTACCATAGACACATTCTGTTTTAAAGTTCCAATACGTTTCTGGAACAGTACTAATCAACTCTGTTTAGAGATTCGTACATGTTTCAATAACAAAAGCAATCACCTTGCATTCAAAACAAGCATTTGATGACACTGTTATAAAGATATGTAACTGTGTCCAAAGAAAAAAATTGAATTTTAACGCTAGTATAATCGTAAGCACAAAGCAAGTAACTGGAACTAATGGGAACTAAGGCACATGTGTAGGGCAATAAATTACCTTAAGAATCCATCTACTGGCTCAACAAGAGGTTCCCATGATTCATACTTATCATTATATGATCTGGCAGCCAATGAGAAACTGACCGTGGAATTCAAGTAGTCAGTCCTTCCATGCAAACTAAAGCCCACATTGCTTAAAGATATATTAAATAAAGGAACCATCTGCAAAATTCAAGGAAAAAAAAAATCACTTAGAACAAACTGCAAGAACAGAGTTTCAAACCGTATTCCAGCTTATAAATTGTGAAACTTAACTATCATATATGACTGGATCAAGGCCTTTAGTGAATGCTGAGAACAGAAAATATTATCCCAAGATACTTCAGAAAAAAATAAAAATAGAAAAAAGAGGAGTATATTCATGCTCCAAACTACCCAATCTTTATATATGAAGAAACTCTTCGAATAGGTTTAAGACGCAAGAAAGAACTACTCTCTGCAGTTTATTTCCTGTCTTGCTAGGTAGCAACAGTTGATATAGGGATAAAAGGACTAAGAAAGATAAAAGAATGGAAATTACAATCCATTTGGTTATGGTATGCTGTAACTAGAAAGCTCTCCAGCAAATCAGAACAATCAATCAGAAATAAAAAAGCATGAACTTTTCCTTTTAGTAGCAGTGATGATGTCTTCTAACTTAGTAAAAGGACCCTTGCAGACACAGGACACATGGAACTAAAGGAAGAAGATTAGAGAGCAACAAAAAAGGATGCCAAGGCATACGGAAATTAGATAAAAATGACCTTTAGATAGTGGAAGAACAGAGGAATTCTGAAAGAGAATACCTTTATTAACCACCTGTATACACACCTCCTCCCCCTCAAAAAGTCCACATAACTATTTTCAAATTAAACACATACAGGTGGGTTAAAAAAGAAGGTTTTTACATAAGTCTCTTTGGATGCTTCTATTCTAAAGCCACACTTGTCAATAAATGGTGAAAGTAGAGTGAACAACAAGTTGAATCAACAATCAAGCAATTAGGACTCTAAATATGCATTAAGTACATGAATGAGGATATATCATTGTCCCAATAGCTTCCAAGTCCTACAATATCCACTTAGAAAAACCTCCGATTATCTTATACTGGGGGAACTATGAAAGGAAAAAGCCACAAGTTTAAACTACATCCCACATATTGCTACTCTTCTGCTCCTAGCTCTCTAAAGAAAAGAATGAAAGAAGAAAATATATTTCAAGAACAAAATCCAAAACATGAAACATGAGATGAACTTTTTCTAAGTTACATTTCAATACCCTGGTAGAATTTCTAACCATAAACCCAATTCTTTTACAGACTTATGTGTGTTCTGAAAGTTTACACTATAGATTCTGGTAACGTAAAGTAACCAAAGGCCTCCAATGTAAAGGCAAACATAATGGAACAATCTATGTCAGTTTCACACACATGTACAAGAGAGTGGATATTGCACGAGCAATATTTGACACACATGTACAAGATGTGTCAGTCAAATTTTGATGAAACTCAAGATTCCAACTTGAGGGCTTCACCCTTGTAAGCCCAGGCTAGTCTTCGATAAATGAATTTATTAATTAAAAAAAGAAAAGAAAATACAATTATGTAAGAAACAAAGTTCTCCTAAAAACCAAATGAAAGGTTACATAAGAATTGCCCTCCAATCTTCTTGCACTCATGGAGACACCTAGAGATGTCTTAAGCTAAAGCACAATGAGAGGAGAAGAAAACAACTATATCCCAAAGCAAATGGACAACAGGTATTCTCAGAAATTCTTTTGTGCCTTTCAAAGCTATTTGGCAAATGCACTAATAAACATTCTTAAAGTTGCCTCATGGTAAGCATCAACTCATAATATTTCAGACATCAACCAAAGGTATAGCCACACATGATCCTTTTGTGCAATAAACATGCTTGAAGGGTGTGTCAGTGGAAGAAACAGAACTCAATCACCATAAAACTATCCTAAGTCAGAAGTTTCTACATTAATAAACCATAAAGATATGATTCAGTTACAAAGTCCTCACTCAAGCCAATATGTATTATACCAACATGAAGCAAGTACTCAGAACTGAATTCTTACCACACCACCATAGTCATCAAAGACTGCTGCAGAAAAGGTTCTAATCTCGGCATCAATGACAGTATTATCTGAACCACTAGATAAATTCTGGTCTGCCAACTTTAAAGCAAACCTTCTAGGAGGTTTTTTCAAACCACTGCGAACAATAAAGGTATTCAACTCATTGTCAACCATCCATATGCTGAGAGGTCCTGACTTGAGCTTGGCATCAGATGTATCCCATACACTTTCTTCCAAAAATTGATCCCCAGTTACCATATCACTGCGCACACATCTTAATGCACCAAAATCACATTGCTTTGGTGTGCCTTTACAAGCAACACAACCTAGAGAAACAAACCCTGGGGGAGCTTGAGGTAACCAGAAAGATATATTCTGTATTTCCCTTTGTTTCTTGATCTGGCCAACAAATTGGAAATCCAATGGAGCTCTGGAAAGCTCTTCATCACCATCATCATGAAGAACAATACATGTATTTGGAGGCTCATACCTGAATTCCACATAGTAAAGATAAGTCAAATTTTATTGAAACAATAAAATATTGTGTGTCAAACATGACAAACCTTTGTCGCAGCTGAGGTGGTAGCATGGACAGGATTGAGTATTTTGAAATACAAGAGGAAGCTCGTTATGATGATATGTCGCTTGTCCTTTAGGTTGTATGGAGGGAAAGGAATTTGTAGGCTTTTGAGAGAGTGGAGACCCCACTACTAGTTTGTAGGGATAGGTGCGTGAAGGTTTTGAAACTATTGGCGACATGAAATTATTTTGTTAATGAGATGGATTAAGTAGAATCTTTAGATATCCTAACCTCTTGATTCATAGGTATACATGTGCATGAGAGGCACACGATGGTACCAAATATATATATAATATGAATATAAGTTTCTGACCAAGAAAACATGACATACCCTTTAACAGCAATATCCCCAAAATACACCATCCCTGGAGGGACTACTGGACGCCATATTGATAGTTTCTTCCTCGAACTAGAACCCCTATTCCACCATATCAATTGAAAACTAGCAATAGCTTCAAAACGCCGACCAGAACTGATAGCAGCCAGTTTTTCTGATTTGGAGGTCTGAACATGACCAAATTTAGAAGCTTGGTTGTCCAAGCTTCTTGATGCCTTTGGGGTGACTTCCGGAAACCCAAAAAATATAGAACACAAATCATATGCTCCACCTAATACACTGAAATTTATGGGATCTGCTGGCAAGAAAGTACCAACAGAGTTATCCACACGCCAAAATGCCAAACTTGACCCACATCTGCATTAAAAACAAAAAGGACATATAATTTGTTACAGATCAAATTAAGACATAAGATATTAGCATACAATCAGGAACTGGCAATTAGGAAAGCACACATATAGATGTGGTACGTGCAAGCTTATTGTGCTTCAGACTGCCGATGCCCAATTCTAAAACATAGCACAAAGGACATCTTCCAAAGAACTTACTGCATAGCAGTCTGTTTAAAAGAATATTGTCTATATGCATGCATACATGTATACTTTCGTACAAATATGTACATATTAATGCAGTGCAAGCATGCACAGATAGCAATCATAAGAGGGATGAAATGAACAAGTCCATATACATGTTGGTAGAGCTGGTACTAATACAATCCCTGAGGGAACAAGGCGAAACCAAAGAAGCCAAGATGCAGAATGCAGAAGTAAGTGATGGTTGTGTTCTTCCCGTGGACACCACACAGCCCAAAGCCACATAGCCGTTTGGTGCTTCAGGGAACCAAACAGAACAGCAACTGTCTCTTTTGCTGACACCACTTTCTAAAGAGTCAGAATGAGAAATCTCCTGATCGCAAAAACCCTCAGAAGCTAAAAGAGGCCAAATTAGTCTGAAAGCAATGGGTCTCTTGACTCTCACTAAGTTGGTGTTGACTGCAAGAACCCCTTTCGTAGGTGGTTTGTCCCTATCATGCAAAGACCAATCATATCAATAGTCAAAAAGTGAATTCTTGAACAAAATAAATCTCTCAACAAAACATCAACAATTTCCACCTACAATGGTGTCAAATAGTCACCAAGAACTGCAAAACCAGGTGGTGCACGAGGCCTCCAGAAAGCATATATTTGACCACTGGAGGAATCTGCAGACAGCAACGAGGCAATAGATCAACAGCCAAAAAAAAAAAAAAATCTAATTATGTGCCTATTTCTCTAACATGGAGACATAAAGAGGTGAGGAATTCAAGAAAAAAAGAAAAGCAAAAAATCATATCAACTACATCTTGACATACTTCTAATGATTCCAACTTTGTCAAACTGCGAGCAGACAACTGTCATTTTCTTTGAAGTCGTCCTTAGAAATGCTAAGATGTCCTCTTCAACCGCCAAAAACAGTCTCAAGATGCTAAACGAAAAGTTCATGAATATATCTGAAACAGACAGATGCATATTGGTCTTTCCAGAAGCATTTGAGTACTTCATGGAGGTGTCAAAAGGCTCCAAAATTCTGATGCCATTACTCTCCATTGTCAAACCAAGAGCATTTGCAGTCACTTCAATGGTATCACCTTTTAGGATAAGCCTGAGCAGCATAAGCAACATAATCTCAACTTTCCATTACTCTGTATACGGGTACTTCATGGAGAAGTCAATACTTTGAAATGTAAAAGTAAGATGGGGGAAGTGGTAAAACCCTTTCAGGTTTCTAAATTCAATTTATGTTGCATGGAATCAGTTTAATGAAATCCAAAGCATCAAGAAACAAATCAAACTATCATCCCAAAAAGTCATAGCGAAATTTAAAGATTTGTTGGACATGGTAAATCAGCACAAGCAAAAGGGCATAGAAATTGGACTAAATCACAATAGAGGAACTGACCTGCCAAAAGCATCCAACTGTGCATGCAAAAGTTTATTGGAGAGAATTGGAGATTCCCCGACATCTTTAGATATGTTATAGAAAGTTAGCTCTGGACCAATAGCCTGCAAAGAGACACATCAATCATTGAGGAACTAAAAGCACATAAAAATGTTACATCTCCCACATGCATTATTAATGAAATGCATTAACATAGAATTGACAAGTTGAGCATCACCGAAAACAAGCAAATGCCAAACAGAGCTTATAATCCCTTGATCTCTCCAGTGCAACTCAAAAGAACTTATTACTTATACCATTACCCAAAAAAAATAGTAAAATTTTCTATCAAAACAATGAGAAATACAAAAAAGAACTTGGGTGTTCTACAAATTTAAGAACAATATAATGAGAATAATGGATCTAAGTATCTTTATTTTTTTTTAATCAAAAACGAAGTAAAATGTTATATCCAGTTGGCACCAAGAGGGTTACCTCACATTTACAAATACAGTTAGTTAGTTAGTTAGAAAATAGGAAGCTCCATAAACCCCACCATCTCAACCTCATTTATATAATAATTCCCAATACCCCAGTAATGCAGTACAAGACCCAATCCATCGTTCACAAAAGCCAAAGAAGTCTCCTCCATCTAAAGCCTCTGTATTTCTCTCCCCTCACACTATCCAACAAATCAATAAGAAAACTAATACCATACTTTCCTCTTTGCTTTAGCCAAAGAAAACCCCTTCCAAGCCTCCAATTCACCATCATAGATGCAAAGACCACCAACACTGATAAGACACTCTCCCAACTATTCCGAGTCCAACATCACTAAAACACAACATGGAACACTAACTTCTCCATCTTGCAATTCACCAAAATCTGCCTTCTTTTTCTTTAAAAAAATTATCAATAATTAAAGGCTTGCCCCATGCTACTTCCAAAGTAAAGAATGTTGCCTCAGAAAGCACCTTTACCTTCCAAATTAATTTCCATGGAAAATAATATTTCTTGTCTTGATGATGAAGCCCTTCATTTACCCAGAAGAACGACTTCACTATAAATCAATTTGCCTTTCTGTTTACGTCTAAGTGTTTGCTGGTGGAGGATGTATGACATCAAAGCTAAAGAATAAATGATGCCAAATCAAGAGAATCTCATATCATGACTAAAATCATATAGAAGAAACAAATATTACCATTTAAAAGAGGAAAAATTGCATAATTTACACTACATTGCAAATTTTAAAAATTTCCACGTAAGATGTTATGATTGACATATACAACCCTCATCCTCACACAATATAGCTTTCAATGTGACATACGCATGATCCAATAAGTCCATATGTTGAGAATACCACTTGAATCTGACTTTTACATGAAAGAAACTATTTCAAATTAATAGGTTAAAGTTCGTTGGTAGGCTCACTCATAATAGTCAAGTAGTGGGCTCAAGGGATTTGATCCAATGGATGCGGGTGGACACAACCCGATTCATTTGAATTCAAGTAGAGAGGATCCAATTTCCACGAGATTGGCAGCAAGACCCATTCAATGCTTGAAGAAGATTTAGCCTCCATCAATCAAATCGTGATCCTTCACAACAGTGAAGGAGGTCGATAGGGGTAGTCTAGCAGAGGAGGTCACCATCTCGACCTCTAGAAGTGTTCATTGTATGCCATGATCACAACAAATTCTTGCCCACTGGTTCAACGCACACGAAACCAAATTTATAAGTGTTCACCTTTCCTTGATGTCGGTGTCTCTTCCAATAGTAATAGTGATGATCGAGGAGCTTGCCTTATGTATGATTAGCGCAATTGCCAGGAAAGAAAGAGGTTGTGATAGATCGGGTCAAATACTAGGCAATTCAAGCAACATTAAGCTTCTACTATTGACATGGGCCAATGACAATGGTGAACTATCACAAGATAGTTGCAATCAAAATTTTGCAAACGAAGGTGGAAGATAAGGCAAGACTACTGTTGGAAAATGTGATTAATGGATTACTTATGAGCGTTTTATCAAGTTAGTGGGCACAAAATTAAAAGCGTGGGCAAGTCTTCCCATCTGTAAGACAAAAAGGAATCTATACCAATGGTGCCGCTACTTATTTTCAAATGGTGTCGAAGGGGAGAAAGGGAAGGAGAGAGACAAGAGTTTTTGAAAAGGTAAGGAAATTTTTTTGTAAATGAGGAGGATTGTATAGAGTCTATGAAAATCCTAACCTCCATATATATGGCCTCTCTTTGTCATAAAAAGAAAAATAAAAGGAGGATATCTGTCCTCCTAAATCAAAATCAATTCTAAGGCAAAACATTTCGACTTTGCCAAATTTCCTAGATGCTTTGAACTTTAGCCACTAGTTTCCTTCTTTTCACCTTTATGCTTCTTTTGCACTTCCTTCTGCATTACAAGTCTCTTATATATTTTCCTTATACTTGAGTGATGCCCCTTTTTGCTTAATGAATAACTTCTTATCAAAAAGGACAAAGATCATGTTGTTGCCAAAACCATTAGTTCAAACCCTGATTACCGACCTTCTATGCTATACATCAAAATCGATTTCAGCACCTTTGCTATGATGTTTTCCCTTAGACAACTCAAAAACATATCTTCTAGAATTAAGAAAAAAGGAGCAAAAAATGAAAAAAGAAAGTAACTACTTGACCTGCAACTCAATAATAAATTCCATGGACCTGTCACCAGCAGTGTTTCGAGATAGAGAAGTATTAATACTTTCCCTTGCAGAGTCCAGGTCGGGACCTGCATCCCCCTCCTCCAAGTATACCCCATCAGCCTCAGAAGCAGAATAGCTACTGTTGGATCCCAGTGAAATACAAGAATCCAAGTATTTTCCATTCTGAACCACAATAGCAAAAGCAGTTACAAGAAGTTGATGTTTCTTACACAAAACAAAAGAACAGAAGGGCCAAATGTTTTACCTTAATAACAACATTTTTGAATTGCAATTTTTTCCCACTCCCTACATATATCATAGCCTCTGTACTAGGTGAAGAGAGATCCAATCCTTGTCCATCTTTTAAATATAATATCCCACCTGCACCATCATAAATGAAATGCTGAAATCTTTCATCTTCAACAATTAAAGGTCTCTGAGGCGAGAGTGAGAACTCAGCAGCTGGTTGCCGGTAAGTTGACTGATCCATGATAATTGCATCCACCATATGGAAAAACTTCTTGTCTTCTTCACTTGAGAGCAGACTGCCAACTGTAGGAACGAAAAACTCGACAATAGCCAGCAAAAAATCAAGTGCAACCAGCAGTTGTGGCCTTTGGATGCATGCAGAAACAAATGTTGAGAATCGACCAAATTTAACATCAAGAATAAGCATTGTTGGCACTGCTCCAATACTATTCCCTTTAACAGCAGTTGCATCAAACATAAGCTCACTTCCCACATCAATCAAAGAACTTCGAGTAATATAACCAACATTTTCAGGCATCCCGATTGCCAACCTAAATTCCTCTTTAGTTCCCTCACGATTGTCAATCACGGTGAAGCCCTTGAGCGTCGCAGAGAGAAAACCTTCACCCAGTGTGTTAGACTTGTAAAGAATCCATCCCCCACTAATCTGCAAAACGAAGTACTAGGAAATTAATCTAAAAAATTACAGAACTCTATTCTCTCCTGAAATAAACAAGTTCAAACTAAATCATGCACAGTACAAGATTTCTTTTTCCCTCACTCAATCACTGACTTACTAATCAAGTGCTCAATTACACCAAATTAAGATGGTGTGAAGAGATGAAGGTAGTCAGCCAGACTGATAACAAGGTTAGTGGTTTCTTTTTCTCTTCAACATCAAATGAATTCGCTCACACTCTCTCAGAAGTAGATTTGACAACAATGCATCTCTTCCTCCCTCCGTCACCCATTGCCAGGCTAATAAGTTGTTTCAAAAGAAATGCAGGGCATTAAAAGTGAACTTGGTCTGCAAAATAGTCACAAGGTTGCAGCAAATTCATTGATGTTTGACAACGACATTGCTACAGAACCAAGGTAACCCAAGTTTTATTACTTTCACTAAGGATTGCCTAACGGAGGGATTCCAAGAATATGCTAAACCAAGGCTTATGCAAAAATTCCAACAAACTAAAGGAACAGAATTTGACTGTCATATTACACCCAAGCTGGAATAAACATAAAGAAATAATAAATTTACCTGTACTGTAGCCAGAGATGCATCTCTTGCTGCACCGGTATACAAACACAACTCAACCAAATTGATGACAACAGAAACCTTCATTGTAATCCAGGCTTCACCAGTGGCAGTTTCAGATCTAACAGCCACTGGATCCTCAGCGATAACAGGTTCAATTGTATCAGCTGAAGAAGCTAGAAAGTCATTCTTCAATGGCGGCACAGTATGCGGAGTCTCAGAAAAATTAGACTGAGCGCACTCAGTGACAATTTGATATTCCCTATTTGAAAGAGCTGCTTTCAATTCCTCTATCTGAAGAAACATAGAACCAAACAAAATTATAAATCAACGTTCCTTTTCAAACATCAACAGAAAAAAAGCAAAAACAATGAGAGCCTACTTGAGATATCAACCGAATGAACATGATCCCTTACCTTAATTGCAGCTTCCATGCTTGGTACTTGATGCAGCAAGTCGCGAAGTGACCTCCTGATGACTACAGAAACCCCCTTCACATCTTGAATTATACTTTCACCTAACTCTGATCCAGTGCCCACATTTAAATTGATATTCTCAACCTAGGTCCCCAAAATAAAAAATAAAAAAAACAATTAAACATTTAATGGCAGCCATTTTTGAAAGAATGTACAATTTTAAAATAAAAAATGAGCCTACGGAGCTACATTCAATTATCACAAAGGCAACATGCAAATAATAATTTCACGGTCCTTCAAACTATGTCAGCAAATAAGCATTCCATGGGATTAAACAATCCATGGTCTTAATTCTTGGACACCTAATTGGGTAAGCCCATAACAGAAAAGCTACATATCATTCTCACCATAACCATTAGCATTTCCAAATGGACAGCACTCAGCTCATTTTTATTGCCACCAAACCACTGGAAGCTGTTCTGGACAGTTATGTGAACAACATCAAGCTTCAAGTAACTGCCACAGAAGTTCAACAATTACACTAGATAAGTTAGAATAACTCCAGCAGAAAGCAAATAATAGGAGGTATCACTGCTTATGCAGGTGAAAAGTCTTAATAAGGTCAAATGTCAACAGGAACTTACTCAAGGCTGTCTGTGCGACGAGGCAGTAATATTATAGGTTTCCTCAGCGACAGATCCAACTTTACAGCTGGTGATCCTTCAATTTCACTAGTTGTAAACCATTTCTCTGAATTTGTCACTTGATCCTTTAACCTGACGACACCATTTGAATTGTTCGGGACAAGACCCATAAAGTAACTAACAACCTACATTCCAATTAGACATTTGAGAACCAAAAATAAAACTGCCTGGGATACTTAATGAAGTGAATGTCAGATTACCTCCTGGATGAAGCGATTCAAATAAATAATGCGTACTTCCGAGAGCTGCCCAACGAGGCAATAATCAAAACCTTCATAATCTTCATCATCGATATTAAATGAAATAAAATCAAGCTGCATATTTAGAGTAAAGAGAAAATTAAAATACATAGTAGTGTATTAAGAGGGCAAAGATAGGCACAATAAGAAAAATTGGACCTGCAGTAAAGTTGGACATGCAGAATCACACCCTTAATTTCTTTATATAAACTGACTTTGGGAAAATACTACAGAACTAACTTTCGAAACTGGTGAAGTTAATTTTTTCACTAAGTGTGTGAAAAAAAAAAATTAAAAGCAAATATTCAAGTAAAACTGAAATATATACCCCCACCAGAAATTGAAGAAAGAGAAAAACAAAAACTTCTACTTTGGGGGTAATACCGCTCAACAGATGCTACCGCTGGCCAACTCACTGTCTCGATCGAGGCCATCGTCTAGTCAACTGGTGCCACCACCCAAATGAGGTGAATTTGAATTTTTGTGTCTAACGGCCAGTTGGTCAATACCATGGCCCAATTACCCGATGTCACCACCGACAGGATTTTTGAATTTCAAATGGTCAAATATGTGTGTAACAGCTATATTTTAAAATACGGGTATAAAAGAACCTTGAAAAACATGAGGATAACTTTTTGGAAAAAAAAAAAAAGTTAGAAATTTCCTTTCTCTCAAGATCTAAAGTTCTTCGCTTTTCCAAAAATCAAAACTATTCTTGAACATTTCTTATGAGATCTAGAACTTCATTGTACTCTTATACTCTAAAAGAGAATTTCATTTTCTATATCATTCTTAAAATATTGGGATAGTTGGTGAGGGTATTCACCACAGTTGTAAAAGGCTTGGCTCGGATTAGACCAAGGGGTTGTTCAAAAAAATAGAGAAATACTCAAGCTTGGCTTAAAGTTGTGGATGTAAACAAAGGTTTATCGAACCACGTAAATAGTGTGTTTGCTCTCTTTACTCTCTCTCTCTTTATATTCTACACATTTAATTATTTATTATCTTGTGTGGTTGTTGATTCAAGCAAGCAAATCCAAAATAAAAGAACTTGTTATTCAAAAAATAAAATTTAAAATAACCAATGCATCCCCTCTTTTAGTTGCCTGCATAGGGCCAACATTAGGTCTATTCCCGACACCAATATCCTCTTGATACATGTCCTTAACCAACATTTTCTTCATCAGATCCAATCTCGACTGATGATCTTCCTATTGCCTTGCACAAAGGTAAATGTCAATGCACTTATCCTATTTCTTGTACTTATAAACACGTGTCACTTTGCTCTTGTTCTTTTATTGCATCTCTTAATTTTATCTCTATTCTCAAAACTGTTCATGACGTCATATATCACCCTAAATGGCATAAAGCAATGGACGAGGAAATAAATGCTTAAATAACAATGATACTTACGACTTGGTCGTTTTACCTTCAAGGAAAAGAGCAATTATGTGCAAACGGGTGCTCACAATTAAGGTAAATCTTGATGGAATAATTGCTAGACTAAAAGCCCATCTTGAGGGATATGCTCAGATATATGGCGTGGATTATTCTTACATTTGTTCACTTATTACTAAATTGACATCTACCAAGTTATTTATTTCTATGGATGCTACTTAAAATTGGTCTTTGCATCAGCTAGATATCAAGAAGGTTCTTCTTCATAGTGACCTTCAGTAAAAGGCATACATGAAACAACCTTTCAGATTTGTTAACCATGGGAAGTATGGGAAAGTTTCGTCTTCATAAAAAATTTGAAGCTGAGATCATTCTTTTAGTTGTGTACATTGATGACCTTATCATCACTAGAATTGATACTATGGGAATCTCATCTCCCAGTCTTTTCTTCACTCTTAGTTTCATATGGAAAACTTCGGAATGCTAAAGTATTTCTTGGGTGTTGAACTCACGAGACGTGAACAAGGTATTTCTCTATCTTAAAGGAAATATGTGTTTGATTATTAGCTAAGACAGAAAAATTGGGGACAAAACCATGTTCTAGTCTGATGACTCCTAATATGCAACTACTTGAAAAAATGGTGAACTATTTGAAGATCATGAGAAACATAGAAGATTGGTTGAAAAAGTTGAATTACCTTGTAGTAACTCAATCAAATACTGCATATTCAGTTTATGTCATCCTCAACAATTCATCATTGAGCAACCTTAGAACATATTTTGTGTTACTAGAACAGATCACTAGGACACAGTATCTTGTATGCAAATCATGGACACACTCATATTGAATGTTTCTCGGATGCAGATTGGGCAGGCTCCAACAAGTATAAAAGATCCACATTAGGCTATTCTCTTCGTTGGAAGAAATTTGATCTCATGAAAGAATAAAAAGTAGAATGTTGTGTCATGATCGAGTGCCAAATCAGAATATAGGGCTATGGCACAAGCTATTTGAGAAATAATAGGAATATATATCAACTCTGGACTGAAGCAGGTCAATTAACCTTCAGTACCAACAACATTGTGGTGTGATAACCAAGCTGCTCTTCACATTTTATCTAATCTTTCACTTCACGAATGAACCAAGCACATCAAAATTGATTGCCATTTTGTTCGTAAGAAATACCACAAGGCTTGATTTCCACTAAATATGTGAAGACTGGAGAATAATTGGAGAATATCTTTACATAAGCTCTAAGCACGGCTCGAATTGATTATCTTTATAACAAGCTGGGCATATGATTAACATCTGTAATCCAGCTTGAGGGGAAGTGTTATAGATTGTAAATAATATAGGAAGAAAAGAAATCACAGGCTCAATCACAAGTGCTTAATTATAGGAATCCTAATTTATATATGTTTCTAAATTAGGCTTCCTAGTTTGTATATGTATATATGTAACAAATTTCTCAAAGATAAACCTAACAGAATATTGTCTTTCACACCAATGTTTATAGGGAGTGGCTCCAAAATTGTTGCTAAGAAGATAGCACTCTTATTATGCTCAAAGAAAAAAAGTTAAAACAAATATCCAGTGCATAATGGACGGGACAAAAAATGAAAACAAGGGTAAAAAAATAAAAATAAAAAGAGCATTCACCACCTTCCGCATGGATGTAGCAATCATCAAATAAACTATCCTTAATATGGCCCACTGGAGCTAAGCTTATAGATAGCAATAGGATGTCTAACATACAGAAAATTTTCTAAAAGAAATAGAAGCAAAAAAAAACACAAGCAGAAGTACCTCAACAAAAGAAGTGCCCCCAGGATCCCGCATATCACAGATCCAGAAGTACATATGGCTGCTAGGAAGACTGTCATCGCTTATTCTCAGATTTCCAAGAGCTGCTTTTATACTAAACGATGATGGGAAGACCTTAAAACAAATGAAACATAGTAAGAGTTATAAGAGTAGGATTTCAATTCACGAAAAGCAAGAATGCTGCATAGCAACAGGGAGGAAGAAATAAAAGGAAAGGAAAGATAAAAAATTAAATGAGAAAAATGCAAAAGAGAAAAAAAAAACAAAAGAGAGAGAGAGAGTCAAAAAGAAAGAGCGAAAGTGAACCTTGATATTTGTAAGCAGATTATCTTGTGACAATGTGGCAAGCTTAGTTTCATTTTCATTCATCAACACAATCTGAGCACGGGCCATATTTAATGTTAAATTGAAGATGATCCTGGATTTCCCCTTCCCTAACAAACCTTTCATAGCAGGCTCCGTAGAGTCTGTCAAATGTTGCTCCTCGAACACATCTTCCCTAGAAACACTATGTTCATTAGCATCTGGAGAATAATCATCAAAAGATTCACAGCTTCCATCCTTAATGTTAATAGCATCAACAAAGTCCATAATGGCAAGAATTGTTGGTCTCCGGCAGAAAAATGACAAGGTAGCCAAGGTCACAGTAACCTGAAGGAACCATTTACACGATAATACATCAGATAATCCCATAGTGAATCCAAGGCAGAGAATAAACCCCAGAAAGTTACTGACCTGATTATCAATGTTGTCGTATTCAGGGGAGCATTTGTCATAGATAACTATCAGAGCTTTCACAAAACTGTCAAGTGTCTTGGTTGCTTCAATATCCTCTCTCACATTCTTAAGACTGCCACTAGGGAGTAATCCCGCAATGTGACTGAAACTAGGGGTCTTGAGTGACAATTTTTTGGATTGAATCAAATTCTGGGAATTCAAGTACTCAGATATATCGCGCGGTGTCTGCACCATGTAGTCAACAGAGTCGACCAAATCTTCTGATGCCTCATAGAATTTATCATCTCCTTCACTTGGAGTAAATTCACCACCGTCTAGACTCTGATTCCTAGCATCATCAAAGGGTGAATTTCCATTTACACTTTGGATAAATGATCTTGCCACATAAGAAGGCCGAGAGACCCCACTGCAGCAAACTAGATCTAGAATCTCCAAAGAATTCAGCACAGTGCCAATAAGCAAGTCATTCCCTCTTATTGAAAGCTCAACCTGTACAAAACATGAGTCTTCAGAAAAGAAAAACGTTAATACAGCCAGAAAAGGGTATAGTTCAAAACCAATCTTACCTGGCCCCCAACTGCTCTAAATTCAAATAATTGACTCTCTTTAGCAAGAAGCACCTTCATGAAACTAAGTTCACGCTAGAGGAAGCAACAAAGTGGTCAAAATGTCAAAGCCATTCAATTGTAAAGAAATTTCATGACATCCATATGATTGAGGCTTACCTTCTTACTATAACTGAAGCAGATTTTTAGTTCATCAAGCATGCCAGTTATAAAAACAGTCTCCATTTTTGATAAATCAATAACATCATGATTGTCTCTTAGTTCCATTTCTGAGTTCTCAGAATCTGAAGTATCAGATAGACTGGCGATCGGAGCAGAAGACTGCATGAAAAGTGGTAGAAAAAGAGTAAGTGGTCTTCTAATGAACAATAAAATCTTTCCCATTGATTTAGCACATCAATTAACACGAGCACCAGGGACCACTAGACTGAAAGAGCAAAACTAAACCACTATGCCCAAACCGCTGAACACAGATTATAGACACAGAACTCTGAAAAGAATTACTATTTTGTAGGAAAGGACGTAATCCATTCCAACTTTGCCTGTGCCCCATAGCTTTAATAGAACTTAAAAGGGTTGCCAAAGTATTGTGCCTTACTTCCTTCCTATGTTGTTTCCTGGTCCCCTGTCTGCATGGAATTAGTTAAAGAGAATCAAACCTAAATTTTCTACAGGCCAGAAGAGGGAAAACAATAGATAAATAGGTAACTACCATCTATCTGACTCAACCATTACTAGAACAATTTTCAATAAGACTTCAAATTTCAAGATAGGACATCCTGCACACTATAATATCAACTATGAAGAAATTTGGGATCAGAGTTCAACATTTCACTCAGAAAGTTATAGTTGAAGTTCAACATTTCATTGTTCTCTTGAATTGAGATTACATCTGGTCTACCCAAACATAAATGCAAGATGACATATTAAAACTAACAAAATATCAGTAACTTCCAGATCTATTCAGTAATCACAGGCAACCACCATTAACAGGCTGTTTAAGAGCTCTCCATCAATATGCCACTATAACCCCAAAATAAAATCAGCAAATGCTTTGGTCATTTCACCATCAGGCCCGACAATCATGAAACTAATAATTTATTGGTCAACAGTTATTTTATGCAACAAGAGAAGAATAATGTTCATCCAATCGGAGACAGGCTATTTCATTTATGATTTGTCCACTGCTCCATGTTAATAACAGTGACAGGAGAAAGTATATGAACAGAAAATGCTTTGACATGGAAAAAGACAGAATGAATATAAACTTGACATAAACTACATAGAAGAGTTACCGAAGCACGATAAATAGCCCCCTGCAAGCGATTTTGCCAAACTCTTCTCCATTCATCAGAATCACACCTCAATATTAGTGCATTCACATCTTCCACAACCTATATACAAGTGACAGTTAAATAAAATCCAGAAAACCACATCAAGGAATAAAAATATAATTAAACCCCAGATCTTTAGCTCATTAAAATCAACCTTGTTATTGGAGCGCGAACCATCACAAACAGCCAAGACATGCTCCACCTCACCAACCAACTCCACTGGAACTTGCAATATTTGTTTTCCCCGCAAACTATGGAGCAAGCAGATCATTAAAGAAAAGTAATAACATAAAAATATGAATGAAAAGACTGACGGGATTCCCCACAGAACAACATGATAGACTATATTAACCTTCAGATGCAGGGCGCAACAGCAATTAGAAGATAAATTAAGAACCACTTTTCATGCAAAAATACCAAGAAGACCAGAACAGATCAATCTCCAGCTTCTTAAGAGAAAGCACAAGGTGACCACATAAACAGTATGCCCTAAGCATTTATTTCAAAACAAAGTCTAGTTATCTACCAGAACCAACCATCCTCAGTCCAAGCATGAACTTTGATACCTAATCCATTGACATATTTGCTACCATTATGCCACACCCTACTTAAGCAAGAGCTTACAATCTTGCTAAGTTTTGTCACCGTATATTTGAGATTTATCATCTATATCTCCTTCCTGCATGAAATAATACATTCAACGATACAGTATTATTTTGGGCTTCCACCTTGGTACACATTTCTAAATATATCACTAGATATGGCCAGCATTAACAACATACACTTTCTTGCTTCTATTGTTTTGCAAGCTTCATTTTTTCGTTTTTCTAATTCAAGAAGGTATTGTTGACATGGTTAAGAGAATTCCAAAAGATCCAAAATGCTTATGACAGGCGCAGATACCAATGATCAGGCAGCACTTTAACACAAAGAACTTATCAAAACACCAACCATCCACACTTCAACCTAATAGATAGTGGTATCAATCATTTTACTTCGACTATTTCTATTATAGGATGCCAATATTTCTTCTTTCCATGCTCTCAAGTCGCATTAAAGTTACTTCTTCACTTGTATTAGATACTGCTATCGCAAATAAATTTAGAAAAAGTTGGAATGAGAACCTCAGATACTTCTTATAAGACTTGGAGCTAGGATTTTCCAATACATAGAGAGAAGACCCCACTAAACAGATGTATCGCCT
Organism: Moringa oleifera; assembly: GCA_021397835.1. Classification (NCBI taxonomy): domain Eukaryota; kingdom Viridiplantae; phylum Streptophyta; class Magnoliopsida; order Brassicales; family Moringaceae; genus Moringa; species Moringa oleifera. Next base: position 4,594,411 of record JAJFZO010000566.1, read on the forward strand.
CTGCCACACAGCTTCCCTGCCCTATTACATTAAAATCAAAACACAAAAATGAATTAATTAGAATAAAAAATTAAGAAATCGAGTTAAAGAGTAAATTAAAAAATAAAAACAGATTAAAGAAACTACTTTTCAGAAAGAGGGAAGAGAGAGAGAGAGAAAGAGAGAGGAACCTTCCAAATAAGAAGGGACAACCACCCCTCGAAATCGGCTTGATCCCAAGGATGAAGGAGATCAGAGCCATCATCATCCTCTTTCTGAAAGATCTGTGTTACTTTCATCAATCTATGATACCGAGCTGGAGAAAAGTGAAACCCTAATGATGGTAACCGCACAGCAAGTCTTGTTGAAGGATAGGACGGGTTTGGTCTACGAATCTGCAAAGCATACGAAATAATTTTAGTGAGACAACTTGACAGATTAGAATGCTACATGTGTGCATATGCACAAACATAAAATTACACGCCACAATTACAAGGTAACATGTCCAAAGTTTACCTGTTGAAGCTTTAAAATTACCCCGCACTTATCAATAACAGGCAAAAAACAAACACAAGTTCTAGAGGCAGAGCCAGCAGACTCATCTGGAGAGGCTGCACTCCAGCGGTAGTCACCATCAACCAGAAAAGCAGATACATCACTCAATAACACATCAAACTGCAAGTACATATCCAACTCCTCAGATGGTCCACGTTCATAGTCATCCTGCAAACATTTAGCAAACTTCATATGAGACTTCAATACTCAAAATTAAATAATTTGGATCTACTCTGCACACTAACCTGCGAATGAATAACAAGATTTCCTAAATCAAGCAGAAGTTTTGTTGAATGGTTGCCGTCTGGACAAAATTCTGTTGGAATTGTGATTTTCGGAGCTGCAATATCTAAGTCCAGTAGAAACCTAAAAGCAGGCAGAAAATTGCAATATTGTAAATATACCTACTGACATTTATAGCTGAGTAACGGATAGGATAGAACACTTTTGACATTTGCTACTATGCAGAAAATCACAAGACATAAGAATAACCAACAATATGGAGGATAGAAGCAAGTAAAATTAACCAAAGAGACAAAATTCCATATCTAAAACATTAATTAAGAAACAACTCAAAGCCCATCATTATGCCAAATTCAATGTACTCTAGACCTTCTCGAAAGTAATCATGACAAAATCAAGTTAATCAACCACAGAATCTATACCAAATAACAATTTAAGCTAGCAATCCAGGAGTATTTGGTTCAACATAGGACACCTTCAATAAGCCTACTATCAAAAGGGAGATTTCCAAATAATTAGTTTTTAGGTGCATGTTATAGGCTGTAAATGATATAAGAAAATATCATATTCCTAATTACAGAGATCTTGCTGGAATCCCCTTACTTGAGAGGGATCTTAATTTGTATACATCCTTAGTTTTTTATATATATGTAACAAATCCCTCAAAAAAAATCCAACAAAATATTACCTTTCTCACCTGTGACTACATTGTACCAAAGCAGGTCACCCCTTTTGAGTGACCATTTGTCATCACCACAGATGGGAAAAGAAGCACCACCAACCAATCGGCATTTCCATAGCACTTCGTGACTAGCAACCTCATGCATGACTCTCACGCTGCCACAAGTTTCTACATTAGATCCACTCGTCAAAGTGCAACAGCGTGTCCAATCCAGCCACCACTCAGGTCACCTTCACTCACTTCACCTAAGTTTGTATAGCACATAGCTATGCTTTGTGCTTCATCTAGACCAGTCTCCTTTTGAGCCTCCATGATTTTGTATTTTGTCCTTGACTAGATTAGTTACTCTGGGGTTAGTTTCGTTTCCTTTGTGCTTTGGTGATTCTGCATTCTAGGAAAGGAAATATTTCCCGCATTATGAGGTATGCCATTTCCGTGCAAAAAAGCAAGACAAATCTCTTACGCACTACTTTATGGATTTTAAAAGAACTTATATGCAAAGGTTCAATAATATCCAAGAGAGCAGATGGTTGTCATGAGTTTTTGAGATGGTCTTTATTCTGAATTTGAGACGACTAAATCTCATATTCTCTTTAGTTCTAAGATCTCTTTATAAGATGTCTTTAATAAGATATTTTGCACAAAAGGTATTTCACCTGCTTAATTTAGTAGCACTCTTATCAGTCGAAATAATTACTATTCTGGGCAATCACACTAGAAGGGTGGCAATAAAAGAGGAGAATCAAACAATTCCAAGACCTGAGCACAAAATTCTTGAGGATATGTGTTTCATTATTGTCACAAGCCAAGACATGAAACTTGATTGTAGAAAGCTTCAGAACAAGACTTAAAAATCTCACTTAGCCCTTATTGCATCCACTAATGATGCATCTGAAAAAGCAGCCCTAATCTCTACAAATAACTTTGCTAAGTTCTCTAATTACTAAGAATTATTAAAGTCTTCCGCTATTGCAATCACTGTTATTGCCAATTCAGGTAAACCCAATACATGTCTTATTTTTCCTCATCATCCCAATGAGTCACTGATTATGATACTACAGATCATATGACAAGTAATTCTAATGCCTTTCCTGCTTTTCCTTCATATAAAACTAATTTTAGTGTTACTTTGGTTAATAAGTCTCAATCGTGTGTTCTTAGATTATTGTTGCTTATTTCATGATATCAACACGAAGAAGATTATTGATAAAGGATATGAGTCTGAAAGCCCCTAATTCATGATACTCATATACCTAGATCCACTGCAAGTTCGGAGTCACATCCCCGTTCAAGACACAGCGGGTTCGGTCATCCCTCCTTTTCTTTGCACAAGAATGTTTGTCTATAGTTTTCTAAAGTGTCTCCATTAGATGGTAGAGTCATGTTAGTTTGTCAAACATCATCATCTTAATTTGAATCTTTAGAATCAATAAACGTGCTAATTTGAATCTTTAAGTTAGTTCATTCAGATGTTTAAGGTCTCTTAGTCCTATTCTGTCCAAATTTGGTTTTAAAAATTGTTACTTTTGTCGATAACTAATCTTGTGTTAGTTATTTAATGAAATCTCGTTATTAGTTATTTTCTCATTTTCACTTGTGCTAAAGTCAAAACTTAATTTCATGTTCCTATGCACACATTGCGAAGTGATAATGCCAAAGAAAATTTTTCGAGCCCTTTCAGTCTTATATGACCAAAATGAAATTTATCAATCCTCATATGTTTGGCATATCATCTTAAAATAAAGTAACAAAGAAAAAAATAAACACCTTGGAACACTAAGAGCACTTTTATTTGCTTCTTGATCAACTCCTACTGTCATCTGTTTTTAATAATGAGATTCCTTATCGTATAATTTTCCCTACTAAACGTTTCTTTCTTATTGAACCCAAGATATTTGACAGCACTTGTTCTGTTCGTGATGTACGTCTCAAAGTCACACAATTAATCCTAAATTACTAAAATATGTTTCTCTTGAGTACCTTTATCTTCAAAAAGGCTATCAACGTTATCGTCCTACTCTTGATTGATATCTTGCATTAGTTGATATTATTTCTTTGGAAACACGTCTTTCTTTCCTTCATCCTCTAGTTGCAAGCCAGGGAAAAGATGATAATCCGTTAGTCTACACCGTCACATCTATTGTTCCTACACCTACTCATCTAGCACTTGTTCCTCTTACGCTAGTTAAGTCTCCCATACTTCAAGTCTATTCTCTAAGCCAAGCTGCTCCTCTTAATACATGTCCTGCACCAACATTCTTCAACATCAAATCCAGTCTCAAGTAATAATCTTCTTATAGCCTTACACAAAGGTAAACATCAATGTACTTATCTTATTTCTTCTTATGTTTCTTACAACCACTTGTCACCTTCTTTTATAGCATCTCTTGATTTTATCTCTATTCCTAAAACTGTTCGTGAAGCCATATCTCATCCTAAATGGTATAAAGCAACGACAAAAGGAATAAATGCTTTAGATGATAATAGTACAAGAGACTTGATCGATTTACTTTAGAGAAAAAGGCTATTGAGTGCAATTGGGTGTTCACAGTTAAGGTAAGACCTGACGGAACAATTGCTTGACCAAAAGCCCGTCTTGTTGCTAAAGGTTATGCTCAAATATAAGGAGGAGATTATTCTAACACTTTTTCTCTTATTGCTAAATTGACATATGTTCGATTATTTATCTCTATGGCAACCACTCATAATTGACCTCTTCATAGTGCTAGATATCAAAAATGTTTTTCTCCATATTGATCTTCAAGAAATAGAGTACATGGAGCAACCTTTCGAATTTGCTGCTTAAGGGGAGTATCAAAATCATAGACATACTTAGATTGGTTGTTTTTCACATGCAAATTGGACAGGTTTAACACAGATAAAAAATCCACTACCGAAAATTGTATCTTTATTGAGGGTAATTTTGTTCTTGAAAAAATAAGACGCAAAATATTGTGTCTCAATCTAGTGCAAGAGTCCAAATATGCATCCATGGTTCAATCCACATACGAGATTACATGGATATATCAATTGTTAATTGAAGTTAGTCTTCAAACATGGTGCAATGGAAAGTTTGCTTCGAAACAGAAGCGGAATAAAATAAAAGAACAAACCCGAAGGTTAAACCTTTAGAAGAAAATTTGATGAATTGTATTAAATTGCCTCTAACTATTACAATAGGTCTTTAAATAATGCAAAAAAATAAACTAAGAATAGAAAATACAGAAAAAATAAGAAAACTAGAAATCAGAAACCTGAAAGAATAGGAAACTAACTAAATGAAAAACTTAAGAATATAAGAAACCTGAAAGAATAGAAAACTAACTAAATGAAAAACTTAAGAATAAAAGAAACTGACTAAATGAAAAACTAAGATATCTAATCAAAATTAGACATTAGCCGAAATAGGACACTATGTTAATGTGTACTACATCAATCTCTTCCACTTCGAAGAAAACTAGCCCTCGAGTTTTATGGCTGCAAAGAAAACTCATATGGGGGAAAATACTGAAAGATATCAACAACACTCAGCGGATGCCACAAACTTCTAACCTTTGTCGAGCAACTCATTAACTTACCGCTGTAGCTCTTCATACTCAACTAGACTCATACAACAATGCTGAATATCTCGCATATGAGGTAGCTCATTAGGTAACTTATTAGGAGATAAATTAGCAAAATCAGCAATTACCTCTTGGATCTTTGGATGAAACCTCAACAATTTCTTCAGCTTGGCCTTTCCCCCACTAACGCTATGATAAAGCTTGGTTGTTTAACCTGCTCAAAAAATTCTGAAGCTACTATGTTGATGAATAATGGTTTATCTTCTTTAATAATAGAATTGCTTTCAGAAGATTGAGACTATAATAACACAATTTTTTTGTTAAGCCACCGAAAGATAAAATCATTATCTCGTCCTTTATAAATGATATCAACATCATAATGCCATGGTCTTCCTAATAGGATATAACAAGCGTCCATCTCTATTATGTCGCATACGATCTCATCTTTGTAATATTTTTCGATTGACAAAGAAATTTTGTAAACTTCTTGCACTTGAACTTCCGAACCTTTCTTGATCCATGCGATCTTATATGGAGAAAGATGTTTTTCGGTCTTCAAATTTAATACTTTCACAAGAGCTTTAGAGACAATATTCTCGCCACTGTCACTATCAATAATGACGTTACATACCTTATTATGAACAATGCACCGAGTTCAAAAAATCTTGTGTCTTTGAGTGTTATCAAGTTTTTTTGGAGATAAGCAAGAATCGTTGGACAATACACGCCACTTCTCTCACATCTCCTTTTACAAACTCAGCACCATCATAATTTTCTTCTTCAAGAACTTGTTCTTCAACACTATCATATTCTTCTGCAAAGTTAACAGATCTTTTATTCGGATATTGATTTGAAGATGACCTAATTGATTGCATCGAAAACACTTTCCAAGATTAGGGCGCGCATAAAGATCATTATTGATTCGATGTTGTTGCTAGTTACTACCTTGAGTGTTGGATCGAACAGAAGTTGAACTGTTATTTTGATTTTGTGCCAAATCTTGAATTGAAAATGTATTTTTATTTTGATTACTATTGCTGCTTAGAGTTATCAGACTCTTTTAAAGCAGAAGAAACTTCTCGATTTTGCCGTCGAAAGTTATTTTGGGGATGCATAATGGATTTGTTGATCTGAGTTTTTATTTTCATCACCAAATCAACTGCATCTCTCATGATCCAAATCCCTTAAAGAGCAAGTCGATCTTGAATAACCATCTTAAGCTTCCAATATAATGAACAATCAACTAATCCTCTGTTTAGATAGATTAACTCGTGCATTTAATCGGTAGAATTCTTCTGTGTACTCATTAACAGTACGATTGACTGGTCGACAATTTCGATATTGTTGATATAAAAATTGCTCATAATCTGGAGGGAGAAATCGTCTTTGTAGTAATTGCTTCATCTTGGACTAAGTGCGAACACGCTGCTTTCCTTGGTGTTGACGATTATATGAAGTTGCTCCCACCAAGCAGAAGCTCCACCTTTCAACTTATATGCCACGGGTTTAACTTAATTTTTTTCTGAAATATTCAAATAATCAAAAAAGTTTTCAACAGTTCTTACTCAATCGAGAAAATCTTCAATGTTTAAACAACCGTCGAAACTTGATAAATCCATCTTCATCTTAAATTCTTGAGTGTATGGACCTCGATCTTTGTCTCTAAAACAAAAATCTTCTTCAAATGAATAATCCAACCTATGTGGCTGCCTTTGTTGAGCATTCTTCCAACCTTGACATCGAAACTCACCATCTCCAAAAGATGGAAGGGCATCCCTAACCTCAAAACTCACCATCACGTTGACATATAGGAGCTCTTCAGTTTTTCCATTCATAAACCCGTAATGGAACAAGCTCATGAAAAATCACGATTCATGGCTCATCCTGCTTGAAATAGGGCTTCATTATCGATTCTTGAGCCAATTTAGGGTTGGTATTGATTGTCGTGGCCTGTCATAAGCTGCTGCTGACATCTTAAGCTTGGGTCAATAGGTAATTGGTGTCTAGGTTGCAAATCCACATGATTTACTGCCCTAGAATTTCTTGGAATAAAATCTGCACAACTTAAGCCTTATTGGCCATAATTCTTTATGTTGTCATATTGACTTGATCTTTACTCCATAGAATCTCGTCTTCCTTCCATAGTCATTGCAGTTATCATCTGCGCAAGATTATGAAGGGTTCCATCAATCCCATCAAGTCGTTGCTCGAACTTGTCAAACCGTTGTTCGTTGTCAGTGGCTTATATTCCACTAAAACCGTCATCAGCCTTCAAAATAAGGGTAAAATCCTTGCTCTGATACCAATTTGGTGTAGCAAAAGGTTCGCTTCGAAACAGAAGCAAAATAAAATAAAAGAACAAACACGAAGGTTAAACCTTTAGAGGAAAATTTGATGAATTGTGTTGAATTGCCTCTAACTATTACAATAGGTCTTTAAATAATGCAAAGAAATAAAGTAAGAATAAGAAATACAGAAAGAATAAAAAAACTAGAAATAGGAAACCTGAAAGAATAGAAAACTAACTGAATGAGAAACTTGAGAAAATAGGAAATGTCTAAATAAGAAACTTAAGAGAATAGGAAACTGACTAAATGAAAACTAAGATACCTAATTAAAATAGGACATTAGTCGAAATAAGACACTATGTTAATGTGTACTATATCAAAACGTCATTACCAACAAAATTATAGTGTGATAACCAAACAGCCCTTCACGTTACCTCCAATCCTATGCTTCATAAACGAACTAAGCACACCGAAAATGATTATAATTTCGTCCGTAAGAAACTACAAAAAGGGTAAATGAAGACTACAGACCAATTGGGAGATACTACTTTACAAAAGCCCTAAAGAAGGATCGAATTGATAATCTCTGCAACAAGCTGAACATGATTAATATCCAAGCTCAAGCTTTAAAGGGGTGTTATGGGTTGTAAATAAAATAAAAAGATATATTCCTAATTATAGTCAATACTCAATTTCATGTTTTTGAGCACATATTATGAAGTGATAATGCCAAATAATGGTTTTTGAGCCTGGTCAGTCTTATATGATCAAAAGTGAAATTCTTCATCAATCCTTATATGTTTGACACATCATCTCAAAAAGGAGTGACGGGAAAAAAAATAAACACTTCCTTGAAACAATAAGAGCACTTCTATTTCAGATGAACATTTCAAAACTCTTTTGGGTGGATGCTGTTTTAACAATTTGTTTCTTAATCAACTACATGCTTTCATCTGTCCTTAATAGTAAGATTCCTTATCATAAAGTCATTTCCTAGTGAACCCAAGATATTTGATAGTACTTGTTTTGTTCATAATGCACATCTCAAAGTCACAAAACTAAATCTTGAATTTCTAAAATACGTTTTTCTTAAAAGTATTTTCATCTTCAAAAAGGGTATTGATGTTATTATCTTGCTCTTGATTGGTATCTTGTATCAAGTTTCTTTGAAAACATTTTTTCTTTTTTTGTTTTATTCATCCTTTACTGTTACAAGTCAAGGGGAAAGATGATGATCCGTTAGTCAACATTGTCACATCTATTATTCCTAACGCTTGCTCATCCAATGCCTATTCCCTCTACACTAGATAAGCCTCCTATACATCAAGTCTATTCTCCACACCAACCTTCTTTTAATACATGTCCTGCACCAACATCTTCATCATCAAATTCAGTCTCAAGCAATGTCTTCTTATCGCCTTATGCAAAGGTAAACATCAATGTACTTATCTCATTCCTTCTTATGTTTCTTATAACCACTTGTCATCTTCCTTTATTGTATCTCTTGATTCTATCTCTATTCCCAAAACTTTTCGTGAAGCTATATCTCATCCTGGATGACATTAAAGCAATGATAAAGGGAATAAATGCTTTACATAACAATGGCACAAGGAACTTAATCGATTTACTTCAAAGAAAAAGGCTATTGAGTGCAAACAGGTGTTCACAGTTAAAGTAAATCCTTACAGAACAGTTGTTTGACCAAAAGCTCATCTTGTTGCTAAAGGTTATGCTCAAATGTATGGAGTGGATCGTTCTTACACTTCCTCCCATTGCTAAATTTACACATCTAATTATTTATCTCTTTGGTAGCCACTTATAATTTGCCTCCGTATCAGCTAGATATCAAGAATGCTTTTCTTCATAATGACCTTTATGAGGAGGTATACATAGAGCAACCTTCCAAATTGTTTGTTTAAGGGGAGTATAAAAATCATGGACATATTCTGATTAAGTGTTTCTCACATGCAGATCGGACAGGTTCAAAGATGGATAAAAGATCCACTATCGATTATTGTCTTTATTAGAGAAAATTTTGTTCCTGAGAGAAGTAAGAAGCAAAATATTGTCTTGATTTAATGCAAAGTCAAAATATGGGGCCATAATTCAATCCACATATGAGATTATGTGGCTATATCAACTATTGACTGAAGTTGGTCTTCTTATATCATTACCAATAAAATTATGGTGTGATAACCAAACTATCCTTCATATTACCTCCAATCCAATGTTCCATAAACAAACTAAGCACATTGAAAATGATTGTAATTTCGTCTGTGAGAAACTACAAAAAGGTTTAATCTTTGCAAGGTACGTGAAGACCGGAGAACAACTAGGGAATATCTTTACAAAAGCCCCAGATGATGCTCAAATTGATTACCTTTGTAACAAACTGAGCATGATCAATATCTATGCACAAGCTTGCGATGAAATGTTACAAGTTGTAAATAATATAAGAAGATATCACATTTCTAATTGTAGAGATCCTATTGGGATCTCCTATCTATTTGACAGGAATCCTAATTCGTAGGTATTCTTAGTTTATACTTTGCTAATTCTGTATATATATGTAACAAATCCCTAAGGAAAATATAACAGAATATTATCTTTCTCACCTCTGATTACAGTGCACAATCACCCATACACACACAAAAGCATCCTTTAATTTTATAGCTAAGTTTGATGTAAAGCCCAAAAATGCGATGAAAGAGCACATATGAGAACCATGACTATTAGAGGGATCTAGGACAACTATTTTATAAAGAAGATGGGACGATAAATCAATCAAAGAAGAAAAACAACCACAAGGTAAGTGGACTTGGTAATTATGAGACAAAGGTCTACTCTTTGCTTGGCATTCTTAGGCAGTTTCAGGGTCCATTGGAGATGAAATGAAGGCATGATCAAGGCTGCGTATCTGTAAGAAGAAGAAAATAATAAATTTGGTCCTATTTGCCATTTTTGGGTAGTCTGAGGGAAAGAAATAGGATTTTTGTGGAAATGGAAACATCTTCAAATGTTATCAGATAGGTGAATCCACATTTTACAAATGTTGTAGCAAAGCATCCTTTTGTAAATGAGGAGGATCATATAGATCTTCTAGAGATCCTAACATCTAAGTAACTACTGATCAAACTATTTAACTAATTGCGGCCGTAATTAGTGGTGCACCCTTGGTCCTTTTGTAGATAAAATTATTTTGCTCCTTATCAACGAAGGAAAGAAATAAAAAATCACTGAGCAAAGTAGAATGAATTAACAAACCTCGCATGATCCTTTAATGCTCTGTTCACTTGTTTCTGAGCAGTGCGTTTGACTTCATCAATTGTCATCTGGTAAACAGTTGAATATGGCATTAGTATACTGTTCATAAAAAATGAAGTAACCCAGCAATACAATAGAATAAACTTTACCTACAAACTTAGTAAACCTCGGTCAACCTCAAGTCTCATAGGTAATCATGAAATGACACATTTACAACTTGCTATAAGATAATTTAACAAAAGACAGCATAATAATTGATTTCAGAAATTCCTGCATCTATTACGTCCTAATTTATATGATAAGAAGTAAATAAGACTTGGATATCACCAAATAATTATGTGAATGATAAATAAAATTTATACGTCACTGAATAACTTCATGGAATTATTCACATGTTGAACTGAGTACTGCACAAAAATATTATGTATCTGAAATATCAAAGCATATAAGTCAGCCACGACAGAAAAAATGACTTCTTTCATCTCTAACATGAACTCGTTCTAACCACTCAAAATGCTTCACTGAGCTCTCCGCCCATTAACCAAAAGTAACTTACCAAAACCTTCCAGCAAACTTCTCCATATAACTTTCCTAGGAAAAAAGAACATAATACACAACAAATTCAAAGATTACAACAATCACATGCTATTTTCTAGCAACTTGGCTAGCACATAAATGTGCAGTTTATTCATAATTCTAGTCACGGATATAAGCAGAGCAAAACCTGTACAGCAGCAGCAGCTTCTAGTGCTATAGTTTGACTGACAGCTGCATTGCTTTCAAAAAAATTGATAATCTGACCAATGGAATCCTTCAGATACTGAGAGAAGATGTAGTCAGTAAACAAGCATATAATCCAAGAAAGTTCCAACTCCACAATACCAAAGACTAAATAGTATCCACATACAGTCATGTAACATGGAGAAGCTTTGACGACCATACTCCAATCCACTTTAGCATCCAAGGGCTTATAACAGAAGAGAGCAACTAAAGAGTCAAACGAAGCTGCGCTCTGCATGAAGTGACAAACGTCTGCTGATATTATACAACAGAACAACGTACTAATTGGGATAAGTCACTGTGATATCAGACAAAGGGAACAAAATCAAACCTCAGCAAGGAGACCACTTGGTGATGACAACTTATATGACCCCAGTTTCATGTCAAAAACTTTTGTCTCTGGATAAAGCTTAATTAAGCAATCAAGGCCTTCACATGATAATTCGGCAACGCACTCCTGGTCCCCATCAAAAAGCTTTGAAGCATTATGTCTCATGTGGACCTCTAAGAAAGTATGAAGAGCATCCGGTTTCTCATTAATTATTACAGATTGCTCATCGCCTTCTTTATACCCTATGATTTTATTCAGTTGCTCCCAATCTTCCTCAGTGAAATGAAATGGCTCATTTTCATCATCAACAGATGCATCATTCCTGAAAATATAAACACAAATAAGGCACTGTATCAGCAATATAAATTTAGAGAAGCAATGAGGTTCTCCAAATAGAGGCATTTACCATCCAAGTGACCACCACGATTTCTTAGCTTTTTGTTTCTTCAACAAATATTCTGACTCCATTGACCGCTTTACAAACTTATGGGCCAACATCCTGCATGACACCAGGATAAAAAACATGCACTTCAAGACAACAAAGTAGGTAATATCATATTTTCACAAGTTGACAATACAAAATAATTAGGCATGCTTTCACATTTGAATGCATCTATGGGAAAGGATCAGAAAAGAAACCATGTGGAATGCATTCTTGCACCCAAAGCAAATATGCCCTTCTTGCTCTTAGTGTATTTCCTTCTCTCATGAAATCGGTGTTAGAAGCATTTACATCTAAGCCAAAATGGGAACTATGAATAAAGGCAGAACCAGAGACAAAATAGACAAACACAAAGGAATAGAACTGTACTCATACAATTCTTAAAATAAATCAAAGAGCATGCAGGTTCAAGTAAATGCGCTCACCTAGGACACAACTAGACGAAATTTCCAAATCAACAACAAAGTGATCCAGATGCATCTACTTAGTACCAAGGGAGACGTTAACCTCTAATTACAAGAGAGTACTTACATGCACTCAACACAATAAAGAATAGTACAAATCAGCAATGTACATAGGCAGAATAGTATACCTCCATTGTAGAATAAGTTCAATGTCGAGCTCACGGTCAAGTTCCTCAACCTCTTCATTGTCATCAATTACTGCCCGATTAATGTCAGATTTGAGCAGTGAAGCATACAGAGAAATATATCTCTTACGTAAGCTAGCATACTTCAGAACCTGCTCCCATGATAACTTTCCACTGCAAGGAAGATAACACTCTTAACAAATGCAGAAACAGACACCAAACTCCACATGCAAAGACTAATGATTTCTACTGAAGAAAAGAAATTTAGAATTATCCCAGCCTTCATTACCCTCCAATAAAGCTACTGTCAATTTCTCCAAGTACATAATAAACAGAAATTATTCGATATATTTCATTCAGATAATTTTTTTCATTTTTTATTTTCCCAGTTTCTGCAATTGTGGTCCAAGGGCTGAACTACACAACAGGGGCCACTCCCATCCCATCCCATCCCTTCAACCACCCCAACATTCGCAAAGGCCTGATTTAATTCCAAGTCCGTCAGTAGTTTTATCAAGGACTTTTGCCACCAAAAATGTAACTGAACCTTCACTGATTTCCAGATATAGATGGAAATTTCCAACATGGTAGAAGTTCATGATGCTTCATAGCTAAGACTGACCTTTCTGATGCACATAGCTTGCATGAATTGACACGAGGAGAAGGGGCTGCAGGGAATTATCGTGGGGAAGCAACTAAAAGGGAAATTATATAATTGAGTTACCTTGCCTTCTTCATCTGGTCAGAAACAACTCTGTAAGCATATTTCCACCAAGCTTTTGGATCAGATTTCACTGACCCAGGTGGACGGTAGTGGGCAAACCTCAACCTTTGATTGAAGGCAGCAAAATTATCAACCAATTTCAGTACATCCCTATATCCATCCTGCAAATGCAATGGCACTTAATCAAGAGCATTAAGGCCACCAATCACAAAATCACATTACAATGAAATTGAGAGATCAAAGGAAACCTTTGACAAACATAGTGTCACATCATCCAAGTTCACTGATGCTTTCTGTAAAGGTTGACTATTACTAGTAGACTTTAGTCCCATCTTTAAGTACTTTGCGTTTCCAGTCACTGGTTCCAGAACATAGGTGTGCTTTCTGATTAGATGATCAGCTGGTTTGTCATCCTTTGTACCAAATCTGAATACCTGAAGATCCACAGACATATTAACTACATTAAATACCGAGAAAAACAAAACTAAACATATGAAATACAGAGCAGATGTTAAAGAATTAAGTGCTAAATAAAGGATTTAGAGAATATCACCTGAACCCACTCAGAGGGATGCAAATCCTTCCATGGCTTGTCAATACACCATGGAGATATATCAGAATCCAGATAGATGGCAAGTCGATCAAGTTCAACAGACTGCAAAACAGTACAGCTCAAAATTACTAAGAGCTGAAGACAAGATGAAAAGATAATCACAATCTGTTTTCATTTCTTAGCTTAACTAGTCATTTTCCTGTGTGCTAGTTTACAAAGAGATTCACTCCACATAAACATGTACAACATGCAATTAGCTCTTCAGAGTTTCTGCATGTGCACACATGGAAGGTGTGGGAGTTACAAGTTTCAAGAAATCTGAATTTTTTTCCATTTTCTGTTAGAACATCAGATACCAATTTTTTTTTTTTTTTTTTTTTTGAATCAGACACATCATAAAAGGAAGAGAGCTGCACCACAAGGACTTCCTAGGAGCTCACCCTGCTAATTTTAATGGATTTGATGCTTAGTGCCACTATGATCACACCCCTTCAAACACCAATTTTTATACTACAAAATTTTCGCATAAGAATTCACAAAAATGGAACAGGCATCCCATGAAGCTAGTAGTAGATGATAAATGCATTATTGCCATGAGGATCGGCACTACAATTTACTTTGAAGGAACTAAAACATGAGACTATCGAGTATCACAACAGAGATGGTGGTGGTACTAGTAATGAAAACACTGATGATGGTATTAGCTGAGCATGATTGAGGTGGCACCAGATGTCATGATAAGTCTGTCAGAGGTAGATTTCTAGCAATAGGGATGACAGCAGTAGCAGCAGCAGCTCATGCTTCTAAAGATTTCATCATATTACAGACTGCATGTGTCGGCTTGGATTAGGCTCCTAGTTCTGTATGTTTCAGTGATTTAGGATTCTCTGACATTAACAGAGGACCTAAGCTGCATTAGCAGCCAAGTAAATAGACAGAAAATTACTCTTTAACAATATTTGTGCAACAACCTCCTGATAAATCGGTTGTTACAAAATGTTTGACTCCATCTATACCCTTCGCTACCAGTACAGGTTATCAGAAACTTGTCTCCTTTAGAAACAGATTGATTCAAAGTTAGGACATCACAGAAATAACAACCTTTTGGATACGATCTAATGCACCACCAGTAACAAAAGTCTCCTTCCCACTCTCATCAACTGTCACAGCTGAGAGTTTCTCCAAGGTTACGCCAGCTGCAAATGGGTGGCCAGGGTTGCTACAAGGAAGAGTTCACAGGTTTTCAACAACATCAACAGATGAATAAGACGTTAACATTTGGAGTCCTTTTTTACCTCTCGAGATCCTCATATCTGATGTGGATATTTGAAATTGAAAGCTTCAGGTTCCCAATTATTGTGTTGATAAGTGATCCCAGCCAAGACTTATTCTTCAAAGACAGAGAAAAAGTACGAAGCAGATTAAAGATGCAACCAAGAAACAGATAGGATTTTCAGGAAAGAAAATACAAAGTAGAACAGCAGGTTATCAATTGAAGACCAAAGAATTAGCCCACTTAGATATAATGGATTCCAAAACTTTGTGGCTTATATAGTAAAAGCAGTAAAATAATCTCAAGATGAGATGCACAGAACAAGAATAAAGTTGGCCTGCCATTCTATAGGCTCTGGATGGTAGCAACACTAACATGCTTTGAGTACAACCAGATGAAAAAAGAATTACTTATATTTAACCTGACATTGAAGGATATGCCATATAGAGAGAGTAGAGAGGAAATTTAGAAAAATTATAACCATAGAAGTTGAACTGTGCATCAAAATCCTAAGTCATATTGAATCATAACACCCTCAACCATTGTCAGGGATTACAACAGGAACATTTTGTGGTAAAATCAAATATTTAAAAAACTCGCATTATGAGGTCCATGCCCAAATTTTACATTATTATCTCGACTGCACCTCATAGAGAACCATGTTAATCATACCATTTCTGACGGTAGTTGCTCTGTCCTCTCCAACAGCTTTATCTCCATTTCCTGTTGCCCATAAGTAGATGAATAAAATCTACAGGTTCAAGTGTCCTATGAGGAAACAAGATCAACCTACATAAGGCTGACCCAGTCTTACCCGTATTCTACTTTTCTTAGCCTCCTGGACGGCATCCTCACTACATCCTTCAACCTGGGTAGCAGGTTCAGCTAATAGAAAAATGCGATCAAGGTAAACCAAAACTGGATCCTGGCCAAGCCTGCTCCATGGAACCTGTAAAGGTTATACACAGAAAAAATGTTTCAGAAGCATGCATATATTCATAGCAGTCAGAAGGGATAGTGAACATGCCTACCAACAAAAGGATCTGTCTAATCAAGTACAAAGTGGAACAATTTGGACAAGACAAGACATTGAAGATGAAAGTTCAGCCCAAGCCACTTATCTTGCTAGATGTTTTTGTTCCAACAGCATTACATCTATTAGTAGACATTCAAAACTATGACTCAACAAGAGGCAGATCAGTCCGCTCTCCACTTCTATCAAGTCATCAATTTAACACCCGACAAGAGACATCTGCACTCAACACATTCATCTATAAGGGACCCTAAGATGATTCTAAGTTCCCAATCATACAATAGACACTATTCACCAGCTCCTTAAATCGTAATCAGCCAAAATGGACTGACCTTTCACGTACAAGCCACATTTCATGAATACCAGAAACCAAACTGGTTCTAGGAATCTTCATGACCTACTGGAATCAGAAGCCATCATCTAGTAATAGATAACAGGGTGACACCAATTTTATGATTTCCAGTTACCAATTTCATGATCTGGTTCATAAGAAAAAGGCCATAAAGGAAAAGAGAAGTGGCTTGCAAGATTCAAACTGCATAAGAATTCCTCAAATAAGCATGAGCAATAGGATCTAGATGATATGGGCCTCTCATGAATAATTTCTGAAAAAAGCCTATTGAGCCACTGCGTGTAACTTTCTATACCCCTAAATCTCGTCATCATTCTCTTGTCTCACAAGCATCTTAAACTCCATATACAACCCTGCAAGCTATACCCCTCCCACTCCCTCCAAACCTTTCACTCTAACCAGATATACCCCTTTGTTGGAATAAATGATTTACATTTTCCGTAAATGTCTCGTACCAATGCATGAAGGAGATTAGAAGTTTTTTCCCTTAAATTAGGGACATTATAGTTTATCTTCTACCGTGTTAATTGAGCTCTATTTACTTTATAGTTGGCAGGTTATAGATGTATTTATTAGATAGGTCCTAAATATAGACTAACCCAAACAAGTTGACGTGGGAAATGCAACACTTACCTAGATTTGGAAGAGGAAATCCAAGTCGATATTCCACTAGGATATGAACAACAACCATGAAAAACAAGGTGTCAATTCAAGAAGTCCCCCTATGACCTTAAATAGTCACCACAGAGCTTGGTTTGGCAGGTTCACCAAATCAATAATAAAAGAGGGTTACTCCAAGAGTCAGGTGATCACTCTTTGTTCAAAAAACTTCTTCCATTAGGAAAATAACAGCTTCGATTGTATATTCATATGACATCATTGTCACAGGTAATAATATTTAGAAGATGACGGATCTAAAAGCCTGCTTAGCAAAAGAATTTGAAATCAAGGACTTGGGAAGTCTAAGAATATTCTGGGAATAAAGGTAGTTGGTCTAAACACGGAATATACATCTTAACAAAAATTTGTCCTAGATCTTCCCCAGAAGACAAATATGCTTGGCATGAAGCCCATTGATTCTTCAATAGAGCCAAACCACAAGTTAGGAGAAAATAAGGACAAAGAGATGGTTGATCAAGGAACATGTCAAGGATGGTTGGGAAAACTGATTTGCTCGTCACATGCAATGCCTAGCCTATGTTGCAAGTGTTGTAAGTCAGTTCATGCATGCTACTGGTTATTGTACCTTCTTTTTCTTTTTTATTGGGCACTGCTTATTCTGGCTTCTTAGAAGGGAATTTAAGTCACATCATGGAGAAGCAAGAAGAAGTTCCAGTGGCTCACTCTACTGCAGAGGCTGAATTTAGGGCTACGGCTCAAGGGATATATGAATTGTTTTGGCTGATAATAATTCTCTCAGATTTGCATGTGGAAGTGGAAGAACCAACTATGTCATACTCTGACAATAAATTTGCCATTAATATAGCCGATAATCTACTTAATCACGACTTGACTAAACGAGTGGAAGTTGATAAGCATTTCACGAAAGAGAAACTACATTCAGGAGAAATTTGCAATCCCTACTCATCCTCTTTTAATCAACTTGCAGATGTGCTTACAAAAGGATTGCCAAGTAAACCTTTAATCCAATTATTTGACAAGTTTGGGATGCAAAATATCTTCACACATGCCTGAAGATGAGTGTTGGAATAATTTATTTATATTTTCCATAAAATCTTCTATTAATGTATAAGGGAGATAACAGGTTTTTTCCTCAAATTAGTTGTACCTTCCACTGTGATAATTGAGCTTTATTTAGTTTATAAATGGTAGGTGATAGATGTATTTATTAGATTTGTAGCATTTAAGGAGTTTCAGATCCACTTTCTCTTGTATAAATCTGCACTTCTTCCTTCATCAAAGATTAAGACTTTTTCTTTCTTAGAGAAATACAAACGCTTCTTTACCTACGAGTTTCAACAAATACCCAAGATATGCAACCAAACTGATCTAGCAATAGAGACTCATAAAATAATCCTTCATTTCTTTGTTACAGAAAACAAACAAGACCAATGATGCTTAAAACCGTAACCCGTGTACTTTAACACATTTTTGAAACACAGACATGCAACCATAGACATATTGCTCCATGCCTGATAATATGTTACTTCAAAATAACTAGAATTAGGGAATATAAGTGAAAACATTTGATCTAGGTAAGCAATGAAGCCAATTTTTTTCCCCCCAGAAGTCAAATTACACAACACATTTAACTCTCCCATTAAAATTAGACTAACAGTTTATCAGTAACAGACCTTGAGTTTCACTGACCCAAGAAATCCAGCTTTAACCCTCACAGGCAACTTTAACGCATTGAGCGCCTCTGGCCTCAGTTGCATATTTGTTAGCTCTACATCACCTGTTTGCAGTTTGCAAAATAGATGAAGATAAATGAACAGTGCAAAATACTAAAGGATGTACTACAAAGCTTAACATCAAGATGCACCCAATCAATACCAGGCATTTGATAGGATTTACACATAGTTATTTAGGTGGGCACGTGTTTGCTGCTCTCTGAACTTCTGATTTGTCCAACTCAACCTAAAGTTTCCACTTATCTAGCAACCTTATATTTATCTTCTAGACTTGTAAACATTGTAAATATAACCATATACCCTTCAAACCAATAGATTTAAATGAAATTTAAGGGATATTTGAGGAGAAAAAAATAATAATAATAATAACTAACTAACAATGAGAAGATTCTTGTCATGCAATAAAGGAATCGCACAAGAAGGTCCCAATATCATGATGAAACCACATGAACCGAAATTTTAAGGTTGTACCCACAAAAGTCAATCCAATGATCCTACCAAATTTATACACATGAAATTATGACCTCACATAAGAATGCAACAATATCTCCCATGTTTCAGAGACCAATAATTTGTCACCCAGGTAATGTAAATCCAATGAACAGAACACCCAATCCAAGCTCTACTGAAGTTGTGGGACTTTATTTCAGTCTTGCTAACATATGCACTTCATGAATCATGGCAACCCAAACATGAACTATGTAATCAATTCTTTTAAAATCTTCAATCAGAACATGACTGGTTCGTATACTAGTTACAACACACAATTCACATAACCTGTCACTATTTAAACGTTAATTTAATAATAAGCAACAAGGAATAAGGTACTAGGCCATAAAACCTTGATTATATTCTATATACAACGTTTCATTTATTAACCAGCAATTAATTTTGCCTCAATGACAATGCTGAAAAATTACTCTCATATGTAAAGGTTAAATGCATTAACATAAGTTATGTCAATTAAACAAGTCAAGTTAATTTTCAAATCCTCTTTGTCCAAACTCAAGTCATTCAATAATCTTCTAAAGAAATTCAACCTGATGTTGACCTAGCTTAATATCAGGTTAAAGTCAGGTTTATGGATAATGTTAATGATTGCCACGCCAACTGCACCCTTGGTTCAATGTGCATAACATTCAAGGTCAGAATCGCCCAGGAGCATTCCTAATATATAATCAACCCACTGGAATTCAAGACCTAAGACATGAAGGGAATGAACTAAACGCATATGACTTAAGGCAGAATCACCCAGGAGCATCTCTAATAGATAATAGACCCACTTGAATTCAAGAGCCTAAGACATGAAGGGAATGACCAAACCATATGCATCAATCCTTCACTTTACTTCACTTCACTGTATTTGAGGCACATAGGATTCCACTCTCATGCAAGGACCCCAAAATGTCCCGTATGCAAAGCACCAGTTCATAAACATCTATCACACTTCGACATTTTTTCTAGGATATGGTAACGTCTGAACTTCCACGGTTTGCTAAGTGAACCTCCCCTCCCGCAATGTAAGCAACTGTTAGCTTTACATAATAGTACTGTAAACTAACATAGCTCAAACAAACGTCCTGTCAATTAAATGTAATGTCAAGATGGCATAATACTGAATAAAAAAAACACACACACAGAGCAAATGTTAATCACGAAACTGAAACCAAACCAGTAATCTATTTGCTTAGCACTCGAATTGATCATCAAATTAATGTCTACTCACAACAGAATTACTAAACTAAAAGAGAAATCAAAGATGAAAAGTGCAGAGGAAAAACCTTGCCAGACGCTGATCTTGAGAGCTTCTTTATTGAGACCTATCACGTAATTCCCCAAATACCTCTGCAGCAAGTACGCCACCTGATCCTCCAACATCTTGGTATTCCTTTGATTATCGACTCAATCGTTACGAACACTACGTCGAATGATCAAGAGAATAATAAGCACAAGAGAAGATGACCAACGGGATGAGCAAGAAACTCGTACAGCAAAACCATTATCAGAGAGGATGTACACAACAAAAGGTCATAAGAACTGTCTGTCTACGTGTGTTCGCGCGCGCGTGCATCTTCTATTCAGAAGAGAGAGAGAGAGAGAGAGAGAGAGAGAAGAAAGGCCGGCAGGGGGGGGGGGGAGGACACTTTTCCGTGAGAACACGCCACTCGCTAGGCGACTCTGGAACGGTGGGTACATGTAGGAGAGTACTTATTCTGTGCAGGAGTCCTCAGAATAACCGTCGGAGCAGTTATTTTGGACGCTAGGTACAGCAACACTCGCTTGATTCTTACAAGCTGGTACACAATTTTTGTTTTTGGTTTACCACTCTTTGGAAATTTTATATGGTTGTTTTATATATCAAATATATATGATTTTAAAATAAAAAATAAATTTTACACAAATTTAATTTAAATATCATTACATAATGTAATTATATTTTTTAAAAAACATTAAATAAAAAATTATGTATTAAATTTTAATTTAAAAATTTACATAAATATAAAGTAATGTTCAAATTATTATGATAAAAATATTCAAAAATAATTGAGTTGAATTTTTTTAATCCTATACTATCGAATTTTTGAAAATTTTATTTTCAAAAATAAGATAAATTTAAAATATAATGTAAAATTTATGTAAATTATTTATAGATATTTTAATAGCAAAATATTATTATTAATTTTTTATAACTATTTGATTCAATATCTAAATTAAGTCAAATTAAAACTTTAAATACATAATAAAAAATTTAAACAATAAATTTTAAATTAAATTTGAAGTTTAGTATTTTTAATATTAACCTTAAAATTGTAATTTTATTTATAAACTTTTTACTTTCAAATTTTTTATTAATTTAGATTATAAAATAAAATAAAGGTTAATAGCTTTCACTTTTATGGTTCATAACTCAATAATTATAAATTAATTATAAATAGCATCAATTAATGCATAATTTAATATGAAAATGAAGGGTAAATATTATTATAAATAGATAAGAATGGAAAGAGAAAACAAGAAAAAGAAAAATTATTACTGGATCCAGAACGGGTGGCAACTGCTTGCCTTGTTGCTGTTGCAGCGGATCGTAGCTCCTTCATCCAGATCTTTTTTGTTTTGACTGTTAGACTTCCTAAATGTACGAATGAAGGCGGTGGGCAACACATCCGAGACTGGAAAGGTCCAAAAGAAATGTAGAAGAGCCTGCATTTTGCTGAGTTGTCGACATCCGCACGTGCCACAATTTAATGAGCGTGGAGGGACCTGACTCATCCGTCACGTGTGCTCACGTGAGAACTAGATCATCATTTATTAATTTGCCTAATTTAATTAAAATAATAATTTAGAAATAATTGCTTATAAGCAACATCATCTCCTATGTTACTGCATCCCATTTTATTCTTTTTTTCATTTAATTATCAGTTCATGCACTTAAAAATTTATCAACTTAACGTACATGTCACGTACGTTATATAATTTAAATGTTTTAAATATTTTTTTATTTTTATTAATTTTAAAGTATAATTTAAAATAAAATTAAAAACGAAAACCAAATTCATAATTCAAGATTTTTATGAGTACTCTTGTGGTACAGCATTAAAGATAAGACATTAATTTTTTATTTTTTAATTTAAAAATGTCAAAATTATTTTTTTAATTTTTTGATGGATTTTTATTTTTAATAAAAATCATTAAAATATAAATTTTTCATTTTTATTTGGTAAAGTTAAAAAAAATTATAAGATAATTTTCATTTTAAAAATAAATTATTTAAATAATGTAATTTGTTAGTTATAATAATTATAACATATGAAATATAAAATAAATATATAAAAATCACAAATTTAATTAATAAACTTTTTAATTTGAATTTTTAATTTTATTTTAATTTAATTTTACTTTAAAAATATCAATTTAATTTAAATTATATTTTTGTTTAAATTTATTATAAAAAATTAGAAATATTTTAATAATTAAATTAACTTTAAAATAACTTAAATAAATTTTATATTCTATAATGAATTAACAACTTAAATTTGGACATTTTGGACCCCCAAGTTATTTTCTTTTTATATTTTTTATACCACAAAATTTTTTAAAAATATTGTTAACATTCAAGAATTTTAAAATTTTTTATAATAATAATTTAAATGTTTCTTTATATCTGTGCAGAATTTTATGTTAAAATTTATTGTACAAATATTTCATTTGATTTTTTAATTTTTAATTTTTGATGAAGTCTAAATTGAATCATATAAAGAACTCAAAAGTAAATGGACCAAATTAAAAATTTAGAATTTAAATTAAAAAATACAATTTGAAATTTTTTTAATATTTTTTCTAAAAATTAGATAAACAATCTTGACTTATTATAAATTAAAATTTTAATTACTCATAGATTATCTGTAATAAAAAGAGTAAAATATTTAAAGATATATTATTATAATAATAAATTTAATATATATATAATATTTTAAATTTTATTTTTGTGTTTTTTATCAAATTTTTTTATAAAATTTACTTTTTGAATTAGAGCCCAAGGCCCAGCGAGAATGACTATGGACCGGTATCGAAAAATACCTAACGAATTATGGAAGATAAATAGTTTAAACAGAAATGAAATAAAGCATAATTAAAAACAAATACTAAAATTCACATTAATAAGAAAGTAATTTACAAACATAAACACTATTTTGTAAACTTTAAAAATAAACATAAAAACACAATCTTCAAATTACAAGTTGTAAAGCGCCGTTACTAGTTAACGGACTCCACTATTTGATTTGGAAATGAATACTTATAATCCAGTAGTCGTCTGATTTTTTGCCTATTATTGATGAGGCTAAGGGGACTAAAGGGTGTAAGATTCAAGCGTTGAATCTTGAAATGTTTGGGATGTTTCTTTTTGCTGGGTGCTATCTTTTCCTTTCTTGAGTGGGAATCTTTCTTTTGACGTGTCTTGTAAATGGTGCCTTTCTTTTACTGAGTGGAGTGTCTTTTCTGAAGTGGGAATCTTTTGCTTTTCTTCTTTTGTCCTGTTTTGCTAGAGTTATTGCCTTCTTGTTAGTGGGGAGTCTTTTCTGTCTTTCTTTGGGTGAAAGCCAACTCAGCTTTTCTTTTCTAAAATAAAAGTAGTGAGTGAAGGTTGGCCACTTGGATGGTTCGTGATTGTAGTCTGATTCTTCCTTATCTTGTCCTTGCTTTCCTTAGATGGCCCTTTCTTGCTTCTTTGGTCCTTAACTGTGGTCTGATTCCTTCTTATCTTGCAGTATGCTTGTTTCTTGGAAAGATTTCATTTTATTTTTTTTATGGGCTTCGTCCTTGGAGCATTGAACTCATAGAATCTACACTGGTAATGTCATTGTCTTGGACGTTGATGTTGAACAGGATATCTTCAGCATCCATGAAATCCTCCTCTCTTGGAAAGGGTAGGTTGATATGAATATGAGAAGGGCCCCAAATTTTATAGGTTCGTCTTTTTACTATTAGTGTCCTTTGGGTCTACCAGCATGGGAAAACTCGAAGGTTTTGATGATTCATAAAATGCTAATAGAAGTTTGAGTTGTTGATGTCATGTAATTCTTGGATGGTTGGGCTAAAAACATGTCTTGGGAGGCTAAAAGGAATATTTGGTGTTGGGCTGGAGTTTCGGTAAGGCCATGAGTTTAAGGTATAGTGGATACTATTTTGATGGGTTCTGGGCTGCTTTGTCCATATTCTATAGCCATTTGGAATTGGACTCCAAAAGGTCTAAGTTGAAGGATGTTGGTAATAACGAGTTGGTCAATCATCTCATACTCGTAGAGTTGGCTAATTTTTGAAGGAAACAGATTGGTTTCTTGGCAATTGATGCGACCTTTGAGTAATCCTAATTGGTTTGAGTTGGGATAATGAAAAGGTTCTTGAACAATAGTAACTCCATTGACTGGGAGTTCTTGGAGGAATATTTGTAAGAGAAAATTTTGCAAAGAGATTAATTTGTTGATGAAGAGGGTTTTACAGTGTTGAGCTATAATATCTTGAAGGCCTGGTTCAATGTCAAACAAAGGTTTGAAAGTTTAGAAGGTCTTAAGTTTGAGCCTAACTTGAAGGGCTTCATGAGTTCTGTTCATGGGTATGGGTCCAATTCTGTTGGTTCTTAAGGAGGAATTTTCAAGTGCTAGTTGGGTGTTGTCGCTTTTAAGTTAGATACCTTGCTTAGTGGCCTGATCCCATTAAGATACAAACCATGATAAGGATTGGCTCTAGTTGGATAGTTCTTCTCTGGTTTTTTGAAGAAGGGTTTTGGCTGACTGGAGTATGGAGATAGTTCTTCTCTGGTTTTTTGAAGAAGGGTTTTGGCTGACTGCAGTATGGTTTTTAATTGTTGATTTCTCTACAAAATGGAAAAAATATAGTCATTTGTATAAACAAATGCTTCTTGGTTAGATATGATTATATTTTGTTCATGAAAATAATAGCATAAAGCATTGAGGCTGGAGAGTCTTGTTTGAATAGTCATGTTATTCCAAAGGTGGTCCAAAAGGCATTTTTGTTTTGGGCTTATTGAGGTGTTTGTAGGTGGTCTGAAGGCTCTTGGGTCATGAGATGGGAAAGATTGGAATTGAAATGGGTCGTATTGGTGTGTTGTTAGGTTATTCCCATTACTAATGGATGCCATCTGCAAAACAAAAATTGACTATATAAATTTGACAATAATGTTAGATGGTTCCGTATGTATGCCTTGATTATTTATCCAAAATGGATAAATTTTTGTTAGGAAAGGAGTGCCTAGAATAACTCCTTGTTGGATATCTTGCACTAGGGTAAAACTAGTCTTGATTTTTATTCTTTCTTGGACTATCTTGGCCTTGGTTAGCTTGTACCTTATTGATAGTCTTTTGCCATTTGCTCCACATAATCTTTCTCTTGTGATTTCATAATATTGGCTTGGTACTAATTGTTCTTGTATGCAATTTTGATCAGCTCTTAAATTTACTAAAGTTATTATGTTGAGATGAAATTTCTCATTGATTACTAAGGTAATCTTTATATACCATTTCTTGACTGGATTTAAAATAATATTGATGAATTCTTCCCTCAGTTATTGTTTTGCTCTTAATTCTAAGATTTCTAATTTGATGCTTCTAATTTATTCTTGAAGAGATTTGACTTGGTTTGTAAGTCTTATACTTAGGATTCTACCGACTTGGTTTTGACTAGTGTTCATCCTTAAGTTAGAATATTTTGTAAATTGTAAGGTTGTATTTGTTGTTTTTCTTTATTTGTTGTTATAATCTCTTTTAGCTTGACCAGATATTCTTTTCTAATATCTGGGTCTTCTATTTTGTTTATGATGTCTATTAGCAATTCTTTTTTGCTAATGACACTAATTATTTTGCATTTACATATTTTTTGACTACATGTGTCTTCTTTTTCTGAGTGTTGTGTAGAATCTTATGTTAAGCTGAGAAAATCATTCTCATAATCCTCTTCAGTGCTATTGTCTTCTCCTAATAAATTAATTATTTGGGTTTTGATTTCTTTAGAGATATCTAATTGATTAATCTTGTTTTTGACATAGTAATTTTTTGCATAGTATCCTATTTTGCCACATTTGTAACATTTGATTTGATGTTTTTCAATTGTTTTAATGGTTTGAAAGGTCTTATAGGCTTTTTGAATGGTCCAGGTGTTTCTTTGTTGGGTAGTCTTGGGCAAATTTTATGGGGTATAGTCTTTTTCTTGATGACTGAGGGTGCTTTAATCTTCTCATATCCGTATTGGGCACAAAATTTACCCATTTTTATTCTACTTTGGGATAAATCAGATTTAATTTTTGAGTTGAATTTGAGGTTCATGCATAGTGATAGTCCTACTTGATTGATGATTGTGATTATCTCCCTATAAGATAATGTATCATAAAAGATAATCCCTCCGCAGACGTCCCTTAGTTTTTGTCTAACTTTTTTCTCAAATAGTTTTGGCAATCCTACTATGAATCTTTCTTTCCATGAGGCATGGTTACTATCTAATCTTGTATATAATTTTGTGAGAAACATATCTCTATACCACCTAAAATCTGATAATTTGGGATAAGTTAGGTGTAACAATATTTCTGATTTCCTTTCTTGGAAAGCAGCTGGATCTTCTATGAAATGTTTTGTTACTGCTAATATGAATATTTCTACTGAATTCTCTACGTATCTATCTTGGATTTGTCCATCTTGATTTTGTGCTAATTCTCTTTTAATTGCTTGGAGTACTTCTATCCTATTTGTCTCTGTGAGATAGTTATCCCACCATCGTTTGAGTTGTCTTGTAAATCTTGCTATTAATATTTTGGCTATCATTTGGTCTATATTGTTTGGTTTTGTTTTGTAGACTGTAGCAACCATGGTCATTTCTTGTAATACATTGAGTATTTGATGTTCTGCTAATCCATCTATGTTCTAATCATAGACAGCATCAGCGTCATATCTTGATTGGGTATGGATTAATCTATCTTATATCTGGTAGAAATGGTCTTGGATAATAAGTGCTAATCTTTGGTCTTGTATTTTGGATTACATTGATCTCGGGAGGTTCTATACTCATTTCTTGGAATTGTTCTGCTAATGATTCTATATCTGAGTTTATTTTTTCTACCATATTGATTTGTTTCATACCTTTATTTTCTCCTATTATTAAGGCTTGTAATTTGCTTTTTAATTGTTCTAGGAGAATATCACTATTTTTGGCTAGGGTAGGTAGTTGGTCTCTTGGTATATTGTAAATCTTGAAGAAAGGTTTTTCTGAAAGGGATTTTGAGCTAGAGGGTTCTTGTTCCAGTTTAGGATTTTGATTTTCTATTCTATCTATTTGTTTGGCTATTGTATGAAGAATTTGATTGGTATAGTTGTTTTGTTATTGTAAACTGATCACGTCTTGGTATATTGCAAGTTCTCCTAGGCTTTTTAATTCTCTTGGGTTCTTGAAGGAAGAAGCTATGATGGTACTACCATGATGTTGTATTTCTACTTGTTCTAAGAGAGGATGTGTCCCTATGATGTCTATGTTTCTGGCTATGTGCCATTTCTGAGTTGTTGTTCCTATGGTGTTGACTTTATCTTGAAAGGGATAGTCAATATCGTTGTTGTAACAATATTCTTGGAATCATGTGAAAAATCCTATATTTTGCCTAATTATTGTCATGTATCTATAATAGGTTTTTCTAATTTGGTCTCTTTGGGGTTTTGAAAAGGTTGTTATAAACCAATCTCTTTGTTGTTGATTTTCTTGAAAGTTAAAATCTCTTAGAAGGAGATCTTTGTCTATTTGAAAATCTTGACTAATCATATTCAATCGAGATTCATAATCCCTCATCTCCGAATAGGAAGGATAAGGATTATCTGAATAGGCTTTAGGTATTATAGGGTCTCAATCTACTCTACTTTCTGATGGGATTGGAGGCCTATCTCTTCTTCGGTCTGTATCTAAATTTGATGGTTTTGATTTGATATTTGAAACAGATGATCTTGAAAGAAGAATTTCTTCTATCCTTATTCTTGGTTCTTTCATGGAATGGAATCTCAGTAGAACATTTCCATCAAATTGTTCTTCTATTCTTGAAATTTTGGTGTTTTTGATCTCTTTTGGTGGTTGTATTCTGACAAGTTTTCAGTACTCTGGAAATGTCAGTTCTGACCATTTGATTACCTTTGATGTCATGGTATTAGCATGTTGACCATTGGCTTCTAAGAGTAGTGTTTCTCCTGGTTAAATGACCCTCGAGGCTTTTGGATTTAAAGTGGTGGTCATGACTTTGTAATAAATCTTATATACGACAGTAATACCTCTTATCTTGTCTTTGACTTCTAGATTCTTGGTTTGGATGTTCAAAGTTAACACATCCAGTATGTGTGGATCTTGTAAATCTACAGAAAAGTTTGGGTAACAATTAAAATATATTGGTCCATTGGTTAGGTTTGACTGGATTGTTACTAGTAATGAGTTGAAAAATCTAAGGTGTCTAGCATCCCTAAGACATAACAGTATTGGTATGTCTAATCCTAATCTGTATAGTAGTTTGATGGCTACTTGTACTAGACCTATATAAAGATATTTGTAGTTGGGTAGGTGTTGTCCTATTGTATGTTTGTTAAATAATTGTGTTATTTGGTTTTCTTGTCCTATTGAAATGGTTTTTTCTACGGTTTGATTACATAATTTTGTTTTAATTCAAAGGTTCCTATATGGTATATAGTTTTAATATCTTATTTTGGTATATTCCAATTTTGTAAATCTTGTTCTACTTTAGCTATATTCATTTCTACGCTATTTACTACATCTTTCATACTTTGTAGGTACTCTGAGCTACCACTAATTGAGGTTTCTCCTTCCCATGACCAGGTTCTAGCAGGGTAAGAACTAAAGAATAGTTTCTTTACCAATTTAGATATTTTTGAATTTAATAATAATTCTATTCTATCCCTAATTTTAATGAAGTCAATTCTAATTACTAGTCTTACTGGATGATCTTAACCTACTTTTCTTGGCTTACACACTTCAGACATCGGATTGCACAACACTGGGTTGCCTAACACCGGATTGCATGACCTTCTTGGCCTAGAACACCCTACTGCCTCTCCTTGGGTCTTACGGGTGGTTTACCAGCGGCTTTTAGGGTCAAATCACCAGCAATATTAAGCAATGTTATGGTTAAAACACCAACAGTATCTTTAATGTACTTACCAAATGGGGTTGGCCAAAACCTACTTCTAGGATGTTGTAACTATCCTTCACTTCCCCAAAATCTTAGAAGAATAAAATATTACTTCCATTCGTCGTGCTAGTCCTTGGCTCTGATACCATTCTACAGGCCCCGTGACTACTATGGTTGTTCTGGGTAAGGTCAGATTTACTAGACTGGCGGTGTCCGAAGATACCTAACGAATTATGGAAGATAAATAGTTTAAATAGAAATAAAACAAAGCATAATTAAAAACAAATACTGAAATTCACATTAATAAGAAAGTAATTTACAAACACAAACACTATATTGCAAACTTTAAAAATAAACATAAAAACATAATCTTGAGATTATAAGTTATAGAGCGTCGTTACTAGTTAACGGACTCCACTATTTGATTTGAAAATGAATACTTACAATACAGTAGTCGTCTGATTCCTTGTCTATTATTGATGAGGCTAAGAGGACTAAAAAGTGTAAGATTCAAGTGTTGAATCTGGGAGACCCTGAGCCGACACCAACGAAAGAGTCGTTACCGTAACACGTGAGGTGTGGAGTGGTTCCTCCCACATCAGTTGAGGATGGTCCTGAGCACTTAGATATAAGTGTGGGCTCCCCCTTACTTAGTCACCTGCGGGTACCCTTTTTTGGGACGCCCAATTTGAACATCTGGTATCAGAGCCTAACTCATCACGGTCCCCTTAGCCTCCCTCGATACGATAACGACTCCCTCGTTGGTGCCGGCTCAAGGTCTCCCTACCTTCCCCCAGCTCAAACTTGAATACGTGGGTGAGATGGACACCGCACTGAATACGTTATACAATTTAAATATTTTTTATTTTTATTAATTTTAAAGTATAATTAAAAATAAAATTAAAAATAAAAATCAAATTCATAATTCAAGATTTTTATCAATACCCTTATGATACAGCATTAAAGATAAGACATTACTTTTTTATTTTTAATTTAAAAATGTCAAAATTATTTTTTTAATTTTTTGATGGGTTTTTATTTTTTATTAAAAATCATTAAAATATAAATTTTTCATTTTTATTTAGTAAAGTTAAAAAATTTTATAAGATAATTTTCATTTTTAAAATAAATTATTTAAATAATGTAATTTGTTAGTTATAATAACATATGAAATATAACATAAATATATAAAAAGCCACAAATTTAATTAATAAACTTTTTAATTTGAATTTTGAATTTTATTTTAATTTAATTTTACTTTAAAAATATCGATTTTAATTAAATTTTATTTTTATTTAAATTTATTATAAAAATTAAAAATATTTTAATAATTAAATTATCTTTAAAATAATTCAAATAAATTTTATACTCTATAATGAATTAACAACTCAAATTTGAATATTTTGGACCCGCAAATTATTTTCTTTTTACATTTTTTGTAGCACAAAATTTTAAAAAAATATTTTTTACATTCAAGAATTTTAAATTTTTTTATAATAGTAATTTAAATGTTTCTTTATATCTGTGCAAAATTTTATGTTAAAATTTATTGTACAAATATTTAATTTAATTTTTTAATTTTTAATTTTTTGATGAAGTCTAAATTGAATCATATAAAAAAAATCAAAAGTAAATGAACCAAATTAAAAATTTAGAATTTAAATTAAAAAAATACAATTTAAAATTTTTTTAATATTTTTTCTAAAAATTAGATAAACAATCTTGACTTATTATAAATTAAAATTTTAATTACTCATAGATTATCTGTAATAAAAAGAGTAAAATATTTAAAAGTATATTATTATAATAATAAATTTAATATATATATATATAATATTTTAAATTTTATTTTTGTGTTTTTTATCAAATTTTTTTATAAAATTTACTTTTTGAATTAGAGCCCAGGGCCCAGCGAGACCGGCTCTGGGACCTCATTTCACTTTTGAGCCAGAAAAATGAAAAGAAGCCCCACCAAATATTGCATGTCTAATATTTTTTTAAAAAAAACAAATACTATTAACACAATAAAAATTAAAAAAACAAAACACTAAAATTTATTATGAAAAAGTCAATTCAATTTATCAAAAATTTAGAAGGGAAAATTAAATTTTTTTATTTTTTAACAATATTTTACTTTGTAATTATTACATAAATGAAATAAAATTTATTTATTTAATTTGTTTAAAGATAAATACTAAAAAACCTTATACAAAGTCTTTGTTTTGATTTGAACTGTGTACTTATCTATTTGTTAATTTAGGTTTTGTTACATCAATTTACTGAATTGCATATTTAAAGTTTCAATTTTTATCAAATTAGATTAAATTTTCAAAACTTTTTTAAAAACTTAAGATAAGTTTTAAAAAATATTAATTTATTAACAAAAAATAAAAACTATAAAATAAAAAATACTAAAAATTTCTATGTTATTCTCTTCCTTTTCTTTTTATTATCTTTTCTCTCCATTTCTTTTTCCCTTTTTTATCCTATTTATCTAATTATTTTCAAATTATTCTAAAAAATCCTTAAAATTTCAAGAACAAAGTCCAATTTAATTCAAATTCTTAATAAGATAGACTTTTAAGTGAAAAAAAAATTATAATAACATATTTTTTATTTATATATTTTATTAAATTATCAATCATTTAATATTTATTCAAACTCTCAGTACAAATCAAATCATCAAAATTCTTCACTGGAACAAAAAATAATATCAACAAAATAAAGACTTCGTTCGTCTTCATTAGATTAAGTAGTTCCGTGCTTAATTTTAGTTATTATAGTTATTAGATAAATTTTATTTAAAATTTTTTAAAAATACTTTATCTTGATTTTTAAATTTAAAATATCTTCAAATTGATTTTAATAAAAATAATTAAATTAAATATTATCAAAATATTACAAATTTTGTAATAATAATTTTAAAAATATAAAAAAATTTAAATTATCATTGAAAAAATATAAAATTTTCAAATATTAAAAATGAATTTAAAAAATATTTTACTATTAACAATTTTTAAAAATAAATATAAAACTTATTTAATTATTTTTCATGAATCAAAGTAAATTTGAGAATAAAAGTTAGCATCATGTCCAATTCTTTGGTCACATCAAAGACAGAGAGAGCAACAGATGATGTGAACGCCCATTGTTTTCCTTCATAGTCCTGCTGAAACAAAAATGACACAACACCTTTTATGAAAGATGGACCAAAACAAGGCATGCCCACCCAAAAGAACTGCATTAAGTGCCAAAGAGATCAGTGGAAGTGTTTCCATGGTAGGGAACTATGAAAGCTTGAAACACAACACTTCTCCAAAAGGCTCATTCAATTGATGAGAGAGGCCATGTTTTCTCACCAAAAAGCACTTTTTCCCTACTGTTCAACATGTTGCTTTGGCCCCCTCCAGACTACCAGGAGAACTACCTCTTTCTCTCTCTCTGTTTCATGAGCTTTTCAAAAGTTTCATATGAGGATGTACTGACAAGAATTCCATCTTTGTTGTTCTTGATGAAACATTAGAGTTGCTAAAAGGAGAAAGACCCAAGACCCAAGACCCAAGACCCAAGACCCAAGACTTCAAGATCAGTAATTTTAATGAGAACCAAACAGAAATCAAGAAAAGAGAGCAAGATTACGCCATAGAATGATAGAATTCTTTTCCTATTATCACTTCTTCTTCACCAGAAGCATCAGCTAATACAAGCCAGCATAGCTGGAAGAAACATCCTTTACATCTCCACAAAACCGAAAAGGAAAAAGAAAAGAAAATCCATATTTAACAGTGGTTATACCTCTAATATCATATACTGATCCAGGCAACACAAACTGCTCATATACCTCAAATTTCACAGTTAAAAACTTCCCAAAAAAAAAAAACACTATAGAAAGACAACCCTATATTATATGGATATTCTTCTTCCTCCACTCCTCTTCCGCTTCTCTTCATCAA
The DNA here is from genome assembly GCA_021397835.1 of Moringa oleifera. Taxonomy (NCBI): domain Eukaryota; kingdom Viridiplantae; phylum Streptophyta; class Magnoliopsida; order Brassicales; family Moringaceae; genus Moringa; species Moringa oleifera. The sequence continues at coordinate 4,628,071 of JAJFZO010000566.1, forward strand.
CCTTCATCCCTCCTTTGTGACTTTCTTTTTCTACAAACTGCTTTCTTTTTTCCATTTTTTCTTTGTTCACTCTCCGTTTATGGTAATATGGTGTTACTATTATACTACTACTACTATCAATATCTCCGGCTCCAGTTCTTCCCTTTTCAGGCTGACTAAGCAGCAGCAACGGTGCTTGTACGGAAAGGGTAGTCTTGAGCTTTGGTCGGTGAAGAAGATTTCTTCTGGTCCTTCTTTCTTAGAGCTTTCATGGAGGAAAGGTTCCGGTTCTTTTCTTTTGCCTCGTCTATCTCTATTTGCTCTTGCCTGCACTCTTCGCTGCAGAATGGAGTGTCTCCTCTGCATAGATTTCATGGTAACAACCATACCCATCAGCATCAAACTCATCAAAAATCTTATCAAGGAAACAGAAAATATAAAAAGATTGGGGAGAAATTTTTCAAAAAACAAATCAAGAAATAGTCAAAAAGACATCAAGGTCTTCGAGAACCCCAATCTCAGAAACCGAAAAAGTTCATATAAAGAAGGAATTTTGTTTCTTCGAACTTCCCAGGAAAATCCAGTTTCAGATCTTGAAACAAAATATATATTACCAAAAGAGTAGTCAGATTAAACAAAAACTGAATGCAATCGCAAATTTATACAATTTCCTTTATCGAAAGAACTGCTTTTATTTGATTCTCCACCAAATTAAGAAACCCAAAACAGGGTTCTTGATGGAAAACGAAAAGGCTAAAACAAATTAATCACAGTTAAAAAAAATTTAACTAACCTATACATGAAGATGTCTCTGTCCCCAAGAGGCTTCTTGCAGAGAAAACAGGATTCCAAGAAATGAGGCTGATGATCTTCATATCTGGCATCATAGAACCTAGCAGATCTTGGAGAAGACACTGAACAAAGATTCCTGAAGCTTCTCCTCCTTGTGTTACAAAGATGCCTAGAAAAGAAGGGGTTCTGGTATTGGTTGCTGTTCCCTGAGAACCCAGCTTCAGCGTCCGCAAGAGAAGCCAGACCGTCGTCTTCTTCAATGAAACAAGGCCTCCTTGCAGCTGGAGAGGAGTCCATTTGGTCTTCCTGTCAAAGGAGAGCTCCTGGCTGCAGAGAGAGAGATGCAATATTGCAGGAAAGAGAGTGGAGATGGTTATAAAAGAGGGTTGGTGAGTGAATGGCAGGTTTTTATAGAGAAACCCTTCTAATTAAAACAGAGAGACTATAAACAGTGGCCAGGTCTCACGAATCCGTGCAAGCGAATCCATTGGCTTGAAAATACCTCCATCTCCAAATTCAAAATTATTTTTAGTTGCTTAACCGCATCACATTGCCACTGCGTCTTCAACTTATTACAGAAATGCCATCATTTTTATTTTTTTTCCAATATTCAATATATGTGAAATTTTTAATTTTGAAATTAAAAAAATCTTACATTATATGTGCCTTTTATTTTGAATATTAAAATATCACTTGATTTAATTATTACTTTGATGTTTTAATTTACTTTAATTGAAATTTTAATTCAAATAATTATAAAATATTGATAATATTTTCATCACGGGCATACTTCAATAATAAATTTTACTTTTTATTTCGAATGGATTGACTAAATTTGAATATTTTTTACTTAACTTATTTTTGATAAAAATTTTAAAATATTGATAATATAAATTTTTTTAAATTAAAAAATAAAATTTTATGTGATGATAACTTGAATATTTATTTATATACATGAAAATTTTAAAGTCCAAATTAATCATATAAAATTTTTAATTTGAATATTTTTTATTTTTAATAAAATTTAAATTAAATCAAATTAAAAAGTTAAAGATATAATTGAATCGATCTATTCTTCAAGGTTCAAATGAAATAATTTAAGGTTTTAATATTTAATTATTATCAAAATATTTGTATCAACATTTACATAGAGTTAATGTGATTTTAAATTAATATATTTTTAAAATTTAAAATATATTATCTTTAAAAAATTTTAAAAATTAAAAATTGATGCGTTGATAACTTCCATATTTTTTATATTTATAAAATAATTTGAGTCAAAATTGATGGTAAAAAATTTTTAGTTTGAATGTCCCCAATTTTTTTGATAAAATTTAATTTGAACCAAATTAAAATATTAAAAATATAATTGAATCAATTAATATTTCAATAACCAAATTAAAAGTATATATAATTTAAGGTTTTTTCATATTTTTCTTAAAATTTATATTTTAACTATTTTCTAAATCAGCATTTACATAGAGTTAATGTGATTTTAAATTTTATACGTATTTAAAGTTTCCAATAATAACATATATTATTCATATTTCAATATTGATATTGATAAAATATATTAATATTGATAATTTTTATACGTATTGTTTCAAAATTTACATTTAGTGATAATTTATCATGTGGATTACAAAATTTAAATTTTAAATTTACATTACTTTGATAATATTTATCAAAATAATTTTAAATTTTAATATAACAATAAGTCTAATCTTAAATTTATAGAGTTTTAAATTAATAACAATTTATAGTTCAGATTTTAAAAATATAAGGATTAGTTGAATCTTAAAATGTTAGATTTTTGCACATGATTAGACCCGTTAATGCAAAAGTTGGAGTTTTCTTAAAAAAAAAAGAATATTTATTTTATTTTAAATTATATTTTATGCATAATGATACAAAAGCAGTTTTCAAAAAATAAAGTATTTATTATGACAAAATTCTATAATACTGAATATCCAAATCATCAACATAACAGTGTAAAACAAATTGTACATTGAAAATATGATAATTTATTAAATATATTTTAAATTTATAATAAATATAAATTTTATTTTCATATTAAAATAAATAACAAAGAAAAAGAGGAATGGTAATATGGTAGTTTGGCGAAAGATGGAGGGCAAAAAGGTAAGATATGATATTCTGGTAAAGTGGGAAGTAGATCTTTGTGGAGAGAGAGGGCCACTCGCGCGACCTAACACATGTTCTCTCGATTCTCGGTGTATACATCGGAACGTCAATAAGAGAAGGAGGTCCCACGCTCGTGCACTGCGCGTTAACGTAACGACCACAGCACCAAAGTCCGCTTTAAATGACGCTACGCGTCGCTCTCGCCCTTTTGCGGTGGGCCTTATAAGCCCACGACTTTTACGACTTTTACTAAAATTACCAAAATCCTAGTTAGCCGTTTGGACTTTGAAACCCAGATTTTGCTTGGCTCCACTTACACTTTAGGTTTTATTTTACCTTTTCTTTCCAATTTAATCAGAATTTGACAAATCAACTGATTTTTCTAAAAATTACAAATAAGTTTTACAATTTTATGTATTAAATATTAAGATTATATATAAATATGAGAATATTTAAATAATATTATAATAAAATATAAATTAGATTCTGAAACACAGTTTGTAAAAAGTGGCGTATCTAAATTTATATTGCACTTTTAAAAAATTCAATTAATTTAAGTTTGTGTTGAGTTTTTTATGTGAAATTTAAAATACATTTAAGTAAATATAATTTAAAATTATCAAAAAATAATCCCTATCTTAATTTTTATCTTGAATTTCAAAACATATTTCAATAAATTTAAATAAATGGTATCTTGTGCGAATTCTCTTTTGATTGTCTGGAGTACTTTCATCCTATTGATTTTTGTGAGATAGTTATCCCACCATCCTTTTGAATTGTCCTGTAAATCCTACTATTAGTATTTTGCTATCATTTGGTCTGTATTGTTTGGTTTTGTTTTGTAACCTGCAGCTGTCATGGTCATTTATTGTAATACATTAAATATTTGGTGTTATGCTAATTTATCTATGTTTCATTCATAGACAACATCAGCGTCGTATCTTGATTGGATGTAGATTAATCTATCTTCAAGCATATTTTTAATATTGAATATGCTTAACAAATTATATAAATAAATTCAACCCTTTATTTTGAGTTAATTTTTTAATTTTGAATATTTTTTCACTAGTTGTTTATTACGAATTTTTTAAATATTTAACAATAATTTTTTTAAAAAAATTAATATTAAAAATTTTTAAATTTTGTATGATAATAATTTGAATATTTTATCAATCCATAAAAAATTTAAAATCAAAATTCGTAATACAATATCTTTAATTTGAATACTCTCAATTTATAAATTTTTTCTCAATGCACAATATAACTGTTACCATCGATTAAGATTTATTCGATAACCTTTTGAAATTCATAGTAAATATTAGGAGAGGAAGTATTCCATTAAGGTTTTACAAGACACTTATCCAAAACATCTTTATAATGTATAATAATAGTAATAAAATTTTAAAAATCTTAATAATTAATTTTATTAAATTATTTAAACACAACTTAAATCAATAAAGACATTTTTTATAATATATAATAATAATATTTATAAATAATAAATAAATTTTAATAAATAATTATATTAAATTATCATGATCAACACAACTCAATCAATGCAAAGTCTTGATCCGGAGTCCAAACGCATCTTCTCAAAAATTGTGTTACTAAATGAAGCTTAAAACAAACACCTTGAACAACACATTTGGACCACAATTGTGGATTTTATCTAAATGGAAAGTAACGCATTTCAGAAGATATTTTTTAAATATGACTACAAGTTTAAATTTATTTTATATTTTTATTGTTAAATCAGTAATTAATTGTGATTAAATATAAAAAAATTTATGTGCATTTTTCAAGATTAATACAATATCATTATTTTTTATATAAATATAATATTATGATAATTTTTTATTTTTGAATAATGTCGTATTTATTAATTTAATTATTATTATACAAATTATCATAATATTAATATATAAAAATTAAAGTAAATATTATGTTAAATCATGATTTAAAATTTATACATAAAATCAAATTATAATATTTTAAAATAAAATATATTAATTAATTTAAATTAGATGTTAACTCAAACACAATTAAAAGTTAAGCATATTTTTATTATTAAAATGTGTAACAAAATTCAAATAAATTTTATATTTTATTTCAAATTAATTTTTAATAATTTTCAATTCATAATTATTTTTTATAATATTTTGATAATAAATTTTTAAAAAAATTAATAAGAAAAATATTTTTAATTTTTTTGCAATCATAATTTAAATATTTTTTATATTAATAAAATATTTCAAATCAAAATTTGTGACACAAATTTTTTGGTTAAATATTTTTAATTTTTAAAATTTTTAATCAAATTTAATTTAAATTATTAAATTAAGATTTAATTTTTTATTTTTAATATTAAAATTAAATTTAACATATAAAATATGACCAATAATTTTAAATAATTTTATTTTAAAAATTATTAAGAATAAAAACATTTTAAATTCTCTTTTGTTTTGAGTTAAAAATATCAAGAAAGTATTTCACACGCGCTATGAGTGAGAGTAAGGGTGACAAATGCCCTGCCCAAAGCCCATGGTTATCGCTTTCACCGCCACTCTCCCAACTTCCTGTTCACTCAACTTCTCCCTCCATTACGTCACTCTCTCACTTTTCTCTTTATTTATTTATTTTTTAAAAAAAAAATCTTTTTCCCTCTCTTGTCGTTTTGCTCTATTCCCAAATAAAGCGCCCATAACCCAGTGGGCCCCACCCTACAAAACCATGAACCATCCCTATGTGGGCCCCACTTTTGTTTGCATTACTTTTCTACGACAGTCATAATGCCCTCACCCCTCTTGTGCTCCATGACTGAGGTTTCCCTTTCTATTTTTTTTTTATATTTCTTTTTAAAAAATAAAAATTAAAAAAAATGCAATTGAGAGCACTTGCGTACTTAATCCCGATATTCGTCACTTAATCATGTCGTATTAATAATTATTTATTAAATTAATATTATTATGCATTATTGCCATTAATAATTTCATATCATAATTTTATATAATAATAATTGTTTCCTCGGATCAAGTTCATTGAATTAGTGTAGGCTTTCTTTAGCTATGGATTGATATTTTATTTTAAAATATTATCAAAAAAATGATTTTTATAAAAAGTATGTTATTTCCTAAAAAATTAATCATATAAATACTAACTAGCTTAGGAAAAGGTCAAAACAAATCTTTCTAATTTGTAATTACGTCGAAAAGGCGAGGGTAATGATATAATTTCGCACTAAAATGTTGTGAAGCGAGCTCTTCTTACGAGGTTTTTGTTTGGTTACCCAGGGCCTCTGCCCGTGAAGTGCGGGCAGCCCAACACTTGCCCGGGCTTCTGTTGTCTCCGCTGCAATATCTCGAAGCGGGACACGTGTGGCTTCGTACATGGAGCCACCGCGGAGGGTAAGGTCTTCGGGTTGCTGCCACGTACCCAGCAGCGTATCGCTTTCTTGAGGGGCTGTGAGGCACGATTCCGTGCGGTACGACGTGCGTTTGTCACTTTTGCTTGTGGAGATGTCGGACGGTTAAGATCGCATCATCGAGGTGGTTCTCTTATCGAATTCTGGCGATTCTTCCAGACCTCGGGCGTCCGTTGTATTCCAAGATCCAATGTGCGGAGAACTTTTAATTTAATTGAAATCAATGATCTGCTAATTTATATATATATATATATATGTATATTGATTTTTTTAATTTAAATTTTATTATATCAATCAATTATTTATAAAATATATATTAAAAAATCATATAAATATATTTTTTATTGCAATATTAAAGTAATGTTGATATTTTATTTTAATTTAATTAATATTTTAATTTAAATTATTAAAAAATTAATAATATTTTTGTTATTAAAATATTTTAAAATTTTTTAAATAAATTAATAATTTTTCAAATTTTAACAATTTTAAATTTACAAATTTATTTTTATGATTTTTCAATGAATTTTATAATAACTTAATTATTTGTTTACATTTATGAAAATTAACTTAAAATTTGTTATAAAATATTTAATTTGAATATTCTAAATTTTTCAAATTTTTTGTAAATTTTAGATTAAATTAAAGTAAATTAAACAAACAGATATAATAAAAAATTAATACAAATTATTGTTGATATTTAAAATCTTAATGCAAATCAATTAAGTTTTTATTTCAACATTTAATTTTTTAAAGTAAATTTTAAAAGATAAAAAATATTATTCATATCTTTAATCTCTAGCTTTTCTTTAATAAACCCACTACAAAATTCTTTGAGGTAAGGTAAATTTAAAGGTAAAACTAAATCAATTGTTACAATATGGTCTAAATAAAAAATAATATATTTATTTTAAAATTAATACCATTTATTTATTTTTTAACAAACAATATGTTAGGTAGAAAGTAGCATCAAAATCAAAGATGATTTAATAAAGCCTGGTCTAATTTTACTAGTCAAAAGAGGTAGGTGTTTCTAGTCCAATAAGAGAAAGAAAGTTTAGTAATAATAATGCTTGATTCTCTTCTTGACCTTGAAATTGAATTTTGACAGCAAGATGCATGCCATATTTACATGTGTACGAAAATTAAAACTAACCATATGCAAAAATAGTAAATTAAAATACCCAATTAAATTTTAAGTAAAAAAATGATAAAATAACCTAAAAATTTGAAAAATAATGGCAGTTGAAACCTACTAGTTTTTTTTATGTGAATTGGACCGACCAATAATAGGTTAAATGGGGAGTCAAAGATTCATGATTTTTGTGATTTTTCTTTTATTGCCCGATTGGCAATTAAACGTTTCTATGTGACCGGTCCCTTAATTATATAGGGCTTGAGATGAAAGGTTATCACCTAGCCCTTGACTTATTAACTTTTCACACTCTATTATATGGCGGACGGCTTGATGTAACCATAGCCTTTGAATTTGTGTCCAAAATTTTTTATTTTTATTTAATTATTTAATTTTAGTAGTTGATAAAAAATTATTTTAGTTTTTTAAAAGGTTAGATCGATTTACAAAAGGAGAACGAATTTGATTTTATATTTTGATTCATACTTTTATATTAGTTGTTTATTTTGAAATTTTAATAAGTACTAATTTGGTTTTTAGAATTTTTTTATGTAAATTTTATTTTTTTAACAAAATATAGATGATTAAGAATATATTATTAATTATAATATTTTGGTTAATGTGAAATTTAAAAATTTATGGGAGATATAATAAGATTTTCTCTAATAAATAGATATTGTATTTTTTAATATTTTTTAAAAAAATTCCAATTTTTTTACTTAAAAATTAAAATTATTATAATCATAAATGTAAACATCTCAAACAATTTTATATATTAGCCCAAATTTATTATACATATAGATATATTTGAAGGAAACAAAAAATTTGAAATGTCAAGACTAGTGAAGAAACTGTTCTCTAGTTCTCGCCCTGCTAGAACTTGATCAGAGGAAGGAGAGACCTCAACTAGTGGTAGCTCAGAATACCTACAAAGTATGAAAAATGTAATAAATAGCGTAAACATGAATATAGTTAAAGTAGAACAAGACTTACGAAATTGGAGTATACCAAAATAAGATATTAAAACTATATATCATATAGGAACTTTTGAATTAAAACAATATTATGCTATCAAAACCGTAGAAAAAACCATCTCAATAGGACAAGAAAACCAAATAACACAATTATTTAACAAATAAACAATAGGACAACACCTACCCCACTACAGATATCTCCATATAGGATTAGTACAAGTAGCGATAAAACTATTACACAGATTAAGATTAGACATACCAATATTATTATGCCTTAAAGGTACCCCCAGGTGACGAAATAGGGGGAGCCTTTCTTTCTTTTTCTTCTCTTCTCTTTTTTTTTTTTATGGACTCCGTCCTTGGAGCATTGAGCCCATTGAATCTACACTGGTATTGTCATCATCTAGGATGGGAATATTGAATAGGATGTCCGGTCTTGTATTTTGAATTGTATTCATTTCTGGAGGTTCTATACTCATTTCTTGAAATTGTTCTAATGATTTTATATCTGAGTTTATTTCTGCCACATTGATTTGTCTTTTGCCTTTGTTTTCTCCCAATGTTAAGGCTTGTAATTTGCTTTCTATTTGTTCTAGAAGAATATCACTATTTTTGGTTAGGGTTGGTAATTGTTCTCTGGGTGTATTGTAAATCTTGAAGAATGGTTTCTCTGAAAAGGATTTTGAGTTAGAAGATTCTTGTTCTAATTTTGGATTCTAATTTTCTATTCTATTTATTTGTTTGGCTATTATATGAAGGATTTGATTAATGTAGTTGTTTTATTTAGTTTATGAAAAGATAATGACTAGTAATAATTTATTAAAATGAATAATTACAATTTATTTATTTATATTATTAAAAATATTTTTTTATTTTAATTAAATTTAACATAAATCAACATAATTTTAATATTAAAAGATCGTAATCATTTAGTTAAATAATTATGCAGTTTAATATCATATTTACGAAATTTGATCATGACAAGATCAAATTAATGTTACCTTGCTCTCACGTGTATAAACCCGTAAATTATATATATATATATATATATAAATCAAAACAAAATCTCAATTAACCTTAATTTTTATTTAACTTTATGCATCTTAATATTTAAACATGCAATTAATAATTAAATATTTTTAAAAATCATGATTAAGATTGTAATTAACAATAAAACTTGTCGTTTCCAGTTGTTTCCTACTAAACATGACATATGATCATAGACAATGTTCACATGCCACAAACAATCGTGGCACAGCAAGGATCGGAACTTAATTATAAAATTTAATTATTTAATTATTTAATATAAAAAAGGGAAAAGTAGAAAAGCAATAACTTTAATTAAAAGGTGGGATTTGATTCTCATGATATAATTAGGGTTATGAAATGACAATCTTAATATTTAATCAAGTGAATATATTTTTAATGAATTTTCATTGTTGATTAACTTTAGTGGCATGCTTTCGTATGAAGATTGATATAGCTTTCGGGTGCATTAGGCCGGCTAATCAAGTGACCTACCACTAATTGTATTGCTTTCTTCCTATACTTTTTACCGATGTAATTGGCAACTTTAGTGACTTTTTTTTAACTATTCTTTACTATTAGGATGTAACATTTTTTTCACCATTTTTATTATGAATAATTTTTTATAATTAATTTGATTCGTACATATATTTTAAAAAATAATTTAATATATATTTAATATAAATATTTATTTTATATTATTAAAAAATATTAATGTTTTAAAAAATAATAAATTAAATTTTAATTTATCAAATTTAATCAAATTAAAATTCATATAAAAATTAAAAATCTTATACAATAAATTTTTATTTAATTTACTTAAATTTAAAATATTTTTATAATAAAAATATATTTAATTTTTTCAAGTCTTTTGAACTAAAACTTAATTGAATTCAAATTGAAAAATTAAAATTTTGTTATTTAATATATCAAAATAATTTTTAAAAATAATTAATATGACAATGATATGACAAATATTTTAATCCAATAAGATTTTATTTACATGGCAAAAACTATTAAATAAGTTGGATGACTAATTTGGCATTGTCACATGACTCATTCAGTCATACTATATAATATAATATTAAATATTACAACGAACTCCACTTATTATTATTATTATTATTATTATTATTATTATTATTATTTTTACATAATAAGTGGTTTGAGTCTATGAAATATATTTAAATATAAAGCACTAATTTATTTTACGCTGGTTGTTATAAGTTATTTATTATTTTTATTATTAAAATTTGTATAAATAAAAGTATTATTTAATTCATAAATTATTATTGAATTAAATTATTTTTATAAATAAAATTTAAAGTTTTCACATATTTATAAATTAAAATTTGTATTTAAAATAATTTTTGTATGGGATAAAATATTAAAATTTTTAATTAAATATCATTTTTTAAAACAGCTCATTTTCAAGAGTATATATATTAACACATAAGAATTATATATATAAAAGAGTAAAGATCTAAAAATAATATGGGAAATTTTTAGAGAGCAAACTGCGAGGGTAAGAAAAACAGAGGAAATGACGGACGGCCCTCTGGTTTCCACGTGTCAAGCTGATGAAGTGTACACGACTAGAAACTTGGTGACGTTACAGGTGATACCGTACCTGACTTCGAAGGCAGTGAAAAGATCCGATTCTGCAGCTGACCTTTTGAGGGATATAAATGCAAACTGTTCTCGACACGTGGAACACTAAGATTCTTACACCTATGTTCCCTCAGTACCCGGCATGTCCTAGAACGCGCAACCTCCCTAAGTTTCCGTTCCGATTCTTTTCCCCTTTAGACTTTTCAATTATTTAGATGCTCTTAATAAATAATATTTTAATAAATATTATTAAAATCTTAAATTTTACCTTTTTTTAATCAAAAATTAATTTTTAAAATATTTATAAATAAATTTTAAATTAGTTATTTTAATCAAATTAATTTTCATAAAAAATTTTAAAAATTAATGATACTCAAATTAAAGATATTTTATAACAAATTTTAATTTAAAAATTTTTATAAATATAAAAAATATTTAAGTTACCAAAATGTTCAAAATTTTGTGTCTTGAAAATATCTTTTTAAAAAATTATATTATCAAAATGTTTATAAATTTATAAAAAAAATTTATTTATCAAAAATTAGTCAAATATGAGAAATAAAATTGAAATAAAGTGTATTGTTTATTCGAATAATTTTTTAGATATTTTAATAATTAAAATATTATTAATATTATATTTAAAAATAATCTAAAAATTAAAATTTGATTAGAAAAAGCAAAAGTTAAGATTTAAAATAATATTTATCTTATTTTTTAATAAAATTTTATTTTTATTTTAAAATATATATATATTATTAAAATAAATAAAATTATGAAGATGCATACTATTTAGACTTTGAATGAATGAATAAATTTCATATAAATTATTATTTCTATATGTAAAATATATTACATATCTAGTCATATTTTTTTATTAGATATTATAGTTATCTTAAGAGATATAAATTTAAGCTTCATAAAAAGGTCATATAAAAATAGTAAATATAAAAATAACTTTGAATTACATTTATTTTAATCTAAATTTTATATATCAATTAAATTAATGGTATATTTTATATTTCAATTTAATTAAAAATTTAAAATTTAAAATAAACTTTATTTTTCATTTTGTTATCTATTTTTGTAATTTTTTAAATGTTTTTGATAATTTAAATTTGAAAAATCTATATTTTAAGTATTCATAAAATTATTAAATTTTTATATTAATTTGAATAGTTTTTAGTATATACATAAAATGTTAAATAAAAATTCATATTATAAAATCTTTAATTTAAATATTTATCTTTTTAAAATTATTTAATAAAAGCAAAATTTAAAAATAACACATCAAATGTGTTGATCCACTTCATAACGAATATAATGTAATTTTTTAAATATTAAATATTAAATTTGATGTTTAAAAAAATTATTAATTTCATAAATTTATAATTATTGGATATATTGATTTAAGATATTCATTTGTTTCTTGTGTGAAGTTATTACCTTCAAAGGGGCGACACCATCACTTTGCTTTTCCTTGGTTGCCTTACTTTATTCCATACGTACCCTTCTAGAGGAATAAAAAAAAATAAAAAAGGAAAGTTCTTTATTTGTCGGAAATGATTACTTCACTTCTTGGAAAGTCTTTTAACGAGTGAATCATCGGACACGTGTCTCGAGGAAGGTATGGGAATGAGATTTACACGTGTCAAAATTTGGCATATGAGCATAAGACATGTGGACCCTCTATTTATTTATTTATTTATTTTATTAATTATTTTTTTTTCAGGTGGTTTGTGGAAAGAAAAGAAATTAAATCATTAGCGTGAAGTCAGCGGTAATGGAAGACCAATGCAATTATGGTAATCAGTGCTCTTTATGATGACATCAAGTAGATCCATGTGACTAAGTCATGAATAAACACTTTGTATAAAAAATACCTCGAGATATTTTTATTTTTAATTTAACTTTCTATTTATCAATAAAATTAATTATATATATTATTTTTATTTATATTAATTTAATTTTAACATTAATAAAAAATTGATAATATTTATATTATTAAAATACTTACAAATAATTCAATTAATATATTTATTTTATTTTGAATTTATTTTTTAAATTTAAATAATTTTTTATTCATGAGATATTTTTATGATTTTTTTTAATTTTTTAACTGTGTAAATTTTTAAAAAGAGTTTTAGTACTGATAGTAACTTAATATTATTTCTATATCTTTATAAATTTTAAATCAAAATTTATTTCACAAAATATTCAAAAAAATCTAAATTTAACAAAATTGAAATATGACAATTGATTCGACCAATATTTCAAAATGTAAAATAAAAAACAAGTGTATATGGTGCAAAGTTTTTTACTATAAAAAAAAAAGAAGGCAAAATAGCAATGAAATTTAACGATCGATTATATATAGTCATTGACTAAAGACAAATTAATGACAAAATTGATTTTTTTTTAATTTATCGATCAAAATTGGCGACGAACAAAATTTTTGTCACTAATTAATTTTTTAAATATTTTTAAAATTAAATAATTTTTTTAAAACAAATAAATTTAACGATGACTGTGGAAGTTGGTTGGAAGCATGGTGCAAGCCGACGATGAATTCTTACCTTTCCTATGAAATTGGTGCCCAAATTACTGCTCATGACTACCCCACAATCTTTTCTTGTTATCTTTTCCCTAATCGCCTTTCTTTCAAAGCCACCAACTAAGTGTCACAAACTGTTAAATTTAAGTTTACTGAAGCCATGTAGCCTTCAACTTGGTTAATCCCTAATATGTGCCTAAGTCAACCTTTCCTCAGTGCATGCATAGAGCAAGACTTAGATAACTAGCGGAGCTTGAAATCAAGAGAGCTTAGGAGAGTAAAAGAATTTTGAAGCTTAAGAGTGTTCTTTTTATTACTTACCTTGGTCGAACATACAAATGACCTATGAGGGGTATTTATAGAGTGCCATCTCTTCAATGGACGGTTAGGATCGTTTATATCTAACAGTGACCATTGCTTTCCTAGAAACTTCCTCACAAATGTACAAAACATTCTACCTATCCTTTTTAGATATTTACATGATATAAGCCTTTTAGAAGTTGAGCCAAGTGGGTTAATATACTAATCTAGAGCCATCTATATTTTTTAAAGAATTCTGGAAACTTCTATGTCTTTTTTCGATGCTTGGCTTGGACATAGGCCTAAATGTTAAGTCTTGTTGTGTGATATGAGATTCTCCCCCATCAAACTTAGTGACATCCTTATTGTGTCTTCATTGTTGATGAACCGGTCCATCTTATTTTGGAATTGCCACAATGCCTTTGTCAATTCTCAATTTAATTTGCTGTTTAGAAGTCCCTTCCACCTTACTAAGAACTCAATTTGAGGTCAATAGTTTTGGCCCCAAATTGCTCAATCAGCAAGGATCCCCTCTACTTCCTTGCCATAAATGGCCTTAACCCTTATTGGTGTTCCTTCTTCGATTCACCTCGGGTAGGATCATCTTGATCTTCATGATAAGGCTTCAACATACTCATATGAAAGACTAGATGTAGCTTGAACTTGGCCAATAAAACAAGTTTATAAGTCATCATGCTTATGCTCTTAAGAACTATGAAAAGACCTTTATACATGCATAACAAAGCCTTATATAGCTATACCACATGATTAACCATAGCTTGAACAACACTAAGTCCTTTACTTGATACACCACATCTCGATGTTGGTGAGCTACTTATTTCTTAGTACGCTTGGTGACTTTATGTAGGCATGCTTGGCCTAAGTCGATCTGCACTTGCCATGCCTTAACAAAGTTATAAGCTGCTGGTCTTGGCCCTGTATATCCTGCTACAACAGCTTCAAGAATGTGTAGTTAATGCCCCATTACGATCTTAAATGGGATTTGGTTGATGGACTTACTTTGCTCTAAGTAATGTAAGAATTGAGCCATGTCAAGAAGCTTGGGCCAATCCTTTTAAGGGACACTCACATAATGCCTAAGATAAGTCTCTAAAAGATTATTCACCCCTTAGTCTACCTATTTATTTAAGCGTGAAAACATGTAAAGAACTTAAACTTCGAGCGTAAAAGGTTGAATAGCTCAATTCGAAATCAATCTCATGAATTACTTATCTCGATCATCGACAATGTATAGTGGCAATCATTAACACTTGCACACGTGTTTCATGAAGAGTTGGGCTGCCTCTTCATTACAGAACTCCTTGGTCACTGGGAAACGTGGCACATCTAAAAAATTGACTAATTACCACCATAATGCTGCTATACCCATTGACTTTGGGTAGTCCTATGATAAAATTCATTTTAATACTTTCCTATGAACGCTCCGAGATAGGTAAGGTCTTGAGTAAACTTATTGGTAACTTTTGTTCAACCTTGTCTTGTTGGCATATAAGACAAGTCTTCACGTAGGCCTCAATAACTTCCCTTATTTAAGGCTAACAATAGCACTTTTCCACAAGCACAAGAGTTCTTTGTATATCGAGGTGGCTGGCCATTGAAAGACATGACATTCTTGTATAATTTCCTTGCGTAGTATCCCACATTAATGCGCATACTGTCATTTCCCCTTGGTGTAGATGAGATCCCCTTCAACTTCAAGCCAAAACTGCCTATCTTTTCCATCTTTAATGCATTCAATCAAGTTCTTGGTGGTTGGCTCATGCGATAACCCTTCTTTAATTTAATCTACCAAGATCACTTGTGGCTTACTAATAATAGTAAGCTCCATATTTTGCCTTAATGCATTTGCCACAAGGTTGGCTTTGTCTGGTTTATGAGCCTGAACATAATCAAACTCTGCAAGAAAGTTTTACCAACAAGCTTCCTTAGGCATGAGCTTCTTTTGAGTTTGAAAGTAACTTGTGGTCATGTTTTTAGTCTTAACAACAAACTTTGATCCAAGAAGATAGTAACACCATGTCCATAAGCAATACACAATTGTGGTCATCTCATCTTAGATCGTGTGATGCCTCTCAGTGTCATTGTGCTTCTAACTATTGAAAAAAGATGGGATAATCATCCCTCGATGGCATAGTTGGAAGCATCTGTATGCACTTCAAATAGCTTAGAATGATGAGGCAACGCTAACATGAGTTCTTTAGTTATCACTTTCTTCAACCGATCAAAAGCTCGTTGACATTCTTGAGTCCATTCCTATGCCTCCTTTTCTTGAGCGTGTTAGTTAGCGGGTAGTGATGTGTAAGCCACCTTTGATGAATGAATGTTAGTAGTTTGCTAGCCCAAAGAACAGCCAGCAACTCGATCACTTTTACTAGTGACTCCTAATCCATTTTGATTTTCACCTTGGTCTCGTCCATATGAATACGACCACCAGTTACAATGTGGCTTTGGAAGGACACTTTCATATTAAGCAAAAGAGCACTTCTTTTTCTTTACATATAGCTCATTCTCCTTTAATACTTAGAACACTTGCCGAATGTGCTCCATATGCTCCTCTAGAGTATGGCTACACATAACAAGATCATTAATGTAAACTATAACAAGTTAATTAAAGAAAGGTCATAACACTTTGTTCATGAGGGTACAAATGTGGTCGGGCCATGGTCAACCTGAAAGACATCACCAAGAACTCGTACAAGCTAGAGCATGTCACACAAGTGGTCTTTGGTTCATCGCCCTTTGTCTATCCACACTTGGTAGTACCTCGATCACAAGTCAAGCTTAGTGATCCATAGAGCATTGTCAAGCTGGTTGAACAAATTAGCAATAAGGGGAATTGGGCATTTGTTCTTAACTATCAATTTATTAAGTGCCATATAATCGTTGCATATGCGTAAAGACCCATCATGCTTGTGTGAAAAAAGAATAGGGCTCCATGTACCTTTAAAGGTCAGATGAAATCGACGTCAATATAATTTTGTGGTTAATTGCGTCAAGAGAACATGTATTTGGCTTATAGTATCAAATTGGGACCTACAAAATAATTACATCTCTTTGAGACTTATATTTTTATTTAATTTTTAATATGAGATTTTTGTCTATAATTTCTTATTAATATCAACGATTTTACACAGACATCGAATGTGCATATGACTTTTATATTTGTAATTACCTAAATACTCTTTTAAACAGCATCAAAATAAATAAAATTTATTTTTTTAATTCTCTTCAAATATTTATTTTTTACATATTCTTTTAACTTTGATGCAAATAATGAGCATTTTGTTTATTTTAATAGTGTTTAAAAGGATGTTGAAGTACTCACGCGAATAAAAGTCACAAGCATATCACTTATGTGTATAAAATCATTAACATTAATAAAAATTATCGACAAAAGTCTTACACTAAGAATCTAATAAATATGTAAATCTTAAATAGATGCAATTTTTTTGTAGGTCTCAATTTGAGACTGTATAAAATGCATCATACATTAATGTAATTAACTCATAATTCTATATAAGTTTGAGTGTATATTCTCACCAAGTTTGTTTGACTCAATAGAACATGTTTTCACGCATTTGGTATATGAACTAAAGACAATGAGTTCAGTATAGTACCAATGAATGTATGTATTTTATAGGTATTAATCGTGCTATCACTTAATTACTTGGTAATTTTCTTAAGAATGTTTTAATGTATTTGATTAATTGTATTTGTCACTATAGGTACCTTCAAAAGTTGTAGATTCAATATTTAATGCATATTTAGTTAAAGAAGCATCATTGTTTTGCTTACACTTCAAACCACATATTAATAACATGACATCAAAAAGAAGTATGAAATGATGTTAATAATTATGCATCAAAAGAACATGAATGAAATCTCTTTATGTTTAAACATCTAGGTCGATCATTTAGAAAAAAAATCAAGATATTTAAAAAATAATGAATATTAGGTAGCTCACACATGCATGTTCTTAGATTACCCATAAATGAAATCGTTTATAAAATACATATTTTACGATTTGACCATATCAAGATTTTATATTAATTAAATTATTAATAATAATAATTATAGTACCTTGAATGTGACATTAGACATTATTCTTAACCAATACAATGACTCCACGATTACACCATGCTACAAATCTTATGAAATCAACTAATTCACTATGCTTTCAACCCTTAATGGGATTAATTATAATAGTTTGCATAACTTATTGATCGAGATCGTTACATGGAGTAATAAGAAGAAAAAGAACATTGGACATGGTTAATTTTGAAATCGCAAATAAGGATTATCCTTACAAAGGGAAAGAAAGTAAAACGTTATAGGTTTTGTTTAGGGCTATCAGCCCAAATTCAATACAATCGATCCTCTTATTATTTAATTTTCCCCTCTACGGGCCAAATGGGTTTTACTACTCATTTATGATCTGCATAATTGTTTTAAAGTAAATATATAAAAATATTTTTAATATTTTTAATTTAAATATTAATATTAACTACCTTAATTTTATATTTAAAATTTTAATTAAGTAAAATTCTCATAAAACTTTAATATTTACATTATGTTACTAATTAAACTTTTATATTTAAAAATTAATAAATTAAATTTTGATTTATGAATTTAGTTTAAATTAAATTTTGTTAAAAAATTTAAAAATGAAAGTATTTAAATTAAAGATATCAATTTAAGGGTGAGCATTCGGTTAGTGTAGTCAATTCAGTTTACGAATTTGAAAAACCGAATTACCCAAACTTTTTTTAAAAAAACCGAGATCGAATATGAAAAAATAACCGATTAAACCGAATCAAAATTTTTTATCAGTTTAATCGATAATTGAATTAACTAAAAATTTATTTAAATTTAAATTTTATATTTTAAAAAATAAATTATTATTAATATTATTAATAATATTAATTAATTATTAAATTAAAATTAATTTTTCTATCGGTTTCGATTTTTAAAAAATTAACCAAAAATTGATCGAAAAACCAAAACGACTGATTTATTGAATCGATTTAAAATAAAAAAAATTAAAAATCAAACCGAATTAACCAAAATCAATTTTTTTGGTTTTAACCGAATTATGCTCACCCCTAAATATCATACAAAAAATTTTGACTTAAAATTTTTTTACAGATATAAAGAAACATTTAAGCTGTTGTCACAAAAAGTTTTATAATTTTTTAATAATTATATTTTTAAAAAATTTTTTAACAGTATAAATTTTTTTAAAAATATATTTTTAATACTTAAAAAATTATGAAACTTTTTGTGTCGGGTAGGTTGGATATTTCTTTTACATTTATGAAAAGTTTTGAGTCAAAATTTATTTTTATGAGATCTTTAATTTGAATACTTTTAATTTTTAAAATTTTTAATAAAATTTAATTTAAATTAAATTAATAAATAAATATTTAATTTATCAATTTTTAAATATAAATATTTGATTGGTAAGATAAGATAAGGTAAATATCAAAATTTTATAGGACTTTTACTCATTTTAATTTGAATAAAATTGGATTATATCTCTAAAAATTTTGAAGATTTTTCAAGGGGTAATTCAAGAATTACGAAAATCATTGTTTGTTGGAGTGAAAATAAAAAATTGAAGGAAAAAAGAAAAATTATAAAAAATCACAATAATCTTTCATTTTTTTCCTTTTATCTATTTTTTATCTCATTTTTATTTTTTCCTGTTTTAATGTTTTTTTATTTTCAAATTATTCTCAAAAAATCTCCAAATTTTATAAATCAAAATTCAATTGAATCCAAATTAAAAATTTTGAATACAAAATTATGCAATTTAAACAATAGGATATAAATTAAAAAAATATTTTGCCTATGTTTCTTTTATTTTATTTTGTGTTTGAAGGGGAAAAAAAAAAAAAAGAAAAGCTGACTATTCTCGGCATGGAAAAAAAATGATGTTTTGTTAATTATACAATTAACAATGAAACAAACAGAAAATCAGAAAGTTTGGATATGGGCTTTTTGCTCATGGGTTACATTGAATTGGGCTAGAAGCCTACAAAATTAAGACATTTTTCTGTTCACACTCAGCTAATATTATATGAAGTTATGAACCAAGCAATTTTGTGCATGACTTGGGTTTTCTTGTGTGAGATTAATTTGAATAACAAATATGAAAATTGGCATTTGGGATTGAATGCTTAGTTGAAGGAATTAAAGCTGTTAAGTTGAAGGAATATAAAATGGTAATTTTATAATTTATTGTATTAGTGTGAAAAAGAAAAATAAATAATCAATAATTTTAATTATTTATTTTGTTAAATTACCATATATCAATATCTTACCAAAAATTTAGCATAACTCATATTAATTATAAAATTCAATCTTTTTTAAACATTTATGAAAACTTGTTTAAGAAAAATATTCTTAACAAAACCCGTTTTTATTAAAGATAAGAAAAAGCTTGCAAAACAATGCCTTTGAAAGATAATGTTTTTTTTAATACGTTAAATATGATTATAGCTTTTATGAAAATTTGAATTATTAAAAATTTAAATTCTTGAAAATAAATTCTACAATATATAAATCATATGAAAATTGCTATTTATATTTTTAAAATTATCACATAAAAAAATTTTCCCATTGATTAAAAAAATATAATCACCATCACGTCATGATGAGCAACTTATACTTAAAAAAAAAAAAGATGATTCAACTAATTTTTTTTATTAATTACCAAGAAATTTTAGATTGATTTTGTATTTATAACTTCCAATGAAAATCCTTATCGAATTTGAGTTTTATGTTAATTTTTTTAACAAAGAGATATAAAAGAATTAGTAATTTTTAATATTAATATAAAAATAAAAAAATTGAATTATTAATTTTATTAAATTATTATATATTATAATTTCATTAAAAATTCAAGACTGCGTAACTCACATACGCAAGAGAATTCCGATCTTATAACTTAATTTGTATACCAAAGCGCTTACAAACTCAACAAGCCTAGTTAAGTATAATAGGATCCAGCTCATAAGAAGAGAGCAAAGGGGCATTGAATGACAATGTTGACCACATAACAATAATTCTTCCCATATAAAAAGAGATGTACTTGATGGCCTGTTGGGTTGGAAGACTGCATTTAACACATTAATTTTCTCAAATATGTGTTGCAAATTTACCAGTAGTGTCACCACCTAAGATTCACTAAAATTTATTGCAATGAAGGACTGTCTGATAGACCTTCCAACCAAATTGTCAGCCCTGAAAAGTGCTGCATTTATTCTTCTTATCATTATTAAAGATTGATTTGATTCCAAGATTAATTGCTCTGTTTAGTTTGGAGTTAGGTTGATAACATAATCAGCTTTATAAACTTGATAAAAATGTAGGGTTGATTGGGATTTCTCATCAAGAATTTTCATGTCAGGTATATATAAAGAAAATCATGACTTATTTTGTTTATTATTTGCAAAAGTTGTTCAAGTTGAATTGTGGGTCGATTTTTTTATTGATTCGATTTATTTATAATTGATTTGATTTATTTAGGTTTTAAAATCACCACGTTTTGATATAAAAGATTTAAATTTTTATCAAAATAATATTTTTTGAAAATAAAAAAATAAAATTTTATTGTAATTATTAAATTTTTATTAAAATATTATAATTATTTATTCAATGTTTTATTGGAATTTTTTTAACTCCAATGATTGATTTGATTTTAAAAACACAGATTTTGTTCAATAAAACTAGTTTTGAATAGGATACATACGAAATAATATTGAAATGAGTTGTATTAGTTATTTAATATCATATTCCACTTTTAGAGAAGAAATTATATATTTTAAATAACAGGATTGTTAAGATCCCCCTCCAAAAGAAAAAAAGAAATTGTTAATTTGAATAAGAAAATTGAATTTTTTGTTGATCTAATAATATTTATCAATCATTGTAAAAAAATTATTCTTTTTTTTCAACTTATTATGTTAATGTGAGATAAAAAAAAAATAAAACCATTTACAATTTTTTATTTTATTAAATTATCATGACCAATATTTTTTAAAAAAAATAATAAAAAATAAATCAATAAAAAATCTTGATATTTGAATTAAAAAAATCATGAAAATGATTTTATCAAAAATCTTGTATCATATACTTATTGGAGAAATCTAAAATTTATTAAAAAGTTTCATTTAATAAGTTAGGGTTTCCTATTGAATATTTCCAACATGACAAAATTCAATAAGAATTACCAAAACAAAGGAACTTAAATGGGTACCAAAGTTCATGAAATTTATGTCTTAGGATAAAAGTCAAAAAACCCTAATGGTACTTGAGTCCTTCCTTTATACCTATCTTTCAATGGACCTGCAAATGGCTCTGATTTCTGCCATTAATGCTCCTTGGTAAAGTAGAAAAGCCAAAGGAGACAAGTCAATAGAGAATCCATGCCGACTACCTTTAAATTTTGGTGGTTCAATTTTTGATCTTTCATATCTTAGTGTGTTCATCTTATTCCATAAAAGACCTCTCTTTTTTACTTCATTTGTGACCTTTTTTCTTTTTAAAGAGAAAATTTCTTGATGTTGTTTATTATCAAGAAAAATGGGTTTAACAATTAATTAAAAGTTCACCCTTTTGAGAATCAAGAATTTTATCTTGTAATTTTGATTACATTACAACTTTTGTGATCTCTCTTAAATCTTATGTTATAATTTATACTAGAGATGTAATCCTACCAATGGAAACGTTTTCTCATTGATACATTATAATTTGATTAAAGTAAAAAAAAAAATCTAAATTTTATTTTTTAATTTAAAATTTGAAAAATAGATGATTCAATTGTATCATTAATATTTAATTAGATTTAATTTATATCTTTACTCATATGATAACATAAAAAATTAATGATTTTTTTATTATTAAAATGTTAAAAGAATAAGTCAAATAAATACTTTCAAACTTACAACTTATTTTTTTATAAATTTTTAAAATTTTTAAATACATAATATTGAAAAAAATATTTAGTATTGAAAAAAAAAATTGATTTTTTTTGTAATGATATTTTAAGTATTTATTTAAGTTTTTAAAAAATTTTAAATCAAAATTTGTTACATAAAATCAGTCAATTTAAATATTTTAATAGTTAAAATATTTTATCGAACTTAAATTGAATGAAATCGTTGAAGATAGAATTGAGTTCAAAATAAAAAATTTGTGCATAATTTAAAACATTTATATATATATATATATATATATATATACATAAAAATAACAGAAGTATTTGAAAATTTGAATTGGATTATTAACTATGGGAAGAAATTACAATTGCCCATTTGAATCTTAGGTTGGGCCAACAAGAAGCATTGAATTATTATGGTTCTTGATTGGGTAAAAATAATGGGAAGAAAAAGGGTAAGTTGTGTGGGCTTTTTCTCACTTGTCACCTAACAGAGGGAAAAAAAAAAAAAAAAAAAAGAATGAGATTGAACCATTCATGTCTTTGATGTGTCAAACTTCTCTTCTCTTTAATCACATCAAGGGCCCGTTATCTTACAATGCTTTATCACAACATTACTTTGCTTCTACTCAGATTTGATTCAACAAAATATTTAATTGAAAAGCAATATTTCTTGATAAATTGTAAAAAAAAATTAAATTTGAGCATCAAGTTTTTAATGGAAAGTCTCAATATACATGAATTCCATTTTTTTTTAAACTTTGAATTAGAAGTTTGATTTTACATTAATTTTGATCTTAATCATATGAGTTCTTTATAATTTCATTAATAGATTATTTATTTTTATTAAAAAAATTAGTTTAATTTTTCTTGCTAGCAATAGAAAATTATGATGTTTATTTTTGATGATTGCTTGAACATGCTCACTAAATTAAGAAGATTCTCATTTTTTTTCTGTCAAATTTTTGTGATAACTTCTAAGGTAGTGTATAGGAAATATGATCATATAAGCATAACACCTAATTAGTGTTACATAAAACCGCCTCCTAAATTTGTCTCATAAGGTTCATTGAACATTTAAAGTAAGCATCAAAAAACCCTACTTTGAGACAAGAAGTTGATGATGAATGATGATTCCGACAAAGGATCGAGAACCGACAAACCCTAAAAGAAGACGGGACAATGCAAGTGTCCTCTCCACTTCCATTGATGAAGATTGAAGGGCAAAGTGCAAGCTAGCTTCCATGGAAGACTTTCATTTTTTCTTTAATTTATGGATTAATGTCACTATTTTTGAGTCTTATCATTTTTGGATAATCTTATTTGTTGAGCATCATCCACACTATCAAATTTTTAAAGAGAATAATTACAACACGTGTCAACTTAACAATATTAATGATTAAATTTATTTATTTATTTATTTTTATATTATTATTATAAATTATAAATGTATTTTTTAAATTTCATATTAAAATACTCATAAATACGAGATTAGATCTGTGCAAATTTTTTATCTATTTTTCTATGAATCATTGCCTTAGCTCGGTCCCAAGAACAATATACTAATTGAGAGTATTTGTCACTATAAATTGAATAAAGATATGGTATGGAGAATTATTTTGGAGGCCTCTTACAGAAATGGGTGTGTGTTTATTATCTTGTCCTACCCTTTGTGCCCCATTGACAGCTTTTAGGTTCATATAATTGAGATCTTGTTTTGTTGTCAATTGAGCTTTGAAACCAATGTGGCAATGGTCCATGTTCTCTGAAAACAGACCACCTAATTTGCAAATAACATACCTAACATTTAGTTTCGAATTTGAATTTTTTTTTTACACCAAAGTTATATTATAATCGTGACTTCCCTGTGACTAAGAAACATGATAAATTTATCATTAATTTTATGATTTAATGTTTTGATTTTGTTAAAAAACTATTTTATCAATCACTGTGTAGGATTTTTATAATTAATGTATTTTTAAAGCTATGAAAAATTAGGCTATGAAAAGTTTTTAAAAATGGAGAATATCTATTGATCAATGTTAATAAATGGTAACAATGCTTAAACTGAGAAATTTATCATATTATGATTTTGTTTTTAGACTCGGTTTGAGAACTATTTTATCATAATTAATATACAAAATTGAATTTTTTTACATATTTTAAAATGAAAAGTATCTACATTATGATTGGGATCCAAAGAAACCATTGATTAGAAATCTAACAACACTAAATATATTACTTTTTTTTTCTCATCTGGGTCCTGGATAAGCTACAGGCATGTAAAATTGGGAGAAAGTAAGGTTTTGGCTCAAATGGGGAAGGTGTGAACAGAAGAACCAAAAGGCCTGAAGAGGTCAATCAGATGAGTGAAAGATGATCATCACTAAATTGGAAGGAATCTTACCCTGTCCACATGTAAATGATAAGTCAAGTTTTTGCCCTAAATTAACCAGAGACAGCCTACAAATTTATTTCACAGCTCCAGCCCTGTGAACCTGGACAACCTACTGGCATTGATAAAGTTTTGCTTAGCAGATAAGGCTTGTTTTCTTCCAGCAGCCTCCTGTTTTTGGTCACATGAGAGTGGCATTTTTTTGTATCTGGTTTTTGCATTTATTGCTGTTTTTGTTTTTCTTGACCTGGACCTTTTTTATAGCTGCATTGGACAATGTGGTGTGATGTCCATGTGATCTCAATCAGATTCCAAGCTTATCCCCAAATTTTTAAGCATTTTAAAGTTTCAAAATAAACCACTAAGTGCAAAGATGAGGATCTTCCATTGAATTGTATTGTATTGAATTTTTTTTAATTAATATCATGCAATTAGATATGCTTATCACAATAGATTAGTTTTCTTAGATAGAAGAACTCATTTTTCTTTTCTTTTGTAAAGTCCAATTGTTCTTGATACGCTCTCTAATGAAAGATAACATAATTTTCTACTTTGTAGATACTGGCATTGGAATCTCACTATTTATAACCTATTCACAAAGTTAATGAAATCTTGGTGAAATGTTAGATAATGAGTTGGATTTGGGCTTAAAAATGATTTGGGTATCACTGATTAAATGAATTGGGATTAGGACTTTGTTTTTTTAAAAAGGAGAAACTTAAATTTTAAGTTCACATAGAATTTTGGGTTGCTATGAATGTGGACTGACAACGTTAGGCATATGAGGTGACTTTCTTCAATATCAAATTAAATTTGCAGCCTCTTTAATATGAGTCTATAGTCTTAATTAGTGCACAAGGGAATTTAAGCTGACTTTCAAGCTTAATTTAATGGCCTCAATAAAATCAATGCTTGCATTCACTTGCAAGGCAGATTAATCTTGCTTCAACCACAAGGGTTCCAACTGTTTGAAGAAGCAAAGATCATGGGGACCCAAGGGGACAAAAAAAATTAATTGCCACATTTTCTAACGCCAACTCCTGATTCAAACCCAAATCCTGCTCGATATCTTAATATTCTTTTTCAACAACTTTTCTAACTCAAAAGAAAGCATTTAGCTTTCAATGATCGATATATCTCAAACCATTTGCGTAGTTATGGCAACTTCTATAAAAACCAAATTGGTGAAATGCACAACTGCATGTAGCCCTACTAATGAGGCCAATTTAAGAAGACAAGAAAATCTCCAGACTTTGAGATGCACAAGACTTCTATGGTAAGAGAGGTGCTTGCTGGAGCTTGTGTATCACTTTTCAAGTAGGGTGATGACTGAACACAGTTGTTTCATGCCTATAGAACAGCCGCTAATTAGGGCTAATTAAGCACGAAATGATTCTAGTGTTCATGTGGATTCAATGAAACTCTAAAGGAGATGTTTCAGAGAGGTTCATCATGCAGCCTAAGTGACATGAACATGGAAGTTCAGTGGTTAGAGAATAAAGTTAAAGAAACAAAGAATCTAATCCTCATTGTCACTTTGATTGCAGACAATCTTGCAGGTTCTCAAAGCTATGCCGCTGGAAATTCACAAGTTCATTTCCGTTCTGTACTAGAATTTGATATGTGAAATCTGTATGCCTAGAAGCAATGCAATGCATACCAATAGCTATTTGGGCATCTTACAAAATGTACTTAAATTTGGAACTTTGAACACTTGTCCCAATTGCAGCCTTGTTGGGCTTGGGAATTAAACCTAATATTTAATAATAATCTATGCTAATAAAATGGTATGTATACCTAAGTTTCTAATTTCTAACATGGGTATTTTTTTTTAAAGGAAAACAAAGAGTAAATGGTAAGGTTTCATAAATTTAGGCAAGATTAGCTCCAAAATGCAATGCATATACCATAATGGTTGCTTTGCTGAACACCCTAATTACTCCTAAAAACAAGCCTAATTTCATCAATTTGATCCTAATGGAAGATTTTGGTGCAACTGAATCAGCTAATAAGCTTGGAAAGAATATTTAAATCTTACCCAACAAGAAATAAGATGATGACAAGAAAATACCTGATTAGGGATTGCTTCCATGGATGTGCAAGCATAGGCAATGACATGAACATTTGAACAAGATTGAGGAATGGGTAGGGAAGACATAAGGGTAGGAGATTATCAAATCAAAGAATTTATATATGAATTAAATTTCAAAGAAAAGAGAGAACAATGCCACTATCCATGTGGCCATGTACATTACCTCTAGGTACTTTTCCACTCCAAGAGGGGGAACCAAGAAATGAGAAAAGAAAATTCTGAGTTCTTCATGGATTTTAGAATATCTACCCCAAAAAAAAAAACACAAAAAAAAGAAAAAGAAAAAGGAGATGTAATTTTTATTATACTCAATATTATTTGATTTTTTTTCTCATTTTCCCATCTTTTTTTTAGTAATTTTTTTAACTTTGTTTTTTTTTAGAACTTTTGTACTCTTCTTCTCACCGGGTTGGGCCTGGGCCTTTCACGAAAGGAAAACTTCCACGCTGGAGTTCCTCAAGGTCAGGCAGAGTGGACAAGCTTGAGCCACGCGGTCGCATTCTGGGCAGAGGCAGAGATGCCGACACGGCAGCAGCACCACCGACGCCAGCCGCTTCCTGCACGATTTGCAACTCGGCCCGGACGCCACAACCCGGTCCGGGTCCACGTACGCCGACTCGGCGTCCTCCACAGCTTGACCCTGGCCCTCCAATCCCCCGGAGCCACCTACCCCCTCGTCCCCTCTCCTGCAATCCTGAGCTGCCGCACCACCTCCCCCGCCGCCGCACCCACCGCTCATTATGGCCTGTTGCAGCTGAGCCTGTAAGGAAGCCGCCGTCGCCTCTTGAGCACTCGCCTTGGCCTGCCAAACCTGCGCCTCCACGCTGAGTTGGGCTGCGCGTGCCTCTAGTTCCGCGTTGCGGCGAGTCGCCTTCTCCACCTCCGCCTCTTTCTCCCTCAACCTCCGAGCCACGGACTCTTCCGCTGCGCCCAGCAGTGCACGGTAGTGCCTCTGCCTTTTCTCTGCTAACGTGCGCCGCAACTGTTCTCCCTGTACACGGACGCGAGCCCGAAAACGTTATAACCGTTTTATTAAACTTCGTGGGAGGAGAAAAGTAAGAGATGCCCAATCGAGTTAAGGGAGAATTGGTACCTGGGCTTGAAGGAACTGGTCCAATTCCTCTCGTTGCCGTTTGATTTGGACGGTGAAATCTTCAGACAACACAGAGAGGAATGCAGATGGGTTGGCAATAAGATTTTGCTGTTGCTGTTGTTGCTGATAGTGATGCTGATGATTTTGTTGTAAATGTTGCTGCTGCTGTTGTTGTTGATCACCGAAAGATAAATGGAGGCCGGTGGAGACTACATTTGGTTGCTGTTGATGGTTGTGCAGTTGAGAGAGGTCTATTAGCTGAGGAGGTTGAGTCTGCATAGAGAACGGGTTCATTGGATTTGTGATTGTGTTATTGACTGCCACTTCTCTTCCTCTTTTGCGTGGATTGCTAGCTGTAGCGATAAAGAGTATGAATTTGAGAATCTCCTCTTAGGATTCAACGGCACGAAATCAATTGGGTTACCAAAAGATTGACGAAAATATCAGTATCGAGAAAGAACCAACACTAACCTCCATTGTTGAACAGCATGTGGGATTGATCAAGAAATCCTCCTGGTTGCGGTTGCAAGGAGTAATCATGTCCCTCTTGTCCGTTTCTGCGCATAGGAAATCAAAGAAAAGATTGAGAAAAGCATACGAAGAGAAAGAAAGAGAGACAGAGAGAGAGAGAGGGAGAAAGGGGAAGAAGAAGGCAAACCTGTTTAGGAGAAGGACGTTTGAAGGGTATTGAGCTTGAACGGCCATTATTGATGGGATGATATAAATGAGAAGGTGAAGAGGCGAAGAATAGTTATAGGGAAAGACGGATTATGGGAGAGCAATGGGGAAGGACAGCAATAAACGCACACACAAAAGAAGCATGAAAAGAGAGACGCGGAAAGATGCCCTGAAGCCTGCCCACAGAAGCCTAAGCGGACTCTTCAATGAGAGGTAAAAGAGAATGAGACAAGTATAGTACCTATAAAGAGAGAGAGAGAAGAGAGAGAAGGAATCAAAAGCAGTAAATGAATTATGCGTGCTACGAGAAGGAGAAGAAGGAGGAGGGCAGCACGACCATGATCATCTATCTATCTATCTCTCTGTACCATTACTGTCTTCTTCTTCATCGACCTTTGGTTCAATTCCTTCTGGTTCTTCACCTACTTTTGCTAAGGGTTTCTCTCTCTCCTTTGGATATATAGAGAAAAGAGAGAAGCATTCAGAGAGAGAGAGATGGAGATGCGATTGAAACGAATCAGTCCAAGAGAGAGACACCTTATTCTGCTCTTTCTTTCTTTGTTTGTTGCCTTTGCTTCTCTTCTTCTTCGCGTGGGGTTGGCTTTTCTTCAGGAAGAGTCTCGTGTTTGTTATCAACAACACCAATACCAATTAATACTCATTCTACTATTCCCCCTTTTTTTCTTCTTTTTTTATTTTTAGTAAATTATTTATTTTCTTTTCAAATCAAGAAAAAAAAAACCCTTTTTAAGAAAACAAAAAATAAATTATTTATTAAAAAAAGAGAGAGAAAACCAATGCGGGGAACGGTGGTTTCGTTGTAGAGAGTGCAGTCTCGCTGCCGCTGCGTTTCATTGTTTGTACGTGACCCATGCGCTCCTCCTCACAAAATCAACAATTAAAACATTTTTATATTTATATGTTAAAAAACTCAATATAAACTCACTTTTTATTCTTAAAAAATACCCATTTGATAATAACAAAATTACTAATTTTTTTTTTAAAATGAGTAAAATGGAAAATACCCAATTGGCAAAGATAAAGGAGAATCAAGAAACAATGTATGTGGATGTAGCAAAAGGATAAAAGAGATTTGGGTGAGTAGATGTTGCTTGGAAGGTTCATTGAAAGTCCAAAATTGTGTCAAATTCATCATCTTCATTGTTTTTCACAAAGAAAGATTTCTCTTATAAGGAAAAAACCAAGCAATATGGTAAGCTATGAAGGTAAGATTTTGAAATTTGACTCAATAAAAAGTTGCCTATACCTTGTTAATTTCCACATTTATACCTTACTTTTTTGCACCAATTTACAATATTTTGCCTTACCCTAAAAAAAATTACCTTGTTTTAAAAAAATTAATTATTAAGTTATTTTTTTGAATTAAATATAAATGATATCAAAATCAAATTTGATCGAAATTCTTCCCTTTTAAATAAATTAAAAATCAAATCAAAAGGTAGTGTTGCTTGTTGGAGTATAATAAAATATCTCATAAATGGCTTAAGGAAAAAAATCCCACCTTTCATGAAAATTTTAGATCCTATAGAAAGGATTTCATTTATCTAATAATGATTTTTGAATTAATTATCAATCATATTTTATATTAAAAATTTGTGGATCTATATATTATAGTTGCTACAATCCTTTTATTTTTGAAAAAAAATAATTTATTTATATGTTTTTTTAATTTTAAAAATTAAAAATACCCAACAATTATGTTTCTTTTGTGTGTGTGTTGCATTTGTGGTTTTAGAAAAAGAGAAAGATGGTGTCAAAATATTGAACAAAGATGGTTGCTAATTACTCCTAGAGGCAAGGAAATTATAGAGGAAAACAAAAAAGAGATTTTGAAAAGATAATTATTTTTTTTAAAAGAAAAGAAATTTTGAAAAGATAATTAGTTATACTAATTAATTATCATTTAAAATAATTAAAACGGTCATGTTTTTAATTAACCATATTCAACAACTAATATTTGAGTAATTAGTAGATCATCCGTTCTCTTCAACTTGATAAGGGCAAATATATACACAATTTTTGTCGTTGGATTTTATTTATTTATTAAATATATTATGTTTTGTTGATTTAAAAATGTAATATTTTAATATTATAAAATTGAAATAATATTGCTAGAGTTCAAATATTATTAATCTAATTACCTTTAAAACCAGAGAATTATTTGTATTTAATTAAGAGACTTCCATATTGTTATTAATCACAAGATGATTAATTACGTCAATTATGCCTAATTTATATTTGTTTTCATTAATTAATCATGATATTTCTCATGCAATTTAATTTATAGAATTTACATTGTTCACATTTTCTTTTTCAAAGACAAGGTTTTCTTTTTCTTTGGGAATTGAGGTAAATGCACAAGAAAATTAAATTTTCAATTCAAGGATTATGAGATCAGTTCATATCTATTGAGTAAAACAACTTTTGAGAAAGAAAGTAATTATTGACTTTATCTATTGTTATAATGGAGATTTATGAAAAATAAATAAATAAATAAATAAATAAATTTTTTATTTATTTTATTTAATTATC
Organism: Moringa oleifera; assembly: GCA_021397835.1. Classification (NCBI taxonomy): domain Eukaryota; kingdom Viridiplantae; phylum Streptophyta; class Magnoliopsida; order Brassicales; family Moringaceae; genus Moringa; species Moringa oleifera. The sequence goes on from JAJFZO010000566.1 coordinate 4,659,778, forward strand.
ATGTATCAAAATATATATATTTAAGAACCGTTTTAGATTGATGAGTGAAATCTTTATTTATATGATTTACTTCATTTATAAAAGAAAGTGAGATAAATCTTTAAAAAAAATTAAAATATATTTATTTTTATTTAAACTTTAATGTATAGATTAAATCAATTGTACATCTAATCATTTAATTTAAATTAGATCTTGATTTAAATGATTATAAAAAATTAAAAATATTTATATTATAAAAATAGCTAAAAATTGATTTAAGCAAGTCTTATCCTTTATTTAGAGTTCATCCTTCAAATTTGAAATACATTTTTATTTTATAAATTTTTAAAATTTTTGAAATTACAACTCAAAAAATATATATGTTTTAAAATAAAAAATTTTGTTGTGAAAGTAATTTAAATATTAATTTTATGAGAAATTTTTTGATTCAAATATTTTAAAATTTTAAAATTTTAATATGATTTAAATTAATTCAAATTAAAATTTTAAATATATAATTCATTAATTAATATGATAAAATATAAAATAAAAACAAATTGCATTTTTATATTTACCCTTTGCTGACTCAAAAGATTTAGATGAAGTTACCATTCAAGATAAAATAATTTAGTTTGACAAAAGAGCATAGTTATAGGCAACATTGTAGAGAAGTGACTAGACTAAGCATAGTGAAGCAGATGCATTCACAAAGAAGAAAAGTTAAGTTGGGATTGGTGATCTTCCTCAAAACCAAGAAGGGGTTTTTAACTTTAATTAATGTTTGGTGGGCAAAGAAAGAAAGAGAGAACCCACCAAAAAAGAAAGGTAAAGAGAGAAGAAATGTGAAAGAGAGTGCTAGGAATGGCATCACAAGTTTTGTCTTTGCTAAGGTCCCACCAAAGGGTACCCTCCAAAACTCCCAATTCCTATCAATTCATTAATTTTATTTTCTCTCATATTAAGTAATTCACCTTATCACCGCCATCTATTAGCATATATTAATCTCTTGTTAATCGTTTCTTCCCAAATCTTTTATACATTTTCATTTTTATATTATATATAAAATTATGTTTGTAATATAATTATATTTCATATTTAAATAAAATAATTAATTATATAGATAAATATTTAGAAAAAAAAACTTTTACTCTTATAAAACTTAAAATTTTTTTATGGGTATCTGAGATTTTTTTTGAAAATTCTAAAAAAAATATTATCTTTATCATTATCATAAGTTTTTTTTTTAAAAATAAATCGATTATTTTATAAGCTAGCTAGGGCATGTGGGTGTATTACATAAATTGAGTTAGACAAAGTAAGGAAAGCTCAAGGTAACTTCCATGTAGTACAATTGTAAGCATCTCCCTCATGGATGATTATCAATTACAAAATTGAATTTGAACAAGAAAACAACCAAAAAAAAAAAACCATAATCCGAATTTGATCGAACCAGCTGGATATATGGTTTGACGTCACAACTTGTTTCATTGGTGAGTTAAAACAACCTTACAAGTTAGGTATATAGCTAATCCTGCATGGTTCTTGCTAATTAATAAATATATATAATATAGTATTAAATACATTTTTATGCAACATGGGGTGTCAAAACCTAAACCAGAGACTTTGTATCTTTCTTCCTAATACTTTTATGCTATGAACAACCTGTGATAGATCATCATGAAACCGACAAATTTAATTTTCATATACATTAACGCAAACTTACATATATAGATAGGCAAATACCTGTCGTGTAGTTTAATGGGTTTTCATCGCGTAACAAAAAAAAAAATAAAAAATAAAAGGGATATATGTATTTAAATATAACCGCAGGTCAATTTGGCCGGTTATAATTCTATCTAGAAATTTAGAAGGTTGAGCTAGTTTCAACGTGTGGCTCGAATCTTCTTTTGGTTTTGTCTCCCCTAGAAGATAATGAACTTGCGCTCAACTAGGGTTTTAGGGCATGAATCCGCAAAATCATGAAATTTAGTCAACTAAGTAAAAAATTTAAATTAAAAGAGTGATTAGAATTTTTTACTGATTTGATTTAGATTGAGTTTTTTTTAATGAAAAATAATTTAAAATATATTTTTATAATTTACTATATTAATATAAAAACTAATAAAATTTTAATCATTCATTTTATGAAACTGCAATGTATTATTATATTTTTAAAAACTCATATTAAACAATTCTAATTTTTTTAAAAATAATGACATATTTCATCCGTATTGCCTTATTCTTGATGCCGAATCACGTCTTTTTGGTATCTAAATATTTTGGTTGCGATTACTTTGAAGATTGATGTCGCAATTGATGTGAAGTATAAGATATACAGGAAATGAGGTATATGAAAAAATAAAATAAGGTAAAACTTTGAATCGAATTCAAGTAAGGCATGGAGGTTAAGCATTCAATTTAAAACATTTTCTCTCTCTTTCTTTTTCATTTTTACCTTTTCTATAAATTAACCAAAGTCTTTGAAAATCAAAGTCATTGTAGCTTTCAAGAGAACCAACAATTAATCATAATAATTTATATGAAGATCCATATTAATGTTCGTAATTCATAATTTAGTATATAGTTTCTATGCGATATTAGAATCCATAGAAACCCAAACCCTAATGTGATTAATCATCAATTCCGAGAAGTAACATGAAATGAGGAGCATTTGCCTATGTTGAAGACACAACAACTTTACTTAACACATTTCTTTAATCCTAATCTACCCATTGATTGATCCCTTCTATTTTCTTGATCCACACACTCCCAAAACTTTCTTTTCAATTTTCTAGTCTTACTACCCCGTTGATTTCCCTCTTTCCCAATTCTTTTTTCTTTCTTTACACTTAATTTTCTCGGAATTCGGTTTGTTTACATCCCACCATCCTTCACTCCACAACTCCACCATTCCTTTGTAGTCTACCCACTACCTATATATGCCTTTCTTCACACCGAAAGCAATGCCAACCATCCCAATTACATCCCACAACTAGAGCCCCATTGCTTTCAAATTCTCCTTACCGTCTCTCTATATATAATTTTTCTTACTGACATATTATATATATATAATTAATTTCCTTGTTAGCATAGCCATATATAATATATTATGTAGATGATCATCCGTTGATTTACATTAATTGGTCATGACCTAAACCATCGATGCATATACATATAATCCAATTGAAAAGGACACCCAAATATAGATTAATTTACTCAATTTTATCAAATTGATTGCAAAAAAGAAATATCGAAGATCACATTAAAAAAATATGTCAAAAGGGTTGTTGAACATTTATGGGATTGATATAAATGGTCATTCATTAGTTTCATACTACTTGATCATTACTTGAAGGATTGTGGCTCGTAGATGTAACGCAATTGGTAGCTTAACCTTTCTTCTGAAGAGGGTACCTGAAATCGAAATCAAAATTTCTTCGTCTCAAGTAATTTCATCAAATCAATTGCAACAAAAAAAAAAAAACTTGAAGATCACTTAAAAAAATATTCAACAGAGTCATTTGCCCATTTGGGGTATTGATTAGGGTTACTTTAAGAGTTCTTTTTTCTTATTTCTTTTGTGGTTAATGCCACTATTTCGATAAAGTGGAAGCTAAGTTGGGGGGATTAGTGGTACTAATTAACCAATAGCTTAGCTTACCCTAAAACAAGGACAACAACATTAATATTATTGTATACAATAGATTATATTATCTCATCTTTCATGGGCATAATGTGATCTAACGAATGAGGAAATGGAGGATTAGCCATGTAAATTTGTGTGTATGTGGATGACTTTGTAAACCAATAACCTAAACCGAACCAAGTATCACTCACATTATACCTTATAGGTATGCCATTTTCATTGGTGGGTGAGTAGATCACCCTAATCACGGAGTTCCAATTTTATATTTAATTAATTTTGAGCATAAAATTAACATGAAAAATAATTAAGTCATAACACCATTGATTCCCTAGAAAAAGGCAAAGTTTGCGTGGGTGGGTTAACCTATATCTTATTTTACTATCAATAATCACAATATATAATTCATATGCCTTATAGTTTTTAAATTAATTATAATTGTAAGGGAAAATGGGCTTATTGTCCTCTTTAATTAGAATATGATCTTTGATCTGCATAATGTATTAGATGTCATTGGCTAGCATATGAATTTGGAGAGCAAGTAGTAACCGATATATAATCCAAAGTTTTTGGTGACAGGAGGTTTGACACTTCAAGGGGCATTAAGAGCTTAAAATGGGGGAAGGTAAGCCTACACAACATTACAAGATGTACCTAATTTCACAAAAAAAGAAAAACCCAAGTAGCACATTGATTTTAGAAAAATGCCCACTAAAATGAAACTAAAGAATCTATCAAGAATAAAGGAAAATTATTGAGTTATTAAGAAGGGATAGCTAGGGTTTATTATTTATGGTATATTGTATGTGGGTGGGAGGAAGGTGGGTGTATGATGCTATAATTCATGACCCTTGTGTACCAAGTACTTGCGCCTTTATTTTCTATGATATCAGAATGAAAATGATCAATACAAGGAGAAGCAGGCAAAGAAAAGAAAAAGAAAAGGAAAAAGAAAAAGAAAGTGAGAGAAAATGGAAAGAGAGAGAGAGGGTGAAAGGGTAAGAAGGAAGCAACATGAGAGTATGGCGTTGGGTGTGGTGTGTGGGTCTTCTCTGCAATATTTGCTGCAAAGAATCAAAGTTTTAAGAGTGCAAGAACCAAAGCCTTTTCTGTTCTCTGTGTGCTTATTTCATGGGGTGGGTGGGCACAATCTTTTGGAGGCATCTCCCTCAGGTCCCATGCCTTGTAGGTTTTTGATGCTTTTAAAGACATCATGCTTTGTGGTGTGTGTGTGTGTGTTATAATTGTACTTTGGATTTTGGTACAAGTAGGTTGCATATATATGACCCCTTCACCTTTCTATCACATGTGATCATTAGTCTCATGAAATTAATATTCTTCAATAAATTCTATCATTTTATAACAAAAATTAGAATTATCAAACCAATAACATTTTAAAATTAATCAAATTCAATCAATATATAATTTTTTATAATTAAGATATTCAAATTAAAAATTTTAATTAATAGATAAAAATCTAATTTTCTCGAAATCATAAAATTAAGGTTTAAAAAAATTTCAAGCCATCTTTGGAATATTCAAATTTTGAAATTAATTTACAAATCGATACTTTTTACCAGAGATTGAACCCTTTAAAGTTGTATAAATCTGAATTATAACAATGTTGGTATTAAAAATAATTGATAAAAATTTATGATCTCATCGGAAAATATTTATTTTGGTTGTAATAATATGATATTATTTAATTAATGATTATATCATAATTAAACTATATTATTTTAAAAAATATATTTTATAACAATACGTTGTGTTCAAATTTCTATTCGAAATTGAAAGTGAAATCTAGCAATAATGTTTTGCATACTTAAATATAAGAATTAATACATGGAGGACAGTGATTTGAATTGTGAAATGATTTTGGGTTAGGAACAAATGCCATAAATAAGCAAAAACGAAAATAATAATTTAATTTTGGTTAAAAACAAAAGCCATAAATACAATAATAATAATAATAAATAAAAGAAAATAAGGGAGAGATCAGAGGGTCAGTGGTCCCTGATCCAAGGGATCATAGGGGAGGTGCCACAGTAATAAATTGGGAGTGTACCCTTCACATCAGCAAAAAACTGAAGATTGTGTGAGGCTGTGCAGGTCACAGATTTCCATGTATCTGCAGATGCAAATACATACAGATACAGTCACTACTCTTCTGTTTCTTTCTGCCTAATCTGACACGACCCCTTAATTAAGGGGGTACTCCTTTTATTTTTAGGGACAGATTTTGAGACATAATGGTTTTTTTTTCTTTTTTTTTCTCTCTTTAACCTTAAATTATTCCCATTGACCCATTTGGAGCAAAGCTAGCTACCCTGCTGTCTTTGGTAGGTTTACCATCAAAGCTTTTGCCACATTTTTAGTGATTTTTTTTGTCTTTTCTGCTAGTAATACTATTTCAGTAAAAAACCCAACTTTATATCAACTAGGTACTTGATAATTAATGCATAATCCCATTGGTTTTTGCAAGTTTCAAGTTCATAGGCTTATGAGATTTTGAATAAAATCAAAATATTATGACGCGGGTAAATGAATTTTCAGCAAATCAATCTATTTCTATAGTTTCTATTGCTATTTTTCGTGCCAAACGGTCAAAATTTTGAATGAATGATACCCGTAAATGAATTTCATGAAATCCGTGGATCTCCATAGTTTATATTGCTATTTTCACATAGAATGGTGAAAACTTATATGATTAGTGACAATATCTTCCCATGATTTATTGACCAAAAGTTGCATTAGGGAATTAGGTTTAGTAGGTATTTTTGATATTTCAAATCTTTATTAATATTATTCAGACAATTTTAATAACCCTAATTGTTCCAATTTGATTTTTTAAATTGCCACCATATGTTGAATGCTTTTTTCCTCTGTCCCTTCCTTTGAGGTCACATAAATGCATTAACAAATGGGTATCAAACTATAATTAAAAGTTTTGTAGATGTGAATTGTATTGAGCTTTTGAAAAAATATTGGTTGATAATAATTTAATAAAATTATTATTTTATTATTATATTAACATAACAAATTATAAAAATTATTTATTTATTTTTCTCATACGAAGCTTTTGATTAAAAAAGCTGGCAGAAAAGACCGCATTTTCATCAATTAGGCTATTTTGTGACCCCATATGATATAATTACCTTTCATTAAGGTCTTCATCTTTGGTCACACGAAACCCTAGTTGTCTTCGTGGGTACTTAATTACACCTTCCATGTCTACACTGGTTTTAAAGATGGAGAAGCCTAGACAATGTGAACTCTTTAGATGGAAAATGAATGAGAAGTGATATTTAGATTTTTTTATATATAAAAAAATTGAAATAAGAATCAAAGAATACAATAAAATTGTCAAAGGAAGAACATAGAAATTATATTGCCGGTCTACTTCAATATTGTATCCCAAAAAAAAGAAAATTTTTGAGTCCTACGTGTAGAATATGCATTAATTATGTAATTCTAAAGGATCGAAGCTAATCAAATTTCTTGCGGTTGAGTTGATTTTGGAATAATTATTCGAAAAGTGGGCATGAATGCCGGAATATTTTGAAAATGAAGGCAAAGTGACAAATTCCTCTAATAATAGCAAAGATAGCTAAGAATATCCATATGAACACCGATCCTTTTGGCAAATGGGGGAGGAAAATTCACTAGAAAAGCAAACTACAAAAACTAGTGTTTCTTATTGAATTATGCCATCGTATCGAATTTTTTTAGGGTTTTACCGAGGACTATGTAAATGATACTAAATCTACTATTATACCTCTAATAAGTATGAAATTTTTAATCCTAGTGATAAGATCAAGATATAAAGCTCCGTTTACCATTTCAAATTCATCGTTCTTGGCCAAATTATGGTATTGTATGAAAGATAGAGACAGATAGCTTGATGGGTATGCATCAAAGTCGTAAACATCAATGTGTGGATTCCTAGCTAATTTTATAATATGCCTCTTGGTGAGCATAAAATTTAGGATGTGTACGTTAGGTAGGAGAAATGGCATGAGCCTCGAGCGACACGTATAAAAGAAAGCGATTTTGGGTGTTAAATTTAGTGAAAGAGATAAGTAGCAAACTATGAATACGATGCAAACCCTACCATACATAGAGAATGGTAACCTTTCATTGCAACCACTAGAGGGGCAAGGCATGAAGCATGAGTTATCATGACCCATTTAATTAGCCGTATCTAAGCTTGCAAGCAAGATATATATGCCACTAATTGCAATACAAATAGATTCTCCCTATTTTGTATTGTATCTCTTTCTATCTATTTGTCTATCTATCTTTCTCCGAGAGAAGAAAAGAAAAAAAGAAATTCGTCATCATGGGGACCAGCTAGCTAGCTGGGGAAGGATGGATTGATGATGGAGAATCAAAGCAATGGGTTGGCATTCTTCCAAGTGAATGTTAATTGGCACCTTCCACAATTTTGACTCTTCAATGCAAACAAGAGAAGCTAGACCTCTCTCTCTCTTTCGCTTGAAATGTAAGGCTGGCCAGGACAAGCAAAAGGAACGAAAGAAAAAGAGGGAAGCTAGTTGAAATGATCATATCTTTTAACATCTTTTGAAAAATTAAAAAGAGAAAGAAGAAAATTGAATAAAATCCTCTATTGATATAATTTTTGTCGAGTTCTAAAAATCTTGTTTTTCTTTTTTTACATTATTTACAAAAATCAGATCAACAGAAAATTCTACTACGACTAAAAAAAAAACCTTGCTCTACTTTAAGTGAATAGTATCCAAAAATGAATCTTATAATGACCAAAACAATTGGATACAACAAGGTATGGTAACTATAGTCTATGAGGAAAAATGACAAGAAGGAAAAGTAAGAATACAAGGTGAGGCATTTATTGAAGGTATTATGTGAAAGGGGCAACGGGCAAGCTTCCTTCTATTGCATTTAATTTCTTGTTGATTTTGACTATATGGACATCTATCACAATGACATTCCTGGCATCATTGCATACGTTATTCTGATCTTTTTCCTTTTGGTTATCTTTCGTCGACACCCATATTGCTTTATAACCTAAAAATCAAGTGAAACTCGAATACTAAAATAATTTTATGAAAAGAATTGACATACTTTAGTTACCCAAAATGAGAAAGACAAAAAAAAAGTAAACGAAATCTTTCAATTTTGAGGACTTGATTGTGTAAAATTTTGCATGATTTGCGAGAACACATGACGTTGAATTTAAATTCAATGATCAATGAGTTCAATTGCTTAATTTGTTGTAAATAACTTCCTTAATAAAAGCAGCTAATTAATAAGATTAATCCGATGATTTCGGTGCTTTTTCTAGCCATCAATTTCATTGAATTTTTTTGCCATAAAAAAATAAAAGAAGTTGCATGATTCAAATTTTCAAAATTTGTTCACATTAAGTGAGCCGAGAAAAAAATATGCCCTTGCGGATGTGGGTTAGCTTATCGATAGCAGGATGAGGATGAGGATGAGGATGCCAATGTGTACATAAAGAAAACCATTAAAATAGCATAAACCATAAGGTGGCTGCAATCTTAGAATTATGGAGCAAATTTAAAACATTGATTGAAAAAGATTTCTCTTATATCTTTGTTTTGCAATAAAGATTCGATTTAGTCGGTGATGTATCAGTTTTGTCTTAAAAAGGGTTGTCTAAAAATTCATGATTTATTAATTATTTCCCCCCAAAAAAATGGTAAGATATAAACTTGGTGACCAAAATCAATTTTGTGCCCTAATTTTGTTTAGTTAAATCATTCAAGAAGAGGAAAAAGAATCTCTTTAATTAATTACATATCCAACAATATTATTTTAAATATTTTTTTTTAAAAATGAGAAAACAATGTCTGAGAATCCTAAAATTTTTTCTTTTTCACCATTGTAATACTTAATATTCTTGTAATTTTTTTATTAATACCCACAAGAAATAGACGATCAATTAATAAAGAACTCTAGGGTTTCGCCCAAAATTTTTGAATGAATTTTGTTGAAAATCTTCCATTTGCACATTTATAAATATAGATTATCTATGAAAGCTGATTTTCATTTTAGTTTTAAATGATTTTTTTAATAATGTTTATTTTTAAAATTTTTGATAATTCAATTTATTCAATTATTTATTTTCATCTAAAAATATCATCCATTCTTCACAAAGTTAATGGTCCACTCATGTTTTATAGATACCGATAATCTTTAACTTAAGATTTGAGTAATTTTTTAATAAGTTAATAATATAAATTTATTTACTTTTTTATTTTTATTTAAAATATTATTAATTTATTTATGGAATTAAGAGTCAAATATTACCGTTCTTTAATAAAAATATTTAGGAAAATATATAGGTGGGTAGTGGCATTATGAGGTGGGCAGCTTGGCATGAAACATGCATCAACTATATATCCCCAAAACGAAATAATATAATTTCTTTGCTAAGATCAGAAGAGACGTGTGAACTTCTGTACTCATTTCCATCTCTCTCTCTGTGCATCACTTTCTCTCTCTCTCTGAAAACGAGATGCATTAATAACGTTCACGCGTCAGACACACACATGCAGTAACAAAGAACAAGGAGACCCTCTCTCTCTCTCTCTCTATCACGCTGTCTGAGACGAGTGATTCTCTTACAGCCTTTCTTTTTTTTTGGGCGGGGGGGGAGGTGGTTAGAATCCAACATAAAGCTTGCAAACAAACAATGATCACACAAAACCTGTCAGGACATGAAAATCTCGGCATCTTTTCTTTATCAAGAACGTCCATGTTCTATCTATCTATCCATCTATCTTCTCTCCCAAGAAAAAAAAATGAGTTACTGCATATGAAAAAGTAAAAGAGAAAATGTTATAAAAAGTATCTTAAACCAATCTTTCTCTTGTAGATATATACATCATAATTGATGTTTGTTGTGACGGAATATGTCAGAGTCCATTTTTTTTTTTATTCTTGTTGAGGTGTTCATTTTCCGGGAAAAGCTAGCTAGTTAGGCTTTTTTCCCGAGAATTTTGGCTTCATTTAAATAGGGTTTAATATTCATGTTGGTTGAGTCATTTTCACATGGGTAATTAGGGTTTACAAGATTGGCATGTTTGGTTTAGGTCATTTTCCTTTGAAAACCTCATGTTTTTTGTTTTTCATTTTTATATAGAAGAGATGTGATGATCAGATTAAACTTACTGCACACCCACCTTATGGATCCGTGATCGAATAATATTGGAAGCTATATCTAATATGCCATGTGGGGTTCTTTCTTGCATTTCAAAATCTTTTTCTATTTTAACTCTTTCAAATTAAATGTGTCGAGCCAAAAAGGGAAGAAGAGCCAAAGAGCCCAAATTTTCAAATAATTGAGTTGTTTTGGGATTAGAAATGTTAAAAAATCAAAGGGTTTTGGTAATTTTTATCATCGATCTCAGATCGATTTAATTTTCAATGGTCTGATCACTTAATTTTGACTTCATAATCAAATGAAATCACTAATTAAGCAGGGTGAAACCCAAAGTTTTTAAATATCTAATCATGGTGGGTTATAAAGTCTAGTGTTTAAATTAAATGGTTGAATTGAGGATTCTCAACCACTTGTTGCACCGCCAGAATCTCAACGGATCACTTACTAGTGAGTGACATCAATTTGAAACATTAAATCAAATTCAAAAAAATTGGAGAAAACAAAATAAAGGAATCGACGGTTCATGAAACAAGTTAATTAATTATTAATTCGAGATGCTGAAAATGCATGGATTTGGTATGTGTCTGTGTTCATTGATCTTGTCATGTATTTTCCAATTACCTGGCTAGGGAAAACATCATTTTCTCACGCTCCTTTATATGTTCCGTGAAATGCATGAAAGTAGAGATTTAATTATTATCTTTTTAATAGAAAACAGACTATATATATGCTGCAAGGTAATAAGAAACCAAACCGTGTTGAACTCAGAGAAATTAAATGTCGGAGGACTATAGATTCCATCAAAATCTAATCTTACATATATATGGAGAGAGGTTTCGTGTTACATTCTTAAGATAGAAGAAAAGGAAAATTCAGAAGGGAGGGGTCATATTGCTTTGTAAATTAGTATCATATCTTTTACTGTGAAGAAAGAAAAGAAAAAGAAAAGGAAACCCTAAGTGTACATTTTTCCCATGGATCCCTCTCTTGCATTCCAAGAGTGAACAAACTTCCTATCATGGAGGGAAAGTGTAAGAGAAAAAAAAATGAAAGAAAAAAACAGAAAAGAAAGAAGAGAATCTGCTATTAGTTAAGCTAATCTTATATATCTCATCAATGTTGTTCATGAAGATGATAAAGAAAGAGAGAGTGAGTGGAATGAACTTTTTCACTTTTGTCTTATAAGGAGAGGTGAAGAAACTTGAAATGAAAGATAGATTCATTGAGATTTGAATAAAGAGGAAGTGCCCATATAGCCTTTTTTTAAAAAAAAAACAAAAAAAAAACAAAAAGGAGACAAAGATGTCATTTAGTACATAATTAGATAAATAATAAATACATAAATACTAATCTGGAGATGTATAGCTTTAAAGGCATAGCTAAAGAAAGAGAAAGAGAAAGAGAGAGAGAGAGGTGGCCTGGTGGGTCAAACTGCACATCTTCTTTGAGCATTCATTAATTATGTAAGAGGCAATGGAAAGCAAAGTCTTCTCTTTCTGTTGAGTCCTATTAGTACAACACTTCAACACAACCACATCCCCACCATTACTACACCACCTCTCTCATTGCCATATGGTGCATGTCAGTGTTTCCTTTCCTTTGCCTTCACGTTCCCTTGTTTGCCCTTCTTCTTCACATTATCTTCTCTCTCTCTCTCTCTCTCTTTATTTTGTTTGTTTTCTTCTATCTATACCCATTTCAAATCAACTTGTTGCCTCCCTCTCTTTTTCTCTTCTTTCTTCACCTACCTAGGTAATTTTTAAATAGTTTGTGAAAAAAAAGGAAGGCAAAAAGCAAGAAATGGTAGGGGTGAAATGACAAGGCTAATTAGTAGCTTTATTAGAATCTTTCTTTCCAAATTAAATCTTGTTGTTCGCATAAATTAAATGGGTTCTCTTGTTCCAACTTCACATGCACCATGTATCCTCCTCTCTTATCATCACTTCATCTTTAAATCTCCCTCTCCCTCTCTTGTGGATCCACTTTCATTTAATAAAAAGGTAGAGGGGGATCGATCCTAATTAGTTAGGAGCAAATTAATATGTCCAATTGTTTTAATTATATATCTTAACTTTGTATATTACAAATATATTATTTTTTATATAATAAATTTTTTTTATTAATCTGATTTGTACTAAATTTTTAATAAAATAAAAAGATATTTTTATAATTTATTATGTTAATATAAAAATAAATAAAAATATTCTAATAGTTTATTTTATTAATTTATTATGCATTATCGGCTCTTCAAAAGCTCAACACAACTTTTATTAATAAAAGATTTCAATTTATCATCCTTATCTTGAGATATCTTGCCTACATGCATTTTCAATTGCTCTCCATCTTTTTATGACATTGATATTAAACTTTCGTTATATAAATAAAATGCAACGAATAAGTTTCATCGATGTCAATCGATAATTAATTGCACCTAATCTTAATTTTTCACTTTCATGACATAGTAACTGATTAGCAAAAGCTAATAAAAACCCCAATGTTGTTTTAATTAAATGAGAAGTTACATCATATACTTTTCTTGCTTTCAAAATTTCCATCATATACTTTGATTATTTTCTTTTCCTCTTTCTTTTTGTCAACAATTCCTCTTCTCATCTTCTCTAATTAAAGATAACGACGATCGAGAAGTTGGGAACCTAAATTGTGAAAAAATCAATGGTGTCATGTGACATCAAGATTGGCATATCTCTCTATTGAAAATAGATCCAACCACCCAATTTCACTACACATTCAAGAGGTACTTTTCTTTTTGGACCCAATTAATTAATTGATCCAAAATAATAATAATAGTATTTGACTCAGACATGTCGACCTACTCATGTGAGGCAATATGGATATTAAATTGGAAATATGATATCCACAAAATTACCCATCTAGGGTAATCAAAGAATTTGAAAAATGAAGCTATTATCTTCCCTAAAATCTAGAAATTTCAATTCAAACCCTCTAATACAATGAATCAAAGACATTATTGGTAAGTTTTCTTTTTTCTTATGATGTTTTAATTGTAGGGTAAGATGGCAAAATGAAGTAAAGAAGAAAAGGTTTAGTCCATAAAAACAGAGTTGGGTCCACCCACATCATGGTTGGGCTAAACAAGTATGACCAAAGGAAGGTCCACTTTTTTACCCAAAGACCCATTGATAGGTATGGCAGCCATATATTAGTTAGGGCTAAATTGTCCTCTTACCCACAAAGGGGCCCCAATCTGAGGGGGCATGTGTTTCAAATCTTTATCACTATCAACAATTATAAAAATTTGCTGACAGTTGAAATCAAGCATATCATGTGCTCTTACATGTGAAAATTTCCAAAGTTATTCAGTACAAAATCTAGTACATGTGTATCCATCCTCTCTCTTCCACTTTTATTTGGGTATATACATATTCTCTTATTACTTTATACCCACTTCTTTATCTCTCTTTCTCTTTCTTTGTGACTAATGAAATTTCAATACATGTTTATGCCTTACTCCCATTTTGATTATACTCAACAACTCAAATCAGGAGGATTTGAATTTTTTTTTTTTTAAAATCAATTGTTCCTCTTGTTTCAATGGGAGATGAAGGTGAACCATCTCTCTCTTTCTCTCTCCAAGTGGGCATTGCACTTACCAGTTAGCACTACCAAGAGATGGGAATCTCTATCCTTTTTCTCTATAGAAAATTTTTGCACATCTGGTCCACAATATTACTCTTTTTGGCATCTCTTGTGGTTTAGTGACACAAAGCAAAAGGAGGATAAACCACAACCTAAACAACAATTTTGCATTGAAGATAGTAATCCATTTCATGTGAGTTGAGTCACATAAGCCATAAAGCCATCCAAATTAAAAGATAAGCGACAACACTAAACTAGCATAACTTCTCTCCATTGGATGCTTAATATAACAAATGCAACACCAATTGTAATTTTTTAAAGAAAAGATTAAAACCTTCCGTTGATTTGATATGTGCCAAGTTTTTAAATGAATAAAAAATTATGTCATTTATTTTATTAAATTATCACGTGTTATTATTTTTTAAAAAACTCAGTATAATTAAGATTAATAAAAAAAATTATTTTTAAAAAAATTTAAGTATCAATTTTAAAAAATAATTTATTGTATGAAAGGTATTTTAAAAAAAATAAAATTGTAAGGTTCATACATCTTTAATGTGTTTCAATATATATAAGAATATTTTGTAACAAATCGTGTGATAGTATATATATGCTTGTGATATCATCGGTCCATAATTAATAAAAGAAGTTGATTTTGCTTGGTTTTGTTGTTTGTTAGAATAGAAGAATACGGAGTTATCTTTGTATATCAGTTTTCTATTTAGATGAAAGAGTGATTAATTTTCTATGGAAATTAAGAACAAATTTTGAGAAGCAGAGACAGTGAAAGATACAGCTGAGATCAAAATTTACTTATCCCAGAATAGAGAAGATGCCAATGTAAAAGATTATCTTCCAAAAATTGAAAAGATCATGGGGCCACATCTGCATATTGGCTTAATTGGTTTCCATGGCAGCTTTGTTCTTATCTCTTAACAATCACATTCCAATTTGGACATGATGATCTATGGAATGCCGTTTACAAGATAATCTTCATAGCTATGAAAGGTCTTGAAAAACTTCTTATCAACATTCAAATTACCCATTTATTATCTTCATGTATACAATATAATATACAGAGATGGGTTGTTTTCGGCCAAAAATCATGCACCTAAACATGTTTGATTTTTGATTAAAGAAGATTTGGAAGATGGATTGCCATTAAATGTGCATTAAAGCTTCTAATAAATGATAAATTAGGGATTTGATAGTCTTTAATTTGATATAATTATACATGAAGGTGGTTTGCCTTTAACTATTGCTTTTGTACTGTGCACCTAAACATGTTTTATTTTCAACATTTTGAAATAACCAAAAGGGTTCATAATCATGAAAATTTAATTTGACCCAAGATATAATTAGAGAAATATTATTTATGTGGCCAAAGTCCAATGCCAACAATCAGAAAAGATGTAGACAACCTTAGGCCCCCTGGCAATTACTATATGAATTCCATGAAGTCATGATCAAACCTTAGCCTTAATGAGCTTCCCAACTAATTTTTCGGAATTAAATTTAAGCACTCCCTCCATCTTATTGCGTACGGCAGCTAGTTTGGCACATACTGGTAGAACATTATATTATTTTGATTCTTGGAATCAATGCTTAGTTTTCAAATTGATGGGTACTTGGCTTCATCATCCACTTTTTTTTTTCTTTAAAAAAGATTAAGACTAATAATGAAGGTTGAAGAGATTTTGTCAAAGAACAAGAAGGAATTCCATAATTATCAATGACAACTTGACAATGGTTTTAGTATGCTTAATTATAATGCATACCCTTTTTCTATTTCCTTTAGTTTTCAAATTTTGGCTTGGAGAAAAGGTTAAAAATGCTTCTTCTTTTTTTTTATCGTTTAGTGTCGGTTGATCCAAGGATGAAATTGATGACCAACAAAAATTGTGGTAGGGCATTAATTACTGACAATTTCAAAGAGGCAAAAGAAAACAAAGAGATGGGCTCCATAGGCTATAGCACTCAGCACTCACTACTCTTTCCTCTCTGCATAGTCTTTATATGAGTAGTAGGAGGAATACTACCCAACCAAGTCCGTCACAAGCTTCCTTTGAATTATGAATTGCCTAATAGTAAATGCCGACAACTCTCACTTATTGCATGTTTGTCCAAAGAGGATATTAGTCTTCACCTAGGTGTAAAAAACCCATCACAGGCCTTTGCTTTCTATGCTTCTAAGTTGCTCTTTTTACCTGCCTGTTGATCAATTTCTTCTTATTTGTATATTGATTGCTGATTTCATGAGATACCCATCTCTCATGCTTTTATGGGTAAGCATTTACTGCTTTTTTTTATATAGAAAATTTGTCTGGTGAGGGTATTGTTAATGTCACCATCTTCATTGTGTTTTCTTTTCTTTGGATGCTAATGGGTAGGCCTACACGAGCTTTGTAGATGTTCAAAGTTTGAAATCTAGCAAAAGTTGAAACTCAAATCTCTATCTTTTACCGATTGGATCAATGAAAATATTGATACCCACCAAGGAAGGAAGCTTTTTAATGGGGAAAACAAATGCTAATCATCAAAGATAAGCTTCAAAACTTCATGATTTAGTATCTGACCTTTTCTTTTCCAGGGTTCTATCATTTCTATTCTGTGGGCTAATAAGGTTAAGCCATGCATGCGCCACATTTGGTTGGAACGTAACGTTAATCAAAAACCCTAATAGTTTGGAATCTATCATTTGGATTTCTCTCTAATCAATTCAAATCCCCTAATCCAACACGCTTTAACGACAACATTATGTGGCATGGCATAGTCATTGGTTCACCTGCCTCACTTGACTTGATCTCCTTAAGCCCTATTTTGCTCCGTGTTAATGAAGCATCAATCAAATAATAAATGTTCCTTAACTCTTAGCTAAGCCACACCATTTGGACTAAATACATGTCCTTTGGTTGATGGTTAGGGAAGGACCAATTGTAGCTGTTGAGGGTTTCAAGCCCTTGTAGGGCCCATAGCATCCATTCTTGAATATTATTATCGTCTGTTTCCACTTATCTCTTCATGTTTGCCTAACTAATCCTAATATGCCAATGTTTAGGTCATTGTCATTAAGATGATCATGATGAGGAAGTAGATAAGGAGGGTTTGGCTTAACCATTTATATTCCAAACAAAGTCATGGATATATATTAGAGAGGATAGAAAACTTTGCTTAAGGCCTTAATTCGGTGCATAATGTTCCTTGGAGATGCTACTTGTCAGCTAATTACATAGTACTATTTATTGGTGATTGATGACATTTAATGGGTATTTGTTATGTGATGAAAAGATGCCAAAGACTTGCTCATCAAGAGAAATTTTAAATGTAATCTTCATTTTTTTTTAAAACTTTTTGGGGAAAAGACATCACATCTTAGCCTTATTTATTTAAACCTATCTCATCATTCACTTCTTGGTTTAGAAAATTAGAAGCCTAGCAAGGCAATTGGGACAATGTGGTATGGTATAAGTAACCTATATATGTGGTGGTGCTATGGGACCTGACAAGGAAACCAAGAGAAAGCTTTATGAGCATAGTTGCAACCACAAGGCAATGGCATTGAAATGGCATCTCTCTCGCTTTTATCTCTCTCTCAATCACAGCACTAACAGTACCCATTACACAATTATAGAGAAACCATGATTCTTGGCTGCACATAACACATGGGGAAGACTTTTTAAAAAGAAGGGAATATTAATATACATTTCTATGTAACCAAACAAATCAGAGAAAATGATGCTTCCTTGCAAATCTGAGCTTTCTTTATTTTAATTTTAGTGGGCAAATTGTAAACACCATTACCATGTGATATTCTTAGCTAAGCTTTTCTTCTTTAATCCTTATCACCAACATAATAATGGGTTCCTCCTTGTGTGGCCTCAGTTAAACTAATCAGCCTTGGATTCAATCAGAGAGAGGTCCAGATGGAAAGCATGTGAAAATGGGTATAGTTTGGAGAGGGAATAGTTGATGAAATTGACACAGTTTTGTGTTGTTAATTAAGAATACCAGCAGATTTTGAAATTTTCTTCTCTGGGGAATAAACACAAACAAGGTGTGAACACTTTTGATTGTCCAATGAGAAAATTCCCTACTTTCCATTGTAGACAACCACTGTGTTTTTTTTTTTTTTTGGGGGGGGGGGGGGGGGGGGGGAAGAAATGTAAACACCCACGTCATAGCTTACACAATTTTTTTATTTTTTTTATTGTAAAGACCCACCAAGGCAAAATTTCAGACCATCTTTATTCTTTACAAATAAACAAAAGATTTTTCTTTTTTGGGTTGGCTAATAATTTAGTGTATGATGAATCAAAATCATTTTATGAAGAATCATGATGAAGATCAACTGGTTATGTAGCAGTGGACATGACAATGGGGGTGGGGGGTGATAAAATACAAAAGGTGCATGAAAAGGTGATGTTGAGATGAGTAGAGCCATAGAAATTCAAAGCAGTGACAGCCTTGTTTCAAGGGGAAGATGGCCTGGAAAAGATTGATATCCACCAAGAAAGGTGTGCTGGTGTTGTGGGTTGAGAAAGAAGTTTTGTAGAGAATAAAGCGAAGAAAAGCACTACCCATTAACAAACCCTAGAAAAGCTCAACTCAGGCAAATCTTGAAGGAAAAAAAAAAGATGAAATTTCTTTGTCATAATGGGTACTGTACCCTTTGAAAATCATTTGAGGATTTTTTTCATGAAGGACCACCAAAACCATATGAACCCAATTTGACTTTGATTCAAAGATAAATAACCAAGAAACCCAATTTTCCTTTTTCTTTGGGGATCTCTCTGTTCGTATTTATCTACCCAAAAGTTGGACCTGAGTAATCAATTAGCAATGTAAAAGGAAAACTACATATGGCCAATTCAATAGGGTAGCCATATGAATTGATGAATTATGACTTTGGGGAAAAAGCTATACTTTATGGAGGAAGCTTTCAAGAACATTATGGACATGATATCACTTGAGAACCACATATTCCAATTTGGAGTTTCTTGAAAGATTTGGAATATGAGAGATCAATAGTGACTCTACATATTTGTTGAGTATTTATATGTTTGGCCGGTGAAGTTTCTTTTCTTTGCAGGTGTTGACCCACTTTCTTAGCCCAAAGAGGCTGCCCCAAGCAGCCTTTCCCTTTAATTATTACTGCCAATTTTTTATTGTTTTTCTTTTTGATTTATAGTACTCACTTCTTTTTAAGTGCCCACTTGAAAGTCAAATCAAAAGAAGTCAAAATTAAAAAGCTCCTTTTATGTATCATAGGAGAAATAGAACTGCATTGGGCCATGCTCCTAATCCACGCTTTCAAGAATTAAACAGTTCAATTTCACAATGTCCTTCAAGCCCAGGTGGATTCGCAGTTTTGTATCTCAAGCACTCGGTACGAAGACAACTAACAATGCTCAGCTAATTTAGGCTAAAAAATGGTTTCCACATCAATTTCAGTATTCCATATGGCCTCTACTTTAAGATGAACAACACACTCCGATTCATTGATCTCAATCTAATTTTGGTCAGCAGTGTGGATAGAAGTTGAGGCAAGCAGAATCCAGCAATAACCACCCTCGTTCCCTATCAAGAATCAATACATGGATGGATATTGCCCTTTTTGAACCAAAAGAACTAGCAGGAAAAGGGGCATGAGAAAATTCTAGCCACTATATTAGAATTACATGATTACAGTCAATATTTCTGAGCCGTTTGCACCTCTGTTACCGAACCTAAAGCCTATTCTAAACAGAAAATCTTGACTTAGATCACAAATCTTCTATCTGCTCAAGGGAAGAGAAGTGGGCATCAATGGTGTTCAGTGTTTCTTGATCAATTTCAGTTGTTCTGAATAATTTTGGTGAAGAACAATCTGGTTCTTTACCCACTACTAACTCAGCTTTTGGAGTCTGCACCTCAATGTCTTTGGTTTCCAATGGACTAGATACTGCAGGCCTTTCGTAGAGCTGGGATTTAATCTCCAAGCAAGATTTGAGATCCTCTTCATTGCGAGCTTTGTTTAACTTATCAATCAGATCACTTAAAGCTGAAGCTCTCTCAGTCCACTGACTTTTGACCCCCTTGAGACTATTATCAAGTTCATTTTGGCCACTTGGGATGCTAACACCATTGTTTAACTCACATTTTTTAAGCTTCTTTAATCCCTGATCCACAATTTGTTGCAGTCTCTTCCTGAAGTTCTCCGTTCTTGTTGGGTTCGACCTTAGCTTTAACTTCAGCCCTGCAATCTTCATGTCAACATCATCTTGCATGGAAGAAGTGTTAGGGTTCAATTCAGGGGACCCATCCCCAGTTGTATCCTCTGGAGTAAATTTCATAGAGAAAACCTCCTCTAGTAAACTAACACTTTGCATGTAGTGGTCAAAAGCTTCATTTTCGACCTCAACATTTCTGTCCTTGTATTCTTTTAACTTGGAAAACCTCCATTCATTTATAGCTATACCATCCTGTAATAGCTTCCTAGATCAGAAGACTCATTCTTATGCCACAACACCATGTAATCAGATATGTACCAGTACATTATAAATATATTATTCACCTTTCTGGTTAGTGGTTTCTTGGAACGAAGTGGAACGTGCAAATTGTTGAACTGTGCAAAACTGTTGGACAGTTGCCGAAGTGAGAGAGCTCTATGTGAACTCCTGAAATATAAAGAAGGCAAGAGAGAACTAGATTTCAAAACTAAAAATCTTCAGAAACTAAAAGATACTAAAAGTAAAACATGAAGACAGCCAAATCAAATAATCTGATAAAAAGGGGCACTTCAGAAAAATAACACAAAGTTCAGAAAACGCAAAATTAAACAAATGAAATGGAAAAAATAAAGGCAGAGAGACAAATGAGAATGTAATCTTCATGGAATTAGATAGAAAAGACAGCAAGTTTTTGAACCATCTAACATCACCCTTGAAAATAACCAAGTTTAAGAAACCTGTGAATTGATAGAAAATGAATAGTGACTGCAAGTGAACACTAGAACAAAAAACTCTGAACATGGCATTATAGAGATATTCATCTATTTGTGCTGTCAAACATGACAAAAGAGGCATGCTTGGGAAAAGTAAAGCACAACACAATATCCACTAATAACCAGAGATTTCTGCCTTTAACACCATTAATCTTCTTGCAACACATACTAACCAATTAGTGGATGTGCCCCTACAATCATGGAGATGCTTCACACACACTATAGCCTGGATTATTTCCGACAGCTAGAAAAACACATCCATACTCAAGTTTCATACCTTTGTCCGCTAGAAACAGCCAAGTACATATGAAGACTTGTTAAAAGTTGGAACCTTGATGCACATGAAAATGCCCGTGTATGATAGCAACTTACCCTGCAGGAGAGACCTCCGTCGCTTGCTGATCAAACAGAGGGGTGTTTGATGTTGCCGTCTTGTCTGGGAATGTTGCATTTGCTTTCAGAACTGCATTAACAATTTAGAACATGACAAAATGAAGGGGAAAGAAACAACGCCAAGTTAAAAAAATTACACAAGCCAATAAGAGTTCATTAGCTATCACAAGTATTAGGAAACACAACATTTCCACCATAGACAAATCACCAAGTTTCCATAGCTGAGTTTCAACAGAAAAAGGGGGGGCGGGGGCGGCGGGCGGAGGGGGAAGAAGGGAGGGTGGGGGGGAGGATAAGTTAAACACCTTTTCTACATATATTTATTAAGAGAAACAGAATCTTTATTAAGAAATCACAAAAGAGTGTGCAGCACCAGTACATGAGAGATACACAGGAGAGCATCAAAGAAATTAAGATATAAAATCTAAGCCATCAACTAATTCTGACAAAAGATCCTGAAAAATAAAAGATCAATTGAATTTATTTCAATTAGAAGCACAAAATCAAATACAATGTTGGGAAAAAGCCAACTTCCCTAAACATTAAATGGAATGTCAACCAGCCGCCACCCCACTTGGCTTAGCGCCATCGACATGTGACTCCCTAGTTCCTATATGGAAGCTGGATAGGTTGGATTCCATGTCCACCTCCTCACAGAGTTTTATCCCCCCTTGCCAAAGTGGGAAAGAGAAAAGGATTATCAACCAACATTCAAAGCTTTCCTTATACAGCTACTTAATTATGATAATTAGGAAGTATTGATGATTGCTTGAATCATGCCCAAGTATCATACATTATGTTAATTGCTCCAATTACGGTCACATTAGTCTCCTATTAAATTGAATGCATCTCCTAGGCTACCGAAAGAAAAATCACATTGCATGGCTAAACGTTGCCAGCATCTTTGATTGCAAACTATTCTAAAGGCAACCCAAAATTGAAAATTTCCATTTAGCACCCTTAGATTTTGATTTCTATGCCAACATCCATACAGTAAAAGTACAATACGATTTTCTATCACATTATAAGGTTAAATGCTTCATGTTATTCAAGAAATAATGTTCAGGTTATTCATTAATGACAAAATGAAAGGCTCTTTTCAGTCCAAAAACATATTAAAAAGTTAACATACCATGAATGTGGCATGGATTTTGAGCTTTTGAACAGCAACTCTTGCATGACTGATATGGGCACCTACATAGGTAATCCAAGTAATGAATTATCAATGAAAAGCAAGATATCAATATCTCAAACATTGCTATGAAGCAGCAAAAGGTAAACAAAGACTTATCCAGCAAGAGCACGAATGCATATTGCAGTGTACATGCTCAACTATCCTGCAAGCAAGCCCATAAACATGTAATGTCCAGACTTAGGTTCCATATATCCAAGACGTCTAACGGCTGCATCAGCTTAGATAAGAATAACAACAAATTCACAGCAACTTACCATTTACAAAGCCGCAGAAAAAGTTACATTTCCATGTCCTCATTTTTTCCTATTTTAAAGTGAGTACAAGGGATTGGCACAGCATAAACTGTATGCCTATAAAACGGCAGCAGAGTTCATTCCTTCTATACGTTAGGCTACTCTGTGTCTAACCTAGTGCACCTGTGCACAATTTAACCAAAGCAAGCATGAAATGATGCACAGAACGAAACAAACAAATTCTAGACAACAATACCTATGTCGCTCACTCTCCCTTGAGGTACCAGTATCAGCAGGATATGACACTAGTCTATGGCAGCAATGCAAATGAATAGAACAGCAGTGTCATCAGCAATGAAATGAGAATGTGGACCTAGGAAATGAGCTCTCCCCAAGGAGGAAAAAGCAAGGGCAGGCAAAATAACCATTTGGGGAGTCAAGAGTGGAGCGGAAGTGTACCAAAATCGACAAATTCAACACCCAGACACATACCACATCCACCAACAATTTTCCTTAGTAACAGGCTCTAAAATAATCTTTAAAAAAAAAAAAATCCAACAAGCCCAAACTTCTCATCTTTATCCTGCTTCATTTGCGACCCATAGCTGAAGCATTCTGGCTAGTTTAGCTTGTCACAGAAAATTGGTTTTTCATAACTTTCCTGAAATGGAATTGGATAAATAAAAAGCATCAGCAAATAGAATCTGATAATGGTCACCTCCAAATGAGATGACTGTGACCAACTTAGTTTCTCTCTCAATTGCTTACTAATTCTGAAAATTACAAAATAAAAACCAACTAGGAATTTGAAACCTACAGACTGAGTTGGAAGGAATTAGAAGACAAATAGCAACCATAACACTTAATAAAAAACAGTTTTTAAATTTTGGTCACAAGGTGCGATCACACTGGCAGCAATGAATCTGAACTCATCAAAACTCCATGGTTAAGCATGCTTGAGTGATAGTCGTACTAAGATGGGTAACCTCCTAAGGAATTCTCATGTATCGTCGATATTTTGAAGGAGAGAATGGTGAGAGAAACAAAGAGAGAACGGACAATAGACTCATCGAGAGTCATACTAGTGAGAAAAGAGGAAGGATTCAAGCTCGGAGTGGAAGGGGATAGGATGAGAAGTTTAAGAGTAATAGAATGCAGCAATAGAGGAATTCTGTCTATTTCTTTAAACATAGACGAGATGGAGTGGGAGGAAATCTATATTTAGGCTCTTGTTTGATGAAGGGGAGACACAGTGGACAAGGAAAGAAGAGGGCAAGCCGTTATTCCTCATGATAAGTTCCAACCACCAAGGTCTTTTTTTTAGATTTATGGAATTTAATAGGGATGGATTTTGCATGGTGCTTATGGCAAATAGGGTGGATGGTTTCTGTTGGTGGTAAGTTTTGAATGGCATTCAAGCGTCGAGTAGGAAGGTTCAAGTTCTTTTCAAAGAGGAGGAGAGAGTGTCGGTGAAGAAAGGAGATAAGTTAAAAAAGGGAAGACAACAAAGAGTGTTGCGATGGATATGGACTACCCAATTGTGGGTGCCACTTTGAACCTTGAACATGGGATACAGGAAAAGTTGTGGGAGTCACGTGTATTTTGTGAAAAAAACACAATAAAAGAGCTAGAAAATTGCATTGCTAGCGGATTTGGGTCAATCAATATTGCAATTGATTTTATCATCGCCAAGCTCCTCACATCGCATTCTTCCATAATCACAAATACCCACAATTCCATCGGTGGTGCGCTATGACATTTCCGTATTACGATCAAGTCCATCGGACCCAAAACCCTAGCTTTCAAAAACCCCCAAAACTGACTGCAATCAAGATGGGTTATTTCTCCGTAAATCCCTTAGACTTAAACTATTTAAAGTAATACCCATACTACTTTGGATTAGCCCATCTCTTTACCTGATTACTTGTTTTCAGATCAACGATCAAGTAGCCTTTTTGACCAACTGTCCTAACCCTCTATCATTATGAATTAGGTAAAAAATTTTATTGAAGGCCATCCCACCTACTTTGGGCCTTCAACCTCAGTCAAACACCCTTGACGTAGTTCCTTCTCGTTGAGCCGACCTAAATAGCTTCATCTCCCCTACATCAAACAAAAGACTAACCATAGATTTCCTCCACCACTCCCCCCCTTCATCAAACAAAAGACTAACCACAGATTTCCTCAACCACTCCATCCCGTCCATGTTTAAAAAGATTAACAATCTTCTTCTCTTGCCATTTTGTGTTCCTTTGAACTCTATCAACTTCCACTCAGAGCTCGGATTCCTTCCTCTTGATCTTCACTAGTTGAACCTTCGAAAGTTCTTGTCCATTCTCTTTTTGTTTCTCTCGACATTCTCTCCTCTACAATATTAAAGATACATGAGAACTTCTCAATAGGTCACCCATTCTAGTACTACTATCGCTAAGCATGCTTAACTGCAAAGTTTTGAGATTTGGTGCATTAGTAGTGGTATAAATTTCACCTTAAAACCTAATTGTCCATAGGCATAGGACATAAGTGGGTGATTTCTAAGCCAACGATGGTGAGTTAAAAGCATGGAAAGGTCTCCATATTTCTAAGGCCAAGAGAATTTATGACTATGGCTCCTCTACTTATTTTTTGGATGGTATGGAGGGGTTAAGACCCTTTATCTATGATCAAAGACAGATGGCTTATGTTTTTGAGTTTTTGGAGGATGGAAATTTTTGTTTGTAAATGAGGTAGAATTTGTCAAGTTCATGGAACTTCTAACCTTTAACTACCTAGCTAACTATACATGCATACAGGTAGCACCACCTTGATGCTCACTATATTTAATATAAACATATAATAATTTGTTTATAATAAAAAAAATATGGTTGTATGACATAAGAATATAACACTATGTATCTTTTATAATATGAACCCATTCATTAGCATTTAGGAAAGCGAATAAATCCACGACTTCTTTTCGTCTCTATAATTTATAAAAACCTTTTAATCATACTAAAAATACATATGTTTGTATAATATATCACCATACAATCGTAAAATACATTCACCATGAATATTTGCAATCTAGTGCCAAAGTGCAATCTCAATGTTTCTTGTCTTATTGTAAACTACAACAGGATAATATGTTAATTAGCATAGCAGTCATCTTTACCATAAATTTTCTTTGTAGTACAATTTTGGGTCATCATGAATATTATGTTATATCAATAAAGCTCAAATATGTAATTTTATGTTGTTATAGCTGATAAAGTGGAATCTCATACCTTCTTTTCCGACGATTTATTTTTAGATAAATAATAACATCCATGAAAAGCAGTTAGGGAGGCATGAAACCAGCACAGTGGTAAATGTGGAAGAGTAAAAGCAATATAGGACCACAATTAGATGACAATGAGCCATGGATAAGGGCAGTAAATCAGTGCACCTGAAAATCTAATAAAACTACCACTTGGGAAGGAAGACAACATTAGAAGTGCTATAATTTTCCCATCTTGAAGATATCCACAAGAGGCAAGTGGGAAAATTTCACAAGTATTACAGTAATCTCTTCAAAATCTCCCTTGTCAACATTATAATAACTCTCTAATCGACTTGGTTACCAACCATGCAGCAACAACAACAACTATAGCACTAATTCAGCCTTAATGCGATGCATTATAAAAACAGGATCCTCAGGACAGATATTCCACAGTCCAATGTGATAATATTCTCTACTTCTAGGTACGAAGTTCCAACCCTAATGCCATGCATTTTAAACTCAAAACTATGTTTCATCGAAAGTCATTCTCCAATATTGACACTGACGTTTTCAGGAACATTCTCACACAGTTACAGGCACCCAAAACAAAAAACAAAGCCAATAACATTTGCATTATGTCACAACCCCAAACCCTGACCACTTAACTCCTTTAAGATTTCCGAGTTTGGTAACCAATAAAGTCATCTTTCTCAGGTGTATATGCGCAAAAAGAAATTGAATCACTGCATAAGAGCAAGATACTGATCCAATTTCCCGGTTGAAGAAAAGGGCAGCAGCTAAATTCAACCACAAACACAACTAAACCAAACACTGTAACACGAGCATCAGTCTCTGGTAAGCCAAAAGTAGGGATTTAGACAAGCATAAAGAACACCCCTAAACAAAATTGAATTTATCAACCTATCTAACCTCTTGAAACACTATAATGAAAAACTAAGATTACAATCACAAACATGACAATCGATTCCTTAAGAAGAATATACAGAAACAACAGGAACAGGAACACCTAGCACAAATAAACACATTTCATACACAATAGGCTTACACACCTGGAGCGAGCGACGTTACCGCACTGAATGCACTTGGGCTTGTTGAGCCCGCGAAGAGTCTTGGGTTGGACGTCCGCACGGTGCAAAGACGGAGCGGATGACCCGGCGGGGCCGGCTCCATCGTTGCTGTGGGTACTTAGGGCTGGCGACGGGGCCGCCATTAACTCTTCTTTCTTGAGTGAAATCTCTTTGGCAGCTTAGTTCATTGGCGCATCAACCGGAGTTCTCAGAGCAGATTTTTTGAATTGAAACAGAATCAGCTGTGCGAATCTTCTCTGTTTGTGTTCTCTGTTCTTTCTCTCTGGTAGTTGATTTTCGGTTAGGTTGGTCCAAACCTAGGGCTTTCTATTCTTGCCATTTTGGGCTGTTCTTGGGCTCTGTATTACGTCTCTTACAGAGCTCGACATGGGCTTGGGCCACTCCCAACTTTGAAGGCAATTTCAATAATTTTTAATTAAATGTTATTAAACTTTATGTTTATTTATATTATTAAATAAATTATAATATTTTAAAAAATTTATATGTCCAAATTTGATTTAAAAATTTTTAAAATATAAGATAATATTCAAGTTATTATAAAAAAGGGTAAAAATTGTTTTAAATTTAGGTGTTACTTTTTCTCTAATTAAATCCAAATTTTTAAACCAAATCCTAATTTATTAATTTTATTCAAATAAAATATTAATAAAAATGATGGTAAAAAATTAATAGTATTTTTATTATTAAAATAATTAAAAAATTATTTAAATATATTTTACACTTCATTTTGATTTCATCCTTCAAATTTGATATCTCTTATAATTTTTATAAATTTTTGATAGTATAAATCTTTTTAAAAAATGATCTCTAATAATATAAAAACTTTGGATTTTTTCTATGATGATAAATTCCAAATTCAAATTTATTTTAAAATATTTTAATTTGAATATTTTTAATTTTTAAATTTTGTCATAAAGTTTAATTTTATTTAAATTCTTAGAATAAGGTTGGTTTAGAAACGTTTTAAAAGTTAAGGTTTGATTGAAGTGAAAAAAATAAAACATAATATTTTAAATAAATTTTATTCTATTAAAAGATATATAAATTTTTTAGATGATAATAATATTTTTTTAAAAAATTATATCCATAAAAAATTGAAAAATTTATAAACAAAAAAATCTAAAAGTAGATTCAAATTTGAAATTAAATTAAAATAAAACGTAGAATATGTTTGATTCATTTTTAGAAAATTTCAGCAATATAAATACATTTAAATTTTAACAATTATTTAAATTAATGTCTAATTTAAATCAAAATAATAAATAAAAACTCAATTTATCATTTTTTAAAAATAAGAATTCAATTTAACACACGGACCATAACTTAAATTTTTGAATAATGTTTACCTCCCTAAATATTAGGTCTTTATTGATTTATTAAAATTCATCATATTATAAACTACTTTACCCTCAAATTTTGAATTTGATTATTGGATTAAGACTTTTTGTTAGTTTGATCTCTCTTACTTTGTTTAAAAAATTATTGATATTATATTAATTTATTATATTAATAAAAATTTAAAATTTAAGATAAATCTTATTTATTTATTTTATTATTAAACATTTATATTTATATAAAAGATAAAGATTTCATATTACTCTGATGTTTAACCTATATTACTAATTAAATTTTTATATTTAAAAAATAACAAATTAAATTTTGATTTATAAATTTAAATTAAATTTATCATTGTCAAAAATTTTAAAATTCAAAAATATTAAAATTTAAGATCTTCTACAATAAATTTTAACTTAATTTTTTTTATAAATGTAAAAAAAAAATATTCATCATACCGTCACAAAAAGTTTTAAAATTTTTAAATATTAAATTATATACTTAAATTTATACCATCAAAATTTTTAAGAAATCAAAAATAAATTTTACATTGAAAATTATTCAAATTTAATGGATGGACTTAAAATGAAGTGGACAATTTATTTGAACTATTTTTATAATATTTAAACAATGAAAATATCTTTAATTTTTTATAACCATTTAAGTTAAGTTTTAATTTGAATTAAATTAATAAATTAAAGTTGATTAGTTTTTTTTACATAAAAATTTGATTAGCAATATGAAATAAATATTAAAATTTTTTATAATTAAAAAATTTTATTTATTTATTTATTTTATTATTAAATATTAATATTTATTTAAAAAAATCTTATATAACCCTGAAGTTTACTTACATTACCAATCAAACTCTTATATTTAAAAAAATGATAAATCGAATCTTTATCTATAAATTTGTTTTAAATTGACATATTTAAAAAAATTTAAAATTAAAGATATTAAAATTAAAAATTTTATACCACTAGTTTTAACTTGAAATTTTTTACAAATATAAAAAAATTTAAGACATCACACGAAAAAAAATTTTAAATTTTGTAATACTAAAAGCATATATTTTTAAAAATTATATTGTTAAAAATTTTTAAATAATTATAAAAATAGATATTATATTTAAAATTATTCAAATTAAAAAAAATAAACTCAAAACGAAGTGAAGAATTCATTCAAGTTATTTTTAATCATTTTAACAATAAAAATATTTTTAATTTTTATAATCATTTTAGCTAAAGTTTAATTTAAATTAAATTAATAAATTAAAATTTAATTAATTATTTTTTAAATATAAAATTTAATTAATGATATAAAATAAATATTAAATTTTATATAATTTTTATTTTTATTTTAAAAATAAAAAATGAGTGAAAATGTCAAAATAAACTGTTTTAAGACAAATCTAAGGGCATCTAATGTCAAAGACAAAGAAGGCCGGCTTGATTCAACCTAACTCATATAAGCTACCAAACAAATATTAAATTAGGGCAAAGAAGGAGAGAAGAGTGTAACAAAATTCTAGACAAAATAAAATAATTTAAACTCATAGATTTACCGAGTCATGTGGTCATTTGCTATTAACACGTTTCTCGTGCATAAAGAAAGATGTCAATCCTAAGTTATTTAAAATAGCACATATTTTATAAATGACTTGATTTAACCTAACCCACGTGAAGCTTGATGCTCATATCAACTCACAGTTTTCATATCTAAACATATATTTAAATTTAAATATTTTAATTTAATTTAATTTAAATTATTGTAAAAAATTAATAATACTTTTGCTACTAAAATATTTTTTAAATAATTTAAATAAATTTTATGCTTTTCTTATTTTATTTTTTAAATTTAAATAATTTTTAACTTATAAATTATTTTATAAAATTATTAATGATATTTTTTAAAAAAATTAATACTTAAAATTTTTTAAAGATTTTTTAGTAAGAACTAAAACTTTTTTACAGAAATATAAAAAAATTATATTAACATTTATTGTATAAAATTTTTAACAATAAAAATATATTGTATTTATATAAATATTTTATATCATAATTTATTATAAAAAATATAAAATAATTCTCCACAAAATAAAATTATTTAGATTCAAAAGTTATCAATGATGTGGTCTTTGCTACCATGATTATCGCAATGACAATAAAGAAGATGCCGACCTTTGAATTTTTTCAAAATATTTTTAAAAAGTAACATGAAGCTTTGGGGTCATATCACCCCACATTATTAATCAAATATATAATTAAGTTTATTGGATGATAATTTTATTATTTTGACTTTTGTCATATTATAATTATAGATTATGTAAAATTATTTTGTGGTAAAGTTTTTTGTGATTTTAAATTTATTTTTATATATACATGTAAAGAGTTAAAATAAGATATTTTGATAAATAAAAATATTTTTTAGAACATAAAATTTAAAAGTTGAATTTTAGTATTTTTATTTATGTGATGCATATAATAGCATAATTTATTATAAAATGCAAAAAATCAAAATTTTAATTCTTAGGGTGAAGATTACGTAAAACTTTGAAGAATATCCTATATTATCAAACAAATTTTGAGATTTAAAATCTGACAAATCAAACTCTTAACTATTAATTTTGTATCAAATTAAACCTTAATTCAAAGAGTTTTGAAAAATTAAAGGTATTTTTTTAAAAATAACTCAAATAAATTTGATATTTCATTTTGCATTCACTTTTAAAAGTTAAACTATTTTTAACTGATGAATTTTTTTTATAATTTTTTAAAAATATTTTTAATTTTTTATGATGATAATTTGAATATTTTTTTACATATTTAAAAAATCTCAAGCCAAAATTTATTGTATAAGATCTTGAATTTCAAAATCTTTACTTTTTAAATTTTTTGATATTATTCAATTTGATTCAAGTTAATAATTTAACGTTGGATTTATCACTTTTTAAATATCAAGATTTTATATAACTTTTACTTTAGTTCTTATTAATTTTATTGAAAAATCATAAAATATATTTTTTTGGATAATATTTTCATAAAATTTTGATGTTTGATTTGACAATACAAATCTAATGTTAGTATATCAACCAATATGAACTTTTTTGTTAACAGATCATCAATAGTATCAGTAAGCAATTGAGGGCAAAGTCAAGGTTTCAATTTTTCATCTCAATCAAAATGAAAGCTGACTTGTGTTTTGCTTTCAATGACTATGTAATCAAAACAATACTTTACACTACTGTTTTGATTACAATTAAATAAATCTAATTTGAGTTAAGATAATATACTCTTTTATTCATTATCATTAAGTTCATTACCCAACAAATAATTTTGGAATTTCTTAATGCACTAGTGAAGGATTCAACATTGAATTTGTGCAGTTACGCCATTATCAAACTAATCCCCTATTTATTTTTATTAAATGTTACCTAGAGTTACATTGTTAAGGTTTTGATAGTTGCATGACACAAAAATGAGTTTAAAAAGCTTATGGTCCCTAAATTGCAATGTCTTTATCGAGTTTATGATAGCATGCCTTTTTTATTTTGATTTATTGCCTCAATTTATCAAAGGTAGGCTCAATTTATTGTGAGATTCTTTCATTTGATATCTATGATTTAGTTGTGAGAAATTTTATAGTATCTATGCAAGGAAAGTGTAATATTTTGCATTTATCGAATAGGAATATTATTAATTATGGTTTATATGTATATTTAACAGGTAGATTTCATAATAATTGGGGTTTTTGTTTATTGTCTCTTCTTGTGTCAGTGAGAGTAGCCATTGTCAGTTGTCATTATACTATATTGAATATATTCTAATTTAAAATTTTATTATGAAATGCGTTTAAGTGTTGTATTTGTATCTATGTTGTATATATTAGTTATATTTATTTTTGATTTTTTATCTAAAATATGGCTTTATATAAGTTTGCTTATTACCCACATCATAATAATTATTTTGTTGACTTACCAACTAAAAAAATATGGATTAAATGAGTGTGTTATATTTGATGATGTTGACATTGATCAATTGTTACTTATAAAATTAATAAGTATATTGAGGGAGGTTAAAGCATGACATGATTTCGAAAAATCTTTTTTGTTCCTTACGTTTTCCTTAGTAAGTCTATGAAAAATGGGGTTAAAGAGTTAGCAAATCATAAAGATTTAATAGAAATACTTAATACAATATATAAATGGAGTAATGAGATCGACATCTATATTGAAGAATTATAAATGACTCAATATAGTATCAATTAAGAAGGTAGTGATAATAGCACATCTACAGTTAATGTTGATATGATTGATAATGTAGATGATGAATATATAGTATGTTAACTAATGTTGATGTGAATGTGAATAAATAGCATGTTACCAATGATGTGAATATGAATAAATAACATATTATTGAAAATAAAGGCCTTGATTAGATTGAGAAGGATGGTGATTTTCAAGACAGTAATTATGATGTAAGTATTGAGGTTGATGTTATGTATAGTGCTAAGCGTAATTTGCTTATGCATAACATAAATGACAGTAATAATAGGACAACAGCTTAAAGTTGATGATTTTAATGTAGATTACTCTAATAAGCTTCACACTGTAGTTGAAAGTGATAAAGATATTGAAAGTGAAAGTAAAATAGGGTTTAATGCTGTTATTGACATGGATGACCTAGTATTTAAAATAGGGTTATATTTTTGCTATTTTAATTGATGCTAGGGAGGCAATGACGTAGTGTGCTATGAAGGATGAGTATAATGTCAAATTTGTGAAAATTAAGGCTTATAAGCTAAGAGTTGTATGTAAAGATGGATATAAATGAACCATGCTAGTCTTATAAGTGGGATCGCCTTGGTTTTATGCAGTAAAAACTTATGATTCAACATACATATGTCATAAATCCTTAAAGAATAAGCACGTGACTTTTACATTTTTGACTAAGGAATACATGGATCTATTTAGAAGATATCTAAATATTAGTATAAACCCACTAATGAAGATTGTAAGAACAAACTTGTATGTAATGTTTTTCAGAGCATATGTTTGAGGGCAAAGTATTTTGTTATGGTTGAGATTTATAAGTCTGAAGAGTATCAATACCTAATTTTACCACCAAGCTTAGAATAAAAAATAATTGAATAAGATTGGTGGAGGTGTTAATCGGGATCAAGATTTACTACAATGGTTTATCTGAAATGATCAAGGAGTAGATTTAGGATTGGCGTTTATTACAGGTCAAGTTTATTTGAAATAACAAAAAAGTACATTTGAGATTGAAGTCTACTACAGTAGTTTATTTGAAATGATAAAGAAGTAAAGTTAGGATCGGTGTTTATTATAGGTTGAATTTATTTAAAATGGCAAAAAAGTGGATTTGAGATCGAGGTTTATCCTAGATTAGGCGTTTGAGGAATAGAACAGAAATGCAGATCAAGGTCGAGGTATTACAAAGGTTTATTTGAAACAATAAAAGAGCATATTTGAGATCAAGGTTTATCCTAGATTAGGTTGAACTAACAAAGCAAAAGTGGTAGTCGAGATCAAGGTCGATCTAAGGTTAGGTAGATTGAGATCAAGTTAAACCGAATTGGTTGCAGGAAAAAAAAAATCAAAAACAAATCAAGATCAAGTTTTATTAAAATTGGACGCAAAGACTTGCTTATTTTCAAGGTATTGATTGGTGCGTAAGAATTAAACAATGGACAAATCGAGATCAGGTATAAAAACTTAATTATTGTTGAAATATTGAATAACACACGAGATGACAAGAACATATTGAAACATACTTAATCTATTAATTAAAAACCAATGTTACAAAAAAAATATATATTTAAAATTTATAGGTCAAGTATTAAAAAAGGTTTATAGAATGAGACAAACTCAAATATTATCTAATAAAAAAAATATTATTCAAAATAAAAACTAACAACGACAGACAATTTTTTAAATCTACTAATTTACATAAAAAGATCAATCTATAACTTTTACGAGTTTAAAAAATCTTAGTAACCAATTTCATTGTATGAAACTTTAAACAAATGATGGATAACTTTTGAAATCTACTAATTTTTTTTATTAATACATCTTAAAGTATTTCCATTATCTTAGCATTTATTCCACTAGATCAATAGTCAAGTTATTAGGCATGGAAATTTTCACAAAAACAGATTCTACATTTGGTTAAATATATAAATATTTTGATTTTACTTATTAATTAAGCAATCTCCTATCATCTATCAATTAAAGTATGAACAATCAAAATATGGTCTCTAAAATCATCATGTTTTATGCATTAATCAAGTGTTAAAAGTTGCTTTTCACCAAACTTCAATGACTAATCAAGGGAGTTTGACTTGAACAATCAAGAATAACAACTCCAATGGGTATCAAGAATCAATACACTATGGGTTTTAATTTTAATAATAATTTAAGATTTCAAGAAAAAAATTAAAAAGCTTACAATTACTATGACATGAAATCTTGTCTCATTGTCTTAGCATGAATTGCATTGTCGGAATCCAACGAAGAAAAAATATCAAATTGAACTTGTCATCATGGAAGTTTAAAAAAAAAAAAAAAACTTTGAGAATCAAATTGAAAGTTCGTATTGCCTAAATTATTGGTGGAGTATGGTGGCTTAATAATTGAATGTGAAGCCTTCCTACCTAATGCATTGAAGACAAAAACAAAAAACGAATGATGAGATCATCGGGTTTACGTCATTTTGCAATCGTAAGCATTGAGGGTTTTGGTTTTCCTCATAAAAATAGATCTAAATATATGGGCAATGAGTTAAAAAAATGAAGATTAATTTGCCTTGTGATCCTTATGGCTATGGTACGACTAGAAATTTGGTAACAAGCATCTTTCAACTTTGGTAAGCCTATTTGTCAACTTTGGAAAAAGATATACTTGATTTTCCCAAAAATAACATTTATTTTTCAAAAGGGATGTTTTCATATACTATATATAGAGTATTTAATACGGATTGTTTTTGTTAGGTCTATTTTCATTTTAAATTTCAAATGTTTAATAGAAAGAATTTGATAGTAAAATGTTACATAAAATCCCAAATTAGGGTTTCACACAAATCAAATGGGTTCTTAAATTTGAATTTATTATTAATTTTATTTTATGACATAAACTTAAGTTAAATTTTAAATTAGTGAGTAAAAAAATTTTTAAAAATTTTATTTACTTTTAAAAAAGTTGAAAAAGTAAGCATGAAATCATCTAATTTAGGTCATCTTGAAAACGTAAGCCTTTTGGGTTTTGGTCTTCTTTGTTTTTTCCCATAAAAAGAATAAGTGCATGAACAATTGGAAAATTAAGAACCAATTTGGCTTTTGATTCTTTCTAAATGAGGGTGGATTTGGCATGGAGCTAAAGTTTCAAAGCTATGTACTTTCCACATTTCCTTTTTTTTTTTTAATCTGTTACCAAATGGGATCTTTCAATAATGAACATTTTGATTTGTCATCATAAATCTTTGGAATTTTCTAATGCGTGTAATGAATTATATTTGACTTTTTGGAAAATAAAAAATAAACTATATGTAAAAATTTTATATTTTTATTTTTTTAATTTAAATTTTAAAATAAAACATTATTTTAGATTTTAAATTATATTTTATGTATTCAATTAAATTTTAATATTTAAAAATACAAAATTTAATTTTATTATATTGATTTGATTTAAATTAAATTTTAATTTAAATAATTAAAAATATTAAAAATATTTTTGTTTTTTAAAAAACTTTTAAAATATTTTAAAATAAATTTTAAATTTTGTTTCCAGTTCATTTCATAAATTTTAATAATTTTTATCTATAAATTATTTTATAAATTTGTTAAATATTTAACCATATAATTTTTAAAAAATATATTTTCAACACCTAAAAAAGTTTTAAATTTTTTTACAGTGGTAATTTAAATATTTTTTATATTCATAAAAAATTTTAAATTAAAATTTATTGTATAAAATTTTTAATTTAAATATTTCGATAAAAATTAATTTAATTCAAAATTAATAAATAAAAATGTGATTAATAACTTTTTAAACATTAAATTTTTTTGATAATATAAAATAAATATCAAAATTTTATATAATATTCATCTTAAATTTTAATTTAATTCAATTGTACAATATATTTTCAATTTGATTGCCATTCAATTTTTTTTAATTGAAAAGTATTTTCATCAAATTTTTATTTATCTTTAAATCCACTTAAACAATCAATCATTTCTTTCTATCACACTCAGGAAGGGAGAGGACAAAAGAGGAATAAATTTATCCTTAGGCAACTTATCACATGCATGAAATTATTTTATATTATTTTTACAATGATTTAATTTCTTAAAAATTTATTAA
Source organism: Moringa oleifera (assembly GCA_021397835.1). Lineage (NCBI taxonomy): Eukaryota > Viridiplantae > Streptophyta > Magnoliopsida > Brassicales > Moringaceae > Moringa > Moringa oleifera. The sequence goes on from JAJFZO010000566.1 coordinate 4,697,054, forward strand.
CGATATCAAAATTATTTTGACAAAAAAAATTAAATATACATATAAAATCAAATTTAAAAACAATAAAATAAATATTTTTTTAATATTTTTATGAAATATTATAATATATTTATATGATAATTTTGTAATTTTAATGGGTCAATGTGAAAGTGTTAACTTCACGTTTCCGAATCAAAATCATTTGATTGGGACCGAGGAAGTACTTGAGAGCGACACTTTTAGGCCATAACATGCAGTGCCATTGATGCCGCGTGGATGGTTTCGTGTTGCATATATTGGGTGGATACGAATCCATGAGTTTTTCAATATATTTTCAAATAAATATTGATTAAAAATATAAAAAAATTTAATTTTAATTTTAAAATAAAATTTTGATAAAATTTAATATTTAATTTAAATATTATTAAAATTTTTGATAAAATATTAATTTTATTAAAAAATTTAAAAATTAAAAATATTTAAATTAAAAAATTTTATACAATAAATTTTAATTTAAATTTGTTACAAATTTGAAAACAAACTATTCAAATTATTATTATAAAAAATTTTAAATTTTTAAATATTAAAAATATATATTTTTCATTTATGCTATCAAAATTTTAAAAAATTTATTAAAATAAATTGACATTAATAATTATTTAAATTTAAGAAATTGATTTAAAATATTGTAAAAATTTTATTTGAATAATTTTAAAAGTATTTTAATAATAAAATTATTTTTTAATTTTTTATAATTATTTGAATTAAAGTTTAATTTGAATGAAATTAATAAATCAAGATTTAATTTATTATTTTTTAAACAAAATGTTTGAATAGTAATGTGATATAAATATTAAGGTTTTATATAATATTTATTTTTTAATTTGAATCTTAAATTTTAATTTAATTTTAAAAATATCATTTTAAGTTAAATTAAATTTTAATTTTAATTTTAAGAAATTCATAATATTTTTATAATTAAAGTACCTCAAATATAATTTAAATGAACTTAAAATTTTAAACCAATTAATCAAATCTAAACAGTTTTAAACTGACAAACTACTTTTTTTTTGAAATTTTCAAACTTTTCATAATATAATTTTTTTTAACATTTAAAAAATTTTATTTTTTTAGATTGTAGTTTGAATTTTTTTGTTATAAGATTTTTAATTGAAATATTTTTAATTTTTAAATTTTTTGGTAAAATTTAAATTAAATTACATTAAAAATTTTAAATTTAAATTTCAAATTAAAACAAACACAATCTAAACTTTTTATATTTATTTTTAAAAAATATTTAAATTTTTTAGTTTTTTATTTAAAAATTTTAATTTCTCAAACAAGGTGTTTACATATTTATGGCTTTTCATAAATTATAAATCTCGCAGTTCAAGTAACCTACCAAATTACCCCGAAACCACTGTGGTTGGTTAGGATGGGTCGGATCTACTAGACTGGCGGTATACGGGGCTACCTAGACGAATTATAGAAGATAAATAGCAATAACAGAAATGAAACAATTAAAGAATAGAACAAATATGAAGAACAAATACTGGAATTATATTAAAACTAAAACAAGAGTATGATACAAAACAAAAACACTATAATGCAAACTTTAAAAATAAAGAAACAAAAACATAAAACATAAACATATGTTTGATAGTGCATCGTTACAAGTTAACGATCGCCACTATTTATGTTTGGGGGGATGAATACTTACAATCCAGTAGTCTTCTTATAATTCCTTTGCCTAAAATGATAAGGCGAAGGGGACTAAAGGAGATTGTAAGATTCAAGTTTGAATCTTGGGGGTGAGTTATCGGAAGAGATAACTTCTGCCTTCTTGGGTCTTCAAGTCCTCTTTTTATAGTGAGGAGAGCTTCTTGATTGTTCCTTTCTTTTCTTAGTGATGTCTTGTCATCTTTGGGTGGGAATCTTTTCCTTTTGAGGTGTCCTTGGCTTTTGTGAGTGGAGTCTCCCTTTTCTTGGGTGGAATCTCCTTTTGATAGTGGTGTTGGTAGAGTGTCTTGTCCATTTTGGTCTTTGGGTGGAAGCCAACTCAGCTTTTCTTTTCTTAGAGGAAAAGTAGTGAGTGAAGGTTGGCCAGGTGTTTGGGCTCTTGTCTTTTCTTGGTGGCTTTGGATTCGTTCTTATCCATTACCTTTTGATGTTTGGATTTTCTTGAGTACCTGCAAGAAAGTAAGAAAATTCTTTTTCTTTCTTTGCTTTTGTTGTCTTTTTTTTTATGGGCTCCGTCCTTGGAGTATTGAATTGACGCTTGAAGCATCATCATCTTGATCTTGGAGATGGAGGCTGAAGAGAATATCATCAGCATCCATGGAGTCTTCATGGCCTAGGAAGGGCAGATTAATTTGAAGGTGAGAAGGGCCCCATATCTTATAGGTGCGTCCTTCTGCAATGAGGGTTCTCTAGGTCCACCAATATGAAGGGATTCTGAGGTTTTGGTGGTTCATGAGATGTTGGTAGAAGTTTGGGTTGTTGATCTCATGAAATTCTTGAGTAGCTTGGGCCAGAAACATGTCTTGGGTGGTCGAAAGGAAGATTAAGTGTTGGGCCGATGTTTCTGTGAGGCCATGGGTTTGAGGTATTGTTGATACTATTTTGATTGGTCCGGGATTGGGTTGTCCATACTCAAGGGCCAATTGGAATCTAATTTCAAATGGTCTAAGCTGGAGGACATTGGTGATAATGAGCTGGTCAATCATACCATGCTCATAAAGTTGGATAATTTGTGATGGAAACAGGTTGGTCTCGAAACAGTTGATCCTGGCTTTGAGAAGTCCTGCTTGGTTAAAATTTGGATAATGGTAGGGTTCTTGGACAATTGTAACCCCATTGACTGGTATTTGTTGGAGAAATATTTGGAAAAGGAAGTTTTGTAGCCAGATTAGTTTGTTGATGAAAAGAGTCTGGCAATGTTGGGCTATGATTGGTTGGAGTCCTGGTTCGATCTCGAACAAGGGTTTGAGCGTTTCAAGGGTTTTGAGTTTGAGTCTAACTTTGAGGGCCTCATAGGTTCTGTTTGTGGGTATGGGCCTAGTATGATTGGATCTTAGTGAGGAATTTTCTAAGATTAATTGGGTATTTTGGGTTTGGAGTTGGTTGACTTGTTGGGTAGCTTGATCCCATTGGGTTATGAACCATGTTAGGGACTCACTTTGACTGGATAGTTGGTCTTTGATTTTGTGAAGGAGGGTTTTGGCTCTTTGGAGTTTGTCTCTGAGTCTTTGATTATCCTGCAAGATTGAAAAAATATAATCATCTGTATAACCAGACGACTCTTGGTTAGATGCTTGAATGTTTTGCTCATGGAAATAATAAGCTAGGGCATTGAGGCTGGTCAGCCTATTTGGAATAATTCTGCTATTCCAGAGGTGGTCTAGCAGGCATTTTTGGCTTGGGTTTATGAAAGTGTTTACAGGTGGTCTGAAGGCCCGTGGGTCATAGTTTGGAAAGGATTGAAATTGAAATGGGCCATATTGGTATATGGGTTGATCTTGGTCTTGATTGTTCCTGTTGCTGGATGCCATCTGCAAAATAGCAAATTTGACTAAATAAACTTGAATGATATGTTAGATGGCTTTGAATGAATGCCATGAATGTTTACCAGGAAGGGGTAAATGTTTGATAAAAAAAGGAGTTCCTAAAATGACTCCTTGTTGGATATCTTTGACTAGGATGAAATCAGTCTGGATTTCTACCCTTTCTTGGATGAGTTTGGCTTTGGTGAGTTTGAACCTAGTTGATAGTCTCTTGCCATTTGCACCACATAATTTTTCTTTAGTGGTCTCATAATATTGGCTAGGGACTAACTGTTCTTGGATGCAGTTCTGATCTGCTCCAGAATCTACTAGGGCTATTGTATTAAGATGGAATTCATCGTTGATTACTAAGGTAATCTTGATATACCATTTTTTTATGATGGTATTGATGAATCCTTCCTTTGGTTTTTGTTTGATTCTTAACTCTAGAATTTCTAATTTGAGGTGTCTTACCTCATCCTGGAGTTCTTTGACTTGGTTTTGTAGATCTTGGATTTTTGACTCTGGGGATTGGGTCTTAACTAAGGTTCGTCCCTGAGCTAAGATATCCTGTAGATTATAGGGTTGAATTTCTTTCTTCCCATTGTCTACAGTAATGATGTCTTTGAGTTTGACCAGGTATTCTTTTCGAATATCTGGGTCGTTTATTTTGTCTATGATGTCTACTAGCAATTCCTGTTTGCTAATGACATAATGGCCTTGCATTTGCATATGTCTTGACTACGGGTGTCTTCTTGTGCTGAAGACTGTGCAGAGTCTTAGGTGGAACTGAGAAGATCATCCTCATAATCTTCTTCAAAACTGTTGTCTGTTATTAATAGGTTGAGTATTTAGGCTTTGATTTCTTCAGAGATATCTAGTTGGTTGATTTGGTTTTGGACATAGCAATTTCTTGCATAATGTCCCTTTTTGCCACACTTGTAGCATCTAGCTTGGGATTTGTCTATTGGTTTCTTGGGTCTATGAAGCTTTTTGGGTTTGAATGGTTTGGGCTGGTCCTTGATGGGCTTCAAGGGTTTTTGATACCTTTGATAAGGTCTATTGGGCTTTTGTAGAGTCTTTTTCTTAGCTCTAGATGGTGCCCTAACCTTCTCATACCCGTATTGGGCACAGAAGTTTCCCATCTCAGCTCTACTCTGAGATACCTCAGATTTGATTCTTGATTTGAGTTTGAGGTCGGTACAAAGAGATAATCCTACTTGATTGATAACCGTAATTCTCTCTCCGTATGACAAGGTATCATAAGGGATTATCTCTCCGCAGATATCCCTAAGTTTTTGCCTAACTTTTTCCCCAAATAATTTGGGTAATCCGGCTATGAACCTCTCTTTCCAAGAGGCGTGATTGCTGTCTAATCTTGTATAGAGTTTGGTAAGGAACATGTCCTTATACCACCTAAAGTCTGATAGTTTGGGACAAGTGAGATGCAATAGTATCTCGGATGTCTTTTCTTGAAAGGCGGTTGGATCTCCTATAAAATGTTTGGTTATGGCTAACACTAGTTTTTTCACTGAGTTTTTCACATATCTATCTTGGATTTGGTCTGTTTGATCTTGGACCAATTCCCGTTTGACAGCTTGTAGGACTTCCATCCTATGGGCCTCTGTGAGATAGTTATCCCACCAGCCTTTGAGTTGACCAGTAAATCCTGCTATCAGGATTTTGGCTATCCGTTGGTCAGTGTTGTTGGGCTTGGTTTTGTAGGCTGTAGCAGTCATTGTCATCTCTTGGAGGATATTCAAGATTTGATGTTCTGCTATACCATCTATGTTCCATTCATAGATAGCATCAGCGTCAAATCTTGATTGGGTATGGATCATCCTATCTTCCATTCCTATGTCTGGTAGGGATGGTCTTGGGTAATAGGAATTGATCTTTGGTCTTAAGTATTGGATGGTATCTACCTCTTGATGAGGCTCAATACTCATCTCTTGAAATTGTTCTACAAGTGACTCTATGTCTGAGTCTACTTGTCCTATTGTGTTGATTTGACTTTTGCCTTTGTTTTCTTTGATTGTCAAGACTTGTAGTCTAGACTCTACATGTTTTAGAAGAATATCACTATTCTTCGATAGAGTTAGGAGTTATTCCCTAGGGGTATTATATATCTTGAAAAAGGGTTTTTGGATTAGAGAACTTGAGCTAAAAAGTTCCTGATCTGGTTTTGAAGTTTGGTTTTCTAATCTGTCTAACTGTTTGGACATAGTATGGAGAATCTGGTTGGTATAGTTGTTTTGCTGTTGTAGGTTAACAACATCTTGATATATTGCAGGTTCTCCTTGACTTTTGAACTCTCTTGGATTCTTGAAGGGTGAAGCCACAATAGTGCTTCCATGATGTTGGAGCTCTATTTGTTCTAAGGGAGGATGTATCCCTATGATGTCTGTATTTCTGGCAATATGCCATTTTTGAGTTGTTGTTCCTATGATTTGGACTTTGTTTTGGAAAGGATTCTCAATATTGTTGTCGTAACAATATTCTTGGAACCAAGTAAAGAATCTTATGTTTTGCCTAATGTTTGTCATATGACCATAATAGGTTTCCCTAATCTGGTCTCTTTGTGATTTTGGAAAGGTTGTCATGAACCATTCTCTTTGGGTTTGAAATTCTTGGATAATTGTGTTGAGTTGGGACTCGTAATCCTTCATCTCCGAATAGGATGGAGAAGGATGGTCCGAGTATGCTCTAGGTATGGTAGGATCCCAATCTACCCAACTCTCGGATGGAATTGGTGGCCTATCTCTACCTGGGTCTGTGTCTAAGTTTGACTGTTCTGACTTGATGCTTGATACTGAGGGTCTTGCAGAAAGGATTTCTTCTATCCTAACTCTAGGTTCCCTCATTGAGTTGAATCTGATAAGAACATTCCCATCAGATTGTTCCTCAATTCGTGAGATCTGGGTGTTCCTGATCTCTTTTGGAGGTTGGATTCTGACAAGTTCCTAGTCATCTGGAAATGTCAGATCTGACCATTTGATGAGTTTGGGGGTCATGCTATTCGCATGTTGACCGTTTGTTTCTAGGAGAAGTGTTTCTCCTGGTTGGGTAACTCTTCTGGCTTTAGAATTTGGGGTGGTCGACATGACCTTGTAGTAAATCCTATATACTAAAGTGATCCCTCTCATTTTGTCTTTGACTTCTAAGTTCTTTGTTTGGATATTGAGTGTCAACACATCTAAGATGTGTTGATCTTGAAGGTCTACTGAGAAGTTTGGATAACAGTTGAAATATATTGGACCATTAGCCAGATTTGAATGAATTATTGACAATAAAAAGTTTGAAAATCTAAGATGCCGAGCATCTCTAAGACATAATTCTATCCTAGCCTTAATTCTAGTGATATCAGCTCTAATCACTAGTCCTATGGGAAAGCTTTAACCTATTTTCCCTGATTAGTACACTTTCAGTCCCCGGATTGGGTAGCACATATTGTTCAGCCCGGATTAGGTAGCACTGGTTGCCTACACCAGATTGGATAGTACTTAATGCCTCTGCTTTCTTGCCTTAACTTACCCTGTTGCCCCTCCTTGGGTTTTAGTTTGGCTTTACCTTGGCTTTCTGGCCTTTGGCACACTATCTTTAAAACATCAGCAGTATAAGCGTACTACCTTTAAAACACCAACAGTACTAAGCGAACTACCTTTAAAACACCAGCAGTACTAAGCGAACTACCTTTAAAACACCAGCAGTTTCCTCAGTGTACAGACCAGTTATGGTCGGCTAAAACCTACTTCTAGGATTTAGTAACTATCCTTGAATTCACTAAAATCTTAGTAGAATAAAACTACTATGTCAATTCGTCATGCCAGTCTTTGGCTCTGATATAAATATTAAGGTTTTATATAATATTTATTTTTTAATTTGAATCTTAAATTTTAATTTAATTTTAAAAATATCATTTTAAGTTAAATTAAATTTTGATTTTAATTATAAGAAATTCATAATATTTTTATAATTAAAGTACCTCAAATATAATTTAAATGAACTTAAAATTTTAAATCAATTAATCAAATCTAAACAGTTTTAAACTGACAAACTACTTTTTTTTTGAAATTTTCAAACTTTTCATAATATAAATTTTTTTAACATTTAAAAAATTTTATTTTTTTAGATTATAGTTTGAATTTTTTTGTTGCAAGATTTTTAATTGAAATATTTTTAATTTTTAAATTTTTTGGTAAAATTTAAATTAAATTACGTTAAAAAATTTAAATTTAAAATTAAAACAAACATAATCTAAACTTTTTATATTTATTTTTTAAAAATATTTAAATTTTTTAGTTTTTTATTTAAAAATTTTAATTTCTCAAACAAGGTGTTTACATATTTATGACTTTTCATAAATAATAAATCTCGCAGTTCAAGTAACCTACCAAATTTTGCGTCCAGGTACACATATTTTTATGCCAGTAATATAAAAATATAAAAAAAGGGAAAAAATATAGTACAGAAAGACCTGCCAATTGCCAAATTCTAGGTAGGTGGCGTTGATCTAACACGTATGGCCTTCATTGGATACACGCTCAATTATTATCCCCGACGACGTCCTTTATCCTGTCCCATATTAGAGCGTGCCATTAATTGCCTCTGGGCCCCACTCAGCTCGCCGGCGTATCCTCCACTCGACTTACACGTACGAGACACGTCCCAAACGATCCAACCACCCAGGTGGTGACGCGTACCCCACCCTATCCGGAGATCCGACGGTTCAGAACTCATTACCGTGTTCTCCCATTCAGGGGTTCACGTTTTGTCTTTATTTCTTGAATGCCCCCCCCAGTGGATGTTGACTTTGACATCCCTATACTCTCGCATATTTTTCTTTGGTCCTTGTTGAATCTTTATTTATTGTTGCCAACACCCTCTAGTAATAAGTTATGAACATCCAATTATCCATCACATTTGGTCAAGTAGCATTTACATTAAATCTTTTTACTAAAATATCATGTGAATTTATTGATATAAAATTTAAAATTCAGAAAGATTAATTATTCGTTATATGATTACGTAAATTTAAATTAATTTTCATGAAATAAATAAATAATATGGTAAGTTTGCATAAAATTTTATTTTTTTTTGTTAGTTATAATTTAATCACGCAATAACCATTAGATATGAAGCTAAAAAAACCTTACGAAAAGAATTATATTTTTGAGTAAATATCATTTAAAATTTAAAATTTTATTCTCTTTTTAATTAAATCTTTATTTTTAAAGTATATTCAAATAAACCTTGACATTTTAATTTTGTTCAAATAAAACTCTATTAAAAATTTTAAATATTAAAAATATTTAAATTAAAGATATTTTATAATGAATTTTAACTTGTAATTTTTTACAAATATAAAAAATATTCAAGTTATCATCATAAAAAAATTTAAAAATTTTTTAGCACTGAAAATATTTTTTAAAAAAGTACTATCAAAAATTTAAAAATTCATAAAAAAATAGCTGGTTAATTGAATTTTTTTTTAAAATTTTGAGAGATAAAATCAAAACTAAGTGTAGAATCTATTTACTTACTTTTTATCCATTTCAATAATGAAAAAATCATTAAATTTTTATAATGATTTTGAGACAAGATTCAATTTGAATAAAATTAATAAATCAAGATTTGTTTGGATACGTTTTGAAAGTTAGGATTTAATTGAAGAGAAAAAGTAAAATTTAGGATTTTAAATGATATTTATTTTATATTTTTTTATAAAATATAAGAAATCTTAATGTTACGATGAAAACATTATTTGACTTCATTAACATAAGTTGTATCCAAAACATTTTCTGATGCAAAATATTATAATATTAACAAATTAATGATCAATCTACAGTAATGGCAACATATTCTGTATTTTTGTGTCATATAATCTTGCAAAAGTAATTTTAATTTCATCTTATATATAGATTAAAATTTTTTATTAATCTGAATTGTGTTAAATTTTTTTAAAAATAATGATACGTGATAATTTAATAATATAATTTTATTTTTAATTTATATTAATATAATAAATCGTAAAAAATCAACTCAAATCAAACTTTAGGACAAACACACATTTATAAATGTAGGTAAAAATTGGTACGAATTTTTTTTTTTACATAAATTTGATCTAATTTTTGGTGTAATTATGTTGTGAATTTTATAAGCTTTTGAATGATTTTAATACAATCTACAAAGAATCAATGTTGCTTGCACTAGTGAAACATCTTTGATTTCATTCAATTATTGAAGATTAAAGAATGATTGAATGAAATAATTGTTTCCAAATCATCATTATAATAATAATTTTTTTTTTAAAAAAAATATGATGTTGCTTTTGATATCTTACCAATAATGAATTGTTTCTTTAAAAGATATCCCTAATGTTGTTCCTACACAAAGTCAAAGTTGTGATCAATTTACACTTTGATTGTCATAAAGATTTATTTGCGTTATTTAATTTGTATGGTTTTATATAAATGAGACTTTATATTTTCAAATAAATTTACTTTTAAAATTCAATGGGTTACCTTAGTTCTGAAGGAAACATTTACCAAACCATAACTAATCCAAGTTAGTGACTTAAATAGAATGGCGTAATGACATTATGTTAATGATAAATGTGGGTCAATGCCGGATGCGCATAAATTTATATTGTAAAAATATAGTTGGATAAATATAAAAAATTTTATATTTTGCACAAATTTTATTTTTAATTTTATTATTTTTAATTGTATGTTTAAAGTTTTAATTTGAGATTAACTCAAATAATTTTGTAAAATTAGTCATATTTTTATTATTAAAATATCTATAAAATGATTTAAATAAATTTTATACTTCACTTGAAATCCATCTTCAAATTTGAATAATTTTTTATTTATAAGTTATTTATTATTTTTAAAATTTTTAATAATATAAAATTAACATTAATATTTTTAACTCTCAATTTTTTTTAATTTTTTACTATGATAATTTAAATTTTTATGCAGAATTTTAAGTCAAATTTTATTATATAAAATATTTAGTTTAATTATCTCAAAATTTTATTTTTTTGCAGAGTTTAAATTGGCTGGAAAGTTTGAATGCATAATTTTAAAAATTGAAACAACAAAGTTTAAATTATATATCTATTTTTTTTTTATATTTCTCAAAATATTTCTATAATCTATCATTTTAACACCAATTTTATGTTGAAAAAATTGACACTATTAATGAATCATGCCATGAAATTATTAATTTATAATTAATTATTTTATTATAAATTTATAAGTGACAATAAACATATGTTGAAACAAAAATTATCAACTAATTAGCTTCATATAATTTTTTTAAAAAATAGCAATAATGTTATAGAAAATAAACTTGTTTGTGGTATCATATTGGATAACAAAATAAATAATAATATTTAAAAACTTTTTAAATATTTAAAAATAGAATCATTTACGAATTTAAACTGTATTGTGCATAGGAAGTTACAATGAATAGTAAAAATTTGAATGGTAAAATTATTTATTTTTTAAGTTAATATAATAAATTATAAAAATTATTTTTATTTTTATTATAAAATCGACGTAAATCATATTATTAGAAAATGCTAATCTTTTAGTAAAATAAGTATTAACTAATTTTTATATTTTATTATATTAATTATATTTTTCTTTCATATTTATAGATTAATCAGAATAAATTTTATATGAAAATAACATATTTATAAAAAATTAAAAATAATATATTTAATAGTTTGTAGTGCAAACAAACAAGGGGGGTCATTGGGTAAATATCGGAACATAGAGGGAGCATGGACCGCTCCGTACACAGGACAAAACAAAATTCTTAGAGACGAAAAAGGAGAAAATATCATAAAACAAAAGGAAGAACAGCAGCCGTCGCCGTTTAGCTGCCTTCAGACCATGGGAGGAAAACCAACCAACGGCATGCGCCCTCTCTCTCTCCCTCTAATCCTAACAAAAGAATAAACTAACCTCTCTCTCTCTCTCTCTCTCTCTCTTCTCTTTATAAAAAGTGAGTAGAGTCTCTTAAGTTGCAACGAAAAAGAGAACAAGAAATGGCAGAATCCGTGGAGCTACCGAGTAGGTTAGCAATCCTTCCATTCAGGAACAAGGTCCTCTTGCCCGGCGCCATTATTCGAATTCGTTGCACGTCTCATAGCAGGTGACTCTTTTGAATTTTTCCTCTCTTCTCTTCTTTGTTTCCCGGCAAAATCATGTTTCCTCACCGATTTTGTTTCTTTTAGTTTTAGTTCTTTGAGGTTAGGATTAAGATCAGTTCCGTTTTGTTTTTGAAGCTGAAAGGAAATTTTTCACACTTTCAGAAGTTTTACCTTTTTGTGTTTTAGCTCGATATGAACATAGGATTGAAAATAGTGATTCTGCTGATCTTTTACGAGAAAACCGAAAGTAGAATGTGGTCAAATGAGCGCTACGGTTTAATTCATGTTTTGCATCATGTCAGTGGTCGATTTAATTGTTTGTGTCCAATTGACAGCATCAGTGCTTAATTCTGTTTGAATTACTCTATTTTAATTTTCTTTTCTTGATATAATATTTTATTATGTTATCTTGTTCTTCCAGCTTGTTGGGCATTAATCAAGTTATTTGTTTTAGTTTTTGTGTCTAATTTTAAAATTGATAAAAATGGTGCTTTGCTTAATGCAGTGTGACATTGGTGGAGCAAGAGCTATGGCAGAGAGAAGAGAAGGGACTAATTGGAATTCTACCTGTTCGAGATGCTGCTGAGACAACTTCAGTTGGCTCAGTGCTATCTCCAGGTATCCATGAGTTAAGTTTGGGTTGCATGTGTTTAATGGCATGCCTGAATCCAAATGATAATTTATTTGCAGATTCTTATATTATTTTGTTCACTTAGGGGCAGCAAGTGATTCTGGAGAGCGTAGTGCAAAAAATCATGTTGGTATATCAGATGCTCACAAGCAGGATGGCAAGCAGGAAGTTATTCATTGGCATAACAGGTACTGTCAAACTAGCATCTATCAGTTGCTATGTAGTGTTTAGAAAATGTATGGAAGCGGAGTAAGTGTCTTCTCTTAGTTGTTTGGAGCCTTGGGATGAGGTAGTTGTCTACTTTGTACTGATATTTTTCCTGAATATCTTAGGGGAGTGGCAGCACGTGCTTTGCATCTGTCAAGGGGGGTGGAGAAACCAAGTGGAAGAGTGACCTATATTGTTGTCCTTGAAGGTTTGTGCAGATTTAGCGTCCAGGACCTTAGCACGAGAGGGATATACTCCACTGCACGGATATCTTCCCTTGAGATGACAAAGTCGGGTAAGTTGTCTATCAACATTCTTTTTTCAAAATATGTGGTTGTAAGTTTTTATAGAGCAAATAATATTATTTTCTGCGTGATTTATGATATTAAGATTAAACAAAAAGAATCTTGGTTCCGTGCTATCCTTTCTCTGGGCTAAATGATAAGTTATAATCTTGTGACATTTTAACTCTGATCTAATCCTATCTTTAACATATGAGCGAGATGTACTTGTATGCAATCCTAGTTTATCATTGATTAGAATTCTTTTTAATTCAGCTCAAATTTCACTTAATCTTAACTGTCTTAATTGCAAACCTGTTGGTCTGTGTATCCTTTTCGTTCATCGATTAACATGCTGAATCCAGAACCATGTTGTCTCTATGGCAAGTTTTTGTTGAACTTCTCTCTCTCTCTCTCTCCACCCTCCTGAAAAGTCTGATGTTTTTTCCAACTTGTTTTATGCCATGACATATAGCAGATTTAACAGGGTGTTTTATGCACTCTGAACATAGAAATACATAAGTAAAATTTTTAGTTACAGCTGCATGATGATGAAAGTGCCTTTCTTCCGTTTGGCTCTGTAGAAAGACTGGTTTCCTACTTTTTAAGTAATTCACATGGTTTAGGTAACAATATGTCACTGCTTATATTGTGTTATCTGCGAAAATTGCGTTTGAATTACGAACTTTAATATCTGACCGATAAGGAACAGAAAACTGCTTAGTTTGTAAAATTAGTTTGATGTATAGCCATTTATCATGAATAGCTCTTGGAGCAACTAGTAGATTGTTTGAGATTTTATTCTATTGCTTATCATAGATGGAATTGTCATTTTCAGAAACTTCTAAATGGTATTTATGAGTCTACCATGATATTACCACTGATAGGCTTCATCCTCATCTATCTCTATGCTGAGTTGGTACGATTTGTCTGATTTTACTTAGAGATGGAGCAAGTTGAGCAAGATCCAGATTACATACTTTTGTCACGCCAGTTCAAAACAACTGCCATGGAGCTGGTTTCTGTGCTTGAGCAGGTAATACTGGTGAAATCAGAAATTGATCTTTAGACTTACGAGTCCTTCTTCTCTCTCTCTCAAATTTATTGTAAATGCCCAGGGTTACTGCAATATAATTTTGTTAATGGACTTCTGAAGCAGTATTGTACATGTTTGGTATGTTTCTTTGACTTGTGGAGTTTATACAAAGTTAGAAACATTTATCAATTAGTCAATGTTTTCATGATTATGCAGATGCATTTGCTTGTGTTCTGAGTTGTTTTCTAGTTTCTTGGGAAATAATGAGGTTGACCGTCCTTGGTTGATAATCAAAGGTTTCTCTTGTTATCTAATTCTGTAGATTTATGAATAGCATGGTATTGAACTGCTGTTAGAATTTCTTTAAACACTGTATTTGATTCAAGAATCTTTTATTAGTTTCTTGGGGGAAGTGTTAGCTTATTCATAATGGTATGATCTTTTTAAGTGTTTTGTCATATCAATAATTACATGAATTCTTTTTTCAGAAGCAAAAGACTGGTGGAAGAACAAAAGTCCTTTTAGAGACAGTTCCTGTTCACAAGTTGGCAGATATATTTGTTGCTAGCTTTGAAATGAGCTTTGAGGAGCAGCTGTCTATGCTGGATTCAGTTGACCTTAAAGTAAGACTCTCGAAAGCTACCGAGTTAGTTGACAGGCATTTACAGGTAGTTTAGTCATTTGTTAATGGTTAAGATATGATCATCTTGTTCTGTCTGTGGCCTCCATGACATCATGTTGATGTTCTTGTGACAGTCAATACGTGTGGCTGAGAAGATCACACAGAAGGTTGAGGGGCAGTTGTCAAAATCACAAAAGGAGTTCCTCTTGCGCCAGCAGGTTAGCTCTTTTGCATCAATAGAAGATTTTTCTGACATGTAACATACAAAGAACAATTTATATAAGATGATATCTTTTTTGTCTTTTGTTTTTTGAGGGTGTTAGTCTTTCTTCATTTTTCTCCTTCACATTAATTAAATGGACGATGCTTTCTATGGCAGTTACTGAAAGCCAAGAGGTTAAGTTTTTTGACCATGTCATAACAATTAATGTGGATATGGATAGGTTGGGTTTTGCATTGTATAACACTTGGTAATTTGTAAAGCACATTGGCTGTGACTGGGAATGAAGAAAATACTTAAGGATATTAGTTTTAGTAGTTGTAATTTGATAGGGACCTTCTGTCATTTGAAATGTGAAGCAGTCAGATCCTCTTACTTTCAAAGAACTGTTCTGGCGATTTTTCATTACTAGACAATTGGCTGCTAAAAAGCATCTAATTGAACTTTTACAGGGATTCTATTGTTCCTGCAGTTAATTCCTATTATGATATTTCATGTTTGAGATGTATTCCAGATGAGGGCTATAAAAGAGGAGCTGGGTGACAATGATGATGATGAAGATGATGTTGCTGCCCTGGAAAGAAAGATGCAGAGTGCAGGAATGCCTTCAAACATCTGGAAGCATGCACAGAGGGAGTTGAGGTATTGTTTTGAGGAGAATTAATAATTTTAAATAGTAAACTATATTCATGTTGTATTTATTGTTGTTGCTAAGGAGATAACCTCCTCCCTTTTCTTTCTTTCCTCTTCTTTTGTTGAAAGCGGTTTCAAGTTGACGTCCTTATGTGGTTAAGAAGCATTGCTATAGACATATTGTAGTGGAATGCGATGGCTAATAACCTCTATTATGTTGGCACAGTTATGGTGGTTCTTAAAAAGTTATAGTTGATGGATAATTTATGCTGATTGTTTCAAGAGTTTCGCTATGTCTCTTTGCTGCTTGGTTTTATAAGTGAGCCTCGAAATATCATAAAGGAGAAACAATCTCCGAATAACCTGCATATATGGATTCAGCCCCTTGGCACCTTTTAAATGAATTTCTTATTATTCATCAAAAAGGAGTGGAAAAAACTTTTTGTTATTCACAAAGGAGAATAAAAACTTAATTGACGAGAGAACCTGCTCCCATCTGGCAAATGCACTCTTCCACAAAATTTTGCTGATATCATGACCGTTATTGCTTGCTGCTTTCAGTGCCTAATTATTTGGAGGAGTCTCATTTTCTGGAATATAATTCTATTGATTTCTGATGTTAATTATCATTTTTCTTTTGTGTTTTCTCTCTGTTGTAGGAGGCTTAAGAAGATGCAACCTCAGCAACCGGGATATAGCAGTTCACGTGTGTACTTGGAGCTTCTGGCTGATCTGCCATGGCAGAAGACAAGTGAAGAGCATGAATTTGATCTAAAATCTGCAAAAGAATGTCTTGACAATGACCATTATGGTTTAGTCAAGATCAAGCAACGGATTATTGAATATCTGGCTGTTCGCAAGGTTCACCAGTGTTCTATCTCTTGATCCCTTAATTTTCTAAGTTGACTTTGATGTTTATGTAGATTGATGTTAACTGCAGCTAAAACCAGATGCAAGAGGCCCAGTTTTATGCTTTGTTGGCCCACCAGGTGTTGGGAAGACATCTCTAGCATCATCTATTGCTGCTGCTTTGGGCAGAAAATTTATTCGCATATCTCTTGGTGGCGTTAAGGATGAGGCTGACATTAGAGGGCACAGGAGGACATACATTGGAAGTATGCCAGGGCGTCTAATTGATGGATTAAAGGTAGGAAATGCTCCAACGGATAGACCATTATCTTTGGAATCTTCTGGTCTGATTTTTTTGGTAACAATAATTGTCAATTGGGACCATACTCCTTCGCTTTAGGACAATGTCCAATGTAGTTACTTTTTACTATCAGATAAAATTGTCATGATGAGGAATTTGTTTCGTTCTTATTTAAAGAATCTTTATGCTCAGCTGGATCTTTTCATGAGGTCTTTATCTTATTTGATGTCATGTTCACTGTTGCAATTTCATGCACTTTGTCTTAACAATTTCTATGTCCAAAAACTTCGTCACCATTATTAATTTAGACTCTTATTTCTCTAAATCTGTTGGCTGTAAGCATTTTTAGTTTTCTAATAGCATTTGTTTTCCTGATTCCTTGGTCATTGTAAATTTTGATTGGACCAATCCATTTGTTTGTTTATTTCTTCTTCTCCTGACATTTTTCGAGTTGTGCATGCATTGCTGGCGATATTGGTTCTGTTGCTTTACGTGATCATTGTCCTTACTGTGCCAGTTTATGTGGTATGACGTGAGGAAGATGATGATGCCTGTTTGTTTTACATCTTCTTTGGACCCTTGGTTGCAATCTGACTTAAATTAAGTTCGTAAGTAGTGTGTAATAATTTCTGACCAAGTTGCATGATTGAATTTTGTTTGAAAATTTCTGAAATTATGACGATGGCCTAAATTCTTAGGCTGAATGCTGCATATGTTCATTATGTTTCATGTAATGTTAATTTCTGATTTTTTTGTTACTCAGTGTTTGTTGTATTTTGAATTTTAGAGGGTAGGAGTTTGCAATCCAGTCATGCTGCTGGATGAAATTGACAAGACGGGTTCTGATGTGCGCGGGGATCCAGCATCTGCTCTGCTGGAGGTTCTTGACCCTGAGCAGAATAAAACTTTTAATGATCAGTATCCTACTTTTTCTAGATTTTTTTCCAGTGTGTTGCTTCTGATTAAGCCTGGCCATATGTATATACACACCTACACATATATTGTGAGTGATTCCTTAATTGGGGTATATAGCTATTTGAATGTTCCTTTTGATCTTTCAAAGGTTGTTTTTGTAGCAACTGCTAATAGGGTGCAGCCTATTCCTCCTGCACTCTTAGACAGGATGGAAGTCATTGAACTGCCTGGTTATACACCTGAAGAAAAGCTCAAGATAGCGATGCGACATTTGATTCCTCGAGTTCTGGATCAACATGGATTGAGTTCTGAGTTCCTTCAAATTCCAGAGGTAGTCAACTTGTTACAAAGAACTGGTATAATCATTTTAGTTAACTATAATTAAGAAACAGAAATGTATACTTTTGACTTATCAGAGTATTTAAAAGACATACACTTGCTTAATTGATATTCATGGATGCTGCTTTTTGCAAGATGAGTAAAGCTGCAATCTTTCTTAAATCTTGTTGCAAGATGTGTTTCAAATATATGTAGCTATTCATATATCAAATTGTTGATGGCAAAATGATTCAACACCTGGGTTTTCTGCTAATATCTGGTCATTGCGACTTAATCAAGTTGAGTTGCAATAACTTTTGTTACACCTGTGGCTTGAATTGGTGAAGATCAGTTTTCTGCCTTTTATATTAAGTTCAGCGAGTTCCTTGACAGCTAAGGGCACCAATGAAAATGGTGTTATATATTGGAGGACTTTGTTGGCTACTCCATGCATTCCTTTCGTCCCCAAATCCTGTGAATTGTTGGAGGCATTATTAGTTTCCAGTCTCTTCTCTCTTTATTATGAAGGTTAATGTGCTTATATAACAGCTTGCTCCCCAAGTCCAATGAATTATTGGAGACATTAGTGTCCAGCTTCATCTGTCGTATTTTGAAGCACATGTGCTTGTATTTGCCGATATGGGACATAATTCTAATTGACGTTTAAAAATTTAGTTATGTACTTCTCCCAAATGGGTTCAATTGTGCCCTCACCCAAGAAGCAAAGATCCATTTTTCTTTCTGATTCCCTTTTTGTTAGAATGAGCTTTTAGAATCAAATGACTCAATGAGAGATGAGTAGGAATTGGTAATGACCTCAATTTTGACTTTTAGGTACTACCATTTCTCATGGGTTATTTCCTCTGTTATGATCTTTTTATTGCAATATATGCATATGATACCTTTCCTTTGTATAGGCTGTGGTGAAGCTTGTTATCCAAAGATACACGAGAGAGGCTGGTGTTCGGAATTTGGAGAGGAACTTGGCTGCATTAGCTCGAGCAGCAGCAGTAAGAGTTGCGGAGCAAGAACAAGCTGTCCCATTGTGCAAAGATGTGCAGAGGCTTACTTCACCACTATTAGACAGCAGACTTGCAGAGGGAGCTGAAGTGGAAATGGAAGTTATTCCTGTGGGTGTAAATAATCATGAAATGTCCAACACTTTCAGGACAGTGTCGACTTTGGTTGTGGATGAGGCCATGCTGGAGAAAATATTGGGGGTAATACTTATTCTAAGTTAATCTTTTTTCTTTTCCTGGGCATTTCATGTTTAACTTTTATGCCACAAGTTTGTATTATGGTTTGCACCTGCAATGCAAAGCAGATTCATCTGGTCCTTACCCACTGTTGTCTGTTTATAGCTTCTTATTGAATAATTTGTGGTTGGCCAATAGAAACTGCATGTAGTGGGGGTAAGTTTGTTTCTTTGCAACTTCATTTCAAGGGGCTGATCTTGCTTCATGATTCAGCGCTTCCATGGTGGGCCTGTGCGGAGGTTCATTAAATTTAGATAACTCACCAGTAACATATTTTTGCATGAGGACTCTCATTTAGGGGCTGCGCATAATTAGTAGTTGATAGGTTTTTGGCCTAATATAATCCAGAATATGCAGTAAATGACAAGAATTCATTCTGGTACTTGATAAAAGATTGCACCTTTGATCTAATAGGTTTGAAACGAAAAGATCATCCAATGAATTGAAGGCATGTTAGCGAATAGTTTATTATTATATGTAGGATACATCGGGCACTGGTTTTGTCGTTTAAGTTGGTAGTTGTAGGCTGAGTTCGTCGTAATTTATAACAGATGTAAGGTTTTTTGTTCATGCTGTAATGCAGCCCCCAAAATTTGATGATAGAGAAGCTGCTGATCGAGTGGCAACTCCTGGAGTATCTGTGGGACTTGTTTGGACCACAGTTGGTGGGGAGGTCCAGTTTGTTGAGGCTACAGCTATGGTGGGAAAGGGTGAGTTACATCTCACTGGGCAACTTGGTGATGTTATCAAGGAATCAGCACAGATAGCATTGACTTGGGTAAGCTGTATTTCTGAATTAGTTGCATCTTGTATTAATTTTTAAATTCCATGTCTTTGTCATGAAAACAATTAGCCTTTAGTGTTGGTGGTCCTACTATAAGTCTCTTAGAATTAGTGTTAGTGTTGGGGGTGGAACCACTGTTTGTATTACGTACGGATAGATGGCGGATGCTGTTAAGGTCTTGGGTAACCGGTAAATATGATGTGAATGGGATAATGCTAGTTGAGTTCCTTGAATTCTTGCTATGTAATTAACTGACTAATTGTACAGGGCAGCACTCCCTTGGGGTTCAATTTATACAATTTTGATCTTTTATTTCTGATAAAAAATAAAAAATAAAAAAGGACTCTTTTTAAATTTTCTTTGGTTGTTTGTCTGTACGTGGTGTAATTTGCTTGCTGATATGTAACCGCTGAATATTATCATCCTTAGATGTTGTCTTTCACAATAGTTTGTCATAGAAGTTTATGTGAAGTAATTACTTAGTTTTATTTATTGTAGTGGTCTCTTGTAAAACTTTCCTGTAGTATTTGCCTAACCTATTTTTCTCTTGCTTCATCATTGTACCATGACCTTCTCTAGGTGTTTTGTTGTTTTCATTTTTTGGAGCTAACCCCAATCCTTACTAATGCAGAAAAAAGTGATATTCCTTTCAAATATGAATGTAATCTCTTGAAATGCTCAGGAAAGGGATATCCCTTTAATATACTGTTGATTCTTCTGTGACATTATTTATCGAAGGTTCAGAAATTAAGCTGCTGGCACTAGTAAACTTGATGCTTGCTTGATCATTTTGGTGTACTCATCTTCTTTGCCCATGACATCATGCTTGTTCAGAGACAAGTTGTTAGATATGATTAATGAGAGAACCTGTCATTCATCGGGTCCTCTGGGTTGCTTTTTTCTTGGTATTTTAGTCAATTAAAAATCATAAATTGCCATTGAAGTACCCCCTTATTCAGAAAAGAAAAAACTTTCCCAAGTCACTTTTTGGAGAGTATCCTGGCAGTATGTCCTCGCATTTCATGTGTGGAACATTTATAGTAAGGTAGATGAGATATTTATGCTTGACAACTATTTGTGCTTTTTTTTTGAGATTAATTCAGGTTTTTAAATCTGGTGGTAGAACTGTTTTCTCATGTTTATCATTTGTGGTTGGAAATGTGTCCCTGCACCAGCATATTTGCTGTCTGATTGTGAAATATACTCATGGAGCAAGATGTTCTGCCAGAAAGCATCTAATTCTACATTTATGGAGTACTTGCTGTGGAAGTATTAATGTTAAATAGTTTCAACATTTTCAGGTAAGAGCTCGTGCAGCAGATCTCAAGTTGGCAGCTGCTGAGGATATGAATCTCCTGGAGGGTCGGGATATTCACATACATTTCCCTGCTGGGGCTGTTCCCAAGGATGGGCCTTCTGCTGGCGTGACTCTGGTAACAGCTCTAGTTTCATTATTCAGTCAGACAAAAGTGAGAGCAGATACAGCAATGACTGGTGAGATGACTCTGAGGGGTCTTGTACTACCTGTTGGTGGTATCAAAGATAAGGTACCTTCAGTCCAATTTCTTGAGCTTGTCTGTTCTCTTTTTGTAATAATCAGAGAAAAAATGTCATTAAGTTTGCCAATCCTGTTGGTTTCCTTAAACTAGATGGTTATCTTCCTTGGATTTAATTTTTCAAATCTTGTGCTAAATGACTTGGATGATTGTTATTTCTTGCATTTGAAAAACTGAGAATGCCGTTCTTAAGAAGTGGCATGCAATCTTTTTGGGTATGCAATAAAGTTTATGGATCAAGGCTCTTTTAGAATTGGTCTTAAACTTCAGTAAATCTTGACTTGCACTTGTGTTGGATCCATAAACATGACCATCATCAGTGGTATATATTGCTCCATGCTACAGAAAGGAAAAGTTTTTCATGTTAAATTCTTGGATTTGCAATGTGCAGATATTGGCAGCACACCGTCATGGTATCAAGAGAGTTATTCTGCCCGAGAGAAATTTGAAAGACTTGGTTGAAGTACCAGCAGCTGTGCTTTCTGGTCTAGAGGTAATGTTGTTATTGTACAGAAAATTGATAGCTCAAAGTTTACATTTTAAACTGAAATGTGCTTGATGCGGAACAGCACTAACCTTATCGTTTTCCCATAACTGATCCACACCAAACATTGTAATGTGGCTTTCCTATTGATTTGCCATAGTTCTGCATAAACCATGTTGGGAAGCAGTCCTGGGGGTTGGGCTTGTTTTGGGAACCGAATAGCTTCATCTGTTTGAATTTTACCTTCCTTTTGCATAAATTATGTCAAGATGAAACATGAATTATGGTTTGCAATTTTGTTGTGGGCTTTTGTTTGAGCCATTTGTTGAAGTCTTCCATCTTCACAGCTCCCGACTTTATAATGTCTAGATGAAGTAAATATTGGCAGTTTCTTCACTGGACTGTTCTGTTGGGTCCTGTTCTTGCAATGTGAGACATTCCTGTGAAGTGCAACTGATTTCTAGTTTCAATCCATCCTTGTTTGCCAGATTGTACTAGCCAAGCGGATGGAAGATGTGCTTGAGCAGGCCTTTGAAGGGGGCTGCCCTTGGAGACTGCACTCAAGATTATGACAAGGGCATCAAAGCATGTCTGTCTATCTAATGGCTGAGATCCTGATTATACAGCTGGTCTCCACATCATCGGGCACACAGCTTTCAATTACTCTTCAGTGGCTGCCTTTTACATTCTGAGTTCCAAGAAGTTGCCAGTGGGTTCAACTGGTCATGTGCCAGTGGAGAAAGGACCACTCAACCAGTTGGAATAGGAATCTGTTCATGTGGATCCCTTTTTAACGCCTGACATGTATTATTTCTTGTCGAGCTGTTTTTTACTGAGGGAAGACATCTACTTCCAACCTAATTTCTTCGTTTCATTCCATTTTTCTTTTTGAATTCTTTTCTTGGTGTATAATCATGTACTAACTTTCCAATGTGTATAAATTATTTTGAGCGAGGGAATGCTTACAATTCGATCAATGAGATTTTTCAATGTAAGTTATCTTCCTCTTAACCTTTGAGACTTTTCATTGATTTGGCAATCTGTTGTTCTTTTCCTGTTAACTTAATTGTTTAATAGTTACTGGTGCATGCTTCCCAGGAGAAACTTGAGGGGAACTTTTTTCTAATTTAGCTGGTTTGGAATGTTAATGATGTTAGATAAAATTTAAGAACTGTTATATTTTTTGTTTTCATGTGTTAAATTTCTTATGGTGTGAGGGATTGTAAAATGGGCACTGCAAAAACGAAGTTTGTTGGGGGTCATCAATCGTCAACCATTCCATCTTCTAATTTTCAGAAGACAGTGTAAGGAGACAAAATTTTGTTGAACTCTAATCTCCAGTGAATTTATCATTTTTGCTGCTCCAAATGATGGTGAGCTCAAGTTGAATGTCGCTGGGGGGTGTCAAATGGACAAAGTCACTTTCATTCTCTCCTTTTTCATTCTGTTTAAAAGTAAAAGAGAAAATTCTGTATCATATAAGGCCTCTTACACTTCCATCAATTAGAGATGCTTCTGCCAAATGAATAGAGTTTTAACTTGATAAGCAACTACCTAAAGTCAAAACATTTAAACTTTATTGTGAAATGGCCATCCCCAACACAAAAATCAAATCTAAAATTTAATTTGAATTGCTTAATCATGAACCAAAGTTCCTCAAGAAAATGACAACTTCCTCCGGCAGAAAACAGTTTTTTTTTTTTTCCCGTTCTGTGTAAGGTGGGCCACAGCTTCCATGATCATCAACATTGATCACTGATCATAATCATAGAACTCCAACATATTCAAAAAACAGGCTACCCAACACCGACGACTAAAATCAATGGAACTCAGCCAAGCCTCAAAGTCATAGTGCATTGAAGTATTTTAAATACAATTCAAAGTAACATAAACTGATAGCAAATTGCTCAAAGAACTGGCATTTCCATTGCGATACAAAACCACTAATGTCATAAACTCATTGATAATAACACCGAGCAAAGACATCAGGTTTCTGTTTCTGTAGAATTTATTTTTGACATACGAAAATTCTGGGAAGATATCTTGACAGATCTAAGCAAGTTTGCTGATTATAGATCGAATTCGACAATCGGTAAAATGCAAAATGGGAAGCTCAGTAAAACTATAGGCAAATAATGCATGCGCATTAGCCTGAGAGAGCAGAGTTGAGGGCACTGTGAACATCAACTCCAACCTGGGCTTCAGCTTTCTCCAAGTCAGTTGTAGCTGAACTGAGCTTCTGTGTGAACTCTGCAAGCCCCTTCTGGACCAGACTAGGGTCAATCTGGTCAAGTGGCACAGCCTCAACGGCTATTATATCAGCAACTGAGTTTGCATGAATGAACGCAAACCCACTGCTAAGAAAATACTTTGTGATATCATTCCCTTCGTGCACTGACAGGATCCCAGGTTTCAGTTCAGCAATTGTAGGCACATGTCCGGGCAAAACACCCATTTGCCCGGTTGTTGCTGGAACTATGACCATGTCAACCTGAAACAAATCAAATCAAAAGTTAAGACTATGTGATCTGCATTCCGCAAAAAGAAGTCCCCCGAATGAAGTTTCCAATTAACAGATGAAAAGGTTGGAAAAGGCATTGTAAAGAAATGTCCTAAGAGAAACAACAGAACATAGTTCATCTTCTAGAACTCATTGCATAAGTAGCCGTTGAAGATTGACAAAAGGTGATTACGTAGGCATGAGAAAAGTTGAGTCAATTTCTATAGCTGCCGAAATTACAAAAGAGAATAAACATGGAGCAACAAATATCTGTCCATCCTGCTTTACAGTCAACAGACTTCTAACTTTATCGTACATGATAATTTACAACCAATTGGTGGATTTCAGCTGCAGAAGGCCTCTGCCACATTTGAAGGTACTACTTCAATTTCTGTTTGATTTTATTCATCTGCAGAATTCAAAACTTGGTTAAAGATGAGTATAATGTAGATTGAAGGATTACTCCCACTGCTTGCATCAACATTCTACTGGATATATGTATGGTTTCCTGTGTCTGCATGTGCATAAATGTGTATTTATCTATTAACAAAAGAATTTCAGAGACTACCTTAACATTGAACAACAGAGTTATTTAAACACATGATTGCTTTTTGAAGCTACTTACAGGTCCCCTACTACTCTTCCACCCTATCTCTGCTTGGACTATGAAATATCTAAAGCTTTTGCCCTCCATTAAACAATACTGATAGAGAACAGCCCCAGTTTTCAGGTTATCCTTGACCAAGACTTTATTCCATAACTTCTTCCTAAGCTCGATTGTCGAACAACTCAGTGGCAAAAATTCACTTAAGGCATGAGTAACTACCCTGAAATTAACATGTCCGGTTGATTTAGACCCAGACTCATTGCATGGGACATTTTTGCGTCTGTTGATCACCATATCACATTTCCCAAAGAAAGGCCCAACCTTACAGCTTTCCTCAAAGTCCTCCACCACTCAACAACATAGACATGGATCATATTCTAATGGACACACCAGCTTGCAATGCCATGGAAGCGGCTATCATTCTTTGATATTAAAAATAAAATAAATAAATGTTAATTCATATAAATTTTGGTAAATATTCACATTTGCCTGTGTAAATGGAAAATATCATGAGATCAAATGTATTATTGGTTCAAAATAATCAGATTAATTTACACACTAAGATACACATAAATCAAAGAAATAAAAGTGACAAATTCCAATCCATGCCAAATCAATCACAATATCTACTAATTCAAAATAAACCTACATTCTAAAACCCAAACAAATAACAATAACTAAGGACATACAAAACCCAGATGCCAAATTGCCTCACAGATTACTCAAGGCAACATCAAAATCAGTGAAAAGAAACCAAAAATTTTAACCTACAGAAGATCCAAATCACATGAACTACGAACCCCAAATCAAGCAGCATTACCAACAAATCCAATCCAAAGCCAGACCCCAGAATCCACAAAAACCCGAAATCAACCAAACGAGGAAAAAATACGAATCTGATGAAAGAAACAAAGAAGAAAGAAGAAACAGACCTCCTTAGCAGAGAGCTCAGATGCATAGGGAAGAACAAAATTGACAGTGAGCTTAGTAGGGATCGAGGAGGGAGTGGAAGGGCGAGGAACCATGAAGGTGGAAGGAGTCTTTGGAGGTTCGATGTTAGGTATCGCCTTCTTCCATGACTCAACGAAGGTGGAGTCAACGGTGGGTGTGGCTGGCACCTCCGAAGAGAAGCCTCTAGCCACCGTTGGTGTTGGTGTGGCTGCGGAGGTCAAGCGTCGACCCAAGATGCGTGTAGATT
This sequence comes from Moringa oleifera, assembly GCA_021397835.1. Classification (NCBI taxonomy): domain Eukaryota; kingdom Viridiplantae; phylum Streptophyta; class Magnoliopsida; order Brassicales; family Moringaceae; genus Moringa; species Moringa oleifera. The sequence continues at coordinate 4,723,137 of JAJFZO010000566.1, forward strand.
GCCGGAACATTGTGGAGCTGTGTGTATTAGTGGTTTTGGCGTCTAGGTTGGTGATCTGTTGGAACTGCTACGAATTACGAGAGAGGGAGAAAGACAGACAGCTAGGGGAACAAGAACTAAGAACAGTGACTTGGGTTTTCACTCCTTCCCTTCAGCCAAGGAGCCCATAGAGGTGGAAACAGAAAGACATTGGCAAAAAGAAAAAGGATTATTATTTATCAGAGCCAGGTTTCGATCCTGGGACCTGTGGGTTATGGGCCCACCACGCTTCCGCTGCGCCACTCTGATTTGTTGTTTAGTTTACTCAAATTAAATTTTTATAGTAAAATAAATGGTTTCCTTTCTTGCCATTGGCCAGAGAAGCTCGTCCTCACAGGTTTTTCAGAAATTAAAATATCCACAATTTCCCAACAATCTTTATAAAAACATAAAAACAAATACAAATTAGAGTCTAATGTGTATTTATTAAAATTATCTGCAGCACATTAAGTATACATCTTCCTTTTTCAGGTATATTTCAATGTTTGGTTATGGAACAAGTGAAAGAGCGAGAGAGAAGAAGAGAACCAAAAACTTTTTGCATCATATATATGAAAAATGGTGTTTATCTGAACCAGTTTCTAAGCAAACAAAGGAAGCTATCTACACTATCTTCTCCACACAACTTTCTTTTTGTAGTTTTTCTGCCGCTATACTTACAAAAGGTGAAAACTAAACATGTATGCTCAATGCTTTGTACAACTATGAAAAAGATTTTACAGAGCAAAAGTAGCCACACCAGCACCAGAGCAGAAGATACTTCTCTACTAGCTGAACAGAATGAGTTAAAGGTGGTCAAGAACTAGGTTCATGCGCCCAAAACGAATCCGGATCTGGACAGAAAAGAGAAAAATCTTGGATTTCTAAATTTGCAATGTGCCAATCAACAAAACGAGCTTGTATTGATTTGCACAGCGAAAGGATTGTTGGCAACAGCCACCACTTGTCGTCCTCCCTGCCAACAAATATGATTCAAAAGCAATTTGAGAGGTTTTGCCTGAAAGAAACAGCACTTATCTGAACAACAAAAAATTCATTAAGAGGAAAGCAAAAACATCTATAATCCCATCAGGTCAGATAGGAAGACTAGTTTACCAAGACAAAGGGCTAATCAAATTAGAAGGCAAGCTAGTTTATAAAGGAAAAAAAGGTGGATTAGATCTATAAGCGACATTATTTCAGGGAAGGTATAACATTTCTGTAAGTACAAAAACCAGGTTTCTGTCTGTGTGTGCAGGAGCTAGAAGTTATTTTGTTAATAGTTTGTTTTGCATTCTAAGAATCTCGATGGTACAAGTTGATGATTCACCTTCTAGTGTTCCATGTATTCGCATTGTCAGGTGGCTGCAATGAGATAAATCCATAGTGAAAAAAGCCACAAATGAAAGCAATTGCCTGCAAAAAGTGCAATTAGTCATGTAGTAGAATACTTGCTAAGATGCATTTCCAGGAATAATTTTAAATACCGAATCATTTATACCCCAACAATGACACAACCAAACTGTAGAAAAGGTTATCCAGCTTTGTAATTTCTAACCTTTGACCAAATTTGCATATATCGTAAACAACAATTTCTTTTCTAAGAAATAACATTCTTAAAGAAAAAAATGAAAAGAAAGACATCCAGATTTACAGGAAGCTAAATAAACGTGCAGTAAGAAGTACAGTAAATTATTTTCTTTGTAATGGACACTGTGAACAAGCCATGTGAAAGCAAGATAGAACTGTTATCTTTGTAAGATTTTTTATTTTTTATTTTAAAAAATTGACTAGTGGATTTTTTTTTTTTTGTGACATAAGGACACAAATAGATTTTACTTCAGTACAAAAATGAGTGGCCTAGAAAAGGCAGTCCACAGATGGTACAAAGAACAAAAGAAGGAGATTCAGGGACCTCTTAAAATTTAAGATTGCTACAGATTTTTTTTTTTTTGGGGTCTCACATATATCATATGCTGCATAGCAAAAGCATGGAGTGTTTAGAGAAACTTAGCATAGTGATCATAGGTACAATCAATGTCTTACCAGATGAAGAAAATAAGTCAGACTAACATTAAAAAAGCACAATGGATTATCTTTTGAAAACAAAAATATGCAAAACAGCCAAAAACCACAGAACTGCCTGTCAGCAGCTACCACAATGAAATTACTAGTTTGGTGGAAAATCCAAATTGTTAGTATAACTTACTATATTGGATAGAGATGTAGAATTCCACAATGCATATATACGAGTAAGTGAAGCTCTTCTAGGTTCTCTACTAAATAAGGCATTCAAGCCAGCTGGGAAGGGACAAAGCAAGGACAAAGGAAGAATAAGCAAGACAGCAAGGAAAGCCCCAAGAGAAATCCAATAGAACTGAGTCAAAGTAAGAAGGGTGATGGAAAGATCTCCCAGAAGCATTATAGTAATCAGAAGCAAAAGGGTGTCCTGAAACACAGAATTAAAGTTTTAGGTTATGAATGACACATTAAAAATAGAAGAAGAAAAACAGAAAATAAATATCAGTGTATGAAAAAAATCGAAAACACTCATCCTAGTCGAAATTCTAGACATAATCATCAAATTACCTGACGACCAACAGGTCGGGTATTGTGCAATAAGAGAGATAGGGGAAAAAGAAAATCTCTTCTAAAATCCAAGGATCTCACGGTAGCATCATTTATAAGACCCCCATTAATCCCTCCAGTGATTCTTTTACGAGACATTGCATGACCAGGACATGCCCAACTTTGCTGCTGCTCAAGGCTTTTGCTGGAACATGCAGTAATTTTCCTAGAATATGGATCAATAATCAACCAAGTAAATACATAGTAAGAGTCAATAATTCAAATTTTATGTATTCAAAAACTATTGTTTCTGTGCCACAATAATACCAATTTCTTTCTATCCTATAACTAAACATCCCAAAAATGTAGGTCTGGTTAACTCAGATCCACCCTACCAAGTGCAGTCCCATAATAATCATCTCTTATTATGGAGACTAAAATATTAATTCTGGACACAATAGTCACACTCAGTTGTTTTGCAAAGTGCAAATTCTACTCCCCACTACCATTGATCATCAATTTTCCTTTTTCCACCTAAGTTGGTTTGCTTCATCTATGGAGTGAACGACCAGCAACCACATTAAACTAAGTTTTATAAACTTTATTTTAAGGGTTCCTAATCATTTGTGTACCACTGTGTCTTGGAGAAAAGAAAGTAAGTAAGCCACATTTGCTCTTTGAGACTGATTTCAGAGGCTCCAGATCAGATTGTATAGTAAATATTCCTTTGGTCTTAGAACATGCAAAGATCACTGTATGATATAAATGAACAATAGATAGACCACCCCAGCTCAAGGGGTCTCAGAGGTGCTATCTTTAACTTACCTTGGAAATTCATCATGGCTTCTAGCTAACAAATCAGACTGATGCAGACTGTGGAAAGAATAGTCACCAACAACTACCAAGATACCCAGCTGGTAGTAGCCAGAAGCTGTTGCCTGGAACCATCCGAGCTCAACTTTAACACCATGGAACTCAAGTTGAGGATTTCCATGACTATTTATCCAATTAATAACAGGAATAAGTGCAGAACGGATTGATCCATGCCTCACAGTCCTCAACTGGGCATTTAAACCAGCAACCAAGCGATTCCAAACAGTGGCAGGCACATGCTGGAAATGACATGATATATTTGTTTGTCAGATGATATAAGAGAACATAAAGATGCAAAGAATGTCATAGATAGATAAGAGACCTGGCCAAGTAAATTGGTCAACAAAGTATCACTGTGGAGATTATAAGGGGACATATAGCTTCCATCTCCTCCAAAAATTATGCACATAGGAAATCTTTTCTGTATAATGGACACCATATCTACCCGCTTCTCATCACCACCAAGGAAAAAGTCAATGTAAGCAACCATCAGGTCTGGTGTTGCTCCAACCTGTTTCAATTGCCGCTCATGAAAGGACATCACAAAGAAGATGAAAATGCATCTAAATAGCTTAATAAGAAAAAACTAATACATCCCCAATAATACAGATTCTAGGAAACTGTTTGCCTCCCATTTGCCAACTTTCCTTACATAAGCATTGCATCACTTGGCAAATATTTTTAGATGTTCAGCCTAAATAAGATCATTTTTCTGATAAGGAGCCTCAACAAGTTCATTAAATATGCTGTATAATAAACTTATTATTTTCCAACCTGAACAAGAAAAATACTATGCACACGCAAAACATTGGTTGCAGCTAAACATAACTTTTTGTAACCTATGACAAGTTTTAAGTGATGAATGCCTGCTTCAGGGCACATATTCACAATTATGAGAAATTCTTTTCACTTATCAATTCTCAAGATTTTCAATATTGACCAAAACCAGTTGAAGAATACAATTTCCAATAAAGTACATTTCAAGTGCTTAAATTTACTTGCATTGGCACATGGAATCAAGCATAGATGACACATCATAAATGTGTTACCAGATTAACATGCATCCCTGTCGTACATACCCTCCATCCATGAAATTATAAACATGCATCTAGTATAGATAGAACCAGGATCTCGTTCTTAGAATACATGAAAAGATATAAAGAAAGATGAAGAGTAATGTTACTTATATAAATGTGAAAATAGAACCTTGAACGTAAAAGAGTTGGGAAGAAAATAAGATGGGAAAATCAATTGGTCTTGATGGAGTTCCTATCGAAGTTTGCAAGTGTTAAGGGAAGGCTGGACTAGTATGGTTGACTAATTATTCAACAAGATATCGAGGACCAAAAGATTCCTAATGAATGAAGAAAGGACTCATATATAAGAACAAGGATGATATCTGAAGCTGCACAAACTAGAAAGGCCTCAAACTTATGAGTGACACCATCAAGCTATAGGAAAGGGAGATTGAGCACAGAATGAGGCGCACCACAAAAGCATCTAATTTGGTTTTCTCCTCGACTGATTGACTACGAAGGCTATCATTCTATTAAGCAAGCTGACTGAGTAATATAAAGCAAAGAAAAGAAATTCTGGTAAGGTCTTTATTTAGTGATTGTATGATAAGCTGCCCACAAAAGTCTTGTGGTAGGTGTTCAAGAAGAGAGAAGTCTTCAATCAGTATATTAAACGACAAAAGGTATGCCTGACGGGCCAGTTACCTGAGTGAAAGATTGAGAGGTGCCCTAAGTACTCATCCTTTTACTTTGGTCATGGATGAGTTAACTAGGCATATCCAGATGATATTTCTTGGCGCATACTATTGCAGACTAGATATTTCTGAACTTTTGATAGATGCAACCAACAATGGACAAATTAAAAGTTAGAGCTAGTATCCAAGGGTTTCCAGTCACAACATGGCAACATAAGAAAGGCAGTGTGGTGAAAATAGGTGGACAGGATCCAAGAGTGATTATTTTGGGTACCCAGATGAGATCATACAGAAGCATGAGGACCTCGAGAAGGCTGTAGCCCACAAAATTAGAGCAACGTAGCTGACTATTGCACTTTAATGGCCATTAAGTATCTGGTAAATGTTGGAGTAATTTCCATAAAACAATCATTAGGTCAATTGTTCTCAAAACTAGTGAGTGCTAAGCAGTGAAAGTAACATGTCCGTTAGATGAATGTCACAAAGATGACAATGTTGAGATGGATGTGTGGAAATACAAGCAAAGACCAGACAAGATGAGCGCATATGTAGCAAGGTAAAGGTGGCACCAGCTGAGTTTATGTTGGGGGAGAGTTGTATAAGATGGTTTAACTATATGCAACACAGACCAATAATTGACACACTAGTGCAAAAGAATGAGCTGTTCCTATAGAAGAGATAAAGAAGGAAAGTATCGGCCTAAAATGGAGTATGTTGGAATTGTGAAATAATTCCTATTGGAAAACTAATACTACATAGCTCATATTTAAACAGGAGGATGGAAGAAACACATTCATGTGGCTAACCTAAACTAGGTAGGACTAAGGCTTAATTCAACTGAGTTGATTCCATATGCGGATATTCATTCTGCTGCCAATTTATTTTCTCAGATAAGCTAGGCAGACAGTGACCACACCAAAAATTTCAGATGTCTGGTTCAGAATGCCACAGAAATCCCTAATATTCCTCCATTCATTTAAAGCACATACTTGATATAAGCTTGCTTGCAAGCTCTTCTACTGCTTTTTCATTTGTGATGGTGCACAAGGCAAGCTGGGGTTTGGCGGTAAATGCAGAAATGTAAAATACCATTGTTAATTTAGAAATTTTTCTTAACACAACCTAACTAATAAGGCTTTGATTAGTGGAAGGGCACCAGCTCTGCCAGTGTGAGTTTAGAAATTTATCTCAACACAAGGTAACTAATAAAGCTTTGTTTAGTAGGAGGGAAATGGTTGTGAGAATGAAGCACAATAATCCAAACCTTCATCCCTTTGTACAGAGCTCGTGATCTGCAAGAACGAAGACATGAATGATCATATTCAGATTTGACATATTCCTGAAGCCGTTGAATTTTACTTCTCCGTCTCCATTGTTTCCAAGACCAGGCACATGGATATGCAAGAACTGAAAGTATACTGTGCACTGACCCTTCCCACCAATCATATGCAGCAACCGAGTTGATCTCATCAATAAACCTGTTAAACGCATCTTCATACCTGCAGATGGAAAAGAAAATCTGCATCATAAATGTGTTTTCAAATATAAAATGGAATGACTGGCTGCTAATGCAATATTCTGCTTTCAATATCATGGGCTTTTGGCGAAGTTATGGCTCCCATATAAAAAGCCTAATCCAGACTGAGAAACAGCTTGATACTATAATGTCCACATAACAGTGGCATTCTTGACCGACCAAATGCAGCAAAAGAAGAGAAAGTTCACTTCAAAAGTCAGTATCAAAAAAATGATTAAGGGTCAAAGCTTTCGCGTAAGTAGCAATTGGTTCAGTATACAACTCCTGCTGACCAGCCGTCAATTCACACAAAAAATATCATAATGTTACAGTAGCATCCAATTGGACCACCATTCGGATAACTTACAAGTCAAGAGAGTTTCTTACACAATCTCAATGATTGCATTGGGAGGAGAGTAAGGTAGATGCCATGGTTCTCTGAACGTATTGGGTCCCATAAAGTACATTCTGTAAACATGGCTTTGAGTTTCTTCTGCTCTTGTTCCTCGCACCTAGGTTTAAAATAAATAGAACGCAGAAAAATGTATCACAAGTCAGTATAGTTAGAACACTTATGTCTCCAGACAGCACAATCAGCAAATGGTGAGATAAAGAAGCCTGCTTGCCACAAACAATTTACCTCTGATAGTGAAAGAAGATGCGGGAAATGATGGTGATTCTGATGTTCAATTGAATTGGCACCATATGAGGGACTTGACCCAAGCAATTTGATGCTTAGAGTACTCAATAATAAAGCCAGAAGCACCAAAATGCAAGAAAGAAGAAGTGCAAAAGGCAAGGGACCTCCAAATGTATATATCAGCTCCTCAAAAGGTGTATAGCAATTTGGCATCCTGTACTTGTCTGATATGCATTTATAAGGACAAAGGGGCTGACTAACTCCTCCTGAAATGGGGTGAGCTTTTGCGTGAGATAAGTACAAGGTTTGGAAGAAAGAGAGAGAGAAAGAGAGAGAGAGAGGGAAGGAGGGAGTCTAAGCCTTCATAGTAAGTACCTCGGACATATATGAAATTTGCACGGCTTGGAAGATGCTCAAGCGGACAAGGAATACAGAGATATTCTTCTGAGCCTTCAACATTTTTGTAAGTGCCAACAGGGCATTCCTGGAAATAAATTCCAATTTGAAATTTTGCAAAGATAATTCTAAACCTCTTTAGCAAATGTCTATCAGTGCAAGACATAAACCTACAAACCAATAACCAAAATTCTAAACGATTTTGGCCATACACATTATATTGTTCCATTGTTAGTTGCAATTACAATTTAACCACTAGCCCATAAAAATCAAAATAATACAAATTCATGCTTGCTTTTAGCAACAATTCTGTTTCATATAAAATAAACTTATAGGAAAATAACAAACAAAGGGAGTCTATGTTGCAAGGTCAATGTCCTTCTACATATATGCATGCCACTGAAATGAATAGAAAGAGACCAAAGCAAGTAAAGAGAATTTCTTCAGCTGATTTAATGGTAAAATTGTTAAAGGATGTGTGTCTACTGCAACCACATTGAATAGGAGACAAGGGCAAGCTGCGCGATAGCATTGACAATGATATCCTAGGCATGTGATGAATCAGTTTCTATCAGAACAAGATAACCACAGGAAAAAGAATGAAAAAGCATACCCTGCAGAATGTACCATAGAGACCTTTAGGGCATTTTTTTCCAGTGACTGTGCCCTGCTCTCCAAAAAGACCACCATTGTTCCCAGAACCTCCACTGCAGATATCATGAAAAATAATTTCAGTTGTAACACTGATTTTCTCCTCTGGGAACAGGTTCTACTTTACTTTTTGTAATAGCCAGCTAATACATTTTCAGAATGAGTTATAAATTATATATTGCATTACTGGTCCAAAGATGATGCTTACCTGATCAACTGAAAACATGCTGTTAGCACGGAAAGAAGTGAACATCATGAAATGTGGAAACAAGAATTACTTCCATATCCATAAGTACAACATATAGTTTTAGATCCAAATGTCCTCAAAAGATTTCTTGTAAATAAAAATAATCAGCCTTCAAGTTTTCTTTCATTAATTTCTATGCAAAGCCAGTCTTAGGAGTCTTCCTGGACAAGACTGTGTCAAGGTAATATTGCATGAGTTCCCTAATAAAAATTGTGGGAATGTGCTCAGTAATTAAAATTGTGCCACTATACTCTCTAAAGGTTCATGCATACAATTAATCGAACAAGCTAACATGCCAGTCTCATTGGTGAAGAAAGTTATGACAACAAAGAGAGACACTACATATTCTTTAAAAAGAATGGGTTAAAATATATGACATACACAAATCAAGACTTGAGACAATAAGTAGAAATGTAAATAACTCTAGCCATGCTGGAAAAGTATTCTAGCTATTACTTCTTCAATTATGAGAGAACAGAACTCCATATATTTGTCACTACAGGACAAAAATAACCTTGTACAAAATGTTGTTAATTAATAATATATCAAGATTTGGTCGAAGAAGAGTTTTGAAGTCAATTTAAATAGTCTGAACAAGATTACTCTATGCCCTCCATGATATCTTACAGTCCAAATTCATCTTAGCTCTGGTTCATGCACAGCTAGTCATGCATTACTAGAAGTTACAATGCATTTGTAATGGCCAGCAAATATTATACATGCATTCCATGTGATTGGTTGTTTCATTATTTTTGTTCTTAGCAATGGATTAAAAAAAAAATGTTTTAGCATCAATAAGAAAGGAATAAGAACTAACTTACCAGTAAGGAAAGGAACAAGAACTAATCTATAAAACATGTATATATATAACACCAGAGACCAACCTAATAAAGGAAACGAGTTATGAAGTGACTGGATTGTTTTCCTCATCAGTTGCATGGCAATTAACATCCTAATAAGTCATAACTTATTAGTAGTTAAACAGTACACATTACGTATTTTGCAATTTTATTGTTGATCTCCATGGATTTATGAGGATTTGACTGCCGAAAAGCTCATAGAAACTTGGGAGTTAAATAGCATAGAAATGATTTGCTTGTAGCACTTCTCATGTACAGTAAAACAAATCCTAATTATACAAGGAAGACAACCAAAAAGTCTTTAAATAATAGAAAATTGTGGAGGATATCTTTGTCCAGCAAAACTTTTACAGGTATTATAACCACAAAACATAGAACACATCTGTAAATGACATAGTATAGACAGTAGAGCATACCTACTGTTGAGAGAACCATTAACAGTTGCAACTGAAAAATACTCATTCCCAGTATCTATCTTAGACCAGTGAAAATGAACTCTCCCACCCCCACCGCCACCACCACCAAGAGGGCCACCATTACCCCCTATAACAGATAAAGACGAATTGTCTGAAAGCATAAGCTCCTGAAGGAAAAGTAGTATAGTCCCACCAGAACCTCCACCAAGTCCACCAACTGAAGATCCATTGCCTTTTGTTATTGCTTTTCCAAAGGTTTGACCATCAGCTCTTATAGATCCATAGATATCAAGCTTCAATAAGGGCCACAGCATGGAACCCATTACTAACAAAAATATAAAGCAAGAATCAGAAACTATGACCAAGGTGCAGTGTCAGAAAATATGCATTTCATAGGAACACTCAGAAGTCAGTTAATAATTGTTCACAAACAATAGAATACTCCAATTACATGCAAAACACCAATAAAAATTAAAATATTATAGTCAAAAGAAAAAGTTCTTTGTGAAATGGTGCCAACTGCATAAGTATTTACCAATCATTCCCCCACCAGTCACATGTCTATAGGACTTATCAGGGCCCTCAGTTCCACTACCCAATTCGCATGGAAAGTCAGCATCACCATACTCATGACCACCGCTGCACACCCTCCCATTGAAAATGCCAGAGCCACCTCGTCCTCCATGCCCAGCGCCACTACCAGCTCCATTAGAATAATGTCCCTTTCCAAGACCTTCACTGCAACCTGATATTTAAGGTCTCCCTATATTAGAATCATGAACATATTGTAATTTGTGTTGCTTATAAATAAAAAGCTCATGATATCCTTACAAAAATAGAAAAATTAAGAAGTGGAAAACAGAAGAGAATAGTGCTCCAAACACTCAATATTACCTAATTCAGATGCAGTAATTGAGCCATCATTATCAACAATGACAGTCCTTGCCCTGTGTATGTGAACTATACTTCCCTTGACAATGCCACTCACAAGAAGGTCCTCCACACGACAAATCTGCCAAAGCCCAGATACAGCTGTTTAAGAATGCCATTTCTAACATGAACTAACATGACATATTAATACTTCAGTGTGGCAGAAACTGCTCTCAAGTAGTTAGTGTCAAAGAACGGAAGACATTACAACTTAATCATCTACTTTCAGCAGAAAATACCACTGTATAATTTAATCAATGTTATGGAATGCTGGACCGGTCACTGAACCAGAGAAAAGAAGATCAAGGGTTAGAAGTTGTTCCGAAGTCAAACCACAAGTCAAGCCATAGGTTAAACTGTAAAAAATAATTAATTAGATTTTTTAAATGCATAAACATTTAAAAGTAAAAAAATTATATTAAAATAAATAATTAGCAATTTAAAGTTTATGAAACTATTAAATAAAATTCACGAACATGCAAACTGAATTAATTTTATACTAATGTTGATCTTCAATTCAACAAAAATACATTTGAAATAACAAACAAAACAATAAATCAAATAGATTTTAATTGAATTTTCTTAATACTTTATTTTTTAAAAAATACATATATTGTATAGTAGTTATCAACAATTATGATAATATATAATGTTTTAATACACATTGCTAAGATAAATATTATAAAAATGAAAATATCAATTAGCTTTAAAATATATATATATATCAAGAGATTAAATGAAGCTCTTTTTTCAACTTTTTTTCCCAAGTTTTCTGTCCCAAATGAGGTAGTTTTAAGAGAAAAAAGTTTTTGGTTTAAACATCTCTTCAAAAAGACATCGTTTTGATAGAACATATTCAAATTTTGTTTGATAAAACATTATCATTTTGCCAAAACATTTTTTTGAGGAAAAAAGAACTTTTTTTTTTGTTTGAGCAGGAACAAAAAGGAAAAAAAAAAGAACTTTTTAAAAAATAAATAAATCAAACTGCAGTGGTTCGTTGGTTCAACCTGGTTTTTGATTGGTTCTTGACTAGTCATCTGAAATCTAGTTTTTAGCTCAGACTACACTGGTTGAGGATCTGGTCTCCATTTCATAGTTCATGGTTCAACCTCTGGACTGGCCACTCTGGCCTGGTTTTTAAAAAATGGAATTCAACTCATTTTTATACAATATACATATATATACAATTTGTTTTACAAAAGCATCAAACATGTGCAATCCTATCACAAGAAACTTACATAATAGGAACTTCGCAAAATCTCCTATTGTATAATCTATCTCATCTATAATTGAAAGTATGAATCATTTCAAGAAAGGTGCTGTGTAAATAATAAGTCATCTTTTGGTCCTGCTCCGAAACAAATGAATTATTTCAAAAAAGAAACTTGTAGAATATGGTTCTGTAGAGAATGTAGAGAAACTCCAATCCAGAAATGGTAGAACTTCAAAATTCTGACAGAAAGAAAAGCATTACAACTTGTTGAAAATAACATACACCCTTTCTCGATTCAGAAATGCACACCCACATGCAACTAAATATAGGAGAAAACAACATTAAAAGAGTAAAAAAAAAAAGGCTGCAAACCAGTGGCCATTCAACACACTTGCAGAGAACATCATATTGAACTACATACGATATGCTGTAAGCCCAGCCAGGTCATATCAACGAAAATTTCATACCCCTGACCGTGGCACTGGTTGGCACTTCCCAGTGACTAGCCCAAGAACAGACCCTTTAGTTGATGAGCTCTGGGCCAAGTAAGCAAGTTTTACAGGAGAGCTACAAGGCCAGTGCTTTGGGGCACCAACTAATAGGTGGCCACCCGGAACATGTTTAGCAACCGGTGGTGCTGGTTTGGGCCGAAAGGGGTGGATAGGGACAAGGTATTAATTAAAGTAGTGAAGAAATTAACTCAAGATATCTTAATGAGGATATGACTTGTTTTGACTAGGTGAAAGGAAAAGGATTTGCATGATGATTCAACTAGATTGCAATAGGGCCAACTTCAGGGGAGTTTGTTTCAACATTGACTAAAACTTACCAAAAAATCAGTACACTTGCTTTCTTAAACATTTTCATCTTCATGATATAGGGCAACGAGGTAGCTTAGAAATTCATGGAGCAATAGGAATGTTTAAGATCCAAGCAAAAGATCCAGAATGCTTAATTTGCAGTTCACTTTCCAAATCTATATAGAAACATTTCCCTTCTATGCTGCATAAATCTTTGGAAAAAATTAGGAGTTTGCAATTTCATCTTCAGTCATAGTTTACAATAATGTTGCATAAATCTTTGGAAATCGAATCAATGAAATATTTATCTTTGAGATTTTATTTCTAGTGGATTAAAGGAAAAAAAAAAAACTAATTATCTATGCTTAGTTGTCTACCAGCCTTTGGTTCTAAGCCTCTTCTGCTCCGGACTGCGATACTTTTGGAGTCTGTAATTTGACAAAGACTTTCTCTTGCTCTAGTTCTAGGCACTTACACATTGTAATCTGTTCTTTCCTTAAGTTCAGCCTTCCACACATCTATGCACTGTTTTACTGAAGCATCTTTCAGAGCATTTAAAATACAAAACAAACCATTCATACTTGAGAAAATGCAAATGAAGGCATGAAGTTAGAATCAACAAAATGCTTCCTGTTTGGGTGTGACTCTCACCTGAAGTGAAAAAGAAAGTGTATAATTGACATGGCAATCATCTGGAGGAGTTATCAAATCTATTGGACATGTCTGACTTTCACAAAGGGAATGTGTGATTCTACAGAAAAGACAAAAAATATTGAAGATCAAAGATATTTCTGATGCTTAATCTTAGGAGAAACCAATCTCACAGATAATACAAGGAAACAAAATTTTGCACTCACACTCTTCTGCCCACATCATCATCCAATGGGGCTTGAAGTAAAGAACCAGGTCCAACCTGCAATGTCAGTGGAGTTTCAAAAACAACATCACCAAATAGGAAATAAGAAATGTAATTTGCTGGCAATCAAGTCATTGCCAGTGACAGAAACTAATAAGGATATTCAAAACAAGGATCAAAATAAATGAAAAGGTTGAAACTCACAAGGAAATGAAAAGATTTGTAAGATGACTAAAATGTTAAACACTAGGTCAAGTAAAACTTGAGATATTCTTCACATAGTTAATCAGTTCCAGAAGGGTGTAAATTGCAGTCCAAGCAGCATAATTGTTAGTTTGACCGAAGAAATGCTGGTTGACACTTAATAAAAGCCCAGAAAGTATCAATTTCAATTCGTACCTTAGTGCAGGGTGCTAAAGAAGGTTGATAAGGTTAGACTGTCATAGTGTTGTGAGTTGTGATATGGTTTTCACTTAGCGGAAGAAGAAAGATAAGGATAGAAGATGATAAGTTTTGTGTCTCATACATCTTGTTTGCTTAGTCTGTTACACCCAAGAGATGAAGATATGAAGAAACTGCGCTTAAAGATTATGGAAAAAGAGGAAGGAAGGCAGGATTAAAAAGATTGCAAGACAGAGAGAGATGAGAGTGAGCAAACTCTACTAAAGGCTATTCCATTTAAAGAGGTACTTTTAACAAAAAGCAAAGTAACTTGATTATTAAAAAACCATTTAAGAACATGCAGGATAGGTAAAAGGAGAAATTATCAATAGTGCCAGTGTAATTAATGTCTTACAGTCACATTGTAAAACAGAGATAAGGACAGTCGCTGGCCTTTAATTGCATCACCATGACCACTCAACTTCAATAGCCCTTGGCCATATACACCCAAATTTGCATTTGAACTAATGACAGAGTTTTCCTGCAAAGAAAGAAATTAGAAATGTTCTTTAATATTCCATGTACTCTGAAACTATACATACATACACACACAGAGGGACATATATATTTTTATGTATGTATTGGGACAAATAAGAAAAGATGAGATTAAAATCATCATACCCTAAGGACAACCAGATTCCTGACTTCAAGGACAGAAGAAGTGACAACAGTATTTCCACCACCATCAATTTGAATTTTCGAGTTCCACATGAGTAACATTTTGATGGCCACTCTAAATGCACCAAAAACCTTCGTTTCAAAAGACGATTGATTATTTCTCACAATCAATAGAAAGAATGATGATTACCTTTATGAAGTTTTAAACATGAAAAACTAGAAGCATATTCTTAAAAGGAGGGGAAAAGAAGGATCATAAATTTACCAAGTTTTGCTAGTACAGCAACACTCAAGTTGCAAAAGGTTGGTTAGAGATTCCAAATTCGTTTTGTACTACTAGAAATATATTAAGTGAATTGTGTCTGGATATCTTTTTAATCATCCACACACATTCAATCAACTGAAGTAGAACCAAGATTATATCACTGCGCTCTAAGTTCCTGTATATGTAGCAGCAGATTCTGAGATCTAAATGAATGGAAAATAAATGTAAAACAGAAGTACCAATATGCTTTTTCTACATAAGAATACAAATATCAAAGTAATTTATTTTTCTTTACAAGGACAACTCTCGACACATAACAAAAGAAATATCATGCAAAGTGCCAAATTAATTCATCTTATTTCATTAGAAAACATTAAAGAACAGTGTCACCTTAAGAAGATAATATATACAGAGAGAGGGAGAGAGAGAGAGAGAGAGAGAGAGAGAGAGAGAGAGAGAGATAGATTTAGATAGATAGCATGTATAACAAGATAAACAAGGACATAACAAAGATTTTTGTCTGAAATTCTCAAAATAGAGGCTCAAGTATATAATTTTTCAAAAAGCCTTACTTCATAAGACAATATAGAACTATCCAAAAGTCTATGATTGTTCGGTTTTCCTGAAGTTCGAATACAATAATCTTTTCAAGATCAAGGAAATATAATCTCATCAGCAATTTTTTCTGGATGAGTAATTATAGCATGAGCAAATTATATATACTGCATGTACAAAAAGATAAACAAGGATATAAAAGATTTTTATTGTCCGAAATTCTCGATGAGATGCTCAAGTCTATACTTTTTCAAAGGCCTAGCTTAATAAGGAAATGATATAACTATTTAAAAGTCTAACTGTTCATGTTATCCTTCAAAGTTCCAATGCAATAGGATTTTCAACATCAAGAAAATATTATCTCATCAGCACTTCTTTTTTTCTAAATGAGTAGTTAATGATAAAAAATAACACAAATAAAAGCATCATCTTACAACAGATACTAGACCTGACTTAATAGGTCTAAAATCCAACTGACTGTTAATTAATTATAGACTATTAATTCATATATTTAACATATACATCACAAACACATACAAAAAAAAGGCAAAAATGACAAACCTTTATAATGGAATCACTCATCAATAGCTCTTCTGCAACAAGCTCAAATTCAGAAACTGGGTACCTGGATAATCCAAAGACAATGCTGCCTCCACGATACAGACTGATTTGACCTCTGACCTTCACAAGTGTAAAGTTAGATAATTATCAAGAAGTATGCTTCAGAGTAAGGAGTTCCCCAAGTAGCAAAGATCAAAACCGCTTTTATGTAAAAATTAAAATAAAAATAAAAATAAAAATAGATGGCAAATTATCAGAAGGGTCTTATCATACAGATTACAAGGCAAATGCCTATCCTAGTCAGTAAAACGTTATTCAAGAAATGTGAAACAACTGTCACAAATCAAAGATGCAGGTAGCGAACATTGTTAAGAAAAGAAATAAATAGATGGAAAATAAAAATTCTAATCACTAGCAAAATCATTTCACAACAATAATTTTTGAAATAACATAACGGATCATTCTTATCTTAGAACGTTTCACAAAAAGTGAAATTATTAGTTTAAATCTTTTATTTTAACTATGAAAACTCCAATAAAACTCATCAGAGAAGACACATTTACCACATTTGTTTAAATTCAATTAAACATCATCAGTAACACACAGTAAACACTAAAGATAAGCAGAACTGCCTTACAAAGTTCTGACTAAAACAGAATAATATGTATATCATCCGTTATTTAAAGATTTCATTACGAAACAATAAAAGTTCAAACCTAGTACATGACAACTATGGGAGGAAAGCACAGAAAGGAAAACAAAGCATAACAAATCATAAAGTCTGAGATTTATACATCTAGCAGAAAAAGCTAGAGAGATTGGCTTCAGATAATTATCATATCACAAAGTATGAAATTTCTAAGACCCTGATTACCATCACTCATCTATTTCTACCTTTGTGCATGCCCTACTGCTCTCAGCCCACCAAACATGTATACAGGAATAAAGAAATATCAGGCAAGGCAAAACCTTCCTTCAAGCACAGAATCATTTACCCTTTCTGAAGCTCATCGACATATCTAGCAATATCTACAACATGGTGCAACGGACTCCAAAAGGTAATAGAAGTATACATTGGAACACCCTTGCAACAAACAGTAAAGAGAGTCCTTCCCCTTCCTGATATATAACACTAATTCTTTTCACCAAATCCTCATGGGCTAAGAAAGAGCAAATTAAAATATAATGCCATTCGCATTTTCAAAAAAAGTGAAGGAAAGCAAAAACACAAGAACAAGAACATAAACCCTGAAGTTGAAAAGAATGCAAAACATTTTTTTTTTTTTTTTGTGATAGGAAAAAAGAATGCAAAACATTAATAATTAGTAATAATAAATTTAAAGTTTATTTTTTATCAAAAATAAATTCAGATTTATAATAATCTGCAAAGAGACAATGTTGTCTAATACATTTTGTTATATGCTCTTTATACGTGAATTTGATATCTATTGGGTTGGTGAATGAATGCATAACCATTCAAGATGCTCAACCACCTGAACCAATAATGTTAGCCTCTAGAAGATCAGACTATCAGAGGGCATTTCACATGCATATTTTCTTCAACTTCCTTGCTTTGCTGATAATTCATGAGGGGCAAAAAGTCAGCATCTGTGCAGCTATAAAGGTTGCAAATTGAGCTAAGAAACTCCAAATATCAAACTGCATTCTGGTCTGACACAATTAATGTGGTGACACATGTGTTAGGGACAACAAAATATATTGATTAGATCAACGTGATCCATCTGCAAGTGGAGCAGAGATGTCCAGCTCTTTACAGCAACCACAACCAAAGCATTATACAGTTTGCAGTCTTAAAAATCACATTCGTCGCCAAGAAATGGTGACTCTAGTTATAAATATGCACATACTGTACGAATAGTCAAACGTTCCCATAAGAAGAAATGCTTCAGTAGATAATGTATTCCATAAAGGAAAAGTTTGTTCTAGAACTTTATAGGACATACAAGAAGAACATAACAATTTGAGCAATTCATGAAAAGATCACCAGAGTTAAAGAATATCAAAATCAACCTGAACTCTGGTCCAAAGCAGAGGAACCAAAACTCTTGCATTATTCTCCACAAAAACATTAGACCACAGAGGGCTAGTAGGAAAGTCAAGCAAAGGAGTTTCTGTCTCTGTTGTGACATTGTCATTGCCAACTCTCAGACTCAGTAAATCCGCATTGAAGTACGTACCAGCTGCTCCCGCATTTGCAGGACAACCAATACTTAGACCACCTGCAACAACAAAAGCATGTAACATAGCCTAACATAAGACTCCATCTTCCAACCCTTAATCTCTGCACAACTAGAACTATGTAGTGTATAAAGCTATAAATTTCTCAAGATGGAGACTGCATATCTTGTTATAACTACTCAAGGCATAAGAACAACAAAAGAATATAAAAACTTTTATCTCAAGATAACTAGAAGAAAGATATCTTATCTTATCTTCTTTACACATACAGAGCTCATTGACAAGTTGAATAAGTATAAATAATAACTATAACATTTGGTATTGGCAATGGTATCGCTCATTACCTCATCAAGATTATTAAATTATTGACAGAGAACTCTTCTTAGTGGATTTGAAGCAAAAAAGCTACCAATATCATGAATATGCAAGATATCAATTAAATCATTTTTTCTTGAGTTTGTGTGCAACATGTCAGTTTTCACTGTTTAAGTTAGGATTTACCTAGCAATTAAAATGGATCCCTATTTGATCATTGCCATTGATCAATGAAATATACACTAGATATAACTCAGACTCTATGCATGGACAATTTATGCTTATATACTTTTTTTTTTTGGAGTAGAAACAAAGGGAGTAGTATTATATACAGTAATACAGTAGCACCAAGGGTGTGCAAACCATGTACAAAGGTTAATTTTCTAAAATGTGAGGACTTCTATAAAATCTACGAATTCCCCCTCATTTATAAAATCATTCCCAGTCTCCCACCACTTTAGAGTATGAATCCATTGAGTATAAAAACTCCTCAATGGATATTGCTTTCCCTCAAAAACTCTTCTATTCCTTTTCCTCCAAATCAGCCACAAAATCAACAGGAATAATTTTTTAAATAGTTTTTTCCTAGTTTTATCCCTGCGGATGCCATTCCATGCCAAGAGCTCCCCCTCCACTGTCCCCATAGCCACCCAATCTACCCCTAGCCTCTGCAGTACTGCACCCCACATCTCTCTAGTCCATAATGCTTACATACTAGTTATTATCCATATATCAAATTGAGACCCTTGCATAAGAATGACATATTTAGCACTTGATTAATCATTGCTTCTACTACCAGATTCAGGTGTGATCAGTACAAACCATGCACAGTAACTTTCACATCTTCTTGTATGCTGTAACAATCCAGAGAAATTCTTCCTCCGCCACCTCCACCCCATCCCATCCCACCTGCTGCACTTACGGTACCATATCCCTTCCTGCAGATGCAAATAACAATGTAAACATTAAGTTATACATTTAGTTCATAAGTAGATTTATAATTTTGTAATGTATCCAAAGTATGCTATCCAATAATGTGCAACAAAGTAATAAATAATTCAAGGGAAGTTATTTCATGTTCATCCACCAACATTTTGTCAAGACAAAAGGTAAGCAGGAAAATCGTGAAATATACTAAAAGAAAGAATAGTCTAAGCATGTAGTATATACTCACAGCTTTATAGCATGTATAAAGATGCTCCCACCAGATCCACCTCCCCCTGTCAATCCTCCGTCGCCGCCTTCTGCAGCTATGGATCCATTCAGGTATAGCGTATCCTTCACTTGAAGATTTACACGTCCTCCACCATTTCCTCCAAAATGCTTTGCAGCAGATGTACCCCCACCCTTACTTCCATAGCTCCATGGCTTAGATAAAGTCGACCAAGCATATACGTCACCACCCCAAAAGCTTGTCTTATTACCTTTCAAACAGGAAGCACCACGCCCGCCATGCCCTCCACCAGCTCCATCAAAGCCAACTGGCGTCCCACTAGTTTGAGAAGGTGGTGCTCCACCCATGGATGTCGTATTTACAGAAGAACCATTTCCCATTGTCAAATTTGTAGCAGACAAAACAACGGAACCACCAATAATTGCGGCACATTGACCAATATTAACATTCCCGGACATATTGAAAGTAATAATACAACCTTCTAAGGGGCACTTAATTGAAACATATGGGAGTATCTCCAGGTTTCCTTTACCATAAATGTAAAGATCCGAATTCAAATGCAAGTTTGAGTTTAGCAAGCATGTCGTATTAAATGATCCAACACCACCCAAGTCCTCACAAGATATAGAACTGTTTGATGGGGATGAAAAAGTTGATGTTTCAACAGATATAAATGTGCCACTTTCAGATTCATTATTTAGGATTAATCCAGAGTGATGCAGTAGATTCTCTGACTCAGTGCCCCTATCACTATGCTGCCATGAACCAAGAGAAAGGGTAGCTGTACATAGATATAAAAGTAGAATGCCTAAGAAAAGGCATCTGTGCATTGGCAATGGATGCATTACCATCCACAGTAACTTAACATCAGATAACCATTCACAGCAGTCTTAGGCTCCAACTCTGCCACAGTGGGTTTAGGACAATCAATCATTTACCCAACGAGTTTGGTGCAACCTAAAACCATCTTCAAGATTTATTTTCAATCATTCAGAAATTTGGCTAATTGTCAATGCTGTAATTGCTACAGCCAAATCCAATCAATCTCATCCTGCCATAATGAAAAATGATTTTAGAGTAAATTTATAGATCATATGATGAATGGGAAAAGAATGGACAACTGTCTAAAGGACTATAATGGATTATGACTGAAAAATGCTATGGGTACTACAACCACAATAAATATTTTTTTTTTTCACAACCAAATCAAATGAAATGGGGACACATGAAGCAAATAAGAAGAGGAAAAGGCCAAAGCACCTGTTGATCAATTGTAAAGAACACTATCAGCATCAAATGGGATTAACTAATGCAAATACTTTACATAGACAACTTTTCAATCATATATACAGCTCAGCAAGTGGTACAAAGGAAAAAGTCATACACTAGTAACAAAGTAAGTTGTGTTCAGTATTCTTGGCAATATAATTAAGCTGTTACAGAAATAGAATAACTACCTCTAACCATGCAACAAGGGCACCCCCAAAGCAAACAAAACTTGGCACATCCTAGTAAGTATGCTATGCTCTGTACATAACCAAACCAGAGAAATAATTTTCAACATTACTCATCTCTGCCTGGGAGCCTTACAAGTAAAGAATATGCAATTCGTTATGGACTACACTAAATATCATACATGGTGAATGCATTGGGAGAAACACACCCCCCCCCCCCCCCCCAAAAAAAAAAAAAAAAAAGAAAAAGGAACTCCAAGAAGCCAGCATCATCTACCCAGAAGCTGTTTTTCAAACTGGTAAATTGAGTCAGTAAGAAAGTCATCTTGCAAAATAAAAGAAGATCTCTTGAGAAACTAGGCTGATTGGTTCGTTCGAAGGATGGAAACAACGCACAAAAACCCCCTCCACCGAAACAGTCTTTTTTTTTTCTTTTTTTTTTGGTCTTTTCAGATACAAAAGAAAAAAGAAAGCAGACATTCTGTGCAAGAACGGATGAGACTTGGTGAAATCCTTCAGAAAACTGTGTAAATCAAAAGCTTACTTTGATGACTTCTCCTTAGTTTAATGACAAAATCAATATGGCCACAATTTTACTCATCTGTTCCAATCTTATATTGTGAAACTTAATATTAAAACCACATGCCAACCACAATTTTTCATGTTTATCCAACTCCATTAATTAAGGATACAAGAGTATAATCATTAGTCAGTCCACCTTCCTTGATAGAGTATAATCAGGGGTCATAGTTAATATCTCAGCTGTCTCTAGACTAAAGCCCGCGTCTGATGCTTAGTGAACTTCTAAATTCCAATTTCCTTATAAAATTAGCTCATTGCAATAAAGCTTTCGTCCTATCCACTTATAATGCATTTTACTTCCATTATTTACAGCATTTCATGAATTATACCAGGAAATGAAAAAGAAAAGAAAATTACACTAACTGAACTCTAATCAAGGAATCATTTACTATAGCACTGCAGATCATATCATTCAATTTAACATTTAACAATAAGTATCTTTTTCTCACTTAGAGTTAGAATTCATAACATGTTACAAAAATGAAATTAAAACTGCAGAAACATAAACGATCTGTCAATTCCATATCTGCGATTTCTCATTCAGGGCTGAATGATCAAACCAGAAGCACCAAAAACCTCACACATTATCACACATGAAAGCATCCATTTCAAAACCGAATTTCACATCCTCGAAATAGGAAGCAGAAGTTGCAGAGAGGCAGAGAGAGGGAGAATACCGTTAGGAAAGAGAGAAGTGAGAGTTGAAATGCAGGAAAATTCGCAGTGAATCAACAGAAGCTTCGCTTTTCTTTTCCTTGTTACGAAACTTCCGCTCTCGTCCCAGTCGAGAAATAGACTCTCTTTGTCTCTCTGCTCTTTTTTCCTTTTCAATACAAGATCCTCTTTGTTTTGTTTATTAACCGAAAATCACTGAGAGAGAGAGAGAGAGAGAGAGAGAGGAAGTGAAGTGAAAGAGAACAGTCTGTTACAGTCCACGCTACGTTTGTGCATATCAGCTGAAGCAGAAAAGAAAACATAGGAAAGCTACGTTTGTGCACAGCTGGAATGAGATCAAAGATGCACGCTTTTGTTGTAGGATCTCCCTCACATTTCCCCCTCCCTTTTGCCCTTTAATTGCTAAACTGCCCTTCCTTCAAATAATTAATACTTAATTAGTAAAATAATTTTGCAAAAGCACACAATTATTGCACTTAAAATTTTTTTAAAAAAGAATTATCTTCTAATTATTATTAAGAAAATAAACTTTGAATGTTAAAAGATTCAATCCTCAGTAAGGTAAGAACCAAATCCCATCACAAAAATTTTTTTAATTATTAATTTTCGTTGAATTTTTTTAGTCCGAACATTTGGATTACCAAAAAAATTAAGTTTTCTAATTTTTATTTACCCGAAATTATTATACTTTGACTTAGAGCAAAAATAAATTTAAACAGCCAACAGGTCCGTATCAGAGCGGGGACAAAAAGACAAGGCGC
The DNA here is from genome assembly GCA_021397835.1 of Moringa oleifera. Lineage (NCBI taxonomy): Eukaryota > Viridiplantae > Streptophyta > Magnoliopsida > Brassicales > Moringaceae > Moringa > Moringa oleifera. The sequence goes on from JAJFZO010000566.1 coordinate 4,746,435, forward strand.
CAACCCTTCCTTATTTTTTTAATTCAATAATTTGTTATTTTTTTAATCTAGATGGGTCCCACGTGCCTGCACCATGTGGGGTTTGTTTCCCACCGCTCAGAGCTTTCTAGCACTTTGGCTTGTAACTCCGAACCGTGTGGCGTGAGGGGCACGTGACTGACGCTCTTGTACGTCACGTGCTCGACGGCACGTGGTTTGAAATTCTTGAAACACTCGTGTTAAGATGGGAGAGCTGTGATTAACAAAAGGGACACTCTTTTTTGTTAAATATTAAATCTTTATGTTACATAAAGAATGAGAAATAAGCCAATCCATAAAGCTTAGAAACAAAAATGGTAAATATAAAAAAATTAAACTGACACTTATTTTTATTTTATTTTTCAAAATAAAAATTAAATTAATGTAAATATCTTATTAAAAATTTAAAATTTTATACTATAAAATTTGGTTTGATGTAAAAATACTCAAACTGTATTTATAAAAAAAAATGCATATTTTGAGTGTTGGATATATATATATATATATATATATATATATATATATATATTAAAAAATTTATAAATAAAAAATTATTCAAATTAAAATAAATTCAAAATAAAATATAAAATTTATTTGAATCTCTTTTAAAATATTTTAATAATGTAAATATTTTAATTTTTTATAATTATTTCAGAATAAATTTAATTTATGAAAAATTTAATATATAATTAATTTAATTAGAATATTTAAATTTAATAAATGATGTTTTAATATAATAATATAATTTTTTTTTAATTTATATTATTTAAAAAAATATAAAATTCAAACAACATGCCAAAAGCAATGAACGGAAATCTTTTCAAAGGGTTAACATCGAATATTGGGCGGTAATCATCCCAACTGTACAGCGGCCATACCCAACACGTCGAAGAGGCTTCAATGGAATCAATAGAATCCTCACTACAGAAATCTGTCTTCACTCAAAATACAAACACTCATCCGTGTCTAATGCCCTCGGATCTAGTGATTTTTTTTACACAAAAAAAAAAAAACTATACAGAACTAACGGCATGCAATCCGAAGAATTAGGATCCGAATAAGGGATCAAAAGACATGCGAAGTGGGAGGAATCCTAGGATGTTACGAATGAAAGTTAGCGTGAAGCAGAGTATACAGAATGAAAGCATTCGAGTATAAAAGCATCGGCAGTGTTGTGCATGGAAATGAACATCAATTATTGCAGCATCCAACTTGCTATTATGGGTTCGTATATTGTCTGTCGGCGAAGGAAGATGTTTAAAATTAATACAACTTGCCAAGAACTAGAAATGATGCCACCCCACTCTCCTGCTCGGAAAATAGAGAATCGAAGGTTCTGGAAATAGCATGGGTGTTTTAACTAGAAGAATCCCGAGGCAAAAAAACCGATACAGATCGTTACAGAATGGGCATGAGGGAGATCCAAGTCGCAGGCAAGACTATACTCATTCACGAACCGGGGGAATTGTGTGACTCAGTCACTGGTCGGCCGCTCACCGGGTCATGGGTCTGGGAGTCAGCCTTCATCTTGTCCGACTAGATGTCAACCCAGTTCGACTTCCGCGGGAAGTCTGTGCTCGAGCTCGGCGCTGGGGCTGGTGCCCCTGGCTTGACGGCAGCTCTGCTAGGCGCCACCAAAGTCTTGCTCACCGATATAGAGCCCTTGGTCCCGGGGCTGTTGAAGAATGTTGAAGTCAACGGCTTGGCTGACCAAGTGCAGGTCAGAGAACTCATGTGGAGATCAGATCAGTCGAATCAGCTCAGCGAGTTGAACGAGTTTGATGTCGTTTTGATGAGTGACGTGTTCTATGATCCAGAGGAGATGGTGGGTTTGGGGAAGACGCTGAGGAGAATGTGCACGAAAGAGACCATGATTCTGGCCGCCAGTGAGGTTAGGCTGTCGACAGATGAGTGCTTGAACGACTTGGCCAGTCAGGGTTTTAGAGCCGTCGAGTTGCATAACCAACTCAGTTCTTCCGTTGGAAATAGAAATTTGGAAGTTTATGCCATATACCAGCTTACAGCACCAGATAAAGACGTTGACCACGTGTCACATAACCCGCCCATGTGACAATTGTCAGTTTTGGAGATCCTATTTCTTCATATTCCAATATTTTGATACTATCTACTATTTCATGCACCAGCTTTAAAGCAGAATTGCTAAGCAAATTTCCCCATTCAATTAAACTAGAGAGAGTAGAAAGATCCAGTATGCAAGAACTTCCACCATGTCTGAAAACACTAAAGAATCATAAATCAAGCCATACAATACATAGGATCAATCATAATGAAGCATCACCCAGGTAACACTTCTCCTGTTAATAAGACAGAACCCAGCCATCAAGAACAAATTCTACATGAATCCAATATCATGTTATATATACCTGCAACATCTTGCCAACTTGCACTAGAGAATACCTCGCCTACAATACCTTAATTGTCTAATAATAATATAGAGTATAATTACATGTCAGGAAGACCTGAAAGGGTTAGGCGGCTTGCTTCCCCAGCACACTGTACAAAAATTTTCAGTATTCAGTGGTAAATGCTTCTGTATTAAGGGTGGGTTCTTCTTGTAAGTCATGCATCACAGCCTCCTTTCCTTATAATCAAACCCTTTCAATCAAACCATGTCATGTAATGTTCTCTCCCTCGGAACAGTATTTTACCTTTTTTTTCTCAAAACAACACAAAACTTCATGCAGGTAAACGGGGTTATCCTTTTCTTTCTCAGCTCTGGATGTGCTGCCTGTGTCTGCTCGTAGTTGTAACCGCTGCTGACCCAAAACATATTTTTATTCTCATCATTCTGAATCATCTTCATGGGTTATGGACAGAATCAAACTGACCACCAAAACAGCAAACCCTTCTGTGCTTTAAAGCACCGGACATGTTTGGGCACACATGACAGCACAAACCAAGTCACTGAATCCAAAGACTATAACCCATCACAATCCAAAATCATCCAGCCTCAACCATTGTAGTGGAGTTTCTGGTTCTGTGAGCCCTGGCCCTGCTGAGTCTGCTGTTGCGGAGCTTGCAAGTTTAGCGGCTGTGTGCTGTAGTGGCCAAACGGTTGGGAGTAGAGAGAATTCATCAAACCCTGCACACAAGTGGGCAACCTTATAACTCATATACAAGAGACGAGAGGAAATGGGCAAAACCAATGCATAATTTCTGCACACTTAGTTTGATTTTCTAGTAAACCCCAATAGTCATGTTTCTTACAGGTTGCCAGTTAGATAGTTCCACCTCAACAGTTTTCCATCAACAAACATAGGTATAGAAAGAGACCTGAGACTGAAGTTGATTCGGATTGCTCACACCAAAGCTCTGTGATGCATCATCTTGAGAAGGGTCATTAAAGCCGACCTGAGTAAATAGACCTTGTGATCCATGTGTCATGTAATCCTGTGACAAGCATAAAGATCAGTACAATGGAAGGAACAATGACAATCAACAAACTAATGAAAAGATGGCATCTTCAGTAAACCTGGGACATGAAATCATTCCCAGAACCAAATCGAGAATATCCAGCTTGAGAATTCTGGTTTAGAAAGTTCCCTGGAAACCCCGCTTGTGCTCCTTGTGTAACATAATCAACAGCATATCCACTTTGAGAAGCCTGCCAAGTGGCAGCAAGTCAATACAGGAACAACCAGCCAACATTATCAATTAAATCAAACAAATAATTTCACAAAAAAAATGAAAGAAAAGAAAAATGAATTCCTGGAACATCATCTTTAAACACCTCACAATGCTGAAAAGGAATTTTGTTTTCATCTCGAGCTTTGCCTAGCATGATTTACTTAACCTATCTAATTAATATATTGCTTCAAATTATAAACTTCGCTAGCACTTAGATGTGAATTTTAGTTTCAAAGATGCATGAAGTTTGTAGAAACTTGGATAATTCCAACACAAACAACCCACCAGTTACCTAGCCACAAACACGTTAAAATGTATTATATAGGGTTAAAAATAAAAGGCAATAACATAACATCAAAAGTACCATTATTTGTACATCATACCTGTGTTGAAAAGTCAGTAACATTATAAGGAACATGAGACCCCTGGCTTTTAAAGTCATCTCCCAAGAAATCCTGGATTCCCAAAATGAAATTTGAGATATGAACATCAAGTACATAAATTATAAGAAGCCACTCCTCATGTGTGCTAAGGAAAATACCTGAGACATGCCCCCCATGGAAAATCCATCACGAAATGTTTGGCTTGACCCTTGAACAGGCATCTTTAAAATAGAGTAAAATTACATTTGTGACCTGATTAATGTTTAGAAATTGAAAGAATAAAAGAAAAGAAACAAAAAAAGAAGAAGCACTCACATTATTAACAAATCCAGGTTGGGATAATGGACCACCCACAGAAGGCTGGCTATTTGGATTGTCCAGAGCAGGAAAGTTGAAGGTCGATCCAATGGCTCCCACATTCTGCTGGTTGCCTTGCTGGTGAGCAAGATGACTGCCAATAGGAGTACCAGCATTGCCACGCCCAGCGCCAAAACCCCGACTTCCTGGTGGAGGCACATGAGGAACAGCTCCAACTGGTCCATGTACAGCTCCACGAGTTGGAATAGCATATGGCTGGGAAGGAGGACCACCAGGAAATGGTGAAAGGGGCACCCGAGGCATTGGAAACCCACCAGGATGAACTCCAGGTTTATGAGTACCATTAGGTGGTCCAGATGGCATATAAGAACCTGTAATTAACCAAAAATGGGAAGGAAAAAAAAACAGCAAGAACCATTCTAAGCAACCAAATGCTAGCAGCTAAATTAAGCAGACAAGAAACCATCTCAACAATGAAATGACATGAACAGTCTGATGCAAGTTTGATAACCTCTAGCACGACTACTTCTTCTGTCAGCAGTTGGGTTAGATGAAGCAACAGAACCAAAATTATCACTGGGCACAATACCAGGCCCACCGCCGAAGAAAAGACGCCTATCATTGTAAATCTGTTCAAAGGCAGGAGGAAAAACAGTGATTTCACATATATCCTCTAGAGTTACTTCATAACTGCAGGTTAAATAGAAAAGTTGCAATTGCATTATCCATGAAATTGAAATTAGGTTTAAAACATACCTTTTTAGGCTTCTGAAACTGAACCATACTCTGCTTCAAGTTATTCAGAGGTCCCTCAACCAAACACTCATGTTCCTAAAGGAAGATTTAGAAACATAAACATCAAGTGACATAAAGAGAATAGTGATACTCCAAAAGCATGTTACTTGAAATTAACTTTGTAACTATTACCGCCATTTCCAATATCCGGACAAAAAAGCCACAAGTTACGTGAATAATAGCCAGCAAGCTTTAATATTGCAAAGACACTTGCAGACTGTAGCATGCAAATTCAATCAGAGAAAACCTAATCCAGTACAAAGATGAGAAGTACCTTATAGTGTGTCAATAAGCTATTCCACAGTGGCTGTTTGCTCAAAACTTTAGGGTTCCCCAAGATAACAATACCATATCGGGCACGTGTTAGAGCAACATTAAGCCTGCGAGGATCATTAAGGAATCCAATGCCCTAAAAGGTAGGATTCAGCAGTCAGGCCCAAGTTGTCAAGCCACACATTGAGAACCACAAAACCAATTGAAAACAGTAACACAGAAGCTGATGGATCCATTTGAAACGTTCAAACAGAAACAGCTTCTACTAGTAAGAACAGATTTAAAAAGTTAAATCACCTTAGACAAGCTGCCTGTGCATACAAAATATAACAACGTCAAGATTAATTGTATCCAACAAGCAGAAAAGGATATGTTAACAAATCAGAGACAAAAATACTGCTAAAGCAGCTTCAACCAACTCCAAGTTAACCACAAATACATGTTCATTACTCTGGCTACAGTTAAATTCACCTGAAAGCTTTGCAACAACTAGAGATTTATTTAACAGAATAACTAATTCACCTGATGCTCATTACTCCTCACGCAAGACAAGATGATGTAGTCTTTTTCCCTTCCTTGAAATGAATCAACACTGGCAACCTACAAATAGTGCAAGTTATTTAGCAAGCGAAAAGAAGATCAACTAGCCATCTAAACCTTGGTAAATCAAAATATAAAGTATTGCCTCAATTTCTTTGTACAGTTGTTGTCTGAGAGCACCATTCCTTGACATGTAATTGACAATATAAGCTCTCTGTCCTTCATATGGTGTTATGACCCCAATCTGTAAGACATTGAACTTAATTAATTATCATGCCATCAAACAAAATCCAAACAAGAGCTATTTGAGATGTTTGCCAAACTAACCTGACTAGGAACTACCCCACTTCTTAAGAAAGTGGTCACAATTTTTTCAACATTTGCAGCCTCAGTCCGATTCAGATAGGATGTTCCACTGGCACTAATCTCCTCTTGTCCCAACTATAAAACAACCATGAGATTATAAAACACATCTTACAAAATAAAAATACAATGAGATAACGGAACGAGATCACATAAAAATCACTGAGAACATTTACTGAACCCAAAAGGAAAGGAAGATTTTGTCAGAAAAATAGGCAGAAAGGAGGAAAAAAACAACCAGGAGAATTCTAATTGTTTTCTTTTTAATAGGACCATAAAATTGATTCATTGAAGGTAATTGAGTGATTTTCCGTGCAAAATGAGCTTATTCCTGTGGTTGATCAAATAGGCAAGCATATAATTGACTCCACTGACATCAAATGACATCCTACCAAAATCATTTCATGGACAATTACAGTACCTGTACATAGAAAAACATAGGGCGATTTGGCACAGGCCAAGGAAAATCAATTCCTGATGATTGCCTCTCATTAACAGTCACTCCATTTTGTAGCGTCCCCTCATAGAAGCTGTTAGAAGGAAATTCAGAGAGAGCCGGGTGCATACGGTATTGGACCTGAAAAGAGAAAGATAAATATAATCTTCCAAAAATTCTTTGGATGAACAGCAGTTATTTGATAATGTGGGTCACTCTTAATTCAATATTAGCAGTCTTAGGAGACATTCAGCCTGACAACCATGCCATAATGACATTATCATTAGAAATCTCCAATTCTAGAACTATTAAGATTGTACAGAATTATAACTCCATGAACAATATGCTTCAAATAAACAATATCAGTAACAGAAGAAACTTCCAAATTTAATAGACAAAATAACATTACATGAATGATGTAACCATGGTCGACAATAGTAAATTGTTATCTAAATAATTTAAAGATGCATCCAACACATTCTACTACAATTAAATCATACTCAAACAGCACCAGACAGCAAATAAACGAGTGATGCATGACAATCATGTCACATTCTTCCCATCACATGTTGGCAATGCCAAATCGAAACAAAATTGATAATAAGAACCCACCTGCAGTCTAATTGGTTTCACACCAAGTAAAACAAGGCGTTCGAAGAGAGACTGTGCAAGCCCAGCACGAGCTGCTTTCTTGCACATGATGACTGGACCAAGCTGGCAATGATCACCAACAAGAACAACCTAACACCAAAATCTCTAGTCAGAAGCTGAAGCTTCACAATATAGCAGATTAGTGCACTAAATGGATTAATAAGTACCTGCTTTGCCCCAAGAACCAAAGGAATAAGACACTCGGGTTCTGTCGCCTGAGTAGACTCATCAATAAGTACCTAAAGGAGGGAGGAAGTGTAAGATTATTGAGCGATTAACAATGAGCAGATATACACAAAAAAATATTTTCCCACCTGACGAAACCTAAAATTTGCCAACCGAGGATCTCCAGCACCAACACAAGTGCAGCAGATGACATCAGCGCTCTGTGATATCTCACGCTCTGTTGCCCGCTTCAGTGCTTTGTATTTTTTCTCATCACTGCTGGATAGTTCTCCTGTAAATTTAGAATAGAAAAGGGGAGAGCTCCATTAGTTTCAAACACCTTAACCCAACAAAAGTAAAATAAATTTACAAAAATCTTAGAAATAATAGTGGGAAAAAAAACATGTTAGACCAAAAGACCTCACGTCAATTAGTACCGTAATGAATGCCATGTGATTGTATAACACATAATGAAGACAAGCTGTTTAGAGAGTTCAACAGAATATAAAATTACTTCCATGGTCAAACAGAGAATTTTAGCAGACAAAAACAATAACCCGCCCAATCAAAATTGTCATGCAAACAGCTGATGTTAGTTTTCTTCATTCATTGTTTAAGGCTCATCAACTCAAATCATCAACAAATCAGTCTTACAATTATAAGAGTCCTATTCCCTTACCATACTTGAAAATTGTACACCCAAAACAAACATTATTCTTGTCTTACAATTTAGACTAAAAGCAGCTACTCTTAGAAGCCAAAGAGTCCCTACCACCCCTGCTTTACGGGTGGAAGGGGATATCTTAATGACGAAATACGACACCATGTATATGCCTATCCACCAAAGGACTAAAGCTCTCTTTCTAACAATTTAATCAATTAGATTTAATCTGCATTCAATCAATGCAGATGATTCTCTTAGGTTTTCTATGTTCCCTCTGTAACTAACCAATATCAAAATAAGATGCATTAAACTCAAAGAAACACATTTCCCCAAGCACTATTACAAGCCCAAAAAGTCATTGCTAGCGAGTCACAAACAAATTCAGTAACATTATAATGCAGAAAAAGATAAAAATCCTCATTTAATAGCCTCTCTAACAGAATTCCTAACTTAAAATGCTCTTTGTAAAAGGTACTTAACAGATCAGCTCAAGCTAGCTTTTAAACTTTAACCTGGGTCGTATATGTAAACAGAACTTACTTCGCATCTTTAGACAAGCCAAACTTGAAAAGAGAAAAAAATGGCCAAGCAGAAAGCAACTCTGGAAATTCCCATCCACAAAGATCACATCTATCATCTCGTAAATGCAAACCAAACTAAACTATCTAAAATTAGCTAGATCTATTGAAGACTTAAAAAAAAAAAAAACCTGGATCATAACTAAAAACAAGTTCATCACTGAAATGGGTCTGAGTAAAACCTGACCTTGCTCATCTTTCAATTGTTGTAACTTGTGAAGTTCACTCTTCTCAGACGTGTCAAGATGACGAACCTGCAAAGATTGTTGAGATATATATATACACATATTACTTTCCATATTTTTTTTCCCCTTTGGATAAGTTGTTGATATATTTCAGGCTAGGAACAAGGACATAAACGGAATTGACTGATAGAATATTGACCAACCTGATAATGTAGGGTCAAATGCTCAACAGGAGAACTCACAGCTTCTCTTGATTTTGCACACAGCCTAACAACCTTAAGCCAAAAAAAAATAAAAAAATCAACACCAGCAAACAAAAAACAGGAGATGTTATTAAAAAACAGAAAATAGAAAGCACAATAAAACTTGACAATTCATATTAAATGTTTTCATATTTCCCATACATGAATTTGCCACAACATAATTGCCCCAAATAACACATGCTCTATAAGATTTAACTATAGATATCAGAATATGCACTCAGACATGCCTGTGCCAGTTTCTGAGGCAACAACGCCGCAACTAAATGAAATTTGGCTTGTGCATGGCAATCGCCCAAGTTGCTGACATCAAAAATTTCAAGTGCCACATTTCCCCCCAAAAAATAAGTTTATGCACAACAATCTGACTAGAATATACTCATTATAAAGATGGGAAAAAATCTGAATCATTCTACACATTGAAAACAATTTCAGAGGACAACAATAACCAGTAATATCACCAATGCAAAAGCAAAACACTGCAAGTAATCGAGACATCAGAAACAAGCATGTGAGATTTGAAAAATGTAAAATAACTTTCTAATTAAATCAAACACAGAATCAACATTTTTTCCACACATTAAACTAGCTTAAACATGTAACAAAAACAATGATAATACCCTAAATAAACATGACTCTCCCCGACTTTATTAAAGGAAAGGAACAGAAGAATACATCAAATGATTTTTTTTAATGTACACTTTAGAGCCTAACAATGCCTAGTCTTAGAGAAATCAGATTGTTATGTCATGGCTGTTGCCGGGACATGTTTTGGGAAAAAATGAGTTATTCCAATTGCTATCTTACAACTCTATTGGAAAAGCAAGTAGTAAAGACATGCAACTTCATGGAACTAAGGATGTCATGAACTAGAAATGATTAAATGAAATCTTTATGAACCATCAACTATTTTTCATTTCTGTTCTTGCTCTCAGTGAAAAGAGAATACAGGGTAAATAATATTTACTACACGGAAATGCCCATAACAAATGTCACAAAATAAACTAGATATTATTACCAGATAAGAACATAGAGAATCAAGTATAACTCACAGTTAAAGATTTTTTTTATTTACCTTCAATCCCGTGGCACTTATCTTTTCAGCCAATTGGTCCACAGCCACATTACTTGGTGCACACACTAACACCTGATTAGACAATGAAAATACTATAAACAAACTTCAAAAAAAAAAAAAAAAATCAGATGACAAGGAGAAAATGGGGACAAAGAGGGGTCATGTATTGCCTGTCCCTGGCCCTGTTTGGCCATGTGATACACAATAGCTGCGGAAGTCACAGTTTTCCCCGTGCCAGGAGGACCTTGGATTAAACTTATGGGCTTCTGAAGAACACTCTTCACAGCGAAAACCTAACCATAGAGCAAAACATAAACAACTCAATGCAACACAACCTACTTAGAGATTCTTTGAGGGGAGACCAAAAAGCAGACATGACAATTTTGGAATTGCATCTCTAAATTGATAACAGTATAGAACATAAGAATTCAAGTAGTTGACAGCATCCAAAAACAAAAGAGAAAAACATAAGAGAAGCTTGAAATCATGGCAGAGCAAACTTAGGAGAATGTAATCAAGATTTCATACTTGAGATGCATTCAGTTCTGGAAGACCAGGCGCACCAAAACGACGGGGTAGTGTATTACGGACCATCTGAACCTCGACTTCATGGCCCAATAAATGGTGGTAAATATATCTGCATGAGACACAAAAATTGAACCTTGAATTCATTTATAATCCAAGTTTTAACCTGTTTTAAACTTTCAAGGACATGGATACCAGCCAAAACATTGTTGATGGCTTGTCTAGTCAAAATATATATTATGTGATTGTTAACCCACAACTCAATTTAAAAGAAAGTAATATGATGAGCTCCAATTTAATGCTATCGAAACCGCAACCGTGCCAAAACTAAAGTAGAATTCCACAAGCAATTGATATGTATTAAACCCCAATACGATCATAAAAGATTGCAACCCATGTGGTTATACACAAAAGTTGAATAGGGGAATGTGGTGCATGCATGATCATGGATGTCCACGATGTCCCTCGTTGATGTTGCATTGAAATGGTAGCATTCAAAATAACCAAAATTACATTGATATAATAAAAATATTAATTTTTTGCCATACCATGGGCATGACCAAATAAATGCAAAGGAAATTAAAATAGTGAACCGACCCACTAACACTTGTTTCATCCACTGCAAAAGTTTTCATTGCCCCCTGCTCCCGATCAAAGCTTGTACTCTTCCACACAAAATCAACACTGAACCCATGGTTCACATCCACCGGAACTCCCTGCATACAACAGTAAATAAGAATTATTTAGACTTAAACTGAGTGAACATTAACAGAAACAGACTTCCACACTCATAGAAAACCCACCTGACTAGCACGAAGCTCAAGAGCAACTTCCTCTTGGGCAGTTAGCTTGATCTGGAGAGAATTAGGAAAGAAAAAGAAACGGACAACAATAGATCATTTGATCATAACCTTTATGTGTGTGTGTGTGTGTGTGTGTGTGTGTGTGTGTGTGTGTGTGTATAATAGAAATCACGTCAATCAAATTCACCTAAATAATACATCAAATCCACAGGAAAATTTGAAGATACAAAGACACATGCAACGACTAGATTTTAAATTTCAGGACAAATGCATACCACATGCCCAACTGATTGCCATGCAGGATGAGCTGCATCTCCTGAATAACGTAGCCGCAACTCATCACCAGGTACTAAACGTATTTCATTGTCCTCCTATAAGACACAAAAGGCAGTTTAACTTTCATCAAGTGGCAATATGAAAATTCAGAGGAACATAAAACAAAAAAGTAAGCACCTTCGGAAAGACAAAATATGCAATTCGTTTCTTGTTAAGACCAATGTCCCACCGGATTGTGACATTGTCCTTGCTTTGAGATTCTTTCATCATCTACAACAAAAATGCGACAATAAGACACTGCATAAATATTTCAAAAATGGCAATCAAGTCCATGAAGGAGACCCCAAAAAATTACTAATCAAGAAGATAACAGCTTGAACTTTGTGATACACACTTTATCATAGTCGGCTTCAAGCTTAATAAGCGGTGCAAATACATTTTGATACTGCAAGAGAAAAAAGGAAAACATCAATTTGTTAGTAAACAGCTATGACTTAAAGTGATAACTTCCAAAATCCCTCTCATGTAATAAAGAAAACCTAATTTATACAATTCCAAATAACACAGACACCTGGTATGCATCTTCATACTTCAATGCCACAGGCTGAGGTTCATCATCTACACCAGGCTTCTCAAGGTCTTCAAGAGTAGCATCAGGATTTGTCTTCCAAAGTTCCTCTACCTTATTTATCTGCTGAGCACTGATTTGGCGTGCCCTCAGCTGCTCTTGTTCAGATGGGACCTACAGAATCCCAGTACATTAGCAAGTTATGGAAAAAAGTGATCGTTTTAACATATAAGAAATGAAGAGACACCTACCTTAACAAGCCACTGCAAGAAACATCTATCATCAATAAGAGGACACCACTGGCTCAGGTCCCAATTCATGTCCTTCAATGCATTGACATTCAAGCAAGGTTCTCTACACAAAAGAACAACAACACTCTCTGTCTTTGCAGATATAAAACCAAGAAGAAACACATTTCTGCACCCACAATTGTAGCACTCAAGAATTGTTTCTCCCAAAGGACTGTCTTTATGAAGACAGACTTCCTTGTGCTTTGCTCGAACCTAGAAGATGACAAAAGAGAACAAGATAATTAAGAGCGCATTGATTACCCCATGAAAAAATGCTAAACATTTGATGTGGCCACAAAATCAAATTCGAAGTCCATCATGCTGCCTATCCTATTGCTTATGTCATATTCAACTAGGAGATAGCAAGCACTTGCAAAATTCAAATATGAAAGTACAGCATAAACATTGAAAAGAAAAAGAAATTGTGATAAGTTAACAACATAACACCCTTTTCAAGTAAAATGGAAGTGCTCAGATTGGTGACAGCAAGAGAATCCTTAAGAAAAATTACACAAACATCAAGTTCAAAAATATTACTGAGACCATAGTTCTGCCCCAATTTCACCCTTCAATCAATGATAGCAAAAGAGATCATCTGGATTTCTATTCCCTTTAGGAAAAGGGGGGAAAAAGAATGTATTCTAACACAAGTAAAATAAATTAGACGAATAAAGTGGCAAAAGCATAGCAGGGAACACTTAAATGTCACACATGTGAAACAAATAAATGCTTCCAAGTGAAGAAGTGATACACGATTAACAGAGTACATAACCCTTTTAACAAGAAATTATCAAATTTTACAGTCATTCTTAAAGCAAAACCTAGTGTCTTTCAAATCAACTGGTTCTCATGACATAGATGACAATGATCTGAACAATAGTGTTTCCTTCAGCGATAAAAAGAGTTTACTTGATCAACAGCTCAAACACATAAGTTTATTTGAAGGCATGTAAAAGGTATAACAATCGGGCACACTCAACCAAATTTGCATAGCATCAAATGGAACAGTTTTTTTTTTTTTTGGGGGGTCAACTTCCACCCAAAACAAAACATGAAAAGTTCATCTCCTATAATCAGTTCAAAAGAAGTCCTGATTAAAATTCTTGTTCACTCCCTTTTAGCATGAAACTAATTGAATTTATATCCCATGCATACCATCCACATGTTTTGGAGTTCTGTTGCACATACCTAGGTAACAAAACCTAAACATGGAACATCTTAGTTGTTGCTCATCCAATGGAATAACAAAATAAATTAAGCTCATACTTTTTTCTACAATACAAAAACTCTTTCATTCATTTTATCAAGTGTAAACTTGATGTACACAGCCAATCAGTTTCCCTAGTTATCAACATTAATGCTGGGCACCATTCATACTCCTATACATATATCAATGCCTATCACATTTAAAGTTCAGTACCAATCTGAAATTTCTTTCAAGCAACTCAAATTCTAGCTCAACGCCTAACATTCAGACTTCAGCATTGTATTACATTTATTCTGTTTCAAAAAGCATCACCAACAATCATTTGGATGAAATTGTTATGCCCGTGCATCAACTGCAAGATAATAGGTACTTCAGTCTGTATTTTAATTATATTTTTCCACTAGTCCCTACATATAGCCACACTTTACAACCAAGTTTATAGAGTTATACACTCCAAGAGTGCTCACTAGAAAGAAAACCAGAGAAATTGACTCATAACAGAAAAATCATAGTAGTAGCAGTATGTTAACATCATATGCTCTTCATAACGCAACCTCTCTTCAGAAACGTAACAAAGAATTTTCAATAAAATAAGTTCACTAAGTAGCAAAAAAGACAATAAACAAGTGAAGCACCCTCCACTATCAATCATGAGAGAAGCTTCAACATTTACAATCACTAAGATAAAACCACTGAGCCCACTAAGATATTAGATGATTATTAAGCCTGAGAGGTAAGTTTTCCAACACTAAATGCATGAGGCAAAACCCCTTTCCAAGAATTGAAGACTTAAATATCAACTCCCTAGACATTCTACCTTTAAGCTCTTCAAATTCAGTAACCTGCCCCAACAAAACTCGATTCCTAGTACACCACTCACAAAAATCACATGTAAAAATAAATCTTCCTCTAAATCCTTGGTTCCTGTCATATCACTCATTCCTGAATCAATCTCCAACTTTTTAATAACTGTTATGAGAAGAAATAACAAAAACAACAAAATTTGACCACCAAGCTAAGATAAACCCCCCCCCCCCCAAAAAAAAGGGTTCACCGACTGGGTCACTCACCAGGTGATTGACAATATGTGAGCCAGAGGTGTTCCCCCTTGAATTGCAAAACCACTTCCGGCAAGAAGGCACGTTACACCTCACCACACAAGCTGGGTTCGAGACCCCACAGTACCTGCACGCGTGCTCCGTGAAATCCCCTTTTCCATACTCATACCCCTCATCATCACCAGTCTCCTCGAAGTTTAACCCGCTCATCCCGGCGGCCAATGCATCCACAGCGGCTGGGCTATTACTGGCTCCTCCACCCGCGCCACGACCACCCTTCGTGGCGCTACCCGGGGCGGAGGAAGAGACTGGGGAAGAGGACGCCGCGTCAGAATGGTGGTCAGATGCGCTGATGGGCCCCCCGTCGGTTCCCACTCCGCGATCGGTGGGGTCAGCGGCGGAGAGAGAGTCAGAAGGCGTGGGCCACGCCACGGGGGAGTGGAACTCCGGGTAGTCAAAGTCAGATTCGCCCTGTGTGTTGAATTCAAGGAAGGTATAGGCGTCGGTAACTCCGTCAGGCTGCGACGCCGTTTCAAATAGGTTACTTTGCTGAGAATCCATCGATATGGAGAAGAAGAAACCTCAGCGATCCTGATTGCACTCACTACTGGTTCAATTGGGGTTAGGGTTTTTGGTTGTTTTTGAGTCCTTTCGGTTGGGGTTAGGGTTTGGTGAAGAATGTGAGAGAAACGGAGAGAAAGAGAGAGAGAGAATAAATATGGAGGTGGCTTTCGCGTGAGTGTACCTATAAGTGTATCCATAGGCGTAATTGGGAAGGTGAAGTGCGCGTAATATTACACGCGCCGTGGGATTGGGTTGAGGTTACCGAAGTTAATGAGCTTGAGGTTCGTTGGCACGTGAGATTTTAACGAGTCAACTGTTGCGTTTTGTCCTATGGCGCGTGTATCCAATTTTCAGTCTTTTATTATTTTATTATAATTTTATAATTTTTATTTTTTAAATATTAATTTTTAAAAATTTTTAATATTTAATTTAAGTTATTATTAAAATTTTATATTTAAAAAATAATAAATAAAATTTTAATTTATTATTTAATGTAAATTAAATTTTATTAAAAAATTTTAAAATTAAATATATTCAAATTCAAAGTTTTACACAATAAATTTTGAATTGAAATTTTTTGCAAATGTATATAAATATTTAAATTAAACTTATCAAAAAATTATAAATTTTTTGAGTACTAAAAAATATATTTTTTTAATTTATAAAATCAAAATTTTAAAATTTATAAAAAATAGATATTATATAAAAAAATTGTTCAATTTAAGAAATAAACTAAAATAAAGTAAATAACTGGCTTGAATTATTTTTGAGGTATTTCAATAACAAAATATTTTTAATTTTTTATAATTATTTCAGTTAAAATATAATTTAAATTAAAATTAAAAGATTAAAATTTAATTTATCACTTTTTAAATATAAATATTTGATTGATAATATGTGATGAATATTAAAATTTTACGAAATCTTTACCTTTTTTAAAAACTTCTTTTTAAATAAGAAAATCAAAGTTGTATGTGTCCTCAATATATATATATATATATATATATATATATATATATATATATATTAGTCTGTCATGCAACTTATAATAATATCATGAATAATGTATATAAAATAATTATTATTTAACTATAAATGAAATCATATTTTATTATACAATAATATCAAACTTATATATATATCATTCAGTTTGTTATTTTTATTACTTTTCTTATAAATTATATAATTTTATTATCAGAATACTGTTGATCTTAATTTCCCTTTTGAGATAATGAAATAATTTTTTTAGAAAATGGTTTTATTATTATGTAAATTTAGCATCATTATTATATATGTAAATCATTCATTTATAAATAACATTAATTTTATGAACTTTATTATGGCTGATATAGAAATTATTCTAATCTTTTTTAACAAAGGAATGAACATAAGATCAAATCTAATATAATTAATGAAAATTGTGAGTGATTCGGTCATAAACAAGCACTTAAAATTAATTATGATCAAGTTTGTCATGATGCAGTTGAACATAATTTTCATATTTATGTTCTCATATTTTTCATTTGATATTTAAAAATTAAGATGATATTTTTATGATAAGAAAATGTGGTTTTTATTTGATTATAAAGATACGAATGCCTTACGTATTTTTTAAAGATATTTTAATAATAAATATATATATTAAAAATTTTTAACTTTATTTATAAAGTAATTTATAAAGATATACCCAAAAGTAATGCTTCGTGTTTTTTTTACTTTTCTTTTTAGTTTATTCTGTCAAAATATTCATTAGCATTCAAAATAAAATTATGAACTATTACAAATATGCAAAGATCCCTTTTTCTTTTTAATCTCTTTCGCTTCTTTTTTTATACCGTTAAGCCATTTAACTTTCTCTCATTTTCTCTTTGATTTTTTAGTGAGCTTCCAACTTGCTAGAGTTCATCAAATGAAACCATCCTATCATCAAGAGCATCATGGGAATAATTCAAATTTCTATGTTAGGAAGATTTATTAATGTTTATTTTGAAAGTCATCTGAAGTAAATGTTTTTAATTTTTTTTGTATATCTCTTTCAAATAAGGGATTGTGAAAATGAGGTTCTTTTAGTGATTAGATATTTACTACCAGATAACATGCTATTAAAAATGGGTTTATAGTCTTTGATCACTTTTTATTTTAAATGGATTATAAATATAAAGTGAGATTTATATTGTTAGTTTCATGCATCTGGTTTAAGCTTTGTGTATTAATTAGTGAATTTTTCTCATATTACTATATTATCCAGCATGTCTATTATCTTATCACTTCAAGGTTGAGATATTATCAATTTGTAGTTATTATCTTACATTCAGTGCCTTGCCAAGATAATATTATTTTATCATTTAATTTGTCTTGTATCATATCTTTTATGTATTATCATTTTGGTTTTTTATTTCATTATTTATTTCATATAATCTTGATAATTGAATTATGTTATCTTGCTAATAACTTATCTGATATCATGTCATTTATATTATTATTATTATCATCATCATTATCATCTTTATTATTTTGTCATTTGCTTAAGATAATAGAAATGTATTATCAAATAAACCCTTCAAATATTGTGAAGGCAAAATAAAGCACATGCAATGCAAAATGACACTTGAAACATTTGTTAATTCTGAAGATGCAAGTTAAGTGTCCTCATTTTTTATTTTTTTATTTTGTTATATATCACTTATTAAATTTGTGAAGGTGATATGTACAAATGTCAATATAAGTGTCTTTAAAATGTATAAAGTATATCATTTAAGAGAGTTTGATAAATGTAATTTCATTGAAAAGTTTGTGTATTATTTTAGTCTATGTTACTTGAGAATAACAAATCAAATAACATAAGTTCATGGATAAATAACATATTCAATCAAATTTATATAGATTGATCATTTTAATTGGGATAATAAATTGTCAAAAGACATGAAATACATAAAAATGTTAAGATATTTAATTAAATTTCAACAATATACTAGACATTAAATGACAGAATACTTATCCAATATTAGTGCAACACTTGATGTAATTTGGTAAGATTATTATATTAAACTATTGTAATAATTGACATCCATTGATAAGGTTAGTAATTGTTAATGACAAGATACCTATCAAATATCCACAGAATGCTTGACATCAATCAATAAGATTATTTTATCTAAATGACATAACAATTGATATTAATTAGTAACACAAACATACATAAGGGTAAAAATATCAATTTACAAAATTATTTCACACATCAAATCAATATCATTATTGCATGATATCTCGATATGGGAACGAGTAATTCCAACTTGTTTCATTGTATACAATTGAAAATAATAATTAAAAAAATTCACTTTCACATATAATCAAACCATCTCTAATAATTGAGTATAAGCCGAAGTTAGTTAAACTCTGAACGCTTCAACTTCTAATATCTCTTTCGACATGATCAGATTTTCCTTTAAATTCTTCCTAGCCCTTATTGTAAGTTGTTACAACTTTTAATATCAACACTTAAAATGTTAAAAATTAACACATATTGTTAATTATCAAGATAACATAGCTCAAATGATGCAATAGAATTATGATGATAACTACACTCAATTGGCAAAATAATATGGTTTAGATGGCATAATAGATTCATCATGATAACAACAATAAATTGACAAGATAACATGAGATATAATAACTACACTAAATTGATAAGATTTTGCGTAAAATTAAACACGATAATGATCAATAACTACAAATATTGGCGTATATATTTTCTAGGTAACAAGAATCGATTTCTTTTTTTGGCATACATTTATAAATAAGAGACATACATTAAGTGTATTCGAACCAATGAATACAAAGCTCAATGTCTTAATATTTACGTAGTGAAGGTTGCCATTTGGTTTTCGGAGATTTAGAAAAATGTGACTAAAAATTCATACAAAGATACCTTTAAATGACTTTAATGGTTAATTTTCACACAAAAATAAAATTTACATTATAAAATGCACAATATTAAGAGAACAAGAGAAAGAGAAAAAGAATTTGATAAGAAAAAGAAAAAGAAACTTTGAACTTTCATTTCTATTTTTGTTTTGTATTTGTTTTTTTTCATTGTTAACGTCTTTCAATGCAAAAAAGTGCTAAAAAACTTATAAAGTGATAATTTTGGTTTTTTTATAGAAAAAAATTGTATTAGAAAAAGTAAGAATTTACTCAATATATTAATGTAAGCATCAAATTTTATTTTGTTATATTTTTACAAATTTTCTATATATCAAATTTTTTAAATTAATTTTCACCATTTGAATCAATATATTTATCAAGATTATATCAATCATCATAATCTTGATGACTCACCTAAAATCAAATTATCCCATAAATTTTTGTGAGATTGTACAAGTTTTCTCTTTTATGTTCATTACTCAAAAGAATGTTATTACCTACTTAAATGTTAAAATCTTTTTGGTAGTTAACAGTTATACGCTAATTCTCATGTATTTTACATGATCAAAACTTGTTTAGTTAATTACCATTATTTTATTGCTTTTGAGATGTTTATTAACAATTATAGTGTATTATATATATATGTACATGTATACACATATTTATTTAATTAATTAATTTGAGTAGGATCACATAGTAGTTTTTATTTTTGTATCTTTTTTATTAAATTCAATTTTAAACATATAAGATGTACTATCTATTTTTAATATATAAATTTAAAAGAAATTGAGTGTCCAACAAAAATAAGAAACTTCACAAAAAGCATACAAATGTTAAATTTATTTTTCTTTAAGAGTTAACTATAAAAGATATTATATTTTTAGTAATTAGTTAATTTTATCTACGAAAAGTCAAGTTTGTTTTTTTTAAAATTACCATTTTAAATTGAAATGTCACTCGAAGTTGAAGACAATTAATAAACTTAAATGATATTTTAATTTTGAGAGAAATTTTGGGTCTATTTGATTTTTATTTTCAAAAATAGTTTTCTTGTTTTTATAAAGAAAAAAATTAAAAAATATTTGATGAAATTATTTTACAAAAATTGATTCTAACAATAAATTTTATTTTTTAATTTTAAAACAAAAAATAAAAAACATCTTAAGATTGTTTTTTTTTATTTTTAAAATTTTAATTCTTAAAGCAATTAAAAACAAAGAGAACATTAATGTTTTCATTATGATACTATTATAATTATCATTCATTCTAGAAAACCCTATCAAATTTTTCTCAAGTCTTTTTATCTCACCCACTGTTAAAAAACCTATCAAACTCAAATTTTTTATTTATTCAGACAAACCTAACATAATGCATTATTATAAAAGGTGTGAGGAGATTTCTTCCATGCAAATCCAACATAAAGGTAAGGAAGAGGGAACACAAACATAAAGAAAATGCAAAAAAAAAAAAAAAAAACCTATTGATCTCACATTCAAACCTTTTTTTTTTTTGCTTTTGCATTGTTTCATTTATTTTGATTGTTGCCATCTTTACTTGCACACTCGCTTACACATCAATATCCTTTTTTTTTAACCAATTTTAATCTTTTCCTAAGATTTCATGTGGGTTTTTTTCTCTCTTTTTATTCTTGTTTTTTCTTGAGGATTTCATGTGGTTTTCTCTCTCTCCACCATTTTTAGCTAACTTAAAAATTAGTTTAATCCATATTTGTTATCATGCAATACATATTAAATACTTCTTTAATATTTAACGAGGCACTATTTTTGGTTGAATCTGTATTAACAAATTTTTATTTTTCTCTGATAAATAAGTATCAAGTGATCAACACATGTAGCATATTTCTTTTATTAACATATATTCACTAATAATTTATGAGTGCATTTATGTTGTATAGTTTATACCTAATTAGTTTTGTGATAAATGCTATGAGTTACTATAAACTTTGTTTATTTATCTAATTACTTTCAATGTGATGTTTATAATAGATGAAAACTAATATTGATAAAAATAAGTTAAAGTTTTGACATAAATTAATAATTAAGATTTACATAGAGATCATAGTTGACGAGGTCACAAAAAAAAAAACATGCAAAATGATGTTTTTCACTCTAGGATATGGATTTTCATGAAGTATAAGTTGAATTTTATAACTAACTGCTCTTTTAGTGCCAAGCAAATAAAGCAAAAGTTCAATTGATTAGGGCTCAAGTATCATGAGTTTTCTTTACTTTAGCAACACATTAGATTCAGTTGGGATGCAAAAATCAACATTAATACAGCCAGTAAAGAAGTTTGTTAAGCTTATATTCGAGTTTTAATATTTTAATTATGAGTTAATGATTTTATTTAGAGGTTCATACTTTAATATTTGGATTCATGTAGAAGTTGATTAGAACTAATATAATTTAGATGATATTATGCACACATTTAAGCGCATAATACATGGCGTAAAACGAACAATTCAAGTTAAAAAGCATAAATCTAAAAAAAGCCTAGAAGTTATCAAATGAAAGATCCACTTCAAACATCGAGTAAACATTTAAAGCAAAAGCAAAGTTTTGTTTAGCTAAGGTTAAGATGTATAGGGCTAAGAGTAATGAGGCCATTTCTTCATCTACATTACTTGATTATTCAATTGCTAAGTATGTGATTGTTCTTAACGAAATGGAAGACATTTCAAATGACTTCTGTACATAAACCTTCAAGCATTTTAAGGAGTTTAATATAAAAAAAATTTTGTACCATGCTTAATAATAAGAGAAAGTGATTTCTAACTAGATTTTAGTAATTTAAAGATAAAAAATATTATAATTTTGAGTAATTTAAGTGTAAAATGACACTTCTATGTTTATAAGAAGGATATTTACTTATCTATAAATGTTTATTTATTTATGGATATTTACTTATCTATGAATTTTTTTATTTATAAATGTTTATTTTGAGTAATTTGAGTGTAGTAAGACACCATTTTAAATATATTATTTTTATAAAATTGTATGATAGATTTTATCTACAATGGATATTAACAATGTTTCATTGAAAGGTGATGCTTATACTTTTAATGAATCTTTATCTGATAGTGATGATGAATTGGCTGAGCTATTCATATTTGATATGATTTACAATCATAACTAAAAATTTTTAAATAAAAACAAGGTTTGGACATTTGCATTTACTGATCGCGAATTCATTGTTGAGGTATTAAATTAATCAAAAATAGTTTATTTTGAGTTATTTTGAAAGAAAAAAATATAATTTGTTAATTTTGTAATAAATTAAGGGAAAAAAATGCATATGAACTCAAAAAATGTATTTTTAAAAGAAAAAGTTGATATGTTCTTATTCATAATTGAACATAATATTCACCATAGAGTAGTTTCATATTGTTTCCAACACTCCACAAAAATAATTTCTAATTATTTTAAGGAAGTATTAAGAGTAGTACATCGATTGAGAAAAAAGTTAATGAAACAAGAGTCTATAGAATTACTTAACAAACTTAAAAATAATCCAATATATTATCCTTGATTCAAGGTATGAATTTTATTAATTATAATTTATATATTTTTATTTATGTATTTTTTGATATGATTTTAATTTTTTTATCTAGTTTACATTTATAGAATTGTTTAAGTGCAATTGATAGTATATATATAAGTACATAGGTACTTATTAAGAAACAAACATCATGTAGAGTCAAAAAAATAATTGTCACTCAAAATGTTATATGTGTTTGTGATTTCAATATGACGTTCACGTATGTGTATTTGAGGTAGGAAGGAAGTGCACATGTTAAAAAAGTTTTCTTGGATGTAATTAACAATCCAAATATAGAATTTTTGTGATCATGTAAAGGTGAACATTATATTATCGAAAATTGTCTTATCTTGATGAAATGAATGATTTATTATATTAAAAGTTAATGTATATTTATTAATGGAGGTTCGTTCTATCTTATGGATTTTAGATATCCTTACATTAAAGATTTACCTCTCTCGTATAGAGGCAAAAAATATATGCTTAAGAATATAGAGGTTAAGATAGACAACCAATGAGTCGTGAAGAGTTATTTAATTATAGATACTTATTTCTAAGAAGATTGAGCATTACTTTATAGTCTTAAAGAATAGATATCTTATTTCAAAGTTAATGCCTCTATATAAACCTTATAGGCAACAACTCACAGCGATAATATATTACACTATTTATAATTATCTGTGAAACTAAAATTTACATGATGATTTATTTAGAAGATATGAATCCTATAGAAATAGGGGTTATAAAAGAATAAGCTCCTGTAATGATAACTTATAAAGGTTATCTAATCAAGGTGCAGTAAAAATGACAACATATCATGACCATATTACAACTTGGATATGGGCATAACATTACAACTTTGCAGTTTAACTTATCCAATTACACTTGTTAAATGATAGTATCCATTATGCATAAATTATAATTGTTTATGCTTTAAATATTATTTTTGAAAAAATTATTTACAAGTTTTTTATAAATTATAACTATATGTGTACAAATATTGTTTTACAGGGAGTAAGCTTTAATGATAACAACTTATCAAAGTTATATATGGAAGTGAAATTTATATGATGATTTATTTAAAAGATATGGATCTTATAAAAATAGAGGTTATAAAAGAATAAGCTCTATTAATAATAACTTATCAAGATTACTTGATCAAGATGTAGCAAAAATGACAACACATTGTGATCATATTACAAATTAGATATGGGCACAACATTATAACTTTGCAATTTAGTTTATATAGTTAGACTTGTTAAATTGTAATATCTATTTTGCATAAATTATAATTGTTTATACTTTAAATATTATTTTTGAAAATGTTATTTACAAGTTATTTATAAATTATAATTATACGTGTATAAATGTTGTTTTACAAGGAGCAAGCTTTAATGATGACAACTTATCAACATTATCTAATTAAGGTGCAATACAAATGATAACATATCGTGATAATATTGCAAATTGGATAATGGACACAATGCTACAACTTTGTAGCTTAGTTTATCCGATTGGACTTTATTTAGGTTGTAGTTTATATCATACATAAATTATACTTATACATATTTTACATGTTATTTTTGAAAAAAAAAATATTTACAAGTGACTTGTAATACGATTTGCTTTGTTTTGTTTTCAAGATAAATTCTTAAAAGTTCATATAGACTGGAATTATATTGAACTATTGGTCTATGTTTTACTTTGTTTAATTTATTATCAGGAGCTAGCTAATATTATATTAAGGAACACTCTTCTTTGGAAGTTGAAACTTCTTAAATCAATTACTTCATATGCTAATTTGTATCTCCATGTTGTTAAAGTTAAAGTACTTCATATCCTATTGTTACGAGATAATATTTTTTATAAATTAGTACTTAGTAACTAATAAGACTTTCATTATGTATTGTATGTTAAAAAAATTTCATTTTATTCTTCAAAGGCACATAAGCACAAGTATAATATATATATATATATATATATATATATATATATATATATATGATATAATAAGAGCCTAACAAGCACAAACACTTCATGTACCTCCTAAAAACATGTCTAAGTTCTTTTACACAATAAAAAAAATCATAAAATAATGAGGATAAAAAAATTACAAATTATAAAAATGAGATTAAAAAATTACAAATATCAAACCAGTTTTCTTTTTAAAAAAAAATTAAAAAACCTGTTCTTAGAACAAATTTATCAAATAAATTTTTTTCTCTAATTTGTAAAATCATTTTAAAAACAATATTATTAAAAAAATAATATATTTTAAAAATTATTTTTAAAAAATTATTTTAATTTTTTAAAAAGAACACAATCACATACACCTTGTTTTTATTAACAATTTATTAATTATAGATTCTTTTAACTTTTAAAAAAATAATAAAAAATTAAGAATTGTTAGAATATGATTTGATATCATCTATATCACATTGATTTTAATAAATTTTAATTATATTTTTCTTTCATTTCAAATAATTGTGTTTCTTTGTCTTGTCTTGTTTAATTAGAATAAATAAAACTTTTATTTTTATTTATTACAAAAAAGTTAAATAAAACTATAAATTATTTATTATTTTAAAAATAATTTAAGATGAAATATAATTAGTACTTTAATATCTAAATTATTAAAATACATATATTAAGTACCATTGATTTTTACAATATGCCAAACATCATCATTGATAGTTGGGAATTTAAAATAGCATAACGAATCTGTTAAATGCTATATCCAGGCGGTAAAATCACTTCACCAAGATCATCATGGTGATTCATCACCTAATACCAAGTAATCAAGTTTTATAGCTTAAACTTTTAGTTGTCAGAAAATAAACTTTGAAAAGCGACTTAAATAAATTGTAAAATAAATTTGGGCAATCTAACATTTAAGTAATTTTTAATTAAATATCATTATTAATTTTAATAGATATAATCCTTACACCAATCATAGAAAACACTAACATTATCTAAATTAATCAATCAATAATTTTTAAATACAAATGAAAAGAAGATTACATCTTAACCTATTTTGGTTTTTAAATCACATTTTTCGATGTTCAAGAGTCTAATTAAATTTTAAGTCTTTATGGATCAATATTTTTTATCGTTCGATTTATGTTGATCTTTTGAAAAGATATCAACATGTAGTAATTAAATAAAATAAATAATTTGAAGTAAATATAAAAAAACTTAAAATAAATCTAATTTTAAATTTAAACATCGATGTATCGATTAGATCAAATGTATATTGATTTAAATTGAACTTTAATTCTAATAATTATGAAAAATTAAAGTAATTTTGCTGTTGAAGTATCCAAAAATTAACTTAAATAAATTTTATATTCTATTTTGACTTCATACTTGGAATAATTTTAGAGATACAAATTTTTATTTTAAACGAGTTTTTAAATATGAAGTGTAAAATTTTTTAATAAATATTTTTAATATTTAAAAATTTTAATTTTTTATAGTAATTATGATCTTTCTTTACATATGTAAAAAATTTTAAATCAAAATTTATTGTATAAAGTCTTTCATTTAAGTACTTATTTTAAAAAATTATTATGGTCTAAATTTAACTAATTCAAAAACGTTCAAATCAAATTTGTTTTATAAGATTCCAATTTAAAACCCATTTTAAAAAGTAATAAAAATTTAAATTAAATTAAATTAAAATATCACAAAAATAATTAATCTAACAAATATTTTAAGATATGCAACTAAAATTAGGCGTATTTCAATCTTTTAACTTACCAAATATTTTTTTTCTTTCACTAGCATAATAATTAAACAAAATCACTTTATTTTCTTTTAAAAATTATAAATAGACATAAAGTAAGTAGATGATTCATTTCTATTATTCAAATATATATAGAGGATCCTTTTAAGATTTCCACCGAGTTAATAAGTACAAAGCCATAGAACAATACTAAAAGATAGTTATGATTTGACCATGTGTTTACATGACAAGAATCATGAAGTTTCAGCATGCTTTACCAATCAATGAGATTAAATTCAAATGTAATGTGTATTAACTTCATTATTGCTTATACTTACAAATTCGTGTGATGGAATTTGTTATCTCTTAAACATTTATTATTTTCTTATAATTGTACATAAACATCGACATAGGCTTCAACTTTCAAACCTTATTCATAGTAACATCCATTTTCACACATTTGAAACTTTAATGTATCCATTTTGTTACAGACGACTCCAAAACAGATAGTTAAAACAACAACATGGGATAGAAACCAAAATATTATTGCATTTTCAAGCATCAATACCCATCAAACTAAAACTTAGGAAATGACATAAAAAATTAAAATCAATTTGTGGGTATCACAATAAATCAATGTGTAATAACCATGCAAAAAATAGAAAACTAAACCCAACCCCCCCCCCCCCCCCCCCCACAAACCAAAAATTAAAAAAAAAATCCAAGCATAAATAGGCAATTTATATATATAAAACCCAACAAGATCAATTCAAAAATAGGCATAAATAACACATTGAAGAACCTTTACCACCCTAACAAAACATATTCAAAAATAGAAGAATTGAATAAATTAACAATCTCTCTTTGTCGCTAACTCTAACCTTTCCCTAAATCCTCTCTCCTCCATAAACTGTCCTTGCGCTTCTTCTTCTTCTTTCCCATCCTCTCAATGTTCTTCAATTAACTTATTCCTCTCAATGTAAATCATCACCTTTTCCTCTCCCATTGAGAAGGCAGGAAAAAGGAAGGAAGGAAAGGCATTTCCAGTACTCTCTCTTGGTTTATCTATGGCCTTCCCTTTCCCTCTCCTCCTTCTCCTTTTACTACTTTCCTCCCTTAACGTCTCTGAATCAGCCCTCTCCCTCAATTACTACCAGAAAACATGCCCTGACTTTCAAGAGATCATCAGAGAAACCATAATCTCTAAGCAGACGCAGAGCCCCACCACCGCGGCAGGCACCCTTCGGTTGTTTTTCCACGACTGTATGATCGAAGGATGCGACGGGTCTGTCCTCGTCGCCACCAACGCATTCAACAACGCCGAGCGTGAGGCTGACATCAACCTCTCCCTTCCCGGAGACGCCTTCGACGTTGTCATTAGAGCCAAGACCACTCTCGAGTTAACCTGCCCAGGCGTCGTCTCCTGTGCCGACATCCTCGCGCAGGCCACTCGCGACCTCGTCACCATGGTTGGAGGTCCGTTCTATAACGTCCTTCTCGGCCGGAAGGACGGGCTCGTCTCTGGATCCAACCGTGTGGAGGGACACCTCCCGAAGACTGACATGACGGTGGACGAAATCATCAGAATCTTCTCCGTCAAAGGGTTCTCCATCCAGGAAATGGTGGCGCTCACCGGTGCTCACACCATCGGTTTCTCTCACTGCAAAGAGTTCAGCGACAGGCTTTTCGCTTACAACAAAACCACCCCAACTGACCCAGGCCTCCACCCCAAGTTCGCCGCCGCTCTCAAAGGGATCTGCGCCAACTACACCGCCAGACCAGACACCGCAGCTTTCAACGACGTGATGACACCCGGTAAGTTCGACAACATGTACTACCAGAACTTGCCGAGAGGGTTGGGGCTCTTGCGGACCGATCACGCCCTCGGTAAGGACCCAAGAACCAAACCCTTCGTGCAGCTGTATGCAGCCAACCAGACGGCTTTCTTCAACGACTTCGCTCGCGCCATGGAAAAGCTTAGCCTGTATGGAGTCAAGATGGACCGGCAAGGAGAGATCAGGAGACGCTGCGATGCCTTCAACAACATAGAGACATAAGCAGTTGTTGCTCTGGTTTTGTTTTGATCATGGCCATCAGGAGACAAAGAGATCTTAAATTAATTTCCTTTTATACTTGAATTCGATGGTGATAGGATGATTCGTTTGAATTATTGATGAATATCATGATACAATTCTTTCATGAATTTATCAATATTCCTTTATTATATGAATATTAAAATAATATGCTTTTATTGGGTAAAATCAATTTCCCTAGAGCTTACTTGCAAGTAGCTAGATGACACTTTGTGCATGGAATTAGAAGAACCATAAAGAATCAACATTGAAAAGGACAAAAAGGTAATTAATACGTCCTCCCATAATTTCGTATCTTAGTCCACTATTTGCAAAAAATATATATTTTATTTTCTTTTTGATTTCATGTTGTGAACCAAAAGATGATATTATTGTTTACATGTTCAACGTTCAATTAAGTGGTGCTTTTCTCAAAACAATTAAATGGTTATATATATTGTAATAATAATTCAACTTAATATAAGAAGAATTGTTGATTCACACAACTATATACTTATCGCTAATGGATTGAATTAAAAGTCAATGTTACAAAAATTTTCATACCTTGACTTAGTGATAAATCAAATTTAATTTCCTAAATTAATATAAATAAATATTAATTTAAACATTTATAAAAAATAAAAAATATTTTAATTATTAAAATACTTCAAAAATAATTTAAATAAAATTTACATTTTATTTTGACTTAATTTTTAAAATTTGAATATTTTTTAACTCACGAATAACTATTTTTATGAAATTTTAATATTTTTTATAGTGTAATTTTTAATAAAATATTTTTAGCATTAAAAAATTTTGCATTAAAAAATTTTAAATTTCAAGTTAAAATTCGTTGTGCAAGATTCTTTAATTTGAATATCTTATTCCTCTTAGAGAGCTTTCTCTAATGAGGGTTAGTTGTAATTTGGAGATATTCTTTGGTATGGTTTTCATCTTGATCTTTTCAAGTTATATTCTTGTACTTTGCTTCAGGCTTCATCCCAATAGATGAATAAAAAGAGAGGAAGTACTTTAGGTTAGGTAAGGGTATAAAATGGATGAATGTATGGAATAGTTGTGGAATAACTTTCAGTTAATGAAGGAAGAATAAAAAGGTGTGTTGGTAGACGATTAGTGGGCTACTACATCCATCGAGAAAGGAAAGCACTGCTTGATAGGGAAAGGCCTAAGAGAACATATAATCTTGAGCATATGAAAAGAGTCTTCTCCAATGTACGGAGATTGTCTGGTGATCTTAATATTAATGAGGTTGGTGAATGACTCTACGTTTTGTATTTAAGGATCCTCAAGGGAAAGATAAGGTGCTGGTTAAGCAACCATGGGCTTTCAACAAATCACTGATCGCTTTACAAGTTTTTGATAGGGCTGCTACTCTAGATAAGCTCAAGTTTGAACATTGTTCATTCTGGGTTTAAATTCATGGGTTACCTTTAGCTTATCTGATAAAAAATATTAGGAAAACATTGAGAGAAATGATCAAAGAGGTTCTGAAAGTAGACAAGGTTAAGGATAACACCGTATTTGGTAGATACTTAAGGGTGCATGTTAAGGTTAATCTCCACAAGCCTTTAAGGAGCCAAAACGATAAAAGAAAGACCTTGATGTATTTTCATTACGAACAATTATCAGACATTTGTTACATATGTGGCTTATTGGATCACTGAGAACATAAGTGTAATTTTGTGCTCTAAATACAAAAAGGAAAGGGCATTACAAAAGAGAATTTCGGTTGTGGAAAATAGTAAAAAGGTCGCTTGCTCTGTTCAAACCAATCATCATCATTAATAGTCAGATTATTACTTTAGCGATGGAACTAGTCAGTAAGCAGCATCTTGGTAAGGATAATTAGAATATTAATGCTGATAAGAATTCAAGTAAGAATTAAGGCCCTACAATCCTTTATTAGCACAATCAATGGCAAGAATCAGGGAGGGATTAAAGCTTCCAAGTAATTCTACCAGCCTACACAGTATGAATGGTAACAAAGGTACATAAAGATAACACCCGCATCCTCATGCTATAGTTGTTGTAGTGGAGAAGAATTCAATGCCAATAAAACAAATAGTATAGAAATGATCGAGAAGGTTTCAAAAGTAGACATGGTTGAGGACAACACCACATTTGGCAGATGCTTAAAGGTGCATGTTAGAGTTAATCTTCATAAACCTTTACAGAGGTGCAGTTGGTTGATCCAAAAAGGCAAAAGAAGGACCTTGTTTATTTTTGTTACGAACAGTTACTGGATGTTCTTTATAAATATGGCTTATTGGATTAGAGAGAATATGAGTGTGGTTTTGTAGTTTAAATATAAAAAAAGAGGGGGTATTACCAAAGAGAATTTGGGTTGTGGATAAGAGTAAAAGTGTCGCCTTTTCTTTTCAAACTAACCATTATCATTAATCATCAGATTGCTACTTTAACGATGGAACAAGTCAATACGCAGCATCCAGATAATGATAATCAGAATATTAATGCTGACAAGAATTCAAGTAGGAACTAAGGCCCTAGAATCCTTTATTAGCACAGTCAATGGTAAGAATTAGGGAAGGATTAAAGCTTCCAAGTAATTTTACCAGTTTACATAGCATGAATGGTAATAATGGTATAGAAAAGTAACACTCGGATCCTCATGCTATAATTGATGTAGTGGAGGAGCATTCAATGCCAATCAAACAAATAAACCAAAACAGGGGAACATGCATGGCACTAGGATCCACTATATAGTTAAGGGAACTATAAACCTTATATCTTAAGGTTTTTTGGCTATTTTGGAAGGCAGTTTAGTATAGTCACATAAGACGATTGATATGAAATGGAAACAACTAGTTAGGATGAAGGAAAACTTTATTTCAAAGATCACACAAACTATATGCAATAAAAACCAAAGTTGGAATAAGACAGTGTTAGAGAGGAGGATGAGACTAGGGTGAAGAAGCTGCAATGTTCTATAAGGGTATCCATAGGGACCAAACCTAAATATAAGGCAAAGGTTGGCAAAGACTAGCCCTTCCAGACACTATGAGTTACCACGTATGGAATTACTAAGGGATCTGAGCCCTTCGTACAATTCAAGAACTAATCAACTTAGTTTAACATGATCAACCCCGACTGTTTTTTCTTGATGAAATAAAAAGCAAGAAAGTAGAGATAGAAAGGTTGCGTAAAAGGTTGGGTTTCATGCATGTTTCATTATGGAGCATTGAGAGCCATTTTGGAGATTCATAAGGTTCTATGGTAACCCCGTAGCATACATTCACCCTTTATCATAGAGTTACCTTAGAGTACTACACTTTTAAGTATCGTTGTCATGGTTATGTGTCAAAGATTTCAATGAGATAATGGCCCAAGAGGAGAAAAAAGGTTATAATCCTCTCTTTTCCACGTGATTAAGGCTTTTGTTTAAGCCATTGAGGATTATGAACTAACATCTATATCTTTTTTGGAATCAAAATTCACATGATTTAGGGGCACTAGAGGCAAACTGATTCAAGAGAGATTGGACAAAGCTCTTGCAAATCGAACATGGTTGGCTTCATTCCCAAAGGTCCATGAGTTTCCCCTACTAGTTTCTTCTTTTGATCACCTACCTTTGTTATTCAAGGATATTACCAAGAATCATGGAAGTCATAGAAGAATATTTTAGTTTGAGAATATGTGGATGACACACCTAGGGTTTGAATGAGTCATTTATGAGGTTAGGGCATTTCTTAGGTAACTAACATATATGAATTACAAGTTAAGATAATGTAGAATTAACTTATCAAAATGGAATAGAATGATCTTTGTCCACGTTTAGAATTAGATTAGATAGTTTCGAAACCGATTAATCAACTATTAATTATGAGGGGAGTAGGAATGTTGTTAAAAGGTATAAAATAACGTAAACAAGAGTTTAATAAATTATTGCACAAAGAAGAATTAGTGTGGAGACCATGATCTTATGCTTAGAGAGAAAGATCAAAATACCAAAGTCTTTTATGTTGTGGCTTCGAAAAGGAATAAATATAATAGTATAATTGGTATATGGTACACCAATAGGACTAGCTGCAAGCTGAAAATCAAGTGTATGAAATGTTTCATTAGTATTTCTCTCACTTATTCTCCTTTTTGAAGTTGATGTAGTAGCATATAAAACTATCACTAATAGGTTAACTGAGGTCATAAAAACCTCACTAAATAAAAGATTTACCAAGGTAGAGATGGAGGTTGCTGTTAAGCAAATGAGTCCTTGTAAAGCTATAGGCAGGATGGATTGAATGTGTTCTTCTTTCAGAGAAATTAGGAGGTGATGGGCAATGAAATCATATACATTACCCTAAAGTTTTTGAATGATGGTGGTTCATTATAGGGTGTCAACTAAACCTACATTACTTTAATCTCAAAAGTCAAGAATCCAACCATACGCAAAGATTAATCAGTGTTAACTAAGCCATCTTTGTAAAAGGATGAATGATACATGACAATATCATCGTCGCTCATGAAACACTCTATACAATGCAGACAAGAATGAGAAGTGCATTTGAAAATTTAGCTTTGAAACTAGATATTAGTAGAGCTTATGGTTCTTTCTGAAGAAGGTGATGCAAAAAATTAGTTTTTCATAAAGATAGGTATTGATGATCAAGGAGCATGTATCATTGGTAACCTATTCGGTGCTAATTAATGGCAAAACTATAAACTAAGTTAAGCTTTTCAAAGGTTTATGATAAGGTAACCTTTTCTATTTCTATTTGTTTTTACTCTGTAACGAAGGCCTATCCTCTTTAATCAAGGAAGTCATAAGTCAAGTTTTATTACATGGAGTAGCAGTAGGAAACAAACGATAAAGTAATGTAGTTTTTTTAAACTGATAACGTCCTTCTCTTTTATAGGGCAAAGCAAGCGGGATGCTTAAAGTACTTAACAAACTAGGATGGTATGAGAAAGCCTCAAAATAACAAATTAACCTAGATAAGTTTGGCATTCATTTTAGCTCTAATACACTAATGACAATTTAGAATGAGATGAAATAGATCTTAGATTTTCATAAATCTTTATCAAATGAGTATTCTTTGGGCTAGTCCCTACTTATGAGAAGAAGTAAATAGGAGGAAAAGAGGAGGGTAACTGACAAAATTAGTGATAAATCATGGGTGCAAATAAAGGATAGAAAATGAAAGAAATGTGGATATATGATAAGAACAATGACTAACTATGGGGTCAAGCTACTAGCCTATCAAACCAAAAACTATACAACCTAGTTTGAGAACTTTTAACACTCTAATTGATTAGCATTCTAAATAATGACTACCTAGAGTGATCACTGAGCTTTTTAACCAAGCATGCTCATCTATGATTATGACAATACTTAAGAAAAATAGGCATACAAACCACTTTTGCTTTACCTTAAACTGGAAGAAAGAGGCAAAATAGAGAAAGGAAAAAGACAAGGGCCATCTTTCTTAGCGAGAAGGCTATTAGTTCATGGGTAAGGTACGGTACTAAAGGTCCTTGGACTTTTAGGCAATTTTTCCTTTGAGTAAGAGATCGATGGAGGATAAATTCGTTTAGACAAGTAACAAGTACAATATATATACGATCAAATCTAGCTATTGCATGATCAATATTACAAAAAGAACGATTTGTAACAGAAACAAAAGACCGAACATAAAGAATGTTATAGCAGAGGGCTTTTCTTTTTAAATTCTAAACTTTGGATAGAGAATGTTTTATGAAATTCTACCAATAATGGAGGCGCTACAAAATCAAGGCATTCAAACAACAAATAGATATTATGTTTGCCACACAATAGGTGAGTCACTATCCTATATGTTAGTCGTATGTCCCTTTAGTCAACATGTTCGGATGGCAAATAGGTTTGGTTTGGTACGATATCATGGCTGGTTAAGTAAAGCATAGTGAGTGATACATGGATGATACTATTTAATTAGATAAGGAGCTGGAACATGTTGGACATATTCTTTGTATTTTATAAGTGCATACGGATGAATTGCAACAAAACTTACCATGAGCCTTGCGCTTGTCTCTGACTATAGAGGCTAAAAGAATGCTTCAAGGATTTACAACATCGAAGGATAGACATATACAACCATCCTTTTGCTCTAGTTGGTCACCATTAACATTTGAAAGCCTCAAAGTAAAAACTGATGTTACCTATGACTTCCAAAACAACTAAGGCAAGTTGGGTCTAATTGTGAGGGATTGCTGTGGTCACATAGTGCTCTGTGCTTTTACAATAATGAATGAAACTTTTTCATCCTTATATGGTAAGATGCTGGGTATCCGATTTGGGCTAAAAAAAGCACTTAACTATGTGAATAAACTAATCAAAGTAAAAAATGATTATCTTTAAGCTATCAAGTAGATTTTTTGGTGGGCGAAGAGACGTTCCATACACGGGAAAGAATTTGTTTGGTCGCCTAGACCTGAGCTATTAACTTAATAATTGTTCTTTTAATTATATTAATATGATAGCAAACAAGCTCATATACAAGATTGCCCAATTTATCAATAGGGATAGGAAAAAAAAAGATTTGGTCACAGTGCCTACCAAATGAATTATGTAATTTTGGATCTCGATGAAATGAGCATAATGTTTTTCCGTTAAAAATTTTTTTAATTCTTAAATTTTTCAACAAATTTCAATTTGGTTTAAATTAATAAATTGAATTTTGATTGAACCTTTAAAAATTTATTTAGTAGCACAATGTAAACATTAGAGTTTTATGAGCTATAATAAATTATTTCTTTATAAGATAAATATCAGAATAAATCTTGGATAATTTTTTTTGAAATCAAGTTCTTGTATGTTTTAGACCACTTTTATATATTAAATATCAATTTAATCCAAAATGATCACTGTTTTTTGATTTTTTGGGTTAATTATATTAAAGGAACCTATATTTTAAGTACAATATCAAATTAAGACTTACATTAAAAAAAATGCATCAAATTAGGATTTACATAACATGTCGTTTGCAATGTGGGACCTTTATCAACAAAATTCGTTAGAAATAACTTTATGACTCGTTTACATGATAAATATATGCTTTTTAACAGTACAATTACGTGGAATACCCTTTTCGTCATATAAGATAAAGCAGAATAACTCATGAATGAATTTGTGAAATTTCTCTCTTCATCCACCAAATGCAAGCATCGATTGTTACTGAAATATGAGATTATCATGTATGCATCCTTTAACACCTTCATTTTGTTGTATCTTTTCGCATCAATCGAATAAAATGGTTAAAAATTTGTATCAATTAAATAACAAAAAAGAAAAACTTGAAAAGATTGAAGATGTTCAATACTTTTGTGGAAGTAATGTGCCATTGAAGCCTGCATGGATTGTTTCAAATTTTAGGAGGAAAATTCAAGTTTCTTAAGACCTAAGGTATTGTAGTATATTCTTGATTTGATTTTAAATGATTATTAAAGAATATTTCAATATTAGTTGCTAAAATTAGTTGTGATTTTACTGTAAGATAAATTGACTGCTTATACTAATTTTTTGTTTGTTCTGTTTTGCTAATTATATGTGATATTGCAATAATTTGTGTATGTCAATTGTTTGATACTACTAGGGATACTAACGCTTTGAGACATTACAATGCATATGCTTATTATTGTGTAATTACATGAAAGAAATTAACAAAAATAGGCCAATAGTTCATAAACTTGTTTCTTTTTACCTTGTAGCTCAAGTCATTTTCAGGTTGTCAGGTCTTGCTTGATCCTCCACATTGTTTTTGGTCTAGTGGGTGTTTAAGCTTGTCCTTGCTACAGGTTTCTAGGTTGTGGCTATGTAGATTATTAGGCTAGTCTTCCGAAAACAAGAACTTACTTTTTTCCTATTTTGACAACATAAGTAATATTGTTCATCTTGAGAATTCAAAAACATAATTTATAGGAGGAAATATGCCATCTTGGAATATATTTGGTTGTAGCTTTCATGTAATGGATTAGATCACATCATGCATATGGTGGTTTTGGATAACTTTGGTTAGAAATTACAATGAGGTCTGATATCGCTCACCAGTTTTTCTGATTTTTTTTAATGTTAGATATCTAATACAATTTAGTTTTAATTTAGTTTAGTATTTGAAATTGCTTTATATTTAGTTTAGTTTAGTGTTTGAAATTTCTTGATGTTTAGTTTAGTGTTGGTTACTATTACAAGTTAATTCATAAGTTTTCTACATTAATACAGTCGATGAATTGTAGATTCTTTCATTGGCATGATCCACATCTTTACCCATATGCATGTCGAGTTGTTCATAAAGTATTTTAGCGGATGAACAAGGTTAAAGTTAAATTGGCATGATATAAAGGCTAGTTGATTTTTACCTTGGAGCCTATTTATGATCTTCATTATTATGTCATGGTTTCTGTTAATGAAGAAAGGTTTAAAAAGGTGATAAAGCATTTATTGAATGATTTAAAGAATGATCTTAGGTTTAGAGGTTGTAAGCTTTTTTCAAACTTATAAGTGTAATGTGAGAATATTTATTGTTAATTTTATAAGTTATAGGCTTCATTGTGTTATGTTTTATTGAATGATCTTAGAAGAGGGTTAAACTTTGTAATCAAATTTTTTCTTAGTCTATGAAATCTTTGTTTAAAACTCATATGTTAATCAAATTTTTTTCTTAGTTTTTCTATCTCTTGGATGATCAAATATGGCATATCATTTGAAACTAATATAATTCAATGTAATCCTTTTTGATTTTTGGGTTCATCGATTATCAAATACAATTTAATCAAAACAAAGGAAAAGATACATTAACTAAGTAAATTGTAAAATATAATGTAATCAAACCGTTTACTTACTAATTATCTAATATTACACAGCTTAAAAAAACCAATAAAGTAAATTATCTTAATTTATTTTTAAACAAAGCAAATTATCAAAAAACATAAAAATATCCACTACTTATACAAGTTTTTCAAATTATCCAACATTAAACAATAATATCTAATAAGCACTACAAATGCAACTAGGTGGTCCTGCTACGTTGATCAATGGCCATTACTTGCAATTTTGCTTGATCTCCTTTTAAGTTATGTACCTGGCTAAAAAGAAGAAAAAATAAAATAATAATAGTTAGGTACAAAGAACACAATTCTATTAAATAAAATAAAGTAAGATTGTAAATGATTACCTAACTATAAACGATTTTATAACCCGTGCAATCATTAACCAATACAAAGTAAGTACTAGAAAAAGGTCTCCCTATTTATTTGGATGGTTGTGGTGGTGTTGTGGTTATTGGTACAGGATTAGTTTAGGTAGATGAAGGCTAGCTAGAAGTTCTGGGGGTTAAGGTACCAAAAGATGCATTCATTTTCTTGGCATTAAGACTGATAGGTGCCTTGCCAGTCTTAGAATTATGCCCCTATTAACTACAATTAGAACACTTAACTAACTCATGTCTTAATTTGCTAGATATGTTAACTCTAGGGTCATTAGAATTTCTCATTCTATCTCTTTTTTTGGTCTTCCATGCCCTTCAAGGTTTTAGGAGTTTAAGCCTAGGCAATGACATTTTATCTCATCGTTTTTTGCCTGGAACAGAGTATATTAAGGGCTCATAGAATTTAAGATACATAGTTGTATTATAGTAAAGGTTTACATAATCCTCAGGTTACCTTATGCCATGTTGGATACAATAAATATCATGTTTACATGAGAGATCAGACAAATCACAATGCCTACATGCACATGTCATGGATATTATATTAGTAGTATACTATTTTTCCTCACAATGCACCTCATACAACCCTTCCCCACTCTAAGTTGCATTACAATTTGTTGCATTTAACTTATATAACTCTAATTTTTATTGAATCTTAAGAGTTATCCTACCTCTATATCTCCTTATGTTATCCCTTTTAACTTGAAATCTCTGCATAAATTTTTCTCTAATTATTTTTATCATTGTCACTATTGATTTTTCTCTTGCATCTAAAATGTATGCATTGGAACTTTCTGTCAGCTTGTTAATAATTACATCATACTTGCATTTACCAAAAAGAGTATGACTAGCCCATAGGTACCTATTTACCCATATCAAATAATTGTAAGCATTTACTGACCTCTCTTTAATGACAATCATCTTCTTCTTGAACTCTACATATGAATAGGTAGATGCAGCAACCCATAGTTTATGCTTCTAATCCTCTTCCTTCCATCCACGATCTTTAAAGGTAGCATGCAAATGTCAAACACATATTCTACATTATGCATTTGGCAGAATAGTATTGACAGCCTCCACCAACCTTGTCAATGCATTAATCAAGTGAGAAATCATGTCAGTAATAAAGTATAAATTAAAAAGAAATAAAATAAGAATGTAGACCTTTTTCTTATTAATGATGAATGTCCATCCATGCCTTTCAAATAGGCCAACATCTCTTAGCAAAGCTTCCAAAAATTGAATCCAAGATTCTTTATTCTCGCTCTCAATAAC
The DNA here is from genome assembly GCA_021397835.1 of Moringa oleifera. Classification (NCBI taxonomy): domain Eukaryota; kingdom Viridiplantae; phylum Streptophyta; class Magnoliopsida; order Brassicales; family Moringaceae; genus Moringa; species Moringa oleifera. The sequence continues at coordinate 4,785,849 of JAJFZO010000566.1, forward strand.
AATAAAAGGTACTGGATAAAGTTGTTGTTTGATCCTTAGCCATAACACTCAATAATTGGCCACTATAAGGTCCTTTTAAGAAACAATCATTTAATCTAATAAAAGGTCTAACTCCATCTAAAAACCTTTTTTCACTCCATCTAATCCTATATACATCCTTTGAAATCTAAGTTTAAGGGGCAACATGGTCTTCAAAAAAATAAAATTTCCCCTGTTATGTTGTTTCAAAGCTTCACAACAATCCTAAAGATTTATGTACTGATCCTTAACAGCACCATTTATCACCTGTAGGGCTTATGATTTAGCTCTATATGTAGTAGCCCTAGTGATATCCGTATGATACTCTCTCATCACTTCTTCCATTATAAGTTTCACCTTATAGTTATTATCATCTTTAACCCTCTCCACAAACTATTTACTCAACCAACTAAAAGTGACTTATTTGTTTTTGTAAGCTCTATCACAACTATGATTTATAGAATATATCTTTATTTGAAATGTGTCTTCTTCATCCAATTTAGTAGCATGTAGTCTCTATCCATATTTTTTTGTGCAGTAAACAGTGACTCTAGTTGTTATGTTCTAAAAGAATTTGATATTCCTTCCAGCATTCTTATTAAACTGTCTAACTGCCTTATTTAAAATTTATTTAATGGAAAATAACATTCGTACCTTGAAAGTAAGGTGGTCCATATTCCTATAAAGGTCAGAGTGATCAAAGCTTGAAACTTCACACTCATCAGCACTTATATGAATATCAATATCGTCACTAGCAACTTTTTCATCTCTGGGAAACTCAACCCCCTCCGCACTAGTAAAAACTCCACACTCAATGTTACACTCAACATTATTTCTCATTTCATGATCTATCCCAATCTCCATGAGATCATCATCTGACTCATTCTCAAATTGCTTTATCATATTGCCCCTTTCAAATGCATGATCATCATTCAAATCATCATTATCCATATGTATATTTAAAATTTTGGAACTTATTAAACTTATATCATGAGTACTGTCAACGTCAGCATTATTTGACACAACATAAAACTGTATTAGTTGTTTGCTTATCGTTTTATACTGATTTAAGATGTCCAATACATCTTTATTAAAACATAATAATGCAAAACTATCACTCACAATATTACTCATTGGTGATAAGTAATAGATATTATTACTGTTTATGTAGCCATAACCCTTACACAAGCCTATTAAGTTAGAATAGCACACATAATTTAAATCCATAGGCTCAATAGGGGTTTTTCTATCATTGACATACTCTTTAGGTTCCTCCTTCATTAATCCATCGTAAAACACCTTAAAATTTATATAATCCATCATTGTAAAAAAACAACATAAAATAATATTAAAATAATAATGTAGCATTACCTAATCTCATAAAAAAACTAATCAATTTAAGTATCTTATGATATAAGCAATGTATAATTAAAAAGTTTTTACAAATTCCCAATCAACCTAAAGAAGTTCCACACATGATATTAAAAACCGATTTGAAATACACAAATTTATTGAATATTACGCATAAAGAGGGTTTCAACATTGAATTTATAAAATTCATAATTTTTTTTTGTTTTCTAAGGTTTCAAAATTGAATAATTTTAGTTTTTAAAATCCACCATCTGAATAGACCCGATGCATATTATATTCATCAAATAGGTGACAATGTTTTCGAAATCCACCATCAAATTATTAATAAAATAAAAAATAATAAAAATTGCTTAAATCAAATCTAAAAAATTTAATACTGCCTTGGTCGTGCGTCTTAAATCTTGATTTGTGAATTTTGTTAAGGGTGATAGAAACTTAAGGATGCATAAAATATCTTTAAGCTTGTTTGTGCGATTCTTCAGTTGTTTTGAAAAGAAATATAAAGAAAATCAGGAAAAATTTGTCGAAAAAATGGTGAATGTGAGTCAAGTGTATGGATTGTGAATGACTAAGGGCAATTAGGAGTTTGCAAAAATAACGTACACGTGACTACATTTAAATACGAATTGAGAAAAGCATGAAGTTAATACTAATAAGTTTTGTTGACGGAGGTCTAACATTGCAAATAACATGTTATGTGAGTCTTAATTTGATGCAATTTTTTAATGTAGATTTCAATTTGATATTACACCTAAAATATTGGTCCCTTTAGTGTAATTAACTATAACTTTTTTTAAGGGACAATTCAAATTAAAAATCTTATAAAATAAGTTTTGATCTGAAAATTTTCACAAATGTAAAAAAATATTTAAGCTACCATTACAAAAATAATTATATTTTTTTCAATACTAAAACTATTTTTATGAAATTTTTAAATTTTGGACAATGCGAAAATAATTTTTATTCACTTTTTGAAGTTTTGATCGTGTAATTTTTTTAAAAAATATTTTTAACACTTAAAAAATTATAATTTTATAAAATCAAATTTTATTATATAAAATTTTTTAATTTAATTTACTCAATTAAAAAAATTAAAAGTACAAAACTACTTAAAAATTAAAAATTTGTATATAAAATTGCTCCAAAACATGCTAGAAATCTTTTATCAAGAAACGCAAGAACGGTGCAAAATTTATTTGACATTTATCCTTGTCTATATCACCCATTTATTTTTTCAAACTATATATATATATATATATTTATTTAATGAGCTATAATAATTTTTTTTTGACATTAATAGGAAAGTTAGAGACTAAAATTTGCTAAAAATCAACTAAATACAAAAAAATTAAATGAAAACTCATTTAATTTGGTTATCTCAAGCAATCACCAAGATTAATTTTGTATTATTGTCGCCATAATATGGTCTAGAACGAAACGCCATAACTATTTCAAGATTAATTTAAGCAAACAAGACAATAGTGAACAAACCTAATCAAAGTTGATTTGTTATGCCATATTTGGTGGGAATTTCTAAGTCACACAAAAATGTTATAATCAAATCATCATTCGGTAAAAATAATCTATCCATTTAAGGACAAATGACCCAACGAAAACAAGTTATTGTATTGTTCAAAATGCAAATTTTAAGAATAAACTTGAAAGTTTGATTCTTTATAAAACTTTGATCAACTTATTAATTAATTCCTGATAAAATATAATAAATTTAATTGATTTGAATAAATATTCTCGTGTAGTTAAGTCTTAATATCTATAAATTAAAAGATAAATAAATCTCAATAGTTAATTGCCTTTGATTCAAATATCTTAAGAACTTATTTAAGTCTGAAAAAAAGTTCACACTCATACTTGAAATGCTCAATATTTATTATTTTTATCTATTTACAAAATCTAAATTTTGGTGATTTCAATTAAATAACATTAATTGCCTGACAACCAAAGGATATCATTTTTATTTTAAAGTCTTAATCGTCAGTTGCTAAAGGTTTTACTATGAAAGTTTTATTATTGATTATCTTAAATTTTTTTCTTATCACTTTCTATTCATGATTTTTTTATTAAAGAAAATAGAATCAGCAACATGAATATAAAAGTTTTATGTTTTACTGACTTTTTTTTTTGAAAATTATCAACAATGTTTTTTAAATTTATTTTTATTGATATTTTTTAAAATAAAATCATCAGTTATGAGATGTATTCTAATTTTTTTAATAACATCTCTGATCACTTATTTTATGATGTAACAAAATGAAAAAAAAAAGATAAAATATTCAAAAACACATTCAAATTTATTTTGCTTTAACATTAACGTCGTCATTTGGGTAAGTGTGAAATGCCTCTATTTAATTAATTTATTTCACTCCCATGCAAGATTTCATATCCTTGACTACTAAAAAAGATCAAAAGATCATAAAATATCTAAAAATATATGAAAAAGATAATTAACCAGAGAAAGAAATACTAGAATAGGAAAATAAATCTAGGTGTTTCCTTTCTTATCATATATATAATTATGCATATATGTATATATATATATATATATATATATATCATTTTCCTTCATTTTCTTAACAAGTCTTTCTTGAGAAAGTGACAACCTCCACCTTCCTTGCTTTCTTCTTTTTGCTTGGTTTCATAAGGTCTAACATTGTACAAGACAAGTAATATTAAGGTGCTGCAATTCACAATTTAGTTTGAATTGGTTGTGATTTTAGTTGCTTTTACCAAATTGGTATGTTCATATGATAAATAATCTTAATAATGCTAATTTTCTTTGATTTCTTGGTGAATTTGAATACCTATATATGATATTAATTACTGACATCGACAATATTACATATACTTTATGTGAGTTCTATAATTTTATTTATTAGAGATTATTCGATTCTTTATTTGGCTTCTTTAGGTTTTGAATTTGCTTTTTTTTTTTTTATTTCTTCATTGTGTGAGTTGTAGTCCAATGCCTTTAATTTCTTTATTTTTTTTAGTTTTAATTGATGTTAAAATGTCACACAAGACCATGAGCTAATTAAAATAGTCATTAAAATTTTTTTTATAATGACATAAAACATAATCATTAAATAAGTTTCTCTAGATTTATTTTGTTTTGATATCTAATCTTATCATTTTGGTTAAGTTTGGAATGTTTCTATTTAATCAATTTACTTTACTGCCATATAAGATTGCATAATTTGAAAAAAAAAATCAAGAGACAAAATTTGTTGAAAATATATGATATTAAATAAAGTAAATCTAGGTGTTTGATTTTTTACCATATATAATTACAGTAAAAATTGCAAAAAATAAAATCAATCGCAGAGATAAAGGAATTATTCAAAATATATGATATTAAATAAAGTAAATCAAAGTGTTTGATTTGTTACCATATATAATTACGACAAGAAATTGCTAAAAAAAACGTGAATCACAGAGATAAAGAAATTTCTAAAAATATATGATATTAAATAAAGTAAATCTAGGTGTTTGATTTTTTACCATATGTAATTACGCATGAACATTATGTCTATATTTTGATATGTATCTATATATATAAATACATATGTGATGTCATTTCCATATATTTTCCCAGCAAGTATTTCTCGAGAAAGTGACAAGGAGAAACAAGATGAAGATTTCCTTCTTATCCTTGATCTTCACCTTTTTTGTTTTCTTCTTTTTACTTCAATGTTTCGTAAGCTTTAGCATCATCTAAGACTCATGCCAAAAAGTTGCGAAAAGCAGTCCCAATGTGAAGTATGATTTTTGCGTTGCATCTCTTTCATCAAGTTTCGGAGGTCAAATAGCAACCCTAGAAGGATTAACAAGTATCGCTGTTGATCTAACCATATCGAAAGCAACAAAGATCGGTGCATACGCATCGTGACTTTCTAAAACGCGAAAGTACAATGAGCCGACCAAAAATGCCTTGAAAGATTGCTCTACTAGTTACTTGGATGCAAAGGCTTCACTAATCGAAGCTTCATCTGCTATTAAGGCTAAAGATTATGAAATGGCTAATATAAAGTTGAGTACTGCAATGGATGGTTCATCTAACTGTGAAGGTGGTTTCAAGGAGACAGGAGGTGGACCATCTCCATTGACAAATGAAAATAAAATTTACTATGAGTTGGTGGCAATTCCTCTTATTTTTACCAATATGCTACATTGATGTCTTAAATAATTGCAATGATGGATTCTTGATGAATTCATATACCCATATGTGATATTACTAACATTGGCAAATTTTCATATCATCCATGCGATTTCATAATTTAATTCAAGATTTACGCAACAAATGAAATCCTTGTCAAAATTGATTTACTACCTCATTTGGTGAGAAATTCTAATGTATACAAAAGATGATCTATCTATTTAAGTACAAATGACCTCTAAAAGAAGTTATTTACAGAATTCAAATTATTAATTAAGATAAACTTAAAAATTTAATTTTTTATAAAACTATATATGATAAAGTCAATGAAATCTTAATGAGACATAATCAATTAATTGATTGAAATAAACATTTTCATATAGTCAAGTGTTTATATTAATAAATTAAAAAATAAACAAAAGATTGTATTATCAAACAGTCTGAGTTTGATGTTTGTAACGAAGAATATAGGGTACTTTCTAACCAAGTTGTTTTCTACAAGCTCAATACTGACTTGAGCTCCCTCTTTTTTGTTGGTCTTTATTCACTCAATGAGAATATAATTGAAGGCGATTCAAGAGGCAAGTCATCAAGGCATGCAGGGCTCACTTCCAAGTTAAGCACTATTGAGCTCTAATTGATTTTTATTAATATATATTTTAAAATTGATAAGTACTTATTTAAATGTTTTAAAAGAAGGTCTAGCATCAAGTTTAAGTATTTTAATATGGTTTATTTATTGTATTGAAAAAAAAAAAGGGTGGATCTCATAGAAGTGGCAAAGCGTTCATTTTATTTGAATTTTTTAAAAATTTTTAAATATTAAAAATTACATGAAATGTGATAGTAATACTGATTATCTTTTTATATATATTTTAGATTTCAACTCTATTTTCATATTTCTTCTTCAATTACATCGAAAATTATTAGAAAAAAGTTAATTCAACAATAATTTTAATTTTAAAATCCATATAATGTTAGTCGTCTATATCTATTTGGCGAATTAATTTTTTTTAAAAATTTATAAATAAAAATAAAAGACCACTTCAAATCTCAAATCTTTTTAACAAACAAACTATTTTTTAAATGCATAAATTATTTATAAAATATTATTAATAATAAGTGCAATAGTTATTAGAGTAGAAGGAATTTTTTAAAATTAAAACTAATAAAACTTATGTTTAATTATATTAAAAAATTAAATAAACTAGTCATTTTATCAATTGAAAAAAATATCAAAATTTAATATCAAAATGAATTATTGAATTTATATTTTAAAAATTTTTTACATAAAATATTATATTTTTATGTAAAAATATTTAAAAGTTATATTAATTTACTTTACCTAAAGCTCATTTAACCTTGAGCCAATCTTGAATAATCAAATACTTATGCTCAATTTGTATTGTTTTTATAGATTTTACAAGCACGCTACCTCATGAATTAATTTTTAATTTATGTACATATATTATGTCTTCATCCAATTTGTAAAATCTTGATTAGTTAGTTATTTCACAATATAACAAAAAAGATAAAATGTTTTAAAATATCTATAGATTGATTTTGCTTAAACAATTAATCTTGTCATTTGGGTTCCTAGCAAATGGCTCTACCCGATTTATTTTACTAAAACCAATGATTTTATCTTTGAGAATATATTAATTAGACGCACTTAATTAGTAACACATTTTTTTGATCTCTTGGTTGCATGATTTGTAGCCAAAATTTTTTAATTTCTTTAATTTTTTTGCTTTAATTTATATGAAAATGTAACACAAGACCATGAGCTAATTAAAATAGTCACTAAAATTTTTTTATGATGGCATCAAAAATAATCATTAAATAAGCATCCCTAATTTTTATAATAAAATAGAGATTATGGTCGAGTCGGCTTAAGACATAGGTTATTATTTTTTAGGGTAAATGTCATTTAAAACCTTAAAATTTACCCTATCTCTCCAATCAAACCTTTACTTTTAAAAAGTATCCAAACAAGTCTTAACATTTTAATTTTGTTAAAATTGAACCTCGTTGAAAAATTTAAATATTAAAAATATTCAAATTAGAGAGATTTTACAACGAATTTTGACTTATAATTTTTTATGGATGTAATAAAATATTTAAGCTATCATTATAAAAAAATTCAAAAATTTTTAAGTACTAAAAATATTTTTCTTAAAAAATATACCATCAAAAATTTAAAAAATTCATAAAAAATAGTGAATTAGTTAAAAAAATTTTCAAATTTGAGGAATAACATTAAAATAAAGTGTCAAATCTATTTGATAAGTTTTTAGTCATTTTTGACAAGGAAAAGCTTATTAATTTTTTATAATTATTTTGAGTCAGGTTTAATTTGGACAAAATTAATAAATTAGGGTCTGTTTGGATACAGTTTAAAAGTCAATGTTTGATTGGAGAGAGAGCGTTAAACTCAAGGTTTTAAATGATATTTACCCTATTTTTTACTTTCAAAAATAATGATTTGACTTACTTTTGGCTTTTAGAAACGACTAATTATATCAAAGGAGCATACATTTTGTATAAGCTTTCAATTTATGTTTCGAACTTCAATATAGTTGAATTTTACATTTTATTTGATTTTTTAATTTAATTTATATTTAATAAAAACTTAAAAATTAAAAATACTCAAATCGAAGAATTTATATAACAAATTTTGATTTAAAATTTTAAATAGATGTAAAAAAAGACATTTAAGCTATCATCATTAAAAATTTTAAATTCTTTGAAGCTGATATTTTTTTTAAAAAAATTTAATTACACCATTCAATGTTTGAAAATTTTATTAAAAAATAGATTGTGATTTTAAGAATATTCAAAACTAAGCTATGGATTCAAAATAAAATGTAGAATTAATTTTTGTCATTTTCTAGACATTTTAACTATGAAAATAGGCTTAACTTTTTATATTTGGTTTGAAGTAAAATTTACTTTAGATCAAATTAATATTTTGAGAGTAAAATTGAACCAAATAGTAGTTCAGGGTTCAAATTAAATAACACTTTAAGATTACAATTCTTTTTATGTTTACCTAAATATCAAATTATAACAAAAATATAAATGATTTAAGTGTAAAATAATATATTGCATATCGTACTTATCAAAATAAATTTGTGTGCACACGCGCAAAAGTAAAAATCTTTTCGTACAACAAATTTTGTCAAATGGAACTTTCACATTTCAAGATTTACACAAAACAAAAACAAAAAAACAAAGTATCTAATTTTGTCGGATTAATATTTAATCTATTATCACCATGATCTGATCTTGAATGGAATTTTCACATTTCAAGATTTACACAAAACAAAAAAACTGTAATAAAATAAAATCTAATTAAAGTTGATTTGCTACATCATTTGATGAGAATTTCAAACATAGACAAAGATGTCACAACAAAATTATGATGGGATAAAATTAATTTATCTATTTAGGCAAATATAACTTAATAAAAGGAGTTGTTTTACATAGTTCAAAATGTTAATTAAGGATAAACTTGAAAATTTACTTTTATAACAAGATCAATTAATTCTTAATAAAACATAATCAATTCAGTTGATTAAAATAAATATTTTCCTATGATCAAGTCTTTATATTTATCAATTTAAAAATAGATAAATATTAATATAATTCTTTTCTGTTCACGTATTTTAAATAAAAACATATCATTGTTAACGTAAGGGAATATCTACCCTAAATCGGCCTAAGTATTAAGCCCATAATTTATTCGACCAATGATACTAGATTGGATATTGAGTTCAACCCATTCTGGCTCTATTACATTGATTACGTCCATTTGACCAGATAATTCCCAAAATATAAAAAGATTCTTGAATCTATGTATAGGATCAAACATTATACTTTCAGTTGTTAGTTCTTTTAAAATATCTTTTTCATCACTTTTTATTGACAGCGTTTTCAAAATCAACAACATAAATACAAAAATTTTATATTGTGTTGAATAATTTTTTTGGTAGAATTGTCTACTATGATCTTTTGATTTGTTTTTATTAATGATGTTTTTCGTAAAAATAGTCAACTATAAGATGTGTTTTAATATTTTGCATAATAATGTCTCGTGATTATTCATTTGTTTTATGATGTAACAACAAAAGAAAAACAAACACAAAATGTTCAAAAACACCCCTACATTTACTTTGCTTTGACGTCCAATTCTTATCATTTTGGTTAAGTTTGGAATGCTTCTATTTAAGTAATTTATTTTATTGGCATACAAGATGGCATAATTTGACTACTAAAACAAAAATCAAGAGATAAAAAATTGCTAAAAAATATATGATATTAAATAAAGTAAATCTAGGCGTTTGATTTTTTACCATATATAATTACGGGAAGAAATGGCTAAAAATAATGTCAATCGCGAAGATAAAGAAATTGCTAAAAATATATGACACTAAATAAAGTAAATCAAAGTGTTTGACTTGTTACCGTATATAATTACGGTAAGAAATTGCTAAAAAAAATTGTAAATCGCAGAGGGAAAAAAATTGCTAAAAATATATGATATTAAATAAAGTAAATCTAGGTGTTTGATTTTTCATCATATGTAATTACACATTAACATTATGCCTATATTTTGATATGTATCTATATATATAGATGCATATGTGATGTCATTTTCAAACATTTTCTCGACAAGTATTTCCCGAGAACGTGACAAGGAGAAACAAGATGAAGATTTCCTTCTCATCCTTGATCTTCACCTTTCTTGTTTTCTTCTTTTCACTTCAATGTTTCGTAAGCTCTAGCATCATCCAAGATTCATGCCAACAAGCGGCGAAAAGCAGTCCCAATGTGAAGTATGATTTTTGCGTTGCATCTCTTTCATCAAGTTTCGGTGGTCAAACAGCAACCCTAGAAGGATTAACAAGTATCGCTGTTGATCTAACCATATCGAAAGCAACAAAGATCGGTGCATACGCATCGCGACTTTCTAAAAAGCGAAAGTACAACGAGCCGACCAAAAATGCCTTGAAAGATTGCTCTACTAGTTACTCGGATGCAAAGGCTTCACTAACCGAAGCTTCATCTGCTATTAAGGCTAAAGCTTACGGAACGGCTAATATAAAGTTGAGTGCTGCAATGGATGCTTCATCTAACTGTGAAGGTGGTTTCAAGGAGGCAGGAGGTGGATCGTCTCCGTTGACAAATGAAAATAAATTTTACTATGAATCGATTGCGATTCCTCTTGCTTTTACCAATATGTTACATTGATGTCATAAATAATTACAACAATGGATTCTTGGTGAATTCGGATGCCTATATGTGATATTATTGAAATTGGCAAATTTACATATAATCCACATGTGGGTTTCATAATTTAATTCAAGATTTACGCAATAAATGACATCCTCGTCAAAATTGATTTGCTACCTCATTTGGTGAGAAATTCTAACGTATACGAAAGATGATCTATCCATTTAGGCACAAATGACCTACTATTTACATAATTCAAAATATTAATTAAGCATAAATTTAAAATTTTCATTTTTTTTATAAAACTATAGATGATAGGGTCAATGAATTCTTAATAAGACATAATCAACTTAGTTGGTTAAAATAAAATTTTCATATAGTCAAGTGTCTGCATTAATAAATTAAAAAATAAACAAAATGTTATATTGTCAAGCATTCTATGAGTTTGATGCTTGTGATGAAGAATGTACTGTACTTTCTAACCAAGTTATTTTTTACGAGCTCAATACTAACTTGAGGTCCTTCTTTTTCGCTAGTCTTTATGCACTTAATCAGAATATAGTTAAGGGTGATTCAAGAGGCAAGTCACCGAGGCGTGCAGGGGCACACTACTAAGTTGGGCACTACTGAGCACCGATTGATTTTTATTAATATTTTTAAAAATTTTAATAAATATTTATTTAAATGTTTTTAAGTAAGGTTCACCATCAAGTTAAGTATTTTAATGTGATTTATTTACTATATTTGGAAAAGAAAAAAAAGAGTGGACCTCATAGAAGTGGCAAGGCGTTCATGTCATTTAAAGTGTTTTTTTTTTTAATTTTTAACTATTACTAATTACATGAAATGCGACAATAATATTGATTATCTTTTTACGTATTTTTTAGATTTCAACTCATTTTTATATTTCTTTTTCAATTTCTTTGAAAATTAATAAAATATAAATCAACAATAATTTAAATTTTCAAAAATATAATATTAGTGGTTTAAATCTATTTTCATGAATTAAAATATTTTTAAAAAAATTTATAAATATAAATAAAAGACAACTTCAAATATTAAATCTTGTTAACAAATAAATTATTTTTTAAATGCATAAATTATTAATAAAATATTGTTAACAATAAGTGCAATAGTTATTACTGTAGACGAATGTCTTGTAACGTTAAAACTAATAAAGAAAATTACGTTCAATTATGTTAAAAATTAAATAAAGTAGTCATTTTATCAATTAAAAAATATCAAAATTTAATGTCAAAATATAATTACAGTATTTATATTAAAAATAAATTTTGAATAAAATATTACATTTTTACATAAAATATTTAAAAGTCATATTTATTTATTTTACCTAAAGCTCGTTTGACCTTGAGCCAACCTTGAATAGTCAAATACTCAATGTGCTCAATTGGTATTGTTTTTATGGATTTTACAAGCACGCTGCCTCATGGCTTAATTTTTAATTTATACACAAATATTATGGATCAATTAATCCAACTTTTAAAATCTTGATTTATTTCACAATACAACAAAAAAGATAAAATGTTCCAACAAGCTTATAGATTTATGTTGCTTAAACATTAAATATTGTCATTTGGGTTTGTCCCAAATGGCTCTATTCAACTTATTTTACTACAACCAATGATTTTATCTTCGAGAATATATTAATTAGACGCACTTAATTAGTAACACATTTTTTCGATTTCTTGGTTGCATGATTTGAAGCCCAAATTTTTTAATTTCTTTACTTTTTTTGCTTTAATTTATATCAAAATGTCACACAAGACCATGAGCTAATTAAAATAGTCACTAAAATTTTTTTATGATGGCATAAAAAATAATCATTAAATAAGCATCCCTAATTGTAACAAAAAATTAGAGATTATGGTCGAGTCGGCTTAAGACATAGGTTATTATTTTATACTTTCAAAAAGAATGGTTTGACTTACTTTTGGCTTTTAGAAATGACTAATTATATCAAAGGAGCATACATTTTGCATAAACTTTCAATTTACGTTTCGAACTTCAATATAGTTGAATTTTACATTTTATTTGGTTTTTAATTTAATTTATATTTAATAAAAACTTAAAATTTTAAAATACTCAAATTGAAGAATTTATATAACAAATTTTGATTTAAAATTTTAAATAGATGTAAAAAAAAGACATTTAAACTATCATCATTGAAAACTTGAAAGCCTTTGAAGCTGATATATTTTTAAATCATTAAAAATTTTAAATTCTTCGAAGTTGATATTTAAAAAAAAAAAACTTAATTATACCATTCAAAGTTTCAAAATTTTATAAAAAAATAGATTGTGATTTTAAGAATATTCAAAACTAAGCTATTGATTCAAAATAAAATGTAGAATTAATTTTTGTCATTTTCTAGACATTTTAACTATGAAAATAGGCTTAACTTTTAATATTTGGTTTGAAGTAAAATTTACTTTAGATCAAATTAATATTTTGAGAGTAAAATTGAACCAAATTGTAGTTCAGATTTCAAATTAAATCACACTTTAAGATTACTATTCTTTTTATGTTTACCTAAATATCAAATTATAACAAATATATAATTGATTTAAGTGAAAAATAATATATTGCATATCATACTTATCAAAATAAATTTGTGTGCATACGCACAAAAGTAAAAATCTTTTCGTGCAACAAATTAATATTTCTAATTAAATATCTAATTTTGTCGGATTAATATTTAATCTATTATCACCGTGATCTGATCTCGAATGGAATTTTCACATTTCAAGATTTACACAAAACAAAAAAGCTGTAATAAAATAAAATCTAATTAAAGTTGATTTGCTACATCATTTGATGAGAATTTCAAACATAGACAAAGATGTCACAAAAAAATTATGATGGGATAAAATTAATTTATCTATTTAGGCAAATATAACTTAATAAAAGAAGTTGTTTTACATAGTTCAAAATGTTAATTAAGGGTAAACTTGAAAATTTACTTTCATAGCAAGATCAATTAATTCTTAATAAAACATAATCAATTCAATTGATTAAAATAAATATTTTTGTATGATCAAGTCTTTATATTTATCAATTGAAAAATAAATAAATATTAATATAATTCTTTTCTGTTCACGTGTTTTAAATAAAAAAAAATATTATTTTTAACGTAAGTGAATATCTACCCTAAATCGGCCTAAGTATTAAGCCCATAATTTATTCGACCTATGATACTAGATTGGATATTGAGTTCAACCCATTATGGCTCTATTACATTGATTACGTCCATTTGACCCGATAATTCTCAAAATATAAAAAGATTCTTGAATCTATGTATAGGATCAAACATTATACTTTCGGTTCTTAGTTCTTTTA